>OX458978.1:6072966-8687080 GCA_949774945.1 Hoplodrina ambigua
ATTATATAAATGTTCGTTTGGACGTACTTCAAATAACGAACTGGAGTTGTGGCCTGAGTTTGCGTTGAAACAACATATACCGATTTAGTGTTTGTTTATGTTGGGCACCTGTATACTCGCCACCTGCCCGAGCTACGGAAGTAGAGTATTTGCGTTAAAAATAGTTAGCTCATTAGCCTAAATTTAGTCAGTACTCGCTCGAAGAGTATATTTTCCTGTTTTCATTGAGGCGAAAATTTTGTTCCAACTAGTTTCATGTTGAGCTGGGTTTATTTGCACAGAACAAAAGTATCGATCTCTACGAATTTGGGTCGAATAGAAAGTCTGTAGAACCGTTAATCTTTTTTGATTCTTCCACACAGCAACCATAATTTACTACCCCTCTTTTTTAAATCCTCAGCTCCATCTGACATTATATGCCCATGCGAAACCATCCCTGTCTGTAACACAATGACATGAAAATCCAAAGTTTTGACAGGTCCTTTTAATTAATAAGATCGTTTCCTTGACTCTCCAACTTCATGTTATCATTTTAACGAATCAATTATCTGATATCTTCAGCGGGCGGAGGTCGCAAGTCGTCCGAGGCGGAAGAAACACCGCGGCGGAGCGGATCGCGGGCGTCGAGTGTGTCGGACGAGGGTGGGTTCAACGAGCCCTCGCCCGAGGTGGTGGCGCGGCTGCGGCCGGCCGACTACCGCGAGCCGCCCCCGCCCGCGCCCCCTCTTACCGACGACATACGTGACGCAGAGCGGGCGCGGTCTGATCCTGATACTCTCTCCGTACTGCAGCAGGTATTTATTCACTCTTTTCTCTCTCAGTAAAATTAGGCAGTCACTGCCTTTAGTGTAATCAAATGAGACAGGTACCTACAAGCTCGATAAACCATTCCTTCTGTTGCTATCTTTGATTTTCCACAAAGTTTAATTGGTTCCTCGATTGGTAATGTTCATTTAGGATATGATATTTAGCTTCACCTTCACCTTCACTATAGCAGCAATAGTTTTAACCTGCCATCTTTGGTTTACAGGACTCCGGCGTGGTAGTGAGCGAGGCGAGCCAGGGCTCCATAGAGGTGCTCGACAAGTCGACCACCAGCCAATGGAGCGTGTCGGAGGGGGAGAATGCGTCCGGGGAGAGTGGGCGCGGGGGAGACGTGGCCGATGCGCGCTGGGACGACGCAGACGCAGACTCCAAGCAGCCCGACAGCATGACGCCCGACGAGGCCGAGATACTGCTCAGCTCCAGGTCACTGTCCAAACTTAGCTTGATATTGCACTAGAATAACTTGTATTTGGTCATATCCCTAAATTACATCAAGGGCACATAGGCTTGAATGTTTTGAGAGGCAGCTTATTTTTGCGCACTCACTTGTCAATTCATAAGAGCATTTTTGTAAAATGTAAGCACAACGTGATTATTTTATGGTACGTCGACTGCTATTGAAGCGTGATGCCTCAGATGCACTGCTTTCTTATATCGCTGCACTGTCGCTATCGCGTCGTGCTAAACGATTTTTTTGATAGACTACTTCATAATTTTTCAGTTAAAACATTGAAGTAAATGAGACTAATATTCTTGTCAGCTATATCCGTGTGCATGTAACTTTGGACATGACCAAACAAATAATATTCAAATAATCAAAAGTATTGCATTTGACTTGACTTAGATTAACCATACATTATTGTAGTTAGTTACATAATATGGCGTCACATCAATTCTGTTTAATTACTTTATCTGAGGCACGTACGCTATGCGGAACTAAGTAACTGTTTAATATTCGTCACACCTTTCTTCCTCGATGTAATCATGCTATTCATCAATGTTTACTTTCTGGTTCATTTTAATTCTTATTGGAATACGCGTGATGTATAATCTGAAGTTTCTGTCTTGAATGCATGGTTCCACGCACTTGTAATGTCTATATCGAAGCAGCGTTCTGTATTTATTACTTCTCTTATTTATGTATCTCAAACGATGTTGTTAATCAATACGCTATTCTATATTTTCTTTTTTCAGGACTTGATATTTGTAATGCTTAGTATATTAATAAATGTCGTATTTTTATCATTTGCATGCTGCCTGTCCGCACAACGCTTCATTATTGCCTGATATTTGCAGTATTCTGGAGAAAAAACTTAGGTAAGCTCGGGGCATTTGTGCAACCGTCGATTTCTTCTACGTTTAGTGCAGATTTTGTAGAATGCTTTATTTAGTGTGCTCCTGTTCTATCTACATTCCATTTAATTACGCTATTTTTTCATTAGAAATATATAAACAAATGCAGCCGCTAAATGGTTAATGCAATTGTTGTAACTATGCTGTTTATGTTACTCACGTACAGTACCCGACAGGGCGAGAGAGGTAATAGACCTTTATCAAACCATAGATAGCGACATAACAGGCCTATCTGACAGTTAAACGAATTGTGATACGCTAAAAGTTTTAGCGAATATTTTATATCCATCAAGTTATCGTTATCGCTATCCATACATAACGACAATATAAACAACAGTTTGTTACGCACTAAGGCTTTCTCGTGGAGAGGGCACGTTAAAAGTAGAAAATCGGAGTAGGCTCTTATATACTTCACCACTTTTGCACTGTCACGTATTGTACCAACACAAAACCTGTTTATTCTCATACCATGCTGCATTTTGTTAGGGCTAGCGCACATTTGGACGGGTCATGGCACAATGCAATGCATTTAAAAAATCCGCAATCACTTCCTTTTCATTTAAGAACCATCGCACATGGCGGTGATAGGCGCTTTTTTTCTGTTTCGTCCATGGTAAACGTTGAGGCCTGACACGACCAATATGCGCTGGCCTTTAAGCTGGGTTTACAAGAAAGCAGTGCCGTCATATAGGTAACGCCACATAATGACAATCGTCCTTAAACGGGGTGAAAAAGACACATCGCGTAACCGTTAACTACGTATACTGCCCATCAAACTAAATAACATTGAGCGTAAATTACTGCTGCGGGACTTTAATTAGACTGATATTTGATAGCGTGCAATGTTACGCAAAATATTGTTTTGCAACAGTACAGGAATCGTGGGGCGATTTAAGTAGAGCTTAAAAGAGAGATATAAAGCAGAACTTTTATAACTTGTATTGGTGAAAAAACGTAGTAAATAAGTTGGAATTCTGACCTTCAATATCTCCTTAACCAGAAGGTTTGGTCTTAAACAAATACCATGTAACTGCAGCACAGTTACATGTCTCTTTATACCTGGTTATACCGTAGTCGTTTTTTGACAACGTAATACAAAGCACATGACGACACTGAAGACATTATGACATCACCACTTTCTTACAAAACCCAAGCTTTAGTGATAGTATTAAGTTAGTATTGTTAACTATGTACAATTAGTGGTAGTGTGTAACTTGTATTATGTCATGTAGACAAGAAGCTCTGCTGTCGGACGAGCAGGCGCAGGAGATCGTCGCCATGTTGTCGCCGCACGCGCTGCCGCACGACAACGGCGTCTCGCTCAACGACAGCTACCAGTCCGTGCTCTCCTACGAGAGGTAATTTTAATTCATTTGATTTTTAAACCTCTCGGCTGTTATGGCCACACCATAATGGACCTGATTTTCACTTTTGGTCAAGCAAAATGCTGGGATAAGGAATTAATCATTTTATGGATATGGTAAGTAATAGTACAGGAGACTGTAGAAAGATGCTCAGAAATACACATACATAACATCACGCCTGTAATCCCCGAAGTGTTAGGCAGAGGTGTACTTCATTAATAGTATACCCACATTTCGCCAGTTATGTTTTTAGTCCCATGTAATAGGGGGCGAGCCTATTGCCATCAACCGGGCACAAATCCAGACTCCGAGGCTACTACTGAGAAATTTCTGATGGAAAAACCCAATAACACTTTGCCCGACCTGGGAATCGAACCCAAGACCTCATGCACAGTAGTCGCGCTTGCGACCACTAGACCAACGAGGCAGTGCTCAGAAATGTGGTTTTAAAATTGAAAATAGATTTCATTCGAGATTAGTATCAAATCCTTCACAGCGTACTTAACGTGTATCGAAAGTACTATACACCATATTCATAGCAAGTCAATATTAGACAAAAAGTGAAGTGCCATGCAATTTTGTATTATGTGCGCGTCAACTCTAATGTTGATCTGACCTGATTATGGTAAGGCCCAAGGAAAACTAAGAATTACAGAGCTAAATTCCTATGTCTTAAAACTAATGAAGCAATAAACTGTAGCAAAACCGCTTAATTGAGTCCTCGCCGTAGAGGTGTGGGCGGTAGGCGCTCGTAGCGTGATTGCCAAGAGGCGAAATGTGCACTCTACATTTCTTAATGTCACAATGGTTGCCGGTGAACAGTGTCAACAGGCAAAGACTTAATTGGTTTAGCTATAACACAACAATCTTCATTGCAGTATGCAGTCAGTGGATGAGAGCTACGAGTTCGTGTCGCTGGAGGCGGACGCGGGGCTGGCGGGAGGGGACCGTCGCGCCGCGCCCGACGCCCCTGCGTCCGACACCGTGTTCGAGCACTACCCGCCGCACCAACTGAGGGAATTGGGCGAGGAGAACGGCATACACTACTTTGAAGATGGACACTTCTATACTGAGGTTGGTAAAACGCACAGAAACATCAAATTGACCATTCTTTAGAAACAGAAAGGTACTGTGCGGGCAATACCCGTCTTTTTTATTTATATTTTTAATATCAATATGAGCTCCTGCAAGGCTGTATCGTGGGCCAATCGGAATTCTAGAAACAGACTGGCCTCACGATAACATAGTAGTCTTTTATACTCTACTGCCCGAATTTACTTCAAAACTGGATGGGGACGCTCAGTCCATTTTCTTTGTCGTAAAATTATTCGGACGACAGCAGACGTTTTATGCTCCAGGACCATAATAATAGTTTCAAATTATCATCCAATTATGCGGTGCGGTACTTTACGTATTGAGGGCTCACGTGATCACCCATTTCTAGCCCCAGATTGCGATAAACGCGCTAATTGATATTTATGTTTGATATTATCTCTCAGGTGGCCGGACTTCCGCCTATTGAGGAAGACGAGGACGACGATTACTACCCACCTGTATTTGTCAAGAAAAATACCAAAGTTAAATTCAGGTATGTAACAATAAATCTACGATCGTTGCCACGGTACTCCAAGCTAACTTTGAACAATAAAGAACAATATTACAAATACAAAAATAGGTGTATATACCTATATAAAAACAAATAAACAAAAATTCTTTCTATGTCAGATACCAATCTATTTTATACCATATGGCAATGGTCATTAAGTCCAATATATGCCTGGTCATAAGACTTCTCCATACTTTTGTTTCAGCACGAACCCGATGCGCGTATTCTCTACGCACTCGGTGCGCGAGTACGACCGTCGCAACGAGGACGTTGACCCCGTGGCGGCGAGCGCCGAGTACGAGCTAGAGAAACGCGTTGAGAAGATGCACGTCTTTCCTGTCGATCTTGTCAAGGGGGCTGACGGACTCGGGCTGTCGATTATTGGTAATTTGGAACTTTTGTGTAAGCCGATTGTAGTTCTGGCGCGACCGTGTACCCTGAAGGCACATGGCGGACCGAGTGAAGGTCGTAAGAATTATATTATACATAAAAAAAATTTAAGCAGATGCTGCATAAAATGAAACATCCCTTGTTGAAGCTTACATGTATGACATTAGAGTGCACTTTGTGTAATTTATGGATACATACTCTACTCTACAGGCATGGGTGTTGGTGCGGACGCCGGTCTGGAAAAGTTAGGCATATTCGTGAAGACCATCACTGAGAGCGGTGCCGCCGCCCGCGACGGACGCATTCAAGTCAACGATCAAATCATCGAAGTTGACGGCAAGAGTTTGGTAAGTCAAATATTTTAATCTGTAGCTAGTTAGGTATCTGTAGCTGTATAGAGATTAGCTCGTTTTAAATGGACAGCCCGCTTGCATAAGGTTGTGGGCTCGATACCTACCGGGCAAGTATCAATGGGACTTCTTCAATTCAAATGTACTTTCTAACTTTATCTTGGACATCATTGACAATGGTGAAGGAAAACATCTTGAGGAAACCTGGACTTATAATAAATATAAGTTTAAAATCGCCAATCCGACTTGAGCACTGTTTAATGGCTAAAGCCAGCATTGATGATAAAAATTGACGGCTTTTTAATTATACCGGTGTATTTTTCTTAGGTATATTTTTAACCAAAATTTCAGTGTGTTTACTAACCTAGTTTTTGAACATAGGTGGGCGTGACGCAAGCATACGCAGCCTCAGTGCTCCGAAACACATCGGGTCCTGTGAAGTTCCTCATCGGACGTGAAAAAGACCCGGAAAACAGCGAAGTAGCGCATCTCATTAGACAGTCTCTTGCTGCAGACAAGGAGAGGGAAGAAAGGTAATAAATTATTAATATTTTATTTAAAATGTTTGTTTCTCAATCACGTACAACAGCTGCGAATATTAATAGGTATTCAGCAAGGATTGCCAGGCGTTCGGATGAAGCTGAATATAGTCAGGCTTTTTGGATCTGTGTCGTAGCTTCTCTCTTTCGTCCAAACTTACATCGGGAACAGACGTGTTATTTAACGCTCCGCGCAAACAAGTTAGCACGTGCAACCTATAGTAGTGCTTAATGCTAAGTATCGAGTTGCCAGTCTCCTATACACTGACCGCCTACTTGCAGAGGTGCTCCCGTGCACCCGCAACCCGCGAGGAAAAAAGACAGCCGCCATAATTGCTGTCCTGCTCCTGCGCCGCCGCTAATAATCGCCGCACGCGGGCCGCACGTGGAAGAGGAACCTGAATGAGGAAAGGAGCTGGCGAAGCTGCTGTCGCACTTACACACTTCGTAGAGGACTGTAGCTGCCCCACTGCTTAACATCTTGTCATCGAACCGGTTTCCGCTACGAAGCTGCTACGGAAAATAGCTACTGCTACGTCGTGTTCATTGTTTGTACGCGAAATCGCCTTATTTTATAGTAAACTGATGTTTACTTTGTTTATGCTTTTTAAGCGATAACTGCATCCACGTAAGAAACATGAGTACCACCCGAACGCCACCAAAAGGATTCTCTACTTCGGAGCCAGACATAAGCAGGTCTGCAGATAGCCAGCTAATGCCCCTGTCAAATATTACTACAAGAAGCAATCCAAAACGTGCCCGATTAAGCGATGATGATGGCAGCAGCATGGATTTGTTGAAAGAGGAGATTAAAGACATGATTTCGGGCTGGATGAGCCAACAAAACCTAAGATTAGACAACTTAGAGAAGAATCTGTGTGAGATAAAAAAACACTACTGTGGTATTCAGGCATCCAATAGCGGAATTGAAAAATGCTTGGAAGATATTTCCGCCCAAATGAAAGACCTAGACAAGAAAATGGACATATTGGAGGGCGAGCGCAATACCACACGCACGCAAATCGCTGAGCTGGAAGAAAGGAGTGAAAGCCTGGAAAGATTTGTTAGAAAAACTAGTGTTGAGATAAGGGGCGTTCCGAAGAGGAAGAAAGAGAAGAAGGAGGAATTACTAAACATGGTTACAAGCCTAATTAAATCTACCGGACTAAATGTCTCCACCTACGACCTTAGAGACATATATAGGCTGCCCTCAAAAGAAAATGCTACCACGTCGACAATCGTCGCTGAATTCTCCAACCACTTTTTCAAGGAAAAATTTCTAAGCAGCGTAAAACAATATAATACCGCCCAGCGAGGACGACAACTCACTACATCAAACCTTGGTCTCGATGGACCGGAAGCAACTCTATTTATTTCAGAACATCTGACTCCAAAAGCAAAAAGGCTACACTTTCTTGCTCGTGATTTTGCCAGAACAGAACAATTCCAATACTGCTGGATTGCAAGCGGGCGCGTGTTTCTGCGTAAAAAAGAAGGAGAAAAATACGCAGTTGTCAAGAATGAAAAAACTTTTCAGCAGTTACGTGAAATATATAGCAGTAATAACTAATTTCAAGTATAGTATAAAACCTTATATCTATTCACTACCTATGTTAATTGTAATTCAAACACTTAAATTCAACACAATAATTTCCTACACACAAGCACAATACACTTTTTTCTCAACAAACCCCACCATACTCTTTTTAACAAATATTGTTTACCCAACCGTTGTCTCTAAGTCAAACTATTTTAGTGCCCCCACGTTAAAGCCACTAACCAACCCCTATAATTTAAATATTAAATATGGCCAGCTGCTATAATTTTATTAACGACCTGGATGAGACGCAGCTATACATAAGCACTAAACAGAGTGACCCACAAAAATGTGTACATGATATCGGTAATGTAAATTCGCACCTGACGATAATCAGTCAAAATATACGAAGCATTCAAAAAAACTTTGATAATTTCACTGTTTTCTTATCTCGCTTAAATTTTCTGCCTGATTTAATTATTTTGACTGAATGCCGTCTAAGTGACACCACACCGGCTTATGAGCTTGAAGACTATGAAAGCTTCTACTCTAAACGTTACCTTAATCAAAATGACGGCATTGTTGTGTTTTTCAAAACGAACCTTCAAGTTGATATCGAAGAGCCACTATTCAAAGACGCTAACTGTTTATTAATCTGTGTTGGTAAAGAGTTTATGATTTGTGCAATCTACAGATCACCATCTATATATAACACTGATACATTTTTTACTTCTCTCGAGAAAATCATGAAATCTTCCGAAACCACGGCTAACTGTGTAATTTTAGGTGACATCAATATTGATATAAGCACCAGTTCTAGCGACAATCGTTCAAGCGATTATCTGGACATTACCGGACACTACGGTTATTACCCTGGCCATTGTTACCCTACACGTGAACGAACTTGTTTAGACCATGCTATGCTTAAAACTAAAAGAACTGCCAAAATCATAATATGTGACTCAGGAATCACTGACCATGATACTGTCATCGTCGGAATTGCTCGAGCTACCCCTGGTTTATTGCCTAATACCAATACCAGGGAGAAGATAGATTACCAAAATTTATCCAAAGCAATTGAAGACATTGATTGGAGCCACATATACAGCTACCGTGACGTAACCAAAGCTGTTACAGACTTCACAGAAATTCTTAGTGAGAAAATTCGTGCTTTTACTACATCTGAGGCTGTACGAAACTCAAAGTGCATAAAAAAACCTTGGATTACTAAAGGCTTATTAAACTGCATCCGAAAAAGGGATCAGTTGCACTCAGAGGCAAGAAAAACTGTTAACAAAGATAACCTGATCATTCAACACAAATACAAAAATTACAGAAATGTATGCAACAATTTAATACAAAATTTAAAAACAGAACATGAGACTACATTACTGAAAGACGCAAACGGAGATAGTAAAAAGACATGGACGGCAATAAAAAATATCTGCAATATTAAAAATAAAAGCCAAAGTGGACTCGGCCTACTTACCACGCACGCGGACCCCACAGAGGCACTTAATAACGTAAATCAGTATTTCACAAACGTAGGTGAGCACCTTGCTAATAGGACTCTGCTCCGTATTAAAAAGACTGAAACAGAACTCGCCGCTTTGATACCCTCTCAGAACATAAATCCATGTAGTAAATCCTTTTTCGCAATGCCAACCGACGAACTCGAAGTCAAAAAGATGATCACAAACCTAAAAGATATCTCAGCACCTGGATGGGATGGAGTCACTAACAAAACACTTAAGTTAAATAAAAATCACCTTGCTGCTCCAATAAGCTTTTTGTGCAACTTAAGTATCTCGACTGGGACTGTACCGACGATAATGAAAACAGCGAATGTATGCCCCATTTTTAAATCCGGTGACAAAACACTCCCTTCAAACTATCGACCGATATCCTTGCTTACATCTCTATCTAAAATCCTGGAGAAGATCATGAATACTAGGCTCCTTGGTTATCTCGAAAAAAACGGGTTCATATCAGAAAACCAATATGGCTTTCGCAAGCACAGGTCGACAGAAGACGCGGTTAATAATTTAGTCGATTTTGCAGTGAATAAAGTGGACAAAGGTTATAATTGCACTGGTGTCTTCCTCGACCTCGCAAAAGCCTTTGATACCGTGTCCAGACGTATCCTACTTAACAAGATGGAAGCGATGGGCATCCGAGGTTTGCCTCTTAAGTGGTTCCAGTCTTACTTAACAGACCGTATGCAGAGGGTTCGTATGGGTGACAAGACCAGTGGTAGTGCTGGTCTAAACTATGGAGTTCCTCAGGGTAGTGTGCTCGGGCCGACGCTTTTTATTCTATATATAAACAGCCTCTGCACTTTGGATTTGGACCGAGCAAAAGTATTTGCCTACGCTGATGACACTGCCGTTGTCTTTTTTGACAAGACTTGGGAGGGTGCACAAGAAGCTGCTAATAAGGGTATAAGCCTAGTATCAAGTTGGCTAACCCATAACCTACTAACGCTAAACGCAGATAAATCCAAAGTCGTCAATTTCAGCGTCAACACAAGAACATCTTGCCCAAGTCATCTGGCAGTTAAATTGCACTCCTGTAACAGCAACTGCAAAAAATGTTCATGCCCAAGCCTTGAGCGAGTGGAACATATAAGGTATTTGGGCGTCCAAATAGACCAGCATCTAAACTGGACTAAACAAATAGATTATGTAAGCGGTCGGGTAAGAAAATTACAACACATTTTTAAAAAGATGGGCCGACTTGCGAGTAACGCTATTATAAAAATGCTGTATCACACACTCTGCCAATCAGTTCTAAGCTATTGCATTATTGCATGGGGCATAGCACACAAAACGCACCTAATGAAAGTGGAACGCGCCCAACGGGCTCTCCTAAAGGTATCTTTCAAGAAACCAATGCGTTACTCTACTGATACACTGCTTAAGGAGACTGGATTTTTGAGTGTACGCAAACTATATTTAATGGCTGTGGCACTTAGATACCACAAAAACGCCTATAGCTGCATAACCTATCCCAAACTGCGGTCTCTTAGGAATGCAAACAAGCCTAAATGGAATAAACCAAAATGTAGACTCCTATTTGGCCGTAGATGTTTTGGTTACATGGGGCCTTATATCTACGGCAAGCTCAACAATGAAATGGCTATATTACACATGACAAGAATTAAATTTAAAAAACAACTTTTTGAATTTTTAACAGCAATGGACTATGAGGGTACGGAGAACTTCTTAAATCCATGAGCTCAACATTCTACATTCATAACACAATCACATGAAGGTAGTTACGACCAAAATAAAACTTTGCATTGTGTTCATTTTTTTTTTTTTTGGGTTATATGTTTTGGTTAAACTCACCGTTACTCACTCAATCAGTACACTACACACATACACTACACAGCTACACTCGTAACACATTTAAATTAAGCAACTTACTATCTTTTTTTATTTTATTTTATGCCTTAAAAGTGCTTTATTGTTTGTCGCCTTAAAAATTGTAGGATGAAGGAGACTAGCCTCCACGACACAGGGGATCCTAGTGTGGAGACTAGTGTTATATAATTGTAAACTTTTATCTCGACAATAAAGATTTTCTATTCTATTTTCTTGTCTGCCTTTTTTTAGGCTCTTTACATTTGATTAATTAGAAGTTGAGTTGATTTCATGATAAAGTATCGAAAAGATTTAATACGATAATGTTTTCATTAAAAAAAATCGGCTTTTATACACAAAAGTCCGGTTTAATTACTACTTTTTATTCATATATATACTTGTAGAAGTTTCACATAGGGTGCGAGTCAAATTATGGGCAACAGAATTTCTAATATACCATCTTCTCTAGCCAATATAGTCTTTCAATTGTTTCTTCTTATTTCATGAATAGGCTAAACGTTTTTTCATTAATGGCTGCTACTAACACTGTACTATTTGATCAGAGCGAACCGCGAACGTCAGAGGCGGCAGCAGACCGAGGAGGAGGACTCCAACCCGACCGCACCCGCCGAACCCTCCGTGCCTCAGACGCGGAACCCGGATATCAACGATCTTCGAGCTTTTCTTCAAGAGGTTTGTGTTATGTGTTTTCATTTATTTTTATTATTTCTCATATTTGTATGATTGTACAGTGAGCGTCAAAAAGAAATTAATGTACGGAGTTTAGCAACCTATTAGATTAAACTTTTTCGTAAGTGGATATATTGGGTGCTCTTTTAAATATACACACAAACTGCGCCTTTTTCCCATGGGGGTAGGCAGAAACCACAGAATGCCACCTGCTACGATCCTTACCAGTTGTCCCAAAATATTTATTATTATTATTATTTATGAACGTTCATACATTTCGTCATACAAGTACGGTGGTTACGAGTACTGCGTTTAAATAGACGGTTCGTCTCTATAATTTAAATTCTGGCTGTACTACGAGCTTAAACAGTTTAATAACTCATGTCATAAATTGCAGTTGGTGGGTATGGAGTCAGGCGGTGGCAGTTCGGATGAGATAAACGTGCGCTTGCGCGACTGGTGCCAGCAGAGAGCCCCCGACGAGCAGCTGCGTCGCGCGCTCACCGCCGCAGCTGACACTGCGCACCGCGCGCAGAGGAAATATGACAAGGTAAGCAATTGAAGATACTTATTTTGGCAAGCCTATTTAAGAGTAGCTCGTTTTGCTTACGTATAGGTAAGGATTAGAATTTTTTATTGTTGAGTAGTAGTCCCATTGGTAACTGTTTCGAGTTACTGAGTTTTGTGTCGCAAGTTGGAATTCAGGCGTTCTTGCACGCATTTAACTTTGTGTAATTTATTATAACTATGCTGTTCTATAAAGGTGGGGGACGACTTCCAGAAGAAACCGGTATGTCGTAGAAATAATTAAATATAGTTACGGCATCCTCTATGCGATCTCTTGGTTGCTTTCTTTCATAAAGTTGTTCCAGTAGTAGGAACATAACACCTGGGTACAGTATTAATGTTTATATTTGCACAGGCGCGGCGCGCGCTGCGCGAGTGGCGGCGCACGCGCGCGCTGGTCCGCGCGCGCGAGGAGTGGTGGAGCGGCGCGCTGCGGGACGCGCACCGCGAGTACGGCGCCGCGCTCAGCGCGCTGCACGAGCGCGTCGCGCGCCTCGAGGTGCTGCTGCTGGTGAGTGCGACATACCGACCTCGACATTTACTAGCGCGCTTATTATACTACCCAGTCGGTAGGGTAGTATACGAGATATAGATACAGATACGAGATAGACCGTACTGATTGGTCGATCGGATGTTTTCGATCTCACTTGCCACGCTATGCCCACCCTATCAATAGGGCCCTGTTGATTGGGTCGTGTAATAACCGCTTAACTGTAGTAAAATAAATTAAGAGACCATTCGTAACATCATCTTAAAAGTTGAAGTGAGACCAGTCTCTAAGTCTCCACATAGACATTGATTATTTTAACAATGATTATTTTGGTCCGAAGCTTACATTTAGAGCCAAGTAACCGCTATATCCACGTAGCCCTGTCACAATCACAAGGTATTTAAACAAACCACATGACTGTCCTGTTATTGATTGCAGATCAGAGATACTCTGCCACTCGCAACAACTGTTTTTTTTTTACATTTATATTTAATGTTTCCAGGAGACACAGAAAAAGGCGGGTCTCCCAGTGATGTTGCCGCACGAGCCATCAGCTCGTCGTGAAACACCGCCGCTACCCCGCCGTCCGGATCCGGATCCACTTTTGATTAACAGTTAGTATACATCTATTCTCGTAAACATCGATATTAAACAAAAAGGTCGCTTACAAATAATAATACATTTGCATTATTACAGATCCATGGAGTTCCGACAGCGATCTTTCTGATCTATCACCCGTGGAGGATGAATATGCTAAAGTGGACAAGACGAGGCGGTGCGAGGCTCCCGACCTCGGTGACGTCACCGCGCCTATCATTGAAGAAATTAAGCCCGCGGTGTCCGCTCCCCCCGTGACCCCCGCGAGCTCCGCGTCCTCCGTGACGCTCGCGCCCCCCACCCAAACCCCCACCGCTGTGTCCCCGCCTACGCCTGTGGTCACTGCAGTCACCACTGCAAACATTGTTCATACAACCCATGCGATACACACCACACACAGTGCTCTACCACCGACGAACCATCAAATTGATACTCAGTGAGTATTACTTTGCTTTTTGTACAAAACATTTACGTTATAAGAAAGAAGGATCATAATTTATACAGCAATATCAGCAGCAACTGACTGGTCCTGAGGGCTATGTAATGAATTTGAACAAATTGAGCGTGTGCTGATATGTACTGACAATTAGGTCACATAGCCTGCTCACTAAACTAATTGTTAGGAAATGGATTATTTTAAGTTTAAATGTTTATGATATTAATGTGCAATTGAATGCATTAAAAACTTGGTGCTAGCACACATGTTGGATGTACCCGCATCCAGCAATGCAGAAGTTATGGGGGTATTTAACGTAAAAAAATTTGACACTTCGACATTCAATAATTCCGAAACCAAGTAATGTCCAGAACAAAAAAAAAATCGCAATAATAGTAACAAGATGTGACTTTCGGCTTTGCTAAGTGTCTTGACACTCGTCATTTAAACTGCTTATATCGTCAGGTCAACGTCGTCGCTAGTGGGCGTGGGCACGAACAGCGTGGGCTCGTCGCTGGGCGCGTCGCGCGAGCTGGACGCGGCCGTGCCGCGCGGCGCGCTGCTGGACACGTCTGCGCACCGCGCGCGCACGGACCTGGCGCGCCACCGCCACCACTCGTCGCACTCGCCGCACTCGCCGCACTCGCTCAGCAACGCTAGCTCGGTCAGTACCGGCGACCACTATATAAAGCAGTTCAAAACATATTTATGACGCGCCCCCTTTTTACAAATAAAAATATATTGCGCCTCCTTTGCCCAGATAACATAATTTTAGGTTACTACTAGCACTCTCCCCGCGACTTCGTTCGCGTGATTTTTCTTACGGATTCCTATAAGATTACCCCTACAATCTCACAAACTTTACCTTTATAAAAAATTAGGATAGATTAAAGTATTAAACCTCTTACCTGTTATTTGATAATTTTACTTGCGTTACAGTACGACGGTCTCGACGATTCGTACAACGACTCGGCGGATGAGTCGCTCAGCGAGTCCACATCGGGGGGACCGCCTCACGTTGGTGCTGTGAGTTCTTATAAAAATACTTTATTGACTATCTATATTTTTTATGTTTAAGTCCAATTTCATAATACCAATGTATCATATCTGCATAAATGTTTATTCAACCAGTCAAAGAATATGCATAACATACTGCATGCCACCGCTGACCCATGTTTTAACGCTCTGTTTACAAAAAAAGGAATCTATAAATCTAATATATGTATAATTTATCTAAATTTTACCAGCATCGAGACACTCGTCAAAGCTGCGGCAGTTCAATAGGCAGTGCGACTGATGACGCCGTGTACTCCAGAGACCACAGGCATCACCCTCTGTCGGGTAAGACCACACAACATTAAGCTTTCTAATCATTGTGTACCGTGCAACGCTGACCATTGAGCGTATGTTTCAAAATAGAACCAGTATATCATTGGACTATTATCAAACATACGCCTAATGCTTATAATATTTATGTTTGTAACCTTCACAAGTTCATAACAAACTCACCACAAGCGAAACTGTCCGTACACATGTGACTGTGAATAATAGCGTCCTGTTAACGTCATGTTGCTTAAACCGAATCGAACCAATCGCCGCACTCCATCGGAGTGGCATACATACCGGCGCGGAGTAGTGATGTGCGCGCGGCGCAGGTGCCAGCGCGTCGCTGGCGGAGCAGCTGAAGCTGGTGCTGGCCGAGCGCGAGCGACGGCTTGCGGGCGGCGCGGGCCCGGCCGGCGTGGCCAGCGTGCCCGCCGTGCCCGCCGTGCCCGACGCCGTGCAGCGCGCTAACGACCTCGTGGACGAGATCCGACAAGCCGTCAGCGAGGCCAACGCACGAGGTTTGTACTCGCACTCCATCGCTCGCTGATGCTATGTCACTTCACGTTGCTTCTCTTCTATTTTTCTCTGTTCTTTAAGTTTGGAGATTCGTGTACAGCTTTTGTTATTGTTTATAAGAAATAAAATTGTTGTGACAAATTTAAGTACATTTTATTTATGAAGTTTTTATGAACAAGTTCAAGTAGTATTTACATTCGAATCCTTCACTCGAAGAATTCGCGCGCTCTGCTTAGACTTACATCTGAATTATAAAGAACAGATGGTTGCAGAGCGTCTGCGTTTACAGTGTAAGCAGCAAGTCTCCGAAGATTTTTTTATTTCTCACTGTGGTTTTACTGTTGCAGCTGTATGTTTAGTTCTCTGGATCACATCTTGTATTTTGTGTTGGTGTTGGTTCGCTTTCCTAACGGTGTTGTGTGGTGGTGGTGTTATAGTTTATTTTAAATTGGTTACGTAACTTGGCCTTATCAAATTCTTGGTTGTATTGTACAGTACATCTTGGAAGTTAGATTTTTAGATAGATGGTATTCAACTTAGATGTATTTCAGTAGTTAGTATTTGAAACTTGTAATAGACCTAGAAGTATAAACGTTTATGGAATGGAAATCACGCTCACAAAATCCAAAACCAAACAGATGTTTGTTCTCACTGCAGAAATAATCGCTTGTGCTCAAAAAGTCCTTGGTTTCGCTGCCTCGCAGAAAATTATTTGATTGAAATCAAACCTTAAGCTATTGGTCTAGTGGTCGCAAAGCACGACTGCTGGGCATGAGGTCTTGGGTTCGATTCCCAGGTCGGGCAAAGTGTTATTGTTTCCATTAGGAATTTCTCAGTAGCAGCTTCGGAGTCTGGATTTGTGCCCGGTTGATGGCAATAGGCTCGCCCCCTATTACATAGGACTTTAAGATAACTGGCGAAATGTGGGTGTACTATTGGGTACACCTCTGCCTAACCCTTCGGGGATTACAAGCGTGATGTTATGTATGCAACACACCTTAAGCGTATGTTCATAGAAAATTATGGTAGCAGAAAACTTGCAACTAAATTGTTTTACTTATGTTAAGTGTAAATACGGAGAGTAAGTTGCCTGCCTACCTATTTACCAACGCAAAACATGCTGCTACTGTTGTTAGTAACACAAGATGATGTTCTGCAACAAGCTGCGCAACTTTTATATTGCATGAATATCGGCTACGAGAATACGGGCCTATAGTAGGAGAATCGAAACCGAGGCTAAGGAATGTAATATTCAACATTTTGACAGACTGTTTAGCATAGTGAGACAGTACATAAAAAGACTTATAGATAACAGAGTGTATCAATACTGATTCTAAAGTTCCTCTTGAATTAAAAGTTATGTTACTCAGTGCTATCAAACATAACTTTTCGTCTCCTCATGGATATTGGAGCGTGAGTTTCATTTTTGGCTATACCTACTTCTAGGAAGGGCCAAACCGTACGTGTATTATAGTTGACGATGGGTTATGGTTATAGTAAAGAAAGCTCCGGCGTGCGTAGTCGGCGGCGAGGTGCCGTGGCAGCCGCTGTCCAGCGCCGTGTCCGAGGCCAGCCTCACGCCACCGCCGCAGGCGCAGCCGCATCCTGTCAATCACTGGACCAAGCAACAGGTACTACAACACTTTTTACTTAACGTCATTAGCCATTTTTCCAAAAAGCAAATGGAGTTCAACTCTGTACTGGATTGTACATTAATAAATACCATCTTTTAAGCTGAGAGTTGGCGGTGCGATATTGGGGATATATACGGGACTGCGATCAGCGTACAATGAGAAAGTATATTTAAATCGGCTACCATTAGCGGTCGTTCTTAGTCTGAAAACGCGAGACGGAAGAATAATGTGTTTTGTAGCAGACTCTTAAGCTAGATTATAGCCTTGAATAAGGCAACAGTAGACCAGCCGTCCACCTGAACCGATGCAATTGTCTACTGGGCATGATACCAATTTTTATAACACAGGTATGGCAGTGGGTGTCGGGGCTGGGCGAGGGCCTGGAGCGGCACGCGGGCGCGTTCGCGGCGCGCGGCGTGGACGGCGCGCTTCTGCTGGCGCTGAGCTCGGCCGACCTCAAGCTGCTGGGGCTGGGCGGCGACGACCGCCGCCGCATGAAGCGACGCCTCAAGGAGCTGCGCGCCGCGCACGAGAAGCACCTCAAAGCGCTCAAGAAGGCCGAGAAGAAAGCTAAGAAGAAGTAATTCCTATGACACGGCCGTGGCATGCCATCACCAAAGAATGAGTCAGTTCACATGAAGTTGCCGCTTCGAAGCAATTCGATATTTGGAGATGTGAAAAAGATTGTGCTCTTACTTGGTTTATGAACTTCATACCCATTTTTCCTGTTTTTTTCATTGGTCTGTATTCTAATAGATAGGTAATGTTCATGTGAACTGTCTCCTGTGTTTCTCGACTATATTCAATATTGTTTGTTTTCCGTGGCAACTATATGGCATCTATAATCTATAATATAAAATATTGAGCTAATTTCCCAGTATAATAATATATTTTATATTATCTAGAACTTCTGACTCTCGTGTTCAACTTTCTTTTTCTTGCCTTTTCTTTCTGTATGACGTGTATGAAAGTTCGACAGCGTGTAAGTTTACATTCTAAGATATTATTAGAAATACAGGTAATTACTTGGAACATGTTCATGTGACTGAAGCTCGAGACCGTGTTGGTGGTGGGTAGGAAGCTGCGTCTGATAGCATACAGAGTGCCATCTGACCCATAGCTTAGAGACTAGTGACGTTAGTGCTGCTTCAAACGAAGAAACGAATATTATTAATCGAAAATTAGACATAAGTGAATGTGGAACAGGACAAGTAGAACTCATTTATCTAGACTGTCTGATGTAATCTATTTCCATAATATCCTTTAACAGGTATTTCGTTGGTTTCTTCATCGTTCCTACATTTTTGTATTAATTGTGTCAGTTTTTCTTGAAGTTCGAGATCACGTTGTGGACTGTAGGAAAAAATACTGGCTCAATCTAGTCATAAGATGAATTAGCTGTTCTAAAGTCATGAATTATAACAATTTTTTCTTAGAAATTTTGAAGTATTTAAGATTAGTACATAACTATCTTGTATGTAATGATCACCAATTATATTAACGAGATTGTAACGCGGTAATTTATTTTACATTTGTAGCCAATGCAATGCAAATTGATTTTGGTAATGTTTGGCATTTATTTATAATTATGAAATATAATGCACAAAATGTACTTAGTGATACGGTGACTGATTATAATCTATTATGTCGCCAACGTTTTAGTATATTTTAAATTGTATAGTGAAGTAACGTTCATGAAACATATTGTGATCTCATGTCATGTAAGAGTATCAGGTTATCTTCCCAGCCCATGTCATAGTGTTTATTCGAAATGTTTACTACTATGCGAATCCTTATGAAATGCAATCTTCACGATTTATTATACATTCCAGTAAATTACTATCTCTATCTATATAGTTGTTTCTGTGTGAGGTTTTGATCCTTTAGATGAGCTTTATAGTTTTTCTTAGGCGACATACATTATGGTTTATCTTGCAAGTAAATGTTACTGTCTGTGTATTCATGTGCGTCATTGGTACCGTGCCCTATCATGTAATCATGTAAATATAGTCTCAAGTTGATTATGTGGAGACTAACGAGTGAGCTTGAAATCATACTGTGTGACTGGATGTAAGTACATTACACATTTAGAATATTTATTTCATTTAAGATTTATTAATAAGTAGAGTCCATTGCCAAAATTGATCAGTACTTTTGTTTTATGTTGTTGTTTTTTTTTTTTAATTTACAGTTTCCTTAATTATTTAAATATATTTATTTCGGGACCAAATTAATTTATTATGAACTTAATTATGTATTTGGGTGTGTGTTCAAGAGAAAGATTTTTTATTTATAATTTAATAAACAAACCAAAGTCTACATCACATTGTTTTTTTACTGTGTTCTTTGTGAGTATCATGTACATTTTGTGAGAAGAAGACGGAAAATATAATCTGCAATGTAGATATGAGTTTTCTTGGTGTGCTATCTTTAATGCCTATAAAATGCATGAAATCTTGTCTGTAGTTGATAATTAAAATAAAATACAAGACTTTGATACAAGTATTATTTAATTAGCAGGTGGTTTTTGGTTCTTAGGCTTTTTGTTGCGTTTTCGTTTTTTGAATTTCTTTGCTGGTGGTGGTTTGATTTCCCCTTCCTTTTCATCATTATTGTCTTTGACATCATCACCATAACTTATAGTAACAAAAGCTCCAGGTTTCCTCTTAGTTGGTGAAGTAACTTCCTCTGCTTCATCTGAATCATCATTCTCTTCATTTGCAACTTTCTCTTCAGTTTCATCTTCATCAGACTTATCTTCCTTTTTGACAAGATGGTTTTGTCTATTCAATGTAACACAAGTTACTCTACATGCAGCATTGCAGGAACATAATTCAACTAATTTGGAATCTTCCACAGACCAAACCTTCAGTTCACCTGTGCTAGAAGCTGAATATAGCATTTCATTTTCATAATGCAGTGATTTGACCCTTTGTTTATGTGCCTTGTATGTCAGAGCCTCAGTATCTGACACTGTCAAAGTAATTACATTTCCATTTTCTAATCCTACAAATAACCTTTCATCAGTTAACCACTGGACTGATGTTGGTTTTGAATTGCATGTGATTCGTTTTTCAACCCCTGCTTTACTTATTGTCCACACATCAACTGTTTGCTGGGAAACTAATGAAAATCTATCTCCTCCTGGAGAAAACTTGATTTCTGTTGGCAATAAGACTCCTTTACTGGCAAGGTTGATAGTGAAGGCTGGACGACCTTTGATCAAGTTCCATGTTCTCAAAGTTTTGTCACCACCAACACTGAGAGCTAGTTTATCTGATGGATGTATTGCAATAGCAGTGACTGGTTGACCTGAAATCATTATTTGATGGTTAGTAATCTATCATAAGAACCTAAAAATGGTAATAATAATGTTAGAGTTGGGTTTTAGAGAATAAGGTTAACATAAATTATGATAGTATTGGATGTTTCTAAGAAAACAGTATCGCCTACCTCCATGGGCCTTTTTCCATATCTTCTCTATTTGCCAGTTGCCTGTTCTTGTTACAATAATAGAACCATCATCGCTTCCTGTTAGTAGATGAGTTCCATTATTGGTGAAAGCTACAGTATTTATTGTACCATCGTGGTTCATAAGTACTGTGTGCTCTTTACGAGTTTTCATGTCGATAACGACAACTTTGTCATCTGTACCACCGGATGCGAGGAACTTGCCTCCGATAGATATGCACCGGACTGATGCTGTATGCGAATGGGTAGCAAACGTCTGTTTCAATTTCATTACCTGAAAACATTAGTCAAGATTATTATTTACTTACAATAATGTATAAAATTACACAATATTAAAACACAACAAGGCGCTTACCATATCTTCTGTACGAATTGAATAACCTAGTAAGAAGCCCTCGTAAGTGCCAACTATTAACTCGTCCATTGTTGTTGCTAGGGAATTGCAGTTTTCTCAATCATATAATCAAAGCTATCATGTAAATGAATTATTTTGATCCGTAGATAACCTACAAAAACATGCACGGATCCACTGCACGATGTTATTTTGAAAACTGACAGAAACAAATGTCAATATGTCATGTCATGTCAATCAATATGTCTATGTCACTGTCATTTATTTAAATGTTAAAATTGTTAATAGCAGAGGTTTCAAACATAAAATGCCACACTTCTTGTTTTATTCCACTCTTGTATGTGTATTTTCTATGAGATTTGATATTATATACCCGTTACTATGGTCTTGAAAAATGTTTACTGTCTTGAAATAGTTAATCGCAATAAATTACTGTTACGGTACCCGGAATGGGTAGGTAGGTAGCGTAAGTTGAAAGACCATGTAATAATTTTGTTTAGTCTCAACTAAACAAAATTATTTGACTGACTAAAATCATTTTAGTAAGACAGCCTGTGTACAACACTAGTAGGTTTTTATTCGGCGACAGACAACTACAATCGACAGAAAAAATTGACAGCGTCAAGAGAAAAACGAAAAAACCTCACTATTTCTATTTTTTGTGCAAGATATCGAATGGATAAATCTGTAATTAAAATTTAATTACTCAAATTGTGTTTAATTCTTTAGCACGAACATAATTATCATTCTGGTAAGTATGCGTGTACACGGTTTCTGAGGCAGTGTTTCAGTGAACGTCTGGCGCTATCGATCTCGGTGGTTGGCATTATTTGCTAAACTGTTTGTTTGTTATCTCGAAGGATTCCCAAAAGAGGACATATTTAGACATCTACAAGATGGATTTGGCGGAGACGATGAAGAGTGTATTGGCTAAAAGCACTGGGACCTCAAGTGGCGCGGCGAGTACGTCAAGCTCGGCAACACCGCACGGGGCTGAGGGCTATGTCACCGAGAAATTGTACATGCTGCTACAACTGTATCTTCAGAACAAGGGCTGGAGCCCCAGTATAGAACTGCTTCAGTGTTTCAGTGATCTCAAAGAGTCATCCATGCTGCCCAGTGCTGCTTACTTGCAGTAAGTGAAATATTTATATATTTTTTATTGGTATTGTCCTTTCTTAGTGGACTTCTTACAAGATTCTAATTCTAAATATTGTTACTATAATAAGGGCTCAAGAATAGCAACTTCTTATAAATAACTGAAAAAATTAAGAGTCTTTATTTAATTTTTAATCTCGTTGAAAATGTGTGAATTTATAAAATAAAATACATATTTTATTTCAGAATGATGGCATCTAGAGTAGGTTTAGATACACAAGGAAGACTGATTCTTCGTGAGAACGGCAAGATAATACTGCCATATGAACACTTTGCAAATGCAGTCATGCTGAAACACATGAATGGACCTCACGGACTTCATCTAGGATTAGAAGCAACCGTTAGAGCTGTGAGTTGAAATTATCACCTTTAAAAAAATCTTTAAATAATTCCTTTTACATTTTGCACTATATAAATTAAAAACTACTTCATTTCCTCAAGGAAATTTTAAAAATAATTATGCTGCTAGTATGAGCATGCACATGCCTGCATTTGTTTATCTTAATAATTGCAAAAAAACTGCCACTGGTATTATTAGCATGAACATAATATTTGCATTTGTATATCTTTTACCATCTTGCAGTATCATGCTATATGATCTACTTGGAACTGGAATTTAAATGTCTTGACATTTAATGCATAAACTACATTTTTTAATCCTCCACTCTTCTATCAGGTTGTAGAGTCATACACAATAGGAAGGGAGCAGTTTGGAATGGAGAAGGAGTTCATAATTGAAGTTGTGCAGAACTGCCCCAACCCTGCTTGCCGCTATTACAAGAACCAGCTGGAGATGACACAGAAGTCAATACAACAGCATCTGTCTCAGCAACCCACATACATACCAGGTACCTATGTGTGATATGTGTCCTACAGTAGTAGATCCAGGGGGGATTAAGGGGCTCAATCCCCCCCCCCCCCAAAAGCAACTGAGTTTATGACAATGTATCCTTAATTTAATACATATTATGTTTTCATATAAAATGTATGCTTTTTTTTGGTTTTTTTGCCAAAAACCTATCCTCAGCAGGGTCATAAACAATCGCTACTGGCATGTTATGTCTCAAGCTGCCTCAATTATTGCGATGTTTTTATGTGCTGATATCTATCAGCACATATAATATACATCTGTATATCATGTAGGTACTTATGTATAGCACTGACAGGGTATTTCAATGGGCTATGGCAGATCTGCCTTTATACCTCAAAAAAATCCACAATTAGGAAAACTATTATTTTTGAGCATGAAATTAAACTTGTATACTGAAACCACTATTAAAATTACAATTAGAATTAAAATAATGTATTAAATTGCATAAAAAAGAAGCAATCTAAATGATGAAAAATGTATTTCTAGAGAAACCATTATCATCAAAAAGAAAAAATCATTGTGTGCATTCACAGTCCAATTGGTTTCTATTAAGATTATGAACATGTTTCTAACTGTATGTACTTTAGTTATTATGACCTACTTGGGAAATCAATGGAATGATTCAATATCAAATGTGTGCTGATTTATGTTTAAATTATGATGATGGTGGTGACTGCCTCGTTGGTCTAGTGGTCGCAAAGCGCGATTGCTGAGCAGCTTTATTTCTCGATTATATGGTTTATAATCCTTTGTATCAGATGCGGGTGCTTCAAACCTGCCCGACAGTCAGGCAGTGGAGCGTCTATTACGCAGCACGGCTCTCGCACAAGACTACCAGCTTCCTCTTGCACCACATCTCGCCGCTCTCAGTGAGTTGTTATGTAAAAATCACTTTTAATTATCTATTTCGTACTTCTAATGAAATTTCAGTTCATGGCTACTACTATATTTTTCTTTACTCACATTTTTACTAACATAGAAAGCATTTTTACCAAGTTAAATTAGGAGAGTTTATAACAATGCATAGGTCCACTTTTGATTTCGATATTGCCAGATGGATTATGACTTGTTCCATCGAAACCTCGTCTGGTTTTCCATCTAACTTCGTCTGGTTTTGATGAAACAAGTTGCACCCAGAATATACATATTCTTCATGTTGTTTCATTTTAAATTCTAGCCAGCCTAACAGGCGAGAAGTCGGACCGTCGCAGCCAGGACAAGTTGTCGCAGCACCAACAGATGCTGCTGCAGCATCAGAGCCGGTCTCTTGGCCATCAGTCATCAATCGACAAGTACGCTCACTCGCAGCAGAGGTCCTCCAGCTCCTCACAAGCCAGCTTGGAAACAAAATCGAAGCATCACTACTCTGATGAGCATAAGCTCACTGATTTCCTAAGGTGAGTTTTTATTTTCGAGGCAAAGTTACGTTATTGTACTAAAACAAATGCTGGGCCTGAGATAGTAAGCTGGTAGGGAGACCACATTCCGCATTGTTGTTTAATATTATCTTTGTATGCTTATTGTCATTGGCCTTCAAATTACTCAACATGTCAAGCAATTGTTTTTATTTTCAGTGAACTTGATCAAGAATAAAATTAAATAGAAAACCTCTAATAAGTTAAATTTTATACACATTAGATACGCCTAAACTCATCTGAATATTATTTTTTCTAGGGCAAACCTAGAGAGCCTCGAATCTCTATCAGGCGGGACCGGATCATCCGCGCACGCGGATCGCTCAAGCGCTGGCGGCGGGTCGAGCGCCGGGGGCGGCGGCGCGGGCGGCGGGGCGGGGGGGCAGGAGCGCGTGGTGCGCGCCTTCGCGGAGCTGGCGCGCAACCTGCAGCGCATGCGGCCGTGCGTGCGCCCCGCCATGTGCAAGCCCTACGGCAAGCAGAGCGAACAGCTGCAGAAGAGTCAGTATTACTATATTTCATTTCAGAGTCGTAGATAGTTTACATTCTTTGTAGTTTACTCAGTTATCTACATTAACTTGTTGCTCTAAATAAATTTTGGTTGCAATGGACTTGGAACACAGTCAAAAATTTCATTGAATGCTGATAGGAAAGACAGACTCCTGTAGGCAGGTATTTCCAAACACTGACAAATTGTCTCACATTTCCAGATACCTAGCAATAATTTCCGTATTAAAATTCCAATTATCTGCTGAAGTTTTGCCTGAACAAGTTCTTAGAAGTAGTTTTTATAATTCCAGTTCTGTTGGACACCATCCAGTTGGTTCAGTCTCTCCGTAGTTATCTGCCACCGCCACATATCCAGGTCACCTCGTGGAAGAACGATGATAAGCTTCGGTAAGAATATTTTACTTGAATAACTAAGACACATCATTTTATCTACTTGTATGGTTTAAAAACTAAATACATTTATACTATTTTATGCATCATCGGCATTCAGCATTAAGCCATTAGTCTCGGCTGTCATTCGTAAATTTTTGACAGTCATTATAGGTAGGTCAGAAGCCTGAAAGTCTAACAACCAAGTGTTTCATGTTATTCAATAACTTTTATGTGGGCTGTGGAGGTCAGATAGGCAGTGGCCCCATGTAAATTACCGGTAATCAGCTGCGTCCGGTTAGACTGGAGGCTGACCCCAACATAGTTGGGGAAAAGGCTAGGTAGATGATGACATAGTTGCGCAACTATTTAATTAGACCAGCTTATCTGTTTTGAAGCAGCTTATGAGTTTTTAATTTTTTCTATTTTATAATCAGCTCCAACAACATGGAGGAGCTGGAGAGCCGTAAGATAGTGAGCGGCAACTAGCCACCGGACGCCAGCGCCGCCGGCGACTGAGCGTCGCGGTGACGTCTCGACATGCGCAGCCACACGGTTTGACAACACGGCAGGACCGTGCGCCTGAGGGTTTACTTTACAGCGAAAACAATATAGGATTCATATCTGCACAAAAATAGTAAGGCTTTTTGACATCCCATAATGAAACTATACCTTTTAAACCACATTAGTGATAGTCGATGGAATAGTTTCTTCTATAGCGTGCACTCCAAAATGAATATTTTAGTACACCAATACGGGGTAAATAGCTAACCTCGTATAGTCTTAGGGCTTATATAAATATGATAATGATAGGTGCATGTTCGTGCTACAAGAATCGCTGTAAACCGTAACACTCAGGCCACACTTAATATTATTTAAGTTCGTATTTAATCAAGATCTGCATATTTTATTCTTAAAAGTAATTCTCGATAAAAACTTGTCATTAGTTAGTGAGTAAGGTTGAGATAGTTTTTCCATTTAGTTTGGAATGTTGTACCTTGAGAGTAAACCGTGTCGGACACTGAGCTGTCGGATTTTTTTATGTATTAAGGATATTGTTGACGCTGCGCGAATCCGTGCGTCTGCGCTTACGCTGAATTACTTGAATGTCGGGTGTGTGATCATGTAACGTCGCCACTTCATGTTCAGCACAAACTGGGTTATGTATGTAGTTGATTATCATGCCGTCTTTGTTTTCGCGGTTTATATTATTGCTTTACTTGTTGGTGTTTGCAGAAGTTTCTTTTTTTATATTTTTACTTACATATTTTTTCATATAATTTCATATTGTCTGTTGTAAAAGTTCATACAATCATGTATGCTATTGCTTTCGTTGTTACTGAACGTATTTAATGGTTAAGGTATTTTTTTTCTACATTAATTTCAAGATTCGTCCTAATTATTTTAAGTTTAATCTCAGTTATTATCGTAAGTGCATTATTTACACTGTGATAGAAGTGTAATAGGAGTAGGTCTGAGCGAAGTCTTGACATGAATGTTACTTAGGAACGTATGTAGTAGTGAGCGTCGCTGGCGCGGGGCAGCGGGCTGTCGGTCGAGATGCCGAGCGCCACATATCGACGGTCATCCGCTCGATCGTTTCGCAGCTGTTTCCAGGACGCTGTAAGTCGCTGAGTATTATGCGCATATTAATATGTAATAAAGTTTTGATCGCCATGTCTTGTCTTGTGAATGATAGGGAGGTTAGTATCTTATTGAAGACTGCAAATTTTTCACGTCTTAGCTGATGTTGCCTGTGGATGTATAAGATTAGGATCAGTAAGTTATGATGAAGTGTGCTGTACACTGGGATACTGTCGCGTCGTACAAAACGGAATTTTTATTGATAAGGTTAATAGGTATAAATTATTATTCGTAGTTAGGCCACTTTTTTATCCTACCTATTATATTGTGTTTATGTTATCTCAGTGTACAGTAGAGTAAATAGAACGGTCGAAGGAGCTTAGCTGAAGTTGACTTTGATCGAGAGGTATCACTGATAGGAGTCACTATTTACTTCCGTAACATCATCATGTGAAATAATGGACTACATAAGTTAATGATTAGTGCAATAATTAGGCAAAGCCTACTTTAAATTTAAAGTTTTGTATCTTAGTACTGTAATTCTAAATTATAAACTTAACTTATCATATTCGCATCACAACGGAGGTGAGTGTGAGGTTGTATCGTATAGCGTAAGTACTTGATTCTGACATGGTCTCGGTTCATTGGATTGTTGTACGCATCACAATTTATTTGATTATTGTCAAATAACATTAATTGTAAGCAGCTTTTTGTAGGTAAGTGAGTTGTACACTTATGTTGTATTACATATTCGTATTAGCTAATTATATGGGACAACTATAATCGGCACCCTCTAGTTCTACTACCTACAACTCTCGTTCGGTACATTATCCAAATATTTAACGAGGCTACTACGTTTTCATCGACAACTAACAATACACTTAGTATTAATTAAGTTGATATAACCGTCAAAATCTTACTCTTGAAAAAGTATTATAAACTTCCAAAAGAATCTCTCTCTGTATTAGAATTATAAGCTTTCTAGTCAAAAATGGATTTCATATTGCATTTTTTTATTGATATGATCGGGACTCTTTCTTAAGGTATTGGAAATTGATCACTTTATATGTGACTTATTTTGTTTAAACGTTCGCTCTGTCCGTTCAGCGTGTAATTATTATATTGTGAACAGTAACACTGAGGATCTCACACAAAGTGAACATTACATACATCGTATCGTATTCTGGCGGCTTGATCGTGCTCGCTGCGATGGCAGAGTCATAATGTACTGTAATATTTCTCCATTATATATTTTCTCTTAGTGATGGTTAATTCATACGTAATAACATAGTTTTTTGTATTGTATTGTAGTATCTACGGACACGTTAAATTATTCGTCATCATTATTTTATTTCTCATCGGGAAAAGCATTTATTAACATTTGGTAATACGTACCAGTAATCTTCAACAGCGAATAACGTTTGGCATCTGAATTCTGTGATAAATTTTTATTCAATCAAAATGTAATTTTGACATCGTAATGCAATACCAATCGGAAATTTAGTTACTATTATACATTATAGATTATGTTTCGGAATTTCTTTAAGTTTATAGTGTATTCCACAGTTGATGATTGCTTGTTTTTTAGACTGACTCTATTTTGAAAAACACGACACACGAAGGTGTCTTTACAAACCACTAGTATTAATTATTTTGCCGATAAAAAGTCGTTTCGGTTAAAGCGATCATCAACTGTACTTTATGTTGTATCAAAATTGGCCTTGCCATGTAATTTATTATTTGTATTTGAAGATTCTTTTAATGTAAAGGTGGTAATTTAGTAATGAAAAGCAGTGCTTAGAAATAAATAAATAATGATTAAATTGAATAATGTTGTTTTTTATTTTTCTCATTTTGTAAACAGGGCGAGTTTTTGAAAAGGGATTTAGGGCAGCTATATCAACTGTCAGCCAATTTAGAAGACTTTAAAATGAAATCATTCGCAATTCATTCGTCTCCAGTCACCGAGCGGCGCTGATTGCAACTGCCTCAGAATATAAGGAAATAAATCTCTACTAATATCCCGTAAGTAACAATGTTTACCTAGTCGAGTTATAATTTGATGTTGATGGTGAAAAAAACATATGATTGGGTTTAAACGGCGTCAGGTGGAGCTGGGAATTTAGTTGGAGTTTCTAATGCCGTAATAATTTCTTCGAAGTCTACGAACTTTGCATGTAGACTACCTAGTCTACATGCAAAGTTCGTAGACTTCGACTTCGATTAAATAACGGCATTGGAATACTTATCATAAAAAGACTATTAAATCCTACCATAAGGATGCGGTTCCACTTGAGCTAGGCTAAGCTACTGCTAAGGATGCGTCATATTTTCACCAATAGGATTCCTTTTTTTTTAAGTCAAAAATATTAAAGTAATTCTTTTGGTGTATTCAGACACATCTTTAGCAACGTAGCTTAGCTTAGCTTCAGTCAAACCGCATTTAAACTCTGGACAAACGAATTTTTTAAATTCTGTATTCTAGTCAGAAGGCTTTAAGGAATAGAAAACGGTACAACAGTTCAGAGTTAAATGATTATTCTTTATTTTCATAAACATTCATTATTACACCAATTTTATTATGAAAGAGTAACAAAGTTTTAACGATTTACTTAACTGAACCTGAACAGTGATGGCTACGACCATACTTATAGTAATTAATATTATTATTTGAACAAGATAATATAAATACATTTAAAAATTAAGACTATTAGAAGAGTACAGATATAGGCAGTGACGTAACAAAATGAGACACAAAATAAAATTTTAGAAATTATATTCGTGGAATGTTCTATACACACATTTGGCACAATCCATATGTACACAAAATAATAAATACTTATTCCTGGGTTTTTTAACATTGAAAATATCAATCACGAGGTGAATAGGAATGCAGGGACGAATCGGGGACGAAACTATAACATTAAAATAATAATAATAGTCAGGCCATTCAAAGGCACTTTTGAACGTTATTAAACAAGAAAAAAAAAGGAATTTAATTTAGTTGCCCCTTCCAAAAGATTGTTTTGTGTGGAGAAGGATGGGAAAGAAACTCCATACGTCCTCTTAATATAGTTTGTTGCTAACAGAAAATACTGAACTATAATTTTATTTTGTGTTCTTGTTGGCAACAAACTATGACTTCAACATTAAAATCTCTTAAACATTCAACCCGATTCAACCCTGCTTTCATCCCGTTTTCATTAACACTAGGTGACACCCAAATGTAGGAAATGCCTAAATAAAAGCGCTTTGTTGGATTTTCGACTCTCGGCTCATCGCTGAGAATTGATAATGCAACTGCAACAATATTTAGGCATTAGATTCAAGTGTCACATTAGGTCTGTGGATTATTACAAGTATCCAAGTACCTTTGAACATAGATTATGCGAGTATTTAATATTTATGCATTAGCCTGGCACACGGGTCACACGCGACAACCACAAACGCCGCCACCTGAAGCTAGAAGCGGCGTTGTGGCGACCACAGACGTCAACCGTACGGCGACTCCATATAAAATGTATGAAAACTACAGGATATTCATCGGTGGCGGCGTTTTGTGGTTGTGGTCGGTGGCCCGTGTGCGGCCAGGCTTAAAGACAGACTTATGATAAATACACCGTAGAAAACGTACAAAACATCTAATTTCTCATAATTATTACTGTTAATACATGGCGTACAGAATACATGCTAACTTCGCAACTTTCGGGAGGTGAAAGTACTTCAAAATACGATCAATTTTTACTAGAGACCAACTTTGAAATATGAAAAAAGGGCTGTTAATTTTGATGGTGTTGCAGTGAATTTTTGTAAAAAACAGCAGATTTTTTAAATGCATATTTCAGAGTCGATTCCGTACCTAGTAAAAGTTGCTCGTATTCATGAGAACTCACACCCACTGAGAGATGCGCAGTGAACTACTTTTTAAACACAATTATCGATGTAAAGTATACCCGTACAATACATAGACAATAATATCTAATAATCACGAATATTTTCTATTTTAGTCCTTTGCAGACCATTCGATGATTTCACTACCGTTCGTTATGTTTAAATTCAGAACAAAATAATTTATCAATAAAAAAAGATATTTACAGTAGGTAAGTACAAAAAATAATTAATCATAATTATAAATTAATTTGATATGTAACGTAAATTGACAACATAATTAATGTGATTACTTACAAAATATTTGCAGTTTCTAAAAAGACAGGATATTAACAAAATACTTAATTAAAGTACTTACATAAATTGACAACACGAAATCGATAAATGCGTTCGACTATTTGACGAGTGTATTATGTTAAAACGATTAAATATGTGAATAAAATACGATACACTAGGAATGTAATTATGTAAGTAATCTTATGCACCCTAGTGAGGTGGATCGAGATGGTGGGAGGGGGACGAAGCCCTCCCCCCCACTCCTGTGATTTCGTGAAGAACTTATATGGAATCTAAACAGCTGAGTGAATCGTGTTTCGGATTCCCCACGCTGGACAAAATTGTTGATTTTATATCCACCACATGGCTCTAGCTATCTAGGTTATCATGTCTTTCTATCTCTCGCCAGCCATCCCTGGAAGCGAAACCACTTAGACATTTGGGGCTATATGAAGGATATCTGACATTTGTATAATATTAATGTTATCAGATACATTATTTTGTTTCGATGTAAATTTAATTGATACAGACTTTGGGATTACCATGCATACCATACAGATTCTTCTAAAACTTTAAATAAACTACAAGTTTGTTGGTGATTTGTAGGCACCCAGCGGCAATGGACGGCTGGCCTGCCTCGCCTAAAACTTTTTCAACTAACTTTTCAATTATTTAAATTCAAATTCTTTACCGTATGAAACCGTATATGTGCGTTACGTTTTCTTGCAGTCAAACCCGTATGTGCAAGCGCATACAGTATACGGAACTGATTATTTTCTACATTTAATGTAAGTACAAAAACTCTAATACCTTGATCAAGTTTCAGAAAGTCTGTTATTCGATAAAAAACCTTATAAATTTTTAATAGTACGTTATGTTTAAATTTTTCAGAAACGTATACTGCACTACAGCGGTTTTTCGCACTATAACATACAAAAGGTTGTATTAAAAACGTTTCATTCATGAATGAATAATGTCACAACGTGTATGAGATAGTTGAGTATAATATTCGTTGTTGTAAGACGTTTATTGTTTAAACTGTGGGGTCAATTGCGGTGGGCTTGAACACATAGACGGAGTCGTCCAGCCAATAGTAAGCTTGTGCGAAGTCTCCTTCACAGAGGTAGGGGGCTCGGGTCCAGGACACCAGCTCGAAGCCAGCCTCCTCGCGCATGAACTTGACGAAGGCAGCGAGCTGGTCTTCGAAGTATAAGCCTTCGATCGGCAAACGTTCTTCTGGTTTGTGGTCTGATGTCACTAGAATTAAAGATTAATTGTTTAAATTTAAAATTGTTTTACCTAAGTGCTTGTAATAAAAACATCTTCAGGAGAGTTAACTCGCAGGGTGAGTGGATTGCTTCGAGTCTTTATAGAATGGGGTATAACGAAGGCCAATTCTACTAATATACGCGTCGACTTGAGAAGCTCATCCGTTTTTTCGTCGGCTAAAAACGTTCAATATCTAGTCGCAATCTCATAGCAGCTACAAATGAATCTAAAACAAATTTTTGGTTTACCAAATATTTATTTTAGATTGAAAATTTGTTGTTGATTTGTTTTTATTTGCCACAGTCTTGATTTGTTTGAGATTAGATTACTTTCGTTCTTAAATGTTAGTAGATAGCCTTCCTGGACTCTATTTTGTGATACTGCTGGCTGGTTTCAATTTGGGCAGCTTCGGCTAGTAAGTTCCGGCACTGAAACTGCTGTTTCCTAGATACGGTAAACTTGGCCTTACCTTCCACGTAAGGCTTGTATGGCAAGACGAGCGCCAGCATAAGGACTCCGCCCGGCGCGAGCGCATCTCGTGCTTGCTTCAGCATTGTCTTCGGCTTGCTGCACCGATCCAGCAGGTTCAGCATGCATATGCAGTCGAATTGACGGTAATGGTGCCACTTCTCTGTGTCCAGCAATCTGGAATTAAATAGTTTACAATTACCTAAATATTCACTGCTTTTTCTGAAGCCTTCTTAAAACCAATACGAAACATGCATTATTCAAAACTTTATTTATTTATTAAAACTTTATACAGATGTAAAAAATACACTGTACAAAGGTGGACATAATGCCTTGGACATTTTTTACCAGTTTACCTTAGGATGATGCCGAGATAAAACATACAAACACTTTAGTGTAATAAATGAAGATAATAGCTGGATTTAAGACTCTCACTATTATATACTGATAGTCATCCCGCATTTTTGTTGATTTGGCTATAAAAAAAGGCAGCTTGGTAGCTGGTACTTCAATTCGGCCTCCAAAATAACTACAAGAAGAAACAACTTAACAGCTACTCACTTATATCCCTTATCGGCCAGAGTTTTCCTCATACTGGCAGATATTTCAGTAGCGTAGTTATGCGGGTAGATGTGTGCGAAGCGTCTGCTAACCTCACCATCGCCCGCGCCGACGTCAACTAGTGCGCCGGCACCGATGCCGTGTCCGGTGACGCGGAGCAACGCGCGCGCCTGTGCCTCGGACAGCACGAACATCGAGCCGCGACCCAGCCATCTGCGACAACAAAATGCAGGTATTACATATTTGGTAAATTTGGAGGATGAAAAAATGTGTTCCAATTTTGATCTTATATCTATGCGTCTGGGGATTTAGGTAATGGCTTTTACCTAATCCATAGGTCATAATAAAATTTTCTCCATCCGAGTTAGTCCATCGTCCATTTTTTATGTACTTACTAATTTACTGTAGGGTTAATGAGCAACCATTACATCAACCTATAGCTATCATAAATTTTCTTTTGCGAGTATTAGCAGGCAGGACTAACGTTCAACTAAGTAGTAGATCATCATGAAATGAATACGGGGTATGAGAAAATTACTTCAAAGAACAGGGTGTGTAACGTTCCACCGCCTGGAGTGAACATGCGATGGTATATTACAGCCACGATTCAATGGAACTATTAATTTTCTTATCTAACTTAATTGTCCAAATAACAAAGTTCGTTCAATGTTTGAAGCTTCTAATTTAAACGTGGATAGCTTTCTTGAAAGCGATTTGTGAGCTAGTCGCTGAGCTAGGCAACAATAGTGCAATTATCTAGTACTGGCGTGTGGTGGTGGCCGTCGGAAGGTGTATCGCCGGGCGCGGTGCTGCAGAGTACCGGCCGCAATTACCGGGATCAAGTACAAAGCGCGCTGCGGGCTACGGCGCGGCGCGGCTTGTGGCCGCTCGCCTGCAAATTATTGTGCGCCCGCGGCTCCGCGACCCCGCGACGTCTTCATCGCGCCCCCGGCATCAACACAAGTGGATAATGAGTAGTAAATCCCGCTCTCATTAGCTGAGACCGAGCGACGCTCCGATCGATACGAATTCGTCTGCGCCGGGTAAAGGGATAATCGGCGCTGGGCTCGAGCTCTGTTATTAGCCGTAGTACCATATATCACGTACGGCATTATCCGCGGCCTCCGGCGTCCGCGCCGCAATTACAGCGGCCCGAACAGAGCACACCGTTCAGTCACAATGCCCTATTAGGAAAGCCTTAGAGGTAGTGTTGCCTAAGTCTGAAACTAGAGTACCCTGCCGAGATGACCGTCTGCATCTTCAGATAGCAAACAAGTGGAAGACACGTAGTTAAGTCGCGTTACACGACAGGTATAGTTTGATACATATGTATCGTGTCGGACACGGCGGAGCGTCGTCGCTGGTCGCTGGCAGCTCGTTTGCGAAGGCGCGCGGTGCCGATTGATTGCTTTATTGTCTGGTCGGTGGCTGGCGCTGCGAGCGACGCGCAATACATGATACATGAAGCGGCCGCGCGCCCGCAACTAATGAGCACCGGCACCGCGTAATTGTCACCGGCCGCCGCGTAAACTCGCCAGATTCCACACTCGATGTGACAACACACGATTGAGTCAACACGCAAAAAGATCGCGGGAATATGACGGCGGTTGTTACTGTGTTGTCGGCGGAATCAAGTGATTGATTTATTAGGACCATAACGAGGATAAGCACCGTTGTTGAGGTGACACTTAACCCATCTCGTTTGGAGTAAAAACTTTCAAAATGGGTACTTTTCTGAGCTTCTGACAAAAAGAGTGCGACATATCGTGAAGGTAGGTAGACACGTACCCATGCGAGGCGATGGAGTAATAGGTAACAGAAACCACACGGAAGAGCGCGGTCTGTCGAGTGGAGTTGAAAATTGTGCGGCGCGGGGTGACGTGTAAATCGAGTAGAGCAGTAGGTAGGTGGATAGGCGGGCGCGACGTATCTATTTCAATAGAATGCGGTGGCTTGCAACAAGGAATCCGATGCGGTTATCGACGACGGAGGTGAGAGATGTGTCGCCGGCGGGGGCCGGGGCGCGGGCGGGGCTCGTATCGCGATTGCATCGGAGAGCAAACAAGCGGGCGCGACACCCCGCCGGGGGCGCTCAAATCATATTACCCCCGGCCTCACACCCGCGCCGCGCCAGCGCCACACACGTCATAAGAGTGTGCGTCGCTATGGCGACGGCCCGGGCCGTGCATGATATTAGTACGTGTGCGGCTCATCTCCGGCCGTTTAAACTTAACGCGCCGCCGCCTCGCGCGGGAAATTAAAACCGGCTCCGGACCGGAAAGAGCAATCGACCCTCGCACTACGTACGGGGACGACTCACGGCCGGCCACCGCTTACACCGCCTGCCGCTGTCACACCGTACAAACCTTGCTATTGTTCCACATGCTTGATTTACAACGAGTAAAAGTACAAGGATGATGCTTCGTAATACCCTAGAGACACCTTTAATGTCAAGTTATTTTCAAGAAACGTTTCATTTAAACGGTTTTCTCAGATATTAACTGGCTCTAAAAAAATTCAAGGCTTCATAGTGTCGGTGATATATTGTGTTATCGTGTTATGGTTTTGGTAATAAATCATACTTAGTAGGCATTGTTACACGGATTGATTAGGTATTTAAGTATGGTTTCATGGATCTTGATTGCCAATATTTGCAAACCACGTGTTTCTGCACTAGCTAGAGTTTCCGATCTACGTTATTGAATAACGTTTAATATAATTTTAAATAAAGACATCTACAAAAAAGAGATATAATAGAATATAACGGCCAAACTAGTTTCTAACACTCTTTGTCCTGAAACTTTCTTAAAACAACATAACGTTTTATATATCCATCGTAAACGTACACTAGATACACATTAAAATAGAACGTAGCTAGGAGGCAGCCCTCCCTTATGTAGATACCTACACATTTGCTTTACTCAAAGACATTGTCGCTTTCAGGCACCTCATTAGAGCGCGTCCCATGTGAGCCTACACCCCCACACCCCACCGGCTCACACCCCACACACACACATGCACACCCTCTCCAGCAATTCTTTCTCTCAGCTCGCAAACTTGGACGGATAATTACACTTAGATAAGACCCCGTCCTTGTTATATGTTTTACGATAGCACCGTTTTATGTGAAACGAATTATATTATGTAATGCGATAGAAATTAACTTCGAAAACCCTAGAACCTTGTAGGTTCGGAATTTTTCCGCTGTTAAGGCTGTATAGACTGCGAAATTCGTTCGAAACATTACTGTGAGTGGAGTTTCATTGCCATTAAATGATCATACCGCAGTCTGTTGTACCTTTATTAGCCAGTTACTGGTGGATTGGTCGCGACACGCCACCAGAACGCCCATGGTAACTACCAGACGGGCCAACCAAATATACACATGATAATTTCAAAAGTTTCCGCCTGACATCAGGGCGCAATAAAAATCAACTTCTATAGCATATAATCGAACGTCACCCAAACGTTACGCGCGGTGTCATAACCCCGAACAGCACTCAAGCTGCAATAAACTATAAAAAGTGGATAGTAAAATGTATAAACAATGAGAGCACGGCTAAAACGTTTTAGTGTTAAGAGTGGGCCCATAAACCGTTGACACGCACCCGTAAAATATTAACGATACCTACAAGAAAAATGACGACTATCAATGTAGGTACCGATTTTCGGTCGCGAGGACGCGCTACAAATAATGGCGGTTCCGAATTTATACGCGGACCCGAATTGCCCCGATTGAATATTTTACCAGGCCACGAATGCGTCCGACGATATTTTTCTATTTCGACGCCCATTTTTACTATCAATTGCTTAGTTTCCCCCTAATATTATTCGTGGCTGTGTCGTGTCTGATTCTGCTTTGAATATCACACGGGCTGTTGACAATATTAACTATCTATTAGATGCTATAACCTTCGAATTTGATGGCACTGAAATTATGTCGAATGAGTGCTTCTGCGTAATATTATTTTACACATTGCTTATTGTACTTCAAATGTCTATTTGTACTTTGTTTACTTGAAGATGTGAATGTCTGTGAGGCTGCTGAATGTTTATATCTTTAGCGTTTCGGAAACACAATAACCTTTAAAAGGTGTAAAGGCGTGGGCTCAATTCGAGTCCCAGTCAGGGTTTAAAATAACTCCTCGGAGGCGAATGGTTTATTGCTTATTGAGTAGCTCTGACGAAACGCGCCTCCGACGATAAAACATGGCGAGAGTGGAATCTCAGTCAATATCACAATATACGCGACGACATTGAAATTATCGCTCGGTGGGAGGCGATGCCGGCCGGCGAGGTGGACCTAACTAAAACAAAATAAGAATAGTTTGAAACAATGAGCATTGTCGCGATGTCTGTGCGTGTGCGGCGTGGCGGCGCGGGCGCAGCGGGCGCGTGTCGAGCGGCGCGGGTGCGGGCGCGACAGCACCTCGTTAGCGGGCCGCGCGCGATTGGCCGCCGCGCGGTGGGCGGGGCGCGCGACAAACTGCGCGCACGCAAATAGCGCACCCGCACACAAATTAAAACAATAAAATGAAAGTAATAAAACAAAGTGAACCCCGAAGAATATCCACTATCGCGAGGCTTAATGGCCGAGCGGAGGCGGCCGCGGCGGCCTCTCGATTTATTGAGTGAGGTGCTTCGCCCCAAGACCTTAGAGACACACGCCAAATTCTAAAAACGAACGTTTTGACATGCATATATAAATTACTCTTTATTTTTACAGGTGCTAATTTATAATAATGTAAAGGGCTGGCGAGAATCCCGAGACTGGAAGAAGCGAAATTAGTCTCAGAGAGCGGCAGAATGGATCAGGTAACACAATCCAATTGTAAACATAATTACCTACTTACTAAGACTGAATACTGTTGATTGCTAAAATGAATTGATTAATTATAACCTACCCATGAAAGTATTGTTCTAAAACAATGTAACTTAAAGGCTGCTTGTTTTCAAACAATACCATGCATTGCATATGTAGAACTTTTATAAAGGTAGTGAGTGACCACATTGCAGAATTACTTTCAGGTTTTGATATCAATGGATAGCAACCAAGCAATTAGAAAGCCAATTTTACTAATCTAAAACTAATTCAAAATCAAGTCACAATCTCATATCAGCAACTATCAATGTCAAAATAAGTATATGAGGCAATTTTGACAGATCGAGACTGACATTAGATTGTCAGTCTTCCTAAAAGTTTGTAGAATTGCCCCCCAGATCGCCAACATTTCACTAGAGATTGCATTTACGTTGAACCATCAACTCCGCAGGCTTTCAATGAGGAAATTCCTACTGCGCTCTACTCCGGTAACGAATGTCGTCTCATTTACTAATGTGTCACATGCAGCCGGCGTTGTTTCAGGCAGGCGTGCGGGGGGGTGAGGCGAGGTCGTCGGGCCGAAGGGGGAGGCGGGGTGGCTACCAGGGGATGGGAGGGATGACCAATGGCGTCGCACCGAGCCGCACCGACGATGCACCGTTAATTACGCTATCATGATCAAGTGTGTATATGATAGTGCGCGTGTATGTAGCTGGAAAACCGTAGGTTATGTACTTAGGTACATGTGGTATATGTCGGGCTAGGTATCTACTTTCAGGATTTTCGACGGGAGTTATAATTAGTTAGTCTTATGTAATAACAACAGCAGGTACTGGAAATGCAGCTGGGTGAATCGTGAAACGGTATCTTAAATGCATGTAGCTTTTAGTTATGCCCTAATTAAAACATGATAGCTCTATATCTAATTAGGAACCCGTTGATCGCTGCAATCTATAAAGAAAAACTGTTCTAAAAGATAGTCTCCACTTGTCAAGTTTTTATTATAGAACATTAAACTAAGACCCGAAATCTCGTTTACACCATTTTCGCCTTTCAACATTTTCGTACAAAAATAATATATCGGTCATCCAAAAAAGGACAACCCTGAAACCGCTCAAGAACGTGTAGGGGTTTCGTTTCAAGTGTAAACAAGAGCTTCGGACGAGAGCTTCCATATAAAATACAGATAAACATGTGACGCGCGAACGTGATTATGAAAAGGCTCGTGATTACACTAGGCGTAGTTAAGGGCTCATTAGAAGATGCTGGGGTGCACGAGATGGGTGAAGGGGGCGCTCATCTCGTCGGGTGCATCGCTGGCTGCGCGCGCAAACAAATTAAAACGTAAGACGCGCCCTAATCAATAGCCGACTCCGCCGCGAAGCCGAATTAACTCGCCCGAATGAAAAAAATGAACAAAATTATATTCGCGCGAGACCTCAACCCCCTGCGGCCGCCCGCCGCCCGGAGGAAATTGCTTTTCTTTCAGTGGGCGCGCACACACGCGGGGCGCGACGTGAGCGCGAGAGGGTTAGCACCGACACACACAATATTATAATTTACGTTTCCTCGTATATCGAGGTGTAAGTAGGTACTTTACCTGGGCGTTTCGCGCCTGCTCAGCCCTCGGCTCACGCTAAATCTGAGCTTTATACGTTCACTTGACGCGACGAGAGCAATATTAGTTTCGAGTCAACTCCTTCCCTACTACAATATTTATTAACGCTTCAACAACGTCTTGCGCGACTTTTTTCATTTCCTTTTCGTTAAACCATGTTTGAATGATAGAAGTATAAACAGAATGCCTTTGTCTGGACTGCTTAAGAGTAACGGCCTTTAGAGGGCAATTTCTAAGAGTCCCATGAAATTCATTACCTAATCACCTATCATCACTCCAATAAATTCTCATGTATTGAGACGTTCAAGATTGCGCAAGATTCGATGTCTCGTGTTTCTTGAATGTAAAGATTTAGGTCTTTCAAAACCAATTATGTCTAGGTAATTACATACCTACATTGATCATTCGTAACGTTTACCTTTAAGCCCATAGTTACAAGGGTACATTTCACCAGCGTCTCCTAGTTACCTACATAGTAGCACATAAGTAATATGGGTATGTTTCAGTAGGTACGAGAGTCCGGTTTCATTAACGGGAACCGTTGCTGTAATCTGTGCGCCTTCCCGCCCAATTAACGCGTGGGCGATGAGACGTCCGCCCGCCCGCACGTCCCGCTGGCCAATGGCGGCCGCGCGGGGATTAATTAAGTAACTTCCCGTCTACCAGCACCCCCCCTCCCCCCTCCTGCCGCCACCTACCCCGTGCACCTCACCCCCCCGGAGTCTGCGGACACGCCCGGAAAACTAACCACCTAATGAGGGGAGATGACCTCATGTGACTGTGTGCTTTGTCTATTCAACGTATGTGCAAACTACTTTCATTTGTGTGCAGCAAGTGTTGGCCTTTTGTGTGTATGTTATGTAAGTGGTCATCCGCTGTGTTGTTACATTACCTACAGCTCGTCTCCGGCCGCGGGGACTTTGTCATGTGTCGTGCGGCTGGCCACACAAACAACTGTACCTACACATTGTACGCATTGCCAACGTTAGAGTAATTGACATGCATTCACCCGCCACGTTGACAAAGTCCCTCCGATTTGAATAATATTAACTCTCTAACTCTCGTCATAGACAGCTATTGAAATACAGGCAACCTATAACGTCAATAAATCTAAACAAAAAAAACAACATCCAGTAAAACATTTAAAATTTTCTTATCTGAAAAGATCCTTCTGTAAACACAGACCAAGTAATCTTATTTTATTTCATCTCACAATTAGCAAGCTGGTCAGTCTCCCTCTTCCTATGTACAATAAGGTTTATATTACGTACATGCTGGGTGGACAGGGAGGTCAATTAAGCAGGAGGTCGTGCGTCGGAAGCGTCTATGACAGATGGGAGGGCGCGGTGGGACATGTTTGCGTATCTCGTCCACATACATAGGCCGGACTGTGATCGAATACGTTACAGGCGTATGTAGGTAGATTACGGGGTTTAAGACATCATTCTACCTTAGAAATCTATACGAACAGACACACCCAAACACACAAATAAATAAAATTGAAGTGTCTGTTTTTAATGTCAAAATAACAGCTTTTTACTAACTGCGTAGGAATGCAGGAATGTTTCCACAGTACTTATTTATACCAATTATTAACATTTTGTCTATCTGTCTGTCTGTTTGTTGCAGCTATTTTCCAAAATTGCTGGACCGATTCTGAAGAGACTTTCACTGAATAAAGGTACAAGGAAGGCTTTTATTTAAAAAAAAAAAATAGAGTTTTGCGCATAAAAATTAATGCCTCGCAGAAAACCGAATTTCACGTGGACGAAGTCGTTGGCATAGGCTAGTTACGTTAGAAAAAAAAACTAATTAATTAACTAATTTGTATATTTTTTTGTAATCACTGGTAGAATTATACATACAATTTTAAAGAACCAAATAAATACATATTTCAAGCACTTTCAAAATAAACCAAAACGTAAATATAGAAACACCTTACTGGTTAGGGATCCGAAGGACTCCTTAAGGAAAATGGGCATGAAAACAAGGAAACGTAAACGTCTAAACACATATTTGTGTTCACACTCACTTGTTTTTTTTTACTGTTTGAATGTCACTCGATGAGGTGCTCGTTTTTGATGATGATGCAAGATTGCATGTTGAAGCAAATGGCCCAGATACATGATCACTTATGACGTGATAGCCCAGTAGTTGAAGCGCCCGTCTCTCATGCATGAGATTGAGGCTTCGAATTCGGACAAGTACCAATGTGACATATACACACTGGTGAAGAAAAAACATGGTGAGAAAAGTTGGTCTTATATAGTTAACAAATTCTGGAATCGCCAATCCACCTTGAGGAAGACTGGTGATCAATGCCATGAGCATTGAGCAGCCTTCTCAGTATGACAAGAGGCCTTTGCCCTGCAGTGGGACAGTAATAGGCTAGTATTATTATTATGTATTATACATAAATATTTGGTTAACCAGTACAATTCCAATTAATTTACCTCTAATTTCTTAAGTTGTAGCACCAGATACCTACTGTGGTATTACTATTTGTAATAATATAGGCAGGTTAAAAATATGTGACAACGTGCCCGTTTTTCTATTCTCTCAAAAGAAAATACCCCTTATTCAATAAACAGTTTCGTACTTACGCCCCAACAATATTAGAAAAGACACTAAACAAGGAAGAATGTCTCAATGCGCAATATACCAAACAATACCACATGCATAAACGTTAAGTTAGTGTGTAGGTACAGTTGACGTAAGTACACATTTAAATATGTAGCCGACTTCATAAATAAGTTAACAGCAATGAAACTTTTATGGCCCATATTCTTTATCTTGTTTTGAATTTCATTATCTTGTCTGCAACGCGAGATTTAAGTGTTAAGCCGGCTTTTTGTAACCCACCCAATGTTTTAGAGTCGGTTTTGCAATCTCCAGATTGGATCCAAATAACTTATCAGTTAGATTTTCTCCGTATGGTGATCCGAATCGATCTCGAATTCTCGATACATATTAAATGTGACGCTCCGGCGACAGAGATGCTTTGCCAATACTCAGGAACGTATCGCTATCGAGATTGATAAAAATGTCGCATTGTTTTCTTTGAATATCTATTACTAGATTTCTGAGTACATTGCGATTACATTATGTGTCGCTTATGGCGTTAAACTTCTAAGTCTGGTTATGATTAATGTTCAAGTCTATCAATAAAGAAAATCACGTTTGGCATGGAAAATGAGGTTGAAACTAGATCGCTCTACACTATGTATGGTACGTAGGTAATGGCAGGTGGCAACCCTTATTGCTAGACAACCCCCTCTTCCCTTAGGAATATTTCATGACGAAGGTGGTAATGTATTCTATGCTGCACTTCCTGCGATCATGTCGTCACTTGACATCTGAGTAGTAAATTGAAATTAATAAGCGTGTGACCTCTTAAAATACAATGTGTAGTGGTTCATAATCGAAGGCAGCGAGGGTTGTGGGGGTGCCAAAATAACTAATAGTTTTCGCGGGGGCGTGTTAGCATTTTTCTTCTGGCGGTGACGGGCGGGGGAGGCAAGGGGTGCGCGGTGTGCCGGCTTGGGGGGGGGACGAGGCTGGAATAACTCTCTTTCAGGAATGGCTACGCGGATCATTTATACTTCATCGGCTTTGTTAATAACAGTGTTGTAAGCCCCCAACAATGAAACGAATGTTTGTTCTTTTCGAGAGAGCGAGGCTGTACCTGCCACAGGCAGAATGTTGTAAGCGAGCGATATTTTCCTTCAACAATCAGGTTAATTAGGTACATTTAATAGAAGGTACCTGAGCTTCACAGTTGGCTGGTTAAGAACATTGTAATATCCTGTCATACTCTTGATCAACATAACATAACATCACGCCTGTAATCTCCGAAGGGTTAGGCAGAGGTATACACATTAGTATACCCACAATTCGGCAGTTATGTTTGAGTCCCATGTAACCTACATGGGACAAATGTTACATGGGGCTTAAACATCACTGGCAAGCCTATTGCCATCAACCAGTTTGATAACTCAAACACTTGGTTAAGCTAGTTCATAGTGGTGTTCAAAAATTGATGAGATGACAAAAGTAAGGATAATTTTCCACATCACCAAAAACGATAAAACCAAACCGAATATACTTACGACTGGTACAGTCGGCTTCAAAAATCTCTTATCGCTCAAGACCTCAGTGAACACGGTTGTGTGCCTCTGGGCCGTTCGGAGCCACTAAAGCCTAAGCCCAATTCTTCCACCTACACCTGTTTTACGTCCCAATGAATCGCTGCATGCAAATAAACCTGCGTTATTGTTTCTTTGAAGGGTGCGTAAGACGGTTTAGATCTTTATTTACTCAGTGGCTATATTAAGTTCCTGCGAAGGTAAAATAAAGATGAAATTTTCACCTCAACGAAAAGCTTTAGAGGTTTGTGAAAGTAGGTTCAAAATTTCTGTTTTTTTTTTTACGGTGTTTTTTAACAAAGTTTATGTCGATTTCATAACGAAAAACCCAGGAAAATTAAATAAATGTTTAGTATGCATTGTGTGCTGTTACATTAACGGCTATTTAAAACAATGTGGACAGACAAGGGAGTGCCGCCGCCACTCCTTCACGTCGGGCGGTGATTAATTGCACGCCCCCGAGAACGCCCGGAAAATCACAACCCTTTGCCTCGTCTTAATTACCACGCCTCGCTTCAGCGACGCGCCCTCATTGGCCGGCTAAACGTGCCGCTCTGTCGCCCCGGCTTTTAATTGGTCGTTGGTAATTAACGCTGCGTAATCACCAACCGCGTCGCGCGAGGGGCGACGCTCCTAATTTGAATTTTTAATTACTCTCGCTCGCAAGCAGTGGAACGCCATCCTATTGGCTGGAGCGTTTCTTGTTTACACTCAGAAACAATGCCTATTGTCTTTGTGATGTTATCTTGCTTCACACTTTATTCTACTGGTTTGATTGTAAGTAGGTACCTACTTTTAGTAGGTACCTGCATACAATGAAACCTAAAAGTAAATGTAAGCATTTCTTCTTTTGTTTTCAGATTAAATGACTTTACACAATCTAAACCGGTCTGATGTTGTTATTACGAATCTACAGAGCTGTTCGGTCTTTATTCAGCCCGTGGAATAATCAAACTACACACACCTATCTAACGTTGAACGATTATGATTCTCAGAATGTCTAATCGCAAGCAAAGTAGATAATGCTCCGTACCGAGTTATGAAAACGATCACGCGGAGTGCATTCCCTGCATTCCCAGCAGCATTAGATCCCACGTATGTTATGTGAGGAGAGAGGCGAGTGCATGCCGAATTAGCTCATTACTGAAACACCGCCTGCGCCGGGAGCCGAGATTTATCCCGTCTGGTGTACCAATGAGACCATTACCCGCCGCGTTTTCAGCGTCCACAACTCTAAGCTATTTGTAGTTTTCGTTTATTTTTTAATCTCCATTCTCATCACGTGCCTATGTTTTTGTGAGTCTATCAAAAGAGTCATTCATGTCAACCGCAGAAAAAAAATTCAAAGGAGCTAAACTTTAATCAAATGGAAAATTAAACTTAAATGCATCATTTATTGCGACATAGGCTACGCGGATAGTATCAGAATCTGCATGGTGTCATGGTACTTTCGTAATTGATGAGTTACGATCTATTCATTAGACGTTGCGAAGTGCTAAACATCATTGGTGAGTACGTGTGCGTTTGCGCGGCTTCGATTAGAGAGGCGATAGACGGTAGCTAAGGAGGTGTTTATGCGTCCGCGCAGCAGCGCGAGTGACGTTGAGTGACGCGGCCAGCCGCGAGCCTCCCGCTTAATAAGGTAAATGAGATGCGGAGCCTGCGCGAGCGCACAGCCCCGGCTTAAATTAGCGCCGACTCGCGACTCGCGCGCTCGCCTAACAAACGCCTTGTTACCTAAGGGATTTATCCTAAACGAGCGGATTTTCTGCCGAGATCTCGCGTTCAGGTATCGAATTTAGCGAATCCGTCGAAGAAAACGTACCCGTAACGGTCGAGTGCTGTGTTGCCATTAGCACAAAAAATACAATCGGATACGGATCGTGTGCAATTGTGTAGAAACGCTTTAATGACGCTGTAAATATATTCATGTTTAAAATAGAACGGTGGGGCATCCGAGGCATTTTACACAAAAACGTCGGTGCGATGTAGCAATAACATCATTACGAGGACAGGCATCTTCATCTACATTAAAATAGTCTGCGGTGTAACAAGAATAATACATTAAGCAGAACTAGACGAGTCGTTTTAATCGACAAAAAAGCGGTCAGCTATATTTTTTCCCCAATTAAAAACAGCTCGATGGTAGTTTTTTTGTGCTTTTTATTAGTTTTTGGTCAGGCACGGTTTTTACCCGGGGCACGGGTCAAGCGAGCTGAGACAAAGCGCGGCGTGGATGCGCGCGCGTCGTGCCAGGCGTTTGGTTCCGCGTGCCGGACGACCATTCAGCGCTAATCGCTTCATTCACCGGCGAGCGAGCGCTTTTTCCCCGTGGCCGATCGGTCATGCATTCCGAACGCTGGCACTGCCGACTGTACCCGATATCGTTTTGATGTAGCAAATTAGCGCGTGTGTAGCCTTCCGATGTCCCCTAACAAAAATAAGTACCTATATCTAAATTGGTGTTGCTCTCTAAACAAAAAAATCGCACGGAAATAAAACTCCCTAGAAAAAAGGATCACGATTTATTTCCTAAAGATTTAATGAACAATCATTAAGAAGGTATTTGTTAGTGCACTGTAGGTACGTGGTCGGTAGTCGTGTCGTGGCCACAGCGGTGGTTGACGGGAATTTCACGGATAGTTGACAGTGACCTGCGCGTGAGCACGATATTGCGACACCTAGCCTGCGGATGTGCTGAACGTAGTCAGAAATAAACAAGTATTTTTTAAAGATCTAAAAATATACTAAATTTGGGATGAAGATGTTTATGTTGAGATAGATCAAGAGCTAGAATATAACAGGTCGTATTGGAATGGCATGAGCCCTGAGACTTGCTTTTCTTTGGGTCTTGAACTATCAGTTAGTGATCGATATTTGGAGTACAATAACAGATCCTAGGAGATGCTCCGTTGAAGTCGGATGCACTCTATTATCAGATATAACAAATCAGGGCATGAGACACTGAAGATATGGCTTTTAAGTTCCAAATCTTCATGATATATATGCTAGTGCTTCATTTATCAGGAAGCGTTTATTTACAGTACAATGTCACAATAGACCTTAAGGAATGTGACGCAGACCACTCTTGCTGTTTGTTTACCATTAGGAATGGAGCAGGGTGCTTCCATTCGAATGTTTATGGTGCGAGCTTTGACAAAAAATATTTTCCTGAACTTATGTTCTGACAATCGCTGACCTTTTATTTTTGCTGGAGCTCAAAAGGTGTAACAGGTTTATTTTGAAATAATAAAAAAAAAAACAATTCTACGTTATCAAAAATTCTTAGTTCGATTTCTCAGTACACACTAACAAATCTTTTCAACCTAATTATTTAATTATAAGTGATTGCCATCGAGATCTGCTTTTGGCTTAATTTCTTCTACGTTTTTGCTGTCTGGCTAAATCTGATCTATATTTTTGAGTTCTCGGTACAAAAGCGCATTTTATATCACCAACTAGAAATCACATTTTTCACATTATTAAAAGCATTCTGCAATCATCTTGGCGTATCGGAAGATTTATTTTCCGACGCCTTTTCTAGGCGTTTTGAAGACAGCTTTCAATTTTTACTCATAAGTACTCGTAGGCTGGGTATACCTACTTTTCAGTGACTTCTCCCACGATTGCTGAAATTGCGTTGCTCACCTAAATTGTGTTAAATTGTGAGTTGTGCGTTATTAAATTTTTAACCATGCACGTCCACCTAGGATCGGTCCGTTTCAAAAATAATAATTTTACTTTTTTTTTATTAAATTATTGGCGAATCAAAGCGCGCACCACATAACGTCGAACGAGGTTCGCTAGTAAGCCGCTAAGCTACCGTGAAATAAGAACCGGCCAACAATGAGTCACTGAGTTACGTATGACTCTTAAATAATCGCTTGTTTTTCACACAACACACACTAAAACACTTCTGTAAAGGCTTTAAAAGCTTATTTTAGGAGACACTAGTAAAAATGTAGACCTATATAAAGGTAATAGGGCAGTGTTTAATGTGATGAGTCGGAGCTTACCTTCTGAAGGTATGACAGGACCAAAGGTCTTCGATATTATAAACCTTTAGAAAACTTTTAACCATATCAAGCGTTAAATGTACCAAGTAATAAAATGTAGAGTGCCCTGCGCTTGCACATGATGGTAATTAAATCCTTAGAAGCCGGTATAACATAAAGTTTTTCTATGATCATAATCCCTGTAGGGCGGTTTGCCAGGTTCTAGTGACGGGGTCACGCATCGGACGGACAGATACATGTGCGCAGCCGCGTGATTAGTGTGCGCGCGCAGCAGCCGCTGTAACCCAAGCCGAGCGCATGCGCAGCGCGCCCGCGCCATAACATAATTAAAAATGATTTAAGGCATTCGCTCCGGCTGCTTTGTTTCGCGCATTATGTTTCACTTGTTCGCGTCGCAGTCGCGCTCGCACCTCCATTTTTAACGCGCCCGCTCTTAATTCTGTCACAGTTTTTATAACCCTTTTGTATTTATTAATTCCCTTTCGGCTCCGGTAGCTCTACGCTTCTCGGAAAACGATTTTGACGTGACATTTCTTTGGGTCGCGCCGTGTCCCTGTGTTAATGAAGCGTCCGATTTCGGCGCCGCCAAAAAACAATCATATTTTGTGTAATCAAAGCGAGGTCGCATTCTATTCAAAAACCATTAATTAGCACTTCTCGAAAGTTCTTCTTCTTGATTTTATTTTGGTTTGAACAATGGCGTGGGTCCCATAATAATTAATTGATTTCAGATACCATCATTGTAATGGTTTCATCGCATTTAAGTGGCAAGGAATTCGGTTTGCCTGTTTGCCATAATAATATATCTACGTTTGGGAACGTTCACTAAAAAGGTATAAAACGGTGGTAAAACTGGCAAACAATGGCGAGTCACGTCAGCGACAATACAGTTGCAGGGTTAAAAGTACATATTTAAAATGATTAAGTTCGACTTGTTGACGCGTCGCGGCTGGTTATCGAATTTCGGAAATCGAGCAACCGTGTCCTGGCCGCTACCAAATAATTTTCCATGGTTCATTCATTGTTGACTTTGGAGCATTTCATGTACCTAATTACCAGGACTAACATTTGCGATCAATGCGTCGAAAGCTCGAAACTGTAAAGTGGCACATTTTATAAGATCAGCGAAATCAATAGGATTTCTTTAATGCTATTAAGATTAGAATGAGTCCAATCTGTTTTTCCAATGTTGTTAAGCTGGCGAGCAATAACAAGTAAGTAGCGAGTGTTGTGTCGTGTTTGCGGTCGGCCGGCTCGCTGGCGGACACCATTGGCGGGCGGCGGCGATCCATCATGACGACAATCTATCACCAAGTGTACCCCGCTACAGCCGACACGCATGTTTTACACATTATGTATAGGTACCTATAAACACATCTACATATACGCACATGTGGGTGTCCTGGTGTCCATATTCTAACTTTAAGTGCGCAGTAGGTAGCCATAAAAACGTTCAGCGATATACGATCTATACGATCATAAACCAAAGCGACAGGTTTTCTATGGTAATTTGACACTGAGTATTTTCTATGCTAGGCTTAGGATCCGTCTAGTTTGGCTTCCCACTAAGTCTAAGAAAGAATGCAGTTTAAGACGCCACGACTGGTTTCTAATTATCTAACACGTTGCGGTATGAGCAAATGAATCACGAAAATGATCTGGTTGAATGTCATCGTCATGGTTTCACAGTGTTTTATTTTGTTCTTGCGAATGCAACATAGTAGGTAGAGGTGGCTATCTCGTGGTCCATCTCTGTTAATTAGTTTTTTGTCGGCAGCGGCGGGGCGGGCCGGCCGACGCCATCAAATTACGATGAGTCGGCCTTTCGGCTACCGGCGCCGCGGCCAACAATAATTATACACTCGTTACTACCGTGCTGCGCCCGCGCACACATACACGTGACCGATGCTCTCAATAAATTAAATCGGAGAAATTGTTTTGACAACAAATTAATGAACAAAATCTATTCAAATATAGAACTGTTTGCGCACCAGTAATGTTGATTCTAGCTTACTGCTTCCGGTGATGAAAATCTAACAAGATGAAGACTTTTTGTAGATATCGGGTGATCACATTGAAGATTTCTAAACGCCCATATATTGTATGCGCATTGATAGGGAAGGGCGCACGCGCGAGTCGACCAGTGTCGACGATAAATTCCATCGATAAAATCGGCGGCGTCGACGGCGCGCCCGGTAATTTCTTAACGACAGCGTAACCCGGTGGCGACGCGTGCGCGTACATTTTATTTCTCTCGCGTCAAGAAGCCGACTCCGAAATAATCGTTCACCACTCAACTTAGATGGTAATCAAGGCGACTATTAACGACCAACTTAATGTAACTTTTTGGGCAATGAGTTAGAAAGGTTCCGTCCGAGAGCAGTTAGATGTGTGTCTTGTATGTTGAGTCATATTCAATGATCACGATTGGGATAATTTGTCGTTAAAACCAATAAAAGTTTGCGTTCAACAACATAATGTACATAACTATAAATCATGGTCGATATAGTGAGATGAATTAGTTTGCACGGAGATGAGTGAGGTTGTTTTCTTCTTAGAAGTGGTCAGTTGTTGGGGCATTGTGTTTTTAATTGAATATAGGTAGAGGTGGCGGAGCGGCTACCGGCTACATTGTTGATGCTATTCACACTGCTCGAGAGCGCTTTCTACTAATTACCGCCGTACACTCGACGAGGCAGGGCTGCCACTATTATAATAAACAAGAACGAGAAGTGAAGTAGTGTAACAAAATTAAACAATTTTCAGAAAGTTGTATTTGAAGATGTTTTTAGGGAATTGGTAAAGAAATAATGGTTTTTAATTAATGCCATGAACCTTTCAAAAGCTTTTAATCGCAATCATCATCTTCAAATTTTACTCCGTTCTAAAGTTCTGATTGAACTTACATTCCTCCGGTACAACCCTAAACGGCGTAGTTGCGCAGTAGGTACGTGCTGCTATGTAACATTATCTTTAATTAAAAACTTCCAGAGGCCATCTCTAGATTAGTCAGAGTCACAAAAAGGGTTACGAGGGATCAGGCGAAACACCTTCGTGATTCGTCACGAATCAAATTTATTTTTATTTTCTTAGAATCCTTTGTTGAAGTTAACCGAATTTGTTGTTCAATAAAAAGTGGCTAATTAAGAAATGTTCGAGCTGCTGTTAGAGATTTGTGGTCCTTTTGTTCTGGATTCTAAGTTATACGATTTGTTTAGGTCTACCGTTCGAGTATGTGTCGGTTAAGGTTTATGTGGCAGCCTTTAGAACGATTGATAGCCGGATTTATGTTACGATGGTGATTTGATAGCTGAATATGAATCGTAAGTTAAACATACTTAAAGTTGGTTTCCCTATGTCGGTAGTTTTGAATGATAATTTAGGTCCTTTTACTGCATAAATAATTATGTTTTTAATATGAAAAAGGTTTTGTTAATCTGCCTTTATTAATTGGGCCAATTTATACCAGACTCTTCATTTCGACGATCTTTATTTTTTAAAGTTCTATCTGGTTGCCCCTCTCCGAGATAAAGCAAAACATCAAGAGAAGTAGAGAGAGAAAGAATGGCGGGAGGCATTTGCCCATGGGACAGTACTGACTAGCAAAAAAAACCAGTCTGATATTTTCCAAAACACAATTAAACTATCTCATCCTACATCTGCCAGCAGCATTAACACAACGTAGATTGTGCATAAAGCTGTACACAGACCCGTGATCGGCTATCAGGCTGGTGGTCGCGTCTCGTCGGCTGCTTAGCGCAACGATAATGGCCGCCATTACGCGTCATTCCCAGCATTCCTGCGTCGCGTACGTACACAATAACAACGTTGCGTATCGACGACAAAACGCCGCTGTCGTGAACCCAGCCTAAGGGTCAAACATTACAATGAATGCTGTGATATTTATAACAGTTACTTTCACCAACAAACCGTTGGAATTTGGGTAAGACTTTGTACGTACCATACAGTTTACTAGGTGCTATTAAAGGTATTATTTACGTCCGTAGGGCTGATATATTTGGTAATAGATAATGCGGGTGATAATATTGTATGTCTCGCGAAACTGGCTCTAATCTTTTAGAGGTTAAAACACAAAATAAGTTACTACTTACTAACTTTTAAATAGTGTCAGCCTGTCAGCATGGGTCTTTCCGCAGATGGACGGCTGAGAGAACCCGTTTTACACCACTTTTGGAAAATGGATAATTACAATGTGGTACTGGAGTAAAGGATGCTCTTGCCAATTTTTAAATCCAAAAGGATTAATAAATTTTATACGTCCATAAAAATAAAGTGTTTTTATAAACTCAATATTAAATCATTATAACGATTTCTAAGATTATCTCGAGCACAGGAAATATAAGCGTAGTTATGCTAGTGTATAAGTAAGTAGCAGACTGATCGCAGCGGTTACATCTTTATTCAACAAGGCACCTAGGGACGCGAGACTCGAAGGCGCGCAATGAGAGTCGCGGCATAATTGCGCAGCCGCAGCCTAATGTGCGGTGTCGCGGAATGTAGCACTTTCCATGTTAACGAGCGTGTACACCGCCCCATCACGCATCCTACTGCTCGACACCTCGCCACAACGTCCGCTGTTTTATTTCTCACACAAGTAACACCTATTTGTGGTAATCCTCATCCTATTTTATTACTAAATTTATGATCACCAAGATTTATACTTCAGCTACTTAGTTAATAACGACGCGCCCAACGGCCCAACCAATAAGGCAATCTACAGAAATGAATAAACCACTGGATTTCTGGTACATCAACACCGAGACGTACGCTTTCATTACGTACGGAAATAAATCAAAATAATACCAACGTAAAAGATAGCGAATGGAAAATCATCCCCCTCCCTGCGCGCCCGCCGCCGCGTGATTTATGCCTGTAATTTTCCGGGCGGTTACGTAAGTAACTCGCGATTTTTCTCTCTGCACACACGTAATTAGATAATTTTCATGAATTTCTCGGACCGACGAACCCGGAAGGCTTACTTTAATATATTATGTGAGCCTTCAAGTTTTTTTTCCTGAAGTAACACGTAGCAAAGATTAAGTACACAGGGCACGTCTTATGTTTACAACGTTTCTTTTCATAGTGCAGTCGAAAAAGGTAAGTTACGCACGAAATTTCTGCTTACAACAAACTTGGGCACACTTTGAAAGGTCTTCATTTTTATTAGGAGGATTAATAAAGCATACAAGCTGTGAATTAATAAGGTACCGTGGCCGGTCGCCCGCTCCCCGGCCCGTTCCCGTATTAATTTCTGTCACAGATTTAATTGCTCACCTCTGGCTTAAGCTTTTTAATAAATTCGAGGACAGACAACGAAACGCGACGCGACCAAAAAATACACGACCGGGGCGCGGTCGACCAAAAAAAAGGATGGATTTTAATTTATAAAAGACAGGACAAACGATTAATAATTTATTTGTATCCTCGGTTTCTTGCGCGAGAGGGTCGAGCGTTAAAAACAACCGTTAAAACCGGCGACTTTGTATAGCTCGCGCTTAGCCCGAAATGCCAATTGCGGGTAGACACAAGTATACAGCGAGCCGGAATGTCGCTTTAAAAAACCTCGCAAATAAATAAATCGCGTCGCACGCACCGGCCGCGCAAAAAAACATCCACCATATTCGATTCTTTAATGTGATCTTTAAAAAAATAGAAGTAAGCGGAGGCTGCCTCCGATTGAAAATGAATGAGGGCGAGCGCGATAGTGGAAATTAGCATTGAGGTAGGATTCAGGAGCGGCTTTTGTGCGATTATATCGAGGTGTATTCTTTGCGCTTTTTACGGCGGCGGCGAGCCCGGCGCGTCTTTTCAGTCCCTATTACGATCCTGTCGCCTTTTTGTTGCAGATAATTATTGTCACCCTACGATATCACATCGATATCTAGCTATATGCTTCGGGATCGAGGACAAAAAGGAAATATTCAACATTCAATGGCGTACGTCCCATTCTCTATCTTCATCTTAGTACTTCTATAATAAAGCTTTATGATTCTTAATTGCAGAAGAAATAGCGTGTATTAATTAGATATGTTCTATTGATAGTGTAGTCCTTTACATAAAGGACTGCAGTTCATTTCGAGTAGAAAACAGTTCTTGCTTGTTATAATAACATGAATTGGAAATGGCAACAATAGTCCTGATACGCACAAACGCACTTTACGTAAACAAGCCGAAAGCCGCAAACGTAGATTAGATCACTGGTGACGTTGGCGCGGTCAGTGCGATCCATAAATTAGCGATTACGCATATATCCAATAATAAAGGCAACAATGGGATTGAATGCAGATGAGCGGGGCGAGCGAGGCGGGAACGGAGCTCGCCGATCGACATTTGTATGCGCTATCTAAGCGCACAATTGGATGCCGGCGCGACTCTTCGCGCTAATGGTACACTATCGAGCGATCGCACACCGCCGCTTGAAAAGTGGAGACCGCCGCGGAATACGGACCACACGCCCGTTTAGTGGCCACAATAAATAAATAAACATTCCCAATGATCTGCGAGTGGAAAAACAATTGTGCAGTTGTTTTCCGCACAAGTTGGTGGACGAAACTGGGGGAAAATGGGTTAATGGGTAACGATCGTTATCGACTGCTTCCGAAAAGGTTATATTCAAAGTAAAGGTTTCAAAAGGTTGTCATTGCCAACACCCCCATTTAGAGCTCTAAAAACCCCGTATACAAAGCGACTGTCTCTTAAATAAAATACTTAACGTGCCTTCAACTAAATTGATTTCAATAAGACGATGCCAATAAATATTCCACACTTGTAACGTGTTTTATCGACACCTTATTAATATCGGTTGAATTTTATAATCCAAACTTAATAAGTAATACAATCGAATCAATTTACCTGCAACGTAAAATATGAGATTGTATAAGGAATCTCATTATGGTTTTTAAAAAACAGGCAATTAAGAAGAAATGTCAAAAAACTTAATAATATTTAATGGTGTCCGAAAAATAATTATATGGCATTTTTGTATTATTAACTTGAACGATTTAAAAAGGTCGGGATAATTAACGTGTGCAATAACAATCATTTTAATGTTTAATATTAAGCCTTTATGGTAAAATTTGCATACTGTGGTGATTCTTTAAGTTTATCGCGTTAATTCACGAATAATTATTGTGTAAATATGTTTCGTGGAATTTATTCGCATAATATGATCAGATACGTGGTTCTGTAGGAGCCCTGGTATAAAACAAGGGTTAATACAGTAAATAAAAATGATACTGGGAAATTTTGTGAAATTGAAGTATTATGAGTATTATTTTAATAATGTGTAGAGGAATTTTAAAATTTCTTACAATGTTTTTGTATCCTGAAGGTAAATTTTCGACCTCAATTCTCAAATGTGAAAATGTTATGAATTTCGACGGGATATGCACTGTTCTAGAGGACTTGCGACCTCATTCTGAATTACTCGACGTCTATTGACGTCTTCAGTTGACACAAATCTAATGCCACATCATTTATCAAACTCGCTTAGCAAACCTAAGCAAGGAAATTACAGTAGCCAACCGCCATATTTTACATTTATAGAAGGCGATTTTTAATAACTTTTTTTATGTTTAGTAACTTGCTGTTAGTGGCACAGTTATAAAAGAAAAAAGACATAAATACTTGTATTTTTAGTTTGACAGTATTTCAGAATACACCTCTTTCAAGGATCAGAATTGCCCTGGTGCGTATTTTTTTTTTTTAAGTGGTAAAAATCATCAAATGACTCCTTCCGCCCTGGGTGGGGTGGAAGGGACTGTCAGACTTTTACTGACTAAAAAACCACCCTGTTCCTTCTGTTGCCCTTTATGTTCCGGGGCCACGGTATCCAGATAAGAGGTCCCGCAACCGCCCTGTTGCGTATACGGTAGGCAGTGTCGTGTTACTGTATAACTGTCTGCGTGTGGGTTTATCGCTTCGCCTGCTTAAATTTCGAATTCGAAAATCACCAAATAAATAAATATAACCTGTTTATAATATTATTGATTTGTGTTGAGAATCACTAGCAATTATTTCCTTTATTTTGACGAGGATACAAAACTGTGACTTGTATATTCGTGATTGCTAGATAGCGAGTCTAGAAATCTATACACAATTGACAAGACCCTGATGACACGCAAATTCGTCTTAATAAACACCAATGGGTTTAATTTATCCAAACATTAGCATAGACGTATTCAATATACATGGCTACATATGACCGAGTCCGAATATCAACGTTTGCCAATTGATTTGCCGAATTTATTGTCCGGTGTCAATGAGCTCGTCTGCTTGCTGATTGAAATGCGTTTGTTTGACTTTAATGCTTTGTGCTGAATAATTATTGGGTACGAATTAGTTTCAACGAGATGTAATAGGCAAATAATGAAACTCTGCGAGTTTTGAGTAGGTACAGTTCAAACTAATATGTGCCTACTAGGTGCTAGCTATAAAGCTGACAATGGGGAACATTTGTCATCGTTCTCATTTTAGTAGTAGTTACATTCGGTGGCTAGATTTTATGCCGGCAAATTAACATAAGAACTAGTTCATAACTACTTGATTTTAAAAGCTTCTATCGTTGTTATTAGAGAAAAAAAGACAAAGAAAGAAAATACATTACCTATACTTAATGGAGCACCTAAACAACTTTGCAACATAGGTCGACTAATTAAGTAGGACCCTACTTTATAGGCTTTGTCTACTCGCAATGTCCATTACAGTTGACCACAAAATGAACTGATGTCCTTGTGGGTCGTATGAACAGGTAATTAGCATAAGCGTCTCAATAATTTAAAAGAAGATTTTGTAAACCCTGGACGTCACCAAGATAGTAAAGGATCTTATAAAGAGAAATTCTAGACCATACCTTATACCGAAGCCAATTCTTTTCACAAGAATTTTTAAATGCATTCAGTACCTACCTGGTTTCTAAGATTATATAGGGGTTTGAGAACTTCGTTTCTAGCTGGTATTACGATAGTTTATAAGGCTTTCAAGTTCTTGTATTTCAATTCTCTGTAAAAATAAGCATTAAGGGTATTTTTAAAAACCGAAGTTTAAAACCAGAAAGCACTTTCACAAAGATAATTCTTTCGGAAATCACAAATGATTTGATGAGAAAAAAAAATCTGTTACATATACAAAGAAAAAGGACCTTCACTTAATTAGAAACGAAGAATAAAATTTAGTCGACCAAACTATTTGATGGAAACTTGGTCAACCTAAAAGGACCAAGGGCACAACTAGATTAGTCAACAATGACCCTAATAAAATAAATGAGTATCCTAGCAAAGAGGATACAGTACAATGTAAAACAATTGAAATTCATTGAAAATAGATTCATTTAGGACGGAAAAGTGGATAGGGCGGTGCACTCAGTGAGTCCTCTATCCTGACTAATAGCACTATGATTAATATCCCGGATATACTGAATAAGGGGGAGCCATCGCGACACGGAACTTTCACAAAAAATATTATCATTTTATGGAAAAATATAGCTTAGCATGTGTAAATAGAGAGCAGGGACAGTGTTGAGTTATGAGAAAATCAGTTTTTAATTGAATCGAATTTCATTGAAACATTTCATTATGTTTGAAAGTTTTGATGATTTAGTATAGAAAAATAAATCTTGCAAGCACCGCATCCAAGTTTGCTTACGACTCCAAACACACGCACATAATTATAACACACAACGAAAATTAACAAAAAACATAAAAGCACCAAATGATGATGACTGGGATAAATGCAACAGGATAATGGAAGGCACCAAAAAGAGAGGGCACTAACTCATACGCAGGTACAAGTAATTATAAGAGAACTTAATTATTTCGCTCCTTTTTTATTATTTTTTAATCAAGCGGTATTATAAGCATTTGTGCTGTCAGAATCTTATTACTGATGAGCCTTGGGAATGAAACAACTAATTGGTGGACAATCTTTGGATATCCTATTGTTTGAGGAAAGCGAAGAAAGCTAGAGGTGTGTTCACGGACGAATGGAAGACGATTCTGTTAGAATGTTTGGAGTATTGTAAGATGAGTATGTGATGTCGTAAAAATATACATAATACGTATGTAACTAATAATGTAATTGGCCATTGGCCATTTATGTTCAAGCAAAATAAATAGCAAATTAATTAAATTGAGCTTTGCTGCTGTTTGGAAACTTATGTAGGTATGTCAATTAACAGAAATGTAATCTTTGGCATATTCATAGACGAAACTACTGACCGCGGCTCAAAGACTCTATAATTTTCTCTATTCATCGATCTTGTACCAAGTAGAAGTCCATTTTAATTTTTCGAACTATCAAAATATTAGTTTCTCTATAGTTCAGTCGTTTGCCCAATACTCACGGCGGTCGACGCGTAGTAAGTGATAAATAAAACGTAATTGAGAGACGGAAGCAACCAATGAGTAAATCTCGTCCGTCAATTTATTTAAATTATTTATTAGTGGTCCGCTATAGACACCCGGCGATCAGCGGACGGACGCCCCTACTGATGCAATTATGGCGGATGGATACTGTTATCGATATCCACTGTACTGTTTTATATTATAGATTGAATAAGTTTATTACTTCCCAAGCAGAGTTGAAGTGCTGATACCGTTTTGTTTTTTGGTGAAATCCTCATGGATAACAGACTCCAGATAACTGGAGAGCCACTCTTAATTAAAATCTTACGGTTCCTCTTACTAGTCGGGAGCCCGGTATACATTTGACGCATGATTCGCGCCCCCGACTGGTGCCGCCATATGCCACCATCACCATGTGTGGCCAGTTCTGCGATCGCACATTCTTCTGCTGAATCCTAAAAATCAAAGGAATGACAACTGCCTATGGCGTTCATGTAAATTCTATCACTTCGATAGCTAGTACGACAGCTAATGCTGTTAGCAAATTAGATAGCCTTGTTAAAAAAAAACGAAACACAGTACCATCAGCTCAAAAGCAACAAAAGACCAAATCACATCCCGAATTAGTTAATTTGTGCAGGCACAACACAATGGATGAGGAAATAACACATACCCACATCTACGTATGTATGTACCGGGAGATTGTAATTGGCGTAATTGGACGAATCTGGACGCACTTAATAATGCCCCATTGTCGTCATTCAAATGGCAATTCATCGTTTGTAAAAGATATGATTCATTACTTTTAAATTAAAAAGTTTGACGTAGTTGCTCAGAGACAGAGTGTACGAAGCTCTCGTTGGTAGGATGGAAGTAACTTTAATGGTTTGAAGGATAAAGATGAAGATAGATCTTTCCTTTAGATTATGTAAGTACGCGACCAAAGAAAGGTTGTATATATCAAACATGCTAATGTTATTAGTAAACACTATACAGGTGCAAGGTGTTAAGATCCTGTATGTTATATAAATATCTTCAATTTAACGGAAAGCGATAAAGAAGGTATCATAGTTATATTACACGAAATCATGGTTGTCGTGGTTGTTAACATTTCCGTAATGAAGTTGAGAACTACGAGATATCATAAGGTCATCTTGTTCAACTATAATATTAAACGCTATGCTGTTGGCTGTTTATCTGATAACCGATTGATGAATGCGAAATTAAAGTCACATAGATGACAAAATAATTTAAAACATCAGTTTTTGATGATAAACAGTAATCATTCAGCAGGTTAATGTTATGTGGAAATCACGATCTGCCTAAGTCGTTGTGATTCTAGTTAGTGTCAAGTATAATCCCTTTAAAGCCTGCCAACGATTGTTGTACTAAATCATAATAATATATAGACATGTTTTTGATATCTTTATTTGCCTCGGGAATCATATTGGAGTCATATCTCAGAACGAGTATGAATTTCAAGTATTTTCTTTTCAGCTACTGTGTAATTTTCGTTACAATGTATTTTACGTGAGTATTCATAGAATCATTCCGAGGCTTTTTGAAAGTGCTTCATATTTTCTTAAGCCTGCCAAAGACAATGTGAGAGCAACCAATTTCTTTAGCATAACCTTTTCTACCTATTATTCTATCCTTACCTATTTGTGATCCACGACTGAACCTATATTTCTCTTACCACTTTGTGTCTCGTAAGGAGAAACTGTTAGACTTCTATAAGTGGTTGTTGTGATTCAAAAAACTGTTTTGGAAACCAATGAGATTTAGTAGGACTAAATCTCAACATAAAAACAGTTTGAATTGTCTGTCTGTTTCTTGTCTGATTCATTGTATAGTTCAAGGTTTTAGCTAAGGATGTAGATAGACTTATCATTATCTTACCTTGGAATCCATTGACGTGGCGCAGTATCAGCCTTGCAAGAGGAATCTTGGTGGCGTGGCACTTAATTCATAAAAAGATCTAAAAGCTTCCTAAGCTCATTGTCTCGTAGTATTGCTTTTATAATGTCATACCAATTCATCTTCCCTGCTGTGATCCAAAACGTCTACAGCTTTAACATCAAAGTACGAAAAGTTCAAAATTCAAATATCTTCTTAACAGCCTGCCTTTGACTCCTTTATTTCCTAGGGAATTTATAGAATAGAAAAAAAATATTGAGTTAGAACTCACCCATTTATATCAGTGACGGACCAGAAGTGTTTGAGCACAGCCTTGGCTAACAGATACCAGATCTGCGTCCACACCCACGAGGACTTGTCGATGGAAGCCGAAAGAAACTCCTTGGTCTCTTCATCGGGATACAGCTGAACGAACTTCTTGATCAGGTCTGGACACAGCCTATCCTTGTTCACACGATACCACTGCAACAAAAACACTAATTTAAGTATGCTGTGACATCTATACTTTGAATATCCTGTCGTAGGTACCAGTCATCGTTAAACATGAAACTGATTACTTGTATTTTCATTTTTCCTGAAAATGTTATGGGAAGCACTTATATTATCAGCTGATAGGAATCCGGTTACAAACATAACGATTTTAGTCAGGGTCAGGTTTCTTCAAAGGTAAAAAGAAGCATTTTGGATAAAATATAAATAATTGTGTGAATATTAGCGATAATTTACTTTTTACGCTCCCCTAACCCTTATTAACACTACCATAAAATATGCACCGGTATGTCAGTTTCCTTGTACTGCAATAAAATACCTATAAATACTAAGTAGTAACATGTTTCGCAAAGACTTAATGTTTTGGTACTAATAAAACGTGATCTTTGCTAATGTCTTGTCGGATTTGTATCTGCAACCGACGAAATTATCCCCACGTCTAAAAAGTTGCATAATTTCCTTATAAAACACCTAACGCATGTAGATCTAGATGAGATGTCTAAAGTAAGACGTGCTGCGTCCACAGCGTTACATATTAGTAATGACATGATTAAAGGCAAATCGCAATTGCTTCTTCTCGTCCATTATACAAATTGATGTTTAACAACCCATTGCAGCAGTTCTTAATGAAAGCATACAAAAAAGAGTAATCGAGTGCAAATAAGAGAGTGTAGTATGAAAGGAGCGTGCATCTCGTCACCCGTTGTGTGTTTAAGTCAGCCGCAGCGGCCCTACAAAGGGCAACGCGGCGGCTGTTAATTTCACGCTGCCTCGAATTAACATTTCTTTACGCCACAGAATAATGACGAATTAAAAAACTTCTCGCCTCTACATGTAGCCGTAATGATGGCGAGCGGCGAGCGAGACGGACGATGCGAACTCATCAGCCCAACTTAATTAATGCCAGATCTGTCTTTGTATTAAAATCGAACGGCGGCCGGATAAAAAATTGGGAAGGTGGTACGAGCTGCATATCAAACAGGGTTCTCCGTAGTGTTAATTAGTGTGTGTAAGTAATTAAGGTGCATGTAATTAATGTACGATAGCAATTATCATGTATTTTTTTCGTTCTAATTGGGATTCATAATTACATGCATCGTGTTGCAACTCATAAAACAAAATAAGATCTTCGTGACCACAAAAATATGAACTTTTAAAGTATCAAGATGCTGTAATTGTCGAAAATAAAAGGGAGGACGTCAGCTACACAAATGACAAATGAGAACATAAGTGACAGAATACAGCTTCAGAAGGCAACACACGGAACTCCAAATTGTCTAAAGCCGGTAGTTGAAACAATCGTCACGGCAAATCGAAACGTCAGGCCGGGAGCTCGTATTCAATTTTATAGTGAGTTCGACTCGGAGCGGCGATAAATGATGGCCGCCTTTACTTTGTGTAATACAATCAATGTTTTATACTATTATTCATCCGATTAGACACCGTTTTTTCGTTCAGCTACCAGTATTTCTAGAGCTGTTTTTTATGTATCAGGATTTTTTAAATATTTGAGCTCAGCAGGAGAATCTGTACGTACTTTTTGGTCAAGGTAAATTAATCATTTTTAATTACGGACATAAAATATGGATTTCAATTAAACATATAGAACCAGGAGTTCACAAGTGTAGCAACAGATGTTGCAGCAGTAATCACTCATGAAAATGTCGCAGAGCTCGAAAGATTTATTAAGAAGCCATATGGTTTAGAAAAAGTCAAATCGCAACATAACCATCATAATATCTAAACATTTTTACGACGAACGGCAAAAAAGTATCGTAAAAACCGAGGAAAATAAATATTTAGTACCGAATACTGATAGCGAATCACGTTGGTGATTATGCAATGCGCCGTCTTTACATTTAAAATAGCCTGCATCGGAACTACGGCATTCGACGAGGTAAATTCTCCAGACGGAATACAAATCGTGGAAAATTTTGAATCCTGAAGTCTGAAGAACCATCCATGATATACAAAAAAAGGTTATCTCACGGATTTCAGTCTAAATTGTTAATGGATTACAGTTGGTCTTGTATCAAAATTACGCATAATTTCCGTGCTGTTTCGAAAATGATAGAAAATTATAGACCGTCTTCTGTCTCGTGAACGATGGAACAATCGTTTGGAGGATATGTGTTTGGTATTGGTTAAGGATCTGTTAACCCTGATGGCAAGAAAGTATGAATCATGTATGTTTTGACTTTACGCCGCAATATTTACGTGTATACGATTGAATAAGTTAATGATACGATAGTAGATACGTTTTTTTTTTAAACACGAGATGGTACTTCCTTGTTATTTTATACCATAGACAAGAGGCACCCGTCTGATTATATTATTTATGAGAATCTATGTTTAGGATTCATTTTCTGCTCGTGTAAGTTAGATTTGCATGAATAACAATTACCTCATTTAAAAAATCTACCTGTTGAGGAAGACAAATCGTGAATGATTTATTCAATCCGACGACTTATCGAGGCCGACTCCATTTCTTATTTATTTTACTGTCTATGTGGGTTACCGATTTTCGCGGAATGGTCAACAGGTCAGATGATAATAAAATGTTTTATGTTATTTCCGTTTGTGTTTCACACTTGTCATTCGGCCAGTCATAGCCTTCAATGCGATCATTATACTCGGCTGACTCGTTAGCGCGCAGGTCAGCGCAGGCGCATCCATGGAACGAATGGAGGGATCCAGCTCCTTTATCCGCAGGTCGTTCGCCTCCAGCTAATGAATCAAAGCCCTTAGTGTGAGCATATTGTCAATACGAAGCGAAATATTAACGCTGAACGCGCTCAGCTCGCACAATGCCAGATTAATTCCCATTTAAATGTGCGAATAAATGGCGGAGCAGCAGCCATTTAAAAGCAGCCGCTCCGACCGGTGACGTTTTGTTTGACTTCTACACATCAATTCTCCGATAGATGAATGGTGAATGGTGGACGTCTTTGAAAAGCGCAATCATACAATTTGTCGCGACATGTACAGTAGATAAAATTTCCATATTTACCGCTGCTTAGGTAGGTATGAAGTAATAAGCTTGGATTTATAACCGATATATAGGTTTACAAGGAAATAATTTATGAGTGTGTGGAATCATTGAAGGTATTTTCAGCAGCCTTAAAATAAATAATGTTCGTGTGACGAACGAATATCCAGGAAGTGCTGGGGCAAGTATAAAACATTGTACGTTTGCGAGCTAAGTGGCGCATGGGATCCCGGTGGATTTGCCAGTAAGCGGCTCGAAAGCTTGTTTGCCGGGCGCTCCATTAAAATGGGATCAGGCGGGATGCAGATCGCTTGGACGTACTGCAAGCGGGACGCATGAGCTGCCGCCTTCGGGATATACGACGTACAATATTGATTATACTGAACGTAGCGTATGTGTTTACATGATGAACGTTATGTACTTGAGAGTAGACAGGTAAGTAGTTTTAGATAAAAGTTGTCCACCTTTTTTACGAGTATATGTATAATTTTGATTTAAATACCCAATGTTTAAGATGTATCTCTCACATCTCATTATACTACCTAAAAAGTGAGACAACAGCATAAAAATTATACCTACTCGATGGAAAAATTGAGATGGAATGCGTTGAATGCAAATAAGTATTGCATCGCCAAAAAGGTCTTAATTTTACATTTTAAAATACAATTGTTCCTATTATGAAAACTAACTATTGTCATGGGTACACACTGCTGCTATGGCATTGATTTTTATGAAAGTAATAAACAAGATTTATGTCTAAGACCTACAGCAAACAGACATTGGGTAGTGAATAAACCATAGTAATAGCCCAAGGCTCAGATTCATAAGAGCGATACTCTCAATTAAAACCCTATGCATGACTTATTGCGGCGAAACAATTGATTTCGATTAACACTCGACAAAGCTACTAAACAATAAAGCATTCTATCAGATACGCATATATTTTAGCAGATTTATATGTTCACGTGTTCAAAGACTAGCGCGCAGAATTGAAAAACAATAGACAAATCATAAAGTATAATAACTTCTTAGTATGAATTTCTTACGTTAAAGTACCTTCACTGGGTTTAGGTGTCATTTGAGCTTATAAGGATAAACGTAAGTTTCTTTTTACCGAGCTCAGAATTTTCCGGATCGAAGGACCAATTTTGGTTCTATTCATTATAAAGATCAAGGATAACGTGACTTATTTATTTATTTAGTTACAGCAATGAATTCAAATTTTGTAAAGTTTTCGTGAAATACAATTGGGGCATTGTTATTTTAATGTCTCAACTGCTTCATTGATCTTTGTTCTATGGCATCACGAGCAAGCCCGGGGGCCACTGTTGCGTAATTGTTTTAAACTCGTCTTTTAATTGTTCTATCGGGGGTTGGGATTTATGGGCCGACGTGATCTCCAGCCGTAATGCCATTCACATTCATTTGCGCTATTATTTCCGCGTAGCCGGACCATGGGAATGCACCGTCTACAAATTTAATCAACCAACAATTCATTGGAACATTTTGTCAAGCCATAAAATAACCAATTGGAAATTATTTTGTTGTAATTATTTTTGGTCCCGACTTCAATCATCAGGTTCAGTTTAATTAATTTAGAGTGATGATTCATGGTATGAATATTAATTTTTCCCTTAAATTTTTGTTAAAGTTCTTTACGATCTCGTTTTATATCTCTATGAGCATCAGTTACTTTTCAAGTTTCTCATATGTGAATACTACACCACATTAAAGGATTGAAAAAAAAATGGAGTTGCATGAGACACAGCGTCATCTGCAGCGTGGGCACGCGTTCAAGAGATTTACGAGTGTATTTAAACTGGTTTTACATTAAGCACCAACTTGGCCGATTTGATCGTAAAATCAGCCGTTATGTTTCGAGACAATATCGTCGCTGGTTACCACCCAAGCAGTGGACTGTTAAATTAACTTCAGGTTAACTATGGGTCACTTCTTTGACGAAGCCCATTGATTGAATCGTGGCACGTCTGTTACCGAGGCTTACTTACCTACCTACCTACCTACCTACATACAAATTGTACATAATATGTTTTGATTTCACTGAATTCGAGACTTTGAGTCGTCCAAACAATTCCGTAGGTTACAATAAAGTTGTTTGACGCCGAAGGTTGTTAAAATAACTAGTGTTTATTTAAGGTGTTGGAATGGAAATTACTTGTCGGTAAAGAGAGCAATTAAGCCCGCTCACGCCCGGCCGATTGTTCGGACGCGATCGCCGATGGCCCCACCTATTGTCCGCTGAAATTAACAGTGGCCATAAAAAAAACACGTTTAACGAAAGAGCGAAGTTAACTAAAGCGGTGTTACAAATAATTTAAATGATACCTTATACGTATTTAAGATTTCTAAGAATAGTAGACGGTTGAGACAGATTGAGGAAAAGCTTCAGTTTGAATATCACTTTTCAATTACATTCCATTTCTTGTTTCACATAAAAACTATTATTTTTGTGTCGAAGTTTTTATTTTCTTAACTGAATTTTCATTTCAAATAATGTTGTTAAGTTTAGCTACTCCCGTTTTAAAGTGACTAGCTTTTATGTAGTCGACCTTGATATCGACTGCGATCCGACACCTACGGGCCCCACATACGTCATTTCTTATTCATTGATTTACTGAAGTTACATATGTAAGTCTATATTTCATGCAAACACGTCATATTTTTTATGATATTTTTCATCAGGCAGGTATGTGATGCAGAAACCAAACCTTCGTTATGAAATTTTCATTAAAAAATATTGGGTTGGTGTGGAGCTCTTGGTGGTAGGTAGTTGTTGTTTACATAGAGGTTTTGTGTACATGTTATTCCTCACTTTTACAATTATATTCACTTTCAAGACGTGAAGCCGAGGAAATGGGGGTCTTACTTAAAATTATCCAAATAAACTGAATATAATCTCTGAATAGAATAGAACCTTTTATTTCACAGGATGCAAGCTGTAAACCATATAACACCTAACTGTAATGGAAACAGTTTAACTCCGTTTAAGTCCCAAATAAGGGAATGGTTTTAGGTTCTATAAAAAATGTCAGACTACATTGCAGTTTCAAAGCATTGATTGACTTGGATTTAGACTTAGGTACTTCCCTTTTTTTTTTTCGGGGGACTCTTGAGTCTTATAGGACGAGTTTCTATTCGGGATATTGTCAGGACAAATGAATGAGGACTTCAAGGCAGTATCATTTGTTTGGGACGTCACAATATCCTTCTGTCAGAAGCCAATCGAACTGCCGTTGATTGAATTGATTGAAAAAGAAACGTAGAGGGGGTGTCGAGGCCGGTGCCTGGTCCACCGGTATTTTTATAGCCTGTACACGTCCCACGACGCGAGGGCGACACATTCTCGACGAGGCGACGTTTTTGCTACGCCAACTTTCATTAGACACCGCGCGCCGCGGGACCGAGGCGTTTCCTTTTAATAAATGAGTTATGCGTTTATATCCAAGATGGCTGCCCGCTTTATACTACTAGGGTGTCAAGAATGTTACGATGGCCGCGAGCATTTTGACTTAGTTGCATTGTTTTAAAATTATTGTTATGATTATTTTTTGGGTTCATATTTAAGATAAGTTGTTTGCGCCAGCGCCAAACATTCTTTATTGAATGAGTTTGATTTTCTTTATATTCTTATCATGATCTTCCTGCCACTGTTCTATGTCACTTGGGGGCACAGCAGCACGATTCTTGATATTCTCGTGTTGGATCTGAAAGTTTAGATCGTAAAGAAAGTAATCCTCCTCCAGTTGGGACAAGTTGATGCGTAGCTGTCAGTGTAGAATTCATCAAAAATGTGCGCAGGTATTTCCACATTCGTTTGGCACGTACGATCTTTTTGTTAGCTGTAAATGTCCTCAAACTTCGCAAGGCCCGCAGTTGTCAACTTTTCGTGTATTTATTTACTCATTCATACATTTCTTGTATGTCTGTCCTTTTGTTTATTGCTTTTCAGTGCGTCTGCAGACACCGCTTGTAATTTTATTTCGAAGACTTCTGTATCGCATAACTAAAATCCATGGGTCAATTTAAAAGAGGTAGGTATAAACATTTCTGGTTTTTTAAGCTCTAAGTATTTAAACACCTATCAACAGAGAGACGTTCTGCAGACTGGTTTATTTTTTAATCGAGATTTATATTCGGACTCTCTTAGGAAATAAAATAATCACGGCGGCGTCGATTTGCATACAATGGTAAAATAATTTTACGCGCGTTTCGCAGCGCTTAATTCTACTTTTTATTTGGCCTTCCGCGCCCTATCTACGAATCAAACGGCCTGCTCGCGCGCGCCCATTTAAGTGTTAACATTTTTGAGAAGTCTTTCGAATACTTTTATGAATTGTGTAAATCTAACAGTGAGCGTCTACATTGTATACCAACGTGCATCATCATTATAATCTTTTTATTTTTCATTATTAATAGGCTAGGCAGTTAAGTTAAAGTTACTGCACGTGTTACGAATTTAAAATATAGTAATGTGTTTATACATTAACATAACTGGGAAATAACTTGGCTTCACTAAAAGTGATGGTCCTATTGGCTATAAGCGCACCAGGCGAACGAGATGCGTCCGCGGCAGACTGCGTGGCGAGGTCGCGACTCGAGCGTCTGTGGACACCGACAGTCGTCTTGGCGCCGCCGTCTACCACACAACACACCACACACATACAACTTACTTACTTCTTTCAAGACGTAAGTTAAAACCGAGTAAGTATGCGGACATAACACAATATTACTGCGAAGAAGGTTACCAAATTATTTTCTAGCAGATAAAATTTACATTCAGAGCAAACATCGGCCGTCATAAATTCAGCACAAAAGTGCGAGCGACGGTCGACTAGCAACAAAAGGGCATGACTTTTCCCGCAAAAAAAGATGATCCTTAATCTGATTAAATCTCCATCGCGGCGGACGTCGGACCGTGAAAGATTAATGAATATTTGTGCGAGGATTCCCGGAGCTGGGCTGGCACGTACTGCTGTCATAATCATATTAGCCGCGACCGGAGCCCGGCGACCGGAGGCTGGCTAGGCACGCACGCACGCACCGCGCACTTATACTCTGCTACTTACCTACTCTTATTCTAAACTTTGAGGTTACTCGTGACATTTGTGATGCATAATCAGTTGATAAGTTTTTGGGAAACCTTACGTAAACTGCTTAAGGTTCGTGGAAAAAAATGTGTTGTAGTTAATTTGTTATATGAGATTTATATGGTATACATTTTCGACCCGAAGGACCAAAGTTTGAATAAGGATTTTTAAACTGATATGTTTTAATATGGCGTTTAGTGTACTTAGTTTTAACTTAAAACTCACTAGGTCGCTAGTCGATAAGATCGATTGAATCTCAGAAATTTTCCTAAGCAATCTAAACATAAAGATATTCAAAACAATCCCACCGTAATTGCCAATTACAACTGGCAAATGGAAACAGAGATACAAGTAAAATTTATGACAACATTATTTTCTAAGTAAAATAAATTCGCTCAATAAAATAACAAACAAGACTAGATGCGAAGATATATCTTGATAATTTAATATTTCGTGTTAGTGTAAGTTAATAAAAGGATCTTATTACCAGCGCTGATGTAGAAGTAAAACTCATTATAATTTTTAATACGTCTCTATACAGTATACACATAAAGTAACGATTACAAACATGGCGTAGCGAGCGATACGCAAGGCGTTAATGTAGGTAAGTGTTTTCACAATATGAATTATACATTGAATTGTGTCCAGGCGGACTCTTTATCTCATACCCGGCGGGGCATCGAACACATTATGCCATCGATTGTGCTAGATTTTATAAAATATGCCCTAGAAAATCTTTATAACACTAAATCTGTGACGTCACACCTATCTACCCACATACAAGTTGCGATATCGAAAATCACAATTGAAATTAACGCATTTCGAGTGAGCTCAATAAACACACTCGTAAAAGAATCAATTGTTAAGACCCGAAAGAAATTAAACGTGAGAATGTATTGTTTCATACAAGCGTGAACAAAACGAAAATCGTTGTTTGCGTTAACCAGCTCTCAGGTCGTTTTCGACCTGCTTTCGTGAACATAAATCGCATTAAATAAAAGCATTATTTATGACGTTCATACTTTCAATTGAAAAAGTTGACTTTGAGTTTGAAACTTCAAATGGGATTCTTTAGCCATAAACCTGAAGATATTAATTTGGTGTCGTCTTGAGCCGCACAGACTATCATTGCAATAGTTGAGCCACTGATATTATTTTAATCGTACCTATTTTTTAAAGTACGCGTCGTTGTCGAAGAGGCATCGTTTTGAGTAAATTGATTCATTATTAAAAGCATTTACCTTGTATTTTAAAGAAATAACGATGACCACTTTTTTGCTTCACGAAAAGCGTTACTTTATATTGGGCGCGTTGATACTTTACGATATACGCTCAGTACAACCCAATTGAGTGAAACTGTTGAGAAAAAATTGCAGATGGGCACTATATTTAACTTGACGCCGATTAAAATGTTGACATCAATGAGCTTCAAGTTTCACAATGGCCATACACTCGAAACGTATTTGGAGTTGGGCACGTTAAGGGCGGTGGAGTGTTGGATTGGTAATTAATTATTAGTTATGGCTTGTGGCGGCTATAAAGGCGAGCTCATCAATGATTCAGGCGAGCAAACAAAGCGAGCGTGCACCGCGGGCATTATCCGCCATAAGACATCATAAACGGAGCACCATCATCTGGGCTTATAAAAAATTCATGCTCATCTCACATTTCGGCGCCCCTCTTAATTTCGCGTGAGCCTCTTCTTGGTTCGTGTAAAAACTTCGGGTGTCTTTTTATGACTTTTACTGCGGTATAATTGGGGTGGGGCGAGCGCTCGCGTCCCCGAGGTGACATAAATACTACCCCCTAACTCCTCGCTTCCAACTACCCCCGAGTTAATCTCATGTAAGGCTATACGCCACGGAAGCAGATCGCATTAAAACGTCTTGCCAACTACAGGTTAAATTACTTGAAACCTAAGCTGGTACGGTTCTGCAGGAAATCTTTTCTTTGGAACTTTCAGCATGTAATGAAGTGGTACTTAGATATCTATTTGTAAAAAAAAGAAGATTTATGTAAATTATCTGCTATTTAAACGAAGATAGACTTAAATATAATGGGGCATCCCAGATGGGTGTGTCACTAATGCATTTTGCATGTCTTTCCTAACCATTCGGGAGCGGAGTCGCATAGTTTTTGTTGCTCTTAACGTATCGAAAATAATGTTATAAACAAGAGTTAAACATAAAGCTTAATGTTTTAGACAGCAGGTGTTGTTTTGCAGGTTCATTTAATTTATTTATACTTCAAAGCCTCAAACAAAATGATAGTGTCTGCGAGGTAGTAAATGCGATTTCAATTTTATAGAGGCAGCAGAGTAGTGTGCGAGGTGGCGGGACCGCGGGACGCGGGACGGCCTGAACTCGCGTGCATGTGTGTATTTATTTGCAAATTCCGAATAGCTTTCAATATGTAGAGACGCGGTGACTCCCGCCTGTCGATCCACTCCAATATCGCACTCCTTGTGAGACGTCACGAAGGCGACGCCATTATTCGATGCGACGATTGACTCACACGGGAGCACCGCCTTCTCAGGACGCCGCATGATAGATGAGACCCAAAAAACATATCCGTAATTGAGATTTCTATTACAGAAATTGAAAGCGATCAGTTTTTTTCATGTTTGTATACATAACGTGAGTGGCGTCGGCGACAGCGAGCTATCGCGTTTCGGAAGTGTTCGCGGACGTCAATTTGTATATTGTCATTATTAGACTTGGCGCGGAAAGTTTGGGTGCGTTCATCCATCATGGAGTGACGGGCGACCGGTCCGATATCGCGCCTAATACGTATTGATTTCCCACTTAGCGTTTTTCTTGGGAATCGCGGCGCTCCACCCTTCCGCCGTCCGGAGGCCTAACGAGCTGTTTGTCCTCTACTCGCGGCAACTAGGGCGGTTGTCGCTCTACACTTTGGTGTCGTCGTCTAAATTACTTCCCTGTGGGTAGTTCTGATTGAGGACGAGACAACGCCAAAATCCGGTTATAGTCGGTGCCAAGAAAACTATTCATTGAGATCAATTAATGATCTTAAATTTAAAGTGAGTTTTGCGGACTATGCTATTGATGCAGTCGTGCAGTTCCATTATTCATGTCGAAATAATATAGTATACCAACTTCTTTGAAACAAAAAGCGAATTTTGGACGCCGTCAAAGTTTTACCAGACAATCAACATTACCAAAACAGATCCTCTAACATTGTGTTGTATATTGTGTGACAGTGCACGCAAATAATGTTCTTTTCTGATACCATGTCGGTAACGAGGAAGCTCGTATGAGATATGATGTAAGCAAGTGAAATATTTGTGTAGGTACATTTGCCTAAATGCTGTAGAAAAAGATTTCGTCACCAAGGTCCCCGGTGGGGGTGGAGGGGGGAGGCGAGAACAATGGTTTCGGTTCTCACACGTGTGGAGGATTATTTGCATTCGGAAATAAAGAGAGGAATGATAAAAGAAAGGCGCGAGCGAGGTCCCACCGCCTCAGGGTGGGGTGTGGGAAATAGGAGACAGGGGGAAGGGGTGCGGGGTGGCTCCGTGGAGGGGGTGGGGGCTCGTTACGCGAACAATGGAGAAATAATGTACAGATTGCAGTGAGCGATGCGCCCAGCGCGACTCAGGTGTCTTAGCTCTGTGTGTGGACATCACGCCTCCTGTGCTTCACGGAGCGAGCTTTATCTATGTTTGTAATACATAAGCACTGTTGCAGTAAATAACTGTTCGTATACTAGGGAAACATCTTAAGTAGTGCTTCAAATAATACTTGCATTTCTTAAACTCTACCATTATTAAAACGCACGTAGGTACGCTTCATAACAGTGAATAAACGTTAATGCCTTTACACAAAGTTGTAAAAGGAATTTGTAGAGAAGACGATATGTAGCATAAGCGTTTTATGAGATCTAGATGGTGATAAAATACAATTACGGAGATTAAATGAACTATTAATAAGAATGTTGTTAACGGTAATTTACACAAATTAAAATAAAAGTTGATAACAACTTTATTTGGAAGTCATAAAGCACAATATCAACACAACAATGTCCAAGCGTAACGCGACGTTTTAATGGCACTAGCAATCCGGGCTACGGGGCAAGGCGGGCAGGCGGGCAAGGCGAGGCCGTTTAATATAGGACGTGTTCATAGGAAGCGCAAGCAATCACAACACAATCACCCCATCCTCGCGTGACACCGAAAACGTCCTCGTTCATATAAGTATAAATTAATCCATTTAGAGCGAGCGACCGGCACCGACGTCGACCGACGATTAACGGAAGCTTCTACTTAACTAATTTATCCTCGGGTGGTTTTAACAGAATGGATAGCAGTGATTACGGGCGCTGGCGACGATCTCGTGTGACGCTCCGCTCGGCTCGGTGCGCCGGAGATGCGCGTACGCACACATACATACACATGGGTGGACCGCAATCAAATGTTATTCGTTACAATTGTTGGACGCATAACGCGATTTAACAATGATTAGGATCGATCACATGACACTGTTACGTACTAGGCTTGCTTGACCAATGATTCCCACCACAGATTTAGCTCTCATTGTCTTGTCCACCATAATATGAAACTACTACAGACGACATCGATATCGATGGTTTAATATCAGTAGGAAGAGTCGTTAATCTCTGCTGAATAAGTCGGCGAATTTTATGCCATACTGAAACCACGTTTTCAGATATTTATCAAGCAAATCGAGCATAATAATTCCATGAAATTCAGGGGACATTATTATTCTGAATCGGCTTTACTATAGTCAAATGTTTGTAATCCAGCAAGCCCGCGACATTTTAATAACATTGATCAAATAGAACAAAAGTATGTGGACCGAGCACTCGACAGAGATGAAAGTTAAAAGGGTCGCGAGGGGGGTGTAGGTGGATGTGGTGTCAGGAGGAGGAGCGGGTTGAATGTCTTATTCCCTCCACAATTCAGAGGTATTTCGTGTTCTTCATACGCAAATATATCCTCGTTACGGAGGTACACGTGAGCCTCCGATTGCGTGTGCGTCTAGTATGGAAACCCCTGGCGAGTAAGTGCGACGGTGAACCGTGGGAATTGGTCCCTGCCAGAAAATTGGATTCAGTAATCAAACGGCGAATTGGACAAACGTTGCGTCGTTATCGTCCGAGACTCGGTGATACAACAGGAAAACTTGTTTAAAGAAACTAGGTTTCCAGACTTGATCAAATTCTTCTTTTGTTTATTTAGATTAAAATATTTAGATAAACAAAAATGTGTGTTTCTACAAATTGAGCATATGTTGCGGCTGATGCCTCGCAAAATGTAGTCGCTTGTACAACTATCAAAAAAACAACATGCTTTTTAAACATATTACATCATGTAATTCCATAAATGCTCTATATACTCAAAACGTGCCTTATCGTAGGTCTCTCTAAAGCATACCGTCTGTGACCATTACTATCATATCAGCATAATATGGGACTCAATCTAAAGGATTATCAATAGCATCATATTATATTTTTAGGTCTAGTCTTCAACCCATCCATGCTAACATTCATCCAGGTTAATATTTAAGGGTTTTGAATGTTAACCAAGTTGAAAACGTGCTCTGCGTTTTTATATCGCGTCTTAGTTTTACCTATAGTATCTTTTAAATACGCCAAGTAATCAATTTTGTAACTATATACTAATATAACCGACAAATATTTGTACCAGAAACTTCTTTTTTAAATAGACGGTGTTACTGATAAAATTAAATGCAATTAGAACTGCACTGCACCGTGTCTTATAAGGGCACAAAACCAGATACTTCGGGTTGATGATAAAGGTCATACAAATCTTTACTGAACAGGATTCTCGAATAAATAACAAAATATTGCCACCAATCGCTGAAAGTTCTCATTTTGAATTTTATCAACCTGTGGATTTTACTGAGAGGACGGGTTTTATAGTGTTCGTTTGTCTATCGGCTTTAAAAGTTTATTCTTATCCAAATAAGGGGTTCATAGTACCAATTTGGTACTCATTCGACGTTGAGGAATACTATGTCAGTTAATCCTAGGAAACTTAAACTTTGTAATATAAGTTTGTGGTCACTATGGTTGATGATCCTGGAAAGATCTAGATGGGAAATGGAAACGCGTGTGCTCCGATTTGCGATAATTTGTAATAATATTCATTCTATGCTTTATCTTTAGGACAACGTTCACACGACTTTTTTCTTCGAGACGAGGAATCGGAATACGGTCATCCGCACGCACGAAAATAGAAAGAGAAAAATTATCCAGTCGAAAATCGCTTGTGCTGCAACGAAATAAAGGCACTGTCAATGTCAAATTGCTACCATGGTCGTGGTTGTCAGTGCCACCAGTACATCCACGACAACAGTTTTAAATTTAATAAGATCAGAGTAACAAAAGACCAAAGCCGTTTCGAAGGACCAAAAATGGGAGAAATGGTGAAAACATATTTTTGTTATTACTGGTTTATATATTGAACACGACTTGTCGGGAAAGAGAACCCGGTTAAAATATGTAAGTAGTACTCTACCAACATTAAATAAAATATTTTTTGATATAAAAATATATAAATCAAAGAGTTTCTTCCATTCAAAAATAAACAAATCAATGAATCTCACAATTCAATTAAGTCTGGGATTGAGAGTTCAGTCAATAAACATTTCAATTGTAAACATGAAAAGATTGAAGTCATTAATAAATAACGTATTTGATTTTCTTGATCTAGAAATATAATAGTACATTATGATACAAGTGAACTAAGCTTGTTATTAAGCTCGAGGCTGAAATGTAGCCCGTGCCAAAAGTGAGGGCGTAATGGAGCTGAGTGTAATGATAAAACGCGTTTCATATGACGTTTTTCAACACACTAGTCAGGAAAAATCATTGGTATATTTATTAATTAATCCGAAAATTTAATTATAACAGCAACCATGTGCTTCTTAACTGCTTTGAGGACGTCACATCAGGGCAAAGTACTTCGGTACCTAACATTACCCTCCGAGGGATCGTCAGTAAAGTCAAGGCGCTACTGGCCTTGCTTGTGGAGCTGGGGTGCATCCAATGATCTATTTCGCATTGATGCGCAAAATACGCGCTGAGACGTAAAGTCGTGGACAACAGCTTTATATACAATGCAATACCCCTAATAGAGTGCTGTAATATAATGTTAAAAGCAATAAGAGACATTTATGATGTGACCATTTAAAATTCCGTAATTTCTGAATTCATACACGTGTCATAAAAAAATTTAAGACTGTAAAAAAAATTCACATTTAAGAAATATGTGACTCCTTTTTTATGTATTATTTTTTTTTTCTGTAGGTTCAAAATAACTTTGTCTTCAAGCAATTACTTAACAGTACTAAAGCAAGGGTACCTGGATAATCAAAGTAGTTTGCCCTGTATTTATTTGGAGACCTCAGGGCATTTGAGAAGAAAATTTTGATAGTAGTATTTATTAGTAGTTACTTAAAATAGGTATCTCAAGCATAGTTATTGAATGTTAGTACTTAACACAAAGTTACCATACCTAAAAAAAAAAAATACTGATGAGAGGTCAAAAATATTCTTCTGAGACTTAGTACACTTAGTACTAAACTAACCTTTTAGACCAATTAAAAAAAAATACTACTACTATTAATAAAATGAAGAAATACTATCAACCAATATAGCAAAAAAAATATTTTGTAATTTATTAAAATAGCAACCACAGTGTCTAGAAATCAATTTGGATACGAAATTAAAGATAATTATGTTTTGAAATAAGAAAGGTATTTTTTAAAATTAGAATGTCTAAATTTTTCACAAAATGATAGAATCATGTAAATATTTTGAGTAGGTACTCTCAATTGATGCACAATAATAAATACAAAGTAATGAGTAACTTTTAAACCATTGAATAATGAAAAACTATTGAGAAATTAACTAATACTCATTGTGATGAGTTATGATTTATTATTTGTTGAATTTATGAATAGTTTTTACCGAGTCCCAGATGCACAATAAGTAATTAAAACTACACTTTAAACATTATGTATCCTTAAGCGGGAAGAATTTGTTCTATATTAAATAATCATGTTCCGCTGTAGAATGATTACAAGATTTAATGTAATAATAAACTTCCTTTAATATGTTTACATGATTCCCTGAATGAAATTTTATCTTGTCTTCAATAATATTAGGTATTAACTTATTAATTAAGCTACCCTATATAAACCAATAATAATGAAAAAAGAAACTAAAATCAAGAGGAATCAAAAATACTTATTCTCCATTTCACCTTTAACTGGAAATGTGCTGAAAAGACTGGCGGCATTACCATATGGATGGCAATGCTTACACTGGCTAAGGTAAAAGCAAGCCTTAGGGTCAAGGGAAGTGTCAACCTGAATATGTTAAAGCTAACATTTAACTTACCTCATTCTGATCAAGCTCTTGTAGGTATCTATCATTGTGCTGCTTCTCATACATAGCCCGAGCAAGAGCACTCCGGGGCCGATAGAACCCATTGACTCCTGAACCACTCGTCATTTTGTCTACGTCACTGCCACGAGCTTCTACAGCAGCTTGTAAGAACCTCGGATCTAGTTTATCGTTCCCATCTCTTGGAGAGTTTTCCTGACAGTCCTTCATATAATAACAGTAAAGGTGAGATTTATATTCGAGTTCAACTGCCACAATCTGCCGTATAAAGACTGTATAACATAATAGTCTAAAAGAATCGTGCATTTAGGGAGATTTGCATTGTTTTCTTTTCATGTGTGTTATGGATCAATCAGGGACACCGATTATTCTGAAATAACCTCACTTATTTTTTGTTTATACGGCATTAATTACAGTAGAATCAATGGACTCGTTGTTCTTAAACATTTAAGATCATAATTCTAGCACTTTTTTGTATAATTCGTATAAAAAAATCTATAAATCCGTACAAAACAACATCAGTTTTTGCTCTCAAATGTCAGATTTAATTCTGTCATTCGTCGGCGCAGCGCTAGTGGACTGAGTTTTGTTTACGAAGCTACTTTTAGTTTCTAATTCTATGTTTATTTTGAGAACATTTTCTTGTTTTTAGGCTGAAAAATATAGTGTTTGAGTATAAAACAATAAAATTTGGTTAAAATATGATATGAGTTCATCTCAAGTTTAAATCGTTATGTTACATTTAGGCGTCATGATTTTACGTGTTCTGTTTTTTCGTAAGGTTGGTTTCGTAAACGAACCGTATCATTCAAAATTGAAAATGAAACACCTTGTGATGCCTATGCAAGTAAATCTTGAAACAAAGCTTAGAAATTCTAAAACTAACTGCCCTTTTAAAACTACATTCTATTTACATTTTGTTTTAATACTATCACAAAAATAATAAGTAGGTCTTATTCATTAGACCTACTGTAAGTAGGTACCTATACCTAACTAATTTAGAAAATATTCTGAAAAAAACACCATAATTATTTTAATAGTAAGGATTAAAGATGGAATCTGGTTGATTACTTCTTAAGTTTAGTTCAAAGTAGATAGATACTAACCGAATCTTGTTTAGCCTCAACCGAAGCTCTTGCGACAATTTCTCGAAGCACCAAATTCATCATTTTGCTTGCACTGTGTTAACCGTTATTCAATAGTTCGACTGAATATAGTTCTTAGTTATAATAGTACGAATTTAACACTGAACTATTTAAGTATATTAGACTTCCTGGTTTGTGGTGAAAGGTTGGTTATTTTAATTATTATTTGAGTTGGAATACTTGGGTTCAGAATCTTAGTTCGGCCTTGGCCGTGACCGACCGTTCACTGTCTCGGCTGCGCTTGACCACCTCCGATAGAGTTTGGGAAGCCGTTATAAGAAGAACTATTTTTATTGTAGAAAGGTTTAACTACTTAGATTGTATCGCCGGTAGTGCTTGTACCCTATAAACCTGTTTACTTACGCATTGTTAGCCAGTAATTAGATTTGTAGGTATTGTGTTTCAGATTTCGAGGTGAAGTTAAAAATGTGGTTAAAAACTAATTAATAATGAAAGTCCAAATAAAATGGCATAGATAGGTAAGTACAGGTGAATACAATTTATGTCTTTTACCTGGTGGTGATTTTAATATTGGTGTTCTTGAACCAAATCATTGTGGTCTGAATTGTGAATATTCATCAATATGTAATAGTAATTTATAGTATTATCAAACAGGTTTTGATAACATAAAATAACATCACGCCTGTAATCCCCGAAGGAGTAAGGCGGAGGTGTACCCTTTAGCACACCCACATTTCGCCAGTTATGTCCCATGTACCTAATAGGAGGCGAGCCTATTGCTATCAACCTGGCTTGTGCCCGGTTGATAGCACCGGAGTCTGGATTTGTATCCAGACTCCGGTTTAAACACGAGGTAGGTAATAAATTAGGTTTTTGTATTGTAATTAATGAAATCATATTTTTTTTATTAGGATAAAAAAAAATATAATTTCATTCACACCACATAGGTACTGCCACCAGACTCAAGGATAACTAACCACATTGAACAACCAAGCGGTCATACAATGATAAGACCTATCTCGTAGTACCTAATACAGCAACTTCACGTTTATTATGATAGCCTTTCAACCAATTAAAAAAACCAAAAAAGTATTTTAAGAAAAATTACTCACACTATCCTGAACTGCAGGCACTTTTAGATGATGAAAACCGGGCATTTTGAAAAACAAAAACTGTTCTAATTTCTTAATTCAAATATTGACGTGAATTCGATTATTACGATTGCCTTGAAGTGAGCGTATAGATAAAGGCTGTTGATAGTAATGCCTATGCCAACCTGTGACTTTATCTACACAGAACAGAATTATAAAATACAGATAACAATATAGAGGTGAACGATAAATTTCGTGTGATAAGTACTTATTAAGAATTTTTCTTATTTAAAGTACCCAATTAGGTAAGTAGGAATGGATGACAGAAAAGGCCTTTGCTCTGGGACAATAATAGGCTGGTACTATGTATTATGTAAAAAGTATTGGGCAAGCCTATTGCTAACCCAGACTCGGGGCTACTGGATATTCCTAATGGAAAATCTCAATAACACTTTGTTTGACGTGAAAATTGAATCAGGAGCGAGACGACATCCGGCTACCGTAGGCGCGGGCTTGCGGACGGCGAGTGATGGGTAGCTCGTCGTCCGATCAAGGACCAGGCCCGGTCGACAGCGCGTTTTATTCCACGCGCGCCTGTGCGTTAGCACCAGGGCCGAAAGCCTATCAGGGTCGCGGGACGTCTTAACAGGATACCGTGGCCCCGAAACGCAAAGGGGAGAAGAAGGAACAGGGTGGTTTTTAGTCAGTAAAAGTCTGACAGTCCCTTCCGCCGACTCATTACATGACTTAAGCAACCATAAAAAAAGGATCAACGAGGCAGCCACTATTCAGTTTACTGTACATACATTCTTAATTAGAAAACATACGTCACGCGTGTAATCCCCTAAGGGTTAGGCAGAGGTGTACCAATTAGTACACCCACATTTCGCCAGTTATGTTTAAGTCCCATGGAATAGGGGGCGAGCCTATTGCCATCAACCGGGCACAAATCCAGAGTACGAGGCTGCTACAACTTCATTTATTATAAAATGCAGGTTACAAGTCACCGTTTAATTAACTAATTATTATAGAAGTACATAAAAAGTAAAGCAGGTAAGGTAACGTTAATAATCCATAGTTAACTGTTTATATTAATAAATCTTGTTTGTAATGAGGTCAATTAAAGTTTAACCATAACTTATAAGCGATATTGGCAAATGGCAATCGGGTTGTACTTAGGTAAGTTTGATTTGTTTTCTATGAACAATTTTGCCGTACTTTATATTAACCTATTTTTATAGGTTTATGAAAACAAATAGCTTCTGGCCGCGACTTCGTCTGTGTAGACTTCAAAATTTAGCCCTAAATCCTTAATTATCCTACAGGAAAATAGCATAGGGATCAATATTATCCTACATGTGTTAAGCTAGATCAATATGTATGCCAAATTTCAGCATCCATCTTCACACTTACATATTCGCGTTTACAATAGTATTAGGATATTACTAATAAAATAAACCTGAAGAGCTTTTTGGTTAATTTACACGCGCTAATCTTTGGAATTGCCAGTCGGATTGGAGAAATTCTTTTTGTTTATGATAGCCAGATTTATGAGGAAAAGCATAGGATGTATAACATCACCAAAGACAACCTAAAGCATGTGAAAAAAAAATCACGCGGACGAAGTCGTGGGTAGACGCTAGTATGATATATACTGACATTGTATATCAACATTCAGGTGTATTATTTTAATTAAAAAAGTACCAAGTGTCCGTAAACTTTTGTTCAATATGGATTCTCAATCACGCGCGGATTGCCCGAAGCAATGCGCGGCGTTGTGAGCGGGCGCATCGGCTCGGCGCACGCGGGACATTTAAAATAATTACAAGCCATCGGAGAAACGTAACAGCCAGTGTTTTGAGACCATTACTTATTTTTTAATTCAAAAAAATATTTTTAAAAGCACACACTTAGTGCTGTTTGGTGCAATGCGGCCAATAAATGAGACTATTACAAGTTTTTGGTGTAATTTTGTTGCACCAAATTTATATTATTATTGGAGCATTTTCGGTGAAATAATTGCACGGTGAAGATGTGCAGTATGGGTGTCTTAAAGGTCGGACCTTCTATTTTTAAAAAGGCTTGTGGAATTAGTCAGTTTTGAATTTCACTTTTGTTATAACTAGTCCAATGTTGGAAGCATTAGAACCCATACTAATAATTAAAATACTGTATACCTACCAAAAAGTTAACCTTTTTTTAAAACAGTACAAACTATCTTATTGTCACGTTAACAAAAAAAAAAAGAATCCCAATATGAATAGGTGCAAGAGTGCGGTTGTCAAATCATTCAGTATTGCATAGACCTCATAAAGAAAACGACGCATGAGCATATCCAATACATACGAGTATCTACAGACCTGCATGCAATAATTCGTTTGTTTTATTTTAACCAATCATTTGTTCGTTTAAAAAGCAAGGTGATCTGAAACAAAACCAAATGGTCGGTTTAATTTAAATCTGTGCACGTAGTTTTTGCACCCCCAACCGCATTCTCACAGAGCGGCCGAGACTTGATGCACTTCACTTCTGATTGGATCATTACCGAGTTCATCATACCCCGTGCGATCCTCGGGCCTAGACAGAGACGGATGTAGCCCGACACAGAACAAAAGACAGAGACAGACACAACCCACCGAGCACATCGCTCAGAAATTATTTCATATCATGATTATTGGAACTTTATTGCACTTCGTAACTAACAATTGACATTAGGAAATGCAATTTCATATTGATTTCGTAATATCGTCTCTCGTTTATTTTTATCAATGCGGCAAATCTTTCTATGATTTGCGGCTAACCATCCTTGGGCATGTTGGTTGTTTTCTTGTGGCTTCACGTTCCAAGAAAATGTCATTAAAAGCTCTATAGGGGATTAAGTCAGTTTAAATTTTCACGTAGCCCGGCAGGAAATCGGTTTAGCCGTAACAAAGGGTGGGAAGATACCGAGAAATTATCTTTCTTCGGAATACAAACCGCTAAACGTGCAATTACAGCGTTACAGATGGAGCATTAAGTTATCAAAAAATAATAATGTTTCACACCGGCCGGAAGGTGTCGCTGGCATCACGTCCGCTGGCCACAATCACTCGCTCGTCACTGATTTTGATTTCTGAACGGACGTATATACTCATCATCATCACGTTTCTAATAAAATTCGTCAGTAAAGGCATCTGTTGTCTTGCGTAACCGCATTTATTGCCGTTAATGGTCCCTTTCTTAATGTTAATTTGTGTCAGAGCAACCGTCACTACAGTAACTCGATTCGTTTACTCGTGCGTATCTACTGTGAATAGATATCGTGCAAATATTTGTGTCATTTGACTAAATCATTTTCTCCGGAGTTGAAAGTGCCTGTAATTAGTTTCCACAATGTAAAGGTGTTTATCTATTTTTTTACAGTTTTTCGTACTTTCTATCAATAGTTTGCAGATCATAGTCTCTTCTAATTTGTCAACTTTAATGTATTTCAGGGGCGTAGCTACCGCCGTATCTGCCGTATCAATTATACGGGGCCCCCGACCCACGGGGGCCCCCAAGGTGCCTAAGCAAAAATTAATAAAAACTTCTCAAAGAAGTTTCTCGAAATTAAAACTGATAAAGAATTATTTAAGAAGTTCTATGTGACAGGAACGCCTGTCAGACCTGTCACTATTGTACATAGAGGCAGAAACTTAAGAAAAACTAAAGTCATCATCAGCTATGAATGATTTATTTAATCAGTTTGTCGAAAAAAGGCAAGGAGAGTTAATATTTAATTTGAATTGTTTTTAAAAATGTGACAGATAGATAATTATGATGAATAAATATTTCTTTTCATTTTATGCAAACATTTTTTTTCTTTTTTGAGAAATCTTTACCTCTCCTAAGGGCCCCCGAACAATTTTTTATACGGGGCCCCGCCAAGGTACGCTACGCTTCTGATGTATTTAGATATAGTTACTAATTAGTTTGTTTGGCAAAGTGTAATTAGTGTATTTAAGTAACAAAATGTTCTCAAGTACCTAAGTGAAATCAGTGTAATGTCTTATTGAGAAATAAATTTCTTTAACTATAATTAATACAATTTCTTATTGTCCTTCAAAACTCTGTGATTATTTTCAGTAAAGTGGCTCACCGATTAGCAAGATGTATTACAAAGTAATCGATACTAAATCGATTACCCCTAGTATCTCACCGTAGTACCTATTAGGTACATAGACCGCGGGCATTACCATCGAGATGGAAATGAATTAAACATAATTCGAATAATCGAGGCTCGGCCAATACAATAAAACAAAGGGAAAAAGTACGTCTGCGGCCTGCCTTAGCGAGGGAACGAAGGATTTCAATTTGGAACGTGATGAGGCGAGTTTTCATTTACGTACACTGATTCGATGATCTCGGTAATGACGTCGACGCACTGATGCGGTGCTGCCCCTATGAACATAGTTGCGTTCATCGAATATTTTACGCAGATTATTTTATCATCATTATTCATTCAACAGCGATCAACACGGCAGAAGCATAGAAAAACTGTGAAGTACTACATCTGTATCTGGTTTCACATTCATAGTAAGTACTTAAGTGGTTGATTAACGAAGTCGACCAAGCAAAAAGACCACGTCCTATAACTTGCGCAAACGCGCAGTAAATCTCTCACGTTATAAATTTACAACACATTTATTTATTTCACAGTACAAATTACAAGGAAAATAATAATGAGCTGAAGTCATATCTCATTACTTAAGTTGAAGCTCAACGGCTGTGGACAGGCTGAGGAGCTTTGGATGCCATCTATGACTTATTTAAAAAGGCTTTCATTAACGTGCTCTTGCAGGAATTGGAACTTTATTTTCAGAAGGAATAAAGTTTACATTGGGAAGTTTGCAAACTTGCTTGTAATGTTTTTTTAGTTAGACACGATGAACACGGAGGCGTTCGTTAGGCAGTTCCATAATTAAAAATAAAATTGGCGCTCGCCCGACGATGCGCTGAAAAGTTGCAGAAGAAATGATCGTGCGATGTGCGGACGCATGTTATGTCATACGCATAGTTTATTACGAAGAAGCGACAAAGATCAATGATTTAATAATTCATATATTCACACATTCCGCGGCATGAGTAATGTTTTTCTAGTACTGGACATTGTATGGCAACAAAATAAATTAAGTAAAGACATAACTTGTGATTTATAGGGAGGATTGCCATACGTCCCGTATATACGGGACTTTCACCGTATTTGACCATCGCGTCCGGTAATTGTTCCGTATTCCAATAATTACGACAAAATTCGAAAACTTAATCGAACACGAGATCATTACAAGATTAAAATCAAGCTCAAAATATGACTGGGTCAAAAAATAAACTAGTTAAAAATTGTTTTTTAAAGGATATAAACTTAGATTTCGAACTTTTAATTTGATTTGTTTGAAACGTCTCGTATTGGTCCCTGAAAGTTATGGCAAGCCTATCTATAGAGATACATCGCTGCATTCCTTATACAAAGCGTCTGAAATGTGCAAGCAAGCGCGCTTTCGACACGTTTAAATCACAAAAACAAATTGCAGCGCGTTCCTCAGCTGTCACGTGTTGTTGACCCGCGGATAATTAAAGCGCCCACTTGTAATTACTTGTGTGTGTGGTTGAAATGCAAATGTTGTCGCCCCAAGTATCTTCAACGTGTAATGTATGCGAATCGAGAACAGATAAGCGCATGAGATTTACACCTCGCCGTGTCATGAGTTGAAACTTTACCGTTCGTTGACCGACACTGTTTTAGGGGTTATTTATTGTTGTTTTATTTAAGAAACTGTGTGTGATTAAGTCGTTCTCGGAAACAAATAAGGTAAAAAATATTGCACTGATATGCTAATTTGTGAATATTTTTGTTATTAGATACAGCATACAACACAGTACCTACACACAGAATATAGTTAATCCCAGACTATTATTGTCTCATTACAGGATAAAGGCCTCTTCTCATACAGAGAAGGCATGAGTATTGATCACCAAACAAAATAATAAAATGTCTGTTTGTAAGATCACAATGACAGCTTTTTATTAAATGAATATGAAAAGAAGGATGCTCGTCCGTCTGCCAGTCTATCTTTTTGTTCCGGATAATCCCCAAAATGGCTGGACCGATATTAACGGGGTTTTCACTGCCGGAAAACAAATGTTATAAGTAGTGACAATTTTTTTTAGAAAAAGATGGCTTTTGCGCAAAAAAATTAAACATATGAATTGTGAACACAGTCCAAGTATTTGAATTTATGAGAAAAATACATTACCTACTTAGGTTTAACTTGGCACAAAAAAAAATTGGGCCCAAACCAATAAAGTCACAGGTAAATGCTAATTAATTATAAGTCCAGATATACTCTCGATGTTTACCTTCACTAATGTCAGTAAAGTCCAAGATAAACTTACAAAGCAAACCCAAATACCTAAATATAAAAAGTCACATTGGTAATTGCCCGGTTACGAACCAACAACCTTTTAAGCGCTTATTAATCTTCTATTTATTTTTGTATGTACATATAAAATGCTTTTTCCTAAATGACTAACTGACTGATGGATCAACGCACAGCCTAAACCGCTGATCGTAGAGACCTAAAACTTAGAGGGTGTGTTCTTCGTATGACGTAGGAAATCCGATAAGAAAGGATTTTCCGAAATTCTACCCAACAAATTTTGCAAAAAAATTATTCCTCCCTAAAGGGATACCCAAAGAACAACAAACGCAACATAACAGAAAAGAATAGTACCCACGGCAGAACCCGCACGGCACGGCACAACATGGCACGGCAGAACTGTAAACCACTACACCCTCTGACGTCACATCCCCGCGATTGCCTATTTTGTTTTGATCACAAGGAGGTAAATATTAGTCTGTTTTAAAAATGTAAGTGTCCAGTGTTAAGGACCATTTTACTTGTTTAAACTGGCGACAGATGATTTTCTATAGCGTGTTAAAATAAATGCGATTGTCATCCAAATTCCTATTCTTTTAAACCTGTAGGCGTGCTGCGGTCATTTCGTGTCTTGAAAAATCAAGGCTTAGCTTCAAAAGTACACTATTTTCGAGCCTCCGGTGATGGGAAAAGCGTCATTTGCACTCCATTACTTCGCAAACAATCAAAATATTTTGAGTGACAGCTGAATTTCGGTGGTTCTAATAAATGAACAGTAAAAAAATGAAAACCCACTGAAAATTGCTTTAAAAAAGTACTTTCATAAACGGAAACAGATTTTCCATCATTTTCTTTCACGCTTTTCAAGTATGTTAGGAAATTGTGGTAGAACTTTATGAAATCGTCTCAAAAAATTTATTTCATAATACCCATAAACAAATAGATCATTACTAAAATCAATTAAACCCAAAACACACACAGAGTAAGGAAAACCGCAAGAAAATCACCCCTAATAGTGAAAATCCGAGCAAACAAACAAAACACGATTAGAAATATCTTTTTTCCATAACACAAACAAACAATATCTTCTCGTTTCGTGAAGAAAGCACGGGGAACCGTCAACAACAAAAGCTAACAAATCCTGTTTGTCCTGTGGGAAGCGTCCGTGATTTAATACAAATTATTATTAGACGACATAAATAACATGGTACGGGGGTGAGGCAGCCAGAAGCTCCTTAATAAGTAATAAAGGGGTCATCGTTCATACCGAGAGAGCGGAATTAACCTGGCCGACATATGGCGTAGTAACGGCCACCACGGCTTATAGGGCAGCTTAATAAAGGGTGTTTTTCGACACTTTATAAGTGTTAATTATAAGGGTTTAATTATTTAAAGCCTTTTTGATAAACTGTTCACATTTTAGGGCAGACAATCTTCGTGGATTTTTTATTTACATTTGCTTCGAAATTTAAATTTCGATTTCGAAAATGTCAATTTTGATATTTTAGAATGAGGTACGTCTACGTCTCATAACAGCTAGAGTTTAGGATAATTATTTACTTATTTTATTTATTAAGCTGTTAAAATCAATTTTAACAACTAACTTAATACGTAATGAGACACGGCTTGAGCGGTTCAAACTTTGATCTCTGTCTGCGTGACAATCGGTTAATTGCGGAGATTTAATATTTTAAGCGATACCCTAATTTATAAATCGGTTCAGCCGTTTCGGAGATTAGCCAGAACCGACAGACAGCCAAACAAAAATGGTAAAAATATATTTTTGGAGGTAGCCTGGAAAAATTCACATGCATTTAGTAAAAAGCTTTTCTTTTAACATTACAAACAGACACTTCAATTGTATTTATTTGTATAGATAAACAGTATCATTTTCTACGCTTTCCACACTAACCTCAAAGAACAAAAGCCAGCATATAACGGTTGCAGCATCCTTGTAAACTTGATAGGATTATAAGAGCTTCGCGAGATGTATGTCGTTATTGTGATAAGGTTTGTTCTCACATATGTAGTTGTTAGCCGTCTTTACCGCGGACTCGAGATATGATATGAGTGTTGTTATCACTCATATAAATGTTGTGTTGTTTTACAGGAAATTATGGAAGATGGGAAATGATTTTAGTATTTCAGTACATACATACATACATAAACTCACGCCTTTTTCCCATGGGGGTAGTCAGAAACTACAGAACGCCACCTGCTACGATCCTTACATACTCCTTTCGCCTCATCTACGCTCATACATCTCGTCATACAAGCACGCCGGTTACGAGTACTCCTCACCTGACCTTTCTGAAGGACCTCACCAATAAGGTCATTGAAGGTCTTCCTAGGGCGACCCTCCCGGCGTTGTCACTCTCCTCTGCCATATAAATACCTTTTGTCAATCGTCTTTCACTCATCCTCTCAACATGACCGAACCATTTAAGCATACCCTTTTCTATCTTTGTCACTACATCTTCTTTTAATCCGCAACGGTCCCGTATAACCTCATTCCTCACTCTATCGTTCAAAGTTACACCACACATACTCCGCAAGGAACACTATTTCAGTACAGTAGCAGTCAAAAGTGGAGTAGCAATTTCATATAGCAGATTGTCAACTTTGGTTTAAATGACGCTGTGTTCGAATTGTGACGTATGCGTAGGACCTATAGACACAGATGTAGGTACGACCTGTACCGCGTGATCACAGCAATTCAAATCTTAGCATACTACTGCACTTATGACCGCTTACTGTACTTATCATTTTTCAAAGATGCGTAATAGTGTATTGATGACCATAGCCTCTGTAATGAATGAACTGGTTAACAATTTAATGAGGTGATGGACGCCCAACCCTATCGTTTAATTAATTTAACTATATTTTTTATAAAAAATCTAGATAAAGAATTTCATTTTGCAGTATAAACAAGTGACCAGCTTACTTATAACCAACTACGACCCACAGTCGTAACCTACGTTTATTTTGTGGTCGATACAGCTCCGTTGGTCTTGTGGTCGCAAGTACAACTGCTGAGACTAGGTCCTAGATTCGTTTCCTGGGTCAAGCAAAATCTCAGCTGTCATTCGTAGATATTTGACAGTCGCTAAAACAAAAAATAAGAAAAAGTTTAAAATTGATGGGCGTCTAAAATTTTTATTAATATGTACTTAAATGTATTTTTTATGTCATTTTGTCGATATATTAATGCTCTAGTATTAACACATGGCAAGGCCTGTTTATTTAACCTTGATATAATTTCCCTTATTCCGAGAAACGAGGTAGGTATCTAATATTGTTTTGTGTAAGCACTTCATACATCGCTTTATTAGCACGGTGCGTGACGAGAATATCCACGCGCCATCACGTGTATGTGGGGTCGCAAGTACAGTGAGCGACAAAAATATGTAAACGAATGGATTGTTTAAAATAATTTGGTCCCTGATAAGCTAGAGCGAACGAATCCTCGTTATCTCATAGCATAATTTGAAAATTATGTCAATCAATTTTCAAATTCAATAACAAGATTCAAATGATGATGATTCTATATGTGACATAAAACTATTCAAGTGTCCAAAACAGGGTAATTAACATCCAAAAGTTATATTTGATTAGACTAAATTATCCAAATTAATTTGAATTGGGTCATTTAGGTACAGCTAGATTCAATTAAGAAATATTATTATGAGTCTTAACATAATCAAAAATCAGCAATTCCTGTATAATCCTAGGAAAATGATAAAATACCGGAATGTAAGACAAAGTTTCGTAGACTTCTGAGCTTGCCATAACCATGGCAAACACCCCAGTTTGTTTAGGACGATTGGAAACATGACCGCTGATTGGCTAATCTAATGCCTAATTAAAAAATAGCATTAACAGTTCAAAGGTACAATGTTTGAATATAGGACGCAAATGGAGTTTTGGCAATTCCATAATGCGAAAGTGGTCTGTTCAAGCTTTTGACTCTATGAAAAAAAAAGTACTCTTGTTACCAAATAAACTTGTTACAGATTTCAGTTATTGACACCTAATAGTTTAAACGCTGACTGTACCAGAAATTATTATTTATTTGATTCAATTAACCCTTCATTGAATGATATGTTATTTTTCCCGTTTCCTTCTATTTTGGAGTCATCTTTTCTTGAAAACATTTAGGTGATATTGGGGGATGAAATATATTCTCTTTTAATGGAATTGTTTTTTATAAGGACCAAAACATGCTACTTTTATAGTGTTGATATTTTTAATCTAACTAGTGGTGGTATTTTTATTTGTTTTAAGATAAATGATGTATGAACTTATATTAAAATATGTATTAACTGAAATAATAATTTCAGTAGTTATATATTTATAAATTAACATAAACCTAACGTAATTTAATCACAAATTAACGTAATTTATTAGACTAAATTATGGTGAAACCCCCATCAAAATAAAATATGCAGCTTACAAGACCTAAGCAGACAAACAGACTTCCAGACAGCAACAAGAGATTTTGTTTTATACTATTTATAGAACAAATATAACTCACCACAGGAGGACAAAAGGGAGGACATTGCTCAGTATTAGGACACAAAATAGGCTTTAAAAAAACCACTAATTTCAGACAGGTAGATGATCTTAATACCTAAGTACGTCGTAGTAGAAAATGGTGGCTCATAATTGGCTGCGTAGTCGCTATCTCGACTAACGACATGCATGCAGACTTGTCATCATTTAGTTAATTAGTATTCTTTACCAAAGTAATTTCAGTATGTAAATATTATTATACGTACCTACTTATTAATTATAATTGTATTGGTTTTATAATCATAATATTTGAATAGCGGTTCTATTCGAAGAGATCTCAGAAATATAAACAGAAAGTTTTTTTATTTTCATGTCTACGATTTCAATAAGTTTTCAATAAGAAAATACAGTAACATTTTCAGAGAAGGCCACAGTCATCAGTGCGTAATATCCCACGTGAAATTTGTAATATTAAAATCCACTACGACGATATGAAATTCAACTTGTATTAAGCCCTCTCCGAAATAATTTTGATAGCTTCAAAGCTGAAAGGGTTACCGGCCACTGGGGCTCGAAAAGCGCTGTAATTCCGTAAAGCTTGGCGCACACAAGCCCCACTAATCGGCAGAGTGCTGCCCTCTAAATATCGCTTTTACACGTCCATCGAACCATAAATAATAACTCTATGAAAACATAAATGTTCTCTTTTTTCTAACGTTTTCCGAGTTTCGTATTTTTTTTTCATAGAGTCAAAAGCTTGAACAGACCACTTTCGCATTATGGAATTGCCAAAACTCCATTTGCGTCCTATATTCAAACATTGTACCTTTGAAGTGGGTCGGAGGATTTTGAATTCAATTCCATGAACGGTTAGGGCCAGTTTTCTTCAAAGGTTCAGAAAAGTTAGGTCGTCTGGTCGTAGTATATCGGTAGCGAGCGTAGAAATGAGATATTTTGGCAGTATTACGCAAATTGGATAGCTTTCAACACTCAACGGAGTAGGTTCCGAACTTTCGCCGGGAAAATTAAATTAAAAATATCATAAGACGTAAATATGTATGGGGATCGTAATGATGTTGCTCCTGCACTCAGCCCGCAGACGTTTCGGATTTAGATTAAATAAGTTTTATTTGAATAACTTCCAGCAAATATTCGCGATAGGCATTTGACTACTACATCGAATTGTAGTAAAAAGTAAACGAAGAGTTTTCATTTCAGAATCGAAAATGGTGCGCAGGTTTTATTACCTTTTTCGTAGGCCTGTTGTGTAAACGAGTGACAATAACTGATTTATTTTCAGTTCTTAATATGAGATTGATTGTTACGTCTTTTTAAATATCTATATAGTTTGTTAAAGAAGAATCCAATTCACTTACTGTTACTGATGCTTCTTTAATTACCCTTCGAAAGGGGCCTAAGGGTGTAGTCTTTTTGGGGTAGGTAAGTACGAAATCTACGTGGACGAAGTCGCGATCAAGTGCTAGTTGCTAATAGAGTGTTATTTTTAAACAATGCCGATACTTCAGCGTTAAAATATCAAACAGAAAGCATTGTGAACGTCGCAAATGGAAACACGACAAGTGAATTACACGACTGTTAATTGAAGTGTGTGTAAATAAAATTAACTTAATTCCTTTAGAACGTACTATGAAATTAAGTTAATGATGGAAATTCTTTTATGTTTATTATTATTGCGTAGATAATTGACATTAAAAAACGCTTCGTACCATTATACTTATCAAACTTAACGTAGGCGAAGGTATGGATAGCAATTAATAATTAATTTAATTATAGCTACATATAAAACGTAAATATATGAAGTACGTATACGATGGGTCCCTCCTTAATCCTGTCGATGATCGTCGATGGGCCACTTTAGGAGATTAATTATAATTATGATAACGATCCCATTTCCATAGCTAATACTAAGGTTTGGGTACCGCCTTACAAATAGAGGTATCAACGTCTATTCACATTATGTCGAATTAACTTCTTTATAGCAGATTGTGTTTTGTTTGATATTAATTTTACGTAAATTGCAAAACTGTTTAGGTACCTAACTGTTCTTGTGGGATAATGAGGAAATTTTATTGCATTAGTTATTCCCATTTATTCATAATATTAAGTAATTTTTAATTTCCAAATTAAGTATTCCACCGATAGATTTTGGGTCACTCTCAAATGAAAATAGTTAAGTACGCAGGAGATATTGCAGCGCACAAGTGAGTGCGAAAACACAAGTGCACTCCCTCTTCCCTCACACTCATAGTCCGATGCGACGGCAATCCGACACGACCAAGGAGAGATCGGGGCACAAATACCCTTCTTGCTTTCCGAAGTATGGGAGTGCTGCACCACCAACACCTGCAACACCAAACTTCGGGCTGCTACTGACAATTTCCTAATGGAAAAACCGAATAACCTGACCAACTAATCAGTCGCACTGGCGATCACGAGACCAGGCAGGTCAGTCTATCACAGTTCATAAAAAAAAACCTTTATTACAGGTTTCTTTTTTCAATTACTTTCTAAGTCTATCTTGGACATGATTGACATCGTAGAAGAGGAGCACATCGTGAGGAAACCTGAACTTATGATTCATATAAGTCTGAAATCGCCAATCTGCCTTGAGCAAGCGTGGTGATCAATGCTCGTAGCTTAATGCTTCTGTGTATGAGAAGGGGGCCTTTGCCCTGCATACATACACATACATAACATCACGCCTGTAATCCCTGAAGGGTTAGGCAGAGGTGTACCCATCAGTACACCCACATTTCGCCAGTTATGTTTGCCCTGCAGTGGGATTATTACAAGATAGTATTATGACAACTTGTTACTTTATAGTGTGGATACAATTGTTACGTTGTGGTTATGGGTGTCTGAAACCACAATTATGTTGATTGTAGAACAGCTCGCTACTAGCCCAAGCCTCAATTATACAGGCTGAATACATTATACAGGGTGCCTTAGATAATTGCAGTGTCGGTTTCAGTTGAAGCCTGTAGTGGTAGTAGAATAAATGGAGGTTAAACAAAACTACACACGTTTCATTTTCCTTATTTTTCGAAGTAATTGTACCTAATGATTCTGAATACTCGTATTTGTCACTGATTAATGATAGCCCAAGTTTAGGATTTATATTGAACTGTTATTGTCGGATAGTCATGTAACACTTTTGGCATAAGAAATTAGGTTGACGTAATTATCAAGAGATTGTGACTTAGGTGTGTGTGTTTCAGCCAAATAAAGCTCAATTGGCGAGTTAAACTTTTGGTGTAATTGACAGCTCTATGCTGCGTTTTTTGAAGGTTGAATGAGTAAAGATAATGATTTGTTTTGTTTAAAAAATTATGAATCAGACAATGAATTTATAATGTCAATGACTCATATAACAAAGGTGAGTTTCTAATCCCCTACCCGTGGTTGCCAGCAAACAAAAAAGTCTGAAATTATACCAAAAAAAACGCCATCAGTAATTTTTGATAATTATGTGTAACCGGTCCAAAACGCGATCAAACTACTTGAGCGTGGGATGTATAGGCACATACCTACGTATATAATTGTTTCTTATTAAAATCAACGTTAATCTTTTTTCGGAGCAGATTCCGGCAAGGTACCATCGCATTATGTTTAAGAATCGACAGCTATAATTTCTGTTCAATCAAGATTTAATTGTTTTAATGAGGCTACATGCGTGAATGGCCGGCCCAATTATTGTTTATTTTTAATCGCCTCGAGTGGTTTTTATGTTCGCAAGGAGGCACGCATGGAGGCCGACGGCGATCATTTTCATTATTTTAATAATGTAAACTTCCAATAATAATTTACAGTGATTTGGGGTTAAACACGTTAAGAGATATTTATGATTTACCAGAGAGTTTTGAAAACATAGTTAGCTGTGTAATTTGATCCTCGACTTATGACGTCAGTCTTGTTTTCTTTGTTGCAATGCGATTGGAAGTGTACAAAAAAGGGCGCTGATTTTATGGGTGTTGGATAATTAAAATGGTCGTTTGAATGGGAAGCAACAATTATTGCTACTATTAAGTGGACTGTTGTAACATTACATAACATAACATCACGTCTGTAATCCCCGAAGGGTTAGGCAGAGGTGTACCCATTAGTACACCCACATTTCGCCAGTTATGTTTTTAGTCCCATGTAATAGGGGGCGAGCCTATCGCCATCAACCGGGCACAAACGGGTGGACTGTTGTGTTAATTTGAATGGTTGATAATTATGTACCCATAGCTTTTGCCCGCAATTTTGATATAAAACATTACATCAGCCTGTGCATGAGGTCTTGGGTTCGATTCCCAGGTCGGGCAATGTGTTATTGGGTTTTTCCATCAGGAATTTCTCAGTAGCAGCCTCGGAGTCTGGATTTATGCCCGGTTGATGGCAATAGGCTTGCCCCCTATTACATGGGACTAAAAACATAACTGGCGAAATGTGGGTGTATTAATGGGTACACCTCTGCCTAACCCTTAGGGATTACAGGCGTGATGTTATGTTATGTTATGTTAACAGCCTGTAATCCCCGAAGGATTAGGCAGAGACATACCTACCCATTATTACACCCACATTACGCCAGTTAATGCCCGCGATGTTATATCTGCGTACAGATTCCAATTTTTTTTTGATAGTTAAAAGCCTACTTGTAGTACTTACTACTCAGGGATGATGCAGCTTCCTATAAGCGAAAGAATTTTCAGAATAATGGTAACAGCAGTTCCCCAGATTAGTGCTATCGAAAAAAAAAACAACACAGCAAACTATTCAGCTTTACAATACTAGAAAGTACTACCAAACACGAAACCAAAAACCACACCCTAAAACCAAAAACAACTTTTATCTTTATGTAATAGTGAGTCACTTTAGCAAACATACCTCCATGATTTTGTTCAAAAGGTATGTGCATTACCAGTGGGGTTATCTCAACCTTAACAATCCTCTGCTGAAATGACCTTCAAAATTAGGTACCTAATTACTCTGATTTTTCGACAGTCAAATAAAGTATTTTCTGAAGAAAGGCTTACCACCTTATATTTTTTGCTCTTTTCTAGATACATTTGTAACAAACTTATAAGTTTCTTACATTTTGATTATGGCTTCTTTGTGATTTGATTAACAAAAACAACTTTAATTATTTCTAGGTTAACAGTTATTCGACGATTTAAAATGGGCTATCTATGGAAAATAGTGAATGGACCATTTAAGTGTATTCTGTTCTGGTTGACAAAATTATACTTAGGTACTGTGTGTAGGTACCCTTTTCCTTGTGCTACTTACAAATGGGTCTTTTCGGTAGCCCTGGGGCTAAAACAAGACAGGTGGCCGAAGGATTCTAGATGTTTCTGAAATAAACAAATGTATGCCGTAAAGAACATCGTGAAGATACACACGATAAACATTATTGACAAGAGATGAGCATTTTCTATGTTCTACTGTTTTTTTTTAAATTACATATGTGGAGAGGAAAAATGTACCAAGCGACAATTTGGTTGTGTAATATTCAAACTTTTTTGATAGATTAAGACAAAAAGTTAAGGTTTTACTCTAACTCTATTCTTTTTTTTTGGCTCTGTTTGGTTATTATTATTATTTAATATTAATATTTTTATTATTTATATTATATTATTAAAATTTATATTAATATTATTAATATTAATTTTATATTAATATTATTATTGAATAATTCAATATTTCCAACATTTTTTTTTCAATAGAATATTGATGAATGTTGTCAATTTTGGTCATCTCAGGATCATCTGATCCAATCTTCTTTGGCTGTGTATAAAACAAAGCCAAATTATCGCTTAGTATTTTTATCCATTCCACGGCCGATAGGTGTGTATTATTACTACTTTGAACAAGCAATTATTTGATAGTTAACTAAGTCCTTCAAATACCGAATCATCATCTAATATCTAAGCCCTACAATTCCTCTCTGGATCTAATCTGGAACCTGACATGGTGTGGACGTGAGCTGTGGGGGAGAACTGAGTCTCTAACTAACAAGTTAATCCAGCCGCGGGCGCATATGAAGTTTATATCACGCTTTGCATTATGCTTCATTATCTCAACCATTTTTGCTTTGTTATGCTATTATAGGGGTGTGCTTTATTGCAAATTTTGACGTCGGTAAATGTTAAAATATGTGAAATGTGATAATTATTACATTAGTCATTAAACAAACAGGTTTACTTGCAGGTCGTCTCTAGATAAAAGATTTTCTTCTTCTCTTCTTCTTTCTCTTCTCTATTTCTCATTTCTGCGAAAGAGAGTTACGACACTCTTTCACAGAAATGAGAAATAGATACAGGAGTCATTAGCATTGTATAATGAAATTTGAAGAGACTTATCTGATTGTATAGCCTGAAAAACTAATCAGCAGTTGTTTAGTAAAATTGTTTTATAAAAATAAACAGAATAAAGGTTCTAAAGTCACAATCTCATCTCAGTGACAATAAAAAAATTGGCTATTTAGAAGCATTCTTGCCAGATTGACACCGAGATTAGATTGCGATCCTTCTTAAAAGTTTCTAGCTTTGCCCTCCTGAAAGAAGTGCCTGTAAAACAGGTTACCATTTTGTTTTTATTTTTAAAATCCTTCTCTGTCCCTCTTCTGGGCAAAGGCCTTCTTCCAATCCTTTCTTAGGTAAGCAGTAATGAAAAAAAAATACTGTCTCTGTCTGTGTCACCTCTGACCTAAACTAGGGTCAAACCAATCTCGGTAAAAAAAATTGCTCTGATCATAAAACAGCGTGATCTGTGCCAATATCTATTTCATCTACATATTTTGCAGATGCAAATAACTCATTAGGTACCTACTTTCATCCATTGTTTTGAACTTAGAAACCTTCAATTGTTTTAACTGTTTATAATTCCGCTCAAGTGTTAGGTACAGCGAGGAAGTGGGTTATTAAGGAGTCGTGGGCATTTGTGATGGGCACACCATTACTTAGGAGCCTGTCATTTACGTGCGATCGTGATCTTTAAACAACTCGTTACCTACACGTGGCTGTGATTGGTGCGGACGTGGTGCGAGTCAGCGAATTTATAGCTTGAAGTACGTACCATACATCTTGTACCTAGGTATTAGAAAACAGACTAGACTATATTAAAGGCGAATCTCTTTATGTTTTCAGTAGATCTGTTAAGACGTTCTAGTACCTACATCTGGCATTAGTGGTCCGGTATTTTTTCCGAACGATAATATTTTTGTTTTGCTTTTTTTTTGTGTAAAACATTGGCTGCGAAAACAAAAATTACATCTTTCTTTGTTTTTAATAATCAATACCAAAATTGTCATTCTTTCTTTGTAAAAATTACGCTCAGTTAATTTAGGTTAAGTGAGCGTGTGGTGACCAGTCACAATCTAGGTTTCATCAGGACATCTCAAGCTTACTTAAATAAAATTAGATATTTTTTTACAGAGTATATTCGTCGTGGGATATTTGCAAGGCAATGTAAGTACCTTAGTCAGATAGTATTGCAGATCACAAACAAAAGTTGTCAGTTTATTATGAAAGGCAAAGCGACTAAGGGCGACGTAGGAGGTCGCTATAATTATCTAAAACACTACTAAAGCACTGCTTTCAGGATTCGCCAGCCCTACACTGTTGTTGCAGGTGAGACAGTGCGTCGCCTGCGGCGGTCCACCGCGTCGCTGCGCCGGCGCACCCCCCCTCTCCTCCTGCCCGCACCCCGCACCTGCACCCCCGCGCCTCCCGCCATAGATCGATCACTCAGCCAACCGTCAATTAACTTATTGCCGGACAATCTGCTCACTAATCACCGTTTTTAGCTGTTGTTGCGATTTTTGTGATATTAGAAAATTATGTTCGTAAGGAATAGCTTTATTTTGTTTTTTTGTGAGATGTAAACTCTTGGATGTTTGTGTGGTCTATGAAGCGTTGGTATAAAGCGTTCTATTATTTCATGGGATTTTGTATGTAAAAACTAAAAAGCGTAAAGGAAATTTTGAAAGTGTTTGACTACAAATGCTTTTCTCTTTTCCACACAATTACAGAATCGTGTGCAACAACAGTTACTCAAAACTCGTAAACCTACTTATTCCAAATTCGAAATAAAATTATAACAACAAAAAAGTAAACTAACAACGGCCTACAACGAGACAATTCTAAGTCATTTAACAAAACAACAACATTAAGAACAAAATTGGCCATTTTACTAAAAGCGGACAAACCTCAATTATGTGCAATTGTAATAGTGACGTTGTAGAAATGTATAAGAAGTGGCGCCATTACGAGGAGTTAATCTCGATGACGGAACACATTACTGGTCGTAATGAGAGGAGCGTGAACCTCGCAGTCTACAATTTTACTGACTCCTAAAGGCGTTTGGGAGTGGGCACTAAACCCTATGACCAGCGTAGAATGTTGCATGGGATATCGCGAATTGTGAAGGGTTTTGAACACACGTTTGTTGGAACTGAACTCTTACGTGTGACGTTGCAGTTGGTTCCTAGATAGGTATATTAATTGTGTAAGGTATATATGTGTGCTTAATTAAGTGACGGCAATGAGCTGACACTTGAAGGCATTTGGGATGGCGACTAAAGCGCAAGACAAGTAAACACTGAAAATGACTTTTCAGAATTTGGAATTTTTACTGATCTGTATAATAAAAAAAAAATACTAATTCATGAATAATAATTTTTGGCTTTAAAAAAAGTGAGTTACAATAAAGAGATTGTATTAAAAAAAAAATCTTTATTTCAGACCTCTAACAGTCCATACGTTAAGCACGAATGAAAAATGTTTTCAGAATCCTCTACTAGTGTATACCACTATCCATTTTGTGGCTTCCAAATGTGATATACCTAAATAGTGATTGTAGTTACGCTGACAGACTATTATAAAGGTACGACTGAAAATTGTTTACATGATATTATGGAAAATAAGTACATAATATATTATCGTTGGAAACACAGGGCTATTGTTCTTACTTTGTTGGAAATTACCTACTTTGCATCAGCAATAAATACTGCACTGACACCTAAATTTCAGAATCTAAAGGTCTATAAACTGCGTTGTGATCGCAATGATAGAAAATTAGCAACATCCTGGTAAGAGTTGGGGTGAGGTATGAATCGCCGCCGGCGGCGACTGCGGCGAACAATACTGGCCACAAGCAGCACGGCGTCGCGTCGCAGCGCGGGCGCAGGCAAGCCGCGGGCGCACGACGCGACACCACCCGCGCCCGTGCGACAGAGAGGGACGAGCTTACTGCACTCGCGAGATTTTGATTTATTTCGTATAATTATCGAATAATCTGCTTTGCATCTCTCGTTATAACATTACGATAATTTCGCTCCATTACATCGGGTTCTAAGCGGTGACCGTTCGCTAGCACAACGATTGATAATAATCGCTCGCGAAGTATAATGGCGTACACCCACGGGTAATTATTGTTGTGCAGTCGTGAGTTCGTGAGCTGGTGGAATGGCGGAATGCATCTCCTTCGGGGGTTGCCCGCCGTAAACCAACACGGCTCGCTGTTCGGCCGGCCGCGTAAATAACTGATCGCTTTCCTCGCGCTAATGATAGTGCGGCCGCCTGCGCTCGCGTCCTCTTTAGTCGATCCCGATAAAATAATTACCAGTATTTATAAGTGCTCGCACTTAATCGCAGCTTTATACTAGTTATTAAGTGTACTGCATACGTGCGCACTTAAAATTTCCTGGAGAAATCTGTGGGAACGTGTATGTCAATAATTAAACGAATAATAAATAATTGGAGTGAGGAGATTGTTGTTACCCAAGAAGGTACAAGTGACGGATTCCGTTCCGAGAAGAATCATAAAAATATCTGTAGACTATTAGAGGCTACAATGAAGTCATTCCTTTGTCTGCCGATGCCTGAGGGATGAGTCCAGCGTAACAAACACACGGTGCAGTGGATGTTGCATTGACGTTTGGTCACGGGGCATCGCCGTGCGCAGTTCTCTCGCGACGTTAATGGGCCGCTGGCCGTCGACTCCGTTATCCCTCGTAGCTAATGATTGGCCGGCATTAAGTCCCGGCTGTTCCGTGCGATTATTGGATCTAACAGATAATTTTATATCGCATTGTCCCGGAGCGTAAAATTTTCTGTTGTTATTACGGGCCGGGCGGCACGCGCGGGGCGCAGGGCCCGGAGACCTCTCGGTATCGCCTCATCGCTGCGAATCGTATACAACGACCGGGCAAATCACGATCCGTTTAGCACAACTGTAAAACTGCTTCATAATATATGATTGTTAATGAGATTATACGAGGTATCTTTTTACTCGCCATGACATGTTTTAGTGAAGAGTTCTAATTTCCATTTTGTGATCGACTGCTGGCGGTATATGATTCAAATTAGAACGCGTCGCCTCTTATCGGCCACAATGGCAGCTGTCGTAAAAATAACGGCATTGGAGTTTGCGTTTAAGTTATTTCAACATTCTTTTTTAAATAAAGAACGAATTACGGCAATATCCGCCCTGTAAATCCAAACTTAAGTGATAACTCAACACGAGCAAATTAAACTGTTCTCTGCAAACTGTTTACAGCAACCCATATTAATTCATTCCCTAACACGCCGTACGTACATAATAGCACCACTGACCATCGAAGCCTTATAAAGACACTCACCATCGCCTATCGTCCATTAGTTCCGCCATCATATCAGACACAACCGAACAACACCAACATAAATTGTGTTGGCAATAAACGCTACAAATGCTGGTGCGACACCAAAGCGTTTCTATAAAGAAATTATGAATACTGGCTTGTACAGCACAGGCTGCGCTGGTTCGCACCTTTGGTTCACGATCGCCATTCTTCCCGCGGTTGTAATGAGCCCTCTAAATCAAACAATAGCATTAAAGTGTCAATACGGCCTCGATAACACCTCGCCGTTTTCTTTTGCACACGGAATTATGGCTATAAATCTATGAGAGGCTCGTTTACACCCCACGACTGGTCTTCGATCGACACGCTGCCATTGTTTATCAGGTGCTTTGATTAGCTGAGTATGAATTAAGGGGTAAATTATGTTACGTTATCCTAATGTTCTATGGTGCCAACTTGCTGCCAGTTTGTAGTCGTAAAAATCCACTTCTTAGGGACTTCTTTTAATAGGTCTTCTATTCTGTAAAAATCTCCTTCGCTGATTAAGTAAGCTAAGTTTGAGGCGAGCTGGTAAATCCTTAGCGCCAGGTGCCTACTTCACCTAAAATCAGCAAGGGAGCTGATGTTTACTGAATTTGTTAGTTACTTTCGAATAGAATAAGTTTTCGACACATTACTGTATTCAGTAAAATTTTGATACGGGGTAGAAAACGTTTACTTACCCCAGAGCTTTCAACAGCTTCCGACGTACAGTGACGACCACATACTTATATTATTTTTTACTACTTTATACAGAAGTTTGGATGGATGAATATATGTTACTCAATCTCGCCAGCACGGCATAACGGATCTGGATGAAATTGAATGAGATAGTTTAAAGTCTAGAATAGCACATGTGATACTTTTTATACCGAAAAATCAAGACGCCGACGAAGTCGACGGCTGGAGTTAGTAATACCGTTAGTAACACGTTCAATGTCAATGAATAAGTTTAATTATGTAATTGAAATATCTCTTACTACGATTTTACATAACATTAGCTTGTATCAAAAGTATCATACAAGATACGAACTGACTATAGAGTTCCATATCTATGGTGTACAGTCTACGAGCTAGTGTCACCCTAGCTACGTTCACACACCCATTCTCATTGCAGTCCGTAGCCTGAAGCGCTTCGATTTGGTTCAGATTCAGACGATAAACCATAATCAGGTACATATTGATTGCGTGTTTCTAATTCTGCTTTGGTTGCACGGAACTACCTATACAAGGTGTCCTATTGGACCAACACAATACGCTATGCATCTTACGATATTGTACTGCCTTTAGGTGGTACCTTACACCGCAAAATACATTGAAACATATACAAGAAATGTTTAGGTATGCATATTAGTTCAAATTACAAACACTAAACTATATTTACATAGAAAATTATATTAAATCTACAAATCGTGTGAGATTGAAATTCACCGTGATTAAACATATTGTGTAAAACCCTAAGGTGTTTATATTTCGGTCGTAAGGGCACAAAATCCGCCTGACATTTGGCGCCAGCCGCAAATGATTGTCTAAATTATGCAGTTAACTTCTTATGCTGGGGTTCTGCCTACTCGTAGCACATAACTATGTACAATACTGACCTTTTAGCTTTATTTGCTTCGTTTTCATGTGGCTTGAATCGTATGCTCATTATTTTATCACTGCATTTGATCTGTGAAAATTCTTAAGGATACCAATTTTTATTTGATAAGTAAGTAGAAAATATAACATAGGAAGTTACGTTACATTTTACTATGAAAAAAAATACTAAAAGAATTTTTAGAATCCTGTAGTTCCAGAAATTCGCGTGATCAAACCAACAATCTATGTATACATAGATTGTTGGTTTGATCACGCGAATTTCTTTATAAAATTAGTAGGAGATTTTCTGGTATTATTGATGGGATTGCGACTAACACCAGAATTAACTATTAGTTTAAGATGTAGTCAAAATGAGTTCAAAAATAATAGAAATATGTAAGTATCATGATCAAGATGAGTGATGATTTTCGGGAAGCCCTTTTTGACCTGAATTAATGTTATTGTACTAAATACATCGTACAAATAATTTTAATTTTTGTTAAATAAATAAAAAAATCCTTTGAAAATGATATCAAACAACAGCAGTTGCTGACTACAGTCTGCACCAAACAAGACCTCAGTATCACCGATTAAGTATACCACAAAATAAAGACACGATGCCACAAAACTCTCCTACCGTATCGCAAAGATCGAACAAAACGTTACAAAGTCAATGCAATGTCGTCGCAGCCGAAGGGTTGAAGATAAATACGTACAAGGGGCCGGGAGGTCGGCTATCGCAGATAAACAGGGGGTTAGCAATTTGTACGACTATACAAATGCGCAACTGTACTCAGCGCGTGGAGCGATGGACGGGTGCGGCTTCGACTCCGTACGCGCAGGAATTTGACCGATCGCTACGTATTTGTACATGTTTTGTTTGCTACTTCATCGTTTGTTTTGGGATGAGTAGAAGTATTTACGGTGCTGTAAGTCTAGATGTTTGTATTAGTTTAGCTCTGTTCCAGGAAGTGAGTAGGTAATATAGGAACAATTGCCGTAAGTTTAACAACAATCGCATTCTAATCCCAGTCTTAATTTTTACAATATATATATATTTGCCACATTTTTAACATTGGTGGTCGCTGAGATAAGATTGCGACTACATTTTGCCTCCAGGCAATTCCAGCATTTTTCAAATCTTAGTCTCAATCTGTCAAAACTGACTCTAATTTGTATTTTTGACATTGATAGTCGCTGTGATAAAATTGCGACTAGACTTTGAGCATTTGTAATTACGGAATTTGGCTTTCTATGTTAACTCGAAGGGAGCGTTGATATCTTTAGAATGAATCTTATACCTCAATCTTCCTAGCCCTTTTCTAATTATGTTGGGGTTGGCTTCCAGTCTAACTGGATGCAGCTGAATACCGTATTTTAAATGGAGCGACCGCCCATCTCCCCTGTTAGTCTATTAATGATACCTAAGCGATTGCAAATATGAAGGTTTTGTAAAATGGCTACTGGCTTCTCGATTACTACAATGTTGACCTCCGACTGGAAAACCGCTCCTCATTTCTGCCTTGCTCCATGTCCTGTGAATCGACTCTTAGGAGAACCCTCTAGGCTTTCTACACTTCATTACCAAAGCAGTATATCTACCTGTAACACCCTATGGAAGTTGTATGTATGATGTTGTTTACTTAAAGATGATTTTATTTTCGTTTCTGCGTTAAAAACGTCATTCGCACATAGTAAATATTGACCACCAAGTACTTTCGTGAAGTGAAACTTTTTTTAAAAGAGTCTAAGTACCATGCAATCCGAACAGCCTTGCCTATGGATATTCTCTATTCAATTTCAATAACAGTAAAGAAAACGTACTACAGTAAAATAAGGGAAGAAAAGAAAATTCTTGTACCTGTACACGTGGCTTCTATGTAAGCGTAACACACGAGTTGAACGGCTTTTGAGTAACGAATTTTAATGTAAGAACAATAAATTAAAAATGAATATCAGATTTATGATATCAAAGCATTTTTTTAGCAACATTTTGCTAAAAAAATGTGACGAATGTGTGTGTGTGTGAAATGTGATGTGTGTGTGTGGATGGGATCTGTAATCCCCCATTGGGGATTACAGATTCCATCCACACCCAGTGCGAGTGCATTGCTCGTGACCAGACGATGGCCCACTTACTACAGTGCCCAAAGTGTCCCTACATAGAGCCCATGTACTTACTCAAACACAAAAAAAAACAAGAAGAAGCATTAGGACTGTGAAGATTACCACCATTTTAGAAATAGAAAGAAACAGAGGAAAATCCTCCTATTTTTACATAGGTACTGAAAGAAAACACTTGTCCCCAATATCTAAATAGCAGACGCCGCCGCCGAGAGGCGTCTACCGTCTAATCCTCATTGGAAATGCTCAGAATAAACACAGGGTGCTCATTAATCACGTTGAGCCACGAAACTTTCTCTATTCAACTGAGACTTCACCTGACTCGGATATTTTCTTTTAACTTTTAAGCTTTGTTCAAAACTTTTGATGGACTCAGAGTTTTAAGTAAGTTGAATAGTAATATATCTTGCGCTGCTGCGAGCGCTCCTTTATTGCGTTATCAAGTGATGCTGCCAGCATTTTGTGATGCTATTTGTTTATATTATACGTGTTTTTGAATATTATGATGACGTAATGTCCTGAGAGCTCTCGAGTTTCAGCAGTTTTAAAATCAATTAAGTACCTATGCTTGGCAATGTAGGAATTTGCTTTTGGATTTTGGACTTTCCGTGCTTAGCTGTTGTTCTTTGCATTTTCCAAGCGGTGTCCAGCGTGATAATAGAGGCAATATTCCAGTGAAAATTCACGATAAATAATGATGATGACGCAGCTTGTCTATTGCGATCTACTGAGACTTTGTGTTGAGTTACCACTAGGAGACTGTAAGCAAAAGGAGAATAAAAATAATGGTACCTTACTTACACTGTATTTATTGAAAGCTTATGTAACCACAAAACGTAGGGTTATAATAAAGATTCGCTTACAGCCGCGTATAATCAAATTTTTAATTTAGTTGTAAAACAAAAGACTGTTAGATACACGGCTATTGGCATAACAGATAATTGAATAATCCAATTTCAATTTCCAACGAGTAATGGAAAATTGTTTCAATTTAATAAACAATACTATTACAGATTCTTATTATAATGAGATAATATTTTATCGGAGCGCTCCGCTCCGAGAGCGGGTCACCGCAGCATTAACTATGTACCTAATTCCATTAGGTAAGCGCCATTTCAATCTAACTCGGAATTAGTTCCACCTTATTGCCGACTTGAGAATTTTTATCACAGTGAAAGCAATCAGAGCGCCAATAATTTCCCTCATAATGACTCGGCGGTCGTAAAATTTGAGCATTGCGCCAAAATGGTGGCACATTAAAATTCTCTCCCCATCGTTATAACTGGAGTTAGCGGGCACTGATCCGCCGACGATCGGGACAATCGGCATTTCCATCTCAATCGGCCCCCGCCCGCCGCCCGCCGCCGTTAGTTTTCTTTTTTAAATCGCGCGTTAAGGATTTGGCGTGAACGCGTGAAGGGTTGGTTGCCACCCGCGCCTTTCCTGGTCGCCGCCTCCTCATATGTCCTCGTCGATATTGCAATACGATTTAGTAGCGCCCGAGTTGCTTTCTCCTTGGATCTCTGCATTTACATACGATATTATTCCAATCATCAGCTATTGTTTGTTTTTTGGGGGAATTTTCACGTCTACGTTTTTCCTTTCATTTATAACTAACCCTGCTTTTACATTTTGTTTCAAAATTGGAACGACAAACTATTCTCTAACTCATAAAAAAACTAAATCAAGTTCATTAAAGCGTCTGAATACTTGCTAGACACTCATTTTTCAATTGTATATTTTTAGCGCAACTTGCAAAAAGAATCCGGCTTTAGCAGCAGAAGTATAAATGTTTTAGTTCACCTGTCGTGACCTTGCCACCTTATGGATTTAGTAACGTTAACTTTGTTGTTACAAACTTTCTAACTACGAGTTAGACATGACACTCGAGTAATACGGGCAATAAGGGCCGGGGAATTACGTCATCAATTTCTTTATAGTCGTAGGAACAGTATGAATAGTGGCTCTCGAACTTTTTATGCCCTTTAGGTAAGATTGTTCTTATGATATGTGCTGTAATGATAATCGTGAGGTATTCATAAAAGTTCTTCAAGACCTCTAAAAGTTAAAGGCTTTATAGTACTCTTATCTACCCTCTGTCTGTTTATCGCGAATGTAAGGGGTTGTGTTTGCATAAGAAAATGTGTGCTCTTATCATGCTTTCGTTCCAACCTACTCATCTTATTAAAACCTTGTGAAAAATTGCGGCAGTTTCAGGAGTTATCTCTCAGTCATACATAAAGCCTGTATGGTCCATACAAAGGAGCGTCGCTCCGGTCGCCCGGTCGTTATAAAATTGCAAGAGTAATAATAGCTTTTTAAAATCACCTACTTATTATGTTAACGAAGTCACCATGGAATCCACAAAAGTAAAATCCAATTTAAGATTATCTACCCGATACAATAACAGCGAAAATTACTAGCTGCAACTATGTCTCATATATGTAAAATAATGCGGCCGATATATCCTAACCCCCCCACGGCGGGCGGTGGGGTGCGTGGAGATAGAGCCCCCCGAGCGACTTATTCCGATATAATCAATAACTTAGTGAGATCCCCTTTGCATCCAGCCGTGTGACAGTTTCTCCAATCGAAGCGGCTAAGGGTTGTTTTTTACATTTTTGTTCAAACAGCGTGATTAGAGACGCGACGTGCGGCTTTTTGAACTTGACGTCGTTTCAGATAGTTTGCGTTCGTTATTTCATGCTTTTCGGTAATAAATGTTTGCCTCCCGTTTTTTTTTTCTCTTTTGCATAAACGTGTGTCAATGTTTGTTTGATTCGTGTGTGTCTTTTTGGTTATGTTGCGTGATTTTTCGCGTGTTGGTACAATTTTGGAGTTCATGTTTTGATTTGAATATCTTTGGAAATTACGCAAATGTTATGTTTATTTTATTTATCTGGGCTTTTTCATTCGTTGCTGTCGAGTATATTTGGCTTCCTCATTCCGACACTCAAAACGCAAAGCGTTGAGGAACTCAGATATAAATCTGCTTTCATTATAGATTGCCTAAAGCATATTTGAACTGAATAGAAAGTGCTATTTTTTTTACATTTAGAGACGAACATTTTAAAAACACATATTATTAAGCTGAAAAGTTTGTTTGTTTTTCTTTTTAATGCACTAACCTCCAAAACCATAGTTTAATTCCGAAAATTTCCGCATTTATGAAACTACGTAATTCTTGAGTGCTATGGTTTATATCTTATTATCAAATAAATTATAAATTGATTAGAAAATTCACGTGATCGCTGTCGCGAGCAAAAGCTAGTACATATTATAATAGAACTTGTAGGTAATTGTGTCCCTACCTCTACTAAACAGAAAGTCTTACCAAGTCCACGAGCTGTACTAAGCTGGGATTAAACTTTTAGATTACTTCAACTCACAAAGATTATAAAACGATATAAAATTCAATTTTCTTTAGTTTCTATAGTTCATTTTATGCTCAGTAAGTATTTATAATGCGGTGAAATAACAAAATGCCATTCTGTGTTATTGTACGGGGATATCAGAAATTAGAAATACATCAGATTATTGAAGTAGACCGTACATGCCAATCGGAGATTTATACAAACAATGATATTTAATAAAGAAGGATATAAAAATATACTTTAAAAAGTACGGGACGTTAAAAGTTTATTTTATTAAAAAGTTAACGTTACATGAATATATTATTTAGAATATAATTCTTAGCATATATTATATGTTCAGCTCCTTCAATATTTCTGACATTTAAAGTTAATAGAAAAAGATTTTTTTTTATGAAATAAAGTTAAGAGTGGTATTTTTTTTAATTTTGATTTATTTAAATAACAAAAAATCAAATTTAAATGTACAGCAATAAATCAGATTTCTCTAAATTGAATCGAGAATCGAAGTATCTCTTCTTGTTTTTATGCAAGCTTAGGTATTTTAAAATTAATAGACTTACAAACGTTTAAGCTTACTTTAATGTTTTTTTTAAAGACGAAACGCAAACGCAAACGTTACCTATTTATTTTCCTTACTTTATTTCAGAATATATTTTGTTTTATATAAAAAAATAAATTAAAAAAATAGCTTTTTTTTTTTACTTAAAACCCCTTACGCAAAAAACCTCCTCCTTCTGTTATATGTTTGATGTGCCTCCGGTACCTCTCTATCAATCTATATGTCTGTCTGTGGCATCTTGGCTCCTAAATGAACGTACCGAATTTTATGTGGTTTCAAATTATAACTCATACGTTGTAGGTACATGTCGTATTTGGCAACTCATTATTTATTTACAACATTGACGTTTGTCGGGCTTAATAATGTTACTTACCTCGAGCTCGTAGCCCGTTAGGCATCTCATTTGTAGCGTAAACGTTGTATTTCCTTTCTGGTATTGGAAATAGTTACTTAATTTTATGATCTTAATGCCTGTTTCTCTACCTTCTTTCAGATACAAATTCTGTTCCATTTTTGAATATAGGATTTAAATATGGAACCAAATTTGTTAGAAATTATCTGTCATTTTTATGTAGTTGCTACGGCTCTCAAAGAAGTTTGATGTAGTTATATCTCCTACGGACTTTTTATGAAATTTTACTGTGCTTTTATGTACCTTGTTCAGTTATATAAATTAGGTGGCCAGTTGAACAGTGGTGAACAGTTTTATCCATCATTGTCTTAAATTAATGCGATGCTAAAAGTGGAATTTCTATTTTTTCTGTTATATTTCCATTTTCCTAAGACGGTAGTTTCAACATAACCTCATTACTAATTAATTCTCAATGTCATTGCGCTTAATTAGATAGATACTTATCTACAATTCAAACATTCCGGATTTAAAGTAGAGTGCCTGTACACGACTGAATTTTGACCCATCTTTGCGGGATGGCTGGAAATGGCTGGAAATGGCTGGCAGCTGCTCCTGGATCAAGTTTTATGGTGTAGAATAGAAGAAGCAGTTCATTAGCGAACTGCTATCAAATATAGGCTGATGGTGATGATAATGATGAAGTATAAGAAGAGGGAGTAAGATTTGAGTTACAACCCTTCACGTAGGAACTGATGAATCGTCTCAATAAAAAAATGATATTATAAGCTTAGTATTTCTCGTACTATCTTTCTATAAAAAAGTCACTTCCTGCCGTCTGTACGAATTTTAATGCGTTTTTCATCAATAGATAGTGTGATTTAAGAGAAAGGTTTATGTATCTTCATTGCACACGTGCATATGGGTATTGCATATGGGTCGTTAGTTATTGTCCAAAAATACGTCTTTAAATCGATCCCAAACCTAATTTGCAATCAGAGATTACAAACCCAGCCACTGATAGAGTACAGGTAAAGATCGATCCACATATAGGTACATTAACAGAATGGCGGCCTTAACTAGTATTATACGGTTTTCTTTTGTCAAAGAATGAAGACTAATGACAAGTGGGTCTCAAGTTTAACTCACCAATTGTTTTGACTCATATTAGGTCTGTTTACCTTACTTGTCGGACAGTTAACTCAATAGTTTAATACATATGTACAAGGCTCAATATAACTCGCGCGGCGCCTCAATTGAGCTGTCGGTTTGTCCACAAATGACAGCCGCTGTTGACATAACTAACCAGTTTATACGATCGTGAAGTTTAACTGGAGCTTATATTTAGTTAATAATATTTACTGTGTATTATTAAATTTTGACACTTGTTATAATTTGTTGAACTTAGTTCAGGCTGACATCTTGGCCCGATTTATTTGGGCTCTTGGATTTATGTGTCCGTGTTCAGGGGTTAAATGAAAAATCCTTTCGTAGTGCTTCATATCGCACTAACGAAATTATATATAATAATAAATTAAAACTTGTATTTGCGTATAATATTTTTAATCTATTGCTTTTAGTTGTAAGTTTTCCTAATAAAATAAAAGTAGCCTATTATTGTCTTTTAATTAATTTCAATAATTAATTAAATACTATACAATCATTATTTTTTATAATTATATTCTTCTTATAAGATGTGTTTGTATGTTATATCATGTGTGTAGTTACAAAACTGTTTTTCGATAACTTTGTGTTTTTCGTTCTCAAGAATCCCCTCAATTAGTATGTTACCTACATTTCATACTTATATACTTACGATCCAACCCTTCTTCTTAATAGGTATTTCCTTAAGAGTAGAGAACAGTCCACATTTTCCACATCTCCTGCCCTTGACATCGCCCACGTGTAAATCACGTACCAATGAAAGAATTCTTCAAACAAACAAACAAACAAACAAACTGTACCTTTAATAATATTATTAGGTATAGTTTGGATGTTAATTAAGATTCAACAATTAATCATCTTTGATATCCTATTCTTAGGTAACCATAAAAATCGATATTTAAGTACCTATAATTTTTTCTTCGTACCTTTATTCGAAGGCTTAATTTTTTTTTAAATTTTTTATTGTTGTAATGTGGGTGTAATGGGTTGCTTGCAATAGGCTCGCCTCCATGGGACTTAAACATATCTGGCGAAATGTGGGTGTAGGTACTAATGGGTACACCTCTGCCTATCCTTTCGGGGATTACAGGCGTAATGTTATGATAACTCTAAGGGCGAGACTCCACCAAAGCGGAGACGAGAAGAGATGTGTCTCACAACCAATCAGCTTGCGTCATTTTGACAGCTCGGCGCTTAGCTTTAGCACAATAATAATATCTTAGGACAACCAACACATCGCCATCTGATCCCAAACTAGGCATAGCCTTTACTATAGTAACCAGACAACTGATAAATATACTTATATATTTCTTTCTTTTCTTTCTTCAACACACAAAGATTTGTCCTGGGTGGGAATCGAACCCACGACCTCCGTCCTAGCAGTCAGGGTCACTAACTACTAGACCAACAGGCCAGTCATACAGTTTAAAATACAATATGCTATCGGTTAATTACAAGATATCTCCCGTCTCCCCTTTTTGGGAGTCTCGCCCTTAGATGGCTAAGGGCGAGAGTTATACTGACTTAAGTCTGGTGACGCTGCGACCATTACTGTAGGTGGAATTTTACGTTAAATGACCAACAAGAATTCTCATAATTTAATATTTTGTAACCACCTGAAATTATGAGTAGGTATAACTGTAGGTACTGTTGTTTTTAATTTCAGCGTGTATATTATATGGGCGTGCAATGTGATTATAGTACACACCATGTTATGCCTTTTATGACACACCTACTACCAAAACCCGTACATTTTTAGGGTTCCGTATCTCTGTCGGTAAAACGGAATCCTTGTCCGTCTCTCTGTCCGTCTGTCAAGACCCTTTTTCTCAGGAATGCGTTTAAGTATCAAGTTGGAATTAACATCAAATGCTCAAGCATATGTATATATATAATACCTCTAGGAGCAGTGGAAAAATAAACTGCTAAGTCAACGCATTCTAAAGATAAGTTTAGATAAGTTCGTTTGTGGTGCATATTTTGACGATCGGTAGGGAATCAAATCTAAATCGAAAAACCGTGTTACATCATATAATAATTACTTTTTTGCGATAATAAAGTTATTTATTTTAAAACCTGTGTTAAATCTTGTATGGTAGTACGGAACCCTTCGTATGCGAGTACGACTCGCACTTGGCCGGTTTTACTCTTAAAACAGCCAGTTAGTTATTTTCTCGAAAATGATTGCATATTCGGCATAAGTATTTTTACAAGTATTCGGCATAATTTTGTTTAATTTTTTTCGTAGCAGTCCTACATTGCATTGCTACGAATAATATTCAATATAATTAATGTTTATTATAAATAAGATATACCTCAATTAACAAATAAATAAAACTCCAGAGTCTGATAAACTAACTTTGAGTTTATTTTTACCATTTACACTTGACAATGTATTCGTAATCTGTTGTCGGCTACGGGTGGCATGCGTCGTAGGCGCGTAGCTCGCGCGTAGAGTGTTGGCTACGCACACGTCTCATGCGGGGCAAACTTAAACTAATGCTACGAAATCATCTATAAAGTTGACAGTTTCACATTCAACTATGAATTAAAATTATCATAAATTATACTTTAACATTAATACAGGTACAATTAGAGAAAATTCCGATTATTTAGTCAAGTGATATATTAATATTGAAAAATCCGCGTACAATGTATAACAGACTTTAGTTTTATAATTAGTTAAAAAAAAGGGATTTTTTCTCGATTGTACCAAAAAATAAATTACAGAGAACACCTCATTTAACATACCAACAAAATTGAAAGTGAATCTTGATTTTTATTTCGTGTATACATTTAACATCTTGTCACAGATTTAAAATAGTAGGAACGGTATATTTTACTAGTAAAGAACTTTAAAATAATTTTAGTATTACAATACAGTATTAGGAACTATGATAGACATAAATGCTACCTTTTTACGATCATAAACTAATATTCGTAACCAACATTATGTAATATCTAGAGGGTTTCAAAATTCTACAAAATGTTTCACTATTAACAGAAATAAATGAAATATACATGAGAGTTCCAGAATGAAGTAAACGATACTATACAAAGAAACAAATAACATGGCCGTGGCGGCACCTCTAGCAGCTGACACAACAGACTAGTCCGAATTAATCTTAAATATTAAAATTTGTATTCGGAAAGTATAGTGAAACTCTAGATGCGATAATATTGAAATATACATAGGAACCATGATTCATTCCGCGGGCTCTCGCCACGCGGAGACACAACATCGCACTACCCACACGTCCACCTACACTAACTCAAACTTACACGTACATATACTCCCGAGTACAAACCAATCAAAATAAATATCTCGTGCGAACGAGTAACCGTCGTCACGTCGCGCGGTGGAGCTCTGAACGTAACCGAGCCGCAACAATGCACGGCGCAATAATATTAAATACTAATCAAACAGAATAATTGTGTTGTAGACGCGCGCCTTCGCGATAACATTGTTTGAGCGCGCCGCCTCCGACCGCACGTCATCTCCTCTCCTCGTAAACTGTGCCTAGCGTATTGACAGATCTATATTACAGTTTAATCTTTGATGATATTGACTCAAATATCACATTATATATAAAAATCTATTTCAATTTCAAATGTAATTTTTGCAATAATAACCTTGACGTGTAACCCCAGACGCCGCTGGGAGTAGTAAAGCGATAGGAGAGAGGCGGCGCGTCCCAACGTCGGCACATTGCACACCAGCATGTATACACATAACAAGAACCGGTAACCGGTGGAATAAAACATTGCACTTTATAAAGAAACAAACTCAATGTTGTAGTAGGATCCACTCGTAGATAAAATATTGTAGTACACTCCGCTAGATAAAATGTAAATATGTAAAATATTTTTAATAACGTGATCTGTGCCATCGAAAATATTAGGGACTCCACGCACTCGGTAAAGCGGTCGAAGATGGAGGCGACGGGCGAGACGCGGAGCGTCGCCCGCCCCCCCCAACCCCCCACGCCTTCGGACACTGGACTCACTTACGCCACTACTAATAATCATTACAATATCAATAAAAATTCAAGAATCACACTTAGTTCCAAAATAAACTCACTTGTTTGCGAGGTAGGCTGAGCGCTAGCGCGCAGCCCGAGTTTCGAGTTCGTTCGTTTTGGAAAAGTTTGCTACGATAATAATTATTATAATTAAGTGTTACCAATAAGCCTACGCGGTGTCGTCGCGTCTCCGCGGGCGGCTCTGCGCGCTAGGGTCTGCAGGACGCGCGGTACCGGGCGGTAGCCGGGCGTCGCGGGCGGCGCCGCGCAGTGCACATCAGCGTGTCGACGTGATGCGAGCACCGAGCGAACGACAAGCCGCGCTACATATACTCGACGTATTTCCATTTAGTTTCAGTTGCGTTTGCGTGAGTTCACGCCGTTTCCTGAGCGTGGAACCCGCGAGAGAGGACGACCGCTCTACTGCCTAACATACGTACCTAACTTCGCTTCATGTTTAAAAAAATCATATACGTATATCACTATATATATCTCCATACATTTACGATGCGTCAGGAACTTCTTACGAGAACGTATCTATGCCTAAAATTAGAACGATTATATGTATGTATTACATAGCTTTAAACAATAATTAAATCGTAATTATCAATATCGATAATATTATATGCCATAAAGATAGGAACTTGCTTTCCTGGGAATTGATGTTGAGAGTGTGAGGCGCGTCCCCAGCCGCGGCGCGCGCGCTGCCGCAACGATAAACGTATATAATAAAACCTGTCTAACGTATGATATGAAGTGCGGACGCGCGGCGCGGCCGTGCGCGCTCGCCGGCGCCGCCTCCCAGTGCGCGGCGCCGGCGCGGGGCCGGCTGCCCAGCAGAGCTGCTGGTGGCCGGCTCCCGATTAACCTATTCTTAAACGACTACAAGCTTTAAATATAACTAGGAAAGTGCCGCTTCTGCGGCGACATTCATCAACGAAAAGAAGCGTTAAGAGCTAATAGTGAACTGCTGCGTTGTCGGACAACGGAGAGAGCGAGGGGCTCTAATAGATAGTAACTATACATTTCTTCAGAGTAGGATTAGTGTCCGGCGCTCGCCAGGGGGAGCTCGCCGGGGGGCTGGAAGCGAGGCCCGGGCGCGCAGAAGTTAGCGTTCGGGTCCTTAGGTGGAGTGGTATCCTGCGCGGCGCGGGCGGCCAGCAGCGTGATCTGGTTCACTACATCCTCCATCTCATGGGTCAGGGTCTCCGGCTGCTGCAGCAGCTGCGGCTGCGGCATGGTATTGCGCAGGTGTTGCTCGGTGTCGGCGTGGCGGCGGAACTCCAGCGCAGTGCGGAAGCGCTCCCCGGCACACGAGCGGCACTCGAGCGCCGGCTGCACCACGCGGATCACACCGCGCGCCGCCTCGCGCCCCACGTAGCAAGATCGCGCTTGGTGCGCCTGCAGCGGCGCCGGCGACGGGAACGCTACTTTACAGTGCTTGCACACGTAGCACAGGTCGAAGTCGAGCTCGCGCGCGCCCGCCGGCGCTTCGGTAGCCGGCGGCGGCAGGCGCAGCGTGGACGCGCCCGGGTCAGCCGCGATGTGACGGATCTGCTCCAGAGTGGTCGCTGGCAGCTGAAGAACGCTGGCGCCGTTCCCCGTCTCCACTATTAAGCCTTGTGGTTGTGGTTGAAGAGCAGCGGGGTTGACACTAGGTCCTGTAACAACAGAAAATAAAATATTAATAATGTAGAATAAAGTACATAATGAGATAATAAAGAATTAGCGCCATTAACGCCACGTGTTAGTATCGTGCATCTGTCTACGTATCATATGGCTAAAGGGATTGGTAAATCGCATCGCGGAGCGTCAAATATCGACATCGCCGACACACGCTCATGTGACACTCGGGCGCGTTGTAAAGGGGTTAATCCACTTACATCGAGGGCCGAGGGTCGGCCCGCAGCCGTGAACTGACCTTTCGACCGAGCTACAATTTTTACACGTTTTTTCAACTTTGTCCTTGTAATTGTGTAAATACGTAACATATCTCGTTATTCATCGATAAATTGTTTACATTCCAGAGATAAAGTCAACATTTCAAATATATTGCAGAGACGAAAAGTAAAACATGATCGGTCGATCTCGGCGTCTCGCAGACCCAAATTGGGAGTCCCATTGTTCGCAATAGGTTAGCACCAGATAAACAGTGTTTACCTTACTGCGAGGCGATTGTACATGCGTGATGCGTTTCTAACGAGCCCGGCCCGGCTCTGTAATTGATTCGGACGCTGCTTTATGCGGCTTATATTCACGAATGCATAATACATAGCTTTGAGTCGCCATCGAGTTTTATATCGGGGAACGAGCAGCCAAGCTTCAAGTGGTGCTTGACGATGAACTCGAGAACAAAGAACTTAAAGATAGTTATGTACTGTCTACGTCATTTCGACGGATTTTATTCATACTTTGCGAACGTAAACTAGGTATCTATTTTGCTCATCAAAAATTAAAGACTGATGCTTTTATGTAGGCGGTGTTGAGCCGTTCTTTAGGCACTTTGTATGATTAGTTAACACGACTTAGGCACTAGGACTAGGGACTTACGTATCTACTTATCTTACGTATCTACAGGGTTTCAAAAGACATGTTACATAGACATTAACTACGCATACTGGCCATGGACTTATTGTATACGATAACGCCCAAAAATTACTTAAAATTAAACGTCAAAATTACTATTTTTAATATAGTATCCAATATTGAGCTTACGAGTGCAAGTAACAATACAAGCATGGTAGGTAATGATGGTAAATAAGTTTAGTAGAAATATATAAAACTTAGAAATACTTTGGAACTTTGACTTTCAATATCTCCGTAGCCAGAAGGTTCCCCAGGTATAGAACGGAATAAAAAAGAATGTCATAATAAGAAGAACATTTGACTTTCGACTTCGTTCAGTTTCTTTTTACACCCCATATTCTACCACAGAACCCCTAATCAGAAATCATTAGAAAGTGGTATTAAACCGAAGCATTTCTAACGCTAAGCTCCTTTCGATAGTCGATCTAACATCGTACCCATTCCGGTGATGCGATAGTGACCTTAATCGGGGCCCGGTATCTCGTACGGTCCTGTGCGAAACCGTGCGGCTTTCAATCAGCCTTTTAACAATCGTTCTGGCTGATTGGCTAGTCGTGTTTTGTGTAATGAGGCCTTAGGGACTGCTCATACGAATGTCATGTTCCTTCTAATGGTAATGAACACCGTACATGGCTCATGTGGAATTCAAAAGCTAATTGAGCGAGCTTAGCATTTGTTCTAATGTAGGACAAAGTAAAAGGTTGCATTTTGTATTGATATACGTGTATGACTAATATGTTGTTATTTAAGAGCGGGGCAAAGCCTTTTGATACACTTTTTTTTAAACGTTTCCCTATTCTGGTCATTTACTCATATAGATAAACAACCAGACCCGGATCAACTAAATGTAAGCCATTCTAATGTTTGTTTTCGGAATCGAACGGTGACATGCAGCGCAATAGCCAATTACTCAACCACTGTGCCAAACGCCTCGTTAATTTATTCTTCTACAAAAGGCTTAGAGTTTTGTATATCCGCGTTAGCTTCTATATTCCCTGTAAAATAATCTGTCTTAATATTATTATAATTCCTATTCTTATTTATCAAGCGTCGGTGGCACAAAGCCGGCTGCCACGACACGTTGGCCCTGACGTTAATTCGCAACCCTTTCTGCCAATTAGTTTCAAAATAGCCACACTATTGTGCTGCTAACACGACCACACATCGCACCTAACGATTCAAAATCCACGATGGAAATTGGACCTTTCATGTGTGTAATAAAGTTGATTGTCCATTGGGTTTCTCTGGGTTAGGTCGTCCACTTGGTCCGGTGGGCAAGTTTAAGTCAAAGGGCTTCTTAATCCGGACTTGTAGGTCGTTACGTGTTATTATAACGGCCTGAGCCGGGTATTTCTTCGCTCATTTACATCTCATTAAGGATGCTATTATTGGACTATACAACGCATTATGCAGACTTTCGCTGGCTGCTCGAGTTTTGAGCATTGCGTCAACTCCTTTAAAGGGATTAAGTGTCTTCTTTTTTGGTTGGAAGATATTTAAGATGCATTGTATACTCTTTTTATTTGGTTTTTTTTATTAGGTAATTATATTTTCTGCTGATGAATAGGCTTGCCAAATTTCGCCATCATCAACCTTTATATGTCTATTTAAAACTATTGGAAAGTATTCTATGTATGATTTATGTATCTCCTAATAAAGAGATTTCTACCGTTATGAATATTAATACCCTATCATTCCTTCTATTGTAGCCTTTAAAAAACCAATTTCAAATACCCAAAGTCTCACATAGACCATCTTTTATACCAGTCAGTTGATGTCTCCGAAATGCGACGTACATTAACAACATCAATTATCGAGACCCGTATTGGGTGGGTCTGGGGTCTGATCCAGCGATACTGAGGTCCGCAAGCAGTGCTTGATGGATGGTAATTAAACCAGGACGTTGGACGTGGAAACTGGTGATATCTGACGTATCTGTTAGTGGTGATCGGCAGTATCGGATTAGGTTTTGATAAAATTACTTGGTGTTTCTAAGTAGTGTAATTTTTATGGCTGCTAGTTCCACGGTTTTATACTTAAAGATTTGGGAATTGAAAAGAGTATTCCTGGACTTTTTTGCTCGTTCTTCTCCATAGAGGCCTACCTACAATTTGGAACGAGCAACTACCTTCAACTTTCTGACTAATTGACCGACTCCTTGATCACGATTTCATTAAAATACAACAATGCTTTGACTTTGCAATTGATTGGAAAATAACGTGTTGAAAGATTTAGGATATTATTTTTTATTCTATTCAATTATTTAATTAGCTTAAAATCAAAGATCATTTCTTTAAGAAGTCAGGTGGTACTATAAGCGAATCTATCCCTAGATATAAACAATTTATTTGATTACCCAGCCATTTAAAATCACATAAATACACCAACATTTTCCTAACCTTTGCTCCAAGAACGTAAGTGCTCAAAATTTACATAGAACCCTATCACCAAATCAATCTTCCCACAAAGCCAACATTATCGGAGCAGTGTATTCCGAGAGCGTTTCTCCCGGACATCTCCGGACAGGTCGGACAGGCGTCCGTCCCATCACTGTCCGGGATGTCCGAGCAATTAGACTAACGGAGCTTAGACTTGAACTTGGCTCCTTGTTTGTAGAATGAGGCTCAGGGAAACGTATGAGATCGATCTTGTGCATGGCAATTATTGAGTGTGGAATGTTTTCTGTGTCATGGAGGAGGGTAAACGACGTGCTTGTGATTAGTGTGTGTCTGTGTATGGACTGCTGGAGTGACGTCATGTCTGTTAAAGAGAAGTTTAAAATATTTTGTGTTTATTTTAATTCAATTATGCATATATGGCCAAGTATAAGAAGTAACTAAATAAAAACTGCGTTTGGAGTTCAAGTCTTGATTTAGGAAAATAAATTGTTCATTTTGGGTTGTAAAAGACTAATAACTGACATCAGTACACTGCAAATACTGGACCTTAAGAAAGTTTGTCTTAGTTTTAACCTATTTGCAAAATAAATTTCATTTATCGGTAGTGAGACAATCCGTTAAACTGGTGAGATTTGAATATATGTTTTTAATAAAAAATATTGCCCTCACCAGGAATTTCTCCTTCAACGTGGATGAGTTTACACAAACTTAAAACCATCTTTTTTATATACTTCATCAGTCTAGTCATCTATCAGATTTAGTTACTTATTTGACGTGATTGTTAATTGAATATATTTGTACGCCTTTGGGCAAAATATAGAAGATCTTTCTGTAACATCTCACACTCTGTCGTAATTGACCTATGTTTACTAATAAAGCATTCTGATTCGGATGAAAAGGTAAAGGTTGAGCCAGTACGAAATAACCTGTAAACATACTAAACGAGGACTGTGTTCATATATAATGCTGAACAAGCATTATAACCCACTTACACAACAAATGGGCACGCTAACACCTCTAAGTCGATAGTTGGCATGAAACCCTAGGTGTCAGTCGTTTTCTTCCGTCACCTGTACCTACCTACTGGTGTAAATACATGAATCCGCTTTGTACTGTGTTCACTTGCTGCCCTAATCGAATTAGTGTAGTGTACTCGGGGAATACTTGCTCATATGGGGTCTTAAGAATTGTTGGTGCGAATTTTTAAAGTGAGATTGGAATGAGTTCAGAATTTGTGATGGATCAGAATTTGGTTGTTTTGTTTTTTCTTTATCAAAATGGAGTAACTGATGCGTTGATGATGATTTAGGCGCAAGAACCAAATGTGTATTTTTTTTTTGCTCATTTAAATAAATAAAGATTTTTGTTTTGTCTTGTTTTCGTGTAGCTTAAATAAAAGCTTGAAATGAACTTTTTGCAGCTATTGAAGTCAAATTGTTTCTAATGAATGCGATCTTGTCTAGATTTATGTAAAAATAATATGAGTGGGTAACAGTAATTTTGACTATGAATGGAAACTACAAACAATAGATAAACGGATTGTTCTTAATAAGAGCAAGAATATAAAATCCCTAATAATCTTACAGATTCATGGTCAATGTTAGTGTGACTGGACTGATCCCAGTTAAGAAGAACGAGCAAAACTGATGGTATCACAAAAGGAGCCAATTGAAAAACCTTATTTTTTGCTGAACAAATAAAGTGTCTCGCAATCTAAAGCGATAATCGCTGGACGAAGGGAAGCAGGGAGCGGTCACCTCGACTGACTACAGTCATCAATCAGCCACCGGCCTGTCTCAACTAACAGGATACAACAAACATTTATAAGTGGGAACTACTCGAATGTAAACAAGAATTAATTATTCCGCTCAACGAAAGGTAACATCAAACAAATGTAATTTCTATGTGAAAACGCTGAAACATCACTTCACCCCCAAAGCAATTCTAAAGGCCATTAACCAATAATTTCATCGAATTTTATATCCATCATATTAACGCGCCAGCGGACGGCCCGCCACGTCCATTACCCAGCTTCCTCCAACTCCCCGCGGAAATCTCGCCGCATTCAAATATTTAATTACTTTAGCTCTCGATCGTTTATAAATTCGAACGCGAGTGGTATCATAAAACGCGCTAATGCTTCATAATTAAAATATTCTCAACAAGCCGTGGCGTAATGGCACCTCCGGCGACGGTCTCCTCCTTGGAAAAAAACGCATAAAAAATTACATTCACCCCAGAGGACTCACCCCTTGTGTCGGGAAAATCGATTAAAAAGAGGAGTCGCGGGGCGAAGTGACGCGGGCAGCGGGCGGCGGGGACTTTAATATGTACGAAAAAATGCACGGCGCTGCGGGAGCGAGGGAGAGACCCAAGGAGCGGGTCTCGAGTTGCCTTCAATTTTTATAATTACGTTCATACGTGAGCGCCGCCGCTGCCCGCGCCACCGGCGTCGCTTTCCACCGTCGCTGCCACCGCCACCACCGCGCCGCTCCGAACTCCCTCCGATTACTTATTTAGAATAGTTCTCCGCTTCATACTCTCGCTCACGATTACTTTTTAATTATTAAAAGCCTTATGAAACAACTTGACAATTTAAACATTCAGACACCGCCTCCGTTCTTTTTTTGCTCAACGTTAAATCATGAAAGACTCAACAACAACAACAGCGCGCCTCGAAATAAGACGTATTGTAACTTTTTCGTTTCCAGCGACAAAATCAATTTCCATCAGTGAGAGAGCTCCAAAGTTTTCCACACACACAGCAATCAAGGAAAGATGGAGGCAATAAGAACGGGATAACCGACTAGAGGACGTTATCTCAGGAGACGGTTTGCAAATGAGCGGGCACGCACACACGCGCCCCGGACCACTCACACATACGCTGATGCTGCGTCCACACACGCCACGTATATGCGTGCGTACATTTTATAAATAGATATCGCTTTTTTTATCCGGGTACAAGAATAGGGGGTCGCCACCCGAGGAGGAAGGAGACCCCTGCGGGGGACGTGTTGGATTTCAGATTGCTACGAACTGCAAAAATGAGGGATGAAAGAAATATAGCTTAAAACGCAGATATTTCCCGGCGTCTTAAGGCGCAGGGGTGAGCGGGGGCAGGGGGAGTGTGTGGAACAAAGTAGAGTGGCGATATTGAACCAAAATGAAATGGTAAACGAACCGTGCCCGTCCGATCTAATGCGAATTTATAATTTGGACATTGCCCCGGACGGCGCACTCTTTGAACTCGGGAGGGTGGGCTGCTAAGGTGAATTTACAAAGAGTGCGGATGTGATTTATAAATAGGGGAGAGCGGCTGTGTATGCTGACCATTCATTTCTGCTGGAGGTTATTTTTTCCATTAGCTTTGAGGTAGTTAATAAGCGCATGTCGGTCGTTTTGGCACAACGAGCGAGTGTCGAGGCGTATCCTCATTGCGCAGGTTAACGCGAGTGTCCGCCGACCTAATTGTCGTCGCGCCGCGTCTAATCGGGATATGCGCCACGCGATAATTGCGACAGATTACAGACACAATGCGCGCTCTTCCGATTACTGGAGCAATCACACAGACGCGACAACCGCGAGTATTCTACATACTTCTCTGGTATTCATTCGGCAAAAGTTTACAGTAAGATTGACAGTAATTATTGTAGAAATTAAAGCCTGCTCTTCTTGCCACTTAATTTTTAAGTGCCATCAATGTTAATAGGGACAGAAATCAGTGGTGCAAACGTCGCGTCTCCGAGTTTAATCTTCATTGACTTTATTACCGGCGTTAAGTGCGACAATTGCAAGTCTTGCTAATTCGTTAATGAGGTATGTAGGTGTAGCGCGGGCGAAATAAACGTTTAACGCTAACAACTGACGCGCATTAACGCTAACTAGACGAAAGAATGTTAGTCTGCATATGATGCAACTATAATATAAATGGGCAGTAAGTAGAGCACACCTAATAGATTTACTGACAGTGCGTGCAGCGTGACGTCACTATTTCAAACAGAGACGATCGAAACTGCGCTGTCTAAGCGGGAAAGTGAAAATTGCGTACGTGAACTGGAAGAAAAAATATTAAAAATTAATCAAGAGCCCGAACGGGCGTGGAGGGAGAAGGGAGCACATGTGTCGACAAAAAAGCGTCTCCCTCTCCGGGCACGTGCGAAGAGCCGTCCCGGCCCCGTTCCGCCACCGAGTTAAAAGTTTCTTCGGACAAACAGAGGATTTGTCACAATTACGGCGGGGCGGTGCGTCCCTACTTGATTAAAACCTAAATCACGTGACGTGTTTACAGCCGCGCCGGAGGTGTTTTCAATTTGCCGACTTCTGGACTCGCCATTGGCGTTCCGGACACGTCTCGACGCACCTATCTGGGGGCGGACCGGCGTTTTGAATTTGTTGCGAATTAAATTATTGACGATCTAATCGGCGAGCCGATCTCACTCGGACACCCGCCCGCTGGTACCACGGTGCCACCTACCACCCGACCGGCCGGAAGAGCGTCACGTTTCTTAATTATTTCTAAATGTCGCGCCCGAAATCCGTAGTTGATTGCGACGCCTCTGTATTTCGCCACGGTAACGTTTAATCCATAAAAAGCTACGTGGAAAAAGAAGATTAACATTTGAATTAATCGGGAGATTAAACATAATGAAAGAAAATCTCATTACGGCGGGTATAATGGCGGTGAGAAATATCGCCCGGCGAACGGAAAAGAAAAACGCCGCATAAAAGAAAAGGCGCGCGCGAAGAAAATTAAAAGCTCGAACGAAATTAAAAAATGTTAAAAAAATGTAATCGACGCCGGAGCGCGATTAGGGGGGTAATGCAAACAGGACGCGGGAGGGTGCGGGGTGCGGTGGAGGGGGGTAGAAAGTTCTCAATTAAAGACCGGCTACGGAGTCTCGTTGTAATTAGATTCTTTTTCATCTCCTTAAATCAGCGGCATCTCGCTGACACTCACTCTGTTTAATTTGTAATCGAGACTTGTTAGCATCCGTGTTCTTTTAATTCCATTTTCTCGTTGCGAGTAATTTTCTAGCAGACCGCTTGATTGATATTAAATTACGTGTTTGCTGTGATCACTTTCTGATTTCTTTAATTTTCTCGGCTTCTATCTTCTTCGAAATCTCATTGGTAATATACTTAGATTGCGATTACGGTAAGTAATTCATTTAGAATCGGGCTTTTTACTGTGATCTGTTCTAGATACATTGCTATGTGTTTCATGTGGGATTCTTGACATCAATAACTAGGTATACTTTCAGATAAACGATTAGTCTAACTATTAAAATTGTTTCTTTATGACATGTCAAAAATATCGGTGAAGACGGCTGGCACAGTGGCTGAGCAATTGGCTGCTGCACTGAGGATTCCGGGTTCGATTTTCGCATGGAAAAAATATTTGTATGGCCTACAGGTAGTTGTGCCGCGTCTGTTTGTATTTTAGTTTAAGTGTTTGTAAACGCACCCACAATAAAGGAGCAATTCCAAGTGTTTGGCAAGGCTTCTATAAGAAGAAAAACAATACAATTCTATTTCACCCATGTTACGTCTTTGGTTATTGCTTTGCTCCCGTGGGTCATAGCGTGATGTTATATAGCTTAGCCTAGACTATTTCTCATGAGTCTGGCTACCGAATACTAAGATTTTTTTCTAATCCGACTGGCAATTCCAAAGATAAGCGGTTTAAACAAACGAATAAACAAAAACCCATTTAGTTTTATTATATTAATAAAAAGTTTAGATTTCCTTTTAAATATGAGAAATACCTGAACTAGGAAACCTCGCACTTGAATATCTAGTACATAACACAATACATCATCATCCTACATTCCATTCATGCCTCTAATATTTAGGAAGCGTATCTCATCCGATAGTCCAAAGCGGGTGACCTAGTAGCTGATATTAAACAATGAGCCCGGTGTCCGGTGCACGTCATTGTAAGTAAGTGCCGCCTCCACGAGACGTATCCTCGTCTTAACTGGTAATTATAATTAGCACACACGTGTCTGTGGATGAACTTGAGAGAAATTAAGGATGGGAATCGTTTGAGGAAGAAACGATTTGCTGGGACTGTACTATGAATACTAAGGTTTCAAAATAAACTATAGTATACGCAAAAGTGGTAGATGCAGTAATTGATTTTTCGGAAGTGCTAATAATATTTATGCAGATATTCCTTACAGCGAAAGGCTTAATAGCCAAGAACCTTGACTGACATCTAAGGAGGTGGCTCTAACCAGAATTTTATGAACTCTTTATGAATGAAGCCCTAGACCGCTTTTTTAGGTGTCTCTCTCTAGAGCCCTGACCACCTGTAGCTTGGACCGTGTTCCCAAATACGATGGGCTATTATTACTTTTCATTTATACGAATATTTTAAAAATATATAGGAAGCCATTTATGCCAATAGAATGAAAGAAGAAAAAAATAATGATAATATTTTCCGTTAACGTAAGTGAACAATAACACTAAAAACACGCATTAAATATACACTAGTTACCAAGTGTAATATTAGCATTTACTACAAAGAAAGAAACATTGATTATCCGGCTCAAATTCCTACAGCTACGTTTTCACAACAAGAGATCTTAAATCCCACAAAAAAAATCGCAAAAGTTAAATCAACGCTCAAAACTTGATTACAGCAATCTTCAGATTGCAGCAAAAAAAGCGATTCAATAAAAATTTCAAAGCAGCAGTATCATTAAACATTTCCCCTTGTTAATTATTCATAAAAATAAAACAAGCGCTTTCAGCAATTCAAAAACCTCAAACTCGAGGAAAGCCGTTTGTAAGCAACACGAACCCTCAAGGCGGGAGTTGAACTCATTAATTAATTCTTGGTGTCCGAGCGCGCGACCGAGCGTAATTAAACATCGCGCCTTGTAATTACCGACTCAAACTTGTCGGAAGTTGTCGGCAGTTGTCGGCAGTTGTCGGCCCCTGGACGGGCTTAAGTGGTCAGACTGGCCAATTAAATCCGCCCCCGACGACGCGATTAAGCAATTAACGCGGCTGGGCGGGCGGACACTCGCTCATTTGAACAATCCTGGCTTTTCCTGTTGGGAAACTTTTGAGTTTAGGACCTTCACCACGGTAAGGGGAGGATTTGTTTTTACCGCAGGAAGTTGCTTATGGTAATTGTGTCTTAAATCTGCTTGGAAGTTTATTACAGTTTCCTTTTCAGAGACTTTCTTTTGAGTTTTCTTTTTAATCTCCTTGTAATGAATTTTCTCTTACGAGTCACTGCTTTTATTTTTGCTTAATTCTCTACGGAATTATTATTATACTTTAACATAACGTTTTTACAGAATAAATTAAACTGGCTTTAAATTCGGAAAACTTCTCACCTATGTTTACATCAAGGAAAACAAAAACAAAACACGGCAATCAAAACAATTGAAACATCAATAAGACCACAGCCTAAACAAACAAACAGGTGTTCCCTCGAGACAAAGAAGAAACGATTAACCCACATTAACACTAAAGGCAACCCTTTATAATAATTAAAGAACTTCACCTAATCACAGGGCCCTTAGGGCGAACTCATTAAGAGAATCTCCTTACACAGTATCATCCCTCAACCCTTTTATTAAGTCAGCCAGTTCGTTTTAATTCAATAAAGCGGTGTAAACTGCGCAAACAACCGGCGGAGAAAGGGTTAATTTGCATGTCGGTGGTGTTTGCAGGGTTAACCGATGGTTCGTTAGGGTTGGAAATTAGTGGGGGAGGAAAATTCATGGGAAAGTTGTACTAGGTCAGTGTACTGCGCTATTAATTAGGCTGCAGTTTGGAGGGGTGTGGGGCAAAGTGTGCCAATGTCGATGTATTCAAAGGTATACCTACCTAGTAAAGGTATTAGGGTTACATTTCGAACATCAAACAAATTTATTCACTCAAAACATTTCGAAATATTCCTTTACTTGTCTTTGGTTTTGTGTCCTAAAATGTTGTAGTTAAAAATTCAAGGAAACGAAAAAAATAATCAAAGTAAATGTGAAAAAATTCTCTCCAATTTTAGTTTTTCAATATTGATGTTTTTTTTTCCAATTTCAGCATATTTTTGGAGCTACATGGCTAAAGCAAAAATATGTCGTTCATGACTTTATTGTCGAGTGGCAATAATTCTCTAAAATTGTTATAAATACATTCTCGTATACAACCTAATACGAGTCAAATCCACTGTCGGTAACTCGAATAAAACTAAAAAACCCAAACTGATAAATAAATTACTAATTCCAAACAACTACTTATCAAGTTATAGCAGCTATTTAAACGAACGTAAACTATAATTACAGTACACAACTTTTTTTAAAAGGGAAAAAAAAGCGGAAAAAATAATTTATACGAAACAAAAGACAAATGAAGAAATGTTCGGAACACGCTTCGTGGGCGGCACTCATGCATTCATTATTCACTAATTTGTTGTTTGAAACGGGTAAAATAACAGCCCACCAATTATTATTAGTATTAATGATAACTTCCCACTGTTTCCTACACACTTTTTTCTTTGATTAATTATTTAAAGGGCGATACATCGCGGGGTTTTATTAATGTTTAATATCTAGTCATTTGTTTTATGAATTTAGTATCTCAATTAGAAATGGAGAAAAGGATTTTGTAGATTTTAAACATTGATTTTGGTTTTCTACTTCGGTGAGAGAACCCGTATCTTTCGAAGGTAATTCAATGGTCCCAATGGGCTTATGCTAGACTTCGGTCCATTTTCGGCATTAGGATTTAAACATTCTATCTCAACAAAAACAATAAACAACTTTATGTGTTTTTTATCATAAATAAAACGGCATGTGCAAAATCAATTTCTGTAACTTAACTTATGATAATTTTCACGGTGTAAACATGCTTATTACGTTGTTTCGACGCACACATCACCCGTTTACATGACCAAGACTAAAATACCTTACAAAGTATGTCCATAACATGTCGTGTTAACGGTGTTAAAGTGTAACATCAATTAAAATAAAAACAACAGAATAACGGCTATTAAAACCGATAATTACGAAGCGCTGTCAGCGAGGTGTTAAAGTGTACTAGGGCTGTCATTAAAACTAAGTGATGAGAGATATATCGAGTAATTGTTGAGTTTTTGTTAGTATTTCATGCACCGTTTGACACCGACGCGGCTTTGTTAAACGGCTATAGACTGTGTTTTTATTTAATTACGTACACATACATTTATAATTACATAGGTTTCCACGCTCGATGCTCACTGACTTTTGTAATTCAACTGTCTGTGAAAAAAAAGTGGCTATGATTTATAGCTGACAGTTGGCATTAAGTAAGTTAAACTTATATGTTTTAGGGCTAATTTTACAAACGATAGATAACTTTTATCTGAAGAATAAATATGACAGTTTGACAGCTTTTGTATGAATAATAATGTCAAATCGCCATATTTACCTACTCTTCAGTTAAAATTTATGTAACGGTTGAAAAATCAGACCTTAGCCATATTAGTTAAATCGATTTTGGTATATAAATATTTTTCATAAAAGTTATTACAATATTCAAAAATGAATATGCCATCAAGCAAGATGAAATTATTTTACGATTTAAAAAAATATTTAAATGTAATAACATTTTTCTGCGAAACGTTTGCTATGAACTTAGACTTTATTCAGCCAATATTTAAATGTTGATATAGGGTTATATACGTTTATATTCAATTTTGAAATATGAACTTCGAAAATTAAAATAACGAATAGCCACATAAAACTCAAGCGCAAACGATCGTGGGTAGGTTGGGGCGAACGTGCGTCGAAGTCTATCAACCGATGCAATTTTGATTGATTGCATTGCTTAGTGTAGTGTAACCAATCTTATTGAAAACTGGCATTGTATGGCATCGGAAAGGCCATAGCTGCGTTCGACGCGCGGCTTGTCAAACGGTTTAAATTGAAAAAAAGAACGGGGAACAACCCTAAACTGGGGTCAGTAATGCGTCTGTGACATTTTATATTTTGGGGAGTTATTATACTTGGTTTTGGTAAAAAAAACAGCCAAGTGTGAGTCAGACTCGCACACGAATGGTTCCGTGCCACTATACAATATTTAACACTACAAATACATAGGTATATTCATTTTAACTTGATCTCTACGCGTTCCTGAGAAAAAGGGTTTTAATAGACGGACATACAGACGAACAACAAATTGATTCTATAAGAGTACAGAACCCCTAAAAATACCTTAACTAATACCGAGAGGAGGAGTTTACCGTACTTGCGGATTTATTTTGTTATAGGCAAACCCTAAAATTCACATCGTATGTATTCAATATAACTAGCATTTGCTTCATTACTGGCTCGGATAATAATGAAGCATACATTATTTGATCAAATATGGGAGAGTTAATACCAGTCATACGTGTAACTGGTTCTAGACAACCCGTGTAAAATGAGGCATATGTTAAACCAGAACATTCAAAGGGTAAGCAATCATTGTATTCACTGCTTACTTATAGAGGATTGTAGCATTCGTCAGGTTGTGCAAACAGTGTTCAATGAATTAAATAAATGAACACGAATCAATACAAATAGGCGATGCGGACGACACAAAGCGGGCGCACTTTTAACGACATGTCAAACTCAACTGTCGATGTTTTTTCAATTTGAATCGATAGAAAGAGGGCGCCTTTATGTGAAACTCTAAAGAGGGCTGGCGCATCGATTTTTGAAGTTCAAACGCGATTAATTAAACCCCAACTTTCTATTCGAAGTCAGCAAATATTTTTGTTAAGAAATACGTACCTACAGACTTAACGAAGTGGTATATTTTTTTGAATTACAAAGGAATGTAAACATCAACAGAGGAACAACAATTAGAATAGCCGATATCGGGGCATCGCCGCGAGCCTCCGGCCACCCCACGCCACCCCATTATTTTATCTAATCAAAAAGTTTTAAAAGGAAAAATTATGCCGTCCTTTATTATGAGTCAACTTTCCTTAGGGGGAGCAGGGGATATATTTTTAATAACGATTCGACTAAAGAAAGTCATCGTAAGAAAGAATTCTTTTTGCAAGAAATGAGAATCTTGCCGTAATCTAAGTGTGAAGTTTTTGTGAATGTTTATTATTATTTTTCGTACTAAAAAGTTGAATGACAATGTTATTGCGATGTTGAGGACCGAGTCAAAGTCTCTGACAGTGTAGGAATATGTCTACTTTGGGAGAAGATACCCGAAGTCGAGTCAACATAATGTTGACTACATTGTAACAATTTTTTCTGAACCTAAAACACCACAATATTTCAAAAGCTTACTAGTTTTAACAGATGTTTGATTTTACATGTAATTTTATGTCTTTAATCTTACTCAAAACATTTATTAATTGACTAGCTATAGGTCTTTGGTTACTGCTCCGCTCTCGTGTGTCAAAGCGTGATGTTATCTAGGCTATACTATTCCTCATGAATGTGGCTTTCATATACGAAAATATTTTTTTCAATCCGACTGTTAGTTTCAGAGATTAGCGCGTTTAAACAAACAAACAAAACTTTTCACTCTCAATGCTCTTGAATGTCACGCAAATGAGATGCACTTGCCGCATATTTTATTTCACTATCACTAGATTATCACTAATGGAAAAAATGCAAATTGAAATCGAAAATTTCACTTGCGTGCTTGTTACGTTCAAAGGCGTCAGATGAGACCAAACATTTCTATATAAATTAAGGAAAAGATGCTCGAAAAAACCGAGGGTGAGACTCGGCTCCCCAAGCTTCTTTACTCAACGTTTTCAGTAAATACGCTCTGTTTATCACCACACCACACGAAAACGTGTCTTATTTACAATTGTTAAGGTACACATTCGTGTAATCTTGATTGTATGTTTGAATAATATTTTTCTGAGGCGGCGTTATTATTGCACACCTTGTATGCGTAAATCAGTGCTCGGGGCAAGCATTTTTCAGACAAAAAGATGCAATTATATGCAAAGGGCGGAGGGTAGAGCACTCCCATAATGAGCCACAATTGGAATTTTGTTTTTCGTTGTCTTCATAGAGGAATAAATTGTACCAGAACGCGAAATATCTTAAAATTGTTATAGGGGTTCCGTAATGGATATCTTATTAGCTTTATTTTCTTTGATGTTTACGTGATATGTTTTACACTTTGAAGTTTATATGCAATAATAGTACCTATATAACTTTTTTTAAAGTAGGAAAATATCCTTCCTTTTAACTTTAGTGAAAATGTTTCAATCAAAACCATTAAGTACTTACGTACTCTAAAAACATTATAGAAAACGGTTGCAGAATATTCAGAAAAAATACGTAGTTATAATGTAAATAAATATCACATTACATATCAACAAAATTTCAGTGAACAATACCTTTCAGCGAACGTATAACTTTCGAACTAACTCAATAGATGGCGTTAGTATTCAGATAACGCGAAAGAACATAAAACTCGAATCGGAATTCTATGAAAAATATGGCTAAGACTTCGAACAAGTCGGTTTTATAATGCAGCTTAGTAAAGAAATAATACCTTTTTGATTTTCTTTCATATCTAAAACTCCAGGTAGAAGACTCGAGTGAAAATCCTTCTTAGTAAAGCAGGTATTATTTCTGTCGAATATACTCAATTTCTTTGATGCAAATATGACTTATTATTCATCTATTGTGCCTCGTTTAATACGATTGCCAGTAAATACTGAATAAACATCGACTAGCTGCAAATACTGGGTCAAGGTTTGTCAACCCTGTCCAACGGGACTCGCTGAACCGGATGACAAAAGACGTCAGTTTGTCAAATCATCAACCCAGTTTGTCAAATCTTCGACATTTTGAGGTGAATGACAGCTGGAAAAGACTGGTTACTGTTGTACGTAATAGTAAAGAAAACAGGAATATATTTTGAGTAAATATTATTTAAAGTTTAATTTAGTATTCTATTTATTTTGGGACATCCAATCGGATACAGTCAGTAATTATAATTTGTTTGCAAAATTTTATTATAAGTCTTTAAATAACATTTCCAGGATGGCATTATTCTAACATAAGGCAATAAAATCAAAACTTTTTTGAGAAAAATAAGTATTTCAAAAATAGAATTATGTTTTCCCAATTCAAAAATGTTAAGCGACCTTGCAATTTAAAATTCAGCAAAAGGAACGAAGTTTCTTATCAGACTTGCATAATATTGTCTTACAAGTGTTCAATCACATTAATATTAAGAGTATTTTTATGAGATTGCGACCGTTCCTGTCTTACATAAATATGAATGGGCATACCAAGGACATATTATGAAGTCCCGGACTCCAATGCGTCACAACACTAGTCTTGCATGCAAAAATCAGTTTCAAAACGTGTTCGAATAAATTTTCCTAATGTGGCATTCTAAAATATTAATAGAATTTGAAGAACGCCTAAAGTGGTGTAAAGATTCTTTCAAATTATATTAAAAATGACTGTACTGGTGATTTTAAATGTAAGTTATCATATCAAAGATTCAATTTTATGTGAAAAAATTCCATTCCTTTGCAATGGAATACTTTTGATTGTAAGTATAATGAGTAGAACTTTCCTTAAGCGATCGTCTGATGTTTTAGCATTATGTACCGTTCTTAGTGAGGATGACGTGTCGAAAATAAATAAATCATGATTTATTTTAATCGGAGTTCTAGAACAGTCGGAGATGGGTCGGGGATAATCGTATGACTCACTGTGTGGATAGCAAGTCATTGAATGGAGTAGTGGTACAAGTGTGGCTGTTTGTTGACAAGTATGTCCCAAGTCCCGCCACACCTAAGCTCCGTAAGTAAGGAGCGTGCAGGCCCCCACGCTGCGCTCTTTTACGTCCACAAAAACACATTTCCGTAATCACCTTATAAAGGGATTACTATAAATAAAGAGGAAAAAAGGAAATTAACCGCATTAGAACGAGGAAAAAATGGCGTCCCCTTCGCAATATGTGGGCTCCCACTGATAAAACACTTTATGTACGTCTCTCGCGTAAATGAAACAATGTGTTATTATGTATTCCTGTCAGTTACGGTTTGGGAGGCTGCCCGCCAAAGGGAACTCAACCTTAAAAGACCTGACATACGATTGAGATTACAGTATTGGAACATCATAAATAATATTTTTCATAAGATACAATAATCTTGATTTATAAAGTTTTCGAGGACGAAAACGGGATAGTTTCTAACAGATGTGATTAAAATTACAAGAGGGCAGTCTACATGAGGAAAATCCGCGTAAAACCCATAAAATATATGCAGTTACCCCCGTAAGTTTATGCCCCGTCGGGGTGGCGTGGATAGGGGATAAAAAACAAAATGAGGAGTTATGTTTTCGGTAATAAAGGACGGACGAGAGAAATCGTTTAAGACGCCGCCAAATGAGATGGAACGAATATATTTGATTATTTTTATGGCGTGGAATGGCGATACGGTGCACGCCACCGTCTCGGACCTAATGTCTATTTGTTTTACTACAGTTTAATATTATATATTTTGTGTTTTAGTAGCGATCGTTTACAGGAAATCATATGGCGCGTTATTCTGGATTACAAGGCAGCTTACTGCAAGGAGATAAGCTTTATTCCACCTCATACTAAATCGTTGTTTGCTGTATCGTTTAGAATGGTCGAAAAGGTATTCTGATGAGTGTACAGAAAATATAGCGCGATAATAATACCTAATTGGTTACCGGCACTGATTGTTACATTGAGTCTCATTATAATGCATTCGTTACTGCATGTGTATACAAATGTGCAAAATGTTGTCTCAACCTCCAATAATAATTGTTGAATGTTAATAAAATTTTTCACGCGTTTCTCTAATGTAGGTAGGTAAGCCTTAACTACCTCTCCAGGAGTTACTATTAGCTATTAATGTCTTTGAAAAAGTAATTTTTGTTCTTTTTTTTCGTAAATTGATCGTAGTGATTATTGCGAAGCTGAGAAATTCATGAAGTAAGTATGTAGTTAAAGACAAAAATCTGGTCAGATTTTCACGACAATGTTGTAAATAGAAGACAGTTTTAAGACATTAATAATAAAATTGATCGTGATCACTGTTGTGTATGAAATGGAAAATCCATGAAATAATTTGTAAAAAACAAAAACTTCTAGTTTTTTTTTTACGACATTTGTGTAAACGACAGAAGACAGTCTTAAGACATTAATTTACATTTCCGAATAAAAAATGTCGCAACTCAAATGTAAGGGTTCATTACATAAAACTTTATAGTCAAACTCGATACATAAAATCGTATCGACAATATTTAATCAAACACTAGAATACGATATCGATTTATGATCGTTACAATTGGGAGAAAGTCGTTATTTTTATGGCTTCAAAAAAAAATACGGTTCAATGTGAGAATGCAATGTGTTTTATACAGGATGTTAAAAGAATTCATCTTTTTTTTTACCCGTTTTGGGAGTGTCTACGTTAGGAAACAAAAATAACTTAGTTAACATGTTTTAAATTGTTTTACTTAATTGTTGAAATTAAAAAGACATTACAAATTTCGTTTATTTGACCTGCAGGGTTGTCTGTACCTTCATTTTTTTGAAAAATTTGTCTAAGTTTGTTGATTGTTGGTGATTTGTTTGTGTTTTTAATCTGATATAATATTGAGACTTATTTTATTGTTTATTAATTTCAAGATTAATCCCTGGTTTCGAATAATTTGTTGTTTTTGATTTTGAATTATTTACACCCTGTATTTCCTACTTTTAATTGCGTACGAAAAAAACTGGCACCCATGTTTTATCCCTGTTAATTTCGTTACAGATTCGATTCGGAAGGGTGCTACTGATGTTTCTTGTTTTGCTTTATGAGTCTAGTTCAGGAATATTGGAGGTTTTATTACTTTATTTTTGTTAAGAATTAATTTTATTTAGAAACAAAATAATGGCTGAAGTAAAAGGACTTAAAACGTACAACTAGACACAAATATGACTAAAGCAATCAGTTTTATTATATTGAATAAAAACTAACTCGTAAAACAAGTTCATCCAATAAGAACCCTAAAAAAATGTGGGTAAGGGACTCTATAATCAACTTTTACATCAAATCTTATTTGAAAAACCTTCTTACAAGAAATTGCCACGTAAAAAGTGTAGTATATTTTTTAAGAACATTGTTTAAAAGTGTCGCCAAACGCACACAAGCGTGTGTGTACAGACGAGAGAATACGCACACTTTTGCGACGACCCTCGCGACACATAATGAAGGGAGGGCACCGTGATATAATGCAGTTTTTTATTGCTTACTTCTTATACCCACAAGTAAAAAAAACTCTGCCATACACGCGTATTATACATTTTAACTATTAGTGTGTTTTTCTGTATGGGATAGGGAAGGGTTCGGCCGAGGGCTAGAGGGTTAAGCTTGATAAAAAATTTACGTCGATTCGAGTTTCGCGTGGATATTCGTTTAGATGAGACTTTTAAGGGTCACTGGAGTGCTTTTGTTGCGCTTCATTCTATTTTTGAATTATTTTGGAGAACTGAGAGTATTAGCTAGTGCTAGTCGATGGTAATGTATGCCATTAAGGCAGACGCTCAGACGTCCAGTAGCTGTTGAATACACAATCGTGGCATTAATTTCATATCAAAATCAAAAGTTTAAGGCCAGAACAAAGAGGCTCGTCGATTATTATTCTAATTTAATTCGGCTTAGGATTCGTCTGTCGCCTGTGTTTTATCGTCAGGTAGCCTCCCGTTTCTTAGAAAAAATATTTATATCTTTTTCTATTAGATATCCCATTGTTCGCGCGAGGGCACGTCAGCACGCGACAAAAGGAACATTAATTATAATATCCGATTAAAAAACGCCATTTAGCTACGCGAGAGACGTCCTTTGTTTGAGATGATTGAATTCGGAATTACTAACATTAGCAACCATCCCGGGGGAAAGTAAGCTGCATAAAAAGCAGTTGGGTACCCACGGTGTTCGTGTAGGCAGCGCCCCGGCGGCGGGTGGCTCGCGGTTTTTTTCTTTAAATGTTCGGTACTTGATTTCCGAATGTTGAGACTATAAAGATATCAGATTACACGGGAAAAGTGCTACTTCCAAGACACGGACAAAAACTATGGCCACCGAGAGACTGCCGAAATATGAGCATCCAATTCCATAAACCACATTGGTGGGAGGAAGCACACGAGTTATGTTCGTACGTGCTCGCACATAGTAATTAGATATTACGTTACCAAACTAATCGTAACTCGCACGGGTGTTGTTTTACCCAAAAGGGGGAATAAATCACGCGCGCGCTGCGATGGCAACACCGCGACACAATGAAAAAAAAAAGAATAAAAAAAAGAAACAATATCAGAGCGCGGAACAAAAGAAATTATACCAACGAGCGGATCCATAGCGAAAAAATCGTTATGATAATAAAATAAAATGGTTAAATAAAAAGCAGTAATAATAGCTGCTCAGAACAATATACGTTTACGCGTTAGAAATGAATCAACGTTTATTTAACTAGTCCCAACATTACACTTTTTGACATTTCTCGGCGAGCAGCTGTCGCGAATTTTCGGATTAAATTCACTCAGATGAAGTACTGCATTATAATGAGACATTTTTGTTTCGCCTGTCCGCTTTTGTATTAACTAGTGTTATATTTATTTTTAAAACTTGGGGGTTGTATTTTACCAAGTAATCGGAAGCAGCGGCGTATGTGTGTAGCCCTGACACTGTGCAGCAGGGCTGCGCCAGCCATATTTTTATAATAACGCCGGCCACAGATGCACTATTAATCTCGTACAAGATGCGTGGTTATTAAATCTCTGTGGAGCGGGACGATGTCGTCCGACGTATTATTAATGGAAGTGTATCACGGGAGCCATTAGATACATAATTAACATCGATCGTCGACTAAAAAAACAACATCTCGATCCCAAGGAAAAGCGAGAGTAACGTCACTCTCGCGACGAATAAAAACGTCATTAAAGATTGATTGCTGCGAGGAAGTATCATTAATATTATTCAATTAATAAAACGTAATTTTGCGAGGTGAAATGCGCACCCCGACGAGGAAAAAGCAATTAGTGGCTAGATTGCGATCCGTCAAAACAACTGCGTCGAGTGATGGTAAAAAAACGTCGAGGAGCATTCATTAAAGTAAAATTCGCGAGGGGTGAATATGTAAGGACTTTTTTGCATAAGACGGTGGCGCCCTCGATTTTAAGCTTTTTTTTTTACATTAAAAACAAACTATGTGGGCGCACCGTAAGCGGTTTTCGTCACACTTGCACACTGTTAGTGTTGACGAAGTTTTTTTTTTTAATTGTGCTCGTAATGACTGTTGTTATGGTTTTATGGCGCAGTAATGAGCGGACTCGCCGCGACATTTGCATGTGATCGCGGGGAACTTTTTTGTCACTTTTGTTGATGAAGTTTTTTCGACAGTTTTTTTTTTTTTGCTAGATTGTTTATAGCGTGCGATACGGCTTTATTTAGAGTTTGTGGTTAAACATTTCAGTAGCTCCTTGTTTATGGGTGAGGGGTGTTTTATTGTTCTTTTTTTGAGTGTTTACTTTTAGTCGGATCATGTGAAATTAACATGACAAAAGGAGGAAAGTCGTCAAAATTTAACACAAGTTATGAAAAGTTGACAAATGAACTTTAATGTCCGTATATGTGAACTAGTGACGACGTGTTTACATAAGTTTTAAAATAGAATTACTGGTTAGGTAGGTAAGCTATCGAGCAGACATTTCGGCTATACGAACCGATAATAAACGTCGACCGGGCTGACGTGCCGGCAGCCCCGATTTGGTATTAGCAATCATTAAATTGGAAATTACGCTATATCGGCGATACACGGCTTTTCTTTTATAAATATCTCTCACGTGATGCCGGTGCCGCGTCGTGTCACGACCTTACTGAAACGATGGTAATATTCAAATAGCGATATAAAAAAGACAAGTTAGGTAGCATTTAAAAAGCTTGTTTGTTTAGCGACGAATCGCTTTTAGTCATGACACGGTGCACGGCGCATCCAAGCCTCTGAATACGTGACAACTTTACGATGCAGACATCGTAAACCCTCTATACAATGACATAAGGTACACATCGCCTTCACCCACCTACGTAAATAAGTGCAGTTGTTGGTGGGATGAAAAATGAATGTGTTTTATGAAAGGTCTCGAGGAAATGGGGAATGAAATGAAGTAACAGTTCGTTCGTGCTGTGTCGCTTTCTAACAAGATGGACTCTGATAAGAAAATTAAGTAAGTAATGTTTGACCTTCGCTACAAATCGGTTACCGAGATTCTAGTAAGACTGAATAAAACATGAATTGTTGAGTTTCATACTCTAAACTTGGAAAATTTATCATATTATGTTTATTTTTAAACTTGTTCGATAAGCCTAGCGACTTTTCCACGGCAAATCTTTGACTTCAATGAGGCGTTTTTTATTACTTTTATTCTCACTAGGAACATTTTACTATAACATATTAAATTCAGTATTTTTATGAGCTGTATAATATATAAAAGTTACATGTGTTGCATTAAATTAAAATTAGTATTTTCAATAACAAGGCACACGTGCACTGCACACAATAAAGTCACGCTGTTCGATGCCATTTTAATATATTAAATTAATGTTTTTTTCCATAAATAACGAACGCCACATATTATAACTAAATACGTACATGAATATTCATATAAATCAATATTAAACTTTAACAATGCCCATTTATCGAATTTCAATAGCAATTTATTTGCTTATTTATTGAAATTTGTTACGCATGTTTATATTTTTTAGTTAGCGAATGCGTCAGGCTAATTCTGTTTCTGTTCTGGTTAACTTTTGATTACAAGTGTGAAAGAGATGGCAATACGTACGGGGGCAGCTTCTAATGCAACTGATTTTGTCATTCGAATGGAAGTCATTGATAGGATTTTTAATGGCCTTAAAAAATGGCGACAATGGCTCGCGGAGTTGATGCGACAGAATTATTTATTGCCGCTCGTAAATTGTAGTTTAAATTAAATCGATTCTAAATCCCAGTTTCTTTTATCGATACTGTAACTATAATGTTTCTAATAATTACTATAAATCAATTTTCTTAATGCGCATGTAGCCTGTCAATTATTTTTATTACCCTGCGACGTTAACCACTGAGATTTACTTATTTCAGAGTTATGTTACATTACGTATATTCTAAATGCTTTGTACAATTCGCATTTCGTGTTCGAACAATGGCCTCTTTAAGGAAACAAAGAGGGCATCTATAAAAATCTCGGAAAACACAAAAGAGCTAAGCAACCACACTGCTCTGAGGTGCCAAAGACAATGATAATTGTTCCACGTGAAATATAGTGTTGCCACCGACAAAAGGAGCGTAAAAAAATACATTTTTCATTGTAACGCTTCGGCCATTCACTACAGGTGGGGTGATGTGGGGTGGGCACGGACAAAGCTCCGTATCAATGGACGATACCAATATTTTTTTTGCATATAAAAAGTTGTAGGTATAGAGCAAAGTTTCTCCATTAATTATTTCTAAAACGATGCTTGTGTAGGCGTGACAGACGGAGACGGTAAGATTAATGCTATATAGGTTGGTTTTGGAAATGCAGTCATTTCATGTAAGTATTGCGCAGGATTGCATATTTCCAAAACTCTACCTACCTTTTATCATTTTAATCAAAGATTGCAACAAGTCACTCCACTGGAATAGAGAAAACAAAATTCATTGTACAAGAGTTAATAAAACGTGGTTTTATGAGGTTTGTTCTGTACTTACATGAAGAAATCAAGATAAGTGTTATGCGAAATGTGTGCACCTACTTCAAACAGAGGGTTATCAGTTAACGTTATTTGTTAAAATCGGCAGCTGCGATGCGCAAGCGCACCGATGTGTAAATTTGATGCCAGTGACAAAAGCCGCCCTTGATGAGTGGGTAAATTAATAGCTATCGCAAAAAATATTGCAAAAACATTTTCAGGTAATTCTGTAAAATTGATTAAGGTTGATGTTAATATAGTAAGTGAAGAAGAGGGAAGGAAACGCATGAAATTAAGAGTTACGAATATAAATGTCGATGGATGGAGAAGGAGAGGAAGGCCAAAGAAAATATGGATGGATTGTGATAAGAATGGTATGAAAGAAGGAAGTCATTGATAGCATGACTGTTGACAAGGTGGAATGGAAGAAGAGAACGAGTTACGCCGACCCTAAGTTACATGGGACAAAGTCAGGAAGACGTTGACGAAATGTAATAAAGACTCTGATGTGCTACACCAAAGTCATACTCAAGAATGAATCCTGTTTTTAAAATTGAAATAGTAAGATTAACAAAAAGCCAAGTAACACAAAAAAAATAAAACAAAGGTTTTTGTTCGTTAATATTAAAACGCTGAAATAACGCCAGCCTTATTGAAATTACCAAAAGGTCAAGAGTGGCTCGTGCCAACCAACAAAAGCTTTTTAGACCTAGAAGAATAGCTATGGAAGTTATTGTTTTTACTCCACAAATAATTTACAGCAGCCATAAACTTAGAAAGAACCACTCCAGGTCGTTTGGAAAGCGCACAAAAGCTACAAAAGCTGTTTTGTTTACTGATTTAGATGAAAAAATCTTACAATAATCCAAAAAACAAAGAATTTACGTCACGGTTTTAAAATAAAAGGTGCCGTTTGTCAAGGGATTACGTCCCTCGAGATACGGGACCAGAGCAACAATTGTACGTAGACAATGCGTATGGAGTTCAGGTAGCACACAATTTGCCAAAAACATCAACCTCTTAAAATTTAAGGCTGTGCTAATTTAACCCTTATGTCATGGAACTAAAGACTCCCACTTCATTCCATGAGATGAAGATGAGACGATTCTATAGTTTGGTTTCCGCGAAAATGTTGTCTTGACTAGAACTTAAGAACTTCGCCGTTTTAATCTATCGCGAACAATATTGTGTTTAAACAAAGTTTGCTTTGTTAGCTGTGATAATCCTGATTGTGAGGATGTGAGGTAGGAATTGGAGGGATGGCAAACGATGACAATATTTTAGTCAACGGAGAGACTATGGGAGAGTATTTTATACAATATTGTCACGTCTCTCAATAAGTGGTATTTCCGTAACACTGTCTATAAGATGTATAAAGAGGACGACCCCATCATTGGTTTAAGACAAAGCAAACAGGATGTTAGAATTAGTTCATAGATTCAAAAATCAATACTTCCTCCAGGATGACCAAATTCCGCGAAGATATTTGAGTTAGATAACGTTTGCTCAGATGATGTTAGTTTTACATATCTCCACCGATGGACGTGTAAACAACAGGCAATAAGCGGCCATATAAATTATAACCGAATATCGATCCTATCTCTTAAACCGGGGTAAAAATGGGAACAAACTATTGACGCGACTTCGGCAAACCGAGATAAAATAAATATTTTAGGGTGGGCTCGCCCTAAACAAACACATTCAGGATTTGCTGACCGTCGATATAGTTTCAATTTAATACGCCGAAATTTCATCACTTCGATGTTTATTCAAAAACAAGCTTTATTATAGGGGTAGAGGATTGAATATTTTTGTGAGATTTTTCTTTAGCTTTAATCATAAACTTGGGATTGAAGGATAGAACATAACGCTATCTGAGACGTTGTTTGCTAATCATTTTTTTCGGGGTCTGCGAAGTTAGAATAATTTCTTTAGATGTTTGAAGTGTTTTAATTTCGGAAATTGCCGGAGCTTTACTCAGCATCAGATAGTGCTGTGCTTAATGTGCACTAGAGCAAGGTTTAACAGCAGGGCGTGTAATTAATATTGAGAATCGATTGTACGCTCGGGGCGGTGCGCAGTTATCGCGCGACTTATCAAAAGCCAGCAATATTTCTTCATTAACGACGTACCACGAGGTGCGACCCGTCGTCTTAACATCTGCTATAGATTTAAGATGCTGTTCTGACTTGAATATAGCAGTTTCACGACGTGCTGTTGCTTCATTTTATTTGTAATATACTGTCGTTATATCCATGATGGTTGCTGAATGTAAGAAAACAGAGGATGTATGGCTGTTTATAATCCCGTCCAAGTTGTAAATGTCAAGAGGATTGGTCGGATTTGTGGTGTTCCTACTTAGTGATAGGTTCTAGAATCGTCGTTTCTTGTATGATTATTATCAACACCTAAAAACTTTTTCTGTCAATAGTTTCAGCGATCGATGTCTCTAATTGTAAATCATTTACAGTTTTCTCTCCATTTAAAACGTGACGATAGTTCTTTTCTTAACTTAAATCATTACTATAGGTTTTTTTTACCTTCTTCGTTTCCATACTTTTGTTGTGTTCGATTGAAAGTATGATTTCAAACATTCTTACAATTACATATTTTTTATGGAACTTATCATTTAGGCCGCGTAATGTTACTGTTGCTCAGTCATCTGTGACTTGATTTTAATTTTGGTGTGTTCTATATAAAGAAATACGTTTTTACATTAAATGGAAAGTAATTTGTTGGCAATAAATTAATAATACAAATAACATTTCTCTAAGCCATACAAAGTTTAGGCTATTATAGTTATCGATGTCCAAAACAAGCATACAGTAAATTCCGGGTAGTGTTTTTTTTTTATGAAACAGAAGGCCTATTCGAAAGGCGATTTATCAAATAATATGACAGCATTCAACGAACATAATTTTAACGAAAATTGTAAAGAGTATTGTGTTTCATAATTAATGAAGCAAAAGGCTTTCTCGGTAACAAAATATTCCCGATCTAAGTTTCGGATCGTCATTACTCGTCTCTTTGTGCGACATTCTTTTGCGCCCAGGTGTTCATATAATTACATTGGATGGCGATAGACAAGGATAGCTAGATGACGAAGATGATAAAAAAGAAAGAGACGAAGTACCGGCCCTTGCGTTGATTGATAACTGTGACAAAAACGTAGCAGATGAAAAATAATAATTATTAGATCTATTGTTAAAGGTGTATGAACTTGAACAGGGGTGACGAGACGAAGAATATTTATTTTGTGTTTTGAAACAAATTGAAAGATTTTAAACTTATAATGCAGATTTCGGGGTCAAAGTCTGCCAGGACTTTGAATTATTTAACTTATAATAATTTGTAATAACTTTCTTTTAAGCCTCTACTAAATAAATAACGAAATATTGAATACAAAGTCCAACTACTAAAATCTACGAAAAAAATCTGATAAATATTATTGCCATATAAATAATAATGAACCATTGACAAAAACTAGATCAATACACGATGATCAAGCTAATCGACAACCCTGTATCGATGCATTTGCCGGCTGTGCAGTTTGCATTCAGTCAAACTAGACAATAAGCTGCGAAGCGCGCGCGCAGGTAGATATAACCCACAACATTCGTTTATATTTCCCAAAGTTACACATTTGGAATCCCAACTTTATTGCGTCTGTAATAAGGTTGTTTATATACAGGGTGTAAAATTTTAGTAGCATAATTAGTTGGTACAGGTGTACTTATTTTTTTAAATCTTTCATTAGCTAAGTTCGCGCTTTATGGATCACGATCGAGGGTAGACGGACGTGTCTTATTGTTTTGTCAAATACATGAGAAATTTTGTCAATAAAAGCTGGGTGGTTTTGGGGGCTTTGTTGCGTTTTACTTTACTTTACTTTACTTTACAATACTAGGGCCCTTTGATGTATTGATGAGATTTTTAAATTGCCAATGTGTGTTCAGCTTGATAAAATTGTTTTTTTTTTTTATATTATCAAAAGCTTAATTTTTTTAATGGAATTCTTACATATAGTTTGCAACAAATTATCAAAAAATGTCAGAAAGCTTATAAATGGTTAAAATTGTAACCAACATTGTAACAGAGTAATATGCTGATAAATATTAAATATTGAAAGGAGATATTATTTCTTCGCAACTATTTTTCAAATACGAAGTTCTTTTTTTTTGTGTTTGTCTTTGACCTTACCTTAAAAACATTAACCGTTACTTCATTTACTATCAAGACTACGCAATCATAATTCGCTATACTACAGTCACCATAACTACATTCCAACGGTGTTTTAATTATCGCGTAAAAATAAATTTTAAAAACCCTGACGGGAACAAAAGAAACGTCGTCGGTTTCCCGGAAATCATTTCGCGGTGGCTCTAAAAGCCTCCAAACATAATTAATACGGTGCTCATTAAAAACTTTCCTGACAGTTTAAGTATGCGTGCTAATTAGCAAAGACAGCGAAAAACTTAAATATTCTGAAGTCGCACGGTTTGCTTTAGACCTTTCATTATACGCCACTTTAGCCATTTTCATAATTATACATTTTTATTTAATTTATTGTTTCGTTTCAGTTTCCAAAGTTTTTAAGGTTTCGTTGAAGAATAATCGAGTTGAATAAGAAATAGATACAAAATTATTATTTCTCAATTTAGGACTTAAAACCCAATTAAGAAAACTCTAATACTTAATACGGAATACGAATAAATTAGGAAAATATCTCTACAGTAATAAGGTAGCAAATCGAATGTCCAAACGAAACAGAATATCATAAGCTTTGTCGGCATCCACAAAGCTACCAACAGCTAGTTACGGTTTGTTTAACAAATTATTGTTAATTATAGTTTGGGTAAGGCGAATTTTAATCTATGAGTTTTTGCTGTCCCCGCTTTTAACAAAAGATGTATTAAATGTACAATATACGAAACTGACAACCATTCTTTTGATATTTAGCATCGAATACCGTTTACTAAATGGAATCTTTATTAAGAAGAGATCAATTCAAAGGACTGAGATAACAGTTAACTTCCAAATTAATTAATTAAGCCCATCTAATAAGCCATCTTTGAACTTTCATTTCGATGACGTACTTTGGCATTTAATTTTTGTTAAAATATTTTCCTGTTGACCTACAATTGTAGCTGCTTATTTAAATCAATCTCAATTCACACTAGTCTATGTTACAGAGCTTCGACTGCGATTCCGAAAGGTCGATTTTCGTTTGATTGAAACTTTTGCTTCATCTTATGTTACTGTAAGTAATAGATATTATAAAGTAATTTACCGTTTATATTTGACTGATAACAGAATTATGTTTCTTTTATTACATTATGCCTGTCTTTAAGATACTTTTCTACTCCGACTCCGATAAATTAGATTTAAAAAACTCCGGTTTCGGTACCTCCATAACATCCCTTATCCACACTATCAGCATCGTGTTCGATTTTCTCTATTACGATTTCATAGTTACTCTATGTGCATCTTTAAAATATATACAACAGCAACAAACTATCGATTCTCAACGTTCATTTATTATTTGCCGAGTTTAATTACCTTCACTATTCGCGTTTATCTCACCAACCGATCTATATAAAATAAATCAATTTAATCTAATTAAAAGCATTACATGTTTTTTGTTCGATAACGAAACAAGACGAGGTATTAGGAGATGGAATCGTGAAGATTAGGAGGTGAGGTTGTATCAGCGGGTCACCGATCATATCTCCCGGCCGTACGTCAAACCGTCCATCCACTGTCGTGTTCTATCAATTATTTATATAATCTAATTTAATTTAAGTCCCCTGACCTTTCTTTGCACTTGGTTTAGAAAATATCTCTGGAAACGTTCGGAACAGCTCATGCAACTTTCATACGTCTTGTTGTATCTCTGTAGGGATCAAATTAGATTGCTCTGGTCAGTGTTATGCGCACGTTTCTAGTACGGTATTGCAAATCATCGTGGACTGTTAGTAATGAATTACAAATATTATTTCTGGTTGATTCTGATTTGAATTTCAATACGGTTTTGATGAACGACGCGGCTCGAGTCTGACGTATAGATATGTTGTGTTGGGTGATTTGTCTGTTTGCGTTGCCTTGTTTTAATGTAAAGCGTGAATTCGGTAGTTAAATAGGTTGTACGTGGTGCTAAGTGGTCGGTGGGCTGGGTGGCGCGGCCGCTCGGCCTTGCACCGCGTCTCGCCACGCAGTCTACAGCGGAAGTTTACGACCGAACGCCAGCCACTTTTATTGGCTACCTCACATCGAAGCCTCCTCGCAGCCTCCCATTCACTCCACAAGAAATATACTTTTTTATTGCTCTGTCACTCGGGTAATTTATTGACAATGAACACACGTGCATTTCTATTAATATTTTATGTCGTAAGAGTTTTTATGCGGCTGCGTCCGTCCGGGCCATTGTTGGGCCCCATCGGACAGTTTGTTTTATGTCCACTCTAGAGGTCCACTTAATTGTTGTACGAATTGGTCGTGATAGGTCGCTTCGACTGTGGCGCTGACATTTTGTTGTTCCATCTAGTCAGATGATATTGAAAGTAATCGTCGATTTATGCAAAAGTGTTTGCGGTGTAATCTATAATAAAAAATTAGAAGGGCATATAATTATGCAAGTGAATAACAAATTGATGGAATTTAGAATTGCTTGAACATTGAGATATATTGGAGTTATTAATTCTTATAAATATTATGGTGTTTTAAAAACGGTGTGAATATTTAAAAGAAATTTTATGGCTGGTTTAGCGCGTTAAACACGGACAAAGAAAGCGTTCGGGCTAATTGCAGGTTTTGAATGTTAATCGAACGATCGGCTGACTGACAGTGGGTCCATAAACAATCCAGGCTGTCGCCGTAAAAGTCGTGTGCGGTTTTTCATCGTCTGACGCGCAGCCTTTTGGAATTATACCCCAAATAATGACAATTCTTATGCTGTCTGCAGCGCGCTGTTCCATTGGTAATACGTGTCGATAAACGAAATATTATAAAGAATAACTCACTATCATCTATCTATAACTTAAGTTTTTCTTCTTTAGTAGGATATTACATCATTTACACGAGACTTATCTACATAATACTACCTTAAACCCGAATTATATGTATAAGTCGAAAAAGGGCACATAACTCATAATTGACAGTGGGGAAGCTCATAGGGCATCGAAAAAACTCATTGCTATTATTGCATTGTCAATACGACATGTGCTCAGCTTTGCCACGTTGAAATGCAATGCTGATTTTTTGACACAAGAATGGTGTCATAACTAATCTATTACATCGATTAAAATATTAGGAATAAATTAAAAGTGAAACTTTCGAGAGGAGGTTATGTTACTTTAGAAATACTTTTTACAGTTCCTCGTCTTATTTTAGAATTAAGTCCGCTCCATGTACAGGTGTGATGTTATCATAACTTTTTAACTAACTCAGAATTTAACATATACCTTGGATCAATATAGACCAATAAACACATCGCAACAGATCCATATAACCCGTACAATGGACAACAACACCGCTTCCTCATAAATAATCCCGGACAAAGTACTCTCGGACGACCGCAGAATATGCGCTATATAATTAACAGTTATACCTTCAAGAGGCCCTAACTCACGCGCATGCACGGCAGAACAATGCGCGCGATGTTCGGCACCTAATGGACGCGTTGATTGAGCCCCCGCAATAATGTTGCGGGATGCGCAAGCGCATGTGTGCGTGGCAGTGTGCGATACCGATGTGGGTGTGGTTTTGTAGCTGATAGATGTATAGGTGTGAAGTACTTTCGGTAATGGAAGGTAATAGCTTCATTTGTTTTGAGTGGTAATAGCTATTGTGAAACGTCACGTGGTTTGGCTAAATTCGATTAAATTGTGAATCGATTTTTCTTAAAACTGATATTACATAGTTGCAATAAGGCAACACGCCCGAAAGACCTAGAAGGTAATGTAAAATTTTGGAACACTATCCTTCTTTATCAACGAAAATGTTGGCATTCGATAGAGGAACATCTCTGCCTAGCCCCACGTAGTCAGATGCAAGATACACTTCAAGTAGCAAAACTTACTTAACATGGAAGTAGCTCGTACTTACCTGCAACAGAAATGTAAGATTAGAATCACATAAAATAAATCACAGCCAACTATTAACTACTAAACAAATAGATAGAGGCCCATTTAAAGTAATTGTTGAAGTCCCACTTTATTAAGCAATAAACTTCGGAGTGGGCTCGGAAATTCCTGCAGCATACCAGATTGGATTGAGTCTTACTTTTAGAGGGAAAGAAAAGTGAAAATGAGCTATCGACGGAATACAAACGCGGTAAGAAAGGAAGGGTGAAGGGGGGCGAGGATGCGCAGGAGTCGCTGCGTTCCGATCCACACGTCGCGGGCGTCGCGAGGGCATTCCGACGCTTTTTCAACAAATTCCCGCACGCCGTCTCGCTCGTCTAATTGCACTTAATTTCTGCTTCGTGCCTGTTTAAATACGGCCCAGCAACGTTTAAAATTGCTATGGAGAGCACCGAAGACACGGGTAAAGCTCTGTTTTCAATGGGCTGTGAAGTTCGATTGCCGATTAAAAATGTTGCCTTTTTGCGAAATGGCGAGGAATTAGCGATTACACTTTGTTTTAAGAGGTTTGGGTTAAAATGATGCGATTAAGTTGAAAATTGTTGCGATGACGATAAAGCTTAATTTTTAACCAAAATTTAAAGGCAATGTGTACATACAAACGTATGACTGTGACTTTTAATTTGTGGACAATCTTTAAAGGGGTGATTGTACTCAAATAAATGAACAAAACTACGGAACCAACTCAAATCAAAATGCAACAGCTCATCTTTGTTTTCATGTTACAGAATGGGTTGTACAGTAAAAGTTATTCATATTTATGAGTGCCTACTTTCGCTCTCTCAAAGATTGCCAACGAATAAAAAATCACCTAGTGTATCTTTCTAGCATTACAAATTATTTTAGCACTTGATAATGTATCGTAGCCTGTACACCCAAAGTGAAAACAAATATTTTGATACATCTGTGAAATTCGTGATAAGCGAAATAGGCTTATGTAACAAAAAATGTAGAGATTATTATTCCGTTTATTTTTTATAAACTACGAGCGAGGAGCCGCAGTCTTCTCACGAGACGCCGATAGCACTGATTGAGAGCTAATTATGGACTTCGCTTGAACTACAAAAATCGCCTTTACTGCAACGATATAAAGACCCCGTCGAAGTAACATTGTTATAGACATGCGGTTGACTACACAGCACTACACAAATCCCGCTGGCCGAATGGAAGTATCATGAAACGTAATGACTAGCGTCAAAACCCTATTCATTTGTTTTATTGGATATTTTTCAACCTCTCTGATTATTAATTTTTATTGAACACTTAGTCTCAGCATTAGAGCTTTACACACAGACGAATCTGATTAACTTTCACATAATAAACACTACATACGAACACCAAGGAGTGTAAGTATCAAAACCCTTTTTCCTTTTGCAAATATCAGTGCAGTAAACGTAATAACATCGTGTAGACGAAGCAGTCTTTATTACGTTTGACATTGAAGCTGATAGCTTGTATCATTTAGCTTGTTAGCGAACGCATATCACTGATACTTAACCGCGGCCTGCTATTACATAGTAGCAATGTAACTTAAATCACACCCAATTTAAAAGCAACAAGAAAAACGAGCTAAGAAAGCATGGGAAACATGTAACGAGGCAAACCTATTAAAGGGGTGAAGCGTACAGAGATATCTCACGATCCTTACTCATTACAAATTATGAGCGCATTCCTATCAGACTCTATTAAATATGAAGGAAATGACTTTTTGAAGCATAGTGCGAGTGATGCCATGCAATTAATCTAAACGAATAAAGCTGAAGAATGTTTTGATTCGTTTGTTTTAAAATCTCTTTAATTCCCAGTCGAATCTGAAACGATATTTTGGTGTATGATAGCCAAATTCATGAGGAATAGTATAGTCTATATAACATTACGCTAGGATCTACGGGAGCAGAGCAGCAACCAAAGACGCTTAACCCAGTTGTATAAAACCACGTGGACGAAGTCGCAGGCAGAAGCTAGCAATTATGATATAATTTCAACAAAAAGTTTCTGACCGGATTAAATGACAAATTGCAAGATGGTAAAAAATGCTCGCATGCGCTGTAATGACCAGCCATGTCAGCCTTATGATCGGTATTGGAATATGGCATTAATTAAATAAGTAGGCCTGATAACAATCTTAATGTTGGAGGTTAAAGATAATAATCGTATGACCATGTTAAACATCTGAAGTTATTTCAAATAGCTCCATTACAGATGTCATTAGGTTCAGGTGATCAATGTGATTAAGATCTCTGTTCTTTTACTCGTTTTATTCAAATCGAGTATTTTTAAAGACGGCCGTGTGACGTTGTAGATTTTGTAAGAAACATGCAACAGGTATGCTTATCTGATGAGATCAGTGATCAAGCGAATGATAGTATTACAATCGTTAAGAGCGTCAATCGATACCGATAACAACTCGAGATGAGCAAAAGAAACAATCACGCCTAAAGTTAAGCCTGTTGGGGCTCCTCTGACACGACGTGACACCTCAAAACAACCTTTGTACTCTTGTTACCTCCGTAACGACCACCCGATAAGAATAGAAACAGAAATTCCACAAGCGCGCGCCGATTAAGCCTCCAGGAGAAAATAAAAGAGATTGTTTATAAAGCAAGAGCAGACGACATGACAATAGACGATGGTGATGAACCGACTCCTCGACGTTAGGCACACGACAATACACATCAATCCAAAATAGTATTTACTACAAAAGATTTAAAGTTCATTAATTTTAAGACGTGACCAAAACATGTGACTTTAAGAAGATGATTAGGAAAAGTGGGGGCGTGATGTGCAAGAGAGAGCGCGAACCGTGCTCGAGCGAGAGGTCCGACCGCGGAGGGTCACAGGCGTGATGTCAGGTCAGCCACTTTTGCACCTCGCCATAACAACGCGTCTCAAATTATTATGGACGTTTGATAAGTGTTGGGAGATTGCACAGTCTTGGTACTTTATGATGCTAATTAAGTGTTTACGTTACTAGCCGTAGTACATTGTTGACACTCGACGACGGGCGCCCGAGACGGTTTGTTTGAGGAAACGTCACTCACACTCGACTGCAGTGCTTTCACCGGTCAAACGTTTACAAAGAGAGCATTGACATCTACGTACATATACCATCGTGAAAAAAAACAAACACCTATCGTCTGGACTGGACAATTATCTTTAGATACCATTCCGATGATACGTTATCAATCGCTGAAGAATTTCATCTGAACCACTGATAAGATAACATCTCACGATTTATTTAGGCTAAGAAGCAACTTTAAAATAGCCATAATAAAATAATATTAGCGTAATAACGATTTGTAGCAATAAAATCAGTTATGACTTTGGCCAATAAAGATGGTGGATCTCTCGGCGTTTTAAAATAACTGAAGATTAAGGGAGGAAGACTTTAGCCGTCTGAATCTATAACGCCAGTCTCTTAATGCGTCTTAATGTGTATTTTACGATTGTTACACAAGACGCGAGCAATTTTACATCGGTTAAGCGATGTCTATCTGGCGTTATTAAATCTTCTGATGTTCCGAAACATCAAATTATGAATGAGAAATAAATCAACAGGGGCGATCGTAAAATGCTTTATGTTTTTGTTCTGTTCGGTCGGTTCGATTACTCTCCCAAATTGCCCCAGATGTGGGCACGCGCAAAATCATAATGTTTTCATTCTGTCTGTATCGAAATTAAAAATAAAGTAATAGTCCATTTTGATGTTCCTTTCAGCAAGCGCTTGTGATTTAGCCTAAGATGCTATTGATCATAAAATTGTACGAACCAGATTGATTTTAATCTATCGATGGCTGTTCTGTTCCGCGCGTAAAAACTGGTGACGCAGAATGTACCGACATTTATAAATGTTGTTGTCTTAAATGCAAAATGATATAATAATATCGAATTTATATAATTCATGAGCGAAGTATTTGTTGGAAATATTTACCTATGCATGAAATTCAGGGCCAAAGATTTCATTGGACAATAAATGGCATAACATATGACAATTCTGGAATGACCATCATAAATTTTGCCTTGCAAATTGGGAACTCATTTAAATGTGCGCAAAAGCATAGTAAATTTAATATATTTTAAAGATAATGGAATCAACCTTTTGATCGGGTATCATAGACGCATTACCACTTAATGAAACATTATGAATAGATCACACATTAGGGTGCAACCTATGATAAATGCTCCGCGCATGACTGGCGGTAAGTCCCGTCGATTCCCGATTGGCATGACATTATAGAAAGTATTTGCAGCACAGTGTACGGTCAGGGACATGCTATCAATCAATATTATGAAATACAAGTCAGGTGTGAAAGCATTAGTGGTTTGTGATATGGATTAGTTTGATATCAACTGGGATTTGATTATGTCTTCATGAACATAGTGGCAAAAGCCAAATAGTTAATCGACTCCTATATCAAAAAACGAATCGTTTTGCTTATCAATCGTAACTCTAACTGATCCTTTGAAAGACGAGTCTCCAAGCTAGCATTTTAGGAAATCTTATTCTAAATGATAACTAGGTAATTTGTGAGTTTAGATTTCATCACGATGTCTTTGTTCTCCCTAATCCTGAGTGACTCAGGCAGACAAATGACATTGAATAAGTTAAAGGGCAAATGGCACCTGAAGATGAAAGATCTTTTATGTAACAATATTACCTTCGCGAAATTGTATAACAGATTACAAATCCTGTATTTAGACATAATATGAAAACCAGTAAAAATAGAAATTAATTGTAATTCAAAGAATATTTCATTCATTATTTCAGTCCGCCAGTCAATAAGCTTATTTTGCTTTTCTCAGAATATTTACGAATATAATACAAAGAGCCTTCCTTAAACATTATAACAATTTTAATATGCACAGTATCGTCTGATTTGAAATTCATCAGATTGATTAAGAGCCTCACATTACCATAACAGAGAAAAAAAACTACCCCGACTCGGTTCTTTAAAACACACAAACAATTGAACGAACTCAGAAAAAAGCCGTGATCAAAACCTGAACTTATACAATGACAGCAGCATGTTGATTCAATCACAAAAAAACGGGAATTCGAACAAAAAACAACAATTAAATATCGAAGCCTCTCGGCCGCCCGAGAAATATTTAGAATACGTTGCCGAAGACACAATTTCTTTTTTTATTACTAAAAAATCTCTACACGTGTCCAGAGATGTCGTCTTTATTGGTTTAGTCCAATTAATGGCGTCTAATGTTCCCAGAAACTGGCTCTATGACAATAAATTACTAATTTTCGTTTATTTGTATTGTATTTTGAATTTCGAATTCGTTATTCAAATTTCTCCTATAAAAAAACATTACTCATAATAAAAAAGAAAATTAAGTTTTTGATTTCAAAACTCGACCATAAAGATAATGATAACGAAAATAGTTTAACGAAAGTTACATTTCAAAGAGTTTTCAATAAAAAATAAATAGAGGAGAATCGCTGAGATTTACGAATATGACTTTTCTATGGCTATTAAGGATCTTACACAATGGCAGCGATATTATCGTGGGTTTAATTTGCAAATGCTCGATCGATATAGCTGGCTGAGTGATTGAGACTGAGCGTACGGACGCATTGACAGTGCACAGCATTCTATGTAAAATATGAAAGAGTCTCGCTCCCGGTCGCCGATGCCGGACAAATGACCCTCCAGATGGATGTGGTACTCGTGTTGAGAGCTTAACTAGGAATAGGAATGTACATAAACTATGTACAGTGAGCGTGGATGGAAATACTAGAGGCTTCCAATGGATTTGAGGCGGACATTTTCTCGAGTATGGAAATAGGTATGTAACGACTGATAAAGGTTACAAAAGTTACAAAATATTTATAGATTGAGAAATCTTTTCAAATAATGACATTTTTAATGCGCGAATAAATTGACATCATCAACACAAGTTTATAAAAAAAAAAAAATATAAATACAGACAGCTTAACGCTTTCAATACTCATATATGATATAACGGGCAATTTAGATTAATCATATCTTACGACTTGCCAGATTTGATCTAGTTTTAATGCCCACTACTATTTGCTTACATCCGTAACACTAGTCTACTCGATGTCCGGCTCATCCAAGCATTCTCACATCTGACACATTGGTCATTCCACACATGCATAAAACAAGCGGTGACCGCGGCCGGTGCCTACCACTGATTGAATTATGGTTGCACTACAACTGATTAATGCGACATCCACCACTGACGTACTATTGTCTGTTCCAATCTGCATCCACCAATAAGAGAGTAAAACGATCTCCGACCGGATCCGGAATGTGTAAGTATCAGCATTTTGTCTCTGTGTGTTCCATTTTGTACTTTGTTACGTTGTTTGTAGTGTAAGGGTTTGGATGCACACATTCGCAATTTTATATTTAGAATCGTTTTTTGAAAATTGAATGTTCTGTTTTTATTTGTTTCCATTTAAATGTAACGGTTGTATTTAACATGTTTTGGATTGATTGCTTTTATATGGTAAACTGTAGATTTAAAAATTGTAACATAATTATGAGTCTACGAATTTCAAACACCTAATCATACAAATCAATAAAATGTCTCAAGACTAAACAAGCCGCGGCGGACCTTTTCCTTAAACAAACAAAAATAAATGAAAATTCAAAGGCCAAAATATAAAACGATAAGAGGATTAGGTGGAACGGAGATGACATTGGAAATTAAGGCTGTTTTCTTTTGTAATTTTCCCCCGTCTCACCCTCGGGTGGCGGGGAGATTGGGGTACGTTAAAAATGTATGTTTTCTCAAGTCCCCGGTCAGCGGGGAGGCTTCGCTCGGATAATTTTCAGGACATGTCGGTGTCCACACGCTTTATGACCTGAGACAAGCGGCGAAATCTAATTTTACGATATATGCGCCGCTAGATTGTTTCATTTTCTTTTCTTTGCAAAGATTAAAGTTTTGATTAACGTAAAATAATAGTTTATTATTAAGTTAAGGACCGAGGTAACTACGACAGTTTCTGGATGATGATTTTAATACTAAAAGCACCCTTCACACGCATCTAATTTGCAAAACGTGGCATTTACATTAGCCTAACTACCATAAACTATAATAAACGGCTATATCTCAAACGGAACGCAAAGAAGCACGACAATGGCCGGTCTACACGGCGCGTTCCGAACGCCGTAATTAAAGCGATACGCGGACAAAAACGCGCGGGCGGTACGCGCGGTGTTCGCCAGACGCGCGCGTTTTTACCGCGCCAAAAACATGTCGCGCGAACGCTCCGACCTGCAATAAATTAGGCCGAGTGACGAAAGCCGACACCGACTCAATACCCGAAGGCGTTAAATAAAAACATTAAAGGCTGGTTGAAATAATCGACGGGAAAAAGCTATATTGGACCGATTTGGTGGCGACAAGGGCTCGGGAACGTGAGTGGATGCGCCTCGTTTCAATCTGGCGCTCGAAGAGTATTTTACGAGTATTTGTATTGGCTTTTACTTCTTTCAGAGCTCGAGAAATGATAGTGTAAATATACGATTTCAGTTTGAGCAGATTGCGGGTATTAAGACATATTCGTATTTACGAGACGCTCAATATGTTGTAACCTTTATATTTGCTATTATGAACAAAGATGTAAACTTTCCGAGTATTTGACGAGACAAAGCTTTTACATTTCTATTACTACAGATCTTTATCGGTAAATGAGATCTGGTGCAAATCTGCGCATTTACTTAGCGAGGTCTAAAACATAACAATAAGACAATTTGTGACGCAGCAGCATCTGATAATATCCGTGGACTTGACAACTTACCTACATAGGTATTTAAATACGCAAACAGAATCATTTAATGTATCTACCTACTGTTTATGAAGGGAGGGCGATGTACCTTTGACGTCAGAAAAACGGCGATTTGGTTAAGTGAAGCGATTTAATTGCACAATGTTTATTTGAAATTAGAATGCGAGTATCGAATTGTGTTTGCGAATAAAAAAGTATGACATAGCTTCGTTATGGTCAACGTTTCGGCCCAAGCTAAAGCGACTGAAAGCAGTTTCTTTTATAAATCGTCTAAAATATGATCTGTTTAATATTTCAATTAGTATATAACTATGTCCTATGCTATGTGCTTATGGTTCTTTTTCTACAGATTTTTGTAGAACATAACTTAACCTACCTATAATAACTGTCTACCAACTGCCATAATACAGTCGTGTTAACCTGATATACACGATAATGGATATTTAACAGATCAATAAATAAGTCAGTTATTGAATTTCCTTGAATTTATTGTATTAAGTAATATATGTGAGTAAATGCTTTTCAACGTGTTGTTTGTATTCTAGAACATTATTTAGAATTTCTTACCCTCAACAAAAATGGTGATCGTTTTTTTTATATAACATGTTTTGCTCTTGACTCTAGTCTAGGTCAGAAGTGTCATAGACAATGTTTATGATAGAGTGAGCTTACCCATAAGAAGCTTTTTCACCTTAACTTTAAATAGTTGCGTTCGGAAACTAATTATTCGGATTACTCTCGTTTTGGCAGCCGAATTCGTGGCCCTTGTTTTTAAGAACATGTATTTCTCCCATTATACTGACAAAGAAATCTTAAAATTAAGTCTAACCTACGCGACCTTACGCAAAGAGACCTAATAATATACAATATCATATGGTAATAGTCTCACTCCAGAGAAAAGGCTTTTTCTCATAAATGATACAGAAAAGAAACGAATATATTAAACGGCAATAAAGCGACAAACTGGTTTATTTTTAGAATTTCATGAAGGCACTTAAGTACGTTAATAGCAAAGGACATATTGGCTATGTGGGAAGTATTTTGAAATGAGGAGTAAGTACCTCTCCTAAGTAACTCTTAACAAGTTCATGATAGACAACAGACAACATACAGTCTCAACCACGAAATATGATACATTTGTAAATGCCATTAGAAAGTAATGCCAGCAGAACCTGACTGCCTCATTGGTCGCAAAGTGGTTGCAAAGCGCGACTGCTGAGCATGAGGTCTTGGGTTCAATTCCCAGATCGGGCAAAGTGTTATTGGGTTATTCCATCAGGAATTTCTCAAAGCCTCAGAGATTGGATTTGAGCCCGGTTGATGGCAATAGGCTCGCCTCCTATTACATGAGAATAAAAACATAACTGGCGAAATGTGGGTGTACTAATAAGTACACCTCTGCCTAACCCTTCGAGGATTACAGGCGTGATGTACACAAATGCGCACAAATTACTAAAGTACTTTTTAATTTTTTATAGCGTATGTGTGGAGTTTCTTGTCCATTCTTCTGTTCAAAAAACAACCTTTTAGAAAATTCTAGATTTCATCCATTTTCGTTACAAAATAACGTTCAAAAGTGCCCCATTAAAATAACAGTAACTTAAACAGGAAATTGGAGGTTGTATCTAAGCGAACGTAACAGCCAGCAGATACTTATACAAATATTTGTCTCCGCTTATTTTATGGGTGCGCTAGCGTCGACCTTCTAAGCACGTTCACAGTGACGTAGCCAAGAAAACGTAACGGGTAGTCGTGTTGACGTGGAAATGCAAATAACTCCTTTCCAACGTATCGGACAAATTTGCGTTTTAAATATAGAACTTTCAATCCCAACGGTAATAGGAATGTTTAGAATTCTAGAAAGTTCGAGAATGTTAATCATTGGTAAGATATAAACCTCTTTTGTTTGGCTGAAACAGATTAGACTAACGTCTCTTAATATTAAGGTCAATATTGAGGTATTGACTGACCTTTGTTATTGACTAACGACCCGTCCCGGCTTCGCACGGGTGTATACTAACTATACGTATAAACCTCCCTCTTGAATCATTGTATCTATTGATGAAAACTGCATTAAAATTCGTTGTGAAGTTTAAAAGATCTAAGCGTACAGAGGGCGGAAAGCTACTTTGATGTATACTATGTAGAGAAGTATTGACTATTACAGAATGATAACTTTACAAAAGACAGTAAAATAAAATTATTGTTGTTAGAGTGATTTAAAAGCCATAATTTATAAGTTATCTTTTTCAAAGTCAAAAGTCAAAAGTCGAATCATTAATTTAAATTAAACTATTTACAGACACTTATAAACAGTCAAGGAGTCAATTAGTTAGTCTGAAAGTTTAAGCTCCCAAAACGTAGGTAGGGCTTTATTAAGAAAAGCGAGCAGGAATATTATATTTCCATAAGTTTTCATATATATACGAGTTAGTAGATAATACGAAATATTTTGTACAAACACGAAATAAGACGGAAAGTCTTGTAGTCGCAAAGTATTGATCAATGCATTTCAAAACGTGTCGACAGCTAAAGCCCAAGCCTCACAGGTGGCCAAACCAGCCTCCATTCTCAGATTATTGTACTTCCTCTCACAGAGGGGGGAGTGTTATGCATGACATATCTCAGCTCCCATATTGATGTATGTACGTTACGTACTGTACTTCACTTCGGAATAATATATTTATATTTTAATAATATGCTGAAGGAAGGGGACATTTTACACGTGTAAGCTCCGTAAGTACCTATGATTCACTGAAATGTTCATTGAAACAAGTTGTTTTTCTATACAACGTTTTATGAATGTAATTTTTTTGTTGTTCACGTGTGACAAAAGCGCCCTAAAAATAACGCGATTGAAGAAAAACGTAATACTTTTTTTAATAGAAAGTGTTTTAAAAATAGAACACAGTCTTATTCTAGAAATGTGAAATCGAATCTCGATTTAGGAATAGATCCGGGTAGGAATCTGTATGAATGATGATTTCGGTTCGACATTCCATTACTTGAGGATTGATCTAGAATAGGGATCTTAATTTTTCGCCAATGTTTTTGATTTTACTTATCGATTATACTAAGTAAAATTTATGAGAGATCTCAATACAGGACTTCATCTGTCTTTATGAGTCAGATCGGTACAGTCGTATAGTGAAGTGATTCTGCTTTTAGCTAGAACATTTGGTGGTTTATGATTGAAGTAATGTAGCAGATAGATATTTAATAATCATGAATATGAGATGTACTGGGATCGCTTGAGACTGTTGTAAATGTTCAGCGTATAAATAAACGATTTCTATTCATTGGCTAACTTTAGATTGCCTCTGATAAACACTGTAGTAAATAAGTAGTTACTTTTTGGCTTGAGTTCACCAAAATGTAGAAAATAGGTAACAAAAAGTCTTTTATGTAGTGTTCATCCCTAACAGGTGGCCAAAAAAAAGTAAAGTAACATTCCAAGATTAGATTTTTAAGACTACTCCTATCTTACACCTTCTCCACACTATTCTCAATCACTGCAACTCCTGAAGGCCAGAATAAACAGGGGCGACCACTCGAAAAGCGCCATTATAATGGCGCTCGTTGAATCCTGGAGAAGAGGTTGAACTGTCTTGGATCCCGCAACGAAATTAATTAGAAAAGAAACGCGAAGACATCTTATACCAACGAGAACTAAAGACCATGAATTTCAAAACTACGCTAGAGTAAACGCAAACCAAAATAAACAGCTTTAACTTCGCCATTTCAACATCCACTTAAATAAGTACTATTCCTAAAAGGTTGGAAACGAAAAGGAATTAGTATTCGAAAATGCAATTTCGGTGCAACGCCGAGAGCTGTCGTACCTACATAGGGGGCGGTCCAAAAGGGGTAGGGTGGGCCCGAGTACATATCCATCTTGTTAGGTATGCGCCCGGATGCGCCAGCTTCTACAAACACAATAAGAGCCTTGCCTTCGTACCCCACTCTCCCCCTGCCTCCTCTCTTATGGAAAACTTATTAGAGCGCGGCCCGCCGGGGAATCCTTTTTCCTTCGGTAAATATTTGAGGGAGAAATTAAAATTTGACAGCGGACGTTCTTGCGAGTTACGTAGGACGATGGAGTCTATTCTATATGCTCGTACGTGAGTCTTGAGGCGTAAAATGAAATTTAGATTGAGTTTGGACAGTATTGCTTCCAAGCTCTTTGTGGATCGTAATACATTTGGAGCTCGTATAAGTGTTTATGTTTACATTATTATTTATGCATGGGTTTAATGTTTGTCTATTTATGTGATTATTTACTTTATAAAAAGATTTAGCTTCGTAAATAAATAGTATACGTATTTTCTGACGCACATGAATAATATATTATCTGTCTATACATTTTTCAGGATTACTGAAAGAGTGACGAAAAATCAGTCTGTAATTTCTTTGGGAAAATAGTCATTTGAATTATGAATGATGACGTCTTTAAATAGTCATCATTCAAACATAGATATCAGACTCTAAATCAGTGATTACATTATACTTAGCAGATTCCAAACTCACACGAAGATTTTCCTCTAATTTTCCCAAAAACAGGAGCGCAATAAACAAACAGGGTGCGGTAAAAAACAATAATTCACACGTGAAACCAATGTAGTGAAAAATGAGAGAGGTGGTGAACGTGAGCCGAATAGGAGCACCCTGTGTTATAAATGAGAACATTTGCGTTCTGTATACGGACGCCATTTTGGAATTTGTCATTTTTTAATGGATTAGATATCGTATTTTTTACTCGCTGCAAGCTATATTTTAATAAAACGTGGAAAATATTATGAAGGCCCACGACTATGCTTGGTTAAGGCAATCACTGGGCATAATATTAGTACTTTAATACGAGTACCTAACTAACATCTACTTGATCATTAGTACTAGAGGTTGTCAATGAGAGAAACCAGACCACACAGCATGACAATCACGACAGATAACTGTTAAGATTGCACAACAGATTGGAAAGAAGAAGAAAAAAATTAGCTACTTATGTGACTGTTTTTTTATTCCATTTTTCTATGGTTTCTACATTGCTACAAGTGGTACACCTTACAACATACAACGTACAACGTAGAAGAGAACATTTTGAAAAAAGAAAACTGTCCTTTAACGGTTTTTTTTTACTTTGGTTTGGTTGACGGATTGGTAGCTAAGTAATCCTTTTGGATAGCTTAGCAACCAATCATTGGCCCAGATGAATAACGTTTAATCATTTTACTATGACTAAGCATTATTCTTGTCACTGTCACATAGCTGTCAAACGACGAGTGCCAGATAGATACGGGAACGTAGCTAAGCCAAAATACGAGTCAAAGAACGTTTATTTATCTCGGCCCTAAAGTTACCTTTGAAGATCTACTATTCCATGATTACCCAAATCACAAAAAAAACCGAATTAGCTACATAAACTGTATCACAAACCCAGCGAGATAAAACCTCATCATTGTACCCCCAGTACAATCAACTTAGATGTTATATAAAAGCATTAAGGGGTAATGTCTTGGCAGTAATTAAAGGCCGGGGGTAGGGGAGGGGGGTGGTCGGAGGCTGCGCGGCTGGGCGTGGTTGGCGCATGCGTAGAACTGTTTAATTACAGAGGAAACAACAGCTCATCGACGCCTCGCGTTCATTAGGAGGCGGAAGGGAAGGGCGTGAAAGTAAATGCACCCTTAATTAGACAGCCTTAAGATCGGGATTGCGGAAAAAGAATAGGATGTGCTGTTAGATCTTCTGGAATTGGAGTACAGAATTAGGAGGTTCCTTAGGGAATGTATACATAAAACTTTTGTTAGGATTGCTTTTCCTTTAGTTGGTTGACGCACGAGTACCCACAATTACAGCGAATGTTACTATGAACCTTTTTAAAGGACCTACGGACACAGTGACTCAGTAAACCTCTTATCATTCCCATGGTGTGTCTTTAAAAACCTTCCCCTAACGATATATGCATTGGAACATTAGAAGATACAGACGTAACTCGTAACATTCAAATGAAATGGGCTCGAAATTGTAGATAAGGGGGCTTTATGAACGAAATAAGAGGGAGGGGGGGTTAGAGGGGGAAAGAGGGAGCGAGCCTTTCATATATGTGGAGGAATACGAAGCTTAATATGTTGGGAAACGGAGTGTTTTGATAATGTTGGCTTAATAAGACTGCTATTGTACGTACTGATCTGCACTGTATTATGTAGGTGTTACATGTAAAAGGTAACGATATTACCTACTTATCTTATAGGTTATATAAGTATATAGGTATGTTCTATAATACAACATAGGTATTTATAACTTTATAACTCTGCATTAACTTAAGGGGTTAATTAAGGAAAATCCGTTCTTAGCGGATGTCTACTAACTGTAGTCTACCTCCCTGTCGAATTTCATCTTTATACGTCAAGCGGTTTTTGATATTTCGTGATGATGTAATGTGTGACCTCTTGCTTTTATATATTTAGATGATTGTAGGATTGTAGGCACTGTTTTTTTTTTTCAAGTATTTGACAGGTAACTTCTGAAAGTTTCCATATGACTAGAAAGTCAATTAAAAAATGTGTGACACTGCCATGTTAAATAAAAATAGAAGCCAAAAGGAACCGTATTCATATGGACAGAAAAAAAAAAAATTGATTAGTTAAAACTAATTTTTAATTATAATAAGTAGGTGTGATAGAAATATGTGGGTGTGCCATTTTGATAACATTTAAATAGAACTTTCAAAGGCTAAGACAAATAAGTCGTGACCTTTGTGTCCCTTTCGACCCTGGTTGTGTTTCATTTACAAGTAACGCGACACATGTAGGTGAACGTCTGAAAGACTTACTGAATTAATAGCAACTGGCATTAAATATGTACTTGTTATTGTTGAAATGTGACACGATTTACTTCATATACTTAGATAAAAGTTTTAAGACATTGGTCCTTTTTACATAACATAACATCACGCCTGTAATCCCCGAAGGGTTAGGCAGAGGTGTACCCATTAGTCCTGTAGTATTATAGGTCCTTTTTTATTTATATTTAGAAGAAAATTATAGAAAACTTGACACCAAGAAAGTAAAAATAAAAATCGCGGTTAGTAGCTACTAATTTTATAAAATAAAGTATATAAATAATTACTTTATGGTTATGTAGGGATTTAAGTAAATGGAGAAGCCAATTTACCATCATACTGTACCATCATACTGTAAAGTAATTAGCGTACCAACAGCTATTAATATAAATCTGTTGAAAATATTTATCAAGGGATTGTAAGGTTTAACTTCAATTACAGAAGTCGAAGTTATTAATAAACTACCTAATTTCATTGAAATACGATACATAATTAATTGGCAAAACCAACGTGATTGGCGTCTTAATAGGTACGGAAAATTGACCTGATTTACGGATCCCGTTTCCAATATTAATTAAATAACTGTTTACCAAATTATACGGCAAAGACTTAAATAGGAACCTTAATTGGATGTATATACGTGATACGTAAAGCAATTAGTATGTTTTAATTAAAGAAAAAATGTGTAGGTATAGACATAACATAACGACAACCAGTAATCCCCGAAGGGTTAGACAGAGGTGTACATTGGCCCAAATTTGGCTAGTTATGTTTAAGTCCCAATAGGGGGCGAGCCTATTGCCAACAACCAAAAAAAACTGCTGAAAAAATCCTGATGGATAATCCGAATAACTCCTTGCCCGACCGGGAAATCGAAACAGACCACAGTCAAAAATTCTAAAAATGGTGTTCGTGCCTCGTAAGCCGTCTAGTTATTATGCATTTAATAAAAAAGTGATATGTTGACATTACAAATTTTCAATGCAATAATTGTTGTCATTTATTTTGAAAAATTACGAACTGGCTAAACAAAGAAAATATTTGTTCAAAACTGTGTTTGATTGTACTTCAAAAATCCGATACATGAATTAGATTCATTTTTATTTAAACACAAGACTTTTGTGTTAACTTTACGAGTCAATGTCTCTTATAACAATGCAAAGAATCACGTGAGCCACCATTCAATATCCAATGAAATACATTTACAGTCAAAAAAGTACACGTTAAAATATACAGGTCGTTCGAAAAGTTTTAAAACGTTATTTTTATTGTTCGTGGGTACAGTGAAGGAGAAATGTCTTGGCATACCTAAATAGTATGATTTAAATAAGAAATGTAGGCACGCGACAAGGTGGCGGTACCCATGTAAATCGTTTCAGGAGCACGTCACGTACCGGTGAAGGGTGCATATATTTTTGATTTGTTCTACGCTAGGCAAATTCTTTTTGTACTTCATTTTTGACATATTGTATGGGGGAATAATTTAGGGGGTAATTGAAATGCTTTTGTCACGTTGTTGTGGCTTTAATCCTAATCCTATAGGTACTATGAGGAAATTTTCCGCTTAGAAGCCAAATTCATAAATGCGAAAATAACTGATTGTCTGTTACGCTTTCACAACCAAACCAGTGAACCGATTTTGATAAAATTTGGTACGGGGTAAGCTTGAACCCTAAGAAAGGACATAGGACATACTTTTTATTCCACTACTTCGTCTACGTCCGCAATAACCAACATTTACGCGGACGAAACCGTAGGCAAAATCTAGTAATATAAATCTGAAAGTAACTCCGTCTGTCTGTCTGTTACGGTTTGACGACTAAAATACTAAACCGATTTTGATAAAATTTGGTACGGGGTAAGCTTGAATATTAAGGAAGCACATAGGCTACTTTATTCCGCTACTTCGTCTTCGTCGGCGTGGCAAAAGCTAGTTATTAATAAGTGAATAAAAACCTATTTACTTCAAAGATCTACTCATTGAAATAGACGAATGATGATCATGTTTCACGTAAATTAGACAGGCAATAAGCTGAAAAAGTGTAGGTGTAGGCATATTATTATTTAATATAAATAAAGCAACATTACATATTTATAATACACTGTATTTTATATTGCAAGTTTATCTTTAAACGCTTGAAGATTGTTTATTTTCCTAAAAGAAGGTAAACAGGAGCGATATTACGAGAGTATCAGGTTTTGGTGGTGTGCCAAGTATAGAAATAACGTAATGAGTTTTAAAATTGGCAACTATCGTTAACTTTATGATATTAACTACAACATTTTTAGTGCAATTTATTTGGAGTGTATTAGTAATATCGGATTAAATTATGACTTGAACTTAATAAGTTTTAGCACCTAGGACTTTATTTTCTGAATTGTGCTTTACATCCCTAAGTCTTTAAATTAAAAACCCTTTTGTGAAAAATCTTAATATTATAAATTACGCGCCACGTTGTTTGTCCGGGATGACCTCCTAAACTACTGATCATTTTTTGTGAAATATGTCTTACTGTGTGTGATTTGGTCAAACATAAAAGATAGGATAGTTTTTATCTCGATTATTGACCTCAATATTTTTACTTACTTCAAGCCACAGTAACGCGTGGCCGAATCAGCTAGTAACCTTAAAAAAAATCTTTTATTTCCATTTGAGGTGCAGAACCCCAATAAATACGACAAATTAAAAAAAAAACTTTACTGACTTTACGCAAGACAAATACTGTAAAAGTCTAACCCTAAAACACAAGCATTAAATACCTAATACCTACATGAAAAATTCCAATCAGTCACTGCAACATACAAACACAACAAATCTGTACTCTATCCATGTTAAAACAACAGCGACACATTTCCAGGGTTCGGTAGGGGGAGGGGCGAAGGGGGGGGGAGTGATACTACCCTGCATATATCCCTCCGTTCCTTCATTTATCTCTATGTCGCGCCCGACTCCGAATTACACCCAGAGATGTTCGATTCCAAGATATGTATCTGGGTTGTAATTTTTCTTAGCCATTTTAGTATTCAAGACACAAAATGTGGCCACGCGATATGCCTAATGCGATTTATATTTCACTGTATGTGTGTTACACACGGGTAGGTCGGGTTGTGTGGAATGTTGTGTTGTTGGAGGTATTTAGAACAGTTTTGTTGTGGTAATGATACCAGATATTTAGGTGATTTTTGAATGACAGTGTTTTGTTTTAACCCGACTGCTGCGGAGCCCGAAAAAGGGTAGTGTTTTTGTTTTGTACGGAAGTCAAAGGGGATGAAGTCGTATTTTTTTTTTGGAAAATATTGACCTTTCGAACTTTTTTATAGATTTTCTCAACAACATCACGCCTGTAATCCCCGAAGGGTTTGACAGAGGTGTACCTATTAGCACACCTAAATTTCGCCAGTTATGTTTAAGTCCCTTGTAACACGGGGCGAGCTTATTGCCATCAACCGGGAACAAATTCAGACTCCGAGACTGCTCCTGAGAAATTCTTGGTAGCAAAACCCAATAACATTTTGCTCGACCTGGGAATTCAACCCGCGCTTACAACCACTGGACCAACGAGGCAATTTTTTAAAGTCAATTATTAGATTTTGGTAGAGCTTTTAAAAGTAAAAAGAAAAGGGTGTAATGATGTTTACAGCTTTCAAGTTTATGAAGAGAAAAAATATTATAGGAACAATGTTGGTTCTAAATCTACACCTGATTGAAGCAATAAGGTAGCCGGGAAAAGCTATTATAGGTTTTCAGCGCAGAAGACGTCGTCATTCAGCTTAGCCGGACGCTGGACCAGAGTAGCCATTTTGTAATAGATGAGCTTTTCATAAAGGTTATTTTGGAATGATGAACAACGTTTTAAAGGTACAATTAGGATTAAGACTTTTATAATTTCTGCAGAGCATAAAGGGACATGTCTATCATGCACTTGTTTATGACCGCGATTTCGTTCGCGTGAGTGTTGGTTATCACAAGGATCTTTTTTGTGTGGATCACACTTTGCCTTGCAGTGGGACATTCCCAACTATATTTGGGTTGGCTTTTAGTCTTACCGAATGCAGCTAACTACCAGTATTTTACATTTAGCAACTGCCTATCTGACCTCCACAACCCAAAACTGTGTTTGAAACTGGGTAATACGATAGCCCTTGGTAAGACTGGTTGTCGGACTTTCGGGTTTCTGACGACCAAAGATGCACGTATGGCCAACAGCTTAACGTGCTTTCCGAGGCACGAAGGAGTCTCGGTGTGTAAAGATGGTTAGGTACCTATCCACAGACCAACAACGGCAAGAGTAGTTTAAACTGATAGGTCGACCTGTGCGGCTGTTATTAGCCACGAGCACCTTTATAGAACACTAGCGTATGCCCGCGATTTCGTCCGCGTTAATGTCGGTTTTCTGCGAAGTTTTATTTTTTTGCGTAGAACCCTAATTCTTTTTCTAAAATAAAAGTAGGTAACCCTAAGTTACTTCTGATTACATCAGCTATCTGCCAGTGAAAGTCCCTTCAAAATCGATCCAGCCGTTCCAGAGATTAACCGGAACAAACAGACAGACAGACAGACAAAAATTTTAAAAATGTTATTTTGGCGTAAGTTCCGTATATACATTCATGTGCATGTAGTAAAAAGCGGTTAAGTTAATATACAAACAGACACTTCAATTTTATTTATTTGTATAAAGTATAGATTAATTTCAGCAGAAAATAATGAATTTGTTCTATCTTCCATCCACTTTATCTCGGCCTCTAAACTCTTAACATATAAATCTAGCGAAGCAATCAAAACACCAATATCATCCGTATGTAGCACTTATGTAGGTAAGGAAAAATCTTCGGAGGGAAAATGAAAAAAAGTCAATGATTGAACGTCATACCTATGGGAATAAATTTAGTGAGGGTGGCAGAGGGGGCGCCACGTGTCACCCAGTTGAATTGTCAATTTGATTCCACGAAGAAGCACCTACATTATTAAATAAATATAATACTTACGTATAAGTATATTGCTAACGAAACATCTTCACCTAGGATTTATTATTTTATTATTTATAGAACTAGCATATGCCTTCGACTTCGCCCGCGTAAATATCGGCTATCTGCACGGTTTAAATTTTTCGGAAACCTTATTCCTTTTCTAAAATAAAAGTAGTCTAAATTACTCAGAGTCAAAGTCAATTTGTTTATTTCAATTGAGCCATTAAAATGCACTTTTAAACGTCTACTAGAAAGAAAAAAATAATTGAATCTAGTTGCCCCTTCCAAAAGGTATCATAGGTGGTAGGTAAGTACTTCTCATAAGCTATTTGTCAGTGAAAATCTCATCAAAATTGGTATAGCCATTCCGGAAATTAACACACGAAACAAACACACAAAAAATATAAAAATTGTTTTTTTTTTTATTCATAATCTTAGTAAAAAGATGTTACTTCGGCATTACAAACAGACTTTCCAATTTTATTTACTTGTGTAGATAAATTAAACAAAAAATCGAATGGAAGCTCTTTGGTTTTCCATGGACAATAGTTTTTCTTGTCTCTGAAATAATTACGCTTTACAAACTGTCTCCTTTATCTCTTCCCGACCGTTTCCCATTCTCGTTTGTCCCATTTATTTTACCCAGCTCAGATCTTGCACGCTCGTATACTATGTGTGTGTACATACTAGATTTATATACCTATGTTTGCTTTTTGTAAGTCTTTCAGTGTTGCATGTCCCTGTAATTGTCAAAGATTGCCACACTTTTAATTTTTGTAGCAATCTTCGTTGCATTTAGGAAATTTGTGATTTCCAGCTTGCTCCAATCAGGAAGGTTAACATTTGCTTGATTGTTGATAAGTACTTTGTAAGTTTATCTTGGACATCACTGAGTTTGGTGAAGGAATAGATAACATAACATCACGCCTGTAATCCCCGAAAAGTTAGGCAGAGGTGTACCCATTAGTACACCCACATTTGGCCAGTTATGTTTTTAGTCCCATGTAATAGGGGGCGAGTCTATTGCCATCAACCGTTTCTGGCCGCGTTAGTTATGTCTTTGGTTATTGCTCCGCTCCCACGGGATTTAGCGTGATGTTGTATCGCTAAAACTATTTCATATAAATCTGGCTATAGTATAAAAAAAAAATTCAACCGGACTGGTAGTTCGAAAGACAAGCGCGTTTAAACAAATAAACAAAAAAATCTCTTCATCTTTATATATTAGGTACTAGCGACCCGCCTGGCTTCGCACGGGTGCAATGCTAATACTAAATGTACTAAATATAAATATAATATAGCCTTTAACACCCGGAGATACAGTATAGCTTCCCAACAGTGAAAGAATTTTTCAAATCGGTTCAGTAGTTCCGAAGCCTATATGCAAACAAACAGACAGTTAAATCGGTCCTCTTTATAATATTATTAGTATAGATAAGTATAGATTGACGAACAGTATGGCATGTTCATGACATATGGAAAGTACTTAACTGTTTCTACAGTATGATTATATTACTAACTTTACGACGTCGAGACACTTTTATATGGCTATTTTGACTGAAATTTTCCTCTTGCCTTTTTTTGAGCAACCATAAGTACTTTCATGGAGGTCAAATTGAAATTGTTGAAGATATTATGTAACGGAACGTTTTGTGGAGTTTTATTTTAAGACTAGCTTTTGCCCGCGACAATGTCGGTTATTGTGGACGCAGGCGCAATCGCGGGGTAAAAAGTAGCCTATGGGGGTTTTCTTAGGGTTTAAACTTGTACCAAATTTTACCGAAATCGTTTTAATTAGTCGTTAAAGGGTAAGACAGACAAAGTTTCATTCGCATTTAAAATATTAGTATGGATTTAATGATTCTGCTTTTTAGAAATTTATACATGACATAGTATAAATTGTTAATAATTTCTTTGTTTTCTATGTACTCTTACCCCTATCCTTATTCCTAACAACGCTTATGTATTCATTTCAATGTAATAATAGAATGTAAGAAGAGCTCCAACCCACATAATAAAATGAAAATCTAATACAGATCAACAGAAAATTACTTGAGCATTATTCCCCTCATTTTATAGGTACCTATGTTATAAATAATTGGACTCCACGTCGCACTGGTAACAAGCACTCATGAGTTCACCCGACTATTTTATCTTAACATGTTTACCTTCTTTCTCATAACTAAATTAATTTTGTGTTTCCATCGGCATTATTTATGAGTTCGAATAAGCAATAAACGTATACCGATAACATGTATTTGCTTACGGTCGTTAAGACCGTGGATTTATCTAAAAAGGAGAACAAAAATGTCCCGGGTTAACCCTGCGCCCGACGTCGTAAAAGACCCAAGAAGTACTGCGGCCAGAGAGACGCAACAAAAATACTTTATTTATATGCTAATGTAATTTATATGACGCTTAATGTCTCGTGGCTGGTAACGCACGATTCTGTTCCATTATTTCAGTACGTATCGGTTTCATGTTAGCAACTGTATTCCGAAGGCAGTAAGGTGCTGTTTAGAGTGCGCCAAGTGTCGTGTGTGTCGATGCGATTATGAATGCGCGGTAGGAGGCAGCTTCCAACCCAGCTTCCTCCAGGGGTGGGGGGAGGGAGCGCTCTGGGTGAATCAATAAAAATACGCGAGAAAAGCGTTGATTATACAACGGGAATTCGGTAGGAAACTGCTCTTTCAATAATGCCCGCCTACTACGAGACGTAAATTGAAATAAAGAAACGTTTATAGGCTTACCAAAGTCACATATTGGAAAGTAGGTAGAAATCTGTTTATATTACATGTCGCTGGGCTGAGTGACGGTTCTACTTATTTATCTAAGCTCTCATGTTGTCAGTACAGCCGATCTTTGTTTATATATTGAGAAAACATTAACTGGAAAAGTAGGCATTGTAGCCATGCGTACAGTCAACCACAAAAACAGGTTCGAAAAGTCTTGCAATATTTTCAGCCACTGTCCGTATCTGTACGCATATCATTTGGCCATATTTGTAAATGATAAGGAGTTACGTGCATTAGACATTCAAATTAGACTAAAACAAACGATAGCGGGCGAGTGATGGACATTCCATCTGCGTATTGTATGGTATTTGCATAAAAATCCTTCGGTTCCGACCGGTGGACGTTCCCGCTTCAAATGCAGATTCAGTATCGCAATGAGATAAATACAGTCGAACAAATATAAAGTTAAAACCAAAGTATTGGTGGAGTGAATAACTTGGCTTTGTGTAGGTAGGTACTGTCTTTAGATTGTGACTTCAGCAAATGTCTGAGTTTTAATCGTATTGTTTTTCTTTACCTTTCAATGAATAAATTATGTATTAAGTATTGGGTTTTCCACTAGGAAATTTCTCAGTAGCAACCCAAAGATTAGATGTTGCTAGAGTGGAACCCCGCTGCCTCAAAAATCACGTCATGGGCCTGGCTGTCACTCATATGTTTGTAATACCTAGTCGTTACCTCTACCCGTCAGGAGACCGACAATCAGTCTTAGCAAGAGGTATCGTGTTACCCAGTTACTGGATTGTGGATGTTATGGCAAAAGACTGTGGTTCAACTGCATCTGGTGGGACTGAAGGCCGTCCCCAATATACGTACTCGGAAAAACAATAGGGAGATGATGACAAATTAAAGGATTGAATATTTTATAGGCACAAAATGACTTTAGAAATTAACTCTCGGTAGAAGCTATTGAAGTTAGTTTTTGTTGTAATTAGTATAAATACCGAGACTATAAAAACGTTCGGAAAAAATGTATATCTCAACAGCTTTACATGTAAAGTTTCAAAAAACAATTTTTTTATTTGAAATTGTAAATAAACTAACGCCTACATTATCAATTTAATAAATTACACAGCTTTAGTTTATATACGTTTTTAAAATACAAGACCCTGTTATAAAAACATGAATGAATTCAAATCCGAGTGAATCAAAAGATGGCGTCTTTTCGAGCGGTGACCGTAACCCGCCCACTGCGCGCGCGCCGTGTTCCAATATACCTAACGCGATAACTACCTAATTGTAACATAAACACACTAAATAAAGACCTCACAACACATGACAGTATCCAAAAAACATTTTAAAAAAGCTGTGAATCAACTAATAAATGAGGTTACCTTTTTAAAATCGAAAATTGAATACAGCAACATTATTTTAAGGATAATTACCCCAAAATTGTATGCATTTATTCAATACGGGCACGTAAATATAGGCAAATATGAAAATGAAAGTAAAAAAGTATTGAAAAACTGTTAAGAGGCTATAGAAATGTCTCGTTTTAATTCACCTGCGGTAATTTATCGTGTACATTAATTTGTGGTATTATTCGCTCATGGTCTGCCACAGCAGTGAAGTGTTAATTTATGTGTAAGAAGTGACGCGTCGATAGCTTTTTTAAATAATTCAACGTAATTTAATAAAAGGCCTTTATTTTGCGACTTCTTTTAAATGTCATGGAATTTGAGCAAGCAGGCTAAAGTGGCCAAATAATTTACTGTTACAGGAAAAGTACTGTGGAATGATAGGATAATTTATTTTCATTCTAATGGCACCCATTGGAATGCCTCTAACACACGGTTAAATGTTTTTTAACACGTTTTTTTTTATTATCTTGTCAAAGTCAACGCATTTATTTCAATTAGAACATTTAGAGTACTTTTGAACAGTCAAGGAGTAAGTGAGTTAGAAAGATGAAGCTTGTTGCTCGATCCAAAACGTAGGTAGTCGTCTACAGAGAAGACCAACTCCAAGTCTACACAAGAAGACACGGCAAGAAATTCCACGGACATACCTTTTAATTATGTCTTTACTAAATCCTACTCAGAATATTATGGTTGCTTTCCTCGTAATTGTGTAAACAGAATCTTCAAACATGATTTTTGCTCACTTTAAAAAGTCGGATTAAACTGCACACTTATCAAGGTCCGGTGACAATCTAAATATATAGAAGCCAAAGGTCACTCACTCACTCATCTCGAAATATCGAAAACCGCATGACGTATAAAGAAGAATTTGGCAAGGAGGTAGTAAATTAAATAGTTAGTAGACGTGCGCTAAGTAGGTAAGGATTTTAAAAATTCACCCTCTAAGAGGATGAAACGGGGGTCCAAAGTTTGTATGGAGTAATCAACTTTGACGCGAAAAAAGTCGCGGGCAGAAGCTAGTGCAATTTTTTTTTTAACATTCTTCATTTTGGAAATTATACAAGTTACTTCAGGTAGGTACCGGAAAAATGCCAATACCTTTAGCAACAACACAAGAGTGCTAAAAATAAACAAATTGATGATACATTTTTATAACAGTTCAATTACATCGCGGCCGCAACATTTTACAACCGAACTGAATGAACAAAAGCCGGGCCCACCGATATAAATGTGGTATTATATCCTACCTCCCAATATGATGCCACCAAAACTGAGAGAACCTTCACATTTCCCTTCATAAAAAAAACAAGTGCGAGTCGGACTTGCACACGAAGGGTTCCGCACCATCATACAAAAAATTACTACCTCGTTAGTCTAGTGGTCACAAAGCTGACTGGTTTTCGATTCCTAGGTGGGGCTAATGTTATTGGGTTTCTACATTAGGAATTTTTGAGTAGCAGCTTCAGAGTCTGGATTTGTGGTTGATGGCAATAGGCTTGCCCCCTATTACGTGGGACTTAAACATAACTGGCGAAATGTGGGGTACTAATGAGCACACCTCTGCCTAACCCTTCGGGGATTACAGGCATGATGCTACGCCATAAACTACCTTATCTTTAGATTACGTTGACTTAGCAGTTTAATTTTTCACTGCTTAACTGCTGGGGTAGCCGACCCGAGTACCTATTTGATATTAATTCGATATTAATTTTTAGAGTCTTGACAGACAGCCAGCCAGACAGACAGATGGACAACAAATTAATCCTATAAGGGTTCCGTTTTTGCCGACTTCAGTAAGGAACCCTAAAAAAAACTTTAATATTTGCAGCACGGCGAATTTAAGGAGCTATAAATTTTTGTCATTAGGCTAATAATAAGAGTTGGAGTGGTGTCGCGGGAACAGGATGTTATAATGTCTTTTGTTCGGCTTTTCGTAATTCGCATACCAATGATCTCAGACCCGTATAACGTACCTACATTTTTTCCGATTGCAGTATCATCCAGGGCTTTTTTCATTACGCTATAAAACGAGATACTTAGCAGCACCTGCGATACTTTTGAATTTTAAATTGTATCGTTAAATATCTTGTGTGCAAACAACACATTTACCCAGTTCTTAAAGCTTGTTTTATGGAGTGAGATATAAAAACGATTTTGTTGTCAATTCTAATTAAGGTTTTCATCTTAATGACGGTTTGATGGACTAAGGTGTGACAAGACGGGGTGAAGCTTTGCGAGTACAGTCACATTACAACTCCATTTATTGGACAAATGTCGTTATCGATATTTCAACGTTAGCATGTAATAAAGGTAGTTATTTCACGACCAAAAAGAAATGTATATTATTTGCCGTTTACAAGACAACCATTAATGCAGTTATTTCAATAATAAACCTAAAAGCTATCGTTATTTGCCCGCTTTTCGTGTAACGCTATAATACATGGCGTAGAAGTAATCTTAGATCTAGTTCGATATTAGAAGAGATATCAACGAAGGTCAACCGCGAAAGATTGAGTTGTTTGCTATAAAGTGGAACGAGCAGTACAATAATGGAGGTACACGTTTGTAGGGCTCAATGATGGCTAGTATTACGGTGTGAGTCCACACGTTAATGCCTCACCGGGAACTTGAAACCCATCATTACGTATTAGCATAACAGCGCTAAACAAAAAGCTGGCAAAACGTCAGAAACACGCCGCGTAAGACGGCGTAGAGAATCGTAACGACACACGAGGGAAAGTCCCACAGCCACTGATTTATAGTCGCGTTTGATAACTTATTTGATCACTTTATGATGGCGAAAACTGCCTGGAAAGCTCATAAGGCACGCCGATGCAAATCGCGTGTATTAAGGCGGATATCGCGGACAGATTGTTACATGCGTGACGGAACGATGCACTCCCGCATCTTCATAACGGAATAGAAATCACATAACAACCGTGCATACGACACAACATCAAATGTACGCAGTTGAAAGGTAAACGACTTTTTAACTTGTCACTTACGTATGTATATGACAAATCAAGCGATAAGTAATGAATCGATGCCAAGTGTAAAGAACCCATTCAAAGATCCCACATGACTCATTTAAACGTAAAAATAGCATTATAAATTTTAACAGCAGTTGGACATAGGACACGTTTATAATAAGAATAAGTTTATTTAAATAAAATGTTGGAATTAGCATGCCAGTGTGCGCGCGGATCTTTCCATTGTTTTCGCTAAATGACATCAAAGTTGTGGCGGCGATGTGTATTTAGCATGTGAAATAAAAATTGTTTGCTGTTCTTAGAAAAATGTAGGAGTTAACAGGTGTACCTACCCGGCGCGCCTTCCACGGGATGACGCGCCTTAAATATACTTGAGCTACTATATTGAGCTAACTTTTCCTTTTAGAATTCAATTCGTCCCCGACGACCTGGATCTTTTATAAAAATGGCATCCAATCGAGTTATTGAAAAGCGAATAAAGGTAATATCCTCTCAAACAGCATCGTGATGCAAATTAAGAATATTCTACTTTAATCTACAGACATTCCCATAAAGAGAAGGCTTTATTTAGTCAAGCGTCAATTTTAAATTGCCACCATATTTAGGAATGCAACAAATGACTCTATGTTTTAAACTGAGTGTGTAAAATAATTTAAAGCAAAATGTAATAAAATCTTTCGTACCCAAAGTGTTTGTGTGTGTGTGCGTAATAAATAAATAATTATACCTACTCATACTATTAGGTAATGGCATCATGGAACAGTACATGAAACAAAAACATTAAAAATTAAGATATCATTCAGTTAACACCTAAATATCTAAACATATAGATAAAAATTATAATAATAATTCATGAAGCTCCAGAGACTTATGAAACAAATAAACATATAGATGATGTGTGAGTCCCGGCCACATTAGACTATCAAATAAGCGAAGCTCCACGACATGACATGGATCCCATCAATCATAAGATTTCTTCAAACATATCTAATTTTCTTAACAAAAACTCAATTACGAACACACAAGAAAAGTTTTTCTATTAAGGGTTACACGTTACACGTGGGCGATTATGTGAGTTTCATCAGCGCTGTATTCTGTGTTTACGTGATATTTCGCAAGCTCGCGCCCCAATGCTATGTAGATCACAAGGACTTATGGTAATCCACCTCATGTACTTGAGCATTCCGATAAACTGCGCCTGAATACTTTATTTATCAGAGTACGTGAAAAATCCGTTATAGGTGTCACGTTGTCAGAACAAAAAGGTCGCTGTGAAAAAAACACAAAATTGACGGAAAAGAGTAAAAAAATCAGGGTGATATTAAAATAAACGAGACATGCGTGGCCGGTGCGCGGGCGCGGTGTTTGGGTTACAGTCACGTTCGACGGTAATGACAAATTCGCGACCATTGTTGCTGTTGACTGAGGATTTTTTCAACGTTCAAGGTTTTCATTTTGAGTAACAATACGAACGTGCCAATAGCACATTTTATAGGAATTAATTATGCAAAAAAATGTTTATAAAGAGTTTATCGGTGTTGAGATTGTGGCGAGGTCGTGGCTCAGACAATGAATTAATTTCCAATTACATTTCTAGCTTGGGTCAGAAGTGAAATCTGTTATCACGGCTCGCACTCGCCCTCAAACCATGGATGCGTGTAATTGCGATAAATACGCCAATTAAACGTTAGCTAGATCCTACGGCTATTAGCGCAGAGACGTACAGACCCACTGTTATTAAAGCGCCACAGTTGTCCCACTTTGTAAGCGAACTCACTGTGAACACAAAGCCGCTGAGGAAATTGCTTTTCTAGACAAAAGTTTGTCGAAGCTACTTTTACGGTGTTTTACAATTATACCGTGTTAGAGACAGTGGCAAACGACTTTGAAGCTTTTTAACGCAAACAACTTCATTCGATCCAATTAGGCTATAACATATTCAAACAATGTTTTCCAGAAAACATAATCTCTTGTCTGAACATATTCAAACACATGTCATACATCGCGCACAGTGCGCCAACTCTGTTCCCCCGTGAACAAAAAGCGCGTAATGAATCCTGAACGTTTTAAATTACTCAGTCAGCAAGTGATTTGAGGTCGCGAGCATTAATTACAGCGTCACGCAGGCACATTAGTGTGCTCATTAAGTGAGTAATGGTTGTGTAAACAATGTAGTGATGGGGGAATCACGCGACGGTGACTTGCATGGACGACCGTGTTCTTGAACGCCTATGAGTATACCTACGCTTGTACCTGCGGCATCCGCTTTCGAAAGTGAAAAATTAACATGCGCAATTATTTTGTAATTAACAAAACGTCTGATGATTTAGTTCGGCTGCCGAGCGTGTTAAATTATTTTGCCGGACGAATTTTTTTAGAATACACCTGCTATCGTAGCTCATTAAAAAGTTTAATTAAAAAATGTGTAAGCACTGTGCAGAATTAATTGTTATCTTTGATATTAATTATTCTATGAATGAAATGAAATGTTATTATTTCCTAATTAGTTACAAATTACAATGTTTGCTTACGAAATTAAACTTTCAAGTAAAATAAAATTATTGCGTCTATTTATTGCAGAATAACGCTACAGGTCCATTAATTACAGCTTGCAAGTAATTGTATGCAATAATTACGCCAAAGACTTAACCAATAATTACGCCGTCAACGGTTTATGTGACAATTAGTAACCGTATGCTGGCTTTGTTTACATTGTAACATCGTTTGTTTTGCGAATATATTGAGAAAATTTCAAGGAGATTTTGTGTTTATTTTTTTTTCCAAGATAGATCACATTACCGCACAGTGTGCGTAGAACAACGCTTGACTAAAGCAAAATATTCATTCAGTACCTTATAAATCAATGTTATTTTATTATTTTTATAGCCGTTACTGACAATAAAATCGTAGGCGAGCTTGATTCTAAGAAAATGTTTATGTTCTATTGTATTTTTAATTTATTTATTATGTAAATGTAAATAAAATCAAATGTTGGATTTTTTATTAAAAAAATGTAATATGCTCTATATTGTTGTTTGATTTACTTACCTATCATTTTTATGTGTGTTCATGAGATTGTAGCCAGCAAATATCAAGAGCGTGGAAATTCATCTTAGGTGTAAAGTATCGTTATCAAGATAATGTTATTTAACGTTTTGAAATTGGTTTGAAATGGTTTTTTTTTTCTTTTTACACTTTTAATAACTATATTCTTTCAAACATAGAAAAGGCGTTTTATAACTTTTATCTCTATTTCAATTATAAATATTGTTAATTTGACGACACGGTAGGTCTTCCTAGGGCGTCACCGTATTAGTGAGGTTCTACAGAAAGGTCAAGTGCGCAGTACTCGTAACCGGCGTGCTTGTATGACGAGATGTATGAACGTGGATGAGGCGAAGCTTATGTAAGGATCGTTGCAGGTGGCGTTCTGTGTTTTCTGCCTACCCATGGGAAAAAAAGCGTAAGTTTATATATATGTATGACTACATGTTTGGCGAAGTGGCTGAGTGTTTGATTGCTGCGCTGCGTGTCGCGTGTTTGATTCCCGCACGGATCAAATATTTCAATGGCTTATAGGTAGTTGTTCCAGGTCTTGTGGTCTGTGTATTTGAAATTATATATTTGTAAACGTACCCACGATACAGGACAAATTGCTAAGGGCAACGATTAAAAAAAACCAAATCAATTATATTCAGAAGTTCACCACGTCAATAGGAGCCCGACTCTACACAAAATATTTTTAAACAACAGTTAAGTTGCCAGTAATCGCTAGTTAAAGTAATGAAAGGGTGGTGTAATCCGGCTGTCGTGGGCACGGATCGTGAGTCGGGAAACACCTGATAATTAGTTGGCTTCGCAGGTGCTTACAGCCCGTCTAGATTCTAGCTGCTGAGCTGGGAAAGTCTGACTATATGATTATCAGGTCATGTGGGAATGCTAGGAAGTAGCGTTTTAAGTTGTTTGTGTTCTTATGTTGGTAGTTGATTGGGCTGAAAATACTTTGTGTTTAGCAAAGTTCAGTCATATGTTTTTATCTAGCGTTTGTCCGCATAAATGGCGTTTTAGACAAAGACGCGAAATAAAAAGCAGCCTATGTTCTCCCTCTGGATTCAATCATCACTCGTGTCTTCTTTCTAAGAGAAGGAATTGAATAATAATAGGCTGGTATCATATATTGAAAGTTCAAGCCCGCCCCAATCTCACGCGCCCTTATGCCGTGACTGTTAGATATACTCCTGCGCATCGTAAGCACAACCCGCTTATTTAGTTAATTGATGAATTGAAAATATCTTTATCACTATTTATTAGGCTTACAATACAAGTAGGTTACTAGTAAAAAGATGATTTACAAAAGGCAAGCTAATAATTGACTTCAGATTCCTACAATTACTTCGGTAAAAAAAGTAAACTGACATTTTTCTGATCACAAAATAATATTGTCCACCAAATCACACGGTAAACTCCAAGGACAAAAAGCGTTAGCACAAAGACAATCCCTTTAATTAAAAACTAAAGTTAAGTCCAGGGGTGACACATGAAGTGGTCATGAATAAAGAAACATATGAAAGGCACTTTGATTTGATACACTTATTGTAAAGCCCATTGCTTTGCAAAGAACTGGTTCTAAGGACAAAAGGGCCCTTATAATGAGGCCAGCATATTGTATGAAGAGCCCTTAGATTCAGGTCCGATTTTACGACAATATGCTTTTTTATAATGGGAGCGAAATTTTTGAGACTTCTACCTACTTGTTACACTTCGATGCTCGCTCAAGTTCATGTTTAACTGTTGGATTTTGTTTCTTTGTGTGAGACTGTTTTTATTTGAGTAATGCGTAGTTTTACTGTTGCGTATTGGACGGATCTTTTTGCGTAATAGAATAGCGGGGTAGGAAGATATTGGTGCCGATTCCCATGGTCACAAACTAAACTAAAATTAGACTATTTCCATCTTTTTCTGTCCAATAAAACAAGAAAGAGACTAATGTAAATAGGAGCTGTCAAATTTAGTCAATCTAACACCATATCCATACAGTTATACTTGACATCTTAAAACGTATTGATTATAAATACGGAGAAATTCAAGGCAATACTAATTTGACATCTCTAACTTAGTTCTTTAATGTCACGGAATGTCACCGTCCATTCCTTTCGCTGTATGTTAGTAAGATATGTCAATTCTCTAAATTTAGTCTAGTTTGTAAACAAGAGAATCGGCACCAATGTGTATAAAACGACAAGGTTAGTCGTAACTGCGTCACCTCCTCAGTTGCCCGTCGTGCACGACCACCTGCACCCAAGACCTTAATGAGGCCAATGATAGAGCTGTACAGGTTGCTCGATATTGGTCGGACAAAATTTGAGTTAAGAAGAAGAAGTCACATAACTTTAATGGTACTTCACGTTTCAATGATAGCGTTTAAACAGTTCATAATTATCTTTGAAAAAAAGCAGGCTAGTGCGAGGACTCTCATCCTGAGGGTTTCGTCTCACATGTTACGTCAGCGGCTTCATACATGTGACACAGTTTATGAATTTCCGATTCAAAATTGGGGGACAAACTTGACTTTGCACTTAAATTAGATTTTTAATAAACCAGCGTTAGATAGCCAAAATCAAAACCAATACTTCGAACAATGGAAGGAGTTGAGAACATAATGGTTTATTTTGACAGAATTAGCCCCAAGTGGGTAGTTCACACCATTATTTAAAAATTCTAAGACATAGTGCTTAAAAAAAAACCTTATATTAGCCCTGAAAACCCGTCTAATTTTCAAATGACAGTAAAATTAGATTTTTAGTTGCTTTGAAATCAATAAATAGTTCATCAATTGAGTGACTCAATGACATCAATTGAGGCACTGCCTCGTTGGTCTAGTGGTCGCAAGCGCGACTGCTGTGCATGAGGTTTTGGGTTCGATTCCCAGGTCGGGCAATGTGTTATTGGGTTTTTCCATCAGGAATTTCTCAGAAGCAGCCTCGGAGTCTGGATTTGTGCCCGGTTTATGGCAATAGGCTCGTCCCTTATTACATGGGACTAAAAACATAACTGGCGAAATGTGGGTGTTCTAATGGCTCCACCTCTGCCTAACCCTTCGGGGATTACAGGCGTGATGTTATGTTATGTTTATGTTCAATTGAGTTGGCAAAACTGTTACGGCACAGTTTACTTTTGCCATACAATAATGAAAGAGAGAAACGCGTTTTAACAGCTTATAACCGCACTATTGTATAAGATCAGCTATAAGTTTTCCTAAAATTATTAAAATAAAATAAATAAATAAAAAGTACGTCATTTGATTGGTGGCGTCAAGTACTCAATTCTGTTTCTAAGAAGAAAATTGAGTCATAATGGCTAAACCTAGTAAATTATAACCTAAAACAGAAGGTATTAGATTCAACAAAAACAAAGAAACAACCAAAGCTTGCTTTTTGTGTCTACCGAAACAACAACAAATTAGAAAAAAGGAAATTGAATCTAAATCACAGTGACCGACCACTTAAATTCTAAACAAGAACCAGCGTGAACGACACTTCGTCATTAAATAATAGACAATAATACGATTCTAATACTCAATATCCCGTGTTAGAGAACAAAATGTAGACGTGTACATCCTTATTGCATTAGCGTTCGCAGTGGAATCGTTGAATCAGATAACAATCCCTGTGGGGACCCAATCTGGACTATTTAGCGCGACGGAATGGGCTCAATTAGGATATGGCGGATATGCGGGCCCCTTACTAGCGGGACGGGAGAGCGCTAAAATGTTGCTTTGGTTTGTGTGATTATGAGTTTGTAGATTGATAGCGGAATTGATGAGCTTTTCAACTGATTCCTCAATTTTACTGCAATCTTGCAAGCTTTTAAAAATGCAATATGACTCTAGTTAAACTAGATGGGTTTATAATACTAAATTTTTAGAAATGTTTTTTCTTTTATCTAAAAGTGTACTTACACTATTGTTATAAGTTAAGTATTGAAAGATAAAGAAAATGATGATTAGGTAAGGTTTTAATTCGTCTCACAAAGCTTTACACAAATATTCTTAAGATAAAGTAAAAAGTTAGTTCATTAAAAAACAAAATACCATTTTTAAAATAATTGTTGTAGTTGAAATCCTAATTGAAAAGAGCAACATTTTAGGCATTCGGACACCGAACTAACAGTGATTCCCGCTCCGATTAGCGTAGGAACGATTTCGACGACAATCAACAGCAACCAACCGTTAAAACATCACTCGAGATTTAGTTCGGATTTATTGAGCTAAGCTTTTAATAATACTACTTCTTAGAAGAGCTTATTGTTTTACCACTTGGTTTTTTTTAGAGGGGGTAGGAGATGGCGATACATAACGTGAAGCAAAACATAATGAGAGTCTAAAAAATCAGTGTCCATTATTCCTAGGTATGCTTAAAGATTTTTTTCTATCAACAAAGTTTTCAGCAAACCGTGTTGTCTAGGAAAAGAGATTTCTGTTAGCAGTGCCTTCTGTATATAGTAGTATCGTACAAGCGTGTTTCTGTCTTATGTTCCACACTCCAGGAGCAATTGTTGATGGATACTAGTAAGTACATGAAAGATTGCATAATCGTAAAGTTTCATTATAAAAGCTAGAGTAAAGGCCTCTTTCACCACCTTTGTATACACAATTGTTCAGATATAAGTATTAATATACTAGTTTCCGCACACAACTTTCTTACGTTGGAATACGAGTATACGATCATTTTGCAACAAAAAAAAAAACAGAAGTAATCTTATATTATAGATATTATAAATGGAACCGAATTTGTATGAAATAATCTGTCAAGCAATTAGAGTTTTTTCAATGGTAGTGAAATAGGCTCTCGGTCAGTATTTTGTGTCCTAATTAATTTGGGAATACACTATTATAGACTAAGGTTGTAGACTATATGACAACAAGGAGGCGGAGCACTAACATAACATTGGTCAAACCGCGAGGTACTGTAAATAAATAATAGGAAAGCAAAATGCAAAACAATTTGAAGATTGCAAACACCTGAAGATACTATTTATAACTTACTCATTACAAAGTTAATTTTCACGTTCCAGTTTATTAAGCGCACAGAAAATAACATGTATTTGTGTAAAACTATACGATTAGTTAATAGATGGATGTTCTAGTACAAGTCCTAACGTTTATACAGAGCCATAGTGATGATATGCAAAGCGAACGTTGGAACAATGCGGGTACTTCAGCTGGAAACTTTCCACGTTCTTGTAGCTGTTGACCCGTCATAAATTCATCTCACAGTCAAATCTTTAAGGTAATTTGTGACGATTTTGTAACTCATTTAATGTGCAAGGAATATAAAGTGTCTACAGGCAGACTGTTACGCAGTTGCGGAATTTGTAGCTAAAAAGAAAATCACTATGATTTTTGAGTGCCTCGTCGGTCTAATGGTCGCAAGCGCGACTGCTGTGCATGAGGTCTTGGGTTCGATTCCCAGGCCGGGCAAAGTGTTATTGGGTTTTTCCATCAGGAATTTCTCAGTAGCAGCTTCGGAGTCTGGATTTGTGCCCGGTTGATGGCAATAGGGATCAATCAGCAATCCCCTATTACATGGAACTAAAAACATAACTGGCGAAATGTGGGTGTACTAATGGGTACACCTCTTCCTAACCCTTCGGGATTACAGGCGTGATGTTATGTTATGTTATGATTTTTCTGTTTTAAGGTTTCGTGTGAAAAGGTCCAAATGGAGCCCAATCGCTCTCGCTCTGTGTCTGTATGTCCGTAAGATCATCTGTCTCTGCAGTATGTTATGAACCGTAATAGGTAGACACTTGAAATTTTTACAGAGTGTGTATGAGTACCTATGTCCACTATTACAATAAATAATGAAAAAGTCTATTTTTTTTCGGTGTTTTTTGCTCAAACTGAATACGGCGGTTCAGAACCTTTTATGTACGAGTCTGACTTACCACTCAAGTCCCGGCTGTCATACCAGAATGACAGAACAAAAGAAAATCAATTGTGTCTCATTACGTGGGACTTCAAGTATTAAACTTGGTAGGATTTTTTTTATTCTGTCTAAACACCATTCTCCGAGTTTCTCCCTTACTTACTCTTTTGTTTTAAATTATTTGTTTACACATTGCTGTTGTTTTCTCCTTAACAAAAACAATAAGGCCCTAATTGGTAACATTGTACCTACATGGAATAGCTTGATACAACAGTCTGTAATAACGTGTTGAGTTTAAATATTCTAATAAAATTGAAAACAACTGAAGCCGGACTTTTGTGACCATTATGCCGTGTGTTTATGGATCAAGACCTTTTACTCGTACTATAATCAAAAGTAGGGTTGGGTTTACTGTAAATTTTTATTACTATTTATAAGTTTTAGTGTTCTGGTTTATAAAGGATTTAGATTTAAATTGCAAACTAAATATTTTATTTATTAAAATCTAAAATATATTCAACGTAGATTAGATATTTTCGAATTTTAAATTTTTCTTCGTTATAATCGAAAATGAAATTTATATGAGAATAACAAATGAATCTTAAAGCTATGATGAAAACTGCAAATCAAGATCTGACTATCAAAGTGCGCCGGAGTAGTGGCGTCGCACCGACCAGAGCTTATTCATTATTATAATATGAAATACGGACGTCGACTCCCGTCCGATTTCTCTTGTTATGCACGTAACTTTGCGTTATCTATAAAATTAACATTATCAAGCGTGTTGTTTACATAACAGATGTGGCAGCCACCGTATGTATTAATAGATACGCAGGAATTGTTTCAATTAGGATATTGCATGTGGGGCTAATAGCAAGCCTACACGAGCCTTTCAATATCTTCAGTTTGTAAATTTTAATGGGGGAAGGATACAAAGACTGATTTTATTTAGATTTTTACCGTTGAATTTTATGTTTAAGTATCTTAATTTTATGATATCGTTTAATTTGTTTTAATCATTGTCTTGGAGTAGTCTGTAAGATGGAGTACTTATTGTTAAGAATAAAAAAAGAAGAATCTTTTATATTTACCGGCTTATACATACCTCTCTTATACTCTTATCTATTCTTATACTTTGTACATATAATATAGTAGTTTTATACAAGATACATCGTTTTCAAGTGAAATTATGATCCGGTATAAAAATATTGTAAAAAACATATTTTCAAAGAGTAAGGATGTAGTTTCATGCTCATTCTACCCTATACGAAACTACCTTTTGGAAGGGTCAACTAGATTCAATTCCTTTTTCTTGTATGTGACGTTCAAAGGTCTAATTGAAATAAATGATTTGACTTTGACTTTGACTTGCCACTCACTCATTGATGAAGTTACAGAGAAGTGACCTGTCTGTATGTTTGTCCTAAACTAATTATATGTTTGTTTTTTTTTTTTAATATAATCCTTTATCACTACGTGCACATTCAAATCTGTTAGTTAACTTTTATAATTTAGGACGATTTAATATGACAGTCCTTTTTATTTCTACAAGTGATCAATTCACCATAATCCAAACGAATGTTCGTCTTGTTGTACTTATGATTTTAGTGAATACCTTTCAAATAAATAAACATTACACGTGACAGAAACAGTGTGAATGAACTAGTTTATAATCGAACAGTTACGAGTACCAGATTTTGTAGGTGACATAAGTAAACATTATGTTACTGAATAACTAACATAATAAACTGTTTTACTTGTAGGAAGTTCCATTCATTTATACAATGTTGTAGTAGAACTTTCTATGAGGTTGACATTGACACGTCTTGATACTTTACAAATATTTTTCAACTAAAATGTTATTATACGAAAATTGTTTCCATTTTCTCGTAGATAAACTTAGTGTTAATTAATAGGTGCATATTAATTAGCTATCAAAGGCAATTAAAACGATTTATAATTTCCCTGTAGTTCCCAGAGTTTCATGTTTGTACGGAAAACGTCAATTTACGCATACTTAACCTTAATAGTATTTTTTTTTAAGTCTATATCTTATTGATTGCCATTTTATTGTGAAATTAAACACAAATACTATAACTGCACAACACTATTATAATATTACCAACCAGACAATATATTTTTTCACAAATCTACATAGGCGTTTAAACATTACATAGATAAATATGACAGACGCGTCACTCCGATCAAGATTATTGGAACGGCACCTATTGTGTGAACGTGACACCAATCATTAGCATCAGATCACAGCTTTTCGATCACGTTTCGATTATTTTTGCATCACGGATGAATAACGTGGTCTCATATCATGTTGTTTGTCACAGATTCAGTGCGTACCTTCTTACCTATTTGACCGTCTTTTATTTATGTAAGTACTTATTTGGGTCATATTCTGTGTTCGTGTTTTTCGAGACAGGTACCTAGTTATACCTATGATGTGGGTGTTTGTAAGTCGTATATTTGGGTGAGTATAATACGTTACTTAAATATGGAGTAAGTAGATAATAGAAAAATAAATAGGTTAGTAGTTAAATTAGGTAACTAGGTTCTTAGATTATATAAAAATAAAAAAGATATATATTTATAAATGAAAACAATACAAGGCATATTAAAGTTGGGGCAATTTTACTAACTTCTAGGTTCAATCACAATCTAATCTCAGTCTCAATCTATCAAAAATGCCTCTAATTTTTGTCATTAATTTACTTTTGTGTTTTAATCAGTAAAATTGGTTTTCAGGTCAAAAACTATAGTTTCGTTTCAGTCAGTACCTAATACTAATTCAAAACTTAATTTCCTCTATTGCAAATTGCAATCAGCGAAAAAACTAAACAACAGCATAAAACAAAATAAAATGTTCGCCATTAAAGTTTCCTTATTTAACCCGCTGAGCGCGGTTATCGCGAAATATAATTAAGGTGCAACCTCAATAAGCAGCAATGCGAAGACTTCATTCCTAGGTATTTATAGTGGTAATGAAAATATCGGGGCGGGCCGGGCCGGCACGAGCGCGGTAACCACCGCCGTGCTAGAATGTACCACTTGTTACCTTCGCCTGTGTAGATACCAGGATTTTCTTTTTAAACATTGTTTTATCTACGTACTGAAAAAAACGGCTTCATAAATCAAAATGAATCACCAGAAATGTTACATGTACGCGCATAACCTGTGAACGACGGCACCAAATCGGATAACTCTTTTTTTGTGTTCGTTATTATCAGGGTAAGGTTTAACGAATATTTTTGGAAAATCCACTGAAAAAGCCAGAAATTGCACGCGTGTGAAGTCGGGACGGAACTCTAGTTTTGGCTAAAGTAGGCTCTGGCTGTGTGGCAGGGATCTAGAGATTTAGACTTAGCATATTCTGGTCCACGATCACCAGTATAGAACAACCTATATTCGATATTGCTAGACACTTTCCGTGGTCTTTACCTGCGGCCAGACGGTTTGTGGGTCTGATCTTCAAAGCGTCTGGCTGGAATCTTTTCACGAAACAAGAGCCCAGCATTTAAGCGAGTACACATACGCCTATATTTAATCTCATAAACCATGCTAAATTAGTATGTAAATAAAATAGTTTGGCGACTCTGATCTCATTCCATTCATTATTTCTTTTAAATATGATTGATCAGAACGTCTGTAAGAATATCATGACATGACATACCTACATATAAGCAATTCTCGAGAAGATTGTCAAATCAAGTGTCCTAACCTTGAATAACTCTGTATTATGTAATTGGAAGTCGATACAATCTCTGTATGATACAGTAAATAGGTTAAGTGGTTGTAATTTATGGCAACATTTATGATACTGACAGTGTTTACGATAGCTTCAGAAGCTATAAGACAGCTGACTGTCTTGTGCCTAGCATTTTGTGGATATCTTTATTTAACTAATCGAAGTAACTAATCGGTATAGTTTTATCAAGTATCAAGTAAGTAATACGCCACTATTTATAAAGTCGTCTATAGCTTTCTAAGATGATCGCTTTCTGGTCTAATTTTTTAGCCACATTTGGATATTTCAGTTTTTGACTCTTAGCCTCTTATTATGACAATGGTGCACAAGTGTGTGTGCAAAGATAGGTGCACTTCCTCTTCCCTCACTCTCATAGACCTATGCTTATCAAATGCTTTACTTAGTTTCCGGAATTACAGTTGCTGTGACCGAAACGCATGACAAAATATCGGTTATAGGCTGATGAAGATTTATGAACTATGGACAATTCAGGACTATGATAGACAATGAGGTCAGAATCATTTTATTATTGTTCAGAAGTTTTTGCTATACAAGAAAGGTAGAGACTAACGCAGTATTAAATCCAGTAGATGATATCTTTAGTACATCAGACTAAGAAATGCATTTTGCTAATCAAAGAAGAAGGGTCACAATCCATACAAAATTTACACAGGGCCCGGCGCAAACGAAACCTATCTTGGTTTTTTCATTATGTACATCAATAATCAGTGATTTTTTTTTAAATTTCTGTGGCTAACTTAGTTAAAGGAGGAACTTGTAAAACTTCATACTTAGATTAGTTAATATTATAAAGTCACTGGAATATTTAAAAACATCAATATTTTAATTTCTTTAAATATGTGGTGTTACCTTCTATTCAATTATGAGTTACATTAAGTTACCCGGTAGCCATTCTATAGCCATTAAGAAGACTATAAACTGTATAAACGTCTGATCAAGCATAATAAGTTTATTGATTAGATCTTTATTACCTCTTTAAGATACTGTATTCTGGTAAATTATAAGCAAATGGGTACCTACTAGAACTAAAGATTGATTTACAGCTATGTTCAATATAAAAAAAAATAATAAAGTTTATGTTGATTCATGGGACTTTATTCCTTACTAATTAAATTAACAATCCTTTGAGGATAAATACTTAAGTATTTATTGCAGTCAATTGTTTTTAGCAAAACCTCTTTGGTGAACTGAACGAAACGACATAGACACTTTTTATCTAAACAAAAAAAGTCGACAATATTCTTTAAAATGACAAGAGAATTACCTATACAAGGAGCATAGCGGAACAAACTGCCGTCACGACGTCGGCTCAGCTCAGATAATTACCGCTAATCCGCTGTGTTTCTCTTTGTTAGCCAAACGATTAAAATAATCATCACGACTTTAATACACTGAAATGAGACGTTTTCTTCCCCGTTCTGTTATAAGGAGATACAGTTAGCAAAATAGATAAGTGGGATGGTATGAAAGAGAGAAAGGTACATGTCTACTGACACACAAAATAAAACAAAAGAAAAATTTAATGTACTTGAGTATATTTTGTGATTGAGTGAATTTGATGTTCATAATGTTTGAATTTGTCATGAGAATTTTTAAATTATATATATTTTTTTAGACTGAGGCTGTTGCCTATACCTTTGGTGGAAGTGATTGTTTCATAATTAACCTTGTCAACGCTAACCACTATAAGATAAGGTTCAATATTGTCTGGCAAAATGAACGCTCAGTGAGATTTGACAAAATCACCAAGTTCGGGATAAAATTGTTGATCTTTACCTCCACTCTCTTTGAATTAGATGAAGTGAGCTAAGGTGAGCTTTTAAATTATCAGTTGGAATATCATTACACTTACAGGTTTAAAAAAAAAACTTTAGTTTGGTTTAGTTTCCACCAGGCTTCCACAAATTATCAACAAAATTTTACTAATTAAGTTAACCTTAAACTGTTATTTGTAACAAGAATATAAAATCTATTCTGTGCTATTCTACTTTATATTTCTTTCTATATTCTATTTTCTATTTTTGCTGTCCTACGTAGATCTTTGACAATCGTTTCAGGTAGTCAGAAGCCCGAAAGTCTGACATCCAGTGTTACCAAGGGGCATCATATTACCCAGTTGCTGGGTTGTAGAGGTCAGATAGGCAGTCGCTCCATGTAGAATATTGGTATTCAGCTGTATCCGGTGAGACTGGAAGCCGGCCCCAAAATAGTTGAGAAAAGGCTTTCTTCTCTATACAAAACTACCTTTTGGAAGGGGCAACTAGAGTCAATACTTTTTTCTTGAATATGACGTTCAAAAGTGCCTTTTAATGACCTAAATAAAATAAATTATTTTACTTTGGCTTTTCTAGGCAAAATGATTATCGATTCTTTTCCATTATTTATTACTTTATTTCACCGAGAGTTTACAGGATAGACCGGCTGCACACCAACCAATTTCGTCGCGTGTATACTATAATAACTGTGTTACGTAGCTACATTGTCGCAAATAATCAGTTTGCAACATCGCTAATAAAGCCTTAGCGGCTGCTTATTAACCAAATAACTCATTACGTTGTTGTCTTAAATATCAGTTACATTAATTGGACATTGAGTACTGTTCACTAGTTCATTAGTAAAGCATCTTATGTTAACTAACTGCTTCCTTTAGACTTTGTATGTATGTGATCGTTATTTTTGTTGGAATTGGAAAGTAGAGTGGACTGAGGCAGTTATTTTAAAGTTGTGGTCGTTTTGAAGTAGGTAGATTAGAGGGAGATCAATGTCATGTACTGGCTTTTTTCATTCGTTGATTTTTTTAAATAAAAAAAGTTTTTTTTTAAATAAATTTTGTGTGGACCTAGCTAATAGATACAAATTTTGATATTAAGCGGAAGCGGAATATAAAAAATCATGTAGCTATCATAAATTATAATCTTCTTGGGTAACTTCATAACTTTTCAATTTCTTAGGTCCTATAAAAAATAGCCCATCATTGGCCCACTGCAAGGAAAAGGCCTCTTCCCATAAAGAGAAGGCATGAGCATTGATCACCACGCGTTCTCATAGTGGATTGGAGATTTCAGTCTTATATCAACTATTAGTCCAGATTTACCCACAGAAAAATAACATTTATTTTTATTATTTTAAGCTATAATATTGGATAAGCAGAAAGTGTCTCTACAGCAGCAAATACACTTTGCTTCGAATCTATAAAACTAGGAGATACCTACATTAACTTGTTCAGTGGTTAGTAAACGTGGAAATGGTCATTAACTTAACTATGTAATGGCATTTTGCGGCAAGACACAAGAGTCATACTATGTTACTTAGTTCTATACTTTCAAACTGTCAAGATCATACATCTTTATGAAGATAAATTGCTCATTGAACACATAACATAACATTATGCCTGTAATACCCGAAGGGTTAGGCAGAGGTGTATCCATTAATTAGTACACCCACATTTCGCCAGTTAGGTATGTTTAAGTCACATGTAATTGCTCATTGAGTAGTGATTAGATCCTGAAATGTGTCTCATTAAAATTGTATTGGAATATTTTTTGACGAATTAATAAACGGATCACGAAGTTTGTTATGCCGAAATTTTTACTCATTTAATCTTTAAGTAGGCACCAAGCAAAATATCACTGCCAGAAGCGACGAGACGAGAATAAAAATTTCTTGTTTAGGTAACTTGTTACTTTACAGAAGATTTTTAATATTAGATTTGTGCTTGACCCTCTTCGAATGGTTTGATCATAATTTGACCTACAATTTGTAGATATAGATAATGTATTATTACCTTTTATTTATTTGGTACTAATCATGTCTAAGCAAGACTTGTTACATTGTCCTCACGTTGTATCCGTAAATTCAATATTATGTAGGTAAACTATGTGTATTTTATTGATTTAACAAGAGTATTTGTGTAGTTTGGTCCTCTTTCACCATAGAAATCTACTGCTTAGAACGAGCAACCAGCTTCAACATTATTGCTAACTGTCTCTTTGACAATTGAAAAGTGCCTGTAAATGTTTATTTGAATTAAATGATTTGATTAAGTTAGCTGTACTGCCTATCTATTCTGTAAAATGTCTCCGCGTGAATACCTCTAGATGAAGTGAGTTTTTAGTGAGGTATCATGTTACCTAATGCTAGAGATTGACACCTAACTTCACCAATCTATATGCATCGAGGGAGATTCTACAGAAAAGTACCTACTGACGATCCACTATAAGTACCTATAATTATGTTAATTCTCAACTCACATGAATTAACAGATACATTCTAAAAAAAACCTGCCAACTTACATCAATCATTTCACATAAGATGATAACTGAGAAAGAGTCATTCTACATTATGTGTTGTTTATATACAAGCAAATAAATGAGCTCCAAATGACGTTTGATGATGAAATGACTTGACAAGAACCATCCATTGTTACCGATGCGTCGTGATGTCGTTTTGATTAGAAAAGTAACTATAAATAAGTAACGAATGTGGCGTTGGTCGCATCACAAATCAATTTCTCAAATTGAAACATGACTGTAGATACAATGGTTGTTTTTTCACTTCTGCCTGGCCCCCATTGACGCCGGTGATTGAACCTTTAATTGGCAATGAGAACTGTCATCGGTCACGGTAGCTGCAGCAGTCACGATGCTGGCAACCAATGGCCAGCTGGCCCAACTAACATAGGTGACAGTTTTGTCTAACTGTCCAATATCGAACAATCAACACGAAACAAATTTTTCCTCATGAGGCATTTTGTTTCCCATTATCAACACTAACTGTACCATCTTCATATAAAGAGGTTTAAATAAGTGCCAGTTCGTACAACATCCATCTAGATTAATCAGTTGATAGTCAGAGTTGATGTGAAAATTACAACCGACACGCTAATAACCAAATTAGTTTTACCTATTTATGATTAGGAATTTCCCGACGACTACGTCACATTTATAAAATTGAATGTTATGTAACGTAATAGAAAAATAACCACTTACATTGAAACAAAGTGATTGTTTTAATTACATGTGAGGCTGTTCGTTAGTTTGCGAATGCCTATTAGCAATGATAGAGGGTAATCATAAAGTACACTATATGTTTATAAAATGATACTCGCTTGCTCATTATCGTCAGTATTCAACAGATCGTGTCGCCGGCGTACACAGGTAGGTAGGTACATTTCCTACATCGCTTTTAACGGTGTTAACTCATTACCGGCTGACGTTGTCTCAACTTTTGAAGAGACAAAATGGCGTCCGCTGTAAATTACCATATTTTTAGTAAAATTGACACTTTGCCATTATCTACCGGTCGGGCACCGCAGTGGAGTCAACGCCCTCAAACCATCCGGATCTAATTACGTAGTGTCATTAACATTGCGGAGGCGGCACGTCGGCCTAGGAAATGGAATCGAATCATTAGTAGTTTGATTACAAAAAAGGCTTAATAGAAATATAATAACGACCGACGGAGAAGAAATTGTAAAAAGATTGTAGAGCGATCCAATAATTGGCGGTTATTTGTCGATACGGTTTGGAGCGGGTAATGGGTTGGGACGCCTCGACGTGACTCCAGGGCGTACTGGACGACCCCTCCCTCCCCTCTGTCTCGGCCCTCACGGTCATTATTGTTTAGAGAGATTTGCAGATCGATGCCTATGATAGCCATTGGCCGATATGTGTATACTTAACAAGTAGGCACATACCTACTTTCAACAATGCTACCGAGCTGCTATATCATGATTAAATCTACTTATGTTACAAGTAGAACGTGCTTCCACTCTTTGATTTGACTATTTCAATGGTTAAGAAGAATTTCTGATGTAACATTTTTTCTCAACTTTTCTGTCATTTTTGACGTTGTACGTGAAATTTTCTCGCGTATTAACTATCATTCATGTTTCATCCTTTTATAAAGGCGACACAACGAACAATGTTATACCATATTCTATTCAGTAAATCTTTACACCAAGTGAAAACACGATTTGGCGTGAAGATTTGGTGTTAACAAAGCGTTTTGTGATCATTTATCGGCGGTTGCAACGGTTACTTACGAAATTCGCGTAAAACCACCGCCATTGAACGTTTACGAGTGATGTTTGGCCGCGAACACAGCGTGGTCGGTTACCAGCTTTCTTTCAGATAAAAGTCGTCAAGAATACGAAGAACTTTGAGTTGCATGTCCTCTATGCAATCCTAAACGAATGATCCGATTGTGATGAAATAGAGCAACCTAGTAAAGGTAGTTCTGCGTACGCACGCGAAAAAATACTGGGAACAAAGTTCCGAGCAGGAGAGACATAGTATTTAATTTTAAAAATCAATTTTTCCATACATAAGTCATTCAAGTAGCCCGTATTCCCGACCCCTGAAAGATACGCAGTGAATGAAAATTCAGCCAGTACCTATGTATCATATTGACATATTCGTAGATACTGTTAAAGAATACCATCATGCTACCATCAGCTTCAATATGCAACGCAGATCCTACCTATATAAAACTTATCTAAGTATAATAAAAGATTTCAGTGTTTATAATCCTGGTTAAGGGTGTTTTATAAAGCAATGTTAATCCTTAAATTACTTAAAAAAGATATAAGGGCGTTAATAATGCAAGTTAGGTAACTTGTCAAATAATTAAGGTTTAATTTGCTAATCTAAAAAATCTGACACGGATGTAGGTATAGGTACTCCATTAGATTAGTTAATTCAATAAAAATAAATTATGCCATTTAATATGTAACATTTATAAGTATGATATTTATGTGTTATCTGTATTTGGCATTTGTTTTAATGTTAAGTCTTAAATCATACCTACCTATCTATAGTCAATAAGTGTTTTATCAAAATCTAACCTATTATAAGTCGCCCACCATTTTTTTAACGATTTATTCCATTCTAATACCAAAAACTAATACCACTGGTATTTGTTTCAACTCTTATTTTTTTTCTATTCCGAACGGATACCACTTTTTAAATAATTTAATTTAATGTACGAACGAATACCAACAACTTGAATTTGGTACAGTCAGCGCAGTCAAACCTAATCAAAGTAAATTTATTTTTCAATATTTTTATGTAATCGTAATATAATGCTTAAAACTTTCCAAATTCACTTCACTCCAATATTTTTACAAAGGTTAGCATAGGTAAGAGTAGTTTTAGTGAATCATCTTGCTATTTTTTTTACCTGCGAGAAAGGGTGAGTTTGCTCTATTGTTCCAAAATTCGAAACAACCAATCAGAGTCAAGTGTGACTGGAATGTTGTGCTTTGACTCGGAGAGAAATTTTATCTACATAAATTCCTCAGTACATTTACGGAGATCTGGGAAGTGACGAAGATCACACTCGTATAGTTCCTCTTATTTATGTTTTACTTAACAAAAAAACAGAAGAAACATACAAAAAATTATTTGAAATTTTGAAACAAAACATTCCTGGGTGCTACCTACTGCTACTTTCATTATTCCAAAAATGTATGGAAAAAAGCAAAACAGTTGGATCTGACAAAAGATGCTATCACCCAAAGACATGTAAGACTTTCAGCTTTACTGCCTTTACTTCCTCGTAAATTCATATCAGAAGGATGGTGCTACATAATGGAAGACTGTCCTGATACTGACGCCATTCAAACATTTAATGACTACATGGTGTCACAATGGCTAGAGAACGAGAGTTTTGTAGACATTTGGTGCGTTCATGGTGAACGCCATCGAACCACAAATGCCGTAGAATCTTGGCATAAGAAATTAAACTCGGCTGTGCCAAAGAATGCTAATTTATATCAGCTTCTGAACGTGCTGAAAGAGGACGCAGATTTACAAACAGTGGTTGTTACTCAATATAAATCAAACGCACCCCCCGCAAAACGATGTGCACAGACAACTATTATGAAAAATTCGTGGATCACATACGTAACTGACCAACTCCTCAAAAACAAAATCTCCGTAGGTCACTGCTTAGAAAAATTAAGGGTTTAGCTACTAATTGTTAAATTTTATAAGAAATTATTTACACGTCATTTAGCTGATTATACTAATAGTTGATTTTCTGTGATATTTTATAATTCTTAGATTATAAGTGAATTATTCATATATGACGTTTTTGCAAAAAAAAATTGCTGATTCATTGCTATATAGGTGAAGAATGACTGATTTGATTAAACAAAAAGTTGATTTTCTGTGATATTTTATAATTGTTAGATTTAAAGTGAATTTTTCATATTAGATATTATTGCAAAAAAAAAATGCTGATTCATTGCTATGTAGGTGATGAATGACTGATTAGATTATACAAAAAGTTGATTTTCTGTGATATTTTACAATTGTTAGATAAAAAGTGATTTATTTTTGTTAAAAATTTACCTGACATAGTTGTTATGAGATAGGTATACGTGAATAATTACGTACCTATCTAATAATAACTATGTCAGATAAATTTCAATATAAATTAAGAGTTAATTTTTTGAGATATTTTGTAATTTTTAGATTGTAAGTAAATTCTTCCTGTTTGATGTTTTTGCAAAAAAAAATATTATACAGGTATAGAGAGGAACTAAAATTATATTAAAGTTGATTATTTAAGTGATATTTTATCATTGAACAAGACGTTTGCTAACAAAATTTGATTTTTTTGGAGTTATCTGTTTTTTTTTTCAATTAAAGGTCTTATATTTACATACAAAGCATTTTTACTGACTGTACCTTATATCTTTGAACTTGTTTTGGTATTAGTTTAAACAATGGTATCGGTTCGGAATAGAAAAAAAATATGAGTTGAAACAAATACCAGTGGTATTAGTTTTTGGTATTAGAATGGAATAAATCTTTTTAACAGCATAGTTTTAATATTTTATTTAAAATCTAATTTATAATGTTACATTCTTAGAATTTGAACATAAATTAACCAAATGCGTTTCCTTAAAGACAACCATCTGTTGAATTCACATAGCCTCGAGTCACGAATCGCTGGCTTCGAGGACTAACCTAACGTTAACAAATTTTCTATACAAATAAGTCTATACAGGTAAATCGAATACTAAGCGTACGAGCGTGAAGTACGTATCTTTACTAATACCTACGTGATAACCTGGATGTATACTTTTAGGGATCTGTACCTACCCTGTAGAGGCTCGCCAATTGCGGTCCAATACCAGTCAGGGGCGCGGATTTTGCTTCATGGAATACCGCGCTCCCGATTAGCATTACACGATGCCGACGCTACGTGTTTAGTTGTTTAGACTTATATTATATGTATTAGTTTACACACAGTTTTCTGATATTAAAATAATTTATTTATTATTAGGACGAACCATGTTTTATAGTCGGTAAGAATACGAAAACACCCTCCGTAAAATTATACAGACAGAGGGTAACTATGAGGATATTACGAAGAAAAAAAGGAGGTGCCAACAAGACCCTATAACTAAGCCTTCGCTGTCCGCCTGTATTTCTGTTAGCGGCCTGTATCTCAAGAACCGTAATAGGTAGGGTTGAAATTTTCAGTAAGCATCACTATGGCTCACTCCCTATTACATGGGACATAAACATAACTGGCGAAATATGGGTCATACTAATGGGGACACCTCTGCCTAACCCTTCGGGTATTCCAGGTGTGATGTTATATAATTATGTTATGTTATGTATGATTCACTATGGCCGCTATAAAACAACAAATAATAAAAATTTAAAGGAAAATGCCCATACCAGTAACGTGCTTTTTTGTATGTACTTAGTATTAAATATTGTAGGCACGGTAGTACGGAACCCTTTGTGTGTGAGCCTGACTCGCAGTTGTCCAGTTTTTTTTTTAATAAAAATATTGCGATCACCAAGTCACGTCAAAGGCTGAAGGAGACTTGTATAAACTTTCTCACAGATAATACAGGGGCTTAAAAAATGGCTACGTGCTTCTTTATTTTGACGATTGATTCGACCTTGCTCTATTTTTCATTGTCATAGAACAGGAATTGTATCTTTTGGTGGTCACTGGCCAGTATTGGCCGGTAGGTAGTTAGATGAACCTAGACTTGTGAGAGATGACTTACGAGACTCTAATGCATCCTTCCATAGAGACCTACCTACATTTTGGATAAAGCAATAAGCTTTAACTTACTTTAACCCCTTGATTATTGAAGTGTCCGTTAAAGGTTTAATATTGAAATAAAGGCTTTGACTATGATTTTGTAGCTTTGTTTTGTTGATTGGTTCATGAATTAGAGCAGCAATGCATTATAAGTACGAGCAGATGGTAGTTCTTAAGAGGCAGGTATCTAAAATCTAAAGTATCTGAATCTCCTCAAGTCTAGTTGTGAAGTACTGACATAGTATGTCGACTGAGGGGCTTTTTTAGGATTTTAATAACTAGGTACCAGTGGTACTCCACCTTCACCTAATGGTGCTGGTTGTATAAAAGTGAATCTAAGGGATGATTCTCATTAGAGCGGGCCGTGCCTGGGCCGGGACGTGGACGAGCCGACGTGGTAAAGAAGTGCGTCGAGAGGGCCCGGACGGGACACGGATAATGCACTGTGTAATATAAATTGATTCATACAAAATATATGTAACAGATTTAAAACCGTGCCCCGTCCGGGCCCCGCCCCGGGTACGGCACGCTCTAATGACAATCATCCCTAAATGCTATAGAATACTTTTGTTTCGAATTCAAAAATCGAATAGTATACCTACTGTGCTAGGTCTGCAGTTTCGAGTTTGGGAGTCAACGCCCTTTCGAATATTTTCCTGCTCATCACTATTTGACAGACATCTGCTTATATTTTTCTTTATTCAATCACTTCACTACATAACGGGTATATTTTTTATTTTCAAATATTTCAATATTCTACGATCATCGCATCAATGATCTACCTACTTACCGTCATGATATCGATTTCATAAAAAAATCTATTGTAATTTAACAAAAAAGGCTTATTTTATGTTAAGCACGTCCTATATTATTGTGTTTTACAATGAAATAATTAGCCAGGTCGCTAACGGGAACATTTTTTATTAAAGTTCAGTTTTTCCTTTGTACGTGTGTAATTTAATATTTTTTTGAACGTACCCCAGTGAGTGGGTGCGTGAAAAAATATATGTATTGTAAATAAATCGAGGTTTACTGATATTGTTCTTTTAAACAAAAGTGGGTGGTGATTTAGAATGAGGTGAAGTAAGATTTGGAAACCTTTTGGGACAATTGTATTTTGAGATTTTGAGAAAACTTAATTTTGAGTAAAATGTAAAAGAATTCATTAAACACAGGTGAAGATGTCACACGACGTTCACTGCATGAGAAATACATCCAGTTAATGTTCAGTCGCAACTTAGCAGAGATGAAAACCTATTTGGAAATAAATTTGACGATGCTGGTTCCTAATAATAAAATGTATAAAAAAATAAAATAATAAAAAAAATAGATATTCAAAAAAAGAAACATTCATACAGGCAATGTGTGTACCTAACCTATGACAGATCCGATGTTGACAAACCTTTATTGGTTTTTTATTCAACATCAGACACTGGGCTTTTTAGTAAGCAGGTATTTATGTGGCTGAATATTAGTTATAACCAATTTTTTATCAACAGCCTCAATATTAAATAAATCTTTCTCCTAACTGTGTGTGTATAAAATATCCATAAGCATTATGGAAAGTACAGTAAACATAGAAATAGGTAAGGTCTATGACAATGTGCCGTCACGATCGTTTTCATTATATCCAACTAAGCACTTTTTACTTCAAAACTGCATAAACTAGCAATCTGTTTTTTGTTACTGATAATATGATAGCTAACAATGAAAAACTTAGAATGAATCATAATTTAAACATTACCTCCCACGTAGCCATGAAATATATCCTTAAAAATATTCATTTCTTTTGTGGCAATATCCATCGTGTAGAGCAGACGAGTAAAAACAAAGCCATCTTTGTTTTAGTCTCAGGTATAAGGTTTACACGGCTATTGTAACTAGCTGCGTGAGATACTTTACATCTCCAATGATCTTCAATGTTCACCTGTCCCTAAATAATTCGTTAATTCTCCGAGCCTTTAAGCACAAGACTTTCTACCAAAAAATATAAGCTTTGTTTAAATACTGCTTTGTTATCTCACATTGCATTCCACATAAATGTCCTCCAACAAAAGAAAAAAAAAACAAACTCAGGATAAAGGAACCAAGGAAACAAAAAAACAAAAAAAAAACATAATTCAATAATATAAATATTGCATTTATTTCAACGAATTCTGCAAATATAATAACTGTAGATAATAATTATAATAATACTATTCAGTTTACAAGACTTTCAATCTTTCCCTAGGCGGTCGTATCAACGCCGCAAAATACCAAAGAATTCTTTCACTGGCTGGCACAGGACTTTGTTTCAAATAACTATTTAGAATAACGTCATCTGAATAACAGTAAATGCAGATCGCATAAAATTAGGTTAAAAATTAAATTATACAAATTAAAATAAAATTATTGGAAGTCGTATTGGAGGCAAATTCAATATCAAGGTGTACGTCAGTCCCCTTGACGTAAATACGTTTAGGTATCTACATGACAAACAAAATAATAGTAAAACTAAAGAACAAAAATAAATACAAACATAACAAAAATAAAAGAAAAAATAACAAAAAGCGATATGCAAATAAACATGCTCAGAATCTAAAGTAAAACCATAATGCTGTGGTATGTATTCAAGTAGTAAATAATACTTCTTTACGACAGACTTTGCTATTTGCATTTGAAAGATCAATAGAGACGTATCAAGGTGTTTAAGAGACGGTAGCGAAAATTTCCACGTAATAAATAAGGGCAAGCGTTCGCTCCCGCGGCGCGTGCACAGGGGCGCGGGCGCATGCGTACCGCGCTCGTGCGCCCCACGTACATTCAAATTTGAAGAAAATATTTGCATATCGCCTAACGCCCCAATCGAGGCCCACTTTTATGTAAATGTCACGAAAGAATAGCAAAAACTGCAACCGGGACCCCACACGACAAAACGAGGCATTATCATGTAAAAACCGACAAACTTCTAATGTTATGTCTGTATATATTTTTGTACTTTTAGGCTCGCGCCCATAGCCGAGACCCTTGCGAAAGATATGCGAAGTAAACTAATTAGATACATTTATATCACAAGTTCTTAAGATGCCTCTACGAAACAAATAATATATTTATATCTACCTATAGATACGAACTATCGAAATACACAATACGAACAGCGGTCGGAGATAATTTTACAATGCACATCGTTACATCTAGTAGTATACTTTTAACTATTTACAGTGGAGCTCAAGAGAAAAATAATTTACAAAACACTTGGATCCTACAAGGCACCTTATTTTAAATAATTATAGACTTCAGGCTTCGCTATGACTTTACATAATAATAACTAAAACATTTAAATTCTCTAAAATATATAATTTGGTTTTCATTACAATCCTACAACAATCGACATGTCGCTAATACCTAATAGGAGTTTTAAATACGAACAACTAGGAAGAATAATATTATGCAACAGATTACTAGTCTATATCTCTCTGTGGTGTTGGTTTTCAATATGTAGAGCAAACTCAATATAATAAGGTTGTAAAAACAAAGGAAACAATGGACACTGATGTGCCGTTTCCGAGAAAGTCTTTTGATTGGCGTCATTTAAATAATTGATTATTCATGTGGAGCGAAATGCATGTGCGCCAGATCGGTCCTATTAGATATACGACGTCCTTCACGCGTCCTAACTCCTACCATTGTTGTGCATCGTTTGCATTTGTAAAGTGGCTTAGAGCGGCCGCCCACCGCCGCACCGCGCGGCCGGTCCGGGCCGGGCCCGCCTCTCGCGCACGATGACAACGCCGAGCAACACGTGCCGGTACCGCGGCAAGCAGACACAACACCAACAAACACAACCGATGCTCATTTTAGGTACTCCTTAATACTGTCCAACAGCCGAACCACGGAAAAAATAATCTATTTCACACTAATTTCAGATTTACATTATAATTTGAAGATTGAGTAATGTTTTTTACTGTTGCCACGCTCCGAGCAGCTAGCTATAGGTGCTCAGTAATTATTTGAATTACGAAATAATTTCTGAGATTGAATCGGCTGCGTACGTGCCGCCATTACCTTTCGCATCGGCCGACCGACTTGGCGCATATTTATCTCAGTACTGTTTTGAATGTACTTTATTCATTGGCAATAACAGTTTAGCTCAATCCGAAGAGGATTTTCTTTATATTGAAACACCAACACTACGGAGAGATAACGTTAAACTATTTCAGTTACACCTAAATTTTATTTACAAAAGGACTCACTAGTAGGAAAATAGCAACGACCGTCACGGCACGAAATGAGCTTCGCTCGAACCGCATTAACAACATCTTCATCTAGAAGTGAACACAGTCAGCGCGACAATGACGCGATCGAGCGGAGCTCGCCGCTACGAGGTTCTACGTAAGAGGGTGCAGGATCGCTTAGTGCTGGGAAGCGCTAGGCGACTCGCCCCGCGGTCAAGTTGTACACTCACCGTTTCCGGCGAGCTGTGGCCGCAGGAACGCGTTGTGCAGGTCGCCGCCCATGCCGCTCTCGAGCCGCGCCGCCATCTGCATGAGCGCGAGCGTGCTGTCGTCGCCGCCGCCCGCGCCGCTCTCGAGGCGCGCCCGCACGGCCGCGATGTGGCCGCGCGTGAACACGTGGTCCTGCACCGAGTACTTGTGACTGTACTTGAAGTCACACACTCGACACTCCTCTGGCGGCGGCGCGTCGGACACCTCCATGAGTCCGGCGGCCAGGCGCGCCTTCTTCTCTTTGGCACGTGCGTTTTGGAACCAAACTTGCACCACGCGTTTGGGCAGCCCGATTTCCCGCCCGAGCGCCTCGCACTCGGCCATAGTAGGAGTTTTGTAGTCACCAAATAACGCCTTCATTATCTTCACTTGTAAGGATGACATTTGCGTGCGGTATCGCTTGCCAGGGGGCCGCGCCGATTGTTGTTGGCCGGGTAGTGGCGAGGTCGGCTCGTCTTCCTCATAGAACTCCATAGTCTCGGAAGCAGTATCGGAGCGCTCATCGGCGTCCGAACCTGGTCGTGACAAATCAACTGGTTTGCTGAGATCTAAAGGTATCTCCGATTTTCCATGTTCTGGGCGTCGCTCAGGTGCTTCATTGTTGCCACCACCGTTTTGTTGGGCGGCAGCGTGCGCTTGTAATTCACTTACATAGCGTTTCATTGACTCCTCACTGTACTGCTTGATAAATTTCTCCATGTCTGAGTGAAAAGGTGGAAAAATAGGGGGCAACATGGGAGCCCCCGCTTGGGAAAAATTTTGCTGCCGGTCACTTTGTTGGGAGCCAAAACTAGGTGTTGATTCTGTACTTAATTCTTCGTCAGGTAGCGCGTCAACGTTGATTTCTCCTCTCGCACACTGATCGGCGTGTTTAGTGCTCAAATGACTTTCCAATGCGCTCTTCACCTTGAACAAAGCTGGACAAAACGGACATCGTTTGTTTATCACTTGTGCATGCGCACGAAACTGTCCTTTCCTCTCACGTGCTCGTGTATTTTGGAACCAAACTTGTACCACTCTTTTTTTTAGTCCAACTTCGCGTGCTATATTTTCAAGCATTTTTCGCGATGGGTTAGATTCGATTTGGTATTTTTGGTAGAGGTAGTCCAGTTGTTCTGGTAGAATAGTAGTTCTTAAGCGTTTGTCTTTTGGCTGTTCACCAGTTTCCACTTCCTCGTATTCATCAAATTTCCTTTTAGCTACTTGTTGATTGAGAGCTGCTACTAAAGGGTGGCGAGCCTCATCACTCCCAAGGGACGCATTTAGTTGTTGCAGCTGCGCATGCTGCTGCAAGATCCCAAAAGGGGAATCCGGCGGGTATGTGGGAAATAAATTTGGGTTCATTATGTGCACAAGTTGATGTTCCCGCCATAAGTCAAACCGAGGGAAGACTAGGTTGCATTTATCACATTGAAAATTTCCATCCTTTTCTTCACGGGGTGCGTGCGATAGAGGAGTTACTGGTGTTAAAGGCGCTGGTGGTGCTGGAGAGACCGGGTAGCTGGGTGCAGCGGGTGTTGGCGTGCGGGGCGGGGCGGGCGAGACCGGCACGTGCGGAGGGTGATGTTCAACATTACTCGAATTGGAATCCTCACTGCTCAATGTGGCAGCCACTTGAGCTGCTGCCGCCTGTGCCTGTGCTGATCTTTTAGCATCTTCTTCTTTAAAACAATGAGTCTTCTGATGTCTTATGAGTTCATAGTACCTTTGGAATACTAATTGGCACTTTTTGCACTGATAGTTAAGCCCTGGAGTACGCTGAAATCGATTGGCATCGTCTGTGGCGCTCGCAGGTGGATCTGCAGCTGGTTGATTTTCATAAACTTTTCTTGCTTTTTGTCGTGCATTTTGAAACCATACTACTATTACTCTTGGACTCAATCCCAGTAACTTCGATAAATATTCGAGATCATCATCTTTGGGATATGCGTTGTTTTCAAAAAACTCTTGTAATACTTTGATTTGATAGTCGGTGAACCTAGTTCTGTTGGCGCGTTTGCCAGAAGACCCCGTTGAGCTGTTGGATCCGTTCGAATTGCCCCCGGAAAGTCCGAAATCGGCCGGTCCCCTGCCAGGACTGAGGCTGCGATTCGGGGTCAAAGGTAGGACGTTCGGGGGCGCGGAGTTTGGGGACGTGAAATTAGGATTCAATTTTGGTGGTAGCATCGACGGGTGAGGCGGCTGTGGTATACTCGTAGCCGGAATGGAATCTAACTGAGACTGAATCAGTGAGTTCAGCGACATATGCGTGGGAGTTTGCGGTCGCGATTTATTTTGGTGATGGTGGTCATTGGCATGCATAATTGGCGCTGGACTTTGTGATGGCGCTTGGGGAAAGATAAAGCTTTTATCTTCCTGGTGGCGATCATCATACGAATGGTATTTCTCCTCTATCGATGGTTCATCATTAGGCTCTGGCTTTATCTCCTGTTGTATTATCATATTGGTGTCCTCAATTTTAGCCTTTTTTTCAGGCGGTGGTTTGCCTTCGTCTGAGCTTGCTGACGAGTCCAAAGTCGTAACTTTAGCCTCACCGGTCTTCTCGTACTCTTCCAGGTTGAGTGTCGTAGAAGGAGGATTGTTGAAGTTATAAGGTGAATCTTTGTTCCGTTGACGCTCCTTGAAAAGAGTATTCCTGAACCAATGTTTGATTACCTTTGTTGCGAGTCCAGACTGTTGGGCCATTTTCGCGATAGCCTCGTCGCTGGGCGAGTTGTTAATGTCAAAGTGCGCCCGCAAAATCTTCAATTGTTCATCAGTGATGCGAGTGCGAGCTCTCTTTTGACCAGCTGCAGCGTTAGCCTGCAAACAAAAGAAATCTTTGTTAAATACGAGCTTCGAGACTGAAGAAACGAAACGAGTTTCCAGTTGTCAAAGGGTTCATTTATCTATAACGATATTAAGCAGGTAAGTCCGAATACTAAGGGAAGTCGTTACTAATAATAATGGTCGGACCCTTCATACAACAATAGATTCTCTGTCGCCTTGTGCAAACAGATAGCTAACGTAAATCGTCGAGCTTATCTCACAATACGTCGTAGATATCCTTATTGCCCACGATCGAATTTACACAGTAACTGACGAAAATAATCAATGCGAAGCCTTGTGTTTGTATAAGTAAATACATGTTATTTGTACGTCTCGACTGAATTTAACAGCTGAGGTAATTGAGTGTTGCTAAATGATTGCGCAGTAATATACGACTTGAAATTGATTTTTAATTATTTAAGTTTAAATCCGTTTTGGTTGGTCGACGATTTCATAGTGAAAAATTAAAAGAAGTGTGAATATTTTTATTAGACTCATTAAGAGTCTAATAAAAATATTCACACTTTCAATTGTATTAGGTGAGCAGAAAAGTTTATCATTACCGATGGAAAAAATAGAACTTAAAATGGGTATTAAAACCATTTACATTATTAAAATCCCAGCCATCAACTGTTTTAATCTATTCCTAATCTGTCATTGTTTACATAATGTACGTAATTAATATGATAAAATATTGTGTACTGAATACGATTAAACACTTTTTAACTCAACTTTAATAAGGCATTGTAAAGTTATTATACTAATGTTATTCTACACTGGCGTTAATGTGACACCACAAACCATTTAATACTAATTTGTATATTGTATGTATTACTATATGATTAGATGTAATGTAATTTATATAAGAAGCTATGTTTATTGTTATTTATAACTTAAGTGTCGTTTAAAGTAGTGAGATTTGTAATAACTATAGATACATTGTGATGTTTATTAAAGTACAGTAATTGGATAAGGACTCACCTGCTGCTGTTGCTGTAATAATTGCTGTTGTTTCATTTGCGCATCGTGGGCGAAGGGCATCTGGTCGAATGGCGGAGGCGGCAGCATCAGCGGAACCAAAGGTGGTTGCAGGTTCATCGCTGCCAGCGCACCCACGTTCAAGCCGAGAGGCAGCCCCAAAGATAGCATTTGAGCTACCATCGGGTGCAACTGCCCCAGCTGCTGCTGCAGTTGAATCATGTTCAAAGCGGCCTGCATCTCCTGCACTTGCGCAGCTAGTAATGCACCCGCTTGCGCATCTCCCTGCGAGGTTCCGTTCTCATTGAAGTTTCCACTGTTATCACCACGCGGAGACGGCGACCTTTCACCCTGCGGCGCAGGAGACGCGGCGCGCGGGGAGTTAGGAGCACCAGACTTCCTCTCATACTCCGATTTGAACTGTTCAGCAAACTGTTCTAAAAATTCCAGCGGTACTTTGTCTTTGTGCACTTCCTCACAATGAGTTTTAAGAACGAACACACTAGAAAACTCCTTGTTGCAATGTTGACACGTCGATTTCGTTTCACCATCCGGGGGTTTCTCCTCTGGAGGCGGAGGCGGCGGACTTGGTACGCGCGCCATCTCTCGTTCTTCTTGCATTTTTCTCCGCTGATTTTCATTGTATTGCATGACGAGATCGAATCCGAAGGTCTCCAACAGTTGTTTATACATTTGTGAATTGCGTTTGGGCGGGTTGCCCTTGGCGACCATCTCGTCTAGAGCAGCTGTTTCAGCTTCACCTAACGGGGAGTGCGCCCGCGCATCGCCAAACGGACATGAGGTCGCTCGATGTGCGTCGAGTAGCTCCCCGGTCGGGAATGACGCGTGACAGCGATCGCACGAAGCGCTACCTGCGCGCGGGGATCGCGGACTACCTGGGCGCGCAGGGGGCGAGGAACGCGGGCCCCCACTGCTTGTAGACGAAGGGGATGTATTTTTCGGCGACAACACGTCTTGTAAAATTTTGGCGGGGTCGGTCCGGTCCGGCTGCTCTACCAAGGGCCTTGACAAATCCACGTGTCCGGCCGCGGCGAGCTCTTGTAATTTACCTGCGCGTGTTTGATGTAGCACTGATCTCATGTGTATGTCGAGCGTACTTCCTTGCGTGTACGCAACTTTACAAATATTGCATTTGTACCGTTTGCGGTCATCCTCCTCACTCGATGTACTCTTAGGAGTGAGTGTCAAATTAGAGGGCGCAGAGCCCGCCCCGGGCGACACGGGAGGGTTATTATTATTCTGTTGTTCTTGCATAGCTCGCTTCAATTTATGCAAATGGCTCACGCTATTGTAGTGAACTAGCAAAATGTTCTTTTGCGTAAACGATTCTTTGCATACATCACATTTGAACGGTCTGTTTGGGTCAAGGTACTTTTCCATGGGGTAGGTTAGTTTTTCACCTTTTCTGTGGAGAAGTGTTTTGTTATGTGCAGTCAAATACGATTGGCGTGTAAATGCTACCTTGCATCGATGGCATTTATACTTTCTGTTGGGATCATTATATGAATCTTCCGCCATTGCTTGGGAATTTAGGTAATCTTCCAAGAATTGTTGATCTTTGTAAATAATGGAATCATCGGAGTTTTCGGCATCGTTATGTCCTGACTCATCAGCGACAGTTGCGCTAGAATCTCTGTCTTCCATATCTGCTAGGTCATCATCGGGTGTTCTTAGTGCTTCTTTACGTAGAAGCTCAGCAGTTGCAGCGTCTAAAGCTGTGCCTTGGGCAGCTTGTAGTAAGGGGTTAGATGCTAAGCTTCGTTTGAATGCACTTAGCTCTTCATCAGATAATTCAGGGTGGGACGTCTCAACATGCTTTTGAAGAGCCAACACTGATCTAAAGCTCCGCCCACATAGCACGCACTTGGTTGCATCTCTGATAACATGATATTGTGAATGAAGTTGTAGTTTTTCAATCGTTTTGAATGCTAGACTGCATTGATTGCAACGGTATTTGTACACATGTTTCTCTGATACTGACATGTTCGCGATGGAGTTCCGCGCGTGCGCTTCTCTAAAATGATTTTGTAGCGCATGAGCTGCGTCAAAGTATCGATTGCATCCTTTCTTCCAGCATACATATCCTGGCCCTTGAGGCGTTTGTTTCAATTCAAGATGGCCGGACTCGTTCTGATGTTGACATAATTCATCAACGTTTCGAAAAGTGCGGTTACATGTTGAGCATCTTTCTGTTTCACCATCAGCACTGCCCTCCGATCGAGGCGAGGAGATCTCCCGTTCGTCATCACCTTGTCGAGATTCATCTCTCTGAGATTGGGCTCCACCATTCAACCAATGGCTTTGGTCAACTAGTAGCAATAATCTCTGTAGTCCTTCAGAGTTCACGGAATGAATTTGCATGACGTGCCGTTCGAGGGCTGGTCGTTCCTTGAAGCCATCTTGGCACAGAGGGCAAATGAAATGTCGAGAAGGATCGCCATGTACGGAGGAGACATGTGCGTGTAAGCGAGACTCGTTCGAGCAACTAAAGTTACAATAAGGACACGTGTGTGGTCCCGGAGTCTCTCGCTCCTCCTCCCTCTCACTGGGACCTTGCTGGGATTGTTGTTGCACATGTTGTTGTTGTTGCTGCTGTTGTTGTTGTTGTTGCTGCTGCTGGTGTTGTTCCAAAAATCTCATCATCTTTTGCTCTTGAGTTAGCTCAGGCTTCTGGTCGATCGGCTCCTTAGTGTCTGTCAACAATAAACAGGCAATGAAAACGTTTGTTTACGTAACGAGGATTGATTAAACTCAAATAGTACACGACGAACCTCCCGCTATGGAATCTGCGAGCCGAATGGATACAGATCTGTACGCCGTAAATCCACAATGTCTACCTACGTCTACGTGAGATTTATCTACAAAAAAGATTATTTCTATAAATGAAGCTCACTATTGTTCGGTGCGAGCGTTTGTTACTTTTCTGAATTGAAGTTAAAAATAAAATTCTTCTCTTTTATATTATTAGTAGGACTCGTTTTGTTTGCGACGTCCCGGCAAGACAAAGGTATCGCTCTATCCATCCCGTACGCACACATTCACAGATGTATTAATGCTAACGTAACAAGTATATTGTAATTTCGCACACAAAGGAGATACAGGACGAGCAAACAATCATTGTTCATTATTACAAAAGGTTTCGAATATTTCGTTTCGCATCGGATCAAATGCATCGGGATAGTTGACGTATGTGACTGCGGGTGTGAGCGAGACGACTGTATGTGAGTGTGCAATTATTATTTTGACCAAGGATAAGTCCGCGGCAGCGTGTGAAAGACGCTGAGCCGCATTGTTTACGCTCAAATAAGGAAGGTGAAAGAAACGGCCGAGGGAGAGCTGATTCGTTAATGTAACGTTACAATTATAGTTTATTAGATGAGCAACAGACCGGCCGGCTATTGTATTCGTCACACACAAAATGTAAAATTTTGGCAAAAAATAAACCCGGAATAAATGACACAAAGATTTTATATAAATTGAACATTTTGAGAATGCTTAGTTAGCGCATAGCTACTCCTTAATATTAATCCATAATGGCAAAAAAAAAGCTCGAAGCAATGCATTGAATTTTCACTTAATTAAAACTGGAAATTATCTCACAGTCGAGCGAAGCTGAAACCAGTCGTTCCCCTGTCCGGGAACCCGTTCTATAGTTTTAAGCAGTTAAAACCGTTACATCTAATGAAGGGGAGAGGGATAAGTAAATCCGAGTACGTAATAATAATGATAGCGCAATTGACCCTAATTCCAGAGTGACCAGTGAATGTAATTATTTATGATGTAAAGTCGCCGTCCCACAGTCTGGTAGGAGCATAGAACAATGGCCAGGTAAAAGGACCTTGTCTGCATAAACGCGATCTCTGACGCTTTTTGTCAATGGACAAAGGGTCTTTTCTAAGGAAACACCACATCGTTATAGCGTCGTAAAGTAAGTATTGTGCAGTGTGAGTTTTGTTTTGCGAGATTTAGGTCAGGATTTTTACAATGTGGCGTCAGGGACACAATGGGAGCTGGACGTTTTACTGTCTTTGCGCACCGGTGTTGCGAGTTCGAGTTTCAAACTGGAGTCTGCAATGTGCCAGCGTATTAAACTCTTTCAAGTTGATTTTGTATACGCTAAAGTGGTCCAACTGGCCATTAGGGTCCTTTCTGTGTTTACAAGTCTTGGTGTATTATGTAGCCTGCCTACGGACTTTATGTCTGATATTTTTCTTATTGAATTTATTGTATTATCGTCTTCAATTTTTAGTTAGTGAATAATGTCTCAGACGTCTTTATTTGATCTTGGCTCAGCAAAGCAAAAAAAAGTTTTGGAACAGGGTGCTGGTCTTGTATGATGAATTAAATTATAAACCGGTTCTTATTCTGGTTTAATCATAATGATGATAGGGACAGTAACTAATGAATCAGTAGCCGAGGGGTAAAACAGTGACAGAGTCAAAGGAAGCACACAAATGAATCGCATAACATGAAGAATGATATTTTTTGTTGTCATGCGAGTACTTCAAGAGCGTGTGAATCTAAATGAATGCAATCTTCCCTCGCAACACAATTTAGTTCATCGTCGTGTTTTACAATGAACCGTAAGCAATTGGAAAACCAAAAATTTATATCAAAATCGATCGTTTAAAACGGCTCGCTCAATAAGGTGAAAATAAGTAATAAGCATAAACATGAGGTGCACAATGGTGTAAGGCGGATTTCTTTCGCCTCCACATTTCTCTCGGAGTTTATCGTATTTCACCGTGGCCATAAACATGCGCGGGGCGATGCGGCCGGCGACATTGTGCGATGATGTAGCAGCCTCATCACAAGGGGGCAATCATCCTTAATGCGCGACCGCCACATACGTAATGCGAGTCATTGTCCCGTGTGCGGTACTTATGGAAAATTCGCGTTCTCAATTCAAATCTTCTCTCCGTCTCCCTCGCGCGCGGGGCGGAGCCGCCTCCGACCAATGACGGCATCCGACTGTGGCGACACCGTGTAAGGCGTACGTTATTAAAGAAACCTGTTCTAATGTTGCGCGCTTTAAATTAAATTTTGTTCGTGTGTAATTATCTCATTATTGTGATTACGAATTCTTCGCTAAATGCTCATCGCTTAAAATGGAGATTGCCTCTCAAATTGAACACGGAGTGACGGTCACGCGATAAACGATAATGAAGCCTCCGTTGACGAAAACGGAGCGCACGATGTGCCCTCGTATTATACTCTCAATACTCACAAATTAACATCAAACAAATCGTTATGTTTGTTGACACGATCCACAGAAAGAAGTTCACTTTGAAAAAACGCAGAACAAAATTGATTAAGGAACGAATCGGTTTAAATTGGAAACCGATAGTGACGTTTCGAAATCACATTCATAAGTCGACTCAGTATTACTTTATCGATACGAACGCCGGTAATGGTTTTGGTTGAATTAATTTTAATGGGATTTTTACGCTTTATAGAATAAAAATGTTACGAAATGTGTTTAGCACAGGAGTAATAAATAATAATATATTTTGTTGCGTCGCGTTTGTTTATTGATTGAATAAAGGTTGTCACGAGCGACATCTAGCGCGAAGCAGAAAAACTGAGCAGAATGCGCACGCGCATCTAATCGGTTTTCGATCGTGAATGGTTTTTATGTTGGTATTGTGTAGAACTGTAGACACTAACAAACACTACGTCTAGCTAGAATACTTTTACATTGTTAGTGGGGCCCGTTCGTTATGTAACTAACTAATTATCATTAAGTTGTAACTTACGGAGACAACGCCTTGAGGAAGTTAATGTGCAATAACAATAGACCAGTCACGGTTGGAAAATTATTAGCTGACAAATAAGCAATTTCCTTATTACCACTCTAGTGCACATGAAAAGACAAACGAGGACTAAAAATGTGTAAAAAAAACACAATTAAATTAAATTACTCGTTATTATCACTGAAACGAGCAGTCTACATAACAAGCATGACAAATTAAATGGGTTCGTAAGTACCTACCAGGGAGGTTCGTCAAATACACAATAATATGATAAAATAGCAGTACTTACCGTTATCTTGCTGATCGTACGGGCTCGCTAGCTCACTAGGTTGAGGGATGACTTGGAACAGCTCAGCAACATCAGGCGTTGGGTCTTTGCCCTCAGACCGACGTTGGAGCTGATGGATTTGTTCCATCTGCAAATGTTTAACAGATCGGACGTGTTGCAGAAGTGGCAAGCGGTGAGGGGCTCCGAAGCCGCAGAGAGCACAGCGGTATACTCGGGGACGTTCTCGAGGAATACGTGCCGCACATTCTCGAAGATGTCTCAATAATAAGGCAGCAGCCTCGTGCCTCGCGCCAGCCGCGTGAAGCTGCAGCTTATGCGCAGAATTGGTATAGTAATCACACGCACAGCATCGAACTTGCACCCCACCAACGCTCGCGCCACCAGTGCCAACACCACCGCAGAACTTCAGTTTCCATTCATTCCTCGGTCCACCTTCCTTCACGTGGTTGACATGTTGCAGCCTTTGCAAATGCTTGTCAGTTTTGCAATGGAGCTGGAAGTTGGCCTTTAAGTTTGTTTTGTACGTGCAGAGCTTGCAAACGTAATGGCCAGCAACTAAAGCCAGGATCTCCTGTTCTCTAATCTTCGTGCGGTCTTGGGCCAAGTGATGACCTAGTGCTTCTAGGGAGTCTGTGGAGAAACAGTTGCAGATGCAACAGTGGTAAGTCCTCTCTGGCTCTGGGTCAGCTGGTTCAGGTGGAGGTTCCATCGCTTCTGGATTTAAACCAACGTCCAAATGAGCACCCAGCTCAGGTGGTGACGGACCAGGCCCTCCAGTCATTAGTTGGATCATCAGTGCTTGGTTGTAAGCCATGTCTGCGAGTGCTGCCTCAGGATTAGGAGGTGGGGCATCACTGCCATGAAAATGCAGTAAGCTTTCAAGCTGTTGTTGGCTTTGTTGTCTATGGTGTAAAGCTGATAAGGTCTGCATATGCTTCACGTTCTGTTGTAGTACCAGCATGTTATGCGTATGCTTTTCAGAAGTCATGTGTATCCTTAGGTTGCGCGCAACATTTGTTTCATAATTGCACACGTCGCAGCGAAAGGTTGGCTTTGGTTTTTGACCTAAGGGTGAATGATGTGGTAGTGGTGGCTTGTGTGGGCCTGGAGGAGTATGTTGTGGCGCAGGAGGTAGAGTTCCTTCGCCAGGATTGCCACCGTTCTGAAGCTCTTGCATATTGTTTAAATGCTTATCTGATTGCATGTGTATACTTAGGTTGCCCTTTGTCGTAGTTGAGTAATTGCACACTTCACATCGATATGGTTTGTATCCACAGGTATAGGTTTCTCCACGTGCCAGCCGTGGATGAGGTTGTCCAGCTATGCAGTAAATGCAGCTTGTCTCTGCCTCAGGATGTTTCTCTTTCATGTGAATTTCTAACGTCTCCTGGTATTTGTAATGCCAATTACACTTCGGACATTTCAAGGTTTTGCAGGAATTTCGGCTGTGCATACCGGCTAGTGGGCCACCTAATCTCCCTGAGTTTAATATTAGTTCACATTTTGGGCAGTCAGCACCGGAGGGCCTTCCTCCTAGGTGATCTGGACAGACGCCTATCGTCGTACCAGAAAGGAAAGCAGGTGGAGTTGCTTGAAACGGTGGGGATGAATTGGGGCTGGCCCGGGGTTGCACTGAAGCATTTATCGTGTGGGGATGTGCCACGGAGATCAAGGAATGTTGTGGCATTAAAGATTCAGCTATCGACCGTGGTGGCCTCCACGCCGCTGTTGGACTTGGCTTCCTGTCATCGCATGTGCCGTTAAGTAGCATGGAGTCGGTATCTCTATCTGTCGACATTAAATCTTGTCGCTTGTCTAGTGATGGGCTTGGTAATTCCGTCATATTCGGGCTTCCTGAAGATGATAATCGCGGTGGTGCCGCGGCACCAACAGGTTCTAAAAATGAGACTAGCGGTTCTTTGTCTTTGCCTACGCATTGGATAATAGCTGAAGCATTCTCTCTCGATAAGGCGTCTCTTTCAGAGTCCAATAATGATAAACTATGGTCCGCTTGCGCATGCGCTACAAATGATTTTGCATAGCCAAAACTCAATTTACATATAAAACACATTAGGATCGGTTTAACTGGAACGCTGACGGGGCACTCAGCTGGAGGAGATGGCGGTCTAGGAGCGTCCTTTCCTCCACGAAAACTGAATACTCGATAGCTGTGCATTACGGGCGCATCGGGTCTCGCCCGCGCCCGCTCTGCTGCCAGTCTTCCATAAAGCGCGCCGTATAACGAAGGGTTTCTTGACACGTAAAATGCGCTCGCTATCTGTGGGAAATCGAGCTGTCTTTCCACAACGTTGTTGTCGCGGCTGTCTACGATGCACCCAGGTTCTATTTTGGGTAGATCGGACATGCTGGTTTCTCCTTCTGACAATTCAGGGTCCTCGATGATGTACGCAGATCCATCGGGGTTGTAGACGATCTTGCCGTCGAATCTTTCGACGTCGGAGGAGAGCGGCGGAGAATCTCGATGCGAGGTGAGATCGACGGCGTCGGGTGCGGCAGGGGGTGAGGTTGGCGCTGGCGCAGAGGAGGGCGCAGGTGTGGGCGCCGCAGGAGCTGCGGGCGCGTTGCGCGGTTCCTCCTCGGGACTCATGTCGCCGTCGTCGTCGTCGGGCTCGAGAGCGGCTGAACTCTGCGGATCGTCGCGCTTGCGGCGCCGCTTGCGCTCCGGGGGCGGGCCGCTAGCGGGGCCGCCGGGCTGCAGCGGCGTGGGCATGGCGCCGGGCGTCAAAGGCCGGCATCACATGCTCTCCTGCAACAAATCACATAACACGTTAGCACATCGTTTGATTAGTACAACACTACAATGAACTTACATTAAATATGACGCGAGTATAAGGTCGGAAGTCGAATGGGCGTAGGCTCGTTAAAATCTTCGATTAACATGATATATAGCCAAATATCTGGTGGGTATCGGACCGCTACCGAACGGTAAACTATCCGTAATCAATCACCTATTTCTCACGGACCAGTTTCACATAACTGAAGGTGACTGTTGAATACATTTGTGTCGGGCGCGCAACCGGAAGTAGGTAGGGTCATCGTTGTGTCACTGTGTTGTTTTCCAAAGATAGATTCTTTATTAGGTGCCCTATTTAAATTAGGCGGATACACCTATATTTAAATTGTAATGTTATATTTTACTAGTCAACAGAGGTGAACAATAACCGTCTGTCTACCAATAAAATGTTTCAACTTATTAATAACGTCTTTCTGATAACAGATAAGCCACGAGTTCCCATAGCCACAGGTATGACGAATACCTATATCAAATTAAAATACATGGTAATCGTTATCTAACTGACATTTGCGCAAACAACCACGATCAATTTATCCATATGACAGCTTGTCAACGTTGTCAATGCTGACACTATTACAATTAAACAACCAACGGAGTTAGGTCTCGACAAGTTTAAAAAGTATTGCGATAAAGTAAACTCTCACAGAAGAATGGCCCTTATAGCGGACGATATAAGACTTGATTACAACCAAAACTTGCGCAATTGAAAATAAACGGGCAATCTAGAATAAAAATTCGTTAAAATCGAGATTAAGCCGTCATCTCCGTTATCTAACGTTATCAAAGATACTTGTCCTACAAATACCTAACGAGGACTAAAATAATATATTTACTTAGTTGACAGTTGAGATAATCGATGAAAAATATCACATGACACATAAAAAAATAAATGATTATTATTATTTAGACAATCGTACCTACCTTATTGGAGACTTCAAGTAGCCTATAAAGCACTAACGTTGTAAGAGTATACCTATGACATCGTCACACAAGCCTAGTTTCGGAAAGATAAAATTGGTTATTCAAATGCAATTCCAATAAGTATGAATTCACCGTAGAATTCCAATATCATGAAGAAACTTCTCTTACAAACAAGGGCCCATCAACACAAGGAAGTCGATTTACTTGACCAATAAATATACATACTAGTAATTAAAACATTTCAAATTATGATGGCTAAATGGTTAAGGCGCCCGCCTCTGATGCACGAGGTTATATTAGCAACCAGACACGAGCAAGTACTAACGTGATTTTTACTATTTAAAATGTACTTTCTAAGATTATCTTCGACATCACTAACATCGGTGAAGGAAAACATCGTGAGGAAACCTGGAATTGTGTTATAGATGTAAGTCTTTGAAATTGCCTTTAGCAAGTGCCCTCTCAGTATGAGAAGAGGCCTTTGCCCTGCATTGGATCCATAATAAGTACTATTTTTATTTTAAATTAATGAAACTGACTAATTTGTAATTTCGCAATACTAATCAAGTACTGACTAATGAATGATTAAGCCAGGAAGTGATAACGAACGAAGCATTTACCGCTATACCCGAATCCTTACACCGGATGAACTCACTGATAATACTTATTAGTATTTAAATTATAACATATTGGATTACTGAATTTGTTAACTTTAGTCAACCTTCAGGCATGGTATACAGAAGACCGAAGAGTATAACTTGTATCTTTGTCTAGCGTTTGTGGACTTTGAGAAAGCCTACGATTTGGTCGAGGCTTGTTTTGTACTAGTACCTTCAGAGGTAAGAGAGATCCCTTAGAGGTTCCAAGTAGACTCGATACGTCGAAATGCTATAGTCCTTGTACGGAATCAATCTTTAAGGGAGGTCTAGCAGTAGACGTCGTTCGGCTGAAATGATGATGATAATGAGTCACCTTGTGGAACTTGTCATATTAGTATTATCTTTCTCAATGTTCAAGGATTTATCGATGTATCAGCATTGATCACTACCACTTGCTCAATACGAATTGGCGGTTTAAGACTCATAATACTGTCCAGGTTTCCTTATGATTCCTTCATCGATGTCAGTGACGTTCAAGATAAAATTAGAAATACATATAAATTGAAAAAGGCACATTGGTTTAAAAGCAAAATCGAAATTACGTAAGCTAAAGATAATTTTTAACTAGCATGAATAAATATGAACGAAGATTATTGCTAAATTTGCGCAAATACATACATGATGGGTTATTCATAATATAGTTGGTATGGCAATAATTAAAATTCATAATATAGTATGCAATTTAACAAATGATAATATATGTTTTCATGAGAGAAAAGATGTATTCTACACTAATATTCTAAAGCTCAAGAGTTCTGATTCGATTCTTAAAATTCTTTCACTGATAGGAAGCTGCGTTATTCCTGAGTACGTAAGGTATGCCTTACGTACTCAGGAATAACGCAGCTATGAAATATATGTATTTCATTGTAAAAAATTAAGAAACCGCATGCGAATTCGACTACGTCATAGCTGACGTTTCCTACCTATAGATAAACTTTCGTGTTTTTTTTTGTTGTAGATTTCGTTTTTTTGCCAGTTTTTTTTCGCTTTTACAATTTGAGATAAAACTCGTAATTGTAAGGTGTCGTCCCAATCAAGATGTAGACCTCAATATATTGTTAGCAAATTCTATAATTATCGAAATTTTATCGCAAAACTTCTCATCACACAAGCTTGTCAAATACAAGTGACATTTAAATTCGAACAAAATTCCTCGACAATGTCAACAAAGTTTTATTAGCAAGACCTTGGTTTTTCCTACAGATTGTACTTAATGTGAACCACGCCTAACCATTTGTTTGCATTACAACGGTCGAGTGTGGCCCTTGAAATCCTCATTTGATAATTGATATCAAACGGGACTTGATAACGCAAATATTTAAAAAGTCACTTTTTGTATGAAAGAGTTTCCTTATTCGGTGGGATTGTGGGTTTTAATTTGAATGTCTGTTTTCATGTGCGGACAAATAACGGACTCAGTAAATCTGTCTAAATAAAAGGCAATCGTTACTGACTGACTGATCCGTCAACACACAGATCGAACCACTGAACGGATTGCGCTGAAATTTGGCACGTAGATAGTTATAATGAGGAAGGCATGCGCTAAGAAAGGATTTTCCAAAATCCACCCCCTAAGGGGATGAAACGGGGGTACAAAAGTCCAATAACCGACTTACACGCGGACGAAGTCGCAGGCAAAAACTATTTACTTATACTAGGTGTGTGGAGGCAGAGTAGAGTATATTTGAATGGCAAACATTGTAGGCAATTTTCTACTTTATTACTATCTGACATTACCTCTTCTTTTGCAATGAGAATAGTTCCTTTCATCGACATGACGTTTATTTCTTGTATGAAACTTTTTTAATAGAAATTGATCGATGACTAACATAGATACGACTACAATGTTTGTTTACATAGATTCATCGTTTACATAATTTGAATAGAAGATAGGTACTTGAAGTATCTGTGTCAGGGGCCAGAATAAATTAAAAATAATTTGTATCAAGTTGACCTATTTCAATTTAAGTAGTATACAAGCTCGATTCTGAATTTTATTATTCAATTATAAAGTATTTTATTTCAGGATTTAGAATATTTAGCCATCAAATACCTTAGATAATATTTTAGGACACTATAACAGAATCAAAAAAGATTGTTTTATTTTTTAAACTTAATTAAATTTTAATCCTACTGTTATTTTAGAATATGTGAAAGTTTGGATGTTTGTTTGTGAAGATGTTTGGATGTTTGTTACTCAATCAAGCGTAAACCGTTGAACAGATTTGGATTAAAATTGGCACATACATAGATAGATCATATCCTGGATTAACACATAGGATACTTTATATCCCGGTAATGTGTTCTCTGGGATAATAGTTTAAGATACTGTACTTAAAATTACTTTTTTGCGAGCGAAGCCACGTGCTGAAGGTAGTATTGAATAAATACTTAATTAAAACAAAGCAACTACGAATAAAAGCTAATACTTTAATAGAAAACACCACTTAACAAAGGTAATGGGGGAAGCTCGTCAATCCTGAATTCCTAATACACGCGATGAAGTCAACAAAGTGGAACTGACAGGTGGCCCACCCTTCGCCTCTTTGATGAAATTGTTACTATATATTTGTGAATTTCTGATCCTTTATCTAAGAAATAGAATGGGAAGGAGCAAACACTAGGAATCTATCTTGTTTTACTTAAAATTCCAAAATTAAAATGTAATTCCGATTGGCTTCAGCAGCGTGTCTAGTGTTCGATTTCTGCACGGAACAAATATTTATTTGACCTACAAGTAGTTATTCTAGGTCATAATGCGTAACCAACGATATATATGATTTGTTAATGGTGTAGGGAAACTTTTTTTTTTTTAAGAAAGTAGTTCATTGTTCTTATAATCAAATTTCTTCTAAAATATCCTGCCTTTATGAGGTTGAGAAAGTTTCCACTACAAATCAAACAGGATTCTCATAAATACTGCTTAGAAATGCATCACTTGCAATTATACGAACCTATCAAGTGACAAAGTAAAAAAGACTAATTACACATAATAATTATTATGCTAGTTCTCAGCAATAGCAATTTGTAGATCATTTCGCAGTGCTAATGTGTATGGAAATTATGCAAAGAGCTGGTAATTAGAGTCGAGGTGAATGGTCCATAATGCTATAATTTGCTTCTATCTTTATTTTTATACACAGACGGAACAAACATTCTCAGTTTAAAACAAATAAAGTGACGTTTTATCGGAAAAACAACGCTTCCAATGTTAACACAGTGTTTACCCGGATAATACCACGTAATACGTACAAAGAGAAACGCTAAATTAAAAGGCTCGTGTGTCTCTAATTTGTATTTTGCGGTCCTAGAGTGGCACTCGGTGAAGTAAATGTTTAATGTGGGCACACGTGCGCAGATTCCCATCGTTACAATCAGTGGTGTTGTCAATTTCCACCGATACCCCGATGCTTGCAGCAGAACTAATTTCCGATAAACACGCACACCAACGTACTACATAGCTACGTTCGAGTGCAAATTACACGTACACATGAGTGTGTGAGCGTGAGAAAAGTACGGCGGATACAATGGCGCGTGTGTGCGTGGATACTGACGCAATTTGCTCGTACGTATTTTGCCATACAGTCGCACTGCGGACGCAGCGCACGCGCATCGCTACGCCCGCATCGGACTCTCCTACAATAGTTATCGAGCCCGTCATGAGGAAGATGTGCGCTTTGCAAAACATTAATGAAGCTCCCACAATGACATTGATAGCGGGAATACCAAGTATTACCGTTTTTATCAATGTCCAATTTACGAACACAATACCGTGCATGATCACTGGCTAATCTCACTTGTTTATCTAAAGAGAAAGCCAATCGAAAAGTTTAACGAGGTAAAGTCAATGGAAGTGAAATTAACAATGATATAATACTCGGATACCATTAAATCCTATAATTAGCAGAGGCAATGGCATGAAAAGTCAATCAACATACTCATTACCGTATCCGCGGAATGGGAGTTCGTGAGCCATGTATCACTTTCGAACTACAATTTACTAGTTGGAAACTGTGACATTTGCGGTTCGTAGCATATTACGTTGTCTGAGCAGCATAACGAATGAATACTGAGCAGTACATTTAATTAGAGAATCATAATGTTACATACAATTATACTGAAATAGAATATGTTGAAATTTCTACGTCGTTTGAGGCAATAGTAGATGTATGTAGTTTGAATCTCCAACAAAAGACATACACGAATCATGACATACATAATAGTCAACCGAAAGTACCATGTAGATGTACTCCTTCTCTTATAAGAGAACCACATCAAGCACAGTTAACAACTAACTAACAAATACAAATAAAAAATTGGTAAATTCTTGAAACTGAAAAGAAAAAGGGTAAATTCCACGGATTTGTACACCAGCCAAATGTAGTGGAATACTCCAGTATCATTTCACCTCGAAAAAAATCACCCAGATTAACAAAGTGGAAAACACCAGAAAATTCTGATACACAACAACAGTTCCTTATATATCTTTAAAAGCAACCGTTACTGATTGACTCCATCAACACATAGCTCAAACCACTGAACGGATTGCGCTGAAATTTGGCACGCCGATAGTTAGATTAGATTTTCCAAAATTCACCCCCTAAGAGGATGGAATGAGGGTCCAAAGTTTGCATGGACAGTTCTATAGAGTGAACTGCTACCCTGAATGTACGAAAAAAGCCACGGGCGAAATTAGTCAATCTGTATAACATTTCTTACATTAAACAGAGATTTGAAGATATCTAAATATGTTTAAACCAACATGTATTGCCTATAGACTTTGTACCTGAAGGATGAGAATTTGCATGAGCGTGGAAGGCAGGGTAAGTAGCGTAGTGTGAGAGATGTGTCAGTAACGAGAGACGCGGTAAACTACGTCCATATTAATAATCGTGGGTTATTACGAAGGCCCTCATTAAGTCGGCGGCCGCTCGCCAACGAAACCGCAGAACACTGCTAAATAATTACCCCCACACTGCTTTCTTCACGAAAACATGGTAAAAGCACATTAAACAACATCTACTAAGTCGGCGCGAGGAATTACAATAAATAAGGTATTAAGTCGAGGTTGTCAGGCACCAAAATAAAAGTGGCTATTATGTGCGTCTGAGACTCAAATACCTGGTACCTTGGACCTGTTGTAATTTTGCATATATTCAGAGTAATAATTCATTGATACTGAAGTCTTGAATAATGTGTTAGGCTTAAATAGTGCTTGTAAAAAGACGCTTAAAATTTAAAACCTATCGACACTAATTTTGAATAATCATTTATCATTATTAGCTAGTCTTAGGTTAGTCTAGCTTCTGCCTGTGACTTCGTCTACGTCTTCAGAATTTAGCCGATGACCTAAAATATCCTACGGGAACATTAAAATGGGCTAGAAAATGTGTTGAGCTAGATCAGTATCATCCATCCATGCATCCTCACAACAACTTTTAAATATTTTTGGATATGCGTACAAATGCCACAAAGCAAGAAAAACAATAGATAATTCACGTGTAGGCATCGTTTCGTTATCGCTCCACCCACAACCGACACGGGAATACCGTGGACTCCCATGTTTATCAGTTGGACATGAATGGAATAATTAATTGATTCTTGTCAGACTGGCATTATACATGCAGATTATCTGTAAAACTTTATATTCTGACACCTCTTAGTACCTTAAAGGAAAACTAATTAACTCATTGTTAGATACTCTATGCCAAGGTTTACGAAGTAAAAAACCAGTCGTGGGAAATTATAAACTAACCTGTACTACTTGGACCAGCTTTTACAAGCGTTGACCTACAGTAGAGAGGTCAAGTAGTACTGGTGTACCACCTCTTAAATCTGCCATCATATACATTCCCTGCCGCAGAAAGCTCAAGCTATACTGTGAAACAATTCTTGATCTCACATTCGCATACATTTCTTTACCAGACGAAGGTCAACTTAAAGTGGTAACTTAAAACCAGAGCCTGCATACGACTAATGTTGAAAAGCTATTAATGGAAATAAAATTGAGCGGAGTCCAGAGGAACGATTTACTTAATACATTGATAATAAGTGGGGGGAATGTATGTAAAATGTCCGTAATGACGGTAGTCTTGTTAGACGTGGGAACGAAGGAACAACCTGGGTAGAACATGGTAAGGTACGAACCGTACAATGTCCTCCGTTAGGGTAACTTTAAACCTTCATTAATGGTAATGGGCCTGAACCCGATGGGAATGCCTCTTTTTGCGCCAGCAGACGTTACTGTAATGGTTGTTCGACAAGGAGCTTGAGAAGGCCAGATAGCAACAGAGCCAAAGCTAGTAATATTGCAAACAGAGCTTTGTTGGATATAAGAACATGAAGAACTGGAAATCTTATTGATTAAGCTGATTTGTTGATTAATATTTTTTAAGAACTGGAAGGACTCGAGGTAAGCCTAGCAGTGGGATAGCGTAGAAAAAAAGAAATGTGGAAGTGGCATAAGCGACTAGTAGCCGACAAGGTTCTAGAATATTTGGAATTGATGATGTATTTGAAAACTGCAATAACCACATTGTCAACAAAATGGTAATATGGTATTAATTGATATATTAGATAATGAATTCTATTAAAGATTTTGTGGCGGACTAATTAGAATCCTGTTGCCAAATATGGTTTCTTGTAGACCTCTAACAACTAATCTTATAAGATTTTTAATGTCAATTACTAAACCTGATATTTTCTGATAATAGTTTTACTTTGTTATATGAGAATCAAATTCTTTCATTAGTAACCAGTTCTAAATAGCTCTTTATTTAATAAAATACATGATTTATCTATACCACTACACATCTTAACGGAGATTAATATTTCCATAGCCATATAATAATATACGAAAGAAACAGGTGTTGAACAAATATTGCTAAAAGGATTTTAATATTTTTGGAACGCGATGACGTAAGCAAACGTTTAACACAATACCAACAAGTACGTTAAAATCAAGGAGAAAGCTATTAATTAAAAACGCTCTCTCATTTCACACGATAATAAAGTGACAACGCAAATTCGTAGGAACCGCAACGCAAGTGTGTTTGTAATTACAAAGCGTTTTCGACGCGTGAAATGCGAAACTTATAATGATTAACGTACACCTAACACTTTCCCATTAATTTGTCATATTAATTAATCGAGGAACAGTACTGGTTTCAAATACAAATACGTACATAGTAGAGAGCATGAATTATTTGAAAGCACAAAGTAATCTTTGGAATGAGATCGGATCATAAACCAGATGATTTTATGATTTATTTGCTTTCGAAGCTAATTGTGTTAGGCGCCCGCCGGCTGTCGTCATTGTGGAGCGAACCTTTGATCGCCCCCACTCAAAGGCTTGGAGTTTGTTAGAGGTTTTTCATTCAACAATGTCGACAGACGAGAACTTTGTTGCCCGATACACCTAGTTAAAATGCCGATAAAGCATTTATTTTTATTAGGAAAACTTTTGATAGAGACATAATTTATAGTGGTGATTTAAATCAAACCATTTTAGGAATCAGGCTAGTTGTGTTTGAATAGATTAATACTAATTTGGTACATGTTTTCGATGTCCGTGGAGGTCCGGCAGAGGGCGACCATCGCGTGTGTGCTGCAGGTAACCTGGCAGGCGCCATTCGACCGATGGCTCTTACGAACCGTCAATTTGCGCCTGTAATTATTGCGGACCCTTCGATACTTATTTCTATTTTTTCCCCAGCTTAATTGTTGCAACAGATGACTTTTTTGTCGAACCAACTCAAAGAGAGCGGAAAGGCATCAAACGCAGCGTCGAATTTGGAAATAATTATACATAAATAGTCCCTTGAGCGGCCGATTAAGACAATTTCCGAGGCAAATTGCCGCAGACGAGCATAATAGCACACGCGCTCTCCTCCGTCATAAATAAATCTGGATTACGTTTCTGTACGAGATTAAGATTGATTCGATCTCGATGCTTTCTGCTATTAATGCCTACGCGGCATAATGCCTGAGTCGTGTTAAAATTTTAAATCATTATCCGTTTTTGTGGGTGCGTGTGATTTGTGAGATAATTACGATCGACAAATTGCTGGCCGTCATTGTGTAGATAACGGGTGGATGCTATCGCCGTTCGTAATTAATGATCGATACATGTGAAATAATTAATTAGCGGCGGGCTCGCATCGGTACGGAAGGTGCCGGGGGCCTCTCCACAAAAAACAATGACGTGCGGTTTCGGTGCGCTGGCGCCGCTCCCGCCGCGGCGACATCCGCCGCTCTATACGTCTATAATTTGGGAGACCTCGAATTAGTTTTAATCTCGTGGATGAGCGTGACGCTGACTTAACGTTCTCGAGAAATGTGTCATTAACGTTAATTTGAATGGTTGTTACCTTTTTTTGTCATAATTTCTGGGGTAATATAAACAAAAGGTAAAAGATGGACCATTTTGTACTTCCAAGACAGAAAAGGAAATAAACCGAATAGGTACGCTTAACAAGTTGCTTCAAAGTTTCTTACCGAGACAGGATTTTAGTGTTGTCGTCGATAATTACCGGCCACAGAGGAATGTAATGACGAAACAGTTAAGTAGCAGAGATCAATGGGCTGAGTTCAGACTGAGAGCGATGAATGAATCATTCCAACAAGCGTTTTTGGAGATTCCAATTAAAAATCTTGCATTCCTATTAAAGTCTACCTCCTAAATGGAAAAATGGAAATGAACACGAGCCTTGCCGCCTTTAAAATCTTTTTTTGCAAATTAAGACCAGAAGGCCAATTTTCGTAATTAAATATGTTCAAAAACTAGTCACACACAATCTCATTTTAGCGACAATTAATGTCAAAAACTTATGCAAATTTTGTGACAGATTGCGACTGAGATTAGAATATGACCGTTGGGGAATAAATATACGCTAATTGTCCTTCTAATTGAGTGACACATAAAATAATGATAAAAATGAAAATCGCTTCTCGCCTGCAGTGTCACCTCGACCTAATGAAGTTACGGTGTGGACGCGTAATGTGACGACTCGGTAATGGCTAACGAATTTACCTCAGAGGAGAGAGGGCACTCTTTATGTCCACTGTAAAATTAGCTTACTTTAACTATTATTTAATGTTATTTAAGGATGGGAACCGGGTGAGAGTGACAATTGTGGGAACTACCAAACCGTTGACAGACAGAATTTGAATGGATAATTATTTTGTAAATTCACTGCTTGTCACGTTTCGAGATAATGATAAAATTGCTGAACATAATAGGTGTGTTGCTTTTACTCGTTTAGGAATTGCGTGTCAAAATTATTTCGAGATCATTACAAATGCGTGTGTACAAGAAATTCCGAGCAATTTAATGGTAATTATTTTTACTTTAAGTACATGTTTGTATTTAGTTATTAACTGCCGGTATTGGCCTGCCTATCGCTCCAAAATCAATAATTGATCAGTGTTCTCACGATCCCCAGATACATCACGTTGGATTCAGTGAGAGACCTCTAACTCAGTATCGCGATGCGTGTGCGCAATTAAAACGAAACCCACAATCAGCCGCCATGTTTGTACACGGTCGATGTTAATAGCCTTTAGTAATTACATACCAGTATCATGCTAACGTTACTTCTCGGAAGGCTGATCAAATTAATAGAACCTATTTTGGCTACATTATGTATCATCCAAATATTTGATATAATTATATCTTTATTGCATTCCGAACCGATCTATACAACCCTGTTACAGAAAAGGAATAAAAAGTAAGCAATAATAAGGCACGCCAGCGTCACAGCGCGGCAGCGTCTCGACTCGAGAATTTCATATCGCCACATTTACATGTATTCTATCCGAGGAACTAGCGGTCCGACCTCCCCGTCGTTATATCCGGGAAAAGAATATCTAAATTCAATTACAAAAAGGCTTCTCAGCGAGGTGTGCCGTTGCACCCGCGCCTCCTCCGAAAAGGGTGTATAACAACTCAATTTCTCCATATTATTAAGACGGTGGGGTGTGCGGGTAAAGTAGGGGTGGCTGCTACACAAAAAGAATGCTAATTTAAAATTCTTATTGCTGTGTTTGTATGCGCGCGCGCTTTATGTATCATTCGCGTAACAAAAGGCGGAGGAGAGAGCCGCTCGAGCGCGTAATTTCAATCTAATATTCAATTTGAGAAGTATCGCGAGCTCCGCCCGCCATCTTTTATTTATTTTACTCGACTCCAAGTGTTTTCCCTGGATTCACAGATCATAGAAATAAACGGGTACGTTATTATGTGTCTTACACAAGTCGAGTCAGCGTCGTTATCATGCACAGACTCGACGACACTGTAACAATATTTGGAGATCTGCTGCTTAGTATTTCTTTGCTCCGTCCTATCTGTTTGCATGCTTAGTCAGCCTCTAATTGACATCTTCATAGTCGTCCATTCGACGAGCCTTATCTTGACAAAGAGCACTAAATTCGATTCGATATCTCAATCTAACGGCCGAAGATAATTGCTTCATTCCCACGACGCGAAGAAAATAAATTTCACCGGTCACAATGGGTGCTTTCCACAGACAATTCGCGTCTAAACGGGGGGCGATAGACGCGTAATGCTCAAGTCGTGATATATTAGCGAAGGAGCTAATGGTGACCCCTTACCACACCTCGTGAGCATACACCGCTGACGGACGCTTGAGCGTTTAACGCTGCAGTAAGGTACACTTTCTAAACAAAATGTCGAACCACAAGTATTGTTTAATACAGATCGAATGTCAAGGATGACAACAGATTCTTCAATTTATTTTGTCACGATCACGAATTTATTTGCATGAGTAAAAATAGGCTGTGACTGTTGTGAGGTCATAGGTCTGTTTTGCACTTTCGGGAAGTCAAGGCAATCAGTTAAAGGCATTGTTTAGTCTAAACTAGTACTATAAAGAGAAAACATTTGTATTTTTGTTTGTAATGAAGAAACTCAAAAACTTCCTAACAGATTTCAAAAATTGTTTCAGTTATGGAAGGCTGCATTATCAGAGTGTAACATAGGCTATATTTAAATTTAGAAATATTTGGGGGTCCGTAAGAAAACTCAGGAGGACGAAGTCGCGAGCAAAAGCTTGTAGTAAATAAAAATGAGGTTTCATTTGTACATGCAAGGTAATAAAAATGCAAGAGTGGTAAACGCGACCACATGTGGGCTCTATCGATGCACCACCATACTCCCTCCTGTTGCTACTCCGATAGTAAATACTAAAAGCTGCAATACATTTTTCACTATATTCGATTCACTACAATTTGCATTTAAACCTCGAAACGCGAGGAGCCATAACACGAAAATAGTTTACAAACTACATGTCAATATGTAAACTAGAAAATGATTGCCTATCCGTTGTGGGCATACAATTGGTTTAATGGAATATTAAAGATCAATGTGCGTCTTGCTCAATTACGTAGCATGTTGTATTGTTGCACGGTCGGCCATTGGAGTCGCTAAGTATCATTTTTAATGTCAGTTAGTGTGTGCAGAAAGCGTACGCGGGAGTTTCCTGATAATTTGCCTGACGACGCGTCTTCGTGGCGGCGGCTACTTACAGTAAAACCCCCTTTTCAATGTCTTCGTGTTATAAAAATGTTATTATTGGTACAGAACAGTGAAGTGATTACTGACAACGACTTTTACGAAGAGCTGTGGTTACAATGTCACTGATAATTGAGGGGGGAGCGTAATAAACAGACATTCTAGTTTGTGAATCAGTGCCTACATTATTGTTAGACTTTTTATTGCAAATGAAAAACGGATGGTACCTATTAATGCATATCAACTAATAAGTATAGTGTGGCTTAGTTCTAATAACATTAACAGTCATAATAAATCCTTTTTTAATATGAATTATCGATTCGGGTTTATCAATGTCCTAATCTTTTGATTCATCGTTAGCTGTCGTAGTAGCGTTACGGTATCAATTAATATTTTTTTATATCTTCGTTTGTAAAGATCCAAAATCAGTAAATCATGAGGTCCTAAGATTCAAGTCAGTGAGAGAAAACAATAAATTTTAAAAACACAATATCAAGATAAAACCGACATTGTCGCATGATTAACGATCAGATTTAAATTTTAAAAAGCAAAACTTTACGAGAGCACCTTATAACGAACACGACGAGCTACGTTTATAATTATAATTAATATTCTCACTGTATTAGAGTGGTCGACGGTAAAAAAAATACAAGATTCGACGCGAGAATTAATAACAAACAAATGGGCTACCTGCGGTGTTTTTTGTGAGCCCCCACAGGTAAGCTCGCGATGATGAAAGAAACTCATATGTCTGTCTTAAAATTTAAACAATATTGTTCGATTTTGACACGGTTGCACCTTTTTATGGGGATCGTCAGGCTTCCATTCATAGGAAGTAGCGGTGTATAGAAAAAATCACACACCGCAAATTCCGCTACTGGGCGACAGATGGCGCAATTACCTGCAACAGATGGAAAACAAACATTAAAATCTGCAGGTTTTTAACTCTAATATTATAAATGTGTGGTATGGCAGTTAAAGAAACTTGAACAACTAAACTCTACCTCCGCAGGTCTCACATTTCTTTACCGCTGCGGCTGATTAAAAAAAAAACAACCAAAGCTGCATTGGAAACAAGAAACCAACGAATCGAAATCCTGGACAAAAGAGAGGAACTCTTAACGTGATACCATAATGACAAAACAGAAATATGATTTCGATTAAACTGTGTGACGGAGACGGCTCGATTGGGCTTTTGTGGGTGCAAAAAGGACAGGAAACTAGTTAATAATAAAAATATTTTTATTTGTATAGTGGGGTAAAACACCCCCTCTGCGGGCTGTTTGGTCGGGACGGCATCCATCATCATTATATTAACCGATTTAACACTTTTGAACAGATTCCTACGACTGGCACCGCTATGAGGGGACAAATGTGCAACTCTCACCCGACTCGATCCGATCGTGGCACTTAGTGCGGGAACTAATTTATTTGGTGTACAATTTCTTACTCCTTATCGAGCGAACATTATGGAATTGATGATGCATCGAGTCGAGAGCGTTATCGATTGAAGTCAATCTAGGTCCGTACCGTCCATGTTAGGAGTCAGTTTCTGACCTAGCCTATAGAATTCCCTGTTTGGTCACGTCGTGAGGTTTATTAATTACAGGAGCCGTGGAAACCGGGTCGAGATATTTTTATCAGATTTCTAATTACGGCGCCTTCAAGTTCACTTGGTGCTTTGTCTACAAAATTGCGTTATTATGAAGTTTCAATACAAAGTAAACAAATTGCATCTAAAAGTCGTTCACGGTAGAGGACAAAAAAAATTGTTTGTGTTACTTTTGGTGGAAGTCAGGTTTGTCCCCAATTGTAACGTATAAGGCAAACCTCCAACATTATTTTATTGCATAATTGAGAACGTTTTTACGTCAATTATCTTCCAGTGTAACATTAATTGACATGTAACATGTTCATGTTATAATAAATATTTAACAGTTCCTAAACAGTTAAGTTTAAATAAAATGTGGAATTATCTGTCGATCTATATGGAGGAAATGCAATTAGATGCAATGATGCATGTCTATATTAAAATAGGCATTGATATGCAAAGTTGGCTCGTTACCGATGCGGGCGGTGGCGGCCGGTCCCATTGCTTGTTCACAAATTTTTGTTCGCTAATCAATAAGATTGACCCTAATACCAATTACTATTCTACAGTAACAATGACGCTTGCTTACAATAGACAGGGTATTGTTTATTCACTGCCTATTTAGAAGTACCTAGTCTAGTCACTGTAGGTAAGGTTCATGTTCAGTTCATACCTAGTGCTTGCTGCTCAACTTGTAAAAGTCAATAATGACAAAAAACATGAATGTCAGTGAACCGACTGACGCCGAACAGAAAGGGCGCGTGCGAGTGTGGTCCGAATCTTACCCAATAATTACAGCCAGTGATTAAATCTTACGATAAGACTCATTCCGCTAATTACTCCCTAAAGCTAAACACGGTTTTTGCCATCGACATAATTTAATAAGCATATTAACCGGACCGATGCCATAGATAGGTGCGGGGCCCGGAGCGATTCTCGCTAATACCTTTATAATGTTGTTAATACGGAATATCTCTGAAGGAAAATACGCCAGACTCATCGCGAGGTCAAAGATGAATGACCATGTAAATGCGTAATGAAAGCCAGAAGACTCCTGACTCGAATCACAGTTGTTCACAACTCGTACACATTACAATCAATTTAAAACAGTGTATGTGTACGGGCACTATGACATTGCGTCTGGGCGAGTCCACATCGCGTGTGGCGACTGCGACCGTCTGTCCAACGGTTAATTCAATAAAACGGGAAAGCAGTTCACTTGTTTGATCTGTCGATATTGAACTTCTAAACAATTCAACATATGCGGATCATGAATTCTATGCAAATGTCAGTGGTTAGAATGCATGTTTATGTAGATCAGCAATAAAAGTCGTGTCGCTGCGACTGTGCCGGAGAAGCGATCTGACCTCGCGATGAATGGCTCCCATTAGCATCTCATAGGTTTAATTAGGGATCCACGCAACGGCCGGTCGCCCACGTCAACGCGTGGCCGTGTGTGGGCAATCAAATTAGTGACGACCAGACAATGGCAGCGAGTGGAGCGTACAACCCCACGACAAAACGTTTCCTCGCAATCTTCGATCACCGGATTAAGGGAGTCTCGTCTCGCACGTTTTATCTCCGATTGTCCGCACTTAACGCACACTTTACGCCGAGTGCCCCTCGAGAGGAAATTGAAAGCGATCGCTTTCCCGGCTATCTTATCTGTAGTGTTGTACTAATTAATCGATGTAGCGCGAAGAGGTCGTCGTTAGAGGTAAATAATGCTGGCATTGTGGCCGCCGGCGGTGATTTATCGGTGTGAATAGACAAAAGTGTCGCGGGCGGAGCGGGCCGGTACAATGGTGTGGAATGTCGTCGCGGGCCGCTCGCTCGCCGCGCTCGTGCGACGTGAATGCGGATTATTAATAACCCGCTCCGGTTCGGCACGACGCGGACGGCCGCGACGGTTTGAGCGACTCCCATCGCACTCCTCGCCCGAAGCGCCTGAGCGCCTCCACCTGTACTGCACTATATGACCGCGCCGAAGTTTTATTCACGATACTTTTTAATGACCGTATTGATGCATGCATTCCGCGTACAATTCGCGACGCTGCGAGACCATACATACCACATAACAATGTTTGCTAATAATATTAAAGATCGATCACTGCTTTCTAAATTCTTAAATTATTATATTCATCTACCCCCTGTGTAGTCCCCTACGGTAATCATCCCCGCGTCCATAGCAACAATGCATAACAATAGAGTCAACGCGGATTATAACAAATTCCCCAAATTGTGTGGGTTCATATTTGCGCTCAACAATAAGACAAAATAGTGATAATGTCACATGTGTGTGTGTAGTTTACCGCATTTGGAACTAATTGAGAATATTTCATAATGTTGCGATTATAATGAAAGGAACATCTGTCTAATGCTGAATAATCATCAGCTTGACATGCCCAAAATGTATCAGCTTTTGTTAAGTAGTCTTTTCCCAAATTCTCTGTTGTTTGTGTTATGTTTTGGGTAACAGTGAGAAAAGTAGCTCATTATAACATCGTGACTTTACAATAGGAAAAAAGTCGGTCAACGAACTGTCAGACTAATGTAAAATAAAAGGTTGACGCGTTGAAAGCTATAAGTAAGTACCTACTTAATTTAAAATGTCGATAAAAAACAACGAAAGTGGAAAGGGCAAAGTGCTTAGAGGCGTGTTAAAATGAAAATGCAGTATGAAATTACCTTTCACGTTTTGTTGATATCGGTGAAACTAAATGAGATCATTTTTTGTGGGCTAGTACTGAAGCCCTGCGTCGCCCTGTCACGTCGTACTACGCAATGGGCACTATTATATCGACATCGACACTCTCCCAACACTATTCACTGTACTAAAAGATTGCTTATGAAAAGAAAAAACGTAAACTATGATGTTATTTTGTAATCACTAAGAAACAAGGAGTGGTTTATTATACGTTTAAAGTTATCGCGTATGTATGATGTCATAACTTCATTTAATTTATTACTCAATAAATTAGCAAAAATCATAATGCAGTACCCATATTTGGTCCTAAGCCTCACAACACCTGAATTTAATAAAAAAATAATTACGTTAATATAATAAATGATTTTTAATTTATGGCGAGAACATAGCCATAATTCAGTAGCATTATTAAAAACACTGATTGAACAATTTAAATCTAAATTGATTTAACCATAGATGTGTAAAAGTCTGTATTAAAAAACTTGAGTGGTAAAGAACGCTCTGTTTGACACTAGAACATAATGTCGTTTATTTTTTTAAATGTGCTGTACTCACGATTTATTTTTTAGGGTTCCGTATTCGCAGGGTGCCTATTACTAAGCCTCCGCTGTCCGTCTGTCTGTATGTCATTGGGCTGTATCTCATGAACCGTAATAGACAGAGGTGACATTTTCAATGTCTTTTTTTATTATTATATTTTAAAAATAAAATTGATATTGTGTTAAATAAAGTGAGGTAGTACAGAACCCTTCGTCTTCGAGTCTGACTAGCACTTGTCCGGTTTTTTTTTGCGTCATTTTCAGCGTCCACTAAGTAGGTAGCCATGTCGTGAGTGGCTCGATTCGTTACCGAAACTATAATTAGCTTTACCGTTACTGAATACTTTACATTTTCAATGTATATCGAGCTTTACTTATTGATGGTCGTAACAATGGGAAGCGTGACAACTCATTGTTTATTTTCTCAATAGGTACCTACATTGATGATGACTATTACAGTCAGAGCAGACAAAACAGAAAAATGCTCGAGTATTTTTATATCAATTGATAATGAACTTAAATGTAACAGATGTAGAGATGAAAATTGTTTAAATACATGAAAATACATGAAGATAAATGAAAAAGTGCGTGCAGTCAATTTTAAATTTTATATTTGAAGTTTTATTTTTAGTTCATTATCAATTAATAAATCAAAATTAGTCGAGCATACTCTTGCTCTATTGTCTTCTGCGTATCAGTTGTTTTTCCGGGTTGTCACAAAAACTTATAATTGCACTTAATATCTACACTTCAGTGTCTTTACATCTGCATTTTTTACTGTCTGTCTGTTACGTTTTCAAGCCTAAACCACTTAACCGATTTCCATGAAATTTGGTACGGGGTAAGTTTAAGCACCAAGGAAGAACATAGCATACTTTTTTTCATGACATTTACGCGAGCGAAGTCGGGGCAAAAGCTAGTATTAATAATATTGTATAGGTAGTATAGATTAATTCGCTATTCGGTACTTGTGTCATCTATTTAGACATCTTTGTTCAGCTATTAGTGAAGTGCGTAGTATGTCGAAGTTTCTGTATTTCATATTTGTATCATTAACACATTCTAACGCTAATTGCCGGTAAGTTGCGACAAAAAGTGTTTGTATCGTGTAACACTTATTAAGAGACGTCGCCTTTTTCTCAAAATTTAATTATCGACATTAAGTTGACACCAAAAACGGTGCCGACACAGACATACCCGTCTGACTATTTGCAAAACTGTTCATCGACAAACTGAAATTCCGTTTCAATTTTTAGAAAGTTGATAATTGTCCAACGACTGACCGTAGAATTGAAATGACAATAGACCGATGTATTAAGTGATTGATTGGATTTTACATTAATGACTTGTAACGACAACAACAGTGCATGGTATCGCTAAATGGATGACATTATGTCGGAGCCACGTCAAATATGAAGGATGATCTCCAACATTTGTCCTGCACACGCATTCTCACTGAATTCAATAGATGACTCGCTCGGCCCTTTGAGAGATCGGTTAATAGCGGATGGATTGTCGTTTTTGACTTCATCATTTTGACTTATTATAAGTATAAACAGTATTATTTACTGCCAGTAGGTACTAACTTTCAGAAACAAACATTAATGAGACAATATGGGCGTTACAGATAAAAATCATTGCATTTTAAAAGCCTTGGAAATTGTGTAAACACTATTTGTAATAACTTAAATGTAGAAACGTAATAAATGTACACGAATCACTAACAACATTCGTGATATTTAAACAACATGATGAAACCGTTAAACCTAAAAAATAAATTAGCATCAGTGTTCAAAGACAAATAATAAAAACCAATTCACAAGTCAGCAACGACGTAAAGACTATCAAATTATGGCAACAACTATTTGAAAATGTACCACGCGTGATGCTTGCGTTAGCACACAACCGACCAATAGGAGCGCACTGAAAACCTTGCTTCTTCATAAAACAGCTCGGAGACACCCTGGCCGCTCACTAATTTACGCTTTATTAAATCACCGTAAGGCTTAAATCCGTTTACACCTATCAGCCCAGGCGACACAGCTAATAAGTCAAATAGCTTTTACCAGGTGTCCGACAAATGGAAAACTACTAATTAAAGTAGGTACTTGTGCGTCGAGACTTAAATGGAATAACGCACAGTCGGTCGTAAGGAGTTTAATTAATCTGGCTGCTGACGCAACGGACGGATCGTTTTCTTTCTATTAGTGTCCGAAAGCAGTTTGTTCAATTGATTCGCTGTGTAGCAATAAACAGGGCCAGTCTCTCTCATGTTTGTGCTAAGAATTTGAAGAGTTAACGTTTCTAAAGATCAAAGAGACGGATGATTAGCGGATCACTTGTGGATATTGTTGTTACATAAGCCGGTACTAATGGTGCTAGGTACATGTACAAGATGTAATTGTGATGTTCGTTTTAGCACTTCTTTATATCCAAGGACTACAAACACTTGGTTAATTGCGATCGCGTCTTGTCTGCGACGTCAACAACGATGTAGGTATTTACCAGTGTTGCTAGACGCACCGATTTTTGCGGGATGTCCCGATTTTTATTTGGAATTAAATGTCCCGCGCGGGACAATCGCAGAACCGCATTTTGTGGTTTTTCGACGAAACAGCTAAATCAGTTAATATCAGTTTATAAAAGAAAGTAGGAATTTTTAATGTAAAAACATAAATATACATAGATCTAATAAACTTCTTCGTTCAGTATTACTATCATGTCCCGCTTTCATAAAATCAATCCCGATTTTTCTTATTTGAAGGACTTCAAAATCCTGGTTTACCCGAAAAATATCTAGCAACGCTAATTCAAACTATTTAAATCCCAACAATTCGAGAACAGAGATTTATTCTACCGAAAACTCCTAATTCATATCGTTAGGAGATAATTGCGGCAAATTGTCGTAATAAAATTTGGAAGGTAGCGCCATTAAAATGTGTTCCAATGTGAGACAATGTGCCCCTAATGAACGTTGAGACAAGTAAAGTAAATTATTTACGCCACACACTACGACACTGCTTTAAATTTGGATTGACATAAAAGAAGATGTAGAAATCTGGCCAACGACGTAAAGTGAATGGACAACTGTAATTACCGTGGGCCGCTGAGACTCCGTGGAGTCTACGGTGCGTATCGTCACATCACTAATTGTCAAATTCGAGGGCACCACGCCACGTTATTTGTCTACCTTACAGCTCTACTTTTATTACCATTTTTTGTTCGAAAATACCTTTTTGGTAACATTCTGATATTATTCATAACATAATAAGTTTGGATACAATAGATCCAGTTCAGTAAGGCTCCTATTGTAATAAAGAAGACGACATTTGGAAGACATTAAAATTCCCTGGATCGTATAATTACATATGACACATTTTAACATTAAGGCACCCACGCACGGTCTATGTTGTGCCTCTAAACTTGTATAATTTGTGTTAAAGCCGTAATATATGAGAGTTTAGAGGCTCGCGTTCGGCGTTCCATGCATTCGATCGTTAATAAAATTATCAAAATCTAAACAGGTTTTATGAGTATCGCTCGTGCGTTCGAAAGAGTTCGTTTCGGTTCGTCTTATGAATGGAAATGGTTTTTGGTATTTTAAGTGTTTATAAAGGTCGTAAATAATTTATCGCCGCGTGATACTTCCGTCGGTCGAATTTAAATGTTTAAATCGATGAACGCGCTAACTCGTACGGCTACCGGATTTTAATTCGCATACACATAATAAATGACTAAGGTTTTTGATTTATTCTACACTGTTTAATTACACGAGTAATTTAGATCGTATTGATTTAATTAATAGAATCGTTTTGAGATTGATATCTGAACTGTGTGAACAGTTTCAATGTAAAGATTCTAATTTGAAAAGTTGCGGGGGTATAATTGAAATGCTTGAAAGCGTTTAGCTAGCAATCTTAGATACGAATCTTAAAAGTAAAATTAGACGAATTGGAATCAACTATCCTCAAGTCAGTGCAAAGAAAACCTCATACAGATGTAACACAAACACGCATACCTACTTTTTATGTAAATACCGTATTTCTGTTGCGTCAGTAATCGTGATTCAGCCTAAATTACTTGGTACTAGGTGATTATTCCGATCACACGTGGACATGGGTTACTGCCGGCCTTAAACGTAACTTTAAATGTTGCGTTTATAGGGTAACGACTTACAACTTGTCTTTATCGATTCACGAAAATAATGGCAAATTGATTGCGGTTAAAGTCGTGCCAATGAGTGTTGGCAATGTAAGGAGGGATACACACGAAGTTTATGAATATTTGAGTGAAACCGGATAAGGCTAAAAGTTTATTGAATTCTTGGTAGCTTTTGAGACGATTCACGAGACTGTTATGCAAATTGTGCAACTTTGATTTGAACGGTGTTCAAGCACCTAATCTAGTATGAAGCCCCTACGACTATGTACCCATTACCTTGCTTAAACGATGTGCCTCATGCCTATACCGTGAGTGTGGGCCTTTAAACTTAAATATGGTTCTCAATTCAAAAATGTCATCCAAATACAAACGCTTAAATGCTCTAATGATTTTCTCCATTGAAACAACCTTTTAATGATTACATCAATATTCATGAACTCTAACTAATGATTACGTTAAGAGCCCTTGTTCAGGTTCTATTGGAGGGTACTTGAACATAGTCCGGGATCTCGTATATCTAACACTTGAACGTACTTAACTACTCTTTTGCATATTGCACATACATTTTAATTCAAACATTATTACTGGGTTACATAATTTGCCAGGAAAGAGTTGGTTTCGCTTCTTAGACAAAGATTCGTAATTCTGAGACAGGAAAAGTGTGATTGGGTTTTTCTAGGCTACATTAATTGAGGTAGGTACTCAGCTTTGGGTAGTTTTAAGCTGTAAGTACATGATGATGATGGAGATACTGTTCATGAAGAGTAACTATGGAGTTTCTTCAACATTCTTCTCCATAAACTTTGACAGATTCCTCGACGATTCAAAAGTACTTCCCTGATAATATACCAGCCCATTATTTGTCCTACTGCGAGGCAAAGGCATCTTCTCATACAGAGAAGGCACGAGCATTAATCACCACGGTTAGTCAAGGCGAATTGGTGATTACAGACTTTAAATAATATTAGTCCAGGTTTCTTCACAATGTTTTCCTTCGCCGATATCAGTAATGTCCAAGATAAACTTAGAAAGTACATATGAATTGGAAAGGTCACAGACACTCAGACCTGTAAATAGTTTATTTGAAATAAATGCTTTTGCTTTGATGTCTCGCGTGTCGTTGATAGGTTACCTACTAGATATAGAAAATTACTCTCATCTGAACAAAAACAATTCTGTCGTATGGTTGACTTATCACGACGGAACATTTGACTACTGAAAGTATATTTAGGTACTACAACACTTCTGTCTACGCTTCCAAATATAACAGCCGTGATGGCTACTACTTGCGTAAGTCAAAATTTATGTCTTCACTCTAATAAATATTTGGATGTTACGCAACTGTTTTACGTACGTTCTTAAGTGTTTGGTGGCAGAAGTCAATTGGCAATTTTATCGGATTCACTATGAGTGAGATCGTTCATGTGGGTGGCATCGTCAATCTCCAAAATGACTGCTCTGGTTTTAATTGGCTTATCCCCATTCGAAACGACGTGTGTTAATTAAGTTTTATTGACACTCTTTTTATTATTGCCATTTTCCTCGAAAGTTGTTGGTGAGTAATCTCCTTCGTCATCGTCGAAGCCTTAATTATTGCATTCTCTAAAATTACAAGCGGTTCTGTGGTAATCCTATTAGCTCAGTTGCAACACAAAGTGAATCATATCCTTAATATAATCAAGGCCAGTTTCAGATTGAGTTATGACAAATCATTTGGCCAGTACGACGCAAATACCTATGTGTAACAAAGGGCAAATATAATGGCTCTTATTAACATTGAAGCTTGTTTCAATTCGTGCTGTGTTAAATAAATATTGAGTAACGTGATTTGTCAAAAGTCGAATTTGACCACAATTATGTAATTTTGTCACGCAAATATGCTTCAATAGCCTATGATTAAAGTTTAATTAAATAATGACAAAGCAGAATTAGAAATCCTCTGTAAATCTTAAAACTATAGGAGCAAAAATAATTACTAAATTCAAGCAATTACGCATGGCGTTCCCTAAGGAACTAGCTTGGGACCCCTAATGAAGAAGTGAAAACTAGTAATTAGATAGTAAGTTTAAGTGTTATAACAACACAAATTCTACCATCAGAGATAAACAACTGACACAGTGTGATAAGCAGACGATCCATTCAGTAACGAAGATGTTCCTCCTAATATTTATGACCACCATATGACATTCCTAGACGCATCAACCTGATGCCACCCATATGACGGATCCAATAATGGTCACCTTAAAACACGGAACCTTAAAACGAACAGTAAAAAACCAAAAACTGATATCAGATTGCAGTAACATAAATAATTCGTTTTTGTTGAACATAAAAAAGACTGTTGTGACACCACGGCATCACCTGTAGATAATGTTTTGGGCGTAAAACCGGTAGCGACGACCAAAGGAGGTTATTCATGTATTGGTACAGATACACGATCTAACCTTGGGAATGGCCAAATGGCTACATACTTAAAAGTTTATGAATGGATTACTAGTGAATATGAATGGATGTTGGTCAATGCCTAAACGCGAGTGGAAATCAAATTGTATGACGTTATCGAGACGGCTTTAACTGAATTAGTAAGCTTTGGTAGTAGAAGGCTTGTATGATTGATAAACTGTTTGATATCAATATATTTATATTTTTTCTTTTTTTTTATACATACATAACATAACATCACGCCTGTAATCCCCGAAGGGTTAGGCAGAAGTGTACCCATTAGTACACCCACATTTCGCCAGTTATGTTTTTAGTCCCATGTAATAGGGGGCGAACCTATTGCTATCAACCGGGCACAAATCCAGACTTCGAAGCTGCTACTGAGAAATTCCTGATAGAAAAACCCAATAAAACTTTGCCCGACCTGGGAATCGAACCCAAGACCTCACGTACAGCAGTCGCGCTTGCGACCACTAGACCAACGAGGCAGTCACTTTCAGTTACTATTTTTTATACATCTATAAAATTATCCTATTTCTGGACCAATTTCAGTAAATATTTTTTTTGTTGTGTTTGTTATTGTAAGAAGAAGGTTCCGATGAAAGACAATTTAAAAAGAAGAAAAAAATATATAGCGGTACGAAGTTGACTGGGTCAGCTAGTCACCAATAATATGTCAACTGTAGAATTTGCATTGATGACGTAAACCTCCATTTAAAATTTAAAACTTCTACCTTCAAAAATATTTTTAGACGCAATTAAATTTCTAATTTTAACATTAACACTTCAGCCAATTTGCAAAAATCAATATTCATTAATTTTTTTCTTATTTCTAAAGTCGTAAATTAAAGTTTTTACTACATATTATATTTCTGTCATAAATTCTCATAAATTAATGGTTTTATGATGACTGTTATATTCAAAAATTCTATGAAGTAGGTGGGCTACCTAGTTCAAAAATTTATCAGTGTACAATTGACATAATCCCAACACCCACAGATTTTTTTACGATTGGATTCCAACTTAAGTATGTTAAGTTATCGAATGTGACGTGATAATGGGTAATAGAAAAACGTATTTGATTAGAAATATCTTCGAGCGTTTTAGAAGATGAAAGTTAGGGGTCGGTTTTACCGAGGATTATAATCACACTAATTGTTAGATCATCTAAAATCAAAGCAGACATGATATAAACCTAAAGAAAATGTTGTTGATATTGGAGTTGTCACATGTCTGTCACCTTAATTGACCTATATATCAATATATTCCACAAAATTCCGGAATCGAAATCATCAAATCTAACTCAAAATATCACTGGGTCAAAAATGAAACGTATTAATTTAAGGTAATTTTTATAAGTCTATTATTCTAATCAAAAATTCCATTTCGATTAAAAAAATAAATATTATTATTATATTTTCATTTAAAATTTCCCGTAATAATCCCTGAACGTTCTGGCAAGCCTAATCATACATTTCAACTTCAATGTAAAACAATAATAAATAAGGAAAGAGCTACAAGTTAACTACAAAACAGACACAAAAGAAAACAAACACACGTTACCAAACACAGTCATTACTTAGCAAAAGCAAACAAATGAACATCTTCGAAAAGAAGTATCAAATCAAAAGAGTACCAACTACGTTGATTTTCGACAAAAGCTCCAACAGACGAGACTAGAAGCGATAATGAGTGCGCCCGCGCAGCGCCGGGTAAAACCGGTAGTACGCAGCCATCGCTCACCGTTACCTAGCACTTTCTGCCTTTATAAACGATGTGGTAACTGTGATTTCAATCGAAACTACTTTTAATTAATTTTCTACTACATTATCTATCAGCCGTATATCTACCGAATAGTCATAATAATCGAGAAGATTGACTCGATAATTATGATTGGGTAAGTTATGGAATAGTTTTACACTGCCATATTTAAATTTTCACCGAATTAATTTATAAATCATTTGGTGTTGATTGAATTATGTTTATGTTGCTAAATGAGGTTAGTAGTGAATTATGGCTGAAGACAGCGTGGGCAGAATACATTCCTTTTGTAATAAAAATACAGCAATTTTGACCTTACACGTCAACAAACGTCGTACGCATACTGACTAGTCATTTTTTAATTAAGAACTTTTTTTTTACCTACTGGCTTTCCAAGCATCGTTGAAGGAGATTTATTATCGGATCCACTTCAGAATTTAAACAAGGTTGGTATCAGGAAAACGCTTGTTTTTCCCCTCCTGATAAATTAAGTGGTTCTTACCTACCTCCTTAGCAACATTAAGTAGAATTAAAGAGCTCGAATTAGTTGGATCCGTAAATTCTTATACCTAATTACAACTAGCTTATCACCGTGACTATGTCCGTGTGAATGTCGAGTATCTGCAGGGTTTTATTTTGCGCGGTACCCTAAAATTCTATTTAAAGTATAAAAATATACCCATTGCTTTTATAACATCCACTATCTGTCAGCGAAAGTCCCGTCAAAATTGGTGTAACCGTTTCGTAGACTAGCCGGAACAAACAGACAGACAATTTTTTTTGTTTTTTTTTTTGTTTAAGTACCGCGTAAGCATTCCCATGTACCTATTTAGTAATAAGCTGTTATTTTGACGTTACAAACAGACATCTCAATTTTAATTATTTGTATATATAAGATATCGCACTAAGTTCCAAGTCACGTTATTGTTGACTCTACAATGGTTGTTTCGTACGGATTACGAAGCCGGTTATTTCCATTCCAAACTAATTAATAAACATCTCATAATAAAACCTTGAACTTTTGATTACCGAGAACTGGACAATGGGTCTCGTTATGTTATAAATGTCTTTACTTACAGAAACGGGCGCACAACAATCAAACGGACGGACGGACGCGCCTATCTAAGTAATTAATCGTAACTTATGATTGATTAAACACATTAAATGCGAGCACGATTCCTATTTGAATATAAAATCTATTACTGTGGGTGACATAATACTTAATACAATTTTAATCTGAGTTATTGCATAAAAGATACGACACATTAAAGTTTTGGAAACAATATGGGCGTCTCATGCATAATACATGAAATGACAGTAAGTCTAATGGAAAACATATTGGAAATTTATGTTAAATAATTACAATGCTTTAATTGTTGAATAAAATGATCCTCTGCACTTTTAAAGTATGATTAATGATGTTTAATGACAGATGTCAAAATGCCCATATTTTTAAACTGAGAGGTCGTAGGAATAGGAAATATCACGCAGGACTGGTTAGATGAACTATTGTAAAATATTTTGTTAGTGCAAACGAGGTAAACACACGTATTTACTATTTATCGACAAGGTTCTCGAGTGGGCAACCCTTTACACGATGGCACCCGCGCACGACGCGTCGCTCGCGCACTTCGACAAACAACATCTAGTGATGCGGAACGCAAACTCTGATGTCGATATTTACACAACCACCGCAAACACTGACACTCGATATTTGTCCGACTCCCAGCTAATGGCGGCACCTATATTTTATATTATTTACTGTTGTAAAATTCACACCACACAGCTACTGTAATGAAGTGACATTAACCAGAAAAGACACAATAAAATATTTTTTACGATCAGTTTATTTAAGGTTAGAAAGATCAGAATTAATATTAACAAATTAGGTACCGGTTTACATAAACTGTAGGTACGAAACGGTCATAACTTCACCAGGATTATATTTAAAATAAAATAAAAACGATTAAAACGAGAGAAAAAAAGGAATGTAAAGCCATAACTTCATTTTGAATTCCGTTCGGTTTGTTCCCGTCTCACTGTGAACGCGCCCAGCAGGGGGCGCTATCGTTCTCACCTCACGACGCGAGTGGTAGCCGGTCTTTAATAAGTATCGATAAAATATGTCGATAAAATATGAATATTTATAAATATTTTCGATACATGCCCATATCGCCTACTTCTAAAGTTGCCTTACGCGTGAGTACTCGACCCCCGAGAAGTCTGCTGTTTTTATATTTGATAAATGGCTATTAATTTAAAACGTTCGCCAGAACTATATTTCTATTAGAAACTATAAATCTGGCTATCATAATAACATTATGGTCAAGCGGCTATTGATGTCAGTATTTACGCGAAAATGGCGATAAATCTGCATTGAATGTAAGCTCATACAGCGTCAAAAACGTACGCACCACAGAAACGAGTTCTCAAACATTCAATTTGTAAGTGGAATTATTCGGCTTTAAATTAATAGCCGGCAAAGTGTATGGGGGACAGAACTAATTAATCTCTTGATGGTATTTCACATTAATTAAACATCTGAAATTAGCTATTATCTAAAGTAGATCTTAGTACTCAAATATAAGGACTTTATTCGCCTGTGCTCAATAGTAATCAGTACACGAACGATATCGTTGAAGGCTATCATAGTGTGAGGTCTATTTTATTATTACGAAACTTTATTTTTTCGTTATAAAAGCCTGCTCTTATCCATGAGAAGATTCATGAAAATTAAATGTCTCATAACAATAGGATACAGTCGTGGACACCGAGATTATAAAGCGTAGTTTACACGATACGATCTGTTGACTCGAGGCCTTCCGTGAGAAGGACGAAATTATATTTTTTCAACACCAATTACGTAACTCCTAAATGTGACCGAAAACAACGTTTAAACGTAACGAGCATTAGTAAATACGAGTAAATTGTCGTAGACGTTTAGTATGGACCTGGCAACCGTTGCTTTACCAGCGATTAAACTTGAGAATAACAATAATGATAGCTTTCAAATCTTTAGCAATAAATCATACAATCTATTTTTTTGATGTCTAATAGTTAATCAAATTTAAGCAACTGTTGCGAGCAAGTGTGATCGTTTTTTGCCGCTGCTTCGCGTAATTTTCGCAAGTTCAATGATTAGAGTTATTTATATTATTATGTTGGTAGCATTAATCTGTTGGATTGCGATCACCAAGTTAAATTATCATAACAATAATTTTCCACGACAATTATTTATAAAAATTACACCACTTATTCAAAAACGTAGGGACATAACGTTGACTATGGTTAATCGTTATTTAGTGACAGTGTAGTCATGTCCACGTTTTTACGACCATAATCAAAACGTGATTGTCGCGCATCCGAAAAAAAATACTGACTTAATTGTGGCGGGCGAGTGTTGATGATATAAACAGTAATTACTTACCTCCGCATCTAAAATGTTATTAAAATCCGCTTAACGTTGTGATGAGCAACTACTACCAGCTCACTAATATTTCTGAGTGACAAAACGGTGACATAAAAAAATCTATGAATCGTCATTTTTACCTACTACGTCGAAATAGGTAACGATAAAATTATTATCGGTGGAAGGTAGGTACTCTTTACGAACGTGCCTAATTACAACCAACCTTCAGTTTATTATTATAATATAAAATATCAATAAGAACATTTTATTAATACATAATCTATTAGATAAACGGAGCTAATTTCATTAAAAACATAAAAATATGAGATTAAAATGTCTTTAGTAAATTACAGATTTTATGCTTAGCTCTGTAATTCAGGTTATGTCAGGGTACAGAATTTTATATTTGTATATTCTTTACCTGTAGATGTTATTTTGTTTTATTTATGTATAATACTCAGGAATAAAATATACGCATTTCAAATGCGGCAAAAATACATCTGTCTTTAAGTGTAACGATTTTGTGAGACATAACTGAGCAATATTTTATATTTACGTATTAAGCCACACCTGTAAGTCCAAGGAGCGTTTAAGGCGGTGCATTTTCTAAAATAATTATCATGAACATCTTTTGCGGCAGTCGACGCCCGGGGGTGCTATTGTTTTAAGGGAATTTTTTATTGCTTTTGGCAACCCAACAATGGGAGCGGCCGAGAGGGTAATTTCGTCCGTCCGACGCAGTTTAGCTCGTGGCGTTCCGGCGACAGTGTGCACACCGCCTTACTTTGTACCTTTTTTAGGCTTTTATAATCCATTCAATTTATAATGTTACTGCGTTTGACTTTGACTTCATGTGGTATACGTTTATGCATGTTTTAAGATTTATTTAAAACCCTTTTTAATTAAAACAAAATTATAACACTAAAATGCCAACGTGTCGATATAAAATTAATTACACACCGGTTAATTGGAGGCAAAATATAAAATTGTTTTCACGGCCACTCCTTTTATTACTAAGGATAATAGTCTGTATTAAATTTTACACCTTTCGACTCGATACGAAATAACGAGGCCTAATATTAACGTGTAATTAAATCATAAACTAAGATAAAGATCGTCTGGTACAAAAAACACCGCCGCGACGTTCTAATCCGTTGATTTACAATTACTCGTAATTATTACTTACTCTAATTGCGGGCAATTTTAATTATCAACAAAATGAGAATTTAAAATTGGGTCGATTTATGGCAGCACTCGCATGACAAATTAATGCTGATTACATTTTTATTATTCTGGAAATTAAACGATTGTAAACATATTGGAAACTAGAAAGTTTATTGTGCCGCACCTAGTTTGGGTATGATGCAAGGGTGAACAAAATCCAGGCAATTTAGTTCTTGGGTTCGATTCCCAGGTCGGGCAGTATTATTGGATTTTTCCATCAGGAATTTCTGAGTAGCAGTATCGGAGTCTAGATTTGTGCCCGGTTGATTACATGGGACTTAAACATAACTAGTGAAATGTGGGTGTGCTAATGGATATGTACACCTCTGCTAACCCTTCCGGGATTACAGGCGTTATGTTATGTGTAGGTAGACCCGCATATGGCACAAAAACCAGTGAGCAATGACAGTTTTGTAAACAAAACTGCAGGTAGCCGAGACCAGACGCATTTTCGAACTTCCGAATGAGTCGTTCAAAAATGTCGATCGTGAGTCCGAACCCTTAAAAGATCACTTAATCGAAGGACAGATTAACTAGGTTCAACATCCTGTTCGTATTCATAATAAATCAAAACTAAAGCTACAAATTATTTCTACATGAGTAAATGATTCATTCCACGAAGTGTCTGCGATAATTATCACTATTAATTACTGGTTAGTCACCGATTTCAACGGAGAGCAAAAGAATTCTACCTACTCAGTACCAGTTTAAAATTATGCTGCATCATAGTTATTTCTGAACTCAAAACAATGAGGGGGGACCATTCATAACGAACCTTACAAATGTCCACTACAATTGCCGCAAACACAAAACTTAATTAAAGTGACACTGTGCATGCATAATGAAATGATTCACTCGCTTATAACGACTTACGCACACATGCACAAAGATAGTTTCTTAAACATGGAGTCTTAACAAAAAGAAAGTTTTTTATTTTTATTTTTTCATCGCTTCGTGCCTGTATTTTTGTTCAATTTATACGAGAATGCAGACACATTCATTGTTATGTACGATTGTACAGTAGTTTTACGCTGTCGCTAAATAAGTAAGCAATTAATTAACTATGTAGAGAGGTGTCTAAATTAACCTTTTGCCTGCGGCTTCCCTCGCGTTTCCACCCTAAGCAACAGTACTTTTTCCTGAATCGATGAAAGTTACCCTGTCTTTTTCTGTTAAGTTTTAAAGGCATGAAAGCCAACTAAACAAACAAATAAATTAATTCACTTTCGCATTTATAATATTATTTAGGATTAGAATAAAAATAAGCTTCCATACAATTTACATTTAGAAGTAAATAAGAGGATAATGTTTTTTTCTAAGCGATAACGACATCATTGTTGCTAGATGAAAATAAAGTATTTAAATATATTTAAAGTTTCCTTTACAAAGTGCGAATTCAAAAGTAAAAGCTCTCGAAAAATGTTTATACTTAGGTTCAAAACAGTTTTGTCCAGAACTACCTATTTAATATATTATTTTTTTATTACACAATTGAAAAGTGTTATTGAATTGTAATCAATCTTACTTTTTAATTGTGATAAAAATATTAAAATACTAGCTTCCGCCCAAGACATCAACCACGTCTAAGTTATTATATTATCCCTCGGGAACCGTATATAAGCCTATGTGCTATTCCAGACTGAAATCTATCTCTGTGCCTTTCATTCAGATCCGTTCAGACGCTCTGGCGTTATTGAGTAACATAACATCAATCCATTCAAACTTTCGCAATTATAATAGTAATCTCAAATCGCTATCGCTCCGCTTACAAACAAAACCTCACCCTAAAAACCAATTGACAGCAGCTTACCAGCAAGACGAATTCACAATTGACATACGAGTCGGGGACTAAGGAACTTACGCCAGTCAACCTATAGCCAATGACCGTTTATCGATCGAGTACCTATCGATTATTTAATAGCAAACACCGTAGATAACGTTTTGGGTAGTTATCGCTAATTATTGGAAGATAACAAGGTTTATTACTGAACTGGAGTGGCTCGACAATATACTTAATCTACCTAGGTGTTCATAGATATGGGAGGGTTATTCCGTTAAGTTTTGAAAGAGTTCGAAGGAGGATTGTTACCAGTAACGATTTTACTAAATTTTAAATTTTTAGAATGCCATATGTATTCTTTTTTCATTTTCAAGAATGGTTTGGTAGGCGTATTTTATAAATAAAATAAAATTAGCTTGCAGATAGTACCAATGTGACTTTTTCAATAAAAGCCATAATGAACATTCTTAGTTTATCTTGGACATCGCTGACATCGGTTAAGGAAAACATTGTAAGGAAACTTGGACTTCTAATTGTCATAAAAGTCTGAAATCATCAAACCATTTTGCCTTGAGCAGCGTGGCGATCAATGCTTGTATCTTCTCAGTATGAGAAGAAGCTTTTACCTAGCAGTGCGACAGAAATAGGCTAATATTATCATTATTTAAATTAGCTTGAAAATAAAATTCTTAAAGGTTTTGAAAAGTAAAAGTGTCTATTTGGGAATCCTAATTTAGTAGGACATAGAATTTACATTTTTTAAGAGAAATTTTAAAAAGTTGAAGTAGGTAATTGGATTACATTATAGATCAAATCATCAATATCCAAAACGGCATAGTGATATTCATGGTGTTATCATCGTTATTTTATCTGTAGATAGCTTTTTCTCACGACTTCTTCTACGTAAATGACAGTTATCGCGGAAGAAAAACTAGCCATGTTTTTCCTTGGGGTTCAAACTTACTCCGTATCAAATTTCATTAAAATAGGTTCAGTGGTATTACATGGGACTTAAACATAACTGGCGAAATGTGGATGTAGATTGTAGGTACACATCTGCCTAAGACTTTTGGACTAATGACGTAATGTAGGCTCAGTCGTTTAGTCTTTTAAGCGTTACAGATAGCTAGTCAGAGTTACTTTTGCATTAATAATATAAGTATAGATTTTGCAAACAAAATTACGAGAATGTAGCTATCAAAATACACAGTTACCGAATCAAGATTAATTTATTTAAACATGATTACAAGATTCACCCTCGTTGTCAGTCGGAAATTACATTAAATGTTTATGTTCCATATCTATAGATACCGGAGCAATATACAACGGATTATGAGCCGTTATCTTAGACAATATCATTAGCTGTTTTAATTTTTGATATTAAAACATATAGAGGTTATACATAAATTCTTGCTTAAATAAAATAGATAAGTAACTATAGTAATTTTATGTTGTTTTAGTAAAATGAGTTGGTAGGTAATGAAATGTAACTAGAAAAATATATAATACACGTACTCGTAATTAGTTCTTTTTAGAATAGATAATAGAAAAATATAGGTAATTAGTTTTTTTGAAAAAGGATAAAATTGTCCTTTTTCGAACTTAAGCTTTTAATTGCTGGATATCCATGTTTGGCGTATTTATTTCGTTACTAGATTTTGCCTGCGGTTTCGTCCGCGTGTAAGTCAAGTAAGTAGTTACCTACCTATACCGTAATGCAACGTATAACACTCGACGATAGTGTTGTTTTCTATCAATGAAATAATTTTTATAGGAAATTGCGCCAGCCCTTCCAAAGATTTACGTTTTACAAATAAAAACAAATAAAATTTACCTCTTTATAATATTAAGTATGAAAGCGAAAGTAAGGTTTTTTAACCAAAGCAAAATGCTAAGTTACTTCAAAAAGGTGATTTGTCAGAGTCATCAAAAAGCTGCGTGCGATGTCAACCGAAGCGGCGCGCGCGCCTTGCCTCGGGCTATTCGCAATAACTACGCAATTATCGCTAAAAGCGACACTATTCACGTTTATTTACGAACACTCTCGAACGAAGTTTTCAAAGCTAAAAATGACGTTCGAAAAAATCATTTTCGGTGCGAAAATGCCGTAATAATGTCTCAATTAAAAACTCGAGCTGAGCAAAACAATGAATGGCTACCCAAAAACCATACTGTTTTTAAAAAAACTGTCGTTGGTAACGTGAATCGAGTCGAGTTTCGTCGGCGCGAATAAGGACAATGGTTCGGGCAAGTTCGTCGTCTGGCCTTGAAAAGAACCAGTCGGTCTCGTCCGAAACACCTCTGGGCAATTATTCAATAAAACAAAAGCATCAACCACGCCAAGTTTACGCCACAACGCCAGAAAATGTTCGCGCAAATTAATTTCAGCGTAATTAACCGTTCACCTGCTTGTGTTGAAAGTTTTTGTGGATAATTACGGGTTAATGAGTGGAAATTTGAACACTATTTTGGGAGAAAAACGATTTAATAAGATTTTTATTTTGTTTTATTGGAATTTTACCTTAATTTTGTATGGAAACAAAAACTAAAAGGATTGGTAGATTTAAAAGCAACATTTTGTAAACGAACTTTATGATAAGTAATATTTGCGTGGCAATTTTGCGTAACCTAAAACAAGAAGCATGTTTAGATAACAAAGTACCTATCCACTTACCTACATAGTTAACTAATATATTCTGCCGTGGGTTATACCTATGTATCACGTGTTAAATAGATATAACTAAAGCACACAAGAGTCGAAAGCCGATGCCCATTATTCACGCACGTGCACCACAAAATGAGCCCTATTATCGCTCTCATAAAGAAATCAACAGCACGAGCCGCTGAAAAATATACCAAGAAATTTGATATGACACATAACTACATCTTTATTGAATGTATCGCCTCTCCCGAAGGCATTGTGCCCTAGTGGCGCGAGCCGAACAAAATATTTCAAATGCAAATCGTGCTAACGCTATGAATGTAATAGTTTGTCGTGCCTTGCGCACGCGCCGCGTACGCCGGAAACAAATTATCATACCCATATAAGCACGTACGAAATCGACGAAAAACTTATTGATGTCACTCAACACTGATAAATTGCGCTAAACGAGAAAATGGTACCGGTGTGTGGAAGTAATCTGTTGTACACACAAATATATGTCTTTGACACTTTATAATAGAGTCAAAAGTGCCGTAGGAACTTTTATTCGACACATATTTTCTTGTTCACGACGTCATGAACCTCTCTTGTTACTATAACGGTTTACAAACATTTTGAACCATTACATTGTTTTATTTTTTATCAATTTCTAAGTTGTAAAAATGATATTTTATAGTAAAAGAAAAAAAATCGACGCGAATAACAAGTTGTTATTGTAATAGTGGCGCTCGAACGCAGCGTTAAAAATTCGGAAATCGATTTGTTTGACGTCGCTCGCCATGTTTGTTGACATTTGATTTAAAAGCCGAACGCGACCGATGTGGAGCGGAAATTTATAGAACACCTTTTGGATTGAATTCAAATAAATAGAATAACGGCCATAGAACGATTGTAAATAGGTAAACGGCCCGGGTCATCTGTGAATGGGAGACACGTGCAAAATCATAACGGTCACTTGTCGTTTTATTTTCACGGGACGAAGTAACCCACTATTTGTGTTACACTCTTTTGTTCAAGATCTGGACAGCCGTAATTCTGTTTTTTATACATCACATAGTAAAAACATAGGACAATTTGGAAGTAATCTATTAGATTGTTGAACTTAGTCACACTTTTTTGAATTTGCTAGTAAACGTCAAACAACCGGATTTGTTACATGTATTGACTAACTTTTGCCCGCGATTTCGTTCGTGTAAATGTCAGTTATAGGCGATGTAATCTTATTTCTTCATTCAAATTTCAGACTTGTTAGGGCGTAAATTTTGAAAATCTTTTTTTAGTGCATGTCTACGTCATAATAACTATTTGCGTGCCTAATTTAATTGCAATCTGTTCCGTGGTTTGAGCTGTGTATTGATAGATCAGTCAGTCAGTAACGCTTGCCTTTTAAATTATAGAATAGTAGATTAGATAGTAGACAGTAGATACGATTCCAGACAGCTGTCTAGGTAGTCAAGACTTCCGAATTTAGAAAATGCATTTAGTGCAATGCTAATTACAGTCTAAAGTCGAACGTATCCTGAATAACCGTTACGGCTTTTGTTAGTGTGAAGACCTTTGGCCTGTCAGGTAACGTGGTTGTATTTGAGGAATGGCCTATCTGGAATCGGTTGAATGTTTAAGTGTATTGTGTGTGTAATATCATGTATTCGGGTGAGATGCCGTCGTCCTCACGCAGGTCGGCGACATCTTGATAAATTATATTATTTTTGTAGACATGTTTTTTGATGACGTAAGAATTTCAAATCGCGTGATATAGACATAATGTTTGCAGATATGAATCGAGAATTTTCAATTGTTGTTACACCCTGTATAATACATAATTCATTAACAGGTCTGCTTATGCCATAAGTTAGAATATCGTGAGCATACATTGCTACGTACTTACAATAAATAAAACAGTTTTGTACTTAGAATCTAGAAAATACGATTTTAAATAAGTGCACACAAGGTAGGTAAGTACCTACCTACCTGAATAACTTTGCATTACAGAAAAAGGAAAAATTGTTTTCCCTATTCTTTATAAAAAGTTAGGTAATAGGCAGAAAAAAATACTTACCTATCTGTACACAAACTCAAATCAAAACAGCAGTAGGTACTTACCTATACATATAACAACAGACTAAGAGATCTTTGAAAGAATACATAAAAGTTACTTTATACCACACATCAATAAAAATAAACATCACTAATTTATCCTAAAACCCCTTATTGAGAACCCTTACAAGTAGTTATCAGTATATCTAGTGGATCTTCACTAAGAACACTTTATCTGAATGGAGCGCGCGCTCTTCAGATAAAAAAGCTTCCACTACCGCCCGACAGATGGCGCTAGTTGTACGAAGTTGTAAAACAATATTGACGGGCCTGTTGGTCTAGTGGTTAGTGGCCCTGACTGCTAAGCCGGAGGTCGTGGGTTCGATTCCCACCCAGGACAAACTTTGTGTGATGAGCATGATTGTTAGTTCTGTGTCTGGGTGTGACTTATCTATTATATGTATGTATTTATAAATTATATAAGTATGTTTATCAGTTGTCTGGTTACCATAACACAAGCTCTGCTTAGCTTGGGATCAGATAGCCGTGTGTGAGTTGTCCCAAGATATTTATTTATTTATTTATTTATTTATTTAATATCGTCGAGATTTCCGTTATTTTTTTCAGATTTTTCTAGACCATTTACGGTATGACTAATGCATTATTGAAATGTATGTAATTCAAACGATATTCTTTACGATAAATTATCTATTATACTGACATGGAAATTGATCAAAATGGTCTCTTTAAGATTCCATGAATAGCTTGGTACCTACTTACCTACACATTTACTTTAGACGTAATTTGTTATTGTTTCACAGAAAACTACAACATAGGTACTATAATAGATAATAGCTACCACATAAGTAGAACAGAGTACCTAAGTATCATATTGGTTTAGTCAAAAAAGTCTCCATAAAAAAGCGCTTACATAAAACGGTTCTGCCAACATTACATCCTTACTTGAATGAATTTTAACCCCTTCACTGCGTATGTTAGTCTAGGTGTACTCGTAGGATGCCATAATTACTACGTTTGGCTAAATGGTAATTTCAGAATGATGTCATAATAGCAACATAGGTAGTTATTGCTACCCGTCCTAATAAATCCCTCAGTTTCGCCTGCACCACCCACGGAATGTGACAGGGTGGTTCTATTCATAGTCGAGAACACACTCAACACCACGCTTCACAAAGGTATTACTTAAATTTTAGACAATACATTTATAAATTAAGAAGTCTGACTTAAAAAACATATAAAATTAAATAATTTAAAAAGTAGGATATTTTTTAAACCTTTCTTGCGTACGATTAAAATAAAACCGGTTCGAGTATCCGGTATTTTAACTTGTTTAATTACGGGTAATATTTTACATTGTTTTTAACGAAAAATAAAATGTAAAATGTTAAAATGTAATTATTTTTTTCTACTTTAGCAATCCTCATAAAACTGAAAAACCAATGTGTAAATGATAAATGAACTAGCCAATTAGCTGATTTAATTATGAAATTATTTGCAGTACTAATTAACGTTACAGGTATGCCGTATCCCGGAACTACTGACATAGACAAACAGTCTGTATACATTGTATACTCTATGCAGCAATTCCCTTACAGTCATAGACAATTCCAGCTTGATTTTATAACGAGATAAACCTACAGCTTATTACCACAGTGTTTTGAACACATTAAAATTGCTAATACTCGTCTCGACGACTGTTTGGTTTCAAATCACACTTCGAATCGTGAATTATACATAGAATGCCTACCTACGTGACATTATTTTTCGTGTAAGTAACACATAATACATAAACAATTTTTTTTTATTTTGTTTCACTAGCTTTACACGCGTATCCTATTTAATTAATACAACAAAATTTAGCTAGAAACACGTTTCAAATTATTAAATGTTGGTGGATTCGACATGAATTTTCCCAGTTTTGTCGAATAGATAGACGTGTATGATATCGGGCACCGGTATTCAATGAATAAATAAATTTATATCAGTCTCCTTCAATGTTTTTAAGGTAGTGACGTTACCGAAATCACGTGTTTGTTAAAGATATATATGGAAATGTAACATAAACAGTACCTATGAAAGCTAAGTATTTCAATAGTATAAGCAATTCAGGGTTTTTTTTTTTGTTTTTTTTTTTACTCTTACGCTGGTAGTAAATCTTTTTCTTGAGTCATAATTTGTTATTAATACTGTACATTGCAACTTGTGGCTGAAGAAATGTAGGAAAGGAAGAGAAAAAGAGAGCGAGAGAGAGAGACAAGGTTTAACATTTTTGCATCAGCAAAAAATTGAATTAATGTATCATCGTCAAGATATGCAGTTATGTCATCTGCCCCCCATTCAATAATTGTACCTATTATACTTAGATGTTTATTGAATATTATGCTATGAAATAATGAGACGAAGGTATGTATTTAAAATATTAGTTTATTAGGTACTTCTTACTTAAATGTACTTGCTACAATTAATGCGTGTGTAATTTTTGCATTACTTTATTGCAATATTTGCATTAGGTGCGACTTGTAAATAATCATAAGTCTGGTAAATAATGACATAATTATGCACTTTTATACATATTTATAGGTAAGTACATTGACATTTTGATTACGTACTAGTCAATAGGAATAAGAAAAGCAGTACTGACAATGATATATGTAGGTATAATGGCTGCTGTGAAACGAATAGTTTTCACACAAAGCATTTATGTTATCTAGGTAGGTACTTAATTGAGGCTAAAAAAAAACTTTTTTATCAAAACATTTTTTTATTAGTGAACAGATTTCAGAAAAATAGCAGCATCTATAGGTCACCTAAATGCCATACCTATAGTTAAGTAGGTATTAAAATTAAAGTGCGAATTTGTTTTGTTTGTTTATAAAAATCTATCTACTTTCCGGTTTACAACGTCAATGATAGAATCAAAAGTACAAAGAAATGAACTAAGGCTCCTGAATCAAAAAGGAGTTCTCTATTCAAGTGTTATGCTTATAAGGTCCCATTACCATAACGTCTTTGGTGGCGCCATTGTCAGTATAATTCGCACCAACCTTACGCGCCTACGCACAAATCAATTATAATACCAGTAATAAATTAAATACTGTTTGCGATAGATATCGATCGCTTTGATAAATGGATCTATCCTGAATGTGTATCGGGAAATCTCGGCGCAAGATGGCCGCCCGTTGCGCGGGAATGCGCCAAGCACATGAAGGGTTCTTGTTTGAATTCTTGAACCCTATTGAAGTTTGTTAATTAGTATTTTTTAATTACTAATCACTTTTTGCTTTTGTAAGATTTATTGGTTTTTGTCACATAAGTAAACTGCGTACCTATTATTAGATAAGTAATTGGTAATAAACTTTTAAATAGGTAATTTTGACAAGCATGCTATGTGAATACTTAGTATTAAGTATAAATAATACCTAACAACTCCTATGTACAGACTATCACACTGAATAAGTTAGAATCTAATAGGTAGTAACATAAAAGTATGAACAGGAAAACGGCGGAACCAATTTCAGAGGGCGATTTAGTTCTTCATAAAAATGAAGTGATAACTACAAGTAATTATTAGAAACAAATCTCAATAGGTACGTACAAAATCCCTAGTTTATAAGCATTTTGTGAAGCAGTATTAAAGATCTTAATTCTTTTACACGGTATTCACATAGCGATTATCAAATGTCACGGGTTGTGAATAACGGCAATTTCAATTTGGATTTCTTAAAGGAAAATTAACTTCTTGATTAAAAAGTTCTTTTTATTGATTTCAACTAATCGAAATTAAGGCCAAATCAGTAATACGTAATTTTGAATAGATCGCTATTTTTGCATTGTTGGCAATTTTAACCTTTTTGTTTAGTTAGGTTAGTCATCAGTCGTATGATAAAAAACGACGGATGGAAAAAATAAAAACAAATTAGGACACCGTAACTAATCTCGCCGAACATAAACAAATGCGTAATTTGATAGTTTCTTATCTTTAAGAATCAAATAAGAAAAGGTGTCAAAGACAATATATTTTACTGGTTTTTTTTTTATAACGAAAAGCAATCTTGTGGTTGTGGCCAGGCAATATTATAAATAAAATGATTTTAATTGGTTGATAGATACCTATTTAAGTACGACCTACTAGAAACCTAGGAATGTATTGAGACGTTATGCTTGCTCTTTTTACTATTATTATCATCTTCTGACATCTCTTTGCCTGTGCTATTGAACTGTTCAATTGGTGGATGTAGAATTATCACGGATTTCAGATTTTGGAACTAGTAACTACTTTTATCCGCTAAACTGTACTTATCTAGATATACAATAGTAGGTACCTATATAGCTTGCTTTGGCCGGAGAACCCTATATTGGAGTAACGTCACGTCTTTTAAAGTATTTCAAGTTATAGGTAGGTACCTACCTACCTAACATCTAAGGAATGTACAGCTTTTCTTAGCCTTGAACCGAAGGTAGTAAAAATACTAATTCTTAAAACAAAACAGCCGCAATCTTGACAGAAAAAATAAAGAACAAAATTTTTTAAACTGAGTTTTTATAGGTGTAGTAGGTAGCTACAGGTATGTTAAATAAGAGAGAACGTAACTAGAAAATCAGACATTCACAGACTTCAAATTGATTTGAAAAATCAAGACCTAGGTACTGGTATCGTTTTAAAAATCTACTTCTAATACAACAGTCTGGAGTTAAGCCGGTGTGAAAATGCAATAAAATCAACAAAACTAACTAGTAAGAAATTCAACATCTGTCTGTTCCTAAAACAATGCCATTTCAAAGAAACTTATGGCACTTTTTATCTTTTTTCAAAACTTGCATCTTTTACGATATTTGCGCGCGACGGTAAGCGGAGTTCAATTGGGAAAGGAGTTTTAGAAGTCTATTGTTGCGGGGACGAAAATTCTGTAGCCTCAGCAAAAAAGGGGTTAGTTTTAAATATTTTAATAAAAATTTAAAAATTGAGTCCTGTCACGATTTTTTTTTTTTCTGTAAATTTGATTGTTTATTATTCCGAATACCTTTATTTAAATGAAAATTGGTTTTAAAATTTCAAAATTGGAAGTGAAAGGGGTTTAAAAAGAACATTGTGGTAAAAGTAAATAAATTTTACAGAAAAGTACAGCCTTTTTTTAGGTTTTGGCCGTATTCAGTAGTATCTTAACTTTGCGATTCACGGAAGTTGCGGATTTTTAAATTCAGTTTCGTCTCGATAACATTACTTTAACTAACATAGAAAGTGGTAATATCATCCGAATAGACAAGTCCGATGCATGAAAATGACCCCAATTTAATGTTTTGTTTACACAAATTATTTCAATGATAGTTTACAGATAGCCAAGGCGGGTACTTTTCCCGAAACAAATGGCGAAACTGCAACTTTCTTGACATCCGGAAAAACTTAAGTTAGGTGGAGGCTTAAGGCGGAAAATAATGAGAATTTTCACGTAGGCCTGACAAAAACGACTTTAGAAAAACTTAACAAACTTCTGGTTCAAATATTGTTTTGGCCGAAAACGTTGTCAATTTTTTTCAAGTTTTCGACTTTCTCCAACTTGTCTGTATAGGGATTGTTCCGGGTAAACAGATCCTTCCTGCAATGGGATTCCTATAAGAAAACTTATAAAGTAAATATTAACCTGTGAGCATCGCCCGCAGAACGCAGCTAAACTGTTAATTGCGGCATAGCACGCAGTCACTTTTAATCACTTGTCCAGTATCCAGAACTTAGAACTTGTTACACTCGAGTGCGATCAGTCAAAACACAAGTAACTACGATATTACACCAAAACACCCACTGTAACTGTTAATGAGGAACTAAAGTTGTGTTGTTGGTGTGAGTTTGTCGTTTCGGGGTGCGGTTGGTCGCAGCGCGCGCGACACAGCACAGTCAACGGTCGCCGGCACACTGCGCGGCCGGCGCGGCGGCCCCCCGCCCGAGCCGCACGTCCCGCGCCCCGCAGGGGGCGGGGCCGGCGAGCGAGTCGAGGCGATGCGAGCGCTTAATTACGTTCGCCGGCCGAAGCGGGACGGCGATAGCGAGTGGGCGCGAGCTATTAGCGCGCGGAGAGCGGGACGACGCGCGTCTTAAGTATTTTGTATAAGTAATGAGGGGCGCGGGCGCGGGGCGCTGCATCTCCCGCCAATCTTTAATGTTGATTACGGCCGCCGCCGCCTCTGAGCGCCCCTCATTAACGCGAAGCCCCGCCCGCATTTAATTACACACGTTTAATTGTCGATGCTCTCGAGCGCTTTTGTTTTTGCGCGGATTCCAGCGTTCGAATTTGGAACGGTTTGTTTTGTTTCTGGTCGAGATGATTGTCTCGTCAATGTAATTGGTCAAAAAGCTGTTGTATGTTATGGACGATGGACACGCCATGTTATGATGGTTGTTAATTAGCGAGTAAGATACTGAAATAAATACCTACGTAACAAAAGATTAGCCGGTATCCGAGGTTTTGGGTAGTATTGTTTAAAAGAACCAAAGAAATAAGAAAAAAAACAACTTTATTATAATCTACATGGTAGGTAAAGCTAAGCGGTAGGTGATAATTTGTTAGTTAAGTGTAGCTGAAAGAACTTAATCGTTACCTCCCATTTATTATCATAAGTATGTAAAGTTGGTAGGTAAGTAGATACAGGGTACAAAAAAATTGAACATAGGTAATTAATTAGATAAGTACTTAGGTTTTTATTTTTAATGTAAGTAATAACATGTTTAACAATCTATCGAGTAGGTAGGCACTTAGGTACTTCTTAATTATTATTAATATTAATCAGTAAGAATAATATTAAAGTACTGTCTTCGTAGATAAGAAAAAAAATCGCCTCTGCTTCTGAGAGTCAATACTCTCTTTATCAATTTAAATACTGTATGATACAATACTTAATGGTCATTTTAACGCCGACTCTAGAAGATATACCTATATTATCAGTGGTCTTTGGATCATAACGTGTAAAAAAAATCTGACGTCTAGTGAGATAATAATTTAATCTTAGTATATATTTTGTTTTTGTACTAGCCTACCTTAAGAAGGTCGGGTTAGAAGGGGAAAAAATCTCTAAAAAAAAAAAATTTTGTTGAAGTTTACTTATTTATAATAAAATTATTATTATTTATATATAATTATATTAACATAACATCACGCCTGTAATCCCCTATGGGTTAGGCAGAGGTGTACCTTTTAGAACACCCACATTTCGTCAGTTATGTTAAGTCCCATGTAAAAGGCGGAGAGCCTACTGCCATCAACCAGTCACAAATCTAAGCTCCGACTGAGAAATTCAGACAAAATGTGTAATTTAGTTTTTCCTTTAGAATTTTTTTATAGCTGCCCAGAGTTTGAAAATTGGTGGTGTGACACCACCGTGCCTCGGAAAGCTTGTTAAGCCGTTGCTGGTGCTGCGCCTGATCTCTCACCGGTCGTGTTCGAGTAACATAACAATGAACTACAAGAGATGGAAGATGATGGAAGAGAGAGTGCACTATAATATCTCCTGCGTAGGTACTTGGTTAGTCTCCATTGAGATCAGCCATCGTGGCCAGAAGTAGGTCAAAAGAATGAAATCAAATCATATCCATTTATTTGCCAGAATTTAGGTTTATAATGTATGATCTTAAAATTATAATCTCCCTTTTACATTCCACCATTATAGGTATATGGTGTGAAAATATTTATTTATATTTTATAATGGGAAATATTGTACAATAATCGTATCATCATCTGCCTAGCCTTTTCCCAACTATGTTAGGGTCGGCTTCCAGTCTAACCGGATCCAGCTGAATACCAGTATTTTACATGGAGCGACTGCCTATCTGACCTCCACAACCCAGTAACTGGGTAACACGAGACCCCTAGGTAAGACTGGTTGTCAGATTTTCAAGCTTCTGACAACCAGTCTCGTAATGACTGTCAAAGATACACATATGACATCCGGGACCAACAGCTTAACTTAGCTCAGCTTAAGTGTATAATAACTGCAAATATTTATATATATTTATTATTTTCTATATAAAGCCTATAAGCCTTTCGCCTACTCATCATCATCATTATCAGCCGAACGACGTCCACTGCTGGACTTAGGCCTTCCATAAAGACAGCCACAATGACTTGACCTACGCTGCCGTGTCAAAGTTGATTTCTCCATACAAAATTTGGACCCCCGTTTCAACCTCTTAGGGGTGAATTTTGAAAAATTCTTTCTTAGCTTACTTTACTATAAACTACGTCATTGCCTAATTTCATCTTTATACGTCAAGCGGTTTTCGATATTTCGTGATGAGAAAGTGAGTGACCTTTCGCTTTTAAAAAGTTTAAGGAATCTCATCTATCTAAATAAGATAGATGAGATTCCTTAAACTTTTTAATAAAAATAACGACATCTTTACTAAGTGTATGTAGTACCTAAGTCTTTGAAGATTTTGTGGAATGGATCATTTTTGCGTAACTGCATCCAATTAAAAAAAACAACAAAATGTGTAAATAACAGAGCGATCAATGAATAATAAACGTTTGGCAGGTGTTATCGGTTGCCTTCACTATGTTTTTATTAATGGTAGTGTCTATGTTATGCATACCAATGATATGGCTACTGTTTAATGGCTTCTCTATATTTACGTGTCTAATAACTTAATCACTAGAGGCTTTGGAAAATCTTTTATAGCTTTAGAATTGTTTATAAAAAATTTAGGACTCATAAATTGTTTTTAAATTAAATAAATAGCTTTTCTTTTTTAGCTTTTGTGCCCGGTTTATGGTAATAGGCTCGCCATTACATTGACTTAGCCTAACTGGCAAAATGTAGGTGTTCTAATATCCATTATTAGTACACCTCTGCCTAACGCTTTGGGGATAACAGGCGTGATGTCATGTTAGCTTTTCTTGAAACTTCGTCTGTGTGAGTTTTCTTAAGGATCCCTAAATCTTTGAGAATAAAATAAAGCCTATGTTACTCGCTAATAATGTAGGTAGCTTTCCATAGTGAAAAAAATATATATAATCGGTTGTGTAGTTTTTGTATTTATTCTTTACTAACAAAAATACAAATCCTTTCTCTTTACAGTATGAGTTCAGATCACTAAGTCCTTGACTTTTTTTTAACTCCAAAAATTTTTTTTGCAACTACATAAAGCCAGAATCAACAGTAGATACTGCCAGAAAAGCGCCGAAGCAATGAAGCTTGACGAGTCCCGCAGAAACGATTCAACTGTCTTTGATCCCGCAACGAGATTAATCAGAAAAAAAAAAGGAGAGGAAGAGTTATAAAATACATAATTTTCACTTCCGCGTATAACAAGCAGGAGACAGAACAGTACAAGAACAGAATTATCCCATCTATTTATAAGCAAAGCATTAGACAAAAAACGACTTAATAAAGATAGTTATTAGGTATAATATTGTTGAAATAACTGCATTTTATTTTAATGATATTTTTCTTAAATGTTTGCTTTATATTTATCGTGAAACAACGGTAACGTTATAACGATATCTGTCTAACATTAAAACCGAAGGAAGTAGTATAGGTAGGTATAAGAGATCCAAGCTATTATAGCCCAATGTAACTAAAGGACGGAAGTGGGCTATTTAACGCCCAACCGAGTGGTGGATCGGGCAACCTTTAAATCGTTATTAAGCTCATTCTTAATTCGATATTACGCAGTTCTTTCAGCTTTTTAAATCTATACAATTTCGTCATGATTTTGTCCTTATTAGGTATAAGTAGGTAAGGTATCTATGTTTTCTTACTCAATGGATATACCAATAGGGTTAAGTACCTACTTACGTACCAGATTATAGATCTCACAGACACCAAGCACGAGTGCGGTGCTTCTGACCAAACGATGGCCCACTTACTACAGAGCCCTAAGTGTCCATACACTTGCACTTTCGAGGACGTTAAAAACGCTACTGATGCCACGGTAAACATGGCCTCGACACAAGTCATCATCATCATCTGCCTAGCCTTTTCTCAATCATGTTTGGGTCGGCTTCCAATCTAACCGGATGCAGCTTAGTACCAGTAAATTACATGAAGCGACTGCCTACAACAAGACATAACACTAATTTGCGCAGGTACCTACACTAAGAAAAAAAATATTGGCGTCATGGGACCGTGATCCCAGACAGAAGTGAAAATGTGACGTCACATTCGCATGTCCGTGACGCGGTCACGTTAGCACGAGCCTAAAGCTTTGCCCCTACCAGAAATCACTCAAAGCGGTTAAAGAATGTTTTACTTAAAAACAAAAATTACTTATAATACCATCGATTTCAAAAGAACAATTACCTACCTACATGCCTAGTTAAAACTCCATGAAAATCATAATGGCGACTCACAAATAAATACATTTTGAAGGAAATCAAAACCATAATTAGGTCTGTAACAAAGGCTTTTTGCGCGGGAAACATAGCCTTCCCCTAACGGAAATCTAATAGGAATTCTACCGACAGATGGCGGTAACCGACTGTCTAACATACTACCATAGACACGTGACGGGCCACTAGCTTGGCCATGAGAATGCTAACCAAGGAGGTTCATATTCAAACCTCGTTTATACAAAACTAGTTGTGCCCGTGTTTTCATTCGCGTGAAAGTCAAGATTAAATCAATTCAAACTACCCCAGTTTCGACGGGCACAAACAATAGAAAAATAAAACATATCTGTCGAGCTATTTTCCACTTTTTGCGAAAATAACACAGTGTACAAATAAATAAAAAAAGAAGTAGTACAAGACTCCAAAAACATCTATAAAATTAGATACACAAAACTTTGTGTCTTCTTCCTATTGAGTCAAATTAGCCATTTGTCTGACGAAGAAACGATAGAAAATATTTATTAGAAAAGGCTCTTATACCAACGTAATAGAGGCACTTTTGACTCGAAATTTTGTACATAATTTCATTAGAACAATCCCGCCTCACTATTCCCAACCTCCGCAACTCCTGAAAGGCAGAATGAACAGCGGTGACCACCAAAAAAGCGCCGAGGCAATGAAGCTCGACGAGTTCTGAAGAAACGATTCAACCGTCTTAAATCCCACAAAAAAAATCAGACTTAAGATTAGATGAAAGAACTTGATAATTATCTTTACGAACATTCAAAAAAGTTAAGCAATCGCACAAAAAAAAACCCGACACATTATGAACAAAAAAACATCCTCAGGTCATAGGAACAAGATAACTATATTCAACTGAGCACGAAAAACGTTACACGTGTAGCGAAAATCGTACTGAAATTCAAGATTATCACAAATCAGTCATCTGCCAGGCAACCGAAAGACTTAGACATTACAGACAGACACTTTTGTTCTGAATATTTTACTGTATCTAGTAACTACACATGTAGATATATCAACTTACTGAATGTTTAAAAATAACAGGATTTTTTTTTTCATAAAACAGAAAATGGAAACTTTTGGGCAAATTAATTTCTTTAATATCGTTAGTTTGACTGTTAAATTGGTAAGGTTTTACAATTATTCTGTAATAATTATAGATAATACCAGCCTATTATTGTCCAACTGCAGGACAATGGCCTCTTCTCATACAGAGAAGGCACTAGAATTGATCACCACGCTTACTCGAGGCGATTTGACGATTTTAGAATTATTGATAATAGGTCAAAGTTTTCTCACGATGTTCTCCTTCACCAATGCCAGTGATGTCCGAGATAAATTAAGAAAGTAGGTACCTACATCATCATCTGCCTAGCCTTTTCCTAACCCTCATGCATGAGAGGCGGGCGCCTTAACCACTAGGCCATCACGACATTCCAAGAAAGTACCTACATATGAGTTAGAAAAAGTCACATTGGTACTTGCCCGTGACCGATGACGAACGTACCCCGTCTTAATATCACGACGATTTTAATTGTTTAACTTGATCATAATTATGATAATGCGATGCGATGGTCCTCACTAGCATATAATATATTACTCCGGATGTAAATATTTGGAGTTCGGACCGCTTACCTACTGTTTAATAGACTTGTTTAATGTCTATAATGCCTTATAAGCACTAGGAGACATGTGTATCACGTCTTGTCGCTATACAGAGGTGAGCAACTTAGAAAAAGAAGATCTTTATATTTAATAAAAAGTAGCTTATGCGTGTGGATTTTCGTACAAAGCTCTAAATTTTTTAATATAGATCAGGGATAACGTAGCTTTCTATTAGCCAAATTTTTGGAATCGGACTAGTAGTTCCGGAGATTAGCGCGTTCAAAGAAATAAATCCTTCGGCTTCTTAATACTTTATATAAATAAATAAAACAATTACAGTATATTTTTCCCGTGACAACCTTCATCATAAAGAGACCATGTCCAATACAATATCTTCAGGAGGCAAACAACATAGATAGACATTATAACCCTTACCTACATTGGAAGAAGGCTAAAACTTTCTAGTTTTCTGCTATCAAATCATTATGATTCATTGCCACTCCATTACCTAACTATTGGTTTAAACATCTTGTGGTTACGTCAACCGTCAAGAAAGATCCATCCAAATGAAATAAGTAACGTATTCACGAGATAAATATCAAATTCAAAGGCCAGTTTATCATCTGAATATCTATGGTTCTTTTTTTTATCTCACTGGACTAGTTTAGTCATTGACGGAAATGCCAAATTATGATAGATGCGGGCGACGCGTCTTAATCCGTTGATACTAAAACTACGATACTAACTAACGATATATTCGAAATTCAAAATTACACAGTCAAAATTATTCGAATTTAGAATAATTTTGACTGTCGTCCTTTTAAGGACAAAAGCAGACTAAGATTCTGAACATCCATACCTACTTTAATTTGAAAAATGCAAAAGTAAATCTGTTTGTCAATCTCTCTGTTACGCTCTTACCACTGAACCGATTATGATGAAATTCGGTATGGGGTAAGTTTGAACCCTAAGAAAGGACATAGGCTACTTTTTATTCCGCGACTTCGTCTACGGCCGCGATAGCCGACATTTACGTGGACGAAGACGCTGGCAAAAGCTAGTACTTAATAGAAGTTTAAACGGGACCTCAAACAATTAGGTTCCTATAGTAAGTAGAAATAAATATTCGTTCCGAGTAGAGATGATAATTATGGATAGAAAGGCAGATTATCAAGAACAAGTCAACAACAAGAAGTTGTTGGCATATTTTCAAGCTATTATCGACCTTAAAGACTTGTAAAGATCGATAATTAAACAGCAACCTACCCTATGTACACCTATGTATAATTTAATTATGTATAACTAAGTTGCCAATAGGTACCTTGTTTCACTAACATAAGTAAGCAAAAACAAGACGTCACCAGCTGCTCATCATGAGTTGTAAAAAATATTTATTCTAGTTGTTACATATTGGTAAATAAGCAATGTTCAATGTACGAAGTTTTTGTTACATATCGATCATTTTATAGGTAGCTAGAGTAGGCTAGTTTTGTGGTTTTAAATAAAATTGTCAGTGGTAAGGATACGAGTAAGAGTCAGGGGCGGATTGTAATTTTGTGGGCCCCTGGGATCCTTGGGGGCCTACCTAATCCTAATCAAACCAATTGCCATTTTGTCAAAAGAATAGTACAGCAAACTATTCTAACAGCATACTATTCTTTTCCTACACGGAACAAAGTGGGGTAATTATTAAGTTTGTCCTTACAGTCGAGCGTAAATTGCAGTAAAGGAGAAAGAGAGTGTAGTGCCAAATACATTTGTTTATTTTAATTACAATTTTTTTGTATTTTCTTCATTGGGTGCTAGGGGCCCTGGGGTGCAACCTCTAAATGTCTGTGTGTAAATCCGCCCCTGGTAGGATTAGTAAAAATCTGTCATGGACACTCGTGTCTCAAGTAATAAAATACAAAAACTGGTAACCTGCACACCTTGGCTTTAATTGTCTTATACTAATTAATAATGCATATGGACACACCTCAATCGCTCTGTCAATAAAATATTCGTTATCCATATTAATTATTTCTTATACTAGCTTTTACTCGTGACTTCGTCTACGTAAATTATCTAACGTATCCCATTTCTTTTATCAATTTAAAATAGCTGCATAACTTAGGGATAAATGTAGCTTCCTATTAGCGAAAGAATTTTCAGAATCGGACCAGTGGTTCCGGAGGTTAGCGCGTTCAAACAAATACACAAATTCTTCAGCTTTACAATATTAGGTATAGATTATAAAAGCGAAAGGTCACTCACTGAGTAAACACGAATCTCGAAAACTACTTGACCATGATGCTGAATTTTGGCAGGTAGTGTGTGTGGCAATATAGGTAAAATACATAAAAAAAAACTGTTATGAATAAATAAAGCCTCAAGCTACTATAATATTTCCCTACGATGTTGACTGCCTTCTTGGTCTGCTGAGCATGAGGTCTTGGGTTCGATTCTCAGGTCGGGCAGTGTTATTGGGTTTTTCTATTAGGGATTTTTCACTAGCAGTCCCGTAGTCTGGATTTGTGCAAAGTTGATGGCAATAGGCTCGCTCCTTATTACATACATGGGACATAAACATAACTGGTGAAATGTGGGTGTACTAATGGGTACACCTCTGCCTTACCCTTTGGGGATTACAGGCGTGATGATGTTACAGTTTTAACGAGGATGCTTTAGTATCGCAAATCTTCTTAGCGTATCGATGGCAAAATAGATACATATAAATTTATTAAAGTTTTGTTTGGCCCAGTATTTAGCTACCTTAACACCATCCGCTGTCGCAGTCATTCGGTCCTCACGTGTGCAGGTGACTGGGCACGCGGAGCTAATTATTAGGTGAGCCATGGTCTACGGAGAGACGCCGCATAGGCCCTGAAGATCGGTGCCATCTACCAGAAAAAATCCTACCAGATGATCCATTCAAGAGTTATTTAAAGTCTAGCCTTTGGAGCCACACCGCCACACGTTTAGATAAAGAAAGGCCTTCACTTCATCATACTCACCATCAGTAATTTTCACATAGCCACGAACAACATAGTTGCAATAAACGCGACATATCGAAAATTTATGTGAAAAAAACCAATAAAAAGCGTATATGTCCAGTTGTGACATGTCGGTAGCTATAAATAAATTCCCCCACGTTGTGGCCGCCACCCACGGCGTATGCGCATGCAAAAAATTGTGTCCACCGCTACCTGCCACTATTTGTATACTGTGGTAGGTTTGTGCTATTTTAAATTAGGATATTATTGTGGACTGTGGTGCGCAGGAGTGGATAAGGACCGTTCGGAGAATGCAACAGAGGATTGACACCATTAACGAATGATTCTAAGATATAACTTAAAATAAACACTCTATTTTAGCCCTGAAAGCCCAATTTTTTTAAATGAATACTAATAGCTTTGGCTAGTAGACGTCTGCTAAAAAAGATTTTTTTAAAGTTGGTTGAGAAAAAATGGGATGAAACGGGGGTCCAAAGTTTGTATGGAAAAATCAACATTGACGCGGACGAAGTCGCGGACAGAAGCTAGTATTCTATGGGGGAACCGCGTTTTGACAGCTTATAAAAAGTATGTCAACTGATGGTGGTGTCTCCTATTGATAACTCGTTTCGCGGCGAAGATGTCACTTTAGATTCTTTAGTGGCTGTAACAATAAAGCATTGCTTACAACCTTCTAGATTGGCTTTGGTCTTTCTAACCTGTAACATCGTGTTTCCGCGAGAGAAACATACCTTGTTGTAAGCACGTATCTACCTGCAAGAGTCGATCTAGTAATTGTTTCACCTCTTTTTACAAAGACTCCCAGTAAATTGAAAATTTAAAGTAAATGAAGCCTTGTATTTAAATATGAAAAGTTAACAGAGGCGATTGAAGGTTTAAATAACATCTATCCCTTGGTTCCCAATTCGAAAGAAATGGGTAACTCAGGCTTGCTTGTTATCACTTAAAGAAAATACAACAAATATTATCTGAGGCACCTCATAGTTTTAGTTTCCATTTAATAAAACTACTAAACAAACACATAACATAAAATTTTATTCATTTTTTCTTTGCAGAATATGCATGATTCTATCTTCTGTGACAGGTGTGACTTTGACCTTGAATTTTAATCTTTATTTGAGTTCCATGACATCAAAATCAGTATGTTTACATAACGATTACAGAATAGTTAAAAAAAGCGATAATGTCAGTAGGCTTCAGGCTTTCGATTTGTTGTTAAGTCTGTTTATGACGCGAATTTGTATTCTATTTTCAAATCGTACTTTTTTTTCAATCTGACTTCTAAATCTATTAATATTCTCAATTTGAAACCGTCTCTTTTTTAGAAAAAAAATCAAAACCTCATTTCTTTGACTTTTTTTACAAATCGAATTATTATTGGGAATGTACGAAAAAAAGGCAGTGTATACAATCGTGGCGTGACCTCTCGGCGATTCAGTCACAAAGCGGTGCGGGCGTTGACCCGCGCGGCCAACCCCTGACCTTGGTATCGTGAACTGTGCCCACTGACGTAACCGTGACTCTTTCCTACATGTGATGCTACGCACTTGTTTACTTCTTGTTCACGTGGACTGAACTCTTTATTTGAAGGGTTAGGTTATAAAATGTTCTTTTGTTAGCGAGCGCCCCTCATCAAGCTCTTCTAACACAAAATAGGTGTTCGGATCTGACGTAAAGTAATCATTTGAATATAAAACTTACATCATTGCCAAATAACTTTAATTTCCTTGGCTTTATTGAACTTTTATACCTAGTAGGTACGTATGCCTACATATCGGGTATAATAAGTGTTTAATCCGTCGAAAAAATAGTATGTATATTTATAAGTCTTTAATCTGTGGAATGACATTAACGAACTGTCAACATTTTTAAAAATAACTATTCTTAGAAAAAAAAAAAGACCTCGGGCATAGTTATTGGGCTTTATGTATGGATATGCGGTTTATTTACTTAGAAGAAAATTAGGTACCTAACAGATAAGCTTTGAGTGTAAAATACTTAATTTTAATACTTGAAAGTTCAAAGTGACTTTTCTTGCTTAGCGAGAGCAACGTAGACACTTTGTTTACTGCTTGTTTACGTGTGTTTACGCAGTGACTTTCAACAGTCGACAAATAAAATTTCAAAAGTAAAACTCATACAAAAACAGTTTATTAGTAAAATTAACCCTATTGGTATTTTTTAAACAATACTAGACAAACAATAGATGAAAAAAATAATTGATGCGTTAGTAGTAGATAATAGATAATGACCAAACCCTTAATTTTATTGTAATTGACAAAATTAAGATTCGAGTCCTTTTCGTGGTTTCTATTGTAATACTCTCAATAATAATCAAAATGCCAGAACAGTTAAATATACGGAAACCGTTATTAAACAAATCAATCTGAAATAACCGAATTCAATGGTCAATGGTCAGTTAGAAACATACGCACACCGCCCCCTATACAACCAATGGCGTACTATAACGTCCGAAAACAACCCTACTATTACCCACTTGAGGAAAAGCTGAGAAAATTCCCCTAACACATGTGTGAAGCGCTAGTATCGTACGAGGCTAAAGAAAATAAAAACTCCACACGGGCCAACTGCTTCAACCGCCAGCGCCATCTCTTAGCGGATAAGCGAACTATTTTTATAAGGCATTTTTATGTTTCAAATGCCACTAAAATAACACTGAATTGTTTTACGGTTAGTATTTTGATTGTTAAATTCCTACAGGTTGGTTGTTGTGCGTTTACCTCTTAATTTTGTGGGGATTTTCCTTACGTTGAATAACAAACTTGGTTACCTGTAACAAAAAATGATTTTATTAGACTCTTTCATACGAAAAGTATTGTTTTTAGAATAAGATAACAAATGGAATATCTTAATTAGAAAATGAGATCGTTGTGATGTAAGTTTACTGTGTTAGGCTTTATATGAAAAACTATACGAAGCAAAAAATGAGAATTAAATTACTAAATATTTGATATTCACAATTTCTAGAAATCATGAACTCATTTTGATTGAAAGATAGGTATAGCTCCTATAGTTTCATATTTAAATAACTGTTATAAGTACCTACATATTTCAGCGTTTTCTGAAAAAAGAAACCTATTTCATTACATGTAGGTACAATATATCAAGCTTAGTACATCATTGACATTATTATATTTTATATTCGTAGGTAATATAAATAGGAGGTAACGTATATTTATATGTAAATTCAAACGAGTCTGTAGGTATTAAAATATATATTTAAGTAAGAGGGGAAAATATAAACGGTTATTTACCATTCATTTAAAAGATTTCTATAGATACTACTGTGATCAACGCGTGCCATCAGCTACCATTGTGCTGATACCAGACGACACGAGCGTGAAGATAATTTACATATTTATAGAAGACCAATTTCAAAATCGGTCATGATTTGTGATGAAAGAGATTTGACTATGGTGATCGGTAAAGAATCTTGGTAAAGTTACATTCAATATATACAAAGAGATCTTTGTTTTTTTTTTTGTTGGTCTAGTGGTCGCAAAACGCGACTGCTGAACATGAGGTTTTGGGTACGATTCCCAGGTCGGGTAAAGTGTTATTGGGTTTTTCTATCCGGAATTTCTTAGTAGCAGCCTCGGAGTCTGGATTTGTGCCCGGTTGTTGGCAATAGGCTCGCCCCCTATTACATGGAACTTTAACTGGCGAAATGTGGGTGTACTAATGGGTACACCTCTGCCTAACTCTTTGGAGATTATAGGCGTGATGTTATGTTTAAACACGCTAATCCTTCAAATCCTTGGAACTATGAGTTTTGAATTTGAAACATTCTTTTGGTATATGATAGCCAGATTAATGAGGAAAACTATAGGCTATTTACCATCACGCTACGACCCACGGAAGCTGGGCAGTACCTAACCAAAGATCTAACTTAACACGGGTGATGGAAACCTCACGGGCCAAGTCGCAGGCAGCAGTTAGTTTATTAATATGAGCCATTCATTGCGCTAAAGGTGTGTCAGTGTGTCATTAAGTAAACAGCCCTTCAGAAATCGAAGTATGAAAATTGAGAGAATTTTACTTAGGCCTATACGGATCATTGCAAGTGGTATAATTGAAATGAAACCTTATTTCATTAATTTACCTATACTCCATTTGTTTTTTTTTTGTATTAGACAAAAAAACTGGTTACATTGTTGAAATAATTTTATGTTTTTATTTTGAAAGTAAATGGCAAATACCTTATTTACATTGCAATAACTATGTGAATACTGAATCGGTCGGTTTTCTGTATCGGTCTTTTATAACTGTTGACTAATGTTTAAGACTAAAATTTTAAGTATGCCTGCATTTGTAATTGTTTTGTTAAACTGTTTTGCATGCCTTCGTTAATGCAGAAAGTATAAGGATCACTCAATTTGTAACATAACATCTCAATATTGTACCTACTTTCTGTAAATAAAAAAATATTCTACTTTATTCTATTCTTATTTGAAATCTAATGGCCCAAATTTTTATTTGTTATGTCAAGTTTCGATAATAGAGTATAGAGAGAGAGTTTCGAGATAGAGTTTCTTTAATAGTTTTATCAAACATAGAACATTTCTTGTCAAAAAATAACATTGAACTCACTGACAAAATCGAGATATTAAGTATACAAAGAAAAACTTTAAACCCCACACGTTATTCGCTAGCGATATTCGATATCGCTTGACATTTTCGCCAAAATCGATAGCGCCCCTTATTGGTAGCGAAATGATTGAACATCCTATCGCGACATTTTTCTAATGGTGGCTCGTGTTTGAGACCCTTTTTCTTTGTAATGGAGTTTACACATACGATGAAGGATTTTTATGAGTGTGCATATTTTTGTGTGTGTGCAACGTTGAACAATTTTGGAGAGGAAAGAACCGACGCCTGGATGTAGTGCAATAGAGGCAAGTGACTACTGAATCATTCTTTTATCACATCTCAATTAGGCTCGCCCCTTATTACATGGGACTATAAACATAACTGGCGAAATGTGGGTGTACTAATGGGTACACCTCTGCCTAACCCTTCGGGGATTACAAGCGTGATGTTATGATGACATCTTAATTCTTTATTGCAATCTATAATGTGAAACATACAAGTGGAAGATGTTAATAAATAGAAACAATTATGGATGTTAATATTGTAAATACGAAAGTAACTCTGTCTGACTGTTACGTTTTCACGACTAAACCACTGAATCAATTTTGATGAAATTAAACTCCAAAAAAGGACATAGGCTGCTTATCATTCCGCGACTACGTCTGCGACCGCTGAAACCGACATTTTTAAAAATACGTATGAGAGTGGGAATGCACTTTTACAATAATTATAATTGACCAACATAACATAACCACGCCTGTTATCCCCGAAGGATTAAGCAGATGTGTACCCATTAGTACACCCACGTTTCGCCAATTATATTTAAGTCCCATGTAATAGGCACCTCTCTGTAATAGGCATTAAGTCCGCCTTTGTACTATTTTGTTGCTTTAAGTTTCAATAAATAAATACGGGGCGAGGCTATTGCCTAACTTAACTAACTTGCTTATAGCTTAACATTTTTTAAATAAATAAGTTAACTGTCATCAAAATCATACAACACATTAACATAAAACTTGCACATTTTCCATTTACATTTCACAACATCTATATTTCATTACGTCATTGAAGGTAACACCTTACCCGGAAACAACGATCAAGTGTGCACGGCCCACAAGACCCCTTTTCTTTTTACATGTCGCAAGCTAACGACAATACGAAATCAATACTAACACCATCGATGCGAAAATCGTGAATAGCGGAGTGACTCACACGACAATGTGTGTGTGATTGTGGGTGTGTGAGTAATAATATGCACGTTTGTGTGAGCGAAGACGTATGCGGTGACTATGAGTTGGTGCGGTCTTAGGATGTGATTGGGGAGGTGCTTGTTAGGCTTTTGTTTTAAAGAATAGTTTTTCAAAAAAAGAATTACATTCGGGATCGCTTCTACGATAAGGGTCTAAATACTTTAGCACAAAACGAATTTAAACATCGTTCTATTTTTGTAAATTGTTTGAAGTTCACAGTGACAGAATGATATTTACGTTAGCGTTTAGCGCTAAATGATTAAATGACTTGCACTAAGCAAGAGCTGAAACTTAAAATGGTATAATAATGGTATTAAAAAAAAACAATAAATTATGTCAGTTCTTTTTAAGCTAAGCTGTACATAACAAAGACCGGCAAGATATTCTCCTAAGGCACGTTAAATAATATAAACGCCGACCGCTATAAAAAAAACCAACATAATTCATGCAAAATCCTCACCCTCAACAAACAATGGTCACCCGAAAAATTGGTAAAAAGAAAACGCATTAACACATATAGATGAGTAGCCACACATGCTAACCGGTCTACGCACACACAAACACAGCCCCCCTACCACCGAGCTCCTTTAAAAACCGCCTCACACCCCTGGGAGTCTTTTCATAAGGAAATGCAGACATTTCAAGAAAGCTAAGTATCAAATAAGCATTGAGAAGCAGTAGCGGTATTTACGAAAGGATATCATAATACAAGGCTTCGTATAACTGTTCTGTTTATATGATTTTTAGATCGAGTAACTTGAATTTTTTTTTGGGTTTATTTGTTCTGTGAAGGCTGAAGTTGTGTGTGGGTTTACAGGCAGATTTATTTGTCTTTATGTCTAGTGTATTGCCTAATGCCTACTTTTTTATAACCTAGAAAAGACAATGCCTAACGGTGAGTGAGATCTTTGGTGTTCTCATGTCATTCGCTGTTTGAGTCTTCGTTATTGATGATGTCGGTACAATCCACATTGTTTTTAATAGTGATTCGGTATTAAATACATTTCACAACCTGCAAAGGACAGCGATAGGCACTTGATCAAGTGAAATAAAGGTACACTTGAACCACCAAAAGATATCAGCTTCTTATTTTTCAGTTGCTCGGAGTTTGGTGGTGAGACACCCTCGTGCCTCGGAAAGCACGGAAACTCTCCCCGGTAATGTCGGATGGCCGTCCCATCGGACTATGTGAGTGGAGAAAGAGGTGAAGTGCACCTGTATGAGTGCACACACTTGTGCGGTACAATACTCATGGGCACTTGGTTAGTCACCATTGAGATGGCTGCCGTGACCGAAATCGATCTGGAGAATATTGTTATTATTAGGTAAATAGTTAGAAATCTTTTTTTATGAAAAGGTTAAAGCTATATAAGTACCTAGCTGGTATATCTTCTCTATTTGTTACAAAATTCATGTATGTTCCCGAAGGAACCGTACATATTTCCGGGATAAAAAGTAGCCTATTTTCTATTTCAGACTATAATCTATCTCTGTGCCAAATTTCATCCACATCTGTTCAGCCATTCTGACGTGATTGATTACCAAATATTCCATTCATTCAAACTTTCGCATTTATAATAGCCGTAAGATCATTAAATAGATATAATCAGAATATCAAATTCCTTCAAGTTGAAAAGGTATTAAATTGATTAAATTCCAAGACACTTGAGTTAAGTTATTATATGCACTTGAAAATATACTTTAGTAAAGGTGATGACATCATTATGTATTTGAAAAGCAATAAAAATAAATTAGTTCTCGACTTTGCACATGAGTGAAATTTTAATGTCCACATGACATGATCTTATTCATAAAATTAACCTATTAAGACCATTAAGTCGGAGTAATAAAGACCGTATTTCTTTAAACCAGTAAATTCTGTCATTCTTGGCCAACAGGATCCATTTTTAATCAACATAAACGACATATTTGCACAAAATTATCAATTCAACAGCGTAATGGTTTTAATAAATGCTAATCGCTATTCGATTGCGATCGTTATCTGATTTTAATTCCTTCGTCATTGCTAATTATAGCCCAAACAGCTGACTTGAAAGGCAAGCTTCGCTCCCCTAGTTTTCAAGTGGTTTACATTCCACTGAAAAGCCCCGTCGTTTGGCGAGATTTGCTAATAATCTCCCCCAGTAATTAAAACCCAGTTTTAATTGCTGCAAAACGCCACCTGTTGCTGGTTATACTATCTCTTTCACTCAATCTTCTGTCCTACTCTCACGGAGGCTGTGAAAATCGGCCCGTATCCGGATACCCGGGTAATATTCTCTGAAAATTCAATTTTGGAACCGGCTAATTGGGGGCAAATGAAATTGCCAGTGTCGCTCTGTCCCTTTGTTCAAAAGCTTTCGACCGTGTGCTAATTGTTTGACGGTATTATAAATTAATTTGTTTTTTTTTTGGCCTTCATTAATATAGTCGCACATTTTCGGAAATGGTTTTAGCATTTTATTAATTTTTAGGAACGATCGCAATCTAATCTTATTTGCAATCTGTCAAAAATGTCTTTAATTTACCTACATTTTTTGACATTGATTGTCACTGAGATGAGATTGCGACAAGGTTTGATCGATTTTATTTACTTGAATTGGCCTTCTGTACAAAAACAAACCTCGTTTACCTTTAAATGTTTTATACCCGCTGCATCGTAACACCAAATATACCTAAGTATATTTTTTTTTTGTATTTTTAGAATTATCTCTCAAAATATTTTCTTTTACCATCATCTGATAAATCATTATCAATGATGATCAAGTTGGTCTTAACATGTGGCTTATTAATGACAAACCCTTTAAATGCTGTAACATTCTTATGTCCCAAACCCCCAACCTCAATCACACTTATACCAAAACAATTTTGTATAATAATTGCACCTCGTTTACCAAATTAATATGAGATTAAAACCGCCTCAAGTGATCCATCAGAGCAATCTGGAATACGATACACCCATTGTTTTAATACTAGAAAATTGCCCGGAACGTCGGAACCAAATTATCAAGCTATTATCAGGCTATTATCAACCCCTTCCTTTAATTACCTTTACATAATTTTTGTTTGTACACTGGCCGGCCTATTACAATAATGGCAGGTAAAAACGCTCAATTTCAGATACAGCTAAAAATGATTAAAGTTGATTAACATCAATTTCGTGTACCTACTTACAATATTAGAATGATTTTGTTGTTATTAAACAAGTAATGTTTGTTATTAGGAGTTGTGTTTTGTTTTCTTAATGTTCCATTTTGTGTGATTGTGTTTTGTTTTATTTAATCATGTAATGGGTTTTGTTTATTTAATAATTCTATGGATTGCAGTCGAGGAATATTGTACTAAAGTTTATGAAGATTTCTTAATAAAATTCTTGGCATGATGCAAAGCTATTACATACAAACATGCAGTACTAATTAACACAATCGAAACATATGTCCAACAGCTGATTTTTCTATTCCTCTCTCTTAGTTGGTCTCAGAATAAAAAAATAAAAAAAATCATGGCTAAGTACCTACATCACTCCCTTAAAATTTGTCGAGTGATTTATCTGCTATACTGTATCCTCAGAATATCTAAGTAGAACATTTGCACCCTTCTAAAACAAAACAGGGTCAATTTAGATGCTGACTCATTTGACAAATAAAGACAAAATCATAACAAATTCAAAATAAAAATTTAAAACAATAAAACGCAAGAAGTCCTCAATCTTTTAGCTTTTGTGTTGACGTGAAAGTCATTGAGAACCATTTATATCGTTTTGATTAATTAATTATTTAGTTATCTGTAAAAAGATCACGTTCGACCGGTCTCACACTGAGAGCGTCAGTCTTCTGTGGAGCTATTAACATAAGTATTTTAATTGTCCCCTCAAAACACATTAATACAATATCAATATTAAACGGTGATAGCTCCGATTGTGTCTCGGGTTTTAATATTACGAGATTTAGTCATACCTATCGGTTTTATTGCCTATTAAAGTTGCGAATAATGATATTTATTCAAATTGAGATGTAAGTATTGGATTTTATAACCTAACAAAGGTTTTAAAGAAACAATCATTTTAGTAAATGTGACAAAACACTTAAAACAAATTCATTTGTTATCAACAACACACTTTTAATCGTCTGTGCTGCTACGAAACTTTAACGACACAACAAATTATATTTTATAACCTATTAAAATTAACATACATGTTATTAACACACATTCAACAATCAAGCAGTCCTGACGTCACTAGATACTTCAGCTAATTCCGAGATAAAAGTCTAAAAACATTTTATTTTAGCTCCGAAATATCGAATATTTTTGGATTTACTGTTAAATTAAATTTTTGTTGCAGATTAATAGTTAGAAATCAAAACATACTTAGTAAATAAAGTATATTATAGTTATAATAGTTGACAAGTAAGTGACGTCACAGTCTAGGATTGCCATACATAATCTATGGGACAGCTCATAAAAAGTATGTCAACTGACTGGTAGTGACTACTACACCAATAGGTAGTACTATTAAGCTGTTACATAAGAAATTAAGTATGCCAATTCAAAACCACGAATAAATATGCTTTTTCACACGCATTCATTTATGTCTACTCTGCACCCATCAGTCATAGCGTGAATATTTGTATATACATTTATGTCTCATGAATCTGGCTATCATATACAAAAAGATTTTTTCCAATCCGAGTAGCAGTTCCAGAGATTATCGCGATTAAACAAACTAAAAAAAAATCATCAGCTTAGCCAAGCTTATATTAGTACAGACAAAGCACGTAATAAGAAATGACAATATGTCGTCATGTCATTGTACAGACAGAAGCGGGTTAAAGCACAGTAAAATGGTATACAGTCGATAGGCCATAGGCCTCAGGTTTAATGCCTTCGACGAAGCTAACGCGAAGCAATGCAATTACTGTTGGAGACGCTTTCGCGCAAATGGACGAGCCACGACTAGTGGGACACACGGATGATATCGTCAGCGAGTTGGAGACGAGATAATTTTTATTCTAAGCCTAGGTTCAAAGTTCAAATTTGGAAATTTTGATCTACAAATTTTGTAAATTATCAAAATGTTTCTGAAATACATTGAAGAAAAACGACGTCAGTAAGATTAGAGTAATTTAAAAGACCATGGTTTTTCTATAAGCCCAGCCTTTTCCCAACAGCTATGTTGAGGTCGGCTTCCAGTCTAACCGGATAATACCTACCATTATTTTTCATGGAGCGACTGTGATAAAATGACTTGAACAAGACCAAGAAAACAATGCAAAATCAAAGCACGTTTTCCGTCCCACACGTCCGTACGTCCCAAAATTATAACCATCCAGCGCATACATTATTGAAACGATTTTGGCGTTAATTCTCTTACTAGTAATGTCGTTTTCATTCTGCACTTCTCTAACAAGTAAAAGCAGTCTAATGACATGCTCGAATAATCATAGCGAGGGCCGAATGACACGCATGACGCGACTTGTTACTTGTTTTTACACCATACTTAATATGGGGGAAAATGTGTGTAATTGTTGTATAGCATACCTTTGTAAGTCGACGAACATATCGTCGGATGGAAGACTTTAATAACAGGAGCCGATGTAATTTGAGCGTGACAGTGATGCGACATTTTGTCATGACATATCACTGTGATTTTGAGCAGTTAGCTTGTGCAAACTGCAATGTATAATTTCGTCGGTGTTTATTCAATGAAATGTGATGAAACGCCTCTTTGAGAAGCCATGCATGCTCATAATAAATTGGATAAATTGATGTAAATGTATCATATTAAGTAGAATGGAATTGTAGCCTTGCTTTGAGTCGGATTTATGCCATAAGGATGTGACGAAGGTCAGTGACCAAATATGATTATTTATATTATTCTTATGCAAATCGGACTTAATTAGATCAGTATTTTCATTGTCATTCTGCCTGTTATGCTAATTAGTTTTTGTCTAGTGTGTGTAAAGTCAATTCCTTGTCTAGCTACCCACTAGTACCCACCAATATAATTCTTTATTAAAACTGAATGTGTGTTAATTAAAACTCAAAGACTGAAATTAAAAATGTGTTTTATTTTTTCCAAAAACAGTGTTATCCCCACTCTAAAACAATTTTATTTCTAAGGTCCCCATTTACGTAAATTAGTATATCCGTGTAGGTACCTATTAGTAAAGAAATAATCAGGAGGTGTCGTCAATTGTCCACCATTAGAATTCTCCGCACTATTTTTAATAGACACTTACATACCCAAGTGCTTTGATTTATTCTAAATCATGATGCTCACGTGAATATGTAAAAGACACTTTTAAAATTCTCCACGGCAGCGTCAATAATTCCCTATCTAAGTCGAATATCGATATTTATATCGAACTCTTGTTATTCTGAACAAATAAAATAAAGCGTTTATTAGGATTCGCGTCGTGGTTCTGTTTCGAAGACTGCCTATTGTTTCTTTGGGGCTATCAATCACCTATAGTTCGGCCGGCCGGGCTTGGGACAGGGGGGCGAGGGGTACGTCGGCAAGGGGGGAGGGGACGCGAATAACGGTTATTGAAATGAGACGAGGCCCCCGCTTTTTTCCAAATTTAAATTTTGATAAGGCAAGTCCCTGTTTTGCTCTAACTGTGTCCTCGTTTGGGGAGGGTGGCTTTTTTGTTCCTGTTCCAACTGTCTTTGAGTTTTTGTTTTAGTGTTTGGATTTAGTTTATTATTGGGTAATACAAGGTCTTCGGCGGGCGAATCATTATTTACTCACCTTTGAAGACTTAATTTTTTAAGGTTTTCCTTTGGAAGCTAAGATATTCAATACCAAAGAAACGAGCAGGTAATCTGCAGTGGTATTCTGTAAATGTCTCTCTTGGTGGGTTTAGGCGAAGTGAGTTCATGGTGAGCTTTCGATCCCTCATTAGGTGTGTTGACGGTTAACTCAAGCTCATTTCAATAAAATTCACCGAACGAGACTTTTGCAGAATAACCCGGCTGGTGTCGATTGAGTAAAAAAATAATTAAATTCGATATTTCTAGTACTAGCTGTTCTTACGCCACTCCTAATTAAGCGTCCAATTGCAACTAGAACACAACTATAATCAATACGCCAGACATATGAATTATGAACTCATATTATTCTTACAAAAACTGATCTATTCATCACGTCAATTGGGCGCAGTTGTTAATTCATTTTACACCAGTAAAAGTGCGTCGACACAATTCCAAATATTCGGTTTATAGGTTTTTTGCCGAGCAAGCCGACCACGCCGCTTGAATACGTTATTCGAACGAGAATAAAGCCGAATTAACATATTATCCCAAATCTCAACTCTCGATTCAGACTTTTTTGTTATGTAAAATTTCAACTCTCCGTCCTTAAATTGTTGTTTAGAGAAATAGTGGACGCATTGACACCTACGTTATACAACTCGACATTTTTTCACTCAAAACTCCTATTATTTGATACGTCTCATCGATATTCATGGGTCGGGAGAGTTGTAAAATGCAATAAAACACAATTTTTATATGTTGTGTTTAGACAGTGTCCGAGAGATGATAACGAAACCTGTAGACCAGTCAATACTGTAGGACCGGATATCGCCGGCCATTCACAAAAAACCAACGCGCACACATGTACAGCGTGACGTGTTCACACGCCACACACGCGCACGATCTCACGGTTCATTCATAAGGAATAGTGCCTTTTACAGCGTCAACAAAATAGTGGTCAGCCATGCGATGGAATATTTGTTAACTAGAGTTTGTCCAGTCCAATGAACATTATGGCTATTTGAAATATATTTGTAACAGTAGGAGGTGCACTTAACAGTACCGATAGTAATCATGCGTTCTTAACGTATTGCGGTTGAGGTGTCTTATAAAATTTACTTTGATATTGTACTTTTTGAGGTAGTAAAATGTAAATCGTCGTGTTGGCCCAGTCGATAAGGCGCCTGACTCTCATGGGTTCACAATCGGGCGGTACCATTGGTACAAGTACCAATGTCACTTTTTCTATCATATGTAGTACTAAGTTTATCTTGGACATCACTGACATCGGTGAAGGAATACATCGTGAGGAAACCTGGACTTATTAATGAACTATCTTCTGCTCGCGACTCCATCAACGTAAATGTCGGTTATTGACGATTTAATCTTGTTGCTCCATACAAATTTTGGATCCCTGTTTTATCCCCTTAGGGGGTGAATTTTAGAAAATCCTTTCTTAGCGGACATTCGCTAACTATAATCTACCTCCCTGCCAAATTTCATGTTTATACGTCAAGCGGTTTTCGACCTTTCGCGTTTATATATTTAAATAGATAGATTAGATATAAGTTTTAAATCGCCAATCCTTGAGCAAGCGTGGTGATCAATGCTCGTGCCTTCTCCGTACGAGAAGAGGCTTTTGCCCTGCTGTGGGACAATCTAGCTGGTGTTATTTTAATTATGAAAATGTAGTGCATCTTCTGTGATATTTCTTAGCAATCAATACAGTACAATGGAATGCAGATCATGCATGCTTGGACGTGCGTGCTTAACCCACGCAAGCCGTGAAAGTCAATGATGAGCAACTCTAGCTTACAATGCAATAGCAACTTGTCATTATCCATGTTCTATTGTAATCTTGTCATCTTGTGTCGTCCTAGCTTTCTATCTACTTTTCTAATCTTCTATTTTGCTAAGAAAGATAGATTGAACTTGCCTATTCTTCTAAATTAAAACTTCTACTTTTTGGAAGAGGCAACTGGATTCATTTCTTTTTTCGCACCTTTTTGCTTTCCGAAACCAACTTCCAAACTAAGGGCTGCTGTTTAAAATTCCTAATGGAAAAACCCTATAATTCTTTTTTCCCGATCTGGTATATGAACCTAGGAGCCAGACAGGCAGACCAACGAGATAGTCCAACAGAATAAGTACAACCAGACAAGATTATCTGTACACAACAATCCGTAAAGGTAAACATGTAATGGAGGCGCGCCTATCACATCCTAGCATGTCGAGATGACATGACTCATTCGAGTTTAATCCAGTGTCATAAAAATGTCCAACCAACAGTTCCGTTCTCTTTTACTGGATCGTTGACATCGACGTCGAGTATCGAGAACCCGTTTAACATCATGTGCTAATTAATTCATATGTAGGCGTACCATTATCGATAGAATTATGTGGTAGCCCTATACTTTATTACGGCCATACGTCTTGTCAGAAAAAAAATGATAAAAAAAAATGATATAAAGATGTTTTGTGGCCCGTGCGTGATTTTTATAAGGTGAAGTTTTTAATTAACATAATATGACTATTAAGTGGTATCGGGAGAAATGCTTTCCAAATATTTTGGGTTGAATGGTTTATTTATGGTTGCCGTGGTCATAGTTTAACGTGTGGTCTCTCTTTCTTTAGGGCTAGCACGTATGTGATAACGTAAAGGTTTATTTGAATTTGGAATACGACTATCTTCGTTTGTTTTATACGACGATTACAAATTAGTATCAGCCAGTGATAATAATAAAGGCTTCAAACTAGTAAAATATTATTATACGCTAAATGGGTATTTCCAAATTTAAAAATTAATCGAATTTACGAATGTGAACTCTAAGCACATCTGCTAGAGCCAATTCAGAGTTAGCCCATAATTGGCTTGTTAAGAACAAAAGAAATTTAAAAAAATATCATATACCTACCTATTTTATATATTATAAGAAAAAAGACATCACAGTCAATTTTTAAAGTATGCTTAAGGTCTACTGAAAACTTTATAGTAAAAAACCTTTAAGTATTTTACCCTGTATCTAAATTGTCTTAGTACGTGCCAATTGATGTTTACCTACCTAAAACAAATACTAAACCACCTGAATAACTAACTCGGTTAAGTTTTATTGGCAGATTTGCTTAACAGTTGAATAAAAATCAGCTTTTCTTAGAAAAATATCATTAACTACATTGTACAACTTAACTTCCCTGTAGTTAAAGTTAAGTAAAGTTACGTTTAAAACGCGTAGTGGTTATGTCTTGGTGTAGCGTTAAACGCATCATAAAAGGTTAGCCGTCGTTTGCACTGAGCAATGAGAACGATTTGTTTCACCTCATAGAAGCTGTTAACATAGTTGATTGGCTGTGTACAGACTGAAGACTTATTCTGGATAATACTCCTAAAAGATTTTTAAAAACTTTCAATATTTTGAAGTCTATGGGACTTAAACATGACTGTCGAAATGTGGGTGTATTGATGGATATACCTCTGCCTAACCCTTTGTGAAATACAGGTGTGATGTGTTATGTATGTCAAGGAAAAGTAGATACTGTGAAGGTTGTATGTTAATGCAACCTGGATGAAAAGCTAAATTTTATCCAAACACTGGTGAATTCCAGAACGAATTAAAAATAAAAGTCAGTTAGTTTTTTTTTATATTGGGCTGTTATTTGTTCTAGCTAAGGTTGTGAGTACGGTATTTAAAAAGTCAATTTAACTACATAAAAGTATGATATCAATGCAAGTATAAGTTTGAGCCCTGCACACACATACACATAAGTACGTCACCACGTGATCACTTACAGTGATCACAGTACGTACCTATTACTTTTTATTTAAAACTTAATTGTGAAGAAGTTTTGCACACCATCATATTATTATGAAAATAAGTTTCCAGAGTAAGGATCCTATGAATTGAGATGTTTGTACTGTGTGCTTGAGAATAACAACAAATATGAGGATGTTAGACATTAGGTAGGTACACACGTTTGCTCAGTAAGTAAGTTTTATTTACCTGTGATTTGTAAGTGTTATGTAGAAAGTCATTTGTTTTATTTTATTGACTGATTATAAATGAATATACCTAGACAGGGAAAGTACCATCTACAGGCCTGTCTTTAACCTTTTGTAGGCCCTAAGCACACAAGGTTGTGTTTGATGTGTTTTTATAAATGATAAATTGTATATATTTTTTTAATTTGTTAAATTTTCAGTGTATGGAGTTTCTCGTCCGTTCTTCTCCATACGAAACTACCTTTGGAATGGGCAACTAAATTCAATATTTTAATATTTCTTTCTCTTGTAAATGACGTTTTAAAGTGCCTTTTAATGGTCTAATTCAAATGATTGATTGGACTTTGACTGTACGTTATTGAATTTTGTGAAGTCAATTAAAGTAACATGTTCTAATATTTCATAAGCTTGGAGCTAAAAACTTATCGTAAGTCGCACTGCAAATCAAATATTTTGTCATTAAATCGGCTTCTAAATAGAGCTATTTTAATTTTTTGGCACTAATGCACGAATGTTGCCATGTCTGTGATATCTTCTGGATAAATAATGTTTTGAAGAAGAAGATGGTATTTTAAAATATCAGCTGGTATTCTCCTACTTAATTATAAATGAGACTATCAAAGTTTTAAAAGAAATAAATGTCCCCCATACATGATAAGTAGTACATCAAAAATAATCAGATAAAACCAGGTAAGCTTTCAACATAAAAACATGTCCGAATTACTTGAGAAACTTTATTATTTCCTCTTCCAATTATATTCCGCTTATTTGTCAATCCGTCGCAATCTTTTGAAATTAAGCAATTTAAAATTTGGCATACCTAACAAACTCGTTCCGCACCCATTGAGATTGCTTGCATATTTCCGCTGCAGGGTATATCTGCTACAGAAAAAAAAAAACGAAAAAATAATGCTTGTAAAAGAGAAATAATTTAAATAAGTATTTTATTTAGAGACTATAAATGCACTAGTTTCTACCCGAGACTTAGAATTAGAAAATGTTATCCCTTTTTTAATTACCGTGGGATAAATAAGAAATTATTTTATAAAATTTAAAAAATCTATGATAAGCTACATCTATCTATATTGTGTGCTAGATTTCAGGTAATTCCTCTCAGCCGTTGCGTAAAAGAGTCAGCCAAGCTATTTATCCATTCATCTTTTCATACGTTCTCGTTTATAATCAATATTATGTAGTAGGAAGTAGGATAGGATAGGCTATACAGGGATCCTCTTATAATTGCAAGTACAAGACAGAGTATGCCCTAGATACTTTTTACTAGTTTCACGTTTACTAAATTAATCAACAACTTCACAATTTAAAACATGTGGACATTATAAACATTTTATAATTAATACAAATATTTACTGTGTAAGTGCCGATTAATGTATTCTAAATCTTTCTACATTTCCTTTTACACTCCACCTTATCTAACATAAATTAGACTTAACGATACAAATCCAAATTAATTATTAATTAAAGTAAATCTACCATTCCAATTAAGGCGACGCGATAATTCGCAGCGTGGCGTATAAACTAGCATTGATGGACTAATCCTTGTGGCAACACGCGGAGGCCGAGGGCGCGTTGTAAATTACGCCATCGCTCGCCACGGAGACAAAGCCTTTGGCTCATTCTTAGTTTTAATGCGCGGTTTAAAGTTAAATGGTACGCTTAAAGTTATTGTTGTCGCAGTTTTTAAAACTGGTCTGTTTTGTTCTTTTTTTGTACAATGTTTTACAGGAAGTATGTGATAAAAAAATGGAGCTATATTGCATAGGTATCTACCTACTTATTCATAATAGTTGCGCTATATTAATAAAAGCCATTTTTTTATATTGTGCTTACGACATGTTTGATGAAAGCTATTTATAAGTATATACACAAGTCTGTCATAGATCTCCAAAACTGTTCATTACACCGTAAAATATGGCGACAATAAAAGCCGTTGACATCAACCGTCAAAAAATTTGTTGACTATTAACATTCGTTTCCGTTACCCAATGACTAATACGACATATTTGCCTAAAATTCAAATAAAACGTAAGAACGAAACACAAATAAATTAAACATTAGAAAATAATTAAGTAGACTTAACTCTGTCATAAATTATTATGAATAAAGTTTCTTTTTTTAGTAAATAAAGGTGTATGTTAATGGATTGGTGTCGGTTGAGACGAACTCTGACGAACCTGTTAGCGATAGTTTTGAACTTTGAACTTGCACGTGCTTGAGAGCTGGCATACTAATTGTTAACTACTGTTGACACTGTTTTTTTGATAAAATATATAAAGATAAACGTACGAGGCATTAGAATTTAAAGATATTTTAAGGCTAGCTTTCATTATTGCAAAGCAATTTCTAAAGAGATGGAAAAGATATGCGAAAAATCTTTAAAAATTGCTCAGATCTAGAATATTATTTTAAATATCGATATAAAACGTAATATTAAACCGCTGTCCACTATCTTTCAAACGTGTTTATCTCGGACCGCAGTACTGAAACAAGACATCAAATAGTTGCAGAATACGCCAGGCCGGCGCGGCCGGACATGCTCTCGCGCACTACAAATTACAATCAACACGGCGAACATGTTCGCACGTGGGGACGACCCTATCCCTATCGATTTACAACAAACACACACACCAAGATTATTTTATAGTAATTTCTCTATTACGATATCTTCTTAGGTGTTTATTCGCACGAGCCCTGTTCGAGATAACAGCGATTTATATTTTCATTATATTATGTTTGTACGAAACATTCCTTTTTTTCGTTGGTTTTGTTTCGCTACAATGTCTCTGAAATGTTTATGCAATGTACCTGCTGTATTGTAGTGATGTCAGGTGGAGCTTTTTGTGTTCTTCTCTATATTTTATTCTGTCGTTTATATAATGGATGGACGTATGTATGAAATGGGAAGGTACAGCGTTTTTACAGTGACGTAAAAACAATTCTTGCTTCCAAAACACGTCATCGTTTTGAAAGCTCTTTCGTGTAACTAAGCCGATGGAGTATCTAACTAAAATGTCGATACCAAAATCGATACAGCAATAAAATAATTCGCACTACATCCAAACAAAGACACAACCAGTTAACGGGACCAAACAAAAAAACTCCAAACATTGTGACACCTAGAAAGCCGTAGCTATTAGCTAAACATGAACAATGTATGAATCAGAGGTGTTTATACTAAGACAGGGCATGTCGAAACGTCCGTCAGCTCTCGGGACGGCCTCGAGGCGAGCGAGTAACAAGCAACGGGCGGAGACGGGCCGCGCCACTAGTGCACGTTACAAAGAATCGACACTCGCCTCTTTTGTCACATAATTGTTCTAATTTCAAATTATTTTGAATACATTTAGGCAGGAATGCTCGCTTGAGGCAGAATGTTTTATCTCGTTGTGTTTTTTTTTTCTAGTTGAGATGCTTATTTATCTAAAGACGAAGAAATGTAATGCTCATCTAATGCCAGGATAAAGACGCATTACCCTATAATATATGTATATCAGGCTTTCGTGCCCCGCTCAATTCGAAGGCCCGGCCTAATAGTTTTCCAGCGAGCACTGATTTACAATCAGGATAGGACTGTCGATCTGTAGCGTTGCGCCTACGCGCATTCACTATTATAGCTAGCAGCTACACGTATTATTTATGGTAAGAAGCTTTCCTAAGGATTATGGAGGCCGGGCGTCAACAATGCAACTAATAATTTTTAGGTTTCTATTGTTGCCGTTGTATCAATATTTTGTTAACTTTTATTTGGTTGTCTAAATAAATTTTATATGTGTATTCTATATTTGAATATAAATTGTGTTCGAATATTTAAATTTAACTATCATAAAATGTGAACTTAGTGCGACATAAAGTGGCGGGCTGACGGTTCGCATTTCTCGTTACGTAGGCCGCGGGATCCATGAAATACATTCACAAACAGATGGCTAAACCTTTGATTACTTTAGAATTACGAGTGGCGTGGCATACTTGATTATAATTGCGTGGACAACGCGGATCTGATTTGCGTGACCAATCCTGCTCAGGTAATGACGCGCGCCTACCGCCCGGCATCGCTGCGTTTCAGCTTAAAGCTTCGGTATCATTACATGAGCGAAGCGATCGTGCTGATTTTTTTGTGAAGGATTTTCTTTTCTGTGTATAAAAACTCTGTGTTAAGTTTTTGATAAATAATTAATAATTTGTTAAATTCGTTTTTAGCGCATTTCTGTATGACGTTGTTTGTTTTTTGACGGTGGGGATAAATTATTTACTATGACACAAGTTTAGGTCAAGTCCTTCTTCAAGTAAACCTTTGTTATTTCCTCTCTATTTACTCCTTAGGCTTCAAAATGATATGTTTCCATAGCAAAGCTTCATCATCTCTTATCGCTGGCAGCGTGCTCTCTGCCGGCCGCGTAGCGCGACCGCCTCACTTTCGCACTTAATCGAGAAATATGGCTCGTGCTCTTATGCCTTTATTTATTACCACAGCCCTCGGATTAAGAACATCGATTTATATTGTCCTCATTAGTGCTCCTAAATTGATTAGTGTAAGCTTTCGTTATGGTGTTACGTTTGCAATATTTAAATATTACGCGGATAGATTTTAGATGTGCATTTTGTGGTGCAGGTAAGATTTTATGGTCTGTACAGACAGCAGCACTAGCTTAGAAATAGGTAGAAATTATGAAGGATTTTGTGTCGTTTTCGTGGATGCATTTCATACAGACATAATTCCACATACAAGTCACAAAAAGATACCAAATATTCAGAACGGTTGCATAACTTACAGTCCAAAATAGCTGTAGGAAGCGGCCACTTCCCGCGCCGTCACGGGCTCACGCGACGAAAAACTTCGCGTGATCCACTCGTCTACCTACTTCATTATATTAATTACCCCATGTTAGTCTAGATTACACCGACACCGCCAACAACAATACAGGTATACAACAGATAAGAGACACTCGATTTATTGCTTGCATTTCTTTTGTCAGCTTTGAAATTGTACTCGCATAAGTTAACCAAGATTAAAGTAATCGAACTTATAAATTTTGTCGCCTCACCTCTATAAGGCCAGCGGCGGTGTCGACGCGAACTTTGTTCAAATTAATGGGCCGCATTATCAGATCGAGCCTGGTACATGGCGTTTATGCTGAGATAATTTTGTGTGGAGAATATTTTCGTGCGTTTTTTTTTCTTTCATTTCGCGCTTGTTCCCGTGGGTTGACTTGTGATGTAAGCGCGATCACGACTCGTGGGCGCTAAGATTGTTCGGCGCGTGAAAAAACGAATAAGTATAAATTTGTGTCCTACACAAATAAGATCACATTTGGGGCAGCATCGTGTGTTCTGTTGCAATAAATCTTGCGGGATTTGGATTAAGGAAATACTTGTTTAATTAATCAGCTGATTAGATACATGGTTAACCTATTACATCATATTTAAGGTTGGTTTTCAAACAAAAGATTATTTTAATTTTTAAACGTATCTTGGTATTCATTAAAATTTTGCTCACCTCAATAAGGCCCGTTTACACCAACCAGAGTTACGTAACTCTTAAATAGTAACAACTATTTATCAGTAACACCGGCCTATTATCCATAACATATTGTAATTTAAGAGTGTGTGAGTAACTAACTCTGAGTTAAGATTACGCGCAAGTGGGCCTAAGAATTATAACCGTATCGTATCATATGGAAATCTCAAAGCCGATATTATCACACATTGTCAAAATATTTCCATCGACTAATACAACAATATCGGTATCTACATAAATATCAGAGATTTACCGATGTGTATATTTTCTTAAACACTGCTATTTTGGGTGTCAAATATTTCAATAATGTACGATAGAATTGCCACTGAATGTGATTTTAATGTTGATTTTTTGAAAGATAATATTGGTGTTTATTTATGATCTTATAAACAAGAATTTTGTATACTTAATAGTTAGTTATAGTTAAACTTTAACGTAGCTTTTGGTATTAAAATTATAATTTCTATAAGTACCTAGTGATGGATGATCGAACGAAAATATCACATTGAAATATCATATTTTTATCAAGAAGTGCTAAAACAAACAAACTCAAGTAGACATATCAAGCAAGATCCAGTGCTATACGTAAAGAGATGAAAAAATAGGCAGTGATGAGAACTGCCTATTAGGTATTTAGACAGAAGTGAAAACTTAAAACTCTGAAATAATTGTCGCCCGTCTGGCACAACACGACACATTGGCATGTCGGTGATGTGACCCCATAAGTTCTGGACGTACCAAAAAACGCTCAAAGTGGCTAAATAAGTTTTTAACATCGATCACAAGTATGATTTCTATTAACTTTAAAAAAACATAGGCATGACTGTCTATTTTTTTATACTGGACTAACGACAAGCGAGAACTCAAATTTTTGTAATAACAGTCTAGCAAACCGTGTCGCATGAATGTCGGTGACGTGCTCACAAAATCATCTCAGTGACGTCCCATAAGTTCTGCTTCTATCAAAAAACGCTCAACGCGTCTAAAGAAACGTTCACTTCAAAAAACAAAAATAGGTAAAGCTCATAAAACAATGAAGCATCATAAAAGGCCCTAAAGTCATATTACTGGCACTGGCGGGAACCCCTAATCCGTACATGTCGTGTTCAAAACGGTAACTTGTAGGGATACTAATTAAATGACTAAACAAGCTCCAATAGCCATGAAATTCCTTATAGGAGCGGTAAACCAATTCCGTGGCACTTTAGAAGCGCGCGCGCAGTAATTGACAAATAAAGGTACATGTTAAGTAAAGGCATCGTGTTGACGACACTTAAGAAATATTTTGTTGTGATGTGTTAAATATTTGGTGCGTGAAAATTTTGTCTATGATTTGAGTGGCTTGTTATTTATTTTTGTTATTATAAGGCACTTTTTAATCTGTGGTTTTTTAAGGAGTGTAAAAATGCAACGAATTTATTATTTTGTTTTTCTAATTAGGTATCTTATTTAATTTTAAATATGAAAATTTAGATGGATGTTTGTTACTTAATCACGCCAGAACCGCTGAACTGATCTGGATGAAATTTCGCAGAGATAGATAGTCTGGAATAGCATATAATATGTTACTTTTTATTTTTATACCGAAAAAAATACGGTTCGCGTGGGATATTAACATTGACGCGAACAACGTCGCAGGTGGAAGCTACTCTTCTGTAAAATTCCATATTATTCTTAATAGGTATCTCGTCTTTTCCGCTTTAAAAGTCAAACCTATGAATTTACGTATTCCCGTCACACTTAGTTGACCCTCACGACATTATTATGTACTTAACTGTTATAATAAACGGAGAGAAAGCTATAAAGTTCACTCAAAACTCAACATTAATTCCTTTAAAAATTACAACGAAAGCGTACTCTCTTACAATGACATTACAAATCGTCACCCCATAAAATCTCGATGTCGCACTCGAAATGAATAATTAGCGGTGTTATCACCGAAACAAGGGACTTTTGTCTTAATTATTACACCATTATAAAGTACTCCCCTCGACCCCTGGTGATATCAAGAACTTGAGAGGGTACGAAAAACTTGCAAGACAAATCGAAGTATTAATTAATTCTAGCCACCATCGGTCGGTTTATTAAACGCTTAATTTCCATTTAGTGGGCACGGTCTGCAAGGAAAAATCTTGAATGACTTGGATTTTCCTTGTCTAAAAGGGAAGCGGGGCGAGGAATGTAAATGTTTTGTCGCGGTTTCATTTGAATTAATTAATGGATTTAATGAACGCGAACTTTTTCATCCGGCCTCCGTTTTCTGTAACAATGTTTATGGTAAATAAAACTTGTCAAGGAAATGCTTTTTTTTGTCCATCTGTCAGTTTTTTTCTTTTTAATTCGCTCGGTTTGTTGGGGCCGCGGGTTCTGCGGCGGATTGTTTGGATTTATTCGTGTAATTAGTGAAGTTTGTTCCGTTAGGATTATTTTTGTTCTTTTTTGTATAACAAATTGGGTGGAATTCAATTTAGAGGTGAGTTGGATTGTACAAAAAGCGCTCGATTGTTTCAAATTAAGAACTTTTTGGGACCACTAATTCTCTTGGAGCATAGCTAACGAAATGAAGACCAAATTACAGTCGCGTTTTGCGAAAGAACTTGGTATTCTCTATTTTATTTAGTAGAACCTTTTAACAAACGAATGTAAATAAAATTGAATAAGTAAATAGACTTAACCATAACTTAATCTTAATTCGAATGCATACATAACTAGGTATACTATAAAGAGATAACTATTGAAGAGCCACACGTAACAAAGACATAAAATTCTCTAAATTTAAATAACATATTAAATAATCAAATAAAAACTAAACAAAGTTATCAACGCCTGTTTTTCTAAGAATGATTATTAAAATCTTTCCTAAAGAAAGGCGGGAAGCGAGCCGCGGAATAATGATAAATCGCGTCAAACCTCCCCGCAATTATGACGGACGCCGACTAAATTAAACATAGACTAAAAATTTCAAAGCCGAGTCTCCAGTCACTAATAAATTACGCGAGCGAAGGGTTAAAGAATAAAAAATGAGATAGCGCTTGTTCTATAATAATTTAACCCGTTTAGCGCAGTCGTCGAGTAATAAAGATTAAAAAGTTTATTTTTTAACACTTTTGGTGCTAATGAGGGGGCGTTGGAAACAATTTGAGGGATTACCTTCTAAAAGCTTCCGTCAGGTTTTTAATTGAGACTTTTTTGTGGGCCGAAAGGCTTTTAGCCCCTTTGACTGCGACTCGCGCCTTGCCTTTGTGCCGTCCTCGCCGGTGATCTATTAATGAAGGAAAATATTTCCTTTTTTTATCTTTACAAATGACGTTGTTTTTATAAATATTTAATGTAATATGATAGCTGTTGTTTAATAGATTAGAGTTGAGGTGTGGCTGTTTCTTCATTGAAATTGATTAGGTAGGTTTTTAATTTGTGATTTAAGGATAAAGTTGTTTTAGTCCGTTATTATAATTAGTATTCGTATGTTTTTTTTATGATTTTTGCCATGTCAGACCTTTACCTTTCCTGTTAATTTATTCATAAATAATAAATATAGTTTTATTTCATATGTGTAATATTCCTTATCCAACTTGTCATATAACAGTGCTATTGCCAAAGTTAAATGCGACTACAATTTATATAAAACACACGTGTATCGAACATTAGAACTGTAAAGCTAAGCGGAACATAAAAAAGCATAACTCTAATCTCAAGTAAGACATTACGAGAATACCAATGCATGCGCGAAAAATCGATCGCGCGTTGCCGTCTTAAATTCCTCACCCTTTTCGAGGGGGCTCCCCCAAAAAAACGAAAGAATAGAAGAGGGAAAAAATCTAAATCGTCTCATATCTCCCCCCCGACCCACCCCCGCCCCCGGACACCTCCGACGTCAAGCACCCTCCTTATTTCGTATGCGAGCTCCTCCAGCAATCATTATAAGGATATCGATTAGGGCTACGTCTCTAACCTGCCCATATCTTTGTGGAGCACTCATGTGTACATAGGATTACTTTTGGCGACTTCTACCATTTTTTGTTAAATTTAAATGTCATGCCGTTTAAATTTATTCGAAGCTGTATTCAAAATGTGTTCAACAAGGAATTGATGAATAGCTGTTTCCCATATCAAGTAATTTTTGACCAAAAATATTGGCTTAACTGTAAAAAATATTGTGCGAAGGGGTGTGAAATAAACTGACTGATTATGATCCATAAAACTTCTTATGATGCTATATCTACCAAATTCAACAACGTTCCATATGAACTTAGAGCTCTGCAAAGTAAAAGATGTAAGTACCACCCACAGACGATACTAAAAATATAGCTTCCCAGATTCATGGTAAACAAACATTATATCAACAAATACATATTGATATACGATTGGCTCTGAAAAGGTAAGACGAAGGAACTAGTTAACAACCGAGGACGGCCCCCGCATAAGCAGATGCAAATTGTTCCCGTTAAACTATTTCGGAAGGTAAACATAGAGGGGTTGGGCCCACGTGCTCGCAGATCCGACCAACGAGATTAAAAATGCTGGATGGGAGACCGCTGGGTCGAGTACGAGCCAAGAAATATTGGAGTTCACGAAGAAAGCCGCTTTGGGGATATGTAAATAGGAAACTACAAAAGTAATGTTTGAGTTTGGGACGTCGCGAGAGTGAGTGGTCGCTGGATTATTGCCGCCGATATTGTGCAAGCTTATCCAATTTAAATTGAGATCGGTGTTTGGTTTCTGTTGGGTTATAACGTTATTGGCAAGTCTCGGACAGGTAAATTGGAATTTCGTTCGCATATATCATTTTGACTTGAGTAAGTGTGTAGTCAAAATCAATCGAGAATACTTAACGAACTTCCAATGAAGAAAGAAGCTTCCAAAAATACGCTCATTACACAAATAATGCACCAAAGTTTATATTCTCTAAAACTCTGACTTTAACAGGTTCTTATAAAATCCACGAAACACGAACAGTTACTATCGACAACACAATTGAAAGAGACATCTACCCACGGAGCCACAAAACTAATGACGACTTGAATTCTAACAAACACAATGAAAAGAAAAAATACAGTAAAACTGCTCTCGACTCGTCTCCGAGACTTGAATAAAGCGAAAACTAGGATCTAAGGAATCCTACAGACGACACTTGATTGTATACACGCGACTGACCACTGCGGGGTAATAGGAAAAGTTAAGTTGGAAAAAAACCTTAGAAAATCCTTGAGATAAGACTGGTTAGTCTAATTGTATTCATATTTTGTTTGCCTTTTTACGTAGTTACGACTGTTTGTTGTGCTTGGAAGTGCATGAATATTCGTTATATTATTTACCATATTGAATTTTCTTTCTTTCACATTTGTTATACTCATTACAGATAACATTTCTGCCTTTAAAATTACTCGTATAATGTCTCTAATCGCATTCTTCTCTATTTAGTCGTTGGTTACGTGTTCTCGTTCCACGCCTTACAAAATTTTGTGTTAGAGATCTTTTTAAACAAGAATGTTGTAGTGAGTGGGTTATCTTGATCGCCTTACGTCATCCTATGTTGGAATTACCTATACGTCATTTTTCGGTAACGTTTTGTCTATTGTAAGAACTATTTACAGAAACATGGTACGTTTTGGGAGTAGTATTGAATTATTATAAAAAATGATACCGGCTACCAAGGAAATAGACTTGCAAAATTTTTGATTCCACAGCCCGATTAAATTTGATCACCAAATGCGTACCGTAAAACTTTATTACGGGCAAGTATACATAGTTACAGCAATATCTACGTTTTGTAAGTGCCTAATTCCGTTTGGCTGAATCTAATAAATCCCAACCGCTGAGCGGAGAATATCTCAAAGCTGTTTCATTATTCGGCATTAGCCGGCGGTCGGCCACGCAAATCTTGGCGTCCCTCAGCCCCGGCCAAGAGCCCCCAATTTCCCTCATTACTTACCTCCCGTCCGAGACAATGGCAAGACGACGACAAGAAAAAAAATATAATAATTTCAAGTGGAATAACGCTGAAAATCTTTTCACGGAAAGAAGAATTATTGTTGTTTTGCAAGCGAGCTCTCAGAGACAAAATGCACCATCCTTATTACGCTATTGTTCGGTGTTACGGGCTTTATTCATTTTTACTTGGCTCGACTTGAATGCTTATTAATTTAAGGCCGTGATAAGCTCGGATTCTTTTGAATGTACGAAAGAAATGTCTGGCTATTGTGATGAGTTATTTTACATCCTATTAGAAGAGGAGTTCGCGAAATGTTTCGATAATGATGTTAAGCCCCTAGGGAATTAATAATTTTGAAAATATTTTCTTAAAATTTTATTTTAAAATGTTCAAAAGTTATTTTCTTATTACCATTGCTACCAATAACAGCAATGGAAAAGTGGCAATGCACCTATTAAGTCGACTAACATCATGTTTCTGTAAGCAACGATTTAACCCTGGCGATACTTGTGAGTCGAGAATACCTACACTAGAATAAAGAAGGTAGCCACGCCGTTTATAAATTATTACAATGTTACTTGGGTCAATTTTATTTGATGCTAGAAGCCCCATACTAAAATGCATTATTTTGCCTGCAATTATTTTGTATAATTACGTGGGTATATTGTGGCTAACCGGGCAATATCCAGGGGGTTATTAAAGGTTATGTTATACACAACATAGTGAAGAAATTAATGCATGTAACCACTGAAATAAGTACACATAATGAAACGTAAATATACATCACACGAAACGCTTTATGGTAATCGAAATATGCCGAAATATGTTGTTAAGAGGGTAGAAAACTACCGGTGAACATGCAAGGGATGAACTAAGCTTTCATATTTTGCGGGTAGCGTAACGAAGCGACTCGGAAACTTTCCTACCGTATGTCGTTCGAGTTTTTTAAGACGTCCATAAACATTCCAACAAGGCTTTTGTGCCACTATTTGAACAACGCCGCGATGTGAATCGTAGCTCGTAATAAACTCATTTTTACAACATTCGAGTAACACAAATTACTTAAAATGTCACATAAACGAATTTGCGGGGACGTTCGTGTCGTTCAATGTGAAAATCTCGAGTTTAGTCCGCGAAGCGGTCGGAAGCAAGCCCGCTCCCCCGGGGGGTCGAGTCAAGAGTGATTACGAATTTTAATTATTTTTTTAAGCCGGTGGCGGCGAGGTGATGTTTCCCCGCCGAGGCTTATGCAAACAATCGACTTGCACTTGGAATTAATCCGACTCCGAGTTTTTTCCTCCGCGACAAGGAATTAACAAGCAAAGAAGTCATTAAGTCGGAAGATATTCGAGGATTCCTTTTAATTGCGGCTTCCTTGACGTCCGTTTTCTAATTGGTTCGTGTCGGCGCGTTACTTGAAAGAATTGAATTTATTTTCATTTTTAAAACTGTTTGCTGACTTTGACGCGATGGGAAATAAACATTGATTTTACGTCCTAGTCGTTGGGCTAGCGCTATCTTTGTTGCCACCGCTGCGCGCGACATGCAGGTAACTACGTGTCATTACAGTGCATAACACACCCCCTATTATCCAATTATTTCTAACCTTTCAGCGTGGGCCGCTTCAGTGCAGTAATTACTCCACTTGGTATGAGTTTAAACGTGGTGCATGACAGTCTAAGTGATTGTATGCGGTGAACTACGGCACCGCTAATGAATTATTTGTGGCTCGCGTGCAATCGCAACGTCTCTAATTATCGTGCTGTTGGATATTATGTTATGACGTGGCATTGCTTTTGATTTCAGGTCTTGAGGGTTTTCCGACTGCTTGGAAGTGAGACGTAGTAATTGGGGATTTTTGTTGGGTTGTGTTGAATTGACGAGTGAAATGGCGCAGCTATAGTCGTAAAGTGTAAATGTTTGTGTGTCAAGATATTATTCAGAGACTGTGCATTATATCTATATTTATACTAATATTATAAAGCTTAAGAGATTGTTTGTTTGTATGTATGATCTACAGAACTACTGGTCCATTGGTAATTTGTGTCGAGGAAAGTTACAGGCTATATAACATCACGTTACGTCTCACAGGAGCAGAGCAGAAACTGTGGTGAATAGCAATGGCATTAAAGGAAGTTTTATTAAGAACTCCGAATACTCCAATTTAAACGTACACTTCTGCTCACTTAAAATTTGCACATTATCTAACACGCGGCAATCAGAAAAAAAAATCGTAGGCAAATAATTTGGTATCTCCCAAACAAGAGAACAAATAAAAAGGCTGATTGAGCACCCCCGCTAAAATGACTCATTTATATTAACGACCAAACTCATCAATACTCATTCACTAGATTCGGATTTTTCCACGAAGATCTTACTCTAATTGAAATTGAAATCTGATTTCCCTCCCTCTGCAAAGCTCGGTGATTAAAAGTATAAGAAAAAAAATACAAATAATCAAATTACAATATCGCTAACGACTCCTCAGAATCCTTTTATATTTTTGGGGAATAAATTAAAGGCAGAGAAGGGAAAGCCACGCTCCCGCAAACAACGGGTAGCGATTTTGGTCTTTAAGCAGTTGTTGGTCTAGTAATGATGCTTGGTTACCGAAGCAAATATTTTGTGGAGAATTCTTTTGTAATTTACCGATAAGGAAAATAATTGTAGCAAATACAACTTATTAATTCAGATTATATCTAAGATGTTATATGCAGAAGTACCTAATATCTTACTAGCTCAAGTTATGCCAAGCCTAGTGTATCAAGAACACACTGGATCTAATTTATTTACCATCGGGATACTGAATTACTTAGACCGTTTTTTAAATTAAGTGCATAATGGTGCCGATTCCCTTAGTCACAAACTAAACTAAAATTAGACTATTTCCATCTTTTTCTGTCCAATAAAACAAGAAAGAGACTAATGTAAATAAGAGCTGTCAACTTTAGTCAATCTGACACATCCATACAGTTAAAGTTGACATCTTAAAACGTATGGATTAAAAATACGGAGAAGTTCAAGGCAAAACTAATTTGACATCGCTAACTTAGTTTTTTAATGTCACGGAATGTCACCGTCCTTTCCTTTTGCTGTATGTTAGCAAGAGATGTCAATTCTCTAAATTTAGTCTAGTTTGTGAACAAGAGAATCGGCACCAATACCTTTCTATCTACCACAATAGTACATTTCAATACCCTAAGAAAGACCTATCGCTTTTCGTTAAATAAGGACAGGTATGGTCATTGCACCCAAACAATAATAGAGAAGACCATTCATCAGAAATTCACAAAATGTTCCTAGTAGCTAAAGTGAAATCCACATCAAATTATGCGAAAATTTTATATTTTATTTACCATCAATCCCGTAAGGTAGACGTGTGTATTTTTCATTGCCATTAAGTGTATAAGGCCCGTGAAGCTGAATGAAAAATTGCCCTATTTTGAGGATGGATGACGCGAATTAAAGAAGCAATTACTCATCAGAAAAGCACGGGGGCGGAATGTTAATAAGACGAGACTATGGGTGAGAGATATTTTTCATTTGGTCTCCTCGGACAATCACGAATTCGTAATTAAGATGCAAATGTTGAGACTCTTGTGGAATAATATTTTAAGACACGCACAGCGATGAATGGTGGCTTCATTTATGAAGAATGTGTGTAGGTTGTCTTAGTTAAGTAGTTTCGTTTAAAATGGCATTTTCATTCCATGACGTGTCGACAACTTTTTGGGGCTTTAGGTCACGTCATCGATTTTATAATAGATTTAAAGTTACGTTTATGGTGTGAAAAATGCTGTAATATAATCTAAAATACATAATAATACATTTTAAATAAATGTAATATAACTACACTATTGTATTAGGTAAGCCTGTGATGATAGTTGTACTTATGTGTTTTATAAATAAATAAATATTAAAACACAAGCCCGAAAGTCCATTCTACTAATTAAAAACGCTCAAAATCTAGTAACAATTTCATTTCAGCGATAATCAATGTCAAAAAATGTATGTTAACTGGAGACATTGTTAACAGTGATATCAGAATGCGATCGTTCCTAAAAGTTAGTAGAATTGCTCCCTATAAAAATGATCAGACTTCCGAAGTTTATTAGCAAAACTATCCTATCACGCAAAAAAATGTTCATATTAAAGGCCTTCCAAGAAAAAACAAAACTTTCAACACAATCAAAACAGTTTACCATACTAAAAGTCCAAGGTCGCTCCGTCCAGACAACCGTAGCCCGGAGTACGAACGTGCAACTACCCAACGTCTGGGCGCCTCACGTTCGCCCCATGTTAAGCCCTCGAATTTTCTCCTAACTTTTTCCGCTCCTGGCCACTTATCACCCACCCCAACCCCCCCACTGGTCCATCGAGCTCGACCACTAATTGCGTCCGTTAATTAGGAAACGTCATGAGTGTTTACCGAGTAGCTAAGTGTGAAGTTCGTTCCCCACTAATGCCTTGGCGTGAAATTACTTCCGCACCAAGTTGAAACTTTTTGAGAAATAAACTTGGTAGGATTAATTAGCTGATGGGAGCCGGATTAGCCGCTGCGTCTGCGTTCTAACAAGATTATAAGAGTTCTGTTTCCACAACTTTTCAACCTTACTTACGTTAATTTTGTTTGTTCCAATGTTTTAGTGTTAGCTTCTATGTAAACACTTGATGAAAGTTCGCCACGTTCTCTTTCTTTTCTTGGACCTAATTATGGTTTAGGTGGTTGATAAATTAACTTTTTCTTTGTAACTTTCCTTCTTCTGCTAATAAACGATCGCAATTACGTCTAACGTATTTATGCTATTGTCTTTTCTTTCCATTATCATAAAGCGTTCCTAAACAAGCATCAGTAAATAGTAAAAGGAAAACAAAGATGGTAGACGGTACGTCAAAGGAAATGAATCGTGGCGAGGTGTCAGTGGGCCGGTAATTATCACGTAGCCGGCTTAATTACGGCCGCATTCAGGCTAAGTGAAATGTGTCATCCGGCTGTTACTGGCCGCAAACGGTCTTAAATCGTCACGGAGTAATCCCTCATACATTGACAGGGTTATTGAATTTATTAGTGGCGATTGTTATTGATTGGGGGAACTGGGTGGTTTTAATTAAGCATAGGAGGATAATTCTTAAAGATTTTGTTGAGTAGACTCGTATTATGTATGTGTGGTTTATTTGACTGAATATGACCGAAATTCGAACTGAAAAGATAAAAAAATTTGTTGCTTAATTTAAATTTTCCAGTTGGTAGATAATAAACGTAAATTCCATATTCTTCCGCCATTTTTAATATTCACAGCACTCCTCTTTAATCATTTAGAATCTTAAAAATTCATAGTAAAAAAGCGATGTTGCAAATTACGTGGGTTCCGTATGATTTTGTTTTGTTATGACAGCGCGAGTTGGCAACGCCGAGTTCGGCGACCCCACTCCGAGTTTTAATGATAAAAAAATTCGTACAGAGGGGAGGCGAGTAAGTGCCATCGAAGGAGGGAAAAAACTACGAAGGAAAATATTTGGCGCGACAGGTTGCCTCTCCCCACGTGCGAGGGGGACCTTGATAAAAATTAAATCTTAACGACGGAAATTTAAAGATGACGCTCCAACGATCAAGAAGAGTGTACATCTGAGCCCTGGGGCGCTTTAATTGGGCTGAGTACGAGGCGAACCTTCTTTTATGTACTCCGTTGATTGATTGGTACATTTACGGCAGATCCCCTGTCAAACGTATTAGGCAAGACATGTATTTGTTAATGTTTTTAATTTCCAGTTTTTAACCACCCTGTATTTCTTGTTATAGCATCTCTGCATCTCCCACTGGTTCTAGACATTTTGCATCGAACATTTAATGTAATGTTTATTATACCACCATTCGACGTTTTATTATGAATTACATATTCATAGAAAATTATGAAATACGCGTTTAACTTAGATAGTAAAACGATAGTATACGAAGAAATGATAGTGAAGAAATTATTATCTATCGTAGTAATGTTCTTACTGTTCTGAACAATATATTACCTTTAAATAGGAAAATTGTAAACAGTTTGTAATGACGTCATTGTAATTTAATAATTGTTAACTATTTTTTATTTATTATATATATGTTCAAATGTAGCAATGCATATATTAACAGTAATACTATGTGTGCTTTTTTGTACCCCTATATTTCATACTACTTAAAACCCCAGACACGAAGAAATTACATAAAAATAAAAGCAGTAACTCAAATTCGCGACCGCATTGAAATTCAAATCGGGATGCAAGGAGATTTGCATCGGACGGCATCGAATATTGATTTTTCCTACGTCTTGAGGGCCACCATTGCAATCCTACTTGTTTAAACTTTTTATTTTCACTCTTCACTCGCGTTTTTTGTTTCAACCGCTCGCCCCCAGGCTTACTCCCCTACGCACTCCCTCTTGCATAAAAAAGCTTCTAATCGATAATTTCTGTGGGGTGCATTAAGCATATCGTCAGTTTGTGCCACGAATGTTTTTCTCAATGCTTTCAGATTTCACCCTCAAGGCTATTTTTGTTTTGGTCGCCATTTCCGAGATTGGAAGGAGCTTATGTTGTGTTTAATGAAATTTTATGTTGCGTAGTACATAAAACGGGGTTTTAGTTTATGTGGATGATTTTATGTTGACAATTTAGTAATATCAACTTTATTTAGCATTTTGATTCTGGTGTTCTCTGTCTCTGAATTAATGTCGGATCCGTTCATTTTTATTGATATCATTCATTGCCTTCTTAATTTAAAGTGATGATCTCTTTTATTTCTTCATTATTAGAAAAACCGATACATTCAACGCAATATTCTAATAAAAAACATAAAAGAAACAGAACTAACGGCTTTACAATTGAAAACACCAATAACAGTAACGGCGATCGTAGACATCGGATCTAATCAGACGAAGACGCATGGCATGGATGTAGCTAACTGCCAATATCTGATGCACCATGAGCCCACTGGCCCATTGTATTTGTTCTTTATGTTTTTTTACGGAGGGACGCAACGATAATGTTTTTATGGCCAGAGGGTTCGCCTTAATCAGGGTACGTTGTGATTAAGCCGAACTTTTTCGATATTTTGACACCATAGATGCTACTACGATTGTTTTCGAAACAGATGGTAACGTTGACGAAAGAATGTCAAAGATTTTTTTTTGAAATATGGAAAGTTTCAATGTCCTCTATATTGCGTCATAGACGTAACGCGATATCCCAAAAACGAAATCGATGTTTTGTGTTTTTACAACTCAACTAATACGGACGTAAGTGTTACAATTTGAATACATTCGTTTCTATAATCTGATGATGTTAAAAGATTGTCTATAGAGATAGTAGATTAATTTCAATGCATGGGAAGAATTTTTATAGTTGTATCTACATTAGAAGGCGTGTCAAACGTACTTAAAGCAATCATGTGACGAAAATAACTACTTAACTAATCTCGAACTGATTAAACTGCTTTCCTTAGATACTTACACTCACATATTTCGAATGAAATACGAAGAGACGCATAAAATGCTAATTTAACTTGGATCCACAGCCTACACATTTGGAATGCCTCCCTTCCACGAATACCGACACACGATAATGACTCCAAAACGGCAATTCGAGGCAGAGTTTTTCATAAAACGAGGTATATGAGTCAAGAACATAGGAGTCATAAACATGAGCAAACCACCCCACGCGTTCACCCCTTGCTCGAAAAAGTCACCCCCGCACGTACGTAGAAACACAAAAAAGGGCACCAAAGGGACGTTACGCATCCCAAGTAAGCGAACTCATTGCTGGCTCTGCAGATGTCTTTAATGGCTTTAAATTATATGTAGAGAGAGCTAACTGCCGCGCGCAACTCTAGTAGGTGATAGATCACGTTTTGGCCGTTTGGCGCTCTCTTGCCATTATTATAGTTTGTTCTTCCTGTATTCTTATAATTTTTCAGTTCGCTCAGACATTTGTTTGTTCTTTGTTACACGGAGATTTATATTTTATGCTCTACCTACCTACTGTTTACTAAAATTCCTACTTAATATTTTTTTTAATGTTTTACTATGTTTTTTGATAGGACTTAATTGATAGCGCGCTCCGTACTACTCGCAGTCTACTTGTATTTTGGTTCATTATTGATTTAACTTTGTTTTGTAGATAGGGTATGGGCAGTAATATCTATGCTTGTTGTTATTATAGTGAGTTTCTCATCAAATAACTTAATGTTAAAATGATACAGGAAAATACTAATTTTCCATTAAGCGTTTCATTGCTTATTGATCAAAATATTTGTTTTGATTAAAGCGAGCTATCGAAAAAATCTTCTTAATAATATTCCTAACTGAGTGATACTTTTTAATTCGTAAATTAATGAAAATAGAATACCTACTCTGCAAAGATAATAAAGAGCTACCTACTTAGGTATCCTTTAATATTTTATTTACTGCTCAAGTCAGGAATAGGTATATATAATAGATAGAATAATACAGGAATAGTATCGATAAAAATCGCAACAGGAACTTGAATGAACATACATTCCGTGTTAAATTGGATGTGAATACGATAGAACAGTAAGTAGAGAGTTCGTAAACGTTATTGCGTTAAATTTTATAAGCAATGTCTATACACGAGCGACTGAACACGACTGCGCGATTTCATTACACAGGAAAAAAAAAAATCGTGGAGAAATTGGAAAATAATGTCAATTACTGTACAAACTGGAAGTCGCAGCGACTAACGATCGTCATTACGCATTGTCGTGATTGCGTAAATAGAGACCATTTCTTGGCGAAGTGAGGCGGGGCGGGCCCGCTAACTTTTCCGCCTCGCTTGCTCGCTCGCGCTCGTTAATGTAATAGCAGCCTTGTTTTATATTAAATAACGTGCAATTTAATTGCAAAAAAATATTACCTTAAGAAGCTGTATGCAGTTGGAAATGAGTGGGTTAAATTGATAGTGGGACGACAAGAACCTTTTAAGTATTTAGTTGGTAATGAAAATAAAGTTTCTACTTTCTAAACAGCTAACCTATCTATGCAAAAGTTGAATAGGAACAGTTTAGAGTTGAAGGATAAATATATAAAAAAACATTTATTGTTGAAAGTATTATAAGTCAGTATTGTTTGACTGCCTCGTTGGTCTAGTGATCGCAAGTGCGACTACTGTGCATGAGGTCTTGGGTTCGATTCCCAGGTCGGGCAAAGTGTTATTGGGTTTTTCCATCAGGAATTTCTCAGTAGCAGCCTCGGAGTCTGGATTTGTGCCCGGTTGATGGCAATAGGCTCGCCCCCTATTACATGGGACTAAAAACATAACTGGCGAAATGTGGGTGTACTAATGGGTATACACCTCTGCCTAACCCTTCGGGGATTGCAGGCGTGATGTTATGTTATGTTATGTTATGTTATTATAAGTCATTAACTTCTGACTTTCAGGTTCGCCTAATACGGGAGTGAGAAGCTTTAAATGTTTTATGTTATTAAAGAACTTATTATTATTATTGAGTAACAAATTTTAAGTTAATTTAAAACATAGTTAGATACATTATTGCGTAATTTAGTTAAAATAATTAAATAAATAACTAATTTTATAATAGTAATAAAATTATAAGAATTATTGATTTATACACCACAATTTAAAAATATAGGTAAAGTGTAGTAATTATGATAAGTTTAGATATCAAAGTTGTATTCTAGTTCCTATTTCAAATTTTAAAATTAAGTTGAGTACACACATCGTCACGTGAGGTCCATTGAACCGGACACAATACAGAGCAGTTATCACATTGTTTTACACGATACAAAGCCACGGATGCGAGTGACACGCTCGATCACGCGTCTGCACCAGCCTTTATACTTTATATCGATCATTTGGTTGATGGTGTAAAAACAATACCGTTTCCTGCGCAGGAGCATGTCACATGTTTAGATCTGATTTGTGAACGGTCAAATTGTTGTAAATTTAGGTACTTTATTGTTATGGGGAAAAGTACCTACCTATACCTTACCTACTGTTTTTTTTTAAACGGCTTTTGATATGTTCACCATTGCTATTGATGATAGCTTTTGAGTCATTTTTAAAGTTGATTACTGCAACTGTGTCAATAAGGTTAAAAAAAATGTGATTGATGCATTGATATCGTGGCGTGTTTTAATTAAAGTTACTTTTGTTAAAATAATGTTGATTTCCAAAAAACGACCAAAAAATAATAATAGGTACTTACAGCATTCAAAAGAACTGTCTTCATAAACTTGTTAAAATCTATTGTGTTTCACTGCCACTCACCTTCTGCAAAAAAGAGAAAATATCCCATTAACAAAATATTCTCACAAAATGTTAAATTTCACAGAGATACTGTATAACATTGTTCCCGAAAATAATAGGGCATATTCTATACAAAAGCCATTTTATATCTATTGAAGATATTTTTAAAATATGTGCGACAATTATCGGTACACGACATTAATAGTCTACTTATATTGTCGGAAGACGGTGTAAGGAAAAAAACTCCCCTAACATAGAAAGATTTATTCGCAAATTACTTATAAATTTCACCTCTAAACTCTGACGCTTTGTGCCAAAAAACGCCGGATTCCTTCACGCGATTTTAACCTCTACCTTTTCGGCTTTCAAGCGAGAATTCTTTGTATCGTTTGAATGATTGGAAATACTTGTGTTGACGATTGTACTAGAACATTGGGCTCGCATATAAAAATGTATTTAAAATGTCGCTACTGGGAATGATTTATTATGTATGGATTGTCATAAATTTGTCGACTTGTATTTGGAATAAAGAAGGTAATAAATACAGTCCATTCCAGCTTTGATATTGAGACATTTTACTTCATAGTACATTTAAATATATAGGGCATAATATACACTGGCGTTGTTCATTAGGTAAGACATTAAGTAGAGGTGCCAACAAAATCTATTAACTATCCCAATTTTGTCAAAGATGAGCGAGTATATGACAATTATTTATTTATAACACGAAGACATGTAGTACATTACAGATAAGTCCAAATAATTGCACAGTAAAATAAAATAATTTATCAATACTACAAAATATAAACAAAAAGTCATAGATAAATAAAAGTAACAAATAATAAGAAAATAAAGTAAACGGGAATTATTGGGCCTTGGTGGAATAAGTTGAGATATATTTCAATGGTTTAATTTCTAGACCTGTGTGTAGTAAGTTGAGATGTGGTTTAAAAAAATCATTCGATTTCTCCAATTTAAAATGGTATTTTAAAATTAACATAAGAACTCATCACTTTCGTCCATCGTCTCACAAAATCTCAAAAATAATTCACGACACACACATCCATTTCAACAATGTAAAGTCTGTATAACTACACTGAATTTAACTTATCGTATCAATTCCATAAGGTGTACCTATATAGAGAAAGTAGGTAGGTCCTTGTCTCCAAAGCTGGTACTGACCCATTCAGACGTAGCAAAACTCATTCACCAATAGAAACGATACCAGGTTTATTGTCTTTACTTTATGGGTTCCTTAGAAACGCAATAGATGCAACGTGCTAATGGAGTCTTGAACGAACTGAACAATAATTTCCTGTCTCGTAAAATTATATAAGGTGTAATTGAAATAAATCAATACCTGAAACTCGTTTGTTGAGAATCGAGTGCAGAATCGATTACATTACGAACCTACTTTTTAAATTAGGTACATACCTATTTTGGAAAAGATTCAACGTCATATTATGACATATAAATCTTTTCCGTTTTTTTACGATTATTACTTATGATATCAATTTCTAATAATAAAAATTAGTTGGGGTGTCTGAGATTTTCAGTATTTTTCAAGTATTTTTTGTAAAATTTTAAAGTTATTTTTGAATGTTCTCTTTAAAAGCTATGCATAAAAATAGAATGTCAAGTGAAGTAATAGCTGCTTTTGTTTATTTATTTAAACTTAGAAATAATACTTCCTAGCTTCATTTTCTTTGTAGACCATCCAGGCTATTTACGTGTACGTAATCATTTTAATCGGTACTGGCAGACCCAGTCGATTAAATGTATCAATCGTATTGAGTCCTTACCGTTTATTTGCTAGTTAGTATGATGGATTAAAATAGAAAATAATGAAGCAATCGTCTGTTAAATAATTGCATGTATTAGTCTTTCTAGGCAATGTCGATAAGGCGCTATAATTAGCGTGGGATGTTCTGCACGTGCATGATATAAGGCGTGTTAAAAGAAAACTTCAAAGTAAAAAATTGTAAAGAAGAGGGTCTTAAGGCGCTGCCTCAAGCGAAGCATTCGCTTGTAATTTTGCAGTTCAGATTTGAGCATTACATCCGTGAGTGAGGCGTACCGAGCATTGCAACCTATAATGATACAATTTGAAACATTAAGGTGCTCCCTCATTAGGAGCATTCGCCTGTAGTGTTACAGTTCAAATTCGAGCTCACAATAGAATGTTGGATTGTTATAGGCGAATGTTCGTCAGTCGGTGAGGCACTATTGTAACGTTATGCTCAAAATCGAATCTTAGATTGTTACATTACAGGCAAAAGCTCCTGGTGAGAAAACGCCTTTATTAAACATACAATCTGAATGAAAGTCTTATCAAGTTGGCTCAAAGCTAAACTAGATTTTTTACTTTTTATTATCTTGTACGATATTACGAACAAACATTTTACCAAAAATCGTTTAAATTTCTTCAATGCCTTTTAAAAAAGTCTTCACATTTCTCAAGAAAAAACCTAATCTAAAGTCAGTCGCAGACGCTCCATATTACTTTAATGTTGTTTTTCAATTAAAATCACACACACATCAGTCGCACAAAAAAATAGACGGTACGTAAAAAATGTATAATAGACATGGGAATATTCATGTTCTAATACGCATGCGTTAATTTATGCAAGACGACACTACTTTTTTTTTAAGAAAAAAGTTAACAAAGGCCTTCGTCAAAAATTGCGATCAGTAGTGTCACCTAACACTTTGAAGGGGAGAGAGCCCGTCAACCCCAACGTCATTCAACGTCATTGTACTTCCTATTTTTGTCACTTAAAAGATTTTTTTTTTACCAAGGCAAAGGAACAAAAACGATCTAATTGTAACAGTTTTTTGTGCGCAGATTTTAAGCTCGATTATTTTTTCTTTTGTGTCAGTACTGATTTAAGAAATAACTTTTTAAGAACAATTTGAACCGTTAGGCTTAGTTTTTTGTACAGTTTTAGATGTAAACAAGTAAAACTCAGAAAATAAATTGTAAGGCGATAGTTTTATACTTATCAATTGTGTGAGAAATTGAGTACCTACATATTGTAAAATGAGAATTCAGATGTCATATAAAAACATAGATTTAAACAAAATCTTATACATAACATAACATCACGCCTGCAATCCCTGAAGGGTTAGGCATATGTGTACCTTCCCATTAGAACACCCACATTTCGCCAGTTATGTTTTAAGTCCCATGTAATAGAAAAAACCTCTAATTTAAGTATTTTGTAATTACAAGAAACCTACATCTACAGTAGTTAGATGATTGGATATTGCTTTTTCAGTAAGTAAATTAAGTTCTCAACTGGAATTACACAGGACAAGCAAGCGACACGAACAGATATTTCACATGGCACACCTGTGAGGCAGGAGGTGAAAACACGAACCATGTTATTAAACCAATCCGATCGATTGGAAAGGGTTAAGAAACTTATAATAATTGCGAACAAAAGAGATCCGCTTCGATCCCAAATTCTATTATTTATAGTTTCCGATCACAGTTTGAATACGCCTTAATTATCGGCTGTGTATGTCGCACCCTTAACGTTTGATTCTTTTTTTAAACTTTCACGGCATTAAGAACTTTCACGGGTTAATTATTTTTAAACAATTTTGTTTTTTTTTTATTATTATTGTGTTTTGTGGTAACACCATACTGGTTAGTAATATTTTTTTTCAATTCAAAATTGCACCTTTTGTATATACTTTCTTTTGTTATTTGGCTTAATTTTATTTTCGGTCAAGAACATGTAAGAAAAAAATACCGCCTGTTCAGTCCTTGTAATTTGCTTTAAGTAATGTAAGTTTCGCCATATAATTTTATTTAAAAATAAAAGAATCTTTACCACATTCCAAAATCAAAATCAACGTAGCAAAAAGGCAAGGTATACCAACTTAGAAAAAAAATAAGCTGCAGCTTACCCATGAATGTTTAAATAACCCATTAAAAACATCGTCAGGAACTACTCCAAATATTGATTGAGGTATACCGTAAGGGTGTTCAAAGGTACCCCATAAGTGCCATAACGGATAAGTCAGTACCTGGGGATGTCTTTAATAAGCCAGAAATTGTTTTGAACTGTGTTCGGTAAGCGTGAAGATTTCGCTCGGATTAGTTCGGTGATCGGCAACGTATTTCTTGGGTGTATGGTATTCAAAGTTTTTTTGGGACCGTATAATATTTTAGACAATACAGATTTTGAGAAAATATATGCTATCATCGCAAATAAATCTGTATGTGGAAAATGTCTGTCTGTGTGTATTTGTTAAAAACAAATATCAACGATTTTGGGACAGTAAGAGTACTACTTAATATTTGGAAATGGAATAAAAAAATTAGTTAAGAAAAAAAAATATGGCCGTCAACTTAAAGAACTCTTATTGTTAAAAACAAATATCGTTAAAATATAAAATTAAAAAATAAAACAAGAGCTATTTACCTAAAATAAAGTACCATTAAAAATTTAATTAATTCCGAACAAAAAGCTTTCGATGAAATTTTCGCTAAAATTATCTATTATTTGTCAAAACAGTGAAAATGTGTTCACTATTTTCAGTTTGAGAACCACAGTTCACATTGGTACTTTTGTTACCATTGATTGGTACCACAATGAGTTACAAACTTTGCTTTCACATTGTAAAGTGATATATTTATATTATTTTTACAGCCCCCTGTCGATTTTATGGAACAATACATACATACATAATCCTATGTGTATATACAGTTATGCGACTTAGGGTTGTATGTTACTACATAGGTTTGAGAAATGAGTTTGTATGAAAAATTACAATTTGGTTAACTTCTTAGCAAATAAACTTATTGAAGTTGTTTGTTGTATAGGATTATTAATGGTGTTTGTCTTGTACTCGAGATCGGTTGAGAAATTAGTTGTGCGTATAAATAGTTGTATTGATGATTTGGGAATATACTGTGAATTAATAAAGGTCTGCAAATAGTAGTCGTTTTTTTTTCGTGTAACTTTATTTTGAATCTTAACAATTTAAAATTAGAACTTCTTTTTAATAAATGGAATATTAGAAAATCTACTATCGATAATCTATCAATTTGGAAGTACCTGCCGACTGTAATATTCCAAATATTCTGAAAATGTACCTACGTGTTGCATTTTTATAACATTTTAATAATTGACGAAAAATTTATAGGTTGTCTAGAATCATGTACTGAATCAAGTTTTCAATACGATGTTCCATCCGTTACAGGTATATTAGGCATACTACTATTTACTGAATAAAATAAAAGCTACGTGCCCTAAATCCTTCATTAGTTCACGGCTAACTAATTGACCTCCAACATTTTCCTAACAACTTGTAGACATCAACAATTAAACACGTAATCCGTCATAGACCTAAAAAAGGATAGACAAGAATACACAAGTCACAAAAACGAATATTTTCCAAATAATTTTCCAATACACTCAAAGTAATACACTAAAAAACAAACCACATAAAAGCAACATAACATCCAAACTTTACGGCGTTACAATGATAACTAGTTGTTATCACCGCACGGTGACGTATCGAGAATTCAAAATGTTATGACACCGAAATCTGTACCGTAACCGAGCTACCATAAAATAACCATTTCTTTCATGTTATACGAGGGTGTAAAAGGTGCGTAAGGGTTAAATGGCTATCTTAGAGCGTTAAAATCGTAACGATACAAACTACTAGAGTGGAAACCGTAAAAAATCAAAGTTAACGGTTGGGTATGGAATAGAGATGAGGAATAAATAGAGTTTTAATTGTTAGAATAGGTTGGTTGTCTTTTTTTTTGCTTTAATCAGAACAAAACCAGTATGCCTATTTGTTGTTTTATTTTTTTTAAATCAAGGATTGGCTCGCATTTTATTAGTATGCGATGGTGCGATTGATGTAGATTATTTATTTATTATCGACACCTTTATGCTAATAAAACACTCACTCGCAGATTTACGTAAAAAAAAACTTTATGGTCCATGTAATATTAAATGTAATGCAACAACAGCTAATAGGTCCCCCCTTATATTTTATAGTATCTTTTCGTCACTTTTTATAAATCTGGTTTTTATAATTTAGTTTTGGTACAGTGGTTCTAAAACTTAAGTCCTTTTTAAAAAACTTACTACTAATCTAAGCTCTTTCTTCAAACAAAATACACTTCCCTGCTTCAACTACACCTGTCACCTCTAACATCTATGAACTCTATAGTATCATAAATCTGATATTCAGGTAGCAACTTAGATAAGCATGTGAAAACTGTCTGTTACACACTGAAGCCCATAAATATGACATTAGCACGTCGTATGGAGTTGCCTTTAATTGCTTGCACCCTATTGTGGAGTGTACTTTATGATCCAGTACTACGTCTTAAATAGTGCGCAAGAGTTTGAAGGTTGATTTAAGATGACTTCTTTTAAAGGGTCCTAAAACTGTAAATAAAAAATGTACTTAAAAGAAATATTTTTTAAAGTATGGTGCTTCCTTTGGGTATACAAAAAAAGAAGGAAAAAAAGAAATACTTTTTATTCACGTGAAAGTGACGCACAATACTAAACAATATTACATTACACACACACACCTTCACACACATACACACACATAGTTACACATATTCACATATATATATTCATTTCACATATTTTATTACATTAAAATAATGTGGTTCTTATTATTTTTATTCCCCCGGCCGAATTTCAGCCACGGCAGCTAATCTCAACAAGACTATCCTAGTATTAAACGTAGGATATATCCCTAATAGTGCACAAGTGTGTGGGGAAGCACAGGTGCACTCCCTACCTCCCATAGTCCGACGGGACGGCAGTCCGACACGACTGGGGAGGGATTAGGTGCAGGACCATCGGCTTTACATGGTTTCCGAGGCCCGGAGATGTCACACCACATACATCCAAACTTCGGTCTGGTACTGAGAAATTACTACTGGTATAACTTGAACGTAAGACCATTAATGTGTATGTATGATTAGTTTGAAGTCCCTTTACCCTATTTTCGATAAGTATAGAATCATTCATTTTAACCATGACGTAACCTAATATTAAAAACTAGTAAAGCTACTGTTAAAAAAACAATCAATTAACAAAACAAGACAGCTCAAAATGTTACAACACCATAAAAAATATTATTACATCAAAAAACACATGTTTCTACTATCTTTTGAATATCTATCAAATTGTCACTGTTGAGGGTTTGTGAAGTGTCAAAAATGCGCTTGAAGTGGTCAGTAGATGGTAGATAAAACCAACCCCACCTGTAAAACGACCCCTGGGGGGACAGTGGCGTTTACTGTGGTTAACGTTGACACTTGCTTTACGCACGTTTTCATTTGGAGAGTGGGTAAGTGGAGTCACGGATTTTTGGTAGATGGAATTTGGAAAACCAGCTTTTAACGAAGTCTAAATCAAATCATTTGTTTCTATTAGACATTTAAAAGGCATTTTTGAACGTCACGTACAAGAGAAAAATATTCGTACGGAGAATAATAGGCAAGAAACTCCATGCTTACTTTTTAAAAATAAATGTTTCACAATATTTTGTAATCAGGATCATACAGGAGTACCCGTGAATATGATGTACCGTGCATAAAGTCTACTGTATTATACTGTTAAGAAATGATGGCTATGTCGATGTAAAAAGTGAGAGGTTTGTCTTCTGTTATAGCTAATAAGTCTACTAATCCTGATGATTATCACAATGTCACTTAAATCCACTTATAAAGTTTCAGCTATCATCAGTCAAGGTAGGCAAGGCAATCTGACGAAAGTCGAATGTTTAGGAAGAGTACAGTCGTAGATAATCTTGGTTAACCACTTTTTATCCTTACGCCCTAAGTAATAAGGTTGAAAAGTGGCCAACCGCCATTTTCCTCGTTTGTACATACGGCGCGAACAAAATAGGTTCGCTGCTGTTCCGTTACTTGTTGCGTGTTGAACATTGGAACTGAATATTCCAACCGACTGTGGCTTGGGGAAGTGTCTAGAAAGATCGTTTTTGAATTATGTACCTAAAGATACAGACAAAACGGAGTAAAATGTTTAAACACAGATTCAATTTTATTAGTAACTAAAGCACCTATAAACAACGTTATTAAGACAAGAGCTATCTATAATAGGTAAACTAAATATCAAATCTTAAATTCAATTTACTTTTCACTCGCAACACCGCTTTGTTTACAAAGTTAAAGGTTCCAGTACAGCAGTTAAGTGTCAAAAAGGCACACGAAATGGTTAGTAGATCTAGATAAGTACACCCCTACCTGTGTTGACCACGCCACCACGTACAGACGGGGTGCGAATGTGTGTGTGACTATACCCACAAATCAGTCAACACATCGTATATTTGGTACAGGACCACGCACACATACGCAAGCCTTGTTTTCACGCAAATCTAAGTAGACCTCGCGAGAAAGTCCACTATATTTCCCGTAGAATTTTTAGTAACTGTGTTCTTTTGTTTGTGTGTGTGTGAGCAAACGATGAATATAGGAAGTTGATCACTGTTCTGTTGGTATAGGCGCAGTAAGCTCGTGTGACTGACAAACGTCGAGTGCGAGGTTGAAGTAGTGTGGGTGGCACACATAGGAAGTCGATCATATGGTCGCCAATTGTTTGTTTACAATGTTGAAACTAAAAGTTAGGAAACCAGCAATGTACTCTCTGGTGATTTGATTAGCACGTACGTCTACTTGGTTAAGTTTTTATGTGATATCATTTGAAATACGTACTTAGTGGTTAAGTTATAGCAATGTTTATTTTGTAAAAAAAATGCGGTGGAATTTACAATAACGGGTTTACATTTAACGAAGCCGAAAGTTACATGTTTATTCTATTATTGCGATATTTATTTTTTTCCTAGACTAAATCATACCTAGGAACCTTCTGCGCTATGAAAAACAGTGATTTTTCAGGCTTATAAAAGGTCGGTTCCGCAATCATTAAGTTACTTTTGATGGGCAGTGGGAATAATTAACGTGGTGATAATAATGGGTGGGTGGTGGGTGTACTAATGGTTACCACCTCTGCCTAACCCTTCTGGGATTACAGGCGTGATGTTACGTTATGTTCTGATAATAATATGTCTTGATACAACCCGCATATATTTTCAAATAAAAAAAAGTTTCAAGAATTTCATTTTTTCAAAATTGGACGCCCTCAAATAATTTGAATTATAAACATGACTTAAGACCAACCTCTACCTAAAAAATAATTGGTTAGAATAATATGTCTAAGCACATTTGCTTACGATGCAAATCGTCACATGTTCGCACAATCGATATATCGAGCGTGCACACTGGGCCAGAGGGCTTCCGTCCCGGCGCCGGACCGGACCGTCCGGCGACCCGTGTTACATTGACAATCATATCATTGCAATAGGGATGGAGACAGATATTCTGATGTTTGGAATACACTGAAACTGTGTTAGGTATAATCTTCTTTAAAGTCAAAGTAAAGTAAAAACCACTTCTAGACGCCATATACCTACAATTTTTTTTAAATATTTTTGCCCCTTCTAAAAGGTAGTATTGTATGGAGAGAAAAATACTAATTGCAAATCATCTGCCAAGTCTTTTCCCAACTATGTTGGGGTCGGCTTCCAGTCTAATCGGATGCAGCTGAATACCTCAACTATAACTCATTAACTGGGTAATACGACACCCTTTGGTAAAATCAAATCAAATCAAATATTTTATTGCGTCCCACAATGTAAATAAATGGTCTTATAAAATAGAGATACAGAATCATTGTGGACCCTGTCGGGCACTGCAACTTAAACTTACGTAAGACTGGTTATCAGACTTTCGGGCTTATGACGATCCGTAACGCCTGTCAAAGATCCATATATGAAAAATGATAATTGTAAATCCTCTATTACAATAATTGTTTTTCAATATTTTGCTTACAGGATCATACAGGATTACATAACGTAATTATAGCCAGCAAAGCTCCTAGTTAGTTTGACTACCTAAAGAGAGCCAAATGGATAAATCTACATGTCATTTACGCCATTCGTGGAAACAGTAGCCCTGTTTGAATATCTTTATTATTATAAACATTCAAAAGTTCCATTTTGGTCTTATTGATATTAATGATTTTGACTTTTGACTCTTGTATCGCATTAGCTACCATTTGAGTTTGGTAAACATCATTATTTTTGTTTTAATAATTCAGAATTTTAATATGCCATGTATAAACACATGTAAATTGAATATTATTGAAGTTATAATATATTAATGGACATCACACGCTGTGATGTTAAAAGATAAACTGTTAATCAATCTATATCAAGAGAAACATTAAAATAAAGACATAATTGACATTTTGAACTTTCCCAAACTCGCATGGACAGAATGCCATCACCACGGCCTAATATGTTGAAATTCTTAATTTTATAAGATTTCCTATTGTTTATTAAGCATCTGGTCCAAAATATGTGTAGGTATGCAATCCCACACGTGCCATGCGATGACAATAAAATCGACACGGAAATCAACTACAATTTATTAAAGAAAACATAATTTAATTGTTAGACGTTTATATTCTTTGGACCATAAAATATAGGTATCTATGCATAATTTACTAAAGATAAGCTTTTGCCTGTGGGTTTGCTTGAGTCACAAGATCAATTTTTAATCGTGTGTATCTAGATAATTTTGTAAGAAAGGTACAGGCGGATTAAATCAGTGATAAACTGTTTCATGTACCAATGAGATTAGATAGGATGACACGACCCTAGAAGAAATAGAATTGTATTGTGATATCGATTCTAAAAGTCTTATCATATACATAAATCAGTGGTCAGACAGTAACAACAGATTTATTATAAGTATGTAGATAATTAACAATCAAAATATACACCTACGGCATCGATTGTAATGAATGACGCAGGGTCCGGCGTCAAACACGTCCGGCCGGACACGACCCACGTCCTTCACTGCTTTCAAACTATTTCTACAATAATAAAATAATGCCTACGTTCGCCGGACGCCCGGACGGTACGGCTGTCGAATCCGAGTGGGCGGGTGTACAAGTTCCTTTATTGAAAATGATTCATTTTATGGTTTTTGGAAGTTACATTCGGCCTATTCAATTTTCTATGTTAGTAATTGATTTGTCGTTTTGATTTAAATATTATCTATAGGCATGTCGTGTCATGTTGCTCGATTTTATTGTCTATCTTCAGTTAGCTTTTGATTGCGTCGTAAATCTAAATGTTATGATTGCTAATTGACTTTTCAGCATCGATGCATCTATTTTATTGAATTAAATTACCGAATTGTTGCACGAAACAAATCAGTGAATTAAATATCAGGAGTGCAATTCTAAATTTTTTTAGGAACGATCGCAATCTAATGTCTGTCTCTAATTTAATTAAAATAAAACATTTTTTGACTTTGACCATCGCTGAGATGAGATTTCTTTTTTTTTTTTGCGATTTTAATTAACGGAACTGGGCTTCAGATCACCTATTTATTGGATTAATTGTAGAATGTCGACATTCCGAAATTATGTTCATCGAAGCCTACTTTCCCGCAGCTGATGTTAAGAGATAACACGTCTCAACAAAGATTAAACTTCAAGCATGAACACAACCTTCAAACACTTAACCAAGAAAAAATAAAACACGTTAAAAAAATCAATATTTCCACAAACCAATTATTTAATCGTACCAAACGTTGTTTGTTTTGTTAGAATACGAAGTAGCGTGCAACAATCGATACAAGCTGATTGCATTAAGCAATTACAGTGTATTTAATTACCGAGCCAGTTAATTAGGGAAACCCTATGTTCGCTGCAACGATAGGGTTTCCACGGCCTCCCTCATTTACACTTGCAACGACGTTTGCATTTTTAACATTGTACTACTTGTCGCTAAGTTCGTTAAAGGATTAATTTCATGTAAGCAGACTTGTACGCTTGTTATGACATGAAGTGTGGACGCGGTGTTTTGTTTTTATTGTGAATGTGGTGATGCGCGTTCTTGAATATTTATACTAATAGATATTAATATAATAAAGCTGAAGAGATTTTTGGTTTGATGGTATGTGTGTTTTATCTTTGAAACTATCAGTTCGATTAGAAAAAAATACTTTTTGTATGAAAATGATAGCTAGATTTATAAGGGATAGTATAGACTATATAATATCATGGTACGACTCACAGAAGCGGAGCAGTTTCAGTAAAACACGTCGAAACTATTAATCGAACAACTTAAATACCAACAAAAATTTTTCTACTAAAATATACAACCTAAAATAAGAATGAACTAGAAACTTTACAAAACAAATATTATTCGAATAAAGAACACTACTTAATAAAAAACAAAAACAACCAAATTGTTTTGTTAAACTTCTGAATTTAACCGTCTCTCATCACTCATAAAGTTGACAATATTTTGGCAACCCTGTTCGATCGCAGTTAATTCGCGGCTTGCATTTAGCACGGAATTTTGTGCCAGTATTTAATTAAGTTCCACGAAAAAGTACTGCAACGGAAAAGTTTTCTCGTAAATACTGCCTAAAATTTGTAACTTACTGTTTTTGTGCGCTGCAATTAATTTCCTGAATTAAGACTTTGTAACGAGGGTTGAAAAGCCTAGGAAGTTTAATTTATAAGTTTTGAAATGTCAAAATTTTTGCTGACGGTTTGCTGTCACGCGAGACTAGTCTCACAATATTTTCCTCGCAAATGAAAATAGGATGAGTACTTTTAACACTTTTCTAAGAAATACACTTCGCCATATAACCCGAAGGTTAATTATATTAACTATTAGGAATGATCGCAATCTAATCTCAGTCAGAAACTGTCAAAAATGCCACTAATTTATCTTTTTTTTTTACATTGATTGTCGCTGAGATGAGATTGCGACTAGATTTTAAACGTTTTTATTAGAAATAGTGTGGGCTTTTAAAACTTTGGATACTTCGCCATAACTGATAACTTTATAAAGTGATTGACGCATTCAAACAATGTCTAAATACGATTTCTCCATTAACTCCTAATTAAGATGCATAGGTAAGAGGAGATGTATCATAACTTGTGAATGCATAAAAATCTTTTGTTCCCTCTAATTACTAACAGCCAGCACTAAATGGTATCTTGTTTCCAACTGTATGTTAGGATAACGAGGTCTTGATACGGTAGTCATCAAATGTAATGTTCATTCTTTAGTTGACATAAACTGACTGATTTTGATTAGATTTGAGATTAGTTTTCAGTTATTTGCATATTAAGGGACATGGGAACTGGAGAAATGTGGGTGTACGAATGGGTACACCTCTGCCTAACCTTTCGGGGATTACAGGCGTGATGTTATGTTAAGGGACATTGGGTTGGCTAAACTGCTGATCGTAGAGACGTGAAACTTGAAGGGTGTGTTCATTGTATGACGTAGGAATCAGATAAGTAAGGATTTTCCAAAATTCACCCCTTAAGGGGTACACTGGGGTACAAAGTTTGTATGGGGAAACCATTTATGACGCGGACGCAGTCACGGGCAGAAGCTAGTCATTACATAATTTCTTCTTAAAACGAACGAACGAACGGGTGTGAAATAACGAGAGTGATTTGCATACCACACGTCAAAGATCTAATATTATGACCATTACATACAATGTAGCAACTTTATAACTACTTTTTGGTTATGCAAATCTCTTTATAAGGGTGTCTCCTAATATGCAAATTGTCTCTAATTTTATGCACTACAGTGTAAGATGGCACGAGTTTAAGCGACAATGTTGGCACGAGCTGCATAATCTTAGAGAACAAGACATTTGTCTGCTAAAACTACCTACATGGTTTTGAATAAATTAGACGAAAATACTAGTCTTGTATAAGTTTTATGTGATGTATATTAAATGCAGTTTGTGTTCTTCCAAGTATCCAATATCCTTTATGTTCAAGTATTTTCATTCTGGATGAGATAACTATTCAAGATTTATAAATTGTTGTCTAAACTAATATAATATATCTAATCTTCTCCATAGAGGCCTGCCTCCGTTTTGGTTAGCTTCAACTTTTTGACAACTGACCGACTCCTTGACAGTTCAAAAGTGCCTGTAATTGGTCTGATTGAAATAAATGTTTTGACTTTGACTTTTAATAAAGAGTTAATAATTGTTTGCTTGTTTGTAAACAGATTACAAGAACATGTAATATCTAAAATTTTTGTGTAACAGTGTTTGTTACCAAACTCCTCCGAAACGGCTGGACCGATTTTTACAAAATATCATATTTCACAATCGGCCAACATCTATTTCTCATACCAAAAAAAAATATAGCGGTACGAATTTCGCTAAATCAGCTAGTATTTACTATAAAAAGAAAGAGTGCCATAGGATATGTTTTATGTCATAGTAAACTTTCAGGCAGATGAAATCGCGAGCAAAAATAATATTCCTTTTTCAAGCCCTAGCTCTAGCCACCATTATTAATGTCAATGTGCCTTCAGCCACACTATTGTAAGTTTTTTGGTCATTTACATAATCTAAGGGTACAAAATATTCACTTTGTGGCTACTACTTGGTAAGGGTGTCTCCTTATATGCAAAGTATCTCTAATTTAATGCACTACAGTGTAAGATGGCACGAGTTTAAGTGACAATGTTAGCACGAGCTACATAGTCGTGGATATAAAAGAAATCTGTCATGTTAAACCTATCTGCTTTGTATGTGTAAAGTGGACTTGAATGATCAAAAAATAAGATATGTTTTTGTTTGCAGTTTTGTTTTCTGATGAGTTCGAATAGCTAGTGATAGAGTAAAAACTTTCAAAATCCAGTCGCAATCTCATCTCAGCGACAATTAATGACAATAGATGAGAGATTTGAGAGATAGATAAAGACTGATATTTGATTGTGATTATTCCTTAAAAATCATCTCAGCGACAACTATTAATGTAAAAAAATGAGAGATTTGAGAGATAGATTGAGACTGAGATTGCGATTTCCTAGTTTTCTACCTCACTCAATAAACAATAAAAATAGTAAAAGTTAATTAAAGAACATAAAAATAACGGATAAAAATATATTTCTCAGTGTTACTATAACCATTAATATGCAAGTAAATGATCTTATTTCTGACAATGAGACACCCGCCAAGTCTCTCAGAGTCCCGGAACATTCCAGTCTGCATATAAAGACGACAGCACGCGTCGTTGTGATCTATTTAAATGTATGCAAAACACTTAGTACCTGGAAAAAGATAATGGCACAAAAGAAATATTAAATTGTCCGATTCGTATGTTAATGTATGTGGGAAATAATCTAGATATGTGCGCACGGTCTTAGCGCGAGCCGTCGCACACGACGACCGTCACGCGCCTTCAATTATTATAAATATTTATATTTATTACCACCCAAATGTAAGTCTATGATATTTTCCACCTTATTATGCCATTCAAATATTTAAATTACGACACTCTGCTATGCAAATCTTGCCTTTGACATTCATTCCAACGAATGAGAAGTCGAAACATTTCATACAATTTATTTTGCTCTAATTTTCGTATCTAGTTATCAACTTCATAGTTGCGGGCGGTATCTCGTCATCATTGTACAAGTAAGAACAAAAGCCATTCAGAAATATGCGTCCGAGCGCCGACAGGAAACAGTGATGTGTGTTGAAGCAATGTTTTCACAACGAACACGTCGCAACAATTAGGTTTTCACTCACTGAGGAGGGTAGCTACAGTTTTGTGCCGGACTCGTGCACAACAATAGATCCTCATTGTCTACAAAGCGAATGCAGTGAAAACTTCGTTTTCAAAATAAACTTAAATTACGATCAATAATAATAATCTTATTTTGATGCAAATTAAATTCCATAATGCACGAAACCATTATTTAAAATCGCAAATTCTATTGTAATTGCAAATTACGAGAACCGTAACGGATCGATAGAGTGAGTCCTAAACAGTGCAGATTTGAATATTTTTTCAATCAATAACTGATATATGCAAATGTTCGACAAAAGACATTATGCATGTTACTCTTAACAATGAACCGACCGTTATCGCAACAATTTTATATTTCGTCAAAGGTGCACCAGAAATAATATAAGTGATCGAACACCATTGTTGCGAATGATACCTACTGGGTACCCCTTGGAATATCGAGAGGTTGGGAGAATCCGAAAATTAACCAGTGATAGGTCTAAATTAAATTTTACGATCGAATACCTGCCCTTGTCTGACAAAAGCTTCGTAATCAAATTATGCAGCCGATGCTACCATTGTCGACTACATGCATAAATTTAAGGCATGTTATTGTAGATACATCGAAGGGTACGCAGGAAGGAGCTCACAATAATAGATGAGTTGCATCGAGGCAGTTATTGAACGATAAGTTCGTGTGGGAAGAAGGGTTAAGATGATACTTATCAGATAATTGTTACGAATTATTGCATCTGGAGATTAGCTCGATGATTTGAAAGACGACGTTGGAGATATGAACGTTAAAATATCACTTGAGCTGACAGCATACATTTTGAATATTTTAACAAACATGAGACATCAAAACCGTAACCTTGGTGCTGTGGGTTCGTTATGGACAAGAAACGTTACCATCAAAGCGTCAAACGCCAATCAAACGTCTGTAACAAATCCCACCCTTAGTGGAAACAACGCGAATATCGCATTACAAAAAAGTTCGTTATGAAAAGAAACCGTTACTATTACCAAAGGGTATGACAACGCGCGAGAGGGCGATCCAATTTTAGTGAATTTCTTATAGCAGTAATGATATGGAGCACGGGCGTTGCATACTTTAGCGAGAGAAAAGAAATTTGGGAGACGTTGCGAACATTGATATGTAGATGAGATGGCACAGGTAGCGAGGGGTCTTATTGAAATTAGAGATACATATATGAAATTCGTGAATAGAGGTATTACCGATCGAAATACAGATAGTGAGAACACAGACGTAACTCCTGCAATGGAAAATAACGTATTTTCCGTTACATCATATGCATTAGTAAAATTGTTGGGTCGTCAAACTTTCCTACACGTAATATTTTTGCACAATTTCCCATTCGATTGTGTTATGCAATAAAAATCGTTTTAGAATTACGTTAGCAGTTGTATTAATACGAATAAAATGTGTTATGATAAAATATGTAATGTGTTTTCATGAATAGCTTTCTGTATATTGTCAATACTGACAAGTCGTAATCAAAACACCTAAATAGTGTAGAGGTGAGCCGCTGATCAGCATAAGAAAGAGGACAAAGAAGTCGCGAGCCATCATGTGCTTTGCATATGAAGAGTCCACGCGCGAATTTGCATACCCACCTCTAGTCCAAAATCTACATTTATCTATTCTGTCTTTTTGGAGTTCTGTCACAACGGAAGCTGTATGAAAGAAACCTTTTTAGTCGACGACATTAGGGTACAGACTGTTGAAATGTAATAACATTTTTTTGGTTTGGTATTTATTTAAATATATAAAATTTTATATGATGGCTACTGGTTTTCATATTTCGTACTACGAAATAGAATGTTTGTGGAACAATAAATAGGACTGGAAGGCGAGAAAGTCATCTCACAAAGTTATCATTATAAGACACAGGTGCCTAAAAGAACTTATGGCCATATTTTCGACAGCAGAGAGCTTTAGGATAGAGGGGGATATAAAGCGAAGGTAAAAAAGAAAATCAGTAGGAAGACAAAGACTGATAATGAAGATCCTATAAAGCAGTAAAGTTCCAACAACAAAGAAGCGGATAAAGCTCTACTAATATTTTAAGAACCAACGGAACCAACACAACATCAGCACACTTTTTACACTCCTATATTAGACTACCCTCGGATAGCACGAGACACAAATTCATGCCTTATTTAAGAGCCGTACACACGCTTTAAGTAAGGTAAACCAAATTTGCATAAAGTCAGCCACGAGCTAATATTTTTGCATAAGAAGATAACACTTCTTCGAAAACGCTTTATATTAAAGTATCAGGCAGAGGTGTTAGGTTGAGTAAAATGTTGTCAGGCCCTTATTGATTTGATTGTAAGTCGTCTTATTTTATGGTAATGAGTGCATGAATTTTGGATATGTAAAAAGGTATAAATTGATGGCGAATTTAAGTGTGTATTCTTGGGTTAAGAATTATAGGGACGTCTCTGATAATAAAGTAACTGTAAGTAATATATTGTGACACGGAATAAATATATGAAATGATTTGGTTAATTTTGCGTGCTAAAGTGATAATGATGTCGAAGAATTTGGGGTGTAACGGTTTGATGTATATTTAATTTGGTGTAATGAAGCAACGGGTAATAATTTTGGAATGTAAGATTTAAGATAAACATTCGGATTTAAGGTATGCAATCCGAATGTGAATTGCGTCATTCATAATCTACATAAACTTCATCATAAGGAAAGCCGAGCTTATTTGGAAGACATAATTTCAGTAAATAAATAGATTTCCATTAAATTTTTCCAGCCCATGCTTCTACAATACTGGCATTGACATTCTTTACGACAACGTACTTAAATAACAACTTTGCAACACACGACCCTCACGTGAACCTAAACGAAATGCAACATAGAAGCATAAATTGCATCGATTCTCATATTTAACTCAAGGAGGAACAAATAAAAATTTGTTAAAAACCGTAGCAATTTGTCAGTGCCGTATCAGGCGAGTTCAGTCAATAATGAAAAAAAATTGGTAACTTTTTTCCATCGTTTTCGGGTAATATTCAACACGCAAAGCTTCGTGGTACACGGGCCGCCGTCTGTATACATTTCATTATTTACTTACGACAGAGTAAAACAACGTTGCAAAAAACTATATTAATTGCCGAAAGTTCTGTTGCGGTAGTATAATTTAATTTTTACGAATACTGCAGGAAGTTCTGTGTCAGTTGTTCTGTGCTGCATAGCTGGATCTTCTGTTTGTCTTTTGTTTTTGAGTCTTTGTGCTCATATTTTCTTTCTTATATTTTTAGATATCTTCCTTAAAATACCTTTTCTTCTATCTTGGCTGGATTTGGAAAAATTGACGAATGATGTCATTACTTGCTTTCAATAACTCGTCTAGTGGTTATATCTTATTGATCATTCTATAGCCTTTTAGACAAAGTAATACTTTAACATTATAATCCAATTTTGGCACATACATAATAGGCGATATCAAGTACAATTCAAGATTTGTAACGGAATGATCAATTACTATGATAGACATTTCTTTATTAATTAAGTGATGGTCACTAAAATGTAGGTAATCAACATTTTCATCTGCTTGAATATTAATGGATATACATATTTTTAGAATCTGATCAGAATTTTATTGATGAGTTTCTAGTGATTTTAACATTCCATTTCTAATACAAATTAGTATTTTAATTGAATACGTTAATATATTTAATTGTTTAAACTTATTTGCTTCAAATCAAGAATGATTGTTTTCTATTCAATCTTTAATTTATGAAACATTTTATATGGCATTCTGAAATAACTTTTGCATTTTTAAAATAACAGATTTCTAATTCTATTTTTAAATTCAAATCGTTCCAGAATAACTTTTAGTTCCAATTGATCATACATCAAAATACGTGGAGCTATGAAAAATGAAAACATATTAGAATAGAATTGGCATCGTGCGCGCGATTTGAAGCGATTTGCCGAGTGCTCGCCAACGACTTCCGATGGACGAATACTTCAAATACTTTCCTTATTTGGGGAAATTGCACTTTTGATTACTTCATTCTGAATTTTTCTTCCTTCATGTTTTTTTCTTGTTTTATGTTGAATGATATTGAAGCTTGGTTTTATTGAGGTTACCCGTATTGCTAATAGAAATATTTTTTTAGGTTCTTTGGATTTCATATAGGTTTTATTTTAGTATTTTTCATATGCAGTGTTCTTTAAATCTATGTCATGAATCTTAATAGATACACGTTCATCAATAGAATTGAATCCTTTGTCAATAACACTCCCATTCAATATTACCAAATAGTGTAGGAGTATTAAGATGACTAAAAATTCCCAAGTGGAATCCTTGTAAAAGTAGTCAAAATGAGAATCTTATTCAGTACAAGATTATAAATTACTGTTTTTTTTTTGTTGGAACGTGCTTTGAAATTACCGATTGAAAATGATAACTTGTTCTGAGGTTTAATGGGATACGATCACTACTTTAGTGGACATTTTTTTTAAGCTTCGTTGAAGGGACTTAAATAGTTCCAAGCGGTACCAAGACACCCCGCATTACAGATGCTTGGGGTTCTCTTCACCCCTAAAAAAAAGCGAAGGCTATTTACATTTATTATGAACGTAAGAATGCTTCAATATAATCATGTATTGTCTGAGAAATCACCAATTAGCGGCTAACTGGGCCCGATGGACAGGGCGGAATATTCCAATGTTTATGGCATATCCAACTAGGCCGTCGGCTCCAGCTAGAATTAATCAAATCAAGCAGCCCCCTACCCACCACTTTCCGATATAATTAACGCATACTTGTATGTGTGGACAATACGTGAATGGAACGTCCATGTGTGCGATAATGAACGATTATAGGAGACCTAGTTTACTTAACAACGATAGAACTTCATTTGGAGCGAAAGGGAAATAAAACCTTTTGCGGTTATAATAAGGTTGTTAATTTCAATTCATGTGTGGTTTTTACGTTGTTTTTATGCTGTGTGTGTCGGTGTGAGTTGTTGTTTGTTGGTGTGCGTTGATGAGTCACATTTTTTTTTGTTTCGTGGGTAAGGCGCTAGGGTGATCGCGTGGGGTGGTTGGTACCCCTTGCTTGGCGCAACCCCATCTTATTAATCAGTGAAGTACCGGGCGTCTCTTCACATGTCTGTTTGATGCGGACCTTATTTCTTATTAGATATTCAACATGTCTTTAAGAGAAACTTGTCAGTTAGGCAACTACCTGTTAGATTTTTAGAACGAATTACTTGTCCTTTTCTGATTTAGAAAGTTATAGTAATTTTAACTTAATAAGATTGGCCAAAAAATATCTATCTTCTTAGGACCGAATCAAAAACAAATCTACTAAATTATTTTTCTATCAAATGCTATTCGTAATATTTCCCAAACATTAATGGGATTTTTCTTATGGGAAGCTGTTATTCAAATCAATCAAACGAAATAAATGCTAACAATAAATTCTTTTTCAGTAAATTGCAACTGTACTTTGGTATTTTTAAAGTAAAGTTGGTATAGATATTTAATTGACACCACCAACTAAAATAAATGAAACAACAAAACTAAAACACAATAGTCGTCCCGAACAAAAACTAATCACAAACTAAAATAACGAATTTAAATACCAATAAAACTTGATCCAACTGTTCAAAGTTGTCCAAATGAATAATTACTGGGAAATTATTACCGTCCCCGCGACGCCGCCATTATGGTGTCAAGAAAGGTGTGCACGTCAGTTAGCCAGTTAGCCCCTATAATTAAAGGCCGACTAAAGTATCGACTAAACAATCAATAGCCCGCCATCTATAGAAAAAGAACACAAAAGCTTGAGTAGATAACCATCCCCCCCGCCACCTAGGTGCACCCCCCCTCATTAATAATATCGACCCTATACACTAATTATGTGTGTTGCGAATGCACACGACACGACTTTATTATAAGTGTGTGTACCCACACATACGCACGTTAATGACTAGTGATACCCGCATTAAAAGTATTAAAAGAAAAAAAGAATGTATTGAACTCTTATACGGAATTAGATATAGTTATTTCCCTCGGTTTCGTTCGTGTGCGCATCGCGTGCTACCAGACTGTTGTGATTGCTGAAATGTTAATCGGTGTCGGGACTTCTGGAGATTTTATTAAGGGAGACTTAAATTTCTTCGTATTGGAATCGAATAACTATCGGACAAGATTTTAGTCGATTGAGAAATTTATTCTTGTATTCTTTTTAGTGTTTGGCTACATGTTCGAATGAGATTTGTTTTCTTGTAGAATAAAATCGTCTGTGTAGTATTTCAGTGCTCCTTTCAAATTAAAAAACCATTAAGGTTTAGATTCTATTGGTTTAGGTTTTAATTCATCTAAATGCCTAGTAATTAAATTCATTTATTGGAGCTGTAAGTATAGTGTGTTATTCAAATAAAATAAAACCTACCATTTTTATGTAGAACTTAAAACTATTTTTTGTAACTAGTTATTCTTTTTGTTGCTCAGGTGTAGAAGTAGGTTCAAATTAAGAACTCAACATTTTTTTGCGAATAAACACTAGGTGAAAGCTACGCAAACATTTTCCTTACAACTTTCAAGCCGTTTGAACAGTTTTTTTAATACAGAACGTTACGTAAACTGTACCGATTTAGTAGAGTAACAACAGTTTCGCGTAGTGTGCAACAGCCGCTCGCGTGCGTGTGCCGCGTATGTGTGCCGTTGGGCAAGGTCAGGGTTGTTCTATCTGATCAATGGTCAACTCGATTCGCGAAACGGCCAGTTACAAATCGATTCGGTTTAGTGTACTTAAATGAGAGAAGCGAATTTTGATTTGAAAATGGAACATTACGAAAAATAGTCGTTTATGTAGTGATGTGATGATTATTTCTTTGGTAATTAGTTTTGTATATTTTATAGATTGCGTGGAGTACTGATATAATTATAGTTACGTAATATAATTTGTTTTCGACCTCATTAGTCAAGTTACGAACGATGTATGTTTTTTATTTATTATTTATTTTAACCACAAGGCACATTAAACAAGCATTCTATTCAAAGGCATACAAAAAAGCGGCAACCCGTCGTGTCCTAATAGAAACTGTATAATTAATCACTTGATTAATCAGTGTGACGAATAAAAACAGTGTAATGACCCGTTTCCTTGAATCGATCGACATGACGTCATCAAAAATTCGAATGCAAAGTCACTGTGTGTTTATAGAGAATACCGATTTTATCGATATACTTAATGCATTTTGGTTATCGCTCAGCATTGATTGTTAATGTTATAAATAATATAATTAAAAGGTATGGATAAATGACCAATCTTTCTTTATTATCTGTGTGGAATGTTAGCAATAAAATACCAGTGAGTAGATGTAAGTTTCATATGTATGTTAACAAAACCTACATATTGGATTTGGTTAGGATAAAAAATACACAGATTTCTCCATTATTATTTTCACTATTCATTACTGATTCTTTAAGCAAAAGTCAAGAAAAACTCCCCAAAATACCGAACCTAAACAAGCACCGAAATGAACAGCAAACATCCTAATCAACATATTTTAAGAAGGGTTGCAATACGGTCGATAAATTCAAAATCGATAAAACTGCCGAACACTAGCCAAGGATAGGGTGGCGTCAGCTTCTCGTGGGGCAAAAAAAAAGTGAAAAGCAATCAGTGTGGCATAATTAGTGCGTTGTAAGTATGGGGCGCGTTGCCATGGTAACGGCGTCGGTGTCGATACCCGTTGCTTACAAGCCGCGTTAATTTCCAACGGAATTAATCGAATCAAGCAATAGCTCGATATCGATTTGTGTGATTGAAATAAAATTTGACGTCACTATTTGATTGAGGGTTGTATATTTGCAAGGTTTTTTTTTGTATGATCTGAATAATACTTTGCAGATTTGACATCAATCAGACACTTTAAGGAAGGGTCTAACTAAAATATTTTTTAGGATAATGTAGTATGAAAGAATTAAAACATGAAATAACTCTAATATAATATTTATTATATTTTTAATATAATGAACACTTCAATAATAAAGTAGACCTACATTTTAATATAGTTAGAAACACGAAATAGTTCATTTATATTATGCCTATCCTACTTACTTTTAAAATAATTAATTTATTGCGATTATAAACTATTTTTTGGAATGTTGTGTTAAATATTGAATGGTGGTACGGATCCCTTCGTGTGCGAGTCGCACTTGGCCGTTTCTTTTTAGAATACACCGGCTGATGTTAGGGATTGACAACTTACCTAAAATTCACTTCATCTAAATCAACCGAGGTAGATTTTTACAGAATACCACTGCAGATGCTGATATCGTTCATACATTTATCTTCATAAGAACGTTCGATGGCATCAGAGCTTATTGTTGTGTCTACCCAAAATTAAAGAGGCCATCTTTTAACCACCTTTTGTATTCAAAATTCGATAATTTATTGCCGAAATAATATAATTACGGCCGACTGACGGGACGGATTGGCTGAGACCGGAAACACCAAATTACTGGAGAAATTAAAGCGGAAACATTTGGCCGCCGCTGGCAAGATGGCGCACCGACGATTATCGTGTCTGTTCGATTTATGAATAATAATTATTGTCGCGTCTCATTATTTGTTTACTTATAATGTGTTTTTTTTTTTATAAAAGTGATGCGCACATAAGTTATCGATTATTATTTTATTGATGTGTTTTGATGAGAGACTAAATTGTAACCATTAATTTAAGCTCTTTAATTTGAAATATTTTGTTTTTGGTAGCCATTAAAATTAAAGAATGACAAAGAACTGCACTTGATTAATATGCATATTATTAAAGATAATAATAATAATAATAATAACGTTTATTTGGACCAAAAAATACAGCCTAATACAGAAATGGTACTAAGAACTAGTAAAAACATTTATATAACAAACCAAATTAGGCAGCTAAACTAAGTGAACTCCTGACTTCCAAACTAGGTAAAACCTGTATCTCAGAAGTCAGTGCTCTTCCATGCATAAATTATAATATAAAAGCTAAACCAGAAAAAATACATTTACAGCACTTATGAAACTATTAAGTTAGGCCAAACTACAGGAATTTTTAACTTAAAATTTAATTTAGATAGAAAATTAACTACAACAAAATTAAGGTAAGTAAGTAAGATTTTATATGTTGTATATTGTACTTGCCAGATTAGTGGTAATAAGTATGTCTGCGTGAGAGGGTGAGGGTGTGTGTGTGTGTGAGTGAGAGTGTGGTTGTGTAAGTGTTCGAGTGTGAGTGTGAGTGAATGATTGAGTATGACGTGTGATAGTGATATAGAGGTTTGTGAATCCAAAATGAAAATGAGCAAAACGCAAATTTGGTATTATCCGGTCGCATAATTCTACTTTTGAATATTAAGGATTAGTTCCGTGTTGATATAATCAAGTGTCATGAGCCATTTCGTGACTGTTTTTTTACATTTTTGTTTAGTTAGGGGATATATTTTTAAGATTACGTTTATTTTATTATACAGAAGGCCGCCTATGAAATTAAAGAATCTCTGTGCGAAACGAGTATTACAAGGTTTATAAATGCAAACTGTATGCTTTCTACGTTTCTGGAGAAAAGCTGAAGGGTTATACTTCATAAGACCATGCATTCTGACAACAGTGTGAAGTACGTAAAGCTGTCTCACTGTTAATACTTCGCAGGTTTGGTAGAGATGGGAAGTAGGATGAAAGAATGGGAGACAAGCACTTACTTTAAGCAGCGCTCTTTGTGCACGCTCAAGCTTCAAAATGATTGTTTTGCATGCACCGCCCCAGCATGTTATACAATAGATCAGAAGCGATTGGCATAGGGCAGAATAAATTGTTTTCAGCAGCTTTGGATTAGCTATATTTCTGAGTTTTTTGAATGTGTATATTAGCTTGCGAATCCTGGAAGAAACGAGGTCTATGTGTGGAGCAAAGTTAAGTCTACTATCAATTAGGACGCCAAGATATTTGATGGTATTCGTTTGCTCAAGCAGAGGGCAGACACAGGGTGTAACACAGCAATTCTGGGAGTGTGCGATAATAGAATCAGAATAATTATTCAGCGTTCGTGGGACATTACGGAGAGAGAACTTTATAAATTTGGTTTTTTCGACATTTAGCGATAGGAGGTTAGATCTGAGCCACTGGTGAACTGCATCAAAGCCAGACTGAGCATGTTGGAATGTTTTGTTCCATGAGGTGTCTTTAAAAACGAGGGCCGTGTCATCTGCAAAAGCAACAATCTTCCCATTCTGGAGTTCAAGGTCACAGAGATCATTAATATAAATGAGAAATAAAGTAGGTCCAAGGACACTTCCTTGAGGAACTCCATAAGTAATGGGAAGATCGCCACTTATCCAGTCGCCAATTTTCACACACTGGAATCTATTAGAAAGATAGTCGGTGAAAAGGTTAAGCTGTAATCCCCTAATTCCCATTCCCTCAAGCTTACTAAGCAGTCTGGGGACAGAGACTGTGTCAAATGCCTTAGCCAAATCGAGGAATATAGCCAGAACTTTGTTTTTATTATCAATGTTGTTGACAACATAGTCTGTGACTTCATGAACAGCATCGCTAGTGGATTTATTACCTCTAAAACCGTATTGAGAATTTGAGAGTAGATTGAATTTCTCTAGATAATTTAGCAGTCTTTTATTCATGAGTTTCTCTAAAATCTTTGACAAAGTAGGCAGTATAGAGATAGGTCTATAGTTATTGACACAATCCCTGTCACCCGACTTATGTATAGGTAGGATTTGTGATATTTTAAAAGCTTGAGGGAAGGATCCAGTTAGAAACGCTAAGTTACAGATAAAGGTCAGTGGGGTAACTAATATAGGTCTATAACGGGAGAGAACAGCTGCCGATATGTTGTCGCGTCCAGCAGCACAATTTACTTTTAGGTTTAGTATTAGAGTGTTTATCTCATATTCATCTGCTGGAAGTAATACAAAAGAATGGGGACAATTATGTGTATGAAGGATCAGAGATTTTGCCGTCGATTTTAGTGGTAATTGCTTTTCAGCCAATGATTTTCCAACATTTGCAAAGAATGAATTTATAGTGTCAACAGAATGCTGAGGATCACTAGGTGATACCAGTTCAGAAGCAACTTCTCTTGATTGGGTAGAGTTGGTGACTTTTTTTATGACATTCCAAAGCTTTTTGGAATTAGTTCCTGCGTTTTCAATTTCCTCCCTCTCATATTCTATTTTCAGTTTTCCTAATAAATTATTACAAAAGTTCCTATATCTCGTATAAGTTAGCTTTAATGTCATATTCTTAGGTGATTTTTTCGATTTAAGGTGCAATTTATCCCTGTTTCTCATGCATTTCAAAAGACCTGGAGTTATCCAAGGCTTTAAGATTCTCTTTCTTCTTGCCAGAGTTACAACTTTTGTGCATGACTCAATAGCATTATTTAGAGAACCAGTGAAGGTAGCTACAACATCATTTACGTCATTTAATGAATAGAGAGGCGCAAAGTCAATACTCGCGATTACCTCATCAAGTGAAGCATAGTCAGTTCGCTTTATGGTCTTTGTTTGACATATGGTAGGAATAGACATATCAATAGAAAGGATGACACTGTAATGATCAGTCAACGAAGTTTCAGCAACCAAACATGATGCTGGAAATTTGGTTTTGAGTAGGATATGGTCAATGCATGATTTAGAGTGTGTAGGAAGTAGGTGAGCTGGAAGCATACCATGAGAAGCCATAAGATTTAAATAGTTGTGTTTGCGTGTGTCCAATGCTGTTTCAGAGATGTCAATATTAATATCACCCGTTAGGATAAAGTTTTTATATTTAGACGCAAAAGTAGACAATACACTATGTAAACTTTCCAAGAAATTATCCACATTCCTAACACTGGGCGACCGGTAGATAGCTAAAATTCCAGTATGTTTTCCAGCTGTTATTAATAAGCTATTACAGTCCATGATAGAAAGCTCCTTCACACATGCTTGAATACCCTTTTTAATATAAACAACTATCCCTTCATTTTGTGTTCGGTTGTTAGCCGTTGAATAATATGTATATTCATCCAATGTCGGTGGGTTATGGACACCTGTTAGCCAGCACTCCGTTAACACTACAAGATCCCATTCAACACAGGATCTAGCCAAGAGAGTAACCATACCAGGCATGTTGCAATTAATGCTTCTAATATTCTGAGTAATCATTGTCAGAGATTTTTCAGCGGATGAGATTAAGTTTTTGCATTCATCAATGGAACAAGTAGATGAATTAGCCACGGTTATTAAATCAATGTCAGTAGATAAGTTGTTAAGATTATTTAATTTATCGTATATAATTTTTAGTACATGTTATTCTAAAGGAGATGAGGGGATAAGATAATACATTTAGATAATAATAGATATTAGATGTAAGTGGAACAAGACCGCATATTGCATTCATCAGAATTTGCACGTGTGCGTGAAAGTGTGTGAGTGTGAGTGTGAGTAAAACGTCCGACAATACGACAACAATATGGCATACAACAATTATGTAGTTATTATTAAGATTAAGAACTAAAATACAATGTAAGATTAAAATCTTGTTACTTGAGGGGACTAGTCAGTCTTGAGTAAGTTTGAGAATATCCTCCTCATTGTCTATGCGAGTGGATGGCAGACCATCGCTTTTCTTTATATAGATTTTTCCATAAGAGTGCCAGCAACCCGTGAAAGAATATTTTTTAGCATGCTGACGAGCTATATAAAAAAGTTTCTTGGCAGCTGGAGTGAGAGACTCCGATATATAAATTGGTTTAGTCGGACCGTTTATCATCAGGTGTGTACTATTTAATTTATTCTCTTTGTTGCTTTTATTGAACAATTTAGCCTTTTGGATAATATTCTCTTTAATATTTACTGATGCAAATTCAACAATGATGGGAGAAGTAGTATTATTTTTAGTTTTAAATCTATACGTATCACGGATATCAAAAGGCTGTAAGGGCTGCTGTAAAACTTCACCAACTTTACATATTACTTTCACGATGTCATCCTTGGTCTCTGATGGGGCTTGAGGCACATTCCTCAGCTCAATGGTGGTGGATCTAGCTTTCCTTTCAAGAAAATCAATTCTCTGTTCGAGTTGTTCGACCTGTACTTTATAGGTGGAATTTTCCCTCTGCATTTTACCCAGACTTGCCAGCATTTCGTCATATTTTTGGGACATAAATTTGACAGATTCCCTCATTCCGGCAGTTTCTTCCTTTAGCAGGGCCATGGCTGCAGTCAGATCATCAAATTTGGATGTTTGAACCTTGGAGAATTCATCAAATAATTCCCTTATTTCCGCCATATGCAAGTCCCCTTGTTTACGCTTAAGTTTGCGTGAGGTGATAAAAAGATTAGCTGAATCGCTGTCAGAAGGAATCTGGTCAGATGCAGTGTCAGAATCATGAGGAATACGCATTGGCACATCCGCGTTTCCTTTAGTTCCTTTTGGAGGCGTACGAGACACTGACATGTTATCACACTTGTTTCCAGATGAAAGACAGATTCAAATAAACGTAGGTGACCGCTCGGTTTAAGTAGGAAATACGTAAAAAATGTTAACTTATTTACCTCACGTTGTCAGTGGGAAGTGACACGTCTATGTAACAGCTCTGTAGCAGCAGCCAGTCTTGTAGCAATATAAATGCTACGGCGTGTGTACAGTTGAAGGGACGTCAATTCAGAGCGCTGCGAGAATGGGACAGCAATTATGTTAAACTTCTCCTTTACGCATTGCATGTAGCATGCGCTGGCGGTGGCGTGCGCCGGTGACGTTACGCAGCCCGTGGTGACGGAGCAAGAGCAGGACGGCAATTATGGCGACTGTTTCTTTTCCTCGCGGGTCGCGGGTGAACCGGGGTGCACCTCCGCGGTTAGTTGGTCAGTTAACTTGTGGACGGAAGATTGATAACTTGGTCACATAAGATATGAACTAATATCGCGTGAGACTTCCAACTTATAACTAGGAGCAATTAAACGACACGTCTGTTCACAATGCTGGTTTGGACGAAAGAGGATTACGATTGCCTGTATAGGTACCTACGTTTACGGCGATTGTTCGTTTATTATGAGCCATAAAATAAATTGTGGCCATCCCAATAGCATTAATATGGGCGACAAAGACATTAATCTGTTAATTTCATTTCTTAAATTACTAATTAGGAATGCAAGAGGAATAAATCAGGCCGTATCATTTTTATACCGCGTTAAATCTTCATAACGTTGGACAAATCTTAAAATATTACTATTTTTATGGTTAATCTCGAGGCTTAATTACGGGTATTGAATATTTATCAAATGAAACCAATTATGGGGATAGCACCATTTTGTTTCTTTTGGTTTCTCTTCGTTTTGGTATTTTTTTACTTAAAAGTAAATTGAAATATGTCTTAATTTACCCATATCTAGATGGTATGGTAGATTTTGGACATGCAATTTATTTAGGTGTGTAATGATTTATTAAATAGAATTTTAAACAACCGGTTGAATTGAACAATTAAACTAATGAACATAATAGTATTCGCAAGGTTGGTTCCTACCTATTTCTAAAATATTATATTTAATTGGACATTTAATAACAGAGATGCGCAGACCCTTAGTAGATACCAAACAGGAAAATGCCAATATGGGAATAATGTTAGAAGTTCAAATGTGGGTGTACTAATGGGTGCACCTCTGCCTAACCCTTCGGGGATTACAGGCGTGATGTTATGTCTTCAAAGGAGGTACAGAAAAATAACTTAGTATAAAATAGTACGAGGTAAAGAAGAAAATATAGTTTTAAGCAATTTTTCATATAAATAACTAGCTAAATGTACCAAAAACTAGAGTCAATGACATTCAGCAATAAAATAGCTTTCTGCAGAGTTTTTTTTGGAATCTAGTCATGGTTTCATAGGTTACCACTATCAAACAAAAGAAAATAAAAAAAAACAAACTTTACCTCCTCATTATACATATTTGTATAGATAACCATTCACTCTATGTATAAAATAACAGAATATCCTTGCGACCTATTTACATAAAAATATTAAGTCAATTACAACAATATTATAAATAAAAAAAAGTATAGCTATTAATAAAAAACAAAAATTTTGTTGTTAATAAGTTGTTAATAAAAAACAAAAATTAGCCGAATGCATAACCCTATCCTTTTATGAAGTCGGTTAAAAAACAAACTAATCAACCCAAGTCCTACGACAGAATTTCATGATCGCGTGTAAGACTTTCAACCTAACATTATTATTTAGAATTAACTGCAAAGCCTAAAGACAAATAACCGAGGAGGTGGAAATTTTGTCACCTCCGTGGTACCTGTCAAGTATGACGAGGTAATTGAAGGGTTAGGTTTTGTATGGTAGTGATAGCTCAGTGGGCTGGACGAAGTTGACAGGAGAATTTATTAAATAATGTGGTCAATGTGGGGTTGACAACTATCAAATTTATAGGTTTTGTTCCGGGGGTTGAAGATAATGGTGAATTTTTTCTTTACTTTTTGATTTATGTGGCGAATTTTTGCTTGATGGTGAAGAAGTAAAAATATTTGGAATAGTGTGAATAGGTATGGTAGAATATATTGTTTGAAGCTATTTAAAAGCATTGGAGACTCAACTTACATAAGGTATGTTTTGTGTAGGTATAAAAGTAATACTACAATTCAAAATATTATACATACATTTTGATTAAATGTTATAACAATACATTGTGAACTGTCAAAAGTCAAAATCTTTCTAATAAAATTCTTTTACAACTATACACATCTCTTTTAATACTAAAAAATAAACATTTCTTATGTAGGACAGACAGGCGATCTGACATAATATTATGTCAGATAGTACAAATCTGTCACACTGATAAGTGGATATTAGATGGACTACAGATTTTCAAGTAACGATAATTATTATTGCATTATAGTACTTATTGACATTTATGCCATATATTCTTACCTTTAAACCAGCAGCGTTGGTACATGTTATCATAGCCATGCGATGTTTAAGTCTCTCTTCGTTAACATATGAAAACACAGTCACTTCAGTCTATTTACTTTGATAGGCATATACTTGTTACTTAGTTACGATTTAAAAGTTAGTTTGCTGTTTAAGAAAAAATAAGAAAAGGTTCAAGATGTCGTGTCTGCGTTGGGAAATTTAATTAATCTATGTTTTTATAGAGAAAGGGATTCCAAATTTGACTTCGTTCTTATGTTCTTTATTTAAATATAATAAAAATGTGTTTATGTGTTAGCCTTCTTGGTTTATTTTATTAAGCTTGCCGCTGGTCAGCCAGTATAAAAATGAAAAAGTAGTGTGTAGTTAATACTTTGGTTATAATGACGATGGAGATTTTTATATCCCCGTCATTTTATTCAAGTTCCTTCAACATTTTGTTTCGTTAACCTGATTGCAATAAGACCAGAAGGCATGCGACAACAAAGTCAATATCTCCCGACGCAAGACACGGTGGTCGCCATTATAAATCATACAAAAATAAATCACTCACGAGGTTAAAATGTGAAATACTTTCTCTAAACAAAAGAGCATTGTTTATGCAAAAGTGCATTCCGAGTCGAATACTTTTCGTCGCCTGCCATCCACCCTGTATTTTTTTTTATTCGAATAAAGTACATTATGCGAGCCTGGCGATTTATCGATAAATTTTATATATGAAACCGTCGTGTTGTATGATCACGATCGCTGTTTTAAACTAAGACAGAAGTGAAATATATCGATATTGATGAAAGTAGCATATCGAAAATCGAAATGAATCGACGATAACAATGTGCGAGTTTGTTCGTAGAGTCCTTTTGTATTGGATGTTAGTCATCGTTTTTGTTTTTGTATTTATAAAGTGCGTGAAAGTCGATCCTTATTTTGCTGGATTTTACAAATACCTATAACAGCATTTTTGTTTAGGTAATGTAGGTATTTATTATTTGCTTGTAAAGACTAATTATTTGAATTTGGAATTCCCAAAACATCTTATAAAATTCCCATTATTAACAAATGAACGTCACCTAAAAATGAGAATTAAAATGCATTTAGCAATAAAAATTGGCGGTATCTTTACCAAAACAGAGGCAGTGTTATATTTTAATAGCATCCCTTTTTCATTTTGTACAATATCGAGATTTATTCACGTTACTTTGATGGCTTATAAATCATATGGGGGCTAATTAAAATCGCCCTTTTCGAAATGCGCATCCTCGAAGTCGCTAACCCGTCGATATAATTTACGATATCTCTCGTTCATTCGCACATAAACTTTCTAATTTGCAGCCCAACGGCCCTACAGTCTGTTGCAAATAAATTGGTCACTAATAAAAACAACACCTCCAGTAAAAACTATAAAAATATATTGCCAACTGTCAATGTTCAAGTTTGTTATGACCACACCCGAAACTCAGTTGATGAGAGCCCTTAACGTCTGTCAAAGCAGCAATTAAAAGGTATCGGTGTTGCCATAAACCGAGTATTAATTCCCACCTTTTACGATTAAAAAATAAATAAAATTTCGCACGTAGAGTTGCGTGTCGGCGTTCATTTGGTGGATTTGTTCGTTTTGTATGAGATTAATGCTACCTTATTGGCACTAATAATTTGTTCATGTATGTATCACTACGTTTGCGCACCGTTCTCAAGCCGATCGGTTGACGGGATTCGTTTTTATTTTTTTACAAGTTTAATTGTTTGACTCGTGATTTATGAATAGAGCTTTGACTTTTTCGAAACCGGCTTTCATATTTTTAATGGTTTTATAATCGTCGTTGGGGACCGGAAAAGTTGTACGATTTGTTGTTCTTAATTAGTGGCAATATTTTTTACTTTTTGCGTTAAGAACAAGACGCAAAGGTCACGCGCGATAATCGCTTAAGCTGTAATCTACAATGAAGTTATTTAAACGGTTTATTTACCTTCATTATATACTAATCAGGAATAAAGTATACACTCGCGAACTCTCAGAAAGTACGATTATCCGTCCGAGTCGAATAATTTATTTTTGAAGCTCGTAAAATCTCACTCTTTAAGCAATAAAAGTAACATTTTAGCAAAGTTACTAACACGGCCAAAGATTATGGGTTTCGTTTACAAAAAGCGTTTACATTCAGAAATCACTCGTCAAACATTGTCGTGACATTGAGAACTAACCCTGTATTTAGGAAACGTTGATAATACTGAAAACGAGCGCATTTACATATATTAAGAATCCAAAACCGAGCACGGTACGCCTCGCAAAATAAACACACACGAAAATTCGACAAAAAAATGCAACTCTCGCATATCACACGCGAACGTATTTCACATAACAACCGTTCGTTTTAACGATAACAAAACAGTGCGGAAAAAGTAAGAGAACGAGATGAGAAAAGTTACTTTAAGAATATACGGAAGTTAATTAGAAACGGAACGAAAAACAACCGTAACTGGTGGCGAAGTTGGCCGTTCTAGCGCGGCCAATGGTACAAGACACACACACAGGGAACCCTCACCACCGCGGCGCTAGGCATTTGCATACCGCCCGCCCAGACGCGCGCCGCCGCCCATGACGAGCGACAGGGACGAACAGACCCGACACCGCGCGACAATTCGCGATTCAAACATTTAAATTTGGAACTTTTTAAATTTCAAAAATCGAACTTTTAAACTTTTTCATTACTCAGCAATTAATTAGAAATATTTTCTTTTTTATTCGCAATTTGAGGAGGTTACATACGCAAATGAGGTTGTATACAGGGTAGTGAAAAGGATGGGAATAAATTTATCGCCGTCGCGTCGGATGCGACACAGTTTGATAAGTTGGCAGACAATTCGTGCGATAGGAGAAAGTATGAATGAGCTTAGATGGTCGTAATCCTTTAATGAACATGTTCGCGTGCCCGTTTGTGTGTGCAATGCGTTGTAGCCATCGTATTGTTGTTTATGAGCGTCTATTTAACAGCCTCTTCGGAAGTTTGGAGTTCGATTTTTAAATTTTAGTTAATCATTCATTCATTATTTGTTTTTATTGATTTTTGTAAATAATTCACAATTACAAATAAAATTGGTAGATGATCTTTGTTTAAAGATAAATGTTTCAATAGATATCTAGATTCTGTTAAAGGATATAAGACCCTCAAACATTAAACTTTATTTTCCAATTATTTTTCTAAACTTCTTCCGTCTTGTATAAGACTTTAATTATTATTTTCAGGTTATTTAGCATTTTCATTAATATTGTATGGCATCATCAGCAACCCGTTATTCATAAACATTGCAACATACTAATTATATTTCATTGCTTTTTATTAAAAACTCAATAGAGTACCAAAAATACGCCAGAAAAATATTTTGCAGCAAATAGTTTACGACTTTGATTTTTGTTTCTCTAAATAAATCAGTCTAAAATTCTACCCTTGTTGCGCGTCATAAAAATAGGGTCAAATAGGGTAAAATATTTATTTTACTCTTTTACTTTCTGAATAGAAAAGAGGTTTCTATATAGTAGTTATGAATTCAGGCCAATAATCTTGAATCTTCTTCCGAAGTTTTTCCTCAAGAAAATTAATACAAGGGTTGCAACTCGACTATTTTTCGCTACAATATAGTTGATGAAATAACTTGCCAAACTACATCTGTGTGCCTCACCCTTAATGAAAACACACAACAGACAAGAACATTGTAATTACGAGGAGTAAGAGATTTATTACACTAGGATAGGAAACTAACCACACGTGACCGAACGTCGCATTAGAAACATTATATAAAACAGAATTATACCACACAAAACTCTACCTTACCATTATTGTAATTAACACCAATTTCCCAAGTTAAGGAAAAGGCTCTTCAGCTGTCTTTTTGCTTGTCCAAACGCGTGCATATGCATTCTTGTTCCATGTGTGAATACCACGAAAGCGGAACATGTAGTAGTTAATTTTTGCGCAAAGCTCGGGTGAAAGAGAGGTCCACTCATTTACAAATAGTTTGCTTAAGTGTGAAAGAGATAGGAACAGTGGGGGTTAATTAATGAACGTGGAAGCCTGCGCTCTTTATTGCTTTCGTGGCTGGACGCTAAGACGTCGTCGGTTAAGGAGTTTTCCGCTGAGAAAATATCGCAATACTTAGATAGCGTTTGTTTTTCTTCAGCCGCCTTATATCATATCATTTCCATAGAACAAACAGTAATTTTACTTAATAAAAGTATTTGTAGCAATTTCAAGAACAGCATTAATTGTTCGTACCATTTATTGCTATTTTTATTAGCTCGTAATTGCTCAAGTTAATTAAATGGAAAAGTCGCCGCTACACCGAATCTCGCTAAGTCCACAAGACACCTGTTTAATTACATAGGATATCCGAAACTCCTACGTAGAACATTTCATTAGACGTTCAACCTTCAGACAAACTCACCCGACACCCAAATAAAAAAAGGCGGGCGATGCGAGTGTCTGGCTTGCACCTTACCGTTCCTCCTGCTAGACAACTATTAGACTTAGTCGGGTTACCGTACAAATATAACCATAAATAGCGTGCGCTTAATGTGGTGAATGTTTTCTTAATTTCATCCCGCTGCGTGTGAGTGTAGTGGTTAAGAAATTAAGAAAATGCTGTAACGTCCGCGCGCCACTTAAGGCCCCCCTTCTCAACTGAGTGTATTGTCTCCTCCTTGGATGGTTTTTGTTCTAATAAAACTCCTTAACGTTTGTTAATGAGCGTAATAACCTCTTCTGTTTGTTTGTTTTGTTTTAATGAACATTTTTATAGTGTTTTTGTTTTCTTGATTAACAAGATTTATCTTTTTAATGCTTCTTTTTATGGACGTCTGTGGTTTCGAAGGAATTAGTAAGACGCAAGCGATTTGTGATTCTTTATACTAGTTATCTACAGAAAATTATGTCAAAGATCCATACTTTAATAATGATTATAAATGCGAAAGTAAGTCTGTTATGATTTCGAGACTAAACGACTGAACCGATTTGGTTGAAATTTGGTACGGGGTGAGTTTGAACCCCAGGTCGTCCGCGTCGTTATATCCGACATTTATCCAATTGGGATTCTGATAATCCTGTACTTGATATTTGTAAATACTTTTTAGTCTTCAATATGAGTCTCGGGTTTTTTAAAGTCTAGGTTTATCTTAGAGGACCTTGTTAAAGGACTTTGTAGGTACATACATGACTGCACATATCGATCGCCGTCGTCTAGATAAACTCAAGAGTCATATTTTAGTGGAATGCAATTATAACCGACCGGGGTGTCACTAGGGGAGGCGCACACTGTCACCACGCACTCGTACATTCAAATATTTGTACGTGTACACCCTGTCTGTGTGTTCGTGCAGGGCTGCCACAAAGGGATACAATGACTTGTTGGATTTTGCTGTGAAATATTTTAGTTATTCAGATTTATTTTTTCGGTTATTTTATTAATAACTTTTTTTTTATACAAATAAAACTAAAAATTCTTTCCTCTACGAAAAATGTACGGTTCTCGTGGAATAATATATCAAATTTGACGCGAACGAAGTCGCGGGCAAAAGCTATTGTACGATATTTTTGGAAGTGCTGTAGGTATACAACATTTTTTTGCATAGCAACCAACAAATTTTTAAGTAACTTCCAATGACGGTAGTTATCGTGTTATATTTCAAAATGACTGCATTTTAGTTAGTGTATTTACATACCATTGCTTTATATTTATCATGAAATATAGCTTATTATATTCTTCTTATTATAACTAACTCTAGAAATAACTATAGCGTTGTAACGTTATCTTTTTATTGTTACATTGCACATTCTCTATTATTGTATCAAAATATTTGGCGTAGCAAACTCCTAGCGTTGCGTAGACGCATCGATAGGTCTTAAAGTCTTAATGCTTAAAACACAAAACAGTTTAAACAAATGAAATAATTAAATAGCAACAAATAATGTTTTTTTTACTTAGTTATTGCTTAATAATTATAATACTAGGCTACTACAGTTCCACTGCAGGGCAAAAGTCTCTTGTCATACAGAGAAGGCATCACCATTGATCTCGACGCTTGCTCAAGGCAAGCGAATCAAATCAATTCTAAAATCCCATTATTTTATTTATTAATAAAAATGAATCATGTTTTTTTTTTCCTTGCACTTTATTACCTCGCGTGCCAACCCTAGCCGCACATAAATGTAACCGGACGTCACCCTAAGGATTAGTGGCGTGGCTATGAGATTACCACATCGGCCGCTAATGAAGAATCACCGATTGCAATTAATAATTAACTTTATTTATTAACTTTTTCTTTGAATATTGGGACGAATGATTGTGAAAAATATTTTGAAGGTGTTTTGGTGGGTAAATGTCTGTGCATTTTAAAAATATTAATAAAGTAAACAGTTTTTCCATCGTTTTGGTATTTTGTATTCAGGCTTATAAAGTATGGAGCATCTACAGTATGTATGGAGAACTATAATGTTTAATATAAACATAAACAAATAAACATGCTTACAGTATAATTATCCATGAAAACCATTTTCAAGGATTAAATATTGCACTCTGCTACAATATACTCTCATCATAAGAGAATTTCAATAAGTCATGAAAATTGTCAGATCGTTTTAACTAAAAGTAACTTTTAAGTAACTAAAAATAGGTCCCAAATAAGATGAAATCGCTCCTGAACATTACATTCTCAAACAAACTTAAACAAAGGCACAATTCACAAAATTAACAACAGTTGGTTATGACAACTGACAGGACCATTTCATATAATTTTTAGAGACAATTATAACACGTATTTTATACGTTTAACTAAATGGTTTTGAACGTTAAATATCCCTCTATTTACGTACAAATTTGTCTGAACAAACATGAAAGTTAAACAAGTTGCATTTCACTACTTACTCTCACTAAAACAATCCAAAGGGTCGTCAGCGACACTTCGCCGCAATTAATTCAACGTATGCAAGTTCATAACTCACGTAACATACTCATCGCAGATCGTAAATAACGTCCAAATGAATGCCTTGAGACTCGAACAACTTTTGTTTACATTTCAGACGCGAAACGTCACATGTATCCGACTTTTGACAGATGATCATAAACTAACACAAGCGCAGAACATTTACATACGCGGCTCGGACGCGACGAGTCTGCATGCAACGGAACGTTCCGCGTGCTAATGTAAATACTCTTTTGATTTTGTTAGTTTTGCGTTCCGTTTTCAGCTCGTTTTTCGTGTGTCCGTCACACAGTTTGCGTTAGTACTGACCACAGCTTAGGGCGCCGGCCATGCGGCGGTGTGCGTGTGTGGAGCTTTCTGCACGCGATCACTTGGAGCTTTAACGAGTGGGGCGTGCGTCTGTGTGCGTACAAACTTTACTTGTGGAAGTATCAGACTAGACTCATTGACTGCGACCCTTATTGTATGAATGTGGAAAAATTATAGTGTGGAGTGTTTTGCCTGAAACAGCGATGCGTATTGTTTATGTCCTCAGCTAGAGCACTTAAGTCTCCCAATTTGCGGAGGACGTTAATGTCACAGTGCTTTGTCTCGAGGCGCATTATATCTTACAAAGTACTGTAATTAAAATTGTCGTGTCACTGAGCAATGTTAATTTTGTTTTTATTTTGACTTATGCAGTTCCAAATGACATTGAGAACTTTCTTCGCGTGATTAACTTATTTTTTTGAGTTTCTTATTTATTTGAAACTTTAGTCTAAGTTAATCTGTACATTTATAGACTTCAATAATAAATAGCAATTAAAACTTCTAGCAGAAAAACTTATTAAAAACAAATGAAAATTCAATATTCAAATGACATTTTAAAACCACGTAATCAGAAATTCAATTAGGGTTCATTCGCGAACACGAATACTAAAACCGCGTTCGAAAAACGACAAAGTACAATAAAACGTCACTACAAAACAAAAGAACTATAAACCTAAACGTTAATCACGGAAAGTGTGAACATTTGTAAGTTAGTATATCATGGCAAGTCAAAACTTGGTGCTTGCATTCTTAAAGTTGAAATTGCACATTTATCACTGCGGACCATGCGCTCGATGGTCCATTAAGAGACTTTTCTGAATCATAAATCTCACTTCGCCTCATCTCGCTTCGATACTACAGATATGGAGTAAACAGGAATGCGAGCTCCTGAGATATTGTCTCGAAGTTAGTGCAAAGATATCATATACATTGTTTTATTCGATATGAGTTATATTGTTCTATTTTTATGAAACTTTCTGTTACTTCTATTTTATTTATTAAAGTACCTGTACTTAATGTACCTACCTACATACAGTTTTCAGGTTGCTCACAGAAAAAATATTAGGAGAAATAGTAATCAGGGTTATAAAGTTCAGACATTTATAATTAAGCTTAATAAAACTATTAAAATATTGCTAATAATTATGCAGAAGTAATAGTATTTTTTTGTACGGAACACTAACAACATAATCAATAAATATTGGAACTTCATTGTTAATCCAGGCAGTATTTAAAAGTTTGACGAATTCGAAATATGAATTAAATACTAACCGCTTTATGCACTTGGATTGCTTCACAAAAATCAACCTTACTACACCAGGATAAAATTCACAGGACTACCAAATCAGTTCTTTGAGCTATCATGTATTTAGTTCTAATTATAAGTTAGCTCGTTTAATTATTGCTTACGTTTTTGTACTTACGTCATCCGACCACGCCTGCCCGGTTGAGAAGGTACTTAGGAATAAAGACTCTTTTGTTTATCCTTCTATGAGAATTCCATAATGAATTGATTGAGCCGTTCGATGGAGGAAGTAATTAAATGATGTTTTGCGGTTAGGTAGTAAGGGCTTTGTGTTGAAGTACATCTGTTTACGGTCTGAGTAATTAGCTTTGTGCTTATGCTGATGTTGTAGTATATTCAATCTATTTAGTTTGATTACTTAATACGTGTACGATGTTTAGGTCTTATGTTAGGTTAGGCAGATGCGATGTAGCCTTAACTTGACATAATAACGATTGTTAGACCAATTGTGCGATTATTTAGAATTATAGCAACAAAAATTGTCAAAAAAAAATTTAATACTTAAATCTAAATGCTTAATTAAATATATACAAAAAGCTGTTATGTTAAAAACTTCTGGCCTCGACTTTGAACATCATACGTCCATTGTTTTTTTGTTTGCATTGCCCTACACTTTGATCTTGGAACTTCTTCTGGATTGTGGGTACTTGTTACGACCATATAAACTCACATACAAGAGCAAACAACCCGGAACAACTACAACTTAATAATTGTTCCCGAAAGCGCGAGACACAGCACAACAGCCAATCGCTCAGTAACTGACCATACTGCGCCATCTTTGATCAATGTACACAGCTGAACTTAAACATCTCATCCACCACTATCATTGAACCGTTTATTTGACTTCAAAGTTTCATATTACTTAGCATTTAGAATAGTTTTTCATTTATTAATAGTCCATAACAAAACTGACCCGTGCCGCCTTAATATAAATACATTCAACTCTTACAAAAGTCTAATTCAATTCGCCTCCATACTTAACGTGTCGCAGGATATAATTTAAAAAATAATATTTTATCGCTAACCAGTTATAATAATGTTAAAAATTAAATAGCTTTGCCGGCCACATGGCGTGGAAAGGAAGTGCGTATCGTCTGTCAGCCCTGCGTATAATGAAACGTGCTCATTTTCTTTCAACTGACCAGTACAATGAAGACAATGAGATACAACGCGTCGTGAGCTCATCCGGAGGGGCATTTCAAATTCGTTTGAGTTTTTGACTTATATTTTTTATTTTGGATTCACACTTGTTTTGCTAGAAGGATGGATGACTAAAGTAACTTTTGGATTGGTTTTTTTATAGTTGGTTGCGTAATTCGTCAACTCAGCTTTCTGAATATAGGTAGATAGTCGGCCACCAGGTGATCAGCTGGTGATCGAGAAAACAAATGAAACATGTACTAGAAAGTAGGCATACCTTCTTTTGTTTTCAAGTATATAATTATAAAATCACTCACTACTTACACACAATTTACATACGCAAACTCACTATTTACATACATTAATCTTATAGTAACAAGAAATTAATTCCGTAATCTTTCGGTAAAAAAAAATTGAACAATTTCAAAGCTAAGTTCTCATTGTAGGTAATGCGCAAACATTCTCGCTACTGTTTTGTTTCATAATTATTTGCTGTCAAGTCAAACATAAATCCGTGATGACTTTGCAGCAACTCTAAAGGCATGTTTAGATGATAGATAATAAGTATATGTTATTCGTCAGCGTAAGAATGGCGAGTTTACTGCGTAACACGGACAATCGCGACGCGCACAGTTTTACAACGAGGGCGGTTAAAAAGCTTCGCGTTAAGGCGATCCGCATTTACACCGTCGTGTAATTGTACAGGTGAAGGAGATTAAATATTGTTTGAGAGTTTGATTGTGCATTAATAACGATATAATGTGAAGATATTATGCGATTTATTAAGTTAAGTTAGTAAAATAGTAGCCTGAGCGAGTTCTCAAAGTATCCATAATAACACAACAAAATGAATAATAACATTATTATGTACCAACCAATTCGCTGCATTACAAAGGAAATTTCTCATACTGTTAGTAAAAGCATTGAAAAACACGCTTACTCAAAACGAATCGGCAACTACATACTTTAAATAATATTTAAAAAAAATATTTTCTTAAAAGATGTGTTACTAACTGTTGGTCTTAAAAACGTGCGTGAATGAAACGCTCGTTTTCAACATGCATCTTACAAATCGGTGTAAAGACGTTCCCTTTTAAAATTGAAAGTGACGTAAGTGCTGTTTTAGTGCGCAATCGGCGGGCAAAAGTCGTAAATCAAAGTTTTAGTGTCGAAATGTTGGGATGCGTTGGCCACTGGGGTGGCCAGCTTTAAACATTTTTTTTTTATAAAAAAGTCGTAAGAAATAAGAAACAATATGACATTCGGCCAGTATTCGACTATTGTTCGACGATGTATGATGTGTATGAAAAAGTATGCGTTACAATGTTGTGGGCGAATTCTGCTGAATCTAACAATTGAAGATTGCAAGTAATTTATTGTTACGGAATCACACAGAATCTTGTTAAACGATTATAATTCAAAAAGCCTTCTAAAGTTGGACGAACAACTATCATCGTAAGATGTTTTTTTTTTTAATAAAGTTGCTCCAAACTGTACATTTCTTATGTATCGTAGGTGCGTTTGTTACAAACATTTATGCACTCACAGACACACCCTACCAGACCAGGAACAACTGTAGGCCATACAAATATTTGTTCCATGCAGGATCAACCCAGCATCATGTAGTGCAGCTGCCAATCACTCAGTCTCCGCACCAGTAATGACCAGTAATTAATAATGTTCTTAATTAAAATCATATTGGATTTTTGAATTTGTGTCTTTAGTATCAACATGATTTTTTTGGTTTTACACGTCACATAAAAAAACGTTTTTGATAGCAACTAGTAAAATATTCGTTACTTGCAATAATTTATCGGATTATTTGAGACGCTACTGGTATTAAATGTTTTAATGTATTCCGTGGACATTTGCAAAAATAACTTTAATGTAGCCATAAATTCAAATTCTGTCTAGTTTACGGCGTTCTTGTAAAATAACTACAACCCTGGAGACATTTTATTGACTTTATTTTTATATTAATATTGATTAACAGGTTGAATACTTTATCATGTTTTCCGTTTTGCGTTCCTTGCGGAGTATGTGTAGTGTAACTTTGAACGATAGAGTGAGGAATGAGGTTATACCGGACCGTTGCGGATTAAAAGAAGATGTAGTGACAAAGATAGAAAAGGGTATGCTTAGATGGTTCGGTCATGTTGAGAGGATGAGTGAAAGACAATTGACAAAAGGTATTTATATGGCAGAGGTGAGTGGCAACGCCGGGAGGGGTCGCCCTACGAAGACCTACACTGACCTTATTGGTGAGGTCCTTCAGAAAGGTCAGGTGCGGAGTAATCGTAACCGGCGTGCTTGTATGAACGTAGATGAGGCGAAAGGAGTTTGTAAGGATCGTAGCAGGTGGCGTACTGTAGTTTCTGCCTACCCTCATGGGAAAAAGGCGTGAGTTTATGTTTATAAGGTTATGTTGTATGTTTTCGTTTTTAAATTAAAACGCACGACAAACATTATTCTTACAGGTGTATGCTACAGAAGATACGGGGTCGTGGGGTAAGGAATTTTGATTTTTAATACCTTGGTGGTGTGGTCCAGAATAAATATTATGGTAATGTTGGAAAGAAAATAAGTTTTAACTCCGTGTGGACCGTGCATTTGCGGGACCTAACACTACTTGGAGGCCTAATATACCTTAATAATAATCAAATTGACTGATATTTACACAAAAAACTCTTCGTTATAATAATGAATTTGGTTCCTGTAGGAATCAAATTAAGGCAATGAGAGTTTTTTTGGACATGAAAGAAGAAAACATGCCGTGTCGAAAATAAACTGTAACAAAACCAACATAACATAACATCACGCCTGTAATCCCCGAAGGGTTAGGCAGAGGTGTACCCATTAGTACATCCACATTTCGCCAGTTAACAAAACCAAAGACTTTGAAAATAAGTTCCACAAACACTAAAAACCTACATAAAACTAGATAGCAACAAGTTCCTTTCTACGAAACCCCTACATTTAAACCAAAGTACTCCTCTATCAGAACGGTATTATTTACAGAGTTTTATCATCACAAGAGTAGGATTGCACTGACAAAGTAACCATGTGATATTAGAGCCAATTGATAGTCGACCCAGGTGGGCGACTAAAATCCTGCGGACTAGTAATAGTCTTGTAAAGGTTCGCACATAATGATGTTGCTTGTAAAGGCCCTAACAATGTGATACACGGAATTATAATGGTTTAACATTTGGATAATATGATGTATTGAAATGTGAAGGATATTCATATATATTTTTTTTATTTCTACCCTTCTGAAAATCTTGAATAGATATTGTAATTTATTTTTGGATTGTTGTTGTTAAATTGTGTACTTATTAGTTTCTTATTCATATTAATTAGGTTAAAGGCATGTTTAATAATTGTGAGGTTTATTTTTCAATTGTCTGAAAAAAAAAATAGAACAAATGTATATAATATTTATATGCACAATTATTTGCAATTAAGTACATATTATTGAATATTTAAATAATGTTTTACGCGGTACATACACATACAACGTGCATTTATGGTTTAAGAAGGTTATTTAATTAAACTGTTTTAAACCGATTTGAATGATTTTATTGAAAACCAACAAGAGATTGAAAGCAGATTTACTGATCAGATACTTGACTAACACTTAATACGGTATCCTGTGTAGGCTGTGGTATATTTGTGCTAAAAATTGTTCAACCCTGCTCGTGCGCAGACGCTGCCAGGATTAGTGGCCGGGAGGTGTATCTGTATCTACACACCATACTACGTATTAACTAAAAAAATATTAATAATTATCCATCTACGATACGTCAATTAAGTTAATTGGACAGTCATCTACAAGCCTGAGGTAGTACCTATAGAATTGTAACTTAATATTTTTAAAAACAGTAAGGTATTAAAAAAAAAGTAGTCTTTTCCATGTATTTCCTATCCCGACAGGGAGGTGCAAGTGTACCCCTTCGCACCCTGCTACCGACGTCCATGTGCGCAGGCGCATATTACAGTAAGAACCCGCCACTCTGCTAGGTAAAGGCCCTTTAATAACACGCAATTTTGTAGCACATCCTTATGTTAAGCTCGGTCTATTAATTGTCATATTTACAACTTTGCCTAGAATAAGAAACTGGAGATGAGGAATAGTGTTACTCGATTTTACATCGTTTCTCGGAAACTGGGCGGCTTTTAATAGAATGTTGCAAGTCTGATGTAGCTATGTAGCTACACCTTTAATTCAAAACGCTTTTTTTTATAAAAACTTGAATATTAATTATTAAAAAATGTCCGTGTGTGGGTGGCTTTAATTTTGATGTGAATTTTACTCGTTTTATGTATTACATAATTTGATGGTTATACAAGGAGTAGATTTTGTTAGGGGTTCAACAGCACATACAACACACAGCTTAAACAGCTTCTCAGGGGCTCCTGATTGTTAGAAAGATTACACGAGATCGATAATCGCAATTTTCTTTCTTTCGGCCTGTCATTCATAGGTACTTTCTCTCTTTCTTTCGTTCTCTCTTTCTTTCGTTCTTTCAATCTTTCGTTCTTTCAATCTTGCTTTCTTTCATACATCTTTTCTTTCATTCTTTCTTTTTTTCTTCCTTTCTGGCTTACTTTGTACATTTTATAAGTAATCGATGATCTCTTCGAAAAAAGATTTATGAGAAATACCTATACAGATTTTGGTATAGTACCTATCACAATTTTCTATTATAAGCACAAGTAATCAAAGCTCGCATTCACCTATAGAAAGCACAAAACCACACAGTTTTCTAAGACACAAGAACATACAAGAATTCATTAAACACGCCTAACGCATATGAAAACGACTACAAACCTACATACAAATTCCAATACCGCATTTCTTCATCACCAAATTCTTTGCCCCCTTTACAGCGTACAATGGGATGTAAAATGAAAGACAATTGCTTGCCTCCCTAATGAGTGGTTAGGTACAAAAGGCGATTCATTTAGCCTGCGGTTACACGCGTGCCAATGAGTGCAACAACATGCAATGAGTTTTCATAATTAACAGTGATTTCTATTTTCCATTTTAAGTTAAACCTACATACAAGGTTTTTTTGGTTGACTGCCTCATTGGTCTAGTGGTCGCAAGCGCGACTGCCGTGCATGAGGTCTTGGGTTCGATTCCCAGGTCGGGCAAAGTGTTATTGGGTTTTTCCATCAGGACTTTCTCAGTAGCAGCCTCGGAGTCTGGATTTGTGCCCGGTTGATGGCAATAGGCTCGCCCCCTATTACATGGGACTAAAAACATAACTGGCGAAATGTGGGTGTACTAATGTACACCTCTGCCTAACCCTTCGGGGACTACAGGCGTGATGTAATGTTATGTACAAGGTTTTTTTTTTTGCATTTGTAGTTGTTATGTCTTTAGTTACTGCTCGGCTTCTGTGGGTCGTGGCGTGATGTTATACAGCCTATACTATTTCTCGTGAATCTGGCTATCATATATATGTTTTTTTCCGATCGGACTGGTAGTTCCAGATATTTGAGCATTTAAACAAATACACTAACAAAAAAGCTCTTTAGTTTTATTATATTAAGTATGGATTTGTGTTGGGATGGGCCAGTGGTAAAGGCATCTGCCTCTCAAGCATAAGTTTGATATGATGGTTCAATACCGGGCAAGTACCAACACGACTTAGTCAATTCGTATGTACTTTCTAAGTTTATCTTGGACATCATTGAAGGAAAACATCGCGATTCTATTTTCTTTTTCCAGATTGCCATCATGAAGGTCAACCTAGTAGGTCGAAAACCTCTCAGGACACGGCTGCATAACTGAACTTTCTTGTGGTGCCTTAAAAATTAAGACCAGTGTGGCCAGTGTGATCATGAATGGAAATCTGGACTTATATTTACAAGTCTGTAATCGCCAATCCGCCTCAAGCAAGTGTGGTGATCGACGCTCGTGCCTTTTATGTGTGCCTTTGCCCAGCTGGACAATTTCAGGCTAGTATTTATATTGTACAATGGTATTATTGACTTGAGATGGAACTGTGCGGTTGTCAGCAAATCCTAATGAGTTAGGGTGTTCAATAATTAACATGAATAAGCACTGATTTAACACTGCACTGCGCTGCATAGCATTGGCTTGATGCATAATACTGGTCGGGCAAAATTTGAGTCAATCGACATGAAAAGAAGAGGAGACTGAGTTGTGGGTGGTTCACGAAGGCATGTTGATTTAATGGAAATTCTGATGGCATTACAACTAGTTGGTACAGCTAGTTTCACGGTAGTTGACTTCGTCAGCTGATTGAATAATGAGCGGTTGGCTTTCATCGCTTAAGTACTTCTACATATTGAAGTGCAATTACTATGAAGCTATTTCTATTTAATGAGCCAGTTATAAGTCGTCACCATGACGAGAAGTCTGAATTGCAGTCGCTTTGGCAGATATCGTTAGAATCTTTATCATCATATAAAGTTGACTGTCTAGTTGGTTGGTCGCAAAGCGCAACTGCTGAGCAAAGCTCCTTAACTTGAAGGGGTAAGGAAACCAGTCTTTCTACGTAAACTTGGAGTGCTCCAAAAACACATGGAGAAGGTCAAATGGCCAACATCAAAAACACAATTCATAACTCTATGTCTATCAACAATTTAAAAGCGAAAGGTCACACATTTTTTCCCTCACTGACTAAACATCAAATCTCGTATACTACTTGACCTATAAAGCTGAAATTTGGCAGCCTGTTAGTTTATAGGCAAGCGGACGAAACTGCAGGCATAAGTTAGTAGTTACTAAAACTACATACCATAGTGTAGGAGCAATTCATTTACTCTGCGGTCGGAAAATGCACGTAGCAATGTGAGCGCTATTACTATGCAATGAGTTTTCATAATTAATTGTGTTTTACAGATCGTGCTATGGGTACATAATCATATTAATCAGTACACTTGAATATCGAACAGTGTAGATTTAAAAAGAGTAAATAGCTTTGGCCAGTGACTATGTCAAATAACAAAAGAAGATTGTTTTGAATGTCATTATTCATTTTCATTGGTTGTTCTTTTTTCAAATATAGGTACTGTCAGTCTGACTTATTCCGAAGATTTAAAAAAATACGAAATAGTTTTGGCCTGTGACAACGTCAAATAACAAAAGAAGAATGTTTTTTAATTACATTCTTTATTGTTTTCATTGGTTGTTCCTTTTTCAAACGTAATGTCAGTTAGGCTGATTCCGCAAGAAGAGATCATGTTTAAATATAAACACGTAAGCCATGATGTAAAAGAGAAAGTGATAATTGTATGTTTATTGCATTAAACACTTAACATATGCGCATTACGTGTTTTCCTTACTATAAACAGTTGCGAACACTATCTTGTTAGTTCCATCGAACAAGAAGTAAACTTCATACGATACAATTTTCGCAGCATACTGTCGTGTATCACCGCTGTCACGCGTCATCTCTGATTAACTTTTATCGACGAGAGACACCGGAGTAACGACGTGTCCCATACCGGAGAATCTTAAATCTGTAATCTCCACTTTTTGCATTCCCTCCCGCCTCGGGCGGCTATAACGACACAATAAACGTATTTTATACGCGCTCACACTTAACGTTTATATCGCCTTATAAGTAGATCGAGAAATAATAAAACTAAAGGAGAGCGAACATCAAGAAAGCAATAACATCATTATCATAGCGAGTCCGCCATCTCTTTCCAATAGGTTTCACCCCTCCCTTGGCCCCGCCCACCGCGTATCTCCTCTGTCACCTGTATATCTCGAAACATTACACATATGCAAAACTTTCGCGCTCGCATCTCGTCGCACACATACACAGATAGGTCGCCTACACACTACACGAAATATGCAGCTGCAACTCTGCTGTGTGCACACTACGGTATAAATCTGCGAGATAAAAATTGTGCTATATTGCCTCACGAGTGTGTTGCCCGGACGTGGTACTCTTTTTTGTTCCGATAGCCTGTAGGCGTGCCTAGTAAGTTGTTTGCACCTCGAACAGTGGTCGATATTTCAGTCGTGTCATCGACGCGACATCTCTTATAAAATATTGGACTCGCATCCATTCTTTATGCTGTTTGAAATTGTATTTGATATCAATACTTTTGTTACAGTGTTTGTCTTTGTTTGATACGAGGACTTCATTAAAATGTCTCTGAACCCTAAATTGTCTGAATATAATGCTCGTGAGAACAGTTACCCTTGGCATACTTGTAAGTAAGCGTTAAAAATGTAACTTAATATGGAGATTACAATTTTTTAATATATCTTGTACCACCCACAGTTCAGTTTAGTTTGACCTTGAATTTTTACCTAACTAAGATGCAATCAGGTTCGTATTGACAATCAAATGAAACTGTGTCTTACGATGACTACTGCAGGCTTCGTAATGGAGGACGACCCTTGGACTACAGCCCAAGAATCCTATTACAGATCCCCTTCGTCGTTTCTGTTCTTGGGTTCTGTGGTTCAATGTACCACGTGAATAACCATAGCCTTTACCAACTCTTCATACACAATGCAAATACATTCACGAGCAAAAACAAGTATACACTTAGCAACATTACGAAGCTATTTTCTTCGAATATATTGATTGAAATGTCATGTTTTAGGAATATAGTATTTTGAATTCAATGCTACTATGATATAGGTTTTATATCAAAGTTACAATAATTATTTCACGAGGAAATCGCTTTTGAATTTTAAGTCTAAGTGTATATTTGTTTTTGCTCGTGACTGTACACATGTGATGAATAAAAAAAAACAAGAATTTCATGGAATTCATAAAGCACAACTCCAAAATACAGTTATCAATCAACGTGCTACCAACAATGCTCACAATTTTTCGTTCCATACAATTTGCTCGACTATTAAATGATGAACGATTTCAGGGCACCGGCGATAATTATTCGCATTGTATATGAAACAGTTAGTCCTCTATAATTACCGGACAGGCTGATTCGTCGTATTGTTCAAATGATGACCATCATGTAGGAACGTTAAAATATGATTCGTGTCAGAGCAATTATGTATGTGTTGTGTTATTATACAATAGTTTCGATGAATGGGTAGCAGTTATTTATACTTAGTGTTAGTAATATAGTTATTTGGTTTATTTCTGGTATTTATTGTGACAGTTCAAATGTGGTGAATTACCTTGATCTAATATGATAATTTTACCATTGTATGTTATCTTGTACAGGTGACTTTTCGTTTACTGGCTCAGAATTTCAAAGTCAAAGTCAAAACATTTATTTCAATTAGACCATTGTAAGGCACTTTTTAACGTCATATACACAAAGAAAAAAAGATTTGAATCTAGTTGCCCCTTCCAAAGGTAATATTCTTATTCAAGACTACATACTTTCACTTCATGACAGACGGCAATCTTTAGGGGATGAAATGACTAAAAATGTTCTAACTGCAGTAGTTTTGTTTTTTTTTTTTTAATGTTTTTCGGGTTATTCAAGGAATGTTATGTTCATAATAGACTGCTATAGAAGTGTCTAATTACATTTTTAGAACGAATAATGGATTCAGTTCCTTTAATATATAGGCTCCTTCTGGGTAAGCTTACTCTATCATCGACTTTGTCTCTGTCACCTCTGACCTAGACTAAAGTCAAGTGTACACTCATCTAAACGTAAGCAGAGGGTTAAGCAGAGGTGTACCCATTAGTACACCCACATTTCGCCAGTTATGTTTTAGTCTCATGTAATAGGGGGCGAGCCTATCGCCATCAACCGGGCACAAATCCGGACTCCGAGGCTGCTACTGAGAAATTCCTGATGGAAAAACCCAATAACACTTTGCCCGACCTGGGAATCGAACCCAAGACCTCATGCACAGCAGTCCGGCTTGCGACCACTAGACCAACGAGGCAGCCACAATCACACACAAACAAAAACACAAAAAAAATGTAAATGCACCTTGAGTAATCTTCAGCCAGTATACCACCTGGTTAAGAAGGAAGGTTGGCTCTTGTAAAGAAAAGAATTACGTAAATTTACTGCCACCGAAATTAGGTGATCAAATATTGTTTACACACTTGTCGATTAGTGTAGTAGCCAAGGACAATGGTCAGGATTTAATGAGGCTCATTAGACCTGCGTTGTAAACAAATATAAGTATTAAATGAGGCGTCAGTCAAATTTATTATAATAGTTTAGACAAGTATCAAGATTGTTCCTTCATTTTTTTTTAATTTTAATTAAATTTTTGATTTCTTTGTAATTTATTTTGATTTAACTTATTAATTTTAATGGAGTTATAATGATGGATTATTGTTTAAAAAAACTATTTTTTAAACCAACATAGTTTTAAGTTCACTGATGCTAACATAATATGAACATTCACATCAATAAAGCACATAATAATAAAAAAAATATTTTACGTACATAGAAAATGGACTTTTAATCACTGTTTGAAAAGAATAAGCCGCAAATCGGTAATATAAAACAGTGTACTAAGAAACATAACATAACATCACGCCCGTAATCCCAGAAGGGTTAGGCAGAGGTGTACCCATTAGTACACCCACATTTCGCCAGTTATGTTTTTTAGTCCCATGTAATAGGGGGCGAGCCTATTGCCATCAACCGGGCACAAATCCAGACTCCGAGGCTGCTACTGAGAAATTCCTGATGGAAAAACCCAATAACACTTTGCCCGACCCGGGAATCGAACCCAAGACCTCATGCACAGCAGTCGCGCTTGCGACCACTAGACCAACGAGGCACTAAGAAAAAAGTCGTTAAATCTTTATAATCATGAATCAATTATTAATATTTTACGATCAAAATCCGCAAACGAGTACATTATCGGTTTTGGCTTCATAAGCTATCGTTTGATCATAAACGGTTTTATTAAAATGTATGTTTTTATATTTTTATTTTATTTTGAACTGACTTCTGTTTGCGATTTTAGATGAGTAGACTTCAGAATTAATCTTATATCGAGAATAAGTGACAGCATAGGTACAGTCAACAAAAGATATAGGTATGCAGAGTCGTCAGATATAGTTGAAGTTTTCTTAGAAACCTGTGAATGCTTTCAAATGTAATTTAATTTTCATAGTAGATACTAAACAGTTTATCGATTAATTAAGTTTCAATATCAAGACATCCATCGGTTTCCAGGAAAACTTCAGCTAGATCTGACGATCCTGTATACCTATTTCTTTCGTTGGCTGTACATAAACGCATAGATATACGCGATCGACACGCGACGGGTTTGTTCTATGAGACTACAAAAACGAAATAAAATATCTTAAGCTAAATCAATATTTGTTTCATAACACCACTATCATAACACGTTACCCCAAATCCGAAGCCTGATTTACCTATAAATATGTGCAAAATTTCAGCTAAATCTGTTTAGCTGTTTTAAGAAAGAAAGAGTAACAAAACAACTATCCATTCATCCGTATCTGTATTTAGTGATTTGTGCAAGCAGGCCTAGAGACGAATTGGATAAAAAAAATTCACACTACAAAATGTAAAAATAACTTTACTTGTCTGTTTGTTACTTCATCACGATAAAACCGCCAAACCGATCGTAATGAAATTTGACAAAGAGGTAGCTTGAGATCTGGATAAAGACATAGACTACTTTTAAATCCCGGGGGAGCTCGTGGCTAAGTAATAACAGCCGCATGGGTCGATTCGTCAGGTTAAGCTACGCTTGCCGGGGTCGGTCTGTGGATGGGTGACCATCTTTACGCACCGAGACTCCTCCGTGCCTCGGAAAGCACGTTAAGCCGTTGGTCCCGGCTGTCATATGTGAATCTTTGACAGTCGTTACGGGTCGTCAGAAGCTCGAAAATCTAACAACTAGTCTCACTAAGGGGTATCTTATTACCCAGTTACTGGGTTGTGGAGGTCAGATAGGCAGTCGCTCCATGTAAAATACTGGTATTCAGCTGCATCCAGTTAGACTGGAAGCCCCAACATAGTTGAGAAAAGGCTAGGCAGATGACTACTTTTCAATCCGCGACTTCGTCTGTGTCGACGATAATCGACACTCACGCCGGTGAAGACGTGGACAAAAGCTAGGAACTAAATACATCTAATATGTGTACTGATAAGTCATAAGTACCTGCAGATTCATTACTTCCTCACACAAGAAGGTTATCAGACCTAAAAAAACCACAGCCTTCAACAACATGATTCATTTTTTCGCCCGTTAATTACAGTAGAATAACAATTGCGTGCGTGTGTAATTTTACGTTGTAATATTGTTATAATTACAATGTTTTTGATGAAACTGTAGCGCACAGTTACCTTACGTCCGCTTACCGTTCCTACAATTAAACATTTTAATCACTGTTGTAAAGATGAGGACTGTTTTTAAATAATGCGACATTTTGTTTATACAATATGACTTTTAATTCATAATAATATTTTTAATGCGACAGAAACTCTGTCTATCTTTACGCTTTCATGACGAAACCGCTGAATAGATTTTGTTGAAATTTGGTACGAGATAACTTTGAACCCCAAGAAGAACATAGGCTACTTTTTGTTCCGCCATTTTGTCTGTACCCGCGATAACTGACATTTATACGGAAGAAGTCGCGGGCAAAACCTAGTCTATCTATAAATATAAAAGACAACCGTTACTGACTGACTTATCTATCAACATACAGCTCAAACAACTGAACGCTGAAAGGCACGTAGATAGTTATTATAACGTAGGCATGTGTTTAGAAAGGATTCTCCAAAATTCACCCCCTAAGGTTTTTGAATGTGTGAGAGGTACCTACCCAATTAATGTAGCTCTCTGTACATGGATAATTAAACCTAATATAAGAACACTATAGGTGGGTAGTATTGGGAACAAAATCGGCTCACGCGTTTCATCTTTAAAGCGCCACAAAGGAACAGACATTCATAGGCTGATAAATATCCTTTTCGTCACGCAGTCGCGTAAAAAGATAATATTACTCATCAGGTTTTCAAAAAAAAAAAACCACATCGTACCTATTAACAAATAAATATGTACTTTATTAATTTCAGCATTAAGGTAAAAGTTGTATATGCAAGGAGTTGTGTGTTTTTGCCCTCGCACTCGGTTCGCCTTAGCTTTTCCTGACCTTGACCCCACGTAGCGGTAACCGGGTCAATTGATACGCTGCAAGATTCTTGTGTTCTTTTTTTGAATTTATTTTTGTTCTTTTTTCAAATATCATTTGATACGCTGCAGGATTGTTGTGTTCTTTTTTTGAAAATAATATTGGTTCTTTTTTTTAAATATTTACAGATTTTAACGAACAATCTGCGCCTTAACATTTAAATAATGCCGCCGTGTCGCGCTTAGTTTAAATACGCGCGCACTAATTACTAGCATTGCTTGAGGACAATTTATTTCCCATTAACCTTCGGTTTTCGGTCGCCCACCTCAATATAATGACGATTATTTTAATTTTGCTAACAACACTTTAATTACCGGCTTAAAGGTCGTCTTTGGATGGAATGAGGGCTACTATTGGAAGTGTTACTTTTGGTGTTATTGGCGCGTTTATTGGACTGTAAAGAGGTTCAATTTTCGATTGTTATTTTGAGCTTAAAGATTTCAGGGTTACGGTTGGTTTTTGTTTTTCATACAGCTGGATTAAACGAGCCTATAAATTCCAATTTTTAGAAGATGTTCCCGATAGCGTGTTCCATATAAAAGTAAGAAGTAGAAAATTTCGTCATTAAGTAATTTATTAAACTCGATGATGTAAAATAACGTAGAATAAAGGCATCAATATCTAGGATTGTGCTTAGTCAGAGTCCTATCAAGTAAATTGTTTTAAAAATCAATATCAATAATATCATTATCAGTCCGAAGCGCGCAGTCAAAAAGGCGAAGAAAATATTTTTCATCACTATTTTAGTTAAATGACAAGTTAATCACACAAAAGTGAACCCAATCTCGTTTGCAAGTAGGTTCTATATACATTTTACGTGTACTGAGGTCTTTCATTCATATTGTAGTTTATTCGACATATCCATTTTGTGTCGATGTATTGTAGTAGCCCCCGATCAGTCTTGATTATTCTTGTTCAGTGTTGAAAGTTCTTCGTGTTTATGTGTGTAATTAAAACAGTGGTGGATGCTAACTACTTTGACCTTGAATTATAATTAAACTAGCTTTTGACCGCGACTTCTTCCGCGTAAATGTCGGATGAAACGGATGTTGGTGATGTCCGCGATTTACTTAGAAAGTACATATATACCTATGTAATAGAAAATGTCACGTTGGTACTAACCCGGCCCGCCACCTTATGTTAAGTAGTTAAATTAAATATTTAGCTAATGTAATTTAACTTTAAAATTTTATTTAATAATAATATGTTGTAATACTTATTTTTTATTTTATATAAATAATAAAATAACTATTATGGGTGAAATGTATTTAAAAACGTGCTATGCCTAAAATAAAATGATTTTATTTATTTATTTATGCCCGAGAGGTAGGCGTCATAATATCTGGTCGAGCACGATGTTCGTCAGAATATTAATAATCAACAAATTGCTTGTTTATCTTCCAGAAACGAGTTGTCATATTATAAGGTACAGTTCATCATGTCTCGCCCACACAGCGACATGTAGACTAGGTAATTTAACAACAGATACCATATTGTCAACTTCAAACATTAAAACACTCCCATTCCCTCCCAAAAAAGGTTAACAGACCACACATTCCCCTAAAACTTCGATTTTTCGAGCCAAAAGCGGTATTATCTCGAGCCAAAGGTCATCGACAGTCGAACCACCGTTTAATTACCTGTACGTTACGTTCGCGACCCTATTAATCCGCAATTACGGAATTAGGGAAGGCGAAAGAAATAACTCAGGAGTTTCGATGCCTTACTATAAGGGTAACGTTTATCTTAATTTTATTAAGGTTCCTCGTTTGGCCGGTAATGGGAACTGCGTACATGTTACTTACTGTACCTTTTTGTGTCGGTTATAAAATCATTAATTAATAGTTTAACAAAGTTCGTTTAGTTTTGGAAGAAAACTTTAAATGGTACCTACTGTATTTGTAAATTATGCATAGCAAAATTATACACACCAAAAACACAGTAAAACTATTTCTTCGATGTTTAAAAATTTTAAAATGTAGGATTTTTTTATCTAGAAAAATAAATAAAATTGTCTGTTTTTAATTTTAAAATAACAGCTTATTGCAAAATAAAAATGTAATTAATTCAAACAACATTTTTTTTTGTCTTTTTGTTCCGGCTACTCTCTGAAACGACTGGACCTAATTTGACACTACGCCAGATTTGATTTTATAACGAGTAACTAAGGCTACAATAAAAACAATATTTAATAGTAAAAAAGAAATCTACATAATATAATATAAAATTATCCACTGCACCAATAAGCAAAAATAATAAAATTAAAAGTTGCGTACACCTCTTAAAGTTAAGGCCAGCTTACACGAGTCGTTTGAACCGGTCGATTCCCCATAATCGCAACAATCCGCTTTGTCCTAACCACAGTCACTAAGTCCATTCATTGTGTCTATGAGATGAGTGGCCGTCGTTAGCGACTTAGCTGGCCGGATAAGGGCTTACTAAGCACAAAAGATATCAGTGTAATTATTTTACACAAGTGCACATTACAAAAGATTGTGTGTTGTGTGTATTGAGGTACATTTTATAAGACTATGTTGAAAATAATTATTGTACAAATATAACATTTACTGGATTTAATTCTTCTCTTTAATCTTGTTCGTATATTTGTTTTTAACCGACTTTAAAAAAAGAGGAGTTTCTTAGTTCGGTTGAATTTTATATAAAGTCTTTTGGATTGCTTTACTAACTAAATTAGACTTTTTTAAGTCAGCTCTTTTTTTCTTGCTTTTAAGCCTTCCATTCATAATTTAATAAAAACACTTTTTATGATTTTTGACCTACAAATCACATACACTTGTAAAACCAGAACGTCTTAAGACTAAACACGACACTTCTGTAGCCCAATTTACTCGCCTTTTGACCGTCCGATTCCCCACGCAATCGGCATTGTCTATCCGTAGTAGTTTCAATTCGCCCGTCCATTGTGTCGTGAAGAGATGAGTGGACGTCGTTAGACAGTGTGAGATAAGGACAAATACAAAAGAGGTTGTTGTAATCGCCATGTGCACATTTGGCGAACACGGTATTGTGTGAAACTACCCTAAGATTTTTAGTGACGTTTCACAAAATGGTAGTTTTATTTGCAATTTTTTTTTGTTGTATATTTCATTTTTAATTGATACACATATACTTATTCTTAACTAGCTTCTGCCCGCGACTTCGTCTGCGTAAATTTCAGAATTAAGCCAAAGTTCTAAATTATAAAACAAGTAGTCTACGTATAACCTACTGTTTCTGTGCCAATTTCATCCAGATCTGTTCAGCTGTTTGCCGTTATTGAGTAACAAACATGCATCCATCCGAAAATAGAATAATAAGATGATTGATAGAGACATGTTGAATAAACATGTTCAAATGACACAAAAGAAGTCATGTTTTTTGACACCAAGTAAAATAGTTAAAAACAACTAAAAATAAAGTTCTATAACACACATTAGACACCCGAGTACATCGTTAATTTGACAAGAAACATATCAGTAAACAAAAAAATATTCCAATCAAACTAAATATATTGTACTTATAAGGCAATGAACATGAGGGTTTAAGAGTGCCCATATGGTCGAGGCGTCGTGTAATCGGATACATACGATTGGTAATTGTATCTAAATCGATGACATTAGTTCCCGAACAGTTCCGTCGAAGGATCGACGAGACACATTCATCGATGCTATGGAGACATTCATTAGGGACACGAACACTGACACAAGTTTACACACACTAGTACATGTTAGGAGCGTATGAAAGACGATGCAGATGTCAGAAAATTGGGAAAGTGACAATGATATCTAGAATATCATATTTTGGAAAGTATATTTTGATGTTGGATTTCGATTGTTTTGCTCTTAATAACTATAATATAATCCTGTTTAGAATAACATTTGTCTAACTGTTTATGTCAATACGAAACATAAAATTGTAAATCTCTTTACCCTTGATCAACTTTGCATTATGCTTCTTCAATGGATAAAAACAAGTATTAGATTTATTTAAAATCAAATTATGAAGCAATAAGTTTCTGCAAATGCAATACAAACTTGAAATAACTGTGTATTATTTTTATATATATTTTACACAAAACTTATAAATAGTAATAAAATTATAAGGTATGTATAATTTATAAAAGAGGAGAAACTTATAGGGTATCTATAAAACAATCCGCATACCTGTCAATGGGACAAGTGCTCAACAGTCTGGCAGCATTGCCACGTTGTATGGCAATATTAAATTTTTGACCAAGAAAAGGTCTCGTGAAGAGTCGACCTAGCATTACACAGAATGTGAAAAACTTGCAATATTTTTTCTAGTGATTTTCTCAGAACATTTAAGTCACATCTAGTAAACCCTGACCTTCTTTCTGACATCCATGCAGCCCATACTTCAAGCGCGTAATCAAGCAATATTCTTCTTAATCAACCCCACCCACTGCGGCGGGGGTCGATTCTACCAACAAAGGAATTGATTAAGTAACTATACCGCGATATTACCCGGCTGTATTATTCTACTATAATAAAGAGGGCTCGGTTACCGTGGTACTTAATGAGAGAAAACTCGATTAGAATTCGTATTAATCTTGTAATAACTTGGGAAGGAAAGTTGGTTGATTGAACCCCGATAGTATTAAGTTTTTGTATGATACTCTTGACACAAGGGTTGTTCATAAATGGTGACGTAATTAAGAATAAATAGATACGAATCTTGTAAAACACCACAATTTTATAATTAAGCAACCGCCAGACTTGGTATGGAACGAAATAATTAAAGGTCAATACTACTAATTAAATAAACGGCTTGTTTTTTTTACGACAACTTAGAAGTTTGATTATTTCACAGCTTCAACAGACTGTAGACCTGAGTATATCGTTTGAATTTTAACGCGATATCTCCACGCTTTCCCGATATATAGGGCCTTGACAGACAGACGGACGGACAACAAAGTTATCCTATAAGAGTCCCGTTTTTTCCTTTTGAGGAACAGAAGCCTAATAATTAAAAACGAACTAAATTTAGTCGCAATCTCATCAGTGACGATTAATGTCAAAAAATTTAATTAAATAAGAGGCATCTTTGACAAATTGCATCCGCGAGTGGGTTGTAATCGTACTTTAAAATTAGTAGAAATATCCCCCTGGTTTCTCTACAAATCCTAGGATTATATGAAAGTACTGTTTCTTAGGCTCGTAGATGACTTTTATAACTTGAATGTTTTTACGACTTATAGTTTATGTAGTACCTAAGTAAACCATTAGTTAATAGTTTACAACTATAAGGTCTATTAATTGTCAAGTTTAACATGTCGTAAACGTTTACCGAAGGTGTAGGGTTGCGGTAACGTGTGAACATTAAACTGTGTTTTACTTACATGTTATGACAATACACATACTTGTCAAATTCTTGATAATGGTATCGATTCACTTGTTCACAAACTAGACTAAATTTAGAGAATTGACATCTCTTACTAATATACAGCGAAAGAAAAGGACGGTGACATTTAAGAACTAAGTTAGAGATGTCAAATTAGTTTTGCCTTGAACTTTTCCGTATTTTTAATCTACACGTTTTAAGATGTCAACTATAATTGTATGGATGTGTCAGATTGACTAAATTTGTCAGCTCTTATTTACATTAGTCTCTTTCTTGTTTTATTGGACAGAAAAAGATGGACATAGTCTAATTTTAGTTTAGTTTGTGACCAAAAGAATCGGCACCAATATCTATATCACAGAGAAATCCTATATTATTATTTCTTCTCTTTAGGATTTAACAAACAAAACAACCCTTTTGAACCAATCACTTTTAATCAATCAATCATTAATCTCGATTTAAACAAATAAAATAAAAAAAAATGCTTTAATTTTTTCTTCCATATAAACCTCCCATTTCATCCCTTTCGTGCAATTAAAAGTATATTCAACCAAAAGTTCAACCTTTTTTGTACTCAAAACAACTCAGCCGTTTACAAGTCAAAAAGTAGCACACACAGACAGAATGATACACTTCCACGTTTATACCATCACAGTAGAGACTTCATATTATATTAAAGATACTCAATAAGAATAAACAACTATTCCAACAGGGTTAAGTATCCATATAGTATAGGCACTTCATTACTTACATAGAAAATATTAATTAGATAGACGCGCTACGGGCAGTGGCGACATTCATTGCCTTGCTGTCTAAACATATGGCTATAGTTTTGTTTGTCCTTGTATAAGTGTTGTTAACTAATTAGTATTGTTTGATCTTAAGTTTATTGTGTGTTGATTAATTGTTGTTTTTAATTAATAACTCTTTGTATTTTTAATACCACTAGCTTTTAGCGTCTGTGTAGTGTCGGTTATACAGGGTAGTTGAAAATTTACCCGAAACCTGAAAAGGGGTGATTGCACTCATCATTATGAACAACTTTTACTATGGGACCAAACTTGAAATCATGAAAAAGAAATCAGCTATTCCCTACAAAAATGCTACACAACAAGATCGTAATGCATGGATCAGCTGTTTTTTTTTTCATGATTTCATAGTTGGTCCCATAGTAAAAGTTGTTCATAATGATGGGTACAATGACCCCTTTTCAGGTTTCGGGTAAATTTTCAATGATCCTGTATATATAAAAGTAGTCTATTTATATCCTTTCGTGTAGATAATTTCTTTTTGGTGATTGACACATTAATAAAGATTTTTATTTATTTATTTATTTTGGGAAAACCAACAGTTACACACATTTCTTAATTTAGTATAATAAAACTTATAAAGTATGTTTACATGTGTAGCTCACGACGTTATCCACATCTTAAATAATACAATTTTTTAGGAACTTTTTTGCATGAAAGTGAAACTTGAAAGAAGAAAAAAATTTCACAGCATTTAAAAAATTTGTTTTTAACCATTAATTTGACATTTCTCATACCCTCAGTAACACTACACATTTTTAACAAAATATAAAACTCTTCTCTTCACACACACACCCTCACACCCACAACCATCCACTCATTGTCACTACATCTGTTACATCGTCATAAAACTAACCTAACTTCGCTAATTAAGTTAGCAAACGATACCGTCCAACTTTACAGGCATTAACAGAACGCGCTAAGTAGTCTAAGTTAGCCTGAAAGTTACGGTGTTATCTAAATGAGACCATCTTTCGTTATATAAGCTAAGTTAATTAAGAAGTGGTAGATGAGAGCGGGCGCCGGCGGGTGGACGCGGTGTGGTAAGTGAGGTGCTGGTTGGTTTTGTCGTGACACACTCTTATGACAAATGAATGTCGAATATTTGTGAAAGCACTTTCAGGTGTTACAGATGCTACAAATGACGGGCTTATAGAATAAAAAAATGAGGCTGTAATGACAAAGTGATATGGAATTATTTTAAGTTATTTTGTGTTTTTAGTGTTTTTGACTGCCTCGTTGGTCTAGTGGTCGCAATCGCGACTGCTGTACATGAGGTCTTGGGTTCGATTCCTAGGTCGGGCAAAGTGTTATTGGGTTTTTCCATCAGGAATTTCTTAGTAGCAGCCTCGGAGTCTGGATTTGTGCCCGGTTGATGGCAATAGGCTCGCCCCCTATTACCTACATGGGACTAAAAACATAACTGGCGAAATGTGGATGTACTAATGGGTACACCTCTGCCTGACCCTTCGGGGATTACAGGCGTGATGTTGTGTTATGTATGTTATTTTGTGCCTTAAATTATTTTCTCAAACATATTTTTGTTTTGTAATAATAGTACCTAGTATTTCCTGTTAGGCCAGTAGATACTGCTAGCTGATTAATTAATATAATTACTCAGGCTACGTTGTTGTATCGTAATCAAATTAAAGTTAGTATAACTCCGATGTGTAATTAATTATTGAGTATTTTTTTATTATTTTTTGTTTCATCCGATATACTCGTTAGGAGTTGATATTAAAAATAGCCTTAATTACTCTGGCATAAAAAACTTAATCCTAAACATTCATCATTCTTAATTTATTACAACATATTTATTTATAAAACGTTAATTAACGCTAACCTTAGTGCAAAAGTTATGGTTGATAAAAAATAACAATGAACCAACCTGTTCGTACTAAAACAGTTACTTACAATGTTGCTTCATAGGACGCTAAACTAAGTGTCGACAGTTGTATGTGTGTGCGAGTGTTAGTATTTGTATGTATGTGTGGGGGAAAAATACGCGTTTACATGTGTGTGTGCAATGGATTAGTCTTATAATAAAAGTTTTTGTAACAGATGTCAGATATTAAACAAGGCTTCATATTAATAGCCCCGAGACGCGACCGAGGAAAATATATAAAAAGTTAGCAAATTAGGTTCGTTCACAATAATTTGTTGTTGTTGGCCTTTGTGTCTCATTTGGCTTGATTTGTTTGTTTGCTCGATTTATGCGGGTGGAGGAAACCATTATAAGAATGGACAAAATCACTTTCCATAAATAAATAGTACCTAATGAGATTATGATCGGAAAATCTATTTACAGGTACCTACTGTATAGAAACATAACCACAAAAAAAAAAACAGAATTAAATTAAAAAAATTGCAAACACAAATTAAATGCGCACCAACCAAACAAAAAGTAAAAGTAATTAAAACTATACAAACATTTGCTACGCCACGTTGCTACGACGCTACGCCCGTAGCACGTAGGCAAATAAGGCCGGATACACACGGAACTAATTCGTCCCGCAATCTGTCAACACCCCCGCTTCCTGTATGACATAGCTAATTACTTATGTAAACGTACTGTCCCTTGATCGTTTGCAGGGAGCCTATGAGTGTCGTACAAACATAATCTGTGATCTGTCCGGTTTGAGATTATCTCAATGTTGACTAAAGTGTCTGTCCAGATAATCAGGGAAAATGTTTAGGAATAACCAAGCGGTATTTTTTTTTATTTTTCGGAAATACACTATGGGATCAATAAATTAATCTCTCAGATCCAATGAACGGACTGTCTACAGCCCAAAGTTTAATTCTCTTAATTAAAAACTTTCAAAATCTAGTCGCAATCTTATCTCAGTGACAGTCAATGTCAAAAATGTAAATAAATTTGAGGCATTTTGAACTGAGATTATATTGCGATCGTGCCCAAAAGTTAGTAGTAATAGCCACTGATTTCAACCTATTTTTTTTAACGAGAATATGGTGTCAATCCTGAACCGTTATTGAAAAAAAATACAAAACTCGCTAACAACTATACTTTTGAATGACTGAGTCCAGTCAACCTTAAGATTCTTTACCACAGACATCGTTAAGCAAGTACCAGATGACTCTAAGGGGGTAAGCACGCCATATAATTACAGAAAGGGTATAATTTTTACAAAATTATGTCACATCGCACTTCCTCGAATTATCAACGAAATTGGACAAGTAATTTAACCCGTTCTTACTCATCTGTTGTTTCGGAACAACTGTTGTTGGGAATTAGTGTTGACGCGTATCTATAGGGTTAATTGATTTTGTTGTGACAAAATAGGAAAAAATAGAAATAGAAATACAAAATAGAAATAGGTTTTTTATATAGCAGCAGGATGTTTTATAATTTTACTTACGTTTTGGTATCTTTCAGTACCGAGGACCGAATTAATGAAGTGACATTTATGTAATATATTTTGATTTTAATAGAGTGTTCATGGAGATTCTTGTTCGTTATTCTCCATAGGAACTAACTGTTTAGAACAAGCATCTAACTTCAACTTATAAATGAACCGACTCTTACTAAAACATAAAAAAAATGTTTTTATCTAATTAAATACACTGGTGTTATAACTAACCATACCACTTTGATACGGTAGGGTAGGTAAAATAAAAAAAAATGTTTTTTTGAGAAATCGCTTTGGCGACCTTGTAAATATTGTATGAGTATAATTATAAGGCTTACAAGAAGTAGTTTCGGGTCTGATTATATTTATGTATGGGACTTTATATTATGTTGGTAAACTCACTCATGGCACAGAAGAAATTTTTACTGAGAGCCAGCTCTTTTATTTTAAAAGATTTATTAAAACCATAATTACGTCAGTACGTACAAACACTGTGTGTGTCTGTCGTCACAAGAAAGCATTCCCAATTTAAAAACAAAAACAACAACACATTTTTATTCCACCAACTTAATCTTAACTCAACTCACACCAATTAAATTAAACCACAATCTAGATTGCGAGATGACGAAACTAATTTTCGTCACCAACTTTTTTCAATATACCTTTCTTGGTTAATCGCGTTTTTTTCACTCGCTTTTTATCCCGACATAATTAAAGTTGCGTTGGTAGGTGTAAAAACTGGAGGTAACGACATTTTAATTGTGTGACTGATTACTGGGCGTCGTCTGGCTGTGTCGTGTACATCATCCTGCTATTACGAATAATTGCATTACGCTTCGTTACGAAGGGAAAAAAAGTAAAGAAGTTTAATAATAATTGACACGTTACTTTCTTTGTTCGCGCCTAACACTTGTTCGGTTCACACGGCCGGGTATTGGTTTTAAGTTTTTTAGGGTTGCAAGGAATATTCGGAAAGTTTTCGTTATTCGGCCTGTTTGGCCAATTTTTTAATATTCGGCTGAATACAGAATACTTATTTTATGGTTTTTATTAAAATGTTTTATGTTACATAAAAATACACAACATTATTGCAGCCCCAAGATATATCGTTCCTGGGCACGATTGATGCTGAGTTCGAGTTTACGGGAAAGTCTGCGATAGACACCGGTGCCGGTCTGTTGCGTGGACGGCCATACGGAGGTGTCGCTTTACTTTGGCGTAAAAACATATTTCAAGCAGTTTCGGTCATTCAGTGTGTTAGTGCGCGGATATCGGCGATAAAAGTGACGTGTCGGGACCGGTCGATATTAGTGTTCTCGATATACATGCCGACGGACTCGGCCGACAATCTTGCCGAGTTTACGGAATGTTTGGGTGAGATGGCGGCGATAGTGGAGGAGTACAGTGTGGACTCTGTGTTTATGTTGGGTGACTATAATGCGCAGCCCGGCGAGCGGTTTGGCGTGGAACTGTTTGATTTTTGTGTTGAACAGAAATGGCGCTGTGCAGATGTTGAAATATTGGGATCATTATCGGACTCGTATACGTATGTAAGTGACATTCATGGATCTCATAGATGGTTGGATCACTGTGTGGTATCTGAAGCGGCGTGGCCTTCGGTGGTTAACGTAAAGATATTACATGGTGTATATTGGTCAGACCACATTCCATTAGAAATTACGTGTAACTTTAACGTACTTAAAACTAAGATTAACTGTCATGTAAGCGAAAGAAATAAAATTATGTGGGGGGAAAGGGATTTGACACAAATTGACATGTTTAGAAATTTATGTACGACGAGATTAAGAGAAGTTGATTTTCCTTATGAATTTGTAAACTGCAGTGACAAGTTATGTACAATCGTAAACCATAGATGCATTATTGATAAAATGTATAGTGACATTGTTAACATATTAAGTGAAGCGTCATGTATTACTTATTCTGGGCCGGAACAAAACAAGAGAAAGCCAGTAATAGGGTGGAACAAACATGTTCGGCAGGCGCACCTGGAGGCGAGACTTGCTTTTCAGAACTGGGTGCTATGCGGTGAACCTAAATCTGGTTCTGTATTTTCTACCATGAAGGAAACTAAACGAGTATTTAAAAGTAAATTGAAGTGGTGTCAAGAAAATAGGGATCAAATAAAAATGAATATCTTAGCATCTTGCCACGACAGAAAGGATTTCAGTAAGTGTTGGAAACACACTAACCAACTGAAAGGCAGGTCGAGCCTTCCTGCGAGTGTTGAGGGTGTTAGCGAGCCTGCAGTCATTTCAAACTTATTTAGGAGTCATTTTACTGTGAAGTCCCCGCTAGGAGCAATGGGAGAGGCCTCGACGGCTAGGCAGCCCGTGAGGGAATCTGTGTTTAGGGTTTCAGCTAAGGAAATACAGGCAGTGTTGAGAGGCATGAAGCGCGGGAAATCACCTGGGCATGATTCTTTGAGCATCGAACATTTGCAAAATGCGGGTGTTCATATGCCCAGAGTACTGGCGTTGTTTTTTAATTTATGCATCTCACACTCGTACCTTCCTGCCGACTTAATGAAGACGTTGGTGGTGCCTATCATTAAAAATCGCACTGGGGACGCTTCTGACATAAATAACTATAGGCCCATATCGTTGGCAACGGTAATTGCGAAGGTGTTGGACAGTGTGCTGGACAAGCAGTTAAGTAAACATCTGTCGCTTCACGACGCTCAATTTGGCTTCAGAGCTGGCCTCTCAACTGAACACGCTGTTCTGTGTCTCAAGCACACTGTTCGATACTATACGGACAGGAAAACCCCTGTGTTTGCGTGTTTTTTGGACTTATCAAAAGCCTTCGATTTGGTGTCCTATGGTGTTTTGTGGAAGAAGATGTATGATGAGACAACGCTTCCAGGTGAGTTGATTGAGCTATTTAAGTTTTGGTACGGCCATCAAACCAATATGGTGAGGTGGGCAGGCGCGCTATCCGATCCGTACGGGCTGGAGTGTGGGGTGAGGCAGGGCGGCCTGACCTCACCGAAGCTCTTCTGTCTGTATGTGGATCGGCTGATTCGTGAGCTCAGCAGCACTATGGTAGGTTGTTCAATTGACGGAACATTTGTCAACAACATAAGTTATGCCGATGACATGGTGCTGCTGGCCCCATCGATCAGCGCCCTCAGGACGCTGTTGTCGGTTTGTGAGCAATATGCGGAGGCCCAGGGCCTTCGGTATAATGCAAGGAAGAGCGAGTGTCTGATGTTCAATGCAGGCACTAAAAGCTATGATGTACCACCCATTACACTAGGGGGGACCGCTCTAGAGTGGGTCACTTCTTTCAAGTATCTGGGGCACTGGGTCACTTCTACGCAGACCGATAATAGTGACATTGAGAGGGAACGTAGGGCGCTGTCAGTCAGGAGCAATATGTTGATCCGTAGGTTTGCAAAATGTTCAAATGACGTTAAGGCGACTCTGTTCAGGGCATACTGCCAATCTTTTTACACTTGCAGCCTATGGGTCGACTACACGCAGAGGGCTTACAGCGCCTTACGAGTCCAGTATAATAACGCATACAGGGCACTGTTGAGGCTGCCTCGACACTGCAGTGCATCAGGGATGTTCGCTGTGGCACGTATAGATGACTTCTATGCAATCATACGAAAGCGTGTCGCTTCCCTGATGTGGCGGGTGCGGGGCAGCGCCAACAGTCTCTTGATGACTGTGGCGGATAGGACTGATGGCCTCATATTAAAACACTGGACAAGCACCCAAGTGTTGCCTACAAACCGTGCCCAGAAATAATGTGTGTCGTTTAGTTGTTGCTGTGTGTCATTATTATTATTTTTATTCTGACATTTATTATTATTTATTAACATTATTGTTTTCTGACATGTGTATTAAAATTTGTAAATGTGTGAAATTATGTACTAACAATAGACTGTAAGTGTTTATGTTCTTACTAACCATATGGATTGTACTGATCTGGCAAATAAATCATTATTATTATTATTTTCAGTTTAGATTTTGATCTCTCCCATTGCTGGGGAACTACACCAAAGTTGCGGGCTTTTGGCCAAACAACCTTGCCGTTTTTATCTTAGTCTATTGATAGGAATTTTCTGACGAGTCTGCAGGTGTTCAGAATAACTGCTTTCTGTAAAAGTGTGAATGTGAGTGGATGAATATCTAAGATTTGAAGGCTTTTATGAAGTGTTTTGGGAATGACGCCGGTGCTGGATATAATGATAGGGATGGTTTTGACCTTGTTGACTTTCCATTGGGTTTTGAGTTCAATTGCCAAGTCTGCGTACTTTGACAGTTTGTTTGTGTGCGTGGATGTTAGATTGTGTGTGTTTGGGATTGCTATATCTATCAGATATACGGTTTTATTTTGTTTGTCGTGCAGGGTTATGTCAGGTCGGTTGTGATGTATAGTCTTGTCAGTTAGAATAGTTCTATCCCAATACATTTTGTAATTAGGTGAATCTAGTACGGTTTGAGGTGTGTATTTATAATATGCTGTTTTTTCTGTTATAAGTTTATTTTTATGAGCGAGTGTTTGGTGAATAATTGCAGCTACCTGGTCATGCCTGTGTTTGTAGTCTGTTTGTGTAATGGATGCGCATGCACCTGTGATATGTTGAATTGTTTCAGGTTGTTTATGACAGTGACGGCAGTGGTCACTCCTTAGAGTGCTGTCGCGGATTATAAATTTTCTGTAGTTTTTGGTGTCTATAACCTGGTCTTGAATCGCTAACATAAATCCTTCTGTTTCGGGAAACAGTTCACCTCGCTTGAGCCATGCGTTTGACGCTATCTTGTCAACATTTGGGTTGGTCAAGTCAAGGCGATGACGTCCATGAAGTGATTTTTGAGTCCAAGTATCAATTTTTTGTTGATTGGTGGTTGTTTCCATGTTTTTATTGTGGTCAGAAAGACAGAGCGGTGTGAATGTGTCTGCTTGAGATATGGCTTTGTGTAGTGTTGAATGTTGCGATTGAATGTGAAAAAATGTTCTGAGTGATGTGATTTGTTTATTATGTAGGTTTATTATGTCAATGAGTCCTCTACCGCCCTCAGTCTTAGGTAACGTTAATCTTTGTATGCAAGCCCTCGGGTGGTGTTTCCTATGTGTAGTCATTGTGGTGTTTATCAATCTTTGTAAGTTTTTTAGGTCTGTTTGTGTCCAGCGTATGATTCCAAACGAGTAAGTAAGTATGGGGATAGCAAAAGTGTTGATGGCTTTGATGGTGTTTCGTGCGTTGAGGTGTGAGTGTAGTATTTTGTGTAGTCTGTTTTTGAACTTTTGTTTCAGTACATTTTTTGTGTTTTTTTGGTGAATTTGCTGCGACTGGTAATACCCTAAGTATTTATATCCTTCTACAGGGTCTACGGCGTCAATAACATCGTGATTTGCTAGTTCATATGAGGCAGGTTGTACTATTCCTTTGTTAATAGATTGGATTTTGCATTTGTCTATTCCAAATTCCATGCAAATATCTTTTGAGAATATTTGAGTGGTGTCAGCGAGTGTGTGAATTTCGTTTAGTGTGCTTCCAAAGAGTTTGATGTCATCCATATACATGAGATGAGAAAGAGTAGTTTGGTGTGTATCGTGTTTGATTTTGAATCCTAAGTCAGTTGTATTAAGCATATTGGAAAGCGGATTAAGTGCAAGGCAAAACCAAAGGGGACTTAAAGCATCCCCTTGGAAAATACCTCTTTTTATCGGTATAGAATTAGTTTCAGTGCTACTTTCAGAATTACATATTTTGAGCTTTGTGTTCCAATTTATCATTGTGTTTTCCAAAAACGCGGTAATTGTGGGATGAATTTTATAATGTTTTAATATATATACTAACCAAGAGTGTGGGACAGAGTCGTAAGCTTTCTTATAGTCTATATACATAGTGTGAATATTGCGTTTTTGGGTAAGTGCTTGTTTAGAAGCTACAGCGTCGATTGTGAGCTGTTCTTTACAACCCTGGCTGTGTTTTCGGCATCCTTTCTGTTCTTCTGCTAAAATGTGATGTTCGTTAGTGTGTTTATATATACATTCACTTATACAAGATGTTATAATTTTATAAATATTCTGCAGGCATGTAATTGGGCGGTATTTAGCAGGGTTCGCCATGTCTGATGGGTCTTTTGGTAGCATGTATGTTATACCTTGTGTAATGTAAGGTGGTAATGTATCAGGTGCTTGAACGAATGAGTTAATGTGTTTGAGTAATAGTGTGTGAGTGCATGTGAACTTTTTGTACCAGAAGTTGTGTATGTTATCAGACCCTGCTGCTTTCCAATTGTGTGTTTTTCCTATGACAGTTGCCAGAAGATCTGGTTTTATTTGTTCGAATTTCATTTCTGGCACATCCTTCAATCTGTCCCTGTCATCCTCGACCCATTGACTGTGTACGTGTTCGACGGGATTAGACCAAATATTTGACCAGAATGTGTGTAAAGATTCAGGAGTGGGTAATGTGCTATTGTTTTCAGGTGAACTGTTGTGTTGTTGTGTTAGATTTCTGTAAAATAGTTTTTCATTGTTGCAAAATTGTTTGTTTTGTGTTTTTCTAATTGTTGTTTGTTTGTATCTTCTTAACCTGCTTGATAAGGTGTTTAATTTTTGTTTTAACGTATCTAGGAAGTGTTCTATGTCAGTATTTTCGTTTTCGTGTTGAGCATGGATCTTGTATTGCTGTTTGATTTTAATGATGTGTTTTTCTAATGCTTGTGATCTGACGCCTCTTGTATATTCTGTTAGCCTCCCAATATCTGCTCTAAGATCATTAATCCTTCCTTGCAACCGCCTTTGCCACCAGGGTAAACCTTGTGGTTTGTTATTTAGTCTATTTCCTTCTAGTATTCTGGCACCATTAAATTTGGCTACGGTATAAGCTGCGCTGTAGATGGCTGTTTGTAATGTGTTAAAGTCTGTTTCAGAGGAAAGTATCTTTGGGAGTATATCAGCGTTGAGATGTTTTGTAATGGCTGCTAGTTTCTTAGAGGGTTTTAGTTTTGGTAGGTACGGTCGAGTTGTTGGGTGTGTGTCTTTAAATTTATCAAATGTTTCCATGTACATTTCTTGTAATTGTTGTTGTAATTCTGTTGACAAGTTTGGTGCCTGGTCGTTTGTTGTTTGTTCTGCCTCTGGATTCAGCTCAGTGTTGTTAGTCTGTAGTGGCTGTGTTGTAAGGGGTGTTAGGTTCTCTTCTACATGTTGAGTTATGTCTTCGGGAGTGTGCGTGATACCATTACCTATCTCATTTTGAACTTCTTCTCGAATCCTATTAAGTTGATCAATAGATAGAAGTCTATTATTAATAATTGATCTACGTTGGTCTGCTATTCTTTGTGCAGAAAGGTGTGCAATTTCTGGGTACTTAGAAGTGATGTCTTGGTGTAGAAGTGGTCTGTATGTGGTCAAATCTGTTTCTAGCTTTGTGATTCGGTAATAACTTTTTATTATAGCTTCGTTTAGGTTGTCAGACCATCTTATTCTCCTAGTTTGTGTGTTAGTAGTATTGGTGTATGACGGTGGTTGGTTTTGGAGTAGAACTCTTACTTCCTCTTTGATAGAGTCAATCTCTTGTTTTGTTAAAAATTGTCGCTGGACTATAGCCCGACGTTGGTCTCCTACTCTTTGTTTTCCTATTTTCATTTCAGGAAACTTTTCTATAAATTGTGCATGTAAAGGTGTAAGATATGTTTTTGTGTTGGTCTCTAATTCACTGAGGATGAAATAATGGCGCATGATGAAACTATTCATGTCTTTTGTCCACTTTTTACGTGTGCGCCGTCCACCTTGAACGGGTGCAGAAATTTCGGCTGGGGTAGCCTCCTGCACAACATTCATGGCGGGTTGAAGTGATGATGAAGATGATGGTGGATTAGATGAAATTGACTCGTGATCTATATCAAGATATGAGGGTGGTGATGAGGGTATTGATGAAAATAGTGATGATTTTGGTGAGGAACATGGTGATGATGATGATGACAATTGTACATGTTGGACTGCAACAGTACAAGACTGGGCAGGCTGCTGCGATACGGTGCCCTCCCCAGAATACGTAGGGCTGCCCGAACCTGGTGGCCCGGGGCGGGATTCTCCATCGCGGTTGGCTACGGTACCCGCCTGGGGTAATATTCTACTTCTTAGACGCATCGCATATATTATGTACTTACAACGAATGGAGGAAAGGAATTGGGGGATTGGGGATTAGAATTAAGCAAGCCCAATCCCAATCCGCATCCCCCACAGGTTAGGTTAAGGATTTGGGAGAGATAGGAAAAGGGAAAAGGAAATTTGGATGTGAGGAAAGTGCTCTTGATCTGGGAGTGGATCAGGAACAAATTTGTACCCTTCTTGGTCTCACCTCTCACCCTAGACCTGCCCGGCATGAGTGCCTCTACCGGTATAGCCCTAACGCTCATTAAGGCGCACAAGCCCCACCACGGCGTCAACGTAAGGATACGACGGGGGGTTATTATTATTATTATTATTATTATTATATTATATTATATTATTTAATACATAATACAAATCAAACTAAGGTCGCTTACCCGATGAATGTGACCAATTGAATATTCGGTATTTAGCCGTATGCCGAATAGTAGAAACTCTTCGCTGCGACCCTAGTTTTTAATGCACTGTTATAGAATTTTAGCAGTTGTTGTGTTTTGTTATTACCAGCAGCTTATTGATTATTACAGTTTTATTTGTTCTTTCGATTGGTTTTCATTTATTCTTCATAAGCTATCTAAGTTAATTGACTACAGCATATTTTCATTAATGTTTTACACTTTTACGGCAGTTAGTATTTTATTTATTCATAGTCTGCTTCCAGTCCAACTCCTCTTAGTTATAAAGATAATTGAAAACTGAATAATTGTAAGTTTTAAAAGCTATACGGGATTTAACAAGACACCTCGCGTAGCCATCTGCAGACTTAGAAATTTTAGGTAACACAAAAAAAATGCTGGGAAACGGCTTTTATTTTTGGTGTAACAAATGACTGTTTGCAATAAAATGTACGTAAATCTTTGTGCTTATGTACAGGGGTCGTGAAAGTATTTAAGTTTAGTTACGATAATAAAAACTTGTTTTCGTAAAAGAACTGGAAATCTATCTTCAGTACTTCGTAACCAGAAGGTTCTCAAGTACGTTTTAAAATATAAAAAAATGATAGCAATATTTTTTAAAGAAAACTAACTTTCGGCTTTTTAATGTGTTTTTTATATCCTTAACATGATCCCTATGGTGTTAATTGATAAGAAAAAGTGAATTTTCCGGTTAATTATTCAATAGAGGCTCACACAAATATAGATTCAGTATATTAAGAGTCTATATACCTCACAGCAATGCTTCTAAAATTAAAAAGTTTTTCAAATTCAAGGCTACAATACCTACCACAGATTAATTCACCCAAAAGTTTCTATCTAAATCCAAAAAAATGTCAAACGAAACAACTTAATAGCATCCCACATACAAAATAAACGGAACACTTCGTGATTCCATTGTGAGCAAAAAAGAAATTTAATCATGAGAAACAATAATAACGACTTCTAAGAAATTAGACTGAGTAAGTACAGGAGCCACGCAACTTTAGCTTACTTGTTATTTTTTGAATACCACCGTCTATTATTCGCAATTAAAACTCTACTCTACTTTCCTTTAAATAAAGTTGATTTTAGGATAGCGTTTGTGAGTGATTTCACTATTGTTAAGGCTGTATGACTATCAATTATGTCCATAGTGTGTATGAGAGAGTGCATTGTGATCGAACAGTAGCTTTCATTCCGATTGAAAATTAAAGAACCGATATAATTTGAGATGAGGCTTTAGTGATGTGACTGTGAGTAAATCATTAATTTTGTTATCAAAAATCTTACCTTATGTTATTATAGTTAATTAAAGTAATATTTCATTTACGATGTACAAAAAAAAAAGAGTTTAAGTCTAAGTTTGTCCTAACGAATGTGAAAAATAAATTTCTTTACTTAAAATTCCAACTTGCTAGCGTTGCGAACTATGCATAATTTATTTATTTTTCGTTAAATTAGAAAATTAAAAATAGCCTACAAATTAGTTGACATTGCTAACTAAAAGTTAAGAACCTGTATCTCGAGCTGGACCTTCATAGACCGTATCTATTCGATATTCAATCGATTCACCGCAACTAACTCGATAGCACCTCATCACTAGCGGTTGGGCATTAACACGTCACTCTAGAGATGATAATAGCCCAGGAGCTGTGCCCCAGTTAATTGTTTTAATAACTTCCTGTGTCAAAATAACAAAAGAGCGATGCGGTATTAACAAAACGGGTAATGACGCTGCCGTGGTAGACAGCTCCCGGACTATGTTCATATTGTGATACGTGGACTTTGATGTGTTAGATTTTTTGTTCAGTAGTGATTAAGTTTTTGTTACTAGCAATTAATTATGTTCTATTATATTGAACTTTAGCAGATTTTAATTATTTGAGGGTTCCGTGTCAGAATGGTGCTAACGTAACTGTCTGTTAAGACTGTATCTCATAAACTGTAAAAGGTTGAGAGTTGAAAAAGTTTTGCAGATTATATATTACTATGGCCCTTCTAACAACAAATAATAAAAATAAAATAAAGTTAAACGTATTTTTTGTGTGTAGTGTTAATTATTGGACAGTGGTACGAAACTTTTCAAATGTGAGTCTGGAACGCACTTGGCCGGATTTTTTTAGATTTTTTCTTTTTCTGAAAATAGGTAGCAAAATATATTATTAATAAATAACATAAGTACGAAATCCCTTAACCATTAATAATTTTGTAAATGTTGCGTGGATTCATTGATCTGACAGTTAGTAAATCTTTGTGGATCATGCGTAATGTATTCAAACAATGTCTAATGTGGCCCTGATTCTTTTGATCACAAAGAGAACTGAATATTTTGCTATGTTTTACTTGAAATAATATAACAACGAGAGCATTATCAGCAGCGTACTGCTGCTCATGAGCCTAAATATTAGTGGCCTTACTTTAATTGCTAAAGTTCATCGAAATATATTAATCAAAAAAAAAAAAAAACTTTATTTCTAACAAGTAACATCCATAGTTAGTAAGCAAGATTCATATAATTATTTTTGTAACACATAACATCACGCCTGTAATCCCCGAAGGGTTAGGCAGAGGTGTATTCATTATACACATAGTACACCCATATTTGGCCAGTAATGTTAAAGTCCTATGTAATAGGGGGCGAGCCTATTTTTATAAACCTTAGAGAATTATTGAATACTAGCAAAACCCCCCGGTTCCGCCCAGGTGCAATGTAGATACTAATTAAATGTATAACCCTTCCCCTTGAACACTTCCTACAGATGGACGGACGTTGGAAGCGACTTTATTTTATACTATGCAGAGATTTTGTGACCATGTTGTTTCCAGAGGTTTCTCCCAATATCACAAAGTATCGGAAAATCGTACCCCCTTATTTTTGTCTTCAGAATGGAGCTGGAGATCGCCGGTACACTACAGAGCAATGAGGCAATTTCTATCAAAATTTTGGCCTGTTAATTATTTACTACGTTTTTGTAAAAAGCGCTTTTGTTTACCATCTCTTTTTTCCTTGTTAGTAAAAGACAGCTATACATTTTCGGCCAAACTTCCCTGTCTAACAGAAAATCGAATTCTTCGTTTGAACCGGTGAGTCTCCCAATACGAACACGGAACAACATCTACAATTAAATTGGAATCATTACCGTGCCCACCTACTTACATGGCAACAAATAATAAATAATTGCGCACTAAATAAATATCCGTATACATATATGTATGTGTGTGTATATGTATGTATATTAACTAAATCAATGTAAGTACGGTTAGAAAGTTTTTGTAAGTAACGGATTATTTCAATTATAATTGTCATTACATGCATTGGTTCATGGGATTTGAACTTTTTATTCGTGTACTTGGCCGCAGTAGACTAACACGGAACATAAAAGTTATATGAAGTAAATGATACAATTGTTATTTATTATACAGTCATTAGCTTCTAACAATTAATTAAATTATACGATATAAAGGATCATTAAATTGGGACAACTAAGAATGTATTTCGAGCATCTCTTTTTTCAGTAAAAACAAAGTCGTGTCTCGTTGTCTGTAAGTTTAGATCTTTTAAACTATGGAGCGGCGATTGATACGATTTTTATCAATACATAGAGTGATTTAAAAGAAAGTTTAATACGTATGGTTAGTATTTACATTGCATCTTCGTGAACCTGGGGCGTGTCGCTAGTATTAAATATTCAGTTAATCATTAAATGTTACAAACAACTACTTCTAACATAAACACAATATTATTTAAACGATAAAGGTGTGTGCTTTAATAACTAATGAATCTTCAAACATATAATATTATAGACATAACATACAATGTTGCTAATTACTAATTAAAAACAGCACTAAAAACAAATCGCCATTAAAGCCGCCATCACAATAATTAATAACATTTTTTATAACAATTACAACATAATGACATATGTTATTACAATGTTGCAACGGCCTGACCCAACATGTATAATGCACTAACCTAAGGAAATAATTCGCCTGGCCCAAATAACAAGCGAAAAGCGATAATTATTGTTATTGTTAAAAGCTCGTAAAACAGAATCAAAGAGAATCTATCTTTGATCTGTTTCGTAAGTGTTAAAGATGAAGTAAGTATGTTAGAATAACTACACTTTATTGTAAGAATTTTCATTAAAAATTTATTCGCGTCATAATCGTGTGTGGGTGAAATTAAATTATTATCAAAAGAACCCATTTACAAAGATATACAGTAAGTTAGTGACTAACAATTTGTGCAAATGGCATATAACGGTGTCTGAGAAATATAATTTTCGTAATTTATATCTTGATTATACGAAGATTGAGTGCAAATTAGATATTTTTTTTTAAATAGCTAGGTTTTTTTGGTACTTCTTTGCTGAAACTGTCTTATAAATGTAAACATGTTGCTGTAATGTGCGTCATGGAGCTCTCTTATAATCCAGATTTCACTAATGAGTTTTTCAGCATTAACGAATTACTCATATCCGCAATAACAGACTATTATTAATGCATCTGTTTTTAGCGATATGAGAAGGAAATCATTAAAACTAAATCATAAATTATGATGTACGATATTTTTATCATATCATATTAATCAATACTGTTTTTTAATTATAATTACTGCTTCATTTTTTTTAAATAAATAGACCAAGTATATTTTTTAAACGAAATCAAAACTACATAACTACGTTTTAATTAAGTGTTGCCACAGTAATTATTAGACAACTTTTCATTAAATTATTTACTTAATTTGAAATTATTGCTGAAAATATCATTCTGCAAATGTTGCTCGGATTTGCTGATACTTGGTTAAATCACATCTATTATTTGGATAAGTAAGTGTAGAAAAAAGTCTTTAGGATGTTTTAATGAAGACTTTGAAAATGGTCCTCATGTTCATGATCATGTTCATGTTTTAATATATAAGGACTTTATAAAAAGTCCTCGCGTTCATGTTTTAATACGTGAGGTCTTCATAAAAAGTCCTCGCATCTTGCAATGACTCAAATATTTTTACAGGGAAAGTGTTGTCGCCCTTAGCCTATAACTTGACCCAATAGCCGCAAGGAAGGAAGGCCTCGTCAGACCAGGAGCAACAATTGAGAAGGGCTCCGCGTCACGGGACGATGGCCGACACCGCAATTATAATTACTGCTTCCTTCTCAACTTGTAACGCCGATTTAACTAACACGTGTGCCGTTTTGACTTATTCATTTGTTTTTAATAAATTGTTGAATATAGAGAAGCAGGAAAATGTTATATAATTCGCAAGGAAATGACGTTACAAATGTTATGATTACGTTTTTGTATTTCCTCATGTAAATTAAAACATGGTTTCCGTTAGTTGATTTGAATATATGGTCCCTGGGAAATTTATGATAAGTGAATAATATTAATAAGTGCCATAAACATTTATAAATAATAACTAATATATACCAACTAATATTTTTGTCTTTATTTCCTGTTTTTCGTAGTTTTTTAGGGTCCTCCATCACAAACGCGTCTGCTGAAAGTGAGGTCCTAAGTTCGAGTTCTAGGTCGGGCAAAGTGTTAATAGTTTTTTCTATTACTTTCTGAGTACCTTTGTAGTTCAGTAAGCACGTAAAATTGTTAGTCCTGCTCCTGACCTTTCCTCGGTCGTGTCTGATTACCAGTCTATCAGACTATGAGAGTGAAGGAAGAAAGAGACCACCTATTTTTGTACACACTCCTGCGTAATAGGCTAGTCTCAATTGAGATCAGCCGTCGTGACTGAAATTTGGTCAAAAAATATTATTTATTGTTTAATTCCTAAGCGTAAACATCGTAAGTTATTGTTAAGCAGACGTCAAATACAGTATTTCCTTCCCATGTAAAGTACGCAGTTGTAATATCTTTGTCCTGATTGACCTTAGGAATTGTAAAGCATACAACATAGCTGTCTATAAATGTATAAAATAATTATACTGGCGTTGCCGTATCCCTTTTAATCTCATAAGTACTAACCTATTTATCAAAAGAAAAATAATTAGCTCAGAAGTCCCACGTGGAATAATTGCGTGGAACTGGAACCTTTTTTTAAAATTTAATATATGTATATTAAATTTTAAAAAAAGGTGCAGGTACAGTTACAGGTACAGTATCCTACTTAATATAACCCAGAGAAGCCAAATAATAATAATACCAGCCAATTACTATTCCACTGTTGGGCCTCTTCTCATACAAAGAAGACACGAACATTGATCATTACGCTTTCTTGTCTATTTTAAGTCCAGGTTTCCTCACAACGTTTTCCTTCACCGTTGTCAGTGATTTCTAAGATAACCTTAAAAGTACCTACATATGAACTGAAAAAGTCACATTGGTATTAGCAATCAAATTTGCATCGATTGTTAATTAATTGAATATATACATTATTTAGAAGCCTCATAACAAAAATAAAAAAGCATAAAAACAAAAACAGAAAGTAAAATTAAATTGCATCAAAAAATTCACCCGCATTGCCGACCACTGGACATGTGCCCAAAACACTGGCCGCATTGCCACGTTGGATGGCAATGCTTAACCTCTGGCCAAGGTAATAACCAGCCCTTATTGACCGCCATCATCGTCATATGAGCCAAACGACGTCCACTGCTAGATATAGGCCTTCTAAAGATATCCACTATGACCGGTCTTGTGCTGCCCGCATTCAGCTGTTTCCCGCGACCTTGACGTCATATAGTTTGAAATGGAACTTCTCTACTTACCTCCCCTATGTCAGGTAATACAATGTCTATAACCCTTCAATGCAGCACGTGCTATGACCTCGATCTATTGAGATGATGAAAGCCCTTAATTACCTTTGTCTACACACGTGTTTAGCAAAGGAAACAAGAATTAAAATGGCCGCTGCGCAATTGTTGCGTCCTTTTTAAAGACGAAATTACATATTTGGTGCGTAATAATTTGTTTTGTGTCGCGCTAAGTCCAAATATTTTTGAATGTTGATCTTTGTTTGATGGAAGACAATAGTTTTTTGTTCTTTGTAAGTTTAATTAAGTGTGTTTAACTATCATCCGGTGAACTTTGCCCCACGTCAAAATTTCCCCTGGACTAATAAGACTTATAAGTCTAGTCATTTTCGAGCTTTTGCGATATTAACGCATGAAAAATTATTTTTTATGGTTTAAGTTCACAACAAATACCTCATCTATCTACTAATCTTCTAAACATAAAAGTGAAAGGTTAGTCACTCACTCATTACGAAATATATAAAACCGCTTGACGTATAAATAATATATGAAAAGGCAGGAAGGTAGTTTATGATAGTTAGTAGACGTCTGCTAAGAAAGGATTTTCCAAAATTCACCCCTTAGGGTATGAAACTGGGGTCCGCAGTGTGTATGGAGAAACACAATTAGATCGCCAATAACTGACATTTACGCGGACGAAATCGCGAGCAGATTCTAGAAAAAAACATTTAACTAATGTAAAATGATGACATTCATGTACATTACTAACAGAAGTCAACAAAAATTAATCCATCATTTATTATTACAACTAATTCTTATAATCACAAGTATGATTACCTGCAAAATAAAATTCAACTCCTTATAATGCATTCCTATAAAGTCGTCAAGGTAGAAATCAAGAAATTACAGACCACGAATGAAAACATTACATTACGAACAGACTTAAAGTCATTAACCATAGTACAATAAATACTACTAAACGCATAATTAATGTCCATACATGTATATGAATAATTTATCTTTGTATGAAAGTAACAATTAAGTTAAACCGACAATCGTAAGGGTCTCTCGTAGTAATTGTGGTTTCTTCGTGTGATGACATATGTATTGTACCACAATATGTGCTAATTGCATATTACAAGAAAAACATTGTATGGATGCTATCTACTTATGTTACATTATAATTTAACAGACACTTAACGCCAATTACATCTAACAACCTTACTTATACTGCTTACAAAGATGCACATTTGAATATGAACCTTATCACTCAGTGTTAAAGTTCTTGTTTGTAGATGGTGGTTTGTATAGTATATGTAAGTTTTGAAGACGCTAGGGAAAGGGGAAGGCATATTTCTTGATAAATTACAATAGAATTTTAATGTATTCCACTATGAGTGGGTAATGCTTTTATAATTTGTTTGTTTTATTGTCTACTTTGCATTTTATTGTATTTAATTGGAGCCATTTGTATTCTTAGATCGGTTTAGGGTTCTGTGTAACTGAAAGTAAATGTTGATTTTGTTTTTAAAACTCTTTTGTTAAACGCAACATCATTCTGTATTATCTATATGTATATTCGGTTCAATTTTGCATACTTGTCAAATTCAATAAGGTAAGTATGCTAGCGATTCTCTATACAGATCAACTGCACGCACACAGTGATAAAGTCGCGCGACACTGCTAACCGTATACGCAAAAGGGCAATTCTGTTCTCTAAAAGAGTTATATTTTGAAATGTTATCAAACATAAACTTCTAAAAATGCAATAACTTATTAATTATTGACCAGGTATCGTAATTTTATACCTATGGTTTGTTAAGTTTTTTATGACAATCTTCTGATAGACGAAAATTGCACCTTGTATGCGTAAGCAAACAGATACACGAATGTCTATCTAAATCAAAACGTTATAGAGTCTTATATAGCTCTTTAAATTTATACATTTAGTGCCAGATTTCTGAGGCGTTAGAGCAGTGCGGGTGTCGGACTGTACACGGACTGCTGTCTTTTTTTTTTAGGTGGATACGTCGAGAACGCCGTACAATACGGGCACCGTACACGCACGACCGGCAGGACGACAACCGTCACGTGTCAAATGTATGCACAAAATACAACTGAAAAAGCCCTTAGAAAAATATGAACTTTAAGAATGTTATTGGTACGGAACCTTTTCAGTATAGTTTTATTTTCGTACATGACACTCACTTTCTACGGCTCAAGCTGTAATAATGCCCTATTGAATTAAAAGCCTATTGTTATTCTGAAGTAATTATGTGTAATAAACTAAACGATTTGTTTATTGATATACGATCTGATCAATTAAAATTAGATTAGATTAATGTTATGATAAGGTAATTTTAAAATTTAGATTGAAAGGTAAAATAATTTCGTTTTAGCGGGTCAATGAAAAGGTCGTTTTAGATTGTTAGTTTATTAGACAGCATAATCTTTTAAGTCAAAGTCAAATAATTTGTTTCAACTAGACCATTCAAAGGCACCTTTAAACGTCATTATACAAGAAAAAAGAATTAATCTATAATAGTTTTCTTTTTTGTGGAATAAATTATATTATATATTTATAGTTACCCCTTCCGCAAGGCGCTTTCCTACGGAGAACAATGGGGAAGAACTCCATAATGTTTTATTAAATGTTGTAAACAGGTTCATACGGGATTACACGTGAATACGATGCACCTTGCATAAAAATTATTATATTTTCGTATGTTGATTAAGAACTTTAAAACTGTTTATTTATTAGCTTACTAGGTTTTGCTCGCCGCGTAAATGTCGGACCCCGGTTTCATGCCCATAGGGGATGAATTTTGGAAAATCCTTTCTGAGCGAACGTCTACAAACTATGAACTGTCGAATTTCATATTAATACGTCAAGTGGTTTTCGATATTTCGTAATGAGTAAGTGCCTTTCGCTTGTAAAATAATAGATGAATATACTATAGGTATACTGTAGTACAATAGTCATTCAGTAAAATATTCATTCGCCACAGAGACAAAATCAACGATCCTAAAGAGACACTGATTATCATTGCATAAACTCATTCACCAATGAATCACGCTCCACACTATAAATTAACGACATTACCTGACAAAGAGCAAGGAAATGAACAGTTTATTAAAACTCACGTAGTTGAAGACTTGTCGGACCTCTCAGAAGGCTTAATTGTGGCTTTACATCGACTACAAAACGGCTAATTGTAGCTTGAAGTGCTTATTGTGAGAGTTTGTTGCGGTGAAGATAGAGGTTGCATGGAAGCGGCATTGATTCTGTGATTTGATATTTTACAATTTTATAAGACTCATTTATGCTATTCACATTAATCTAGAAAATATCAGGACTTGTACAAAGATATTCGTATACGAAGACTTGTACGGAATCCATATGAAAACGAAAGGTCTACTATTTATTTAGTCACTGACTAAACACGAAATCTCGAATACCATTTCACTTGTGAAGTTAAAACTTGACAGATAGATAGTTTATAGCTGGGAAATCTCAGCTCTAAACGATGGTGACATATTAAGGGGGTCCTGAACTTTCACACTAGTCTTTCATAAAATCAATAGGCAAAAGAAGATTTTTAGCGTCAATAATATTTCGTCATATTAGATAAAGCATTATGTGACACAATGCTAAAAGCATCCACAGGCTTACTGACCAGGCTTTGGGAGAATTAACTAAAATATTTAAACGGATGCACATGAAAAGTCAGTAAATAAAATTATTTAGAAAAGTTTAATTATTTTCTTCTCATAATGAAATCACCTCTACGCTACGTGTCACTTCTAGTCGCTTGTATCCATGTTCCTCGTTGTACTGGGTACCTGTGAATTCGTACCTTCCGGCGAAATGTGTGTGAGACCGCAACGAGGATTGCAGCGAAAATTAACAATTTGCATTGACTCTAGTAATTAAACGGGCTTATTTGGCCTCGGGTCTGGTTTTTTACTGGTTAATAACACATTAATGTATTGTATTCATGAATATAATGTTCCTTTAAGTTAAATAAACGTTTCAACACGACTAAATGAGATATAAATTACTTTAAAAGAAATATCAAATAGCAGTTGGAAATTACAAAAAACTTTAAATTTTACTAACAGGCCTCATTTAGGTACTGGCTTATATATCCGCGTAAATGTCGCTTATCTGCATTTTTTTTGCATGGATCCTTAATTAGCCTAATTACACCTTATAATATCAGCTATGTGCCAGTGAAAGTCCCGTCAAAATCGGTCTATTCGTATTGGAAAATCAAAAATTTGTTTTTTTTTTTATCATGTAATATTAATTTTGTCAAACGGCTGTCATACGTGGATCTTTGACAGTCGTTACGAGTCGTCAGAAGCTTGAAAGTCTGACAACCAGTCTTACCTAGGGGTATCGTATTACTCAGTTACTGGTTTGTGGAGGTCAGATAGGCAGTCGCTCCATGTAAAATACTGGTATTCAGCTGCATCCGGTTAGACTGGAAGCCGACCCCAACATAGTTGGGAAAAGGCTAGGCTGATGATGATGATTAATTTTGTCAAAAATCAGTTATTTTTTAAATTACAAACAGACCTTTTTTTCATGCATAAGTTTGAATTCTTAAGTAATTTCCAATACGAGCGATTAGAACATGTTTTTTTGGTGTCTTATTCATAAACTAACGAAGGCAAGTAATGCATCATACCCACTCAACCATTGACACTATAGAAATCAATTACAATCCCATTCCGCGAGCTAACGTTGTGCCATTGAGACGACTAAACAGGTCCACTTAATGGCTTTAGACTTACTGCTGTCTTCCATTGTCTCATTAAAGCACCCTGAATTAAAACGAGAAGATAAAAGTAAGTACGTACTGTAGTGGCTCTGATTGATGCAACCTCATTTAAGTTGTCAATGTTTATGAGATAATTGCTATTTTAAAATAAGAATGTCTTGACAGACCGTCACTACGCTTGACGGGAATAGATATAAAATAAAAACAAAAGAATGATTGAATATAAATGAAGTCTACGTAAAATGTAAGTATTTTTAATCAGTGTTCTTTATGAATTGTACATAATAATAATTGTTTATAATTTTAAAATTACTATAGTATAGTATGTATATTGTTTCAAAATGTTTAATCACAGTAGATTGAAATACTTCTGGTGCATGTAGTCGCTACTGTACCCACTAACCTTACCATAAGTAAGTACTGTATGGCTGTAGTTTAGATAGAAAATTTTATGAACAGAAAATTCTGAAAATAATACGTTGTGTTTTCCCAAAATATCAGTGAAATAAACAAGAAAGTTATTCCAAAATTACAATACGACACCTAAGGCTTAGTCTAGATTTATAAAACTGTTGAACTTTTTTCTATGACTTCATTCTCAGGATTTAGAATCATCTACTGACAAAATAAATATACAACTAAAATATGATTTTATTGTGCATTTCAGTACAGTTTATTAGCTTATCTTGTTGAAACACTAAATATTTTTGCTAAATGCATTAAACAACCTTGTTAATAATGTACTAAGCTTAATGTCGAAATAAATCTCATCCATAATTCACGTCTATGAATAAAATTAAATGGATTTTTGTAAACAATTGAGAATTCGTACGTCAGTGTGATGACTTTTTCAGTCAAACGCCGACTTTTCTTAGAACTTGTAAGAAATCACTAATAAATCTTGATTTGATTTATGTACCTATTTCTATTTAGTGTTTTTTAGGATATGACGTAATTTGAACTGTTTAATGAAGATCTCGTTGGCTGGAAACACACTCTGGAGTTGACGTGAATACTTACGAATGTTCTTTGAAATAGATCAGGGGCTACCAATCTTTTTTATTTTACACCTTTACGGATTTTTTGACGCCTTTCTATATGAAGGTATTTGTGTGTAGCGTTAACAGACATTGAGATTACTTTATTTATTTTAAACTAAATTAATAAATTGTGTGTAAGAAATAGAGCTTTTTCTTCTTAATTTTTGTTTTTATTGATACGTTTGTTTTGTTTTCTAAATCAAATAGCCAAAGACCTTTGCTTTGCAGTGGTTTGGTGAGAAAAATGCGTTAATTTATAATCTGAAAAGGGGTCATTGTACTCATCATTATGAACACCTATTACTATGGGACTAACACTACTTGAACAAAAATGCTTTACCTACAGCACGATCATAGTATATGGAACAGCTGTTTTTTACATGATTTCAGGGTTGGTCCTATAGTAAAAATTGTTCATAATGATGAGCACAGTGACCCCTTTTCAGGTTTTTGGCAAATTAACTATCAACCTGTATATTCCATCTGGAAACCAACTTGAGATAACATTTAATTTAGTTCCCTACTTCACTAACTTGTCAGCTCATCGCTTACTTGCCATAGTAGGCTTCAGTCGAAGTCTATCGCAATTAAACTTTACTACAATTAGTTGCCCTCCATTACATCAGAGACTAGATTCTGATTGAATCATTAAAACTTAATGCATTGTAGGTACTTAAGGAGGTACGAGTATTTCTCAATTATTGCAAATTGGTTTAGATTCATGGAAAAGCGCACCTGTGGCTGACTTTGAAATCACTTATCTTTAAGTGAATGTCTTATATGAGGGGCCTAAGGAATCATCTGTTCCTATTTGAGAAGGAATGCTAGCAAGGAACAATAAATCTGATGTTGTGGGATCTTGAGGTCGTGCGACTTCTTCGACTGCGATACTATGGTTTCTAGAACCAAAATCAACACGAAAATAAACTAAAAAATCAAACAATCTGTTGATCAACTGAATTGTCAACAGCCAATCGGATCAGAGAGATTGGTTTTGACATTATTTTCAAGTACTTTTTTGTTTCTAGAGGAAGCCTGGTTACCGAGATATACTAAAAAAGAAGATTGCTTCAACCATTAGTTATATGGTCTGGGAAAGTTTGAATCTACTATAGAATTAAGTACCTAGGTACCTGCCTAATGAACCGAAGTTAAAAATAAGTAATAAAGAAACAAGAAAGTATACTGTTTTACTTCCTGCCACAGATTTGTATGATTAAACAATCTTTTTTAAACAATTCCGCTACACGATACCAAAGCCATGCAACTCCTGAAAGCGAGACGACCACTAGAAAAACACCGAGGCAACGCAAATGAAGCAAACAAAAAACGTTGAAATTAAAATGTCACTTCTCGTTTTGCTTATTCCGTAAGTCTGCCGTGATTGATAAGTACTTACATAAACCATAGTACTTACTTACATACCAGTTTCTCTGAATTAATGAGCCAACCGATGTTTCCCTTTTACCACAAAATGAAGAGGATCTTTCATTTTTTATTCTATAATAATGATAGACTCCCCCAAAAATGATAATAAGAATAATTTCATCTGTTCCGACACAAAACCGAAATAAACATAATTAACAAACAAGATATTATTACGAGTTTTTATAATAAGTGTCAATTAACCCTTACAATGCAGCGTTGGGAGAAAATAAGTCCTTTTTGTTGCGGTTTTAATTGTATTATTATTCTTTTTATCTTTTTTAATAATTAGCTTTGCGGTTTCGGTTCCGACGCGAGTAGCGTCCTCTTTGTTGAATTAATGATAACATGATTTTTGGTAATAAAAGAACATTTGGCAAGTGTAATATAAACTACGTAAGAATAACGACAGCTACATGTCGCTTGAGGTTAAAATAATTTACAGATGATTGACAGTGACAGGTGGTTAAGTAAGTAGGTACATTGTGATGGAAAGTGTAAATGAAATAATGTACTTTGCTGTATAATTTGCAAAACAAATAATAACTTGAATGATATTACGTTAAAGGTGTGCTAGTAAAAGAAACATGGCTGATTAAAAACATCTAATTTATTTCGAAAATACTTTTACGAAAACAAAAAAACAAACGTCATTATTGAGTGTTAATTCAGAAGGTTTCTTTTTCCCTACTCTTATCTAAAATCTTTATCTTTTATCACAATAACGTACAACGTAATTCTACTGATAGATAGACAACAACCACCTTCGGTCTGTTATTATACAAAATAAACTTCGCACCTCCCTATCTAACCCTAAATCGCGGAGGCGGTACCTTAATGACTGCTAATGAGTGTTTTTATTATTTCACTGCTGTAAAATAATTTCTTATACGGCGCCTCTTTATACCTAGATAAACATCGAAACTCGCTTTACACCTCAATCTGATAATCGAATTAATGCTCTCATACCATTTCACGCTGTTTTATTGCTTTTTGTGTTGTTAATACCGCCGGTTTTTGACTCGTAATTTCGGGTTATCAGTGCATTCGATTGAATTGATCTCGATTTTTTGGGCACTTTGTTCCGAATGATATGAAGTTTGCTGTTATTTATGAGACTGTGTTTAGTTTCGAGGTTGATGAAACGGAAAATAAAGATAGGGAGTATTAATAGAGAGTGCTAGTACTTACCTAAATATATTTAGTAGTACCTAAGTATATTAGTGTTAGATATTTTCCGATGGATTAGTTTATAAATTATGCTTAACGAGAACTTGTGTATACCATTATTAGAAAATAAAATAAGTACCGAAAGGTAGGTGTGTATTGTGGCCGAGAAAAAGAAGAATAGGTATATATTTTAAAATATTTGCTAATAAGTTCTGCAAAACAGCCTCATTTCCATTCAAAGAAACATCCGGACAACAAAAAATAAAACAAAATAAAAGAATAAATCAGAATTATTACTTAAATGACCGCCACCAAACACCTTGCAATGCTTATTAAACATCATCAATAACGTACTATACTTAAGAATTCGTACGCACCAGAACCGAATAATCTCGAGTGGCGATCGTCAGATCCCCGAACAAGATAACCCTACCGCGCCCAAATAACCTAACTTTTAACCAAAATGTGCGTATAATGAGGGACTATTTAATTCGGTATGTTTATCTTTTGTGTTATAACAACCGTACGGTGTTGATGTACGTTAATAACATGTAATTTTCATTTCTCGATTTCCGAAACCTGTTCGACATCGTCTAATAAGTCAGAAAATTTTCTGCTTCCCTGAATTTTTATGAGTATATTATGTGCTATAATAAATACTTACAGTTCCTTTGTTTTTGCTGGTGCCTTCAAATTATTTTGGCACTGTCCGTGCATTAGAAGAGGACGGACTGAGTGATTTTATGACTATACACAATGTTACCTCTTATGCTTGGTCTACATTAGCGGGTTACGGCGAATATTCGTATGAACGCGATTAAGGTGGCCAGGTAGATCGTTGCAACGCGCAGTATTCTGGTGAAGACGATGTAATGTCGGGGCACTGTCGGTAAACTGGCGCGCATCATAGGAATTTGCCGCGACAATATTCGCTTGTGTGTCAACTAACACTCTTCAATCACTCCATCTTCGCCCGCTAATGTAGCCCCAGCATTAGAATCTCAGTACATAGGTACAATGTTGTACGTTTAACACTGATGATTCTGAATAGACGTTTATAGTTCGTTCTACATAAACAGGAGAATTAACTAGCTGTTCTACGGGTTGTGTTCAATAATGTAGTAAAGATTAAGGCATTAGAAATGTACGGCTGTGTATGTAAAATGGCTGATCGATTGGCAGCAGCCGATCAGCGTTTGTAACAAATATTTGTATGGCCTACAGGTTGACTGGCTCGTTGGTCTAGTGGTCACAAATTGCGACTGCTGAGCATGATGTCTTGGGGTTCAAATTCTAGGTCGGGTAAAGTGATAATGAGTTTTTCATCAGGAATTCCTCAGGAGCAGCCTCGGAGTCTGGTTGATGGCAATAGGATCGCCGCTAATTAGATGGGACTTAAACATAACTAATGAAATGTAGGTACACTTCTGCCTAATTCTTCAGGGATCACAGCCATAATGTTATGTAAGTATGTACAGGTAATTGTCACGCGTCTGGTTGTTTGAGTATTTGAACTTAAACATTGGAAAACAAGTTTGGGGCATCGGCACAAAAAATATCCATCGTTTCATCTTTTCTTTAAATTTTACTCCAAACTATTTAATAATGTACAAAATTTTCCTCAACTCTCCGACTTACCTACAGAAATTTTAAAAACATAGATACCTAAATATAAACAAAACTAATTTCCATTTCCCGCTTCAAATGGCATAAAAAATGGCTATCGATTAGGAGTACGTCTGAAACTGGTACAACATTACATAATTAGCCCTCGATCCCATTCGTATCTGCTACACGAGAAAACATTTGCTCGATGTCTGTATCGATTAATAAAACAAATAACAGACAAAACTACACTTACGTAGTCCCGGATCTCCAAATAGACATCGATTCCGGAAAAAAAACATCGAGACGGTAATATAGTTTTAAAATTAATCAAAGCTTGTCACACAAACAATAACTCATGTCCATTCGGAATAAGAATCTAATTCTTAGATCCAATGTAACAGCTAATGTTTTTTCAGTTGGCAATCTCAACACAGAAATTATTTTCGTTGCAAAGTGACTAATGTAAGAACAAGAATTAATTACCATGTTCAACCAAATCCAACTAGCCCAAAGTATCTGAGGAAAATGACAGATATATAAGGCGCCGAAAAGCTGCGCGCACGCAACTCGCTGATCTAATTTTAAATAGTATTTACATCGAGCTATCGGGAGCAGGTAATTAATACAATCTTTGTTAGAGGGTAATTTGCCAGATCTAATGCCGGCGTGTGTAATCTTCAAAGGGGATTTAGAAACACGCGTTCTAATCTATTTTAGTCGTGTTCTGAAACAGAGAAATATTTACAATCTCTCTGGAACACTTCGGCGCATCCGACGGTCGTTATGCGCGAACGCATCGATACTGACTCAGTCGCGGGATTTGATTGAGATGAGTCGTGATGGAGATGCCTCATTAATGTCGGTCGGTACATTCCCCAACACAACTATCTTTTGTATAATCGACGTTACTCCTCTTATGCCAATACAAAATGCATCGAATTCCAAATTAAAAACGTTCACGTCAACATTCTCATTTCGTGTTGTGATTGACAGAATTATAGTTCTAACATCCATTAGAATTGTTATTAAAATTTTCAAATTAGTGAATGTCATTCGGTGTATTTACATTTTATTAGCATCATCAAAATTACGACCAGTTCTTATGCCTTCTGCAGAATGTGTGTTTTTTATTGTGTCTAGAATTTGGCTTGCAGTGTTGGACTGTTGAAATTATTTCATTAATCTCCTTGGCGGTTGAACATATTTTTAAATCTGTTCTTGACACCTAATTTGTCATGGATTTACTTCAGTTGCTTTTAATTATTTTAATTATACTTTAGAGATTTTGCGTGTGTTTATTTGCTTCCGTCATCTCTATCCATTTTACTTCGTGTGTCGTTTTGAAGTTTAGTTGTATTGAAATTAGCATGGAACCGCGATAAATTTGGTATAAATACTGTATTACTCAGCCGAGGCTGGTCCGACTCCACAATTTGTCAATTTTACTACCGTGCCGTGGGCAGACGCAGCCGGTAAATCATAATCACACAATCACAGTCATTTCAGTATTAAGAATCCTCCTAACAATATTATGTTCCCGAATTTATTTTGTCACTTTGCTTCTCTACCCACGCTAGAGGTAATTAAAAACGGAAATAAACAGAGCGCCTCGAATCGTAAAAAGAGTATCTATGTCGGTTATAAATGAGTACAGATGAACGTAGAAGCAATAAAACTGATTCAAGTCACAGAAATAAATCTTACGAGTGTTCGAAAGTATAGGTGAGAATATTCGGGAGTTTATTGTAATGTTCCCGTTGATATTCGTGCCAAAGTGAACCGTCCACCGAGGAATGCCGTTAAAAAGATTTCGATCTAAACGCCACGTGTTATCGAATCTGGAACTACGGGTAGGCAAGTAAAACGTTCCGTTTATGATGGAACAATAAAATTTTTGGAATTTGCAATAAATAAGGCTGAGAATGATGAAGAAATAAACAACGTAGTCTGGTGCGTTAGTGCGCAGATTGGAGAGCATGATTTACTGCCGTATAATGCTTCGGCTCGCATTAAACCGTGCAATATCTAAATGGAAGTGTAACCGCTCTATTCATTTGTTAGTCTCAGCGCCACCGCCGCCGCCACACTCATTATAATTGGTAAGTCATTGTGGGGGTCGTTTGTATCACTATTTCCAAAGCGTTGCAATAAAAATTGGTCCAGATTCCACATCGAAAATAAGACGTTTTTTGGTCGTCTGCCAAGTTCATTATGAGCGTTCATGAAATTTCACATTTGAATTATTTTACTGTCTGACTTATGGCCGTTACTTAAATATTTGGTAAACAGTAAAAATATAGCTCTGATCGATCAAATTTAATGTGGTGAGCTAAAATAGCATGTTTAAGTGGATCACGGCATTATATCATGAGATCGGCGTACAAATTTAATATTTTAACACAATGCTTGACATAAACACATTATTTCTAAAAAATAACAATTTACACAAATGCATCGCAAAGAAAATTCCTGGAATCATCCAAAAAGTTTATATTATGATGCAAATAAATAATGTGTTCGGCAACGGCATAGAATGAACGCAGCGGAATATTTAAAACGCAATTTAAATAACGAACGTTATCGTTAAACAATAACAGTAGTAAGGGAAGAGTTAATGTGGGTACCAAACGTACATATAACAAAGCGATGGACATTGCATAATTCCAGTTTGCAATATGCAAGCCAACAATAGAACAGAACATTATGAATCATCTCCGCCTGATCCATTCGCCAGTCGAAGATTATCGAACTAGAACACTAACACTTGCGGGATGCATTAAAACGCACGTGAACCTAATTTACGCTTGCAAATAATCCCCTGGACGCAGCCAAGTTTAACAAAGTAGTAGTTGATGCATCAAACGATATGACATTTGTGGCTAATAAGTTGTAGACATTAAAATATCTGCTCTCGCATCCGCGTGAACAAAACGCGATGGTAACACCACCCTTATTTATAGTATGCCATCTGTCAGATCGTAACCGTTCCAATTTCAAATTCAAACAGTGTTCTAATTGGATTGTATTTTTGTTTAAAGTGCTTCTAATAAGGTGGCTGGAATCACGCACATTGTTACAACAATCACAAACACATGGAAGTGTGTTTATGCGTTCGCAATTAGATCGACCATTGATGTATAGGTGTTCGGTTAGAGTGTGCGCGTCCGATTGAGAAGTAACACGAGGAATGGATCTGGAACTGATTAGCGCGCGCCTGTGTTAGTTAATACGCGCTCGTGAATAGATTTCTATGTGTTGTTGAGCATTAAGTATGCTTTGGATTTTATTATTTAATGATTCATCTTAGGGTTATAGAAATAGTCAGGAATGCTCGCGCCGTTCGCGTTGAAAAGCCAGTAATAATAGAATATTGGCGCATCTGCCCCACTGTATATGTTTTAATGTTATTACTCTCCTGCTATATGATATTTCGTTCCAGGTTTATTTTAAGAGTGTTTTATGTTTTTAATTGCGATACGCGGATTATTTTTCCGCTGTCAACTAAAATTTTTACAGCTGTTTTTATTTCAGCAATGTGACCGATGACAGAATTAAGGTTGTTTATGGATATAACCGGGATTGAATTAAAATTATGCGGAATAAATTAGGTTATAAGACACGATACTATCTTCATAATTCTGTAATGTGGGTGTGTTAATATTTGTATGTCTGTGTTTTATGCCCTCTAAAAGTGTCTCACAATGTATTAAAAAAAGCATACATGAAAATGAGGTAAAATTTAGATACACTTTTATTTTTTTCTCAACTCGGTAAATTAATAAATGTATTATTTTATGTCATTTAGGATTCATCAAATTATATTAGTATGGTTACGGCGTTTTTTATTGCGAAAAGTACATACATACCTACCGGTATGTATTTAATTTTCCTTGTTTGTCTAAGAATTTGAGAAAAACATACAGTTACTTGTGAAATCCGGTTTACAGCATGACATTTACTATTAAGTGTGTGTGTTTATTCTGTTTGGAAATAGAACATCAAGAAATAAAAAATGAAAACTGATTAATAGTACACATTTTTGCATATTGGTCTTAATGTCACCGGCGGAAAAATTGGCGACCTTTTTGTACGTGTTTTTTTTAACAACTTAATTTGGTTTTTCCACAAACAATTCAAGTCATCAGATCTGACCATCTGGTAGTGCATTTTTACCTGGTGATTATTGTTAACATTTTAGAGTAGGTAGGTCACATAAAATAAGTTCATATTCAAAGAGTATTTTTATTTATTTATTAAAACTTTATGCACATGTAAAAAATACCCTGTACAAAGGCGGACTTAATGCCTTAGACATTTTCTACCCCTATTAATGAAGTATAAGGTATTAAAAGTCATGTTTTAAACCAAGTCTCGGACAAGTATTGAAAATGTAGTATTCTTTGCAAAAGAACACAAAAAATAAATAACAACTAAATCAGGCACTCCACCGTATCTCGCCAGTCAGCGCTCATTTACACAATCAAGGTGCACTTTATTATACTTGCCATACAATAGAATGATCGTTTCGTAACAATCACGAAAGCGCCTAAATCTGAAATTAACGTGTACATAAGGACCAATTTTAAATGACCTTCCACTCCCTCTATTAAATTCTACAAATAGGTGACAAAGGGAAAAAGAGAACGGATTGACAGATCTAGTAATACTGGTTGGTTTACGAGTTCGGCCTAAAGCAATGCCATTAATGTCGATCATTAAATATGAATTATAAATATAAAAGAAAGCACAAGAAAAGCAATCACGGTCGTCCATTATTAGATTAAATATCTTGCTGTTCTGTGTATGGTCATTGCGTGGCAATATGATTAATATATCGTGAGGACAGTACGTGTGTTTGTTTGTGTTAGAACTAATCTTATAAATTGTTAAACCAATTTTGATGAGTCTACTTTTAGAACTGTTTTTAATTAAGATTATTATCAGATGATTTACTTTCACACTATATGTTCAAACGTTAGTGATAAAATAGTGTGACAGACACGTCCAGTGAATTTAATATGACATGCTTTAAAAGTCTATCAAAACACTCATCAATCATAAACATAGCATTATATGTTATTTACACGTCTGAAATGAATTGTGTTTAGAAATATATACATATAATAAAAATGAATTGTGATTCAACTTAATTGCAAGATGTCATATTTCTTTTCAGTTCTGTTTTATTTTATTTGAAAATCACTCAAAATCAAGATGAATAGACTTAGACTTTTCTTAATAGGTTCTAGCTACTAAAAAAATTCTAAGATCTGGAAGCAAAACGACTAAACCATACAAAATGCGAAAGTAACTGTTAGTTTCTAATATTGTTTACAGTAAATTAGCATCCTTATCCGTCTATATCTACAGTAACTGATATTAACACGAACAAATTAGCGGGTAGTTGATTATAAAGATGTATCTATCCAAAATATTGTAGAATTAAATTAAAGAAGACAATGGTGTCGATTCTCTTAGTAACAAACTAAACTAAAATTAGACTATTTCCATCTTTTTCTGTCCAATAAAACAAGAAAGAGACTAATGTAAATAAGAGCTGTCAAATTTAGTCAATCTGACACATCTATACAGTTATAGTTGGCATCTTAAAACGTATGGATTAAAAATACGGAAAAGTTCAAGGCAAAACTAATTTGACATAGCTAACTTAGTTCTTTAATGTCACCGTCCTTTCCTTTCGCTGTATATTAGTAAGCGATGTCAATTCTCTAAATTTAGTCTAGTTTGTGAACAAGGGAATCGGCACCAATTCATGACAAAAACAAACGAAGAGGAAGATGTAATGAAGAATTCAAACAAAATACACATCTTACAACGGGAAAATACGAGTATTATCTAATACAAAGAATTTAAGACTTCACACACTAAAAAACCAGATGAAGTTCATTCAAAAGTTAAGTAGGCGTAGTGTTATTTTTCACAACCATAATACGGAGTCACTGCGACTAAAAAATGTTGAGACTGCAATTAATCTTTCAAGAAAAGACAACATATTTCATTATAATGCTGAATAGAATCTTGTTTTAAATGTATGCCAATGTCAAAAATATAAATAGAAGAAAGAATATAGATAGCTAGCTTTTGCCCGTGACTTCGTTCGCTTGGAAGTCAAAGATCCTATTTCAGCTTTGTCACAAAATACGTTGATTTTGTCTGTGAACTAACTGCCTGACGAATTTCAGCTTTATGAAGCTGAAATTCGTCAGGCAGTTAGTTCACTTAACACTAAATACGAACGACCTATGGGTCGTTCGTATTTAGTGTTAAGTGTGCGAATTAATGAATGATTGACTTTTCGCTTATGGTTATGGCTTGTGATTTTAATTATTAATTTGATTATTTTTATCTAAAGTAGCCCAGTTACTCTTTAAAACATCAGTTATCTGCCAGCGGATATCTTATCAAAATCGGTATAGTCGTTTCGGAGATTAGCTGGACCAAACAGACAGACAGAAAATTATTTTCTGGGTCTTTGACATAATACCTTATAAACATTCATACGCGTTAAGTAAAAAGGTATTATTTTGATATTATAAACAGACACATCAATTTAATTTATCCATATCAATTTTATAAAAAGATAATTTTATAGTGAATGACTACGGTTTAAGACACACGTCATAATCATTTTGAAGAACGTTTGAAAATAGGATTGTTTCAAAAGGGTTACAAAAATAGTACTATAAGTATAGAGGCGGTTTTGAAGGTCATTTGTTTGTGGATTTTTAAGGTCGGTCCACATCTGACGGGAGATACGCCGCGTATCGTCAGCAGTCAAATAGATAATAAAATATCCAACCATACCCACATAACCGATGATGCGTCAGTGCGTCGACTATGCCAAAGACGATACGTTCTACGTATCTTCTGTTAAATGTGAACCGACCCTTATACTTCCATGAAAAACACATGGGTATTGAAGTACTAAACAGGAAAAAATTGGTTTAGGTCAAGGTATAACGGGTATGGATGCAAAAGCCGAATTGAAACCGAAAGGAAGAAGTTATACAGACGAAAATGCAATGATGTACAAAAAACCTAGATATCACTGGTGAAGACTCTATTCAACTTGATTCCTACGCGCGGAAGTCCGGAACAACAGAAACTCTACCGCCATTAACGCACGCTAATTAATTGTAACTAAATTTTTTTGTATATGTCCACTGAAGTAATTCTATTTATAGAAGCAGCGATAAGTACACCGTCCCATGATATACTAATAATATCAGTCAGCAAATGTCTTTCTGCATGGCTTCTTATCGTACACGAATATACGCACGAATATTGATCATCACGCTTACTCAAAGCGGATTGGCGATTTCAGACATATCAAGCCAAAGTTTCGAACCCATAAACTCATGCATGAGAGGGTACTGTAGAGACCCTGGCTGGTTAAGCCAAATGCAACCTATTTTATATAATTATGAGATAAATATTACTTTTTAAAATTAGAATAAAGTAGAAGACAGACCGTATGACGACGGCTATCAAACAAACAGCTAGAATGAAAATATAATAATTTATATAAAGTGAAAACAATATTAATAATTCTTACAATTAAGTAGATTGAATATATCCCGGTACGGTAACGACCCACGTCTGGGTGTTACAGTACCTTAACGAATGGGCCGTCCCGATATTAATTCGTATTGAATGTGTTTGAATTTATACTCAGACTGCAGTCTCTTAAAATTCCAAATTCCCTGAACAACGACCCTTATTATTATAGCATCTTGAAATAGATCTGTAAGTCTGTCTTTTATGTCCTAGGCTATTATGTTTTAGCGAATGAGCAACACATGAAAGTCGACGATACTTTGTAGTTCCAATCATAATTGCGTGGGGAAATAAAATTAATCCGAATTAAGATCTGTCGCGCCAATGTTTTGACTATTTTATACATTGATGCGTGCACGCATCGCCTTGATGTCGAGATATATTTTATTTTTGAAGTATATAATAATGATGTGTAATAAAAATTAAAAGCAAAGTTTAAAAACCAGGTTAACAATAATATTCAGAGGTCCATTAAAAAAATATTCGACTGTCGTGCCGGTAAAAAGCTTTTTTACCGGAACTACTAGATATTAGGCAAATAAACTTTTTGATATTCTAACTGTTCAGTAATCAGATTTTACCAAATAAATTCTCACGGCTCTCGGCTCTATCGTCAGCTCTTTAAATGATACCCAAAAATCAAGGTGATCTAAATAACTCATTGCAACAGAGGACAATAAATACTAAAAAGGAGATTACTATAAAACAATAAGGTGAAGAATCATCTAACACGACTCAAAGGACCAATATTTTGAGAAAGCTAATAATGTTTTGTAGATTGTGCTTACTTGAATAATTTTTGTTTACACTATTACTATTTAATAAATTACAAGAAAACTGTCGAAAATAGTCGGGCCAAATGCTAGGGATTGTCAGCTCAACTCGAGCGCATTTCTCATAAATTGACCGAGGGCAAATAGCACAGAATAACATTGCAGAAAACCCTTATTCCAATGAGTCCACTTCCACAATCCAAGCTTAATCTAAAGAAAGTAAAAAATCATTACCACAGCCGTATGTAACATTCGCCACGCTCTAATAGACGACTCTCAGACCCAGAACATTATCAGATTCCGTCACACTTTAGGTAATTTCGTTTTGACCCCCCTAATGAGTCACAGTAACGCAATGAAGCCAGCACTCGCATTAGGAGTGGTCATTACGGTCATTGGCGTTTATAAAAGTAATTACAATAGAAAGTGGATTCGTTTTTGTGACGAAATTATTACAGGTAAATGACTTTTTTTAGTTATTACGTGTTTCTATTATTTATAAGGTTTATTAATTTTTTAAGGGTACGTTTTGTAATTTTAGGTGTTATTATGAGTAATTACGGCCGTTATAGGGTAATAATAATACCTGAAGTAATTACCAAGCATGTGTGTAGATCTGAAGGACCATTTTTTATTACTTACTTGCAGATTCGGACATTATCCTGCTTCAACCTTGGCTTGCGCCGTCACCTACCGGGTCCAATCGTGAATTTAAACCATCCAGGGACCCACTTAAACACAACATTAAAATCAGTTTAGCAGCTTAGAAGTAATTTGTAAAAAACTTAGATATTGCACCAAAGCTACTAAATAGGCAAATTGAAACTTTAGTACCTACCACAATTTAATAACAAAACCATTTAATTAATTGCTCAAGATCAGCATTCCGAACCAGTCACTCTGCGGCACTAAAATTTGATTCCAAGCCAAATATCCACCAATACCTATCCATCAATACAGTACAAAACAACAAGCCTATCGGAGTTAATGAGCCATCAACAACTAGGCCGAGGAAGAACTTAACAAACTTCATCATATACAAATCACTGTACATTTATCATGTATTCCTCCCTTAAGATAAAGCTAGCTATTCATTAAGCAACATAGTAATGGCTTCTACACGTCTTCGCAATAACTCTACTGGCGATAATTTATTAATTTCTCTTTGTTTGTTTGTCTATGAATCGTTCCCCTATACATGATGATAAAAGTTTGGTATCAGCTGTTTCCTTTTCTTAGTCGTACAGCTTTCCTTGCTAACTTATAAGTAGTCCCCTTTTGCTTTAAACAAAGGTTTGTTTGATAACTATCTCCGTATAATTATGCTAAATGTGATTTTCGACCTTCAGAACTTTATAAAAGTCTCATTTTGAAGTAACGTAAATAATGAAATTTTCATCATGATAAATTAGTGTTTTTCTTCTTCCAAAATTTAATTTATTTGAAACACAAATGACAGGAATAATATATTAAAGACTGCATCTATCACTGGTCTTCAGCAATAACTCTTAAACAACGACCACGCATTTCCTTAGATAAATCTCATTTTCCCACAAAAATAAACAACAGTCACATGTTTTTCCCGAAATCCATCTAAGTATCGGGACTGCTAATTTATTAATTTCGGTACACAATGTTTGTTTTCCCCTTAATACAAATGATAAGACTTTTGTGTTCGTGATTACACTTTGTTAATCATACTTCCTTAATTAAGGGAAAAGTTGCGAGCTAATTTGGGACGATCGTACGATAAGGTCCAGGTTCGATGTTCGGCTGTGCTAATGAGTTCGTAATCTCGATGTTACATTATAAGTTATTTAAAGATTTCCATTAAAAGTTCGCGTGTAAGTTTGCGTCGCTACAGAACCTATTAGGTATTTAACCAAAATAATGGTGAAGGAGCTAATGTAATCTTACGATAAAACAATAGTCTTTTAGCATTATTATAAGGATTTGATAAATAATACTAACCTATTACTGTCTCAATTTAATCGTGTTGATCAACACGCTTGCTTAAGGCGGGTGGTCGATTACAGATAGAATTCTATAAGTGCTTCTAACTATAAGTACTTCACCGAAGTCAGTGATGTCCAAGATAAACTTAGAAAGTACATTATAAAGTACTCTAAAAAGACGTATTGGTATCAAATCTGTAACCACTAAGTCATTACGACATAAGAATTGTATATAGGTAATTAATGTAATGATTTCAAATTGAATATTTCTTTGGTCCTTTGAGACTTGTTTCAAGTCTCAGAGTCCATAAAGTTCTTGCTGAAGTCAATTATAAATTTAAAAAAAAACACAATCTAACCAGGAACTTTCTATTTGTTCGAACAATGAACCAATGAACTTTCCTAGAACCCCACGTAAACACAGTTTGCGCGTATTTTTAATGAATTCATGCAACAACAGTGCACAAGGGCTTGTGTTTCACAATGCCGTCCGAATCCCGCCTAGCCGTGGGGCTATTCTCCTATCAATCTCGCAGATGATAGCCCGCTATCGCTGGCTCGGGAACTCGCGATGCATAATGCTTGCCTCAGATAGCTGTCTCGTGCACGAAGCCTCCAAGCTTCGCAATTTATTGTTTCACGATCTCAAGCTAGCTCATTATTAAAACGGTTTGATACGTTCGGAGGTGTTGCTGACGCCCGAGGCTCGCCCGCGCCAATTACTCCGAGAGAGCCGTGCCCCGACGTACTTGTTTGACTTAAACAACGTTACACTTGACTTTTAGCGGCCCTTTGTCTTCTAACACATCGATATGCTTTTACTCGCGATATCTTAATATCGAAGGACCAATATTTTCTTTCATATACTTAACCTTTCAACTTATATCCTTTCTGTGAGTCGAGAATATAAATCTAAACAGAATTTATTATTAATCGAACGTAAATGATCCTAACACTTTTTAATGTCACCGATAAAAGGATAAATTATTGTTTTCTAATAAACAATAAAGGGGCACTGAGGTCAATTCTAATGACCGAGAATCCATTAGAAGCATAAAACGACGTCGATTAAACGTCGAACTAAAACAATTTTCTTCAACTTCAACAAACAAAATCGATTGGGCTTAATTGCCGTCTGATCAATAACTAATTGTGTTCACCACACGTTCGACGATAAAGAATAATTACTGGCTGCCGGCCAAATAAATCGATCCACATCAAAACGCGAGGTTAATCCATCATTTAGATATTACGGCCCGATTGAAGCTTACCGTTTTTAATTTCCAAAATTACACCGTCCGTAAAGTCGGGTGAAGGCGCCTAAACACGTATACATAATTACCATGTCGTAAATTGTCGAACATGAGTGGGGGAGGGGGCTGATCGGGCTTACCCGCGCAATATCGCCGACCTGTCGTGTTATTTCTGTAATCACTTTCATTTCGTAAAACGCGACATTAATTAAAATTTAGTTTCAGGCCATTAGTCGCCATCGCGTTTCTTCAAGTTTCATTTTTTCCCGCCTGTAATTATAGAGCGCGGGTGCGAGGCTAAATGGGCATGGTAATGATAAATAACATTGTATTGAAGGTAGTCATGAATTTTGTATTCAAATTAGTGCGACTAATAGGTGCGAGGTGTGGATTTAAATGTGACTTTGGTGCATTGCGCCTTTATTAATGACGGATAATTATGCGTCATAATTAAGTTGAATAAACGTGAAAGCCCATACGATTACCATTGGCGTGTGATTAGAAAACGGAGGCCGAAACTGGAAACTGGTTTGGCTCAGTTTAGACTCGTGACTTGTGAGATTTTACTGGTAATAAGGCTGTGTATACACTGTGCGCCGAGTTATTAATTAACAGGTCGACAGCAAACAGAGCGCGGCTACCGGACTGCGCTGGGTACACAATGGTATTTGCTCGGTGAGACTTCGCCGGAGCGGCGTGTAGAATCTCATTACTGTGATTCTCAGAAAATTGGAAGTGAGAAACGAGCTTAAAAAGTGTGGCGCTCTTTTGTCAGTGATTATGATGATGATTATGATATGAGAGCTTTGACATTAGTATATTTGTTCGACATACAAATATTGGTTAACAAATATGCCACATTTTATACAAAACTATTTCGGTTACTGATTACAGTTATTGTCAGTTTAACGTTGGTACTTATGAGAACTTAGGGTTGTACTGTAATATTTTTAAATGGAAAGTTGTATTTTTGGTGATTTTCCGGCAAATGCCTCTGAAAATGTTGGTCCTTCGAGTCAGATTTTTGAGATGATCTTAGAGAACAAAACTAGGTTCTTAAAATAAGCTGTTAGTGAACTGTATAATAAAAAGAAGGATGGAGTACTTACAAAAAATAGCCTATTATTGTTGCATTGCACGGCAAAAACTTCTTATCACAAAGAGAAAGCACGAGCACCACGCTTGCTCAATGTAGATTAGACATTGCAAACCTGGATTCCATGATGTTTTCTTCTCTCAAGATAAGGTTAGATAGAAAGTACTATTTTTACCCAATTGGATATTATTTCCTCCGTCTAATCCTTTAATAGCAACATTTAAAACATTTGTCCTTGAAAATCATTCCTTGCATTCACGTTTTTATTTCCAACGTGACGGTCCGAATGTCACGTTGTCACGTTTAGAAGGAAGTATATGTTCAATGGGTACTGTAGGTACATTGAGTAGATAATTATCTTATCTATTAGTTAACAAAGAGTCTGCATAGTTCTGAAAATTATTGCAAGGCTTCTTTGTAACGATGAGGTATTTTTTTATTAAAATCAAACATTTTTGTCTATCGTCTAAAAGTATCAAGTCCAAAATATATCAGTTTATTACGTCAAAATAATTCAATATACCATGTGAGTTACATTACTATGCAGCAAAAACCGTCATATATCTAAAACTTATGCTTATACTTAATAGATTAAACTACAAATTTTTTTTTCTGTGGGTTTTTTAGTGTTGGCAAAACCCAAGTGAACTAAAAAAACATTGAAGGCATTTTCCTTTAATACTTTTTAGGTTCACATTTCTCATTTGATAAATGTTCAATGTTTGCTGATATTTAGGCAAGTTAATGAATGTACAGCACTCGCGCCAGTAACTGTCCCAGTGCAGTGTACAATAGACAGAGTGTTGGCAAAGTTCGTTATCCGGTATTTATTATTAATATGACGTCTGATATGAGCCATGCAGCAGATGTATTTCATAGTAGAATTAGTGGGTGGGGTAACGTAAATAATTATGTACCTATGTAATTCAAGGTTTCTCGTTACGGTGTAAATGGAGGCCGGTAATAACGCTGTAATGTGGCTATCGTTTAATGATAATCATATCTGGATCATTATTTCATTCATCTTAGAACATCTAAGCATGCTAAAGACCTTCTCATGGCTGATAAATCAATGAATACAGTTTGTTGTTATTGATTCCTGTAATAGAAACAATGCTGCTGCAACTTTATATAATTTATCTCTTCACCAATTGGGGTTAGTTCTGCCAAAATGTATCAACCGATGTTTCATGATTAAAGTATATTCAACTTAGATTTTGTGAAACCTTGATAGAAAAGCATTTTCGTGGAGTTTCTTACCCATTTTTCTCCATGAAGACCTACCTATGTTTTGGAACGATTCTTAATTTTGATTTTAAAACTTTTCATTATATATTTTTTTAGCTTTGTTTCTCGTATACTACACTCTTGTATTAAGTATTAAAGCCTGTGGTGAAAGTGTAAGTGTTTCATAAATAAATAAATAAATTTTCTTTACGTTAACAACCAAGTTTTTTCTACCGGTCCAGATTCAGTTAGTAAAAGACTGAATGTGCAACTGTGTATGACGTTGTATCAGCCCGCGTCACTATTCATAACCACTGCAACTCCTGAAAGTCAAAATCAACAGTGGTGACTATCAAATAATCGCCGAGGCTGTGAAGCTCGACGAGTCCCCGAGAAACGATTCAACTATCTTGCAACGATCGAACGTACCTGTTTGTAAATCTTCAACGGTAGGTAACTAGGTACTAAGAAAAGGTGACTAAGAGATAAGAATACAGAATTGCGCCTCAATCAGTAGTTTATTTACTAAATCTTAAATGAGGACAGGGCCCAGCATCTTTTGTATACTGTAACTAATGTTCTGTTACTTTTCCGACAAAGAAAACTTTTCATAACTCCCTCGGGAACTTAAAAACGATATCATTAACTTTTAATGGAAACACAGTCTCAAGGGACTCTATAGGCAACTATAAAAATAGAGTAGATCGGATGGAAGAATTGTGTAATTAAAAAATAATTAGGTATTTTTGTTTGATACTTTATTTGTTAGTTAAACACTAGGTAAGATAGGTTACCTAAGGGTTTTTTGTTGTGTTCATAATTGTCGGAACAAGATTGGTATGAAAGAAAATTTTCGGAAAATCCACTCGGAAAGTCGGTAGGGACTTTTGTGTAAAAATCTCAATAAAAAAAGTCACGTTTAGTAAATTACATACGTGCGAAGTCAGGTTGGGTCTGTAAGTAATTAATAAAAATTGAAAGTAAAACAAATTCAAACAAAATTGGGCCAACATCATTCATTTACTTGGTAATATTCAATTTAGTTAATTTTCATTACTGGAAAGTAAACCACAGCAGGTAATTATTATCGAACCTTTTAACTGTGTCAATACGTGTCGTTAACTTAATTGCCTTGGCGTTATTCTTTCTCCTTAATTGTAGATAATTTACGCATTAATAGAGGACTAGCTATTGCCTGTGACTTTGTCGGCGTGATACCGCACGAATGACAACAAAGTCGGTGATTAAAATGTAGCTTGTGTCCTTATGCAAATCCTAAGCTACCTTTATGTCAATTTTATAACGATCAGTTTAGTGGTTTTGCCTTCTTGAGGTAACTTAAAAAGTTACTTACGTATTTATAATAAGTGTAGATACGGTCTTAATTAATGTTAATTGATAGGTCTTTCTTAACAATAAATGCAACGTAAAAACATAAAGTACAAACGTCTACTACAACTTAATTAGTAAAACATACCTTAATTTCGACGGCCGCGTCGCTAGCACAAAAACTTCAAAATTACTAAATGAACGTGTCTCACTTATTGACAGCACAAACATTTGTCGAGAGGCTGGGTTCCACACTTACTCAATGTTTACTCACACACTTTTATTTTCGAAGAGAACTATCAATTACACAGTCACAACACAGCCTTATTTTTTGGTCCTTCTGCTCTCTAACTTGGTCCTTTAGATGTTTTTTAAGTTTAGGTGAGTTTTAAAGTGATATGAATGAAAGTCGTTTTTCGTGTTTTCGTGTTCGCGTTAGGGCGGGCGGCGACGAGGCGTGCGCGGGCGCCGACAGCGGAACTGTATTGGCGCGCGCGCCGCCCGAATACTCGTAAAGTTAATATTTGTAATATTGTAAGTTTGTTGCAGTTTCAAAGGGCGCGGAGCTTACAGATGATTTGTTGCGTTGTTTATAATAGCTAAAGAAACTCTAATTTCATATTACTTTTGATTTCAGACAGTGCAACAAAGTTTTCAGGTGTGATGTAATTATGACAAATTACTCTTATAAGGCGTTCATAAGACAGCGTTCTAATAAAACATTACATTACACAAATACATTTTGATGTTAATGCATTAATTTACTTGAAATCAGAAAAATCAAGAAAAAATAAACGGTACCTAAAATTCTGAACACATTTTATTTATTTTATTCCGATAAGACTCTTTTTCCACGTATTTCTAATTTAAACTATGAATGATTACTTACAAAATAATTACATTGAATAATGAATTAACATTTTTAATCTTCAAAAACAAAAGAAAGAATGTAGGAAATCTGTTCATTAATTGTCACGCATAATTTAGATGTTCTTTTTTCAAATACGTAGGTGTAGAAAAAAATATTCCACAGCTTTATTTTTATTCACTACACTCATACTTTTTTTTTTGTTTTAGGACTGAAAGACCAAAAATTGTTAGTTCTTCATTATTGAATTAATTATTATGGTTTTCATTACAATTAGGTCACTATACTAATTATAGGTCAGCTGGTAAGTGAATGGACGGAAACAGGTCATCCTTGAAGACGAGCTCAATGTGTCACTAGTAACACTCCATTCTTAAAAGCTATACACCTTGGAAATATGTTACGAGATTGTGACGTCAAATGATCGGTCCAAAATAGTTACGTGAAAATGTATAAATAGCCCAAAGTACCATTAACGATGTCTTTAGAACTCGTAAGCATAGCAATACTTAGCGTGGATCTTCTTTAACGCTTTTCTGATCGAATGAAAGATGATATTAATTTAATACTTAAAGACAGTACGATGGGTCCTGTTTCACCAGATCTTAAAGGACAGTTGACCAGAAAAATCAAAAAGAAAAAATTGGTATGAAATTATGTGCCAAGTAAATGAATCGAAACTGAACTTTTATTTTATCAGACGCAAAAGGGATTGTCCACTTGCTTCCGGGACCTGTACGGTTCCGATCTAGTTTTGATGTTGCAATTATTCATTCTGAATCTCCAAATATTTCCTGTCCCTGTCTAAAGATATCGTTGGCTCTACTTTGGAATGTACCTATGGAAATACTTAAGATGAAAACACAGATCATCATCAATCAGCATTAAGATAAGATGATTTTGATTCTACTTGTGCTAATGCAGATAGCGGGTTTAAAGGATACGTTTAGGCTCGCAGCATCCACGCACACATACGCACTTCAAGAGAAATTATGTGTAATATTGAGTGGACGCGGACAAACGATGTAAAACAGCCGTTTTATGTTAGATGCGGATTGATGTTGATTGGTGTGTTTCCGCCTTTAGACTCTAAAGACTATTGCTACACGTGTTGGCAAAAGGACCATTTTCTTTTGAAACGGTTGTCACCTGTAAGTAATTACCGCGCATTCTCTTTTGAATTTTCTTAAACAAAATACAGAAACTAAAAAGAAATCTTTGCATGTTTATTTATTATAAATTAATGATTACTTAAGTGGATGATAGACCAGCAAGTACGCACAAACTTGACGACCCTATGTGTGTATGTTAACTCTAAAAGTTTTCGTACTTGGGGTAACACTTGGGAGAAAATGATCGTCAGACCAAGAAGTACGCATACTTATGCGTCTGTCACCCACTTTACTCTAATCATTAAGAAATACGTTAATCCTAATCTTGATAACATGGAAAATTACTTGTTAGACACCTAAAAAGAATTCCAGAAAACGCCGCGTTTCCGAAGAATGTCTACAATGTCGCATATTACGTAAAATGTCCTGTTATTCACATTATTTACGCCGACCTACATTCAATTAGTGAGGCGCGAACACAGACACGGAACACGCACAGCACTACAGCTAACCACATCACCACGCTAAATCACTCAATCTCACATATAAAAAGACTAATACAAAATCTTAAGTCGCTTGTACACAAACTATTTCGCATAATTGTAACAGATGACTCCATTTCTATTTTTTATCGAACGAGGAAAGTTATAATGAGTTAGTTTCTATTTTGAAAACACTTCGTTTAAGAATACACTGAACACAACCGACGATCTTAGCGCGACCTTCGCGATTTAATCGAAAGTGTTGACATGGACCAATTGATTTATGTATTTCATAAAATTCGATTCTGAACGACGTAAAATCAAATATTATTATAGTATTTAATGGGTAACGTGGGCATCTTTGTTTTATTGGTCCGAAAATAAACAGTTATGCGTTTTCGACGTGAGAAATGAATTCTAAGTATCTTCTTGTACCAATGAATGACGTGGGGCTATGAATACCTGGTTTAATAGGTCTTGTCAAGTTGTTTGTTTGGATACCTTCGTTTGGATTTCAGTGAAACGCTTTACGCGGTCTGTTACAAATTGCTATCACATTTTTTACATAGACACGTGTGCTTTCTATTAAATATTTTTAAGCTTATGATAAATTGATGAAACAAAATAAATAGGATGCTCTTTATTTTGTATTCTTAATGCTATAAGAAAAGAACCGCATGGTATTTTGAAATGGATGTGTTAATTTAATATTTTAATATATTTTTACAAAATATTTGGAGATAAGTATAATTATGCTTGTGATCCCTGTTAGAGTCACACACACATATGCATGCATTACTTTCCTGTAAAACTTCATTCTGTTTTAAGTGGAATATTTCAATGCCTAAATATGTAAATGTCTATTTAATAATGTTTAGTATTTTTTGTCTATTTTTGTTATTGTAAATATATACATTGGTATGTTTAAGTTCTTCACTGTCGCATTAGGGTAAAACCTGTAATGATAGTGTAAGCTGTTATGAATAAATAAATAAATAAAATACCTCCTAATCATAAATCCCCTGTAGAACACTATTTCTAGTAAATAATCCAAAATCCTAAATTAGTTCGTACGACCATTACTTATAAACTCATCATGAAAAAAGTTCATAACTCAATTAGACTAATCGCGACCGTATCGATTCGATTCGACATCTGACAATCGAGAAGACCTCACCTTCAACTGGAATCGAGTTAATTAGAACATTCGTTAATAAAGCTGATCGGTATTATTAACCTAATTACGACAAGTGTCACGAGGGGTCGTCGGCATTAATTACGACAATTCTTGGTACGCCAAATCTGATGAGAGCTAATTAGTTCAATATCGGAACTCACCCATCTTCGTTGCGTCATAATTATGATTATTATCTGTATTTTTTTGCATAATTACTTCATCTTTATCTCTTTTCTTCTCTGTTTGATAAAGAGAGACAGAGAAAGCTGTGTCTTTCTAACTTTTTGTATTTTACCACATTTTTTCTCAGGATTTTAGATGCGGTTTCTGTAAAGTTCCAAGTAAAAGTTACAAACACAATTATGTGATATTTAAACTGATTTTTTTAGGTATCAATGCCCACTTAATGGACAAATAACAAAAGAACAACATAAATATCATTAAAATTAATTTATAAAGAAACAAAAACCAATGACAACCTGGACTTAAAATTAATATACTTAAATCTGAAATCGTCAAACCGCCTTGAGCATGCGAAGTGATCAATGCTCATGCCTTTTCCCCAAGAGAAGAGGCCTTTGCGCTGCAAAAGGACAATAATAGGCTGGTATTAATCTTTTATTATAAAAACTATTTCTGAATGAATGTTGAGGGGATAAAAGTCAAAAACTAAACACAAACAAAATTCTTTTTCAACATCAATCGTTTCCTGTATCCAAACAGCGTTAATAGCAAGACAAAGGCAGTCAATTGTGATTTACTATGGGTCAATTAGAGTTTTAATCACGACAATAATGTGCGATACAACGCGTTAAGTACTGACAGTCGCGTCAATGGGTCATAGACTTATAAAGCGCATAGAAAAGTACCCGCGGAGAAAAATCATCAAAACAAAATACAAAAAAATACCTGAAATGTTCTGGCTTTTATAGCTATATTAGTTTTTTATACGGTTTTGATTGTTTTTATATTTTTTTTTGGTTTTTTGTGTAGTCTATGTAAATACAGGTCCGATTCTAAACAAAAATATAGATAAAAAGCAACACTATTGCTAAGTGTTATATTCTATGTTTTATGTTATTCTTCAATACCATTTGGATGAAGTCGCAGGCAGAAGATATTAAACATAAAACTACAAAAGTTCAAGGACTGCATTATGTTAAGTAAATTAAGAATACATACTTAAGAAATTAACTTGTAAAGGTCAGTAATAAAAAAAGAACTTAAGAATAATATAGGTACGCTACGTATTGTTAATTAATTAATAGTGTAAAGAAAAGAAAACTGAAATACTTGTAATGATAAAGGTAACATGTAAGAAATAACGAGTTTTTTTTTTTCTAAAAATATTCAGTGTTGTTTTTTCATTTAAAATAATTAACTCACATCCCTTCTCAAGAGGTGCTTGGTGCTTGCTATTGCATTTTTTTTTAAGTTTCAGTCAATATTCTTCTTATTTATTTCTTGATTTTACAAGAGAGGCAACGAAGGTTTCAGAAGGTTAGCATCTAATCAGGTTGACGTTAATTTTGATCTAAACTGAAAATACTACAGTTCAATAAACAAACACCTGCGTCATTGTAATGTATATCTTTGTGACGTTAACGTCTAAAAGTAATGACTGTGTTACGTCTGTCGTAATGTATTTCTAAATAAAATTAGTGTTCTTGAATTACCCACTTATTTTTAAAAAGCTGTTATATTTTTTTTAGTTGTTCCGTAGTATTTACCGAAGGAGCAGAATATCTACTGGAATTGAATCGAAATCATTAAGCCAAGTGATATATTTAATTAATGAAAACAGATGACGGGAAGCGACTTCGTTTCATACCATGTAAAGATATCCTATACCTTAAGAATGCATGCAAATAAGTCAAGTCGGTTGATTATGCAGACTTTTATGGGAATAGAAAAAGAAAACAAATAAAACGTCCTTTTGCCTCCCTATCTACAGCTTCATAGCTCTACAAATCTTTGAAAATGCGGGCGTCGTCCACCTAATTGTTGTGAATTAATTGTTACATCCATTTAAAAACCACGCGAGCATTGTTCAGTACACAATTGTCGCTTCCACACGGATTGGAGCAGTAATTTCTCTCATTGAGGAGCCCGATGCTGTTAATTGGTCATTCCGATTATATGGGCTCGAGGCCCACTTTCTGTACGTTGTTTTTAAATGTTAGTATTGGTGTTTAAACTCTGTGATTTTGTTTAAAGGGTTTACGGTTTTATGGGTCATGAACTCTAAGTATTGCAGCTGATCTATTCACCTGATGCTAACTTTACTTAAATTCAGAGCAGAATAGTCAACCTCTCTTAAAACAGTACCATTTTAAGATTACTTTGTAATTTCTGTCGTTGGATTTTCAAACAGTAAAAAAAATAATTAATCAACGTAAAATTTTACTTATAAATCAAAATTATTTAATCTTTTTAAGTCCAGTTGTGCCAAAAACTTAACTCTGTGTTAGTTGCTAACACGAGCTTAAATTATAAAATGTCATACATAAACATAATTATTTGCAATTAACCCGGACTTAAAAAGTAACCCAAGCTGGTGCAAGCGGCGCTTAGATTATCAAATTGTTATTCTAAATTTGAAATGGCTTGTTTACTCTTTCGCGCGTAAGCAAGAAGTTTGATTCGTAGTTTAATGTCGTTTTTTTTAAACGTTATTGGCCATTCTATCCCCAATCATACCACTAAACCGTCACTCATTAATCCCTATCACAGATAATCATTTCCGCGCCATTTTTCCACGGCCACCCCATTAAAATAACGATGTATTTTAGCACAATCCTTTCGAAAATAGAATATACAAATAAATGAGTGTAATCAACATCAAAAGAATATATATTCTGGTGAACTATTAACGTGTATTAAAGTAAATAACTCATAAATAAGATTTAGAGACATCTTACGTCCTCAATTTGCGTCGGAATCAGCAATCGTTACATTTTTCAATCCTCGTTTATCATTAAAACGTTAACGTCGACCTCGTGGTTTCCACCTTAGAGAAAATAACTATTTCTTGTGATTATGAATATCAATAATATTTACGGGTTTTGTACTACGTAGTTGGACCTCCCACTGATTATTAATTTTTCTTTAATAACTTCTTTTTTATATTCTAATAACAATGAATTGCTGCTGCAGTTACAGAGTTGCACATACATACAGAAATTTTTCTTAAAGAGGTGTTTGACGATAATACTTTTGACAGAAGTACCTATTACATAAATTTGTATTGATTTCATCACTTTCCCATAGGTACATAATCGAAGATTTATAAAAAAAAAAAAATTAAGAAAATCTTAAATAATATCTACCATTTTCTGAGTAGTAGGCTTGACTTTATGATTTATTTTGACTGAATACAATAGAATAGAATTATTTATTTCTGTGTTACATGGTACATTAAGATCTTAATATAAAATAGCTTCACATGTAGGTATGAAGAGGTCAGTGAAGATATATTAATACTGAAGGAATATAATTAGCAAATTCCTTATCAACAAATTAAGTTTACAATCTAATAATAATATTATAAACGTAAATTATTGTGTAATTTTAGAAAAATATGAGTTTTGTATAGGGCCGTGGTAGACCACTATGGAGATGGCGGGACGACCTGGATGGACTTCTTCAAAACTGGAAAGATGAAGCACGAAACCGTGAAATATGGAAGGATGGAGAAAGCTAATAAAAAAATAAAATACCTTGATTATGATGTTCGCTCGCCAGCACTTCCAAGATTCCATACATCTTCAACAAATCTGCGTTAGACCACAGATCATCCGATTGCTGGTAGCTGGTGATACCTGAACATAAAAATATGATTTGTTACTAATAAACAAGATATATCTACACGCAGTTTTTCAAACATGTTTTTCATGTATATTTATTTCAAATTATGCTGTTATTTCTTTTAATCCTGAATTAGCGTAGAAACTAATAAATAATCGTTTTTATGAAAACGTATATTTTTCCCACTTTTATTTTTGAAAACTAATGACAATATGAATGATCAAAGTGTCAGCTATTTATATAAATTATAAATTGTATCACAGACATTGTGTATTTTTATTTTTGAGAGTTTGTAACTTAGAGCTTATATTAATGTTTTTAATTTATTTTTACTTAAAATTCGTTTTAATTATGCTTGCCTTGACCGACTTTAGAACGTGTTTTGGCATTATTTTAGTTTTTTTTTTTCATATTAATCATAGATTTTGTTTTTTTTTGTTCACATTGGATAAGATCACTTTTTGATGACGCGGTCGACTAAAGAGTAAAAAAAGTATCTAAAGTTTCGAAAATTATTTCTGAAAAACTAAAAAAAACAATAATAAAAAACCTACTTACCTACTTATCATTATTCTAGGTGAATAAACAAGTCTTTTTTCAGTATTTATTATTAGATCTTATATTTTGTTAAAAATGTTTTTGAAGATTACATACAGTATAGCAATCAATTAAATTCTATAGCATGTTGATATTTGTTAATGTCTTCTTGTTTTTATAGAACTTGTACTAACAGCTGGTATCTACTAGGTTTTTTAATCCTCCAAATCTTATTTATCCCTAGGAAATTAAGCTCCACCAGCTGTTCCTACAAAATACCCACTTATCCTCTTTCCTAAAATACAAATCCGCCATTACTGAAATCACTGAAAAAACACGCAATTCCAACAAAATATTTACACACAAATTACTCATTAAGCCTCTTTAATTGCCGTTGTTCTATTCGAGAAACTTATAATTAAACATGGATAGTACATCAAGGAGGATTTTCTGTTTCACACGTCCCCATGCTTATGTCATGGAACAGAAAGATACAGAATGCCAAGAAAAACACACACAGACGCATATGTATAGCGGGCGCAATGGCTTGCACTCACATTACGTAGACGCGTGTCTATGTGTGCGTAAGTTTTCGCTCGTTGCATGAAGCTAACCTTCTGTATTTATCTAGTTTGTGTTTATGTCACGCAACGCCACGACGAGTGTGAAAACGCGAAATAAAAGCAATTCTTTCTAATTAACTCTCGAGTCGTGTGTCTCGAAATAGACCCACAAACGAACACACTGATTTACACGCCGCGACTGTTTCTCAACCAAACCGAATAATTAACACGGCGTGTTTATTCGATTGTTTTGATTCGAAACGATTGATGGCGCGCCAATGGAATGTTCCATAACTCGGACATCACTACGTTTTTAAGGCATTAAAATGCAAATTAATGTACAAGTTTGACGCTTCTTTTGTGTTAACCTAATTTATAACCCCTTAAATAACCAGTTTCATGTTCCGTCATAAGTAGATACCTACCTAGTTTACTTAAGCTTATCGATATAAATTATAAAAATTAAAATTCATAATCGATTGATATGTTTTAGTCCATTTCAAGTAAGACAATAAAAATACCTACTTATTTCAAGTTTTCCTTAATTCCAGATTTGAAATATTACGCAGGTACCACGCCTTAAATCGTGTAGTTATGTTTAACATAAACACAAATGCGTTAAAATAGTTTATTAGTATCAAATATGGTTGTCGTAGTCTCGCTATCCACTAAAGGCAAAGCGAGCAAAATGCGAGCAAGCGTAACTAATGAAAGATCGCAGCTTGATTAAGCAGACGCTGTCATCGACGCTCCGGTCACGCATTCACTGTACCAATCGTTGCCAACATCATTAATTGCCCGTTTCATTGCAGTTATGTTTCATTAATATTCGAAACTATATTGAGAACTGATTGATTTTTATTTTATTATATTCGCGCTCTTTTACGTACTTGCGAAGCGTCTGTGTTTGTTGCTATTAACATTAATTGCGTAGTCACGACTTGCAACCTGGAGTAAGTACTTGGCTAAAGATCACAAGTAGTGCATCTGTAATTGTAGGTTATTGACCTGTATACACGGTGTAAGAGACGTCGATGTGCAAACTTTTGCTATGGATTCCGTACATGATTCTTGACTCCTAAGAGCTGAAAATATTAATTTAAAAAAACCGCCAGTTTTATAATAGGTCATACTTAACATGTAGTGGTATAGTGTAAATGTATGGTAACTCTGTTGCGTGTCTTGTCTGTTCTACCCTGTTTATAATAATACCAGCCTATTATTGTCCCAGTGCAGGGCAAAAGCCTCTTCCCATACAATGTAAGCATTGGTCACCATTGCTCAAGGCGGATTGGCGATTTCTATATTATATTAATTTTAAGTCCAGGTTTCCTTACAATGTTTTACTTCACTGATGTGAGTGATATTCTAGATAGGACTTATAAAGTATCGAATATTAATCGAAAAAGTCATATTAGTAGGTACTTGCCTGTGCCTGGTTGCAAACCCACATACTCGTGCAAGAAAGGTGACTTAATTACACCTTACCCTCACCTTATCACACCTGGTCTTACTGTTCCACTCAAACCATGTCAGATACCCTTGAGGCGGTTCAGAAACTCTGACACTAGGGTGTGTGGGGTCATAAGAACTTACTGCCCATACGATAAAAAAACACACCTTGGTAAAGCCTAAATACTTAATTTATGAATTAAAAAAAAATGTCACTGCTCATAAATCACTAGTCTAAAACGGTCAAACATGAAATATTATTTCTAAAATCAACATCACAAATCACAAAACTCTCCATCTACTCGCCAAGTGAGCCCATCATAATTTTTCGTATAAATATACAGCGACTAGAATATCAAATGTCAAACCTTAATTATATTTTTATTAATTTGACACCTCGAAGCCGTTATTTTGTCAAGAATTCCAACAAAAAGTTTTAGATGAATTCACTATAAAATTAGCATGATAATAACAAATACTGCTCTGAATTCGGTTCAACATTAATTTTTGTATAAATAATAATTGGTGACGTTCTTTGACATAAAATTCTAATATATTTATTTCTGTTTGGTATAATTTATTATAATGACGTAACTATACGTAGTACCTACCTATGTATTTAGATTTTATTAGTAATATCAATTTAAAAAAAAAAATAAGTAAAGTATAAAGTGAAATAAATGTATTTTTTTCATATTTTTTTAACTCAATAATTGAAAGCAAAATTCACTGTTTTATCTAGTAGGTATTTTGATAAGAATCCCTAGAACTTTTTCTAATTCTCAATAGGCGGGATGGCAACCTGACGAATGTATTTTGCTTTGTACAAAACATAATTACAAAACATCACACAGCATTGGCTTGGAAATAAAAACTCCTAGCGCTCAGTGCTCATTAACGTGCTCGTCCGAATTGAATGCGTCTTCATGCAAACCTTTCACAAATCCATCGAAACGCGCAAAAATTCAGCAACGGCATTAATATCCTAACAAACATTGTTTAATGCGTTTGTAAAAATGAATAACATATTCCAATATTTTACTGTTCCATTAGCTTTTAGTTGGAGGTGGCTCTCATCACTGCCTACGCCGATAACATTTATTTGTCGACGGACTAAATCTAGGTGAGTCTAGGTATTTTTCTAGAAAAGAGTGTAGAAAAATATAAAAATTGGTGCGAAATGAATGAATCGTTGTTTACTTTAGACAACTTGGAGCAATGTCATATTTTGTAATTTTTAATGAGTTTCAGCCAACTGTGGCTGAAAGTGCCGACTTCTATGTATAGATTTATAATAACTATGTAGTTGGAGGTCAGATAGGTAGTCGCTCCATGTAAAATACTGGTATTCAGCTACATCCAGTTAGACTGGAAACCGTCCCCAACATAGTCGGGTACAAGCTTGGCAGTAATATTGATAGTACAAGTTTAGCAGTATTGCTTTAAATATTTTTTCGAAAAAAAAAATTACTTCTTCTTTCTGTTTTATCTGCAGGTATTAGTATTTTAATTGTGGTTCTGTATGATCTTGAATTCGGTTCTCGGTGAAGGAAAAACATCGTGAGGAAACCTGGACTTCATTAATTTATGACTTAAATCGTCAATCCGCCTTGAGCAAGCGTTGATCAATGCTCATGCCCTTCTGTATGAGAATTGATCTTTGCCCTGCAGAGGGATAACAAAAGGCTGGTATTATCTTAAATTAGCCTTAATTCATGTATCCAACGCAAAACTAAAGGTAATAAAAACACAAAAAATAAATGTCATAAAAGCCTATTTACTATTTTCTAAACCACTAGTATCAAATGCCATGAAGTCAAGTATGAAGCAAGTAGAAATTTCAAAGTTATAGACGAGAAACCTTAATACGTCCTAAGGTTCAACAAACAACAATAAACGAAACCATATAATGCTCTCTTCACACCTACTGTTACATATCGATTTCATATCGAACCAGTACTTCCATTACCCATATTACGACACCTCATTTAACAGTGAAATATACCACATCAGTGACACTTTCGAATTTTATCTCACATCTAAAAAACCCTTTATGTTGTATGCCTCTAAATTCTGTCACATCTCAAATTGCTAATCGAATACTAATAGCCTTATAACGTCTATACAAATAAATAAAATTGAAGTGTCTTTTTGTAATGTCAAAATAACATCATTTTTACTAAATGCATGAATATTTTTAATCTTGTGAACTTTTGTCTCTTTGTCTATCTGCCCGTTTATTTGTCTGTTTGTTCCGGTTTTAATCTCATGATGACTGCACTTTCACGGCTTTACAGCTAATTTTAACTTCAGCAGGAGTAGCAGGAGTAACACAGGGTACTTTTTTTTGAAAAAAAAGTTCAATTAGATTTCCGTGCAAAAAAAATAAAACCTTGCAGGTAACCGATGTATATTTACGCGGACAAAGTCGCGGGAATAAGTTAGTCGTTTCATATTACTGTTAAAATCTTTTTGTCGTGTGTGGCTGCTATAAAACTATTGATTTGCATATATCTTACATCTAATTTTGTATCATAAGTAACATATTAATCAAACAGCTTTTTCAACCTCGCGTCTTCTTGATCTCTTGACATTGAATGGTTTATGGTGCAACGGAGCGACAGTTGTGCGATCAACACAACTCCGTTTAAATAGTTTATGATTTATACAGTCTAAATCGAAATATTAATCCTTTCAGCAATAAATTTGCAAATGTACAATTATAATTAAAGAGATTCAGATTCAGACTCAGATTTATTTATTTGCTAACAATGTAGGTACAAAAATTAAGATGGAACAAAAAGTGTTTCCGCTACATTCTATCTTGCGGCATGCAAAGTCATAGAAATAAAGATACAATATTATTATAAATTATAAGTAAACATGTCAACTTAATGAATAAAGATAATCAATGTCAAATACACATAATCAAATTTAGAAAGTATCAAATTATAATTAAAAAGCTATTTACGAATTTGTCATACAAAATACATTAGTTGTTAGATATTTGTATCATTTAAGAAGTATTTTATACAATAATCACATTTTTCAAATAATTATACTAAGTCCAATGTAGTATGAACAAGCTTCTTTCTTCTTTCGTCCGCGTCAAAATTGATATGTTATCCTATTGGAACTATATACTTTTCCCGGATAAAAAGTAGCACAGATATAGATTATATTCTGGAATACCGTATACGGTATTCCAGAATATAATCTATATCTGTGCTAAATTTAATCCAGATCCATTCAGCCGTTCTGACGTAATTGAGTTATAAACTTCTAACCATCCAAACACTCGCATTTATGATAGTATAAAATAAAAAAAACGTTGACAGCAATTATCTCACAATCTGTTCTAACAAGAATATAGCAACACAAGAGTTTACTCTTATCGAAAGCAAGTGGTCGCAGTCGCAAGTTACAAACTAACAACCAGATAAGACTCGATATAAAATTCAAGATTCAATCGAATCAATTTGCATAGAATCGTAATTAAAAGTGTGTCGAGTATCGATTGCTTTCAAAATTCTATCGATTTAATTATAGCTGGCCCGGAATGATTTTATTGACAGCACAAGCCGTTGATTTACTTAATTGTCTATTCGTTATCTTTATTGTGGTGGCCAACGCCCAAAATCTCATATGTTTTTTCTATTATCGAGCTAATTAACATAAAACTTGTAATCTTATGATATCTATTGTATTTCCCGTATTTCGTATTTATTAGATGTTTGTACCTATTGTACGGTCAGTGTCCAAGGTTAGGAAAAGATAGTATTGTTTATTTATAAAGTTATTTGGTTAGATTGATTCGTTGGCTTAGTGGTTGTAAAACGCGACTACTGAACATGGGTCTTAGATTCTAATCCCTCGTCGGGCAAAGTGTTATTGGGTTTTTCCATCAGGAAATTCTCAGTAGCAGCCTCTAAGTCTGGATTTGTGCCCGGTTGATGGCAATAAGCTCGCCCCCAATAACATGGGACTTGAACATAACTGGCGAAATGTGGGTATACTAGTGGGTACACCTCTGCCTAACCCTTCGGGGATTACGGGCGTGATGTTATGATATGTGATGTAGTTATTTGGTTAGACAAATTGTTAAAGAATCTTTTAAGATTATTAGAATTCAAGATTTTAACATATTAAATTACAGTAGTATTATTGGATTTTTCCATTAGGGATTTCTCAGTAGCAGCCAGAGTTTGGAAATTGGTAGTGTGAAACCCCCGTGCCTCGGAAGGCATGAAAAAAAAAGCATGAGTTAATGTATGTATTTTTCATAATAATTATACATTAAACAACAAAAAAGACGTTATATTAGCTCCATAGCTTTCAACAGTCACATAAAAAGCCAAAAAGCAAGTTATCAACAATTTTAAACGTGTTGAACAGCGTGATAACGGCCACCTATCACGTCGGTAATGAACTTCACGCATGTATTGGTCGTATTAAGCACTTATCACTTGACAAGTTTACTCGGATAACTGTCACTGATGCAATTAACAATCTCTTTAATGCTGAAGAAGTGGAGACGCTTAATGACAGTGCGTCGTGGTCGTGGAGAAGAGAAAACAAATGACAGTCGGAAAAGTGTAGGTAGATGATGTTGCAATCAAAAAGTTTGCAACCCCTGCTGCCAAGGAGCTGTAAACATTTTATCATCTGTTAATTGGGGCGCACGATTCTAACCCAATCGTTTTGCTTAAATATTTTTGTTGTGTCATAATGTGTCTAGTAGGTGAATTTACTATCGTTCACATAATTATCATTGCTGTAAATATAGTTAAATGATTGTGGGGCATTAGCCACTCACGTTAAAATCTATTTTCAGTTCTCAAGCAGTGTTTCAGTAAGGTCATTAGGCTAATATTTATCTCAGAGCAGGCATACAAATCCGAATGCATATGAAACATAACTATGAATAATTAACATTGATATAAACATAATACTTGATTAGGTTCTAGGAACACGCAACTCGAAAACAAACGAACCTCGCTTTCGAACGAACAATAGACGATTCTACTCGTAATTAGAGAGTTGTGCATTCCGAACGATCTTTCGAATCGATTACGGTTGAATAAACAATTCTTCCTTGTTTTTTTTTAATTCAAATAATGTTATAAATCAAATACGCGCCGTTAACGTCCCGAAGGAGAGGTCATTTATCAGAGCGACGCGGGCGCAAGTACGAGACGCCATTGTACGATACATTAATGTTTCCTTAATTGTTATTTTATCGGATTCCAATATGGCCGCCACGCGCCCGTAATTAGTCTCTGTACGGATTGAATGATTTTACCTGTTCGATTTTTAAATAATTAATGATATGGCCACCTAAAGATTTCTTTGGTGTAATCAATAACATCTTGGGTATGACAGAGGCGCATTTTGAGTTTTGTGCACCTACATTAAAAAGGAATTTAAAAAGTTATCCTATACGTATTTTATGATAATTTTTGCCATTCAATTGTTAAATTGTTGTCTAACCATTTTGTTTATTACAAAAGTTTTTTTTTTTAAAAAACTACTGATTTTCCATAACGTTTTTCTTAAATAACGCAATATGGCTTCATTCAATAAATTGTAAATTGATATCGAATACAAATGATAATAATTATAAATTTCAATAATCTATTAATATTCAAATGAAATTATAATAAATAGATTATTGAAATTCAAATGTAATTACAACTAATTAAAATACTAGTAATGATTACCAGAACTTTTAATAAATCTATTCGGGTTGCGAAGACGTTATAGCAACACCTACTGTTTTATTACTTTCCGAAGACAGTAATACAATAAACGCGTCTACCAAAATATAAACCTTATAATTAATACAATGTTAATAACTTTTTAACGGTATCTCGCAGTAGGATATCCATAACTTTGATATCAGTAAATGAAAAATTTAAAATATTTCAAAAATGTTACCATGAATGTTAATTTGGCTAAGATTCCAGTAATTTGACTAAACAACGGGTTTTGCTTTTTTACTGCATCACAAAAATTCCAACGATAATGCCCAAAGCTAATGAAAATCGAAGCTTAAATGTAATAAAATTGTCAAACACTAATTGAAATAATTGACATAACTAATCTATAAGCAGCGCTTATCTTTTATCTACAAGAAGAAACACTATCCTTCAGTTGACACCTCCAAATCGCGTGGGACGAATCTACGTTTTTCTCACACATCTAGAAACGCACCAAAATGTTGTACACCCCGTTTTGACTTTTAATCATCGATATTTTTTGAATAAGTGGTCACAAAGCGCGACTGTTAAGCATGAGGGTTCGATTCCCAGGTCGGGCAAAGTGTTATTGGGTTATTCCATAGGAATTTCTCAGTAGCAGCCTCGGGGTTTGGACTTGTGCCCGGTTAATGGCGAAAGGCTCGCCCCCTATTACACATAACTGGCAAAATGTGGGCATACTAATGGGTACACCTCTGCCTAACACTTCGGGGATTATAGGCGTGATGTTATTATTTTAATACAATAAAAACTTAATATTCAAAGTAAAAGTTATAACTCCTCAAATGTTTTAAATCCAGCAATCCTGTGACAACATTTTAAAAAGAGGTTCCGAGCTCAAGTTTACGACACACATAAATGCCACATAAAAAAGGATAAAAACTTTTAATTTCCCTCCTCTTAAATGAGCCGGTGTTAATTTTAACTCTCCTATAGGAATTATGTATATAGCATACACTAATTCTTTGTCATTATAAGGTATTTTATGTTTTAGGGTTCCATACTTTAGTCGGTAAAAACGGAACCCTTATAGGATTATTTTGTTGACTGTCTATCCGTCTGTCAAGACCTTTGTTCTTAGGAATGCGTGATGGTATCAAGCTGAAATTAATATCAAATGCTCAGGTCTGCTACCCCTTTTTTTTTCTAGGTGGTAAAAATCATCAAATGACTCCTTCCGCCCTGTGTGGGGCGGAAGGGACTGTCAGACTTTTACTGACTAAAAAACCATCCTGTTCCTTCTGTTGCCCTTTGCGTTCCGGGGCCACGGTATCCTGTTAAGACGTCCCGCAACCCCGGCAGGCGTTGGCCCCGTTGGGGGCCCCCTCCCTGTGCTGACAGCTCTTAGAGGCGCGCGCGAACAGAACGCGCCGTCGACCCGGGCCTGATCCTTGATCGGACGGCGAGCTACCCATTACTCACCATCCGCAAGCCCGGTCTGCTACCCCTTGGAGTAATAATAAAATTAAACTTCTAATTAAGCTCAGTCTAAAGACAAGGACGTTTATGGTCGTTTATTTATCAAAACCTGTATAGGACTTCCTGTTGACGGAGGATCATGAATTTTGGCAAGAAGTAATGCCATGTAGCACAGCCAAAACAATAAATCCAAAAACCAAAAATTATAGTTGCAAAATGATTACTACTTTGCGATTAAAAACTATTTTTTTTTACGCCCCAAAATATCATGCCTTAAATAAGTTTGTGGTGGTACGGAACCCTTCGTATGCAAGTGCGACTCGCACTTGCCCGGTTTTTTTTTCTTTCATAGCTTTTGGCCGTAAATAATGTCCGGTTATGTTTGTTGGTTTAGCTTTAACGTGTTTCATTTAGATTAAATTCTAATTTATTTTATGGAATCTTTGAATTTTCGGAGCGAAGATCATAATTTTGTTTCGATGCAGTGTGGGGGTCAAAGCTTTTCACCTTCATTGTGATAGTTATTGATGCAACTTGGTTTGTTTATTGGGTAAATAATTTCTGAGAAAATATGTGTGATGGAGGGGCTCGTGGCTAAGTAATAATAGCCGCTTGGGTCGATCCTTTAGGTTAAGCTATGCTTGCCGGGGTTTGTCTGCGGATGACCATCTTTACACACCGAGACTCCCACGTGCTGTTAAGCCACTCGTCCTGGCTGACATACGTGGATCTTTGGCAGTCGTTACAGGTCAGAAGTCCTATAGTCTGACAACCAGTCTTACCAAGTAGTATTGTTTTACCCAGTTACTGGGTTGTAGAGATCAGATAGGCAGTCGCTCAAAGTAAAATACTGGTAGTCAGCTGCATCCAGTTAGACTGGAAGACGACCCCAATAGAGTTGGAAGAAGTATCCGTGTGAAGCGGCTTTTGATTGGTCCCTAGTGACGTTAAAATATCATGGTGTTGTTATAAAATAAAGTCATCAAAACATTTTGTTTTTCATTGATTTTAACGTACAATATCGAAGTTTTAGAACCGTACAATATTAAAGGATTACTTAAGATACTTAAAAGTATAAGACTAAAGGCAGAGCTTATAATACTGATCAAAAACAATCTAATTTGAACTTTACTAACCAGCATAAAAGGTTCAATTTACGATAAGTTGAAGCAGAATTATTTGTCACACACTTAAGTGATATGAAAGAGCATTATCTCAATGTTTACGAAATAAATGCCCTAATAAAGATAAACTCCCAAACCGTAATTAGTGACAAATTGGTCGCTTTTAAGAAAAATATACGGAATGAAATGCATTAAGAATGAAGTTATACACACATAACTGTATACGTAACTTATATTAAGTTTAAGTTATATTATAAAGACAGAATTGTGATTATAAGCTAGTTTTCATTCATAAAACTCCATTAAACCTGAAATGATCTTTAGCCATAATGACTGCTAAACAGAAGGAGCTGGGTTCCATTCCCAGATTGGGAAAAGTTATATTGGGATTTCATTAGGAATTTCTCAATAGCAGCCCGGAGTTTGGAAGTTATTTGTGTTGATAGTTATAAGCGAAAAACCCAATCACACTTTTTGCCCGACCCGGAAATCGAACCCCACATTGAACAGCCGGGCTTGCGGCCACGGCACGACTACGATATCCAGTCTTCTACTAACAAAACAGACAATATCTTCTTCAGAAGCAATTATTCTACGTATCCATTTGGTACCATTTTATTTATAGCTTAGCAATAAGAGACTTTATTTTCATTACATAAACGTGGTATTTCACACATACATACAAACGATAGAGTTTATTGATGACGCTGATGGAATTTGCATAGCAATTAACACAGATTGTAAGTTAATAGGTGGCTGAGTCGATTTTAGTGCTATAATCTGGCTAATACCTAATTCTATGGTCTAGGGTTCCTTATAAATAAAAACCATTAAAGATAGATAATATGAAAAAAAAACCATTGAAGCAGAACTACTTTAAATCAAATTACATAGGGTAGGCATCTTCTTATACAGAGAAGGCACAATGAGCACCACGCTTGCTCAAGGCGGATTGGCAATTACAGACTTATACGTATATCACTTAAAGTCCAAGATTCCTTGCCATGTTTTTCTTCCCTGATGTCAGTGATTTACAAGATAGACTTTTTATTTATTTATTTATTAGGATCTTAAGAAGTATATATGAATTAAAATTGTTACATTGGTACTTACCCAAATTTATGATCAGAACCACATGTATGACAACCGGCCACCTTAGTCTTTGGGCCATCACGACATTTTAAAATATGACAGTACTTAAGGTCACTGAACTTTGTACCTGTTCATTTGACCTAGCTATAATGAACCTACCTGTTAAAATATACTGCGAATAATTTTGACCAGGTAATAGGTATTCCCTGTATTTTCACAACAAAATCACGGAAGTTTCGTATACATTCGCGTACAAAAAAGGTATATCAAAATTCATCATCATCATCTGCCTAGCCTTTTCCCAACTATGTTGGGGTCGGCTTCCAGTCTTACCGGATGCAGCTGAATACCAGTATTTTACATGGAGCGACTGCCTATCTGACCTCCACAACCCAGTAACTGGGTAATATGATACCCCTAGGTAAGACTGGTTGTCAGACTTTCGGGCTTCTGACGACCCGCAACGACTGTCAAAGATCCACGTATGACAGCCGGGACCAACGGCTTAGCGAGGCATGGAGGAGTCTCGGTGTGTAAAGATGGTCACCCATCCACGGACCAACCCCGGCAAGCGTAGCTTAACCTGACGGATCGACCCGTGCGGCTGTTATTACTTAGCCACGAGCTCCTCAAGGTATATCAAAATTAAACAAACAAAAATAAAATAAGAATAAAATTGAAACGGAACCCCTAATCTTAATCTTGTTCGCACTCGCCCACTTGTCATTCCTTAACGCCCACGCGACACATACTTAATCTAAATTATTTAAATTGCATATTTAAACAATTCACATATTTTTATGCTGTTTAAGGATATTTTTATCTTTATCAACAGTTATCTCTCTTTGGTCTTCTTCTTATTTTTCTTTACTGTAGGTGACATTAACTTTATTTAAATAGCTCATATTTGCTGATTTGCTGTGTGTCGCGAGTTCGATTCTTGTACGGAACAAACGTTTGTACCTAGTGTCAATAGATAGTTGTCTGTGAAAATATCGGAAAGTGTCCTTTAAAAAAGAAAGTTAAGTTAACATTAACTTTTTGACTGTCACAGTCATGTATAGATGACAAACAAAAATGTGCCCAGCACGCTACAGTCACGACTTCATGACAGACCTTAAATACGTAAATAAAGCTCCTAAAACTACATTGTATTTTTTTATTTCTGTGCACGACCCCAGAGGTAAACTCGTTCGGGGGCGCAAGTTGTGGCGCGCGCTAGATAATGAACAATGATAATTGTGTGTTTATGATTTCGATATAAGTTTTCAAGTCGATAATTACGTTTTGTGATTTCTATTTCACGTTTTACGAATCTATGTTATGTTTCTATGTAAAATTAGAGTTTTCATACATGTTTTTATTGTTTCGCTACTGATTTAGACTGTTTTAAATGAGTATAATTATGTTATTTAGTAAATTCATAACTTTATTGTTGATTATTTCAAGTTTACATAGATTATTGTGAGTTTTGTTGATTGTTTTTGCATAATTATATTTAGAAATAAGGTGATTACGTATACTTAGTCATAAGTTAGTGTTTTGTAAGCAACTTGCCTCTGCGATGTCCGCAAATAGACTGAGCGAGTGGGCGGGGCCACCCGCGATATTTATAGTGGTGAAGCGGGGGGCGGGGCCATTTATATATGCGCGCTCCTTCATCTTCACGCCATTTCGCGAAGGGACATCGCAGAGGCATGGTGTAAGCTCTATTAGGTAGATTTAAGAACTAGCTAAAATATGTAATAGGACTCGCCAGCTCACGGCCTTTGTTTTATAAGATATAATGAATAAATGATGAGCGGGGGTGAGGAATGGTCCGCTGGCCAGCACTAAAAATCTTGTATAAAAGAGGGGCGTGTTTTCTCAACCGACACAGTTCGATCCCAGCAAGGAAAGAGAAAACATCTCCCGGAAGAATAAGCGACTAAGCTCCAACAAGATTCCTCACCGTCGATTCAACCGACCTTATACTGCGTGTTTCATTTACGGCGTTCGGGCGATCCTGAACATTATTGGTCCTTCGAGCCGGATCGCTGCCCTGCGACAGGAAGATGGTGTTAACACGCAGTAAGGATGGTGAACAAGCGAAACGACGTCAGGAAGAGCTCAGTGCACTTAAGGCCGTAGAAGAGGCCTCTACGGGGAACCCTTCAACTAGTAGTGCGTCGAAGACCGCCACCGAATCAGGAACAAGTAGCGGGAATAGTACTTCAACGACCGCCGAAGGGACCACGTCGACGGAGACCAATGAAAACAGTGCTGCGTCCCAGAAGGATCAGACCTCGCAGCGCACATTGAAACCGACGGAGTCGAGATCACGCCGCTCCGCAGTTTCACGAAAGAAACGACTCGCCGAATTAGAGGCAAAGGAACGACTGGCAGAATTAAAGCTTAAACAAGCGCAGATTCAAGCAGAAGCCGAACTCCAGGAACTGAAGGTCCAACGCCTTCAAGCAGAAGCGGATTCTTCAGAAGATGAAGAAGATGACCTAGAAGATGAACTGGCGTCGGTCCGCATTAGCACATGGCTTAAAGACACTGATGCGAACCCACCGCAGCCGACGCAAGAAGACAAGAAGAAACAAGAAGATGTTCAGAAGACAAGTCAGCCCTTGATAGACGTGTCGACTCTCGCCGCAGCACTCTCTCAAGCAGTAAGGGGTACCAGGGAGCCGCCGAAATACATTCAAGAGCTTCCTATCTTCAATGGAAGTTGTGCAGACTGGCTTTGTTTCAAGACAACATTTGAAGAAACTTCGAAGTACTTCACGCAGAATGAGAATATTGCACGCATTCGTCGGAGCCTGCGCGGGAACGCAAAAGAAGCTGTTGGCTGCCTCCTCTTAAGCCAACCGCACCCAGTATTGGTCATAGAAGCCTTGGAGAGAAGATTCGGAAGACCTGAAGCGCTTATCCACGTAGAAATGGAAAAGCTGAAGACATTGCATCGTGTCACCGATAACCCGCGAGACTTATGCATCTTCGCCGGACGAGTAGCAAACATAGTGGGCACTATTGAAGCACTAAGAAGAACTCAATATCTGCATAGCCCTGAAATGGCGCGAACAATCGCTGAAAAGTTAACTCCTATACTGAAAAGCAAGTGGTACGACTACGCGGCTACGAAGAAAGAAGACATACCTGAGCTGAAGAAAATGTCCGCTTTCCTAAACGAAGAAGCAGACAAGTGCGGCGCCTACGCCTTGCCTGAAGCGGTCACCGATGAAGCTTCAGGAAGAGACAGAAGAAATAGGAAGATAGAACGCACCTTCACTACAGGGAAGAGGTCCGCGTCAGATGATCAGTGTCCTCAATGCAAACAAGATCACAAGTTAACTGAGTGCAAGCAATACTCGGCACTCGATACGAACTCAAGATGGGAGGTCGCGAAGAAGAACAACATATGCTACCGCTGTCTTCGGAGCAAACATAGAAGAATTCAGTGCAAAGCTCCGCCGTGTGGAAGACATGGGTGCACCATGAGACATCATAAGCTGCTGCACCACGACAAAGAACGAGATGGTACCAGCAGTGACTCAACGAAGAAAGAAACCGCTACGCCTGCAGTAGAAGTCACATCAACAGCCAAGCCAGGCGATCGTCGACGTGCATACTTGAAGATAGCGCCCGTAATCCTAAAGGGGCCATACACCAGCATCGAGACTTATGCACTACTGGATGAAGGAAGCACAGTCACTCTGCTGGACGCATCCATCGCTGACGTCATTGGATCCGATGGACCTGAAAATACTATGTGGATACAGGGCATCGGCAACGAAGTGAGACACGACAGCAGCAAGATCGTCAGTCTCAGCATCAGAGGAAAATACGCCGATGAAGAATATGAGATAGAAGCGGCGCGCACCGTCGAGAGACTGAACTTCACACCAGAAACAGTGTACGATCGTCACCTGGAAGACTGCGAACATCTGATTGACATCAAAGATCAGATCACCTACGAGCGCGCTTCACCCAAGCTGTTAATTGGACAAGATAATTGGCATCTCATCGTGTCAAGAAAGCTCCGCACCGGTCGTCGCAACCAGCCAGTTGCATCCTACACGCAACTCGGTTGGGTTCTACATGGCTGTCACAGTTCGCTCACAGCAAAAGTAGCGTTCTGCGGCAGACTCCAGCAGAAAGAAGAGCCAACTATAGAAGATCAGGTCAAGGATTACTTCAAGCTCGAATCCCTTTGTATCGAGCCGAAGAGACCTAAAGAAGATCCTGAGCAGAAAGCTATTCAGATACTGCAGGAGACCAGCAACAGACTACCAGATGGGCGATACGAAACCGGCCTGCTGTGGAAAGAAAAAGATCTTCAAATACCCAACAATTACAAAGAAGCCGAACGACGTCTACACTCACTAGAGAAGAGACTGGATAAAGATGAAGACCTCAAACAGAAATATCAAGAGAGGATAGACAATCTGTTCCAGTCGGGTTACGCCGAGCGAGCACCCGTTCCAGCACCAGAAGGGAAGACCTGGTATCTGCCCCACTTCCCAGTCATCAATCCAGCGAAGCCTCACAAGCCACCGCGACTCGTCCATGATGCATCAGCCAAAGCCCATGGCATGTGCCTGAATGACATGCTGCACTCGGGACCAGACTTACTCCAATCCCTACCCGGAGTAATAATGAGGTTCCGACAACATGCATACGCTGTCAGCGGGGACATCAAGGAGATGTTCATGCAAGTGAAGATCAGACAAGAAGACAGAGACGCCTTACGATTCCTATGGAGAGGCGCACGGCGGGAGGGCAGACCAGACGAATACAGAATGACATCCGTCATTTTTGGAGCCACATCATCTCCATGCACCGCACTGTACATAAAAAACAAGAATGCGAGTGAATTTGCAACTGAGTACCCAGAAGCTGCAACAGCGATACAGAAGAATCACTATATGGATGACTATCTGCAGAGTTTCGCCACTATAGAAGAAGCTCGTGAGATAACGAAAGCAGTCGACTTCATCCACAAACAAGCTGGCTTTGTGCTAAGTGGGTGGACATCCAACGACGCCAAAACACTAGAAGAGTTTGGCCTTCCTGAAGGAAATAACTCCACGACAGTGAGCCTGGGAGGCAAAGAAACTGAGAAGACACTTGGCCTACTCTGGCATGTCCAAGAAGACTGCATGGGATTCAACACTCACACCATGAAGATACCCCCAGAAGTCGAAGAAAACAAACGCTCACCCACAAAAAGAGAAGCCTTGAGCATAATAATGGCACTGTTCGACCCTCTGGGGTTAATCTCTCCAGTCACCACACCGGCCAAGAGGATATTCCAAGACACCTGGCGCTACAAGACTGACTGGGATGAGCCATTGCCGACGGCGCTAGAAGACAGATGGAAGAATTGGATCACATTGCTCAGCACTATTAAACAGCTGAGGATACCACGATGCTATAACTACGAGCAGAGCACCGAGTGTCAGCTACACACCTTTGTCGACGCAAGCGAAGAAGCGTACGCCGCTGCAGTATACTGGAGGATAGAACGCCCAGATGGCAGTGTCCACGTGTCACTAGCAGCTGCCAAGAGTCGCGTCACACCACTCAAACCGGTGTCCATACCCAGACTCGAACTACAAGCAGCCTTACTAGGAGCACGCCTCGCACAAACGGTGTTAGAAGAACACGACTTTCAAGTGATCAGCAAGACTTACTGGAGTGATTCACGCACCGCTCTAGTGTGGATCAGGTCAGAGCCACGCGTCTACAAATCCTTCGTGGCACATCGACTGGCTGAGATAGAAGAGACCACCAAGAAAAACGAATGGAAGTGGCTTCCTTCCAAGGAGAACGTGGCAGACGACGCAACAAGAAATACGCCAGACAACTTCGATGCCACTCACAGATGGTTTCAGGGCCCCTCATTCCTGAAACTGCCAGAGTCACAGTGGCCCAAAGAAGAGAGCGTGGTCGACTATGACACGGGAGAAGAAAGAGAGACGTGTCATTTGTGCCAACAAGAAGACGACAGCAGAGACTTCCTCCCGAAGATCGAAAGATTCTCGAAGTGGATCCGACTTATAAGGGCAACAGCCAGAGTCCTACAATTTATAGACCTGTGCAAGCCCAAGAAAGACATAGTCGCAGCTACAAGAAAACGCACGCAGAAGACAGCTGCCAAAGACCCTGACTGGCGAGCAGTCAAGAAGAATCCACTCGCACAACAGAAGAAAGATGCACCTCAGAACACTCGCCGCTACATCGAGCTGCCCGCTTCGCACCTAATGAAAGCCGAACAGCTGTGGGTACGAGCATCACAAAAGGAGAGTTTTGAGACAGAAATAGCCCGCATCACTAAAGGAGACACACCCGGCAACCACGATCGCCTGAGTCATCTCAACGTATATATTGACGCCGAAGGCATCGCACGCCTGAGAGGAAGAATAACAGCGGCCCAAGAAATAACAGAAGACGCTTCCAATCCTCCTATATTGGAAGGCAAACAGACATACACCCGTCTGTACATAGCCCACGTCCACGAGAAGCTCCACCACGGCGGTGTGGAAATGGTCGTGAACGAGTTGAGACAACGGCTATGGATCCTGAAAATACGCCCAGCTGTAAGACACGCACTGAAGAACTGTCTGCAATGCCGCATCCGGAAGATGAAGCCAGCGAGCCCTCTGACGGGAAACCTGCCACCAGCGCGCCTCGCTCACCACGCAAGACCCTTCACCTTCACGGGACTTGACTACTTCGGCCCAATAGAAGTGACAGTCGCGCGCCATCATGAGAAGAGATATGGCGCCCTCTTCACGTGCATGACCTCCAGAGCAATCCACATTGAAGTCGCACACTCACTAAGTGCCGACTCAGCCATATCGGCCCTAAGAAGATTCATCGCAAGAAGAGGCTGCCCCAAAGAGATATGGAGCGACAACGCCACCTGCTTCAAAGCAGCTGAAAAAGAACTCGGCGCGGCAGCACTAGAAGCGCTTGAACATGAAACAACGTGCCATCACATCACGTGGAAATACATTCCCCCAGCAGCACCATTCATGGGAGGAACGTGGGAGCGAATGGTACGCTCTGTGAAAGAGGCACTGAAGATCACTCTGAACGAGCGATACCCGAGCGACGAGACACTGATGACGCTGCTAACAGAAGTTGAGAACACGGTAAACTCACGCCCTCTCACACACGTCTCAGTGGATCCCCTAGAACCAGAAGCATTAACTCCGAACCACATACTCATCGGGCCCAACCCTCATGTGCCAGTGCCAGGACACTTCGACATGAAAGATGTGACAGCTCGACAACAGTGGAAACGAGCCCAAGCACTAGCAGACATCTTTTGGAGAAGATGGGTACGAGAGTACATGCCCCTACTCCAACACCGGCGGGAGCCGACCAGCACTGGAACCCAGCCCAAGGTGGGAGACCTCGTCGTGATATGCGATGGCAACTTACCACGCAACACCTGGCCACGAGGAAGAATAAGCAAACTGTATCCAGGCGCCGACGGGGAAGTCCGAGTGGTGGATGTGACGACCAGCAGCGGCCACGTCCTGCGCCGACCTACGAAGAAGATAGTCGTGCTGCCAACAGAGTCGCAGCGTGGCGACGGCGGGAGAATGTGCACGACCCCAGAGGTAAACTCGTTCGGGGGCGCAAGTTGTGGCGCGCGCTAGATAATGAACAATGATAATTGTGTGTTTATGATTTCGATATAAGTTTTCAAGTCGATAATTACGTTTTGTGATTTCTATTTCACGTTTTACGAATCTATGTTATGTTTCTATGTAAAATTAGAGTTTTCATACATGTTTTTATTGTTTCGCTACTGATTTAGACTGTTTTAAATGAGTATAATTATGTTATTTAGTAAATTCATAACTTTATTGTTGATTATTTCAAGTTTACATAGATTATTGTGAGTTTTGTTGATTGTTTTTGCATAATTATATTTAGAAATAAGGTGATTACGTATACTTAGTCATAAGTTAGTGTTTTGTAAGCAACTTGCCTCTGCGATGTCCGCAAATAGACTGAGCGAGTGGGCGGGGCCACCCGCGATATTTATAGTGGTGAAGCGGGGGGCGGGGCCATTTATATATGCGCGCTCCTTCATCTTCACGCCATTTCGCGAAGGGACATCGCAGAGGCATGGTGTAAGCTCTATTAGGTAGATTTAAGAACTAGCTAAAATATGTAATAGGACTCGCCAGCTCACGGCCTTTGTTTTATAAGATATAATGAATAAATGATGAGCGGGGGTGAGGAATGGTCCGCTGGCCAGCACTAAAAATCTTGTATAAAAGAGGGGCGTGTTTTCTCAACCGACACAGTTCGATCCCAGCAAGGAAAGAGAAAACATCTCCCGGAAGAATAAGCGACTAAGCTCCAACAAGATTCCTCACCGTCGATTCAACCGACCTTATACTGCGTGTTTCATTTACGGCGTTCGGGCGATCCTGAACAATTTCCTTTGCTAATTACGTCGCTAACTCATTTTAATTTATATTAGTTTAACTTCACAGAAAATAATATTATGAATTATAAAGTTTAGAATTCGTAGCTTGGCGCCTAAGTACCTATTTTTGATGTGGCCGTCAAACTAGTCAGATTTGCTTTCAAGCTTAACCTAAAGCAAATCTGACTAGTAACTAACGTTGCTCAGGACGTACGTCACTGACGTACGGCAAAAATGGCCTCGTCTTAATTCTGTAGAACCATTTTACACCCCTAGTTGCTTCTTCCCTTGTAAAGGATATATTGGTTTGATGAAATTAAAGCGACGTGTGCAATCCAAAGAGAGACTTACATACACGTAATAATAGTTATAATTCTTTGCTTATCGATCACTGGATCGATATGTGTTTACTAATTTCTTCAATTTATTCATTCACTCAAGTCCGCCTTAAATACATAAAATACCGTTTATTACATATAAGCATACAAGTATTTGTATGGGCGTCAAGTAAATATTCGTTCCTTTGTGTAAACTTTCACCCTTAATGAGCACAGTCGAGGTGTCACCGAAGTCATCCGATGTCACGAGTGATATTACGTATGTGTGGAGGAATACATGATGGGAATCGCTTGCTATTGATATTTAATTGTTTATCAAGTAGAGCAAAATAAGCTCTAAATGTTACTAGATTAAACACTGGCATTTGGCATTGGTTTGGATTGTTTTGTTTTTGATGTTACTAGATTGTTATAGTTGGGACCGTCCTTTATTCCTTTTTTAAATAATTTAAGACACTTAAAAAAAAAGGAAAATAATTCATGGTTTTAATTATGACATAATATCATTAAAGTTTAAAGTTATACTATAAAAAATCCTTCTAAAATATCTAAACAATTGCATAATCTATATATTTACACCCACTTCGATCCAACTAAAGAAATGGCTATATTGATTTAAATTAAATTATACTCGTCCCAACCCAAGAATGAACAATCTCAATCCACAATACAGAATAGTGACTCAAGACCAAGACCGAAACAGACATTCCTAATTAATACCACAAAATAACAAAAAAAAAAGAGTCACAACAGCATAGCAATCGTACACGTAACAAGAGCCGACCGACCCGGCCGCGCCGTGCCCATATATTTACTTTATCTTGTACAATACACTTAAATACAAATTAATACAAGCACTGGACTGGACCTTAATGGCAAGCTCGACTGTTTATTTTACACCTCGCGATGGGCCACGCCAGTTTTATTTTTAATTTTTTTATTGGTCACACTTTGGGCCAGCTTTCGGCTTTTAGCGCCTTCGGAAATGTGTTTAGGTACCTACTAGGAATTTTCGAAGAACTGTTTGTTAATAGATTTTTGGGTTCGGTTTAAAATAGTCTCGGTATATTCATATTCGAAAAACGTTCGAAATATTAAATGATGTAACTGTTAAACGTAGATTTAATTTTAATTATGAGACTGTACTTAATTTATTTTAACAGATTTTTTAATATCAAAACTTAACAGCTTTTCCTTCTAAGTCGATGTTTCATGAATGACTATCAATACAATTGACCACAATACGAAGTACAAGAAATCTTGATACATACTGCAACACTATCTAAAGATTTGAATTTTAACTGCACAAAAAATTGTTATTAAAACAACACATTTACAGCATAAAAACACAATTTTATTCATCGAATATTACCGATATCGACAGTATTGTATTCAAACTTATCGCCATGAAGACACGAGCATACATATTCATTTCCAATTTCCATCTAGCGTTATCTCAACTAAAAATACAACAACACTGTGTTCTGTTTTAATATTGCAAATGCATGCAAGTCAATTAGTTTAAATGCATATCCGAGATCTCGAAGCCGTTATTTAGATATACCTATTGGTTACAGATACAGTATCGACATTAATATTCGAAAAATATTGTCAAAGCTCCTCACTGGTCGATAAAAATGTCGGGCCACACGCAGCAGGTCATTAGACACCTCCCGGAGGAAAATAAATTAAAGAAAACGAGAAATCTCGACCGTCAACCTGATTCACAACGAGCAGCCTTCAATTTACACTATAATACCGCTTTTGACAACGTCCAACGCTGCTTCAATAGGCTAATACAACTGATGCCTCCAAACACAGAAGTCAATGGAAATGTTTTTTGCGATTGAAACGTGTCGAGGGTTTATGAATAGGGATATAAGCCCCGGATCAATTAAATGCCATAAGATACAAGCACTATAAGTCAGTTCGAAGCGAAATCCAAGAAGTAATGACTAACAGTCTAGTTTATGGTGTAAAAAAGTTCGTGTCTCGTTTTAACTTCATCCAATCTTCTTAACAGTGGTTTAATTTTCTGAGACTTGTTCAATGTAATTAAATGGTTTTTACTTGCTTCCAATTGTCACTCGTTGTTAGAATCTTATTAACTCAAGTGACTGCTTGGAACTAATCTGATTGTTGTTTTAAATTGGAACCACCTTGTTAATCTTAAGTTCGTTTCTTTGAAGTTGGACTATCTCTTGCTCATTTAAAATAGTGTTTATACTTGGAGCTTTTTTGTAAAGTGATGTGTTTAGTAAAACCAACGATCTGAGCAAGACATGCGATATTTGGATAAGGACTAAGATCTAGGAGGAATTTCTCAGTAGCAGCCTCGGAGTCTGGATTTGTGCCCGGTTGATGGCAATAGGCTCGCCCCCTATTACATGGGACTAAAAAAAAACATAACTGGCGAAATGTGGGTGTACTATTGGGTACACCTCTGCCTAACCCTTCGGGGATTTCAGGCGTGATGTTATGTATGTATGTATGACTAAGATCTAAAAAACCCATTGATGTACTTACAGCTGAAAGAAATCTATATCCAGTATTTAAAATGTAGATTATTTGGTATTATTAAAGGCTTAGATAAAAGGAGCAAATTGCTACCAAATTTTCTTTGTATCAATAGACAATGTACTTTCTTCATACCTACAAAAATTGACAAGAATATTCAGAAATAGTGCTCCAACAATTCTACACTCGGATTTCTAAATCAAGCCACCATGTTTTTTCTATGTTAGACCTAAAACATCAAAATAAAAATGCATTAAAGAAAAAGTTTTTATGCATTTTTGAAGTTGACATACTGGCCATCATTTCTATAACACAACATTGTTCCAAATTTTTTAAAAGCCTTAAACAATTATACAAAGTACTGCAAACAGTGCTCGTTTTTATAGTCCGGGAGTGTATGTTCGTTTGGTGTAACTAGAGAACCCACGTTAAGAGTATTCCTGTAAAGGGGATAGAATTATTTTTACAATTGATGACTAAACGGCATGACTACACCATTTCCTTCAATCAGTATTCGTCTCATTGAGTTCCACTGCAAAGGTGTTGATCACAAATATCAAAGCAAAAAATCTACCAATTAATATTACCCCCGTGCGATTCCTAAATTATTCTTTTGTCTTTAAAACAAAGCCAAGCGGATCAGTTAACAAGTTACCATTTTACAACCATCACGATGTTTCCAAGAATACCAATATCCTTTCGTTATTCCAACCTTGCTTGAAACAATTAAAAATCTATTCAGTATGCGCGTTGACACTCTTCTATCCGCTTAGCTCAGCTTTTGTTGCCAATAAAAACTGTTTATAGTAATAAACATACTATTTCGATGCAAGTCAGATGGGTTAAAAATATAAAAGAGTCCATCTGGTAATTGTTGGATACTAAAATAAGGTATTTTATTGTTAAACATGTTATTTAATTAGGGTGCAGACGTGAACGGAAATGTCCTAGCGCTGTATTGTAAGTGCGATGACCCAATAAATTAATGGGTTCTTTAGATTGGTTTATTGGTTAATGATTTTATCAGTTGGAAGGATGTAGTGAATTTTAATTTTCTACAGACTGAAGACTTAATGTGACTTTACCATCCATATGTACTTTCTCAGTTAAGTTTCGGTAAGTTTATCTTGGAAATCAATCACATCGGTGGAGGTAAACGTCGTAATTAAACGTGAACTTCTCATTAATACATAACATCACGCCTGTAACCCCCAAAGGGTTAGACAGAGGTGTACCCATTAGTACACCCACATTTCGCCAGTTATATTTAAGTCCCATGTAATAGGGGGCGAGCCATCAATCGGGTTCTCATTAATATAGCATGGTGATCAATGCTCATGCCTTCTTTGTATGAGAAGAGCCCTTTGTTTTTATTTACATACTTAAATGTGCATTTAATCAAGTTCCTAAACATACAGCCAATTATGCTCACAAAAAATCCATAGTTATATTATAAATGTGAAAGTAACTGTCTGTCTGTCGATCTGTTACATTTTCACGAGTAAACCACTGAACCAATTTTGATAAAATTTGATAAACCACTGAAACAAAGGAAATAGCAACTTTTTATTCGACTTCGACTTCTTCTGCGTCCACGATACCCGCCATTTACGCAGACAAAGTTGCAGGCAAGAGCTAGTATCTAAAATAAATAGTCATTTCTTGCTTCGTGTCTATGTTGGATTTTTTAAAATCTTTGTACTGTTATAATATTATTACCGTTCGTTTTTTGTTTTAAATTGAATTTTATAAGAGAGACAGTTCTATTTTGCATACATTGCGCAACGGCACAAAAGCATTGTTACCAGCATATCGAAGTATCAAGTGTCGTCTAACACAACATTAGAATACTAACAAAATCTCACCAATTATATTCTATTGACGAATAATATCTTAACATCAAAGTGCTTAATAGGTATCAAGTTTAGTAGTTAACTCGTTAATTTACGACAGTTGGCGTGCACTACAAGCAAACATAAATCAAGATGAATTACAACAATGATCGAATCTGACGATCAACGTCTAATCTAGTATTCATTGTGTAGGGATAAAGTCATGCTTGTCTATTGTAAGTGAAGCTAAAAATGTTATTTATTTATTTAAACTTTATGCACATGTAAAAAAAATACAATGTACAAAGGCGGACTTAATGCCTTGGGCATTTTCTACCAGTCTACCTTAGGGTGATGCAGAGACAAAACATAGTAGGTGCACAGATATAGAAAATTTTCGAGAATAAAATATAATAATAAATACATATATATACATACATACAACAAAATATATAAAGTAGAGAGAGATAAAAATATAATTATAGGTGATGAAGTACAACAAATTAATTGTGGGACGAGTCTGCCAACTTCTTATGTAAGTGCTCGCGAGCTTTTATCTTGAACGTAAACCGACTGGTGGCCATCCTGATATTCTGAGGGAGAGAATTCCATAAGAAAACCGCCTGGCCAAGAAAAGAAGATTTAAGAAAACCAGAGCGGTGGGAAGGACATCGCAGAATACGATTATTAGAGGAGCGAAGATTCTTGGTGTGTGCAGAACATAAATATTGAAAGTGAGAAGAAAAGAGTGAGTGAAAATGTTGACACGGCATAAAATCTTGGGAATTAATTGGCCATTTTACACGTGTAAGGAGGCTTCCATTAGTTACGTGAGGCGTTTAGGGAGGTGGAGGAGGATCTCATCTATTAAAGCATTTCCTAATATATTTTTTTTATTGAATTGAATAACTTAGAAATTAATACTTATTATTTACTTGGAGGTTAGGCGCTTTGCACACAGAGCAACTATTGCAGCAACTGGCAACTAGCTGTTTACATACATTTCAATTGGACTGCGTACACAGAGCAACTCGAGTGTCGAGTTGCGGCAATCGTCAACAGTTTTCAGTTGCTGCAATCGATGACTAAGTTAGTTGCTAGTTGCCGCAACTAGCAACTTTTAAATATTGTACCAGTATTTAAAGTTGCCGATTTCCTCCACCGTCAATCGCAACGCTTCGGGCGATTTCACACCCTCCCGCCTTCCCCTCCGTGTGCCCGGCAATGCCAGTGTCGTTAAAGAGTTGCCAGTTGCCGCAACTTAAGTTGCTCCGTGTGCAAAGCGCCTTAGGGACAGATATATAGAGAGGTTATAATAGGTTACTATTGTTTTTAAATAGTTTAAACTTAAATTAATATTCCTTTCAAATCAGGGTTACCAGTCTCCGATAAAAAATTTAATTACCGCGTATTAATTAATCAATTAAACCAGTAATTCCAAGTCATAAGATATTATTTAACTAGCCCCGATACAATTTAATATCCCTGCTTCACCATATAAGAGAAACTTCTTTAATTAGTAAATGATTTAGGTGACGACACTCATAACAAAAGGTCAATAGGCTAAGAATTTGCTTAATAACTTACCTAATGTTTATTTATATCGATAATTCGAGTGTTAAATTAATCGATTTTAGATAATCGACTAATGCTAGTTGAAATGAACTAATTTGTAAACAACGCTTGGCTCTAAACCAGTTGGGAGTAAGTATATAATTTTCTTATGGTTATTTTGTCAGTTACAAGTCAAGGTCAGACAAGCCATATAGTTTTGAACAGACATAATGGTGATAACAGGAGTCATCATTATCTGCCTAGCCTTTTCCTAACTATGTTGGGGTCGGCTTCCAGTCTAACGGGATGCAGCTGAATATCAGTATTTTACATGGAGCGACTGCCTATCTGACCTCCACAACCCAGTAACGATACCCCTAGGAAAGACTGGTTGTCAGACTTTCAAGCTTCTGACGAATCGTAACGACTGTCAAAGATCCACGTATGACAGCTGGGACCAACAGCTTAACGTGCTTTCCAAGGCACGGAATGATGTCAGTAATGTCTAAGATAAACTTTAGAAAGTACTTATTAATTGAAAAAGTCACATTGGTACCCGGATTCGAACCCACAACCTCATGCATGAGAGACGGGCGCCTTAACCGCTAGGCCATTACGACGAATACACGAACGATAACAGGAGTGATAATATTAAATCGTGTAATAATAATAATATCAGTTACGGACCAGAGGGCGAACTACATCTAAGGCTCTCGATTGGCAGAAAGGCTTGACTCTGAAAATGGTACTTTATAATACGGCTCGTAGGTTCTATTCTCTGAATCCTTGACCATCGGTAGCATGAATCCCGTACCTAAAACTGATGCGTTACTACTTTTTATATTTTTAAATGAAGAATGATAATAATGAAATAAATGGAATGAAGGAAATAACATCATTCGCACATATCTACTTAATAAAAATGACAAAGCTCTAACTCGACACTATTGGTGGAGTAGCTGAGCGTTTTGCTGCTTCTGGAGAAACCATAAAGAGTGGAGCACCGATTGTTATTAAAAAATTAATTACAAAACTCATAGTGTACTAACGTTTTTGAGAAGATAAAAGAAAATAAAATAAAAATATTGTGAAAACCATTTATCTAAAATTAAGTAAAAGTTAGGTCAACGAGGATCTATTAAATACTTAAATTACACATAAATATGATCTCAAAAATATGTGGAGTCCGAAAATATCTAACTTCTGGAAGATATTGACATAACACTAGTACTTTTGTTAGACACTTCATGGCATATGACATAATTCTTACGAGAATCAATCACTGACGCATTTTTTACCTAGTAATTCCTTCAGTATCAAAATTGCGTAACATTATTGGCTTGGGCGGTTCCACATCCGAAAAAAACCCACTTATTACCTCCAAAAAGTATGCTAAAGACCCGATTCCCGAATCGGCTACCTACTACCATCATTAAATTACGATTCACAGTAAGTTCTCCGCCACCAAATTGACGTGTCATTAATTATTTCACAGTGTCGTTAACCGAGCAGTATAGACTGTTACTGTAAACAAACGGTTCTGATATTCTGAGAACAATACAAATGGAAACTACTAATGAATCGCAATATGGCGCAAGGTGTAGTCTACCTGTCAATATAGGTACTACTTGATGATTCGTTAGGCAATGGATACTAGGTACTCATTAGTCTTACTTAAAATATTGATTGTAGATTACCAGAATAGTGATTTTGATACGGCCTTTATATTACTTGCAGATAAGGACAAGACTATATAAGTAGATGTTCCTGATGGAAAGTCAAGTGCTTCAATGATTTTTAAGACCACCCATGTTCATTCAATGGTTGAGTGTCTGTAACCTAGACACCTTCAAAGTCGTAGTCATAGGCAAAATTCTTGGAAATCAAACACGGTGATCCGCTTTGAAAATTCAGTAGAATCGGTCAGGTTATTTAAATTCTATCAAGACGTACCCAAAGGTTTATGATAGGCATGAGGCAATATTAATCCTATAAAACAACCTAATGAAACCCACCTTAGCAGAAAGTATGAGCCAACCCGCACATGCTTGCGGGTTTACGTCATCCGTACGTGTTTTACCGCTAACAAACATACATTAATATGGAAAGCTCGCCTCTGCCAATGTGCCAGCCAACGCTGCCCCCACGAAGATGGCCATTGTCTTTTCAAAACGTGACTCCAAATGTTAATTGGACTATTAAAAGCCGAATGCGGGTCATTTCAACCATTACGAACGGAGCCCTTTTGAATATGTATAATAAAATTATTAGATGAGCTGAGCTCAATTTGTGTGTTAGGTTTCTAATGAGGTTATGCGCTTTCTTGTCACAGATGGCGCTTGCGTGTTGAATGCGCAAACGCACAGCCGGATGCGCGAAATGGATTTTGTTGTGTGCGTAACTGTGCGCATCGGATGCAGAATTTTATATTAGTGCCCTTAGTGTGGGAGTTGAGATATTAATCGTTTTTGTATTCATATGTAAGCCGTTAAATAGGCTAGTGGTATGTTGTATGTCTACGTGATCATAGTCTGAATGTTATAACGTCGATTATTGACGTTCGGCTAGGAATGGATGATGAGAGTTTAGCTAATTGTGTATCTGATGCACAAACGCTGTTGCAGTACAGAACTGATTCATGATTTAATAAGTACAAACACGTTACTAAGCTGTTAAAGATTGCCTTTTAGGACGGAACATAATTTTAGAACCGTGACTGCGTTTTAAATGAAAGAGTACATTCCTAGTGTAGTGTCGTGATGGCCCCGTGGTTAAGGTACCCGCCTGTTGTGTATAAGGTTCAATATCGGATAAAAACCAAAGTGACTTTTTCAATTCATATGTATTTTTTAAGCTTATCTTGGAAATCTCTGACATTGGTGCAGGAAACCGTCGTGAGGAAACCTGCACTTAAAGATATAAGTCTGAAATCGCCAATCCATCTTGAGCAAGTGTGGTGATCAATGCTCGTGCCTTCTCTGTACGCATTTTTATTTGACTGCCCTGTTGATCTCGTGGTCGCATGCAAGTGACATGACCCTCGTGTCTCGGAAGACACGTAAAGAGGTTGGTCCTATGCCTGATCACTTACCGGTCGTGTCGGATTGCCGTCCCATTGGGAGAGAGAAGAAGAAGTACACATAATGTTTGCGCATATACTTGTGAACTATAGTATCTCCTGCGTATTAGGCTAGTCTTCATTGAGAGCCAAAATTCGTTCTGGAGGCATATTATTATGACAGATGGTCTACATACTAAGTATCTTGTGTTCGTATATAATTTATAAGTAACATAGAAAAAAGTCCAAACAGTTTATTAAACGTTTGCAGATACGTGTCCTGCATTTAAACGATGTAAAAATATTTTTACGTATTGCGTTTTGGCTCATTATCCTGTAAAGTTTCTTTTCGTAGAAAGCTTTCTTGGTTTTATGCCAGAACTGAACATATTCTATTTTGAATACATTTGCTTATAATACACCTACTTAATTCAAAATAAAAATAGGTTTTTATTTGTACAAGTAGACAAAACAGTCGTGTTTTGGTCTTTGTTTCTTGAATTGAAAGAATTGTTTTGCATGTAGGTGCTATCTTTTTTAGTGGAAAGTAAAAAATCCTTGTCTTTAAATTAATTGTCAAACGGAAAATCCCCAATGAGCAGATTGATGACATTTATACGTGATTTTCTTAATTTTCCTGTTGCTTAGCGAGCGTCAAAATGCTTACCAATAATGTAGCGCAGACAAAGAATGTTGACCCTTTAACAAATACAGATTTTAATCAAAGCTTACCCAAGAAAATGAAGAATGACTAATTCCTAAAAAATCTTTTCCAAGTAAACTGCGTGATACTGCAAATAAAATAACAAAAAGCGCATTCGCTGTCAGAATTCGCAATTACATGTATTGTAGGTACACTTGAACGCTTTAAAATTTCGTAAATGTACGAAAAAGACAATAGCTTAGCTGTCATATAAATAATTGTGTCTTGGATAAAGTGTGTGGCTTACCAGTGATTTTTTTCCCTCAAATTTTAAGGTATTTTAGCTGCATTCGTCAAACAATTTATAACTAATTACTATTCACCAACTTCCAAACCAATGCACTTTATCTTTCTACTTGAGAAGTTACTAGCTGACTGACTTAACTATGACACTCTTGCCAGCTCGAAAAATGGTAATTCAGAGTAAGTAATGTGTAATTTCTGGTTTATATATTTTTTCTAATAACCGCAGCAATTTCTCGAAAACCTTTATAAAAAAAGAACCAGGTAACTAATCCCTTAAGCTGGCACCACCATAGAGTGGGCCATCTGTTAGCGCACGGGGCGCAGCATATTTTATAATTATACGGGGACATACGTGGAATAGCAATCATTCTTTGGTCCAGTCGCGCGAATGTCCTGTGCACGATGCGACGCGCATTCTGAATGGCTGCGCAAACAGCCACGATCAAGATTTCTCGGTCGCGATCTACAAACAGGTGCTCGACTGGTGTCGACGCGTGATTGATATAAGCAATTGAATTTTCATTCTATATTTAGATATTACTTGTACAACATTAATATTTTAATCAGGAATGTTTGAACAAGAACGTTACAATTGCATGGAGAGTTTTTGCAATCTTCACATTCTGCGCATTAATTTGTGAAAAATTCGATGTTCTTTTATTTTTCAGACTCATGATCAAAAAGTAAAATGAAAAATATAATGATTTTAATACAGGCAAGTTTATAAACAAAAATACCAAACTACGAAACAAAAGTACCGAAATTATTTCATGAATAATAGAACGAAAGTCTTTCAAAACCTTTTACCAAAACTTTTCTGGATGGTTTTAATATAATTTTACATATTACGTACCTATATTGTAATTATATAAGGTAATGACAATTAATTAAGATCTTATATATTTTTGGCAAGCATGTTATACCTTCCACTTTAATTTATTTGATTTATATATGCAGGCAAGACTCCATCATTTAATAGAAGAAAACAATGTGCTATTAGTAACAGCAGAAAAAGATTTTAAATCAATTGCATTCACATCTTTCTACACCAATAAATGAATAAATTAGTTCGCACAGTAGCCTCATTCCAACATCCTTCCAAGTACCAACAATGGTCCTGTAGAAATAGCAGAAAATGTAATCTATTTATGCGATACGATTTACAATTCAGCTCAGGAAGACACCGGAGCGCTAATACATGTGCTTAGCGGTAAACTTAAAGAGGGACCCAGTGCCAAATATGTACGAAGTAACGATTTACTGCCTATATACGGGGCATAAAGTACCGAATGGTCTAGCAAAAAATGCTTGACAACAGTTATGTTGTATCATTGTTCAGTTCGTCGCGTACGCATATCTAAATCGTAACGTTTGCGTTATTAATGTTGTATGATTTGCGATACGCCTACTGCGGTCATTTTTCAGTTTTAATCTTGTTAATTAATTTTGCTTTTATTAAATGTGTCCCCTTTTTTGGTTTCCTTTTAGTAAGGAGTTTGCATCATTGCTGTTGGGGTTTTTGGATCAGTCTCATTAGTCGTGGTATCTACATTGCGTTACAAATCTTTGATTTCATTATAATTATCAGATTAATCAGGTTTATCATCTTCTAGCTGTTATTAAGAGTTCTCTTTTCTAAGATATTTTATATGAATTTTAGATTCTGCCATTCGTTTCTCGCTAATCAGTTAATAGTGTTGATTTTATACGCTGATTAAATTTTTCTGATTTAGTTGTAAACTTGTTTCTGTTTTTGTCAATTTAACGATGGCACGAGGCTAGGGTGTTGCGGATTGGTTTTTTTACCCAACTTTGCTAGTTATAACAATCAGGTTTCTCCCGCGGCATCTCACAGTAAAGCGGTACTTTTATTCTAAGATATACATCATAAACGTGAGTGTCGTCCACAAGTACAATGTGTACATCTATGAATGTCTTTATTACCGTGTTTTAGTCATTTGTAAGATTTTCTCATAATGATTGTCTCCAAAACGAGTGTTTGTGCCGTCAAAAGCTTTTGTCTAATCGTTGTCATGACTCCGGTTCACATTTGCTCCGATATAGTCGTTAAAAATGTCGTTTGTTGTTTCTGTGCGGCTTTTATTGTGCTAGCGTCATTGTTGTTTGTTAATTTGATGACAGCCATTTACATTAAATTTTTAAGAATATTCGCCGTTTGCCGTTTGCTATTTGTCGTTTCAAGTTTATTATGACATTTTGTTATATACTTTTTGCTATGTAACTCTTGACACATATATAACTACCTACCTAGCTACCTTTTACCAAGTAATTTGTTTGAACATTGGGTTTATTTTTATTGTAGTGCATTGACACTTAGTAGACGCATCTCTACCATCTTTAGTAGAAGAAATTTTATCAATGGAAGGTGTTATATTATACATTTATCATGATAGCTGCTACATTCAAGTATACTTTTTATTAATGATGTTCCATGTAGGTGATACTATTGTTTACTTTAGGAGTGGTTTGTTTATAGAGTATTGTTTTTGTTAGCATTTTTAAGAATATTAAAGTCAAATCATTTATTTCAATTAGACCATTTAAAGACATTTTTTAACGTCTTATACAACAAAAAATATTAAATTTAGTTGTCGCTTCGAAATGACAGTTTTGTATGGAGAAGAATGCGGAAGAAACTCCATGCTTACTCTTTAAATAAATAATCGTACAGGCACGAACAACAGCAAGAAATAACAATGTAGAATCAAATGGATGATCCAAACGATCAAAAACTTGTAAGAGCTTTCTAAGACTTCATCATCATATCAGCCGAACCACGTCCACTACTAAAGATAGGCCTTCCCTAAAGCCATAATGACCGATCCTGCGCTGACTGCATCCAGCCATGGCTTAATCAGGTGCAATTTTTATAGACTGCCAAATATTTGTTCATGTCCATTTTGTTAATATAAGTAAATAAACATCATCTTCCATAATTCTAACTGATCTGGGATTTTATATGTATTTTGTTGTGTTTTTCCATCAGGAATTTCTCAGTTTTCTTCTTCTTCTTTCTTTCTTTATGGTGTGGGCAGTAAGGCACCCTGACACCCTTGTGTCAGAGTGTAAAAATTTCTCAGTAGCAGCCTCGGAGTCTGGATTTGTGCCCGGTTGATGGCAATAGGCTCGCCCCCTATTACATGGGACTAAAAACATAACTGGCGAAATGTGGGTGTGCTAATGGGTACACCTCTGCCTAACCCTTTGGAGATAACAGGCGTGTTGTTATGTTATGCTATGCTGTGGTCTTATATGTATAAAGAAAGTCGTTTTTGAGGACAAAGAGCTGCGGAGAATGGATTACCTACCTACTAATATGCGTATAGGACTATACTATAATAGTCATATGGTAAGTTTAACAGAATGGCTTTATGCATACTAAGTAGAAGAATTATTATTAAATCAATGTTGAAATCTTGGCACAGTGGCACTCGATGTTAACTATTTATCCTTGATTGTTTGGCATCAACAGTGAGCAGTCTTCTAACAAAACTTATGTCGTATGTCCGATGTCTATGATGTTTTTAAAAGGACTTTATCTATAGCGCTTTTGGTTTGTTTTTCTAAGAACTTAATTAAGTAACTGTCAAAATAATAGCTTTTAACTAAATGCATAATTATAAATGTTTACACGGTAGTTATACCAAAAACACAAAGTTTGTCTGTAGGTCCGTCTGATTATTTGTTCTGGTTAATCGCCGAAATGACTACCTACACTGATTTTGTCAGGACTTTCACTGGTAGATAGTTGAAGATATAATGAGTAATTTAACATAACATAAACTCACGCCTTTTCCCCATGGGGGTAGGCAGAAACTACAGAACGCCACCTGCTACGATCCTTACATACTCCTTTCACCTCATCTACGTTCATACATCTCGTCATACAAGCACGCCGGTTACGAGTACTCCGCACCTGACCTTTCTGAAGGACCTCACCAAAAAAAAAGAATTACGGATCTGCGCAAAATAATATCGCAAGTAACTGGAAATAACGCGGATAAAATCGCGGGCATAGGCTAGTTTAAAATAAATGTGTAATTGGACAGAGTTAGAGTTTAAATCTGTCAGTCAATTCATTCTACTAAAAAGTTATATTTTCAAACGTCGAATACATAACAAGAATATTAATTATATGATGTAGATATTAATGAGGTGCATAATGAAATGAGGGGAATATTTTTTTATTACACTCTTCATTTTATTGGCAACCATTTTACCTATATATTTATCATCACGCTTATATTTGTCGCGAGGTTATTTGAAACAGTGTCGTCGAGGTGAACTAAATTAATTGAGTAGATCATAGTTTTGTTGATTTAACGGCAATAATAATGCTAGCCTAATTAATTAATAAATTAATTAATTAATAATGCATGTTTTCTTATTCAGAGAAAGCATGAACATTGATCACTTTTTTTTTTTTGTTTTTTTTTTTTTTTTTAGGTGGTAAAAATCATCAAATGACTCCTTCCTCCCTGGGTGGGGTGGAAGGGACTGTTAGACTTTTACTGATTAAAAAGCCACCCTGTTCCTTCTGTTGCCCTTTACGTTCCGGGGCCACGGTATCCTGTTAAGACGTCCCGCAACATCAACAACATTGATCACTACGCTTGCGCAAAGCGAGTACAGAGTTATATTTTATACCAGCTTATGCCTGTGACTTCGTCCGCGTAAATGTCAGGTATTGGCGATCTAATCTTGTTTCTTTATTAAGTCTGTAAATATTGTACATATTTTTTAAATAAGTGAGTAAGTGATTGGGTTTAAATAAAAACATACATGGAGTAAAAGACATTAAAAAATCTCGTTTCTCCTTAAAAACTTTGTATCAACGTTTCATCCCCTTAGCGGGTAAATTTTGGAAAATCCTTTCTATGCGCATGACTACGTCATAATAACTATCTGCGTGCCAAATTTTATTGCAATCTGTTCAGTGGTTTGAGCTGTATGTTTAAAGATAAGTCAGTCAGTAACGGTTGCATTTTATATATCTACACTAATATTTTATAGAGGAAATAATTGTATGTTTGTTTGTTTGTAATGGATAAACTCAAAAAGTACTGGACCGATTTTAAAAATTGTTTCACCATTAGAAAGCTAAATTATCTATGACTAACATAGGCTATATTTTATTTTATTTTTGCGCGGTTGAAGTCGCGGGCAAAAGCTAGTACTTTATATATTGATAATGATAAAAATATCGTGAGGAAATCTTTTCTCACAATATTGTTTTGCATCGATTCAATTATCAACAACAAAAGATTCAATTATCTTTTTTCTTTTCTGTTTTTGTAAATTCTGTTTATAAGTGAATTTAAATGGCCAAAATCGAATAAATTATTTAAGTTTGACTTTGTCTTAATATACCTAAGACTCGACTCTTCACACGAACAGAGGGCTGGCCTTTTCTTAGGCCAAAGAATCAGCATTGCCATATAGCGTGGCAATGCTGTCAGCCTTTTTGGCACTTGCCCCATTGACAGCGTCGCGGACGAATTTTTTGATGCCCTATGAAGTTTTTCCATTCTGCCTTCTTTTTTAAATTGTACTATTTTACATTTACTTTAAGGTTTTCTGTTTTGGTAAATTATTGTGTAATGTAATGATTTAAATAAAAATAATTATACCTACGGTTTTAGGAATAACATCAAGTAATTATGAACAAGGGCAGTAGTATCGTCCTAATGTGCGCCAAGTACCATTGACAAAAAAGTGTATTGTGAAACCTAATTTATTTATTAACTTATAAATGTCAGTAGAAACTCACATTAATAAATGGACGTTTGTGAATCAGAAAGGGCCAAAGGAATTCTGACACTCCAATAAAAACAATAAAGCAAAACGTTGACAAATCTATTAAAATCACGTAAACTGACTTTGAGTAACATCTTGGATGTCATCCAAAAACAGGCGGCCATTAAAATGGGCGCGCCACCTAACGGTTCCATAAACAGTGTAAAACAAATGTTTTATCAGATTCGTTAGTGTACGTATCAATAATTCATAGCATTACGATGTAATGCACATCGCCACCCGTTACTTGGAAGCCTTACACTGTTCATTAGTAGTTTTATCGCGACTTGCTTTGGCAAAACCGCTGGGCCACATAGCTATGAGCGCGGATGTATGTGCACTAGATATGACACTTGAAATATGAATAATTGATTAAAAATATTTGTTATACTAAAAATGTCAAGTAACATAAGCTTACAGTGTTAAACCGAATTAGGTCCACGTGTTATATACCACTTATTTATTCAACTAATCAATAACTTTCTTATATGTACTTACATTAAACATATATAAGATTTGGATGAGAGCAGTGTCCAGGCATTTCTTGCCTTAAATGATGCTCTCAGGTTCAATATTTGTATAATAGAACTTACAAAGCTTAAGTAAATAAAGTGTGTATTCCGTAAGGTTTTTTTTTTTGTAATCATAGGCTTTATTGGTTTTATTTGTGTACCAATGATCTTATGAATACAGGAAAACTAAAAGTGAGAAAATAACAAATTACGAACCACGCTGCTAGCCCCATCTATTCTCACTACATCCACGCAAGTATTGGTACGCCGTTCATATACAGTTCGTGTATTGACGATTTAATTACAATTTGATCCGGCTAGCAGTCGTTATTGCGATGTGGGTGTCCGATATAGGTATGCAAATGACAATTGCTTGGTTCAACATACTTAGGTGTCACGTCGGCACTTCTTTAGATTTCCATATCGATAGCATTTTAGTAATGAATAATTAATATACTGTGTTATAATTGAGAATCGCTTAAAAGGTATGCGTTAATATGCAATGATGGTTTTTAATCCGTTTTGCTTAGTGATTGGGGTAATAAACGTATTTATGCTGGTTTTGAATGGACATTGGGTATGATTTTTAATGATGTGGGACGTGAAGGGATGGTCGTTCTAATTCCATGGAGTAAGCGTGTGTTTTGAAACTTTAGCATTGAGTTTGGATAAACAGTTGGATAATTTATATTGTAATTAAGTAAAGCAATACCATTCTGGACGAATTTAGTAACTGGATTGTGCAGGTCAGATAGGCATTCGCTCCATGTAAAATACTGGTATTCAGCTGCATCTGATTAGACTGGAAGCCGACGCCAACATAGTTGGGAAAAGGCTAGGCAGATGATGAATACCATTTTGGACGAATTAACTTCATTGAAGTGAACTTCAGATGAGCTGCTTAACATCACGTGGGATAAGAACTCAGCACTGCAGATCACGAAACACGATAGTTCATCTACTGGACCCTGATTTATCTAAGGCTGGCAATAAGTGTAGTTGGTGCTTAAAACTTAACAAATTACACTAGTGTGACTTCTTGTAGTTTTAGATACAACAGTGCAGGTAAAATAATAAAGAATAATGAAGGATTACAGGCGTGATGTTTTGTTATGTTTAGGTATAAACTTACAGTAGCGGTCATAAGTGAAGTAGCAATCTCACAAAGCCATAGATTGACACTTTAGTTAAACTTACGACCTTTCAACGCTGTGTGGGAATTTTGGGGTGTACGTAGATACTGTGTTAATACATTACTTATACACACAGATATAGGTACGGCCTGTACGGCGCCATCACAGCGATTCAAACCGTAGCATGCTACTGACCTTCTGGCTGCTTACTGTATATTAATTATAAAAACGACTATTAATTCATTTGAACCATATAAGTAAGTTCCTATACTATTTATGCGATTGCGATGAAACTTTTGTTAGTTGTTGAGCGCACGCCCGTGAAGTGATCGTTTCTTGGTTAACATCCAACATCACCCGGGCAAGACTGCAGGAAAAGCTAGTAAACTATAAAACATAGGTACCTCACCTAAACAACAGCAGTAATCACGTTTATCACCAACTCAAATGAGGATAAAGCTTCGTCGAAATTGCAATAGCATCACAAAATTAACATAAGTATTGTGAAATAAGCTTCTATACCTAGTTGAATCATTGTGGAAAATACTCCACACAAAATAGGTACGCCTTGCCCATTCTAACGACAATAATGACGTGTCCAAAGCTGCCATCAAATTAGTGATTCCCCCAATTTAATACAAGGTAAACAAACACGAAAATCTAAAACAGTTTTAGATACTAAATACCTCGTACACGTAAACAAATTATCTAACATAACATATAGTTAAAGCAACCATGAATAAATCAACCCCATAATTGCAGGGGCGGCCCATCGACATTACGATTTTCGCCATCGAAAATGCATTTTCCGCACTGTTCATGTAACTCTGCCGTAAGGTACATATTAAGTTAATTATAGGATTACAGTGGGTTGCATTTAAAGTGGTATTTTGGTAATATAATAGTCAGATGGCACGCCCGATAAGTGCCAACCCGATACTTGGAAAGCCTCGCTCATTACGAATTCGGGGCGCAGACGAAACGTACTTGGTCGCGAGGAACAAACGAATATAATAATTATGAGCCGAATGGATTAGACCGAATTAACGGTTGCGTTGTTAGGAGATTATTTTTTCGACACGTAGCGGGCGAGGGTTTAATCAGATTTTTAGATACGTATCTACGTAATCGTGTCATTGTTTCGTTTAATGCTATGGTGGTTTTAAATGTAAATTGTAGGTTTGATGTGCTCATTTTAAAATATGTTGCAATAATGGTGACTGGTGGAGTGACCTTCTGCGAAGAACAACTCACTCTAATACACCGTAAATGATGAATAAAGGTAGTTATGAAGAAAAGCACAACTTACTAATACCTACACGAAGATCAGTCCTTATGAGAAATGTGGTGATCATGACCACATTCAGTATCACGTTGGCAGTGTTGTTCTATATTCAGAGATGGACACTATCATCCCTGAATTTGATAGTGGAATTATGGTCATAAAAACAGCCCAAACAGTTGAAGTAAGTGGCAATGCTACAAAATGAATTATACTGTAATGAATTCAAAATCTGTTAGAGGTTGCCTAGCAACGGCCGTTGAATGGACATATCAAATCCCAAATCCACCTATAGCGGTCGAACAATGCTTCCTACAATCTTGATGTGTTTTGAATTGTAACCAAAACTGTTTTACCAAACATTAATATCCTACATGTCATCAATGAGTATGATCATGAATTTAGTTCTCGTAACATCTCTTTTAAGTCGATTTCCCAAGTCCCACACTAAACTTTTTAACAGCCAGTCGTGAGGTGCACGAACGATCAACCCCGAAACAGCAAACGGCATCCAAAGGATAATGCACCCTAACATTGTAAATGCATAGTTTCATTTTATTTCACAGCTGTCACAGTGAAGATATGGTCCTACATAGGTTCTTGGACATCAAAAACAGGCCGCTTGTAATGTATGTGAGAATTGTGAATCTCAAGTTTTGGATTACCATTTAAACAACATATGTTATTTCAATGTGACTACTGTTTACAAAAAAAAACAGTAGCTTTTGTTTGAATGCATATAGATTGATTATTATTCTGACTCTGTGGTCATTATGGAGCGTACATCAGTGGTGCAGTCAGAATAAAATAATGGGAAGATACGTCTTCTTCAGCGGTTTCTTTCGGTGTACTACAAAGAGGTACTGGCCTTTTTTATTCTAGTGCAGCGTTTAACGCAAATCACATGAATGCAACGGTTAACGCAAGTCATATTAATGCAAGGGTTAACTCAAGACTCATCAAAGAAACGTTTTAAGCAAAACTCATGAACGTAAGACTAAACGCCAGACTTATCAACGCAACGCTTAACGCAAGATTCAATAAGGGAACGCAAAAAAGGCTACGCAAAACGCAAGTCATCTAAACGCACAACATAATTACACCAGAACAACGCACAACACAGCACGCCGCGCCGCCCGCAGTCGTTACATGAAATAAAGATAGTAATTGTAAAAAGTTGCATTCGGTTTGTTGTTTTTGGTGTATTTTTTAACCATCAGCTGCTACCATTGCACAACGAATTTTATTTGTAAACGAGTGGCATCTTCTATGAACCCCCAAATCATAGATAGGTACTTCTAATCCATGATACCTATATAAATAGGTATGAATTAAATAACATAACATAACATCACGCCTGTAATCCCCGAAGGGTTAGGCAGAGGTGTACCCATTAGTACACCCACATTTCGCCAGTTATGTTTTTAGTCCCATGTAATTGGGGGTGAGCCAATTGCCATCAACCGGGCACAAATCCAGAGTACGAGGCTGCTACTGAGAAATTCCTGATGGAAAAACCCAATAACACTTTGCCCGTCCTGGGAATCGAACCCAAGACCTCATGCACAGCAGTCGCGCTTGCGACCACTAGACCAACTAGGTATGAATTAAATAAACAACAACAATATTACAAAATCAAGCAATAGACTAACGCACGTTCTCATTTATAACATTAGCACGAATAATATCTGCCGTAAGCTTAGCTCATTATTTATAAACGATGTATAATTAAAGGTTACGGCTATAAGTCCAACAATTAAATCTCAGATCCGGCGCTGTAAGTTCCCACACCCTTTGATTTAATTGTGCTAACAATTTGCTGCGAGATAAGCGCTTTAGGCTACATCAATTTATCGCAATGCTTGAATAATTGTTGTCTATGCGTAAAATGTGCTACTTCTTTTTTCGTATTGGTTGAGAAAAGCTCATGTCGTGGTGAAAGCATAGGATCCAATGCATATTAGCTACTTGCAGTTCTAGCAATTGACTGTTCAGTCGCTTTTCTGAAGCTTGATGCTGCGTACGAAAAGACAAGGAAAGGATATTAGGTCTTCTTTTTTATCGTATGGGCAGTAAGGTCTTACGACCCCACACACCTTAGTGTCAGAGTTTCTAAACAGCCTCAAAGTTTTCTGAAATGATTTGAGTGGAACAGTATTAGGCTGTTATAAGTTCAGGTTACCTCACGATGTTTTCCTTCACCGATGCCAGTGATGTCCAAGATAAACTTTAGAAAGTAATAGGTTAGGTTTTATGGAGAAGGCGCCGAAGTAGACTTATATTATTGCATCTTTTAATCGATCATGATTTTGAATATAGCCGTTGTGTAAGTGCAGGATTGGTTATTGACTGAGATCCATTGTGCTGTGGAGAAGACTTGTACGACCTTGGTATAATGAAGAATAAAAACGATGGCATCAAATTAACAGGACTATCATTTCAAATTTGGAATCTAAACATTCATCTTACTTCTTCTTCTTGTTTAAAAAAAAAGAAGAAAAACGAAATGAATGATTAAATGAATTTAAGTTCAAACTTGAATTCAATCTCAAATCATTATAAAGCGACTGCATTGAAAACGATATCACATTTGCGCAGAGCACTGAGAATCATTTGCATAAAGATTGATTCCATTCAAGAAATTCTGAATAGGAACGCTAACACAAAGCGCTTTACGCTTTAAGTTCGCAATATAACGATTATAAGTAATTGCTTTGCAATTAGGACAATCCGTGTGCCAGCGCTGCAGCGTATGCAACTAATTATGAGTTCAAGCGATAATTACTGCATCGGGTCGAAAACGTAGCTTGTAAGGATAAGAACGTCGATCAGTATTTTGTGGATAAGTAGTTAATATGTACCCATGAAATATTTTTAGTAGGTTTTATTAACAAACCATAGTACATCCTTATTCTATAAAGGAAAACAGATACTTTAAAGCACACTACTTGTGTTCTTTTTCTAAATCATTTATTTGCCAATTATTCAATTGTAGCAGTCTCGGAGTCTGGATTTGTGCCTGGTTGATAGCAATAGACTCACCCCCTATTACATGGGACTAAAACATAACTGGCGAATTGTGGGGGTACGGGTTTCAGGCGTGATCATATAATATGTTATTATGAGTCTGTCTTATAAATTGAAAAAAAAAAAAACGGCAAAACTGAAATTAATAACCAGAACTAGTGGTAACTTTTTGTACCTACTCAACTTTTCAAATAAGATTGTTCATGGTTAAACCACTCAGTCTATGGAGGTAATCCCATTTGAGCGCCTACGCATTGGAGCACTAATCTTTACCTTTAATACCTTTGGTGCTTAATGAATAGGTGCTCAAATAATAGGTGCTCAAACGGGAATGCTTCAGTCTATGCAGTCCGCCACAGTGACGGCAATGCATGATTATGCCCCAACTCAACCAACTGAAGTGAAGACCAGAGACAGTACAGAACTTAAGTATTGCACAACTGATGAATCAAGTTTAATAAAGCATATTTCCCTTTTCCGACTGTTAAACGCAAGAGTATGTGATGAAATGTTCAAATAAAATTTAAGTACCGTCCTCATACCCCAAATACATACAAAATATATAAAAGAATGTTAAAACATTACAGAAACAACAACCATTTAAGTAACGGACCGAGATCCTACCGTCCTTAGAACTACGTCATCGTGGCTTAGCTGAAATTTTAGGGTTAGGTAGATGTATATGTCGGTAAGAACATACATATTACTGTCAAGCAAATTAAATAAAGATTGAAACTTTAAAGCGTCTGAAGTTATGGCTCACGGAAACTACATATAGCAATAAATGCTATAGTTTTTAAGAATAAACTGTAAATATTTACTAATATTATAAAGCTGGAGAATTTGTTTGTTAATTTGTATGGACTCCAGATCCACTGTTCGCTCCTGAAAAATAATTCGATAATTCCTATCCTAAACAAAAAATCCCCTAAAGGTGCTCCCTCACCGGGAGCATTCACGTGTATTGTAACTAATAGATTCAACTTTGAGCATTAAATTACAATAATACCTCCCTGACTAACGAGCATTTGCGTGTAATGTAACATATAGATTCGATTTTGAGCATTACATTGGAAGTGGAGCGCATTGATGTTACAAGTTGTATCAAGACATTACACATTGTATCATTACAAGGTGCGTATTGTAATGCTCGGTTCTCCTCCTTCACTGATGTAATGCTCAAATCTGTAACGTTACATTACACGCGAATGCTCCCGGTGAGGGAGTACCTTAAAAGGAAGTCACGTTATCCTTTGGTCCTATAGGCTTTATTTTATTATTCAAAAAATTTGAAATCCGTAAGTTACCGGCTAAAACTAATCATAAATAAAACCAGCTGTCTCACTTGAATGTAACTGGGTAAGGCAATTTTTTATACTTAATACCTAAATTAAGACCTAGAATTAAAGTTACCACTAAAATTTCAGCCATACAAAGTTGACGTAATTCTGACGATTCCAGGATCTCGGACCAAAAAGTACGCACAAGAAATATTGTAAGTACCCGCATACAAGCATTTAGGCATTTAGAAAGGAGTACACAATTAAAATGCGCTTAAAAACATACAAACAACTTGAAGGCAGAACGAATTGTTTTTTCCTCGTGTTTTGGTATTAGTATTCTACACAGTTGTGCGTCGAATAAAGAAATTTGTGACCCCAGAATGAGTCATTTTAACAGCCGCTATTTGGCAATAAAAAATTTCTAACAGTCGCTTCTTGGACTAACTTCGCAAGCAAAATACATCATTAGGTGCCTGTAGACGTATCGGCATGAATCTAACAGTAGCGCCCATTTAAAATTATGATAATACATGACAGTTAGGAAGGCTTTTAAGAAAAATTTCGTTGTTTTCTAGGAACTGTAAGCAGTTGAGGTGAATCAGATACTAAAAATTCAGCGTACAGTCTAGTACACTCGGATTGAAAAGCGTAATTGGGATATTTCGTCGCGTTGTTCTGTTCACGCATTCCGGAAAGTTGTAAAGCTCGCAACGAATGCGATTGTTGTACTCAATTGTACCGTACTAAACGGTTAAATCATCTGTTTTAGTGCTACTGTTAGATACATTTAGTATAAGTTTATAAAATCTTCTAGAATAGATACTGTAAGCTCTGTTGTTTAGAGACAAATCTAGAAAAAATTTTCCTTTTTCAGTCTAATAACTCCCTACACTTTTTTACTGTTAACTAATAGTTATTTCTTTGGAAAAGTGCCTACTTTATTTATTTTTAATTCAGTAACTAAAATGCTATAACGTCATGTTTCTTTTCAAGATCGTCAAGATCGTCTTTTGTTGTGTGACTCGGTGTAAGAAGACTAATTTTATTCGACTAGTAAACAACCCCAACTTCCTTTATCTTCGCCCATGAATTAATAGACATCGGTCAAGAGAAATATATCAAAACTATACTGATTTCACAAACGAAGTTCAAGGAATCATGCAAAGGACTCACAACCCAGACGTTCATAACAAAAGTAAAATAAACATGCAATTAAAGAACCTCGCACACCGTGACGACTGACTCATATAATTTCACAAAATGCTCGTGTTGAACAAAATGTTCCTTACAACGTCCGAGAAGTCGGTAATTACAATAAAACACTTAATGAGATGCAAGTGGGTGGGGTCGTTTAAAAGGTAGTAAACAAAATTACACCGGCCCACGTCACCAATTAGTTCAGCTAGTATTAAATCGAACGTTCCCTCGAAACTTTGAATTAAAACCTTGCACGCCACGTAAATGTGAATAATTACGTATTTAATAATGCTTTTGTTCTCTCGACGAGGAAATTCAAGTAATTCAATTGTGTTTAAGACTGTTTAATTCGGTGTAACAACGCTGTACGCTTTCTAGAACCTGCGTTTTTTTTTGTTTTTTAGGGGTCAGTGATAGCGAGTTTTGATAATAATAAGAATGTTCAATTTTGATTTCATCGCAAACGCAGACGACGTTGCGGAATAAAAAGTAGCCTATGTCCTTCCTTGGGGTTCAAGCTTACCCTGTACCAAATTTCATCAAAATCGGTTGAATGGTTTAGACGTGAAAGCGTTACAGACAGCCAGATTGACAGATAAACAGGCAGAGCTACTTTCGCCATTATGATATTAGTAAGGATTTTATAGCATATTTCAGATAGGGTGATAAGGGGAGGGTTGAGGTAACTTAAGGGCATAAATTAATGATTTTTAACTACCGTTAAGACCACAAGATATTACTTTATTTTTATAATATAAATTATAAGATTACTCTAAACAAACCTGAAGTACACTATAGTCGCCTACGTCCAGAGATATTTTAAGGTACTCATATTTAAATGTCCAAACTTCCTTTCATTTTCTCATCAGACTTGAAGTTGACAAGTAAGTACCTACTTATCAAGGGACTTTGATAAGAAAACATCACATCATAGTGAGAAGAGAAACATAAAATTAATTTCAATGTTTATATTTTATTTTGTTACGTTGTTGACATCATACACTACTATTTAGTAGTCTAACAAAATAAAAAGGCAAGTATTATTTTGCCTATTACTATCCCACTGTAGAGCAAAGTTCTCTCCTCATACAGAGAAGGCATGAGCAGTGACCTCCATGCTTGTTTATGGCGAGTTGGCTATTTCAGACTTACCTATAAGTCCAGGTTTACTCGTGATGTTTTCCCTTTACTGATGTTGATCATGTCCAAGATAAACTAAGGCAGTTTATATGAATTGAAAAAATCACATTGGTTGGAACTTTCATGAGAGGTGGGTATGTTAACCACTAGTGTCGATAAATGTGTCAGTTTTCTAATAATTGTATTTTTTTTTTTCAAAGTCAAATTATTTGTTTCAATTAGTATGTGTTGGTACTTTTTATTACTCTTCGCTGTTTTTCTTCTTCTCTTTATTACTCTTTACATATTTGTATTTTAATATTTATTTAATATTTTAATTTGAAATCCGTGTATTCCATAATATATCGTGTCCTATATTTACACAACGCCAACAATATGCTCTTTTCTCTGTTCTGACAATAACATTTTTAGTACCACATGAAATTCGGATACAAAAATTTTCGTACAGAACCCAGCAACAAAACTAACGTTTAAACATAACCACATATTATTAAGTTAAAGTAATTTACTAACGTGTGTAAAGTGTTAACAGAGCGCGAATTCCGGAACAGTACGACTATTGTATGTAACTATGTGTAATGCTGAAAATTGGAAAATAACGTTATCGTAACGAAACGCTTTTGAAAGTAGTGAAATAATGTGTTTATGTAACGGTTGCTTATACGTTTTCTTTTCTCTTTAATTTATCTTTCTTAAGGTTGTCAAGTAAAGGTCTGGTAGGCTAGATAGGTGGTGTTAGGATGCATAGGTAGCATTCTATCATCATCTGATTATTTGTTTTTTATAAATAAATAATCATCATCGATGATTTAGAGAGTGGTTTTTGTACCTAATTAAAGTTATTGTAGATTTTGATTATGTTGTATCTGTTTTTGTTGGATTATAATGTGACACGTTTGATTTAAATTGAAGTAATTAATTGAATTATTAGGGATTGGCTTATTTTGGCACAACTAAGCAAATTCCAAAATCCAAATTTGGATTTATTTTTGACTACAGTAGGGTATAGACCTTGTTAGGTCATAGCAACATAGTATTATCTTAAAATTGTAATACAAAACAACAGTTCCACTCAAATGCAATATTTTTTATCCATTTAGAGGCTACTTTTAGAACAGTTATATTACTTAAACTACCAAAGCATTAAACACGACTACTTAGCTGAAGCCCAGTAAAGAGTATCTGAAAAAAAAAACAGCGTCATCGCCACCAAAGTTTAAACGATTAAACATAATTGACAGACATAAATCGTTTTAATCACAGCTTTGCCCAAAATCCGAGCACCATCAAACTTAAAGATTTAAAAGAGAAATTATAAAAAAACTTCATCCAATAAATCAGGTTTATTACTAGAGGGGGTATAGTTAATCCGGGCCAGGAAATTAAACCAGGAATTACCATAATTGATACGGTTCAAGTGAATTGGTGCAGAAAACTGATCGTCTACGAACGCCCTTACAGCGTCTTGCGAAAATGGTTCAGAATTTTTTAATGAACATCTCGAATGAGATTGTTTGATAAAAAAAGCCATTACCTACCTAGTTTCTTTTTAACGTGGATTTAAAAAAGTATCGCTTTCCATTACGACTTGGTTTCTCTCCCTTTTTTTTCAATGAAATTTAACACTCCTAAAAATTATCAACACTAAAAAGGTGTCGATAAAATACATTGGTTATATTTGACTGCTAAAATTAAAAAAAGATACTGTTGTATTTTTTACTTTTTTATGCGACGATACGTAATTAAGTGGACGTAACAGCTGAGTGCTGACGTTAAGGGTTATTCGAGAACTCCTACACCCGAAATGTGTTGATATTAAAACACGAAGAAATCACGTATTGATATTCGATATCCAAGCCCTTAGATTAAACTCAACGTCACACCTACAATGTTCTTAAAATCTTATCTTACTACTAATATAAATGCGAAAGTTTAAAGTCAAAGTTAAATCATTTTCAATCATCAATTTCAATTTGTCTTTTTATATAATTCAAATTATAAAACTATAGGATTGGTTTGTTTGAACGCGATAATCTCCGGAACTACTGAACCAATTCTGTAAATTATATCGCTAATAAGAAGTAACGTTACGCTATATTTTATTACCAAAAAAATTAGGGATCTGTTCGAAAATTCACCTAGACGAAACAACAAAAATATTAACCCTAAACAACAAAAGCATGGGGTCAATCCACCAGCTGTACCTACACCCAACAAAATCATTAAAACTTCATTACAAAATTATTAATAACTTTAACGCAAAAGATTACAATCGACACGCGTCTACAATATAAATACTTAGCCCTAACTATTCGTTGTATTAAAGCCTTGTTCAAATTAATCAAATCATTCTTAGATCCTATCTCTTTGTGAGTGTATCTAAAATTAGAGCAGGAAGGAGCATCAATTGTTTTCTTTCGCCCACGAGCGATGCTTGTTATTTTTTTTTTTATAGTGTAAAGTATTATAGATAGATATAACGGATTGTAATCATCTCATTGTGTGTGCTAAGATGTATCTGTGTGAGGTATGGGAGCGAGAAAGTGTTGGTTTGTGTGGAATGGGTTTTTGTTGTTAATTGTTGTGTTATGGTGTTGAAATGTTGGTGTCAATTTGATATAGAGCTACATTATTTATTTAAGTATGTGAAAATAAAACTATATTTACTAGAAGATACAAATTATCTATAGAATTAAAGAAAATTGAAGTGACTGTTGGTAATGTCAAAATAACATGATTATTTAGCTACTACTAAACAAATTTGTTTTGTGTGTTCTGTTTGTTTCGGCTAATCCGAAATGGCTGGAATTTGATTATCAAATAGCTTATGTTAAAAGAAGTAACATAGGCTATTTAAGAAAAAGAATTAGACAGAAAATTAAGTACCCGTATTATTTATATAAACATTATTTTACAAAACTTTTTTATTTATTTTTTATTTTAAATTAACTCTACTAAAGAACGTCCCTTAAATCCAGTGACACACAATCCAACAACGCCATAACACAACATTTAAATCACAACACACAACCTTAACAACAAATCTGACACTTCCCAGCGTCCATACCACCAAAAGATACGATAAAACAACATGTGTTTCTTCACCTAACGAATCTTCGACGGCATAATGAGTACGACAATGTAAAGTGGAACTGTATTTACATAATGTCAACTAAGTAGGTGTAGGAGTGTCGTATAGGTAGGTACTCGTATGTCATTAATCGAAAGGAGGAATGCTATTGTTCGGCCGTGTGTATTTTTGAATCGAGAGATGAGATAGAAGATTATAAAAGTTGTATGAAAATGTTGCTTGATTTCTGATTTGGGGTGTCGATGTTTGGTTAAAGAAATGTTAAAAACGAAGATTCAAAAAATTTTAAATCAATTTTTAATTTTTATTTTCATTTTTTTTAAAGTATCATACAGCTAAAGCGCTTTTTTGTTTGTTTATTTGTTTAAACGCGCTAATCTCTGGAACTACTAGTCGGATTGGAAAAAATCTTTTGTATTTGATAGTCAGATTCATGAAGAGTAGTATAGGCTATATAATATCACGCTACCACCCACGGGAACGGAGCAGTAACCAAATACGTAACATAATGCGGATGAAAAAGACTCCGCGGATGAAGTCGCGGGCAGTAACTGGTTTAAAAGAATCAAGGAGTAGGTATTCAGATACAGTTTTGTCTGCCAACTCTAAATTAAAACAGTCACAATACTGAACAAACCTTTAGCTGTACAAACTTACGACGTTTTTAAAACATACAATAACACAATAAAATTCAATAACAGTAAACAACACCAACATAAATTAACTCTATCCAAAAAAGGACATTTCAAAAATTACTAAACTTACTTAAAGTTAAATTTATAATTTTGAAAGCGAATGTCAAAGAGTAAGGAGATCGGATTCGAAATTCGAACAACAATGGCGGTGGATCGCCGGCATCGACACCCCGCGGTGCGTCCGCGCATACGCCACAAAATGAGATAAAAACTTTAATAAAATCCTTATGTAAATTAAATTTGTAGGTCCTGTGCTTGGGCCTGAGATATTTATTTGTGATTACAGTCTATTTTAGGGTGGTAGCCAGTTTTTAGCGTTGGTTTACTTTTACTTAGCAAATCAAAACGTTTTGGTCTATTCCGTGAAAACCTTTCTTTTAAAGAATTTCGATGATATGATCTGTCATTACACCTAAAGCTAAGAAAGAACATAGTGGGAGGTTTAAAACTTCATTCTGTCTCTCTTTACTTCAAACAATAGACAGAAATAGAACGATGTGTCAAATTCGTTCAGCGCCTAATATAGGTATTTGTGATACAGTCGATGCTTATTGTTTTATACAGGGTCCCTCTTCATCATTTTACCTTTGTAGGACAGTACACACCTAAGATTACAATAATTATTTTTTCAAAGCTTTTTGCTTTTGCAGTTAAGAAACATTACTTTGCTCTGAAGAACTTCATCATTCTGTAATTATGTGTTTTAATTTCTTTAAAGTATAATAATTATATCAATGAATCCTCTTACTTCTATCTTAATAAAATAAACATACATGTACATAATATTCATTTGTTATTTTTAAACCTCACTCGCAAAGGATTATAGGGCGTTCTACTTTAGATTTCTAGAGCAAAATTACGACCAAACAAACAGTTTAAATCCATCTTCAGTAATTTAAATGAGTTAACACACTACACGCCTATTAAATAATTTTATTACAGACAAATATAATAACTTTCAGCAGATGTACGTGTGCCTATAAATTATTTTAACATCTTCTCTTTAACTAATAAAATTGTTATTTCAATATAATAAACGAGAACAGCTGTGTGTTTGTTATTTGTCCATTTAAGCTACAGAAAATCGATTAATTAAACGGCATTGTCTAATTCGAAATTGACATGCGGACGGCCGCAGGCGCTGCCTTAGGGCTTGGACAGACGGACGTTTATACTTTACCGATTAGACAGATTTGTCGTGTCAATCGCTACTGGGCATATGATACGCTTGTATAAGCTTGACTTGTGACTAATTAACTTGAAAGTAGTTGTAATGAACTTTCTTTGTGGAATCTTTGAACGTACTGGTTCGATTCTAAAAATTATTTTACTTATAGAAAGCTTCATTACTGCCAAATTAAATAGGATATTATTATGTTTAATCGTATACTCAATTTAGAGCAAAATCTAGCTTAACTTATAGAATATGTTATGTTTGTTTTTTAATTTCAGAATATGTTATAGAAACTGCAATCGTATTGTAATTTAGACAAGGCATTATCGTAGTGTAATTTTGACGAGGCATTAGTAGCATTTGAGGGTTTACATTTTTGAGTATTAATAAATAAAAAAAAAAAATTTTTTTTGTAGATTATTATTATGAAAACATTAATTGCTTTGATAGTATACATAGATAAAGAATTATCTACATACCTACTACCTATACCTATTTGAACATGTGTCGAACGGAAAAATCATTTAAATTCGGAACCATTTTCTTTTCATTCATTCCACATTCAAATATCAAGACATCTCTATGCAAAGTCGTCAAATTATCTCCAAAACCGTATAGGCAAGCAATAATTACAACTCGTCACAAATCAAACAGTAATCCAACACTGTTGTATCAACAACTGTACAGATTTACTGTCCAATAAACTATTTTAATTTATTGCCAAATGTTTGAGTCGGAATGGCTTTCGATTATAAATAATTTTGTTGACACTATTCCTTCATTCATTACCGTGTCTATGTTTATAGTAAATGTGTGTAAATTAATTTCTGTTATATCTAGTTAAGAGTTGATGAGCTAATTTGGAGTAGCAGGTTTTTAATTGACTGCTAAAAGAAGAGAGGTTTTGTATTTGATTTGTCTTAAAAATAGCCGTCAGAAAATATATAAAATTATAAAGTAAGAAATTTTGTTTATATTTTTTTCGAAAATTATTCATAGTAGCGTTCAATTCATGCTAATATTATACATAAAAGTGAAAGTAACTTTGTCTGTCTATCTGATACGCTTTCACGACTAAACCACTGAATCGATTTTTTTGAATTTTGGTATAAGGTAAGTCAGATCCCTAGAAAGGGACACATACTACTTTTTATTTCGCGATTATGTATGTGTCCGTAATAACCGACATTTACGCGAACGAAGACACGGGCAAAAGCTATATAGGTATTGCTAAATAAATAATAATAAATAAATAAATATCTTGGGACAACTCACACACGGCTATCTGATCCCAAGCTAAGCAAAGCTTGTGTTATGGTAACCAGACAACTGATATACATACATACTTATATAATTTATAAATACATACATATTATAGATAAATCACATCCAGACACAGAACTAACAATCATGCTCATCACACAAAGTTTGTCCTGGGTGGGAATCGAACCCACGACCTCCGGCTTAGCAGTCAGGGCTACTAACCACTAGACCAACAGGCCCGTCAAATGAATGTCACTACATACGACAAAAGATACAACCTTGTAATTAGTTATTATAAATTAATAAATTATATAAAATTATAAATACCGTCTTAACAAAGAAAAAACAAAACAGAAATATGATTAATTACAGTCGTAACATAAATCCTAAAATTACAACTAAACGAACGAAAAATATCTCAACCAAAGAAACTAAATTTACGTTTTTATCATAACAAATTGACATTTTAATGTCATTCTGAATCACCATTTAAAATAAACAAGATTTGAATTATTAATTGGGTGTAATAATTATAATTCCGAGAAATCATAAAAAAGTATAATTAAGATTTTGAAATATTTGATGACAAGATAAGCTTATTAGAATATATATTTGGCAAGAACATTTTACGAACTAACTAATGCTCGCGACTTGGTTTGCTTGAATGTAGGTTAACAAAGGGTTTTGTTCTTTTTGGCCAAAACTCTAATTCTTTTTTACAGAGAAAAGTTACTCCTTATAATATTAGCTACCTGCCAGTGAAAGTCACGCCAAAATCGGTCGAGCAGTTTCGGAGATAGGAAAAACAAACATACGCAAAATGTCAAAAACTATATTTTTGTTAAAAGTACCGTGTAAACATTCATATGCATTTAGTTAAAAGCTGTCATTTAGACATTCCAAACAGATATTTGAATTTTGATTTATATATATCGAAATATAGGTGTGTATCTACCCACCTACTTATGTAATAGCAATTATTTATTTATCCGAACCAAGTTTTTATGACGACTCAATATTAATAAATGTTTAAAAATGTGTCATTAATTTTTGCATGGAATTTTTATAATTGCTTTTATGATTTATACACTTTTTGGTGTTAATAACTATGCGTTCGAATATAAAAAAATTACCTTATGAATTTAATTAATTGATTTTTGTTAATTATAAAATCAATGAATCCCAGTTCAATTAAAAATCGCCAATTAAATAATAAATTATACCAAATGCGTAAAGAAAAGATTTTAATTAAAATTGTGATTGAATTTCTTTCGGTATACGTTATTTAACTGGTTAATTAAGTATCGTTTTAGATTGATACATCTTCAATCTGTAAATAAAAACAAAATAATTGATACGATTTACTTTTATTCGCAGGTTGTAAATAAAACGTATCTATAGTAAAAAGCAAGTCCCATTACTAAAGACCAATTTATTCTTTTAATTAAAAACGTGGAAAGTCTAGTCGCAATCTCATCTCAGCGACAATCAATGTTACAAAATTAAGGTCAGTTAGAGTTTGTTAGTTTTGACAGATTGAGACTGAGATTTTATTGGAATAATTCCTTAAAGTTAGTAGGATTGCCCCCTGAAATTGGAAAATTACACATAATATAAACATTAAACCACTCCTGTAATCCCCGAAGGGTTAGGTAAAGATGCACGCCTTACTACACCTAATAGGGGGCGAGTCTATTGCCATTTACCGGGCACAAATCCAGACTCTGAGGTTGCTATTGAAAAATTAAGGATGGAAAAACCTAATAATATGCGACCACTAGACCAATAAAGCAGTCAAAAATTTGACCTTGAAATAAATTCACAAATGAAATCCCCATTTCATAAGTTTCCTATCTAAATTATATGCAGAACAAATCATGATTGATCGCCCGCAGAATAATAACAATACAAGCCCTTAATCAATTCAAAATCTTTGAATAGTTGCCCTCGCCACACTCGGCATAATTCATTCGTTATTTTAAAACAAGCATTAGGAATTAATACACAAGTGATGCATTATAAAACGGGACAGTGGTCCGACACCTCTGTTTCAAGCCTTATTTATTGTACCAAGCCTTTCTTTCATAAGTATTACGGACCACCGACTGAGTGTAGAAGAGTTTATTCCACTTGTGACCTGAACTAACTCAATTGATATTAATGTTCTATTCAAAAATAAAAAAAGTCAGACGAATATTGACACTAATGGTTCTGTACCACAAAATTATTTGTAATAATACCAGCCTATTATTCTTCCATTGCAGAGCGAAGAGGCCTGTCCTCTTCTCATACATAGAAGGCACGAGCATTGAACACCACGTTTGCTAAACGCGGAGGCCTAGTTGCGAACACACCAAAACAACAAGCAAAATGATTACTTCCAAACTAATCCTGACTCCTTTGTGTACGGAACTCTAAATACAACAATTAATAAAGGAACCATCCAATAGTTTTATTGCTCCTAGATTTTGTTAATTAACGGTTGATTTTAACGATCAATTATAAAAAGATCGTAAATAACTTTAAATATTTTGTCTCTTTTTTATTTGAAGACTTATTATACATGACATTTCAAGTTTATGGCAAGGTGATACTAATCAGTTGAAGTATTTAAGCATAAAATTAACAATTAGATGAACGTATAAGAATAGTCCACGCAATTTGGCGCAGCCATTAAAAATATTTGTTGTTAAAATGCAGACAGCATATTTAGTGATGAGAAACGGTGATAAAAATGTGCACATTTATGTTTTATTCATCATACTTAGATAAAGATTTGATATCTGAGAATTCTAACTTTGTTCTACTGTTAGACTAGAAATTAATACACGGTCATGATAAATGGTGTGGTGTTATGGTATATTTCTAATATTAGAACATTATTCAATTTATAAAAAGGGCTTGATTCAGAAAGCGGTAGTCCTAGACACGACGCGTATTGTTAGGAGATTCCTTTCTCAGGAGCCCTTACCACCGATAGCTTGAACCCTGTTCTCGATGCCGCATAAGCTACTATTTAATTAAAATTGAATTAAATATATAGGAACGTATTTAATAAGTATTGTAAATGAATGAATAAATGAAAATAATGATATTTTATTTTATTTTATCTCTTCATTGTTATTATCTAGAAGTTTTCTTAATGAAATTAAATAATTAGTACATTCAGGTCCCATTCAATAAGTCCCAAATAGAATCTACCAATATGAATGAGTCGCCCTTGGCGTCCACTTATCGGACGATTGTTTTCGATAGCGCACACATTATTACCAACCTCTCGACTTTCGACTACCAACCTCTACATAAATAATTAATGTATGTATGATTGACGTAGGTGACGGTACAATAATAAAATATACGCAGAAATACAACGGTGGAAGCAAAAGGTTGAAAAATGTGGAACTGAAAATAATGTTTTATCTTGAAAAATTTTGTCGAATTTCAGTAATTTTCAATAACAATAACAAACTTCTTATCGAACGAAAATCTTCATAAGAACTGTTTTTAAAATGTCTATATATCTATAGTTAGTTATATCTATTAAATGCATTAAATACGAAAAAGAATATTTATATTTAATAATAATTAATCTGCCAGATATAAGTTTACTAGAAGTTATCCGAAGGCGGTAAAACAGACTTCTATCATTTACTACTTTCTACAAAATGGATAAAATAATAAACAAATTGTGATTCAGCCATTTTACCTTTGTTTGCAATGCAGTAGGAAGTTCTTTTTTGGTAATTTCTCAGCTAAACAAATAATAAAAAGACAGTAAAACCAAGAAAACAAGTGAAACTCAGTTGTTTTCTAAAAACAGTACTAACTGAACTTACTGTACATTTTGATATTTTTTTTATTGTCTCTACTTGAGACATCAATTCGGCGCCTGTCGGCCTACGTTCATTTACGTTACTCTTGCAAGACATAGTGTAAAAAAATACAGTTTAACAAAGTTCCACGAATGCAGTAGCCCGACTCGTTCGAATCTATATTTGGTAGACTGTGTATAGAAATATTAAATGTTTGCTTATCATTATTTTGTGCTGCGACGACAACACTTATTTTTAGACGGGCACTTGTAATTGTCAATACAGTAATCGAGGCGTCCTAAGAATAATTTCTTACACGGTGGTCAAAAATAAGAACTTTATTTATCTTATTTTTACTTTAAGTGTTTTGATTTCCTTACGAAAATTCGTTTTAAATGATACAGCATCAGAATGCTTTATCTACACTAATTATTTAAAGTTAAAGAATTTGTTTGTTTAAACGCACTAATCTCATGAATTACTGGCCCAATTTGAAAAAAAGCCCGTTTATTGAGAAAACCCACAGGCTATAACATCACGCTACGACCTACGGTAGTGAAGCAGTTACCAAAGACGTCACTTAACGCCGTTGAAACCACAAGGTAAAGCAAGTTTGTAAATATAGGTTGAGTTAAGAGTCGAAGTAGTTATGTAGGTGTAACAAACAAAAGTAGATTCTCTTGGCGTACAAACTTTTTCAAATGCAATTTAGTATTGATCCTATAAATTAGTCTAAATGTTGCTTTGTGACGTCGCGTCATAGGATTCATTTTCAAATGGTCAACATTTTAATTCGATTAAAATTAGGATCGTGCATGCATTCCTAAAATGGCAACAAATCATAAAATACATTTTCTAAAGAAACAGTTTTAGAATTATCATCAAAATATTCTTTAAAAGAACACAAAATAGATTTTAATTTGAACCAACTAAACGAATTAACTTACACAACAGCAAAGCAGCTTATCAACGTACCGTGCTACTTAAACTTATGAAACCAAAATTATAATTTCTGTAATGATTTCTCTTTTTAGACAAGCAATCATGATTTTGCAGAAATCGACAATCACTAGTGACCTCATAAGCCAAACAAATTAGTAATAATTAAAATAAGCTTCTCAAAAATAACGACACAAAAATAACCTCTCAATAACACACAACGCCCTAGGCGATAATTATTCAAAATGCAAAACAAAATAATGGCTCCATCGGAATCATAATAAAATACCTACTTACATTATAAATTAACTGTTAAAAATAACAGGTTATTATTATAAACATCATTATGTAGTATCCGCGTGATTACGGTACGGCACGGGCGGCGCGGGCGCATCTGCCGCCATATTTGCATAGTCGCTGATTGGGAAGCAAGATTAATTCCTATAATATTTTTTGTCTTCATCATTTAGGTGCAATCAGGCGGGCGAAAAAGAATGATCATTACCATACTTCAGCCCTTAAGCTATTTTTTCAGACGGCAAACAATGGGGTGCTTGTTTGTTATTAGGTTAGGGGCGATAATGTGATGCAATTACTTTTTTTTTCCGCCAAAAAAATTGGAAATTCATTATTCAAATCCTACAGCTGAACAAACGAGGAATACTGATTAGAGCTTATGATTTTTTAGGTAATAATGTTCCGATCATTCATTAACATGTTTGCTACATTATTTATAATATTTCTTTTGAATTAATTCCCTTGGCTTGTATAATAGACTCATTAGTATCACAATAAATACGTAACTCACAATCATGCCCTTTTATTCAAAAGTTAGAACAATAATTATTAATTGTGAGCAGTTCCCACAATCCCCAAAGAACAAATAGAAATTCATACATAAACTTATCATTCCATCTCGAACAGTAACAACCCTAACTCAGGGGCATCATTAGGCAAAATAAGACCATTAGCAGCCGTTTCTCTTAGCGTAGTATGAAAGGGTTAAATCGGCCCTTCTGGCACAATAGCTTTATTCTATTACGAGTCGCTTACACGCGCGATGTAATAAATATGAATGTTGAACATCGTGGATTATGCTCCTTTGGCGAGGGTCAAAATATTTGAATATGCGTCGGTACAAATTGCAAAGGGTTAATTGACAGTTGCGAGTTGCCTTTGTGAAGTTTACGGCTGACTGTTAATGAAGTCGTTTTGCTGTGTTTTTGATATAGTTCACTGTGGATTTTTGCTACAGTTTTTTATAAGTCTATGGAAAAAATATCAGTCTACAGAGTAAAATTTAAAATATGTCTTGGTTAAAGATTATACCTAATCAAAATTATTGAACAGAATTTGTAACTATTCTTATAGCAATTTATAGTAGCGTTGTTACTTATTTTTATTTTCAAAACCCATACTAAAATTTTAAAAGTGAAAGTGAATTTCTGTTTTTGCTTTGTTTATTACGTTTTCACGGCTAAACTACTGAACCGATTTTGATGAAATTTTGCACATACGATATCTGAACCATAAAAGGACATAGGATGCTATTTAAAGCGTGACTTCATCTACATCCGCGATAACAGATGAAAATTTAAAACTAGTAAATAATTTTTCTAACCTACATAATTTTTCTGTCCCGTACAGATGAGGACAAAAAAACAAACACCAACACCATACTTACATAACATAATTAAAACCAAAAACGGATAATTAATAAAATTAAACATCAAACAAACAAAGTACAAACGGAGTGTTCTCTAAAGTCCAACGGGTACATAATTACTCAGAGAATCAACGTCGATGGCTAATTACAAAGAGCTGAATGGGGACTAGTGAAAAGGATAAAAAAAAAACAATTATGAACGATACAGTGGCCGCACGAGTGGCCCGGTGCGCGACGTCGCATCTGTTCGCCCCGCGGATTACAGTGATAATTATTCTGCAGTCATAATTATTGGATTTTGTTTTGTTATAAGTTTATAACGCTTTTTCGATGGCAGATGTCGATTTTGGGATTTGGGAGATGTGAAGTTGTTTCGATGAAAGGTGTGAAGTATTTTGGATATGAGGTTGTCAACACTTTCGAAACGTTATAAAATGTTAAAGTGAGTTTCGTTCTTTGTCTCTGAAATTGTTTTATTTGAATAATTATATCTATGACAAAATTAAATAATATGTTTTGTTTTTAATAATTATTGATTATTTATTTATCATATTTTTAATATTTTTTCATTATTATTTTTAGATTTGCCACATTAATTAAATATTTTTATTTTATCTATCTGGTTTTATCCAACTAAGATAAAAATGTCCACCAAAAAGCAAAACTAACCAGTAAACTAAAATACCTACATAGACTGCTAAAATCATAACCCTCCTTTCGGCTTTGCCGTGGCCAGGTAAAAAATAACCCATAACCTCGTTTCTACTCGCTGTCAAGTTTACATAACATCAACAATCCTTAAAATCACCAACAAAATTCACTTTAACACAGTTTTGGCACTAAAATTTACAACCAACGATATTCAATGACAATACATAAAAGTAAAATCATTCAATTTGAATAAAGGAACTACATAAGACCTTACAGTCGACGATCTCCGTTGCCTTTAAAATCGCGTAAACCGTTTTACTGTTGCCAGATTTGAGCACCCTAACCTTAGTGGCATATGGCATGCCACGCGCCAAAAGGGTTTAACCCTTTGTTTCTTTGACTGAAATAAAAAGAATTAATGCTAAAATGATGGTATCGTTTCCAACGCGATGTAATTACTGTGATTCGGTTAATTGTTGCGAATGCTTTTGTTTCTGAGTGCAATCTCGCTTTGACCGTGTTTTCACATGCCATATTGAAATTGAAGTGTTCTTTGTAATGTTTGCTGTTCACAGACATTTTTATTGCATCTGATAAAATAGGTTGCTGTGCGATTTCCGACTTTATGCTCCCAAAGTTAGGTTTAACTTTGACTTTTGTAAGCAATTTTTTTGTGCTTTATATTTGGCAGGAATATATTTTTAGCGTGAATTTGAAATTCTATGCGAACTAACAGACCATGATTTTCATCTTGTTGATGAATGCTTTTAAAAAACTTGACTATCTGTGTGATGTTAAAAATGTGGGTTTGCTTGTACATTCTGTAATATACTCTACGTACTTATGTGGTTTTATTTTTTTTTGATCAGCCATAACAGAAGTTAGACATTTTATTACTAAGGATGTTGCGAATGTTCACATACGCAAATGCGGAGCTTCCGCATTAATTTCGACATCCGCATCCGCAATAATTAATGCGGATGTTCATGCAAATGCAGATGTAGTACAGGTCATGACAAAAAAGAAATTGGGCGGGGCCTGCGACTCTATTATCATTAATAACATGCAGATTTTTATAGACACCACCAGCCAGTGCTCCTAACGAGTAATTGTTTTACGTTTTTAAACAGTTAGCGTAACAGACTTGACACCGAAAAGGTAGCAATAGACTTAAATTTTTAACATCATATACATAACATCACGCCTATAATCCCCAAAGGGTTAGGCAGAGGTGTACCCATTAGTACACCCACATTTCGCCAGTTATGTTATGGGGGCGAGGCTATTGCCATCAACCGGGCACAAATCCAGACTCCGAGGCTGCTACTGAGAAATTCCTGATGGAACAACCCAATAACACTTTGCCTGACCTGGGAATCGGACCCAAGACCTCATGCACAGCAGTCGCGCTTGCGACCATTAGACCAACGAGGCAGTCAACATCACATAAACACAAACCACATCATATACAAAAATATGATAAAAATGACTATCTGATGGTTGGTTAGTTATTTCTGCACCTACATGTATCTACGTAATTTCTTATAAAAGATCTTAAGATCCACATCCGCAATATTCCTGCTTATTGACATGAACTGATGGAGTACATTCTAGACCTCTTTAAGTTTGTTCGGAGTTCCAAAGTCATTAACCTCTGTTTAAGGTTTATCGTCACATTGTGTTGTAAGCATGTGTACGTAATATTTATCAAAAAGGACCCAATCTTCTTTACGAGCGATGAAGACTGAATATTTGATTATTGTGAATTGTTGTTCTTGTAAATCAGTGTTCTGTTGAATGTGCATCCATTCCGAAACGCACAAATCATCGTTTCGACTACAATGACCTGATAAAAAAAGGCAATATGTTTGTCAAAGTCAAAGTCAAATTATTTCTTTCAATTAGGCCAATAAGGCACTTTTGAACGTCATACACAAAAAACAAAATAGGATTGAATCTAGTTGCCCCTTCCAAAAGGTAGTTTTGTATGGAGAAGAATGGGCAAGAAACTCCATACGTACTCTTTTAAAATCAATGTTAACAACATTGTTTACAGAATCATACACGACATGGCACGTGAAAGCAATGTATGTACCCTATAAAAAACTAATTAATCATAATAATTAAAAGGCACAAATTAAGAATTTAAAAGTTAAAATATGTTACAATATACATAGTTTTCACGTGTTTACAAATATTGGAACTACAGACGACCACTCTTAACATCTCAACCAACATGAAATAGTGTGTGAGTCCGCGCAATCTATAACATACTTTAAAATCAATAAATAAAAATAAAACAAAAATAAGTATTAAGGAAAATGAAAAAAAATCATTTTGTCCTTAAAGATGTTAAAATATCGCATTCGAAAATATAGACAACTAGTAATAGCCTGCCGTTTCACTCGCGTTATGTTACGTCTTTGATTACTTCACTCTCGTGTGTCGTACTGTGATGTTATTTATTATATAGCCCTTCCTCGATAAATAATATATGAGATTTTTTCAAATCGGAGCAGTAATTCTTGAGATTAGTGCGTTTAAACAAATAAACTTTTTAGCTTTTTTACTAAATTGACATGGAACAGGCAATATGGTCGAATTGAATCAATAAAGTTTTTAATTTTACAAGATCACATTACATAATAAAGACAATAAAAATTAAATAACTTTCAACGAAAACTTACAACTTTGGCAAGGATAATCCCGAGCATCAACTCTTGCGCATGTTTTGCAACAACTGAAAAAACTGCCAACTTGACTAGTTTGCCTTCTTTATTCTGTTCATAATCAATAGGAACTTTTCCATATCATTACAGACCTCCATTTTATCGGCTGGTACGTGCCAATAGTGTATTTTGTTGTTATTAAAAGTCCTTTATATTAGTCATCGACGCTTAATGCCTAGCCATTAACATAAAGTCTTCAAAACAAACCGTCCGTTTTACCTTTGGACTCACGTACATCATCACACATTTGTTGAATGTTAAAAATATCAGCGATCGTAATTAAATATGTAGGAATATATTTAAATAATTTGATGACTTTATTATATTTTTATAGTATGATAAAGGGTTTTGTCAATCTTTTCGTATCGAAGGCACATCTTTTTTATCCTTACAAATACTATAAATGAGAAAGTAACTGTCTGTCTGTTAAATTTCACGAAAAAAAAATAGGTATAGGGTAATTTTGGACCCGAAGGAAGGACAAAGGCTACTTTTTATTCTGCGACTTCATCTGTGTTCGTGATAACCAACATTTATATGGGCGAAGTCCCGTACAAAAGCTTAGTATAAATAAAACAAAGTCACTTCCCGCCGTCTATACGCTTAGACATTTTAAACTTCGCAGCGGATTTTAATGCGGTTTTCATTAATAGATAGAGTGATTTAAGAGGAAGGTTTATGTATCTACATTGCACCCGTGCAAAGTCGGGGCAGGCCACTAGTATATGATAATGATTCACAGTGGCCACGCTTACCTACTGCTGCGTCAGAGCCGCTCTTCAGATTGTCAACGGTGCAGGTCAACGGATAACTGGGACATTACACTATGTGGGACATAGTTTGATTTGGAGCTCCGCAAACACATTGGGTGTCAGACGGGTCTATGATGACAGTCTTGTGAGCTCAATCAATCTTCCAGACAGACCACTGCAGTTCAGGCGTTCTTGAGGCTTCAAGTAGTCGTGGTGGTAGAAGTCTTTCTTCCTACAATCTGATTCTCTTTTCGAATAGTCTATCCTGAATTGCCTGGGATGATTGTAGAAAACTCTTATGTCTTTATTGTCAATAAGGGTGTTTTTTCTTCCAACTACTTCAATTATTGAGAAAAAATATTGCTATAAAATATTACTCCTACTCAGGTTATTCAAAAGCGTTATTGATAATTTAAAAGCGTCCAGCTCATTAATTTCTGCATTCAAAAGTCTGTCATAAATTATGACGAATAATGTTCCTACGTGTAACCGGTAGACCAACCAATAGCTAATGGACATAAGGATCAAAATGTACCTGCAGATTTAAAAGGGATCTAAGTATTTAGCATTCATACCGTAGTTTAATTACACATTCATATGCAAATGAGCCGGGAATGCCGTAAAGATTCGTCCATACATAATCCATACACATTCACTGGTACTCATTCATGCATGCTTCTGAACATGTTGGCTCTGTAATTAGCGTTCGTTTCTATACATTTTTTTGTGGGGAGGGACCAAATGTATGGTATTTATAAATGTGGATTGGGTATTGCAAATTTTTTTAGTACCACTTTATTTTGTTTTGTGTTTTGAAGTTCCATTGTTTATCATCGCCTCTCTTATATGAGTTTGCAGGTTTCGTACCGGACAAGTACCACAGTGAATTTTTCAAATCATATGTCCTTTCTTAATTTTGCTTAGATATTCTCAGACTTCGGTGAAAGAAAACATTGTGAGGAAACCTGGGCTTACAGTATTAATATAGGTTTGAAATCGCCAATTCTCCTTGAGCAAGCGTGGTGATCAATGCTCGTGCCTTCTCTGTATGAGAAGAGACCTTTGCCTTGTCGCCTATAGGCTGATATTGTAATTATTTGTATAACAAGTTTCCTGCTTGTCGTTCAAGACAAAAATATGAATGAAGTTCGATCGACATCGTAAAATTTTATACAAAAAAACCGCTTATTTTTGAGGGACTTTAAAAAACAAAGACACCCATACACTTTTTACCACCATGGAAATATTTATACGAGCCTAATTTCCGTTTTGTAATTTTACACCGGCATAATTGTTACGAGTTCGATTACATTTTATAAAAAACAAATTTTATGCATCGATGGCGCTATAAATGTAGGCGATTGGTTTTTCGTTGTCATGTTGATGTAGGTACGTTCCGAGCCAAAGATCCAAATGCTGTGCTTTGAGCAATAAAATAAATCTTGTTTTAAGAGGCATACCCGATCTGGGTCCCTAAACAAGCCTGGAGCCTTCGTTACGGGCTTAATTAAAAAACAAAATCAATTTTATTAATTGGAAGTGTTAAAAACGGGCGGAAGAGGCGTTCGAGGCCCGTATCTTGCTCGTATCTCTTCTTTAATCCGACAGAGAATGTGTTATTTTTACTCTCCTCAGTGGATTTCGAATAAATTTTATCGCTCGGGACTAATTTGGTTACAAATTTATTTGGTTGTGGGATCGTTAACAAGGGGAGTACATCCACATGGTTATCTGGACTGCACTCTTTAGTACCCAGGCATCGCCGTTATAACAATATATCGACACTTGGAACTTGATAAAATGAAGACGACACTTCACTTAGGATTAAATAATACGGTTTTTTTAAGAGCATGTGCTGTGTGACAAATAAAAATTTTATTGTTACGATACGATGCGATTACTTTGGGGTTTTTAAAATAATATAAAATGGACGACATTGATACCCAATTGTTTATATTGTCGTTTTTTTAATAACTGTGTCACGGTGCCTGGCTTGTGCGGTAATAAAATGAAATTTTCACATTGAAAATTTACATATTTGGTAATGCTTTTGAATGGTTTTGGAAATTAAAACTTACATCATGATGAAATATGGTTTGAATTTATTAAACACGTTTATTTTCGGCAGCTGCAATTCGAGCCCTTTTTCAAATAAGCCTAATTTAGTGGAATGAAGTTAAATTTTTGTATGTATTTAGAGACATACAAACCTGTCGTTATATTTCCATCATGACGACGTTTTAAATGAGACTTCTTATTTAACCGTTAGATACCTTTAACTTCGGTAACCCGTTTAGAATTTGGTAAAATCTATCCTATCTATCCTAAAATCGTGCCAGCGACACGAAGGAGGGAAGAATAACCTGACCATGTTTGTGGGAGTCTGCAATGATTTTATATTTTGAGCAACTTACATGATAATAACATTAAGATTCTCAAGCTAAACACCAGCGTTTTCTAAACTTACATCTTCATACAAATACAAATTCAAAAATTACAAATACAAATCTATATTCAATTCATTCACAACCGCATTGTTTAGCACAAAATAAATGTCGTGGACTCTATGGCATGCGCATTAACTCCTCATTGCATTCCTGATGCTCGTTCTATATTGCTCTTCGGATTCCTAAATACCCGTTAAAATTAATAGCTGTATTTAGCTTCGCATATTGACTACAAAGCATCAGTAACTTTCAATAGATCGTTTTCATTATAAATAGGGTTTCTTTGAAGATTTATTTTAGTAGCCGTTTGCGGAATTTGCTGTCTATCGATTTTAGCGGGAGGAATGTTGATATAACTACATACCTATATAAGATTTTACACTCAATACAGTTATAATCAGTAGTGTCATATTTTTAACATCGGGCAACATAAACATAAAGAAACATTGGCCTTTTAAAAGCTTTTCTTATGTATTGTGGGTGCGTTTATAAACATAAACTCATATCCATAAACAGTTAGACCCGGAACAAATATCTGCAGGCCATACAAGTATTAGATCAGCGCACGGATCGAACCCGTGACACACAGCGCTGCAGCTAATCGCTCAGCCAATGCGCTAACCGTGACATTGATTCTTTATATGAAAAAGGCTATTTGAAGTAACGTAAGTTAGATTGATTTGATAGATTTTGTCAAAAATTACATCGTATTAAAGATTCTTTGGTTATGGTTAACTTTTACCTATTCAAATGGAAGGACTATTATTTATCTAAATATTTTCTTTTCTTTCTGGAGACCAATTTTCGAACAAAGAAAACGTTAAATACCTAGTCGCAATCTCATCGCGACAATCTGTGTCAAAAATTTGTCAAAACTGTAGATAAGAAGTTGAATAAAAGCTTTTAAAATAGAGGCATTTTTGACTTATTGAGACTAGAACGTTCCTAAACGTTCTTCGAAACGTCTCCTTAGTTGCTTATACTGGAGAATAATATGTACTGCATGAAATAATAACGTACATTTACCTACTACCTTAATTTAATAAAAGATAAAAATTAAAATAACTCTTAAGATTAAGAGACATTAAATCTAATATAAGAAATCTTATATACCTACACAGATAAAAATTATATTCTTAGAAACAGCCCATTTACTTTATGACTCTATTAAGATGGAAACTAGATTCCTAATTCCCATTTTTATTCAAAAAAGCAAAATATAATGGAATATTAAAACTTTCCACGTATGCGATCGCAATCGCCCAAATGCGACCTGCAGACCGGAATGGACTATGTCGTTAAACATAGATAACAAAATGGTAATTTTTCTACATAACAACAAACAGGTTCTGAAATAAGAGCGATGTAGACCAAATCTATTGTAAAGGGAACAATAGTGTGGACACGTCGTAAAATGAAACAATGCGAAGATAGTTCAGAGGTTCTCTAGATGAGCCTTCAAGTGTTCTTGAAGTTAAATTGTGAGCGTACCCATTTTGCATTATCATTTAACAATGGTGGTTTTCAAGCAGAAAGCTATGAACTCTTATAGTTAGATCAAGAATATCGTAAGTATGTAAAATATTTCCAAACTAATATGCTCATATTTCAACGTATAGTAAACCCTAACATGTATTTTTTAAGCTTTTTCTTAGTTCTACTTATTTTTAAATATAGGTCGTATTCCTACCTCCTTATTTTAACGGTAACTTTTCAGGTTCGTGCCATTCCGCGTTCGTCTTCGTCTTCGTCCATGAATGATAATAGACGGCGGCTGGAACAATATACAAGCTGTATTAACATTTTTAGAAAGAAATAGATTCACGGACTGCCTCGTTGGTCTAGTGGTGGCAAGCGCGACTGCTGTGCATGAGGTCTTGGGTTCGATTCCCAGGTCGGACAAAGTGTTATTGGGTTTTTCCATTAGGAATTTCTCAGTAGCAGCCTCGGAGTCTGGATTTGTGCCCGGTTGATGGCAATAGGCTCGCCCCCTATTACATGGGACTAAAAACATAACTGGGGAAATGTGGGTGTACTGATTTGTACACCTTTGCCTAACCCTTCGGGGATTACAGGCGTGATGTTATGTTATGTTAAATAGATTCACAAGAGTCTGTCTTGCTTTGAAGATAAATGCGTGTATCAAAAAATTCACAGCACATAAGTTCTTGCAAAGACAAGTACTTCTACTGTCTCTTTCAGTGGTATTTCTTTAATTCTTCGTGCGGTACAATAAACAGATGACGCGGTATCGGAGTGTGGGCCGCCGGTGAACACGCCGCGGCCGCACCGCCTAACTCTTTGCTCTGCTACATCTGTACAGGGACACATTTGAAAATTTTCACAACTAATTCAACCGTCAATATCCATCCCAACTTACTGTAAGTCATACTGTTATGCAATATTCTAAAGTATATTATTATATGTATCGCCGTTGGTAACCTAGTTAAATGATTACAGATTCCTTCTATCAACCCCAGGATATGAAATCTGAGGGTTTTTCTATGCAATACCAGATTGTATCGAATTTTGAGTCTTCTAGATCTTTTGGTATTTTTATGTTTCTTTTGACTAATAATTTATATTATAATAAACGTGTAATGCTGTTAAAGTTTTACAATTTCAGTAAATATAAATAATAATATTATAATTTGCATCTCTTCATCCTAGGATGTCTTTAGACGAAGTTTTCAACAGTGCTAAAACTCGGATGTAAAAAAACACACATTTCACGTATTAGGCATGAATTTCATTTTATTTCCGATAACGCATGAAGTAATGCATCATTCCTAATAAAAGCAATAAAAAAAAATGCAATGTTACATCATTATAATACCGAAAAAACAAACAATACTCTATTACCCTCCCAAGTCCGTCCCTCACTCAGCGAAGTGCAAAACACTGTCGACGCAGGGGCAGCGTGAAATACTGCGCGGGGGCACCCGCCTTGTGGGCCGATGCATCCAACTATTGTGCAACCACAAATATTTGTCTGATAGGTTTATACTTGAAGAAAATTGTCTTATACGCACTTATCTGAAGTGTTGGATGATAAGTTGGTTATAGAAATAGAAATTTTGTATCCAGAGAAGGTATTAGATGGATAATGTTTACATTGAATTTTGCCACGAGAACTAACACTTTGTTTTGGAAGCTAGGATATAAATCAAATGAATGACAGCTGTCAAATCGTATCCCAATCTTAATCTGTCAAAAATGCCTCTAATTTACCTACATTTATTGACATTGCTTGTCGCTGAGATGAGAATGCGACTAGATTTTGAACGTTTTTTAACCGACTTAAAAAAAAGAGGAGGTTCTCAAATCGGCGGGTACTTTTTATTAGTAGAATTTGCCTTCAGGTTTTTGTTGATGAAATGCAATAATTTTATACATCAATAATATGTATAGTAAATAAACACATTCCAGACCTACCTATATAAGAAAAAATAAAAAATGTACACCTTTGCTACAGTCTTTCACACGAACGATATAAAAAAGTAATTACAAAAACTAATCACTGTACTCTTAACTAAACCTAATAAAATAAAGAAGCCTAAAAAGCAACAATTATCTAATCTACGTACATCATAAATCATTTGCCAGTGTCATACGTTAGCTTGATGTATAAATTAACAAGCGTGTTAAATCAACGTCGAATCATTACGATGTTGATCGCGGGATGCTTCGAGACTTTGTGCACAGAATAGTTAGTTACAGAAGGTCAGCTCAATATAATACATACACATAACACACGCATACATAAGCAAGCTACACGTACAGCGAATGTAGGCATATTCGCGACAGGCATTTGTTTCATAAGTTCGAGATCGCCATACGTTCGCATCTATGTATGTGTGTGTATTTGCTTGTATTCACTTTTTGTATGGATACAATCTTCTGCATCTATCCGTTTTGTGCATTCAGTCTTCGGACCGAAGGTTTTCGATCTCATGACGTCATATGGACAGGTTTTTATCTATGAATTCGTTTGACCCGGGGTCTCCCGCCCACGACGCTCGCTTATAGTGTTTAATATGATTACACGGTGTATAGGTGGGAATGGACCCTTGTTGATATAGTAGGAAATTAAGTTATGGGTGTAAAAAACACACCAGATGTTGATTTGATGATGTACAAAAGCAAATTAATAGGTAGATTACTAGCCTTAACAACACAGACAATAGTTTCTGAAAAATTACAAATTCTAGTTAGCTGTTTTTTTATTTATTTACTTATGTGATATTGAAAATAATTGAAGTAGTAGGTAGGTAACTTATTGGTAAGCAAAGAAGGGCCATTATTTTCCAATGGTTGAACAAATAGATCCCTAACGCAATTCCATGGTAATGTACCCTTCTGGTATCAATTATTGTCGCTATGACAATGTTATGGCGTATGGACACAATCCATACGGGCGCCACGTCAAAGATACTGCCTCTGGACCTCTGGAAGATTGTCAAAGTGAAAACATAGAACCGACCATCAGGGATAAGGCATTGTTTTAGAAATTCATATTTTTATTTTATTACTAGTTTATACTCGCAACTTTGTTCGCTTGAATGTCGGTCATGCGTGTGTCTGCGGTTTAATATAGGTATTTTTTACTCCGAACTCTAATCCTTTTCTAAAATAAATGGTAACAGTTAGCAGATATCTAAAGTAATAAGGAGTTTATTACTTCAGATATCTGCAAGTGACAGGTATGTCTAAATTCGTGCAGCTGTTTTGGAGATATATCAGAACACACAGACAACAAAATTAGGAATTGGTTTTGTTCGTGTAAATATTCATGTTTACTCTGTAAAAAGATGATATTTTGACTTCACAAACAGACACATAAATTATATGTATTTGTAAAGATAGGAATAATGGAGACGTACCTAAATAAGCTGTAGATAAGTACTTACCTACGATTAGTTTAATTTTGGAAAACACAACATCAATAAAGAAATTGACCTACACCTATTATAGAGATATCAACACAAAACAAGAGGTGAAAACATTATAAACAGAGGTACATACATTACACTACAGAAAACGTATAATCAGCACCAATTTCAGAACAATAAAATAATCATTCGATTAACATTATGTTCGACAATCGATAGTAATATGCTTTCACATTCGAAATAGTTTCTTAAAATTTTAAACAAACATATCGAGATATAATGAGATATAATCAGAAAGGAAATGCATGTATTATATATTTAGTGACTAGTGTATGAGCTAAAGTCTTACTAGTGCTGGATGGTTGAAGGCCGAGGCCGAAGCGAAATAAAGTACGGTTTATTTTCAAAGACTTCATACAAAATGTTTAGAGGTTTAAGTTTATCTCAGACATCACTAATATCGATGAAGGAAAACATCGCAAGAAAACATGAATTTAAAACTAATATTTGAAATCGCGAGTCCGCCTTGAGCAAGCCTGGTAATCAATGCTAGTGCCTTCTCTGTAGGAGAAGTCAGCCTTTGCCCTGCAGTGGGCCAATTACAGGCTGGCAGTGAGTAAATAATATTAAGAATGTAGTTATATGGTCCGATAAATTTATGTGAATCAAACAATTGATAAAACTGTTTTGCTATAACTATAGTTGGATGACAGTTCACCTCAAGCTTGTAAATTAATCGAGGGAAAAATTTACAGAACAGCACTGTTGCATTGTCTTGATGACTAATTAAAAAATAATAATAAAGATGTAAATAATTTGGGTTACATATTTTGTTCAATTTGTTTTATTCGGCCTTCGTCTAAATATTGCAGTGCCCGAAAGTATTGCCGAAAGTGCTCAAAGCCTGAGCCCAGTCAGCACTATTCGTCATATGTGCCACATTCGGACGGTGTGACCCGGGGTCGGGCTCTCGCCCGTCGTATCATAATTACCAGTGAAATAACCTGATTGTGATCACGACACGCACACACGCACGCTTTTGTGTTTGTTGAGGCAGCGGTGCTTAAAGTTATGATCAAAAGACATTCAGAAAAATTGGACAACACAAGACATAAATTAGGAAGTGATTCATTGAATATAAGTGTTTTCATTATGTATAAGCGATTGACTTATTTTTAAAAATAATTTAATTAAATGTAATAGAAATAAAAATGCTCAGAAGTCCCTGAAAGATTTAAGTACTCTAAAAATAGAACCTCTCAAACAAATTTTGTTGGCGATTAATTATAGGATTACTTAAACTGATTTTATCTTTTTTCCCTGAATCGCTCTGTGCTACTCTGGTAATGAGTTCCTGTAAAATCATCATCCGGAAATTATATTCAAGTAATTAGCAAAACTTTGAGCAACACTCGAACATTATACGCCAAAGTACGTACAAGTTGTACTGGTATGGCACCCCGACGTCTCGCATACCTCGACTATTTTGTCTAACCGACTGTTAAATAGCCGACTCGACCCGTCGATACATCAATCACACAAACAAACACGTATCATTTGAGAATCATTCCTTTTTTTCACTTCAATTAGATCTTTTGTGGCTCAAGCACAAAAACGAACACACGTTTAGATATGAAATTAAATGCGTCGCTGGACTTTTAAAGTTTGGTATCCATTGTTGTGACTATTGTCGTATTGTTAAATGATAGTTTGAGGTCTTTAGTGTTCGAATTTTTGAATTTCGATTCGGAGTGTTTGATTCTCGTTGTTTGAATATTGATGGCCAGTTTTTGCAATGTTTTTGTAATGAAAATTAGTCGGATGGTTTTAATTTTGTTATTGGGATTGCTTTTTCGCTGGATGATGAATGTGAGAACGATGATAAAGATGGAATAACAGTATACGGATGATAAGATACGATCATTGTACTTACCTAGATATAAAACTTTAATCTTCTATAAAGAAGGTCGTATTTTCCTTAGCTTAAAGCCTACACAACCGATGAATTTCGAATAACTTAACATTGCACACCTAAAGAACCTGCTGCCAAAATACGAGAATCATTCAGATTAAACCTCCGATGCACATGATTCCCAAATCACCGCAGTCAAATGTCGATCAACTTAATTGATCATTCAACATGGACCGCGCTAAACGGGAAATATTTAAAAATCAGACACTTAATCAATTTACTGAGATCGCAGCCACCACTCAATCATTTCGTGTTTTACCTAAGATTAAAACTAATACAGAAAGGACATTATGGGGAATTAATGCCTATGTGCACAATTCATTGAAATAAAAACTAATTGATAATATAATTAACTAAACGAGATAGTTATTAATATCGACATCTAATATTATCATGTCTGTAGGAGTATATCTACGGAACAACCAAAAAAAAAATATTCTCGATTTATCCTACCACATTGCATGAAAGTAATAAATATTATGATTCTTTTGCACAGGTTTTTATGTCATTTTTTTTTGTGTGGGCACTTGAACGCTGATAAAATTTTTATTCTAATTCATAATTAAGATAAAGGCTATCAAAATACATTCATTAAATTGGATTAGGAAACGTTTGACAAAGCTATTAAAATAAAAACACAAATTGTACAAGTATTAACTAACGTAACTAATGTAACATTAAGAATCAGGTATTTAAAATTGTTTTAGCTATATTTTCTAGAGTTCTGTCTTCTCATTAATTTTGATGTCCATGTCTGTTTCAAATTCCTTAAAGTTTCCATTTTTGGCGTTTGTATTTTTAATTTCATCAAAATTCAAAATAATATTACCAAACGTCGCGTCGTCTTATAAACTAATCCTTCCACGTTCGCCTGACAATTCGTCAGCATTGTAAATTCGGTAAAGGGCAATCTTTAGGCGATTGGGTGCGACCTTATCTGCCTTTATGGTACGATCTTAAAAAAGATTTATGATAACGCACGGTCAGGACGAAGCCCGCAAACACTTTAAAATAAATGACAAGGAGTCACTTCCAATTGTGATGGAAATGCTTTCTGCAGTAAAATTAAACTATAACCCTGTCGTTTAGAGAGATTTAAATGGCTTAGGGGCTTTTATTGGGTCTGCCTACGTTTAGTTTAGGTGGGTTGCGATCTCGGCCAGTTTTATGTGTCCCACCTTAGACGCTTCTATAATGTTATGTTCATGTTCGTGATAAATGTTTGCTATCTTTTTGTGTTGACACTTATTGGATTTTTAATGCCGAGTTTAAATTCTGCATTAATTTGTTTTGTAATCGAATATTTGCTGCTTAAAAATTGAAGTCTGCATATATTAAGATCTGGTTACATCGGTTTTAGATATTAATTTCTAGTGCTAAGTGTTTTGCATTCGAGGACTGCAGCATTCCTGTTGTAATACCTACTTTAGATATGAATCCTGTGTTGGTCGTTGTTACTTTGTATGTTTTGTGTCATATTTTACACTTAAAGTTACATATATTAGTAGGTATAAGGTATCCACTACCTTTAAGTACCAATGTGACTTTATCAATTCATTTGTACTTCTTAATTTTATCTTGGACATCATTGATATCGGTTAAGGAAAACCTCGTTAAGATAAATCTGAAATTGCTAATTCGGCTTGAGTAAGCCTGGTGATCAATGCTCGTGCCTTCTTTGTATGAGAAGGGGCGTTTGCCCTGCAGAGGGGCACTAATAGTCGAGTACAATTCAAATTATCGTTTGGTAAGCAGTTTTCAATTTTATGTACCATGTGTCAATCTCAGTCCCTTTCTTAAGTACTAAAATGTACACAACCAAATAAAAATCCATTAGCGCTCACACTCAACCTATTTGAACATGCCCAGCTCTCCTTACCCAATTAAAGCGCTCCATATCATGGAATACCCCATATTAGATAAATTTATGATAATAATCGGGATGCATACCCGTCCTATCTTCCTTCAGAGATAATCTCCGTCCGCACACATTGCTATTGAAATTATTTTATCCGGTATTGAAAAGGCAAGACTTCGGGTTATCATATGAAATAATAATAACATTACAATATTTTGTACATTAAGTGCATTCGGGGTGTGGTGTTTCGGATAAGTGAGAGGCTTATGCCTCGAGATACGGGGTTGTAGTGTTCAGAAGTTATAGAGGCGACATGTTTCTTTAATAGCTTGTGTGCTTGTGCTAAAATATTGTTAATGTGTTTTGGTTCTTGGAATTGTGTAATAATTATGTACATACGTGTAAGTTTACATTTGCCACAGAGTAACTTTGTAGGTACAGGTGTAATGTTCAGTTAAGATTCACCCTCCGTTCGGTGGGCAATTCTAGTAACTTTTAGGTGCATTCTCAGTGTCAATCTGTCAAAATTGCCTCTATTTCCTACATTGTTGACACTGATTGTCGCTGAGATGAGATTGCGACTAGATTGTGAACGTATTTAATTAATAAAATTGACCTTGTAGTATTTTCGTAACTAAAAATTAGAAAGCTTTTAATATTATATATAAGGATTTTTTAAATATTTTTAAGAAAAAGAAAATCTATTTTAAATTACTAGTTTATTATTACTTTACATTATTGAATGATTTCAAAATAAAAACAGTTACAATTTGTTTTTTTAGTTTTATGTAGGTAGCAATAAGGTTGATAATTCTATTTTTCGTTAACCAAAGTTTCATTCATAAATGCTCAAAGGGCCAATTCTAGAAGTTTTAAAGCTCAAACAAAATGTTTCTGTAGGCGTCGCTAACGATTTTCCAAAACGTAATGTCGCCTAAGCAAGTTGTAGCGAGCATGTGAACATGTTTTTATTTATACCCTGCCATCTCCCGAGGACAATCCGTTTTTATTAAACACTCAAACGCCACTTATTAAAATGTAGGCGGGAATTTTAGTTAGGATTTATTAAGGTTGACACCGATTTAAATGAATAATGTTTAAAATATTAATCAATACGTGAAACTGAAAAAAGTTTAGAAATCTTTTTTTTGAATTGATTTTATTGAAGTCCTTGGGATGGAATAGGTAATTTATTTTATAACTTTAATTTATAATGTTTTATAATTAGCTGTTATTATAAAAAATAACTTTTTATTATTTTTTAAAAATATATTGTTTAATTTTTATTTGTTATGTTGACTCCATGTTGTTTAAATAGTGACAACCCTATCCTTAATTGTGTGATATCGAATGCAGAAGTGTTATTTTTCGGACCGACTTATAATATTAAACAAACTAAAAAATGCTGAGTTTTAATATAAACACAGAACTTTTTAATGCTGTGGGCAATTATTTTGTATTTACACAAAAAAGTATTGGATTTCTGCTCATGTCCTTGCGCCGTAAGTAATTTAATTCTTAATTCAAATTCGTTTTGTGAATGAAAAGGCTGGAATTTTACGAAGTTAAAAACTTTTTACTTCGTTTTTTTTACGAAACAGTTAAAATGTTAATAGCAATATAAAATTCTGAATGTTTTAAACTCAGATAAATAAGTTCATTAGTCCTCTAAGGTGAGTAAAATACCTTTTTATTGAGCAATACATTGTTTTACTAATGTGAAAGAAGCAAAGGTTATCTACAAACAGTAAGAATTTACTAACCACCAACATGTCAGCTATAATAAACCTTATTCACAAAACAGATAAAACATTTTCTCTCAATAATTTATAGCAATTAAAAAGAACATTTACATAATTAGCACAAACAAAACTCGTGACTGAACGACGAATCGATAAAACATCGATTCAAATTAAGCTGAATCGAGTTCTCGGTTTGAAATACTAATCACGTCGTTAGTTGACCTCTCATTGACACGGCCGCTCCCCTGTCTCATCTTGAAACAATTAAAACAATCGACATCGATGGAGCGAAGAGATCCGCATTCCCCTCACTGAGGCATCGACCTCACACTGCGTAGGTTTTGAGAAAGTCTCTCTTAGTGTTTTATGATTATTTTAATAAGAAAACAACTTGCAATGTAAGTGAGGTTAAGTGTAGGCACGCACTTGTGAATGGATTGTCTTTTCTGTTGAACATTAAAATTGATGCGTAATGCGTGAATGCAATTGGCTGCGTTAGTAATTTAGAATCTTGTTTATTTCAATTTATGTTTCCGAGATTTCCTTATTTTATTAATACACCACTTATTTGAAGAAATGAATTCTACATTTTGTAAATAAAAATGTGCAGTCCGCTATAGTGCAAATGTTGGATCAGCTGAGCATAGAATTATGCGTTAAGAGCTTTTTATCAAATCGTGCAAGCATGAAATATTGGTGGCAATAGGCTTGCTCTCTAATACAAGGGACTTAAACATAACTGGCGAAATGAAGGTGTACTGATAGGTACACCTCTGCCTAACCTAAATACTGGGGAATATAGGCGTGATGTTATGTGATGACAAGTATAAAAATTCTCAGCCAATATTCAATTATGACAGTTTGCAACTGAACACTGCTGACAATGGTACTCCTCAGGACGAAACTCAGTAAAAACTAGACGCCAAAGAAGAAAATAATAATACAGACGAACTTATTATTAATACATATATCATAATATGAAATTATAAAACTGAAGTGCAATAAGTCATAACTTAATAACCCTTTAAGCGCTGATGGGATTATAACAAAATAAAGTATTGTTTTTATTACAGCGACTTTGTGTTCGTGAGTGACAGGCAGATTGGTAAAATGACCTTTCTAGAGGCGGTGAAGTTCAATTTGAAATTAAGATTTTAAATGTCAAAACTGCAAAGGGAAATAAATAAGAATCGAGTGTCATTCTATATAAAAGTAAAAAAATTGTGAGAAACCGCATGAAAGTTAAATTGGAATCGGTAATTTGCCAATAGGCGATTATGTCGCGAATGAAATTTTACTGCCTCGTTGGTCTAGTGGTCGCAAAGCATGACGGCTGAGCATGAGGACTTGAGTTCAATTTCCAGGTCGTGCAGTGTTGTTGGGTTTTTTCATCGGGAATTTCTCAGTAGCAGCTACGGAGTCTGGATTTGTGGCCGGTTGATGGCAATAGGCCGCCCCCAATACATGGGAATTAAACATAACTGGCGAAATCTGCGTGTACACCTCTGTCAGACCCTTCAGGGATTACACACGTAATGGTTATATGTAATGTCAAATTTAAAAATTGTGACATGCATTTTTATTACTTGAATTTATTATTCCTCATTATTATATGGTTATCATTTACAAAAATATTTTTCTGATCCATCTATTAATCCCAGAGAATTACGCGTTCAATCGAAAAAAAACAAAACGCATATGAAATTAAGTATAGATCTACAGATATTTCTTGTCTACAATAATATTTAGTTTATATAACATAACACCACGCCTGTAATCCCCGAAGGGTTAGGCAGAGGTGTATCCATTAGTACACCCACATTTCGCCAGTTATGTTTAAGTCCCATGTAATAGGGGGCGAGCCTATTGCCATTAACCGGGCACAAATCCAGACTCCGAGGCTGCTACTGACAAATTCCAAAACGACTACTGAGTTTTTTTTTTAAATATTTAGTTTAACAAGAAAAATCAGATATCCAAAACCAGAATATTCCACAAATCTTTAATACCTTCCAGATGAGATATTCGTAGTGAAGACTGACAATCGTATTTCGGTAAGTCTGGCTATCGTAAAAGTGCCGAAACAACTCCAACAATGAGACCAGATGTATTTATTGGACGATTTTATTGGTCACTTGAAAGTATTAAATGTGATCGTATATCAACATGACTGATGGAAGAATCTTATACAGTAATTTATTTTTAATTGTGTGTGTTACAATTTCTTTAAGGAATTGCGTTCACATGGAGTTTTGGTATTGTTTTTGTATTGATTTTGTGCCCGATTGATGGCAATAGGCTCGCCCCTACTACATGGGACTAAAAACATAACTGGCGTAATGTGAGTGTACTAATGGGAAAACCTCTGCCTAACCCTTCGGGGATTACAGGCGTGATGTTATGTATGTTATGATTCTGATTTAGATCACCTATCTTAGGAAGTAAAATCTAAACTTAGATTTTGCCAAAAAGGTTAAGATGTGTGAAAACCTTAATCAATACAAAATGAAATTGAAGTGCCTGTTTGTAATGTCTTAAAGCCTGTAAGTTGTCTATCTGTCTATTTGTTCCGGCTAAACTCCAAAATGGCTGGACTGAATTTGACAGGACTTTCGAATTGGTAGCTGATGTTATAAGGAGTAACTTAGGCTTCTTTTATTTAAGAAAGAGGATAAGAGTTCTACGCAAATAAAATAAAACCCCGTTATGACCGACATTTACGCGGACAAAGTCGCGGAAATGAACTAGTCAAATAGAAAAATAGAAATAAATATTTAGTAGTAAATTCAGTAAATAACACGTTTAAATAAATAAAATATTGAAGGCAGTAGACAACGTTGGTTATATTATGTACCAGATCTCTATCAAACAAAACAAATATATCACACGAAAAATTACCATAACCTAACAATGAACCAATAACCAATAACGTAAAAAGGTTGACACTAATACATATTAATATATTTAGAACTAATTTTAATTCAGAGAAACACATCTATGACTTTGACAAACATATTTTTGCCATCAATAAAAACAAATCTTTAAGAGATAAGGTTCAATATTCCTTTGGTTTTATTTTCAGGAACGCTAAAAGTAATGTTGTAAATGAGCAACCGGCTTCGGATTTGAGTGCGAGGTGTCAAGTCATCGGTCGTTAATCTATATTAAAATAAACCGCATTGTTTCTCTTTATTACCAAAATTCAATTAGAGAATCCCTTTATGACAATGCAAGAAAGATCATGGTCAAGTCTAACCAGTTTGAAGTTGTTATGATTGAAGCAGAGATAAAATAAAATTATACTTAAGCTCATGTTATGTTTAATGAATCTTAAAGTAAAGAAATAAACCACCAAGTGTTTTTATTGTCAGCGTTAAGGACAAATATTCCATTGGTAATGGTGTACTTAGAATTGACAGTTAGACAGTCATTCCAAATAGCTATATGAGCTCATCAATTAATATTTATGCCAGGTATTGGTTTAATAGGATTGAATTATTGATTGGAGTTGACGAGAGTGGAAATCAAATTGGCAAATATGGAAATAGGTTGAATAGACAGGAGTAGTGTAGATGGACTTAAACCCTGAGAAACTTTTTGTTTGATCACATGTGAAGAGCCAAAACCTGACACTGCTTATGATGAATTGTGACCTTGGTAGAGCCACGTCCAGCAGTGGACAATGAAACGCTGAATTGGGATAATCAGATTCACAATAATAAATTAAAAGGCTAATTCCGACTGATTAAAAACGTTCAAAATGTAGTCGCAATTTCATCTCAGCGACAATCGAAGTTAAAATACTTTGACAGAATGAGACTGAGATCAGATTGCGATCGTTCCTAAAAGTTAGTAAAATTGCTTCTCAGAGGATCGATGTGATTTCAAGTACAGAGTGAATTTATGTGATTATTCAGATTATTGTGTTGCACGTGACTCAAACATGTGATACATTTTGACTAAAGGAAACTTTTAACCGATTCAGAGGAATTCAGAAGGAAATACAAAAAATTCGTCATTGTAAATCTTTAAATTGTCCTCATTGTCTAGATTATGGACTTCTATCTTTCAATGGACTGCTGTATTTAAATAATGCTTCCTGGATCATTGAAATTCTTATCAAGTATCTAGATCAAGGAAAATTCCCATCATTTTCAGTGAACAAACAGTAACGGTAATACCCTAATGTAAAACATTGAGTAACAATTTCTCCGAACGCCTTACTCATAGATGCACATAATTCAATATTCTAACGGGCTGTTTGAAACAATTCACAGCGGTAAAGCTCTGAGTTAATCAGAACGCTAAAGATTGTGTCGGAAGACAAGAAATAAAATAAAAAAAACAATCATAAATACAATAGCGCAAGTCATAGTTTCCAGCGTCATTTCTCAATAGATAAAAATAAATAAAAAATAAGAGAGATCGGTTAATTCAAACTATTTATCAACTCCATTCGTTATGCATAGGATCAGATTTTGAAATTGTTTGATGATGTTGTGGCATACGGTCTATTGTGTCACTACCCCGCCTGGCTTAGTACGATGGGTGTGTACTATGTTAATCGTTGTATCACTGATTGAATCTATTGAATCTGTAGTTAAATAATACTCGTGCATTATGAGGCACTCTCGTTAAATGGTCCTATACATATTTGGGACAATGAGTATGGCCCGAGTGTCAATCCTCTTTTAGGTTATCAAATTCAAACTGACCTCTCTCACAGTTTCATTAGGGTAATAATGTACAGTTTTGACTCACAAGATTTGCAATTTACGAAAGATAGTTTAATAAAGAGTCGTGAAAACCCACTCTGAAGCATTTATTCTATTAAATGTGCTAAAAAGAAAAGTACGAACGAGCTTACTTAGCCCTATCTTGTAAATTGCGATATTAGCTTTACATAACAGGCTATCGGGAACCCGAAGAATGGCTATGAAACGTATTATAGGGGTAAATAGGAGGAAGAGAGATAACAATCCGATGGATAAACTTTGGCTTGAGATTCAAAAGGTGTATGTTCTACTAGTTGGACTATTAAAGTCTTCAGGAGACTTTACATCAACGTTTGATGATTCAATAGCATCATTATTCATTTTGAACAGTCTGGCATGGTTTACTATGATATAGCAAAATTACCAGACTTTGGAGAATTGTATCAGAACTCATTCCACGAAATAAAATGAACAAGCATAAAACAGAACAAAACCTAGTGATTTTGAAAACTAATAGGTAAACACATTCACAATGAGTCGATTGTTCGCCGCCAATGAATGGCAACAATGCACGACTGACACAAATGAGCACCTAATTGGAACATTGCGACATCACCCAAATCCGTGCAATCGTGATAGTCGAGGTTCTCACACTACGATACGATTTAATTTGTGCTGCAATAGTTATTACGTATTCACGATGATTTTGATTATGGCTGTAACGAAAGTCATGCCTATGGATATAGCCAGCAAAAGAACAATGCTGATGACGTCATAGTGACATAATAGACTATTATAATCCTCGGCTTAAACAGTCAGTCTTTAAAGAAGGTTCTTGTAATGATTAGTAATAAAGCATTTTAAGACAAAAAAAATAAACATTACTTAGCACGTGCTGTGGCTCAGCATTAATTCTGTCAATATCACACAACTGTCAGGCTACAAGTGCAAGATAGAGATGGGTAAATAGATCTGTAAGCTAGAGCACGTGCTAACTAACATTTTTATAAGTCGGTTCAACATTGAGCACTATTGTAGTCTACACAATTTGTTTGTCTGAACTAACATTATTTTTAATTTAATTATTATTATTGATTTGTTTGTACTCTCTGCTAGAAAGCTACGCTATTGTTTTTATGTTAGACATACTTTATTTCCAAGTGAACGATGTCGCGGGCAGAAGTAAGTAACTAAAGTCGAAAATCGTGATTAGGCACATAACTGCTTCGATGACGCTTAATCCATGACTAGGCAATCGAAACCCTGTTAGTTATGCATTGATCCTACCTAAGAGGGAGGATACCGTAATCAACATGAATGGTAAGTAGATTTGTAATTGCTGTATCAAGTACATTCCAAGTGGATATTATTATATAAATAGTACGTAATTTACGAATAACATAGGTATATTTAGCTATATGCATAAAAAACAAAAGTCAACCAGTGGTTAGGGCACCCATGCCTGGTTCGCAGGCAGGTTCAATACTGGGCAAGTAACAATGTGACTTTTTCAATTCATAATGTAGGTACTTACTGACATCGGTGAAAGAAAACATCGTTAGGAAACTTGGAATGCTGGAAATCGGCAATAATCCGCCTTAAGCATGAGCATGTGTGGTGATCAATGCTCGTGCCTTCTCTGTATGAGAAGGTATTTGCCTTGCAGTGGAACAACTACGAGCTGATTTCTATTTTTGCAAAGCAGAATCGTGTTTCTCCCTTCTTCTACGCACAGTACTTAAAACCATCTAAATTCATTTTACATAAGTAATACCTTCAACACGTTTCTCGTTAAGTTTATCATTCGCATCAGGACCTAATTCCTCATGTGGAATTAGACACACAATCCTCTAAACAATGACGGTCAAAAGGGTACGCTACCGGTAGCGATCGAAGATAATCCCAATGATTTGGTGACATTTTGAAGTATGTCAGTCAGTACTCTCGAGGCATCTTGTCGTGACACCCGAAGTGGCGACTTCGTGAACCAAATTAATTAAAACAGAGACACAAAACTAAAGCTATCACGATTGACTTAGACGGCAGGTTAGTGTGGATAAGACTGGGTTAGTAATTTGTGGTCTGTGTTTAGTTCCTACTTGACTTTGATTGGTGGCTTTAAGGCGATGTTTTATGTAGAAGTAAGTTAAGAGTAACATAACATAACATACATAACATCACGCCTATAATCCCCGAAGGGTTAGGCAGAGATGTACCCATTAGTACACCCACATTTCGCCAGTTATGTTTTTAGTCCCATGTAATAGGGGGCGAGCCTATTGCCATCAACCGGGCACAATCCAGACTCCGAGGCTGCTACTGAGAAATTCCTGATGGAAAAAACCCAATAACACTTTGCCCGACCTGGGAATCGAACCCAAGACCTCATGCACAGCAGTCGCGCTTGCGACCACTAGAGTTAAGAGTAATGAGAATGAAAAAGTTTGCTACCCACCAGTTGTAACTTCTGCCTTAAAGAAACATTTAGTAATGCTTTGATAAAACATAAACAAAGTATACTTCTTTAATTGATAATAATCACAAAACAATGAACAATAATACAGAGCCTGTGAACACAAGTATTAACAAAATAATGAAACCCAATAACCATGATTTTATTCATGACAAGCCGAATCAAGACACGTCCACACATGGTGAGACTCATAAAAATCCGACTCAAGCCCACCGCTGAGGGGCATGAAACTCCGCATGCAAACCGTCACATTTCAAAATACAATATGCTAATTAACAACTTTTTTTCTTACCCTACGAGCTCTCAGAAACGAATGCAAATTCCCTTCGGACCTTTAATTACGCTTCGAACACGACTGACGACGGTGTTAAAGATGCAGTTTTAAGAATTGTCAGTGTTTGCACTGCGCGTGCGCTGAGAGATTTAAATGGTAAAAGGATTTAGTGAGAGCATTGTGAGTGACTATGAAAATGTTTACTGCTGTTTAGGGTTGTCGCTATTCGAATTAAATATTGATGATGTTTTTTGTGATTTTAATTCCGGTGAGGAGAGAATTCTGGATGATATATTTTTGAAAAGGATCATTGACTTTCTTTGAAACATTAGATAAAATGAACACTGTTACAAACATCATTAGTTACACCTTCGTGAGATCCATACATCACAGTAGCAAAAACAACCATTAAACCCTTCTCAGAAATCCATTTTAGGTATCAAACCCGAAATCAATACGACATAATCAAAGTAGACGTGTCCCAAACCATTGAAAGTGTCTCCAATCAACAATGGGAGGCGACATTAATTCTATCCATCATGTCGATCCCAAAAAGGGTGGAAGTTCATTAAGAGATGCATTCCTCAAGTATTATTCTTTGAAAACTGGTAATAAAAATAATAACAAGCCGGCCACCCTGCCAAGTGCTATCAGCTCCATCTGTTGTCGCTGCGGACAAACTCGCCTAATGAACGATGATAAATCATATTCGAGAGGCGGCTCGTAGCCCGTGCCATGCTATTCTTACGACGCATCAATACACGTCAACTTTCTGTTGTGCGCTATCCATTACTGTATTAGTTCAGTTAAAATTTTGACGAGCCTTAGTAAACCAGTAATGTGCGTTGTGTGATTTGTGTTTGTTGATATTGGTGGGATATTTAAGAGCAACTGTGAGGTGTCTCTCGGGCCGTGTCCCTGCCCGCACACCATTGTGCTTACTAATGATTTTATGCAAATGCAGCCTCTTTAGATCGAAGTCTTAGCGCGATCTCAAAACGTCAGGTACCGGGCTCATTATTAACAATTTGAAATATGACTTGGGAATTTTCAACAATATTATCGTGAAATAAATTAGTTTTTTATTAGTTTATCGATTGACAAATGGAAGAGCCTAGGATTTGTATTTTGGTGTTTTATGTTTGTATTGTGTGTATGATCTTCAACTATATTTGAATGGGACAAAAAATATCTTTTGTGTATTATAGAATCTTCAAATTCACAAACTTGACACGGAAGTGAGACGTATTGTAGACGTCATACAAAACAAACTGCTTTTATTGTCAAGATTTAATCACAAGGTTCATTATATTTATGGCGTCAACATAACTAATATCTGAAAATAGTATTGATATTATATGATAAATCAATCAAAAAAAAAAAATTAGTTATTTCATTAGAAATCACTAAGTATTTTCATGGCTACAAATATGATACAGCGTCCATTTTATCTAATTGATTAAGCTAACTTCCATCAGCATCAGCAGCTGCTATCGTGCATCACTTCTTAGATACAATTTGGTAAAAAGAAACAGGGAATCATCTTAAGGATTACAAATATTATTAGTATTTAATAGTAAATAAGCTAATAACTATTCTTATTAGAAATAAATAAGCACATGTAAGTGTTTTTGTTATTCGTTGTGCCTTGGAATTTACTTTTTGGTTTGGAATAAAAAACATCTAAAACACATTGTCTATTCGCACCTACAATAGTAAGTATCTACGAGTATGTTGAGAACAGCTTCAAGAAATTGTGTCACATGGAAAATTCATTTTCAAATAGCAAAATTGCAGAGCTGCCTTCAATCTTCAAGCTTGCATGTTCGATTCTCACATGGAAGTAACATTGCATTTCCCCAAGTAACATTGTAGTTACAAGCCACATATGTCCCGACTTAAGTAAATACGCATAAAGAATGTTATAACTGGCAAACTGTGAATGATTTATCAATTGCTTGTTAGCAATACCTGACATTAACGTCTTTTTAACCCGACTCAAATCCCAAAAATCTCGAAAGTAAATGTTCAAACACAAAGTAACAATGGTCTTCAGAAATTCTTCATTCATCTCAAATACCAAGAGCAGTGATTCACCGGAACATCACGGTCCCACGTTTCCTCTTGCTGAAGAACAAAGCTAATCGTTGCTTAGCCTTAATTGCGATAATTACCTCTGTACCGACAAAATGATTTATTATCTCCAAAACGGTAGCTAAACATCTAAATAGAGTGAAACTACGGAACGAAAGGTAGATGCAGAAGGTTGATGCATGAGCATTCTTTGCGATTTCAAATGAACAATGAGAGAGGCTATATCAAAAACCATATAGATTCTGTTTACCTTGCAAGGTGACTAAAATATAATTTGTATTATCAGTATAGGCAGTGTAAGTAAATCGAGGTAATCTATTTGTTATTATTGTTTTAATTCAGCAGTTTTGCAAGTACCAATATGACTTTTTCAATTCATATGCAAGTAATCGTCAATCCGCTTGCTTGGCGATCAATGCTCGTGCGTCCTCTGCAGGTATGAGAAGAGGCCTCTGCCTTGCAGTGGGACAATCATGGGCTAGTATTATTTTAGGTTTCTTTTGTTTTATTTTTATGTGGGACTCAAACATAACTGGCGAAATGCGGGTGTATAATAATGGGTACACCTCTGCCTAACCCTTAGGGGATTACAGGCGTTATGTTATGTTATGTCCACGATAACATCTGTTATATTTCGGCTAATATATGTGACACCTTCATTCAAAGGATGGAAACTTGGGACTTCTGCATCTATTCTGTATCGAAGCATTCGGCTAATGTTCGCCTTTCGTCGTTGACCGTGGGAAATATTTAAGTTTGCGCTTCCAAATTAATGAATAGAGTCATTTGTGTAGTGTTGGTAATTGAGCATCTAGTGTTAATGGGTAAGTGCAATTGGTCTTCAAGTTTTACTTACTGGTTAGAATCTAATGATTATTTTTAATATTTCCCGTGTGTGATATTCTCACGCCTTTCTTTGCCTTTGGTGTCAGAAAAAAGAGTTATGAATACTTCTCTGTGTTTTTATTTTACTTATTTCGATTTAGCTGCTTCGTCCATTAGTCTTACATCTTCTTTTTTCTACATAAGTACTTCTCTCTCTCTTAGTATGTATCTATATGCACATGAAGGTGAAGTTAGTTTTTCGTCCTTTTTTATTTCGTCTTCGAAAGTTTCAGATTCTTTTTCTGCTTCAATAATACATTACAAACCAGTTTTACTGTTCGCCAATTATTAAATTGTTTGTTACGTTCTTCATTTTTTCAAGTGCCAAAAATATCTAAACTTAACGATAAATTAATAATCCATCTATTTAAATATAAATTCTTGCTCCATATCTACACGATACGCTAATGAACCGAGAACTCTAAAGCTTTATACACACAAACACAATACACGACATACAATCAAGATGGCAGTGACTAATTCAAAGAATCTTAATATCAATTTATGATCACGATTTATTAATTGGCGGCGCAATCGATCGTTTGGACAATTCTTTAGGGTTACACGAGATGGGAACAATGTGGTATGGTTCTTTGTTATATTCAAAAGTTTTTTATGCTTATTTAAAGCCTCCATCAGTGACGATACAAAAATATGTTGGTACGCATGGCCGTAACGTCCATTTTTGCCGCTGTAGTGTGATTGTTGTATGTCAAAACAAACCCTTTAAAGCTAGCGGATCTTTAAGACTACGACTGGCAAGTAATTATCATCCTTCTGTCCTTATCCCATGACATATTTTCAAATAACATCTTGACAATACGAGAATGTAAAAGTTTTTTTTTTCAGGGTTTTATTTCTTACATAATTAGTAACTTTCTATCGCAATTTAATTTTACACGCTGTTTTCCATAAAACTGTGTTAAAAGCATTAACAATGAATCACATTAACACATGATTAATATGTAACCGTCTGCAAATGAGCTCATTGGATTTCATCCTAGGCTTGACAATAAATTTTAGTAACGCCAAGTATAAATAACTCAATATATCAACAGGCTCATTACAAGATTATTTAGAGAAAAAAATACAGGATGAGAAATAACAGCCGCACCGTACTTATATTAATGTTTGTATAAAAATACGCAAAACTTGCTAATCACATGCGTATTTGCGTACTTACATAATATAGGCAGGAAGCCAGAAATATATCTCTTTTAATAAATTAATGAGTAAACCCGGGTGATCTGGTGTTAATGTTCAGAATACACGCGATACTTTTTAAAATTGTATTCAGTACTTTAGCGCGATTTTTTATTCCCGAGCTTTTTGACTGTTCCTAATTCGAAATTACCTTTTTTTCCAACTGTAAAGAGGTAAACGCCTGATTATGATATAGATTTAGCACACTGATGTGGTAGAACTCTTGAGAGACGCTTCGTAAGTGTTCGATTCCGTACAAATATTGAAAATGCATTTTAAATTTTTAAGCTTACGAGCCTATTCGAGAACTGTACTGACAGTGTGCTCCATAAATAACATAATCTAAGCATATTTTAGTCAATATTATATCATAGCAATTAAAATTTTAAGAAGTTTGTAAGTGGTAATCACTTAAAGTAATGCTCTGATTACAAACCTTCTTTACAGACAAATAGCTACACTATTGCATAGTGTTATAGACTGTGTTTTATGGTAAACTATACTTTGAAGGAAGCAACTTTGCAGTGGCTGATGGCGGTCGCTGGTGCTACAAATCGCAAGTCTGCGCAAACCGTAGTACTGACACTTGCGTCATCAAATGCGTTTTACGTCAGAAATTACATGAAAATATAATTAAAAATGTACGTCTTTTAAATTATACGTTCAATAGAACGTCATAATGTTATTTTAAACCCGCATTTATTTATACATACTCTATGGCCAAACGTAACGTAACGCTTTTGAAGGAGAAGTTACAATCGTATTATATTTTGCAAATAATAAGTAATTAGGTGAGTATGTTTTACGGAGCCATAATTAGAAATTATTATAAACTATTTTATGATGACTGCCTTGTTGGTATAGAGGTTGGAATCGTGACTGCTGAGCATGAGGTTTTGGTTTCGATTCCCAGGTCGGGTAATTGGGTTTTTCAATCGGGAATGTTTCAGTAACAGCCTCGTCGTCTGAAGTTGTGCCCGATTAATGACCATAGACTCCTATCACATCTGACTTAAACGTAACTAGCGAAATGTGGCTATACTAATGGGTACACCTCTGTCTAACCTTTCGGGATTACAGGCGTGATGTTATGTTTTCTTTATGGAACCCCAAAAACTGTTACAAAGTTCATTATCTGCCCCTATATACCTACTATTAAATCGCTATGTGTCACTTGGGTTACACCGATCACATCATTCTTATTTCTGATTCATCTGAGTAGCACTTAATCCTTTAAGTTCGTGCCAAAGATATTATGTTTCGTTTCCATTGTGTGTGTTATATTAATTGCAGATATCCAGGTACTGGATTGATGAACTTCTAAGGTTGTGTTTAATAATAAGTTGCCTGTTTTAGTTTGTAATATTATTCAAGTTTTTTTTTATTAACTAGTTGTGCCAGCCGTTTCGGTCATATGTGACTGTGTGTTTTACTGCCATTACAGATGTATGGGAACTTAAAGACGTACTAGGTATCTATAGTTATAAGAAAACTAGCTTTTGCTATGTGACTTCGTCCGCGTCAAAGTTGATATCTCCATACAAAATTGAGACCCCCGTTTCATCGAAAATTTTGGAAAATCCTTTCTTAGCGGATGTCTACTAACTATAAACTATCTCCATCCCAAATTTTATCTTTATACGTTAAGCAGTTTTCAATAATACGTGATGAGTGAGCGAGGGACCTTTTACTTTATAAGATTTTAAGTAAGCTTGAAGACACAACCTAGAAAATTATTGAAAATAAATCCATTCTAGGGGTTAATAAATTTCTCATTGTGAACTGTAATTTTAAAGTAGTTTAGTTTTAAAGTAGTTGTAAAGTAGAAGTAGTTAGTATACTACTTACTAAGGTAGAAACAATCAGGTAACACAAGGTAGGTACTGACTATACATAGATCCCCTATAGTAATAAAAATGGAATGTATCAAATACTCATTTGGCCATTTCGGGATTTGCAAATCGTAGCTAGACTCGTTCGTGGCATACGTTACCACACCACTTGCAGTCAATGGGCTAACGACCTTATTATTATCATTTTTAAGAGCTATATTAGATTTATCTGTTTCTATTATGTCTATTAAAATTATCCTCACAAAGAAAATATGGTTTAAAAACGTATTTGTTGTTTGAATGTAGAATATAATAAAGCTAAAGATTTTCGTTTGTTTGTTTAATTCACACTAGTACCAGTCGGATTGGAAAAAGTATTGTATATGATAGCCAGATTGATAGGAGCTTGACCAAAGACGTTACTGAAAAAAAACCATTCGGACGAAGTCGCGGGCAGAAGCTACTCTTGTAATAAAGCACCAATTTTTAATCGAAATTATTTTTTACAAAACTGGTATTTATTTAATTACTATTCACGTATTGCGAAGCAAAGGTAAACAAACAATGAACTACGAGTACAACAAAAAGCGTATCTGCCTCATTAACAAAACTTAAATTGTTTAATCACATCTAACATTAAACGTACCTAGTTTACATACCACTTAATGATCACGAACAAACCAATCTGTCATACATGTCTATGTAAAAAAAAGGAATAATTAATAAATAATGTGTAAGGGCGTGGATACATGGGGCGTAAGGACGTAGTGCCGTGCCACGGCGACGTGTACGGTGCGCCGTGCCGGCTTACGGTAGCAACCATCTGATCAAACGTGTACTCAAACTTGCAGTTCTTGTTCGTTCGTTATCTTAGTATCATTGGTAAAATTCGTCCATATTAGACAACTGTTCGCAAGTATCTTTTAAGTATGAATAATTTCTTTTGTTGGATCTCGTAGTCAATAAAAGCTTTGTTTATTGAATAGTAAGTAATTATGAATGACAAGGCGGAGACAAGGAAATTTTGTATAATATATTTTCCTACTAAATGTATCAGTCAAGTATTATGTAGTATTATTACTGAACCAGGCCACCAGCCAACCAGGTACCAGGCGGGCTTACCAGGTTGCTCATCGATGTCGCAAGTATGAGTTTGATAATTATTTAAATGTGTGACCGCAATTGTAATATCAGCAAGAGAGTTCTTGCTTCCTATCCTGCTGACGTCATTCTCTGGTACCCTTTCTACAGGTGATAAAGAAACGATACGTTGTCAAACGTGACAATCAAAATTGAACTCTACTAACAAATGCAGTGCACGCATTCTTCCTGTAATTATTATGAGTCACTGTTAAAAAGGAAATAAAAGTCGTTAGCATAGCTTGTCATAAAACATTCGACATTAGTAAGAGTCAAACAAAGATCCACAATTCTAAATCTTTTAATTGGCATTAAGTATGACGACAGACGGTGACTTGCCTAATCTGACATGTAATGATATGTACATAGAGTTGATAATACAACATGTGGAGATGGTATTTTTTTTTCAATCTATGATCGATATAGTGACAATGGTCAATCGTCACCTAGTGAAATAGGTGATGGAGCTATATTTATTAGTAATACTAATCTATTACTTTTTCTATGCAAGGCAAAGACCTCTTCTCATACAGAGAAGGCATTAGCATTGATCACTGTGCTAGCTTAAGGCGGATAGGTCATTAGAGACAAATATTTACTCTGGCTGACAATGTTTTTCTTCACAAATTATGTCAGTGATGTCTAAGACATACGAATTGAGAAAGCCAATTCGTGGACAATAATTTAAAAGTAGAAAGAAAAACGGATTAGTACTGACAAATCTGACTCACGGTATTAATTCAAATAAATTAAACTTTTCAACAAATCTGATTTACACGACTGAATAAAAAGATGCGTTACCGTGTCAAATTTAAATGTAGCGTTATATCAACTCTTTATACATCTCAGCATGGATTCCATTCTAATCTGTCACGTTTAAGGTCGAGCGGTGTAAAGTTCATCAATGCTGAATTCAATTATCGATTACACCATTGTGTTCCGCTCTTTCGATTTATATTTAAATACCAGACGTTTACTAGAAATGTATTGTGAAAGACAAGTACTTTGTTGTATTTGACGAAAGACCGCCCGTGAGTACCTACTCTTGTTATTAAATATTTGAAAGTTTTGAGTACCTGTGTAAGGTATAGTTGGGTTTGAGTTCAATGTTTTGTTGATTAGGGTACCTTAGAAGTGAGTTACATGATAGACCGCACCTTTGGTTCCCACGATGATCTCTTCGCGTCTTAAAGGTTATGTCACATGAGTAGACAACAGTCAAGTACTGCAAGTATTGTTCTTTTACAGATCGGACAATATTATATTTTGGTTATTAACAACATCCTCTAAAACATAAACCACCGACTCATAAGATATTTTGCACCTGATATCCCTTAAAGGACCATTGAAGCTTGCAAGTACACATTATCTCGTCTGAAAATTCCGGGATCTTGAACTATCATCTTCTAATTATTCCCAATTAAGTTCAGCTCAGGGTCAGCTTCCAGTCTAACCGAATGCAGCTGAATACCAGTGTTTTACAACTCAGTTACTGGGTAACACGATATTCCTTGTCAACCAGTCTTGTTGACAGAATTTCGGGACTCAAACAAGTGAAGTTGATTTTCTGACTACCCATAATGATATTCAAGATAAACAAATGATAGCGGGGACCAACAGCTTTACATGCTTTTGCGAGAAACTGGGAAAACCCACAAGACGCATTGCAGCATCGCTCAGTCAATACACCAATCAAACATTTTTCAATTATTTTTTCCATTTTTTTGACACTATAGAGCAATATAATTTTGTTAAGGTAAATAAGAAAAGGAAAACTGTTTTTCAGTTCTGAATAATAACATTAATCTGACAAATCAGCGAGTGACAACGATTACGAAATTACCCATTATTGAATCAACTGAACGCTTGGTTGTAGAATGTGAGTGTGGGCGTGTCAGGTTAGTCATTCATCAATTAACTACTCATGTAATAGATAAGATCAAGATTTCAGTAATATTGTTAAGTTTTATTGGTAGGTAGGTACATAGAGATTAAATTACTTTAACTGACTTTGGTAAGACAACCAGTACCTATGAGGTGACTTGGGGTAATATTCTCTCTAAATTAGGTGGAGTGAGCTTGAGGTGAACTGTCATACCACCTGCAGTGCTATTCTGTAAATATCATCCTCAATGTAATTAGGTAAAATGAGCTTGATGTAAGTTACCAAGCCCCCTAATGCTACGTCAGTTCGTTAAGCTTACTTCATCTAAAACCGAGAGAAAATTACAGAATTGGGCAGCTGAACTCGGTCCCGATAGTTAATTTATTGATTGGTGATTATTAAATCGCGCCTAAAGATACCCAAAATTAAAATAAATCTAGGCCAGACTATTAAAACGTTTTAAACATTTTGATCGTGAATAGAAGTGCATTATTGTCGGAAACAATTGATTTTTTTCATATTTGTGAGTTGATTGCGTAAAAATTGTTCATATTCATGAATACTCTAACCCACTGAAAGACGGCCAATAAATTAAAAGTCAGCCTATATAGGCATATATGTTGTTGTTTTATACTCATATCAATATATAGTACCTATATAACCTATATATATATATATATAGGTACTAACCTTGATTATAAAACAGCATATGCTAAAAATACATTTTAATCACATCCTCCACCATCTAAATGTCATAAATGATCGAAGATCGAACCTTATAACTATAAGAACACTAATTAAAATTCACCTCATTCAATAAACAATCCAGTAATCCAGCATAATCAACTTGGTAGCACTGGAACCCCAATTAGGGGCCCGTGATGTCTCATAAACAAAAACGATACTTGATGGAGTGAAGCGACAAAACCCTGGTGGTCTCCGAAGCTCGTTGTAATCTGTCATCTGAACTGTCAAATTACTAACGGCCGGACGACCGATCGGCTACTGAACTTGTTGTAGATAACAGATGCAAGTGGACAGAGATTTTGGTCGCAGATATGACACCTGGTTGATGGTTTGTGGGGTTTTTTGCCTATTGCTTTTGTGAGGACGTTTCAAGGTGAGATCATTTTAGTTCATGTATTTGTTTGAAGAGTAGGTATTAGTGTTCTGTTGATCATTTATAGCTAATCTCTTTAAGGAGACTTTGTGTAGTTATTGGAACAATATAGGTCAAAGTAATTGGTTTTCTAATATTGACCAAATATTACTAAAAATGCATGTAGTCAGGAGCCTGAAAGTCTGACCACCAGTCTTACTTAGGAATATGTGTTGCTCAGTAACTAGGTTGTGAAGGTCAAATGGGCAGTCGCTCCATGTAAAAAGCTGCTCATTCAGCTGTATCCAGTTAGACTGGAAGCCAAAAGTCTGATAGTCTGACCAGTCTTAGCAAGCAATATCGTGTTACTTAGTAACTAGATTGTGCAGTTCAGATGGGCAGTCGCTCCATGGAAAATCCTGATATTCAACTGTATCTGGTTAAACTGCCAGCCGACCCCAATTCAGTGAAAAGTCTAGGTGATGATGATGATGATTTGTACTTTCTGTTAGACGAATAATTTGACTTAAACATAATATTACAAAGAAATAAAAACTGGGTCATTCTGCGTAATAATCTTTGTCTGCGCATAAAATAAATTGAATCAATGTAGGCGTACCTTCACGGAGACACCTGATTGGCCTTTTTATATTTTTTTTACATGGAATGTTAATTAATTTTTGCTGTCAACCGTAGTCAAACAAAATATAATGATTAATTATGTTTTTAAAACTGGGTACCTGACCTTATGTGCAGATGCGGGAATTTATTCAACGTGTCGTAGCAAAAAGTAAATTTTATATAGATAAAGATCTAGAATATCCGTACTATTGTACTCAAGTCTTTGAATCGCTGGTTTGTGTATGACTTTTGTGGGAATGGTCTTGAATTGAATGATATTAATAAACTTTTTAAAAGTTCAAGTTAATGATTCAACTCAATTGTAGGCATTTCAATGATTTGGTTGAACTTGATACCTACCTATGTACTAAGTAGTAGGTTTATATTATAAAATCGAGTGTTATTTATTAATAATTAGCTAGGTAGGTACTAGTAGGTACCAATGGGTATGTTATTGATCACTTTTTTAAGAAAAATATCAATATAATTCATCAGTTTAGTCAAAGTTCATTTGTGCCCGATTAATGGCAATAGGCTCGCCCTCGCCTTATTATATGGGACTTAAACATAACTGGCGACATGTGGGTGTACTAATAGATTTATCTCTGCCTAACCCTTCGGGGATTACAGGCGTGACGTTATGTTGTGTTTTAACTAAGTTAAGATCTTTGTACAAGAGACATAATATTTATGTAGATGCAATACTATACATCCTAGACTACTGAGTAGGCCCGAAGTAACCAGTAGGTAAGTACAACTCACAAAGGTGCTAATTTAAACAAAATTACGTCAACGCAATAAACAACTACTGTCGCAACAAATTTCAACAGTCAAACGTATTAATTTATGTTAAATAATGCAACAATACATCAAAGTTTATAGTTTCTAATTGTGTAATGTTCTAAGCTCCATTAATTATATCTGAACGTGATAAGGAACCAGATTCATGTCCATTGTTCGAGCAAACTTCTAAAATGTCGCCTTAATTGATTTAAACTGTGAAATATTCGTGCTAACTAAAGTTTGAAGGAGTTTATTGTTTGCTGCGCCTGATCTTTATGCACTTTTAATTGGTTCTACATTAATTATTATATGAGAAAAATATTGTTTAAACGCTAGCGTTATTTTAATGTTAGCATGTTAAGCTTCCTTATTTTACAATAAATACAATACAATGTAAACTATGTGTCATTTTTTGCCCTAACAACTTTACTAGCCCAGTGTCAAAGGATATATTATGTTCTATCGCATATTTGCCTTCTACGAGGATGAAGTCGCGGGCAGAACCCTAACTTAAAAAATATTGTATAATTCCTTCAAATGATTGTATTTATTGATAACTTGTATGTGTAGTATAAACTGTAAACATAAAGTAAATAAATATATTTTTAAAAATCAATCCGAGTTAGCCGGGGTCGCGGCAGACCTAGGAGAAGATGACAGGACGCCTTGGTTGGCTTCCTCAGAAAGTGGCGAGAGGAAGAACAACATAAGTGGAAGGAATGAAGGAAGAATCCTTAGCCCAGGAGTGGAACAGTAAAGGCTACCTAAAAAAAACCTTTCAAAATGTATTTATTTAAAAATGCAACAATAAAGTACAAAGACATACTTTATGCCCTAGGCATTCTCTACCAGTCAACTAGCCAAAGTAAGGTGGTGAAGAGATAACATGGCAGGTGAAAAATATTTTACAAGAGTTAACAACCAATTAAGAGATAAAAAAATATCAAAATAATTTACCTAAATAAAACGCCATCATCAATACCTTCGCCTCGTATCTATTTTTATACCTTACCATTCCCATACAAAACAAACATTAAGATCCACTGAGTCCATTCTTCAAAACGCAAATCTGCAAAACTAGGACCATCCATCAAAGAATATAAGTAAACACAACGAATCAGTGAGGTCAAAGGAATGTGCAACCTCATAATTCCAATGATTCTCGTTCATTATTCATCTTCAAATAATAGTTAGCACCCCATAGCTCAAGGTTTTAAGCCCATAGATATAAAGGGCAGCGTATTAAATGAAGGTAGTCGTGAGGTCTTGGATGCTAGATAGTTATTAATTTTAATAATGAATGTTTGCGTTACTGTTTGAGGTATAGGAGTGAGCGGATTTGTGGATGTTATTGTTTTATTTGTCTAATATTATGCAACAGTAGTAACATAACATAACATCACGCCTTAATCCCCTAAGAGTTAGGCAGAGTTATACACCCACATTTTGTCGGTTATGTTGAAGTCCCATGTAATAGGGGCCGCGCCTAGTGCCATCAACTGGGCACAATTATAGACTCTGAGGCTCTGAGACTACTGAGAAAAAGATGGAAAAACCCAATAAGAACTTACAATCAAAATACCTGCCTTGTTGGTCTAGTGGTCGCAAGCGCGACTGCTGTGCATGAGGTCTTGGGTTCGATTCCCAGGTCGGGCAAAGTGTTATTGGGTTTTTCCTTTAGGAATTTCTCAGTAGCAGCCTCGGAGTCTGGATTTGTGCCCGGTTGATGGAAATAGGCTCGCCCCCTATTACATGGGACTAAAAACATAACTGGCGAAATGTGGGTGTACTAATGGGTACACCTCTGCCTAACCCTTCGGGGATTACAGGCGTGATGTTATGTTATGTTATGTAATCCAAATACCTACAAATTCTTAGAATTACTAGATACTGTATTAGGGTTTTAATAGCCTATGGTACGATACTTTTGCATTAAGGTAGGTACATTAAAAGTGGCTTTTACTTAATTGTGACTGCCTTGTTTGTCTCGTGGTCGCACGACTGTTGAGCGTGGGGTCCTGCTTTGGATTCCCAGGTCGTTCAAAAGTGTTATTGACTTTTTCCATTAGCGGTTTTTTTAGTAGCAGCCCGGAGTTGGGAATTTGGTGGTGTGACACTCCCGTGCCTGGAAAAGTTCGTAAAGCCGTTGGTACTGCACCCGATCTTTCTCCGGTCGTGTCAATTTGCCGTCCCATCGGACTATGAGACAGACAGAACGAAAATATTTCTTCAAATTAATTATTATTCAAAAAGGGAAAGAAGTCTTTTTAAAACAATTTTCATTAATTAACTATTCAACCAAAACACCGTAAATGGGTATCACCAATCACAAAGGGCTTTACGTGCCAATAAGTGTACTTCACAGCGAGAGGTGGTTTCATTAATTATTCTCAGTTAGATAAGACACTGCATTGTTAATGATTGTCGGCCGCGGTCATTGCTCACCGCTGAGTATGACTGTACTAGTGTTGTCGTTCTACGCAGGACAATCCCGTATTGGGACTATCATAATATCAAGGTTCGTTTTTCAAAATATTATTTTCTTAATTATTTTTTCAGTTTAAATTTCGAATTTGTTTTTAATTTTTAAATAGCTTCTGCCCTTAAAAAGTTAAGTACTTTCCGTTAAATAAGTTAAACTATTAACCAAAGGGAATACATTCAAATACATCCGGGATAAAAAGTATTATATCTGTTAATCAAGGAAATGGTCTCTATGTGCCATTTATTATCCAAATCTGTTCAACGGTTTACGCGTGAATGAGTAACGAACATCCACATGTAGATATCTTCACAAACTTTTACATTTATAAATTATTATAGTAGGATTTTGCTTGTTCAATGAATCAATTGACATTTGCGTCGTTTGTGTGTGATAGAAAACGTGAATCAATCATTATTTTACTTCCAATTTCTATTCTTGGACTTACATTCGACATACGGAAAACTAGGATAAAAATATAGGTACTGCTATTATACAGTGTCTAGTAAAATAAGATTGAAAATTTTTAGAGACTGTTTAATACATTGACAAACGAATTTCCCTCCTTAACATTTCAATCCCGGAATTCCGACAGAGAACCAGACATCACTAGTGACTGTACTCTCCTTTATTTGTCGAGTGGAATCATTACGCTTTGTTATTTAAGTGGGTATAAGAACTCCACACTTAATATTATTGTATTGACTAGTACTTGTAGCACTTTTGTTTTCGATTGTACAATTGTTTCTAATTTTAAACGTTGATATTGAACTTGGATATTTATTAAACAGGTTGTGTACTATGATTAATTGTTGAGTTAATTAGCATTTGTGATGAATAGGTATGCTAATTTTATTATATTAGAATATTAAATGAGTTTGTAATTTTAATTATATTTGTATCGGTGTCGATGACAGTAACTGTATATAATATTAGTTCTGTAAGTAGGTAGGTACTGTGAAGGTTGCATACCAATGCAACCTAGCCGAAAAGTTTTACTTTAACTAAACACTCAAGCAAATTCTATAAGAGATTCGAATTTTAAAATTCTAGGCGATTGAGTTTTTTTTTTTATATTGGGCAACTGTTTGTCCCTGCTCAGAATGTAAGCACGTTATTTTAATACGAAGTCAGAAGTTTACTCCTTAATTCTTTTCTTCCATTCTAGTATAATGGAGTCCCTAATTTCAAAACCTGGTACCTCGTACAGTACCTCCGAAATATACCGAGCTTAATGTGTGCCTTAACCGTATGTATGATAGCGAGCTTCATATAAAATATCATCCAACTTTTCAAAGCGCCAGACAGTCCACCTAAGAAACTGAACTGTTTTAGAAAAAAAACTAAATGAATTATTCGATTGTATTATAACAAAGTTTAATCACAAAGCATGCGATTGAGCCAATTGACATGTGAAAAATTTATAATAATTTTAGCGACAAAACTTGAGACTGACAAAAACTACCTCGAGCTAACGAAGGATACTTAAATCCATACCAACGAATGCGTAGGACAAAAAATAATAACATTAAAAGTGAAATCCTCCAGAGCTTTGATTGACCACAAATCAATATTAATGATCTAAACCAGCGGGTGTTCTTGCGCGATCATCCGTCTCTTTCCTCCGTCCAAAAGAGAAAAGGACGCCAAATGTTTGGACACCTCGCCCTTAAAACGTTTTAAGTGCTAAACGAATAAAACCATTAATTACACGCAATTCAATGTACATATTGAATTTATTCAAATAGTGATAAATGGGTGTTAAGAAACAAGAGGTGTGAAAGAGATGGGTGTACTTTTGTCTCGTTCGTGTTGTTTAATGTTCCGTTGGAATGTTTAAAAGGAATGATTCAGTGTCAATGTTCACGATATCTGTGATGGGAAGATTGGGTGATCGAGTTCCGATTAATTTTTGTTTTGACGTTTTAATGAATATTATTATAATGACGAATAATATATAGTTTTATTTGAATTTTATTACTGTTCTGGGAACGGGAGGACAAGGTTTCCATTGTGTCTTATTTTATGCAAAGTTCATTTAATGCAAGCAGGAATCTGATTTAAAAAAATACTCATTAGCTCGTTCTTACATCTATTAAAATAAAATTAAAATTAAAGTGTGATTACCTACTAAATACATACGAATGCTTACACGTTAAAAAGTTAAATTAAAAAATCTTTTTTTATTTATCTGTTTGTTTGGGCTAATCTTGTAAATGGCAGGACTAATTTTAAGAGGACTTTTACTAGGAGATAGCTATTGTTACAAAGAGTAACTTAGGAGTAGCTTAGGTAGGCTTTTATTTCAGCAACTAACTATCAGAAAACCGGCAATCACGCGGACGAAGTCACAGGCATAAACTAGTAGGTTTATAAGCTCAGTCAACGAGCAGTGGGCGATGTTGCAACGACTCATCATTTATTTGCGAACTCTGGCCATCTCCACAACTTCATTGTTGTCGTGAATAAGCATTTTGTTTGACCATAAAGCACCCACATTAGGTGCTTTCTGATTTGCTCTCAGCGTCCTTTAATGGGTTGTCCCTTTATGTCTGTTCCTTTAGCACTATTATACGACTGTTGGTAAGGTTACCAATAAATGTGAATTTTTCAGCACTTCTTCATCTTTACTTTCTCCCTTTCTTCTCGTATCGAGAATTCTTTATTCAAAAATAATTCGACGTAAATAAAAACACACTTTTCTTCGCACACCTGTAACTGTATTTTCCTCTAGTGTGTTACGTTGGATTGACTTGCAACGCCATCTATTGGCAAAGTATCGTAAACACTTACCTGTTGTGAATGAATGGGCATTTTTTTTAGACTCGATTAAAACTGGCTGTTTCCACTTATGTTTAAAAAATGCTTATTACTTATTTGTTCTCCTACGTTGAAGGTTAGTAGTAACAGTAGTATCTAGTAGGTAGTTACGTTTACAAAACATAGTGTTACGAATCTCTTCATAAAAGTAAGCTCCGTACTAATTTAATACAATTTTTTTTTTTTTTTAATATTTAATTGTTTTGTGCCCGGTTGATGGCAATAGGCTCGCCCCCTATTACATGGGACTAAAAACATAACTGGCGAAATGTGGGTGTACTAATGGGTACACCTCTGCCTAACCCTTCGGGGATTACAGGTGTGATGTTATGTATGTTAATTATTTTAAAACCACTAGGTACAATTTATTTCAAATGTAATAAATTACTTTATCTTTACTAATATTATGAGTGCTTGTGTTTTTCATTTTATTAATGTAAAATTATGAGTTTTTTACGCTCTAATTTTGTTGTTTAATCCTCGTACAATAACTTGCGCCTACCATGATCTCTCTTCACCACCTTTGGTTGACTGTTAGAGACTTCCTAATTCATTAAGTCCACTTTTGTACTTTTGTTGCGTTAAGTTTGATATTTATAAATAAATAAATTTTAAAGACGTAAAGTTCATTTGTTTTTTTTTTCGTTTGTAACTTTTGGTCCGATTGCAAGAAACATTTCACAGATTTGAAAGCTATACTACTTCCAAGTACTATAAGTTATGTTTTATGCTTGATATCCAAGTTGCGAAGTCGCAGAAAGAAGCTAGTTTTTTATAATGAACATAAACAAAACAAAACAAAAGAAGCCACTCAAAAAAGTAACTAAAAACAATTGCAACTAGAATTAAATCTCCTTGCCACTTATTAAGCCCTCCTCGTTAGAGAGGTCACAAATCACAACCAGCTAGTTATGTGACAAACACAAAAACCATAAAATTAAATTAATGCGTTCCTACCACTTCCTTTTGGGGAACTGTTGGCCGTTAAGAGAACTTGAAGATTTTCCTGGATCAGTTGCTTTTGTTTTCTCTTGGTTTGTTATGGGTGCCTGGTACTTAGCTGTACAGTTGATGAATAAAATTTCGTAATCAAATATTTTATGTATTTTGAATAAAAAATAATCTGTTCTTAAACGACTTCAAAAAAAGAATGAAGTTCTTTCCTTTTTTTTTTGTTATATACTAGCACTCTCCCCGCGACTTCGTTTGCGTGCTTTTCCTCACGGATCTCTAATTTTTTGAAAATATAATATGGCCTATGTTACTTAGGGTGCAGGGTATTAGAAAGCTACATGCTTTATAATGGTGAAAAAAAAAATTGAAATCGGCACAGTAGTTTTTGAGTTTATGCATTACAAACATACACACAAAAATGCATATCTTTCCTCTTTATAGTATTAGTCTAGATGTAGATAATAAACTATAAAAACCTATAAAAAATACCGAAATTGGAAACACATTTTTGTAAGGATAGTTACAAAAATGTTTTTCCCATTTCGGTATTTTTGTTTCACTACTTTGCTGGTTTTCTTAGCCCAAATATTGGGAAGTATCCACGATGTAGGTAGTTAATAAGTTCTAACAATAAATAAAATAAACAAATTTATATAATAAACGACTTTTAAAACAACTAAGTAGGTTAACAAACAAACAAGTCTTATTGGTAACTGATTCAATTAAACAGTTCGATCGAACTCATTATTCTAGAATCAAGTTCATTGTTATAAAAAATAAACTTTGAAATCAATATGAAAAGTTTTAAATGGAAAAGTGCGGAGGTACAACTTTGTTCATTAAACTGAAGAGTTCCCCGCTTCGAAAGAGGAAAAAGAAAGTAGCATTTTCTATATTTATAAGTGTAATGAGAAAACTGTGAACGGTGTTACAAAATTAAATAATTTTATAAAATGGACATTGAGGGCAAGGCACGTAGCGCCATCTAGCGGTGAATAGCAGATCCAAATCGGCAGAGTTAGATTTAGATGAAGAAAGTAAATATAAACACAATGAAATAGTTATTTTTGAAAGCGGTACAACTAGTGAAATTAAAAAAAAAATATATTTATATGAGTTTAAATTTGGAATTCGAAAAAAAAACGAACACAAAAGAAAACAGTATTACTTACTTTAAAGAACCTACATAGGTACCTTCTTTCCTTTCAATATTGAAAATGCAGTCCAGTAGAATTAACGTATTAACAAAAGCCTTAAAAAAAATAACAAAGAAAAAACTATTTAAAAAAGCTCTACAAATTCATTCACCACGACCGGCAACCATTATAAACTCCAGGCTAGTTACCTCAGACAAGCCTATCCCCGATATATCGGTCGCTTATCAAGCAGGGAGGGTAACGATAATACGATGGCTTCTTTAATTAATTAGCCAACTAGCCAACCTCTCCCACACATTAAACTGTTTACGATCCCTGACCATTCAACTCGATAGCCGGTGATTGGAAAATAGAAAGGTGAATGAAGCTTAGACCATGTTTTATTGCTAACTCACACGATGAGACATGTCTTGTGTGTACGTAAAGGCCATTGATTAGTTTTTAATTGGTTATAACTATCTTGTGAATGACACTTCTATTTTTAATCAAATTAATTAGGTAATTATTTGTTTTCTTTTTTATATTTAATACTTGTTTTTTGGTTTGAGTTTTTGTTAACAATTTATTTTTGTTATGTTCGTCACATTCGCGGGAATTAATAGTTTTTCTTTCTTGCTTTCTTTCTTTTCTACTACTGAGGTGATAGGGTAAACCATCATCTCAATTTTTAAATTACACGGGAACTTTATAAAGCCAATATTGTTAAAGCAATGTTCATTACAGTTTCCGGGAATATCCAGCAAGTGAGTATTGAAATAACATTTATGCGAGTATATAAATATCCCACATATATTTAGAGAACACATCAAAAACATGAGATCTCCTTCCCTGATAACGTCTCCCGCCCTTTTGTTAGAGTCCCTTAAAAAGATTCCCTACACCTCTTTACTATGAAGACATATTGCGTTTCGCGTTTTTGAACTCGCGATTCTGACGCGTATTTACGTATTCACACTCGCATTACTCCTAGTTGTATGTCGAGATGAGATGTGAGCGTGTGTGAGATTTGTGTGTGTTAGTGTCAGCTTAACGATACCAATATAAGCTGACCTGCTACGCCGCCTCCGACGCTATGCAAATGAGACGGCTGCGCGGATGACGTATGCAAACAAGGAGATCCAAATCCATTGGTGATATACGACGTAGGCTTTCGCATAGGTGTGTGCGTGTGTGTTGGTATGCCAGTCGCCTCTAGGCGCGCAATAGACGGGGGTGGGCAGCCCGAGAGGATGGGGTATAAAGGAAAACCATTTACATTTGAGCGATTCGTCCAATTTAAAATTCCTACAAGATAGCTTAGACACGGGTGCCATTCTTTTGAAGAGGCGATCATCATGCAAAGGACATTCGTAGCGAATACGAGTTTGAAATAGAGTTTTAGTTTTAATGATATATTTTTAACAAGCTGTTTTGTTTGAGAGTTGCATCTTTGCGAGTTAGATTACTTATTAACGAATCAATTTCGCGTGATACGTCACGTATCGATAGGGTGACCTAGATAGATTTGGGGTCAAATATGTCACTGTTGGCGGAGGTATCGTTATGAATATGAATCTAGGGTGTGGGAAATCAGTCGGGGAGCGTTCCATCAAAACGTCATAGGTCGCTCTCAGGACAAATTTGCCCGCTTGCCCACGTCCCGCGTTTTACGAGCCACGCCGACGAAGATTCAGCACCCAAGGGAGACATTCCGCCTCCAAAAACTTTACCCGTTACAAATTTGTTTTTTTTTTCTGCCTTATCTGCTCCCCGCGCTTTTGGCAAACCTAATTCCGTATTCAAAAATATTTCTGCAAGTATTGTGCTCGTACGGAACGAACGTTTTATTACCGGCCATATAACGTTTTAAAAGTTAGCCAGTTTTGCCACGCGGCGTTTCGTCTCTACTAGGTATATTCACTAGTTCTTGTCACTTTTTTTTTCATAATTATTATTGTAGTTTGATAACTGCCTTTATAATGTTTTTATTGGGACTTTATAAGTTTTTGAAGGACTGTTTTGGATTATTATGTAAGTTTTCGAAGGGTATAAACAAAAATAGGTGTGATGTGTATCTTTGAGGACAGTTATAAAAGTTTACGCTGTTTCGTTTATGGTTTTACGATTATAGTGATATCATAAAGAAGGGCAATACTTAGTAGCTATTTTAAAACAGTTTAATTGATGTACGAATATAACTATGATAGTTGCTATCAAATATACAGTTATTTTTTCAAATATTCATTATGTCTTTTTGTCTTCCAGAGTCCAGTTCTGTTTAATTTTTTATATGTTATCTTATTTCCTAGTTAGCCTGTTACTGACGACTGTTTATGATGGTGACCGATAATTTGTTGTACTTTAGATCGACTGTAGGTGCCTAAACAGAAGCAGTTAGCAATAAACTCCAATAAAAAAAAATGTTCGACATATTTCAAAAATATTATGTAGATAACACTTTAGGTTCTTTTTTGTTCTAAATAAAAAAAAGGTCACATTCAAATTAGGTATGTCTAGGTCTCTAAAACACAAAAACATGTGACCCACATTCAACAAAACAATTCCCACTATAAAATACAGTCAGCATGAAAAATTTCCAACTCAATAATAAAAAGTATGACATAATCATAGAAAACACGAACAAAGACAATACGTTTTCGTTGTTAGCTGCTTATTTTGCATTCATGGAATATTCTTAAGCATTGTTCAGTACATACTGGTATGAAGCTAGCATGTGGGGGCCACGGTGCCATCCAATTTACCATTCATATTTCGAAGCCAATCGGGGAGGTAATTTCAGAGGTCTACGTCGATGTGCCGACGACGTATGCACTTATGTTTGGATATGACTGTAGGTAGGTACCTACCTGAGAATATAGGATTAGGTGTTTTGAGTTCGAGTGATGTTGGACGGTTTTCGATGAATGTGTATTTTTTTTGTGTTGAAAATTTTATTATATAAGAAAAGGCAGATGTTGAGAGCTACTATTTTCACCTATATCTTTGATATAAACAAATGAACCCGCGTCTCATTTTAGTCACTGATTATTTTAACCGCACAAGACCCCGTCTGTTATACTGGTATGACAGAACAATAGAAAATCAACTGTGTCTCATTACATGGGACTAATAAGACTTGAGTAATTAAAATGCAATGCATACCATTTGGAATTAATTTGACATAATGAATGAATAAAAATTAATGAATGATTAATGATTTTTTTTTCTTTTTTAACATGGTACTTAAAACATGACTGCTGAAATGTGGGTGTACTAATGGGTGCACCTCTGCCTAACCCTTCGGGGATTACAGGCGTGATGTTATGTTATGTGTGTTATGATATGATTAATGATGAGTTTATCTGCTTTGAACTAAACACAAATTATTAGAGGTCGCCAAGTGATTTATACAGACATGATAATAAAAGCCTTAAATAATTTCTATTTACAGTAGCAGTACTAATTTCAGAAGCAATTACAAGATGAATTATTTTCAATCATAATTCGGGGTTACCCATCTATTAAATTAAAACCATTCATAATCATATACAGATTCCACTCCGTACTTCTAAGAACATAACTAAAGATAGATGTTCGATTTATATTATAATGCATCGAATTTAATCTAGAATCGTATTTGTAATAAAAATGTGTTGAGAATCGCGTGGCTCCTTGAAGCGACATTTTCACCAACATATAGGTACAATTTCAATTTGATTTCCTGCAACCGTCGATATTCCATTTTTAAGTAGCAATCACGATATGTGATTCCAATTTTGCAGATAGTATCAAGCGGTTCCGTATGCAAAAATTGATGTATTTTTGCATTGACGTAAGGCTTTTATTTATCTATTTTTATTTAAAAAAACGATTAATAAGTAAAATTAGGTGCAGTTTTGCCAATACAAACCAACCAGCGTCAAAATATCATCTATTGATTGAAGTAAGTGATATTTAATGCTGATTAATATTAAATCCGACGAAATACTATGACCTGATATAACATCTGTAGTCTGTATTTTAATCAACACTTCGTTGGATTTGTAGTTATTGTAATTTCATGCAGTTCTTACTAACATAAATATACATTTCCTCTGAATAAAATATAAAAGAAAAACAAAATGAATTGACTACATTCAATCTAAGTGTTAAAACCGGACAAACCTCGACCATACCCGACCCATTAAGACTATTACATCAAAGTAGATACTACATTATCAAGATAGCATTAACCATTCTCTAACAAAATCGCAACAAACTGTTATTAGACACCGCAATTAGAAATGTTTGCACTTCTGTCTAAAACCTTTAGCCTATTAGGATCATGCAAATTGTCCGTGTAATCGTAATTGGTTGTTTAATATCAATCGATTTCAATAAGTTACGCATTCGTAGGCTGAATTCTGCGAGCCTTATCTCAAGATTACCTCACAGTCACTCAAAATGTAATATTACTTATAATAATAGTATTGAAGGCATCGTTGAAAGATGAGCGAGAAATGAGCGAACGGAGCGGTGAGAAAAAGAGTCTCGCTTCTTCAATTCCATTTTTAAAATTGTCTAGTCAGAATATAATATGCCTAGAACCGTAAAGAGATTAATGTAGAAAACTCATTAAGCTCAGTTCACGATAAGGTATCACCTTTATACTGGTTGTAAGTTAGAATTTAATCTAGCTTAGCCATGCTCCTATAAATCCTAAAGTTGAACTAGATTTAGCAATGGCGGCTAGTCCTGTATTTGCATAAGATGGCGCTTAGCGGGTTAGGTGAGGAAACATTAATCATAACATTTACTGGCTGAAATAAAATAAAGTTAAACCTTTTTATTGTTATTTGCTAATTATGTAACGAATATACTGAAATAGTTCCGTTTATTTCTTTTTAAGCACTGCTTAAAAATAAAAATAAATATTTTGATGAATTTAAAACTTATGATTTCAGAAAGCTCATCTTTCTAGAATTTTGAATGATCCATCGTGGTAGTTTTTGTAGACAGCAGGAAGCGCAGTCATCTTATAAAAATAAGTAATCAGCTTTTAGTACACCATAATATTTATTTATGTGCTTATATACTTTATTTATATACATAAAATACAAACAATAAAAAGACATAATTATGAAAAATTCATAGTTTTTTTACAATGTTTGATTAAAGAATGTGAGACCAAAAAGTAGGGAGAAATCAAGGAAGGGCTTTAAAAAAAATCGCAGCGCTAGTACTCTTATTGAATACAAATATATAGGTACACAACGAACTCTGTTACGTAGGTCTGATTAACTCCCTTCTTTCAGCAGACCATTTGATAAAAATTCTGTTCCATTTTCAAATATACCAATATTGTCTATTGAGAGGTGGTGAAACAAGCCCTTAGAGTAACTAAAAAGCAATGACTAGATAAATCTAGACTATTGCCTACCAATGATCATTGGCAATAGCAAACTAGACGAGAAATTATATCCTTAGTATAATATAAACGGTAATAATTTTCTTACCGTTATTAACAAGTAGGCCTTTCCTTCCCGCCAGCTGATTATATTAGTAACGATTTAAATATATTTTAACACACACTAATTAACTAGGATTTGCTTGCTGTGAGTAGTTTTATACTATCTGGCCCGGATAGGTAAACGTTATAAAAAAAAAATTGGATCACAGTTTTTCCTTGTCTTTTTTTTCTTATAGATTCTTTCAAATGTTTTTAAATATCTGGCCAGTTATATCCATTTGTAACTGACTAATCCTACAATGATCCTCTTTCTACAATCCTGATGGCTTAATAAAAATTTAGCAGACTCTTTACCCTCCAAAAATAGTAAAAACGTAACCATGAAAATCGCTGTTGCATGCACTACCGATCTGCACTTAAAAAAACAAAAAAAAAAACATTTCCATTTTTACTACGGACCCCTAAAACTTCTCTAACCTTTCAATCAAAAATCAATCTGTTTGCTCTATTTATTATTTATCATCTGCAGCTGTCCTCGACGACCTAATCATCATTATAGCGAAAAAATACGTACCTATTCTATTAAAAAAAAAATCCTTGTTGTATTTGAATGGAGTGAGTTGTCATTTAGAGACGATGTCAGAGAGAACTCACCTCAAGCTCACTTCACCTGAATTCACTGAGTGTTTTTTTACAGAATAGAACTAATAAAGCTAATCTGTCAGTAATCTATATCTATACATATAAAATGCTTTGTCCTGAATGGCTGACTGACAGATCAACGCATAGCCTTAACCGCTGATCGCAGAGACCTAAAACTTGGAGGGTGTGTTCTTTGTATGACGTAGGCATCCGATTAGAAAGGATTTTTAAAAATTCTACACCTTACGGGGTGAAAAGTTTAACGTAAAAAAATCAATTGAATATGGTTCGGTACGGGAACCTAACTAAGACTCCACTGTCCGAAGTCCGACCGTCTGTCATAAGGCTGTATTTTTTTTAACTGTAACACCTAAGTGTGTACATGGCCGCTATAAATTCACAAAAATAAAATAATCATAAAAATTAAAAATAATCTTTAATACATAGAAAAAACGTGTTTTTTTTTGTTCGTTTAAATTTTGTCCGTTTGAACGAAACCGTCGTATGCAAGATCGTCTTGAACTTGGCCGATTTTTATGCACTCCAGTACAAACAACACACAGATACAACAAACGGGTACTAAACTAGATAAACTCAAACTTATCGTATCAACAATTACACCGGAGTGCAAATAAACAGACAATGGAACATTTCCTAGATAGAAGAGCGTTTCACTGAGCTTAGAAATTCGCCAGTTGTGTCGAATTATCATTGGAATGTCAAATCAATTTGCTTTTACATTGTCGTTTTGTCGACGACTACTTGACGTTGGCTTACGGTTTTATTACAAGCGGCTGAGTTAGTTAACTATGAAATAGTATTTAATGGGCTGTTATGAAAATTGTTATTTAGATGTATAGTTAGGGTTTGGTTAAGTGGATATTAAGAGGATTATATTGCGGATTATTTTGAGACGAGAGAATTAAGGTTGGTGGAAAAATTTGTCGAGTTTATGCTGTCGTTATTATTTGAAAGAAATTCCGTATTTGTGATTAGATACGTTGTGTTCATTAGATGTCTTATCCTATCCTGCTTCCTACTTCTATTATAAAACGCTAAAGTTAGAGAGAACGGATGAGCGAATAAATGGATGGATAGATGTTTGTTATTTTACGCTACGGCTGAACAGAATTAGCTTAACTTTGGTACACATACCAAAGGTACCATATTGATGTATTGATCTCTTTTCCATTTTATTCTTTTAATCCTATTTTAGTTGACTGCCTCGTTGGTTTAGTGGTCGCAGGCGTGACTGCTGTGCATGAGGTCTTGGGTTCGATTACCAGTTCGGGCAAAATGTTATTGGGTTTTTCCATCACGAATTTCTCAGTAGCAGCTTAGGAGTCTGGATTTGTGCCCGGTTGATGGCAATAGGCTCGTCCCCTATTACATGGGACTAAAAACATAACTGGCGAAATGTGGGTGTACTAATGGATACACCTCTGCCTTACCCTTCGGGGATTACAGGCGTGATGTTATGTATTTTAGTTAATTATCAATGAATAAATGAAAATCGCGCTGATTCTTAGGAGACATTTTATAAAATTATGTATTCAAATATAAAATTATTTAAGTTAACATGAAAACTAAACCCTGAACAAATAGTGAAATCAAAAATCACCATAATTTTATTCCAATTTCAACCCTAATGGGTATCTTCATGTAGGAAATAATTTATACAAAATCCATACACTTAGTCAATCGTTATACCCGCATAAAAGCCTATTACGTGAAATTGTCCGCAATTTCCTTAGTATCAGTTAAACGATTTGCAAATGCCGATTTCTCATACATCATAATTCTTGGGCACACAATGAAATTGCCAACTCACTGCTTAGTACATACATCCGTATGTTTGTTCTATTAAACAAGACCTAAGCTAAGTGGAATAGATACGACGGAAATTGTGTTTGAGAATCTTTTTTATTATACATGTTCATTGAAAATTTACCCGAAACCTGAAAAGGGGTCAGTGTACTCATCATTATGAACAACTTTTTCTACAGGACCAACCTTGAAATCATGAAAAAAAAAACAGCTTTTACCTACAAAAGTGCTACATAACACGATCGTACAGCAGATTTATTTTTCAGATTTCGGGTATGTTTTCTTCATTTAGTTAATAATAATAATATTCTCAAGACCAGTTATGGCAGTCAACCTGAATATAGCCAAGTACGCAGGAGATATTATAGAGCGCAAACACAGGTACACTCCCACTTCCTTAACTCTCATAGTCCGATGGGACGGTAATCCGACATTACCGGGGAAAGATCAGGCGCAGGACCAATGGATTTACGTGCTTTCCGAGGCATGGGGATGTCACACTACCAACTTACAAACGCTGGGCTGCTACTAAGAAATTCCTACTGGAAAAACCCAATGACACTTTGCCCGACCTGGGAATTGAACCCATATTAGTCTACATACAAAAAACACAGTTTAATGTAATATCTTTTTAAGTTTATGGAACACTCTGATTGCTGTAAAGGAATTAAATCTGATTTAGATGGTGCGAGAATCATCGTGGAAGTTGTGGTACATTTCCGTCGATGATCGGTCACTTTTGACACGACAGCCGCGCGGTCCCGCAATGTACGACAAATCGCACGATATTTCTCGCCTCCAGACGATGCGAGAAATATCGTGCGATTTGTCGTACATTAGGCTTTAATTACTCATCACAATCGAAACGTTAAATTTAGATGTGAACTATCTGCCTATAAACACGTACAACTTATTCAGCAGTATCTACCTACATAGGTCATAATTTATCAACGCGCTTTCTCTTGGTCGCGAAGAATCTACCTAACCTATGTATATTTAAAGGTAATTGTGTAGTACCAAAGTGCTTAGTAACCATTTAGTTTGTACTAAAAACTACTTAAAGTCACTGATCATTGAACTCAAAACGTAGTTTATACAAGTGATTACCTTCGAACTTTACCGATCATATTTATTTAAAAGTACCTACCTATAAGGAAAAGTCAATTTTCATTCAAGGCTAAGCATTTAGTACTCATTTAGCTACTATCGTCCCATTTAATATTACTTCGCGTTTTATTGTTTTTAAATCAGCCCTAGATTTTTCGTCGTAAAAAACGATTTATAACTGTAACGACTGAAAATCGAATTAAAATAGATGAAGAAAAGGTAAATGAAAGACCGGAACGACTTCGGCATTTACCATAAATTATTAAGCGAAACTTCAACCTTTCATAATAATTATGTCGTGATTTTTAAAATATTGATGACTAAGTAAGTAAACTAGTCTTTAAACGAAGCAGACTTTTGGAAATGAACACAGTGTGTCAAGTTTGGAAAAAAGCCTAAGTCCTAGTAAAAAAAGATATCTCAGTTTTTGAAGTATTTTAACCGGAGATTTTCTATTTTCATAGTTCTTAGTACTCAGTTAAGGAGCGAACGATACAGTTGTAGAATTAGCCCTATGGAGGTTTTCCCAGGAGAGTTACAGTATGTATTGGGAGCTCTTCAAGACAGGAGGGATTTTTGAAGGGTCGGTAACGCGTGTTATGCTTCTGGTGTGGCATGTGTCTATAGGCTGCGGTAACTGATTAGCATCAGATGAGCTGCAGGACTGTTGGCCACCATCGTGATATACAAAAAGTAAAAATCGAATTAAAAATCGAGTCGATAGCTCGAGCTGAGATGATAATAGTGCTTTTCTGTTGGTCGACAACGTTGATTCTGGCTTTCAGAAGATGCAGCGGTTAAGAATATTGTAAAGAGTTTGTCCTGAAAAGCTATTGGCTTATTAATCTGAATACCTCAGTCTTCTTCTTTATCGTGTGGGCAGTAAGGTCTTACGACCCCACACACACTAGGGTCAGAGTTTCTAAACCGCCTCAAGCGCCTCTGACATGGTTTGAGTGGAACAGACCTTAGTAGCACCCGCAAAAACAAACACAACTTAGTATCTACAAAAAGTCTTAATGTTTGTTTTCATCCTTTAATCAAAACAGAACCCTCATTTCAAGAACCCCATCATAAAATTAACACACAACCCCTTTATTTACCTACCTTTCCACTACAATATCAACTGATTAACTGTAAAGACCGTGTCACACGACCCATGTCCACAGCCTACCTAATAGGGCACATTAAGTAAGAGACACGAAACTCAACTCCTATAAAAAAAAAGTTGAAAAAACTAACGACTTCGAATCACGCATCAGAAACTTGGCCGAATTAAAAGTTGCCTGTAATAAACAATAAAAAATGCCGAATAGACTGTTTCTTCATTTGATACGAGTTTTTGTAATGATCCAACTATCGTATGAGAACTTTAGCCGGGGATGGTAAGTTCGTATTGTGTTTGATGTGTTAAATTCTAAGGGTATGGGTAGACGAGCATATCTTTGGTATAAATAGATGCTCAAAAATTTAGGAGCACTAAAAATAAAAGGTACGTACTACGTTGTAGGAAAAATGCAATACCTATGTAGTTGTAGATGCAGAAGCAGTTCTGGCTAAAGCTTCTAATCATCAAGACCTAAGCAAAAATGGAAAAAAAAATCTATCTACAGACCTAGTTGCTCACGACCGGCGACCTTTGGAAATGTTCGTTAGACTGTCTTTTTATGGGGGATATCCTTCTGCAAACTCTCCATCTGGGCAAAACTAAGAATTATGTCGGACTCTTGCGTAATAAAACCTCACGGTTTCTTGTACCACCATGAGCCCGGGAGCCCAGTATACACTTGATATAATGATCCGTGTCCATGTCCCTCAGCCTGACTGCATAATTGTTACGATATGGCGGAAATATATCATGAATTTTCTAAAATATACATGAACTCATGCCTTTTTCTTATGGAAGTAAGCAGAAACCACAGAACGCCACACACTACGATCCTTACAAACTCCTTTCGCCTCGTCCACATTCATACATTTGATCATACAAACACGCCGGTAAGGAAAACTTTCTAAAACCTGCCTAGGTTTTTTGACATTTTATGTGACGTAAAAATATTAAATTTTGTTTCTACAACTACAAAATCAGTCGTGAATGTAGACCCTAAGAGTAACGATAGTTTTGATTGACAAAGTTCTTGCGTCATTCATGGCGATATATATTTTTTATGACACCGTTTTTGTGACGCTTTCTGTTAATTCGACGTGAAATTGAACGTTTTTAGTGTAAGTATTTAACTTTTACATTATGTTAGTCGTATTGACTTGGTTACGCAACCGTTAATTATGGTTTTGTTAGTTATTTTTTTTAAGTTTATTTCGATCAGACGTGTTACAAATTCTTTTAATTGTATTTATAAATTGTTGCAACACTATAACATGATTTCTTTTATTTAGTTACTAACCACATTAGGTACGTAAAATTTACAAATATTTTTTATAGAACTAAGCTTAGTTTTCCTTCTTTGAAGGAAAGTCTCAGTCTTTCTTCTAAGAAGGAAAACTGAGCTTAGTTCTGCCATATAGAGCTAATCCACAGCCTCTCAATAATTAAAGTAATTACGTCAGACTAATTAAATATGCCAATTTTTTTTACATTACCATCCAGCAATAACAGTTCAATAATTCAAATATGTGCATTCTAAACTTATGGTTTATAATAGATTTAAAATTATTTATCCATTATAGTTACAAAAATTAGGAAGAATTGCCGTGGGCCCATTTTGAGATTATTAGAAATAATAAAGAACTAAGATATTAATAAAATAAACAAGAATTTATCTTCGTCCCTAAAATTGTAATAAATAATGCAATCTTATTTACTAAACATTCAAATTTTAACATCATCCAAATTAATGTTGCCAACTTTAAAAATACCTCTTTAGCGTTGTAAAAACTAATATTTACCGCGAGTTTCGATAAGAAAAATGGTTTGCGTGTTACCGTATCATTATGCTATTGTCATAAGGGCTAATAGTTCCACAAGAATCATACAATATGATAATAAAATGGACCTTTAAGTCTTTAAATTGTCATTATGTCTGTACAGCTCGATTTTCTTGACTGACTACAAGCTAATCAATGTCGTATTAAGAATTATTATTCTGTGCGTCGTTTGTGACTACCTAACCAGGGTCGTTATGACCAATTTGTAATTGCTACCTACTTACAGCAATTTTTTTCCTTATACTTACTGCAGTTAAACTGTTGTTTGTTCGTGGATAATTGACAACCTTTTGTGGTATTATTTTTCATGGAAATTGCCCTATTAATGTTAGAAATGTCTGTCTGTCTCTGTTCATGCGTTAGTGCATTCTGGATAATATGGTGTATGGCTTTTTTTAATGCTAGGTACATATGCTTAAGTGCAATCACATTTAGGCACCGACTACATATGGGAACTGCCATTGACCGTAATTCCAATGAGCCTATCCTCTAGCATCCCAATAATTTGCTGTGCAACAAAAAATAAACAAAATCTAAACGATTATAGACTGGGAACACAAATGCCGACCATTGTCTTATTGTCAACTAACAGTAGCAAATTCAAGATGCTATCCTCTTGAATTTGTTACCGTCAGTGGACAAACACGTAGGTAGGTAGGTCACACAGCACGTAATGTAGGGGAACTTGCAACTACTTAGGTACCTACCTACTTTTAAACCATGTCATAAGTGTGCTCACCATGTCAGAGGCCCTTGAAGCCGTTTAGAAACTCTGTCACTAGGATGTGTGGGGTCGTAAGACCTTACTGACCACACGATTAAGAAGAAACAACAGTGTGCTACGAAGCCAATTATTTTACATCATTTTTAGCAAGCTTAATAACGTTATAAAATGAATATTGACAGTAAAAAGAAAGATGGATATTTTCGATTGTATACTAGATAATTTGTTAGACTGCATCTACGTAACATTGATATTTAAAACACTCTGAGGTTACGGGCTGATATTGTAAAGCCACATTGAAATTGAGCAAGTTTCGCTCATAAATTATAATCTAACCCTTCAATGCCCACATGTAAAATAATGAACAATAAAGGTAAATCAGTACCTAATGAAGTCGCAACTGCATAGTTAAATGTGATAGAATTTATTGTAATTGCTGCTACCAGTGAAGGGGTGGAAATGTCTGTAGGCGCGCTGCTATTGCCTAATAAATCTTCGTAGACTAACAACTGAATGAGAAGACAACTGGGCGATAAATGGCCATATTTGACTTTAACGTCTATTGACACATTACCATGTAGATAGGTTTAGTATATCTATTTAGGAATGAGGATTCTGAGATTGTTGAATTCAAAGATCAGAAGGCCAATTCTCGCAATTAAAAATGTAAAAAAGCTAGTCGCAATCTTATCTTACGCGTAGCGATGGGGTTTGATTGAGGTGGTGCAAAAAATAAACTTGGAAAGACTCGGAGGAGGCCTTTGTCCAGCAGTGGGATTATAGGCTAGTTAAAAAAAACTCATCTTAATGACAATTAGTCATCTATTTTACGTTAGACATTATTTTGACGTACCTACACGAGAATTGATATTCTGAAAAAATATAAGAATTGATTGATTTTTAATTACTCAAGTTCCACGTAATGAGACACAATTGATTTTCTATTGTTTTGACTTACTGGTAAGTCAGCCTGGGCTTGACCTTATAAAGGTCTTTATCATCATAGTAATACGGAGTGTAATACAATGAGATGTTATTCTAATTCCGTACAACCATACATGTAACTAGTTCTTAGGCTAAGCTTACCTTTACAAACATTACTGCTGCTGTTTTCTGTTACTGCATTGCATAAAAACTTCATAAGAAACACAGTATTATTAAAATCACAGTCTTAACACTGACATTAAGCGCAAACCACCACTGATTACCTAGTAAGGTAATGGACCGAATTGATGCAATGAATAATTAAAGTGCAGGCTATAAGATATACATTACTGACAGTTACATTCGTCATTATTTGAGTAAAACAAAGATTTTATAATTATTAAACAAATTGTGGGTAATGTGCATATTTTGCACGGAGTTTTTGCAACGACGGCCAGAAGAGGGCAGCACTGTCGGTCCGGTTGTATGTTGATAAGGTGGAACCTCCACGGTAGCCCGCGAAATTCAAATTTTCTTACGTTTCACGTTTAAGACTGCCTCGTTGGTCTAGTGGTCGCAAGCGCGACTGCTGTGCATGAGGTCTTGGGTTCGATTCCCAGGTCAGTCAAAGTATTATTGGGTTTTTTCATCAGGAATTACTCAGTAACAGCCTCGGAGTCTGGATTTGTGCTGGCTTGATGGCAATAGGCTCGCCCCCTAAAACATGGGACTTTAACATAACTGGCCCAATATGGGTGTATACAGAGTAATTAAAAAAATACCCGAAACCTGAAAAGGGGTCATTGTATTCATCATTATGAACAACTTTTGCTATGGGACCAACCTTGAAATCATGAAAAAAAAAAACAGCTGATGCATACATTACGATCTTGTTGTGTAGCATTTTTGTAGGGAACAGCTGATTTTTGTTTCATGATTTCAAGGTTGGTCCCATAGTAAAAGTGGTTCACAATGATGAGTACAGCGACCCAGGATTTGTGTAAATTTTCAATGACCCTGTATATCTGCTTAACCCTTCGGGGATTACAGGCGTGATGCTATGTTATGTATAAATTTGGGACATTCAGCGTAACGATCTTTTATAGTTCGTCGTCACTATGTCTACTTTCTAAATCAATTTACGGTTTATGAGACAGTATGCAAAGTACAAACAAAAAAGTGAAGGCTTTTATACTACCTAGAACGTGATTGTTTCTAATTTATAAGTGGTACATTAGGAGTAATGAGAAAGCGTCCAAGTTATAATGCATTGTAAGTAACAAGGGAGCGTGGGGGCTCACTAATTTATTAACCAAGGCTATCGAAGGCCCATCATACAGAAATTAACCTCTACCGTATTAGCTTCATTGTGCATATTAGTATACTTCGATTTTTAGTTTTGATATTTTGAGAAAATAGATTTGGTAGCTTAGTTGGTGACTTCTCAGGGAATAAAAACATTTTGTTAAGGTATCTCTCTGAGGCATTTCTTTTAGCATGAACGATGGAAAGTAGGTACTGCCAAGGTATGCTTTTTTATTCCTCATCAATTTCAAGTCCATCAGCGACTGCGTTTAATAGTGTATTTGACAAATAATTTTATTGCACACTTTAGAAAAAAATGGCTTTTTCTCAAAACTTTCATTGTGTGAGTTGAATCCGTTTTGCGTAAGTAAGTCCTATTGTAAATATGAAAGTTGTTAGAGATTTTTGTTTCTAAAAGCGATTTAATCACGAAACGTATTATGATCTCGTGTACATTTTGATTTTTTATGGGCGGGGCAAAGCCGCAGGTGAGAGCTAGATATAAATATACGTAAAAGCTAACATTTCGGAAAACGTTTTTATCTGTAGACTTAAATAAACATAACATTCACACTAAATATGTTCAATTAAAATCAAGTATCAAGACCACACACTCCTACAAAGACGTATTCCACGGCAACTCATAATAGGCTTGAAATTTTCTTATAGCTCAACTTTTACATAGATTTTCTTGGTACGGGGGTGGCTACCGGGCTAAGTGACTACACCGGGCTATTACTTCACTAATCTAAATTGATGGGGCGTCCAGAAACCGGGTATTTTTTCATAACATTAGTAATTTTTTCGGCGTAAAATAATATAATAAACATAAGCCCCTGTTTCATTACTTAAGGCGTTAGTATTGAATGCCGGACGTTATGGAACGATTATGCGCCTTTATAGCATCATTCCAGCGAAATTAGATTTCTAGGTTTATGATTTGCGTATTTGTGGATAATTATTTTTTTATTATATTCTGTTTAGAGTTGAATGAACTATCGTGAGCGGTCTTGGTCCTAAATCGTCTAAAATCATCAATTCGTACTCGTACTTATTGAATTGCTGATTTTAAGCACGATTTTTTTGAAGTATTTGCCATGTATTGGGTAACTATTTTATAAATATTTTACAGAAGGCATACAAACCGACTAAGAATATAAATAATTTAATATTTAACAAGATAGAAAGTCAACGAACATAATTTTGTTAGTTGTGAGTCTCTTAATTAAAATTTAACTGAAACGGACAAGTTATTTTGCGTCGCCAAATAGGACTATATACGAAAAAGAATGCAATGTTAATTACGCGACTCAAATCACGCTACTCACAACTTAGAATATTGCGTTCGTTAGGCCACACACAGTTAAAAAAAGCACGAATTAAAAAAAAGAACACGTACTAGCTGAAATTATTACAGTATATCAGTTATCGGTCAATGAACTTTGAAAGTAAATACCATTAAATACTATTAAAAGTATTCCAGTAATTATACTGAAGGGTCAAAGAACTTTATCTTTACTAAACAATTATTTACATACGCAAGGTCAATGACACCGAATAGGTAACTTAATATTCTAATTCTTACTATAATCAATATGCCTAGTCTAGACATTTACCGAATTTTCTCATAATTTGTTTGGTAAGCTCTTTTCGATTAGTTACAAAAAAAAAATCTAGAACAAATATGTATCTACATATTAAGGAAAATTGGTTTAAGACAAACACTAAGTCATTATTACTTGACCTAGAAAATGGATAGAAAAGATATCTTTACATATTCCATTTTATATCAGTTCAATCAGAGTTACATCTATAACGATGTAGAACACTCATTAACCAATTTAGGTTGTGACGTCAAACGTTTGCTGACGTAATTGTGTGCTACTTACAATAGTGCCCCGAGTCTACAAGAGCAACGTTATTCGGTGAATTTATGGGAAGTGAACTTGCGGTGAGTTGTTAACTCCTAGAATGAGATAGGATGAAAGCTCACCCAAACCACATTTCATCAAATTCCTACATAAATGAAGACTGTTCAGACTATAAGTTGCAGAACTAAAAACCTGCTTTGGAATAAAAAAAACCGCATTCAAATCGGTCCACTCGTTTAAGATCTACGGTGCCACGCACATAGCGGTCAAACTTATAACACCCCTCTTTTTGCGACGGGGGTTAAAAATAGCCCACAACACCTAAAAGTGATGAATAGAATAGAATTATTTTATATTGGCAGAAACAGCTAAAAATGTCGATGAATCCTTTAGATTTTTTTATTGCTTATTATTTAATCCACTACCTCAACACAGAATGCACACTTTGCGTCGCGCAGTTGGGAAAAATAGTAAAAGATACGCTATAATTATTACTTTAAATACTGAAAAGCAGTTTACCGAAGTATTATATTTTATGTCAATTTTGGAGTGACGATGGTAATGAAGTTTTATTTCTCTTATCCACAAGGAAGCTGTAATTAATTTATCAGCACATACAAATTACAGTTCATTTTAAACCGTTCACCGAATTACTCACCTGTTCCAAAATAATCCTAACAGTTATTTCGTATTGTGACTTTGTTATTCTATTGTGTTTCACACATCCATTGACCAACCTACACTATTAACTAGTTTTGACATCAATTTCCTTTTTCATCCACATTCATTAACACGTCACAACGCAACATAGGTGAATACATGAAACAGAGGTAGTCAATTGTCACAGATGACATTGCTCATTATTTACCAGTCATGTGAGTTAGTGGACTCATTGGCGATCAATTATCCGCAATTTGAAGCACTTGCCATGACGACCGAACGGACAATTTGTAAGCGAACACTAATTGCACAGAGTAGTCAAACTTTCACAGGCAGCCATATTGGATTTTAGCACGTACAAGATAATTAATTCGATGCCATTTATTGACTTTACAAGACATTGTCCCACATTTTATGGAAGTGTTTTTGTGTTGACTTAAAAGGTGTATTTTTAATATATGCATGGCCACTTTAAAATGCGTAGGTTTTCAAAGTTTGTCGCGCTTAAATATAGATGCGTAAATTAAGAATATTAATGTGAAACTGTTACCATATTTGGTAATAATTTAAGTACTAGTTAAGTTTGATACGTGTCGCCCAAATACAGTTAATTATAATACTTCTTGTGAATGGAATAAGGTTACATTTAAAAATAGGCAGTCATATCCGTTGGCGGTAATTGGCACTAAACAATCCATACTTAATATTTTAAATACGAAAGTAACTCTGTATGGCTGTCTGTCTGCTGCTTTCACGACTAAACTATTGAACCGAATTTGTAGAAATAATATACGCTGCAAGTTTGAACCCCAAGAAAGGATTAGGCTACTTTTTTGTATCTTGACTTCGTCTGTGTCCGCGGTAACCGACATTTACGCGTACGAAGTCACGGGCAAAAGCTAGAATGATCTGAATTAACTTTAGCACTATTTACTTTATAATGGAAATACTTAACAAATTGATATATTTTTTAAACCTTAGTGGGATTTTTAATGGACTCTAATCGTATTATAATAAATGTCAAAATGAATTAAGAAAAAGCATCTTCTGCATTATGATTGCCTGGTAATCACTCATCACTGCATGCAGATAATGAACTTAGGTAATTGATAAAGTGAGTACTAACGCCTAGAAGCAATTATAATATTAATGTTAGCACATAACAACAGGTCTGTTCTGAAAAACAAAAGGAATAAAACAATAACAAACAAAACTCAATACACTACTCTGTACAATTAGTCGAGATTGTCCATTAAAACCGGCAGAGATTCATGCAAACGACCCCAACTACATACGCACATACGAACGAACAATCAGCACCAATCAATAATCTATTGGCAGGCCTAATGACTAGCCAAGGATGCCTGCCAGTTGTCACCGACAATAATTGGTATGAGCCGATAATAATTGGTATCGCTTCCTGACTATAATTGGAATAATTAAAGCGATCTAGCTATGTTTGTAACAATTGATTGATATATTTTTATTGATAGTTTATAGGTATTAGGTCCAAATTGGTCTGGCAACATTTTTTTTTCATTGGATATTGAAAACAATACCATACTCGGGTGCTTTGTCTATTTTGATGTAACAATACATTATAATTTTAATTATGAGAAAAATAACCAATGAATTTATGTGACTGCACAATTTTATATCTTACTACTAGCTTCTGCCCGCGACTTCGTCCGTGTCAAAGTTAATATATTATTCCACGAGAGCCGTACATTTTCCTGAGAGAAAAAGTAGCCTCTGTGCTATTCCAGAATAATTTGAATCTATATCTGTGCCTCTCATCCAGATTTGTTTAGTCGTTCTGGCGTGATTGAGTATCCAAGCTTTCGCATTTGTAATAGTATTATAGTAAGATAAAAGATGGTTGTAAAAGATATCAAGAAATAAACCAACGGACCTTTTTATCGTAATATTATACACATTTGTCAAAAATTAAAAATTAAAATTGTATTGTCAAACGTCAAAAACTTCAACCACAAAAAACTATTTATTTCCTGATCTCAGCTCAAAAAGTCAAAACAATTTATACAAAACATTTGTGATATTTAATTTTTTTTTTATAGAAATCTTCATCCTTAATAATGGAACAGCAAAATGTGAATCACGAGAATGAGAACAAGGAAGCTGATGAACAATTTGTACAGCAAGTCAATGAACAATTTGTACAAGAAACCGATGAACAATTTGTACAGCAAACCGATGAACAATTTGTACAGCAAGCCGCTGCTGCAACTACGGAAAGTCGAACAGTATCAGACACAGAACTCATATCACTATGTAAATGTCTGTTAAGTGGTTCCGACTCATTTGAAGAAACAAGAGCATCTAAGCGAAAACGAGAAATATTATCAAATGTTCTCACAACAGAAACCTATTTGCGCGAGCGTCGTCTTCCTGAGCTTATGAGGTACCTTGTAATAAAATTGTTGCTTGATATTTATTCAAAACATCAAACATCGCGACTATAATCCCCGAAGCGTTAGGCAGAGGCGTTATGGTCGCAAAGTACGACTGCTGAGCATGAAGTCTTAGGTATGATTTTCAGGTCGGGCTTTCCATCTTTTCTCAGTAGCAGCCTCGGAGTCTGGATTTGTGCCCGGTTCATGACAATTAGCTCGCTCCTATTACATGGAACTTAAACATAACTGGCGAAATATGGTTGTACTAATGGATACACCTCTGTCTTACTGTTCGAGGATTAAACGCGTGATGTTATAATTCATTTTATAAGTTTAAATTTCCTCACGATTTCATCTTTTAGACTTTCTTTTCAGACTTCCAAAATACACTTAGAAAAATTGACATCCAAGATACACTTTAAAAAAGTCACATTGGTACTCAATATTTAAACCCAGTGACCCATCACAAATAATATTTTTCTTATTTTTTAGGTTTCTTACAGCCAAAATAATGTGTAACAATCCGAAAAATGTATGTGTTTACGTAGAAGATCTGTTAAACGACTGTATGATATTCCGTGCTGGTCTTGGAAAAGCTCCTGTATTGTTCGAAGAAAGGTGACTTTTTACTTAATATTTTTCTCTTAGTTGGTCTAGAACTGATTGACTAGAAGAAGGTTTATGCGGTGAGGAGACCCCCGGGTAAAAGAGAAAGAAAGGGAAGTTCGTCTGGAGAGGGCATAACGCTTTTTCCTGACGTAATGATTTTTTCTATTTAACTCCTGCCGCAAGCCGAGTTAAGGATCTTTGTTTCAAAAATGGAAATTTGGCTTTATGGCTTTGAAGGGCTGTTGCCCAACAGTAATGCTTAAAATTGTAATAGTGCTTCTTGTACTATTGGGACAATATTAATTTCAATTGCAATCAATTGAGGAATTTTAGTCATAGCATAACAAAAAATAGAGTTGTAAAATATTTTTGTCTTTATTTTATATCTAACCTGTAAAAGTAATAACTTTAAATATATTTCACGTAATGCGTATTCGTATAGTCGATTTGAAGATACGTTGACAAAATCGTAGATAGCTCAAACTTATTATAAAAAAAAAAACAGATTTTTGCTTTATTTATTTTTCAATACATTGCATCTTGATTTTCATCATTTGAAAAGCCTAAAGCCCTTATGTGTTCCACATTTTAGTCCAACCTTTTTCAATCTTTTTCGTCCTTTCTTTCTTCAGGCACCTAGAAGCAATTATGAAAAGTTTTGATCCTAGTGGTCGCGGTTGGCTAACTGCTGGCCAAGTCCGCAGAGCCTATGCAGTAATTGGTCTTGTTCCAAAAAGTAATTTAGAAAACAAAACGCCAACTCCACAAGTGTTGGATTTATTACGCGAGGCTCAAGAGCGTAAGCTGTTATGTTTGTTATGCGCTGGAGTACAAAATGTGTATTTAAATGAATGTACAGAATTGACTACAGAACATTAATTTTAGATACATTTATTTTAGAAATATTTATTTTAAAACATTTATTTTAGAAACATTATTTGATTGATTTTAAAACATTTATTTTAGAAACATTATTTGATTGATTTTAAAACATTTATTTTAGAAACATAATTTGATTAATTTTAAAACATTTATTTTAGATGCATTTATTTTGTTAATCTTATTTAATTTTATACAGGTTATTTGTTATTTTAAAATGCCTTCTTTTTATCAATAAATGTAATCTTATTCATACAACTAACTAGTCTTGTTAATGATCTGACAATTATAATCTGAAAAGAACCACTGTAAGATGATCTAAAAAAGTATATCGGGTTTAAATAAACATGGGAACCTTCTGCTTACGAAGATAATTAATATTCAAAGTCCCAACTTTTACTTACTTTTATTATGCAAACAAATTATAAATGTTAAACTTAACTTTAAATACTGTTACGACCCTTATACTGTTTTATGCACCCTTACGCACAATAATTTTCGTATATTACATTGAAATTACATGTCACAATAAATAGTGATGTCTTACTAAAAAAAAGGATTTTTTTAAAGCGTATTTTTTTATCAATGTAGCATAGTTTAATGGGCAGTATTATAGTAACAACACATTAAATACTCATTATATTTGTGTCTATTTACACTTCGTATTACATTTATTAATTTTCCAGATATCGTCCCCATAATACTCAGATGCAGGAAAATCTTACATAAACATAAATTTACCAACATTGTATGGGACAGAATCCAAAACGACCAACTTCTGTTTGAACCCGATAATAATTAGTATGGAAATATTGGACCACCGAGAGTCTACGTCAAACCCACGCACCTTCTCCCGTCCAATAAACTAGAGGAGTAAGGAATCCCACACTTTGCCCAGCAATTGTTGTGTCCGGTGTTAATAAAACGGCGTATATTTTAGCTATTTTGACAGTTTGAAGCTGTTCGTAATATCGAGTACACACGGATGCTTCGGAAGGTCAACGAAAACATTCAATTATATTTGGGTTCACTGTAACAACGTCTCGCGATGGTCAGGCTGGGTTTAGAACATTAACTCAAAGATTTTTTTTTGTAGGGAAATCCTCACTGGCCTCCTCCGCCCGTGGGAGCGAGAATTTAGGTGGTAGGAGTCCAACACACCTTGTGTTGGACTCCTACCCCACGATGTTTCTTTAACTACCATCCCAAAAGACACATCAACAGACTTAGGTACTTAGAATTACTACATTAGGTACTGCTATAAATTCAATAAAAGCAATCTTTGTCAGTTGATGATAATAACGATGTTGTAGTTGATGATTTTGATGGATATATAATATACTAGTGCACCGCCCCGGCTTCACACGTGTGGAAATTTCCGATATTTCGGGTGGAATTTCTAAACAAATTCTCCCATAAAAACCTTGTGTAGAAAATTACGAACTAAACCAAAAAAGAATCAGCCAAATCGGTCCAGCCGTTCTCGAGATATGCGCTTAGCAACACATTTAGCCATTCATTTTTATTTATATAGATTATTATAGTGCTTTGTCCGCGTGAGTTTTCTTACGGGTCTCAATTTTTTTATATGTAACTGTATCTATGACGTAACGTAGTTCCTAAAAAAAAAAACAAACAAACTTTTCGGCTTTAATACCAATAAAAATCATGATAGACTCAAAAAGAAAATTATCTTCAAAAAATGTTCTAGTTTTAGGGCCAGTGTCTGTGATAGTAATATCTACATTATTTACAAAGAAAGTTGTGTTAATACAAAATCTGACACACATCCTTCGTAATCCGCCAACAAACTCCACATATAAATTAAGCATTCCGCACGCTTCTTATCATGACTTAACGAACCATTTATTCTATAACAGCTATCTCCAGTAGAGGCTCTAGGCATTCGTGACGAGTTAGCTGTTGGGCTGTCCGTTCTCCCGGTCCGTATGTCATTAGTAATGGCTGGAAGCGACTAGTGAACCGCCTACGGTGCTCGTGAAAGCGTTCGGCTTACAACTTGATTTGTGATTTCAAAGATTATTGCTTGTACAGTCCATTATTGAGTTTCTGTAATTTAGTTTTGAGGTTTCATTCCCTTGTAATGTTTGTAGATTTGACGTTGGCTCGTATTTAGTGAGAGACTTACTACTTGTATTTTCTGGAACGAAAATCAACACAATTTGCTTACTAATTGTCAAGAGCACTTAAGCCTGTGGTTGGTTGAATGAATCATCAACAGCCAACAGCCAATCGGATCATTTGATTTACGTTGAAACAGATTAAAGCATGAAAATTGAATGTCAAAAGAGACAGATACGCTTTTATACAATTTAGGCATAGGTTGTTAAAACTTGAAACTGGTTTCAAATAATAGCATATATTATCAAACCTTCACTAAAAATTCTACGTATTTTGTAAATCTGAGAACCGAATTATAAGTGATTTAGTAATATTGAATTTAAACAAGAAATCTGCAGCAATCTTTACTAAACAGCTGTTTTATTTTATTTAATTTACTATACATGCATTTTACATTACAGAACTGCACTAATGTGGTAATATAATGTTAAAAGCACGTGTGCGTTATACGCTACATTATGACTCTAAAAGCTGTGTAATAAGACCCACTTTACAAGCAATACTGTAGAAAAATCTTGTTTTAGGTACATGACATCAATGATTTATAATTATTACGTCGACAAAATAAAAAATTATTTGTCATACAAACAGAATTTCCGTGAGACCAAGCAGTTAATCAAACCAACGGATATAGCCTTCAAAATAAAGAAAAATAACAGACATTGTTATTCAAAACCGTAATCAGAAAAAGTTAAAAATATCATAGATATTTTACTTTGTACAGTAGTCGGGTCTCTTACATGGTCGTAAACAAGAAAAAAATATGAGTTTACTTCTCATTTTACACCAGTTTTTTTTTAACAATGAAGTACCCATGTTGACTTTTTCTTAGGCGCTTTGCACACAGAGCAACTATTGCAGCAACTGGCAACTAGCTGTTTACATACATTTCAATTGGACTGCGCACACAGAGCAACTCGACTTTCGAGTTGCAACAATCGTCAACAGTTTTCAGTTGCTGCAATCGATGACTAAGTTATTTGCTAGTTGCCGCAACTTTGCTAACTTTTAAATATTGTACCGGTTTTTAAAGTTGCTGGTTTTGCTCAACCGTCAATCGCAACGCTTCGGGCGATTTCACACCATCCCTCCCTCTCCGTGTGCCCGGCAATGCCAGTGCCGCTATGGCAACGGCATACGGCAACTCGGCTATGAAAGTTGCTTACAAATTGCCAAAAAGTTGCGGTAACCGGCAACGTTATAGCAACTATCAATTTTTATAGGAAACTTTAAAAAAGTTGCCAGTTGCCTCAACTTAAGTTGCTCCGTGTGCAAAGCGCCTTATAGTTTTTTTTTTACTGGCTGGTGTAACTTTTTTGTTTTGTATTTTTTTTTTATTTATCATACTTTTATGACAATTTTATTAAGGCCGGGGCATTGACTTTACCTACGCTCATTCATTAAAATGATATTCGTGGTTGTGATGCTCTACTAATTTTTACTTAGGTTTCTTATTTTAGGTATAGTTTGGAGTGGCTATAATATTTTATACATTAGAAATTGTAATTTGTCATGTACTATTATTACATCCTTCGCTTATTATATATTATATTTTTAAATATTAACGTCTTGGCGGGGGCACTACCGTGCACCCCGATACAAAACTAAAATTTAATATATAAAAATCTAGTAAAAAGTACAAGGATTACTATGAATTAATATTAAAGTTAAACACAAGTACCTCAAGACGTCTAATGAAATAAATCATTTCACACGAAAAGCAACCCATCTGGTGTCACATCAACACACGCATCTTCTTATCAGTCCGATCGCTGCGCAGGCGCATCCTCACGAATTATTTCATTACGGGCGGCATCTGAACAATGGACACGTGACCGAATTCATACCCACACCTGCGTCATCTGAGGTTTCGGGTCCTTATAAGGTTGGTAACTAACTACCTACATAGGTAGGTACTTTTAAGACGCAATGATGCGTTAGCGCATCTGTCATAACATTTCATGATTTGTACGGATTGCATCGCAGTAGGTAGGTGGATGGATGGATGTTTGTTACTCAATCACGCTGGAACGGCTGTACGGATCTGGATAAAATAGATTATAGTCTAGGATATCACATTATACGGTTCCCATAGGATAATAGATTAACTTTGTCGCGTACGAAGTAGCGGGCAGAAGCTAGCAAAGATATAAATAAAAGCAAAAGGAGTAAGGGGGTCGAAAGGAGTAAAAAAGGATCGTAGCAGGTGGTGTTCTGTAGTTTCTGCGATCTGCATGGGAAAAGGCGTGAGTTTATGTATGTATGTATGTAAAAGCAAAAGTAATACTTTGTGACAGTGATTAATACAAAACTACCTTTTGGAATGAGAAACTAGATTCAATATTGTAACTAACGTTCAAAAGTGCCTTTAAATAATGGTCTAATTGAAATAAATGATTTGAATTTGATATAATGTAAAAATAAAAACTAATTATGAAGTTCCTATCATAAAGGATTGTTGGTGCATACTGGCTGTTAACACTTTCAGCAATAAAATAAAACAAAAACACATTTATCTCTGTTATACCAACATCAGATTAACATGGTTTTAGTATCATACTCATACCTAATTGTGATGCAACCCACGCGGGCGCACCTTCCCTCCAAGAATGCATTAAAAATATAGCTGCAAGCCTTTTTTCGCACGGGAAATATTATTGTGTGCTTAAATAATTGTTGTAGGTAGGTACTTGGATTAAGATTGCAGAACTGTGATGTCATTTTGTTTTTAGAACGTTTGGCTGATTGTTGCTGGTAGCGCCATCTGTTGGTGAGTAGGTGGAAACTTCGCGTTTTTGAAGCTTGTTTTGTTTTTTTTTTAGTTTAATGTGCTTAATCGGTTAGACTCAAATAAATAATAATTCGAAGACAAATATTTGCAAAAAGAAAAAATATTTTAGCGCTAAAAACTTGTTTAGTTTCCAATTATCTTTAAATTAGATTTATAATAAGGTTTTTTGAAACAAAAACAACCAATTTGAGTACATTGTTTGCATTTATGAACACATAAACCCACATCACAAGCAGCCAGACAGCGGGTTCGATTTCCGCACGATAAATATTTTGTATGGTCTACGGATTGTGGTTCTATCTGTCGGGAATCGAACCAGTAACACGCACCGCAGCAGTTAATCGCGCAGCCACTGGCTCATCGTGCCATCAATGCGAGAGGTGCACATATTTTGTCTAGTACACATTCTGCGAGAGAGCCGTAAAAGCTGAGAGTGGTGGAATACTATAGCATTTTTTTTCGTGGGTCATACGTGGCCTGCCTCCTCCTCGAGGAAGGTGGAGGGGTGTATTGGACTTCAACCAACTTCCACCCACGGTGTTCCTCTAACTAATCCTAGACCAATTTGATCGAATATTTTCTAACACCACATATGCTCCTCTGCCAGCTAAACCCTTATCTAATTAAAAAACTTAACCCCTCTCATTCTTCGTCATAATTCAGCCGTGTGGTACAAAGGATTCCTAGCGTTTCAATTAAGGCGAGCGGTTACGTCAATCTCGGCTTAAGCGCAAGTTAAAGTTGTAACGTTCGCCACGCGCGGGGTATCCAACCAAAGGTATTGGGTGTGAAGAACCGTTTGAAGTTAGAGTTACCCTTTTTGGGCTACTTGTATTGGCCTTGGGTTCGCTTGCCCGAATTTTGGCGGTGATTGGTATTCGAAAGCTGATTAATAGTGGCTGTTGATTAGGTATTTAGATTTTAAACAATGGCGAAGTAAGTTCAGGTCTGTCAGAACGAATCAACACCTTAGAAATTTTCCATTTTTCGAAGTAATTGCAATGATTTTGGGATCATTTATAAATGTATTTGTTTTTGCTAGATAGTAAGTTTTTTTTTTTTTTTTTTTAAACAGATTTAGTTACTTGGATCAGTTTAAGTTTTGTAAAGCATAAAATTTTTCTCCATATGTTATATGCGTCATTTTCGCGTGAATTAAAAGGTTTTCTTTCTTTCTAGTGGTGTTAGTGGGTAAGCACGTTTTGGCAGTAGCAGGCTCATTTTTTTTAAAGGACCATTTATTTTATTTGTTCGTGACCGACTCGCACTCGGTCGGTTTTTTATACCAAGCCACTTCTTTCCACACCTTTCAAAACAAAAAACTATCTCAACAGCAGTTAAAATTTCACACGAGTCTCAAACAATACTTGAACACCCGAAATTGCGGACATCCTCACAATAAACATTAGGTACTACTAGAGTACTTAAGGTTCGTGCATCATGGACCAATAAACATAGAAATTAATGACTCATGCCGTTGAAACACCGATTTTAATGCTTCGTGACGACCTGTGACAACCCATCTGTTTATTTGTTATTGAAATACGATTGTTTCGTGTAGCTGTCTTTTAGTTACGGAGAAACAATGCAATAGATGATCTATTACTACTAGTGAAGGTTTTTTTTTGCTAGGTGCATATTTGTGTAGCAGATTTTTGTGCGTAAATTTTTATTGTTAGTAGAACTGTTTTTGTAGCGTGCAGGAAAAATCTAAGCAGCGTATCTGAAGACTGAGATCATTGAGTTGTACTTGGGTATTTTACAAAAATATTTCTTTTTACCTGTAATTGCTGTCAGTCTAATTTTCTGTCACTAGTCTGTTTTTTTTTCTAGCTGTAGGTCTTCAATGTTATTTAAATTAATTAATTAAACAATAGGTAACTCCAAAACACAATTTCTCTAAAAAACACTTTATTTTATCTCTGAAAACCAAATTAATTTTCAATTTATCACCATACAAAATCTATGGCCTAATGGCGTTTTGACAGATGTTGTCCGGTCTTTAACACACAATTGTAGAGGCCTATGACTGACCAGTTGCAGCGGCCGTGTCAGAAAAAGCTGAAAGCTCGGAATTAGCTCAAAAGCTGTTAGCTGTAAGCTGTTAGAGCAGTGATCTAAGCAGCGTAGCTGATGACTAAGCCTTATCTACACTAATATTATAAAGAGGAAAAAAAATATTTTTGTTTGTAATGGATAAGCTCAAAAACTACAGGACCGGTTTCAAAATTCTTTCACCATTAGAAAGCTACATTATCTGCGAGTAACATAGGCTATATTTTATTTGATTTTTGCCCGGACAAAGTCGCGGGCAAAAGCTAGTTGACTTCTAATTTTTGAGGCCTGTTGCATTCTACTGCTCTATACTAACGATGTTCTTATTCTTCATGAACCTTCGTTATGTAAAGTAAACTTAGCCATGTACACGTGCCTCCAAAGTAAAATTACTATAACGTATTCATCACACACTTACCCAAAATGTAAACAATATTCTGTTCACGTTTCGTACCCAAAAAAAGTACTAGATAAAGAGGCAATTATTTCCCTACACAATGATATATACATCCATAAGTTGAGAACCACCAGTAATTGATACGTAAATAAATGGTAAAAGAAAATTTAAAATATAATAACACTTATAATCAGCTTGTTAAAGTCGATTTAACTTCGGTGCCACGCGTCCTATGTTAATATCTCCGGTCAGAGGAATATAAAATACTTAAAATATTTTTTTTCGACGAGTTTGAGTAACTTATTAAGCCTATTTTTACATAAAAGTAGTACATAGCACTTAATATTCGCGTCAGCAAGGCGGCACGTATTCGTGCGTCATGGGCTTAGACCAAGGAATTAGAAAATTTGGATGAGCCATCATTCCGTAGGTAAACTTACCTGGGATACTATTGGTTATAGTTTTATTTTGCAATGATTTCTGTCTTATCCTACCTTATCTAGTGGTTTTATATGAGTACCCAACGATTTTCAGGGGTTTTCAAATTAGGAATGATATTATTTTAAAAGTGAATTTTAGCTAGAAAAAATAAATTGATTGGAGATATAAATCCAAAGTTTTTTTTTACCGTCTACCATGGAATGAGACTGGTGTTTCATTTCAGCTTTTTTCGATTTGTTAAAAATAATGATTCAACTAATTTTTCCTCACACACACAATTTTTGTCATTTTCATGCTTTCTTTTCTTTGTTTTACTTTTTAAAAAAGCATTGCCCTATACTCTGAATTTCTTCTGCATCATTCGTTCAGGAGGAATTTAGAATATCAATTTAACAGTTTTTTTTAATACTAAAAGTAAACGCACGACACAGCGCAGCAGGCAACCGTTCAGCTACAGTCGTCAAATATGCTCACTATACTATTCTCCTAATATTTATCCTATCAGTACATTTTTTCCTATCCCACACTGCCTACCTACAAATAATTTTCCCACCTACAAATCTGAACCAACACACTAACTTCCTACCTCCTTGCACTCAACATTATTCATGCGGCTCGCTATTTGTATTAGTTACAAATGAACGGTTCCCGAAATAATTTAAATGCTAATTCAATAATTAAGTCGATCCGCCCGTAACTGAGCGTGCTTCAAAATGGCTATTGATTCGACAATGCGTTCGTACCAACTATAGTTGGGTATAGTTGAGTATAGCCGGAATTTGCATATACACAATTGTTGATGGTCGGTATCATGCTAATAGATGAAGTTATGTGGGAATTTTACATGAACGACGCTGGCTGAAGGTTTAAGTGTATGTGAATGGGTATTGTGTCATCATACTCATTGAGTGTGTTTGACTTGGTTATGTGTTTGATCACTTATTTATTTATTTATTATAAATAATACCATATTTAATTGGTAACCAAAAATAATATTGTTGCTAAATTAACCGAGTTAATTTTGCTTTTTTCAAAATAATTTCAGTAATCGTAAAATGCACTCTGTTCACTGTTGTATATTTTGCTTTGTCCAATTTTTTATTTATTTATTTAAATTTTATGCAACAAAAGTACAAAGGCGGATTTAATGCTTAGGCATTCTCCAACAGTCAATCATAGGTGGTGAAGAGACAACATGGTAGGTGCAAATTAATGTACGAGAGTAAAACAGTAAAAATAGTGATAAAATAAAAAAAGAAAAGTATTATAAAGTTTTATGAAGTACGCACTCTAATCTAATCAGTATTACTTTGTCAAAATGCCTCTAATTTATCCAGATTTTTAAATATGTTTTTGACTAAGATAAGATTGTGACTTTATTTTGAATGTTTTTACTTACGGGCTTTCTGATCTCTATATTATTAGGAATGATCTACACAGCTTTTAGTCTCGACTTCATTTGCGTAGACTTCAGAATTTTATTATAATTAAGCCAAAGTCTTAAATTATTTCCACTGGGACAAAAAATAGATAGGATAAAAATTATGTCTTAAGCTAGAGCAATATCCTCTGATGTGCGCCAAATTTCAGCTAATTCCGATCAGCCAATAAAAAAGGTAATTTCGGATGGAACAGAGTACTGTAGGCAAGAAACTTTATACATCTTTCAAAAAATATTTATTTTCCATTTTGTCACCGAACGCCGGTATTGCAATTTCATTACAAATTGAAGTTTATGTTAACGCCTATAGGTATCTATCTGCTTTGAAGATAATCTAAATACCTATCAACGCACATACCTACCTAACATCACAAACCATCTAACCCTTTAAAACCCCAAAAACAAAACACAACCAAATACCACCCAAAGTTCCGAGTACATTGTTGCCATTGCTGCTAACAACCCGTAAATAAATTAAGCCTAGTGCGGACGGAGTCGCGGGAGCAAATTAGTCGGCTCTTTGTGCAATCAAGCGAGCCCTTCGCGCCCTAATGAATATGAATACGGGTGAATACGCTCCGAATGGTGGAACCCGGCCGAGCACGTCGACGCAACTCATTATATTGGGCGCCTGTTACACTGTCCTGTAATGTGTAGGCTTTAGACTGACATCAAATTAGTTCTCGATACACTTGAATAATTTTACAATATTTTAGTCAACATTCTGTGTGGATACCTAGTTCGCTAGTAGTTTATCGTGATCGTTATGGCAGTCGTCAACAAAACACGTACAATTATCTTGTAGTGTTAGATGATAAACAAGCCGATGCCTCCTGGATGTTAAGTGGTTGTGGCGCTGCCTTCATCATTTGTAATACTAGAGACTTTACAGACCTCTGCAGGGCACCTGCCTAATTACCCTTGCTCCCAAAATCTTGAACATAGCAACAGCTTTACCGCAGAAATAGTTACTGTCTTCTTATTTATCGTGTGGGTCCTACGACCCTACAAACCCTAGTGTCAGAGTTTTCAAACCGCATCAAGGGCCTAGGGGATAGGTACTGTGACTTTAAATGTGATAAGAAATGTGAATAATTTATACTTACTCACACTAAAATTAAGAAGAACTAAACACCTAAATACTACCTACACTATCCCAGTTAAGTGTCACCCATTTCTGTCAAAAATAATCAGGAAAAAGAATAAGTCTTCAATATTCTAGTCTAAGCTTCGCGTGGGTGTAACAAGCGGCCATCTTACAGTTATGAATACGCAAATTCAACTTCTGTTTCACGGTACTACGGTGTCTGTTCATTTAGTGGCGTTCTGACGAATTTGTGATAGTCCTTTTACTAATTCGAATATTTTGATATTCTACCCTTTGTTTATTTTAGAGAAATGGTTTATTAATATATAGGATCAGAGGCTTTAGCGTGAACGCACAGAGTAAAGGCTATGTACCTAAATTCAATCAATTTAAAAAAATAACTATATCCATGGAGTGGTTGAGCAATTATTGGCTCCTGCGCTGGGTGTCGCGGGTTTTGATTCCCACATAGAACGAAAATTATGTATATTTATGTTTGTAAGACGCACACATCATACAGGAGAAAACCTACTGTCCCCGACAATGGCGCTGAGATAATATTGCGGACTAGATTTTAAATGTGTTTTGAGTACTAAAATTAGCCTTCTGCCTCGTTGGTCTAGTGGTCGCAAGCGCGACTTCTGTGCATGAGGTCTTGGGTTCGATTCCCAGGTCGGGCAAAGTGTTATTGGGTTTTTCCATCAGGAATTTCTCAGTAGCAGCCTCGGAGTCTGGATTTGTGCCCGGTTGATGGCAATAGGCTCGCCCCCTATTACATGGGACTTAAACATAACTGGCGAAATGTGGGTGTCCTACTTAATGGGTACACCTCTGCCTAACCCTGCGGGGATTACAGGCGTGATGTTATGTTATGATGTTATGTTAATTAGCCTTCAAATGTATTAGAAAAAATATTCAAAGATTGACAAATATGCAAAGAAGACTATACCTAGTTTGCGTTTTATTTTCTTAAATTTTGTTTTATTAACTTGTACATTGGATCTAGAATTTAAAAATAGAATGGCAATGAAGGTTCGGTCCCGGTGTAAAAATTACTGACTGACGTCAAACCTGACGTTGAAAAACAACAAAAAAAACAAAACATTTTCTCAAGAAATTACCGTTTTAAGACAATAAAAGTCATTAAGAACATTCGTGTTAACATTAAAAATGACAATAAACACTATAATGATGTAGAAATGTAACAAAAACGAGAGGGCTGTGCGTGCTACACATTATCTCATTCATTACTAAGAAAACACGATGTTGCCTCGTATTGTACCGACAAAAGTCGAAAAATGGCGGAACCGAGTTCCCATGAAGTCTAAGATGATATTCATGATAGCTGAGTCGTAACAATTAAACGAAGAATTAGGGTTGGTACGTGAGACGTTCTATTTTCAAATTTAAAAATCCCCCTCTTTGTGGTGGCCATGTGCCTGTCATGTATGAGATTGTGGGCTCGATACCCGGGAAAGTACTAATAATAATGTGAATTTTTCAATTCATATGTACTTCCTAAGTCTATCTTGGAAATCACTGATGTCAGTGACGAAAAACATCGTTAAGAAACTTAGGCTTATAATTTATAAGATTGCAATCGCCAATCCGCCTTTATATTATTCTCTGCATAACAAAAAGTCTTTGCCCTGTGGTGGAACAAAAATAAATCTAATATTTAGGTAGCTCCTTTAATACTCGTCATCAAGATGTTTGAACTTTCAAATGCGATAAAAATGAGAACATTACCTACAATTACTATTGCAATCACAGTGCTTCAATATTCAAACTTGTAAGTTAGCTAGTTAGTTAGAAAGTTAACTTCTAAGTTAGTTAGTTAAACATAATAAAATGTTAAGTAGTCAAACACGATCCCAATAATAATCAATCAATCAACTAATTTGAACAACGTTTTTTTCAATGATTTCAACCAGAATCGCGGAAAAAATAGCAGAAATTTAAACAGCCACCACCTTTGTATCCCCCACCCGAAAAACAGGGCTAGTAAACAACATTTTCAAACAACGAGACATCCCTACAAACTAGGTATGGTTTAGAACAAAAAACGTCAGAAACCGGTAGCGGGCGTGCCGCTAATACTAAAGAGGTCGTTACAACAGTGCCCGGTTAAAGTTAAACAAAGGTTTACACGTTTCTTGTAAAATTAAGGCGATTTTTATCTATGCAGTAATAAGTCCGTGCTATGGGGAGCACGTGCACTAGTCTTAACGAAGTTTTTTTTTTGGGTTTGTGGAAGATGCGCAAGATAACGATCGGGTGAGGTGACGGTAGTTTAAAAGGCATATGTTATGATGAGTGGTCTCGTTAAATTTACCTTTGTACTATTATTGTCCTACTGAAGGGCAAAGGCCTTACAGAGCAGGAGTATTGAGCATAGTGCTTGCTTAAGGCGAGTTGGTGACTTTATACTTATAATTTATTTTTATACAAAGGAATAATAATGTTTATTTGCAACAAAGATTTGGAATTTTAACATCCTAGCTACAATCTATGTTAAGTAATGTCAGGTTTTAATTTTTTATCTTTATTAATCAAATTACAGATTTCCTCACGATATTTTTTCTACACCGATGCCAGTGATGTTCATATTAACTTAAAAAGTAGGTATAAATTGAAAGTCACATTCAGTACTTGTCCGATATAAAACGTCTAACTCTCCACGTGAACCATTGAGCCATCACATCACTTCTGGGTACTTACAGTATACCTACTCGTAAAAACTTTGTCTTTTTTTTTTTTTCAAATTAATTTTGTTGTTTAGCGCTCGTACTTTAATTTGCACCTACCATGTTATCTCTTCACCACCTTTGGTTGACTGTTAGGGAATGCCTAAGGCATTAAGTCCGCCTTTGTACTTTTGTTGCATAAAGTTTAAATACATAAATAAAAAATTGGATAAAGCAAAATATATACAACAGTGAACAGAGTGCATTTTACGATTACTCAAATTATTTTGAAAAAAGCAAAATTAACTCGGTTAATTTAGCAACAATATTCTTTTTGGTTACCAATTAAATATGTTGTTTTTAATTGATTATAGCTAATCCAAAACTATTTTATCACATATAACAAAAAATATTCATCGCCAAACGTAAGTAGCGATACTAACACCTACTTAGGTATACATTCATTAGGAGTTCCTATCGAAACACCAGATATCTTGATTATTATTTAAAAATAGGTACCCACATAAGCTTAACGCAATCTTTCCCAAAAACCACTGCATATAAACAAGTCATTACCTAACAATAGCGAAAAAAATATAGTAGTTTCATAAACATTATTATATGAAGATGTTCGTTGCACCGTTTTATCTTAATTGCCGTGTGTGGGCAGACGCACACGGTTTCTTAGTAGCGAGTTCACATATGATCTTGTCTCATCTACCCACATTTTAAAATATTATGCGGTTCGTATTTTTGTCTAGTTTTTCTTCAAAAGGTCACACTTCCTGTGTCACTGTACTTTCCTGTTTTTTTTTTGTAGGTACCTGGTAATTTTTTTTATTGTGAGAAATTCTTCTTACGTCTTAGGAAAAATATGCTGAAGAACTGTTTGAATTGAAAATAACCTTTTAAACTTAATTGTAAATATCCGAAATGACATTTTGAATTTAGACCGGCAATTCAGAATCTTAAATCAGAACGTTTAGGTGGATGGATGTTTGTTACTCAATCAAGCCATAACAGCTATTTAGCCTGAAAAAATGTACGGTTGGATAATATACCAACTATGATGCAGACAAATTCACGAGCAAAAGCTAGTTTTATCATCATCACACCCAACCGGAAGGCCAAAGCTAATTAAAAACGTTCAAAATTTAGTCGCAACCTCATTTCAGTGACAATCAATGTCAAAAAAAAAAAGATAAATTAGAAGCATTTTTGACAGACTAAGAATAGATTGCGATTGCTCCTAAAAGTTTGTTGAATTGCCTCCCTGATGACTGAAAAAGAACCAGTATTGAAACTAGCAAGTACGCATACCTTCTTAATGCATTTACTATTTCCTATAATTGAAGGAGCACACGTAACTTAAACAATTATCTGTATCGAATGTAATGTAACTGTGTATCATTTGTTGTAGATCCTAAATAAATAAATAAATTTTGACTAAATTGACGTACGTTTGGCGACGCTCCTGTATCTTAGACCTTAACAACGTATGCCCTTTACCAGAATAAAATAAACTAATATGATCAGAATCAGTCAAAGCAGACGAGAGCTCTGTCTATCGTTAACATTATCGGGTGGCTCCTACGTAGTGTGTGGGTAATATCAGATTCAACCTTAAATACAACTGTAAGGAATTCCTATTGAAAACAACATTGGAAATGCGAGAATATGTAGACTATTTGACCTAGCTGTTTTATTGTGTTTTGTGTAAACTTACGTTTTGTGATAACGTTGAAAATTCATCATTTTGAGCAAGACTTTTCACATAACATCATTCCTGTAATTAAAAAGCATTTCGTTTTAATTACAGGAATGATGTTATGTACGCATATAACACAAAAGAAAAATAAAATGTACACAAAAAAAAAACCAAATCTTGAATGGTTAGGTAGTTAGGCACCAGAAGAATTTCTCAGTAGCAGCCTCGGAGTCTGGATTTGTGCCCGGTTGATGGCAATAGGCTCGCCCCCTATTACATGGGACTAAAATCATAACTGGCGAAATGTGGGTGTACTAATAGGTACCTCTGCCTAACCCTTCGGGGATTACAGGCGTGATGTTATGTTATGTGTTCAAGTTTAGAAAAATCTTATCCACAACTTTTCATAGCTACCATAAGATGACTAGAGACAGCACACAATCCAACAAGTAACGATAAGTACGAAACAAAGAACAACAAAAAATACAAAATAATAACAAACCAATTCACAATTACCTAATTTCCACCTACCCACTTAACCCTTAAAAGCTAAAGCCGCTCTCGAAGCGGTACAGAGTGAAACTTATTATACGAATTGCAAATTCTTTTCCTATATGATGTCGGGTGCGACACGATAGCCGACGGGACCCAAATGTTTTTAAGAATATTGCAAATGTCTCGCGAACCGCTGACTGGGGACGATCGATGTTAAAGGATTGCCTACGCTTTTAGATCGTGATGGGCGTGGTGGATTCAATCTTCAATTTATTTGTTTTGGTATAATGTATTGTGGGCAAAGGGCAAGTGTCAAGTGATCGCCACGTGTAACATTGGACGTAATGGGGATGATATGGGATTGAAAGATTAGTAACGATGCCTTAAAACCTCTAAAATTAAAAACATCTAAAATATTGTACCAAATGAGAGCTACAATTACGAACAGCTACTTAAACAATGTCCAATAATCGGTTTGTTACAGCAAATTACATTCAGCCCCAATCATCAAATTACCAAATTCTTAAATCACAATAAAATCAACCCCACTGTCGGGATCAAAGACAACGAAACTTTGTATTACCATTGTTACGAAACGGCTGCCATCCCGAATTCTATCACAATCGTAATTAATACAGCTCTGGAGTCGGAAATATCTCTCCATCAAACTCGAAGGATCCACAAAGGCAATCAGAAAGTACAAAAGTACCGTACCTACTGGAAATTAAACTGCGCAAATTCAAACCCCACTCCTGCATACCGGGGATATTTGGTACAAGTGGCAAAATTACGCTCAACCTTTGCCTTTTAACCCTTCTTGTCATTTGTGAAGAACAAATTAATCATCATCATTTATATGCAGCACCAGTAGCCAGATTTGTTTCTCCGATTATGTCACCCTCGCTTGTTAGTATAGGGGCGGGTTAGAACAGATTTTGGAGGACGTGTTTTAGTATTTTACGAGTCTTAATCATTGTTGGGTATTAAGATCTTATGGTAACCCTACCATGTTTGAGTTCTGCTTCTGATTAATGATCACACTTTTCATAATTAAAACAAGGTCATTTAACGTTTTTGTTATTTAAATTATCTTGATTGAAAGAAATTAACACATTGGATTATTATTCATTGCATTTTTTGTATTATTTTTAAAGCCAGCGATTAGTTGTTTTTTATTTAGTTAAACAATTTCTTTTCTTCTGTTATGTACCTATATTTAATAATTTATAGAGATTAAGTTGATTGGTTGGCACCTTATAATAATTTTCCTACTCTGCTATTATTCTATTTTATCTAAAAACAGTTTATAGTTACTGCCATATTTTCGACACAGCATGTTTGTTATAATGCAAAATAAATGTTGCTAATAAATATATTTAACAAATCTCTACGCCATTCTGTCCCAGCCCGTGTCAAACATGCCCAAAGGTCGTCGTTGAATGGGCAGCGTCAATTATTACGTTCATTTGGATTTAGCACAGCGGGCATTTTCGACCCACTCCCGCAGGGAAGGGTTGGGGCGCGTGACGAATGTCCACTCGCAATATTTGTTAGTTGTATAATGAATTTGTTTTAAATATCATTAGTATTAGTATCATTGTGTTTTTTGTGATGAAAATATTAGAACTGCAGTAGTTTAGTTAAATGATATTCTGGAAATAGTTTGAAGATAACACTTTTTGAGGTATTTTTATATAGGGTGGGTATGCTCTTGACTCTAGTCTAGGTCAGAGGTGACAGAGATTACCCAGTAGAAGCCTGTTTACTCTAACTTTAAAGACTAGGCTTTAAATAAATAAGGTCGATGTTTCTATGCCGATCACACGAAGAAACACAGAAACAAACTGAGTTTTAGGTTTCATCACCAGTTTCTTGTAACGGTCAGATTAATGAGAATCATCTCGATAAATGTCTGTTCTTTTGGAAAAAGAACCACACACATTTGAATAGATTTATTATAATGATTGTTAAAACAATTTTGTGTTTTTACCACTTATATTCACCTCCAAAAAGGATAATTCATTCTAAGTTTACTTCTTTCTTTACATTCTCCGTCGTAAGACGAACCTTTAACACAGCTGCACACAGTTCTCTAAAAAGCATCTCCACGATTGATCTTTCTCCATCCAGTACTATTTCCATAAGATGCTCTACATATTTGTTATGTATGTGTTCTATATTCAACCTTGATATCTCCGTGTATGACAGTGTTTCGCATGATTGAAGTGCTATTTCTTTTGGTCGTAGAGAGAAATGTTACTAAGATATAGTGAAGGTAACCAGGGCAAAATGACGGGGAACAAGTGGTATTGAGCAAACTATGACATACTTCTACAATAAAGGAGATCAACAGTATCTGCACAAATTTGTACAGAAGGTACACTTAGTGGCATAAAATACACTAGATTACACTGAATAATAGGAAGAGAATAAAATATCTTTTAATCGTAATAAAAAGCACGCCATTTTGGCACGCTAGTAACTAAGCACCTAAAAAAACTGTCAAGTTGACAGACGAGTACCCCGATACGCATAAACGAACGGAATGACATGTGTCAAGTGTCAACAAAAGCAAAACAAAATGACATTTACGAAATGTTAACCCGCGTGATAACCAATTAAAACGCAATCGTACATGCAAAGTTGCCACATGTTTTAATTATATTTCAGGTTATTAGGTTATATTTGAATAATTTATTAAATAGTTAAAATAATGATGATGATGGTGAAAAGTAAATTATTTTTGAATTCCTCTATTTTTTCTCTACGATTTGGTGCACATGTACCTCGACCTCGAGCTACATATTTGGGCAAAGTTGTATGGGATTTTGTTGACCTCCTTTCAGGCAAGGTATAGTAAGAATAAAATATGAAAAGGGAGAAGTTTAAAACTGAAATCCTGTCACCAGTACGAGCCAATTAATGTCCTACTGCAGGACAAAGGCCTCTTCTCATACAGAAAAGGCAAGAGCATTGTTCACCACGTTCACTCAAGACAGATTGGCGATGTCAGTCTTTATAATAAGTCTAGGTTTCTTGATGGGTGGTTTTCTTCACTGATGTCAGTGATTTCCAAGATAAATTTTAAAACCATATAAAATAATAAATAGATAAGATATTTTGACACCTGTTCTGATCAGAAGTGGACTGAAATATTAACACAGCACAAATCCTTATGCTTATCCAGTTTATGTATATAATTATGTGTAGTTATGAATTGTAATTATTGCGTACTTGTTTACGTCTAAATTTATTTAGAATATTATTTGTTTTCAATGATTTTTAAATCTCTTTTTTGTCTTTTTTTTCATGTACAATTTTTTTTCACCTTCCATGTTATCTCTTCAACCCCTTTTGGTCGACTGGTAGAGAATGCCTAAGGTATTAAGTCCGCCTTTGTACCTTTGTGTTGCATAAAGTTTAAATAAATAAATAATAAATAAATCCTTCCAATACCAAACTGTTATTAAATCTCTGTCAATATTTTAGACAAACTTCCTTTCAAAGGTTTAAGTTTTAATTCACGAACAGCTCAGCGACGAAGTTTTCTTTATAAATAGCGAAAGTTCTCATCGGTTCATTAGTTCTTCCCCTCTCGAGTAAGAGGAAGATTGAGGAAGATTGCAATGTTTGCGCTGTTTCTAATATCGATGGATTAACGACACCCTATAAAATTAAAAAGGAAATGAAATGTTGGAAAGTTTATGACGTCACACTAAGAAAATGTTTATGGAAATGGGTATACGGTTCAGTGGATGTTGACTAAGAATAAGGGTTCTTTTTTAATTAATAGAACAAGTATACCAAACGGTTATGGTAATAAACTATTTAGTAAATCTGTTGAAAGATTTGTTTTTCTTTTACTCAATTTTATTTTATTGCACACCTACTTCGAATATACCATAATTATAAAAAAAATAGTATTATAAAGTAATGAAATCTCTTTACTGGTCATACGTGTTATTTGACCTCTTTTGAGGCTTTTGATGTGAAAACGTGGTATGACCAAGTGCTTGTACCAACTGTGATGATCTGCCTGGCATTTGCCGGGTGTGTATTAGTTTATAGTTATTGTACTTATTTATGTATTTGTGTTTTATGGGCTTTAGTTGCCTGAAATAAAGGTTTATTATTATTATTATTATTAGAAGAACTTCCTTTATCAGGATTAAACATGCATTGTTATATAATTCAATGGTGACATGGTGACAATGAAAATGGGAACAGAATATGTTTCGGGTCATTCAGACTGATTCTGAATGGGAGTCGGAATTAGTTCCATATCCGTCTCTCGACCTGAACCTGGTAGATATTTGTGTGTGTCACTCTTTAAAAAAGAGTATGTACATGAGAAATTGACGTCAGATCTCTGTCGGACTTTTTCAAAACGATTTCGGATGTAACAGTGTTTGTTAATATAAAATTTATTACCGAAAGCAAAAATTATACGTTCCTATTGTTCCTCACTAAAGACATCTGACCTGAACAATACCTTCATAATTTACTTTTCGATGCATCCCTGTTCTATACGGCAGATAAAGTCGTGATAACAAATGGTAACTAAAATAATAAAATAAAGCCGCGGCTGTGTGCACCAAGCGACATATTTCATTAATAAAGCCAAAACAAATAACAAAACATCATACGGACTCACTTCGCAGTGTCCATACGTTACTGAGATAAAACAAAAGATTCGAGACCCGTTGAATTTATGCGTTATCGAACTCTGTTTGATGCTAGGGTCCGAACAATGGGCGATCGTGGCGCCCCATGCGGCGAGGGGTGGCACTACGGAACAGTGGCCGAGCTGCCACCTAGCGGCATCTATTATTGAGTAGTGGGAACTATCGCCTATTGTTAGCAAACGTAAGCGCGGGGTGAGAAAGGTTACCTGCAAATAAATGGAGGTATTTTATCGTTTTCTTAAGATGACATAAAGATTTAGACATATAAGCGCAAATAGTGTCCAACCGGCCATAATGCTGGACAATTTATGTCCGATAGATAGGTACTTTTATTGACATTTCAAGACTATAAAGTATTGCCAAGCACAATGTGAAAAGTTTAATTTGGAACAAAAAGTTAAACAAGAAGAATAAATTCAATGGAAAAGCGAAGAATTTTGCCAAAAATATTCATAAGCTGTCATCAGACGACTGGACCTACGCCAGATGCGGCAAACCGACGACAAAATATTTCGTTGTAAAATACTTACTCAAGCAAATCACCCCTCCGCTCTTTAAAATCACTCCGGCAAAATTGAGCGGCAATTCATAAGAAGTTTAATCTATGATTGACGTTCTCTGTGGCCAATTTACCCTATTGAAGGCTGTTTGTGAAATAAGAAAACCGTAATTTTTTGAAAGTATCCTTAACAACACTGCAATAAAATCGTAATTTGCATATTTGCACAATGTAAACAATTTTAATGTTCTTAACATCCAATTATAATAAAATGTGCATCAAATCTTCTTTATTGCAACATAAGAAATAGTGCTCACTTCCGCATATTTTCCTAAACGCGCCATTACTTTAAGTCACTGGCTGGTTGTGCGGTTATTTATGCCTCGCATTAAAAACAAAATGATATGCCTTCGCCGCTGAAAATCTAAAAAGAATAAGCAATAAAACGATAAAACCCAAATCTGATACATACTAGGGCCCAGTCTCCCGCAGGGCGTAAGAAAGAGACGGAATTATACATCGGCGAAATGAATTCGATGCTACTGTTTCATCTCTCACCTCTATCGGCTGGCGATCTCTGAACTGTCCTAACTCATGCGTACAATAAACGCGACTTTCAACCCTAACGCCACTGAATAGAGCACCACTATCGAATGCAGATTACAACAAATGGATTTGAGATTAATATAGTACGAGTGCCACCCCCGTCTCATACCACCCCATTCGGCGTTCAGCATTCAAATAGGAATCGAATGGATGACCAAAACATAATATCGTTGGAAGATTCAACCGCCATAAATCAAATGAGAAATAATCTGTTTCGGAACGAGATAGTCGCCGATGGCGTGCCACCATAAAAACGCAAAACGTTTTGTCTGATTGAAATCGTTACGGCGGCTTTTTTCGTGGTGCTATTTCCTTTTTATTTTCCTTGATGTATAATCAATGTGTTAACGGATGGCCGCCAACTGAGGGCTTGGAGAGTAGATTTGCTACACAAAAGATTCTGATATTGAGTTTGAAAGTAGTTTCTCTTTTCGTTCTTTTATGTTAATGGCACTTTCGGTGGCGCTCCGTAATGGTTTGTGCGAATAAATGTCGCACTTTAGTCCCGGACACATGGGACGCTTTACACATTGCTGTTGTTTATGACGCACGTGTGCGTTTTAATGTTTAATAATTTCATAAATAACGTCGATTTTAGAGTCTTTTAGTGTAAAAAGTAAGGCATTTGGAGCGTCCAATCGCAGACAATTGCCAGCAATGCTCGTATGTCGTCGCCTTTACGGATTCTTCTTTCGTTCTATCATTCATCTGTCATGGTCTTCCTAAACGTACTTAACTAATGGACTACCTACAATAAATGCTGTTGTTCATACCCATGAAGTAGGTACCTATATGTCTTTAAAATGCTACCGAAAAAATTAAGAAATTGGTCGTTGTTGATTATTGACATGTTCATAAAAGTCATCTAAGAACCTCCTTCAATCGTAAATTAATACAATCCAAAAAGACTTACCTAAGAAACATTGTGTGAGCCCTAAACCTATTTATAAGGACGACATTCAAATACTAAAAGATTATTTTTACGGACCAATGTACAAAGGTTAAAGGTACAATCATAAAACTGGTTCAATAAAACCTAATAACTTGAACACAACTGAAGTACTTGCGTTCATATCAAATTTCATATTTTTAATACATCCGATCCTAAGTTACGTTGCCAGACTTGTCAGTTCAGAAAATCGTATGGCCACAAAACAAATTTCATTAAGTTAAACGATACGCGTCAAATTATAATCTAAAATGTACGATAAAATACTTAGCAGATTGCGCCACATGTGGTCAACCTGTCTCATAACCACGGCACATGCCATGCTTACCTTCCACAATTATTACTGCGTAAACATAAAAAACACTTTAAAGAATTTCACTTGACTACACGCAAATCTGAACCCAATAACTTGAGGTGTAACGTTTGGATTGGGGTGCGTTAGAGATTCATGGTTCCGACCATCTGTTCCGGATGATAACTATCAAAAAATTAACAATTTGTTTAATGTAAATGAAGCGAGGTCAAACTGTCGATAAATTATTAGGACGCACACCGATTCCTTTAGACTTTTATGCTTACCGAATGTCACCTTTGAGCACAGTGTTTGCTTATCGGTACAATCGGGAACGAATTTCAATAGCGTTGCGTTTTTTATTTATTATTTTTTTTTGTTTTGTGATCATTTCAAACAGCTGTTGATTTTAATTTTTAAAAGTAAAAGTAACGTTTTAATGAGTAAAAAATATGTTTATTAATGTTTAATTTTACCATAGATTTGTTGCAAAAAGGAAAGGCTAAAATACACTGTTACATCTCGTCACGATTGATTAAGGAAATATCAACAAACTTTTAAATAACATAACATAACATAACATAACATCACGCCTGTAATCCCCGAAGGGTTAGGCAGAGGTGTACCCATTAGTACACCCACATTTCGCCAGTTATGTTTTACGTCCCATGTAATAGGGGGCGAGCCTATTGCCATCAACCGGGCACAAATCCAGACTCCGAGGCTGCTACTGAGAAATTCCTGATGGAAAAACCCAATAACACTTTGCCCGACATTGGAATTGAACCCAAGACCTCATGCACAGCAGTCGCGCTTGCAACCACTAGACCAACGAGGCAGTCTTTTAAATAAGTTTGTTTAATTTAATAATAATTATAGTTATCATTTCAATAGCAACTATTTGTTAGTCAAAGTAAAACGCAGTAACGTTCTAAGTAACAAATACAAAATCTGCGCAATATCCATGGCTTAAACTCAAACACAAACACAGATAATTTTGTTGGCCAAACTCGTTTACACAAGCTGTAAAAAATACTTAATTTTCAAATTTATTACATCAAGTTTGTTAGTAAAATTTGTGGATTGCGTTCGTGATCACTCTTCATTTAGGTGTCATTAACAAAATGATATATTACGGCAAATAAAAAAAGCAAATTAACCAACATTGAGTTCCAAATAGACAATCGCATGTTGACAAGTAATTATCAAAACCGTTTTCTTCCAAACTTTTTTTACAGTGTCGTGACTGCTTAAGTAATAAATCTTTGCCTAATGAGATATTTATGCGAGCCGAGTCTTCCTGTCAACTATTAATCCTTCGCTTGTAATAAAAAAAAAACTGTGCAGTTTCATCAATATCGGTTCTTTTAGGCACTGCCGAGTAGATGACAAATTGTTTTGATAATGTATCTGACTTTTATTCTTGAGACTTACAAAACGCCGTGACTGTACCTTGACAAAATAATTTTTATTTCATTGAATGAGGTAAAAAAAAACGCCCTAACAGATGACATTTCTCATATTTTAAAAGGTCTTAAATAACTGTTATGAATATAAATAAACGTGTCGTATTTTATAATGAGGCTGCGTAATAAATATTATAAACACTAATAAGCTAATATTTTTTAAAGAAACGTTAAAGTGAAAGTGTCGAAATGAATTTTAACGTTATTTTAAATTAAAAACCCATAAAATATAAGCTTTAACCTTATTCTAATTTAACTCATTAATTGGAAATATTATAGAGTCGAAAATTAAATGTTATATTAGTTTAAACATTAATGTAATATCCGTCATCATTACATTACATTTTTTATTAAAAAAATAGTTTTATTAAAATATTCATCGTACTTTTTGAAAACATTATTTTTATGTTAAATTATTTAAGAGCTTAAAGTGATAATAATAATTATTCATTGACTTTAAACGGTACTTAATGGTTAACAAGAAGGTTTAAAAAGATAGTTAATTTAACGTGAGGGTGCATTTAATTAACATAAAACATAGGCAGTTAATTGGCGTGTAATCGCCGTTTAGTTAACTATAACTCAGTTAGATTAACATCAGAATAGATAAGTTTCATCACTGTTGTTAAAAGCATGATTCATTTACATCGCTTTTTTACTGTTTTTATTATGCCTTTAATTGAATAGTGATTGTATGGTATATCATAAACTCACATGTTCTATTTATAAATAGGTGTTCAGAAATTACAGTTTTCCGGAATAAGGTCTTTTGTGTCTTGTCCCCACTTATAGGAACTTTGTTGTGTATTTCGGGATCGTTGTTATTATTTAAAAAGTATTTGCAAATCGTAAGAATTGATTACACATAATTGTACTTGTATTGTCGAATAACATTTGGTTATAAATATGAAAACTTAACACAGATGTGCATATTTGTTACTTCAGAATTGCTTAAGAGAGAGAGAGGTCAACTTACTGTTTGGAAAAGCAACTAGCTTCATCTTTCTGACTGACTGACTACCCATCAATTCAGAAGTGCCAGTAAATAAGTAGTCGTTCCATGTAAAATACTGGTATTCAGCTGCATCCAGTTCAACTGGAAGCCAAAACCTTACATATGAGAAAAGGTTAGGCAGATGATGGTGTCCTACCCAGTTGTACGCAATTAAATCCCAAAATATCATGAAATATATATTTTCATACAGAGAAGGCGCGTGTATTTATAACCACACTTGCTCATGGCGGATTGGCTATTTCAAACTTATATGAATTAAGTCTAGTGAATCAGTTTTCCTTTTCTGATGTCAAGTGATGTCCAAGATAAACTTAAACTTAGAAAGTACATAAGTATGAATTGAAAATGTCATATTGGTGTCACGGTATCGAAGCCACCACAAGCCCATCACTAAAATATCATAACCAATAAAAGATAAACAGTAATACAGATTCCCATTCATTTGAATCTCACACGAACACAAAACAGTTCAATAGACCGCCCAATCGACATTCCGTACTCATTGGAGCAAACTTCCTCAAATTAACATAAGCGTTTAACATGAACAAATAGATGTACCGATAAGCACGATAGTCACGTAATGTTAGCTATTCATTACTGTAATTAACACTTCGGGCTATAAATTAAGAGAGTAGTCTGCCGTGACGGCCGCGCCTTGTACGATGTGCATTTTTTTGCTATCGCGATAATTTTTTTGAAGCTCCTTTTGCATGATATGGTCTTTTTCTGGAATAGTTATTGCTCTTCAATTAGGTCTAGTTGAACCAAAAAGAACATGTCAAAATTTCGTCAAATCTATTACGGAATTAATTTAGTAATTGAACTAATATTTCTTGCTAAATCATAATTATCATGTTTATGTCCTTTTTTACCCGACGGCAAGGAAACGGTTATGTTTTATAACATTGTTAAATTAATGTTAAGCTGTTCATTTTTTTAAGTGAATTAGTTTGTGAAATTCCTTATAATTAGAATAATAAAATAAATATAAAATAATAAAGAATTATACATCTCTCTTCTCTTTCACTGCACAATTTCGGCTTATAAATACAGCAGAATGTTGACAGCGTATTCTTACTGTCAAAATTCTGCTGTGCTCATGTTTATGTCATTTAAACATGTCATCCATGTTTATAAATCATTACCCTCCTTTTGGGTTCCTCTGCAGTACAAAATAGGTCAAAAGGATAGGCAAGATGACACCACGAATCAATTGACGTACTTTTTATGACCTGTCTTAACACTATTGTCCCATAGATTTTGTATGGCAAAAGATAGTTGTGACGTCACCTTTGTGCCGACTCATAATTGCTTTCAAATTAATTAATAGTTAGCCAATTATTAACTTTTATTAATTTGAAAGAAATTAAAAATCAAATTTTATAGATAATTGAAAGATAATTGGGATTTTAGGGCTTAAAAAAAAGTGTTACTTTATTTATTTATTTATTAATAGGTTAGCCAACAATTGTTTACACAAATCATTCCAAATTATATAACACAATATACATTTATGAGTGCAACAATCACTTACAGGCTAACACCGCATGCACTATTGTATGTAGTTTTTACACAATTAATTTACACTTAAATTTAGAAGGAAAAAAAAAATACATTATACCTATTATATAAAATAGATGAATAACTAGAATTAAACTATACGAACAATATTTGGTTTTGCATTGTACAATAATTAAAGTAAAAATTAAATTAAATTAAATAAGTTAAAAATAAGTATGTGGATTAATAATTGAATAATTTAGAATAAGTAAGTATTAGTTGGGAGAATTGTATTAATGATTATTTTACAAAATTTCCCTATGCTATCGTGGTGCACGTCGATCATGTCACTGCAGCTGTTTAATATTTGGCACATTCGCGGTATTGGCGAGTTAGCACCTAGGACAGTTCTACGCAGGGGCGGGTGAAGCGGACTTTAGAGCACTTATGTCTTGGAATCATTGGGTCATCATCATATCATCATATCAGCCTATGGCCGTCCACTGCTGAACGTAGGCCTCCCCAAAGAGCGCCAACTAACCCGGTCTTAGGCAGCCCGCATCCATCCGCTGCCCGCCACTTTCATTGGGTAATGGTGGTCAACCATCAATTACAATGTGAGGTACTATATTATGTCATGAACATTTAAAAGCTGTTTAAAATCTCAATCAAGTAAGCAGACAGACAGGTGGGTATCGAATACTCTGAATTATCTAGATCTTGAACCTACAAAATGATGCATTTACTTTCCTACCAATTCCTGCACAAAAGGTAGCCCATAAGGGTAGCCTAATAATTTAAAAACAGCTGACATACGGCAACAAGAAAAGAAAGTAAGCAACTAAGTATACAAATTAACTTTACCAAATTCCAAAAAAAAAAAGATAAATTTATTCAATGTTGACAGGAAGCAATAAAATAGCGTTCCGACTTGACCACATGGCTCGAATGGCGGCCATTTCTCACATATTTGTCGCTAGTCAGATAATTAATTAACATGGTAAATATTTTAAAAGTTTAAGATATCGATAAATAATGTCCTAAGTATATTTTGATGATTAGATATGAGAATTAGTTTGATTGGAATATCTTAGTTTAATTATTCCATTTAGAATATTTATATCGATGGATTCTTTGAATTCTTTCACACTATGACTTTTATTCTCGACTTTTTGGTGACCGACATAAACTAAGCGGATAATTAAATAACTGTGAATGAGTAATTTAGGGGATAACCATCAGTTTATTGAGTAAATCACAACATCCAACAGTACTTTTCGATAATTTCCGTAAGTTTAACAATGATAGCATTTAATCTTAATCTCACTCCCAATTTGTCAAAAATACGTGTTCTTTGCCTATATTTTTGACAAGTTTTTGAAATTGATTGTTTTTGAGATGAGTTTGTAGTTACAAAAAGATTTAAATATTTTTATTTATCATGTAGCCTCTACCTTTAAATAAGCGTAATCCTCTGCCTCGTAAATCTTAGACGCCAATCCAATTTTCTCTAATTTTTCGGTACCAAAAATATGAATTATTACAAAGACAGAATTTCTCATAATTTATATCTAATTAATATAACAAGAACCATCTGTACCAACCCTCATCAGGACACCGAATTACAAAATGGCGGTTATAAATCCAAAAATAAAATCCTCTTTGGACCAAACTCAGGTAATTTATTGTGGTGCTGCGAATAATCACGAAGGTGTCGTATAAATCGTGGACCATTTGTAAAATAGGAATTACGATTCGCCTTCGAGACCATTGTCACCCCTCTCTACCCTGTATAGATAAGTACTTCGGTATAAGTTACGGAAGTACTGGTAGTTAGAAATTAATTTTGTCTGGAACATTAAATTTTTTGTAATATTTTTTTTAGGTACCTACGTTAATTTAAAAAAATAGAATTTATTTATTTATCAACACTTACAACTATAATTACAGGTAAAACCCAATGCAATAATGAAGCAAATCTAACACAAGGACACAAACTTATTTTCTAAAACTTATTTCTTAAAATGTTATCCTTGTGAATTCACTCAGTGTACAAGCAAAAATGTCCATCTCTTCTGCTACAATGTTAAGAGTGCGATAGTTAAGAATGAATTTAAGGATATAACTTAAGGATAATTGGACATACTTACGCAAAACGGAATCAACCCATACAATAAAAGTATTCAGAAGAAGCCATTTTTCTAGAGTGTACAATAAAAATATTTGACACATATAATAATTGTATCACACATAACACAATACACGTAGCACAAGTTTTCAGAAAAATGGCTTTTATGAAAAGTTTGATTATGTGGGTTGATTTCGTTTTGCGTTAGTAGGTTCAAGTATCGAATTAATTTTTAATAGTATAAGGATCCATATAATTGGGTTTGCTTTTGCCAAGCCCACAAAATCCAGCCCACATCAACATGACCCACATTGTTCCCAGTAATTGAGATATTGTTCAGAAATTAGTAGAAAGCAGAACGTTTAATATAAATAAAGTTACAAAGTTTATCAATAAAAGTTAATTACAAATTATGGTCCTGACATAAATCACATTTATCTAACTAAAATGATTTATCCAATTAACTTCCTGAAACCGTTTTCAGAGGACAAGGAAAACATTTTATCTTGTCATTTTTGTCCCGAAATTAGTTAGCTCTGAACGGTAATACATTTTATAGCTTACAACTAATTTGTCAGTTTAATTAGATACCTAGACTTGCTTTAGATGTTTCTTCAACATGTTTCTAATCTAATAATTAGCAATACCCCACGGTTTCGGGTTTGATTACTGCTCCGGTATTGTGGGTCGTAAGTACCGTGATGTTATATAGGCTACATCTTACTCAATAAACGGGCTATATAATGTGAAAAATATTTTTTTCAAATCAGACCCAGTATTCCTGTGATTAGCGCGTTCAATTGTTTATAGAAACCAATATGAAAACTCTTCAGCTGTATAAAAATAAATTGATTGTTTTTCAAGAAAATTACTCTCTATCGGCGCCATTTGAACATCACAGGTTATTTTTTAACATAGTTTAAGATAAATGTAACTTAACTTGTCTCTAATCATCTCATTGATTAATAGTAGCAGCAATCAATACTCAAAATTAAATTTTCAGTCCTTTGACCTCATTTTAATACAATTTTATTTATTTGTATCGATATCATGATAATAATAATAGTCCTTAATGTATTGCATCATCATCATCTGCCTATCCTTTTCACAACTATGTTGGGGTCAGCTTCCAGTCTCACCGGATTCAGCTGAGTACCAGTATTTTACATGGAGCGACTGCCTATCTGACCTCCATAACCCAGTAACTGGGTAACACGATACCCCTAGGTAAGACTGGTTGTCAGACTCTCAAGCTTCTGACGATTCGTAACGACTGTCAAAGATCCACGAATGACAGCTGGGACCAACAGCTTAACGTGTTTTCCGAGGCACGGAATGTCAGTAATGTCTAAGGTAAACTTTAGAAAGTACATATGAATTGGAAAAGTCACATTGGTACTTGCCCGGATTCGAACCCACACCCTCATGCATGAGAGGCGGGCGCCTTAACCACTAGGCCATCACGACATTCCTTAATGTATTGCATGTTAAGTATAAATATTGTAAGCTTCAACGGTTGGACATAGCAGGCTTACTTGTAACTAACACCTCTTATGAGCATAAGATCCACAATAACTAACTTTCAATTGGATTAAACACTAAAAGCTACTTGCAGCACTCTAAACGCAACGTATGTAAAACATCATTCTGTCTCTGTCATCTTCAAACAATATGACAGGGATGAATTAATGCTCTAAATAGGTACGTTAAGTGCTAAATCTATTTAGTAACCCATAATGCAAGTGTGTCTTGCCACTTAAGCCTCAAAATCCTAAACACTACATAACACCTTTATTTTACTAACTTGCCAGCTTTATGCTGATACCTACTTACATAAAACCTTCACAAAATCATGTCAGGGGAGAGGAAATTTTCTAATAAACGTGTCATGCACTCGACTCACGAGCTACAACCGAAAATACACGAGGATACGTCGGTTCGGAGGAATTTTTAATAGTCTCACACCCCTTCTGGCGTCACCGCCTAATGTATTTGGAATCTGTCTCGAAGCTTTATCTATTGGAAATGGCTGTTTGGAACTACTGTTGGCCTTACGAGCTACTTTTAACTACGAGTAATAAATCCAGTGTAAGGCTAGCTAGGAGCTCTGCAACTCTGCATAGCGGGGAGGATGGTGTGAAATAGCCACTCTGATTTAGTAGATATTTTTGTGTTATTGTTGTTTAGAGTTTTGGGTGGACGTTTGGTTTTTGGTCTATGTCCTCGAAAATTTAGGTAGGTACGCTATACTTAAATAGCAAAATATAGTTAAAAAATTAAAACCTCATATCCTCATGTTTTACAAAATAAACATATCTTAATATTCAAAAAAGATTTAATTCCTTAAATACAAAATAACACTGTGATTTGTTTTACAACGCAAGCATTAAAATTAAAATGTGTTTCGATAAACACGCAAAATCGTTGACCCAGGCTGTCAGTTGTGATCTACTATTTTTACAGTCGTTACGGGTAGTCAGAAACCTGAAAGTTTGACCACCAGTCTTACCAAAAAGTATCGTGTTACCCAGTAACTGGGTTAGGGAGGCAGATAGAGAGTCACTTCATGTAAAATATTAGTGTTTAGGCAGTTAGACTGCAAGCCGACCCCAACATACTTGTGAAAAGGCTAGGCTGATAATAGTTAAGATTTAAAATTACATGTCGTAATTGATAACGTTTTTACAAAATTCCAAGCAGCTAGTCTAGTATATGAACAGAATTGTTCATAATTGTTCATTGTTCTGAATAGACTGCATAATGAATATTCAAAAGCAATATACTTTCAAAGCAGACCAATTATCATATTTTAAAAACAAACAACAAACTAAAAACATCATAAACTAAACTCGCCAGCTAATTCTTATTTCAGCCATAAAAGGAAAATTGTTTCTTCCAAGTGCTTGCATAATTAAAATTTAAGCGTATTGTCCATTCTAGCCCGACTTCCCCATAGTAGTGTATCGCAGACTGGGGCTTTATACGAATCTCTCCTCTCCACGAAAATGCACATTAATATTAAATGGCTTGGAAATGCTGCGTCGTGGGGGTGGGAGAAGTGGGGGGGGGGGTGAGGTAGCTGCAATAAAAAAGAAAACGGGCGTCGATGATACACCAAAGGTGGTTCGAGTTGTTTCTTATTGTTTCAACAGATGCAGATTTTTCGTACTTCCTTATTGATGAATTTTGTGAAGACGAAGATATTGAGTGTGGAAATATTTGCACTTACTAACTTTATATGTGAAGCACCTGACACATGCATTTAAATATAAACGTAGTTTCTCAGAATATATGGGATAAAAAAACTGATACAATCACCCATAAATCTTCTATCCCCATCTTTTATATCGTTATTCTCATGTCACATACCAACAAACGATTTAACTCAGAAGCGTGCAACTATCAACTCTGAAAATGTCAACCGAGCCATTTCCCTTACAAAGCTTGCCGTACGTGTTTTCCTTATATTAACTACGTAACACTATTCCCCCTTTCTCCCTACCCCCCACTAGTTACAGCATCCAATAAGAGATGGCGCCTGAACAAAACTAGCGGTGCTCTCTCTCACAAGCAATTTACTCCTTACACTAATTAAAAGAGCGAGCGAGAAATGCCACGCCCACTACCGAGAACAAACACAAGGGGGGATCGCACCCACCAATCGGGAAGCTTGATTATTTGTAATTAGAACGACCCGCTCTTCCTTTCGCCAAGATGACCAATGGGATTTTGTATTTAGCGGCATTATTCTGTCGTCAAAAGGAATTTCTGTTAGTAATTTAATTAAAATTTTCCACGATTGTGAAACGTTCTCATTTGCTGAGAGCAATCAGAGTTGCGAAATGGGCGTTATGTTTTTAAATTCGACCGAATTACTTTTTATGGTCCGTTGCTCCCGCGCTTTCTTTAATTGATGATGGTACAGTCATTTACAGCGGTAATTTAAAATTCTTCTTTTACGATTTTTTTTTTTCCAAGATTTATTTCTCTTTTATGTTTTTTTTTTCTTAAGTACTCTTTATTCTTGTCTTTAAACCGGTAGAAGGTTCTTATTTCAAAATTATCTCAGTAACAAAACTTTATCCAAGTATAATACCGCTGGAAACCGCTATAATATGAAAAACTACAACGCAATCAAAACCTAGAACTTTACAGAGCTCATAATGAAACAAGAAAATCAAACCTACAAAAGAATTCTGCAGAGCTGTAGCTGAACAAAAACTTTCTCATCCCGCAGACCATTGGAACAGCACAATCATTCAACTAGGAAGAATCAACCGGTCACAATGAACCGACCAACTTTTAGCTGCCAGTTTGCATATAGAGATAAAAGTGGGGAATATTAATGTGAATCGCCCCGGCTCCCTCCCCCCTTTTCTTGGGGGGCAGAGGGATGGGAGGGGGGCACTTTCTTCCACGGAGGACCACGGGACAGTCGTGATTTTAATTATATTGCGACGTGAGACGAGAGTTATGGCTCCTACAGAACTTACCAATTTTAGATGTTATGTTTATGCGACTGTGATTTGAGTGGATGGCACGATTTGTTTTGGTAATAAATTTATGTTATTATTAGTTTAATTTTCATTAATTGGATGAGTAGATTTATTTATGAGATTAATATTCAGATGTTTTTTTATAAATATATGAATAGTTGTTTACTTACATCAATATAAAGATGGATTGATAATTAGGAAAAGAATGGAAAGTATCTGAATTGTAAGTCACATTTTCCTGTAACTTTTTTGACGATTACTTAATAAATTCTCTGAGCATAGCTATGTACCTTTATAGAAACAATCCATATTTGTAAACCAACAAGTTTATAAAAAGCAATTAATTACAATATTTACTGTAACGTTATAAATTATATATAGTAATTGTTGTCAAAGAATTTGAAGATTTATTAACCCTTAACAGGAAAATAACGATGAAGGTAACAGAAAAAAAATACTTTCCCTAAATATCAAATGTATTTATGACAATGCCTTTATTTGGTACGCCATCAATCCTGCAGATTCAATACATCACACGATTTATCTCATAAAATACGTAGATAAGCAACGAAAAAACTAGAAAAGTTACAACAATGGAGCCCATAAACTTAACCCCTTATTCAACTAAACATTCAACTCACATAAATATCTTTCGACAAACTAATGTCAATGTAAGACGCCATTACTTGAGTTAAACAAATTCCAAGATCTTGGTACGTGTGTGCGAATGTGTAGGATTGCGTATGTGTGCCGTACGGTGCATATACGTCATAGTGGTGTATGTAGGGTTGTCAGACGCAAAATATAAAACGTCTGATTTTTATTTGAAATTTTGAAGACTTGCGTATTTTTAGGTAAGTTCGTTAGTAATTGTAAGAGATAATGGAAGTTACTTGATCTTCTGATAGCTATTTTTTTTTTGTATTATATACTACCTTCAGGTTAATCATAAGTAACAATTGTGTTTTAGAATGCATTAAAAATGTGCGGTAGTGATGTAAACAATAAAAGTTACAACAAAAGACAAAGTGAATTTGTACTTATTGACATTGACTTTGAATCAAGAAAATAGTTGTTTTCGAGATATAGTTTAATTTCCTTCTTGTAATATTAATTAGCTAGATGATTTTAGGTGTTTTTGTGGATGAAATTAGTGATTATGATGCTTATGAGATGATATGACTGAGTCAATATATGTGTGCTCTGATCACGACTGTACCATAACCAACTGCCAAAATCCAAACTCCAACCTGACAACCCTAGTTATAGGGTGAATATGCATATGTGGGAGAGTATGTAAATACGTAAACGTTAAATTGTGAGGATGTGTGATGTTGAGGCTCCAGAGCGAGAGGTCTCCCTCATTATCGACCTCGGGTCACGGCGCATGCTCCGACTTTAGTCTCAACCCTGCTAACGAACGCCTTATTGCGACAGCGGTTCATCGCAGTAATTGAGTTACGACTTTTTACGTAGCAATTTCGTTTTTCTCTTAGAACCGGGTCGCACGCTAATTGGGGCGAATTTTTTTTTCTCTTGCTTTCTTCTTGAACAAATATTGGATTAGGCGCGTAATTCGCTTGAAATAGGTTAGTCTTTGAAGGTACGAGTATTTCGTTTAATAATGAAAGTTTTTTTTCGGAAAATTTTTGTTACTACGTAAACTTATTATAATGTAATGAGTTGTTCTGTTTGAATTTTATGTTAATATAAATTTACTTTAAGTAGGTATTTTTTTATAAATGGAAAAGTTAAACAGCTAATTATGTGCCGGTTGGTATCGACGTTGAAAGTTTCAGCGACTCGTTTACGTCTCGAGAGGTTTTCTCATTTACGATCTGCTTTTATCAGCCTTTTTTTCTTACTTTGTTGTGTCTGTAGAAAGATTGGAGACGTATGCAGATGAGTTTAGAATAGTGGGCAGGAAAAATGCATTGAATTTTTAGCTTACATGTTTAATGTATTAAAAAAATGTTAGTATAATATTTATTCGGGTTGGGTATAGCGTTTATATTTTTCATTAGCGAGCCGTCCCTGCTTCGCACGGATTTTATGTAGATACTAACTATACTTATAATCCTCTTGAATTTATTATCTATTGATTTAAACCGCATTAAAAAAATCCGTTCTCAAGTTTATCATTCTATCTATTGATGAAAACCGAATTAAAATTCGTTGTGCAGTTTAAAAGATCTGAGCACACAAACTGCGGGAAGTGACTTTGTTTTAATAAACTATGTAGAAATTCAGGTACTCCGTGTTTTTTTTTATAAATTGTTGTTTACTAAGTGGATATTATAAATAAAAATATAATTCGGTTACTAACACGTAATATTTTATTCATAGCAACAAGGAAAATCAAATGTATATTTAGATTCCGCGAGTTATTTACAAATTAACTAGGTAAGTTATTAAGGAAACACGTGGATTAGAATACTTTTGGATAAAAAGTTGTTACTTTATTCTTAATATACTTGGCTGTTAAAAACAGTAAAAAAAAACATGAAATATTGAGAATTAAAATTAAAAATCATTCCTTTTTACAATATTTTATGAATTTATTTATCATTGTTTTTTGTATCTATAAATTGTTTTCACGAAGTCCATATAAAATATTTATTAGAATAGTTGACTTAGCCCCAATTAAGCGTTTTCTTCAAAGAAAAATACAATCTGTTTAATCACTTTGAGAATTTGTGAATTTTCATTTTAAGGTCATTTATAATCATCTGTTTATCAAAGTATCTAAAGAAAAAAAAAACAATATGTAAAAAGACAAACCGCAATTTTCCAAACAAAAACAAATGGCGCGAGTTCATTTAAATTTTCCGCCGCCATCTTTATTATTCCGAAGGTTTGTTGTATGAACATTGTACAATTGATTCGAATGTGTCCAGGCATGCGACCAGTGCAATGGGGATCAAATATTCATTAAATGGCCGCTGTTGGCTGTGGCTCCGAGTTCATATTCAGCAGACATAGTTGTTAATAGTTCGCCCAGCCTGCCTTATCTTCGACACTCAGACTTTAGATGGAGCAAGGAGTTTTGATACTTTAAAAATTGTATTTTTTTTTGTAGTACCTTTGGTGGTGTAATCGCTGTGGTAAAGTACCTACTAAGTTCACGGAATTTCTAACATAGCAGAATAATTAAACTAAATAAAATACGTTCCTGGTTTGAGCTATAGGTATACAATAACACAGATATTTATAGTAATTAATCAACAAAAAATACTTAGACTGTTTAATTACTACGAAATGTTTTTAAATAGCTATCAGTAACAATCTTCAATAATTATGTTCAAAAGTTAATTACAAAGTAATTATATGCAAAGTGTTCTTGTTTTTACTTCGTAGATACTTATCATATTCTAAGTTATTCATTCGTTTAGATTAAGTGAGAAACTAAGTAACTTCTTTATTTAATATAAATAATACTTAGTACCTATCCTAGTATCAAGAAACATCGGTCGTAGTAAATTACTCCGTTCCTTACCTTATATACCTACCAAGACTGCTACAAGGGTAGCGAGGGATGGGGTTGTTCGTTTGTTAACCAACCACGTTGTCATAATGTGGACCTGAAGATTTTATGAAATATTTTTATTCTGTTTATTATGTTTTTGTACTTGTCTGTTGCTTAATGGAGTGGCTTTAACAATTTGTATTTAAACGACGTTGTTTTGGATCCCTACATTTTGGTAAGATTCATTTTTCCATAAAGTTTTCTCCTCAAAGGGTGTCGACGAAAACGATTTTTTTTTTATTTTTGTCTCTAAAAGTACATACCTATTAAACAAGTCACCGAGTAGTCTTATATTAGAATTATAGATTGAATTTGAATATCATGAGTACGATAATAATACTTCTTATTTTGTTGTATAGATATTATTACTGGTATATCCACATTATGCTATCGGTGTGGGAGGCTGTGGCGCGGTCAGTGGGGGCGTCGAGCGCAAATTAATCTCCATACGTTGCGCCCGCGCCGCCGCCCGCTCGTTACTTTTGTATTACAACTACTATTTGAATCATTTTTACAATTCAATTGTGAAAACAATCTTTGTTTGACGTTTTTTTTCGTGTTAAGATTAATTTTGAGAATTGCTTGATTTGTGAAATATGTTTAGATGCTGAAATTCATTTCTTTGTATTTTTGACAACTTTTGTTTTCTGAAACATTTATTTCTGGTGTTTTCTTAGATGGAAATTGTCTTTACGACGGTTGGATGGAGGGTTGTTAGATTTTTTTATCAGGAATTTCTCAGTAGCAGCCTCAGAGTTTTGTGCCCGGTTGATGGCATTAGGCTCGCCCCCTATTACATGGGACTTAAACATGACTGGCGAAATGTGGGTGTACTATTGGGTACACCTCTGCCTAACCCGTCGCGAATCACAGACGTGTTGTATGTTATGGAGATGGTCTGTAAAGTTTCGGAAAAGGCGTCCTCTTTACATCATATCTTAAATAATAAAAAAATAATAAAAATAAACATTTTTAAAAGTTTTAAAAGTAGATCACAGCCATAAGGGCTAAAATTAAGAAAAACCACTATGAAAACATATGCATTGATCAAGGGCCACTTATTTCCCGACTTATTACTATTCTAAAAGATGTATCTTCCTTTTCATCTCTGATTGATGTAAGATCAAGAGGATAGCTGTCATACAAATCCTTACATCACCATACTAACAACGGATTATGAGCTACTGCATTACCCATATTTGAATAACATTTAAACATAATAATATATTTTTTTACAAAACGTAAACAATGTAGTAATCTCCTAAAAAAAGTCTTGTAAAATCAACATAGACAGCCCTACCAGCTACTGTCAAAACTTAAGTCTCAAGTACCATTTATTTGAACAATATCCACGGCCATAATGTATGGAGATTAGGTGGAGGACAGACGCGCTTGCCCGTCCGTTGATCCGACATGATACATCAACGTCGCGGTGGACAGTGGACACTCCCCCTTACGTTGGATATAGGACGTTCAGCAGAATTTTATGGAGAAGGCATAATATTGTTTAAAATGTTTAAAGTAGTTGTCCATTTTAAAGCTCGAATATATTTTGTCCGGCTACAGTTACTGTAGGATGAAGAGATGAAGAGCCAGTAAGTACAATATCAGTGTCAGTCATATGGAAATCACAAGAAATGATAATAATGATGAAATGATATCTTAAAGGTTGATTCAAATTGACAATACGGTGTTTTTTCAGCAAGATTTTCTTTTCTTTTCTAACACTCACAATATTTTTACACATGAGCGTGGAATTCTAAACTAAGAGTATTATTAGGTTTTCCTATTAGGAATTTTTCAGTAACAGTTGAAGGTTGTGTGACGGCCCGAGTTCGGAAAATCCGTAAAGTTTGTCGATTGTCCTACGCTTGATCTCTTTTCGGTCGTGTCTGATTACCGTCCTATCATATTATGATAATGAGGCAAGAGGGAGTACACCTATGATTGCGATCACAGTTATGCTCTAACATCTTCTGCGTACTTGTCTAGTCTCCATAATATCGTCCGCCATGACCGAAATTCGGTCGAAAAATATTATTATCAAAGTCTTCTGCTCTCTGCATCACTGTGGCCCAGTCAATCCAGTCCAATACTGGTAAAGTCTATTCATAGTACCGTAATACCCGATTCCCTATCTCATCTACCGTGTCCAAAAAATATTAACTTAATGTGAAAGACTAATAGCAAACTAGATGTTTGTCCGTCAGCTTTGCATACTGCCCGGCGCTTGTTAACCGGGGAATTAGCGTTGGTCCAGCGATGATTAGTGAGTCGCACTTTACCCGGTTATTATGCGAATTGTGTTGACGTGTTACATGATGCGAGATGAGGATCAGAAACATGTTATATTTTTGTGTTTTAATTATTTGTTTGGTTGTTTGAGCACAGTAGCGATCTTAAGTGGAGTAGCAATCTCACAAAGTTATAAATTGATTTTTTTTTTTGTCATTGACCTATCGACGCCTTGTGCAAATTCTGAGGAGTTCGTAGGTTCTGTGTTAATACATAATTACTTATACAAACAGATGTAGATACACTGCTGCACTTATGACCGCTTACTTACTACTTTAATTAGGTAACTGTTTGATAAAATAATTAAATAACACTTACGCTCAGTCCGGTTTCATCAGATTTTCGTAATATATCAAGTCCACTTAAGTCCACTTTAACATAGTCCAATAAATATTCATTTTCATTTCAATATTCAAATTTGCTTGCATTTTAAAATGAACTACAACACCGCTAATATACACACGTCACTAATGAAAAGATAAACATGTTTATTAGTAAAAAGAATTACGAGTCACAATATTTATGTTATTAATAACATGATAATACCACAAGAACAAACAACAAACGTTCTAATCGTTCTATTTATTTAAGTCGTAAACTGCATCTACATTAAAATAATTTACTTATTTGTTCCTGCGGGTATAAGCATAAAATTTTACAAATTAAATGAACAAGAATGACACAACAACAAAGCGAACGAACGTGGAATGTGAGTGTCTGTCTATAGTATTGAAGTTACTCATTAGAAGAAGGTCGTAAGTTATACCAAAGTATCAATGTATTGCTTTGTGAGATTGCTGTTTCACTTATGTACCTACATAATGGAAAAAAGTCACATTGGTCTTGCCTTTTTTTTTTAGGCTGCAAAAATCATCAAATGACTCCTTCCACCCTGGGTGGGGCGGAAGGGACTGTCAGACTTTCACTGACTAAAAAACCACCCTGTTCCTTCTGTTGCCCTTTACGTTCCGGAGCCACGGTATCCTGTTAAGACGTCTCGCAACCCCGGCATTGGTCTTGCCTGGAATCAGAAACACACATAAGTAATTTCTAAGTTTATCTTGGACATTACTGATATCAGTGAAGGATAATGAATGGTGAGGAAACCTGGACTTTTGTTATATGTCTGAAAATGTTAATCCGTTTTGAACAAGTGTGGTGATGAATGCTCGTGCCTCCTCTGTATCAAAAGAGGCAATAATAGGCTGGTATTACTATTTTTTATTTGTTTGTGTAAAGTATAAATACCGTTTTTTCTAAAGATACTTTTGGTAATAATCTTTTATTTATATATATTATAGCTATTCTTGTACTGTAGCTATTTCACAGCCTACTAAGTCATCTAACTGAAAATCATGTTTGAGACTTTCGATTGCCTGGAAGAGTATGCCTAAGGCATTAAGTCCGCCTCTGCACATTTTTATTACATAAAGTTTAAATAAATAAATGGACTTTAAAACGACAGAAGACAGATAGATTTTCGAATAAAATGAGCATATTAAATCGAATATATCTCTTAAGTCATAACATGATGTTTCATTTTATTATCGGTAGACTGAAATTAAGCCTATAAAGAAATGGTGCTGAAAAGCCATTATTTAGGTAGTTAAGTGGGTATCCATAAAATCATAACATAACATCACGCCTGTAATCCCCGAAGGGTTAGGCAGAGGTGTACCCATTAGTACACCCACATTTCGCCAGTTATGTTTTTAGTCCCATGTAATAGGGGGCGAGCCTATTGCCATCAACCGGGCACAAATCCAGACTCCGAGGATGCTACTGAGTAATTTCTGATGGAAAAACCCAATAACACTTTACCCGACCTGGGAATCGAACCCAAGACCTCATGCACAGCAGTCACGCTTGCGACCACTACTAGACCAACGAGGCAGTCATCCATAAAATCATATACTAAAATAACATTCTACATCGCTGCCAATCCACATGCAAAGTATTAAATTGATCTTCAAGCAATACAAGCAAAAATGTTAAACTTCACTGAATATTTTCAATAATTTCCTTACAATGCTTTCGGTACAAGTTAATAGCAGCATCTGTTTATCAAAAACACACTGAAAACGCTCGCTGAACGCTGAAGCGCTTAAAAGCTTTTGCTGAAGAGGCGTTCAGTATAAGCTCTTTATTAATAAAAATACACCTCCAGCCTGCATGTTAGAAAATCGTGCGGAACACAGATGTAGTGGGAATAGAAGGGATAGAACTGTTACTGGATGGTTTAGGTGCTCAGAAAGTCGATTACGCAGTGGAATCATTAGAATAAAGTATCAAAACTTTCATTGTCATCTTTGGTTACCGCACTGCTGAAAAAAGAGCTTCCAGCCAGCAACAGTATATAAACAATGGGGATCACAATTATTACATTATTGAAATCCGTTTAATATTATAGTGGATAACACTTACTTATTTATTTATTTTAAGCATATTATGTTGTCCCACAGCTGGGCAAAGGCCTTCCTATCTCCTTTTCAATCCTCTCTATTCTGAGCCAGTAAGGAAATTTAGCCCGATATATTTGAACTGTTGGTTTATTATGTTTAAAAGACAAAAACTGAATTTAAAAAGCCTTACTTAGTGGTCCTTTTGCTTTGTCCTCATAGGAACAGATCAGATACTTTGTTCTCTTTGGATAACAAAACAATAATCAAATTAATTATTTCCATCTGTCTCCGTCGACGACAGCGTATTGAAGCAGAGTAGTTCTATTGGCAAAGCCGGGAGATATGGTGATGCTTACGGAAGATTTATATCCAGCAGAGTGTAGTAAGGGTTCTTTCAATTTAAGCATTAGGACTGCTACGGCACACGAGCAGTACGGGTATTGTACTGCACACGGATTGTTGACTTTTTCCATCCAATTGACGTATGGCATTTGTCGTTCGTGGTACCATGAGCGTCGCACGGTGCTCGCAAAGGCGATTAACACACTGCACCGCGCACCGCCGCCCGTGGTAGGCGGTGAGCGGTGCCTATGGTGGTGATGATAATCGATAAACCTGTAACTGTATAAAAAAACACATCCGTGTGTACCGTCTGACTCCTGCACTGCTCCTGTATCCCTCAGTACGACACCAAACGCTTTAACGCAAAAGCTTTAATAATCCTTCGCTTTTATAATGATGATGATGAATCCACCAAATTAACACTTTGATATCAACAAAGTGTAACAATTCTAGTCTACCAAGTCGTTTCCAGCACATATACGGTAACGATAAGGGCACACAACAATGTTTTCGTTCGATCAGGAGCTCGTGCCTCTGAAATGAAGTTGGGTATTAGGAACGTTGCTATCTCCCGGACTATTTCCAATTTGTTTGTTAACATTTCCTCCGGTAGCATACTACAAGTTTTCAGGATAGTTACTGTTAGTTTGTCGAGTGTTTGTAGTTAGATACAGATGTAGAATTATGACTGTGGTTGCAACAACATTGGTTACAAATAAAACTCTGACTTTGATTTGGGTTGTCGTAACCACATTGTATTTTTTACCTACTGTATTTTTGTATGTTTTTAAGGCGCCAAAAAAGAACCATTGGGTTCGCTTGCTAGTATAATTAAAAATAATTTTGGATAAAAATCCATTATGATTTATATACTTGCAGTCATATTTAGACAACTAAAAAACAAGCTACCTTTGAAAAATAAACAACTGAAAACATAAGAATCTGTCGCAGTGACAAAGAATACTTCCTAAAAGATCATTAAAAACCTTTACCCTTTAAAAGACAACATTATAAACAACAATACAGCCCAAACCCAGTCCTAAAAACTCAATTTTCATCACACAAAGTCATCAACATAAAGTGTCACAAATAATCGAAATTAGAATTTATTAGTGCTGCGTAGGGGTTCAATTTTGGTTCCGTGTGTAGCAATAATGCGTAAAAAACTCATCTCCGTCACCCTACCCCCCCTTTTTCGCCCCGTCTCACCCCCGGGCCCGGTGAAATATGATGTTTTCCCGTCCCGTGTGGACACGATTAGAAAATTCGTCGCGATGCGTTGTAGGCACTCAACACTGTACTGATAGTTTTCTTATGTAGGTGGGTGGTTTCATTTGAATATTACTTTCGTGTTAGGGCTCTTTTTATGAGTTGTGTGGGCTAGGGAATCAGTATAAGTATGTTATTTTTGTGGAAAATGTATTGTGTAGACAGTTATTCAAAGCGTATTTCTGAAACAAGCTCGCTTTCCTGGTTCTACTTGCATGAAAGTAACATTTTGCAAGACTCGTTGCAAGGCCAACTATGATTAATTTTTAATCTAGCCCGGTACTCCATCTGCGTGGAATTAAGTATCCTATAAAACATAGCCTATGACATTCAGCATAGAAGTACCTATAGATACATTTTAACGCAGTTAATTATCTATATCTTCTAACTGCGCTAACTTCTCGCCTTGGTGCATTAAGAAAAAGTAGGTATCAATCCCTTAATGCGTAAGATGATTTCCAAACTACATACCCACCAACCACCCAAACACCATCACTAAACACACTGCCATCTTTAGGAAAATAAACACAATATTTCCTAGTAATATGACGTCACCTATTCCTTTGCAATGCGCTAATGTAAGCATAAATCATACAGGGCTGCCCTGAGTCCAACGAAGGATCAAAGCCTATATATCAAGCTAATGCTGATATGATATGTTAAATAAATATCGACGCCAGGATATTGGGTTTGGGTAACAAATCGAAAATGAATGTGACATGTGTACAAAGTGAAATGCTTTTTGAAATATTTTCTTTGGAGAAGAGACAATGGATTTTAGTGATAGTTTAGAATGTTTTTGGTTAAGATCTAATTATGATTTAGACTTGTATCGCTAGGTAAAGGACCTCTTCTGATACAGGGACCTCTTTTTTTGATATAGACATGAAATAGGTTAGCATTAACCCTATTCTTGGCACAGTGGATTAGATACGTTGTACTTTTCGGAAATCTAGGTAGACGATGGACATATTTAAAGCAATTTTTTTTTATAAAAGCATATAATGTTTGTTAAGAATAGGGCTAACCACAATGATTGCGTTTCACGAGAAAAATAAAAAAAATCAGAATAAAAAAAGAAAACTAAAACTAAATATGAAATAAGACACATATAGTTCAACTAGATTTTTGTTTTTTTCTTCTTTTGTTGTAAATAATGGTCAAAATTGGACTTGTTTATTCCGATCAATAACGTTTACAAACAACTAGATCCGGAATTAGGTACCTGTAGGCCATACCAGTATTGGTTCCATTTATGCTAGCAGTTAATTAGGAATCATATTGTGTAATTTTCGTAGAAGTCCATTTAAAGATAAAGGAAAGAATTTCCAATATCGCACAATTTATGATTGAAAAACACGTACGAGAAAACATAGAACTGATGACATAACAAACAAGAGAACAGACAACTGAACATGTTTCATTAGAGGAAGCTTTTACAACAATACTTCAAACTTGGTACTGAAAGAGATACGCGGAGTTCTATTTACTCAGTTATAGTACCAAATCTATTTGTCTGAAGTATGACAAACTAGGTTTCTCCCGCGGGACGGTCTGGTTAAAAATTATGCGATATATTTTTGCTTGGCAAAAAGAAACTCTGATATGAAGACCTGGGTAATTGTGTAACCATTGCATAATGTGTTTGAAAGTTCATCCTTCCAATAACATAAATAACGCAATGCACATTTTATAGTTATAAAATGAAACATTAGTTGTAAGTATATTACTCTGTAAGGCTTCTGGATTAATTCCATGTCCAGAAAATTACACAATTATAGAGTCCATAGATAGTTTAACTGAAAAAGAAAGAAAAGAAAATCTTTTTGTGTTAGTACCTAGTTATTTTAATTGACTGGTGCATAACAAAAGCTTCAACGATTGAGCATAACAAAGTACGTTTAGCACACTTTGATCGTTCAGCTCCAATTCTGCTTAATTTATTAGGTATATTTTTTTCAAAAGACAGTTGTATGAAATAGTAGCTGACTCTCCTCTTAATGTAATCTTATTCTCAGTCATTTTAAAACCTGTGGGTGGCCACACAGTGTACAGGAACTCATATTTACATAGACGCGTTAGATTAACATCAGTATCATAATACTGAAGTAAGGTTATCGCTCGTCTTTGCCATTCAAGTTAGGGCTCTAAATCGTGTGCGTTAAAATAGGTTTTATAATGACAAGATAAAAAGGCGACGGCTCGCGGGCGGCGTGCTATATATTAAGCTATGACGATTATGCTTATTTAACATAATAAAATAATGACAGTGGAAGAAGTACTTTCCAATGGACGGGTTTTATGTAATTTATTAGATTACAACAGAAAGCAATGTCGTCACAAGTAATATGTCACTATTCTGTAACCTCCCCGTCCTCTCTAAGCAATTTCTAAACCCTAACTTTGCTATACCTATATCATCTCCATACTCACACACTTTAATAGTATTATTGGAAAATTGGCTCCGCGTTCCCAACTGTTGACGAAATTTTGCTATCACTACACCGCATCACAGCCAATAGGGTGTGTCGGTTCACACTATCTACAAAAGAAATTACATGTTCCTCTCTATCAGGTGGGGGGAGGGGGGTGACGTCAGAGCAACGCCTCGAATAAATGTGATGGAAATTGGAGGATTTGTTTACCCATATTCTCACACTTTTGACACTAAAAGGTAGTGCGGGCGTGTCTATGTGTGCTTGCGTAACTATTGTTTCTGTTTGCTTGTGTGCGTGACTGTATTTCGTGAAGTGTGTTTGGGGACTTTTATGATGGTTAGTTAGTAACATGTTTAGGACTCGTGCATAGTGTTCCTATTTTAGGCCAAGACGAAAAAAAAAAGAAATACATTTTCTTATGCACTATGATTATTGAACGGGTTCATCATGGCTTTTCGTGAAACCCATAATGATCAGAGAAAATGTTTACATTAGATTGAATTAGGCAGGGTTAAATTGTATAAGGAAAGGGTTATATAAATCTATTCCTATTAGTATTTTGGGATACTTACAAAAGTTAGCCAAGTTATAACGGCAAGTTTATCTCTAACCCCCAATTATGGTCGTTTATCACAATAGACATAAGTTAAATCAGATTAATTTGAAATTAATAAATGAGTGAAATCATTTAGTTCGAACCAACAAGATGCTATGGCATCAGAACATGCAGATTCTTAGTGAATTGGCAGCTTTATTTCACCAACTAATGAGTCCTCTAGGCATACTGTAGGCCTCCTTCTTTCGTTTTCATGCATCCTACAACAGGCCTCCATACTTCACTCTTAAAAGTATCTCTGTTTGTGTGTTTGTTACCTTATTACAGTAAAACCATTAAACCTACCATAATGAAATTGGACAAAGAGGTAGCTTAAGTTTTGGTATTGGTTTTGGTGTTGGTTACTTTTTGGATCCGAGACAGGTACTGGGTAAATCATTTTGCAAAGCTCTGACTCCAGGATAAATGGGTTTTTACGTCCTAGGCACTCAAGACAATAGAATTTCTTCACCATCAAAACCAATTGATATCAAAGTAAATAGTTACATCCAAATTCGACTCTTACGTCATAAGCCTATTGTAAGTTAACACCTCGACACCCGGCACCCGAAGTCGTGCTCAATTCAATTTATTTAGCGATTTTCAGAACAAAAATATTTTGGGCGAGCTATTTATCAGACTTCGGAGATCGTCGTACTACCAACACATTTATCCGTTACCTCACATACAAAACTAGAGTGCGATTACGTAATATATTCCGGTGTCGTGTGCCTCCAGCCATTTTTCTATTCGTTCCCGACTTTTGAAGGGGTGTTGGAGACGTGGTATTACTATGCCTAATTCAAACGAAATGTGTGGAATGAAAATTGTTATGTGTTAGGAGTAATCGGAGTACTTTCATCGTAGTATGATGGAATGGGGAAACAAAGGGATAGAGAAAAAGGTTTGTTTTATTCAGGTTTGTTGTGGTTAGTGGAAAAATGAAAGAAAAAGAAATTAGGTTGACAAAAAGAGGTGAATGTGAATAGAAATTAGATGCAGTCGGAAAGATTTTTACGTTCAAAAAGTTGACACTGTCATTAAGACCTAAAAAAAGATTACTGAAAAAAAAAATACTGTTCTAAATTCTAAGGATTAGGTACATAATTATGTTTTATGTTTTTGGAAAGAGTGGACTTTCGCCAAGGACCAGGACAGAAAAGGGATAAAAAACTTGCTGTCTCACAGTTCAGCAATTTTTTTTTTATCAGCAGTTCACAGTATTGCTGGTGGCTCCGGTGGCAACGGGAACTTAAGTTCGTGGGTTCGATCCTAGATAGGTTAGCACTTCTTGCAATTTATTTTAAATTACCGCTTCTCACACGTTTTAACCGCCATTTTTCAAACTTATTTATATGAATACTGAATTACTATATCATAACTATATCTGCAACATAAAGCCCATCGTACATCGAACAGATCTCTATCTACGAAAATACTAACTTACAATAAGTAATAACACCAAAAATACTATAGTATTTCCTCATAACATAAGTAATAATATCACGTAAATTTAGAAAGAAAGGACCTAATAGGGGGCCGGGCAGCAGTCCAAGCTTATCTTGGAGAGCGTAAAATTTATGTTAATGACCCCCCTTAGAAAAGGGAAGTAGCGTTAGTAGAAAAGAAAGCATATCATGATAACGTGTCCTCTTTGAATGAACGAAAGGGGGGTATTGGCGAGGCGTTCGATTTGCATTTGTTTCATTATAGGGATCAAATTGTATCGTCAAGGGAGAGAAGGGTTAGGTTCTACCCGTTTGACTTATCTTTATATTGGACAGTTGCATTGTGTCTGTAATCTTGGGTTAAATGTAGGTAACATTGATTGGGAATGTAATATAATGACGATTTTAAGGAGAGTGTCTCTGACTTTGCTATTCCTTATGCTAAACTAGCTATTGCTGTTTTTGGTCTTGGAACCTTCACGGGCTTTTCCACTAAAGTTTTATCACAATCAGATCAACGGTTTAGGAGCACAAAGAAGACAACCATATAAATATTATTTTTTACCAAATTTTATGATTGGACAAGATGATATTATTATTTAGTTTATTTGATTTGAAAAATGCTCAGAACTTTGTAATAGTACTTATGTCGCTATAGGAACGATTTAATTCTCGTCCCATTCATAATCTTTGTTTTTAATTACAGATTACTTTTGATATACCCAACTGATCTAGTGGCGATCGGTGGGGTATAACCTCACATAACCTTAGCTATCTATCGGAACATGTTAATCGTCATTTCTCCTTCTTCCCCTACCAATGTCGTCTACCACAAAGATGGGATCCTAAAAACTACAGAAGCACGCAAAAAACGTAGCTTCAAGCGGGCAATTCATTCGTTCATTCGTTCTCATATCCGGTTATCGCCGGTTTATCATACGCCCGGGGCCCAGTGTAACTCCTCCCGAGATTATTTTAAGCTTCAACCCTAAACGTTTGATTAAAGTACCATTCTTTGTTGGAATTGCCCCTTTTCTGGTCGGTATGGTTGGCAATCGAGTTATTATTGTTATGTGTCATTATGTCATTGTCTTTAATGATAGAGATGATTATTGCTGATTCTTCTGTTTTACTGAACGTTACTTTTTAACTAGAATAAGAACAGTATGAGAATTTTTAAAATCTTTAGTTAGATGCTTGGATTATTTTCATGATATTTTCAGTGGACTAATTAGCAGGTATTTAGTTGACGTATGTAGAAAGAAATATTTTGTACATATAGATAATTGAGTTAAAATAAATACTTCAACAGATTAAATAAGCTGAATGGGCTACTTTATTATCTAGTAACAACAGTTCAAGTTACATCCAAATGATAGCTACTTACAGGTATCCAGAATAAAATCAATTATCGAAATGAGACTCATTTGGCAGAAGCCAAGTCACCATTTACCAAATTATGTTCGAAAATGTTTAAGCTTTCAGATTGTTTGTACTAATACAAATCATAATTTGTTTATGCTTTTAGGCCATATCTTTGAATTATTTATTAAATACCTCTTTAATCTAAATCTGAAGACCAACAAAGCTATTCAACTTCAAAGAACACAAAACCAGAAGAAAACACAAGAAAAAACCCCATTTTAAATACAAACCCGATAAAATTAATAGCATCTCTTCGTCTGCCCTTTGAGAAGTGCAATCACGCGTGTAGAGGTTGCGTCGCTTTGTCCCATTCTCCCCTTTTCTTTTATAATTTTCTCGCCTGAGGCACAAATTCGGACCGCGGAAAAAATGCAAAGGCTTGAGAGGTTTTTCTACCTACTATGTTGCAATTTTGGGTGTCGCGAGATAGATGTGAACCTCCCCTAAGTTTGGATATACGTGAAGTGGGTTTTAAATGTTAAGGAAGGCTTTGAATATAGGGGTGTGCCTAATGAGGTTTTTTGTATATTTTTAGGTGTTTGCAAGTAATGAGTTTCTTTGAAAACGTTTTGGTGAGTTTCTTTTATGTATTGGTTGTTGTTATGGGAAAATGCTGAGTGTGTTGTCGATTTTACTCATCGGGAAAAGCCACACGGTTATTCTAATCATTCTGAGGCTCATAAGGCCTAAAATGCAATGCTGTAAGTTATTAGCCTCTTATTAGTTCATTATTTTTTTTACTATGGGCAGGACCCCGCCTACACGCTCCTAAGAGCATTGTAAGCGAATGTTAAGCACTTCTGTAATTTATTGACTCAAAATATTATAGTCCACTGCATAATTTAGTAATTTACAAGTTCTACGAATTAATAACAAAAGTTAAAATGACGAATGAGATGGAAAAACTACCCGTAATTACTAAATGGATCATAAATCCTCTCATATATGTTTTTCTCCAAAGTAACTTACCAGCCAAAAAGATTTATTTATAAAACTAAGGTTTATTAAGGTATAATGATCCCAAACGTCCCATAAAGTACAGCCATTGATTTACAGCTCCAACACATTTCAACTGAATCCATTTGCAATCCGCTCCCACAACTATTCCAAATAAAAGGAATTCCTCGTACAAAAGGGAAACCTGGGAAAAAGAAATAAAAAATATAATAATTCAAAATGGCGTCTGGCCACTTAATAACTGGCTGACACCATTGGGAAATATAATTTAATTTTTCTTTAGCGCCGCACTGTTCGTTCGTAATTCAAATGTGTATTTCTGTCCTTGTCTGGCGTTTCCTCGGTTGTGTCCCCCTCTCGCGCCCGCCCCCCTCAAACTTCCGTTTGTTCGGGCGCCCCGTGTCACCCAGTGTTCTGGACAAGAAATATTTGCGATATTGTGTATTAGATGATTTGTGTATTCGCATGTACGTGGTGGGAATTTATAGAACGTACAGTCGCGTAGAAATTGTTCGATGGTTACTCGTAGTTAATGGTACTCTCATCAAAAGTTTTTAACAAGCTCCACAGCGATGTTGTCTGTTTATTCTGCCTCTGATGTATTATTATAAGTTTGAGATACATACAAAGAGAAATTATTATGCTTCTATGCTCATGAGGAATAAAGAGTAGGTACCTATCAGAAAAGTTAGATAATCAGAATTAAAAAATTGTAAGCAGTCAAAGTGCCACCATATAAAAAGTTATTTACCAAATATGATGGATGATGTCGAGGAGCTGGATGTTCTACACAATTTTTCTCTTGTTCTCAAGTTTAAGAAATTGGACGAGTGGAGTCCAGGTAGACTTAACCAAGTTAATCGCAATATCAGTGCCATCTTCCAAGTCTACAAAAGTGCAGGTGTATGAAAACTTTGAATAATCCAACAGATGTGGCAAAGTCTGATCAGAAGTACCGCACACAAACTAGATGTCAACAGTCTTACTCACTTAAAAATAGGGTTCAAAATAGATTGCAAATTATCGACTTAATTCGACCAAAAGTTTCGAATCAGTAGTCTTTTTTTTATGAACTGAAACTGTGTTTTGGACAAAATACTGCTTGGGTTTAGAATTATCTCCTGAATCATTTAAGGTAGTAGTTATTATTTGTGAAAGATTCCAATTAGTTTTTACAGCTCATGTATTTCACTCTTTTTCTTGATTATTAAAGTAACTTGAACTAACTTGGGTTTTTTTTTTTAGGTATAATTTTGATAAGATAGAATTTTGAAAAACCAGACAAGAACGGTCGTAAGTCAGTTTGAATAAGATAATACGACAAAGTATTATATAGATAACTATTCCACCTGATATTTCGGTCTAGATTGATACTTATAGCTCACGCATTACCATAAATTACTTCCTAAAATCAGCATGCAAAGAAACCTCATGACACCTATAAAACTATACAAAAACTGTATTTACGGACGTCACCTGGAGGGCAGGTGTGAGAGTAATATTCTAATGTTGGTAAGAGCGTCCCTCCATCCATAATAATATCCCTCCCACGTCTTTTTACATAAAACTAGGTGATATATAGTTGATGGAAAATATACCTTACGTATAGATAAGTAGAACGATCTTTAAATTGAGTTAGAAGAATTTGCCCACGGATTCGCTGATGTCAGTGAGACGAAAAAGTTTTCTAAGTTTAGCATAATAGGTTTAATGGTATTTAAGTTTTTATAGTAATAGGACAAAATAAGAGTGTATTTTTGTGAAGTAATTTGTATAGTTGAGCGTGTCAACTTTTAACTTGTAAATAAATTAGATAATTATTCAACTTTCCATTGTCCAAACATTATTCCAAGCTATTTAGAGAAAAACATAACAAATTCAGTACTTACATAAAATACGAGTAATTAAACTGATTTTTAAAAACAGAATTTATTTAAACGTTAAATAACGCCATCTAGATACTTTAACTTAAACTATTTAGTTATAGCACTTCGTAGAGGGAGAATCATAAGAACTACGAGGTATTCGTAGTCGCGTAGCGCTACGTAACCATTGAAAGTGCCCGTTGAGAGCTATTGGATGTCCTACTCAGAGATGAAAAGTTCGACTATTCATTGCTAGATGGCGCTATATCCAAAAATATTACTGCTCCAGTGGGTAGTCCTAAAGAGAATTTGTAATTTATGTTTGTAATGTGTAATTTGTTATTTATGTGTCGCAAAATAACTATATCTATACTTTTACGTTTATCTGGATACAACCAAGAATAATTAGAAAAAGCAGGGTAGGTTCAGAATATCACATTACTACTTGCAAGTTCTTAACGAAGCAACCTGTTCTAAATCAAGTATTAACATTATTTAAACAATTTGTCATCCTCAAACCTCGTGTATGTATGATACGTATTACTCAAAAATAATGACTTTTATCACTAGTTATTGAGTTATTGTTCGTTTACTATTTGTTCTACTTTAGTACTGTTTGCTCGAGGTATTTACTGAACGATATAATATCTGCGGGTAATTGAACGCCTGTATGTATAACATTGTAAAATACTTAGATAGTGTTACGATTTAACGCCTAGTCAGGTACAGTCAAAATCTATATTTAAGTATACCTACTTAAATCAGTAAATACAAATACTAAAAATGCAAGCTACTATAATAAAAAAATAAAATAAAAAAACACGACTGCAAAAATTGCACATATTTGTACTTTGTTTATTCGTCAGTTTTTTTTACGACGTGTTTTATTTACAGTGTTGTATATTTTTAAAATCTACTTGTCAAATTCTAGACGATAAACATAGACACGGCCAGATTCATAAATAAAAAAAAATAATTGAGGCTGATATTAATTTACGTTTTAAACGTTTTACGGGACTAAAAACATAACTGGCGAAATGTGGGTGTACCAATGGGTACACATCTGCGTAACCCTTCGGGGATCCAGGCGTGATGTTATGTATGTTATGTTACCTGTACTTACATTAGTAGAAACATTTTATCTCTCATGATTTAGTATAATGTCAATAAGTAGGTGCAACTTATGTTTCATTATTTCATGGCAAACACTGCCTACACTAGTGTCGTGATAGTCTAGTGGTCAAAGCACCCGCCTCTCTTGCACGAGGTTGTGGGTTTGAATTCGGGCACTGATTCCACTACCAATGTTTATCAAAAGTGCAAATGTATCGACGCAAATCTCAACTACATAGCTGTAAAACTAATTTGTAATATAAAACATGTAACATTCTGTCACTTTTTTATTCTAATACCGATGAAAAGGAAAGATGAGAAAATGTGCGGAAAGCAGACAGATACCACCATCAATGTTGGTTATTATTTCCAAAAAATGTTGCAAAATAACGTCATACTAACTTTCCTAATACAAGTAAATCAAATAACTAAAATAACATACAAAGATAGGCGCGAAAAACATAACCCTTTTCTTGCAGTCGGGTAAAAAAACACAAAAACTAAAAAATAAAAATACAGTGCTTGGATGTAATTAAACCCTCTTTCTGCTTGGTGTAAATGTACCTACAAAAGTGATCACCTACCTGTAGAACGAAATCAAACATTCAGTTAGAAAAAAAAATACGCGCCGAAATGGGAACCTCCTCCTTTTTGAAGCCGGTTGAAAATAGAACTCCACACAATTGGCGCATAAACTGTAAACAGTCGCAGAACAGTTCGCTTCAGTATTTGCTGAAAGATTGAAGTCAAATCCAGTTTTATCTTTAATATCTCTTATTATTGTTAGGAGAGACGCTGATAGCATTTCTTGCTATTTGCGAGACGTATTTAACACTTGAAAGACGTTTACACGATGTTGAGAGTCAGAACCGTTATTCCCGTTTCTCCGATTTATTTTAATGTCGCGGAGTATTGCTTGTTCGGGATCATATTAGGTGTTATCATAGGAATTATTGTGTATTATAATGTTATTAATAGGAAGTATAATACGGTTGCTGGATTCCTGTTTGGTGGGAAGAATATGTCTGTTATATCTATTACTTTGGCCCTTATTGCGAGGTAAGTTATTTGTTTCATTATTCTCTTATCGTATAAAACGTGCCACAAAAGATGAGACTTGACAAGCGTCTATAATGAAGGGCTTACGCAGGTATGGATGTAAGAAATAGTTATTCGAAATTTGTGTACCTTTTTAGGAATATTTCGATGACATTCATAACATAACATAACATCACGCCTGTTATCCCCGAAGGGTTAGGCAGAGGTGTACCCATGAGTACACCCACATTTCGCCAGTTATGTTTAAGTCCCATGTAATAGGGGGCGAGCCTATTGCCATCAACCGGGCACAAATCCAGACTCCGAGGCTGCTACTGAGAAATTCCTGATGGAAAAACCCAATAACACTTTGCCCGACCTGGGAATCGAACCCAAGACCTCGTGCTCAGCAGTCGCGCTTTGCGACCACTAGACCAACGAGGCAGTCAATATAAAAAATCATATAAAATTAAAATCATATTAAAATTCTTAACAATATTATAATATTTACTACGAAATAATAAAGTTTGTATGGTGTGTCAAGCCTCATCTTTCGAGACGCGTACTGTACCCGTAGATTCAACATGATTGATGTAAGCTTTTAAAGAGTACCTATTCATGGAGATTCCTGCTATTGCCTCACCATGGAAAACTAACTGTTTGAAACGAGCATCTAACTTCATATTTCTTTACTTGTTCCTATGAGTTCACCCTTTATCTGTTATAATAAGTCTAGTGTATTCATTAATGATGGATTTAAATTTAACTTGTAAAAGAAATATGAGTATAACTCTCGACAGAAGTGAAAATTTAACATCTCCTTAGCATGTTAGTGATGCGAACCCGTAAGTTTTGCCCCTAGCAAACTCTAAAGAAGTTTTCACTTCAAATAAAGTAACAATAGATACCTAGATTATTTATTTTATTTTAACTTAAACAAATAAAGTAACAATAGATACCCAGATAATTTATTTTATTTTAACTTAAGTCTTACACATCATCATTATGGTGCAAAATCAGTTGTCAGAACGACATGCGTAACAAACAAAGCATACCAACAACTTTACATTACGTATATCAAAATAAAAACGTTAATGAATGAGTGACGCTCAAGTCTTATCTGGTTCTAACAACATTTACCTATTACAACAGACTACAATGGATAGTGTGGATTACTACTCAAATGAACAATGTTATCGCATCTCGTGCATGTGACTTTCCACTATTCTATTGTATTTACATCTTCTTGTTGCTATAATGTCCCTTCTCATCTTTTCAACATCATTCTCCGAACGAAGCTCTATTTATTTAAGGGCCATTTTGAAATTACGTATTTGACATGAAACTGACTATCTACAAGCCTAGATATTAATACCCTTAACCTATTTTATTTACTAATGGTTTAAATACGAAAGTTTTGATGGATGGATGTTCAATCACGTTAGAACGGCTACACGGACTTGGATGAAGATACAGAGGCGCTAGCGTTTTTTTTTTTTTTTAATCCATGTTATCACCTCATTTACTTTTCTTGTTTATGTAAACTATGCAAAAATATTCACCTTTCTACGATACACGTCAATATGCATGTAATACTAGTAACAAGCAAAGCAAAGTGATCCATGCAGATTATAAGTAAAGTTTGTTTATTTTTATGGCTTTTTCAATATGTAATAGGTATCTAATGTCTGGAAGACTTGGTCCGATTACAAGAATTATTTTACAGATAGAAAGCGACACTATTGCAAAGATTATAGGGTATTATTTATGGTATTTGATTTCCACGCGGACGAATTCGCGAGCAGAAGCTAGTGTAAAATAATTTACTACACAGCACATACAACCATGTTTAAAAAAAAATTGCCTTTATACCAAAAGGCTTCTTCAAATGTGCATCATTACATGACTGCCCCAAAAAAGAAGTGTTATGTGTTTAGGGTTAATTTATGTATGTATGTATGGGCTATGGGGTATCGTTACAATCCTTGCATCGTTGCGAGTAACATAGAAAAAAAATGAAAAAGAATCCCGTGTGGTCACTTTAAAACGTAAATTAATATTAGCCTCAGTTTTTTTTTTATGTATCTGGTCGTGTCTATGTTTATCGTCTAGAAATTTGACAAGTAGGTTTAATAAATATATAACACTTTAAATACGTCGTAAAAAATAACTGATCAGTAAACAAAATACAAAGTACAATGTGCAATTTATGCATTCGTGTTTTTTTTTTTTTAATTATAGTAGCTTGTTTTAATTACCTACTTCCTCAATTTTTTCCAGTCACTTGACAAGTATCACTCTGCTTGGCGTTCCCGTAGAGATCTATCTCAGAGGCACGCAGTACTGGGCATCAGCTCTCTCCCTCGTCGTCGTCACATTCCTCACAGCTGTCATTTATTTACCTGGTAATTATTATCACTGCTGTCATTTACTTAAGGTTTGGTTATGCAGTAATTATTTTACAAACATTTAAATCGTTCATGTAAGTTTCGTGAAGGGCGATAAAAAATTTTCGTTATCCTGTTTTGACTTTGTTTGGATTTCGTAGTTGGTGGTCGTAGTGGTCGTAAAGTGCGACTGCTAAGCATGAGGGTTCGATTCCCAAGTTAGGCAAAGTGTTATTGGGTTTACTAGCAGCCTCGGAGTCTGGATTTGTGCCCGGTTGATGGCAATAGGCTCGCCCCCTACGACATATGTAGGACTTAAACATAACTGGCGAAATGTGGGTATACTATTGGGTTTACCTCTGCCTAACTTTTCGGGGATTATAATTGAAAATCTGACATTTATTATGACAGAATCAAATATCACATTTGATATGACAAAACTTATGACCCGACTATGTATAGATTATAGATCCAATATCATAGTAACGCCCTTTTTTGCAGTGTTCCACAAACTACAGCTGTCGTCAAGCTTCGAATATTTAGAGATAAGGTTCTCAACACACACACGGACAATAGCTGCGGTGCTGTTCGTCGTCAGCAAGCTGATGCTGCTGCCTATTGTGCCTTATGTCCCGCTCATGGCTTTCAGATTAGGTAAGTAGTTTTTACTTTACTTTTATCAAATGATTAGATGAAGATTATTTTGTTGAGCAAGAAATTAGATTCATGTATTATACTCCCGAAAAGAGTCAAAAGGGAAAAATACCATCGTCAATAAGAGTGACAGTGTTCTCCACAATATTAGGTATGCTAATAAACAATAGAGTACTAATGACTCTTCGAAAAGTAACGTCGATATGTCTGGGTATTAATAAATCGCTACTAAATTCATTTCAGGTTTAAAATACATAGAAACTTCGATATTACAAAGCTGAAAAACATTTGAAATTATTTGTCGTACCAAACAATAATTTTGTATAATGGGGTTTATTTGTTACTAGCGAAAGTTATATGGGATTTATAAAGATTAATTTGATAAATCGAGGAAATCGTTATATTAAGATTGTACCAGTTCGAACCGAATCATACCGGTTCGAACCAATTATCAAAAAAAGACTTACCTATTATTTTATCTACTCTGTTTGCATTATTTTCAGTAACTAATCCTATAGCGGGGCGAGTAACCGCTGTTTTATGCGTCGTATGCGCAACTTTCAGCGCAGTCGGTGGACTTCGAGCAATAGTATCTATTGGTATCATGACGACATTCTTGGCCTTGGCTGGTACTGCCTTGCCAAGTGGTTTAGCACTGTTACCAATGGGATTTAAGAGGATGTGGGAAATCGCTAGTCATGGTGGAAGATTAGTTTTATATGAGTAAGTTATTTTTGTATGTCTATTTTTCGAAGATAATGGGACCTATACCTAACTGGCAAAATGTGGGTGTACTGGATACACGTCTGCCTAGACCTTAGGTATTACAGGCTTCATGTTATGAGATGTTATGTTATCCTTCCAAGACCACCTTTTGTTTATTTTAGCTTTTTTCGAATTTAACGGCATAATTAGAATCATCTTTAAAAATAAGAATAACTAAGTCTAGAAAGAAAAATATTCAGCGAATTGAAACACCACATTTGAGATTTTATTTCGATTCCGTTCTAAACGAGAAACAGGAGTTTTAAAAATAGAACAAACCTAAAATCACGGCCAGAGTATAAATCCAATACTTGTAAACGAAGCTTCAAACACCAAAGAAAATTAAAGGCAGGAAATCAATAAATTGCAGACGGAAAGCCATAACCTTGATACAGTAAAGGAAGAAGCTGACAAACGTTGTTATATTAGGTTATGTTAAGAAACACTGAACAAAATCATAATATCTAATCATAAGAACTCATAAGAAAGAATCATAAGAATAAAAATCATAAGAACATAAATCATATCTAATAATGAATCATAATTTCGTAGTAGTCTGTTATGTATAACGAATTATGGGGTGGGGGGTTAAGGATTGGGGATTTAATTAGGCTTTTTATCCCAATGGGATATATATAAGGATAACAGCCCCAAGACTGCCTCATTGGTCTAGTGGTCGCAAAGCACGACTGCTGAGCATGAGGTCTTGGGTTCGATTCCCAGGTCGGGCAAAGTGTTATTGGGTTTTTCCATCAGGAATTTCTCAGTAGCAGCTCGGAGTCTGGATTTGTGCCCGGTTGATGGCAATAGGCTCGCCCCCTATTACATGGGACGTAAACATAACTGGCGAAATGTGGGTGTACTAATGGGTACACCTCTGCCTAACCCTTCGGGATTACAGGCGTGATGTTATGTTATGTAACAGCCCCAAGAAAGTTGGTTAAAAAAACCACATTTCTGTATCTATAGCATAACTCAAAAACATATAAAAATATTTTAAGTGTAACATTTCATAATTATCTTTGTCCATACTGACTATGCACCAATCTCCATGCACCCATGCAATTTTCACCTGTGTTACATTGACAAAATGCTTATTAAATTCTAACTTACATTTCAGTCCAGATCCAGAATTAGCCCACCACACATCGTTCTTCGCTGTAACCCTAGCTTTATCAACAAACTGGCTATGGAAGATAGCCCTAAGCCAGTCTACTTTACAGAAACTTCTGGCAGTACCAACAATAAGCCAGGCTAGACTCTGCCTGACTATATCATGCGTTGGAGTGATACTAATGAAGCTGTTGTCTTGCTTTCTTGGATTGGCTTTGTATGCGTGGTACGCTGGATGTGACCCGTTACTTACAGGGCAGATAAAGAAACATGAGCAGGTAACACTCAAAAATCATGATGTTTTAGTGTCCAGATATAGTCTATATTGTGTAATAGATATGACTATTGTGTATTGGCATAAATATAAAGGAAAACTTCTTGAGGAAACTTGGACTTATAATTAATATGTATGAGTTTAAAATTGCAAATAATTCGTCTTGAGCAAGCGTGCTGATCAATGCTCTTTCTCTGTGTGAGAAGAGGCCTTTGCCCTGCAGTAGGATGCAAGAATAGTCAACCTATAAGTATATACTTTTTAACAGATATGAAATTTCTTTTAGCCTTAATTTGCATCTGCAAAAGAAAAAAGGACTTTGATCAACCAAGAATAGAGTTTTCATGACAAACTTTTCTGTTGCAGCTCGTCCCACATTTCCTCAACAATTTATCTCTAATGTTTCCGGGCATATGCGGCATTTTCATAATCTCAATATTCAGCGCAACTACTGGGTGAGACACATGAATAATATTTATATTATAACTATCCCTATTCGTTCGTCTATAAAGTTTATATTAGTTTACCGTTTAGATGTTACTTGTTACAGCTGCATAGCTTCATTGATAAATTCAATTGCTGGAGTTCTTTTTGAAGAATTTATAAGGCCGTGGATGCCTCAAAGCACTAATGAAAGTGCCTGTTGTAGGATTATGAAGGTAAGTAAGGGTGATTTTTATCATATTAGATCCCCTTCTTAACTCTTTCATGCAACTTGCTTGCATATACCTATAAATACACCTTACATTTTTCAAAATTCTGCTCGGCAAGACCTGCCTGCAGTTTTGGCTAGGTTCATCCAATGTCTCCTGTATGACACAACTCTCTAGATGCTCAATGCTTTGAAAGTTTAGGCGCTTACGGCAACTAAAATGTTGATCCTGCTGATCTTGATCCTTATAATGAAACTTCTTGACTTATTGACTCCTTTGACCTTTCTTATCATTCTATAAAACTTTATTTATCATTCCAGTGTCTTTGCGTGTTGGTCGGTATATACTGTGGATCAGTGGTATGGTTTGCAAAGGAACTAGATCGTCTGCAGCACGTCGCTTCAGGAGTGACTGGAGTCACAGCTGGAACCCTACTCGGGTTGTTCACTCTCGGTATTGTGTGCTCAAGAGCTAATTGTTCTGTAAGTAATATTCATTTTTTTATATCAATAAATAAAAGGAGTAAAAATTACAGCTCACGAAAACGAAAGTCATATTTTGTTGTTCTCATCGTAACGTTCTTTTGTTTTTGTTCTGGCCTAGACTTGAGAATATTCTGATTACGAAGATAATGAACGTCATTTTTTTAAGAAACTTTGTTTTAACTAAACTTGTAAATACCATTGTACTGTTGCATGCATCCTTTGGCAGATTATTTTTTGTGCGTTATATTGCACGTTACCATAAACTGTGTTTATATAACACCAAAGAAAAGGTGTCCTAGTAAGAAAATTTGCTCTAAACTAATTTTTGTGGGCAGTATGCGTAGTTGATGAATATTTATGTGTGCTGTTACACCCCATATAATTTATTAAAGCCATCTATCGACTTCTGCCTGGACTAGTTACGAAAGTTCCTACACAGTGCCCTGAAATAACCCTTGCAGTATACGACCTTTGCGTGCTTTGTACTCGATGTCTCTCGTCCATCTCAATTTCATTAGTACACTTTACTGATCACAGAGGGCTCTACCTCAAATAGTTATCCATCTGTAAGCATAGATGGCGTTGTTCGACACAAATGAAACTCACTTCGATTTTAGATATTTTATTGAAAAATTCAAGTTACTTTTCTAGAAATTCAAATTTTATTTCAGGGTGCCTTAAGTGGTTGTTTATTAAGTCTGATACTCTGCGGTTGGTTGCTCATCGGTGCAGAAAATGCTCTCGCCACTGGAGCATTGACCTTTCAGGGTAAACCACTTGCCACTTCAGGTTGCGGGAAAGCTAATTACACCCATGTACTGGCCAATATTAGCACAGTACTTCCTAACGCTGCGTAAGTATTAAAATTTTATAGATGAGATTTTATTTTAAATAAATAATTTGTTTTAGACCATTGTACCTTGTAACTTCTAGAACATTATTAAATTATGTAAGTAAATTAAATTACATTATTCATTGATATAGTTTCACTACTAAACCACAAAATCTTTTTGCAACATGCGATTTAGGATTCGCTAAATTAGTCTGAATAAACAAATTATATATGGGTTAATGAATATAAGTCCAGGTACCTTTAGCTGAACTTATATTTTATTTATTTTTGTGTTTTATTTTATTCATTTTTTTTTGTGTTTGTGTATGTATATAGTTTGTTCCGCAACCCTGGGTATAAGGATACCCAGGGTTGCGGATTTTATTCGAATGAGTTATTGCGGCCATGGAACATAAAAGGCATTAGGAGGAACACGGATAGGTTTTAGTCAATCAGAGTCTGACACTCCCTTCCACTCCACCCACAGCGAAAGAAGACATTTAATGATTTCCCATCTTAAAAAAAAGGACCTTTTACCCCCTCTTGGGCAGTCAGCTATGCTACGATATTGCTGACGGGTTAACATTTTAACCACAGCAAAAGAGTATAAACTCGTATCTATATGAGAAAAGAAGCTTATTATAAAAGTTACAGCCCCAATTAGGCAGTGAAATAAAAACCATATCAGCGACTTTACGACGCGTTTTTATTATAACCGACTTCACACTCGGTTTGAGGTACAGTCGACTACATGTCTATGCTAAAAGTAACAGCGCCTTTACTTCGTTGCATTAAGGATCGTTTTAGTAGATCAAGTGTGGTTGACTGTACTAAGGAGAACTTTTAATCTTCGCCTGTAAGTTGGATGCGAGCTGACTCACATTTATTCCCGCCTTATTAAAACTTTAACCATATTACTATTACTCGATTCCCTGTTCTTTTATAACTTTTCTCCGTGCAAGTACTTCTTTTTTTTAACGCGTGCCTTGGTCTTTTCATGAATAAGGAAGTTTTTCTTTTCTTTATAAACTATTGTTTGTAAACTGTAAAAAAATGGTTGGTAAATTCGATTTAAGTGGTTTATTTTAGTATACTTGAACAATTTTTAAAAACACAAAACGTAACATCACCTCTGTAATCCCCGAAGGGTAAGGCAGAGGTGTACTCATTAGTAGGTATGCCCACATTTCGTTAGTTATGTTTAAGTCCAATGTAATAGGGGGCGAGCCTATTGCCATTAACCGGACACAAATTCGGACTCCGAGGCTGATACTGAGAAATTCCTAACGAAAGAAACCATGAACAGTTTACCCAACGTGGGAAGCAGTCGCGCTTTACGACCACGAGATCAACGAGGCAGTTTATTTATTTTTTTATAGAATACAATATTCTAATATTCTTCTTTACAGTAACCAGTTTCCAACGAAGCCACTGCAATCACTGTTCCGAATCTCCTTCACATATTGTCCGTTCGCCGGAGCTGTCTCAGTACTCCTGATTGGTATCCTAATGAGTTATCTCACGGGAAAATCCAAGTCTGAATCAATGAATCCAGATCTATTCTGCCCATTAACGCAGAGTATTCTACACAAGTCAATGATTAGGAGTCCCACAGCGTCTTTGGAAGCAAGACCGAATACGCAAGAAGTGTATGTGGCGTTGGATGAAGCTTTAAAACATTTGAAAGAAGTTATTGATCGATAAATAAATGATGGAAAGTAATTTTTGGTTTTATTCTAAACTAGTTATTACCCGCGACTTTGTTCGCGTAAAAGTCGGTTATTGTAGACGCCGACGAAGTACAAAAAAAATGCCTATGATCTTTTTCGGGGTTCAAACTTACCACGTACCGAAGTTCATAAAAATCGGTTCAGTGGTTTAGACATGGAAGCGTAACAGACAGAGAGACACAGATACTGTCGCATTTATAATGTTAAGTATAGATAGCACTCATGGATAAAGTAAATTCCTATTAGCGGATAGAATTTTCAGAATCGGATCAGTACTTCCCAAGATGAACGCGTTCAAACCAAAAAGCAAACAAACTTAAATATTTTAATTAGACTAGCTTTTGCCTCTGTCTTCGACAAACAAACTTCGTCGACAAAGTAGCTGATTTAAAAGTAGCTAACCAGATCTCGAGCTATCTACGTATATGTATGTATATAGGTGCTACGATCGGTTCAGCGGTTTTTCCGTCATGAGGCAGACAGACAGAGTCACTCAATACTCAATATCTTTATTGCAAATCATATATGTGTGGGGCAACGCTTTTTTAAAATGTAAAGTTATGAAAAATGACGTCGAATAATAACATAACATAACATCAAGCCTGTTATCCCCGAAGGGTTAGGCAGAGGTGTACCCAATAGTACACCCACATTTCGCCAGTTATGTTTTTAGTCCCATGTAGGGGGCGAGCCTATTGAATCGAATAATTATACCTAATTATGTTTACCCAGAATATATGTTTACAAAAATATTTTTTAATGACAGGGAAAATGAAAATCAGTAAGGAGGCAGAAATAATTACTATTTATCTTACTTCAAATTACATGTAATAGATAAAAGTTAACATCAAACGAACGTTAGGATCGATACACATGTTAAAGAAATGTGATACTCAGACATATAAAATACACAGAGGGTGTTTAATAAAAGGACCAACAAAACTTTTTCAAGGGCTGGAGGAGTCACTTGCCAGTGTTCACCCGAGAACACAATCATGCCTTTTTTTGTACGCGGTGGAAATTCTCATGGACTTCCTCCCTAATGGGAGTAACGGTGGGGCATGCCGGACTCTTACCAACTAAAACCACCGCAGTGTTCCTATGCCTGAGCTGTCAGCACAGGGACGGGGACCCAACAGGTCCAAACGTCTGCCTGGGTTGCGGGACGACTTAGCAGGATACCGTGGCCCCGGAACGTAAAGGGCAACAGAAGGAACAGGGTGGTTTTTTAGGCAGTAAAGGTCTGACAGTCCCTTCCGCTCCGCCCAGGGCGGACGGACTCATTTGATGATTTTTACCACCTTAAAAAAAGTGTTCCTATGCCCATAGCCGGAATTCGCAAACGCAATCATCGCTCCCCCGGTAGAAAAACACATGTCGGACCGTTTACGCCTTATGGTATTTCGTGCAAACTTTCAAGTACTTAGCTTTCGGAATTAATTAACCGATTTTCATGAAACTTCGTACACATAAGCAGGATACATAGGTCTAAAAAGTAATCCATTTATTTACAACGGATAAACCATTAACCCCTAATCAATTTGACAACGTGGTAACTAATATAAAATGAAATAAAAATACAATGTGCTAATACATACATGGACATTACATGGGACTAAAAACATAACTGGTGAAATGTGGGTGTACTAATGGGTACACCTCTGCCTAACCCTTCGGGGATTACAGGCGTGATGTTATGTATGTTATGCAATGTGATAATAGTAAGTACTTCTTAAGTCTAAAAATGACCCTTGAAATCTGACACTAGGGTGTATGGGGTCGTAAGACCTCACACGATAAAAGAAAGAAAAGTCTAAAAATATTTGAAAGGTATAAAAATCGTCAATAAATTCAATAGAAATGAAAAAAAAAGCAATTTTGATTTAGCAAACGACCGCCATAATTAAAATCTATATTTTCAAATAATGTGTCAGTTCTTATACCAAACACCCTAAATACATACATTTCTCAAATAAAAGTAATTGTAACAAAAGACGATCAAAGGCCTAATGGCAACAATTTGCTATATAAAATGTTGAATTTCGCCAAAACCCTTCAAAGACACGTTCGATTAATGGTTGAAGTGGGAATGTGATTTCATGTTCGATTGCTTTGCCATTACTTTTCATTATTCATGATGTTTCAATGACATATTGAATGTAATAATAATAATATATCAAAGTGATTTTTTTAAATTTCCATAATGGATTTTGTGATTATTTGTTGGCAGATTATGAGGTTTTGATAGTAGTCTATTTAATCTAACTAGATTCCGCCCGTGGCATTGCTCTCGTAAAAAGTAACTTTCCGGCACGTATAAAGTACCTACCATTACCGAAATAAAAAGTATCCTATGTGATAATCCAGGAAATGGTCTATGTGCTAATTATCATCCAAATCTGTTCAACGGTTTACGTGTGATTGAGTAACAAACATCTAAACAGCTACACAAACTTTTACAGATCCTAGTAGGATTCTATCCTTTTCATAGGTTAATCAAAATAAAATGAAAAACATCTAAAAAACACAATACGAAAAACAAAAACAAACATAAACGATAAACATCTAATTCTAATATACATCAATATAGGTACCAGAACCTTTTACGCCCACTTGCACCAAAAACTGATCTCCAAGTTAATTGTTTACACGAGATTAAATATTGACAAAATGTTAGTAATTATTATTAGGAACTAACTCGGAGTCAAGAGATAATTTAATCCTAGCTAGCGCAAACGGGCTTCATTCCTACAACCATATCATGAGCTATTTGCAACGTCACCCACAAAGCAAGTTCTGTCTCTTCACAGCCGCAGACAATGTTTTCTAAGAGACAAAGGGAAAAACATGCACGGTAGAGGTGCGTGCCGCGTTTAGACATGCCACATTAATTCCTAGACCGCAACTCAGACTGAGAGCCTACTGTCTCGAGTACTTCACTCATTAACAAAACGGCTCAACTCCACCAGAAATGTTAAGGGATTTTCAAATCTTAGCAGCTTAGAATAAAGGCTGCAATGGAATACGTTTTAAGGAAAGCATGTACCTTTTATGAGACTCATTTGTTACTTTTTAGACTAGAAAATTGAGAGTGCCTTCGAGTGACTCCTAAAAGAAAACGTATGTAACAGTAATGAAGAACGATTTTTTATGTTCAACTCGTGTCGCAATTTGTACTTGTCTTTGAAGATTTTTTGTTGGTTTTTAAAGACATTTGACGTTAAACTTAAAATAGTTTCATAGCACAAAACAATAAGATTTTAAGCGGTTTTCCAGAATATGAAACTGTATGAAGAACGAATACAAGTTACAAATATTCTTTTGACTAGATACCTAATAGTGAATCTATGTCTGATTTTTTTGTGACGCATAAGTGTCCTCTCTTTCCTGAGTTTGCGGTTTTGATACCGAGCAAGTATCAATGTGATTTTTTCACTACATAAACATGTATACATTCTAAGTTTATATGTATTATTGGACATCACTGACATCGTGAAAGAAACCATCGTAAGGAAATCTAAACTTATACCTAATTCATAAAAGCCTAAAATCGCCAATCTGCCTTGAGCAAGCGTGGTGATCAAAGCTCGCGCCCCTTCTGTATGAGCATAAGCTTTTGTTCAACAGTGAGACGACAACAGGCCGGTAACGTATTAGTATTTTTTTTCCTTCGGTTGGTCTAAGTCAAAGTCAAAACATTTATTTCAATTAAACCATTTATAGGCACTTTTAAATTGTCAAGGAGTCGGTTAGTTAATCAGAAAGTTTAAGTTAGTTGCTCGTTCCAGTTAATTTTAAGTTAGGTACTTACCTCTTTAAGACATACCTACATATTACAGAAGTTTAAAACCAATGTTTACAGCTTCCATTAGATAGGCTCTCCATACTACGGTACCTAATATACCAAGGTTCTTGAAAATGCAAAGTACATACCTACATTAAGCCTACATGACGATGATACGACTATATCGCATTACAGTGAGGGATCGAAGCGGCTAGACACATACGTCACTCCGGTGTGCCCGCGAATTAATGTCCCATGCCACTGCAGCCACCATAAAAGGCTTACCGCAGTGCTAATCGGCTGACCATTATTATTTATGAATTATTACGAATACAGAACACCCTATCGTTCTACCATGGTACGTAAAGCTCGTGATGTATGGCTTTTGTAGGTATTGTATTGGATTTTTATTGGATATAACGGATGGAAGTGATATCGTACTAAAAAAAATTACCAAGGATTCAGTATGAATTAGTACCATGAATCTAAACTTGCGAGGAATAACAATAATAAGTTTATTTCAGCGTTCAGTCCATAGTATTGAAGTCTAAATTTTTCATCGGCTATTCAAAAAGCAAGAATGCTGTTTTATATAACAGTGCAACACTTATGCAGTCAAAAAGAAATGCCTATACATTTTGACTGCATAAGTAATCTATCAAAGATTTTTTTTTTAATTTATTTATTTAACTTTAGATAAGCACATGTTAAAATACACTGTACAAAAGCGGACTTAATACCTTAGGACTTAATGTTTTCTTACTAAGGTAATCGTCCCATATTGATAAAGCTATAGTTGGGAACGAGTTTGTAAAATGGACTTCACTTTTTCTAATTTGACATTGGCAATTGTGTACTTCCTTATCAATAGCAATTCAATATCCATCCATAACCCAGTAACAGCAAATAATAAGTCACTATGGGTCGAAATAATGGATTGCTATGGGATTTCTTTGTTTTTTATCCTGCTCTTGTGTCGGTATTTTAAAAATGAATATTAGAACTACATTGAAAGCATATTTTTTCTTTCTTTTTATTTTTTTTCTGTAGCAGCCTTCAATTCTGAATTTTTGCTCGATTGATGGCAATAGGCTCGCCCCCTATTATAAAACATAACTGGTGAAATGTAGTTGTACTAATGGTTACACCTGCCTAACCCTTCGGGAATTACAGGCGTGTTGTTTTGTTACGTATATTTTCCTGAAAACATATGTTTTTCTGAAGGTACATATTTTCCTGAAAGCATATGTTTACCTGTCCAATTTAGATACATTAGTCTTATAATTTTTTTGCTGTTTTATTCAGCAGGATAAATTAAAACACGTGTATAAAAATCTTTGACTTATCCAATTTTAGGGGTCGGTTGGCGCAGTTGGGCAGCCGGTTGGGTTCGCTGCTGCTTGCTACGTGCCCGTGGCTAAGTACGAACAGCCGCACGGGTCGATCCATCTGGTTAAGCTACGCTTACCAGCGTCGGTCCGTAGATGGGTGACCATCTTCCATGGAGACTCCACCGTGCCACGGAAAGCGCGTTAAGCCATTGGAACTGGCTATCGTACGTAGATCATTGACAGTCGTTACGGGTGGTCAGAAGTCCGAAAGCCTGCGAATAGTTTTACCAAGGCGTATCGTATTACCCAGTTACTAGGTTGTGGAGGTCAGGTAGGCAGTCGCTCCATGTAAAATAGTACCTGTCGTATTCAGCTGCATCCGGTTAGACTGAAAGCCGACCCCAACATAGTTGGGAAAAGTCAAGGCAGATGAGTTGTTTCGGGTCTAGTAAGTTGTATATGTGAGTTTAAATGATTGAAAACGCAATCCCAATTCAGGAGAAATTCCTACTGTGTGGATCGCCCGGAGGACACGGTGGAGCATACGGTGCAGGACTGCCCCGCTTGGGCAGAGCACCGCCGTGTCCTCACGGAGGCGATAGGCGGCGGCGACCTCTCGCGTCCGGACCTGGTTCAGGCCATGCTCCGGGGCGAGAGGGAATGGGATGCAGTCACCTCCTTCTGCGAAGCTGTAATGCTAGCGAAGGAGGAGGCGGGCCGCGTGAGGGAGAGAACCACCTCACGCCCCAGCCGCCGCGGGAGACGCCCAGGGCGTCGGACGTCGCGAGGCGACATCCGGCCACCGTAGGCGCGGGCTTGCGGACGGCGAGTAATGGGTAGCTCGCCGTCCGATCAAGGACCAGGCCCGGGTCGACGGCGCGTTCTGTTCGCGCGCGCCTCAAAGAGCTGTCAGCACAGGGACGGGGCCCCCAACGGGGCCAACGCCTGCCGGGGTTGCGGGACGTCTTAACAGGATACCGTGGCCCCGGAACGTAAAGGGCAACAGAAGGAACAGGGTGGTTTTTTAGTCAGTAAAAGTCTGACAGTCCCTTCCGCCCCACCCAGGGCGGAAGGAGTCATTTGATGATTTTTACCACCTCAAAAAAAAAAAAAAAAAAAAAAAAAGGAGAAATTCCTAGTCTGAAACAATGTTTTTTTAAAAAGCTAAAGGAAATAAAGAAAGAGACTTCTCAATGTTCTTATAAGTGGCAAAAAAATAAAAAGCAATAAAAATACATTCATATTTTATGTACAAAAGGAAAAAAGGAGACTTTTATAATAAAACTCGACAAAGTTAATAATCAACAATGTTCCTTAAACGAGCCGAGTGTTAGACACTCGACGCAGAAAATTGAAACACGAATACAAAAGGAAGTCGACAAAATTAGCCCCGAGTCACTTCTAAACACTGCCGAGTTCTCACGTCTGCTGGCACTTTTTTACTTATTTTGACGGATAAAATGCCATTTACGAAATAACCTTTAAAAGCGACGATTCCACGGTACTTTAAAGTGCCTAAGAGAGTAATTGGGCATATCAACCGTATAAATTCTGCACAGTATTTGCATAAAATTTTACTGCGATGAAAGCTGTGTTTGGTCTATTTCGTTTTAATGTTGTGTTTTACGGGAAACTGAGCGTTAGATAAGTGGTTTTAGGTATTACAGTTGTGTGAAAGTTTGAGGCGTTTTCGTCGTGATTAAAATGTATGAGCTACGCGTGGTTTACACGAGTTAGTCTTGTAAGAAATCAATTTGGTAACTGATAGCTGTGCTTATATTTTTATGATGGCTCTTAAATTAATTTATGACTAATTACTGCGGGTTTAGGTTTGCTTTGGAATTGACAAGCATCTCTATCGGGAAAGATTTCACAAATGCAATCTTATCACGAATTTTACCTACTTTTGCCGTTTTTATGACGAAAAAACATCATGAAAACGGCAATTTTATTTGACCAAGATACGTTAGCTTAGCTTGAAGTCTTAGTATTACTATTTTTTTGTATGACAAAAGTACGATGACGACACATTTTGCGGGTCTAAAAAAGACAATAAAGCCGAAACTTCCAAGCAATACCTAGGATATTGTGATAAAGTTTTTTGTGAAGGTCAAAGTTCCAACATTTTTGTATGAAAATAAGTATAGAATGTTAAACAAAACTTGAAAGAAATTGACCACAGTAAATTGTGTTATTTCACACCAATATAAAAAAGCTGTTTAATTTAACATAACATAACATCACGCCTGTGATCCTCGAAGGGTTAGGCAGTGTGCCCATTAGTATACCCACATTTCGCCAGTTATGTTTAAGTACCATGTAATAGGGGGCGTACCTATTGCCCTTAACCGTGCACAAATCCAGACTCCGAGGCTACTTCTGAGGCATTCCTGAAGGAAAAACCCAATAACACTTTGTCTGACCTGGGAATGGAACCCAAGATCTTATGCTCAGCAGTCGTGCTTTGCGACCACTAGACCAACGAGGCAGTCTGTTTAATTGAACTTATTTTGATAGGTAGTATGCAAAGTTAAGGCTATGTAATATGTCTTTGTACACCTCGTAGAAATCTTCAAGAAACTTATCTAGACAATAATAACAAACTTAACAATAATGATATCAACATCAAATAAAATTCATTGTAAGAAAAACCAAGTATAAAATAAATTAGATTTCGAAAGCAAACATATCGGACAGAGGTCCTTTAAGATAGAATATCGAGAAGGACACAGCTAACTAAATCAATTACTAGGATCAATTCAATTCCTTTAGTCTCGCGAAACGAATCCCGTCCGAATGGAAGCTTTTCAGGGGAAAACTTTTCAGAAGGTTTTCTTTCACGAATATTCTGTTTGGTTTACAGAAATAATTAGTTTTGAAGGTTGTTAAATTCTTTGTGAGTTTGTCGAAATATGATTTGGGTTTGGTGAAAAATTTAATCCAGTTTGTTAATCAATTACACCTCAACGGCTGAACGGATCTAAATAAAATTAAGCATACAGATAGATGGATTATATTGTAAAATGACTTACATCTTTATTGTTATTATTATTTTATTGTATTATAATATATTCATCTTCATTGTATGAATGGAAAAGCAATAAGAATATTGTTACCAGGATTTCGTAAAAACCTAATTAAAAAGAATGTCCGTGGAGTTTCTTGCTGGTTCTTCTCCATAGAGGCCTACCTCCGTTTTAAAACGAGCAACTATAGTCTTTAACTTTCTGACTAACTAACCGACTCTTTGACGATACAAATGTGCCTGTAAGTGGTCTAACTGAAGTTTTGGCTTTGATTTTGACTTTAATATTCTCTCTAATAGAATACGTTTAATTTCCTTTAAATAATTTCTAAGCGGTAAGTTATTTACAATAAAATACCTATTTTTGAACTTTATGAAAAGGCACTCTATCCAAACGCCCACTGGAAATATAAACAAAACAAAATGAATGACGTATAGATAAATAGGTTCTCAAACGCCAGTGGGTAGTCTCAGAAATACTGCTTCAGTTTTACTTAAGTTATCTAATTTGCCGACGTCAAAGGCTGTAAGAAGCCTTGAACATTTTTACGTGAAATTTTATGAATAACTAGCTTCTGAATAGGTGCAAAAATAACTTTCCAATTTTAGTAAAAGTACCATAAAGTTTTTAATATAATACTAAAGTTAAGTAGTCTTATAGAAAGTGCAGTCATATCAAATTGAAAAAGCCGGCCAAGTGCGAGTTGGTCTCACACAAGAAGTGTTCCGTACCACCATGCAATATTTAACATAATTTAAAAAAAAAAGAAGTTAATAATCGCAAAAAAAGAAATTATTTTGTAATAACATAACATCACGCCTGTAATCCCCGAAGGGTTACCCAGTAGTACACCCACATTTCGCCAGTTATGTTTTTAGTCCCATGTAATAGGGGGCGAGCCTATTGCCATTAACCGGGCACAAATCCAGACTCCGAGGCTGCTACTGAGAAATTCCTGATGGAAAAACCCAATAACACTTTGCCCGACCTGGGAATTGAACCCAAGACCACATGCACAGCAGCCGCGCTTGCGACCACTAGACCAACGAGGCAATCCTTATTATTTTGTAATGTAACTACAAATTCACGGTTCTCGGATTTATTTATTTACTAATGCTACATGGCATTATTTTTTGCCAACTTCATGATTCTCTGTCAACGGGAAGTCCCCCATAGGTATATACCCCTATAGGTATACCCCTACGTGCCTATAGGTTTTTTAAGTTGGTCTGTCACTACAGGTAGCGAGCGTCAAAATATGCGCCTTATACGATCTTCTTTAGATTGCGTTAACTTAAAGGTTTGAATTTTTCACTGCTCCAAAGGACCTGAGTATTTCATATTGATTTCAACTTGATATCTCTACGCGTTCCTGAGAAAAGGAATCTTCACAGACAGACAAACGGACAGACAGACGGATAACAAAATAATATGCCATGTATTTATTATAAACTAAATAATAGTTCTAGAAATAATTCACCAAATTGTTTTATTTTATCTATCGTAAAACGTACATTATCTACGCAATTTTCTTTAGGAAATGAAGTGGGCTGACTGTCGTATAGTTAACAAGGTTCGTTCGTGTTTAGAATTCGTGATTCGTAGGTACCTCTCGCAGCCTGATGTGTTTCATTAAGTTTGCTCGTGACGAGCATTTCACAGACATTTTTATTGCCCTGAAGGTTGTATAAGTTTTTAATGCTGGCAACATTCTTTTTTTTTTGGTCAGTTAATTTTGAAAATGGAATTGTTTGAATGTTGTTAGGTTCCTGTTATTGATAAAGAATTTTTATTAGTCATGGAGCTACACAGTTTTATCATTGCCTAGTTTCTTTCCGCGATGTCATCTGCGTATATCTACTTAAGAACTATGTAAGTCTAAATCTCATGGGAACACAAAAACGGGATGAATAAAGATCTATCAATATCTTTACGCGTTAACAGCTAATTCCGTTCGGCCATTTAAGCGTAAAAGAGTAACAAGCAACTATCCATCCATTTTTAAAAAAACTTTAACGTTTTTTTTAGGATTAAGAAACTAAACAAAATAAATACAAATATATTCTGTCGAAGAATACAATGCTATACAATTTTTGCTCAGCCATATAACCCTGTACAAAAAGTTTCGTTATCCTTGTCAAAACTTTTTCGGAATATGTACAGTCAACAGAAGAGATAGGTATGCAGGGCGTCAGATATTGGTTTCTTAGAAACGGATGGATGTTTTGAAATGTAATAAAATTTAAAAACTAGATAATAAACAGTTCTTTAATCAATTTAAGTATAAATCGAAGACATCCATCGGTTTGTAAATTGACTTCGACTATATTTGATGACCCTAATTTTTTTTGTGCATGTTGGATATCCTCATGGACTTCCTCCGTCGCCCCCACGACGGGCATGCCGGACTCTTACCGGCTAAAACCACCGCAGTGTTCCACCTACCCGGGGTTGCGGCGTCTTAACAGGATACCGTGGCCACAGATTACTGAATAGTTACCGTGGCCCCGGAACGTAAAGGGGGAACAGAAGCAAATGGGTGGTTTTTTAGTCAGTAAAAGTCTGATAGTCCCTTCCGTCCCACTCAGGGCGGAGGGAATCATTTGATGATCTTTACCACCAAAAAAAAAATGTGTTCGTCCTCTGCCTACAGCCGGGAGTGCGGGAATGACCCTGGATACTTATTTCTTTTGTTGACTGTACCAACCTACTTTTTCTATTAAAAGTGTTCAAAACACGTACGATCGTATTGAGATCGAGAAACTCCGCCGGTATGGAAATTCCGAATCACGTCGACTAGACAAGCACATTCGAAAACTATTATCCTTTATGGCATCCGTGTAAAATGTAAAAAGCTCTTTACCGACTAACAAGCTCTATGCGAAAGTGGTGTAGTCATATTTAGGTTAATAAGTAGTTAAACTTGATGAAATTTTGTAGATTGGGTTTGGGCTTTAAATAATCTCAAACGAATTTCTGAGTACTTAAAATCAATCTGGTTTTTTTCTTGTGTTTACAAACATATAAACTTATTTATACAAATAGCCATACTAGGAACATCTATCTCCATAAAAAATTGTTTCTTGCGGGAAGAGAATCATTACGAGTAGCGCAAAAAACGATAGCTTAGCCCTGAGACAACCGTTTCGTCAAAATTCCGCCCATCATTCTATATACAAAACATCGTGCTTGCTTACTTTTTAAATTAAATAACATTACAGTAGGTTTGTAATCCCCGAAGGTTTAGGCAGAGCGTACTTATTGCTATCAACCTATCCAGACTCCGAGCCTACTACTGAGAAATTCTAGATGGAGAAACCCAATAACACTTTGCCCGAACTGGGAATCGAACCCGAAACCTCATGCTTTGTAGTCGCGTTTTGCGACCACTAGACCAACGAGGCGGTCTTAAGACAAACAAAATACCAGACTACTTTTGCAAAAAGCGCGTTTTTAGCAAATTTCTCATAAAACTATTGTAAGTGGGCTAAGGAATTCTTCCAGTTAAAATGTGAGAACACTTTATAGCCACAGTAGCTGTTAGCAGCTGAAAAATTGAATTTCCTTGGCGTGGCCCGCCTGCTGATTGCTTTCAACTGAATCAGCTATATTGCTTGAACCTGACTTGTCATATCACTGAAACTGTTCAAGTGTTTCAACTTTCAAGTTATTGGAATATAAGCAATATTTTGTGTGGAATATTGGAATAAAATGAACGTTCGGAAAAGTTTTATAAAGATGGAGAATGTTTTTAGTGTAAGTATAAGTTGGAATGATGCAATTTTTTATCAAGCAATATTAGAATTCAATAAATAATAATTTAAATTAAAAATTGAATATTTGTATTAGTTTTCTATGGAGGGACAATAGCCTGGATAGGGTATAACGCATTTCTGCAGTTAACTTCTACCGTAAGCGGCGTTAAAAAACTTCCTTACAAAAACAACAAGATATACCTAAATAATAGAAGCAGCTATGAAGGGCTTAATGTATCTAACCTAGAAATCGCACAGCATTAGAACAATTTTATATAAATAAAATGCCCTCAGGCCGGTAAAGAAAAAGCTTTTTCTTTCTTACAAGAGCTGAACCTGTAAGATATACTATAAGACAGTATTACCCTTACTCCACATACATTTCACTGGCTGTGATTCACTGACTCAGACTACAGAGAAATATTTCAACTTGGTATCCAAGATAAAATGTATAGCAACTAGGTCATATACGTGACGTTTTTTTGAATATAAAATTAGGTACTTCTAACCTCTGTATGCGGTAGGGAAATTGTGAAACAAACTTAGTTAAACGAATTTAGTTCATGATCCCTTCGAGATGATTTTTATTTATTTATTAAACTATAAACACATGTAAAAAATATTCATATTGATTTATTGCATACCATGTATTTATAAAGATGTTCATGACAAAATAAAAAAGGTAACGGCTTGCGGGCGGCGCTTTGGCAGTTTCTTAAGTATACTGGTTTTCTCTTTCACTGTGGATATGACAGATTCATAAGAAGATTTGAGTTCTTTAATTCGCTGAAAAATTCACAACGGTAATAAGCATTCTCAGAAGCCGTATACATTCTGAAAAATTTAAATTACTTACAATAGCCATCTATACTTCATTATGTCATTCTTTGTATATTGTCATTCTTTAAATGAATAATTATTCTTCGCGTTGGAAGCTGATTATATTTATGAAAGAATCGCGTTCTGTATTTGAATTGAGGTCGTATTTTTATGAAGATTTTCGCCCTGATATCTTTGCGTTTGATATTTAAGTCTTATTTTCTTTTGTATTCTATAAAATTAATCGGCCGTGTACTAAATAAGTTGTCAGAAACAGAGATTATGATTAAACGAGACAAAATTTAATTTATTCTAGCTAGAGATAAATTCACAAAATGGATCAAAATATGTTTTAAGATTTTCTTGTGTAGCTCTAAGATAAATATCTCCTTTGAGAACTTAATGATGTCATATTTTAGAAGGGTACCCTACATAAAAGTGTGTAACTGATACTTGAATATTGTTGTGTTGGTAAAAATATGTAGGCAGAGACTTTAGAGACTGGCTGGTTTTATCATGTTCAACCTTGTTTCAATGGTTTTTTTTTCTATCGTTCGAATTACGAACAAAAATACTGTTCGAAAATAGAAGAATAGGGACTTAACAGATAGCCGCAGGGGCTGTCAGGCGGTTTAATTAATTGATTTATCATACAAAACGAAAAAATAAGTTGACTTTTATAAATAGAAAGAAATATATTATTATTAGTAATAACTAGCTTTTTCCGCGATTTCGTCCGCGCAAAAATAAAATAAAATATAGCCGTTACTCGCAGATAATGTAGCTTTCTAATAGTGAAAGAATTTAAATCGGTCCAGTAGTTTTTGATTTTATCCATTACAAACAAACAAACAAAAATACAATTTTTTCCTTTTTATAATATTAGTGTAGATAATAATAGGTATGCTGGTGTTAAGGTGTAAGTGTTGATTATTCGGAATAATTACTATTAGTAATCATTTCTTTAGGAAAATTCAGATTATCCACAAACACAGATAAACAAACAACAACATTTAACCTTATAAGGTTCAGGTCAAACGTACAAGCGAGTTCAGTGACAGAGAAGTGTCATGTCGTCCCACTAAGCATACAATCACAACTGACAGCTCGAAGTCGCTACTTAGTTGATTACGTGGCACCAGCGCGTGCGCACGTTTCTCATGCAAAGATAACTTTTGACGTTTGAGTTTGTGTTTGTGTTTATATTCTGAAAATGGAGTGGCTTACTACAGAAGACGGTCAGTATTGTGTTGTTTGTAGCTTTAGTAGAATTACTTGGTAATACAAACCGTCGGTATTCTTAATAAGACCGGTTCCGATACTAAACGCAAACAAAACTGCATTGAACTTGTTTTCTGACGTTTGTTGACTGTGTATGTAGGTTTTTGTTTATTTTACATCTAACTCTATTTAGCACTCTAATAGAAACTAGGTATTCATTTTTGACCATTTTGATTTATCTTCTTGTATACCCTTAATATTAGTTAGTATTTGAGTATATTTTGTTCATGTGTACAAACAAAATACAAGTACCATTCATAATATGCTAAGCGGATTATTGAAATATAAAAACCCTTATCTAAAATGATAAAATTACCAAATGTTTACCTAAAATGTATAGTATGATAAAGTTCAAAACGACTTGTCGGGACAATAAGCCGGCTTGTATAATAGGCTGGTATGGTTGTACATCATCATGATTAGCCAAGCAATGTCCACTACTGGACATAGGCCTGCCCTAAAGATAGCCACGATGACCGCATCCAGCGATTGCATTATTATACATAATATGAAATGCTTTGTTGCTGTTTGTTTGACTGCCTCGTTGGTCTAGTGATCGCAAGCGCGACTGCTGTGCATGAGGTCTTGGGTTCGATTCCCACGTCGGGCAAAGTGTTATTGGGTTTTTCCATCAGGACTTTCTCAGCAGCCTCGGAGTCTGGATTCCTGCCCGGTTGATGGCAATAGGCTCGCCCCCTATTACATGGGACTAAAAATATAACTGGCGAAATGTGGTTGTACTAATGGGTACATCTCTGCCTAACCCTTCGGGGATTACAGGCGTCATGTTATGTTATGTAAAATGCTTTGTCCTGAATGACTGACTGACTAACGGATCGACGCACTGCCTAAAACATCAATTGTAAAAACCTGAAACTTGGAGGGTGTGTTCTTTGTATGACGTAAGCATCCGATATAAAAGGATTTTCCAAAATCCACCCCCTAAGGGGATGAAACGGGGGTTCAAAGATTGTATGGAGAAATTAACTTTGACGGCCGAAGTCGCGGGCAAAAGCTAGTTTTATATAAAACAATTGCAATCGATACTTAGAACATACATTTTCTCTTTCTATAATAAAAGTTACCATTTTCATTTTAAAAGAAAAAATTAAAGAAACAAATGACGGAATATGATCATTTTTTAAAAAGCTTGCATATTCTCTTTTCTTTCAGGAAAATACAGAATAGAATCTCTGTCAGCTGCTACTTTCCCCGGTGCATTAAAAGTGAGTATTTTCCGTAAATACAATAAGACTACTTAGTTTTGTACCAGAGTTTCATTTAACTACTTTGTCTCGACGTTGTATTGTAATATTTCAGGAAATAGAACATCGAATTGCAGATAGATATTAGTGGAAAAAGATTGTTGAGGTATTTTCTCTTTTAAGCGGAAAAATTGCCCACTCAGTTTAACATAGGTAATATAAAATCATTCAATGCCATTAGAAAAACGATCATATATACGTGTACCGTGTACATTTTATTCATTTTTTTTTTTTCATTTTACTTTATTTTTTTTTTTTTAGAGAAATAAACTTGCCTGAATATGTTTAAATGTAAAAAAGCATTTAACTAACAAAATGTTAGTTGTGTCTAAAAAGGTTTAACTTTTTAATATAGTTACGTAAATTGTAACCTCATTTCAGCCTAGTTAAGTCTGAAAAACATCTTACATTAAGTGATATGGAACCCCCATATACTTACTTTAATTATTCAATTGAATCTTTATGTTTATGTGGGCTGGTACATAGCGTTTTAGCTGTACCTACGTTAAATCTTTGTAGAGGTTTTTAAGCATATTATACCTACGCATAGATCCCTAAATCATATATCATATCTATTACAAAAATAGAAATACAAAGAAATACTTTTTATTCACGTGGAAGTGACGCACAATACACAATAATACAATAAAATAAAAATACTATAAAATACTGTATCTATACACTTTTTCTTTTTATTATCACTATAGGTATGTGTGGGGGATTAACCCAGCGACAAGATGGCTAGCAGAATCACTAGCAGTAACCTTGAATTTAACGAGAGTGCAAGTCTGAACCTTTATTTAGATTATCCCGAGAGATAATTTAGTACTTTAGCTTAATTCTAAAGACTAGGTAGACGAAGTCACTGGCAAAAGCCAGGTATACCTACAAAGCTGTTATAATAATTTAAAGTTTAATGTTCCAGGTCATAAGGGAAGCGTTCTGCCAAGATGAATCAGTGTGTATTGGTACAGAAGTTAACAAGAACCCGGTGGCAGCAGAGGAGCTGTTAGAACTATGCGCAGACGCAGCATTGGACGGTGCGTCACTTGTCGCAGTCACTACGAACACAGGAGAAGTCGTTTCAGCTGCGTTTAATAAAATACAGGTTGTGGTACCCTCTTTATATTACGATGAATTGAGGTAATTAAAAGTAACTTCATGAGATACAGGCCGTTGTCAGGCATACGCACGGACAGACAGACGGACAACGGAGGAAATACGGAACCCTAAAACTAAATTATTATTTTTTAATTTTAGTATAATACTTTCTAAAGCTTTTACTTAAAAAACTGAAAATATTTAGGTATTTTATTTTGGTTACTTATCTACACACGTGCTTAAGTTGAAAGCACTAAATGTCTTCTTGTAATACTTCTTTTACCATTTTTATAGAATTTCTCGGTAGTAGCCTCGGAGTCTTGATTTGTGCGCGGTTGATGGCAATAATACTCGTAAACATAACTGGCGAAATGTGGGTGTACTAATGGGTACATCTCTGCCTAACCTTTCAGAGATTACAGGCGTGATGTTATGCTTACGTTTATAAATTATGCAAAAAACATTAACTTATTCAAGATTGAACTCAATAAATTATTTCACAACAGAATATATTATAATTTAGCCGCTTATTGACTTTTTTGTTTCGCACGTAAAACTCCGAGTCTCATTATTCCGCTTGTCACTAATTAACAGAAGTAATTAATGCTAAGCGTCTACTTTGTAATTTTAATTCCTTTCCGTGACTTCTTTCGTCTTCTCTTTAAGTATCGACGCTTTAAATATATACTTTGTATGGAGACGAGACATTTTAAGATAAAAATGTAGTATGAAACTATGAACATGGTAGGTATAATATTAAATAATGAACAATTATAGGACTTGATATATTTATTACAGATAAAAGGATTATAAATAAAAATCTAAACACAAAACTTATAAATAATAATCAAATTAATGAACAATATATAAAAAAAGGAGGAAAGGAGCGACCTTATAGGGCATCAAAAAATTCGTTCGCATTGCTGTCAATGGGGCAAGTGCCCAAAAGGCTGGCAGCATTGCCACGTTTTATGGCAATATATATCATAGGAAAAATAACTAACAAGGTGTACAAAGTTGTACTGCGCTGTTGGTTTGTGTGTACAAACAAACAGCGCAGTTTTATTTGATTATTTATGTCTAACAGCCTTCTGAAATTTGACCGATGGATGTTTTTAAATGTAATTTAATTTTAACAGTGGATAATAAACAGTTCTTTAATTACTTAAGTTTCAATCGGAGACATTCATCGGATATCTCCTTTGTTGACGTGTACATAGGTATATTTTTTGATGAGTTTTTTCCTTTTTCAATTCGATAGGTCTAACGATTGCTTTCAAAAGAATAAATATTTTGTTAAAATCGAATAAAGATATTAATAATAATTTCAGGTTGCAACATCAGATTCATCAGAGAAGCCATTCTTCGAAATATTTGCTGAGGAGCGCTGCACACAGCCATCGTCGCGGGCTCTTATAGAGTGGATGGCAGAAGTCGATGGCAGGTGTAATTTCTTTGAGAAGTAAGTACTGTGAAGGTTGCATGCCACGGTAAACTGGCCGAGACGGTTTTTGATCTTAACACTTCTCACTGGGACAAATTGTATAAGGTATTCGAATTTTAAAATAACAATCGGAAAGTACTTACAATATCGGATAATCATGTACCTGTACCATGCTGCCTGTACCTGTACCATGTACCTTAAAGATGAAACTTGTATTATATATACAACTAGCGTACCGCCCCGGCTTCGCACGGGTGGAAATTTCCGATATTTCGGGTGGAATTTTCAAAAAAAACTTTCATAAAAACTTTGTCCAGAAAATTAAAAACACAACAAAAAAACAATCAGCCAAATCGGTCCAGCCGTTCTTGAGATATGCGCTTAGCAACACATTTAGCCATTCATTTTTATTTATATAGATAGATATGGAGAGGTAAAACTGAACAAAAATGTGTGGTGTAAATGGATAAACGAATAACACTGGCTCTTATGCGCTATGTCATCCATGTGAATTTTCTTACTGATCGTTACTTTTTTTTGTAAAATTTTGCCTATGTTATTCTCTGATAATGTAAGTTTCCTTACGTGAATGAATTTTTAAAATCGGCTAAAGTGTTTTCTAATTTGTCCATTACAAACAAAAATACAAAACTTTTCACTTTATAATATTTAATGTCATTTACATTACATACACTAAGCATGACCTACTTTTTTTGTTAACGTCTTCAATCTTTTCAAAGATTTTTGTGCCTAAGGATAAAAAAAAGAAACCAGACCACAAAAATAAACGTGTCTCCAATTCTGGGCTCAAAGAACCAGAATATGCATAATGCTTATTAGCTTGCTGGTTTCATTATGTCAAACGAGATTACCAGAATTAATGAGACTCTTGCATTATGCCAGTAATAAGAGATATGAATTTACTGAGACTGACAATTTTACATTTACGTCGTAAAGTCGTGTACTTACACGTGTATTCAAATTATAAGATGATGAGCGAGACTCATATTAAGAAAATTAGAGAGAGGAACAGCCTCGTAGGTTTAGTGGTCGCAAAGCGCGACTGCTAAGCATGTGGTCTTGGGTTCGATTCCCAAGTCGGGCAAAGTGATATTGGGGTTTTCCATCAGAAATTTCTCAAAATTTGGGGCCTTGGAATCTGGATTTGGGCCCGGTTGATGGCAAAAGGCTCGCCACGTATTGCATGGAACTTACAACATAACTGGCGAAAGGTAGGTGTAGGTACTAATGGGTAACTACACCTCTGCCTAACCCTTAGGGTATTTATGATAAATTCTTAATAATTATATTACACAGGCGTAAAGTTACCGATGTAAAAAGAGGAAATTCTAAATAATAAAATTCTATTTAATAAAATTAGGATCCGTAAAAAAATCCAAGCAAATCCAAGCAAAAGATAGTTATTTTATATTTTCACAAAACACAAAAAAGCATAACGACGGTAGGAGTGTCTCTGTTAAAGGAACAGTAAAAAAACAGCCCAGGTTACGTCATCGTCTTCTTTCTTATTAAACATTCAGTAGAACAATGACAACTAAGTATGAATTAAATATAAGTACATAGGACACTACAGTTGACTCTGCTCAAACATAAACATGTCACGGATGCCAGTCAGTGTCACTGTCGAGTCAATAGTATACAAGTATGTACTTACCGTATAATTGATCACGCAAACCAATAATGATCACAAGACACTGTGGAGACTGGCTGGTTTAGTCATATCCAACCTTATTCTATGAGTTAATACTGTTCAAAAATATATTTAAAAAAAACTATGAAAAAAACTCTGTTCGACGTTTAAAAAATTTGACAGTTCGCCACGATTTAGCTCAAAATATATTTATTAGATCACAATTTTTTCCTTCACGGATATCAGTGATGTCCAAGAAAAACTTAAAAAGTACATATGAATTTTTAAAAGCCACATTGCTACTTACCCGATTGATTACGAACCCAAAACCTTACTATCTATCAAGATATACACATAAAAACCAATAAATTATCTTGGAGTAAAATTATCATATTTTTATTATAATAAAATCAAATAAACTCTGCAATACTTCATTCCATTCCGAGATTTATATCCTTTGTTTTAAAGTTCAAATGCCAGAAACATTAATTGTTTCTAGGGTAACTACCTACTTCATACAACTGCAGAATAACGGTAACAAAGACCATCTCGGCTGATTGCCAGTTGAGATCCATTAAGATCTCGCTATTGTGTTTCTAGAAACTATCTCTGAACTGTTGAGAGAATTTGGTATCTATACTAATATTATAAAGATGTAAAATTCTTTGTTTTTTTTTACGAGGAAATGAAAAATTACAAAAAATATTTCGCTGATAGAAAGTTTTACTACTGCCGAGTGTCATAGTAAATGTTCTATGTTATTCTTGGTTTGATGCGAATGAAGTCGCGGATAAAAGCCAGTATATAAATAAACACGAGTCTACGCCTAATTAAGTCTGTATTTGTTGTTAGACTAGGATAAAACTAATTGACAAAAAGCCTTAAAGTCAAGGCAGTTTTAATAGCCACGCCTAAATAAATTCATTAGATGAAGTCTCATTAAATTAATTGGGACTTTTAAAATATTTTTAATTAAAATATTTACGTGCTTATGCTATATTTTTTTTTTTTTTTTTCGGATGCGGGTATTCAAATACTTATTCTAGGGAATAACGGTCATTCATTAAAACAAATATAATATACAACTCATAAACTTTACTATGCTTGTATACAAACTCTTAAGAAAAATAACAAGGTTTATTACGTAGGTACCTATTATGAATACCATAATACCTAATTATTTTCGAGAAGAAGATAAAAGCTTTGATGCTTTTGTTTTGTTTTGATTGATGCCATGAATTCAGAATAGTCATGATTTTAAACCATCAAGCGTTGAAACGTTCGTCATTTATTTAAGAAGAAAATCAGCATTTTTATGTTTTTTTGTGCAAATTTCAACCAAGAGGGTTCTAGAAGCACGTAAATTTGCGAGCCCATGTCAACTCCATCATGTATTTGTTTGTCAAAATTGTGTTTAAGGATAATCGTTAATGATATCAACACGGCTTCGAGACAGCGAATATTTTGCTATTTAAGTTTGGGCTTTAAATATTATTCATTAAAATATCATTAACAATAACAAAAAAAGGTGACAGCTCGCAGGCGGCGTGCTGTCAGTCAATGGTCATTATTTCTATAGTGATCATTACTTGAATAATTAATTAAGTTAGTAAATGAACATTTCCTTCTGTTCTCAGATACAACGTCGACTGCAGCCTCGAAATCATGTTCCTTGCAACACTTCGAGAGCATAGATTCCTCAAGCTCGGCACAATTCTGTGCAGAACCTCAATAGAGTTGGGGAAGAAACTGAAACATGGTCCAGTGTCCCAAATGACAGTACAAGACCTAGGCCCAAGTTATTCAAACATGGCGGCTAGAAAACCGGTTGCTAAGATACCGAAGATCTGTCAAGTTTTGTGGACTGCGGAACCGACCCAGAAAATAGGGAAGGTTCTGAATTTTGAAGTAGGTTTACGTGTGTCATTCAACGATTTTTATTACAACGGGAAGTCTTTTGGAGAAAGATTAGGAGAAGAAGTATTTGCTGAAGCTGCTGCTATAAGAATTCATTAGAGAATAAAATTTTTAAGTATATATAATTATATAGACAAGTATATTACATTATTGCGACAATATTTTAGTAAATAAATTATATTTTATAACAAATGAGTAAATCTTTTATTTTTTTACTTTCCTAAAAATCATACATTTCGTCAAGTCCAATTAAGGACTAAAAGACACTCATTAAAATGTCTTTTTCATACTTCAGTTTTAAATCGTGACAACAAAAATCACTGTTTTTGTTAAGAGTAATAATGTTAAAATGTAACAACTCACACGACAGTAACATCAATAGTATAATCTAATCACGAAAAACGATTAAGATAACAAACAGTGTGGTCGTCCACAGCCATGGCCCGGATGGTACTCGAAGTTTCCAAAATCTCGCAGTAGATTTTACCTCTATTTGTTATCAAATTAAGATTTAATTTTGTTTGTGATGATTTATAACCCGAGTGGATACATTAATTTTCCATAGTAATAAATAAATTACAATATTAGTTACTCAGTAAACACACCTTAGCGTGTGCCTTTAACGGTCACTGGTATTTATTTGTAAGGTTGGGACTGGAGATGGAATGAAACAATAAACAAACAAAAACAACAACAACTGGACTTTTATTGATTAAGCATACGTTTATATTGTTGTACCTATATATAGCTTACTTACTACACCTTCCCCGAAAGGAAAACATAAAATAATTTGTTCACATTAAGTATTAACATAACAGTAAAACCAAAATAATACTACAAGTAAAGTATCAAAACTATACAAAGGTATAAAATACTACAATCAGTTTAAAAAACAAAAATCCGCAGGTTTTCCTCAAATATACTTCGAATGCTCGTAACATTTTGGCGTAAACTTGAACAGATTAGTCCTGGTTGGTACATCTAATGGTGGCAGTACACTCTCGCCATGTCTCACGAGGCCACTCTTCTCTTTTCTCTTTCATGTTTTTTCGTAATTTAAATAAATCTTCTTCTTCTTCTGTATAGTGTGGGCAGTATTTTAGGTACCTATTAGGTCTTATGACCTCACTTCATCTCACGAACCCTAGTGTCACAGTTTCTAAACCGTCTCAAAAGGCCTCTGACATAGTTTGAGTGGAACAAAACATACAGATTTCCTCACAATGTTTTCCTTCACCGATGCCTGTGATGTCCAAGATAAACTGTAGAAAATACATATGAATTGAAAAAGTCACATTGGTACTTGCCCGGATTTCAATCCACAACCTCATGCATGAGAGGCGGGCACCTTAACCACGATACATTTAAATAAATTATTTTTAGTTTTCTTCGACCGAATGACGGAACGTAAATTTCTTTACCGACTCGCACTTCGCCGGTTATTTTTTTGTGCTCAAAGTATTATGTCAATAGAATGTAATATGAAGATAACAGATTAGCGTCGGTGTTTGATGATCTATGCGTTAGTATTTTTAGTGTCTCGGAGCGTGCAAGACGTGCGAGCCAAACGTGTAATTTACGATAAATATTATTCGATTTTATTTCTCAAAATAAAAATGGCGTGGCTTACAACTGAAGATGGTAGGTTTATTTTATTTATTTTTGTTAATGAATCTTTTTAAATTTAAATGTTTACCTATAAATTACTACAGTTAAGTTAAGTCCCAGGAGTACAGGAGGAGTACTTAAACAAGTTTAAGTGAATACGCGTTTAAAGCAGGTTTTAAATGTATTTACTTGTAGTAGGCACACTATCGACCTACTATGAAATAAAATTACTTATACTGTATAATGATAACTGTATGTTCTTTGTCATGGTCATCAATATTTTTTTACAAAGTAATTCTGTTTTGGAAACATGGAGGATCAATTTTTTTATCAATAAATGGGTTCAAAAGGACATCGTAATGATTTTTTTATAGCCAGTTATTTAAAAAGTACTGTTTTGTACAACGCCGTCAAAATGTATAGAATAGCAGGTTTTTTTTTAAAGCGACTAATAATGTTTACTGGTTGTTTAGAATAATTACATAATAAAGGTACCTAAAGTTATAAAACCTGAAACTCAAATGTTTTCCTTACAATTCCACCTTGTACAATTACCTAATTGAATGTGTTATTTTTTTAGGAAAATACAGAATAGAATCTATGTCAGCTGCTACATTTCCTGGCGCTTTAAAAGTGAGTTATTGTTTTTTTAATAGTTAAAGATAATGTATTTAGTAGGCACAGCAGAACAGGCTGTATCTACTATTTTTAAATATGACTATTCGGTTTAAAAGACGCTTTCTTTAGTAACATTTTCTTCTCATTACTCTCTGGTTACTATATTTGAGGTGAAAGTTCCAACTTCTTGACACTTTTTTTAGAAAAAACCAGTTATAAATGTTATAACCAAACTTTAAATACAGCCACGACCGCTATACTATACCTTCTACCTGAAAGTACTATGTGTTGCGTGAGTTTCATTGCGCACTACATTACAGAATAATTTTTCACACAAAAAAATAAAGTCGTAAACGTAGTTATAATACGCGCCACGAAAGATGAGACAGACCAAACAAACTTTATTATTTCGTAGATATTTTTATTTTAGTTTATTGTTTCGTAAAATTATAATATTTTTTAAAAATTTGATCTAAATATCATCGAAATATCCCTGTACACAAATTATGGATAACTATTTCACACATCTATACCTACGCAAGCTCCCCACTACTGACGTTTGTCAAGTCTCATCTTTCATGGCGCGTTTTGTAACATCTATGTGAGATATTTTTTTACACTTCGTATAGGATAAGTACATTTTCCTATGTTCCAGGTATTAAGAGAAGGATTTATCCAAGATGAAGCCGCGTGTATTGGTACAACGGTGAACAAGGATCCTTTAGCAGCAGAAGAGATGTTAGAACTATGCGCTGACGCAGCATTGGACGGCCTGTCTGTGGTCGCAGTCGAGACTGAGACCGGGGAGGTGGTTTCAACTGTTTTTTCCAAATTGCAGGTTGGTACTAATGGCGTTGGCCGTATTCATGCTGTAAATAGTATAGAGGGAATGTATTTAAAAAAAAACTCGAAACAACAACATTTTCGTGAACAAGCGCTGTCAGTTGCGATTGGTCATGATTGTGTTAATTGACTGCCACGGCCTACATCTTATCTAATTTTTTTCTAGTCACGCAGTACTTTTCATTCATTTACAAACAATATAAAATAATTAACCTAAACATAAAACGAGAAGAATTATTAAGTATGTTGTATGTTTTTTTTTATTATTATTTTATATTCATCTTCATTATTTTCACATAAAGTAACAACAAGAATTATTGTAACTAGGATTTTGTTAAAACATTATTGAAAAGTGTTTCTTGCTCGTTCTTCTCCATAGAGGCCTACCTCCATTTTGGAACGATCATCTAACTTCAACTTTCTGAATAACTGACTGACTCTTTGACAATTCTAAAGTGCCCTTTAATGGTCTATTGAAATTAATAAAGCCTGAAATGATTTAACTTTGACTTTGACAGAAACCTAATAATTTACAAAAAAAAAATGTCTGTTTTAACGTCTTGTGAAAATATTTAAAATTGTAAAGGGAAATGGGGTTGGCATCTTTAAGACAGATTACACTGTAATTTAGAATAGAATGGAATTTGTATTTATTTGTTAGAATATTATACAAAGCGTAAGTGGATTATATATTACGATCACAATACTTAATATTCTGCCGTTTCTAGCGTACAAATATGATTTGAAAAATAATGGGTCATCGTTACATTAAAATTAAATCATTAGGTTTAAAGATACTTTATTTCTCATAAGAACATGATACAGTTCACTGATATTATTTTTATTAATTAACATAAATAATCGTCGTCTAATGACTAAGCATGCAGACGTATGTAATAACTAAAACTATAACAACAATGACAGACTTGACTGCCTCGTTGGTCTAGTGGTCGCAAAGCGCGACTGCTGAGCATGAAGTCTTGGGTTCGATTCCCAGGTCGAGCTAACTGTTATTGGGTTTTTCACCAGGAATTTCTCAGTAGCAGCCTCGGAGTCTGGATTTGTGCCCGGTTGATGGCAATAGGCTCACCCCCTATTACATGGGACTTAAACATAACTGGCGAAATGTGGGTGTACTAATGGATACACCTCTGTCTAACCCTTAGGGGATTACAGGCGTGATGTTTATAACAACAATGTACGAAATTAACATCAAACAAGGTAAAAGTGTAGGTAGTAATATAAAACAAGTTAGTATAGCTGGCCATTATCAATTACCTATAGAATTAAAATCACAGATAATAATCTAAATAATTAATTGCATAATAGTTGTAGAAAAGATTATTTATATTAGTCCGTATTTATATAAGTCTAAAATTTTAAAAAAATAGGTTATAGATATTAGTTGCCATCTGTAGTTTGACTATAAAACCACAATCACTGTTAATCTAACTGTAATCTTAAGGTTTTATACTGTAAGATTCATTGATAAAGTATTATTTTTATTTCGCGCAGTCATTTTTGCATGATGCGACATGTTTGTTATCATTTTTCGATAAAAATAGGTAAATTTTAACACATCACGCGAAAATGACTGGACGAGTATCTGCAAATAATGATAGGTAAGAAGATTATAAATATTAGATAAGTTATTATCATAAGCGTGGACGAAATTATGGCCTTCGACATCGATAAAATTGATGATGATTAAGATAATATCCTGTGTAATTGTAATTACTTAATGATGTCTCATCGTGACGTCATAAGCGCTCATTGTTTTAAATGATAACATTATTGACCCGTCACGAGTGGATGATAAAGTATACTCGATACAGTGTCATTATCCTTCGTTCTCTTTCTTTCTTTCTAATTTTTAATAACTAACTTTTCTTTATAAAAGCGAATGGTCACTCACTCACTAATTACGAAATATCGAATACCGCTTGATATATAAAGATGAAATTTGGCAGAGAGGTAGTTTATAGTTAGTCGACTTCCGCTAAGAAAGGATGTCACTAAATTCACCTCCTAAGGGGATGAAACGGGGGTCTAAAGTTTGTATAAAGAAATCAACTTTGACGTAGACGAAGTCGAGGGCAGAAGCTAGTATGATTATACGTATAAATCAGACACATGTGTCTGATAAGAACCAAAGCCATACATGCGGTAAATTTTTTTTTTTTTAATATTATGTTCGAATCTCTTACATTTTAGGAAGCGCCAACGCCAGGTTCAACAGAAAAGTCATTTTTCGAAATATTTACCGAGGAGCGCTGCAAACGACCAGCGTCTCGTGCAATGATGGAGTTCATGGTCGATCTTGACGAAAAGTGCAATTACTTCGGAAGGTAAAGTACCTATTCATTTCGGTTTGCCAACAGCTTCTGTATGCATTTTAATTACAACAAATTATCAGTCACCATCTTATACAGTTGCAAATCAGCATGCAAATCAGCATGTCTAGATATAAAATAACACATAAAAAACAGAACTTGACATTGAAAAATAAATAAATAATTAACTGGATGGATTTCTCCAAAACTTGAGGGATGAGGCACTGAAATGGGAAGGAGTGGACGGAGGCCTTTGCCCAGGAGTGGGACAAAATAGGCTAACAAAAAAAAAACAAACAGAAGTTTTTTTTCCATAAGTGTTTAGGTTTTAACTAAGTGCTGATGAAATATTGCTATAGAATCAAAAGACACCTATTCTCCAAAGCTTTTTAATAATAACATTTATCAACATTCTCAGGTACGGTGTTGATTGCTGCTGTGAAATAATGTTCCTGGGAACCTTACCTCAACATAGAAAGAAAGGTCTCGCAAAGATGGTTACCATAACCGCTGTAGAACTGGCGAAGAAATTCAAGGATGGCCCAGTTGCTCCACTAACTATTGCAGACCTTGGACCAGACTATGCCTTTATGAAGCCAAGGAAACCAGTCACGAAAGCACCTAAGTTATGTACCGCGTTGTGGTCAGCGAACGGTTCGAAGAAAATTGGCAAGGATTTGGGTTTCGAGGTACTTGTAGTCGCTTCTTTTGCCGATTATACTTTCGATGGGAAACGTTATTCGGACAGAGTGGGAGCTGTGACCACTTGTGAAGGAGCTGCATTGAAAATTTAAACAATTTAACTGTTTAAATTTTGTTTAATTTTGTTTAAACTGTTTGTTTTTGTTTAATGTTGTAAGAAAATTTTCGAGAACGTGTTTTTGATTATTAAAACCCACCGAAGTTTTCTTTTTAAAAGTTCTTCTTTTGTTGTTTGTTTTGAATTTAGTTTGTCCTATATATTCCATTAAAAAAATTTAAAAAAATTGGTACGTGTAATTTAATTAACCAGTGATTTAATATTAGTCATGGATACTACGACACAGGAGTTACTCGTGCTATATTCATGAGTATCTGATGCTATCTTTTACTATCAGACACGAGAAAAGGACGGATAAGATATGAACTAAAAAAAAACACCTTATCTACACTCACGTGCACAAAAATCAGGACACCCGGCAACATTCAAAAGCAATTTTCCCGTCGACAATTTGATTCAATTTATTTAAAGTATGCTTATGAAGATATATTGCGCAATCCGAACTTAACGAGGAAATCGCTATTGAATTTTATTAAGTGGTCTAATTTTCTGCACGTGATTGTAGTCAATTTATAGTTCAAATATAATATGTATATATCTATGAACTATAATTTAATCGGCTTCTAGGATAATACCCAGGTTTCCATGAGAGATCAAAATGAAAAACATAAACAAGGAAATAAATAAATAATTATGGAAAACCCCAATAACATTTTTTTCTTATATTGATTAGATTTAAAATTTTAAGTAGCTTGCTAGTAGAATCAGGATAATAATATGTAAAGCATTGAACCCAACTGCCGAATAAGTATAGGTGTATCTATCCATCAACACAAAATATGAAAAAAACTCGTCTATAAATTCAAATCACAGCAATCATTTTTTGACAAGATACTAACAATGAATTTTCCTGACTCTAAATAAAACATCAACTTAAAAAGACACGGTATTGAGGCAACCAAGGTCACCAATAAATTATAATACCTGTCTTTTATACTGCAGGGCAAAGGCCTCTTCTCATACAGAAAAGGCATGAGCATTGATCACCACGCTTGCTCAAGGCGGATAGGCGATTTTAGACTTATATTTATTGTCAGTCGGGGTTATCCCGGATTGTCCGATTTGACTGGAAGCCGTCCAACTAGCAAAACGTCGTATATTATTTAAATTATACATAATATAGTAGACATTTACAGATTTTATAATAGTTTTGTAGCTGTTAACAATTTTATAGTAGTTTTCAATTCCACGTATTAATTATACATATATTATTTATTTTGCTAGTTGGGCGATCCCAACATTGTTAGGAAAACGCTATCCTACAGATGATTATGATTTGGGTTAACCCAAAATATAGTTCGTCCATGTTAGTATTGTATTTATGAAGACAAACTTTTAAAATATGAACAGTCGAGAAAACAAATAGGTATCCAGGGTCGTTAGATGAAACTTGAAAGATTGAAACTTAATTAATGAACTGTTTATTTGCTTTTTAACTTTTTTACATTTGAAAACATCCATCGGTTTTTAAGAAGACTTTAACTATATCTGACGATCCCGCATACCCATCTCTTTTGTTGGCGGTACTTGTGAAGTTATATTTGTTCGTGCCCGCTTGCAAACTCACAACCTCGTGTATAAGACGCGGACAACTCAACCACTGGACTATTTTATTTTATTTTATTTGAGAAAAACAAACAATTTTGTTATACAATGTGTGTTTCAATAACATATAGTTATAGAAATGGGTAAATGTACAATCCACAACGTTTCCACAGAATACTTGTGTACAATATCAATTATGTAGGTTAGTATAAATTCTACTTAAATATTATCTCAGACATTTAGCTTAAGTGTATAACGACATATTGTGTTTAAAGTATCTTTAGTGTGATAGCCAATAAAGATACTTTAAATGTTTATTGCCTTTTCAACAGAATGAACTAAAAATTGTCCTTAATTTTCGATTGTCAAATTGTACCTAGTTACGGAATGCTTATTCAAGGAAAAACTATATTATTAATATATTGTTATTAAATAAATTATACAGTATAAAGATTAGCAGCTGCGTTATATTACCTGTGCAGTATGTATAAATTCCTAGTCGGTTCTTGCAATGCTAAGGATCGTGCACGGAAATCTTTTGAAGTAAACAAATATTTTTATTAATATTTTGGTAGACTATTGTTGTTAAAATGCAGTGGCATACAACAGATGATGGTAAGTATTATATTCTTTTATTATTTTAATAATTTACTTTACTTTATTAGAGGAGCTCGTGGCTAAGTAATAACAGCCGCACGTGTCGATCCGTCAGGTTAAGCTACGCTTGCCGGGGTTGGTCCGTGGATGGGTGACCATCTTTACATACCGAGACTCCTCCGTGCCTCGGAAAGCACGTTAAGCCGTTGGTCCCGGCTGTCATACGTGGATCTTTGACAGTCGTTACGGGTCGTCAGAAGCCCAAAAGTCTGACAACCAGTCTTACCTAGGGGTATCATATTACCCAGTTACTGGGTTGTGGAGGTCAGATAGGCAGTCGCTCCATGTAAAATACTGGTATTCAGCTGCATCCGGTTAGACTGGAAGCCAACCCCAACGTAGTTAGGAAAAGGCTAGGCAGATGATGATTATTTTAATAATTTACAGAAAGGAAAAATGTAGTGAACCAGCATTTTTTTTTAAATATTTGGTGTCCTTCTCCATGTGCCCCTCAAAGGAGTTTATCATAGACTTACTTACTGACCAATCAACTTACTTTATGGAAAGTTATTTTTTAAGCGGGTAAAGCTGCTGGTTGAAACTAGTATTTACATAATTTGGTTTGGCCCCTTTGGCAGAATGAAAAGCAATTAGTAGGTACGTAATCAGAGAATTTTCTTTGTTTTCAGGGAAATATAGAATTGAATCTCTATCAGGTTCTACTATATCAGGTGCGTTAAAAGTAAGTAAACAAAAATTCCAAACATTTTTTAAACTAGTTTTTTTTTATTCCACCTCAGAAATTGCAACTTGTTCGAAATTTCAGATAATTAGGGAATATTTTTTCCAAGATGAGTCTGTTTGCAATGGTACAGAGGTGAACAAGAACCCTTTAGCCTGGGAAGAGCTGCTAGAATTATGCGCAGACGCAGCATTAGATGGCATGTCATTGGTTGCTGTCTCTAATGATAACAATGAAGTAGTTTCGGTTATTTTCAATAAATTGCAGGTTAGTTTTAGTATAATTATTATATTTATTAAAGAACGCAGGGGTTGTTATAGTGCTGCAGAGTGTGCGCAAACGCAGGTATAGTCCCTCACTCTCAAAGTCACACTAACTTCCAAACTCCTGGCTGCTACTGAGAAATTCCTAATGAAAAAACCCAAGAACTCTTTTTGCCCGACCTAGGAATCAAACCCAGGAACCCACACATGAGACCAACGGGGCAGTTACGAAGCAAAATAATACATAATCGAGATTCAAGATAAAATCACAATATGTATGACTATCATTATTTCATGATGTGGCAATTTGAAGTATAATGATAATAACTTATCACTGATCTTAAATATAGGTACTTGGAACACAAAACTATCAAAGATTGTATCATTCTTTATAGATAGGAAGTTAGCGGATAGTTAAATAGGTATTTTTCTAAAGTTTATCTTAGACATCAGTGACATCGGTGAAGGAAAACATCGTGAGGAAACCTGGACTTGTAAGAATATAAGTCTGGAATCGCCAATCTGCCTTGAGCAAGCGTGGTGATCAATGCTCATGCCTTCTTGTTATGAGAAGAGGCCTTTGCCCTGCAGTGGGGTAGCAATAGGCTGGTATTATTATTATTATAGATAGGAAGACCCTAGTCTACCCTATCGATAAAAACATAATTTTCAGGAAGTGCCATCAGATTCTTCAGAAAAATCATTTTTTGAAATATTTTCTGAAGAGCGCTGCAAACAACCGTCATCTCGTGCCCTGGTAGATTTGATGGTTGAATTTGATGCGAAGTGCAATTATTCCGAAAGGTAAAATCGATTCACATAATACAACATCACGCCTGTAATCCCCAAAGGGTTAGGCAGAGGTGTACCCATTAGTATACCCATATTTCGCCAATTATGTCAACTTTAAGTCCCATGTAAAAGGGGGCGAGCCTATTGCCATCAACCGGGCACGAATCCAGACTCCGAAGCTGCTACTGAGAAATTCCTGATGGCAGAAGTTGGCAGACTCGTCCCACAATTAATTTGTCGTACTTCACCACCTATAATTATATTTGTATCTCTCTCTACTTTATATATTTTGTTTTATGTATGTATATATGTATTTATTATTATATTTTATTCTCGAAAATTTTCTTTATCTGTGCACCTACTATGTTTTGTCTCTGCATCACCCTAAGGTAGACTGGTAGAAAATGCCCAAGGCATTAAGTCCGCCTTTGTACATTGTATTTTCTTTTACATTTGCATAAAGTTTAAATAAATAAATAAAACCCCAATAATATTATAAAATAGTTGGAAGAAAAACTTTTTTATCCTTGCTCGTAGATTTGCAAAGTTATTTTTACCTTAGAGCCATAAACAGTAGGTATTGAAATTAAAAACTTATTGTTCCAAATAGGAAAGTTAATAAATACTTATTTTCCTTATGTTTGTCCTTATGCTAAATATGTTTTGTTATTTTTTATATATTGGTAGAAGATATTTTTTGACGGTCTACTCGTGCACTTAAAAAAAATAAAAAAAAATAAAAATAAAAATCATTTATTTCGGACAACATGGATCCATAAAGGCAACTGACACACACATAAAATTATCTCTTAATTAAAACAAAAATTAAATTAAAAACAACATCCAAATTGAAATAAAAAAAAAAAAAAATAAAAATAAAAAAAAAAAACACAATCGAGATCATAACTTAAAGTTATAAAACTAAAAAATTATAAAATTAAAATCACAATCATAAATTCAAATAATAAAATTAAATGTCAACAAAAACCTAATAATATTAAAATAAAACAATTATCATAATAAATAAATAAAAATCAAACTTTAAATTTCAAATAACCCTCTTAATAAGGCACCTCCATAATGGGGATGAAATCCTTCCCGCTACAGTCCTCAGGATTTCGTTACGGCTGCCACGCAATCTGCAGATCAGGGATACCGTCTTTTTGCGAATGATGGCATGAAAACCATCAGTATGGTACTGTGCAAACATCCCCGATGCACTACAGAAGCGAGGCAGCCCCAACAACATCCTGAAGGTGTAGTTATACTGGACGCGCAGGACATCCAGCGACCTTTTGGTGTGATTGACCCACAGATTTCCCGTATAAAAGCTTAACTTAAGTCTATGTAACTTTTTATGTATTTATTTTAAATAGAAGGGCCGAGGCCAGTTACTATTATTATTTATTAATATGTAAGTTTATAGGTATATACGCCATAATCTATGGCAAACCATGTAACATAGTGGTAGTGGTAGTGGTGGTGTAACATGTGGTATAGTTTACATTGTTTGCCATAGATTAAACACAGATTTTTTAAATACTGATAGAAACAGGTAACAATAAGAACTTTCTGTTACTAACCTATCACTAATCAAAATAACAATATGGACTGTTCATGTATGTGTTCATGTCTGAAATAAAGACTTATTATTATTATTATAAACGAATATATGCTAATAGTACCCGTTATCATTAAAATCAATTTCATTTTGTCAGGTATAACGTCGATTGCTGGTGCGAACTGATGTTCCTTGGGACCCACCGTCAACATAGACGCAAAGGTCTCGCCAAGTTGCTATGCAAAACCTCAATAGAAGCAGCAAAGAAGATGAAAAATGGTCCTTTTGCCCCTATAACTATAGAAGAGCTAGGACCAAAATACGCATTCATGAAGCAAAGAACGCCATTTACAAAAGTTCCAAGATTATGTACTGGTTTATGGTCAGCGGTTGGTTCACAGAAAATTGGAAAGGCCTTAGGTTTCGAAGTACTTATAACGGTTCCTTTAAAGGATTGTATTTTCGATGGGAAACCCTATTCAGAGAGAGGCGTTGAAACCTTTTGTGAAGGCGCTGCAAAGAGAATTGATTAAAATAGACAATAATTTAGGAAGAAAGATGGAAACTTTGAAATCCCACGCGAAGTATGGAAATAGAATTATTATTTGGAATATTGGACTTTTCTGTTTTAAATTACCAAAGTTCAATGATCAGAAATGTATTACATTTTTAATGTGATCTGTCTGCTTAAGTCAATTATATTTATTAAAGTTTATGTGTATTTGCATTTACATGACTGCCTCGTTGGTCTAGTGGTCGCTGTGTTCTTGGGTTCGATTCCCAGGTCGGGCAAAGTGTTACTGGGTTTTTCCATCAGGAATTTCTCAGTAGCAGCCTCGGAGTCTGGATTTGTGCCCGGTTGAAGGCAATAGGGTCGCCCCCTATTACATGGGACTAAAAATATGACTGGCGAAATGTGGGTGTACTAATGGGTACACCTCTGCCTAACCCTTCGGGGATTTCAGTCGTGATGTTATGTTATGTTATGTGTGTATTTATACTTAAGATCTCTATACTAAGATTGAAAGTTTTTGTTTTTTGTTTGAAATCTCTGAAAGCACTGGACAGCTTACAATAATTCTTTAACTAAAACAAAGAAACACTATTTCCGAGTGGTATACTTGACTTCCTAATAACCTTTACTTATAATTTGAATTATTTATAAAACAAAGGTTAAAAAATTTGGGAAGTTTTGACAAAAAAGCAAATGTATTGACAAAACTACAACAAAGATGCGCTGTTTGTCGCAAGTTTAATTCCCGCATGGAACAAATATTTGAATATACAGATAGTTGCTCTGGGTCTGGCTGTTTGTGTATTATGTATTTATATGTTTGTAAACGCGCCCACAATACAAGAGAAATTTCTAATGCAGGGCAACGTTGCAGCCAATACATTGCGTAAATTGGACAAGCTCAAGCATAAATACAATTAATCATTTTCAGAAAAATGATCACCAATTTATAAACGACAACTTTAACAATGTTAAGTGAACAGTGCTGGTTAACAAATGAAAATCATTACGGATAGTCTGGACGTCGTTAACATCGAACCAGTCTTAGCTCGGTCAGATAGCCCGACATCTCTAATTGCATCGTCCAACTTCGCCCAAATTGGTTCTAGTTAATTGATTTGAATTCGACATTGAATTTGTCGCTTTGTTGCTTCGTGTCGCGTTGCGATTAATCTATTAGTGTGCTATTGTCGTCAAGTTGGTAGTCATTTGCATATTGGAGTAAGTATTATGATAATGGGTATTGAAGTGGTTTGATGACGCTGCCTGTACGGGGTGTATAAAGGCAAATTACATATCCGCTAAGAACGCATACTGTCCATCAGACTAAAAACCATATAGCAAAAAAAAAATTATTGCTCTAAGTTACTAAGTTACTTAAAATTAAAAAAAAAAATACAGGTATAGGTAAAAGCGAAAGGTCTAACCTACACTCACTCATCACGAAATATCGAAACCAGCTTGAAGTATAAGACAAAATTTGGGAGGGAGGTAGATTATATTTAGTAGACGTCTGTCAACAACGGATATTTCAAAATTCAACCCCTAAGGGGATGAAACTGGGGTCCGTCATTTACGCGGACGAAGTCGCGGTGGAAAGCTAGTATATTATACAAGTTAGTGCACCGAGAACATGTCGGGAACGGTAAGAATAGATGAGGAACTGTTGTAGAGACTCTGACTGGTTCAGCTATTTCGAACCTTAATCATCACCGTGTTGATGACGGTTCAATTTGACTGAACTGGCTTAATAATAAAATGAAAAAAAAACTCAATTTAAAAAAAGAACGAGAACGAAAACGGCGCATTTAGATTATTAATATAATTATTTTATAAAATAAAAATTGTGCAATACATATACCTACAAAATAATAATCTAAAAGTTTTTAAATCACGCATATCTATCATATTGTTTATTCTAGTATAGTAATCCCGCATTCAAGGGTAACAGTACTATATCTTCTACCAATATTTTATCTTCCTCACTAACCAAAGCAAACTCATGGACGATTGAAGACACTATTAATATTTAAACAGACAGGTCTTATTTCATACGTCAATGAGTCAGAAAATTAGAAAAAGAAAGCATTCACTACTTTTATCCTACGTTTGGCTGAAGTTACGTTTGTCTGCAATTTCGGTAACACATGTTTGCTTAGTTACTTATGACATTATTTGTTTAGGTCCAAATATATTTTAGGTATTGTTTTCGTCTATCGGTGAAAAAAAAAACTGAAAGGAATGGCTAAGCCTTCGCCCAGACAAAAAAGACTACAAACAAAAATTTTCAAATATAGCCTATATTGGACACCTTGGGTTGCCTTTGGGCATTTTTACCATTTTAAAGACCTTTATTTTTTTGCAATACCATTTAATAAAACTAACTAGAGACATAACATAACATAACATTACGCCTTTAATCCCCAAAGGGTTAGGCAGAGGTTTACCCATTAGTACACCCACATTTCGCCAGTTATGTTTTTAGTCCCATGTAATAGGGGGCGAGCCTATTACCATGAACCGGGCACAAATCCAGACTCCGAGGCTGCTACTGAGAAATTCCTGATGGAAAAACCCAGAACCTAACTAACTAGAGAGAAGCATCATAAAGACAATACATTCTCAAACACAGAAGGCACGAGCAAACTCAGGTTTCCTCACGATGTTTTTCTTTACCAATGTCAGTGATGTCTAAAATAAACTAAGAAAATACCCACATAAGAATTGAAAAAATCAAATTGGTACTTAATCCGTCTGTCTTTTTAGCAGAACGTTATAATTATTTGCAAAATACTCGCATAGCGATGCTGATGACAATCTTAAAAGAAACAAAACTCTAGGAAAATGTTTTTTATATTCCTTCATTTCCAACAGAAAAAACATTTCTTTTATTCCAATGCAATCGAAAACAAAAAATAATTAACATCATAATAACGCGGTAAGATACAACTCCACGATCTATTAGTTTGTTTCTGTTTGTGACAGGGTAGTACTGAAATGGATCCTCTTCCAATTGTTTGCGAAGCATTCGCGACGTAATGATCAATTACCTACAGCGGGTATTTGCATTGTGGTGTTAGTTTTATGTACTTCTTTTGTTTACAGAGTATTTCTCGTAGTTTTTAATAAATAGGTTTAGATATTAGTAATGATCTGATAAAATCTAATAGGTATTTATTTTCTAATCTTTCATATTCACTAATTTCTGTATATTGTCTATTCAAAATAGGTTGAATATTATCATATCATATATTGAATGCCTCGTTGGTCTAGTGGTCGCAAGCGCGACTGCTGTGCATGAGGTCTTGGGTTCGATTCCCAGGTCGGGCAAAGTGTTATTGGGTTTTTCCATCAGGAATTTCTCAGTAGCAGCCTCGGAGTCTGGATTTGTGCCCGGTAGATGGCAATGGGCTCGCCCCCTATTACATGGGACTAAAAACATAACTGGCGAAATGTGGGTGTACTAATAGGTACACCTCTGCCTAACCCTTCGGGGATTACAGGCGTGATATATTCACTAATTTCTGTACATTGTCTATTCATAATAGGTTGAATAATATTATATCATTTGGATTCATTCAATTGGTGCGGATAAGAATCTCTGTGAATTAGTTCGGATTTATTCGTGAAGTGAACGACAGAACGAGTTGGTACCAATACGATACAATATGGCAGTGATAAATATTCCTTCTTCACTCATATTAGCTAATACCAAAAACATTAGTAGGTAATATTAACCCATCTTAATAATTAGAATTACTTTATTATTTTTTGTTGAAAGTCAACGTAGAGATACTTGCAATGTATGAATACAATGCTGTTTTTAAAAATAAATCTACTTGAGTATGATTTGTATTTTCTGTCTTCGGTGCATTACTCGTGTTCCGCTAATTAATGAACTACACCTATCGCTGTGACGTGATATTTTTCATTATTGGCTGTCTTTTTAAGTTTTTTCATTGTATTATTTTAATAGTTACTAATGCGTTTGTAATTAACTAAAATGTACTACGTTTCAATTAGGTTACAATTACCGTAAATTTTGTCTAAGTAACCATTAAGCAATTTTGTGTTAATTGGTCCTTTGAATTAATATAATTTATCACTGTATTAGTGAGCATAATTTTAGTAAAACATGTTTGGAGTCTAAATAAAAATATTAGATGTGCTAAATTAAACCATCGTTTTTTTGTATAGGCATAAATAAAACAGTTCTGATTGATACAGTTGCATCAATATTACGTCGAATATTCAAATGTAGATCTTGTATGTACTTGTGATGTAGATCTTATTATGTCAGTGCAGGACTATGATTTGACATAAAAACAAATGACAGTTACAAGCTTAAAATGAACACATCCTAAATCTGGCTACCTACATATAACTGGCTGGTGATTACTAGCCAGTAATAACACTGTACTGAAAAGTTTGTATATAATTATTCAAGTAAGGAGCCTGCTTATTTCTCTAAACCTGTAAATTTCCAATTCCTTTCGTCTGTCCACTGAAGTCCCAAAGCCACAAAGAACAATTGGTATTCGAGTGAGACAATAATATTCGTGTTTACTAAAGCACATTAAAGCGGTCTCGACGGATCCTCAGATCGGATTCGCTTTGCATAGCACTTGAAATTCAAATGGTGCAGTTCATATTGAGCCTCCCCCTGTCTAAGTGCCTACGGTTGCCATGGTAACTGTGCCTGCAATACGCCCTTTACTCATCCTATATACAGTTACAATTGAAATTTTAACTAGAGTGTGAAGAATTGTTTCTTTGAGATTCAGGTCAAGCGTTGCAAAAGTAGCAAGAGGTATTGACCAACTTTGTTAGCTGGTCATAATGGTACCTAGTTAATATTAGGTATTGAAACTAGTTAAGTATTTGACCTGAAATAAGTATCCTCTTCTAGAGAACCACTAATATGTATTTTAATTTTATATCTTTACTAGCTGACCGGTCCACGCGTTGCTGTAGCTCAAATTTGCAATAAAAAAATATTAAGTCCAATAATTGAGATAAAAACTATCCTATCTCTCAAGTTAGATCGAACTGCACATGGTGCGCAAATTTTATTATAATCGGTTAAGTGGTTTAGGAGTCCATTGAGGACAAACATTGTGACACGAGATTTATATATATTAAGAAGATTGTTCTTGTTTTTGTGCTTAACCAATTTTTTGTAGGAAACTAGCTACTACCCGCGACTTCATCTGCATCAAAGTTGATATAATGTTATTCCACGGGAACCATTTATTTTTCCGGAATAATTAAGTTATTTAAATACTCATTTTGAGTTTAATTTATCTCTGTGTCAAATTCTATCCAGATCCGTTCTACTGTTATTGAGTAACAAATAATATTCAGACATTTAAACTGCCGCATTTATAATAGCAGTAAGATTACTTACTGCATACTATGAACACAGAGATCTAAATTAATTTCGAGAAACCTCAATAAATTACTAAAAAGAGAGAAAAACTAACATACAAGTCCAGCAGTAACAAAATGTAACTGAAAAGAATTTTAAAACTAAAAAGATTTATAACTTAAACAAAATTTGGTGAAAACCCTAAAATGCCACTCGGAAAACATTTCAGTGAAGTTTATTATTTCAACCCATTTCTGGTCCCGAAAACGGTTGAAAAAATTCAAACAGCTTTTATTCCTTTAAAAGCCTCTAAAACTACTCAGCGAGTGCTTAAATTATAGTTGTAGGTATATCTTTATTTCCCAAAAGGGACAGGATAACTTTTTGACAAAAACTATGAGCTGATGTACTGTTTATTATTTATGAGCAAACTTTTATACCTAATGCTTTTATGTTTAATGACTTAGTTTAAACTACCATTAACGAGTTTTTCGTATTTTATATTTATTTATTTATTCATGGTTGCCATTAACTTCTGTACACACTAGATCATAAAAATAATGGCCACTGTATAAGAATAAAACCGGTAATTAACAGTTTAACCAGTATTAATTGGGAGTTGGATACGCATGTGTTATTAGGTTTTTTCCATTTGAACTATGAGTTTCACCTGTGTTTGCACACACACTTATGCACTATAAAATCTCTTGCATACTTCATCTCTTGTCTCCATGGAGAATATCCGCCGTGACAGATATTCATTCTTACTGTAAACCATGTCAGAAGCCCTTGAGGCGGTTTAGAAACTCTGGCACTAGGGTGTGTGCGGTCGTAAGACCTTACTGCCCACACGATAAAGAAGACTGTACCTAATTAACCTGAAAGCTAATATAATTTTATGACATATCTACCGAATGTAAAACAATAAATACTAGAACAACCCACATCACCTATTTAGCAATTCCAACGAATCCCCAAGACGGTCCGTACGTATTCGTTTTCTTTCGTACGTGACCGCACATACGTCACTATAAAACACGCTAAGGACACAGGACCCGATGAAATTTGCCTTTTACGATGTCCTCGTAAAGTAAATATCACTGGAGTCGTCTAGAAAAGATGTCCACAGCGTAAATGCGTGCTTATTAAACCCCTTTATTGGCTTATTTAGCTTTTACGTCTGAATTTATTTTGTGTATCTTTTTATGGTCGATGGTATTTATGACGTACAGTGTCATGATGAAATGTAATACGAAGATACGAAGTCATCGGGTTTTTATTGAGTTTAAGACGAGAAACGTTGATAGGAAAATGAATTGGAAGATAATAAAGAAGGGTGAATTTGTTTTTCTGTCAGCGATGTCAACAACTTTGGCTGGTGAATTTTTGTGTATATTTATTTTTTGAATCTTGTAGGTAAATACAGTTACTGTCTCCAGCTATGTTATTCAATTATTTTCTGCCCTCGAATTATCGAGTAAAAATAATTTTAATATTTTATTAATAAACTAGCCTCTGCCTACGACTTCGTCTGCGTAGACTTTAAAATTTGAAATTTATCCTTAATAAACCCACAAACAGGCAACAAAAAAATAACTTCAGTTAATTCAGTACAGCCGTTTAAGCGCGAAAGAGTAAGAAACATCCATCCACGTTTATAATACTACGAGTATTAGGCAGGATATATACTTATTGGGAATGTCGGTTTTGTATGCATACATTTTAATAGCTCGGTAACTCCTTTGACGCTTCAAGTACGTAAAAACATTGTTCATCTAAAGTAATGTTGAAACGACACAAAAAAAAAACTCTATTCAAAGAAAATAAAAACCTTTGTAAGGATTCCACATCAAACGCTAACCGCTTTCAATACCCAGACACTGTTTATTCCTCTATAAAAAGGTATTTCAGTAAACGTTTACAATGTTCCCGAGAACCGCATAAATTTTCCTTCGTAAACAAAAACTATTGCAAAGGAAAGAAATAAACACAATTCTTTCACGCGTCTCCAAACTGGTTATATAAAACGATAGTTTTTTTTCAATGGGATGTAAATAACCACCCCATCAGACAACCTCAAGGGCTTGAAAGCAATCTAGAGGCATACTATTTTCTTTTGATAGCAACACAAAGCAATTGTCGGCCTGTATTGCCATCAGCGAAAAATAGGTGTAGCTATTCGCGGCCTGTATTGAATAGCTTTTTTTCTGTTCACAAAAAATGATGGGGAAAGTGTTATGCATGGGAACTATGACTATGCGTGTTACTTTATGATGGGATTATGAATGATTTGTAAACTTATATTTTCACTAGAAAAGTATGTAAGTATGTAATGACATAACAATTTTCCATCACTGTTTCGACGGATTACGACTTTGATTATTCATAATAATCTGAATTCACATCGTGAGGAAACCTGGACATACTGTTCCACTCAAACCATGTCAGAGGCTCATGGGCCTCTGACATGGTTTGTTGGTGGTTCAGGAACTCTGACACTAGGGTGTGTGGGGTTATTAGACCTTGCTGCCCATATGATAAAGAAGAAGATCTGAATTACGTACTAATATAGATAGGTCATCCCATTTTATAATAACAAATACAATAAAATACTTCTCATAATGCACTTAACAATAACTTTGATATACTTCCGAACCACACAGCATTACTTACTAAAAGCCAAAGTTATGTTTTCTTCGAACGAAATCCAGAACCCCTAAACCAGCACATTTTCAATTTATAGCTCACCTAAACCTGGACTGGCACCAATATACCGTCAAAATAAAATCACCCCAACTCTGCGATACGACCAACTAAGCGCTTTAACCCCCATTCGCTAATGCATAGCCGTCCATTTTTCAAGACAGCCGGTCGATGTGGCCCAAACATCAGTAAATCGCTATAAAGTACCCCGTGGGTAGTTTGGTGAATATAAAGTTGGCAATTCGGTGAAAACTGTTATTTATGTATTTTAGGGTTCGATGTAGGATTAGGTTTGAGGTATGAAATAAAAATGTGTTTATGTGATTATGAGTTTTATTGGAGAGGGTTGAAGTTTATTTTTCCTATGTACAGTCAAAGAGATAGGTATTCAGGGTTGGCATATACAGTTGCAGTTTTCTTGGAAACCGATGGATGCCTCAATTAAAAATTAGCTTTTATTTTTTTTTTTTAACTCTGATTGATTTTTTATAATTAAATATTTAAATATTATTAATTAGAAAACTTTCTAAGAAAAAAAAGTTAGTAATTTATTACACTATGTTTTGAAACTGTCATAATATGATGTTATTTTTCACTTTTATTTTAATTTATTTTTTAGGATTCCTATGTTTAGCTTGTACATTTAGGCACGCAATTCTGTTTTATAGAAACCTTGAAGCAAGATAATTATTTTAATGCTATGGTTTCCCAATAATAGCTGTGGTATATTAGGGTTGAAAATGGCATAATAAAAAACTTCAGTGCTCGTTAGGTTCCACTCACAGAAAGTACCACTTAAGGAGACCCAATTATTTATAATATCAATGAAATATAAAAGACATTTTCTCTTCTATATTCGGATCTACTTCTTTTTATAACATAATGATGAAATAAAATAATCATATCTTAAAGAAAGTTAATAATAAGTACAATCACAATCATAAGTGTTACAGACACTGACATAATTTTTCTTTTACGGAAAAATCAAGGCCGAAAATCATAACAGAGATAATTCTGGGGAATTGAGGGAAAAATTGTATTAAATATTATGGAAAGAGAAAGCGGCTTCAGCGCACCGTCCGTCTTATCCTGACGAGGGTAACTTATTTATATGCAAACGGAAAATATTCTCGTTTTATGTAGGTCAAACCTGAGAAACACACATTTAAAATTAATCTTCAAAAATCTAAAACCGTGGAAGCGTCTAGCTTTATTTACTATACATGAAAGGCGCGATTGTTGAAGTCAGCTTTTATTTTCTTTAAGAAATCATAATGGTAATAAAAATCTCAAATCAACGTTGCAGAGCATTTATAACTATTTATAAAAACACTAGCTTTTGCCCGCGATATCGACCGCGTGATTTTTTTTTCATACGTGTTACTCGCTGGTAATGAAGCTTTAGCTTATATTTTTTATCCATTATGAAATTAAAATACAAATCTTTTCTCTTTATAATATTACGTTTAGTTAAAAAAAAATAGTAATTTGGTATTAATTTTTCAAAATAAAAACGTTTAGAAAAAGGCTGTAAAATAATTTCCTACCTTTTTAATAAACATTTAAAAGTCGGCTACGGAGGAACAAAGTTCTTAACATAAATAAGACCGTAAGGAAAATAAAAGTGAACATAAGGAACATTATAGCACAACTTGAAGCGCCTTATTTTCGAGCCGTCCCATAAATTTTAAGCCACCTTACCTGAGGAAGCGGAGACACTAATTATTTTCACTTTTTTACTTTGAATAATGAAGAGCACATTAACAGTTTTTTTTTAATTATTTTTAAAAAGAATTTTATAAGATTAGTTTGTAAGTAGTGCTGTAATTAAAGTAATTAGAATAATAATTGTTAAACGATTTTGTACAGGTCTGTCCATTTTTTACAGGAAGTGTTAGTGATTCTTAATTTAAATTGAGTTAACATGCTTTTTTATTTTTTTTAAGGTGGTAAAAATCATCAAATGACTCCTTCCACCCTGGGTGGGGCGGAAAGGACTGTCAGACTTTTACTGGCTAAAAACCACCCTGTTCCGTCTGTTGCCCTTTACGTTCCGGGGCCACGGTATCCTGTAAAGGCGTCCCGCAACCCCGGCAGGCGTTAGCCCTGTCTCGAGTCAACATGCTTAGGTATACAATTATTCTTATTTCTATAATTATAAGTAAAAGATACGATCATTGAATATTAGTCACTAACTTCTGCCTGCGACTTCGTTCGCGTGTTTTTTTACCCGCGTTAAGTTAAATTTTTGGTTGCTACTACGCTCCTGTGGGTCCCATGAACTTGACTATCATATTATTATCTTATACTAAGAGAAAAACAATACGACAGGGAGTTCCAGAGACTAGAGAGTTAAAATAAAAACTCTTCAGGTTTATTGAATATTTATAAGTATACTTAGATAAAAACGTTTATACAAAAAGATCTACGTAGAAGAGAAGTGAAGTTAATTAAAGCTTCTGTTCACAGACACAAAAGCCATGAAATAATTATACGCATAGACTCCCTCTTGTATACAGCAAACTCCCTAATGGATAATTCTCCTAAACAATTTAACAGCAATCAAGGAAGTCCCCATCACTCCCCATACATTCAAAACTACCTCCACGTATTTATCTCATACAAATCAGCCATAAATCCCTTGAAATGAACAATAGTTCCAATCAAGATACGACTGCAAGGCGACCAACATAATCTTGTCAGTCAATGGGGGCGCCACTTGTAAAGGAAAACGCCATTATTCGATCGAATTCAGTACATTTAAATTTAGTTCCGCATTCCTCCGTCTGTCCGGATATACTGGCCGCTGTGAGGTATTCAGACTGAGGGGATCAACGATCCAGCGATCATATCTCAGGTACCCTAATGGCGGCAATTTTGCCATTTCAATCAAATCTCTACACTATCTGAGAATACCAACTGTTGTTAACTAAAACTTGGAAGCTCACGATTAATTCACTAAACATTTTAATTTATAATATTAAATTAATTTAATTAAGAGCGACGTAATTGAAAACCTGGTTTTCAAAAGATGTTTTAATAGGAAACGCGAGATTTGTTTAATTCGCATTGAAAATTGTGATCCGAGAACTGTTAACTCTTAAGAAAAGCGAACGAGTTTGATGAAAACTTTCCCTTTAAGTTTGGCGTCGCCATTTTGAATGGCATTTGACCTTATTCTGTAATGACAAGTCAAATAACATAACGCTCTGTGTTAATCCAAAACATTCGCACGCCATATTATGTGGCAAACATGTCTGAATCAATTTTCTTTATGTTATCTTGCATGTACTTATTAATTATTCAAGTCCCACGAAATGAGACACAAATGATTTTCTATTATTCTGTCATACTGGTAAGTCAGCCGGGACTTGAACGGTTTTTGTATACACATGTATGGGTAAATAAATCTTATCTTATTGATCTATGTGACCATATTCATGTCGAGTAAATTCAAATTTTAAATCAATCCCACACACTGTCTCCCCACAAAATCCTAATGAATAAATCTAGAAATAACTCGCATAATTTTATTCAGTTCGCATAATAATTTATGCGAAGTCACGCCACATGTCAGATACTTATTTTTTCTTTTGCACAACCCTTAAGCTGGGTTTCCCTTCCTGATCCAGTGCGTAGGGGATAATCAACCCCTTCATCAAAGGGTGTGGGACGTGAATAATTCAAAATGCTATTTTAAATAGACAGTGCCTGCTTGTGGATAACCCCTTGGCTGTTACGGATTTTGGCGAAATGTTATATTTTATTTAGGCGTTAATGTATTGTGCTGACTTGCTGATGTGTAGAGAATAGCTTAGCTAGATGCGATTAATATGTTTTAGGCATATTTACGTGTTTTTTTTGTCGACTGACAAAAGCTGTTATTTGTAATACTTTTGGAACCTATAGTTAGGTTCTTAAAATTGTGTTTATATCTTTATAACTTTTATACAGATTTATTTCTACATACATACAAGTTGGAAGGTTGCCCACACCACTTTCGAAATAAATATATTTTGTAACAGTTTTGTTGGCGAATGTATCTATCTCCCCTATGATTTAAAGAAAATAAAGCAATTAACTATTGTAATTATTTTCACCCTTGCTTATTAATAAATTCATAAAATGATATTGTTAATGTTTTCATTACCTACATCTGGATTAAAATACAATAGTTGTCATTTTTCATTTCTACCCTTTTAGTTACTGGCAAATACTAATGTGACATTTTCAATTAATGTCTACTTTTAGAATTGACATTGCCAATCCACATTGACCAAGCGTGGTAATCAATGCTCTTGTCTCCTCAGTATGTGACAGTATCAGTGAGACAATAATAGGCTGGTATTATTACTTTTATTTATTTTACTGTTTCCGATAAACTTTACAAAATCGTACACCTAAATGAGTCTGAAATCATATGTGTCTACAAAGCCATTAATTCATCTTTCTTTCAATACAAAATTTCCTGCAAAATCTTTATCGAATTCCTGTATAAATAGAAGCGGATCCTTTGATTTCTGGCTTTCATTTCAATCTATTGACTCCCCGAAATAAAGGGTGGAATTTTAATCTCAGATTCTTCACGAACAATCTTTTGGTTTTATTGTGAATTTCAATGAAACTCCTTTTAGGGAATTTATTTATAATACGTTTTCATGGTTCTAATCAACGTCTTTGTGACGTAATCAGGCGACCACGTGCGTTTGTTCGGGTGACTTACAAAAGAAATTAATCTTCCTCTCTGTGGCTTTTTTATAAGAGAAAAATGTTGGAGATTACAATCTGCTATGCTTATTTATTTTCCGTTTGTAGATTTGAACGCTTTTTGAATAGTCAGGTTTTGTTGGTAGACTTCACAGGGTTTTTATTTTCATTTAAGTTTTTTTAAAGATATTTTTGTTCTTGGTATTCTACTTTTAAAATTATTATATTTTCTTTTTAATATTATTTTTTTTATCAAACAAAGTAGTCAAATAAATACTTCTCATATTGTAGGTACCACATAAAATTCATGAGATTGTGTGAGGCAATCACATTATTCGTACGAACTACTAACAATAACAGTCTTTTTATAAAGTTATGCTTTTTTACATAACAACAGTGATAATAAATTTTATGCCTATCGTTGTTTTTAGTGAAACATAAACCGATTTCCTTCAAAGTTTTTTATGATATCTAGTATATCATTCTGCCCACAGCTTCGCCCGTGTAAAAAGTAATTTTCCATCAAGTAAGTCGAACTATTATACCAAGGGAAATGGTCTGTGCCAATTTTGATCCAAATTTGTTCAACGGTTTACGAGTGATTTAGTATTACAAACATCCAAACATCTTCACAAACTTTCACATTTATAATATTATTAGTGGTTATATGCATTTTAATTTAAGACTTACTTGACATTGTGTACTATCTTTACGTCCTACAATAAAAAAAGGTTTAAGCAAATCCAAAGTAAAGAGTGATAAAACTCCTCAAATGTCTTGGAACAGTTCCAATATGCAAAAAAAGTAACATCTGCCCGTAACGTCCGCTTAGATTCTTTCGCCTTTACGTATCATGTGAAGATAAAAAAACCTCCCTGCAATTCAAATGTATGCAGTGATATATTCTTGAATAAGGTTACGTATTTACTCTATGCATAAAGAGTGTCGCGATGACCTAGTGGTTTAGACGGTCGCCTCTCATGCATGACGGTTCAAAACCGGGTAAGTACTAATGTGAGATTTCATACATCATAAACTCACGCCTTTTTCCATGGGGCAGAAACCACAGAACGCCACCTGCTAGGATCCTTAAAGGAGTACCTTTCGCTTCGTCTACGTTTATACATCTCATCATACAAGCATGCCGGTTACGAGTACTGCGCACCTGACTTTTCTGAAGAACCTAACCAATAAGGTCAGTGCAGGTCTTCCTAGGGCGACATTTCCATTCGTAAAATATCTTCTTTTCAAATTTTATCTTGGACATCACTGACATCAGTGTCAAAAAACATTGTAAAGAAATCTGGCTTATAATTATCTATTATAAATCTGGGATCGCCAGTCCGCCTTGAGCAAGTGTGGTGATTAATTTAATATCTTGCCTTCTCTGTTTGAGAAGAGGTCTTTGCCCTGTATTGGAACAATACTAGGCTGGTATTATTATTATTATTGCAATCGATAGTCGATTACACGATCGAAGTGGGGCTTAATTGATAATTATGTTTAAATAGCAATTAAAACAGAAATGTTTACAATTTCAAGAGAGTTCATTGAAACAACAAATTCCTCGACGAAATTCGAGAAGTTTAAATCTGTGTTTGCTTGTTTGTTTGTTCAAACTGCTGAATCGATTTGAGCAAAATTTTGCGCAGATACAGAGCATAATCAAACTCTGTAAAAGACATAAGAACTGAGCACAATGAACTAGTTAACCCTTTTAACATAACATCACACTTGTAATCCCTGAAGGGTTAGGCAGAGGTGTACCCTTTAGTACATCCACATTTCGACAGTTATGTTTAAGTCCCATGGGAGCGAGCCTATTTGCCCTTTCAGTAAAACCACAGGTATTCGCTAGTCTTTTATACAAACTGAATTGTCTTTTTCTAACCATAAAATAAAAACTATTTAGTAAATGCATATGAATGTATTATACGGTACCTGCCTTCTAATATTAAAAATAAACAGCTTATATTGTTGTCTGTCTGTCTGTCTGTGCCGGCTAGTCTCCAAAACGGCTGGATCAATTACGACTGAGCTTTCACTGCGTACTTTTATCTTTGTAAATAAATAGGCAGCCGCGCAAATAAGATAAAACTCCGCAGACAACTCAGGACCTTCACGCAGACAGGGTCGCGGTTAGTAGTTAGTATCATATAAAATTGATACCCCCAAAATGTAAATAAGCAGTCCTATACCTACCCCACTAGCATAAACATCAAAAATATGACCAAAACTAATTTTCCGCTACAAACTGTGTTCCAATTTTCATACAACGACTTGAAGAAACCGCATACATCGCACAACGTCGGTCTAACCTCATTACCCTTCGCCGTTTTGCGTCAATTTCTCTAACCCGAGGGCCACGAAAAATACGCTCAAAGCGTTTTCGGTCCACGCTTCAAATGCATTAAGTAGTTAGTAATAAAGAAAAAAAAATACAACTTTAATTTTCAACCGACTTCAAAAAGGAGGAGGTTCTCAATTCGACGCGTATGTTTTTTTTTTTTTTTTTGTATATTTGTTCTACGGTTACTCCGCCAATTATGAATTTGAATGATTCTTTTTTTGTTTGAAAGAGTATAGTTCCGAATAGGTCCCATAGGAATATTGTCATAATCTGATGATGAACTTTGGAGATATGGAACGGAACTCCTTATAAAATCACAGCAGAACCGCCGTAATAAGAAAAATTGCTTTGTTTATACGTGTGGTCGATGACTGACTGAAGGAAGTGGGGAGGGGGTACGTCAATCCCCCTCCTACTACTTTCCAAAATTAAATATATCGTGTGAGGTCTTGTTTGAAAGGGCTTTATGTAAGGATTTCAAATATTAACACACAAGCACTAAAAAGTTAAAAATAAAAAGGTTTTTTTACAAAAAAATATGACCGCCTTCAAAAACTACAAAATAAAAAATTACTTTAGCTTGGAAGTCGGTTGCAATACCTACATAACAAGAAACTAAACCAAAGCCGCCGACTTTCAAGCTAAAGTAATTTTTTAATTTGTAGTTTTTGAAGGCGGTCATATTTTTTTGTAAAAAAGCTTTTTTAAATTCTACAATATTGAATATTGGGCACTGTATTGTCACCAGAACTAAAGGTGTATGCAATTTTTCAGCTCAATCGGATAACAACGAATGGTCGAAAAATGGTTTGCAAATTTTGAAAGGACAACTTATTTACATACAAATACTTAATTACATACAAACAGTGCAAGCTAAATAAAGGCTTCTAATAACAAAAATATGTGTGTTTTTAAAGGCCGCAAGAGGACGCTCTGTAAGCATTTTTGCACTAGATTAACGTCAAGTAGATTGACGAGCATTTTTGAGCGCCAAAAACCAAACATGAAAGTTTGCGTTAGATGTAAACGTCAGTAAGGGATGGTTCTCATTAGAGCGGGCCGTGCCCGGGCCGGGGCGTGGACGAGCCGACGTGGTATTGAAGTGCGTCGAGAGGGCCCGGACGGGACACGGATAATGCACTGTGTAATATAAATTGATTCATACAAAATATATGTAACAGATTTAAAACCGTGCCCCGTCCGTGCCCCGTCCGGGCCCCGCCCCGGGCACGGCCCGCTCTAATGAGAATCATCCCTAAGCTATTAGTAATTTTGAAATAAAAAAGTTGTCAAAACGAAATAAAGTAAAGGGTTTAATGGTCTAATTTATTTCAATCAGACCATTAAAAGGCACTTTTGAACGTTATACGAGTAAACATTAAAAAAATGTATAGGTATTACTCATGTAATTTTTTTGATGATTGTAGCATTTCTTGCTACAATCATCAAAAAAATTACATTACGCTCTAAGAATAACGATAGTTTCGTGGCCCCAGGGTAACAGTACCCTTGAGGGCATCTACCGGTGCCCTTTGCGGCAATAAGTATATATTTGCATATAACTGCGGGATGTTAATCAAGGAAGTTGTATATATTTGAGTTTTCCGCTGAATTTAGGCCGAAAATTGGCGAAATTTTCTTAATTAGCGTAGTGTGTCTGTTTGCTAATAATAAAAGGATTAAAGATGATAACATTAAATTAAAAGATTTTTTTACTTTTTGTGCTTATTCTTTTATTAAAAGCGAAAGTTTGGATGGATAAATATTTATTTTGTTTGTCAATCAAGTTAGAACGGCTGAACGGATCTCGATGTTTGTCACAAAGATAGATTTTTAGATTATTATCTGGAATAACACATAAGCTACTTTTTATTATGGAAAAATGTGAATTCTTATTGGTTAATAATGATGATACTTTGATACGGACAAAAACGCGGGCAGGAGCTAGTGTCATAATGAAAATAAAGATAAGATCTGACAACATCACGCCGGTAATCCTCGTAGGGTTAGGCAGAGGTGTACCCATTAATTAGTACACCCACATTTCGCCAGTTATGTTTTTAGTCCCATGTAAAAGGGGGCGAGCCTATTGCCATCAACCGGGCACAAATCCAGACTCCGAGGCTGCTACTGAGAAATTCCTGATGGTAAAACCCAATAACATTTTGCCCGACCTGGGAATCGAACCCAAGACCTCATGCACAGCAGTCGCGCTTGCGACCACTAGACTAACGAGGCAGTCTGACAACATTTTGTTCAAAATAGAACTAAATCAAATTATGTATGTTTGATTAGAAGTTTCGCATACCAACCCCTTAAAACAAGTTTCAAAAGTCAGAATTATATCCGAGCAAAAAGCCTTCCCTTCTACTACCAAAGTATTCATAATCACCATAAAAAACAAAATTATCAAGGCAACCTATAAAGTATAAACATAAAATTATGCAAATTCAAAACAACAACAACATTTTCATCAAACATTACAACAACGAAAGGTAACGTGATACTATTTGCTTTATGGGATACCCATAAAGGCCCGACAGTGTTGGTTCCGCACCGTTACGCTTGTCCCATACGTTACGGCTAACAACTGCCTGTAAACAGGTTTATAGCCCAACAATTAATGCTGAAATTAACCTGAAGTTTAGTTTCAGGTAAATATTTACTTGTACCTACATAATGTGTTGTGTTTTGTTTTATAATCTTATTACGATTCGTAGTCGTGATTGCCAGGTGGTTGTGAATGTCGTGATGGCCTAGCGGTTAAGGCGCCCGCCTCTCATGCATGAGGTTGTGGGTTCGAACCCGGGCAAGTACCAATGTGACTTTTTCAATTCATATGTACTTTCTAAAGTTTATCTTAGACATTACTGACATCATTCCGTGCCTCGGAAAGCACGTTAAGCTTTTGGTCCCGGCTGTCATATATAGATCTTTGACAGTCGTTACGAGTCGTCAGAAGCTAAAAAGTCTGACAACCAGTCTTACCTAGGGGTTTCGTATAACCCAGTTACTGGGTTGTGGAGGTCAGAAAGGCAGTCGCTCCATGTAAAATACTGGTACTCAGCTGCATCCGGTTAGACTAGGAGCCGACCCCAACATAGTTGGGAAAAGGCTAGGTAGATGATGATGATTGCCAGGTGGTTATGAAACCCGCTTCTCATCCATGAAGTTGTGGATTCGGAACCGGACAAGTACTAATGTGGACTTTTCAATTCCCATGTACTTTCTAAGTAAATATTATATATATTAAGTAAATATGTCTGAAGTCGCCAATCCTCCTTGAGCAAGCTCGGTGGTCAATGGATGTGTCTTCTCTGTTTAAGAAGAGGGCTCTGCTCTGCAGTCAGACAAGGGTAGGCTGATATTAATATTATTTTGTAAAATGATATAAATTTTTCTAATTTATGTAGGTATTTATTTATTTGAGGCCCTCCAACGACTTATACCTACCCAATACACTTTAGCTAGTTTAAACTTATTAAATTACATGGAAATTGACACTTATTACAGCACTTGCGAATTAAAATATCAAACCACTTAAAGATATTGATGCTAAAAACATAAACATAAAAACATGTGAATAGTAAACAAACAAGAAAGAAGATTAAGTTAACATTTTATACTGAACTCAAAGAATTTAAATTAGATAACTTGAGAGATCGTCTAACTGTAAACTGTTTGTAAAAACTTCATTTACGTCCAGCAAACAGTTTACAATAAGCGTCTTTTTACTATCAGCGTAAAATCTACAAAACACACAAAACAGACAAACAAAACAATGTTGCCTAGGTATGATTATTTTCTTGTTGTCCGGTTTTTAATGACAAAGCGTTTGATTCGTTGCTTTGGTAAACTTTTTAATTAACGACACAGCGATGCTTCGTAATTTTTTATAGGCCATAATATCCGTCTTCTACAAAGTTTGACTTCTTTTCAGAAAAACTGGTTATCTTTTTAGGGTTCCCTACTCGAAGCGTGCCAACGGGATCCTTTTACTAAACCTATGCAGTCCGTCCGTCTATCTGTCAACGGGCTGTATCTTACGAACCGTAATAGGCAGATAATTGAATTTTTTCATAGAGTGTGTTCACTATGGCCGCTATAACAACGGATAATAAAAATAAAATAAGGTTAAAAATGAAAGTGTTTTTTTGAATGTATTTAAATATCGTACGGTGATACGGAACCCTTCACCGACTTTGCCGGTTTTTTTTAAATGTCTTTGTACCTAATCTATAATCTATTGAATAACCCTCAAACTGCTTATTTAAGTCTACTAACTTATTCTTAGTCAAAAGTTAATTAAGATAAGATTACCTGCCTTCCAGTTAAGGGTCTAAACGAGACCTTAAGCCACAATTTATTGCCTAATTGTTTAGTGAGAAGGGATAGGTACTACACCTATAAATAAAGAAGACACATTAATTATTTGTAAACACCACCAAGTCTTTGTTTTTGTAGGGATACATACCGATATTTTACAATAAACACAATGTTGCGAGGTTTCTTTATACATATACAGGGTAATTGAAAATATACCCGATACCTTAAAAGGGGTCATTGTACTCATAATTATGAAAAACTCTTGCTATGGGACCAACACAGAAAACATGAAAAAAAATCAGCTGTTCCCTACAAATATGCTACGTAACAAGATCGTAATTATGGATCAGCTATTTTTTTTTCATGATTTCAGGGTTGGTCCCATAGTAAAAGTTGTTCATAATTATGAGTACAATGACCCCTTTTAAGATTTCGGATATATTTTCAATTAGCCTGTATATATTTAATCTATGCACGTATGTCACTAAATTCCTCCTTAAAGGCTGTACCTACCGATTTTGTTATGTGTGTTATTGGGTTTTACCGTCAGTAATTTCTCAGTAGCAGCCTCAGAGTCTGGATTTGTGTAATAGGCTCGCCCCCTAACATAACATAACATCATGCCTGTAATCCCCGAAGGGTTAGGCAGAGGTGTACCCATTAGTACACACCCACATTTCGCCAGTTATGTTTTTAGTCCCATGTAATAGGGGGCGAGCCTATTGCCATCAACCGGGCACAAATCCAGACTCCGAGGCTGTTACTGAGAAATTCCTGATGGAAAAACCCAATAACACTTTGCCCGACCTGGGAATCGAACCCAAGACCTCATGCACAGCAGTCGCGCTTGCAACCACTAGACCAACGAGGCAGTCGCCCCCTATTACATGGGACTTAATTATAACTGGTGAAATGTGAGTGTATTAATGGGTACACCTCTGCCTAATCCACAGGCGTGATGAGAGGGTATGTTATGTGTGTTTTTATGGTTTAGATTTTAAATTTGATATTTTCGTCTAATTTTTGTGTAAAATACTCGTAGTTGAGCTTTTCTTATTATAAAAGTAACTTCGTCTATTTGCTGCTTAAGTTTTAAACAGTTTCAAAGATTCCCTTTATTTAAGTTACAAAACACTGGCCGAAAAACTTTTTTAAAACCGAACTCCCCTTCTAAAATCCACCTATCGAGGTGCCGATTCACAAACAACACGACACTCCTTGGAATCGGAATGAAGTCATTTCCGTTTCACTATTTCCGTTCCATTTTCAAGTCGCTCCCTAACTTCCTGACTCACGTACCAACTTTGTTCTCGTCAAAAAAATGCTTTTTTAATCTTGATGAAAAGACTCTTTGATATCAGATCTTTTTACTTGAAGTTAGTTTAATACCATTAACAAAATCATTTAAATATCTGCAATGATAACGTTTGTTCCCAACCCCTATTACTAGGGTTAAGATCAGATATGAAGCCTATAAAATCGCTTAACCCTTTCTATTATACATCATAGCTATTAATACTTAATAGGTACGTAATTGCGTTTCTCCTGGGTTCTGCAAAAAGGTTTCCATCAGCTTTCATCTGAAGATTAAAAGGGGACAGTTAATCCTGGCTATAAACCCATCTAATTAAGATGAACGTAACACTATATCTTAGGGGGAGGGATGCGGTGATGTCGGGTAATGCAGCTGCATTAAGAGCAAAGAGAATTCTTGAGAACCTACATTTACATGAACTCCACTTTTAGCGCCAATTCCTTGCTTCGATTACGGCATAATATCGTCAATTTACGTCTCGATGAGTTTTCGAATTGCTACGTGCGATTCGAGTTTGATGGAAGTGGATACGTATTAAGTTTCCGATCTCGTGCGGAGTGCTATCTCGTGTTGACAGATATGTAATAGTGAGAAGTGGTACATATAGAGTCTGGAAGGTTGTTAGGTGATGTAGATTCGTGGAAGGTTTGAGCGTGTTTTGAAAATCGTTGGCTCGTCTTTTATTACAGGAACTGTAACTACCGGGACGGTGATTTCGGTACAGGCGTGTGTGTATGCGTGCATGGCCCAAAATTTTACTTGATTGAGAGACATTCTGTTCAATTTAAACTATATTTAGTTTGTCTACAACTTTGGTCGCGTAGTCTCAAGTGCGGCTTGTGTGCGTTTTCCTGCGTTCCATTCCCAGCCCGGGGTAAAGTGTTATTGGAATTTCTCAGCATCGTCATCGGACTATAAAAGTAAGGGAAGAGACAGTGCACTCCAGCTTGCGAACATAGGTAATTGTGCACTATATTATCTTTTACGTACATACTTTCCTAATCTTCATTATGATTGGCCAGTGTGTATGAGCAGATGAAAAAAACCCTAATGTTTTTTTTTTAATTCATTTATTATTCCTTTAACCTGGCAGAAAAACTGACATTTCGACCAATATTTGTTCTTCATTCGAAAAAATAAATATGATGTTTCGAAAAATTTAAACACCGCTTCGAAATTCAAATCAATACCCGTTCCAACTTTTTGAAATGCGTGCAGTATCGAAACGGAACGCCACAACATCTGCTCGTACGAAATAAAACTAAACGGAATCATTCCGCACTTTCCCACCAGTTATTTTGAATCGTCGCCGTTTTTACGCCTCCAGGATTTTTAATTAAAGTTGTCGGTGCGATACGGGCCCCGGGACCGTTTTAAAAATTCATTAAAATCCTTTAGCGGAAAAATTTTGTACACAACTAATTTATTTTACGCTTTACAGCGGAAAGTGAAGCGATTTACGCTTTAGCACGATGCGTTCTGATGGGAAAGTTATTCGGTTTAATTGCGCGGGGTTGTTAGTTGACGCATTGTTTGTGTTTCCCCCAAAGTTAGGTAAACCAGTGAATATCTAATTATACACATAGGTAAACATTCTGAATTGTGTTTTGATAATGATATTAAAAATGACGTTAAAATCTATCGTTTTAAAGAACTAAGCGATCAGACTAAGACACACGAAAAGTGACTTTATTTTTATAGCTGTAAAACATTTTTTTACAATTTTTTTAAATTAATGTGACAAATTGTGAAGCACGCGATAACTCCTGTATTTGTCTGTTGATAATTCAGTCAACTAATAACAGTAGTCTGCACGCTTTTGCAAGAGACTACATTATTTTTCTTTCAATTAACCAATGTTTAGACATGGCACAGAAATCTAGATATTATTCATATCAAAATATTATTAAACTCTAGTGCGAAATATGACAGGGTTACTACAGTAACACAAAAAGCAAACAACAATAGTTTTTCTAATTAGGATATCATCAGAAAAGCAAACATTGAAACTACAGCAACAGCACACCCCTAATTGGAAAGACAAACTAATTACCCAATACAAGGTAAACAACTAAATCCTTACAAACGCTCTGAACACAATTTTCTTCCGTCCGCCGACACCTGACAAGCGACGCGTTTAATTTACCCGAACTCCCATAAATCGATCGCTACCTAGTCTTGTAAACCTCTCGTTGAAGGCTAAATGCGTTTTCGATAGCTAGTCGGTGAATCGGTGGATTACCCGGGTTACTATCGCATAAACAGAATCTTCATTTAGCTAAAACTGGGTAACTCATTACCATTTATACCCGGAATGGGTCGAATATTAAACGGGTAGTAGGATTATAAGGAAATAGCTGCGAGGTGCGAATTGAATTAGATGTTGGGAATTTGTGTTTGTTGTTGTGTATTGTTGTACACGCTGTGTAGTGTGTTTCATTTTAATGTTGCTGAAAGTGCTTGGGTGCTTTACTGGTGCTAACTTTGTTTCGCAATGACTAGACTAAAAAGGTATCGAATACAAAGACAGAACGGAATGGCTTTTGAAAAATGTGAGACTATTAAAGGGGTCTCCTAGCTAAATAAGGAATTTAGTTATTTTTTTGTAATTGAACATTATCATCATGTGATACAAATTTAATACAAGTCAAAAATGAAATATCTGAGGAAAGCACAAAAATGCGAAAATCAGAATTTATGGAACAGCTGATATTTAATGATTTCAGGATATTTTCCATATTAAAAGTTGTTCATAATATGAGTACAATGACCCCTTTTCAGTTTTCTGGTAAAGTAACAATCATACTGTATAGAATATATAAAATGAGCTGTCATCATCAATCACACTCATATCAATCTCAATCCACATTAATGTACCGAGTGAGATTTTACAGAATAGCACTACTCTTAATGAATAGTTTAAGTTTAATTTCATCCGTATAACAGAATTGGGAGCTATGTTTGAGAAGTAAACTGCGTTTGCAGATACTATTAAGGAGTACCATGAGTGCTAAACGCTGTTCCAGTCGTTGTTTCAAGTAAATGCTTGAAGAAACATTTGGTACGTTTGAGAGCAGGATCTTCAAACATAATCTGGCGAGAATTTGCCGTCTCACATTGTAGAATACAGGTTGCTAAAGAATGGGGTTAAAATATTCTTAATAAAAAAAAAAGAACTTACTTCTTCTTTGGAATATCATATTGGACGTCTTTCATTTGTAATGTCAATGCGAAATATGAATACACGGTGTTTTTACCGAAAAAAATATTATTTTTACATATTTAAATGTCTGTCTGGCTAATCTCCAGAACGGCTGGATCCAAGGCAAGCACTTCACTTGTAGATGGCTGATGTTATAAGGAGTACTTTTATTTCGAAAAAAGAATAAGGTATCGCGCGAAAAAAATCCACTCTGATAACCGACAAACAATCGGACGAATGTGCGGGAATAATTTAGTTTAGCATTATAATAAAACATCAATCTTCTATCTATCTAAATCTATAAAAACGAAAGGTCACTCACTAACTCATTACGAAATATAGAAAATAGCTTGACGTATTAAGATGAAATTTATCAGCAGGGGGAAAGATTATAGTTAGTAGACGTCCGCTAAGAAAGGATTTTCCCAAATTCACCCATGGACCAAGCCCGGGTCGACGGCGCGTTCTGTTCGCGCGCGCCTCAAAGAGCTGTCAGCACAGGGACGGGGCCAACGCCTGCCGGGGATGCGGGACGTCTTAACAGGATACCATGGCCCCGGAACGTAAAGGGCAACAGAAGGAACAGGGTGGTTTTTTAGTCAGTAAAAGTCTGACAGTCCCTTCCGCCCCACCAAGGGCGGAAGGAGTCATTTGATGATTTTTACCACCAAAAAAGAAGGGGGTGAAATGGGGTTCAAAGTTTCTATGGAGAATCAAGATTAAATCGCTTATAACCGAAATTTTGGCGGACGAATTCGCGGGCAGAGGCTAGTTACTTATATAAAATAATAGTTATTGCCACAACAAACCAAATGGATACCCGACCATCGTAACTATAATACCATGAAACACAATTCGGATCACAATGACACACCATTAGTACAAATCGGTTCAGTCGTTTAGACTGTACGGATAACATACATATACAATATTACGCGTGTGTGCGTATTATAATATCGTGTAATATCCTTTTGTTACGATTTGTATATGTGTGCGTATCAATATCCTGATTTCATTTTGCGAAGTAGGATGTATCTTATTGACTTTTTAATGGAGTATAGGTTATTTTTGTAATATCATCGGTTTTCATCTTCATTTTGTTCTGTTATGTCAGTAGGTAGGTACTTTCATTATATTAAAATACTAGCTGCTCTCCACGACTTTGTCTGCATGTTTTTTTTCCACCTGCGTTTATTTACGTCTTTGGTTACTATTCCTCATGAGTCTGAAAATCTTATACAAAAATATATTTTACTGGCCAACTGGTAGCAGCGCGTTTTAAAAACCACAAACTCTTCAGCTTTATTATTTTACAATATTAGCTTTGCCCGCGACTTCATCCGCGTAAATTTCGGACCCTCGTTTCATCCTCTTAAGGGGTGAATTTTGGAAAATCCGTTCTTAGTTGTCGTTTACTAATTACTATAATCTGCCTCCCTGCCAAATTTCATATTTTATACGTCAAACGGTCTTCGATATTTCGTGATGAGTCAGTGTATGTACCTTTCAATTTTATATATTTTTATAGAAGTAGGTATAGATCGTTTTAAGCAACGTGGTATATGGATAACTAATAAGCAAGCAGACAATAGTTTTTATTTATTATTACTTTCTTAAGCTTAAAAAGTATACAGTAATAAATAGGAAGAAAAATATTTTTGCCTGTATACAAAATATAATAAGTTGTTCAATTGTACATAAACTGGATCCCACCTTTTGAACGGCAGCAACCTTATAATACTACAGCTTTTCAGCCACTTTCTTGCACCTTGTGTCACCTATACAAAATGTGACATTCAATACACGCCTCTCCTATTGTTAAACTCCCCTTTGTTACCTCTTTCACTTCAAAAAACCTTATCTTGGAACATTTACTTTCAAAATTCAATCTTGTTTTCTGAACGACAAAGTTCAAATCACGTTGTAAGGAAGAATGTTTTTCTAAGAATGGAGAAAACGTTTAAGAGTAGGTAGGTATCAGTGGAAACAAAACGCCACGTGTGAAAATGCAAACAGTGTATTGGGAATAGCCCTGTTTTTAAACAGAAAAGGGTATTAGATGTTTTGAATCGATACCCTTTTTATGAGAAAGCTTTATAAATTCGACTCAGCGTTTTTCGATGATCATTTTAAGATGTTTTGTTCTGAACATTACATGTAAGCTTATCCTTACAATTTATATTATTACCTGCTTCTGTTTGCGACTTCGTCTGTGTGTAGTTTTACCAGCGTTAAATAAGTGTTAAGTTACGTCTTAGGCAACAACAAACATAACAACAACACAACATTACAACATTTTTTAAACATAACTAGCGAAATGTGGGTTTTCTAATGGGTACACCTCTGCCTAACTCTTCAGGAATTACAGGCGTGATGTTATGTTATATTATTTTACGTCTTAGGTTACTGCTCCGCTCCCGTGAGCCGTAGCGTGATGTTATATAGCCTATACTATTCCTCATGAAATTGTCTATATTGTGTACTTTTTTTTTAATCCGACTTTTTAGTGATTCTAAATAATATTCTAAACAAACAAACTCTTCAGTTTGATCTATTTTTCTTAGTATCTAGGTAGGTACTTATAATAAAAAAACTTCCATTTATTATTTAAATAGCTTCTGCCCGCGAGTATGCTCGCGCGGTTGTTTTAGGGCGAGACTCCACCAAAGCGGAGACGACAAGAGATATGTCATCTCTTCTGCGTCATTTTGACAGCTCAGCACTGCTTCACCACAATACAATATGCTATTGGTTGATTACGAGACATCTATCGTCTTCGCTTTGGTGGAGTCTCGCCCTTACTCGTTTAAAGTTACGTGTTAGGTTACTGCTTCCCTACCGTGGGCCGTGACACGTGAGACACGTGGCATCTATTAATTGTCATTAGAACGTTATTGTTTTTTTTATGGGAAAAGTATTTTTCGGGATAAAAAGTACCCTACGTCTGTTTCTGTGCACCCAACAACATATATGTAAAATTACAGGATGCTCGGTTCAGTGGTTTAAGCATGGGTAACAAACAAACAAACAAACTTACTTTCGCATTTATAATGATAATAATTTTACGTAATCTTCGTGAACAAAGTCATAGACGCCATTAATAAAACCACGAAGACGTCAACATGTATAAGAAGTTAAATATTACAAATTTTCATTATATTCACTTACAAAGTACTTAAACACATACAAAGGAAAATTAATTAATGTTATAAGATCATCTTATTCTGTAAGCATTTAATGTGAAATCATAATTAAAAGTCTATTTCAACCTTCAAGGATTTTTTTTTTTTTACCGATGGGAAATCATCAAATGACTTCCCCCGCCCTGGGCGGGGCGGGAGGGAGTGTCAGACTTTTACTGACTAAAACCCATCCATGTTCCTTCTTGTGCCCTTTGCGTTCCGGGGGCGCGGTATCTCTTTCGAACAACCCGCAGCCCCGGCAGGCATCGGCCCTTAGTGGCCCCTTCAATTATTGCTGACATCTCTTTGAGGCGCGCGTGGAACACGAACGCGCCGTCGACACGGTCTGTCGTTATCAACGAACGGACGGTGAGCTACCCATTGCTCACCGCCCACAGACCCGCGTCTACGGTGGCCGGGAGTCGTCTCGCGACTCCCGACGCCCGGAGCGTCTCCCGCGGCGGCTGGGGCGTGAGGTGGTTCTTTCCCTCACGCGGCCCGCCTCCTCCTTCGCTAGCATTACTGCTTCGCAGAAGGAGGCGACTGCATCCCATTCCCTCTCGCTCCGGACCATGGCTTGCACCAGGGCCGAACGCGAGAGTTCGCCGCCGCCGATAGCCGCCACGAGGACGTCGCGGTGCTCCGCCCAAGTGGGGCACACCGCCACGGTATGCTCCACTGTGTCCTCGGGGCGATCCTCACAGTGGTGACACCCGGGCGTTTCCTCCCGCCCGATGATGTGCAGGAACCTCCCGAAACATCCGTGCCCGGTGAGGACCTGCGTCAGGCGGAAGGTGAGGGCGCCGTGGCGCCGCTCAAGCCACTCCTCAAAGAGGGGACTTACCGCCTCGATAGAGGCGTGCCCTGCACGGGGTTGCGACAGTCGCTCTCTCCATGTCGCCATGAGATCAAGCCGGAGGTCTGTCCGCTGAGCGGCGATTTGCCGCGGCAGCGGAGTTTCCCCCCGGCCTAGTACCTCCACGCGCCACTCGTGCAGGCGCGCGAGGACCAGCGCCTCCAGATCCCACGGCGAACCTTCAAGGATGGAATCTTAATTAAGTCGAGAGACTTTTTTATATTATAATGAATTAGTTTTTTTTTCTGGAGGAATAAGTACAGCCTGTTATAAAAATATGATTTAATGAAAAATAAATTGGTGCCGATTCCGTTGGTCACAAACTTAACTAAAATTAGACTATTTCTATCTTTTTCTGTCCAATAAAACAAGAAAGAGACTAATGTAAATAAGAGCTGACAAATTTAGTCAATCTGACACATCCATACAATTATTGTATGTGTAGTTGATATCTTAAAACGTATGCATTAAAAATACGGAGAAGTTCAAGGCAAAACTAATTTGACATCGCTAACTTAGTTCTTTAATGTCACCGTCCTTTCCTTTCGCTGTATGTTAGTAATAGATGTCAATTCTCTAAATTTAGTCTACTTTGTGAACAAGGGAATAATATCAGTATTATTTATGTCGAAAACCAAATGTAAATAATATTACGATATTATATACATTTGGATTTCGACATTCTCCGTGTGGCAATAATAGGCTGGGATATGTCAGCCTTCTATTGCCACACAAAGAATGCACGAGCATTGATCACTACGCTTGCTCAAGAACAATCAAATTGACGATTATACACTTTTGTTAATTATAAGTCCAGGTCCTCACGATGTTTTCCTTCACCGATGTCTGATGATAAGAAAGTACATAATAATTTGAAATTGAAGATGTCATATCGGTGTATACTTGTCCATGCTCGGTTGTGAAACCATAGCCTCATGCTATCGGCCATCACGACATCGAAAACCAAAGATTAGAAACAACTGAAGTTCAAGAACCGAAAGGTCTTACCACAAAACTTAAACATTATTTTGTTCAACGCGTGTTTTACCTAAGTCTCCCGTTGAACTGATAAACACTGTTTTGTTGTTAGCATCAAAGTAATAAACAATGTTTGGCGTCATCAACTAACCTGAAAGTAGCCATCGTCTGTAAGCTACAAGCAATTTCAATGTAATCTATTGCTTCATAAAAGATTGGAAGTGTCTAGGAAAACTTAAAGGGTGCAACCCAGCAGGGGTTGGCTGTCTCAAAAATTCATGCATAGCTTGCACTTTAAGCCGTAGTTACTAAGACTTGACGACAAATTTTCGTACATAGGCCAATTGACGTACGCTTAATGGATATTCCAGTAATATGTCTCAGCCAGATCAAGTTCAATCGAGTCACTAAGAAATATTATATTCGGATTATTTTATTCTTTATTCCATATTCCATTAAATGTGACATTATTATTTCAATGATAGCGAGTGTTATTTCAATAATCAGCTTCGTTATTTTACTATAAATATAAAACCAAAAAAAGTCTGTTATCCATTTACTCCAAAAAACATAAACACCAAACGCAGTCGTTTTAACAATATTACACAACAAGCTTCTGCCCGCGACTTCGTCCTCAAGTTTCTTTTTCTCCAGCTTTAAATTACCTACGTCCCCGCTGACTACTATCTGACTGGTAGTTGTATAGATTATGGCGTTTAAACAAACAAAAAAACTGTTCAGCTTTATTATAATTATTAGTATAGATAACTGCCTTTAATATGGCCGCTAGTTTTATAATCCTATAATAAATGCCATATAATATACCTAGTCAGTTCAATTGGTATACATTAGTAATTTCTTACCTCAATCAATCTTTAGCACTGAATGCTAACTTCAGGCAGACGGTTCTTATTAAACTAAAAACATAATAATAAACCGTTATGAGCATCTTACGTAATTTAAAATTTAATCTAGAACACGTACGACCAAATAAATTACGCACTAGTTTCGAAATAAACCGTTCAACAGGTCGGCGATATCATAAGGTATGTGATTATAGAAGAGACACAGCGACAATGATACAAATGTGTTTAGAGCTCCCCTTACCCTGCACCATTTATCTTCCGTCGCGTATTTTCTCTGTTAATATTTCAGCAGAATCAAATTACGAAACTCGTAACATTACGGGAACATATTGGGAGACGGATGGAGGGGCTGCTATGTGAAATACGCAAGGAAACGTCCTATGGACGATATGGGACGTTCCCCAAGAGTTATACGCTTCCTAATGTCCGAAATCTAGGCCGTTCCCGCCATAATTTGGGGCAGTTTAAAGGGTTGCCGTTAAAGCGTCCATCCACATGTACATTTAAATATTCAAAAAAAGAACAAAGTTTTCCAGTGTTTAAAAATAAATGTGCATGGATGTAGAGGGAAAAGAAAGCTAAAGAAAAGATGGATGGAATGCATGAAAGTAAAAGAGGTTAATGATAAGTTACGTGTTGTTCCGACGCCAAGTAACATGGGACAAAAGCAGGAATATGTATGAATTCTACGTTTAGAAGTTGCTTTAGGTTAAAAAATAAATAAAACAGAAACTGGTGCCGATTCCCTTGGTCACATACTAAAGTAAAATTAGACTATTTTCATCTTTTTCTGTCCAATAAAACAAGAAAGAGACTAATGTAAATAAGAACTGTCAAATTTAGTCAATCTGACACATCCATACAATTATAGTTGACATCTTTAAACTTGTGGATTAGAAATACGGAAAAGTTCAAGGCAAAACTAACTTGACATCGCTAACTTAGTTCTTTAATGTCACCGTCCTTTCCTTTCGCTGTATGTTAGTAAGAAATGTCATTTTAGTCTAGTTTGTGAACAAGGGAATCGGCACCAATAAGTAACTGTTTTCAGTTTTCATGGCAAATCCTTTAAATTAACCTAGTAAATAATATTGCTGCATAAATTATATAACATACCTGCACTAGGTAGCTGCTTTTGTAATAAGCTAAGCTTAATAATTTAGCTACAGCACGTTAGATTTATGAGAAGGTTAAGCTTAAATTAAATATCATTTTAAAACCATTTGTGATATTTGGCAATCAAAAACACATGACAGAAATTGTGATATATTTATACAAAGAAACTTTCAAAAGAACACAATAAAAGTAATATTGTCGTGATAGCCCAGTGGTAAAGGCGCCCGCCTCTCATGCACAAGGCTGTGGGATCGCGACCGAGCATGGGCCAGTACCAATGTGACTTTTTCAATTATGTACTTTCTATGTTGCTTACTAAGCAAAGTCTCTAAAACCCAATTCGATTATCCTTGAGCAAACGTGATGATCAATGCTCGTGCCTTCTCTGTATGAGAAGAGGCGTTTGCCCTGCATTGGGTTATTAATAAGCTGGTATTTTTTTTTTATACACAATAAATTAAATGCTAATTGTCTCTGCAAAAGAAATCCATCAACTCCGAAACATTTTTTTACTTTTAACTCAAAGAAAAGAAATACCAAGTAATCTGTTATTGCAGATAAACAAAATGAGAAGCACTCTTCCTCAGTCTATAATTTATTTTACTGCTATCTCAAGATTTAGAGATATTCAGGGCCATTAAATCTGAATAAGTTATTCAAAATAAGCAACGCAAAGGATTAAGACTGCTGGGGGAATTAGGTCAGCTTTCATTACCAGTATAAGGCTACATTTCCACCAGAAGGCCAATTTTGCTAAATGACGTTCAAAATTCAAGTCGCAATATAGTCTCGGTGTCGAGGAAGTAAAATCTTGTAACTAAAACAGTCGCAAAGCACGAATGTTGAGCATTAGGTCTAAGGTCCAATTCCCGGGTCGGGCAAAATGTTATAGGGCTTTTCCATCAGGAATTTCTCAGTAGAAGCCTCATAGTCTGGGTTTGGTTGTCGGCAATAGACTCGCCCCCTCCTACATGGGACTCAAACGTATCTGGCGAAATGTGGGTATACTAATGGGTACACCTCTGTCTAACCCTTTAGGGATAACAGGCGTGATGTTATGTACAATATCCAGTCGCAATCTCATATCAGCGGCAATCAATGTCAAAAACTGAGAGAAAGTATTTCTGATAAATTGAGATTAGGTTGCAATCATTGTTAAAACTTACGGGAGATTCGTTCGATTCTCAAGTGGTAGCGACAATACTAACTCAAAAGTTTTTGTTGCAGATTGTTTACTTAATATTCTAGAAATAATATCTCAGCCGGTTCGAATTCAATCAAGTCACTTACGAACATGTTTTTTGATTCTCTGAGTTAAGCTAAGCTGCGTTGTGATAAATGATCGATTTTTGTGTCGTTATTTTACTTAAAGGTAGCCTTTCGAACTGAGCGTCTATGGCGTCATTGGCGCCGCGGCTGTGACGCCGCGACAGTGCGACAGATAGATGTTCTATGCAAATGTATGAAATTCTAGGGAACGTCATTCGAGCGCAGCGTCACTGTCGCGGCGTCAGTGTCGCGGCGTCAGTGACGTCACAGTGCCGCTGTTGTAGTGCGATATTGGTGACGCTATAGACGCTGCGTTTGTGACGCTCAGTTCGAAAGGCTACCTTAAGCCTGGTGAACAAGCTTATATTATTAAAAAACACGACTGCAAAAATTGCACATACTCGTATTATATATATACTTTGTTTACTAGTCAGTTTTTTTACGACGTCTTTTATTTTTTAATTGTACTTGTCAAATTCTAGACGACAAACATAAACAAGACCAGATTCATTGAAAAAAAATTGAGGCTGGTTTTAATTTCCCTTTTAAAGTTACCATACCGGTCTAGCCTATGTTACTCGGAACGATGCAAGGATTGTAACGATACCCCATACATCTAAATCGGTTCAGGCGTTTAAAAGTTATGGTGGAATAAAGAAACTCACATACATACATACATTAACCCTGAAAACATAACACTCCTTTTTTTTTAGGCAGTCGTGTAAAAAGGGCGGCACGGCTGGTGTAGCTATATGAAATAACGAAGAAGACCGGGTATCTTCCTCGCACAACTACCTCGCGCAATGCGTATCTTCATAGTACATTTTACCCGCTATAGCCCATTGCTACGGTGAAAATGTTGATAGACCCTAAGTTTATTTGCGTAACCCCAACGCAAAGTTACATGGCACACTTTTCTTTTTTTAATCCCTTGCCACGCTAGGAATTTCTCTTGCACCGTCGGTACAATAATAAACATATTATAAAGTCGTGTTTACAAACGACTAAGGCCGAAACAAATGCCGGTGAGTTTTTTTAACATACAGCGCAGCAGTCAATCTCCAAGGACTGGCGTTCCGCAGCAAGTCACGACGTGCCGCGGTGTAATTGTATCGAAATAAAGTAGTATGAATTCTAGACTCGATAAGATAAGGATACAAATAACTTGATCAAAAATAAAATCTTTTGCCGTGCCGTACCGTGCCGCGATGTCAGTCAACGACGGCCCTTAGCCACTGTGCTGCCAGTCTGATGGACAGGCACCTTTTTTGTTTTTTACACGACTGCCCCAAAAAAAGGAGTGTTATGTGTTCAGGGTTAATGTATGTATGTATGTATGTATGTGTGTGATGTTCTTTATTCCACCATAACTTTTGAACGCCTGAACCGATTTAGATGTATAGGGTATCGTTACAATCCTTGCATCGTTCCGAGTAACATAGGCTAGTTAAAAATAAAAAGAATCCTGTGTGGTCACTTTAAAACGTAAATCTATACCAGCCTCAATTATTTTTTTTAATGAATCTGGCCGTGTCTATGTTTATCGTCTAGAATTTGACAAGTAGATTTAAAAAATATATAACTCTGTAAATAAAAAACGTCGTAAAAAAAAACTACCGAGTAAACAAAGTACAAATATGTGCAATTTTGGCAGTCGTGTTTTTTAATTTTTTAATTATAGTTGCTTGTTGTAGGTGGTAAAAATCATCAAATGACTCAGACTTTTACTAACTAAAAAACCACCCTGTTCCTTCTGTTGCCCTTTACGTTCCGGGGCCACGGTATCCTGTTAAGACGTCCCGCAACCCCGGATGGACAGGCACCTTAAAGTGAGCAATGCCATAAGGCATCATAATAAATCTCTGTGCTGTTTCGTAACTCAATTTCTTTAGTTTCACTACGATAACGCAATAAAACGAATTTACAGACGGACTTATTTTGAACTGCGCTGTAAAGTTGCTCTGTTTCCTACGAATTTATATTTTATTTTTCGTAAATTTTGATTTCAACTCTAGAACTGCGAGCAATCTTGTTTATATGTTGAGACAGTGCACTTCAATATTTAACTAGCCAATAGCGAGTTTTCATTTTCGGGGTAATATATTTATATTTACCCCGAGCCTTACGAGTATCTAGGTACTTACTTATTCATTGTCATCATTGTGATCCCCAATTATCTACCATTGACAAAGCCATGGTTTCATAATATGGGATTACGTACCTACTATATATATTTGGAGTTAATTCTGTCAAAACGAATAAAAATAAGTTTAAATTCCTTTCGATTTTCGAAGTACGCAACTTTAATGATTTTGCATATTTTACTTTGATTAGTTAACAATCTTTTTAAACCATAAGTTTAGGTTATATATTAAAGTTTTATTGCTTATTAGTAATGTTTGTTTAGTTATGTTGATATATTGAATTAGTTCGACGTAATTAGTTTAATTTTTGAAAGATTGTGGTTTACCTCGTTTAACGAACTTAGCTTATTTATTCACTGTAAATCATATCATGATTTATAAATTATGTATAGTGAAAAAAAAAGAATATTAGGATAAAAAAGACTTGTCTAGTCACGAAAGTGTAATTTAGAACTTAATTTAAAAGTATTTAGATCAAAACTAAACTAAATACCAGCCTATTATTGTCCCACTGCAGGATAAAGGCCTCTTCGCATGATCACCATGCTTGCTCAAGGTGGCCATATCAGACTTAGGTGGGTAAAACTCCTGCCGGGGTTGCGGGACGTCTTAACAGGATACCGTGGCCTCGGAACGTAAAGGGCAACAGAAGGAACAGGGTGGTTTTTTAGTCAGTAAAAGTCTGACAGTCCCTTCCGCCCCACCCAGGGCGGAAGGAGTCATTTGATGATTATTTTTACCACCTAAAAAAAAACTTTTTTAAATAAAACTCAATTAATAATATTATGCTAAGATTGTCCTCCAGCTGGGCAAAGGCCTCTTCTAATACAAATAACATACACAACTAAATCAACTATAATTATTAGAAATCTTTCATGAAGTTATCTTGGGAATTCGCTTCAGTGACTTAGTATGGACATGAACAAAGCATTTCTCTAATTATATTATCAGTCTCTAGAAATTCTTGTTCAAATCATTGTGTAAAGTCTTTACTGTCATGTTACATACAATTGAAATTCTTGATGAAATGAATCCTTGAGTAGTACACCTACTTTGTTTACGTCAGAAAAACCACTTGAAGGTTTAATGAATAAGCTTAGATCTACCGAAATTAACCAACCCATAATTAAATAAAGTACATACGTAAAACAAATTTCATCCAGCAATAACAGTTTAATATAAAAGATAGAAAATTAATTAGCGTTAGATATTCAAAGACACTACAATTTTTTTCTTTGAAAAATGGAAAACATTTTGACATTTATATTGGTTGTTAGAACCATATCCAATTATGCATGGCAAATGGCAAGTACTGAATTGGTTTTTGAATAGTATATTTTTAAGGTTTTTAAAACACTACACTGATGCTGTAATCTCATGAGACGTATGATGTGCAGAGGTGAAATTTTCACGGAGTGTGTATTTCTATTACCGTTATAATGACAAATAAAGTAGAAAATTAAAGGGGTTTCCTTACGACTAACGTGTATATTTTTGTATTTTTGTTTAATATTGTACAATGGTACATTTGACCGATATTTTTGGTTCTATGGAAAATAGATTTTTTTTTTGATCGTCGTTTGTAATTTTTACTATGTCATTATAGAGCTTATTTTCATTAGCAGAAACTACATAATGGCTTATCTACACCTCTATGCCCAGTTTTAATCAATGTAAAGCCCTAAGATTTTTTTCTTTTAGTATCGAAGCCAGAAGCTCGTAAAAGTTAAGGCCCTATTAAAGGCCAAACGCCTCATTGATCTGGTAATAGTCGCACGGCTTCTCAGTACAGCTTCTGAGGTTAAATCGTTAGGTCAGGCCAAAGGAGATTGGCTTTCTGTATAAGAAAAGGCCCCAGTTATATTTCGAATTAGAACAGTGTTCGATAAATGGGAATAGCTTGGTTTGGAAAACCGTTTAAATAATATTAGGATATTTTTGTTTTTGTTTTTTGTCTACTACTGTTTGTTTTTACTGCCTCGTTGGTCTAGTGGTCGCAAGCGCGACTGCTGTGCATGAGGTCTTGGGTTCGATTCCCAGGTCGGGCAAAGTGATATTGGATTTTCCATCAGGAATTTCTCAATAGCAGCCTCGGAGTCTGGATTTGTGCCCGGTTGATGGCAATAGGCTCGCCCCCTATTACATGGGACTAAACACATAACTGGCGAAATGTGGGTGTACTAATGGGTACACCTCTGCCTAACCCTTCGGGGATTACAGGCGTGATGTTATGTTTATGTTATGTTTTTTGTCTAAGAGGCCAATTCTAGTCACAATCTCATCTCAGCGACAATCAGTGTCAAATAATGTAGGTAAATTAGAGGGATTTTTGACAGATAGAAACTGATACTAACATCAATTGCAATCTGTCAAAAATGTCTCTAATTTTGATTGTGTTGAGTTGAAAATTAAGAATGCTCCTAAATGTAATAGATTTGCCCCCCTGTATTAATAGATTGTTGTGTGTTTGATGTATAATATATGTTTTGATTGTACTGAGTTTCTTTTCTAGTTTGCCAGTGCCATAGGTATTTTTATTTAAAGACCGGTTGTTGGATCTTTTTGTTACATCCTACGCCTATGACTATTAGGAGCAACTTTTTACTTTGTACGACATTATTTATGGCAAAGCTTAAAGGCCTTTTTCAATACCTAAACCTACAATACATTACCACCTAACAATAACATATTTTTTTACAAACATAACCTTTAAATAGTGTAAGGTAAAAAAATTGTAACCATTATAATATGTAATAATATTTTTTTAACGCCTAAAATATGAGCTGTCTTTAAGAATCTAAGAAATAAAGATAGTTCTCTCTATATGTCAGCAATGCTGTCAATAGTGCAGTTCAAATTGACAAGTATTGTAGCAAAGGAAACAGCAAATATAGTCGGTTGCATCGTGGATGTGCTTCATAGCTTCGAAACCAGTTGTAGAACTCTTTGTGGAAAATTTCGCTTGAGAAAGCACTACTGCCATATTTGATCATTGCGAACAAGCAACATTGCTGTGTTCCAGTTTTAGCATTGGAGCTGTAAGAAACGCTGTGTTCGTATATTGCATGTGTCGATGAAGCGTAGGAGCGCGTAGTTTAACTAACATTGAACATTGTAGCGTGGTAGGCGTTATTGTAAAATATTATGATAACTTTTTTACAAATTCATAAATTAATGAGAAACCTTATAACACTTTTCCCGACCTGGAAAATTAACCCAAGACCTTGCTTGACCATGCTCAGCAGTTGCGCTTTACCACTAGACTAATGAGACAGTAGCTGTCGATAAAATTGTGTCGTCGCATTCGAAGTAAGTAATTGCTTTTTTATATTTAACGCTGATTAATCTAAGTTATATTCTAAGCATAAGTTTGGTCGTACATTCAACAGCTTTTGTGGCATTCATTTAGCATTCATCATCTGCCTAGCCTTTTCCCAACTATATTGGGGTCGGCTTTCAGTCTCACCGGATGCAGCTGAATACCAGTATTTTACATGGAGCGACTGCCTAACTGACCTGCACAACCCAGTAACTGGGTAATACGATACCCCTAAGTAAGACTAGTTGTCAGACTTTCAAGCTTCTGACGAATCGTAACGACTGTCAAAGATCCACGTATGACAGCCGGGACCAACAGCTTAACGTACTTTCCGAGGCACGGAATGATGTCAGTAATGCATTCATTTAGCATTATTGAATTAAAATAACAAATAATCATTTTAGTTATTGAGAGATTTTGAGTGGGCCCGGCAGAATTAAGCTAAACAAGTGATTACCAAATGAAACACAAGTTTCATCTATTTTAATTTTTAATTAAAGTAACGCAAAATTACTTCACGTTAAAAATATAAAATGGTTAAGCTAAGTACGTTAAACGTTTCCAGTTTAAAACTGTTATATTTTATTAAATACGTACAAGGAAAATTAACTTCTTTGAAGCATTTAAAACTGCTGTATCGCGGTGCTAGGAAGCCAGCTAGATAGTATAAAAAACTTCCTTTGACTGGCGAACAGAAAATAATGAAATAGGTTTTAACTACTAAACTGTTATAAGTTATACTTATAAATTAAGCCATCATATTTTTATTTATTTTTATTTATTTTTTTAGGGAATCCATTTATCCATACAATAATTTTGTCGTTAAAGCGTAATACACAGACAGACACAGTTACTTTAGAATTTATAATAATAAATGCGAAAGTAACTGTCTGTATATTACGCTTTCAAGACTAAACCACTGAACTGATTTTGATTAAATTTGGTATGGGGTAAGTTTGAACCCCAAAAAAAGTTATGGGCTACTTTTTGTTCCGCGACTTCGTCTGTGTCCATGATAACCGACAATTACGTAAATGAAGTCGATGGCAAAAGCTACTCTCTTATAATCTTCAAATGACGAGAATTCTGGAACGGCCCTGACATTAAAATGACTGCCGGTACGTCGGCTTCAAAACCACATAGTATTATTTTCTTTACCCATTTTAATTTTGATGTTTTATCCGTATGATTTCATCCGTTTTCAAGTCAAGTTTATCATAAAACATGCCTTTACTACCTATACTCTATAATAGTTCCGGTTTCTCTAGTAAAAGATTTGACTTACGATGTAAATAAAGTGTGTAATATTTATATCTATCTAATATATATATATAAGATCAACCGCTACTCATCCTCTTAACAAAACTTCTAAGACATAACCATTTGTAAGTACTTAGGTACTTAGAGTAACACACCTGATTCTGCTGCTCTGGGCAATAGAATCACATTGGCACCTCTTAAAGCCAAAATTACCCATTCGCACGTAACACTCACCTTATGTCACGTACAAAACTAATTACTTACCAACTGAATACCATATGAATATTAAATACTTAATAATAATGGAGATACGACAGTGTTTGCCTGTCTTCCACAATTTTTCGGGTAAACTGTTGAACCGATTTTGATGATAGGTATAAGATAATTGAAATTAGGTGGATACACATACTGAGACATATCCACTAGAAGTATAAGTTTAATGACTTTTATTACTCATAAAGAACGCAGTTCACTTACGATGAGCTTAGATACCTAAAACTAATTACAGTTATTGCAATATATTTTCTATTACAGAGAACGTATTATTCGGCTGTAACGTAACAATTTAAATTCGAGCATTATTAGGTACATCAGTGAGTGAACCTGTAATGATACAATTTGTAACATCATTCTGCATTGCATTGTAATGAATTGCTCAAAATAAAGTCCTGGATTTTTATATTACAGGCCTACCACTTGCTGTGGCAGTCATCATCATCATATCAGCTGAAGGACGTCTACTGCTGGATATAGGCATCTCCTAAAATGCCACAATGACCGGTCCTACGCTGCCCGTATCCCAGACCTTTACCACGTCGTCGGTTAACCTTCCCACATAGTAAGGTAATGCTCAAAACCAAATCTTGGATTGTTATGTGGCGGCGCGTCGCTGGATGCCGCGCGTCACTTTCGGTTTGAAGTTTGTTAAATAGAGAGCTTATTATTAAAGACTGTGATTTAATGTGGAAGGTTGTTTTTTATTTAACACACGCACGACATACCCACATTTACATTACGCGCGAAAGCACCCAATGAGAGAGCGCCTTAATTTTCTTAATTCATAATCATAGCGTGTCGATTTTAGTATAGAACTAGCCGAAATACACGCAACCAAAGTCGTAGGTGAATGCTAGTTGCCCATATTTTTTCTTACACCAATAATAATTACGACTAATGCTGCATGGACATTTCTGGACCCTTTTAATCCCCTTCATTATCCTGAAAGCAATCTCTATTTTGTTCCATTTCCATCGATTGGTGTGTTAAGATTAGAATTTGGGTCTACACAGGACTATAAACCTTAGTAATGGTCTTTTTAAGCCCAGTAAAGTGTAATTACGAAGGCAATTGATGAAAAAGTAATGGCGTTTGAAAAGTTTGCAAACGGCTGTGCTTTTTTTGCTATTGTTTAGGAATGGAATTGTGTTAATACCTACTACTAATTTTGATTATTTATTTGTTTATTTACTGAATGAAAACGAACGTGAACGTTAATTTTCATTTAAGGTGTAATAAATATTATCTTCCGTGATATTTTGTTGGGTGACGCTCTCGATTTTGTTGCTTTGCTATATCACGGTTTGTCGAAATGTCTATAGTACTATTTTGGTGATTTTAGTAGAAATGAGTCAATTATTAGGTGAAACGATAGATCACATAAAGCCTATTTATTTTTTAGGATAAGCCAATTAATTTAGACAAAGAAAATGAATTATAGAATTAATTACACCAAACAAGAAAGAAGGGCGTACAAAAGATATTAGATACCTACTTTATTGTTACTATTTTGTACTTTACAACAAATTGAAAATCTGCTCAGACCTTGGTTTTATGTGACGGCGCCATTGTTTTTGGAAACAAAACCGATTTACACTACATCATTTTTATACTGACTTTTCAATATCGGGTCCCTACATTCTATCAAGATCAGGTGCCCTAATATTGTTTAGGGTTAGAAATAAATTTTGTATGGGGTCGTTTGGGGGACAATATGTATACTACGATACCTCACGTCTCTTTTACTGCGTTGCTATAAAATAAATAACGTGCTTTATCTTTTTCGAACACACGAATATAGGTGCTTTTGTGCTAACTTATTTATGTGATATTTTTATGTTGAAAATATTGATATTTATTACGCGCTGAATTTAGTTCAAGAAGGTATTAAACTAGAGGTTGCTTTATCTAAAGTGTTGCCAGGTAAATAGTTTCTTGTGACCTAATTTTGTACGCTTTTTACCCGACTGCGTCAGGAGGGCTATGTTTTTTGAGCGTATGTATGTATGTATAATTTGTTTACAAAGGTCTGCAGCCTAAACGGCTTGATAGATTTTAGCTTAAAGGGTGTCGTTAGATTCGTCTTAATTGTGATAGTGAAACTGGGTTTATCATAATTAAAATGGCTGTTTTGGGGTCCATATTATTGTAGCTAACATAACCATAAGGCGGTATTGTAAACAAACGTTTCTCTTTCTTTCTCTTCAAATAATTTGATAAATTAAAATGAGATAAATGTTAGTACATAAATATTTTGTTTTATTTTTCTCAGGTAACCCTACCATGCCTATCTAACCTTAGTAATCTGTTTCTCACGTTCGCAAATAATACTAAATTTATCGATATGTCAATGGTATACTTATCAAGTACACGACTATACTTAATACAAACAAGCGATAGCAATGTCTGTTTAGTCTGACAAAATTATTTATTTTCACATGGCAACGGGCAAACAGGGGACAGTGATCAAAGTTCGAAAATAATTTAATGGCACTCTTTCAAAGAAAAGTTTATGAAGATGTTTGTTACTCATTACACATAAACGGCTTACCAATTTAAAATGAAATTCGGAACACAGATTGACTTTCTCTGAATTTTCTCATAGGTTCCTTTTTGTCTTTCTTTTTTGTCATCGTGAGAAAATCTTCATTTTTTATTAGTTTCGACGTCAAAAATCATATACGAGAACAAAAAAATTAGACAAAAAAAAATTCGTATGTGTGCCTTCAGCTAATTTTGTTCAGCCATTAAACGTCAAAGAGTTACAAACATCCATCCATCAATACGTTTGTATTTAAATCTATTTATTTATCCTCACTTTTCGCATTTATAATAGCTGTAGGATAATAATGATATACTTCTAAAATCACAAATTTGCCTTGAGCCTTCTCTATACGAGAAAAAGCTCCGCAGTGGGCTAATATCAAGCTGGTTTTTTACAGTTCACTTAGAATACAATTGAGGATACTATGTTAGGGTGTGTATGCGAGTTTATAAGAGTACTAGCAACCAACCATAATCATTAGCTTCATCAATTTCGTTTCACAAATTCGTTTACGTGTGTTATACTCGCACTGAAATTAGATTCCACTAAATATGCAGTTTCAAACAGGCCACTAAACAGTACGTTTCAATGCATATTCACCGAAACATTAAACACAATACGACAGTAAACTGTATTCCCTGGGTCCCATAGTACGTACAATTACATGGAAAAGTTGTTAATTTGACCACCGCTATGTAGTGGTCCCCTGTGTAGCGGAATTCGGGTACCTAATTGGATGAAAAATATGCTTAAACTATTCTAATTTGAGCTGAACCTATTTCCAGTTAATTGTTGTTAGCTACGTTTTTTTTTGTACGTAAAAAGTTGACCTTCTTCTGTATTATGGGTGGGTTTATGACATTACATACACAAACAGGCAAATTCGGAACCAAATTGTAGGCTATACAAATATTTGTTCTATGCGAGAATCGAACCCGCAGCACGCAGCGCAGCAGCCAATAGCACAGCTACTGTGCCAAAGATGTCGTCAGCATGTTTATCATCGTCATTCAATTTTATTAATAGCCGTAGTACCTATAGCTTCCAATCAGTGAAAGAATTTTTGTAATTGGACCAGGAATTTCAGAGAATACTTCTTGCTAACTAACTTTAACTCTTTATTATATTAGTAGTACCTAATATTCTATAGAAAAACCTGAATCAAAATTAAAGATTTTAATTTTTAAAGAACGCAATATTGTCTATACCTCGTACTTCTAATTCTTCTAGTCTTAAAACTTTTAAATAATTAAGAATGCCTCGTTGGTCTAGTGGTCGCAAGTGCAACTGCTGTGCATGAGGTCTTGGGTTCGATTCCCAGGTCCCAGGTGTTATTGGGTTTTTCTCAGTAGCAGCCTCGGAGTCTGGATTTGTGCCCGGTTGATGGCAATAGGCTCGCCCTCTATTACACGGGACTAAAAAAACATAACTGGCGAAATGTGGGTGTACTAATGGGTACACCTTTGCCTAACCCTTCGGGGATTGCAGGCGTGATGTCATGATGATTATGAAATAATTAAGAAAACAATTAATTCCGTGCAGGTAACTAGAGAGTACAAGGTGCTACCCACATGATAATAATTTAATAAAGTGAAATAAAACTTCACATTACATTGGATATACATTTTATTAATACCTACCTAAAAGCATTACGTTTGTTTTATATAAAATACAATTTTACAATATCATATTTATTACAATAAAGATAAAGTCGTTGTTTAAACGGAATAAAAATCATGCCTTACTTATGTACTTTTATATGAAAAATCGTAGAGTATAATATGAAATATTATTGTTATTTAACACGCATACAAAAATATTGGCACAGGTTATTAAGCAAGTATTACAGAGTGTTAGTCTTCAGCGAGCCAAATGTCGGAAGTGCAGTCACCTCCCGGATATCTGAGGAAGATAATAATTGTTAGTGTTATATGTTTGCTACTTATTTAGAAGGAATTTGACAGTAATGGACAATCCATTGCTTTAAATATTTAAACAGTTCTTCCGCTCGACAATGCAAACTCACTACAAAAAACTTTAGTAGATTCTTCTTTTCATTTTTAAAGAATTAATATTATGTAGGTGTCATATGCAAAAAAATATATATGAAATTATATAGATTTGTAATATACAATAACTAATTGTTGTAAAGTAAATCCCATACTTTGACATTATACACAAAAAAAATACCCAAGGATACAATTACATACTCACATGACATTAGAATAACAATGTTACAATGGTGCCGATTCTCTTGGTCACAAACTAAACTAAAATTAGACTATTTCCATCTTTTTCTGTCCAATAAAACAAGAAAGAGACTAATGTAAATAAGAGCTGTCAAATTTAGTCAGTCTGACACATCCATACAGTTATAGTGGACATCTTAAAACGTATGGATTAAAAACACGGAGAAGTTTAAGGCAAAACTAATTTGACATCACTAACTTAGTTCTTTGATATCGCCGTCCTTTCCTTTCGCTGTATGTTAGTAAGGGATGTCAATTCTCTAAATTTAGTCTTGTTTGTGAACAACGGAATCGGCACCAATGCTATCGTTATTTCGATATTAGCGTATAGCGAGCTCTATTACTTGACGATAAATATAAAAAACGTAGAATAAACGTAGCCTTTAAAAACAATACAAATACATACCAAAAACAAAATCAAAACAAGTACACTAAAAACAAAACACAACTACTACCAAAATCAAAAACCGAACACAAAACTAAACTTAAAACAAAACAATATCACAGCTCCCATTGATACTTTTAACAGGTTTAACGTTAAAAAGTTCGTACCTCATTTCATGTGGCAGACCCGGCCCGTCCGGTTCGTTCCCGAAGTGAACAAGGAAGTCCGGATCCAACTTCATGCCTCCATTCACAGTGTCCACGTCCAACTTTACTATCCACCCACCCTGGCAATACAATACAAATGTATTTGAATTTTGCGGAATCCAGCAGAAAAATAATTTTCGGATCGCTCCCTTTTTCGATCCGTTTTTTGTTGTACCTACGTGAAAATGTTGGTGGGAAACTAAGGACCTAGACCTAGGATTATCGGTTCATGTTTTTTTTTTTACGATGCTTGGTAAGTCAGATCGATAGCAGAATGTAAGGGTTAAACAGAGGTCAATTTATTATTGAAATTAATTAGTTTCAAACATTTCCATGTTATTCAGATGGAAATTTCCTTAGCCGCATTGAATATAAATTGCCATATATCGGTAAGCGCAAACAGAGCATAGTGAATTAAAATACTTTACAATGGCGCCGATTCCCTTGGTCACAAACTAAACTAAAATTAGACTATTTCCATCTTTTTCTGTCCAATAAAATAAGATATAGACTAATGTAAATAAGAGCTGTCAAATTTAGTCAATCTGACACATCCATACAGTTAAAGTTGACATCTTAAAACGTATGGATTTAAAATACGGAGAAGGCAAAATTAAAATGACATCTTTAACTCTGACACCGTCCTTTCCTTTTGCTGCATGTTAGTCAGAGATATCAATTCTCTAAATTTAGTCTAGTTTGTGAACAAGGGAATCGGCACCAATAACTTCACACAGTATTTATTATCATGCCTAAAAAAAAAGGCTATTTTTAATGAAAATTGCGTGAACAATTTCTCTTCTGTATGCGCTGACCGTCATTTGTTTTCGAATCATGTTTTCCTCTATTAAATAAATGATAACCATCAAAACTTCAGAAATAACCATAAACCCTTCCTTCGTCATTTATCTGAAAACAATATTCATCTCATAAAATATAAATCAAGTCTGTTCTAGCGAAAAAGAAAAGTTTCGTACAACTTGGTTTAAAATTACAGCGGCTGTCAGTTATTTGTATGACAAAATATGCGACGTGGCTCATGAATAATTCATCAATCCCAGGTGACATATCTTACAAAATGTACCTCTTACAAAATAACTTTATTTTTATAAAACATTGCATAAAGGGCGAAGACGTAAATAAGACGGGGCCGAAGGTTTGATATAAGAGATGAGGGCTGTTTATTGCGGTCTGCTGGGGTGAAAGTGGACGTAACCTAATAAAATACTTTGTCTACAGCCCTCACATACGAGGACGTGTGACTTTTAATAAAGTCTCCGGCCTCAACATTTTTGGGCGTGACTTTAAGTTAAAGAATTCCGTAGTTAGAATCTGTAGGGTTATTTGAAACACGCGGAATATTAGGGTTAAGTGAATCTTTCTAGACGGATGCTTGTTATTCAAAGAACATAGGTACGTAGGTACCTTTGTGCTTAGATTTTTTATTTACTTGATGTGGATCAAGTAAATAAAAAAGGTAAGCACGGATACTTACGTGACGCGAGTACAAATGCTTTTCTTTGTTAATAATAAAAATGACACTCTCAAAGTCACATCATTTCATTCAATTAGACCACACCACAAAAGAAGAAAAATAACGATCAAGTTGCCCCTTCAAAAAGGTAGTATCGTATGGAAAAGAAATTCTATACTTCCTAACCTAAACTTATTGTAATAAAACTGAAATTTGAACCTTACCTCTTCAGCCATTTTTGGGTAAAACTGTTTGTCCCACGGAGTAAATAGGGACGATGAGACATACAAACGCTTTCCGTCAAGGGATAGTTGAAGCATTTGGGGAGCACCTTGCAATGTTTTGCCTTTCACTGTCACCAGCTTAGGTTGGACGACGACCTGTAAATATAATAAAATTAGAAGTAATTTTGTCAAAACGAATCAATTCACGTTCAAATTTCTCTCATATTTAAAGCCGGTCAATTTGAAATCTATTCATTCAATGCGTAATTTTGGGGCATACGTTTAACTGTTATTGCTGGTAAGTAATGAAAAACATTTAGCAAATTGAATTAGTTTAATTCAATTATTGATACTTTGTAGGTTGGCTAATTTTGACAAAATTAAGCACAACAACAGTGTTATTGATACACAATAAAATGAGAATTAACATTGTTATGAAATAAAAATGAATGACCAAAGTGATAACATAAGCAATAATAACAAAATAATCACGCCTTTTATCAAAAACAGAACGAAAAGTAAACAAAAATGACATCGTATTTTATTGTATACCACAAATGAATGAAATGATATTAATAAAATTAAAACATCGACGACACTGAAACACAAATGGAACAAACGTTGAAAAGTAATTTAGAAAACATCAGAGGGTAAAAACTCTAAATGAAAAGAGTGACGCGGCGAAAACGTAATTGTGTGAAGTCATGAAGTGTTAATTTCTATTATTACAAATGGAAAAAGGGAATTTCTCAAGAATAGTTGCCTCATAATTCTCTTTTCTATTCTTTTTAGGTATGTATTTTATATGGTAAATCTGTATTTATATATGTAGTTTTTTGTGAAGTAAAATTATACGTATATAACGTACGTGTACGTATTGTATTGTATAATATAATTCATAATATAATATCAATATATATTATATTATGAATTGTAATTATGCTGTACTAGTGCACGGTTGAATTTATGTAAGTATTTTAAGTTTATTTTTTACCTGTCCTGTTATCTCTTTGGTTGACTAGTAAAGAATGCCTATGGCATTAAGTCCGCCTTTTTATGTTGCATAAAATTTAAATAAATAAATAAATTTCTTACCTTCGACTCTCCGTCCTCTATCAGTTTTGTTCCAGGATCTGACGCAATCACACCTCCAAGTTGGATTTTATCAACCAGTTTTGGATGCTCAGGGTCCGAAATATCATATTGTCTCACTTCACCGTGCAACCAGCAAGAGCCATACAGATATTTATCATCCAGAGAAATAATAATATCTCCCAGTAACCCTGAAATAAAAATGTATAAACCTGTTTCATTTTACTGAAACATCAAGACTGAATTGCAGCTAGAAAAGTTTTAGACTTCATAAAATTTGTACGTGCGGATCACTTAGATTTATGATTTGAAGCGGTGGAAAGCGCAATTTTTCAGCAGCTTGAATTTTATGAATGACTGGGACAGGTTAGCTGTATAAAATGAACCCAAAAACTTTTGCTGTGTATTTTTTGAAGTTTTGCAAAGAAAACATTACCCGAAAGGAAATGTTGGATAACTAGAGAAAAAAATAAAGAGAAACAGAAATGTTACCGTTAATCTCGGACTCAACGCCATCTTTAGAAACTTTTTTCGCTGGTATGTCGATGACTTTATCGGCTTTCCACGTTCCGTTTGATGTTTTGTAGAACCTATTTATATAAAGTTAATTGAATGCTTTTAGTTAGTTATTCCTTTTAGTGACTGTGCTGTGAAATATTCGAAGTCTTACGTTTTCCTATAGTTAGTGTCTATTTCGATACTTTGCTTTGGGTAGTTTCTCTGTAGCATCAAAATTACATTTTTTTATCGGTAGTTAGGTACTATGTATGAGCGTTTTTGAAAACATGTATTATATCTATATCTATATACTTATATAAAATCGAATCCGTATTTCCCTTAGTCACGGCATCATGAGTAAACAGCTGGAAAAAATTTCACTAATTCTTTTTTTGTTGTATTCATTATTATAAGGATATTGTATTGTTAGAAAATATGGCGATTCAAAGTTCACTGGGTCACCTAGTTATTCAGTAAATGTTTAACATAAGATTAATCTTAAGGGTAACGAAACTGTTTTTAACTCTTAAATAAAATCTACCAATGAAAGTAACGTTCAAAACTATCGCAAGGTAACAATAACAAAAATCCCTGCAAATCTCATACCTGTAAACGTTTGCGTTCACCGCACACCCGACAAATCCCTGCGCGGATTTCGGATCATGGAGAAATCTGACCTCGAGGGGAGCGCAGCCTTCCGGGCCCAAATCTATGACTTGCTGGAGCTCGTGCGTTGACCATTTATAAATATTCAATGAAGTGCCGTAGTGATCCTTGTTGGTTACGTCATGCTCGTGAAAACCACTGAGAAGAGAGGTTTTGCCTTAATTAAGAAAAGTCTTTTTTATTAAGCATTCTATACCTGTAGGTCGAACACAGAGCAAAATACAGTTTTTCTAATTTGAGTTTTTTTGACACAAAAAAATGAACAAAAATTTTGGTTGTTTTTTTCATTTCCTCGAAATGGAAGACAAGATAGAAGATAATAACATCTGCTCTAGTAAACTGGTAGCGACAGATGGAGATAAAAAATATTAAACCAAAGAGAATATACTAAAAAGACCTAAAGCGACCTTAAATGAGATCAGTAATAAAGAAGATCTGAATAAAATATCACACAAAGCCGTTACTGGAGCTTCAGTAATAACAACTTTATTAGGTATAATCTTCATAAAGGATGAGATTATATTCAAATGAATAACTCCTGTAGTGTTCTGCGTAACAACGTATTTGTCGGAACGACCTATAAAGGTTTAGTTGTGCGTGAATATAATAGGTTTCAAGAAGGTTGTTATTTTAAAAGGGCTCTTGACGACTAGATAAATGATTAAATTAAATTATGTTGGCAAAGTGAGTCTGCCTATATTTATTTTGGGAGTTGTGTTTACCTTCTTCATTTAATCAGTCGCTAGGCGTAGTTGGAAAATTTTTGAGTTCAATATTTTGTAAACCTTGCTACGGTTGGTCAATAATACTAGAAATATTTCGATAATGTACTTACGTCTTGAACCTTTTAGGCGTACCCCACTCAGTCGAAAACATGACATCGTGATATGGCTGGTACCAGAAATCGTAACCGAACTTGGCAAATTTATTTCCTTTCGTCCACGACCCTAAAATAATAGAACGATTTTCGTTTTCATTATGGTGCCTATTAAATCTCTCCCTTCTACTGAAACTGTGTAAAGATGCGTTCCCAATTCACCTGTCATTTCCAAAGTCTTCGAATCGATGAGCACAAAATCCCCTTTTCCGTTTTCGTCTTTATCTCCCATCGTCGAAATCATGATTTCGCCAGTTGCCAGGCAGTGCGTCGTGTGCGGGTAACTGCAGTTGAATGACCTCATCTTGGAGCCGTCGATTACCTGGTAATGAGATTTTCGCTATGAACCCTCTATATAAGGGAGCTGAGAGAATGAGGTCTTTAGCAGTTTGCCCGATAGTAAGGGATTTACATTTAAGTTGGCTTTTTCGGAGTAAAGTTTTAGGCGAAGCACCTTTAAGTGTTTGCTTTGTACCTACATTTTATATTCTGTAATTTTGCATAAATATTAGAGAGCCCATTTGCTAGAATTCTTAATAAAATTACAGATAACAGTTTGAGGCTTCTTTAGCAAATTTCAATATTTTTAAAATTCGTAATAGCAACAATACTACCTATTTATGTTATAAGCTAATATTATTGTGCTTAAATTTTGAGTAGATTTAGATACACACATTTTATATTTACAGAATTCAAACGTCGACGAAAAAAGTAAAACATACTGTTATGTTTCTACAGCATCTTATTCCCAAATTCATAGCACAAAGTGTAGTGTGAAAAGGACAAGTAAAGGTCTAACAGCCAATATAACAAGTTCGCGAACTGTCTAGCTCGAGCTAGGAATGTTGCAAGTTTAACGACAGATTCGGGATCCATACGAGAAAGCTGGTTGCGAAAATTTCGCCATCTAACTATGTGACGCTCGGAGCAATGGTTATGGCGGGCTATGGGCAATGATCGGTGGTGATTTCGATGGGGAAATAGTTTGGGTTACCAGGAACTATGTTAGTCGATTAGGCTAGTAGTTCCCACTGTTATTTGGGATTATTATTTGGTTATGCTTGTTGAATTATGATTCTTGTTTGTGGTTTATTTGTTTGCAAGTGATTTTAAGTGTGGTATTCTGTTGGAAAATTCTACTTTTAGATACGAATAAAAAAACCAATAACAAAAAAAATCAAATAAATCAATCAAACAAAAAATAAACAATCAATCTAATCTTAGTCTCAATCTGTCAAAAATGAGATTTCGACTAGATGTTAAATGTTTTAAATTAATAGTAATTAATTCTTCAAATGTCTTGATACTTTTATTTATGTTTAATAAATAGCTAACGTAACTATAACGCTTAATTAAAAAAAAAAGGAATATCACTGAACTTAAAAAAGCAGTTACAGTTTTTATAAACTTCTTTACGTAAACTGAGAACCCTAGAACATAAAACAGGCGAGTTTGGACTGAAGACGTAACGACCGAAGTAAATAGAGTCTTCACTACACTTTTACAGTCTAAATCTTCAGCTTTACTGGCTTAAACAGCTGCATTAACGTTATTCTAAGAAAATACATATTAACGTTGTGTAATATATTTTAAATGAAAGCAAATATTATGCGCACTAAGTATGTTATTTATGGAACCAAGAATCTCTTTGAGGTGAGCACGTTGATGTAATATGCAATTTATGAAGAGATTGGTGTTTTTATTTACTCACGCTTCAAGCACGGTTATATTAAATGTCTAGCTTTAGCGCAAAAAAAAAGTACGATATTCACGCGAGCGTAGTCACGGACGCTCGCGTGAATATCGTACTTTTTTTTTGCGCGGCATCCTAGTTCGATTTCTAAATATAAATAATTTAATGCGCGTGATATACTCAAATATATAAAAAAAAAATTTCAACCCGACTTTAAATGTCAATTGAATATAAATACCTAATTGGTAAAGGAATGTATTTTCTTCTTTGTATCCAATGCACTCCACGTGTAAACCCTATGTTACTACTTATAACATCATCTATTTGCCCGTGAAAGTCTCGTCAAAATCGATCTAGCCATTTAGGAAATTAACCGAAACAAACAGAAAACCGTTGTAAAAAAATGTGTAATCATTTGTAATTACGCATTTAGTAAAAAGCTGTTATTTTGACTTTACAAACAGACGATTCAATTTTATTTATTTTTATATTGCATCTTAAACGTTAAGAAGCATTTTATTCTGTCTGGGTAGAGATAAGTTTTAATGCTGTTTATTTTATTTCGTTTTTTATTCAAGCTATTAACATTTTATTTTTTGGATTGGATTTATGTTTATCGGATCATCCTATTTATGCTTGGAGTTGGTGGGTGGGTCATTACTATCCGATATTTTAACTTAAGATTTCTATAATATTTATTTTTGTTTGCTTTTTTATTTGTATTTCAGTTTTACAATCAAGCGCAACACAGAACGTAACATCAATCCATCCAAAAAATTTCGTTCATTATCACTCAAGAAAATCAAACAAATTCAATCAACTGAATTGAACAGCAGCCTCTTTTTCCCGATTCAATTTCTGCCAATAAATGAATTCGTAAATCTGCATTCAGCGTAAAACAACAATTTACTTCGGGAACAACCGTTTGTTTCAGTTTTTATGCTTTCGCAATAAAGTTGTAGTTGCCTCGGAAAATCCGAGACATAAAAAGCTAAGAATTAAAAAACTTTCCCAAATCTGTTGACATAAAGATTCAGTTTTATGACCAGCGTCTGCCATTACAGTATAGCACGTACAAACTTCCGAAGTCCGTACGACCGCGACTGCATTTTTAAGGATCAAAACAAATTGTTTACTCTTCAATCTTGGACGCGGACGCTTGGTTGCCCAGCCGATCGTAAAATTGGACCATAAATCTAACAAACAATCTAGAAAAAATACGGATAAGTGTTCCGTGTGAGAATTTAAATTACGAACGACGAACGTTCGGGAATCCTGTATAGGCTAAATTGGGTCCGCTATTGATTTATCGATAGACGCCTTAATCACCCTGACATGTGCACTCTGCCTAAATTAATATTGTTCCTGGTTATAGGTACATCACTTGTGTTAAATTTAATAACTAGCTAGCTTCTGCCTGAGACTTTATGCGACTGGAAGTGAAGTATAGGTACCATAAAACATATCGTATGACATTCAGAAATAGTGTAGCTTTCTAACATTAAAAAAATGTTTATAATCGGCCCCGGACTTCCAAACACATAAATACAAAAAAACTTTACATCTTCATTATAATACCTATTATTTTCTGCCCGCTTGTCCAGGCACAGGTTTCTGAATTAAGCTCAAGTCCTATATTATCCTTTGGAAAACGAGTTAAAAAGTCTATGTGCCTAGCCTATGTGCTATCTCTGTGCCAAATTTTATCCAAGCACATTCTTTCGTTTTGGCGCGATTGAGTAACAAACATCTGTAAAGACAGACAAGACAAATGCAAACTTTCGCATACTTTAGTAGTAAGATTACTTACCTATAGATAAATAGGTAGCCAAGGACCAATCACGATATCCCCAGTAACGTAAGCCGTAATCATACAGACAGTAAGGATCAAATCGATCCACTTTCACATAGAACTAAATCGACTTTATTTCTCGTTCCACTAACTTCTTGTTTGTCCACACTTCTGTTGTTTAAACTCTTCCCTACCTTTGCACCCATTGTTAAACGTATACTTTCAAGGTATTGGCAAGCAAGTTTATTTACTGCTCCGCGGGAGATGGATTCTTTGCGGATAGACATCCATTATTTACTCAATACTTTGTTTAGGTAGGATATGGGCGGTTAGGCTTAAGTTATTTAGCGATTCTGTTTGAAAGTTTCATCATTTACTGAAGATGATCTTTTAAGGTGTATAAATAAAAACTAAAAAAAAAAAAAAATATGTCACAATTTATGTGTTAGTTGGTCCTTAAAATTATTAAATTGTTTAACGTAGGTTATAGTATCGAACCTAAGCTTGCCGAAATAGATAAGAAAGGTATTTTATTTTAGCTACCTTCAAAAGTTGTAGAATTATTATGGGTCAATTTTACTTACCAAACTATACGTCATAACTTGCAGATTTTTGAAAGATATTAAATAAAATACTGTGTGGAATAGAATTAACATATTTTATTTAATATCTCTTAAAAATCTGTAAAGAACTTATTTTAGGTATAAAAGTTTGTTGTAATTTGATCTAAGTGAATAGCAATAAATGGAAGATATTTTATCTATTTATTAATCAAACATCAATGACTTTTATAATCCAGCTTTTATACTCCAATAAATGCTACTAAACACTAAGTCCATATTATGTTTTATATTATGCAAAATGGCAACCTATGTATCTACTAGTAAACTCGGTCTGAAAGCACATATTTGCAAAGCACTTAAAAAATAATATGAAGCACTTAGTTGGTAATCTTCCCGTGATAGCTGAAGTATCAATCAAGGCAATTAAGGTCATAACGGTGTAGGGAGATGAGGGCGAAGCACACTAGCTGCACGAGCATAGTGTGTTACTTATTTTGGTAAACTTAGGCTAGATTAGTGCATGTGAAGGATTTCCTTCTTTAGTTAAGACTGCTGTAATGATTAATCTAGTTGAAAAAAATGTTTGCCGTGCAAGAGTATTATATTGATTGAGTGGTTGAGATTGTGTATGGGTGTGAGAAGTGCGTGTCAGAAGTGCTATTTTTTTTATTTATTTTTTTATTCATTTCGAAAATAAGGAACTTTTCGAAATTAATCAACCGGCTTCAATAAAACTTTCTACACATAAGCATAAAACATAGGTCTAAAAAGTTATCTGAGAACATCTTCATACATTATGTGTGAGCTAATTTAATTATGATTTCATTAGCAATATAATTTTACAAGCTACTCAACAGTACAAATTATCCACTTTCTACTTACTTTATGCATCTTCGGTTTCCGAGGATCCGAGCCAACATCCACGATGAAAATCCTCGCAGACTTCAAAGCAGGGAGAATAAGGAGGTTCCTTTTGAGTGAAGGGTCGTCATAGCAACTGGAGCAAACGTTCCAGCCACTGTGATGAAGCTCGTCGCCGACACTGCCTGTGTGAGTGCGTGCAATCACCTGGAACCAATCAACGGTTAGTATGTTCTGAGGGTAGTCCCAGTTTGGGCGCCAATATTTATTTGTATGGAAATTGGTGTAAAGAGTACAACTAAAATTTGACTTTTTAAGTTTGGAATATTCGTATATTTAATATCTTCTATTTTCATTTGTCTGTAGCAGTAAGTAAGTAGAAATCAATAGAATATTTTTTGTCCTTGAGATATCCGAAACAAGCTACATAATTAAAAAGAAGTACCTACATTTTTAAAATATCGGTACACGTGGATACTTTGCCTACCTATAGATACAAGTAGATCATTTGTAAACAACTCTCTTAGACTTACAAAAAACAACGCAGTTTCTGAAACAATGTTATTACTGAACAGCGTTTTTGAAAGTTGTTTTATTTTCCGAAGTTTTTCAACAAAAACAGTAGGTATTCTAATTATTTGTGAAACAAACCAGAACTAGCAATTTATTGTATATGAGCTTATGCCCGCGAGTTTGTTTGTGTGAATGTCGGTATTATTTGTTTTTCTATAATAAAAGTTGCTGCCAGTGAAAGTCCCGTTACAATAGGTCAAAACCAACAGACAGGCAGACATAAGTTTTAAAATAGATTTTTTCGTTTATGGCCGTGTTAAGAATATTAATTTATTTTTATATGCTCCTGTTATTTTGACATGACAAACAAACACTTTAATTTAATTTATTTCAAAAAAAAATTTCAAGACGTTTCAACGCTTAACAGCTAAACAAATCTAATACAACATCCATCTTCTTTTTAATCACAGTGTAAAAAAAACTTTAGAACATCTAAAAAGAATCCCATAATCCGAGCTACAAATCCCGGACAATATATTGCATTCCGCTTGTTAATTTAGTCCCGCCTGGTATTGCAATGGCAAAGTACACAATAATACTTCCTACTGAATCCTGAAATCCCTGGATTACTGGTACGTTATTGCCTTGCGACATTGCCCGACTAAATGGTTGGATGTAAGGTTTTATTCGCTAATACAAAAGTAGTGCGTAATTGGTATTTTCTTTGCGGAAATATCGCTTGTATCCGGTGTCCTTTTCCGGAAAATTGTGTCGTGTGCGGACAGCTTTCGGAGTGGTAATTATGCTCCGAACGGCTTGTTGAGATGGGTTCGAATAACGTTTTTGCGTGGATAATTTCTGTTGGTATTTGGAAATGTTGTACAAAAAGATGTCCTTCGTATTATGGGGAACTGAATCGGACAATTATAATTAACGAGTTTGTATAAAGTATCGTGTTTATTAAAATTAATTGAAGGAATTAAGACATTAAAATATTTCGGTTTTTAGATCCGTTTTTGTGCTAACATTAGGAAGATTTATCTATATACTAATGTAATACAGCTGAAGAATACTTGATTGTTTATACGAGCGTATCTTTGGATCTACCAGTCGGATTGAAAAAAAAATTTTTGTATATGACAGACAGAATACGGGAGCCAAGCAGTATTCAAAGGCGTAACAAAACGCGGTTGAAAAAAAAAACACATGAACGAACTAGCGGGCAGAACCTTGTTAGCGACTGGTTTACCACAACAGCAACTAATAAAATAAAAATTATACAAATAGAACCTTATGAAATTATTATTTTTATTAAATTATGATTAGATTTTGCAACAGATGAAATCCAAGGGGTCGGGGCCACATTTCGCTTACATTTACAGTAGTGCAGCCGACATGAAAAATACCTGTTATTCACAAGTAGAACTGATTTACGCTTCAATAAACCGGAACCTCTCCACTTTCCATTATGTTCCTAGATCGTAAATCCTTAGTGTCGAGTAGGAAATATATCCCAAGTGAATTTATAACCTCTATTGCTGTCTCACTGCCAGAGTGCTTCAATCATCCAAAAAGTGTTTAATCCTAATCATGAAAGACTAACGTAATCATGTTGGGATTGCCCAGTGATCAAGGAGCCCGCATTTCATGCAAGAGGCTGTGTGTTCGCAATCCGTCTCGGGCAAACAGCACTGTTACTCTTTCTATTATTATATACTTTTTAAGTTGATCTAGGACATCACTGACATCGATGCAACAAGAAACCTAAAGAAACCATAGACTTAATCGCCAATCCTTGCCTTGAGCAAGCACGTTGACCAATACTCGTGCCTTTCAGTATAAGAAGAGGAGTTTGCTTTGAAGTGGATTGGTATTTTTTTAAATACATATTATGATTACCAATAAAATGCAACTGGCCGTTAAACCCTTTAATTTGACTTCCCTATTTCGTCCCTTCCTGGGTTTACCTTTAACATAATTTGATTCCATAGATATTACAGGGCTCGGATTTAAGGGTTACAGTAATCAATTAAATCCTTCCGATACCTTTATATCCGATAGCAATACACCGGCAAGAACGTGCGCCGCACTGCTCGCGCACGACCTTGAGTCGAGACATTTTGTGTGACAAATCATAACCGCCCGCGCGCAGTACGATACCCGGGCTGCAGCTGCAGTCCAACCGACTAACCGTTTAATGGTTGCTCACTGGTCACAATTCAGTTTTTTTTTTATAATTTATCCTTTTTCCGTTTTTCCTCCATCAAATTTTAACTATTTCAAATATATCCGGTGCGTGTTATATTCTTAAAAAGAGGTACAAAGTTTTCTGTTCACTTACCTACTAATTTATAGATAAAGTAAATATGTATAAACCCCCCGCAAATGTGATATCAAAGATTCGATTATTCAAAACACATTGTAATGTGGACAAAAAAGTGGCGCTTAAATTATGTAGGCAGCCGGCATAATCATTTTATTAGTTGTTTATATTCACACAATGAAATAATTTTACAATAGGTAGGTACTAACCTGACCATAAGTCGATGATTTAGGATCCACGTCGACCGTGGCTAAATAGTCTTGCTTTGTTTGGTCCGGTCGGACACAGACCACGTAAAGCAGTTCCTCTCTGGGCCCATTCTTGAAAGCGTCCAGCGGAGACGCGTAGCCTGGTCCTCTTTTACCTAGGAGTAAATAGAAGAACAAAAATGAAGTACGTTTCTTTTTGAATTTTCTTTATAATTACTGAATAGGGTAAGACGTTTTTACGAAACTGGTAATGGATACAAATATTTAGGGTTAACAAATAAAGGTAAAAAAAAGAATAAATCGAGTGCTTGAGTCTTTGGATTCCGCTTTTTACTCAAAGCCTTTTGACATGTAGTACGATTTTTTCAAAGTTTAAGGGTAAGTCCTTCCAACGAAACTGTAGATATGAATGCAAGTCGTTAGGGTTACCAAAAACTTAAAAAAAGAGGAATATTAGTAAGTGGTTGAGTCTATAGGTATATACTGCTTCATACTCGAAACTTTTGATGCAACCATAGTTGCGAATGTAAATACGAGTATTTAGGGTTACCATAAAAAAAGAGGTTCTCGATTCTACTTCGTACTCAGAAACAAGCAGGAACTAATTGCAGCTTTCCTTCCCTTTTATCCCTACCAGACTACTTGAGCATTTGAGCCAATGGCCAGACTAAATTCAGCAAATGAAAGTTTACTTATATTGCAATACAGAAATTGTAGCTGTAACTTTTAAGGGTCGATCTTTTATCATCAGTTAACTCGTAATGGAGAGATAAATATGGCGGCTTGGCAGATTTTGTTTAAGAAATATTTAAAATTGTCATTATTCTTCAAAGTCAAAGTTGTATTCAAATCATTTATTTCTATTTGTTCAATAAAAGGCACTTTTTGGCACAAGAAAAAAATAAATCTAGTTGCCATTTCCAAAAGATAGTTTCCTATGTAGAAAGATGGGCAAGAAACCCAATACGATATTACAAAAACAAAACCAAATTACAAAATGACGGCTAAATTATATTCAAAGATAGATAGTGTTCATATTTTTACAATTATAAGAACTGTGAAAAATGAAAAAGTGTGTAAACTACCGCTAGATAATAGTTATTTGACTATTGAAAATTCAATTATCAAGCCCTTTGTAATTTTTATTCAATTTCACAAACGTACAAAGAAACTCTAAATCGAATTATTTCAAACCGATCCCTAAAATTACAAATGCATCTAAAAACCAAATAATAAAAATCAATTTCCCGTCTTTCCCTCCAAATATTTATTTTGGGGAGCCCAATTTTCTTTCAAAAAGAGAACTGTCAAGTCGTATAAATCGTCGATAGGCATCAAAACGTTATTTTTTTCCTGCGTAAACGAGGGTAGCGGACAAACATGGAGGGATGCCACCCCTCGCAATTTTGGTAATCACGTCAGGTAATGCTTGCATATAAATTACTCCTTTGTTCGGCTTAATCCCATCAATAACCCATTGTTTCGGCTACAAATTGCATAGCTTGTTAGTTATAGATAAACATGTGAGTATGAATATTAAATCCGCTATATTATGCGACAAACATGAACTGTAGGTAAGTAGTTACTTGTACTAATCCGTATAAAAACTTCATTTGCAACTAGATTCAATTTTATTTTCTAGTAAATAACGTTCAAAAGTGCCTTTCAATATTGAAATAAATGATGTGACTTTGAGTGTGAACTTATTAAAAATTTATTTAATACACTGAATATAATTTTCACTACTAACATTTTACCATTAAAAAAAGTATTGATATGTGAAAATTTTTATACAATATCCATTTCTATACCTACTACTTAAAGTAAGTAATTGAATACCTTCCTTTGAACGAAAATTGAGCTTTCGCAATACGAAATCTATTCTATACAAAGCATACATTCCGCATGCAACCAATCAAGTTAAGATCTTCGTTTATTGGAGTTTGTTTGATACGAAAAGGAGCCTTAAAAACTACAAAATAAGAAATAATTTTAATTTTGGAACTCCGATTTGGTTCTGCTTGTTTTGTTTACACCGACTTCATAAAAGTTTTGAAAGGTGGTGTTCCATTTTGAGAAAGTTTGTTTAACTTGAATTTTTATAAAAATAAGACTATATTAAAAAAATAAATATTTACTTAGGTAACCGATTCGAGAACCATGTTCTATTTTTGAAGTCGGTTTAAAATTCATCTAAAGTCTCAGAATCAAAACACCCCTTTATTTATTACATTAATTGTCTGTTAGGTAAACAAGCTATCTCCCCTTAATCAGATTAGGATATTTTTCTTCCAGGTCCGACGGTATCAATGTCACGCGATCGTTAAGTAAGTACTGTTTTTATTTAATTTATATTAGTGCTTAGGCTGTTACTGAGATTACGGTTTATTGGTGAAAGGAATACCATGTCCCTATTGGGTTTCAAGTACTTTTAGCGCTTGGTAAGCAGAAAAGCTTTTGTTATGCAGAAAATTATAGCTTCGAATACTTTACTAAAAAATGTTAAAAAAATTTTCACAATCTCAGCTCGTCAAACAATGTCAAAAACTTTTCAAAAATGTACGTATTTTTGATAGATTTAGACTGAAATTGGAATGCACCCTTGGAATTAAAATAGTTCGTAAGTGTTTCATCGTCTCGCTAATACAATGATTATCGAGAAAATTCGTTCAGCGAAGCCCAATTCGCTCTGTGGTGGCACGACGATTCGCCGCTTTCGTATTATGAGTTGATTTCGTATTCGCCGAAGAAATCATCGCGAACTATGAGGATATCGCTTTATTTTAAGACAAAAAGTCTTACATTATTATGGCCCGATTCTCGTTTGTCTCGCGTCAAACATATGCATAAAAATCGGTAGGTACCTAGATAGTAAAAACCAGAAAATTTTCCATCATCAACCATCGATTTGTAAGTTGCAGTTTGTACGTTTATCAGATTAGTATGAACGTACCAGATTTGATAAGCAATCGAATTACATAACTTGTTTTTTTTTTACATAGCAACTGGAAAAATAAACACGATTAAAATTCGTCTTTTACAGATAATGCAATAAACATTTAAAGTAGCGGCTCGCCCGCAAAGTCAAAGTCAATGTCATAATATGCGTTTGCTTTGAATGTGATACGCAAAAGCTGGTACTTATATAAATTGTTAATGCAACGACACGTCTAGCCACAAATTAGCATACAAATATTAAAACAAGTTGTAAATTATTTTTTTCCTTTTATTAGCCGGGTCTGTTTTACTTGAAGGGTTAGGCAGAGGCACGTGTTACACGTACCTCTGCCTAACCCTTCAGGTGAAACTGGTGAAATATGTGGGTACTAATGGGTACAGTACCCATTAGTACCCACATATTTCACCAGTTATGTTTAAGTCCCATGTAATAGGGGGCGAGCCTATTGCCATCAACCGGGCACAAAATTAAATTCAGACTTCGAGGCAGCTACTGAGAAAGTAGTAATTAATAATGAATAAAGCACTACTGGCAATTCATGTGTGTGGTGTTTATTAAACTATCGAGATTTCTGCATATTTCAAAAAAAATATTCAATAGTGATAGAATCTGCATCAAAATCCTGTCAGTAGTTTCTAAATACTAAGTACACAAATAGGCAGACGCAAAATGAGACTGTATTATATACTATTTAGAGATGAAAACGGCCTTGAAATTAACAGATTAGCCGCTTTAATGCAGACAATCTGTTTTAATGACTGTCTGTTTGAATGTCGCACATTGATTGTATGCTTAATGCAGTTGGGATGGACTAGGAATACATAATAATGGCGTACTATGTACTTATGACATTGTATTGTAATGTTCTAGAACCTATAACGTCATCATCACCATAACATCACGCCTGTATTCCACGAAGGGTTAGGCAGAGGTGTACCCATTAGTAAACCCACATTTCACTAGTTATGTTTAAGCCTCATGGTAAGGGGCGAGCCTATTGCCATCAACCGGGCACAAATCCAGACTCCGAAACTACTAAAATAATAATAATCTTGTACTATGTAAAATCCTATTTGTCTCAAATGAACTCATAACCTCTGAAATTGTTATTGGGACACTTTTTTTCAATATTGTAACTCAAATATTGGATTAGCGACGAACAAGAATCGTTCAATGGATTTATGAATAAATCAATTTTGTATGAAAGGCAACAGAACAAAAGATATTAAAACAACAACTTCTCAATCCTATTAGGTACCCACTTAAGATTACATCGACACCGTTCTGAAATTAATACAAGTACACTTCGTTTCAAATTATTTCCTTAGCTTTGAGATTTTTAAATCCATACCGAATTTAATATTCAAAGGACTTCTTGAATTTTTTCTATCCACAAAAAGAAGCTTTATCTAAACAGTGAGATTAAAATCACTAGGGTTCGTTTGAGGGACCTCGTTTAAGGCGCTTTGAGGGCACGCCTGAGGCGAGGCAGGAATGATAAATTGCAACCCGCTTGATGTTTCTGACACTTTTTTTTTTCATACCATGACCTTAAACCGGTCTTTTATTTCGCTTATCATGTGACACGGACGAATAAGTCTGTTAAGGAGCTGACAAATAGCGATATAGGAGAAGTAGTGTGGAACACGACTAGGGTGCATATTGAAAAGTTTGAAAAAGGATAAGGTGAAAATTGAAATTCTTCGAATGTAATAAAATTGGTAGACCATTGTGTTCTAGTAGGTATGTTAAAATGTTCTGGGTCTTCATATTATGTACTACATAAGGGGTGTAAAGACACATCACATAATCGCTAACTATGCATAAGTACTGCTCATCGAACTACGTAAGTAGTATGAGTGTGAAACGTTTCGTTACGTTTCACTGACGTACCGTTCTGTTGGAGAACAGTGCATGGGCCAAACGTGCTTTGGATGAAAAGTGAATGGGCGAAACATTCTGTTGGTGAAACATTCACTGGCGAAAAATGATATTGGCGAAACGTTCGTGGGTGAAAAGTGCTTTGGGTGAAAAGTTCGTGGTTGAAAGATTCTGTTGACCAATAGTTCATGGGCCAACCGACTGTTGGCGAAACGTTTCACACTCAAGTAGTATGAAGCAAAAATTATTGCTGGGGTACGATTTTTAATTTCTTGGTAAACAATTACTGTTGGAACTTTGACCTTCCATATTTCCATAACCAGAAGATTCCCAGGTATAGTCCAGTACAAAAAAAAATGATCGCAATGATGAGAAGATGTAACTTTCGACTTCAAACCCGTTATAATGCAATATGGAGTTGTAAGTACGCACTAACTTTTCAATTTGACTGTTGACTTGTTTTTATGGTTTCGGAATCGTGAAATGGAATTCATTGACTATTGTTCAATTATTCACATCAATGTTTCTTATCAGAATTGTCAGTGCAAGTGTGAAACCCCTTAATACCTTAGCCTAGTATTCAAGCACTAACAATCTAAGTGAGTACCTAAAAATGCATCTTTAATTGTTCAAAGATGAAAACAATTGTTGCACTATAGGCATTTGGGCATACATCCATTCTTGAACAAAAATACATTTAGTATCTCTACTTAGTAACAAAAAATTATTTACATTTCATTATGATGGCTAAACTATAAAGCACACGAAGAATCTATGAATAAATTACAAACTTAAAAACATGATATTGATCGAAAAACACAAATCATCATTTGCCTAAAGTCCACAGTATCAAAAAAAACACATCAATTCAGATGAAAAAAGTGTTTCATAATATGTAGATAGGTGATTAATATCCAACGGACGTCTATCTATTTATAAATAAACGTATGAATCTAAACAAATATAACCTTGATAATGAATCAGATGTAGATACACGTAGAAACCGGATTCGAATACTAAAACAGAATCAGATAAAAATAAAATAGAACCTGAAGAAGATTTCGAAACTAATAATAATGAAGACTAATACAAAACAGTACTTACAACAAGACATATTTTTAACACCGCTAAACTCGCAGCTGGTCACACTGATGATAGTGGAACAACTAGCCGAAGTAAATAGAGTATGCACACAAAACTTGATGATAACTGACAGATATCGTTGTCTCTTTCTATCTCATAAAGAATTGCGAATAAGATGTACCGGTTAGTACGACCGAATGATTTAACATTCAAGTATTTGAGAATTCAAAATATTCATTTTATCAACAATGAACTTGACTCGTAAAGTTTGATAATGAATTTCACAGCTGTACTGCTGTGGATAAAGCTGATTCATTGTTTGTTTCGGTCCTAAATATACATCATAGGTAATTAAATAACGTGGTCCTTAATTTTGTATAGACATTAGCAACTCAATTACGCAGGAATACATAAACGGATTTTGATGAAATTTTGGACACGCCAAAAATTAGCACACAGAACCTATACAAATAAACAAATGTAAGTTTAAGTGTCTATTTTTAATGTCAAAAAAAACCAGCGTGTTACTAAATGCACATGAATATTTACACGAGACTTAAATTATACCAAAAAAATATTTTATTTTTGAATGTCGGTATATCTGCTTGTTTCAATCTTCTAAACGTCTGAGCCGATTGATGAAGGTACTTTCACTAGCTGATAATATAAGGACTAACTTAGGTTTATTTTGATTTGGAAAAAAAGGGTTTTATAGGCATATCCATGCAGACAAATGTCGACTTTGTAAATGTCAATGTAATTTCTTGTAAATGATGTTAGTAATTCCATTAGGATATTAAATGAAATCAATCCATAGATATCAATTGAGTTGAAGTAATATCAATATATCGAACCACGAATAATAATGATAATGAAAACCCATTCCATTATGAAAAAACCATTTAAGTAAATATAAATACGAATAAATTGAGAGAAAACCTAAAACCGATGCCTATTCATACGAGTAACATGAACATAAAAGATTTTATTGTTATTCATTTCAATTTAATAAAACAGATGACTTTAACAATAAAGAAATCAAACAGAAAATATAAAATATAATAATATACAATAATGAAGTCATAAAGCTTCAGTAATGAACTGAAATAAATTCTTTAATATGATTTAAGTATTACACAAGAAAAGTTTAGAGACTCAAACAAATTTTTCTGCAAAAATGGTTGCGGGAATTACTTTTAAATGTTTTTGCTAAATTATTATTAGAATGGATGTTTTATAAAGTGTTGTTGTTAGTGAATTGAGAGATTTGAAATAAAAAGGAAGTTTGTCGTTCATTGCATTTTAAAATTGAACTAAACAGCTTTTAATTTTTTTTTCCTGTTTTGCTTTTTCCACCTCTCACGGCTGCAACTTTAAGTTTACCTTTCACAAGCTGTACAAATTATTTAGTTTCCAGTATTTTATCGACTGAAAAATGCTTGTTTGACAGAAAACCTAAAATTCTTCTATGACGTTCTATATAATCAGTCTTTTTTATCAAAAAACAAAACTAGCAGAACTAAGAATGAAATAAAAAAATACAGGTATTTAATTTTTAATGATAAAAGTCGGGCTAAAATCGTAATCAGTAAAAATTAAATTCAGTTTAAAAAAGTAAAGCAAAATAAAACATTAAAATGAAAACAAAATATCGGTAACTTAACCAATTAATCTTGTCAAACCGAAATTAGCTCCGTCAGCCTGCTCCACGGAAAACATCCGAATTTTCTTTTTTATCTCCATCAAGAACACCATTAATCAAGATACCTGAACCGACCATAAGACAAAACGGAATCGTCCTGCGAGTAAAGTGTGAGCAATAATATAATTCTGTGAGCGTAACATCGTTAAGAACCTGCAAGGCGAAGATATAGCTCCACAAAATAAAATGCTACATGAGAATATAAGACAGACACATTGTACATACGTGCTCTGTGATACAAACGCCTTGCACTCCGCTTCCAATCGCACTTTGAAACACAAAACGACTTAAAATACGCTTATTGTCAGTTCAGAATTTAAAAAGTCTCCCACGTATACAAACGTCTATTAACTTAGCAACTATCGATGTATTTATTTATCTTCGCCTACGCAATAAAACTTTTCTCCGTCCCGACTTTCTATTATGTGTATGCGTGTTACTGTCCTGCATAATTCGTCTCAGGCTCGCGTGCTGGTGGAATTCATGTCGGATTGAAATATGTCTGCTTATATTCTTGAACAGAATATGCCACAAAGCTTTGTCCTTGTTCTTCCACAATAAATCTGCAGTCTTCTCCTTAATCCTACGCATATTTTCCTCCAGTCTCCTAGCTTTTATTTCCATTTGTATGAGGGAACGGGTCGTATTTGTCAAAAGGCGGTACAGGTATTCTTTTCTTCGCGTTTTCCTCGGCTCCGTTGCGCTCGAATTTATCATAGACTCGTATTCAGTGCTGTCCTCGAGCTCTTGAATTTCGTCCAAATTCGTGATTTGTGATTGCTTATTTTTTGTGCGGAGAAATACGCCGGTGAGTAAAACTGCGAGCACAAAACTTAATAGCATGAGGAGTCTGGCATGGTTGTAAAGGGGTTTGGCGATGAAATTCATGTCAGTAAGTTGTAGGTTGCCGGTATCATAATAAACACGTCACGTTGCATCGGGATGCATGTTTTGTTTGTGTGCGAGCGTCGGGGTAGTGTTTCGAGCAACAAGTCACGTGGTCGGTGCGGGAGCGCGGACGGCGCCCTCTCGCGGCGTCGGCGAAAACGGCACTGGCTGGAGTGAAAACACGCCGGTGCGTCGCACCCCACGAATTTCCCCAATGACTTTTCCTCTTGGATGTGGGAAAGGGCGTTTTATTTGGATGTGACAGCTATACTTAAACACTTTGCGACGCGGGTCGGATCGTGTAATTAAACCGCAATGTTGTATGACAGCGATTAAACTGTCATTTTCGATGTCTGAAAACCGAGAGAGTGAAAATGAAATTGTTTTACTTATTCATTATTATTAGGGACAACAACATGAACGTTTATTCGAAACCGTGGAATAATTTGGAAACGCGAAGTGTTTGTAGGTATACCTAAGTTTTATTAAAACGTTTAAACGTGTGGAACGCAAACTTTATTGGGTACTATTATCATGAATTATTATAAAGTAAAAAAGTTTTTGCCAAAAAATTATGCCTTACAAATTTTTATTGTTAAAGTTTTAAGTTTATTCTTTCAGGACTCAATGTTTCCGAAGCTCAAGGTGCGTAAGTAATGGAGGGGGAGCCGCAAAGGTTCAACTACTACAAAATGAAGCAGACATATTTTCACGTCACTATCTCACTATCGAAGAAGATTTATGTCGAACCCAAACGTAATATACTTATGACCTGTTCGTTTACGTGTTTTTGCTTTAGAATAATATCAATATTGTACCTTATTGGAAATGTAATAAATGTTATCAATTTTAATAAATTACGACTAACATAAACTTAAGATAGAAAGTTACTAACGAAATATTCATATATAAATAGACATTAGTCAGAAATAAACGAATTTTATTTTATTTTATTTTTATAATTGAATTCGGTAAAAAACTGTAGTTGTTATTGAAGAAGTCATGTTTTAAATTTTGTTCATGTTTCATTTTGTAATGTGTTGTTGGTCCAATGGTCAAGCCTTGCCTTTTATTTATGAGGTTCCACGTTCGATAGCGGGTTTTCGGATTGTTGGCGCGTATCATGCGTCAAGTGTAGACTGGGCTTCCCAACTTATAGTGGTAGGAGGAACTGTGGGGTTTTAACCCTCCATTTACTTCAGGTCGGGGATATCCGCGTGGATTTTAACACAAAAAACCTAAAAAAATAATAATACAAACATCCGAATTAAGAACCTCCTCTTTTTTTAGAAGTCGGTTAAAAGCAGGTGCGATACCGGTCATGAAAAAAAAATGTGACCTTTTGGATTTTTATATATTTTCCAAGTTTATCTTGGACGTTACTTAGGTACATCGGCGAAGGTTAACAATCGTGAAATAACTATGTATATATATTATTGTCTAACATATTATCATTATGTCCGAAATCGCCAATACGCCTTGAGCAAGAGTGATGATAAATGTTTGTGCTTTTACTTGATGAGAAGAAGCCTTGCAGTGTGACAATATTAGGTTGGTATTATTATTAGTTTTGTAGTTATGAAAGAACCTACTTAATTATAATTTGTATATTTTGGTGAACAAATAAGGTTTGGCACTCTCTAAAAACCTGCATAGTAACAAGAATTTAAAATTTTAGAATTAAACAAAATGGTTCAAATAGAATAGAATAAGAATCTCAAAATTATACTTAAACAACTTTGTGAATAAAAGATAAAAAATACTTTGTAACTATTGATTTAAATAATCAACCACTAACAGTAAATATAAAATGCACCCACGAGGTAACATTCCTGTTCAATATCTTTAGTTTTATTGTTCAGAGGGGTCGAAGTTTAAAGCTCCTGTCGATATCTTTGTAACATTGTTTTACTCTAGTTGTAATATAACATTGTTTGCAGGCGTTTGCCTACTACATTTTATGGAAACTACAATCTTAACTATTTAGCATACGGTTTAGTTTTGTTCAAGCAAATTATTTGTCAGTGACTAGGAATAATTGGTAATTGACGCTTCGTAAATGCTTGATTTATTTGTTGTTTGAGTATTAAGTACCTCTTTATTGAAAAACAAATTAAACTCAATGGGGAATTTATTTATTAAAAAATTGACGATCGCCGAATCATTACGTATAAAAACTTATCTATAGGCGTGCTACATAGAGTCAGTCTACCAAAAAGTAGAAATACTAGATGCAGTTTAACTTACAATTTCTTTAAATTCAAGGAGGTGCCATGATTGGGATTCTCATCACGAATCAATAATAATAGTATTAATTTAATATTTTTCTTTTTATTAGATTTTTTTAAATTCTAATTACCCATCCTGCCGCTGGATTGAGGCAGCCAGGGCAATGAACCACCACGCACACAGTGATAAAGTTGCGCGACACTATCTACCTGTATACGCAATGAGATTAATCTGTTCTTTGAAAGAGGTGTACCTATTCTAAAATACTGTCAAAGATAAACAACAAAAAGCAACAACTTATTAATTATTGACTCGATGTCGTAATTTTATTTGCCTTTTATGACAATTTCCTAAAAGACGAAGTTGCAAAACTACATCTCGTATAGGTAGATAGATAAGTACTCTATTTGATTACAAATCAAACCGCTTACAATGAAATTGTCATAGTAATATAGTCCATGGCAAAAGCCGTATTATGCTTGCAGCATGACAAAGCCTTCAATTCGACCGAACATCAATAATATTACCACTAGTTGGACAATCCTTGCGGCTATTGTGGATATATCGAACCGAATCGAATGTCGAATGAGTTGTTGCAAAGTTCTAAATCGGTGGCCAGTGATCCGATTTCGAGAAAATACGACGCGAGGAAATTCAAATGTCGCTTGCATTGCTGACCATTATTGTGCTACAAACGTAGTGTATTTGCATAAACTCTGTCAAAATAGAAGATTAACTCTGTAAATAATTTTGATATCCTAACTAATATTATAAATGCGAAAGTAAGTTTGTTTGTTTGTTTGTTACCATTTTACGCCTAAGCCACTGAACCGATCATCCTGAAATTTTGCATAAACGTTGCCAGGTGTACAGAAACGAACATAGGGTACCTTTCATCCCGAAAAAAAGTACTGTTCCCGAGAAAATCACAATAACGTTCTTATGATGATAGATGGCGCCACATGTCTTTCGAATCATGATCGAATTTTTAAATTAATTTGCGAGCGAAGCCGCGGGCGAAAGCTAGTATTTTATAACTAGCATTTGCCAGCGACTTCGTCCGCATAAATGTCGGATCGCGTACCCAGTCGAAGTCGCAGGATATACATAATGTGTTATTTATTTATCATTTATTTAAACTTTATGCAACAAAAGTACAAAGGCGGCCTTAATGCTATTGTCTTTTTTTCAAGTGATTTGTGGTACACTTGTAGGTACGGTGTCTTATACAAACTTTCAAGTCAAAATAAATAAATAAAGTCCAAAATCATTTATTTATTTAGCTATATTTAAGCTATCTTTACAGGTAACCCAAGACGATAGTTAAACATACACACTCACATATAATATAATACATTTCAAAATAATACACAAAATAATACAGAAAATAATACATACATAATAAATGAAAAAATAATTCATTTCACTAGGTACAACATACCCTATTAACACATAGGTACACATATTACACACTTCTGTAAGAAATTATAAACATTGCCACCTTTGTGGATTCATTCAGAGTACAGCTGAATAGATCTATGTATAAGTCTAGCTATAAGGTCATGGGAATAAATGAGTTGATTTTTATTAAATTGATATTAGGTATACGCAAGATGACGCAGAAGATGTAAAATGACGATGGTGATGATAATAATGAAGTCTATAGTAAAATGACAACAGTTTTACAAAATAATTTTAAAACTAACTCAAAATTGCTTTACATCAGCCGTTACTCATTAACTTACTACACTAACGCCCTAAATCATTGTATTTTGATCTGATTTGTGAGACAAGATCAGATTAGAGATAGTCAGATTTTAATGAGCGTTCATGATAAACATTATTATAAAGTACCTACCTAATATTTCATTGTATGACTGAAATAGAAGTCTGTAAATCTCCACAGACTTGCTAAAAATAACAACATTCTAAAAACAGTAAATAACGCGAAACTAAGTTTTCCTTATTATTAGTATTCTTAATAAAACAGACTTCATTTTGTTTAGTTTACCTAAATAGAACATTAATTACTTTCTATAGATTTCAATTTTGTTTGTGAAAAATTTTTTTCTGAAGAAGCTTTCAATATTGTTTTATAAACATGAAAAGTTTTTGTTTATGACAACGAAAGAAAACAAAGACGTTTAATGAGTCAATTAATTATGTTTTAGTTTATCAACGTTTGTGTGGGAGTTTCTTTTTTAAATCCCCTTTTTATGAACCGAGAAACAAAGCGATTTTAATTATGAATTGATAAGAAAATCTTCGGGTCTTGGGCTCGATTTCCAAGTCGGGCAAAGTGCTATTGGGTTTTTCGGTTACGAGTTTCTTAATAGCAGCTTCGGAGTCTGGATTTGTGACCGATTGATGGCAATAGGTTCGCCTTATATTACATTGGACTTGAGAATAACTGGTGAAATGTGTGTACATTAATGGGTACTATCTGTCTAACCCTTCGGGGATTACAGGCGTGGTGTTATGTAAGTGTGAGAGAAACCTAATTATGATTTTCAAATACCTATTCAACTACTAGAGTAACATAACAACCTTCTGGAATGTTATATGCTTGAGTCATTTGGGGTTGCAAAACTAGGGCCATGGGGTCTGAACGCTTACCTTGTTTTTCGGAACATCGCCAAGCGACTGGTCGACACTTCACATGCTTTTCTTGGGCCAATGATTTAGCATTATCATACAATCATTTTTTATATGCAAAAGTTTCACTAAAGAAGAAACAAACTTCAGAAGCGAACGAACCACTAAATATTTAACAAAAAATAACTTCTTACTTCTCGTGATAGATACGTTAATATTCCCCCATTTAATATTCCTTAATAATATTCTCCCTGATCTCAAGAAAAACAAGGCGAAAAGAGACAAAAAATTCGATATTAATAAAAACATTGGACCCGCAGCCCACTGGGTTGTTCAGCACAGCTGCCAACGATAGATAAGCGAGTAAGCGACCCCTTCTTTTAAGTTCCTTGTCTTAAATTGATTTTTGGCGGACAAAGCCTATAAAATATTTAGCGGCAGCTATAGTGACAGAATCGGTTGTTATGTTTGTGTGCTTTGGTTTTTTTTAGGCTGGGGCTTTCAGGGTTCGATTTTGTTTAAAGATGTGTTCCTTTTTTTTAATAAAATGAATTACAAACAAATGAATGTCATGTTTCATAGAAGTTACACTTAAAATAGGTACAAAAACGTTTATTGCAATCAAAGCATTTATTTCAATGTAAATTTTTATCTTGTACCTTTTTGTTACTTTTGAATTGTCAAGGATTTAGTCTGTCAGGAAATTGAAATAAGTTGATTGTTTCAAAACGTACGTAGGACTTTATGGAGAAGATCGAGCAAAAGAAACTTAAAGAAAACTCTTTTCAATAACATTAAAAAAAAATCCTGGCTACTTTATTCTCGTTGCTTCCATATGTGAATACAAAAATGATTAGTAAAAAAAAAAAAAATTACAAAAGCCATAACTCTTAGTTCCAAGGAACACCTATGAGGTACTTAATAGACTATCAGTCATCGTGGGTAGGTACGCCGTAAACGCTTCCCAGTTCATAATACCCTCGCAGTTAATATCTAACATGACTGGCACTTCCAACCATTGTACGGTCTCTAAATTAAAACCTGTAAAACGTCCTTCCATTTTATTTCCATCATAAAAGCAGTGAGTAAAGTCGGTAGCAAAAGCTAGTCTTAAATAGACTCTTTAAAAGTTCCCTGAAGCTTTAACTTGCGAGTTATTTTTAAGAACGTATCGGTTACCGGTTGTCCGTAACAAACCAGTAAATAAATGGAGATTTGAAGAACTTTTCTGGTTAATTAATGTATTAACCAGAAAAGAAAATATTTATAAATTCTACGTTATTTACAAAAACAAACACATTAAAATAAGATTTGTGATTTTATTTTTTTTTGTAATTTGTCAAGAAAGAATGCGTAATTACAAATTGAAATAAGATACTATTGTAGAAATAATGAGATGTACCCACAAGGAGCGTACATAAAATAAAAAAAAAATAAAAATTTTTGTCTCTCTGTCTGATTGCTCAATCTAATCTTCGAAACAGCTGAACCGATGTTTATGGAAATTTCACTGGCAGATAGCTAATATTATAAGGCGTAACTAAGTCTCCATTTATCTCAGAAAAAGAATTAGAGCTCCGCGTAAAAAAAAGAGAAAAACTAAATAAATTAGTAATTTGGTACTCAATTTACAAATTACTCCTTTACTACTATCGTCAACAGGGTTTGTATCGATTCATTCACATTGTAGCCACCAGCTTTGTTTGCTTGATAAACTTTTGCACTATTAAGTTGAGTGTTTAGTGTGTATGAGTTTGCAGCTTAAACAAGTTCCGTTTTAAATGAAACAAGTTTACGCTTGAAGCGACGATAGTCCTCAAGTACTGTTACACAGTTTGATGTGAGTACATTTGTTCGTGTGCTTAATTGATGTTTATTAAATAGTTACTTTGAAAGTTAGAACAGATGCGAGTCTTCCATTTCGTAGTCAAGTTTTTGATCGTAAATTGTCAGATTGCTGTTAAAGATTGGTAGAGGAAAATTATGCATTTTATTTATTTATTGTGTGTCTTTTTACTGTTTTATTTATGAGGAACTACTTACAGATTCAAGCTTAAAAGTTAACAAAAGACAATATACAACAAATTCAATCATTGATCAGAAAAAACGCAGGTATATGTATTATTATAATTATTGAAGTTCAGACTTGTTACTTATTATGCAATTCAATCACAAAAAAAGTCAAATAAAGGTCTACCTGCGCACAAAAATAACAATGCAAAGGTTATTTAATCAAACACAAAATAATAAAAAAAATAAACATTGTTTGCCCCACTGCTGCGAGAAATAGGTACCTACAGGAACATCACGAATACTTGGTTTATCTTGAAATAAGTAATCTTTATATCTTTACATGGCTGATCAGCTAAGTGATTACTTAGATTCCTTTGCCCATTACAGTCCTAATATTTCAAACATTAAAAAAATCCAGACGATTGGAAAAGGTTTGTTGATTAATCGATGAACTTAGTCTACCTTCCAACCATTTTTTTTACGTCTTTCCCAATAAAATATTACTTTCGACAAAGGTTCTTTATAACTTTCGACTAAAAAAAATATATATTTAAATTTTTCCTTTAGCCATTTTAGAATAGTTAATAAATTTAGTAACTTTTAGGAACAGTCGTAGTTTTTTTACATTGAACATATTTTATAACGAGAATTTCGCCCGTCTGGTTTCCAGAAAAAATGGATTCAATTGTTTAAGCTGATAGTTAAATTCATAGTTTGGGAAAATCCTGGTTTTAGTCATAAATAATTGAACCCTTATCTTCAATAGGCAAAAGTACATGATAAACTTTGGCCCATCAAAATACATTTTAAACGTGCATTGCTGAATTTCTTGACAATAAAACATACGAAAATTATAATGAACAAAATTTTGCTAAGTTTGGCAAAAATGAAATACTAAATAATATCCAAAATGTCAACAAAGTAATTTGTCAAACAGTCAAATAAGTTATTTTATCGATATCGTAAACAAATTCTACCACGGCTAAGCTTAGTTATTCCTCGCAAAATGTATGCCTAAACAAGTTAGCTTGATAATGTATACCTTGAAAAAAGTTAATGTCAAAACTTTCCGCCCACGTATTAATGATTGATCGGCTAGCGATCGTATCGGCTTGTGTAAACAACCTTTTTGCTAACTTTTTTTTACACATTTCAGGCACTTACTGACCGAGTTATTCTTCACGAAAGATCTAAAAATGGAACAAGATTATTTTGCTTTAAATTTTGAAGTTTTGTTAGATAACAAGAAAGTTTGTTGTGTTCTTATTATTTTATATTGTACAAATTGGGGATTGTTTTATTATTAGAATACTAGCTTATACTTGCAGCTTTGTTTGAGTGAATTACGGTTTTCACGGGGTTTTTTTACATGGAACAAACAAAATTAGTCCAGCCATTTCGAGACTACAACAAACAGACAGATAGACAGAGACAGCATAGATTGTTACTAAAGAATACTTTTGTTCAGATGAAGTGTATGAAAAATGCGGTGACTTCTAAAAAGTTGAAGTTTCAACTTTAACAACTTACACAAAAAGTAAACCTTATAATCAACTTATTTCTTATTTAGCAATTTGCTAGAACTTTATAAACTCCTGTTCGAACATCGACAAAGGTTACTATATACATAATTAGGTACACCAGAGCAGGAAGTATTCTGCCACGAAAAACGGCTTTTGTATGCTTAGTAATAAGGTTCAAAAGTGAAATGTTCAACTACGAACTGATCTATTTAAACTCTTGTACTCAAAATGTCAATAATTAAGAAAAAAATATTAGATATTAAAATCAGCTTGTTTCGAGGTGGTGCAAGAGAGGAATACTTGGAAGGACTCGAAAAACCTTACCTTTAAAAAATAATAAGCTAATTAAAAAAAAGCAGCCATCACTTTTAATTTCCACCAGTTTTAAAACCACACCCTTAAAATTAAAAACTTATTTTTCCAACCGCAAAATCACTTCCCACCAAGTCACGCCTGACTGAGCACCAGCGTCGAACCGTCACAAAAAACATTTCGAATCACGCGGCCCCTAATTAATTTTGTTACAAAAGTCATTGGCACACCAATTTGTTTTCACTACCAACTTGAAGGGACGAGCAGTAATCGAGTATGTTTTGTCAATTAGGCCTCCACCCAGGGAGCCCTAAATTCCCATTTGCTTCTGAGTTGTCTGTGTGATTATCCTTTTAGAAAGGGGCGGTTGGAATTTATAGTTCTCTGGTTAAGTCCATTAGGGGTCGAAGTAACTATATATAACTGTCTCCTTCCACCGCGCGGCCATTATCGTTGGTAGTATGAAAAATTAGATTAAAGGGTCACATGTAACTCTAAAGTACTTGCTTGTACAGTTGGTAGTATGTTAATTTAGGTTTCGTTTGAATGTTGGTACCTATTCGATTTCATGTTTGTACCGTTGGATTAAGTGGAGATTTGCTTTATATCACTTTCATTACTTTTTTTTTTTTCTTTATAGGGATATTCTCATGGATACCAAATATCTAGGAAAAACGGAAGGTTATTTCGGATTTTTACCGACCACGGTTCCATTTACCACCATGAATCGGAGCCTGGTGCAATACATGACGCATGATCGGCGCCCCCGAATGATGTTTGCCTGCTGTCAGCGGTCCCACATATCGAAACTTAAAAACTGCTGTAACAAAAAGTCGCAGCCTGCAGTATTGCTTTTTTTTTCGAACTATGTACATTTCGTTCCTGCATAAATATTGAGAAAAGCTTGGCAAACTTCTAGACTGTTTATAACATACGCTACCCCAAATAAGTCCATAAAAAAAAAACATTCAAAAGCCCGGAAGGCTCGTTAATCATCCACGAAAATGTTATGCAAAAATATTTACGAATAAAAAATAAAATACTTGTCCCAGCACAGCCTGTGGGCCTTGAATAATCAACTTGCACAACAAAGTGCCGAACATAATTTACGGTACCCTTACCCACAACCAATGGTCAAGCGGTAGAGTTCAAAAGTCCCACTTGAGGCCTGAATAGGAATAAATCAAATCCCACAACGCATTGGCAACGGTGGGACGCCACACTAAGGCCGGGCCTCCAACGCAAGCAAGCCGTTTTGGCGCAGTTCCATTCCACTCGACTCGGCACCGGGTAGTTTCCACTTGTGGCGAGTGATGCGGGCGAAGTGACACGACTAAGGATAGGGGTGTTACACGAAGTTTTAGATTACCGTTCCTATGTCTGTGAAAGTCGTGATAAAAGATGAAGTTAGTAATTTTATGAAACTGAGGATATAATTAGCGTTAAATGGTTCAAAATTCCAAAGTCCCTAGATCTACGTCATTTTAGCATGTGCGGATAGTTAGAGGATATGTTTTTATTTGCCTTAGCAATACCTTATAACAAAAATAAATAATAATATCCTATAATAATAGCCTATTATAGTTCTTCTGCAGGGCATCGGCCTCCCCTCATATAAAGAAGCCACAAGCATTGATCACAATGCTTGCTCAAGACAGATTGGAGATTTCAGACTTACACTAATTATATAACTTCGGTTTTCTCACTATGTATTCCGTCACCAATATCAGTGATATCCAAGACAAATCTAGAAAAAACATACCTATCTATAATATTATATACTTTAATATAAGTGAATAAAGTATTTCTCTACCCATTCTCAAAATTTCAGTCATGCGAAAATAACGTACCTAAATCAGGTGACTCGGATCTCGGTCTAAAACCAAGTAAGAACAAATTAGTTTACACTCCGACTAAACTATTTGAATATTGACGCTACGGTTTCAGTAAAGCATTCACATTCTTCAAGCATAGCTGACGCTGGACCCACAGCATAAGGTTCAAAGTTTGGGACTGTGCATGAATTTTTTGCCGTGGAACACTGCTTTTAGTTATTTACTACTAGGGTTGGTTCACGGGTTCATCCAACTGTAAATGCGTTGGCCAACCCTCAAATTGAGTATGCCTACAGTTTTTTTGTTGCTTTCACATCACTAGTTTGACTTTGAAAAAAGAAACAAATAAACCTCACTGGATGTTTTTATTCGAAAATCTGCAAATATTGTTTGTTTAATTTTTTATTGATATTTGAAACATGCAATTTATTTAGATCGAAAAATATTTTTGTAATCTCGTTTTTTGAAATTGGTAGTCATAAACGAGAACTTATGGATGAATGAATGTTATCTTTATTTACAAAAATATAGATAGGTGTTATACAAATTATCTTCAATCGTTCAGTCGTGCAAATGTCAAAATAAGCTAATAATAAGGAACATGTCAGTATCGCTACTGCTTTCTAATAGTATTTACTTTTGTTGCTGAAAATTTTTATCACCTTTGATCCAATTTCTTCGAATTTTTTTTTTCACCTTCACGCTGAATCAGGGTTTAATTTTCAGTCTTCTATTTTTTGTAGAATAACAGTCATAACTTTCAGGAGTTATTTCAATTTCAGGGGATAACTAATGACCTCATTAACTCCTATCCTAGCCTTCACTTTACCCCAACATAATTGTTTTTTACAATGACTTTAAAGTTTTCGGTCCAAAAAAATCCTGGGTACCAGTAAATCGTCGTAAAGCGGCAACGACAAGAAAAACACGAAACTTCAGTCATTACGCCCAGAGAGGGAAGTCGAGAGTGCAAAGTTTCCTCTCCATCTGGGAGTGAATTGTACCCTCCCTTGACTAACTGAATCGAAAGTGTTAACATCTTGAGAAATCTTTTTGTACATTGTTAAGACTACCATTAAAACTATTTGAGTGTGCCAGGGTTTTTCTTTTACAAGAAAATATGAGTTTTTCTTAATGCGGTATTTGGAAGGGTTACATGACATCATAACATCACGCTTGTAATCCCCGAAGGGATAGGCAGACATGCACCCATTAGTACACCCACTGTCTAGTTCCATCTAATAGGGGGCGATTAATGCCATCAATCGGGCACAAATCTAGACTCCGAGACTGCTAGTGAGGAATTTCTGATGGGAAAACTCAATAACACTTTGCCCGACCTGAGAATCCAACCCAAGGACCTCATGCTCAGCAGTCGCGCTTTGCGGCCACTAGATCAACGAGGCAGACTAAATTAATAAAATAAATAGGAGGTAATTCAAAGTAAATTATAACATAATACTATGTACACATCTTTAGGTACAGTATGACAACCATAGATCGACTCCAAGATCACAACTCTTCTCGTTTCTCCGCCATAAATGCATATTAAATTTTTGACCTTAACAAAATGATAAAATTATACGAAACGTCGAAAACTTTAATAGGACTTGTTAAAATTAGATTTTATGTACATAATGTTATATTCTTGTTTGAAACTTTTTCGTACCGCTTGAAATTTAGTTGTCTGAAACTGCCTCAATTTTGCTGAACGCATTTGACTTACAAAGACAAGTTAGTTTTTCGTTAAACTTGGTCACAGTCAACCCTGTCCTTGGATGTCTACTTTACCAAGCGAAGTGGACTTAGCAAATAATTTACCATTTCAGTTAGGGTTTAAAATCGTGAGTTTTAAAATAGTTTTTATAATGACAAGATAAAAAGGTGACGGCTCGCGGGCGGCGCCGGAACGGGGTAAGCGATGACCACTATTTAACTTATAGACGGTAAATTTGTTGCATAGTTGTAAATTTTTTGTAAGTTTATAATGAAAACAAATAATATCCCGTAAGAAAATTTAGATACATTAAATAAAAATAATTTAACTGTTCTAAAATTGGTGGCTATTTTTATAACATTTTGTTGAAAACAGTTAAACGCTACCAGTAAAAATGTACCAAAAAAGTGTTTCACGCAGAAACAAATTACCTACAGCCAGTTTATTCAGACTCGCTCAACAAATATCTGCTCAAGAGAATTCAAAATGGCGACCTTGACATAGTGAACTGCGGCAGAGAAAACTCCGCGTTACATTTGGGGCGAAAAATAATGATAATGGTAATGGCCGACTTTTATGTGTTATGTCGTAAAAGTTGGGTTTTTCCATCAGGAATTTCTCAGTAGCAGCCTCGGAGTCTGGATTTGTGCCCGGTTGATGGCAATAGGCTCGCCCCCTATTACATGGGACTAAAAACATAACTGGCGAAATGTGGGTGTACTAATGGGTACACCTCTGCCTAACCCTTCGGGGAAAACAGGCGTGATGTTATGTTATATGTTTATGTTATGTTAAAAGTCAATCTGAAAACTTTTAGTGCGCGAATGATGTATTCGTAACATTACAACCTGTAATTATTACAGTGTTAGGCATTTTCCATTATTGCTTATCCATATTGAAATATTTATGCAAGAAGACACATATTTTTTGGTTCAATTCTGAAAGCCCGAATCAACAGCAGCGACTACCAGAAAAGCGCCGCGACAATGAAGCTCGACAAGTCCCGGAAAAGCGATTCAACTGACTTGGATGCTGCAAGAAATTAATCGGAAAAGAACAGCGGCGTCAAAAGAAAACATGTAATTTCTATCTTCCATCTTCCCTCCAAACAAGCGGGAGACAGAACAGAACTAGGCCAATTGGGGGGCTTTTACAACTGCGAGAAGCCCTAATTTCTGAGTCATCACGGATTTTTGGGTTCTTATTACATTCGTGTAATCAAATGACAATAATAAATTATTCATTAACCAAAACCTTAGTGCACAGATCCATTTCATATGGTTTTAGTTCAATAGAAAAATAAAGCACAATCTCATCCCCGTGTGTTATTCTTCTCCTCAAGTGTACTTTATTGGTCACTTCGCACATTTTCGAGAATTTATCACATTAACACATTGCCATAGAAAAGAAAGATCTAAAAGGCCAGTTCCATACAAGGAGCAAAATATTTTAGTGCTCAAGTATGACCGCAAATAAAGATGCGCTCTCTCTTCTCTTACTGTCATAGTGCGATGAGACAGCAATCCAACACAACCGGTGAGAGATCAGGCGCTGAGCCAACGACTTTCAGAAACAAGTGACTGTCATACCCCCAACTTCTAAATTAGTAGGCTGCTACTAAGATATTCCTATTGGAAAACCCAATAACACTATGATTCCCGAATTAGTCCACACTCAGCAGTTTGCAACCACGAGACCAGTTAGGCAGTTGTAGGCAATGTCACAAAATTAGGCACAGAGATCGGCCTTCTGTACCAGATTTCGTTCCACCTTGCCTAGTAAAGCCACTACAGCTGTAAATCTCCTTTGTCCAGCAATACAACGCACGAACACTGCAGAGTGGTGTTAGAAACTTAGTAATAGAGTTATTAGCGACTTCTTTGAGTCTGCAGCGAGTGGAAAGTAAACATTTTCTTGTTTAGCGCGGCTTTCTTGGAAACAAAGACTTTTAATCAACGCGTGGGGTGGCTTGGAGCTCATACGAGGGTCGAAGATTATCTTTCGATGTTTTGTTTTTAAAATACCTGGGTTTAAAATGTGAGTACCTAAGCTTATTTTCTTTTGATTTGGTATGTTGAAATAGTTTTCGATGTTAAACCCTTAGGGAATGTACATTCTATGTTTGATATTTTACATGACTACCTAAAGAAAATAATGGTGCCGATTCTCTTGTTTACAAACTAGACTAAATTTAGAGAATTGACATCTCTTACTAACATACAGCGAAAGGAAAGGACGGTGACATTACGTGACATTAAAGAACTAAGTTAGAGATGTCAAATTAGTTTTGCCTTGAACTTCTCCGTATTTTTAATCCACACGTTTTAAGATGTCAACTATAACTGTATGGATGTGTCAGATGGACTAAATTTGACAGCTCTTATTTACATTAGTCTCTTTCTTATTTTATTGGACAGAAAAAGATGGAAATAGTCTAATTTTAGTTTAGTTTGTGACCAAGGGAATTGGCACCAATGTTATGCTTTTTTGGTTTATACATGAATGAGTTTTTGTTTTATATTCTAGGTAATATAAATGGTGAACATAACTGACTGACGTATTGAATCAACGCACAGCCAAAGTTACTGAAACTAAGAACGTGAAATTTTTCACATGACTTCTTTTTATGCGTCACAACTTATTTCTATTTCGGTAAGCGAGCACTAAGAAAATATTTTTTAGAAATTCTACCCCTACGGGGGTGAAAAGTTCAAATAAAAAAAAGTTCAATCATTTAATTTTGAGTAAAAAATTAAGTTTGAAGTTAAAAGATTTTTTTAAATACATCTCAAATATTGCCTTATGGGTGTTATTAAGTTTGTCCGAAGAACGAAATCTACGCAAACAAAGTCGCGAGCATACCGTTAATTTAAAAGGAATCGTTTTGTTACGGAAACTTTATACTAAGACAAAGGATCATCTCCCCCTCGCAGTACTACCTATATCTAATGTTTTGGAATTCCAAGATTGCAACAGCACCTCTCAGACGAACACTGCAATAAAACTACTTCCAATTGAGTCTTACTACTAACGGGAAGGTAATTTACTGATACAGTAATGGTTTGTTTACAATCCTCGTAAATACGTTTACTGGTGGTTCTTGCATTGGGGTAGGACATTTAGCAATCATGTTGATTTATTTGACGACAAATAAAAGTTATTTACTTTAAAGTAGGTAGGTTTTGGGACGAAATTACTTGTGTTCGTGTGACGGTGTCGCTTATAGTAGTACTTAGGTAAGATGTATATCTTTAGATAATATTATTTTACTGAAGATAATTAATTATGATGATACACAAGGTGCATTTTAGCAACCTTGTCAAATTAAACCTTGTCAACTGCCTCGTTGGTCTAGTGGTTGCAAGCGCGACTGCTGTGCATGAGGTCTTGGGTTCGATTCCCAGGTCGGGCAAAGTATTATTGAGTTTTTCCATCAGAAATTTCTCAGTAGCAGCCTCGGAGTCTGGATTTGTGGCCGGTTGATGGCAATAGGCTCGCCCCCTATTACATGGGACTAAAAAGAGATTTAACTAAAAAGTGAGTTTTAGGTGATTTTAGAATTCAAACTTGCCATCTTACCGCTGCGAACGTACACAGTGCTATAGTCGTTCGACACTGCCTACCGCAGATGATACGAGACGATTCTGTTCTTTAAACGAGGCGTATTCTGAAATACAGATAAATATTAACAACTTAAAAAAACAAATGTTTACATATGGGGATTGACAATTCACCTCAATCTCACTTTACATTTAACTGAGGGAGTTTTGGAGAAAACAAGGTAACATCCCTCTCCCAACTCGCTACAGATATAGCGGTGGGTGAATAATCTCAGATCTTCCTTGAGGGCACCTAACGGACGGCAGAATCAGAGATGCTATCAGTTCGTAAACGTACGAGCTCGTAAAGATGCGTTTACGAGCTGATAAAGCATCAGGCATTTTTCTTCGATGTCTAAAGAAAAGCGTATGTCTGATAGTAAAAATATTTCTATGATGATGATAGTTGATAATGTTCTGCAAGAGAATAGAGAACAGATAAAGTAATTTTTATTTAATATGGGTTTGCTCTTGACTCTAGTCTAGGCCAGAGGTGACAAAGTCTATGATGGAGTGAGCTGTGCGTATTATAAAAGATGTTTGAAAATGCTTAGTGCCAACAGTGGAATAGTAACAATGTGGTACTTTGCAGTACACTTGTGCACTTATTAGCTTAAATTTTAAGCCCCTTTTAAGGTACCGCCGTAACCAAGGGAAATAGGGATTCATTTTTATATATTACATATACTTATAACATCACGGCTGTAATCCCCAAAGGGTTAGGCAGAGGTACACCCATTAGTACCTACACCCACATGTCGCCAGTTATGGTTTTAGTCCCATGTAATAGGGGGCGAGCCTATAGCCATCAATCGGGTACAAATCCAGACTCCGAGGCTGCTACTGAGAAATTCCTGATGGAAAAACCCAATAACACTTTGCCCGACCTGGGAAACCAATACCTCATGTACAGCAGTCGCGCTTGCCACCACTAAACCAACGAGGCAGTTTTATATATTAAAATATACAGACTGTTAGTGTAAACACCGTTGTCGCTAAAACCATAGGTACTTGATTTATTATAAAAAATGTTTATCTGATTTTAAAAATAAATAAACAAAATTTTCTTTCAAAAATAAAAAAATAAAAACTTTCCGACACCGTCCGTAAATTCATGGATACTATGCGCCCGAGTTACGTAATCACCGCAAAAAGCGTTGACCTGCTGCACTGGCCGTCCGTTATAACTACCTACATAAGTTTTAACTAATTACATAATTGTAATATAGGGTGAAATAATTTTGAGGAAAAATGGAGATTTTACTTTTAAAAAGAAGGTATCTTTTTCATTGGATTTACGTTCTATTAGTGAAACCAAACCACTGGTTTCAAGGATAACGGTGTTTACACTAACACTCTGTATATAAAGACGTATGTCAAGACATAATTGTAAGGGATTACTCAAAGAACACATTTACAATTCCCAAAACACCCGATAAAGCATAAAATACTTCTTCATTTGAAACTCAGCAGATTTAATAAAATTACCTGAAATTAAATCCAAAAGTTACTGGCCGTTTAGCCGGCAAAGTTTGAAACTATAAATTTTTACAATCAACGGTTTGGCCGGAAGCAATCATGTTGAATGGAAGTTTCCTTCACTGAGGTACAGTTTCAATAGTTTCTTTGTACTTGATAGTTGTAATAACAGCTCGGGGAGTTTGAGCCGAAAGGAGAAATTGAGTTGAAAGTAGTTATACAACACTTTATCGAGTGTTTTATAAGAATACTTTGTTTAAATAAATGAAGTTTTTTCTTCTTTAAAAATACTTCAATAAAATCTTGCGATTAGTTTTTTGGTAACAAAAAACTTTGATGGATGTGTTTTTAGTTTATTTTGGTCTGTTAAGAAAAAAAAAACATTTATGAATTTTGTTAGAAAATACACAATTTTAGGATCATTAGATGGATTATTTATTGTCAAAATGTGATTATCTTGCTTTGATTGCTTAAATATGTTTGCTTTTACTGTATAAACAGAATTTTTATTGCTATAGATCCCTAAATCATTCAGTACTTTTACCACTGCGTGTAGTATAAGCGCGCTAACACAAAATTATTAATTTTGAGTATAGTTTCGAGTTAAAATTACGACTATCGCTAACACTTTTTTACTTGATTTTAATATAATCACAATTTATCATCCATTAATATGAATAAAGTATAAACTAAATAAAAATCTTGTTTGAAATTACATTACTGCGCACGTATGTACTAGAGCCTCAAAGTCTTAATAATTACGAGTTCATTATTCTTCTACCTATATCTACATTATATAAAATAAAACGGATTTCATGACATACTCTATCGTACCATAGATGTCTATTGTGAGAAACTCGCTTCCATCCCATGGATCGCTATATCGAACCTTCCCAGGGGTAATTACGAAGCACGGCAAGCGTGGATTGATGATCCGAGCATTAATACGCTCAGTGCAAGGGTTGATGCTGTGATTGTGCCTATCGCAACATCTATGGAAAATTATTATGGTGATATTCTGAAGAGCAGTCCGGTGATTTTTTTGTAAAGTTAGCTTGAGATGAGCTATCGATTTGCCGATGCTAGGAATATTTACATTTGATATAATTTAAATGTGAAAAATTATTTAAATTAAATCATCTCAGCAATAATCAATGTCAAAAATGTAGGTAAACATAACATAACACATAATATCACGACTGCAACTCCCGAAGGGTAAGGCAGAGGTGTATCTATTATTACGTCCACATTTCGCCATTTAAATTTAAGTCCCATGTGATAGAGGGCGGGCCGATTGCCATCAATCGGACACAAATCCAGATTCCGAGGCTGTACCTATTTATCTTTAGTACCTATTTAGCTCATAGGCCTAAAATAAATGAACACGATTATATGGCTCATCCAGCCAGAACCTCTACAATAGGTATCTACTTGAAACAATTTTAAAACAACTATAAAAACCTGAATTGTTGAGTTCTATCCTTCAACGACAAACTTCAACTTCTGTTATGAAGTTTTATGGCCACAAATTGACTATAAAATATTTATCTACCACTAGTGAACTGCCCGGGTGTTGCTTGGGTTTTTCCGCGAAAATATTATAGCCCATTAGAAAATACTGACGTAATTTATTGTCCTTTGATGTTGACACCAAATAAAAATGGCGTCTCCTAAAGCTTTTTTTATAATCCAATAGTATTCTATGCTGAAGGATGATGATGATAAAGATTTTACATTTAAATTAGTTGACTTTGGATAAAGTGAAAAACATTTTTCTTTGTACGTATGACTTTTTGACTGAAGCTAAAATATTGTCGACTTAATATTTCATTTGAATAAAAGAGAAAATTCTTACTTACGTATCAGGATCTACAAAAATGCAAGTATAGGTATTCGAATTAAAATAATACATACAGATATAGATATTGTATGTATATACAAACACACAGTCCCCTTAAAAAGAACGTAGATTTATTATTCCCCCAAAGAATAAAAATGCAAGTTATAAAATAGCAGTAAAATTATGCAGCGGTAAATGTTAGTGGCAGTCGTCTATTGCGGGACAATGACCGCGGTGGGAATCAATGAAAATGCTGTTTCATGTCCCCTAAGGGTGCAGTTTCCGTACCTACGGATATCCGTAGGTATACCTTCATATAGTACGGGACGTTTGTTGACATGACTACCCGGATATTGTTGGGGGATTTCGTTGTAATCTGAGTATGTAATTTGGAAACTTGTTTTGTCTGATTCTAGTTTGTTTGTGTTTCAGTGTTTTGTCTAACTTAGGGCTGCTATGCCAGGAGTGAGAGGTTTGAAATTTTTGTAGGTATAAAAGCATGGGGGATGAGATGGGAAGGGGATGAGATGGGACTAAACCGCTTATTTAACCTCGATTAGTTAGATGTCTTACGGAAAAATAAAGTTTTTGTGCCTTAATAATTAAGGCCCACTTGTGCCAAAAACTTAACTCAGAATTAGTTGCTAATCGAGTTAAAATTACAGAATGTCATACTAACTTGATGGACTTATGTTACCAAATAACTTGTAGTTAATGCGATTACCCTGATTGCCACAAGCAAGCCTGAGTATTCTAAATGGTTTTTTATGTTCAGAATGTCAGTAGGGGAGAGGTGGCATGAAAGGGACACGTATTGAAAGGGACAATTCAAATTACCAGCAAAATAAAAATCGCTCCAAAATGACACTATTATTGTTGTATGGCAACCTCGATGCACATGCATTCGAGCCAAACTACACGCTCCTGTCTTTTTTAAAATGGCGATGTTGGGCGTGTGTTTATTTATCTAACCAAAAGTTTTTTTTTTGCAATTCTTTGTAAACCTTTTGTCAAATGTTGCTAAATAATTGTTTATTTGTTTACTATTATTTACGTCGACTACATACTGACAGATACAACAACGAAAGGTTAGTAAACTTTTATTTCAAATTATAGATTTTGTGGTTATATTTTTAATTTTTGTATCATATTTATGAAAGGGACACAACGAACGGTTATGAACGGGACTTATGAGAAATATAAGATTAAAAAATGTGATTGAAAACAGTAGTCAATAATTGACTACTGTTTTACAATCACATTTTGTATTTGTAAATTGTATTTGTTTTAATACTATATATAAAGAAGGATTTTTAAACTGATGATTTTTGTTTAAATTGTTCAAAAATGTAAATATCGTAGTAATGGTCTTTAGAATGAGAAAATAGACTAAAACAATGTGATTTTAAAACGTAAGGACAACTGTGTACATATTCTCTTATATTTAGTTTAAGTAAAGCAAAGGTATAAGCCATTTTTCTTTGATATTATGTACTGTCCCTTTCATAAATTATGCAGTCCCTTTCAATGCAGTCCATTTATGAAAGGGACATAATGCACATTTTTTTAAAACTGCGATAATTTACAACTAAGAATAAAGAAAGGTTTAATATAGCATTTTATTTCAATAGTTAAGTAATGTAGGCTTCCCATTCAGCACTAACCTGTCTAAATTGTTGTCTAATTCATTTACTAGAGCCGCTGCAACAAAAATGTCCCTTTCATGCCACCTCTCCCCTACTGCATTTTCTACTTGATATTTCTACCCTACCAATTTTTATGATTACTTATCAACAAACTAACAATTTTATTGTTGTTGTTTATTCTGTCAAAATTCAGTTTTTGTTATCGCTGTTCATTGCAACCGATAGATGGCGTTAGCAAGTGATTTAAACGAACCGTATTATGAACAGCGATTCTTTAATAAAACAGTTTATTTATTAACCGGACGTGCTCTCTCGCCTTCACGACATCAACAAGGGTGCGATATTTATGGTTTAGCACTAGAACTATAGCACGTAATCTCGAAAGCGAACACTGCGACACGCATCTCCTATTTGCAATAAACAATAACGTCACACTTCAATCTAGACTCTCGTCATGAGCAGTCAATAGACTTTAATGAAATTCCCAGCCACGTCAGGTATCACAGATTGCGTCCAATATGCCCTGTAGGGGTGCACGAAGCACACACGAATAGCACAACACACCCACTATCAACAGACCCCTCATTTCACACCTAGTTACTCCGCGCAATATCTGTTTTGCTTCACTTAAGGGGGAAGGGGCAGGTCTTGCGTTCCTGGCCGCGTATCATAGATGTATTTCATGCAATTTCTTGCGCCTGGAGGCAACGAAATGACATGCGGGATGCTTCGTGTTATATCGATGCCAATAATGTAGCCCCCTTAGTAGGATCGTTGAAAGAATGTAAAGAGACGAATGAAGTAATAACACAAAGCGCGCTGGATAACAGTTGAGTCAGCACGTTAAATAAGAAATATTTTATGATATTTCGCGTTTTCAGCAGTTCTACGAAAATTAATGTATAGTTCTATGTGTAAGTTGCTCTACAGCAAATTCAAAAATAAATAATTTTAAAATAGAAATACCTATGTTTGTATTGTTCATTTGTTTGTGAATAAACACTACACTATTTATTCGTCGTATAAGAATGGGGTATCGTTGGAAGCGACATGATAGTCAGTTGGTTGTATAATATGACGTCACAGAAAATGGAGGCTTACAGCAAATAGAAAATACGTAATCAAAAAGTAAAATTAAACCAATTAATAAAGTCTACATTCCTCTGAATAATAAAATACGAGTACTGAATTTCAGCCACAGAAGTACCAATATTTCTGTAAAAAAGCTTTTTCTAGACCTACATAATAGTGTTCTATATAAAACTTTTCTCGATTTCGTCTACTCGAACTTACGAGTACATTGAAGAACATTCTACCACTATAAATTCGCGTTCTTTTCAAACTAAAATAATTCTCTTTTTGGGCTACCCACATAAGTTTTCACCGCTGTGCGAGTGATCACGTCGGAAAAAAAAAGTTTTTAAAGTCCTGTAAAAAGTTTCAGAGACTCAATCCTCTGCGGGCTACCAAAACAAACACAAACTTTAGAATTAAAGGACATGTCTGGTGTGTTAAAACCTCGGCTTATTTGCACTGGACATTGTCTTTTTTTATTTATTTAAAGCCAACTTTTGCCTACGATTTTGCTTGGAAAACTCCGGGTAAAACAGCTTACATGCCTCGTCATGAGTAAAAGAGGATAAAGATTTTTTTTCTCTATTTTCCGGGTCTTGTCGTATAAATCAGTAGGCATGTTTTTACTCGCTTATCAACTGACAAAACGTACAGACAGGCAGAGATTGTAGCATGAAGTTAATTTAACTTTTTTCTAAGCCAACAATTCGTGTATTTTTATTTCATTCAGACACATAATACGCACTAGCCAATTACTGTTCCATTGCTGGTCCAAGGTCCCTTCTTATACAAAGAAGGCAGGAGCATTGATCACCACGCTTGCTCAAAGCGGATTGCCGATTTCAGCTTCGCGATCTGCCAGGGTTGCGGAATTGAATCGGAAGAGTCACCGCGGCCCTTGAACGCAAAAGGCATTAGGAGGAATACGGATAGGTTTTAGTCAGTACGAGTCTGACACTCCCTTTCGCTCCACCCAGAGCGAAAAAAGACATTTGATGTCCCATCCATAAAAAACAAGATTTCTTCAAGATTCTTTCTCAACCAACGTTTTGAAATTAAAAAACCTACATTAGTACTTGCCTGGTATCAAAGCCGCAATCTCATGTATAGAAGACAAACGCCTTAACAACTCAGCTATCAAGGCGAGGATTGCAAATAAAAAGAAGCTCTGTAAACGTGCTCTAGGAGGTTATTACTCTAACTTTCTATCCCCCGCGACGTGATGAGACTGTAATCTTTGTTTTATTTGAACGTATAAGTAGTTCTGAATCACTTTGAAAGGCCGTGAATTCGAACAAATATGAAAACTATACGCATTACTGGTAATATCGTGTTAAAGTTTCTAGGCATCTTTGTGGATGTTCTCGTAGGAATTATGTTTCATAATCTGAAGCGTGTATTCTTTTTAAGCAGGGTTAATAGTCGAGTGGGTATTTCATTATTGAGTTCCATGCCTAATAGGAGCGCCATTAGTCATCATTCGGGCACAAATTCATAGTCCAGACTGTTATAGAAAAGTTTTCAATAAAAACGTGTGTAATAAAAATAAAATGATAAATAAAAAACAGTTTTTAAAATGTTTTTTTGCTTAAACGCGCTAATTTCAGTAAATACCATCGCCGGATTGGAGATTCATGACTCACCAGAGTCATGGAGCAGTAGCCAAAAACGTTACTTAACACAAGTAAAAAAAAAATGCACATAAGCTATGTTTTTAAATAATGATTACACTAATTAGGGTTTTAAAGAAATATTGTTTTTTTTTTGGCAATGGGCTCGTCCCCTATTTCATTGGACTTAAACATAACTGGCGAAATGTGGGTTTACTAATGGGTACACCACGGCCTAACCCTTCGGGGATTACAGGCGTGATGTTATGTTATTTTTATGTATAAACAATTGTTGCTGAACCAAATAAATAAGGAAAAGCGTGTTCCAATCTAGTAGATTGAACCCCCTGGTACCGTTATCACATTACCCAGTAATTACCTACCGTACCTACCTAGATTAGTTAGTCAAAGGTTATGTGTTACAATTAATTAAGTTTATAATGATCTCGTTCGAACAAAATAACATATGGAAAATCCACGCAACTGTCAAAGAAAATTGATTGTGGAAAACGAATGAACAATAATTATGTAGGTATTTTGACTCCATCAATGTAATCGTTTAGAGATAGAGAAACAAAGTTTGAAGTTTTTCCTTTAAAATCAACCAAGTAGGAGTCGGACTCGCGTACGAAAGGTTCCGTACCATTGTCTATAAAAACGAGCAAAAAACATCACGTTTATTATACGGGACCCCCTTAAATATTTATTTTATTGTTTTTTTTTTGTATTTGTTGTATAAAGCGGCATCGGCATCAGAAATATACCCCGCATATGCAGTGATTGTGCGGCTCTAATATTGAGACGCGTGATACAGTGACGTCAGTATTTTGTGCGTTGTTTGTAAGTTTCTGTCTAGATGTCGCCACTAATTGGGTAAATGAAAACCTTTTCCATTTTATTTTTTTATGTACCTTCTTTTTTTGCTTATATTCTAACAGATAATATATTCCACTCTTGTCCAGCGCTTTTCGCTCCTCGAATTCCAGCAGAATTATTTTGTTAACACAACAAAACTGCATCAAAAAGCGTAACGTAGCAAAAAACCTACAAACATAAATAATGGCGTTCTGCAGCACATGTTTTCAACGGGGCTTCCTATGGGCGCCATAACTTTACATTAAGCGACACCGTCGACTGTTTCTGCGATAAATATACATAACAGTTTATATGGGGCACTTTATTGTGTAAATAGAATTTCATTTTCTTACTATTACTGGGAATGGAACGGTACCTATAATAATTATGATCGTCGATTTTAATAAAATATGTATCGAGAATGTACGAGATGATTCTTCTTGGCCTATTATAATGCTACTGGCTTCAGCCCATGACTTCGTCTGAAATGAAGTTGATTATACCATAAAATATAGCTTATGGTACCCCACATTAATGTAGCTTTCAATCAGTGAAAGAACTTTTGTAATCAGACCCGAAACCAGTACTTCCAGAGAATATCTCTTACAGGCAAAAAAATATAAATAAAAACCAAAGTTTTTTTGTTTTCATTTATTTTTTTGGAAATGTCACATTGGTACTTGCCCGTGCTCGGTTGCGAATCCACAAGCTCGTGCATGAGAGGCGGGCGCCTTAACCACTGAGCCATCACGACATTTTTTATTACTTACCTACCTACTTACTTTTATAGAAAAATTGTGGTTCTACTCCTAAAATCTACTCGTCATAACAATAGATCACCGGGTCTAGTGTGGATTGATAACCCTACACCCAACCATTTTGTTGTCAATTTTCCTCAATTACATTACAATTTATTGAAGGCGATAAGCAGCTGGTACCCACTTGAATAGGATTTTAAAGCAAAATAAGAGTTAGTACCTACCATGAAAAGCGGATATAGTTTGTGCGCATTTTCTGTTCGTATCAGATTCAAACTAAGCTTTCTTTTGCTTTGATCTGTGGGTATTACCCCAAACCAAAAAACCCACACCCGTTGTTCACGTGCTCAAAATTACGACTGTTGAGGGTCCATGGGGTCAAGATGGTTGAGCTACATGGTACTGATGCACGCGTCACGTTCGTGAACGGACGCTGTCAGTTAGGATTAGTTATCTCTTGACTGCTAAGGCTTACATCTTCGTAATAAATCGAAATCGTTTTATATTGGTATCCATCTACATTATTTTCACATAAAAAAAAAAAACAACAAGAATGGTGTAACCAGGATTTCTTAAAAACTTATTTGAAAAGAGTTATCGTGGAGTCTCTTTCTTGTTTATTTTCCATAGAAACCTACCGACGTTTTCCTTCAGCTTTTTGACAAACTGGCCGATTTCTTGATAATTCAAAAGTGCCTGTAAGTTGAAATATTTTCTCTGACTTTAACTTTATAACTTCTCGGATTCCCAGGTCGAGTAACTTACGTCTTGTTAGGTTTTCCAGCAGGAATTTCTCTGTTTCGAACTCGGTCGAGTCGGATTGCCATCCTATCGGAATATGAGAGTGAGGAACGAGGGAGTGCACCTATATTTTCAAACGCTTGTAGACTATAATTCTCTTCTCCATCTCTCTTGTTCTTGGTTAGTCTGCATAAAGATTGCCGACCGTAGTCGAAATCGGGTCGGGAGAATATTATATTAAACCAAAAGCAACAAATCACAAAAATAGTATATTAGTAAAACCAAATCTCGATTTTCTTTTGTTTTCAACTTTTTAGCGCTCTGTGTGCCATACAAATGTACTGAAAAACAATATACAGCTACCCATATTTTGTCATATCCGGCCTCGCCTTGGATCGCTCTGTGCGGCTGTTGCATTTCACCGTTTTCCCCCGACTTTAGTTCCTTCCGTTCAGCCTTCATTCATTCGGTCCCTGTGCCGATTTTCCAGCATTTTTTTTGCCGTTTTTCTTTTAGTCGGCGTTTTCATCGGCCTATCTTTCGCTGTCTGGTCTATATTTTGGCACTAACATAATGATTACGTACGGCCTAGGATGTTTTAGGATTTCTGAGAAAATGTTTAGCCACTGTAATGTGTGTTTGACATGCAATCGCTCAATTCTTTCCATTTTTTGGCATGTATGTTATCTAGGCCTAGAAATAAAGGTTTTCTGCCACACTCCAATAAGTAACATACGGGTAGGGTGTACAAAACAGACGTAAGTATCAATTTTGTTGTACAGTCACGATCAAAAACAAGTATACACTCAGTAATATTACGAAGCAATTATCTTTGAATATATTGACTGAAATGTCTTGTTTTTTGGAGTATAGTATTTTGAATTCAATGCTACTATGAAATAGGTCTTATATCAAAATTAAACTATTATTTTACAATAAAATGACTTTTGAATTTTGCTAAGTGTATACCTGTTTTTGCTCGGGACTGTACATTGTAATTTATTTTTCCGACTGCATCATAGTGCCTACATTTTCCTGGGATAAGTAATAGCCTATATGCTATTGTAGGCTATAATCTATCTCCGTGCCTTATCCAGATCCGTTTAGCCGTTCTGACGTCATTGATTGACAAACATCCATCCAAACTTTCACATTTATTGTAGTAGTAAGCTTAACGCTTAACAATTACGTTCTTCAGAACATTTCAATAAATTACGAGCCAACTCTTCCCGTTTCCGAAAATAAAACTTTTAAAATGAACATTCGTCATAAAATAGTTTTTTCGCTAAATAAAATTCACTGAGCAAACTTCGAACTCCTGATAGGTTGCCGCCCAAACCACGTGCGCTAAAATTAATGGTTTTCCATTAACCGAACTCTATCCATTGTCCATTCTATACTGAATCTAGGCACTGAATTTACTGCCTTTTTATTATTTACAGTCAGCAACAAAAGTCGATTAACAATGTTACTTTTTTATATCATTTAAACACTCACTAAACACATACTGTTCTAGCTTTCAGAATTTCAAGTAATAGCTAAGGGTTTATTTTATCTTAATTTTATATTTATTGCGTTTTACTTTTAATATTGTAGGTACTTAATAATTAGGATTAAAAATCATAAATGTTAATCGACTTTTGTTGCTGACTGTACAATACGTAGTTATACTGTAGATCTAATCGATCAAATTAAATATTGTAAAACATTGTGTAAAGCTGTTATATTATTTAATTGTTACCTAAAGACATAAAACAAATTTTATACAAAACAAAAACGTTGGTCTAGTGATTGCAATGCGTGACTACTAAGCATGAGGTCTTGGGTTCGATACCCAGGTCGGGTTTTTCTATCAGGAATTTATCATTAGCAACCTCGAAATCTGGATTCGTGTCCAGTTGATGGCAATAGGCTTTCCTCCTATTACATGGGACTTAAACATAACTAGCAAAATGTGGTTGTACTAATGGGTACACCTCTGCCTAACACTTTGGGGATTATAGACGTGATATAATGTTATGTAATCACAAAAAAGTTATTATTTGGTTGCTAAAAAACGGGTTTTCACAGACAAACCACAAAGTGATCCTAGGGTTCTTTTTTTGCTAACTAAGCTACATAACCCTTAAAAAATGTCTATTAAAATCACAAATAATTATTATAATTTTTTTCCCAAATTTCGCAATCAAAATTTATGATTACCAAAACACTCACACCGACTAGGTAAATCTTGCCTTACCTTCATATGTACCTAAAGATATCCCAAACTCAAACATGAATAATATTTGAACCAAACTAACATCGAGAACAAAGGGAGGAACTAATTATTAACACTGTCGTTAGCAATTCTACTGCCATACACATACGAGCAAATTCAATCTTAGCACGATATGGCTTCCATTGCTTTGCTCATCATTTACTTTAGCAGCGTCTACTAATTAACGTGTAGAATTCTAATTGGAAGACGATAATAATTTGATAGGTATATACTTATAATTTTCGTTTAATCATAAATGGAAGTAAAAACTGTTTTGCAAAAATTTATTTGAAAATGGAAGCACAAAAGTTACAAAAAAGTACTTTTTTTTCCTCTAACTAACCTATTGTCATTCATTGGTTTCAAAAGGAAGCCAAATAAAATGAAGTTACATAAAAGAACAATAGAATTTTATAAAATGCTTGCAGTTCTAAAGTCTTTTAAAAGGGTTGGTTTCTACCATAAAGACAAATAGGAGTATCAATTAAAAAAAAAACATCATGTAAAGATCAAAACCCTCTTTTCGATCTCTCTAAGCCTACTTTTAATCAGCCATGTTGCATTAAAACCTTCTCTTTTCAGTACCTCAAAGAACAGCTAGTAAAAAGTAAAAAATCCGTTTCCCAACTGGCCGATTCTAATTCTAAATTTAAATTTAAACATTTTGCTGTATTCCATATCCAGCCAGATGATTCCGTGGTATACATCGCTTCATCAACTATGCGTCGCGCACAGATTATCACTATGCGGAATGAATGGGACTAATTTACCAAGTCCCCTTTAACGAGACGGATTTTAATTTCAGCTTCTATTTTTGTCTCTGCGCAATTTTGTCTCTTAGTGAATGTACAGCTTTATGTTTTCTATGATTATGTTTTTGGTCTAAATTCAAATACATTCAAAGTTTTTAAGACGACAGTGTATTGCAAAAGGAACTAAACTGAATTTTGACGAAAATAAATTATGTATCATTTTTTCTCGTAAAAAATTGCAGTTCAACAATTTACGAAGAAATAGATCATTTTATATTTCTTACAATTATAAAACAAAAATATTTTAAACTAGCATTTGCCCGCAACTTCGTCCGCTTGAATGACAGTTAAGTCAAACAAAAATGTACCAAATTTCATTAAAATCGATTAAGTGGTTTAATCGTGAAAGTATAACAGACAGACAGAATTATTTTTGTATTAATATTATAATAGTATTATCATAATAATTAATTATGGGGTTATATCGGAAATCCATACCAATTAGTACATTATAGTTTCATGTGGATGTTTCATCTGCCAATCATAACAGACAGGTGGATTGACGGGTAACGTAATATTAGATTAACAATAACCTGAAGATTAAATAACCCTTACCTTTACATGAGGCCAATAATTATTCTATTCGGCGTTATAACAACTAACTGTATTTATTTCTAGTGAAAATGCTAACATAAAATAAGGATAAAATAAAATAAAAATACCTAATAATTTAGTAAGAATAATAAAATACGCCCAAATACACGTAAGCGTAATTTTGTAAGAATAATTAGCATTAATACAAGCTACTGCCCGCTACTTCGTTCACGTTAAAGTTCGTATATTATTCTACGGGAACAGTAAGTTATTTTCGGGGTAAAAAGTAGCCTCTGTGCTATTCCAGACCATAATCTATTTTTTTGCCAAATCTTATCCACATCCGTCCAGCCGTTCTGGCGTGATTAAGTAACAAAGAACCATTCGAACTTTCGAATTGAAAACAATAAAAGAAAAGATTACTATTTTATTTTGCAAGTATCACAAAATTCTTTTTATATTTTAGAAGTTAGATTTCTTATCATGATTGTATCTATCTACTGTTATTGTTCAGTTATTTTTTAAACGTAGCGAAATTGTAAAACCGTGTCTTGTTCAAAAGACATCGTTTTACAATTTATTGCTCTTTTCTAACCTGACTTATATGATATTAGATTCCTGTGTCTCGCCTCGAGGCATATATTGGAAATATCCAATCGCAGTCACAGACGCATCGGAAACCGAATACGTGGATACTATGATTGCATTTGAATTTGATTCTGCAAGTAAAAAATGTGATATCTACGTCGCTGATGCAAAGCAAATGTTAGATTTGAAAGACGAAAAAGAAGATTAGTTTTTGATATTCTACAGTTGTTTGGATCGACGATTTGTTAATCTAAATATAAAGATTTTGATAGACGCAAATGTTATTCCAGTACATTATGTATTACGTCTATTTTTGGTTTATAATTGGAATGTTCAAAATATCACTGAAAACATAATAATTGGTGGAGTAGTTTGCAAAGCGCGACTGCTGAGCATGGTCTTGGGTTCAATTCCCTGGTCCGGCCAAGTGTTATTGGACTTTTCCATCAGGAATTTCACAGTAGCAGCCTCGGAGTCTAGATTTGTGCCCGGTTGATGGCAATAGGCTCGCCCCCTAATACCTACATGGAGCTTAAACACAACTGGCAAAATGTGGGTATACTAATGGGTACACCTCTGCCTAACCCGTCGGGGATTACAGGTGTGTTGTGATGCTATCCAATAATACCATCTCATTATTGTGCTAATACGGGCTAATGACCTTCGCGGTTTCAAAATTACACATACATACATGGCGTGAGTTTTTTCCCATGGGGGTAGGCAGAAACTACAGAACGGACAAACTCAAACGGACGGGCGGACGGACGGTTTCAAACTTATATTAAATATAAGCCCAGGTTTTCTCACATTGTTATCCTTCCCCGATGCCAGTGACATCTTATATTCGTCTAAGAGAAACTTAAAAATACATAATACATTTAACCCGAAAAAGCCATCACGACATTACTATTGAACATCGTTTATATTTTTTTAGTCGACATTTTGACACCTTAACGTCAACTTTTAAAATGTATAAGCGTAAGAAAATAAAAACAACGCATATTAAAATAAAAATTGAAAGCTCCACGATACCATTAACATTGTGTCAAAAAATAAGTGAAGTGAAAGTAAAACTGTCCAAATAGCAGCTGATATCAGAAAATCCGGCTTCTCTCGGTAAAAATACGATACTACTTTATTCAAAAAACTCTGTTCGTGGTCACAGCTTCAGATAAAGCCGTCAACGGAGACTTTATTAAGTTAGGGCGAAGATTTATTCGGGCCCTTTTTGCTGGAGTTATCCATACCATAAATCCCATTTTGCCTCAGCTAAGCGCTTTATCGGACGGCCATTCTGCACGCAAATCAAATTAAAGGCCGATTAGACGACTCTCTACTACGATGCATGACCTAGATACGAAATAATAGGGACAACACTTCAATATATTTTACGGGCTGTGATAAAAATCTGTACACTAGAAGACATACGGTGTGCTATTTGTAGCGATTTAGGTATGCCATTTTAGTTTTAATAACGTATTAGATATAAAGGTCAAAGTTGCGTGCGTAGAATTGACAACATTGTTGCCAACTATATAATGAATCTTAATATTTCATAGCCTTTTGTTTCATTATAGTTTAGTAGGATAAAGGTTAAGTAAACAAAGAAATATACAATTACTCAAAATGTATTGTTTAATAAATAAATAATGTGATGTATGAAGGTTCTTTTAGTTAGATAATAATTATATAAGTACATACAATTTTCATTTTTAGGGAGGAATGAGGTATTTTTGTCCTCCGTTCTCAATGAGGAACATAATTTTTTATTCGAGGAATTTCATCCTAGGTTCTCCACAGTTTAGATTATAATATATTTTTGTTACACTTGGCATTTATAATTATTTTTTTTACTTCACATAATTTCATTTTACATTTATTATACATATTATGTTTTATCTTCAACATGAGGCACTATTAATATCTGTATCTACAAGTGTTATAGAACGCTGTAATTAAATTCGGTCAGCTATAAATAAACGTTGTAAACAACACAAATGTAAAATGTAGGACGAATGTACAACCAAGTGTAACTGACTCATTATCCTGACCGTACAAGGATTTATATCATAACAAATTACTCATTCGTTCTGTGATAACAATTATTGTTGTAATTATACAAGTTTATCTAGTAAATTAATAGCTCCACGATACTGTCGTGGAATCTTTTTGAGATCTTACCCTCATTAACGGACGTTTAATAAAATTTGTAATTAACATTAAGTAAATAGATAGTAGTTATACAATACAAAAATGTTTTGTTTGCAAATTCTTTTTTATACATTAAATAACTCAGTGCTTTGATTAAAAAAAAACATTAAATACATTTAATCAGAAAAAAAAAACCATTCAATATTTTTCATTAATTAGCATTTGGAACAGAATAAATGCAATAAAGTTTTTTCATTTCACTTCGAATTGTACTTTATGTCTCAGAAGAAGTCTCCAACAATTTGACTTCCTCTCACAAAGTATTATAAATGACAATGAATTATTTGAAAACAAGTTTGTAAAACATTATAGAAAATTAATTGCTCTTTAAAATATGTGTGTATTGCAATACAAACAAGTACACATTATGAATGTATTTACAGAGTAAATAAAAAGTTAATGAAAGGTTAAAATAATGTAACAAACCTTTTTGAGGCTTATTTTGGACGGAGTTAGGTAACAGAGAAATAAAAATACAGCTAAGCCTCCTACAGGATTAAAAACACAAGTCGTATACTTTTCCACTTAAAAGTGTATGTACCAAAAATCCTCTCCGGACTAAATCCGCACGAATCGCGTGTTTCGAATAGCGCAATTCTGATGTAGCACTCTCTAAAAGCTCTCCACGTGCATTTTCGAAGAATTATCGCTTCTTTACATAAGCTTTCAGACTCCACGTTCAAAGGGTTAGGACCCCTCGGTGCACGAGTACAGCACTTTAAAGTCACATTGTTCTGATGACCCTACTGATTGTGCACATAGGAAAATTTGCACAACATAGGGTCATCGATAATGTTCACATCGTAAATTATCGATTTTGTTGTTTACGTCACGCCACGTGGACGCCTGACAATCACTAACACTTTCATTTCACTGATAAGTCTTAAGTTCCTGCGCGTGTTCACCAAGTATCTGGACAGTATTGAATAAGTTGAGACACAGAACACGAATTTTGGCAGCATTCGTCAGCAACCTGCCTCTTCAGTCTATCCTTGAATAAAAGAGCTACCCTCTTCCCCCTCACTGTCGAAATTCTGTCAGACGGCAAATCACTAATCTGCACATTTCCCGTACAAATCTCGAATATCAGTCTTGCCAATGATCTGCTGCACAAATCTTTTATCATTGTATTCATGGTGAGTGAGTTTCCCAAATTCCTTTCATTTCCGTCAACAATATCCGTGAACAAAAATATTACGTAAATCACGATACCGAGTTTCACGATCGTGGGGATCATTTTGAGCGGAGTTTAGGTCGTATCTGCTGACTGGCGGAGGAGAAACTGGCGCTTCCGTCTAGAGTACGATACAGGCGATGTCTCTGAATAAATAGATTCGATAACCTGTGTCAACGGTGACAACAGAACATACAAAAGTTCAAAACAACAAGTCGGAGGGCCCTCGGTGTCAAGACAAGTCTGTAACGATTTGATATATTTATAGAATTAGATAACGAGTTGTTTTTAGAAATTCGTGGATAGTACAACGGACCCTGATTGTTTGCGAATAGATTTGTCTGTGTACTTAATTTTAAACTATGTCGAATATCGTATGAGGGAATGAACAAAGCATCTGCTTTTATTTACTTTTCAAGATACGACAAACGGATAGTTCATTAGTGAAATGAGCGTTTTATGCTAGAACTTTTAAATTTTTAGCTACATAACTATTTTAGTCAGAGCCTAGAGGTGTAGACTCGTTAGCGCCTTTGACGTTTTAATCAAATCATAAAACTACGATATTAAACTGAGTTAAATGTTAAAAGACTCGTTGTGTAATTTGACTTTGAAGTTGTTACTGACCTGGGGAAGGACTCCATCTAATCTTATATTGAGATTATTTTTTACTATGCTAAACTACAGGTATCTTCTTCAATATAGTAAATTTTTGAAAGCCAGTTAAACCTTTTTAAACTTCTTATAATTAATTTAAACTTTATGCAACAAAAAAGTACAAAGGCGGACTTAATGCCTTAGGCATTTTCTACCAGTCAACCAAAGGTGGTGAAGAGACAACATGGCAGATGCAAAATCTTATTATTATTATATTTATAATATATTATTGTAATTACACCGTTTCTCCTTGCTTGCGTAGTTAAAAAATAAAGTCAATGAGAACGACCAAAAAGGTGCAGTTTAAAAAAAATTGCTTTCTACTTTTTTTTTATCTCTTTGGCCGTTCTCATTGAGTTTTTTTTTTCTTATCTGCCAGAATAGTGATGCCCAATCAGATAAATCTTTAGATAAAACTAAAACTATAAAGAATGTACTAAGTTGAATAAATACTAAAAGAAAAAACATTTAGAGGCTGCCTGTAATAGGGTTAGTTTGTTCCAAAACAATGTCTATTATTTAAGCGTAGGTTTACTTGCCCTATAATAAAACAGTGTTTGAAAACTAAAAATAATACTATTCAATTAAAGTACACAGACGGAGCCACGTTATAAATATACATTCATCCCCTGTCTAGACTTGTTGAGATAACAATGTATTATTATCCAATACTGGGTACAATCGGGACCCGTTATAATTAGCAGACGTAATTATTAGCAATGAAGGACATACAGGAATAGTTTGCCAGTTGACACGCAATCGTGGAATGTGACAATAAATTTCCATTGTTCTATCTATATTAATTAATGTAATGTAATAACACTAAAGAGATTTGTTGTTTGTTTGTTTATTTAAACGCAGTTATCTTTGGAAATACCAGTCAGATTGGAAATTATTCTTTTGTATATGATAGACTGATTTATGACGAATAATATGAGCTATATAATACCATGCTATGACGATTGGGTGCGGAGCAGTTACCAAAGACAAGAGAAAAGTGAAGTGAAACAACGAGGTAGGTATGGCTAAACCTAAATATATAATATATTTTATGCTGATTCAATATTCACGCCTGAAACTTCTTTTCACAAGTAAAAATTTAAAAAAAGATATTTTCCTCTCAATTTTGATAAAAGGGAAGAAACTTTGATACCTACTACAGCTTTTTAAAACTTTTGATTAGGTTATACAAACCCGTTGGACTTACGTAGAAATATTCTAGAATTTTTTCAACACTAGCTACACCCTGTGACTTTGAACGCGCAGTCTTTGCTGCTTCAAGACGTGAGTCAGATTTTTTTTAATTTTCTTATCAATAAACCTTGTCCAGACAATAAAGAACACAAAAAAAGAGTTATCCAATTTGGTGCAGTATGTGGAAGTACAGTAGGTACATTTTGGCGATTCATTTTTATTTATAGAAGTAGATTATGTTCAGCACTGGACCTAAAGAAGTCAAAACATAAGGAGAAATAGAACACAAAAACAAAAGAAGTAAAAATAAATTAAAATAAAGTCAAAAAGAGTGATGAAGAATTATATACCTACTGTGGAAAAACAACATTTTCGTTTTTACATCATTTTATTCCTTATTTACTACTAATAAAGAAACTGCCGTTGTAATATTTATAGCAGGATAAAAAAAAATATTTTTATCTTTACCTACTAGGTGCGTCTTACAAATAAACAAGTGTATTAATATTTTTTCCACTCCTGGAAAAATTATCAAAGCGTCAGTTGCTTGCTTTCTCACGGAGGCAGCAATCGCCTTATGGCAAGGGGTTATTATGATGTTACTAGCCGTTGGGGTCGTGAACACCACAAGTAATGGAATTTATATTTAAATGAGCGACGGCTGCAGACGTTTTGAATTAATTTAAGTACCACGGATTTACGGGAATTTAAGTTCTAACTATACCGCAAGATTTCATCTGCCTTAAGTTAGATGTTATACAACCTACAACCTTTCTTAAAAAAGGGCTAGGGCCTCAGGACCAATTTGAAAAAATAAGATTAGACATAAGATTTTTTCAAATTGGTCCTGAGGTTAGCACGTTCAAAAAAACAAAACAAACTCTCTAGCTTAATAATACTAAAAAATAATAAAAATAATAAAAAACCGAAAGTTATATTTTTTTCTTTGTTTTTGGAGGGAACGTCTGGTTATTAAGACATCGAAGGTCAAAGTACCTACCTACCAACATTTTCATGTTTTTTACGAAATCTAGTTTTTTAAGTTATAACTAAACTTTAAATACCCCCACGACCTCTGTACTGTCGCATGCGCCTTTATGTACAATGTTTTGCTTCCATCACATTGTGTTCTGATTATTCACAACCAAAAATAAAAGTAGAAACAATACAAACAATACAATACAATATACAATACAATATACAGTACCATATACAGTACAATATAATATACAATACAATAAACAATACAATACAATACAATGCCTCGTTGGTCTAGCGGTCGCAAGCGCGACAGCTATGCATGAGGTCTTGGGTTCGATTCCCAGGTCGGGCAAAGTGTTATTGGGTTTTTCCATCAGAAATTTCTCAGTAGCAGTCACAGAGTCTGGATTTGTGCCCGGTTGATGGCAATAGGCTCGCCCCCTATTACATGGGCCTAAAAACATAACTTGCGAAATGTGGGTGTACTAATGGGTACATCTCTGCCTAACCCTTCGGGGATTACAGGCGTGATGTTAAGTTATACAATACAATACACAATAGGTACAATATACAATACAAAACATTTTTTTTGCCTAATGTTACTTAGTTCAATTAGTATGCGTAGTTTGTCTTCGTACCCTTACCCCCTTAATCTTACATGCAAACATTTAAATATAAACTTGTAACGTAAATATTTCTGAAAAGATTCTGCGAAGTCACAAAACTTAACGAGGTTATCGGTTCAATGCAACGTTGTTATAATAACAACTTAATCATACGAAATACAAATACAAAAAGAGATAGTAAACAACAGAATAAACCCAAATACTCGTATAATTATTATGAAATTGATTATATGATTAGATTTGTGCAAGGTAACTTGCAGTAATATTTAACATAACATCACGCCTGTAATCCCTGAATGGTTAGACAAAGGTGTACCCATTAGTACAGTTCGCCAGTTATGTTTAAGTCCCAAGCACCTAATAGGGGGCTAGCCTAATGCCACCGGGCACAAATCCATACTCCGAGGCTGCTACTGAAAAATTCCTAATGGAAAAACCCACCCAATAACTTTTTACTCTATCTGCTCATGCTCAGCAGTCGCGCTTTGCGCCCACTAGACCAACGAGGTAGTCAACACAACAATAATATCTCAATGTCGTAAGTACATAAGTAAGCAGGGAGTTCTACCACCTGTCAAATGTCTTCAACCCTAATGTAATATGAGGTACCAATAAATCTCTAGCACCCTTCAAATTTTTGAGCACTTGACAAGGAAATTTTGCTTCACGTCATTTTATGGAACCACATATTTATAAGTGGAGTGTACCGACAGATAAATTAATTGGTTACCGCCCTGGTACTCAATGTTTTGTTGTTAATACCCAATTAATATAGCTGAAGATCTGCCTGCCAAATTGTGCTCAGCCTATTTTATACCTCGCATGGTAGATTTTTACTTTATTACATGTATGTAGACACTCACTCGCAGGGTTTCGTTCCAACTCCACCGTACAATATAAACTACTACATACACTTAAGGTCCCATTTGGAACACTTCAGGTATGGAATCCTAAAATCAAAATTTTGCTTCGTAACTCCGCTGCTTCATATATAGCTTTTCTTTGTAATAACTGCAGGTATGTCAAATACCTGCCTTACCCCTATCTCAAGTAATCTCAATCCAAACCTATATCTACACAAAACAGTTTAAGTAAAAAAAGAAATTCGAAACAACACACACATTACTTTGCACACATGCATTACTTATTTACTATCCAAAGAAGCTTGCATTCTAACACTGTTATAGAAAGTAGCTTAAAGTAGTTGCTGACATTTTTGCATTTACATTTACACACTTTTACATTGCATTACCAAAACAATAACGGCACGGAACACATAATATCACCCTGTATAGTGTCGCGAGTGTCGCAAATGTCACGAATGTCGGCAGCCGTTGATGTAGAGCGGCAATATATTCACCCCGACACACATGCACCTCTTAGATAAACGCTATACGATATGTATGACGGGATGAGGAATTGCTGGCTGTTGTAGGGTACAGGTAGTAGGTAGTGTGTGTCGGAAATCTTGGAGATGTTGTGTTGTTTTGATTAAATATTGTGTTGTGTATGTTTGCTTTTTGTGGTGGTAATGTAAGGATAAAGATGTGGAATTACTGACTTTTATTAGATTTTTAAAAAATAATGATGCAAATGTCCTTGACCTAGATCCGAGGGTCGTCAAGCTGGTAACATTTTAGCTAATGAAATATGTCGTTAAGACGTTATGCGTACTTCCTGGCTTTGATGCTGGGTTCTTTTTCAGGTACCTATAAAATATATTTTACTGACGTACATTCATGTGTGACGGCGGCTTTTAAAAATGGTTTTACAAAATATTATTAAAACCCAACAGATACGGGGTTTAAAAGACACATCATACTCAAATACTTGATAAATAAGTATACTGTCCCTCTGTGAAAGTGAGAGAAGAGGGAGTGCACCTGTGTTTGCGCACATACTCGTACATTATGATTTTTCCTGCGTACTCCTTTAAAAATAAGCCACCGTGATCAAACTGGTCTAAAAAAAAATTATGTTTATTTTTTCGAATAATTAAATCTCCATATTTGTAGATAACAATTTGTCTACTTAGAAAACATAGATTTCGGTAGAAAAAAAAAAGTAATTCAAATACTTGATTTTTAAATCACCAAACGTTTAAGAGTATTTAAGAATCTTAGCTTTCTTAGAAAGCTGTAGAATGTTATTATCTCATGGAAAACTTTTCAAGAACTTTGCCATACCTATATTTACCATTACATATTAATAAAGATTAGTATTTAGATTAATTAATTAGTTCTAGAGAAGATACTAATGAAGCAAAAGAGAAAAACAGTCACGTTTGTATTTTTGTTGACAACTGTTTGCCTCGGTTTTGCTCGCTTGGAAGGTATGATCGGGACCTTTGTTATATGCTGATTAATGCGGTGGCGGTAAAGTGAATTGCACCGGCAATGTACGTGTGTTAGGCATCAACAATTTCTTAGGCCAATGCGATATGAGATCCGCTTCACCGCTAACCGCAGCGGCGCGCGGTGCCGTGTGTTAATCGCCTAAACGGACAAACAGACTTAGAAATATTACGTATTAAACGAAATATACATGTACATACACGAGTGAGATTTTACTTGTTTACAATATTCAAATCAGAGTTTTATGGCTGACTTTTGCTCTACATGTCATAGTAATTTCATGCGACCGGTAAATCAACAAGCCAGTTATAATTTTAAATTGTTTCAATACTTAAATTGATTACAAATCATGAATGAATTAATATTTTTATTGTTATCAGATTTTTTCAATATACAAAAGTTATTTTAAATATTTTATCTTTTAAATAATATTATGTACTCGTAGCATTGATATCTTAACATGTGTCGTAGTTCATTGTCACTAGAAAATTAGCTTTTGTTATTTTAGGGTGAAGTTTCACTACACAATCATAATAATAATTTATTATCAGTATATTGAATTTTATTTTACGAAGCCATTATTGATTCTCTATTTAACTTCTAAAGTTATACCCAGTAGCATAAAAACCAATTATAAATATTCAAATAATAAATCATCATCATCATCATATCAGCCGAACGACATCCACTTCTAGACATAGGCCTTCCCTAAAGATAGCCATTATGACCGCTCCTGCGTAGCCCGCATCCAGCGGTTTTCCGCGACCCTTACCAGCTCGTCGGTCCACCTCGTGGGGTAATAAAAAGGAATAGGTTTGTACTGTAATTAATAAACAAAATAAATGTCTAATGATTTCGTCAGGAATTAAAGCTTATTTTACATTGAAAACGTACAAATAAAGATGAAAACGCGGCCCCTACTAAAAGCCGGGATTAACGCCAACCATAATATAGACATGAAATGTTACAATGTGGGCTTACTTTTGTTGGCATGGTTACAATCCTTTGCCATAAGAGTTCCGAGGTTTTTATTCATCAAACAAGTATATTTCAGGATACTTGAATACCTTTTGACTTGAAAATATATTCCTTGCTGGCTGAACCAGAAATATTTCATTATTTTTTCTTAGTTGTATAATATTAATACTTTTTTTGACCATTATTTGTAAATATCTTTTGTTGGATATCAAAAATAAATATGAAATAATACAATTCCAGTACTGAGGAGCTCGTAGCTCAGTAATAACAGCCGCACAGTTCGACCCATGAGGTTAAGCTATACTTGCCGGGGTTAGTTCGTGGATAGGTCACCATCTTTACACACCGAGACCCCTCCGTGCCTCCGAAAGCACGTTAAACTGTTGGTCCCAACTGTCGTACGTGGATGTGAAAGTCTAACAATCAGTCTTATCAAGGAGTATCGTATTACCCAGTTACTGGGTTGTGGAGGTCAGATAGGCAGTCGCTCCATGTAAAATACTGGTATTAAACTGCATCTGGTAAAACTGGAAGCCGACCCCAACATAGTTGTGCAAAAGTTAGACAGATTGATGGACAATCTATTCCTATAGTCTAGTCATCCGCTTCACGGCTGTTATCATAAAGTCAGATTCAAAATCATAATCACGATAGAAGTGACACAAGTCATGACATAAAACTTTATAGTCAACACGTGTCAATCGTATATATAATTTGTGAGATAACGAAACAATAGGCAGCGTGTTACTTTTCACTTAGACCATACATACATACATACAGACCATACATTCTAAGAAAAAGTCAAAGGTCATGCATATTTTATTGAGCAACAAAGTGGAATAGAACTCATTCGGACTTTGTTTCGCGTGTTAGAAACACGCCTTAACCCCTCAACTGTATTACAAAAACAAGTGATAAGCGGATTACACACGATTTTGTCACGTGTCACCTAAATTTAAATGTCAGTGGCATAACTTGGGAATAATATTTACTTTAGTTATCTGTGTTGCTAAGTAGCTTCTGTTTGTCCATTAAATACTGGCAGGCAGGGTTATATCACGGACGGACACTAAATATTTGTTCGTACCTACAAATGAGATTATGGGTTGGTGCAGATTCTGTTGAAAGGGTTGCGACTCGTTGTATAATCCGTACTGGTTTTAATTTAGCTTAGTTTTGTGAATACACCCACAATATCATAATACGTTAAATTTAAAAAAAAATCAAAGAGATTTACTTAAACTTTTGATTCGAAGAAAGAAGAGAAGAAGTTAGTTCGATAAATGTGCCTATGTGTTACATTACTATCTGAAAATAACAGTTCAACGTACCTACGTCCGAAAGTAAGATAAATTGAAAAAAAAATCAGCATCCAAAATAATTCGAAAATTTTGAGAAACTTTAACGTATCTTGGTTCGTGGTTGTAGGAACTACATATGTTTCAAACAATTTTATTAATAGCAAAATCTTAGTCTCAAATCAATACCTTTTTACTGTACTAGTACATCGATACTTATTGATTACAAGCTATCAATGTTTGGTCAATAAAAAAAGTATTTTGTTAGTAAAAGTAGAACCACTTTTTTTTTATTTAAAAATATAGTACATTCCAATTTTAAATTCAAAAGATGTTCGTCGTTATTCCATCAATATATTATTATTCTCAATAAATGCTTTCACAGTGAGATCTAAGCTTTAATACTTATGGATGAACTTCTTGTACAGACAGATAAGTAGGGTTTACTCAAGACTGACCCTTAGAATCCTTTTTTCAGACTAAAGCTTTTTAGACTAGGGTATCAAAGCATTCGTTTGTAAAATAACTATATAGAGATTTTTTTATTCAAAATCTCATAGTAGATTAATGTATATTGATGTATTTTCATGATAAACTAAAATAAGATAAATTGCACAAGCTGATAGACGGCAGAGAGCTACCATTTGTAAAAGAAAATTTGTTTTATAATTTCATATTATACTTTCAAAAAAGTGTAATTTCAGTTATTACAAGAGAAACAAAGTACCCAATAAAATTATGCAGCAGACCTGAATTAATAAACGCGTGTACAAAAATTTAATATAACGCTTACCAACATTAAGCATTTTAAAAAGGTTTAAGAGTCTGCGAAATTAGGATTTAAGCGAATAAAAAGCTTATTCACAACACTACGAGCTAAATGGCATAGTCTGTTTCTCGTTCAGTGCACGGAGTATTAAGAAATGGAATCGGTCTGATTAATCTTTTAAATCCATCTTTAGTAGCATCTACTTAACTATAGGTCGCGACCCAATGATAGGTCACCTCTGAATATTGGATGGGCCCAGAAAAATTACATGACAATGACAAAAAGGATACATTCTTCTCATTGAAATAGCACTTCTTGTAGGTAATTAATTAATTTATTTTTCTTCTATTTATATGATTGTTTTTTTTTAAGTTGATTTCAAATATCTGTGATTGAACTTCTAATTAAAATAAGCCTGAGATCGCCAATTCGCCTTGATCAAGCGTCGTGACCAATGCTCGTGACTTCTTTGTATAAGAAGAGGTACAATTTACCCTGCAGTGGCACAATTTAAGGCTAGTATTATTTAGTGAACAAACAACAGCAAACTTTAACAATAAAATGTGCTTAATAATGACGTAAAATACGTACGGTATATCAATGTTACTACATAAGTACATCTCTGTCCATACTTTCGAATAAAATAAGCGTGAAGATAATGTTAGTTAAAATCCAATTTTATCCAGTTATGATCCCAGACATAACGTAATCTTCCAAGACCGTAAAATGTAAAAGCTAATTTTCATACTTATGTAGGTACAACAAGATATTTCAGACGTTCACCCATTAAATTCAGTCTACTTTCAGCCTTTTTACAAGACAGAATTTATTTTCAAGTCGTTTTTATGATTCAGCCCTTATACTTGGCATTTTAATGAGGGTTTAAAAAAGGTCTTTTTGGATGATTTATGGTGATCTTCCAAATCTCCCGAACGACTTCTGTTCCAACCTTATTATATTCTGTTCTTTTTTTTTGTTGCTTTCCAAACCATCTTTCGAACTTTGATCTGAGAGCTTAGAATAATTTCGAGTTTCTTCTAACTATTTCAATCGCAGACCTAAATAAATAATTTGGGAACTTGAACAAGTCTTAGCTTGTGTAGAACGTTAATTAAGTTACTTAAACATTCTGTTTAGGCACTAAGATACCTTCACAAAAATATTACCTTTAATTTTATGTAAATCCATTTTTAAAATCATATTTTACAATTTTATTTTGTCTTTTACAATTTGACGCGAAACATATACATATTTTTTTACACAATTCGTGATTGGCATCCAATCTGAATTCGACGTATTTTAACGGTCAAAATCGTAGAGGAATATGTATATTTTTTTAAAAAAGAAATTTTAACACGTTTTGGCCGTTCGTTTTGGACGCGGCAGTGCATCCGGTATGTGCTGATCTAATGGAATGCTATTGATTCATCTGGCGTGTGCATAACTAAAATAGCTACTACAATTTTGTAGGTTAACATTTAAATGTTTACCTATGGCGGAGTGTTAAAAGCATGGATTTTACTCTATCTTTATTTTATGTATACTAATATTAAAATTAAGCTTCTCCGTTATATTTCCTATTTTCTAGTTATTATATTTTGAATAATTAAAAGAAAATAAAGTTTATTTGTACCAAAAAGCATGCGCTAAATTACAGATCCCCTGGTCCCCACACTAGAATTCTCTGTGTCGTGAAAACCAGTCTCTTTCTAGTGAAGTACATAATTTACTATACATAGGGCTAACTACAAAAGGAAAAGAAAATAAAAAATATTTAGATTATATATTTTATTTTCTGAAAACAAAAGTATACCTTCCTTATTCCTTTGATTTTCCTCCAAGCATTTCTCGCCATCGATTTTCAGCATGTAACATCGATGCCACTTTATCACAACATTCTGCCCAAGGCTTATGAGGCTTACACCATCGACTGGTATTAACGGAGGGGAAGAATTTCCAATATACAACATATTGCCTTCCCATGTAGATGTTAACAGCCAAGCCGATAGCATTCCTTAGCCTACATTCAGTCTTCATATTCTGCGATGATGTCAGGAAATTCAGCTTCAGGATGAAATATCACTGGTTATTTTTGCGCACTATCCTAGTTCTTTATCTAAAATAAGAGTAGCCTAAGTTACTACTTATAACATTAGCTGTTTGCCAGTGAATGTCCCGTCAAGATAAATTCAGCCGTTTCGGAGATTACTCAGCATAAGCAGTCAAGCAGACAAATAAATAAAAGGTTTTTCTTGTTAGGTAAGTACGTGTAAACATTCATATTTGTTTGGTAAATGACTATTTTGACATTACTTACAGTCACTTTTATTTTATTTATTTGTATAAATCTCAAAAATTCAAATGTAATGGCTTATGTTGTTTTCAATTCCATCCTTTTATTTGTAATCAGATTTCCATTTTTACATGAATTGTGTACCTAGTCTCTATTGTAACTGATTCAATATTTCTTTATAAATTGTCACATAATTATATTCTGTGAAAGCACATTATATTCTGTAAATTAAATTACGAACAATTATTTTCTCAATTTGATAACCAATTTAAATTAAGAATTTGAGGTTTTAAACAATGAGCTCTTTCAATATCATGAAAGCGTCATAATAAATTTAATGTCATTCTGTAAATAAAATATTTTTGTTACATAATAACTTTACACAGACACAAAATAAAAAGAAGTAAAATGGTGAACTTGACGACGGAAACGCTCGCAAAAGGTCTTTTGTCGTCAATTAACTTTAAAATTTTATTTTTTATATAGCTTGGTGTGAAAATACCGTAAAACCTTTGAGCGTTAAACAAAGTTTAAGTAAGTAAAAAGCCGTTACTTACACTGACATCCTTGTTTTTACAGGATAAGCAAATTAAAGCATTCATGAAGAAGAATAGCATTGGTATTTGACCTACAAAATGAAATAAATAACATCACGCCTATAATCCCCAAAGGGCGAGGCAGAGGTGCAGAGGCTGCTACTGAGAAATTTCTGGTGGAAAAACCTAATTACACTTTGCCCAACCTGGGTATCGAAACCAAGACTTCATGCTCACCAGTCGCGCTTTGCGACCGTTTGACCGTTTCGTAGATCTCCGGTATAAAGCTGAAGCAAATGGTACAGAAAAGAGGCGTATTGTAAATTAATAGCAATGTCAACCAGAAGGATATAAGGTTTACTTGTGTAATAAGATCTATGAAGATACATTTTTTTACGATGGGAAATCATGAAATGACTTTTCCGCTCTGGGCAGAACGGAAGGGAGTGTCAGTCTCTTACTGACACTCCCTTCATGCAGCAACTGTGTTCCATTTTAAATATAATTAGGTAAAATAAAAATAAGTTAAGGGTCTCTTTCACTACGACTGCTAATAATCATCAGATATATTTAAATATGGAATTAATTTTCTATGAACTTATTTGCAAAGTTCATTAGAATACGGTGGTAAAACAGACCTTTAAATTAAATGTGCGGTTTCATATTCATTCTTCCAATCTGGCCATCAAATTAGTGCAACTACAAAGGTTTTGAAATCCGATTACTTTCCGGTCTTTGACAAGCCTTTGGCTCGAGAGAAAATAATTGGTATTTTTCCGCAATAAAAATGGAAAAATATATTCGTAACTCCACAAGCTTTGCATTTTAAAATGGACGCCATTAATCGGTAGCTAACAAGAACTTCAAAGCCAGTTTATTAACGTTATAGTTAAAGCAAAATTAATTAGGTATCTATATAAGTTTATTCTTGTACTAATCACATAAAATAATTAGTAGTGACCTAACGACAAACTTACAATATTTATCATAAAAAAACCCAAATGACAAAAATAAACAAAGATTAATAATGAATAACTCACCTTTATCATAAATAAACAACAATTAGAAAATAACAACTATAATTATCTAATGCTACAACTTAACAATACAATGATTGATTGACACTTAATTGACCCGAATACTTACCAAAGAGTATTTTGATAAAACTATTTAGAACGTCTTCGACTATACCCGTGAAATAAGTAAAGGGTATTCAATAAGAGGAATGACTGGACATTTGTACCCCAATTAGAACTGACCGACCTTTGTCTGATTGATACGGACAGACACGAATTACAAGTAATAATTTATTGTAGGGTTAAACTGTAATTCAGTTGGGTATGGCTCAATTTGGTATTTAAATTGAGGATGAGAGGCAAAAGGTCAAATTGCAGCGAGGTTTTTACCGAGCTCCATGGTTTCCCTTTATGAGATTTAAGACTTTGGCATCTAAATGTCAAAGTCAAAATATTTATTTCAATTAAATGGGCAAATTGAAATAAAAAATGCTTTGCCTTGTCAAATACTTTAAAGACAGTTTTGAACTGTCAAGGAGTCAGTCAGTTAGTCAGAAAGTAGTAGCTAGTTATCTGTTCCAAAACGTAGGTTGGCCTCCACGGAGAAGAAAAAAATCCACGTACACTCTTTGCAATTAGAAATTAAAATAAACGTATGTCATAATAATGTTCGTAGGAAAAATCTTGTAGAAATTACAAAGCATCATCGTCTGCCTAGCCTTTTCTAAAATATGTTGGAGTCAGCTCCCAGTCTAATCGAATGCAACTAAATACCAGTATTTTTCATGGAATTCCAAAACATAGTTACTGTGGGTAACACGATACCCCTTGGTAAGACTGGTTGTCAGACTTTCAGGCTTCTGACTACCCGTAATGGCTGTCAAAGATCTACGAATGACCGCCGGAAACAACGCGTTTAAGTGCTTTCCGAGACACGCACGAGGTATTTTGATGGCGTATGGTTTTATTTATGCTCTTATTCCGTGCGTCTTTATGAATACATACACAAGCCGTGTCTTCGTGATGGCCAATTCTACTGTAGTTAATTTAAAAACGTTCAAAATTTAGTTACAATCTCATCTTAGCGACTATTAATGTCAAAAATTATAAGTCAAGTTGAGGTATTTTTTTTTTTGACATTTTGATCCTAAGATTCAAATGCTATCGTTCCTAAAAATTGTATTACGTATTTAGTGTCAGCACAAAACCGCAATCGGGCACCGTATTACGTCATAACATTACGCCTCTAATCCCCGAAGGGTTAGGCAGAGGTGAACCCATTAGTAAACCCACATTCCGCCAGTTATGTTTGAGTCCCATGTAAAAGGGGGCGAGCCTATTGCCATCAACCGGGTACAAATCCAGACTCTAAGACTGTTACTGAGATACCCAATAACACTTTGCTCGACCTGGGAATCGAACCCAAAACCTCATGCTCAGCAGTTGCGCTTTGCGCCTAGTAAGCCAATGAGGCATATAACATCATCACCATGAATTCCCTTACAATTAACCAGTATTACGTAATCCATATTAAAGCGAACTACACACGACCTATTTTCAATACACGTAAGTACGTACTGCAGCAAAATTAGCAATTTACAATGTAGGTACATTTACGCTGTTTGGGTCTGATGGAGTTGAAACCGTCCAATTAGGGGACCGTCTCTGAATAGAACGGGAGTAAATGTGAAATGTAACACTGTTGTAGCGTGTTGAGTAGCAGAATTAACGTTTATTTGTTTTTAGTGTATTGTTTTAAACTAAAACCTGGGATTTGACGGGCCTGTTGGTCTAGTGGTTAGCGGCCCTGACTGATAAGCCGGAGGTCGTGGGTTCGATTCCCACCCAGGACAAACTTTGTGTGATGAGCATGATTGTTAGTTCTGTGTCTGGGTGTGATTTATCTATAAAATGTATGTATTTATAAATTATATAAGTATGTATATCAGTTGTCTGGTTACCATAACACAAGCTCTACTTAGCTTGGGATCAGATAGCCGTGTGTGATTTGTCCCAAGATATTTATTTATTTATTATTTAAACATAATTGGCAAAATGTAGGTGTTGTATTCATGGGTACATCTCCGCCTAAACCTTCAGGGATTACCGGCGTGATGTTATATTATGTGTTTTACCCTATTTTGCTATTTTTCTACTAGCATCGTAAATGATGTTTGTTCTCTTCTTGACATCCATGAGGCCTTGAGTTCGATTCCCAGGTCGGGCAGTAACATCTTTGGTTACTGCTATGCTTCCGTGGATCGAAGCGTGATTTAGTACCTACTATTCCTCATGTATCTGACTATCATTTAGAAAAGGATTTATTCCAATCTGACTGGAAGTGTGCATTTAAATAAACTAACAAAAATAACTTCAGCTATATAAGTATCCTGCCGGGGCTGCGGGTTGTTCGAAAGAGATACCGCGCCCCCGGAACGCAAAGGGCACAAGAAGGAACATGGATGGATTTTAGTCAGTAAAAGTCTGACACTCCCTCCCGCCCCGCCCAGGGCGGGGGAAGTCATTTGATGATTTCCCATCGGTAAAAAAAAAAAGCTATATAAGTATAGATACCTCACGGACTTGATTCAGAAACCGACAACATTAAGCATTAAACGTAAATAAGAGAAAATTCTCGTATTTAGAAATCGTCTCGAGATCTCACAATCTTGATATTCAAAAGGTTAGAAATTCCCAAATTAGAAATCGTATTTCAAATACCAAAAGATGAAAATGTGTAAACCTAATCGAAATATACCAATATTTATAAACGAAGCCAATTACAGCTATCTGATTACACTATTAGAATTGAACATTAAACAGTTAGAGTAACGATCTTATGATACGGATCTTAATTAACTGAAAGCCTTTAAATAACAAGTTTATTCAAGTATAACTTGGTGTAATTGAAGGGGCTTTTTTATTTTATTGAATTTATTTTTGGAAAACTTATAGATAGGCAGATATATTGAATTTTATACAAGATAATTATATGATTATTTTAAATCAGACAATATACAGAATGCCATTATACAAAAATACTCCTAATTACGTTTTTAGTAAGGTTGGTTCTAGGCTGATATCAGTGAGCAGCTTCTCTGCTTTTTATTTTCTCACATATTTTTTTAACACGAAACAAACAACATGACATTTAATTTCACTATGAACCTTTCAGGGAGTGAATGTACTCAGGAATGTGAACAATTTTTATTAGAGGACGAAAAAGAAAATACAGCTATTCTCTACAAAAATGCAGTTCACTATTAAAATGTGTGAAACATTTTTTTTTTCTGGTTAACGCCACTTTAGCTTTTAGAAATTATAGTGAAATAGTGTAATAAATTTCATCATCATCTTCCTGCCTTTGTCCTATGTTACTTGAGGTCGGCGCAACTCGCTTTCCTCTTCCATTCTGTCCTGTCAGCCGTCATGCGATCACTGACTCCCCTTTCATTAATAAACTTGTATAAATAAAATAAAAAATAGCTTCAATTATGCTCCAGAAACCGCAATCTTGTGCTCCAAACCTTTTTACTTCTCAATCTTTTGCATCTTTTCCATCACGACTTCCAACCACTCACTCATTCACGATATCAATTTCGCCTAGCCCAAGATATCTCGAGATCTAACACTAGCAAACCTAAAGTGATCCTCTTTCTCATGAGTTAGGAAATAACATCGCTTCTTTACGTGCGCCTATCTGTTTTTCTCCAGACTTCATGAGGACCGATAATATTTTATAGATTTTCCTATCCAAGAAAGACGTTTGTTTTGCCCAAAGATCTGTAGATAGGACAAGGTACATTGAAGCTTAGTACAAGTATTTGTTTCTTTTATCTTTGGAATTTACTAAAGGAAAATACCTAACTACAACTCTTTATTGTGATCAGGGAAGCATGGTATTATAGAAGTACTGTTCCAGCAGTTGGTACAATTGGGAAGGTACTGTAGAGACCCTGGCTGGTTGAGCCATATACAAATTATTTGATATGAGATAAATATGACTTTGATTTTAGAATAGAGGCAGACCGTGTGTCAGCGTCTGTCAAGCCTAGACTAATAACTAGAAGTAACAAATATAATTTATTTAAAAGTAAAAACACGAATTTTAATGAATATTAAGTGTTTAATTCAAGTAGATTGAATTATATATCCCGGTACAAGTGACTACCCATGTCCGGGGTTCACAGTACCTACTCGACTTAAAAACTGTCAGAACGTGAATCCCCATAGATTTTGTATGGCAAAAATAAAATGGGACGACACTTTTTTTCAACTCAATTATTATTGATTAACTATTAATTTCAAAGATACTAAAACTAATTTTACTTTTGATTGAAAATTAATCGACTTAATGACGGGGTTAAATAAATTGTTTTTTTTTTTTAAGTTGTGTCTTCAAATACCAGGGGGCCAACCACAAGCTCCTAAAACAATGTTATTATAATATTACTTTGACTTTTCGTACCATGACGTCCTTAAAATAAGCTTATAATAAGGTTAAAATAATGTTATTTTCTTAGCAGTTTTGGTAACGTCACACCTAAAAGTTCATTCATTTTCCTACCACGACGTGATTTTTGACAACCAGCAATATTGTTTTAATGTCAAATTTAGCATTCATAAAAAAGTTCCTCGGACTCGACGGAAGTATTATCGTTTTGCAAATTTATATATTTAAATGTAGTTTATTGGAGTACAGTGCGTTGCACGTAACGAATTTTATTCGCATGTTGCGCGGCCATCGCCGCTGACCGGAGAAACTTAGTTCCAAACAACTCAACCAGTCAATGAAATGCTGGTTTTCCATTGTGGTTTTTTTAGTTCATGCTATTGACTACATGCACGAGGTCAGCGTCCTGCAGATATTAGGTCCAATTTCAAGGAGGACTAGATCAGCAGTGGTAAACTGTTGCTGTTCCAGTCGCTTGAAAAGCTGTACCAGATGCCGTCTCGCCGCAGAGATGGAAATGAGAAGAGCCTTCAGGATGTCATTGACATGTTGAAGAGGACAGACCCGGATGGCGTGCAATAATTCGTGGCAAGAAATCTTAGTAAAGTGCCCCGTCACGTTAGATCACATCGACGTTATATATACGCTTCTTAAGGACATTACTACATTGAAAGTGGAGATAACCAAGGTGCAATCCAGAATAGAGGTTTCAGAAGAATCCAATGCTGAACTACGTACGAAAAAAAGCTGCACATGCTGCTGGGTCCTGCTGTGGCTACGTCGCAGCTGTAAGTTTCACGTCTACAATGCTCCACGAAGGTTGAGGAAGTCGTGGAGTCTATCAGAGTGAAGATCAATTGGACTCTGGAGGGTTGAAAAGTTGGAATCGCGCCACGACATCAACTATAGATCGTTTGTGGTTTTGAGGATAAGAAGAGGATTTTTGGCCGAGTGTCGTATACCGATGTTTCCGAGATCGATTACGTAGCACCTCGCAGCAAAACACGACGCCGGCCGATGAGACGTGTATACGACGTGCTTGCTTGAAGCTAAGTAGTTTATATTAAATATGTATTTTACATTTACTCAGAAGTTTAATTTTTTCACTGCTTCAAGGGGTAGTAGACCTAAGTATTTGAAATTAATATCAGCTTGATACCCCCACGCGTTCTGAGAAAAAGGGTCTTGATAGACGGACAGACAGACAAACGGATAACAAAATAATCCTATAAGGGATAAGTAAAATGTGTTTATTTACGTAAACTTGCCGATTGAATTATATTTCTAGAGATTTTAGTATACGGGTATTGGAAATAAGCAAAAGTAAATAGAGACCAATAAGTTTAAACAAAAATATAAAATTTCTTTAATAAAATAATAATATACGCGAGTATACAATTGTTAAGTTATATTATAAATATGACACTTGCAATAGGGCTAACATAATATCTGTAAAACCATTAAACAATGATGTGATTTAGGAAGCCTAATCACAGCCACAAAACAATGCGAGCGAACAGCCACGTAGTACCAACAACACTATGCAGCAGGGTTTGGTTACTTGTGAAACTCTTGTACAGCGGCTGTGGGGAAGACGGCATTTAAGATCCTGAAACAAAATAAGTTTTATTTTTTGTTTATAATTTAAAGAGTGTATTACTAAACGGCGATAGACTGAACACTGACAAGACTTTACTTCGACGGGTCTCTTCGCCGACGGGTCTCTTCGCCGACAGGGCTAACACACACACATAGCACATGTTTTTCCTAAAGGGTAGGCAAAAACCAAAGAACGCCACCTCCTACATTCATACATCTCGTCATACAAGCAAGCCGGTTAAGAGTACTGCGCACCTGACCTTTCTGAAGAACCTTACCAATAATGTCAGTGTAGGTTTTCCTAGGGCGACCCTTCCCTGCGTTGCCACTCACCTCTGCCATAAAAATATCTTTTGTCTTCGTCTTTCACTCATCCTCTCAACATGACCGAACCATGTAAGCATACCCTTTTTATCTTTGTTTTATATTATAAATAACAATAAATTATGCTTAACTACTAACTAGTTCCACCTGAACACCTGGCATATCCCTGGCCAATATCTTGTCCCAGTATTTGAAGACATTGTTTTTCCATATTTGTCATAGCGATCGTTGGTAGTAGTTGTTGACGGTTGGAATTTAAAATTTCCCAGAGTATCTCTAGCTGTCGCCAGGATTAACTCTTAACTAGATTAACTCTTCGGCTGCAAAATTAATAACAAAACACTTATAACTGAGTCTGAAAACATATTGTTTCGAACTATTATAATCACAACATTATTTACATATAAATATTTCCTTGTTATAAACTTATTCACTGAGTTACCATGTTTAACCTTACCTTGATTCCATGATGATTTTGCATCCAACTGACTACAAAATGCTAGTGAGACAATGATCTTAAGTAACTAAGATGAAATAAAATAAGTTTAACCACAAAAAAACAATTTTAAAATTTTTGACTTTTAAATTCCGTTCCGCGTTAGACAGCTGACATTGCTGACAAGAACAGAATTTTTCCGATTCTTATTGTCACAATTTAGCCGCAGCCTCTTTTTTATTTTATTTTTTCTGTTTAAAAAGCAAAATCTTTTAATACTTGGGTTCATTTTATGGAAATTACTCGTAACAATTAGATCCTACTACAAAGTAATGTTTTAAAATAAATAAATAATAATAATTTACTCAATTTTACGTCATAGTAGGAATTCGGACCGATGTGTGAAAGGGACAGCGTTATACAGTTCATATAGCGTTGTTTCTTTTCTACTATAGCAGGCAATAGACAAATCCTAGAAGTAGTTCGTTCTTTCCCAGCACTTTAGCAGGAATAAAACAATATTGAAAGTTGAAGTTCATGGTACGAATATGAGTAATGTTATTATAAGCTTGAAACAAAACGTTATCGAAATAAGAATGTTTTGTAAAAGATTGTGGTAAGGCCCCAGTACCTTCGAATATAACATGTAGCCGTTATTTTTAAAAATAAAATAAAGCTAAGTTTAAGGTGTCTTCATAAAAAAAGTGTAAATTTTTTGTATGTAGGTAGTCTTAAATTATATATTAAACAGTAGTAAGGAACCCTTTCACAAATATTATCTAATTTAGTGTAGTGAAACAGGCTTTTTGACTGTCAATGATAAACAATTTTCTTGATAACCAAAACCAAAAAACTTTGATAACGCAAGTAATGCAATGTAATAATGAATACCAAATCTGCGAATGTGTGTTACTATTTAATATATCCAGATAAGATTTCTTATAAAGATTAATATTTTTTACGTTATCTGAAAAATAATAATTGGTCTTTTTAATTTTTCGGCTATCGCATCAACTAATTACTTAAATCAAGGATATTTATATCAAAAATATAACGTTTATCTATTGAGTTTGCTGGTAACACTGATCAGGCGGCTACTTGTCAACCGATTATTCAAAAGATATCGTTTTTATTTTTACAAATTATTCAAATAAGACACCTGACTGGTACCTACAGGTCGTGTGAGATATGGGAGAGACTTTGGATCATACAGGTAGATAAATCTTTATTAATAATAGAAATAATTCAAGTTTGTTTGTTTGTTAGTGTTTTTGTTGTAAAAGAAGTCATACTTTATTGTTGACTGCCATAGGCTTTTCTTTACGGTACACTTGTCTTCCACGCGTAGACGAAGTCACAGGCAGAAATATGTAAACAATCATACTTTTATTCATAACAGCATTATAATCACACCTGTGATCTAAAGGAGTTGGCAGAGGTAAATACAAACGACCTAAACCTCGCCAATTCAATCATTGTTACGAATCACGCAGTATCTCTGAAAGTTTTATTTAGTTTTAAGACAATAGTTTGGGATAAAAGAGTTAACTGCATCGCAAATCAATATTGTTATATTTAATAATATTTTGTTAATTGAAATTTTAATTATAAGTTAATTCGTCGACAGTATGAAAAGGTAAGAAGTCAAAACAGTAAATACTATTGTAAAATGGTTTTGGCATTCGGTTACGTTGCGCGGTCAGTGTAACAACACACCTGTCTGTGATTGGTTTTCAAAGACATCGATCTGAGTGAATAATAGTGTATCAACACAGAAGTGTGTGAATAATTGTGTTTGTTAAATTCAAAAAGTCATTAATAAGAAACAAATTATAAAAACATAATCAGGTACCTAATCATATAATACATTTACGTACATTCAATGCAGTATTTTTACGATAAACCTTATCAAGTTATCAGGACATGTTTGTATCCGTGTTTCATCGATACTAAAGTAACCAACACATTTTGGAGCATGCGTCACCGACTCACGTTTCAAATGAAGTGCTTTACGTGCAGAACTGACGTGTCCATTTCGTTAATTTGAACGTAGTCGCCCATCCATGTTGGTTTTACTAAAGGGAATTGATGAGTTCGAGCCCAGTTTTGGTAACGAATCTAAATACTGAATCGTAACTAATGAGCTAGAATTTGGTACTGAATAGAATTAGGTTTTGCTATTACATAATGTCGTTTAAAGGAAATTGTAGTGCTATTCTGTAGACTCTCGGTGAAGTGAGTTTCAATATAGCTGTATTTTTTTTATAATAGCGCTACAGGTAGGATGACAACACATCTCAAGCTAACTCCACCTGTGTGTATTCTGCGAGGGGTATTTTATAGAATATTGCGGCCGATTATAAATCTGATATACGAAAACTTTTATTAAATTATATTGGCCCTAGACATGCATTATAGCAATAGAAAATCTTTGAAAAACCTACCAATGATGTAAATGTCTAATAATTTATGAATACCATGGTTTTGCAAAGTAACAAAAAAAAAACACTTAAAAATAATATCCCTATAGATGCGCGACTAACCGAAGCGCAGTTGGTCAGCCGGTACTCGCCACTGCGGCCCTTAGTAGCGACCTTGCCGCATAAATATAGACTTGTTCAGTGTCGCCAACAACAACCCGACTTACCACAATCACGCTTCAGATACTACTTGTCTTATCAAAGAAAATGGCTAAACGATTGCGTTCTAATCGCTTTACACCAGTACGCGTGTATCAAAAAGTGTTTACGAAGTATAAAACTGTATTGGACGCGAACTAGTTACGTTTGTTGTGGCGTCGAGCGTTATTTTCAGAATGTCATCCACTTCGTCGCCGGCTGGGAAAAGAAGTTAGTGTTTATTATTAGTAAAGTAATTATGTGTTGTAATTAGTGCTTTGATGGTTACGTTATTGTGACTTCTATTGTGTTTAATTTGTGAAGTGATTCGATAGATATGACGCGTGTCAATTGATGTGTTTCTTCTTGCGATGTTTCGTCTGGTATCGCCTAAACTTTTGTAGTTATTCCTTTATTATTTGTACGTTAACATTGAAATCTTGTTTTCTTTTGATTTCAACAACAAATTAAATTGACGCGTTCTAGTTTTTCTATTGGCTGAGCTAATTCTTTTACGTCTGCTCTCAAAACCTTGAACTTCTAACAATGAGTCTCGAACTCGTAACATCTGTCTTTCTAAATTACTCTGATTCTATAAATACCGACTATCTAGTTCAAATATTAATATGAATGTCTGCCAGTTGTCGCTTAATTAAGTAAATTTAATTAACTTCTGAGTATTAACTTTTTGACTGTTATAATACTTATAATAGTTCTTAAGTCGTTTCAATGAAGAATGTAATTGTTCCCAAGTTAAATTTAATTTGTATTTATTATTTTCATCTTAACCAATATAGAAACCAATAACTGTATAAATCTATGTATATTAAAATATCAATTGGATTTCGACGAACGAGAGTAAACATGAAAATGTAAATGCACATTTTCCATCTGGATATTTTTATTCGGTTCCGTTCTCCTTGTGAATGGTATTATACCGTATTAAATAACTCAGATACTCCTGGATGTACGTACTCTGCCTACGTTTCGTTCATACTTCGATTATTATTGACGAATTCTTTGTTTGTAAGGCATACAATTAGTGTCTGGAATTTAATATCAGCATATTTTTCTATTCTCCTCATTCTTAATAACATTATAATGATCATTACCTCGATTACTATTCCAATTTTTCGCAATATATTTGTATGAGCATACACATAAAGCGATCGCGAGACTAAATAAATCATTGCGAGAGGCATGTCTTTCTAATAAATGTTCGTAATTTTCTGCTCGGTTACGTATATTGGAATCGACAGATTTCCACTTATGTTTATTTTGGGATTTCCAATGAAAACCATGTAGGTAATGTATCATTTCGGATTCTAGTAAATCTGTTTAAATTGCTGTGCGTTGGTTGTTTGGATAGTCAATATAACTTTGATTTATAAACATATTCGTGTATTAAGCATACAATTCATGTTTTAGTCTTGTCGTGTTTTAAAGTACCTACATATATACACCTACAGGTTTTCTTATTAGGTACAAACAGCTACTTTGTTTTGTGTTACTTTACACATTTAAAACTGAAGTACTATTTAACCTAGCATTGCTTTTCTTAGTTGAAGCTTGAAAGTCTGACAACCAGTCTTACCTAGAGGTATCGTATTATCCAGTTACTGGGTTATGGAGGTCAGATAGGCAGTTGCTCCATGTAAAATACGCTGCATCCGGTTAGACTGGAAGCCGACCCCAACATAGTTGGGAAAAGGCTAGAAGATGATTGCTTTTCTTGGTTTATTTTTTAGGCAACTTTTATTTAGGCAACGTTGATATCTTACAATGCACACTATAAAACAAAAAACAGTAAAGCTTCCGATTCTTACAGCTTCATGAACACAAGCTCAGTAGTATCAATGTATACTCAATGACGGTACTAAAGCTACGGATTGCAGCTGGTTTACACCACATACAATAATAACACGCCGGGTTTATAGACTGCAGTAGTCTACGAATACAATACAATGTTCTCGCGTGTTAATTTCCCGAAAGCCAATAATTTCTTAAAGCAAATTAACTCGTACCTGCCAAGTGGCTACACAGACATAGTCATGTGCACTGTGCATTGTAGAATACCAGGCTTAGGTACTGTTGTCGTTAAATTTGATGTCACTTCTTTTCTTGTATAGATTTTTGTGTCCGTGCAATATTTTGAGTAGAGTACTCTCTCCTATTGTTAAGAATTTTTAGGGAATTCATTTTTGGATTAAGGATTACAAAATAAAACTATGTTTTAAGTTAATGTGACTTTATTAATTACATTGAATTATTTAAAAATGATGGGCGCAGTCGTATTTTCTGAAGCACTTGAATTCACTTAGACAATGCTCCTATAATTACACTATTATTCATAAATAACATTTCCTGTGTTCGCCATTATCTATGGCAAATCATGTAGACCATTTCATTGGTACCTAACTCAACACCTTACACTATAAACCATATCTGTATTATCTTTATTTTTCTTGTTATAGTAGTTCTAAATACGCTGCTCGAAACGGATCACTACGAGGGCCTGATCAAGGAGCTGACGTGTACCAAATGTAACACGTACATGCGGCCGCCCATCCACCTCTGTGTGGATGGTCACAGTATCTGCGGCCGCTGCTATGAGAAGAGCTTCCAGTGTCATATTTGTCAGGTAAGACAATTTTGTTTATATTTTCATTGTCAACTATGTCTTACGAATAATTAACAGACATTTAACACTTCATAATATGCATATAAAAATAATTATATTAACTGCCTCGTTGGTCTCGTGGTCTTAAGCGCCATTGTTGAGCGTGGTGACCTGGGTTGATTCCTAGGTCGGGCAAAAGTGTTACTAGGTTTTCCGTTGGGAGTTTCTGAGGCTGAAAGCTTCGAACTTGGTAATTTCACCCTCGTGCCTCGAAAAGTGTGAAGAACCGTTTGCTGTAATTTGATGAACTATGTCAGTTTTTACTCGAAAATCTGACAACTAGTGTTATGAAGGGGTATCGTGTTACGCAATAATTGGGTTTTGGAGCTCAGGTTGCCAGTTGTTTTATGTAAAATACTAATAATCAGCTGCATCCCGTCAGGTTGGCGACCTTAGTATAGTTAAGAAAAAGTTAGGTAGATGAAGATGCACATATTATATACATAATTATATTAGCCATCTCCACGTCATTCCACAAACTTAAATCTTACTTTGTGGCTAGTTTCTTTAAGAGGCCGTTTGATCCTCTATGACAACAAATAAAACAATAGACCTTACTGTTGTTGCACATAGGAATGATCATAGGTTGTTTTAGTGTGCTATTTTAGAAAACTTTGTAATTTGGCATGCGAATAGAGATCTATATACGATAGAATCAGTAGTTACCTAGGTACTGGCTATGATAGGTATATTTGCTCTTCGTTCACCTGTTAATCTGCCCTTTATACTATTTAGGTACGTTAAAAAAATATAGATAGTACCTATAACTGCCTCTCCTACATATGATTAATTCAATTAAGTGAAACTGCCCTACCCAATTTGACTAGGTGTGTCGAAAATCGCGGACGGAATAAACCATGACGAAAATCACGGACGGGCCAAAAAAATAGGATTGGTTAAAGTATTATGCCTAAATATAGTAAGGTAGCATGACGTGTAATGTAAAAATATCTTCTCTAATTATGTACCTTTAATAAAAGTTACCAAATTCAAATTATTTTAAGAGAGATTTTAGTTACATTTCAAAGCTGAACCATGTATGTGCAAATATGTATAAGAGATTTTATAGTTGTGACATCGTAATGAATAAAAAATCAGCTGTTCTGTACAAAAGTCTAACATTTAGACGATCAAAATGAATGGAACAGCTGATAACAGCTAGTTTTGGTAGTACAAAACGTAATAAAAAAATAATTACACTTCAGGATATTTATCTATCTTCACTACATAAAAATGAACGGCTAAATGACTGTGTTGCTAAGCGCGAAGCTCGAGAATGGCTAGACCAATTTGGTTATTTTCTTCAAATATTCCTTGAATTCTGACATAGGTCTTATAAAGCTAAAAATTACCCAGCGCAACTCAAAAAATGTAGACAGGACAATGTTTGTCGGGTCAGCTGGTTTAGAAAACATAATTACTGAAATAAATTAAAAACACATTTGTCATAATCAGGCAATCAAACTCATACCCTTGAACAGAAAAGGCGGGCACTTCGATATCACGATGACTCATCATATAAATATTTATACTACCTAATTCCTTCACAATATTATCAAAGGTGGCGATATATAGAAAAATCTCGGTCTCAATTATCACACTGCGACATTGCTTATCAATAATAATAAAGATAATAATTATTATCGTCGCGAAGACACTTTTAATATGGCTTCATGATAATAGAGACCTTAATATATTAAACTAACTTAAGCCCGCTACTCTGTCCATGTGAAAGACAAGTGTATGTACCATAACAAAAAGATTACGACACTCACCAATAAATTAGCTTTCTATTAGTGAATTCTTTTTTTTGTGACTAGACCAATACTTTCAGAGATTTTCTCTGACAAACAAAAACATAAAAAATATTTTTAAAAATAAAAATAAAATAAAAAAACAATAAAACTACTACTACTTACCTAATACTTACCTTACTTTTTTTAATATTTATAAAAAAGTTAAAATATTGCGAGTATTGGACATTGTACTGTCACCAGAACTAAAGGTGTATACAAAATTTCAGCTTAATCGGATACCAATAAATGGTCAAAAATGATTTCCAAATGAAAGGACAACTTACATACATAAGAACAGTGCAAGCTAAATTAAAGCTTGTAAAAACAATCAAACTTAACTTCTATGCAATACTAGTACCTATAGATAGCAATTCAGAACTGGAATTTTAAAAGATATTCGAATTCGAATAGATTGGTAGCTACACTCTGTATACGTAACAGCAATCAAAATCGGAACAGCTTAGGTGTAGTTGATTTTTACTTTCCCTCAAAGCAAAAATATCCTTTTGATATTCACGGTTTGCTTGTTCACATGCCTGAAAAATCAAATACCTACCTCTAGGCAGTATTTGTAATAGTGCCTAGTACATATTTTTTTCTATAAATATTCCTCTTTATTAAAGAAAAAATATACAGTGTATACTAAGTTACAGATTTTTTTTGTACATTCACATCATGTTTTGAATTTATAGCAGTATGTTCAAAGAAATATAAGATATATATATATATAATATAAGAAAGATAAATAGAAAACAACTATCTTTTGCCCTCGACATCACCTATGTGTTTGTTCCAAGGGATACAAAATCTCAAGCTCTCAAGGATAACGTAGCTTCTTGCTAACATAAGAATTTAATACTTCGTAGTAACAGCGCGTTCAAACAAAAATCAAACAACCTCTTAGTAATCACGAAATATCGAAAACCGCTTGACGTATAAAGATAAAATCTAGCAGGGAGATAATTTATAGTTAGTAGACGTCCGCTAAGAAAGGAATTTACAAAATTCACCCCCTAAACGGATGAAACAAAGTTTGTATGGAGAAAACAACGCGGGCGCGGTCGCGGGTAGAAGCTAGTAGTATACATTTCTGAATTGAATAGGTATGTTATACAGACTGTTAGTGTAAACACCGTTGCCACTAAAACCATAGGTTCTTGATTAATTATAAAAAATGTTTATCTGAATTTAAAAATAAATAAACAAAGTATTCAAAAATTTAAAAAAATCTGTCCGGCACAGTCCGTAAATTCATAGATACTATGCGCCTGAGTTACGTTATCACCGCAAAGGGCGTTGACCTGCTGCACTGGCCGTCCGTTATAACTACCTACATAAGTTTTAACTAATTACATCATTGTAATATAGGGCGAAATAATTTTGAGGAAAAATGGAGATTTTACTTAAAAAAAAAGACGAGTTGCACTCCGGGAGTGCCGGCAGAAGTGAAAACTTGATTATTAACGTTGAGCATGTTTGATATTTTGGAATGGTTAGGGAATAATTTTGCACCAATTGCTTTATCAGTATAAAAGTACTATCATTTATGTGGTAGAATACAATATTCATTTATTGCGCTATCGTACACAAACATGACAATTTATATTACATTAAAAATTTAACACTTTAAAACTATTACAATTATTTTACATTAAAAAGTTATACACGAACATTCGCGCAAGCGCCCTGCGCTGCCTAAACGAAACAGTAGGCCCAGGCATACATTTTCGCCGCGCCGTAGAGAGGGGATAGCTGTCTACTCTCCATCCGTCTTACGCTTTTTCGATCAGGTCACGTGTCCTGACGCGAGTTTAAGATTTTATACCCATTACAGAAAAAGTGCTCAACGCCGCTAAAGAAGATTTCACTTCAAAAAAACGATTTATTTTTTCATTGAATTTACGTTCTATTAGTGAAACCAAACCACTGGTTTCAAGCATAACGGTGTTTACACTAACACTCTGTATATGTATAACATAGATAACCTCAGAGAAAAGGGGATAATACAACCTTATTATCGTGTCAAAAGCTTGTTGCTATAAAGGAAAAAGTGGTTGCTAAGCAAAACCCCATTGTATTATATTTGAAACCTCCTTACTGAATGTCTCCAAGAGAATAATAAGGTAAAATCTAAAAAAACCCACACAAACGTTTACGATCTTTGATCCTGTTCATCTTAACAGTTTCGGAGATTTAGCCCCAATTGACATGTCAAGACAAATGTTAAGCATGCTTTTAATTTATTTTTTAAGAGAAAGCTTTTATGTCGTCCTGTCTACTTAATTAGGTACAGTTGAACAACCTATTTGGTAGGCAGGCAATAATATTAATCTTTCTACTACATTGTATTTAATACTAGCTATCTACCGTGGTTTCACGCACGTTGTCTTACGTCTTTGGATACTGCTCCACACCCTTGGGTCGTAGAATGATGCAATATGCCTATAACCTACCTTGTTAAACGGACTATGTAATGCAAAAAGATTTTAAAAAATTGAATTAGTAACTCTCTCATCATAAACTCTTTAGATTTATGATATTACTATAGATTTTTACATGTGCGTATTTTTTGTTTTATGGCATACATAAGGGAGTGGTGTAAAATAACTAACTACTCAGCGCACTCACAAAATCCATATCAATTGTCTCAATGCAAAAGTAACTCTGATTGTCGTCTGTTACGCTTTCACGACTAAACCACTAAACTGATTTTGATGAAATTTGGTATGGGGTATGTTTGAATCTTAAAAAAGGACATAGGTTAATCTTATTCCGCAACTTCGTCTGTGTCGGCGATAACCGACATTTACGCGGATCGTAGTCGTTATCATAAATACTGACAAAAATTTGACAGATTAACTGAATTGTTTTAAAGGTTAAGTAACTAATTATCCAACATATTCGTTTGCAATTTTGTATAAAATACCTCCATAACATTTTTTCATAAAATGCTAGGCATTTGATAACAAAAACTTGTACCTATTAATACACAGTTCAAATTAGTTATTTGTAGCAGAATATTTTGATTGCCTCTTGAAACAATTTATATTATTTTATAAGTGGAAGGTAATATTAGAACGAAATAATGGATTTTATTGCCTTGCTAGCTTATGTTGAAGATTTTTAAATAGAACATTTTTTTGTAGACCGTCTTTCTGAAATTTTATACCCAACGATAAAAAATCCAGTCTAATCTAGTTAGCTTAACAATTTCATATTTGTTACTAGCATCTACCAGCGACTTCGTCCGCGTTAAAGCTGATATATTATCAAACAGAATCCTACATTTTCTGGACTTATGTGCTATTCCAGACTATAATCTATATCTGTGCCAAATTCCATCTAGATCTGTTCAGCCGTTCTAGCATAATTGAGCAACAAACATCCTTGTATTTTTCTCATTTATAATAATAACAAGATTGTTAGTTGGAATTTTAAGATAGCAGATAGTAGTTTCGTTCGTTAGGTATAACGAGAATTTTAAAAAGAGAAAGTCTTTTATCTTACAAAGACTTTCATCAGCCTTTACGTGTGGAACTGACGTTGCTAGAACGTAGGTCTAATCCCTTTGCATACTGACCTACATGTGAACAGCCGCCGTTGAAGCGAACGGTAACCAAAGCCGACAAATTATAGATGTGGCTTCGTTTTTGCCGGACGAGGAATTCGACCAAATATCTACCACAGAATAGTTTTGTTAACTTGTTTTTAACTGAAATAGTTTGGCCGAAAATTGCCATATTATGCATTCATTAAGCATATCTTTTACGATAACTAAAACTCGGACAGATTTAAGTCTATACTAGAAGAAGTAAAAGGAGGTTTCTGCTCCGGCGTGGAACAGCGTAGGCTAGCAAGAACGTAAAACTTTGCACTAGCGTCTGGAATTCATGATAAGATATTTTGCATTATTAATATGGGTTCAAGACATAGCGACATAAAAATAAACTTAGCAACAGTCATATTTTACCAGAAAGCATAAGAAGTAAATAATATACCAAAATTGTTTTAATTATAAAAGTATAAACTAGAAATACAATTTTATTACAAAGATCTTTAATAGTTACATTATCAGTACTTCTGCAGAGACCAGTCAAGAAATTCAATCAAAATTAAATTAATGTGAATGAATGTGTTTGTGAATTATCAGTCCTTCTGGAGTTCTTCTGCAGTCAACTTATTGTTAAAATGTGTATTAGTTTATAGTTATTGTACTTATTTATGTATTTGTGTTTTATGGGCTTTAGTTGCCTGAAATAAAGGTTTATTATTATTATTTCGTATTTTATGTATTAACTAGCTTCTGTCTGCGGCTTCGCCTATGTATAAAGTAACTTTCCGTGAAGTAAGTTGAGCTATTATCCCAAGGGAACAGATTACCGGGATAAAAAGTATTCTATATGCCAATTTACATCCAAATCTATTCAGCCGTGATTGAGTACTTTCATATTATTCATAATATTGTGTAGAATTGATGTATGAAAATATTTGAGGAACAAAAATGGTCACTGCTTCGTTTGTTCAGGGAAAATATAAAAACTGACGGTATTAGCTCACTAGAAGGTTTACAATAAAATAACGGTACTGGACACAAAGACCGCACCTTTTACAGTTTTCTCCATCGAAAGTGTTGTGTTGTGTAGTTATTTTCAAATTATCTTGTGTGTGTTTGTATTGGGCCTGCCTGTAAAGAAAGTGTGTTTATATAATGAATAAATAAATAAATGCATATTATTTCTCAGTAGCAGCCTCGGAGTCTGGATTTGTGCCGGGTTAATGGCAATAGACTCGCCCCATATTACATGGGACTAAAACATAACTGGCGAAATGTGGGTGTACAATGGGTACACCTCTGCCTAACCCTTCGGGGATTACAGGCGTGATGTAATGTAATAAATAAATAAATATAAATGAATGTATTTTCAGAAAGAGTTCTCCCTTACCAAATCCACGGCACTCGAGTCGTTGGCCAACAAGGTGCTATTCCCGTGCACAAACTCCGGCTGCCCGAAACATGCAGTCCTCACGCAGCTCGACAAGCACTACGCCCACTGCCAGTTCCGCATCATCAACTGCTTTATGGCAAGAGTTTATGGTAAGTTAAAAATCCAAATGTAAATATGGTTCTGTACGTTCTTGAAAACTTTTAGGGCATTTCTATATGTTCTACATAGAAATAAACTGACTCTGTAAGTTCTTGAAAACTTTTGGAGCATTTTCTATAGATTCTACATAAAAAAAAAACGTTTCCTAATACTAGGAATTTCTCTTGTATCGTGTGTGCATTAATATATAATTATAAATAAATAAACATACACAATCAGCCAGACCTGGATCCAGGACCGTCTGTAGGCATAAAAATATTTGTTCCGTATGGGAATCGAAACGGCAGCATAAGTAACAAGAGACCTCTCAGTTACCTGACCTCTCAGAGTGACAATTTCTAGGAACAAACAATCACCTATAAATGATTCTGTAGGTACTAACTATACTTTGCTTAAAGTTACCTAAGAATAAAAATAATGTCTGAAAATCTCACTCAAGTTGTAATTTACAGCGAAAATTGTCTCATCTAGTTTCTCACTATACATTTTATGATATCTCATTTTTCATGCCCAAGACAAAACACTTTCTTACGCGCGATGAGAGAGACTTACAACCGCTACGCACACATTAGTCTGTCTTAGTCAAGAAGCTATTAGTTATCTGGTTATTGAGCTCTTTTGTTGTCTATACAAACTAAAATTCGACCCTAAAATAACTAATTAGCGTCATTTTGTTACTAAGGGTCAATGTTTTCTTAAAGATGAAGTTACATAGACAACGCTATTATCTATACATACATATAAATAAAAATGAATGACTAAATGTGTTGCTGAGCGTCAAACACTAGAACGTCTCGATCAAATTAAATGATTATTTATTTGTTGTGTTCGTAATTTCCAGAACAAGGTTTATAATAATAACATTATTTAAGAACATTTTCGGAAAATCCACCAGAAAATTCTGAATTTACCACAAAAATAATAACTACCTACATAAACATAGTCAAACAGAAGGTGGTCATAAAAAAAATAACTACGGTTAAAGTTGAATAGTTTTGTTTATACAAAGGGATATTATCTAAATTAAATTACAGCTGATGGTGTGCTATTTTTGTTCTTAATTGAAGATTGACTCTTTGCAAAATAATAAAAAACCTTTCGAAAAGTTGTTATCATAAGTACAATCATGTGTTTCTCAGTAGCAGCCTCGGAGTCTGGATTTGTGCCCGGTTGATGGCAATAGGTTCGCCCCCTATTACATGGGACTAAAAACATAACTGGCGAAATGTGGGTGTACAAATGGGTACACCTCTGCCTAACCCTTCGGGGATTACAGGCGTGATGTTATGTTATGGGTCAATCACTCATTACGAGTCACTCTACAAAAAGCTAATTCTAGTTACTTTGTTTTTTTTTAACTCCACTACATTAATCGTAAGAAAAAAAAACAAAAGTACGTACTTCAAAGTACAAAGGGATCGATAAAGAATTTCTCTGACGACGCAGAAAAAAGCGCTCTCATCGTTACGCTCAATAGTCTTAGGGTTGCTAACCCCGTGACATAAACACGACCATTTTATTTACCTCTCTTCCTCTGTAAGTGTAATACAGTTTTTCTTTGAGGAAAACGTCGCGGGAAAACGTTCAAGTTAGTGACGAGTTCCAAATGGCTCGTGTCTTGGATGCCAACTGATATACGTCACCATATTAGTCATTTGGGTGTGATGTAACGTAAATAAAGGGTACGGTTTTAGTGCAGTGTCATTATTTTTTATTTTATAAATAATAAGTCGCGCAAAATATTATTGAGTTTTTCCTTTAGGAATTTCTCAGTAGCAGCCTCGGAGTCTGGTTGATGGCAATTGGCTCACGCCCTATTACATGGGACTTACACATAACTGGGTACACCTCTGCCTAACCCTTATGGGATTACTTAGTAAAAATAAAAAAAAATCGGGTGCATCCCCCAGGGACAAAAAAAAATCGTCGGTTATTTAACAAAATATCTGCAGAAAGAACTTCCTCTGACCATTCTTTATTTTTCGCCACTTTTTTCCGAAATTAAAGGTTGCAGTATGACTGGCAGTTTCAAATGAACAGTTTCATGGAACTATAATTATTATTATCTAAATACATTTGCAATGATTGTGGTGGTTGGTCAGTAAATTTATCATATTCTCTAAACTAGACAAAGGCCTGTTTGACAGGTGACAGTCGTAAACTTTTATAATAAAAAATCTTGATTAAACACGAATTAATCGAAAACTGCAAAACAATTTTTACATCGGAGTACGTCAGCTTAGAATGAATTTGATTTTGACTTTAACAAAAGCTAGTTGGTAAACCTACAAAATAAAATCCTCTATTTTAACCCATAATATCGAATCCCTAAACAAAGGTCGCTGCTACTGCATACACCTCTTTTAACGTCCACCAAAACCGGCAGGGTGATCTATCCCCAAGAATACAATGAAAATTTTACTTTTTTCTTTCCTTCTTTCCTAAAAATACTCGTAATTCCAGGGGACTGTAAATGGAAAGGGCGTGCTGGTGACTGGATGGACCATTGTTTTATGGAACATAGTGAAAAGGTCACAGAACTACCATTCATCACGGTGAAAAACCGATGGGACGCGAAGAGAACCGAGCCGGTACTCAACTACTTTCTACTGAGGTGCTACGACCGAATATTCAATGTGTACCAGATTTATGATAAGAGAGGAGGTAAGGATACTATTTTTCACACTTTTACAGGATACTGTTATTCATATCATATGAGCTAACTTGCAAGGATTTTGTTATTTATTGTTTAATGTTATAGTGTAGATTAGTATAAAGAGTTAATTAGATAGGTAGGTAGGTTAGATACTCATTGTTAGTTTAATTGTAAGTAAATAATTATTATGAATGAGAGAGGTATTTGTTTGTAATATAAGTTGTAAGTTTATTTTATTATCTGATAAAAAACAATATTGCATTGAAAGCTACCTAATTCTATGGTATAGGTGCTTAACTTACATAGGGACTAAGTCGCGGGCAGTAGTTATTTAAAAATAAAATGCGATTCTTTTAAGGTTACAGTCTTTAATGTTAAACATTATATGCGTGTTCTGACGATATGACATGTTGTTTTTTGACATTGAGGTGAGATTTCCCTAATGCTAAGTATTGACAGCTCACCGCAAGCTCGCTTCAGTTTTTATCAAGGGGAAGTTTTTATTTAATAATACTCACACCTATAACTTTGAGACCAATTTTTATACAAGGACAATTAATTGTAAAAAATCCTGAAGCATAAATCTCAAATATAATCTAATCTATTTACTTACCTATCAAATAATCGTAATCTAGTTTCTATATTTGTTTAATTATTAGCCATTTCCATAAGGTTCATAATCCCAAGAAGTGACTCAAAGCAGAAAAGTATTAGGTAAATAAAAACGATTCTCATTCTCTAGATTAAGAATAATTCAAACAGACGACAGAATTTTCCATTTGAAGAATACTTACTACAAACAAATAGACTTTTTCATAGCTAATGCTCGATTATTGATATTTATTCTTAATAATACTGCTTTAACGGTGGATGTCTTATTAATATTTAAAGTTACTTATTGGTTATATACCCTAAAGACATTATTTTGATGTTCTTATAATATTATTATTTATAAAAATATAAACTCCTAAAATTAGGATTTTTTGGGTTCACAAACTCACATACATAAACAACCAGACACTGAACCAAAAGGTCAATTCTATTTATAAAAATGATCAAATTTGGTCGCATTCTACTTTCGGCGACAATCAATGTCAAAAAATGTAGGTGAATTCGAAAAGAAGCATTTTTGACAGATTGAAACTGAATTTAGATTGCTATCGATCCTTAAAGTTAGCAGAATTGCTCCCGAATCCGCAACACACAGCATAGCAACCAATCGCTTATCCACTGCGCCAACCGTGTCGTCAAATACATTATTAAATTATTATCATAAACTTAGTTGTAATAGGCAAGAGTATTCGATAAAAAATGACGAACCACTTTACCTGTTCTTTTTAACTGCCAGTAAAGTACCCTAGAAGCTCAGACATCGCACTGTCTGTAATTCCAGACACAATTATACTAAGCTGTTTTTTCAGCGACTGCGACCCTCGTGCAAGAAGCCAGACATTTCATGGTTTTAGCTTCTATATTACTGTGAATATGCAATACCTTGCAGGTGTCTTTTAGCTTTTATTATAATAGGTACCTATTAATTTTTCCTCGGGCTTTGCCTACATAAATTTTCTTATAATTAATTAATTAATTACATTTTTATGAAAATAAAATAAAGACGATACGACGAGACGTTAAATAGTCGTTACGGGTCGTCAGAAGCCCGAAAGTCTGACAACTAGTCTTACCAAGGGAAGGGTTTCAAGGGTATCGTATTACCCAGTTACTGGGTTGTAGAGGTCAGATAGGCAGTCGTTCCATGTAAAATACTGGTATTCAGCTGCATGCAGTTAGACTGGAACCCGACCCCAACATAGTTGATGATGACGATGAAAATAAAATAAATTTTACTTACAGGAAGAATGATGTGGACCGTCCTCGTAAACGATGACCACGCTGAGAAGTATTACTTTGAAGTTGATATATTCCTGCCAAACTTACCCAGCAAAAGAATTGTTTACAGGCAAGTATTATAAAAATTATAAGTCAAATAAATCAATTCCACCAGTGTTAGTGTGGTGCTCCTGACCTGACGTTGGTCCATTAAATACAGATGAGCCCAAAGTGTTCCAATACCTGCGCTTTACAGGACATTAAAAATGCCACTGATTTGACGAAAACGTGGCCATGTGGCCATGTTTTTTACTGGGTCAAGCACTAACGAAAAAAAAAGAAACCAAAAATATTTAAAACAAAACCCCAGACGGCGGCCATCTTGAACCGATCACCATCAAACACAGCTTAGAACACTTCCGACTAATTCATCTTTCAAAAAAAAAAAAACGAAATCAGTTCATCTGTTCAGGAGCTACGATGCCACAGACAGACACGCACACAGACACGTCAAACTTATAACAACGTGTAGTTTTTGCGTCGAGGGTTAAAAATAACTTCAACCATCAACAAAGATTGAGCACCCCTGCATTTTCCTGTACCTATAGGATTACCATGGATCATAGCAGAACGAATAGTACCATCCGCTATGATCCACAATAAATTCGATCAAATTGAAACCAATTTTGTCGATACTAGCGGAATTTTTCAAAAATTCAACTATCAAAAACATCTAGAAAAATGTAGTTCTTTATATTTAGCTGAGACTATCTACTACCTATCCGTGTTATTTATAAAAAAAACCAAGCTAAATCCCCAAATTCTGTACCTTTCACCACAATTTGTTAGATTACCATACATGCGGCATAAATAAAATTCTATTGTATGTAAAAAATGTTTCTTACGAGCGTTATAAATTGTTTTGTCTGGTTATAAAACATTCAGAGATTTTTCTTCTGTAGCGCGTAGGTTGAATATAAATAATTTTGCTTGTATTATGTTACGTCTTATGAGATTTTCTGAAAATCGTACCTAATATTATCAAGCCATTTTTGAGTGAAAGGGTAAATAAATGAAAATGAGTTTGGCGGTATTATTCCGTGAAAATCTTCTCAGTGACTTTAAATAAAGTGATTTTAAATTAACAAATAATATTGTTTTAAGTTTGATGTGTCTGTATGTGGCGTCATAGCTCGCGAACGGGTGAACCGATTTTGAATTTCTTTGTTTTGTCTGACAGGCGAATTAGCTGGGAGTGTTTAGCTTTGTTTGATGTATGTTTAGCTATGTTTGATAAAATCGGTCCAAGATGGCTGATGCCGTCGGGGTATTTTTTAATTTTTATTATGGAAACTGTCATCATATCATTCAATGCCAAACATTGACAGCTCAAATCCAGTCTAATTCACCTTTAAACAACTAGAGAGATTTTTACAGATTTGATCGGGCGTCTTGCACACAGTCATAATTCTTAACAGTTTCAATTTTGGTCTCTTACTGATGTGTAATAATAGACCGTATATTACATAGCAATAAAGCTTTTTTTTATAAACATTTCTTGCAGAATGTGAAGCCCAAAAATCATTTACATCCGAAGTTGTGGTTACGATTTCTATAAACGTTTTAACGCTTGCTAGTGTCTATATGCATACTTACATAAGATATTTAATCACTTCTAGGAAAATCCTACCTCATCAAATTCCCAATTCTCTTTGTTGGTTCAACTCGCTTTAGCATCATTAACTTAGTAATTATAATTCTTGCAGACGACCCTGCAAGTGTGAGAAGGACGCAGACTTCCTGGAGCACACCCAGAACGTGTACATTCCTGTAGAAAACGTATTCTCTATGTTGGACGAAGATGAATCTGTGAACTTTATAGTCAGAATTGGTAAGAATTTAAAAGCAAAATATTGCCACCCTATTAACATCTTAGGATTTGTCTTCATTACTTGGCAAAGTACGTCTAATCATGGACTTCCTCACTTTTTCTCTAAAGGAGTAGATCTCTCTCCTCAAAGATAAGAAAGGAAGAATATAGAAAGAAGAAAACATCGTTAGATACATAAGAAAGTTTGGTTCATGGCAAGTCTTACGATGTTGATTGGGTGTTGCTACGTATATAACCAAACCATATATAGTCTAGTTGTGGCGTATTGGCATGGAAATAGCGAACACTGAATCAGCTACAAATTCTAACATTCTTTATTTAAAATATTTAAAGGTTAATGACCTCTATTGCCATGCTAAAACGCCGCAGCTATAGAACAACTAATTCAGATTTAGGTATGCGTTTTGTAGAAAAATGGTGGCTAACAAATGATGAAACATAAGGCAAAATTCAAAATTATTTTCACCACTTTACTTAGTGAGTATGAGATTTACTATTTTAGAATTTATTAAAATTGTATTAGGTCCTGAGAATTTTACCTCTTTGCCTTTAAAACATTTTATGTATTTAGCTGAACTGTAAAGAAACATCAGCTGTTCCTGACATTTTAATCTTGCATGGAATAATTGATTTTATTAAATTTAAACTTGTAGCGATCTCATGTACTGGTATTTAACGTGTCTTATAATCTTCCATCTCAATTACAGGTGAGGTAGAAAACCTGCCAATTTTCGACACCCCAACGCCCAGTGAGAGCATCATCCTCCTTCACAACGACGACCGCAAAGACGACTAAGAACACGTTACACTAATACACTACATAATCAACCCAACACCTACATACATACAAGGTGCAATTTTGTAATCACATAAAATTTTAGGAGGTTGTCATTCAAATTCCAAAATTCAAAAAAATCAATTCTGTTTATTAGCAGCTTAAATAACTTACGCTAGTTACAATGAGGAGCCTCCTTTTAAGCAATTTATTTGCTTGTGTGCTGTCATAAGACACAAAATAATCAAATAGTTTATGTTTGACAGTTTTTCAGAATACTCCTCTTTCAAAGAACAGAATCACCCCATTGCGTTTGGAGTAGGCAGTATGACGTGACTATATGAGGGTATGTGTGCAGGTTCATCGCCCCGCTTGCCTAAACCCAGCGGCAAAATGGCTAGTTCGAATTTGAAAATTACGTACTTAAAAAAACAAAAAATATCCTATTTAATTTATTATTGATTTGTTTTGAGCATCACGAGCATTGAATTTGACGAAGTTGCAAAGCTGGACCTTGTATAATTTAAAACATATGTATTAACCTATTAAGCATTAATTTGTAAGGGGTGTGTGTACAACTAGCCGACGATACTTGAATTAGTCTTTTTAGATGTAACCATAAAGATACTTCATACCATATTAATACCATATGATTTTAAATGTTGATGGGTAGTTCCTACTCGACCTTAAGGGATGGTTTCACCACTTTCCAATAAGACGCGTTCAAATCTGACGCGTCTTTAAATTTTGTTTAATTTTTCAATTTATTTTCTTAATTAAAAACCTTCAAAATCTACTTGCAATCTCATCTCAGCGATAACCAAAGTCAAAAAATTAAGTAGAATAAAAGCATTTTTTGACGGATTGAGACTAAGATTAGAATGCAAACGTTTCTATATATTCTACGTTTATAAAAAGTGTCCCCCTGGTCATAAGTGTCTATTACGAGATAATGAAAAATATCCTCGTTCATAGATTACCTTATGTATGTATTCAACCTATTAAAGTGTTTCCTACGCAGTATCAATTTTCACGTTTCTTTTAAAACAAAGGTTCAATAAATTGCCGTTCCATTTTTAAAATATTTAGCGTCGAATGCAACTGCGTTGAATTTGACCAACCGTGAAGTAGGTCGATAGCTTTGTAGGTAGAATGATACGCGTACATCACCTTTTTGCTGCAAACCAATGGTTGTACACCCATCCCAAACTTTTTATTATTAAATCGTCTAACGCGGTTGAGTTATTGTAATTTCCCACGGGGAACTTTTGTTAGGAGATTGGAACACAAACAATATGATTACCTACTTAGGTAGATGGGTTTAATATTTTTTATCCCAATCTGCAATACATATCTGTGCCCGGTTGAGATTTATTTGTATTATTACTTTTGTAAGTATTTTGGTAACCGAGAAAGCAATTGCAGTCAGAATAATGTTTATTATCGATATAAGAAAATGTGTTTTACTTATCATTCAATAATAGTACTAGGTTATTTTTGTCCCACTGCAAGGCAAAGGCCTCTTCTCATACAGAGAAGGCACGAGCATTGATCATTACACTTAATAAAGGCGGATTGCCGATTCCAGACTTATACTAACTGTAAGTCCAGGTTTCCTCACGATGTTTTCTATCACCGGTGTCAGTGATTTCCTAATTAAACTTAGAAAGTACATAATACGAATAGAAAAAGTTACATTAGTACTTGTCCAAATGTATGAGAGGCGGGCGCCTTAATTGCTGGGCCATCACGACTTTAATAACCATTATATAAGGTTTATATTAGCAAAATTATCATGTGTCCTGCAATGTAATTGAATAATTACCAATTCATCGATACTTTATTCTAGTTAACTAGAATATTGTTCTAACCTAAAGTTGATTCATCTGTAGTTTAGTTCTTAGATTTTAGTTCTAGAATTCACTCCAAATCTTCCATAACTATAGTTTTTGTCACAATCGTTGTTGTATTTAAAATAATCTTTGTACAATATAAATAAGTATTATATTTCCGTGTTTTATTTTTTCTCAAAGTGTCACCTTTCAGTTTTCTGTACCAATTATAAATAGCAGTTGAGATTTCTCAAATTGATGTTAAGGCTAGCACAGCGGCTGAGCGAATGGCTACTAAGCTGCATGACGCGATTTCGGTTCCCGCACGAATCAAATATTGAATGTAGTAAAAGTAGGAAGTTGTTCCGGGTTTAACTGTTCGTGTATGTCAGTTTATATGTTTTGATTGTATAATATATATTTTTGAATGCACCCACGGTACAAGGTACATTGCTAGTCTGGGGCAATGATTTTTATAACATGCAATAAAAGTGACAATGTGCAGTGACTTGATATTAAATAAAAAAAAAAGTAATGTGAAGAAAAATATTGGTGCATAAAATCAATCAAGATAATGCCACTAAAGTGTCAAGCGATATTTTCGAACAACTCAACGTTTGACAATATAAATCATCGTAATCGTTCAATCTATAGCCACCTTTATATTATACAGAATACAGAAATGGTAAAAAGCCAAACAAATGCGCAACAACATTTACTTGTATTCAGTGAAAATATTTTCTACAAAAATCCGAACACATTTTCAACCCTATCGGAAAACCCCGATTTTATCAGCACCAATATTCACTTTTACACAATTTACTTAAAAAGGTTACCGTAACACATGAAACGTAAGATTGACTTTCACACTCGATCGAGCGCGCGCCGTGTGTAAAGTAACAATGGGTACATATCAGCGATTCAAACTTCACCCAACACACCAACTTGTTTACTTTCTTTCGACCGCAGTTGGAAGCAAACGAACTGAAAATTGTGTGCAGAAATAAAAATATATTGACGCTGCAATCGATCTCCCACACAAACCATTAAACTTTAAGCGTACGATAGAAAATATCGGAAATAGGAAGCGGGACAAAGCAAAATATTCCTTTGAAAACTATTCTTCGTTGAGACTTCATTTGCAAAGCTTTTTGAACTTTCGGCTCGTTCCGTTTGATGAGTTTGCATTGTTTGCATACATATTTATTTACACTTGCGCCCCTGGCACGCGTGGGGCTCTTGGAGACATCAAGAACGTTCTTTTTTATTTACGTGTCAAAAAATACAAACTAGGTACCTACATCTTACGGAATGCCAGTTTTACTAACTAAATGCCGTTCAACTTCAAGCCTCAATATCGAGAAAACCAATTCTTATAACTTAAAACGTTCAAAATCTAGCCTTGTGGCTTGTGTCTCATGTCAGCGATAACGTCAAAAACGTGTCAAAAATATAGGCAAATTAAATAACATAACATAACATCACGCCTGTAATCCCCGAAGGGTTAAGCAGAGGTGTACCGATTAGTACACCCACATTTCGCCAGTTGTGTTTTGTTGCAAATTACATAAAGGTATTTTTGTCAAATTGAGACTGAGGTTAAAATTGTTAAACTTACGTGAATTATCCCTCTCGAGCCAGGGGACTTAGTGTTATCTATACATAGAATAAAATAATAAATGAATAAGCGCTTGATATCAATTCTGATTTGCACTATTACAAGCACAACACTCATTTAAATTAAACTCCATCAGACATGTTAATTAGCAACATCAGTTGAAAATTTTACAAGCACCCATCACCATTTTAATCAATATAAAACATCGTCATAATTGTCTCAATTTAATGACTTTCAGTTAAATAATGTACAGCCTGAGGTTTAATTGGCATATTGTACAAAAACGTTGGGGCTGTGTCGCTGAAAATCACCCTGTAAATCATGCCACAAAATTATGAGGGCATGAAATTTATTACGTTAGAGCCCGCTTGCAAATTTTCATCATACAATAATTCTATATACACAAATACGAATTTATTCAAATCTTTTATATGTTTCGGTTTTTTTTTTTTGTTCAAAATATTATGAATTTGGCGGAAGGGTGCGAATAAAAATTGCTGGCACACAATTTGGCAACGTTCTTCCTTGGTAAATCTTTTTTTTGGTATAATTTATATGAATTGAATGAAAATCTATGATTTCTTTCCCGTCTCATTGTGAACTTTGACTTGGCACTGCAATATAATACAACTAGCTTATACACGTGGCTTTGCTGCGTAGATTTAACGACTAAACGAAAATCTTTAACTATCCCACGGGAAAATAAAAACAGGATATGCGTTAAGCTAACATCGTCATGTGTGCTTTTCAGGAAATTGCCTTCAATCATTTAAGTGTGAAAGAATAACAAACAAACACCCATCTCTTTATTTATCTTTCAAAATACACTCCCGAAACGGGAGTCCAATAATAACGCGGACGAAGACGAGAGCAAAAATGTTCTTGTATACAGAATTACACGTAAAAAACGATGCATAAAAACTATATTTTATGTAGGTATAAAGTATTACAAATTAATAACACAGACAGAAAACAAATCGCAAACAGACAAACGGCCGGTACACAGCTTTTCTTTTTTTCTCATAATTAACTGCAAAATCATGTTCAACAAAACGAACTACAGCAAAAATAAAAAAGGTACTCCTCCACCATTTCCAATTGGCTTAGCAGTTCATAACTTCAATTAAAAGTAAGATACAAATTACGTTTTTACTGTGCACCCTGGAGGCGCAGGCGTTTGACAACTCATTACGGCAGACAGCGCTGGAATGCGCTTCATTATTTCTTGGCTCGCAAACGAAGACTCGCTTTTCACAGCTGCGGAATTATTTATTTGACTACTCTTTTGATGTTGGTTTGTTTAACGTAATATTTTGAAGTAACATGTGAATGTTTTAAAGTATTCTACCTATAAACTTCAGAGGGGGGAATTCTGCTAAGTATTAGAAAAGGCGTAATCTAATCTCAGACTCAATCAGTCGATAATGCCGATTTACATACTTTTTTTTTAAATTAATTGTCGCGGTTTTTAATTAATGGAATTGTAGATTTTGCAACAGTAATTGGTTTGAAACATTTCGGAAATTGACCTCTTTTTGACTATACTGTATATCAAATTGGGTGTAATTACATGCAAATGAGAAATTTCAGGTTTACGTCTGAAGATGGCGGTAATAACTTATCATCAGGTTTATTATTAACGCGACTGATGCCGTGATAAACGCGACCACTTACCTACTGAGACCAAGTACTTAAAAAAAAAAATAAGATTTCCTACTTAAACTATCGATTCGACAATATAATTAAAATACTTTGCCACTATAATTATAAGAAAACTATGAAGAGAATTCATAAATACACATTCATATGCAGGCTGATTTTTTTTATATAGTTCAATAGGTCTTTTAGGAGGTGAAAGTACTCACGAATTCAAGACGAAGTATCTTTCCCGAATCCGACCCTGTAATACGAAAGAAAAAAAATATTTTTTTCGTTCTACTAATCTGTTAAACACTAGCATCTGCCTACGACTTTAACTGCATGATATTTTTCACTCGTTAAGTTACGTTTCTGGTTACTACTTCGCTCTCGTAGGTTGTAGCGTGATGTTATATTAGTCCTCATGAATCTGGCACATCATCACCATCATCATCATATCAGCCTATCGCCGTCCACTGCTGAACGTAGGCCTCCCCCAAAGAGCGCCAACCATTCCGGTCTTGGGCAGCCCGCTTCCATCCGCTGCCCGCCACCTTCTTTAAATCGTCGGTCCACCGTTGAATCTAGCTATCATATCCAAAAACTTTTTCCTATCCTACTGGTTCCAGAGCGATTAGCGTCTTTAAACAAACAAACAAAAAACCTCTTTAGCTTTATTATCAGTATAGATGTAATCACTTACCTAACCGTTATAACAAAGCTTTGCTCTCCTATCCAATATTATTACAAGCTGTCAGTATCCAGATAAAGCACATGTATCAACGTTTATCTCTGTAAGGCCACATAGGCGGGCAAAGTAATTTATCATCTAGAAAAAAGAAATCTAATTTGGCATAGTTTCCTTTAGCTAAATGTTTAGTTAGTTACAGTGTATACCTTAATCTTCATCGTCCAATTGGTAGGTGTAGGTATCTATACAATTTATTAGAATTATTATTGTTTGTGATATTGCTGTTGGTGTAGAAGGTTGGATGGAGGGGGTGTAACGCTTTTTCCTTACGTGACGATTATGCCCAATTAACTCTTAGAACAAATAGGTAGCGTGAAAGAAAGAAAAAAAGAAAGAAAGAAAAAACTTGTCTTGACTGCCTCGTCGCGACTACTGAAGATGAGGTATTGGGTCGACTCCCAGGCCTGGATTCTGGATTAGTGCCCAGTTAATAGCAATAGGATAGCGCCCCCCATTACATCGGACTTAAACATGACTGGCGAAATGTGGGTGTACTAATGGGTACATGTCTGCCTAACCGTTAAGAAATTACAGGCGTTATGTTCCAAAGAAAGAAAAAAAAAATTGAGTCATAAGTTAAAAGTAATTTATTTCATAACAATGTACATTGTGTTGAAAATATAAAAAAAATCAATTAAATCAACATACAAGTGACGTAATTTCTGTGACGTCACATAGCCTTAAACCAGCAGAATATCGTGACGCTTTCGCCGCATTCATCTCGTAGTACAAACAGTATTGAACCCAGATGAAGTAGTATGTGTAATGTAAAAACGAAGACAATTTACTTTTCTCCATGACCTATCCGATCGAATCAAGAAACTCGAACTATTACAAATCTCCACTTTCAAATTGGCGCTCAACAAACAAGAAGCACATTTCAGTTTGAATATGAAATGGGAGTCCTTGTCAACACGAGAAACATTCATGTAACAGACAAATTGCTTTCAGTGTTCGAGTTTGTACAACGTTATGATAACTCGCACAATGTACGGTTCCGTATCACGTATGTAATGCTAAAGTTTGAAACGCCTATTCCGCTTTAGAGGTGTGGTAACGAAATTGAAACAATGTTTGCTGCAAGATATATGGGGGTGGTTACTTTTTTATGTTTTTTAAGGGGTGAAAATGAAAGAAAAACAAGAATATAGATCGGTGGTTATAAGTTCCTTGTTTGTGCAGGATATGGGGTCAATATTTGTGGCAGGGTACTGTAAAATTTACTTGGTATTTTCATTTTGGACTGCCTCGTTGGTCTAGTGGTCGCAAGCGCGACTGCTGTGCATGAGGTCTTGGGTTCGATTCCCAGGTCGGGCAAAGTGTTATTGGGTTTTTCCATCAGAAATTTCTCAGTAGCAGCCTCGGAGTCTGGATTTGTGCCCGGTTGATGACAATAAGCTCGCCCCCTGTTACATGAGACTAAAAACATGACTGGCGAAATGTGGGTGTACTAATGGGTACAGCTCTGCCTAACCCTTCGGGGATAACAGGCGTGATGTTATGTTATGTTATGTGTATTTTAATTTTTTGGCTCTTTCTTCACTAGTAGTCGTTACGACGCGTAAAGGCTAACACGCACGGGTAACTATCATCACTATGACATTAAGTTTTTGTCATTGTCACGTCACGTTTTCAACGCGGAGTGCGATCAAAAAAGGTGACAGTGACAAAACTTTTTTTTTTTAATTGAAGCCTCATGTGCCGATATGGATTTCGAAGAGACGTTCGTTGTCTGAGAACTTATTTCACACTCAAGTTACTCCATGCAATTGAAAATATTATTTTACTTATTCTTCCCATGCTTTAATTTACTTTAATATTTGAATACTCTGAACTTGATAAGAGTGACGAAACAGTCACGGTGACAAAAGTCTATGAAAATGTATGTAACACTGATAGTGTGAATGTTCTTTACATTTTCATTTGTTTTATCTATAAAACTTAGAATTATTTCATCATTGTAATTCAAAATGTTAAGGCATATTTTTTTGTGTCCTATTTAGTGTCTCTAGTTTATTTCTGATCATTAAACTTAAACTATTGTAAAGACGTATCTGTAAACATTAATATGATGTACAAAATGTACATGATTTTTTTGTTAGGGCACAACTCTATACAAATTCCGGAATGACTTTTCTTACGTAGTCTCTGAAGGATGAAGAATCTGAAGTAACATCTTCAAAATCAGTAACCCGATTTCTGTGAAACTGTAGTCCTTATTACCCTATTGTAGTCTGTTTTTGTTCTGCTTACAATAATAAGTTTACCTACTCCCCAAACCCAAGAAGCTTCTTGTATAATCTAATAATAGTTACCTTCAAAATCCACAGGGGATTGTTATTGCATTCAGTTTACGCAAGCAACGTATGTAACCTTCAATTGTTTGCTTAGGTATCTTGATTTAAACCCTTATTTACCTTAAGAAATAGGCAAAGGTCTTACGTGTTTCAAGTAGAATATTAGTTTGGTAATACAAATGATAACATACGAAGATTGTTTATATAATCGCAAAGTACATTAAAAGTACAGGCAATCAAAATTCATACACGATCGGATTTGTGGGAGGATCAATTAGCACCCTCAATTTAAGCTCCCAGCTATACGATCGCTTTTCCCTCTCTTGCAGTTACTCCATCGCTCGGATTTGATTTGGCCGGCGAATGAAATTTATAAGGTGCCATGAATGTTCTCCTATTAGCCTCTATTTTGTTGTGGATCAATGGAAATATTATCTAGAAAACAAAAGTCGTACCTATTTCATTTTATTTCTTTTTAAATTTAAAATGTTATTATTTATAACTACATTACGTATACATATATAATTGCTTCAACATATTTAAGTAAAATATCATAAATGGTCGGAATATTTATAAATAAAATTGTAATAGGCACGAGTAACAATAGCATGACAAAAGTACGTATTTTCTATTTCGTCAACAATTACTTTGAAGTATAATGATAAACGTCAAGGTAATAAAACTTTAAAAACCATTAACAGCTTTCTTTCAATTTTCTACATAAAATCTTTTCCTGTGAAGCGTTAAATAGTTTTCGCAAAGCGCCTTCACATAATTAATTGGCTTCTTCTCAGTTTCATAATCTCGGGAGACACGATTGATCGTCCCCCTGACTCAGGGTTAATTTAATTATTGAATCCAGAACGCCGACTGCCCGATTTTGATGTCAACCTTCGGTTTATTAAAATGTGCACAATAATAGCACAATCTAAATTGATAATGAACTAAATATAGATCTGTGATGAAAGATAGAGTGATATTTTAGGTATAATTTGATTCAAGAAGATCTTCAACATTTACTCAATTCAACTGTAACCAAGAACTAAAACTATTGTCGACAAAGCTCTGAAATTATAAGTAACAATAGCAGTGCTATTCGGTAAAAATAACCATCAGTAAATTTGGATGCAGCGAGCTGAAGACTTGTCAATCCCTTGCCAAGGTAAGATGACAAATCACCTCAACCTCGCTACCTAAATTCACTAAAAGAGATTTTACAGAATAAGTACATTGATCAATAAAAGCGAACTATCACAATAGACCTTTATTATAGCCCAACAAAGACAGTCGTATCACATCCCTACAATGAGTTTTTTTTGTATTACAACAAATTTATTTTTCCTTTATTCATTCACCATAAACGACGGTTTGCAAATATTTGATCAGTAAAGGAAATTAATGTCAAAAGGGAACTGTTTTAAAACCACTTTATAATATCCTCAGGACAGTGTTTAATCAGGCTTTACAAAAAATAAATTTTTGCTAAAAGCGTCTTGGTTGTAATGTTACCTCCAAGGCCCTTAAGTGGCAACAACATTTTATGTTTCAGTCCCCGTTAAGGAAAACTGTATGCTAATAATATTTTATTGATCTTTTACTCCATACACTGTAGCATGATAATGTAATTTTGAAATAACGTCATGCAAATATCGACCTTGTTTTAAGCTTAGTGCTGTCAAATCGAGCCGATTTCACCATCTCACATCAAAATAATTTAATATGACACATGTATCACATTACAATCTAACAATTACTATTTCATGTACATCCATAATTCATGCTTAGAACTATTGATTTAAAATCAACGTCAAACAAAAACATTAAAGTTACATACCTACTGTTTTTACTATTACATTAAGCTGTAGCTTTGCTTTCTTAATACCCAAAAAATTACATCTACCTAGTTCAAAAATAGAGAGATTTTTTTCATCGTCTGGTGTATTAACCGTATAGTTCGGAAGCGCCCCCAATTGGACCCGAACACAGAAACCTCCGCCGGCTCGGTAGTGGGTCCAATTGGACCCCGGAGTTCACGCATGCGTCATCCTGACCAATAAGTGTAAATACTAATTATGGTACCCATCTAATCTCATGTGTGAGCATTAAGTAAAAGAGTTTGATAAAATGTTTAAATGTTAGCGCCACCCAATCTTTTAGATTTAGCACGCGAGTATATAAAATTACCGTTTTAAAATCCAAGTGTGAAAATGCAATCAGCGCCATTTTGAAGACAATAGTAGTCGAGGCTAAAAAACATAAAAATTGTGGATTTTAGACATCCAAGCTCCACTACAGGAGCAGTAAATAACTCATAATTGATTTAATTGTCGATTTCATCCATAGTTTAACATAAATTAGTAGTGGTAATAAAGTTTTTGATATTCAAAGTCGAAACTTCGCGCCAATCCGTGCGTGTTTACATTTTTGTTTGTCACAAATATCACTATAACACATTTAGATATTATTAAAAACATGACAAATGTCATTCAAAATATAATAAACAACAAGAAAATGCCCAATTCTTAGTGTAAATTACAAACACGGGTCTAAAAACACGGAATATTCATTACCACTACTCATTTTGTGATCTTAGAAATTGTCGACCAGTTTTTTTTTTAATGCATTGATGTGCGATTGTGATTATGTCAATCGATTATTTTTTTTATTTCAATCGAATCGAGTAATTAAAATTACTCATATCAGATATCGACGCGGAAAAAATAATATAAATGGAATTTAAGTTTAAATTACAATAAACATTAACTATTTATGCTATCCAGCTCAATTTTTAATTATTATTCATAGTTTTCTTCAAGACAAGACTCAACAGAAAAAAATATGTATCAACGATAGGTATAGCTCACTGGACAAGACCAATGAACTATACCTATCATAGATACCTATTTTTTTTTTTTAATTTTATATTATATTTAATTAAGAATTTTAATTTTGGTGCATTATCTACTTTTTAAAATTTGATGCAGCGTGCACAGTATACATTTATCTCAGATTGGTGTATATCGCCTTTTTCACACATTTAATAGAACGTCTAATTATTTGCAGCAATATTAATAATTAACTTATCTAATTAGTTTGACTGGGGCTGTAACATTGGATTAGGGTTGCGTATGTTCAAATGAAAATGGAAACCTTATAGGATCATGCGTGTGTTCGTCTGTCCGTCCGTTTGTCACAATCAAAATCCAAGATGGCGGCCGCAAAATTTTACAACATATGCATTATGGGTGTCATGTCCATAGTTTTCGGGGGTGGTGATGCCGAAATTGAGGTCGAAGTGAAAATCCAAGATGGCGGCCGCTAAATTTAACGACATATGCGTCATGGGTGTCATGTTCATGGTTTTCGGGTGTGCTAATGCCGAAAATGAGGTAATTTTACAAAATATGCGTCATGGGTTCGTGACCACGAAATAAACCCAAAACCAAGGAACCAACACGCATATTTTGTAAAATTTCACGACCGCCATCTTGGATTTTAACTTCGACCTCATTATTTCAAGTCTACGCAAAACAAAATAATTCAGTTAATATTTTAGCTGATTTATGCATAATTATGTATTTAATGAATTATAAACATCCTCCTTTTTGAAGTCGGTTAAAATATCTACTTAAGTAAATCTTATACCTTATTAAAAATAAGTTACGCTCCTGATTAAGCTTTGCATTTATTTATCCATTTAATATAAAATATAAATCCTGAGAAATATTATCAAAAGGTTTTTTTTTTCATTCGGACTCCTTTGGCCAACCTCAATTTTATTCCAAGTATCGATTAGGGTGAACGCAACTTTTGAATCGAATTATGAAACATGGGTAAACGGTCAGCACTAAGAAGTGCCACAATTTTGTGTAAATTTTGTCAAAATTTGATTGTATTTTTAAAGCACTTATGTATGGATAATGCCAATAATAACAATGGAGATGGAATGATTATGTCTTTATTTCGTCTGAATGCATCTTTTTAGCAAGCGAGAAGGTTCTTTATGTACTTAATTTTAGCTAATCTGAGTGGTCTGCCTTTGGATAGGGTGTAGAAATACTTATATTATACCAATTTTGCAGTGATCTGAAGTAGTTTTACCGACCTCAAGTTATAATTAAACATATTTGCCACACATTTATTCTATAAAAATAGCTGCAAACGTTAATTTTTCTTAAAAAATTGAATCTTGAAAGTTGATGTAAATTCCAGTATTTTATGACGTGATCCACAACACCCTGCCGAGTCAAGGGATGTGTCAAATGTCACAATCTTGTCGAGCAGAGTGGTTAAGAAAGAAATAAGGTTAATTATTGTATAAAAATTTGATAATAAACAGAAACTCATTTTCTACAATTTAAAAGAAATAAGTAATTATTAAACATAACAATCATCATTCAACAACCTAAAAGCAACCAAAACAACAAACAAGCAAAAGCACAGTCAGCAGAGTTCATTGTGGATTCTGGTAGAAAATTTTGAAAACAAAAGACAGTCTGCCAAAAAGCAAGTAAGCTCAATTTTTCGCCTCAGACATCCAGACGAAATAGGAGTTCACAACAATCGGGGCCGGTTTAATTCCATCTAAGACGCTGTTATAACCGTTGTGGGTACGTAATAAGAACAAACTGTTACCTATAAAGTGGTGGAAGTACGCAGAATTAATTCTGGTGGAATTAATTCTAGGCGAATGAGTAGGCAACGTCAAGCCGCTATGCCATCTGCAGGTGGCGGCGTTAAATGGACGCCATAATTTTGTATAACTGACGTTGAGCCAAATTACTTGATTTAACAAGCAGACAATGCGATATAGTGTCCAGGGTAGAAAATGGCTGGTCGATGGAATCTCTGCCGAGAAATAACCGTTTTCAAGATCGTATAGTCAATTTTCTTTTCATAATTACAGAATTAGTCTTATCCCTGCCTGTTTTTTAACACTTAACAGTAATAAATAAAAAGAAAAGTGTTTTTTTTTTTTTTATTAATTAGCATTTTTTACTTTCCAGTGTCTGAACGCGTAATGTTTGAAACTGAATTCTACTAATCGCTAAGTATAATTTCATGTCAGTGACAATTACTGTCAAAATATGTAGGTAGGTAAATAATAATTAGAGGCAATTTTGACTAACTGATACTGAGAAAACTTTGCACTGATTTGCTGAATTTGTAAGTAAGTACAAATATTTTATTTCATTTTTCTTGTAGAACTTATACTATGTTGTGTGTATGACAAAACTTTAAAGGTATATCTAGATAGATATACCTACATATATACATACCATACCATAAATGTAATGTGTCACGCGTACATGTTAATATATTAACATAAAGTGTAAAGCAATTGAAGCACAGGGGAACGCTTGCAATTGCGCTTAATTGCAGTTCAACAAAACATATTTTTCCTTAACGACGTGATAACTACTGTTTTTCAACAGTATTTTTTTGTAATTTGCTCAACAAACGGTTGTGTTTTTTTTTTTAACCAGACGGAAACAAAACCTTTATATTTTATTGCTTTTTTTAACCCCCGACGCAAAAACAACGGGGTGTTGTGAGTTTGACACGTCTGTGTGTGTGTCTGTCTGTGGCATCGTAGCTCCCGAACGGATGAACCGATTTTGATGTTGGTTTTTTGTTTAAATGGGGAATTAGTCGGGAGTGTTCCTAGCAATGTTTGATGAAAATTAGCATTGTGCATTAAATGAATAAAATCGGTCCAAGATGGCTGCCGTCGGGCGATTTTTTTTTTATCTAGTTAGGCACGACAAGCAAGAGCCTTGTTGCTCCTCGTCATAAGTTTAAAAAATATAATTAGTTATTTTAATTTTGTAATTTAGCAACACGCAAAGCTTTTGAATGGGCATTCCAGTTAAGTAGGCCATTCATTCTCTATCTACTTTCAAGATAATCTATACGTTTCAGTAATTTATTTCTGATGAAATGAAAAACGTTTTAGTGACAACCTCATCTAAATTCTTAAGGTAAGTCACTTCTCGTGACAAGAATACAAAGTGTATAAGAATACAATTTAAAAATATGTCACCTTTTTTCTATAGATGATTTATGAGCCTTGAATTTTGATTGAGTAGGCTTTCTACCTATTCAAATTTTAGTCCGGAACATGAAAAAATATGCAAGTTAATCATTACCGTGGTTCTGGCATATATATTTCTTTTTTTTTTAATTTAAACAATACGTAATATAAATAATACACTTCAAAAATGCCTGATATTTTTGAAATATTTTGTTTTAATTATTATTTAGTTGTTGATAGCTGATAGGCGTTATATTATGCGATCACTCGGACTATTTTCTACAAAGAGATGTACCTATGGAGATGCTATTTAATTCTAAATGTATGAAGAAAATACCTGTCAGACTATCAGAACGTGACAGTCATGTCAGCCATTTTATGTACTAGTTTATTTATTCAAATAAGATTATATTCGTATAAAATACGCCAAAACACGTACTAATCGGCCATTTTGTGTTCATATTGGCAGCTTCATTTCATAGTTAGGGCCCCTCCATATACAAGTCAATGGTAACTGTAACATTAAACTACTAGGAACAAAGCGAACGAACTCAACGCGTAGGACTACTTTATGACGTCATACGTCACCAGTTAATGCCATTTTGGAGCTAACCTTAGTGATAAATTAAGCGTAGGCGGTTCATTCTAGGTATATTATTGTTTAGTAGAAAGGTACCATTAACGGTAAATGAGTGTAGGCTTCTAAGTAATGGAGTCATAAGACCTTACAAATAGTGATCAGCTTAATGGTTAAAATGTCAAACCTATTAGAGGCGATGAAAGTTTTCAAGAATTTTTGGACAATGAATTGTCTGAAAATGCTTTCTTATTAAGATTATTTTTGTTTTAAAACGATGCCTCATACTTACTAGGAATTTATTCTGGATTGTGGGTGCATTTTCAAGGTACATGCAAGGTGTATGAAACTTTGAGAATTACTGTAGAGTTGAGTTATGTTATTTTTTTTACAGTACCTAGCTAAAGTAACCCAAATTACTCGTACCTTTATTGGTACGTGCAGTTCTTGTAACCGGCGTGCTTGTATGACGAGATGTATGAACGTAGATGAGGCGTAAGGAGTATGTAAGGATCGTAGCAGGTATCGTTTTGTGGTTTCTGCCTACCCCCATGGGAAAATAGCGTGAGTTTTTGTATGTAGTAACAAAAATATATTGATACTTGGACTTAAGTTGTGCAACCTAAAACTTTAATAATGTTTGCATGCCATTTTTATGGCGAAATGTGTTTGAACTTTTATTTATATTTTCCATCTTTGTACATACCACATTTAACGCAAATAAATAATTTTGACTTTGACTTTTTGGCCAGAAATCGCCAATGCGTAGTAAGTTAGATAAATCAACGCTCGCTTTTTCGAACTCTGCCCTATCGTAAGGTAAACGAAACCAAATATTATTCGGCATATCATATATTCATGACAGCCTCTTATCAACGAGCTCGTAACAATAATTAGTGCTACATTATGTAAACAATCTTGTTCACTAATTCATAGGTACTTAATGCCGAGAGCGTATTAACTAATTTGTATATCAATTATCATAATTGGCGCACGTACTTCAACTAGTACTAAGTTTTGTTCTAGAGCAAGTTGATGTCTTGTCATTTGCATGAATAAGGAAGGTGATTAGGACTTGAATTTCAAATCAATGGGCTGATTACGCGATGAGATGCGGAAGATGGAAGATTGGGTGTGTGGTGTTTGGGAGAGATTTTCTCCATGGAAATGGGGTCATATCAAAGTGCACATACAAATTATTTCTCTAAACTTTACAACAATGGCACCTTATTGTAGTTTTCTGTATGAACAGTCAACTCAAGTTTTCTGAGAAACCGATTTCTATCGGTTAGGCTAGGTATCTCTTTGTTGGTATCCGATTGAGAAGAAACTTTGCATATAAGTACCTCTGGTTTTGATGACATTACAACGTCCAATACTCAATATTGTGATAATTTAAATCTAAAGTCTGTTTTTAACAAAACATTTTTTTATTAGTTTATTATGTTGTTATTGTTACACGTAAGATCCAAACTTCGTTTTGTTGTCTGAAATCTTTGCATATACTTCTCATTTTTTACAAGTACCCTCGCTATTATTGTCATCAAAGGATTTTAAAATACCCTTTAAGTATCTTTATTCTCATAGTCATACTCATAAAATAATGTTTTATTTAGTAGCCTAAAATAGTGTGGAAGTGTGTGTGTGTTTGTGAACAAGGAATACTGAACTACCGTGATATAGTTTCCACTAGTACGAAGGTCAGTGCGAATTAAGCTTAAACAACCGCATACCGTACACAAGTATTTGTAATAATATTTTTTGTATTCATAGACTATTTTTTGTATTCATCTCAGGATTGTTGAGATTTGTGAATAAGGTTTGGCCATCTATACTATTAATAAACTTTACTTTACTTTACTTTTGTTGACTGTACATTAAGGAGACTGAACCGAAAGCGTGCTCCATAATCCGGTCGATGTTTGGTTTTGGATATTTTGATAAATTCCCAATGGTAAAACCCGAACCCCTTTCCCGGTTGATGGCAATAGGCTCGCCCCTATTACATGGCACTAAAAACATAACTGGCGAAATGTGGGTGTACTAATGGGTACACCTTTGCCTAACCCTTCGGGGATTACAGGCGTGATGTTATGTTATGTAAAACCCGATTACACTTTTTGCCCGGCCTGGGAATTAAACCGAGGTCCATGAGACCAACAGGGCAATTTCTACTATATTACCTTTTTTGAGGTGGTAAAAATCATCAAATGAGTCCTTCCGCCCTGGGTGGGGCTGAAGGGACTGTCAGACTTTTACTGACTAAAAAACCACCCTGTTCCTTCCGTTGCCCTTTACGTTCCGGGGCCACGGTATCCTGTTAAGACGTCCCGCAACTACTATATTATTATTAACTTATTTCATCCTTTCATCATCAATAAACAGACATGACTTATTATAATAGGATTAAGCCATGATGTGATGTCTCTAAATCGAATGCCAAGCGTTCACTTCGATAATTGAATTTGATTAAGTACGTGTACTTGATCTGTTTACACAGAATAACCACTATTGTCTACACTGCTATGGTCGTCAATTGATATCGTGGCTACGGATTGAGTTTAGTGACGTGTAAAAAGGCTTATTTAGATCACAATGACATCATTTTTAATCTCCGCAAAACGACGGGGTGTTATAAGTTAGACGTGTCAGTGTGTGTGTCTATCTGAGGCATCGTAGCTCCTGAACTGATGAACCGATTTTGATTTGGTTTATTTTTAAATATTCAAAGCTGACCAAACCGTAATCTACTATTTAGATCTTACTGGCGCAAAATCGCTTAGTCTAGTTACGCTATAAAGTACACCAACTACCCGTAACGATTGTCAGAGATTTACGAGACCGTTTACGTGCTTTCAGAAGCACGGGTGTGTCTTACCACCGACTTCCAAATTCCGGGCTGCTATTAAAAAAAAAAATCTTCCAATAACACTTGGCATTCGACCTCTGAATTACTAACACTACTGCTTACTTACTTACTAACACTCAGAAGTCGTGCTTGCGACTACAAGGCTAACGAAGCAGGTCTCATTGTAAACTTTTGACTGATTGTAAACATTGTGAAATTCATCATCATCATTATATCAGCCTATAGCCGTCCACTGCTGAACGTAGGCCTCCCTCAAAGAGCGCCAACAATCCCGGTCTTGGACAGCCTGCATCCATGCGCTTTCCGCCGCCTTCTATAAATCGTCGGTCCACCATACAGCAGGATGTCCCACACTGCGTTTGCCCAAACGTGGTCTCCACTCTAACACGTGTCTGCTCCACCGACCGCCTGATTCCGTTTTTGTAAAATTACTAAAAGAAGAATATTTTCGATGATATTACAGATGTGTATAATAGAGATTGAAAACTTGAAAAACATTTTTTGCTTAGCTTAATTGACATTGATAAAATAGTCTTTGTTGTTCTCCCCAACCATCTTTTCTTTTTGTCAAACGAATAAATTCTTTCAGCTATTTCAGGACATTTACAGTTCACACATAGGTGCGCAATAATAGACCCACGTTCTCCTGTTAAATCACAGATACCAGGTTTGCATTACATGTGTCCCATTTCGTGACAGTTACTGCAAATTAAACTACATTTGTAGCATACAATTAGATATCGCATGGCTGATAATTTGCAGAATGGAGTCCTTCTCTTTGAAACACAGTGTTCTGAAACATAACATAACTTTTTATAATATAATCTTCTTATTGTATACTAGATTGTGCCCGAGACTTCGCACATGTGGTATGTTTCACCTGTGTATCATTAATAGTTTTACAGAATTTAAATTATTCAAGATCTTTTTCATCAGACATTCCAAGTAGGCCGCTAAAACTGTAACCCAGCTAATTGAGGGATTATAGATCCTAAAGATACTCAGTGCGAGTACATCGCTCCTAACCAGACGATGACCCATTTTACATTGCCCAAAGCGTCCCTACACCTGCACCTTAGAAGACATTAAAAACGCTACTGATGCCGCTATAAAAATGGCCATCTACTGAGCTCCTGCCAGGGTTACGAAATTTGTTCGAAAGAGTCACTGCAGTCCTTGGATGCAAAGGGAATTAGAAGGAACACGGATGGGTTTGAGTCAGCAAGAGTCTGACACACCCTTCCGCTCCACCCAGAGCGGATGAAGTCATTTGATGATTTAATCTACTGGACTCAAATATTCTAACGTTCGTCTAAGAAGAAAAAATATATACATATAAAAAATAAGCGATCCGATAAATAGAAGAACGACCATTCACAACCTACATATATCGTCAAACTATTGAACATCTCCAAGGGTAATGAAACAGAATAACAAAGTGCCTTTCAAATATATTATATGTCAAGTGAAAATGTCTCTTAAATAGAAATAGATTGTTCCAATGTCTAAACACTAAAGATTTCTAGAAAACTAACGTCCCATTTACACAGACAGATATACAGTTTCTCGCTACATATTATTCTTGGTTGATTTTTATTTGTTTTTACATGCTCGATACAGAAAAAAATCCTAACGAGGTTCAACGATTCATAAAATAGAAAAACATTATACATATTATATGCTATGATCTTTTTCCGTTGTTTTTTTATGGAAGGCTTTCTGTAGCATTGCGCTACAGAAACCCTAAATACATTACACGTATATCTATATATCACCTAAGACTAGGATGATAATAAGTGCATTAATCGCCTAACAAAGAATAGTCTAGCATTTTTCTTAATTAAGCGAGAAACATTATCCGTGTAAACATGCCTTATTTTGCTCTCAGTCCACTTATAGAATTAGTTAGAGTATTTAATCAAACGATAGGTATTTCCAATTCAAATGGTTTGCATATTTTATCAACTAAGTGGATTTATTGATTAACATTGAATCTGAATCGCATTTGAGTACTTGATCTGATACTGAAACCGCTGCCAATATTCAATGTTAATAATATTATTTGCGTGAAGCAAATAATCATATAGTTTAATTTAAATGAATCGATCAAAATTAACTATAAAATTAACGTGTGTAAAAGTATTTAAAATACAATCTACTTACAAAAATAAATATGTATCTACATAGTTATTGCAATTTTAACATGTTAAATATTGTTTTAATTATTTATGGCAGTCTTTATAATGTAAATTAAAATTAATTTGTTAAATATGGCCGTAGCAGTAAGATTTTCGAACCAAATAAATAAATATCATGGAGAAATAATATTGTCATGCTTAAATAAATACAGAACAAAGACATTATTTATTCGTAGGTAAAAGGTACTGCCCCACATTTGCGCCAAACAGGTCTAGTTCAGCAAACATGTCTGACCACTTGTGCCTGACGCTGGTATTTAACTGGACCTTTGAGTGTGCCGTAGTGGACAGTTGGCCGGATGGACTCTTGCTTTACGTCATACAATTTTGAGTATGTAGGTACCACTAACTAGCATAAAAGGTTATAGGCTTTTTCTTTTTTTGGGTGGTAAAAATCATCAAATGAGTTATTCCGCCCTGGGTGGGGCGGAAGGGACTGCCGAATTTTTACTGACTAAAAAAACCACCCTGTTCCTCATATTGCCCTTTGCGTTCCGGGGCCACAGTATCCTATTAAGACATCCCGCGACGTCAGGACCAGGTTATAGGCCTTAGATGAAATTTAAACTTTGATATTTTTTTTTTTATATTTTTATCATTAGATACTTAGCCATCTTTTTGAGTGACGTTTACTGGGCTCATTAACGAGAACCTACCTAAAAATAAATACATTTCCAGACCACATTTACCAATACTCTATAATTATTGATTTTCTCATTAAAAAAAATACAGTTTTATGAATACTTACAAAATACACGTGTACAAAACATGCCCTTCGTGTAACAATGTCCCTAAACCGCGGTTGTTGAACCTCAAAAATACAACTTTCTATGTTTTACGATTCATAAACCCCATACACAATGCCCTAGAATAAAATTAACCGTGTCAAATAATTCACCAGCTTTTTGTAACGTTATAACGTTACGTTTCTAAATCAACTTACGTTATCTGCAGCAGCGATCTTCATGTTATTCCGCATTGTAATATTTCGGGCTAATGTTTAAATGAATTCCAACAAAATGCTGGTACACAATTCCGTTGGTTATAACAACGGTTGTGGGTGAATACAAACATTGTTACAGTTCCGATAAGAATACTCGTATTGTTTATATTTTGATAGTAAATATTGTAATGTTTTTGTGGATTTTATGAAATTTTATAGGTACACTATGATATTGTATCATACTGACTTATTTTCATCTACATTGTCTTGTTATAATAAAGATAAATAAAAATCCAACACACACGCACGAACCTTGCAATGATAATCAGGACCAACAACCAACAGGCACATAATATGAGGTTGGATATGAGGTTTTGTTTTGCCAACCATCATCCCTGAAAGCCAGGATCAACAGTGGCTACCATTAGAAAAGCACCAGGGCTATAAAGCTCAACGAGTTCTAACCAATTTTCTTGGATCCCGCAAGGAAATTAATCAGAACAAGAAGTAAGAAAATAAATTATTTTCATGTTTTTATTTTGCAGTTATCTATATTTTCTGTAGGACATATAAAATGCTTTGTTCTGAATGACTGACTGACTGACGGATCAACGCACAGCCTAAACCACCGATCGTAGAGACCTGAAACTTGAAGGATGTGTTCTTTGTATGACGTAGGCATCAGATAAGAAAGGATTTTCCAAAATTCACCCGTCCAAAGTTTGTTTAGAGAAACCAACTTTGAAGCAAGCGAAGTCGCGGGTAAAAGCTAGTTATATTTATGCCACCAAAATACATTTATCATTGAAATCAAAATATCTTTCTCTGCTAAAGCCTCCAAAATTCACGGATAATACACCGACACAATAATCACATTCAGTACAAACCACACACCACCCAAATCGAACATCAATCCAGCTCTCAACCGCAACTACAATTGTTCTAATTCAACCCATATACATAGAACAACAATAATCATTAGTCATAGAGATCTAAACCATGGAGTAAGGACACTGTATAGAAGAGACAATCATGTACGCTCGAACAAGCTAATTGGTTTACAGACAATTCTTTGTCTTGATCCATTAAACCATTAAACCAATTTTGATTTTATCAATTTAATTAAGTCAATAACAAAACACTCAATTAAATGGTTTTATTTTTTTAATTTTATTTTATCAATGACTTCTACACCGATATACTCCGCGCATGCTATGGTGCATTGTTGACTTTTATTTTATTTATTTATTTGATATACACAAATCGTGACATGTAGAATATAATTTACTCCTTTACTTATGCAAAGAGAACACGGCATACATAATAAAGTTAACAACTAACTAGCAAAGTTATAATTATAAAAGGTAGAATATTTGGGCAGAAAATAATAATAAAAAATCCTCTACAGTTTCTTATACCACTTATACGAGAATAGGAGTCCCACTTCTATATTCTCTTATTCTATGTGCAAACCCATGTTACAAGCTTGCACGTGACATTGGCGTATCTCTGACACACGCTCACATACATCAAGCATCAGCCCTTGCGAGGAGGTAAATTTGTCACGTCAACCCCAGATGATTGATAAAGGAAATATGATCGTAGTATGTTTGTTTGCAGTTTGTTGTAAACGGTTAATGCAGTGGGAAGTTTAAGGGGTTTATCTTGAAGATATTTGAATATGACTGTAAAGATTATTTGAGTAGATCTATTTCTCTTCATCATAGATGTAGAATACGGGTAAATTAACCAGTATGAGATACGACGATAGCTGAAATTCATTAAAAAATTAGGTAGTTTGAAACAATAGGGCCATTAGGTCTAGGCTGACATATTTGTACCATATTTTTACAAGGTGGACCGACGACCTGATAAACTGTTGGATGTGGGCATCGTAAGACCGGTCATTGCGGCTATCTTTAGGGAAGGAATATATCTAGCAGTGGATGTCGTTCAGCTGGAATAATGATGATACAACGTAGCAATGCTCCTAGCCTTTTGGGCACTTGTCCTATTAATGAGCTAAGAGCTCCTTTTATCTTACATTAAATTAACTATGTATACGTAACCACGTGGTAGGTAGGTACTTAACATTTTTGTCGGTAAACACATTCTCCTTGAACCCACTTTTGGCACCGTATCATCCATTGACCTGCGAAGTTTACTGCGTCATTTGTCATTTTATCGCTTTGCCAAGTGCGACCCATCTCACCCATCTCAACCTCAACAAATTCAAAACCTTTTAGTAGCTATACCTACCTAATAAGATTTATAAAAAAAATATTTTCTATAAAAGTCAGAAAATTATAACTGAAATGTATCACCGAATTTTGAATAAATTGTGAGACAAACTTAAGACGAGAAATTAAGGAAGTTTCTCGTTGAAGTTTGAAAACTGTCAGCGGTTAGACTTAGTTGAGGAGGCACCGAATGAAGAAAACCTGGTACTATGAAGAGCCAAAGTTTGTGCCATTGTGTCTCTCGCGGGTGCTACAGTTACTGAATTGATTTCGGAAAATTTAAAATGATTTAATGAAACATTTTTTTTTGTATCTACTCATTATCTTAATTAGGCGAAAGGAGGAAGGAAAAAAACGTAGTGGGTAACATACTTATCAAAGTTTCGTGTGTAAGCTTTATCATAAACATGTAATATGTTACTGTTTGTTTTTCCTTAAATAAAATAAAATAAAATACTTTTTTATACCTCTTCTGTTCTCTTTGCTCACTAAGCATTATTTTTTCGTGTTCTTCTGTCTAATCTAAGCGTCAGTGGCGTCAGTCTAATCTAAGCTTTGTCTGTCCGGCAGTCTGTTATTCAGGTAGAAAAATATTAAGTTAGTTAGAACCTTCATTTTACTAGCTAGATTCATTTTGTTTTAAAATTCCAATCTTTATAATGACGTAAGCCTGGTGACTCTGGGATCTTGGACTATTATGTTGTATTTATATTAATTTGAATTATTATATAATTTAGTTTGTTTGTTGTTTTGTTTGAAAAATGTAATCTCTGGAAGTATTGGTTCGATTACAACAATTTCACTAATAGAAAGCGTAAACTAAGTATCGGCGAACGCCATAGACATTTTTTATAATATTTATATTTGGCTTCGAGGCGGACAAAGTCTCGTGCAGGAACCAGTCATCATTAAAAGTAATGCGCCTTCACATAAAATAAAACATATTTCAGCTACAACAGCTCTATTTCCTACAAAGTTCCAACATCAAAACATGCAATTTATGCAATATGTAAGCTACGCTTCTTCCATACAAATTATTCACCGAACTAGCTAGGTACTTATTCAAAACTTTAAATTGGCCGTATTTCCAATAGAAGATACAATATTTCAATATCGAATGGTGGAATAAACTTAGGTACTGGAGATGCATCTTTTGAATTATTCCAAACGCAGAAACCGTTACCTTTGCAGTTTAGACTTACATTTTGCATTGTGACTTGGTTCGTTCCTCAAGCAACAAGTCTGTATGCTACAATGGTCATAACCGTCTTTTGTTTTTGCTAAAATGTTGGTGCACTGTTTATTGTTATGTTGGGGTGCTTATAAATTGTATAACCTACTTTATAATATGCAACCTGGAACTGCAGGTAAGTATGAGTAACGCTTATGTTCACAGCAAACTTATTACCCCTTCCTTGCACAAACCAAGAAAACCAACAATGTGAGTAAATAAATTTAACACAGTCTCTATATCCATTATAAGGTTTAAAGCAATATGCACCGTGTCCAGGAGTCAAGCTCTTATTTCGTCTAACGAGAGCCTCCTTAGGTGTTGGTTATTGACTTTTTCCTAATATTAATTATTATTATCCCATTTATTCATTACACATTAATTACATTTATTTTTTCACTATAAAATTATAAAAAACAATTAAAAAATCTAAAAATAGTAGCCCATAGTTGGTCTAAAATAATAAAAACATTAAAAAAAACAAAATATAATGGTGCCGATTCCCTTGTTCACAAACTAGATTAAATTTAGAGAATTGACATCTCTTGCTAACATACAGCGAAAGGAAAGGACGGTGACATTAAAAAACTAAGTTAGCGATGTCAAATTAGTTTTGCCTTGAACTTTTCCGTATTTTTAATCCATACGTTTTAAGATGTCAACTATAATTGTATGGATGTGTCAGATTGTCTAAATTTGACAGCTCTTATTTACATTAGTCTCTTTCTTGTTTTATTGGGCAGAAAAAGATGGAAATAGTCTAATTTTAGTTAAGTTTGTGACCAAGAGAATTGGCACCAGTAACCCACCGTTGGTCAGGACACTGGAACAGGAATTTTCGTAACAATTATTATGTTTTTTACATACTTTAAGCTACTTTATGTGTCTTGGGACCCTGAGGTCTCGTCACTTTGTAAGGTGAACGAGGGGCCGAAGCCAAAATATTACTGACTGTTTGACGTACTTACCTACGTAGCTACCATAATTATTATCAACGTACAGAAACATTTCGCTTTTACAACTGCAAGACCTTGTAGAGGACGTGACGCCCACACCAAAAGACAAACTTGAAAAGTTCTATGTGTTTTAACCACAGCACGAAGTATACAGGTTGACTATTAAGTCACTGCTACTCTTTCAGGGGGTGAAAGTACTCATGACTTCAAGCAACTTTCACTAAAATAAGTATAAAAAAGATGTGCTGTTTGATAAAATTTTGATCGTTTTGTAGTTCATTTTTGTAAGGAGTAAAAAAAGTAGTTCTAAAAAGTCAATCTAATAAATGACAATAGTTATTTGTTATACAAGAGTGCAAAGTTGCTTTTTAACCGCGTGTTCAATTTTGATGACCGAGCAAGCGAAGGATTCTAAAATTGAATCACGAGCGCAGCGAGTGGTTCAAAATTAGAATCCTGAGCGTTAGCGAGGGAATCAAAAGAGCACGAGGTGAAAAATCTTTGCACTCGAGTGCAACACGTAACTTTTCATTCCACCTCAGCGAGGAAATGACTAAATGCAAAAAAAGCTCATTTGCGTATTATTAACAGTTTCAGTCAATTCTGTTGGCGTCAAGCAAACTTCCTCGTCGCTAGAATCACTCATTTTAGTTTTTCACTTGTTTTCAAGTTTCTTGTTTTTAATATAAGGTTTAACAATGACATGAAAAAATGCCGCGTACAAAGCAAATTGAAAAAAGAACACCAACAGGTTCCGAGTCTGAGTTTTTAACAAATTAAAAAAAAAGTTGTATTTTATATTCGGCACCATAGAGGTAGCAGTAAATAGGTTTAATGTTTTTTTAAATTCACAAACTTAGTGCACACGATGTTCTAAATTCAATTTACTTTATCCTCTAGAGAATAAAAACGGCTTTTCCACTCAGATATTGAAGATTAAAAATACTCTTTCCGAGATGGTGGGATGAAAAGTAAATGAATTGATACTAAAAATAAAGATGTATAGTTGTTTGTTTTTTTTTTTTGTTTTTAAGGGGTAATCTCTTTTAATACTGAGCAGGACTACCAGAAATTACCTTTTTCAACCGACTTCAAAAAGGAGGAGGTTCTCAATTCGACGCGTATGTTTTTTTTTTTTTTTGTTTTTTTTTTTGTATATTTGTTCTACGATTACTCCGCCAATAATGAATCGATTTGGATGATTCTTTTTTTTTTGAAAGAATATAGTTCCGAATAGGTCCCATAGGAATATTGTCATGATCTGATGATGAACTTTGGAGATATGGAACGGAACTCCTTATAAAATCACAGCAGAACCGCCGCAACAAGAAAAATTGCTTTGTTTATACGTGTAGTCGATGACTGACTGAAGGAAGTGGGGAGGGGGTACGTCAACCCCCCTCCTACCACTTTTCAAAATTAAATATATCGTGTGAGGTATTGTTTGAAAGGGCTTTTTGTAAGGATTTCAAACATTAACACACAATCACTAAAAAGTAAAAAATAAAAAGTAAAATATCTTTTTAATAAAAAAGCTTTTTTAAATTTAAACAAAATACGCTGCGCCACGTGTGTTATCATAACTGGATATAGTAGCGTACCAAACACTTCTGCATATCCCTTTGGGAAAAACAAGCATGATGTTATGAGGAGCTCTTTTCCTACGAAATATTGATACGCCTACTTTATTAATATTCCCTTTCTTTTTATCTTCCATGCCTGTGTACTGTAACTTCCAAACAGTTCTTATTTTTGTTACGACGTTCACATCATCGAGGCCGGTCACGTTTGTCAAAGATGACACACGCGGAACCCTAACGAATGTTGACTTTGAGTACGTATAAGCTTTTATGCGTTCAGAGCACAGAAATCTAAATAAGTAAATAGAAGTCACACACGCAAAGCTAGATACCGTTATTTAAGATCCCAAAGGATACAGTCGGACGTTTCGCGGTGATACGATAGAATGCATTGATGCATTTGAAACTGGATAGGTATATGTAGAACAGCTATAAAAAAAGACATTTTTAAATTTAGAATGTGTGTACCTATCTTATTTTTTCGTTGCCTTGTTTTTCAAATTGTCATAAAAGATGAATTGATAGGAAAATCCATTATAAAATTTAAAAAAAGGAGGCTCTTAACCGAATTTCGGCCATAGTGGCCAATTTTGGTAGAAACTAGCTTTCGCAGAAGTTCTTAAAAATATGTGCACATAAGAGTGCACAAACAGAGGTGTACTCTTTCAAGCCGCGTTTAGGAATTTCGTCTCAAAAATCAGCTGTTCCATTTTGATCTTTTTGTGAAGCATTTTTTTATTTTTTGCCATATTTTTGCGTTGGTCCTATTATAAAGGTGCCCCCTACTTGCTATCCCTTGAAAGATGAATGTTAACCTGTATACATGTATAGAATGTTTATCGCATTAGAACATGTTAAATTAGGTGGCTCTGATTGTGTTTCTTCCGTTCTGCTCTGCACACGAGATTATTCCGGAGTGGTACTTTAATATGTGTATAGAATGTTAAGTAGGCTTCAATGTTGGGTCGAGTTATGAATGATTTTGGTGAGAGCAAGTTTGGTGAGAGAGACGACTCAGCGTGAAATGAAAGTCATTAGGATTAATTTTACGAAAAAACTACATCGCATTGTAGAAATTGAAATTTTACTTAGAAGAATGTACTTGGACTTAGTTTGAATAAACAATAAGCAAATTGATATTAGAGAATTTTTGCCTGAGATAGGATGATGATCTCATATAGATGCGGCAATTTATTTTTATTGTAGGTATATGGATTTGGTAACTAATCGGATGTAAAGCAAATTAACACAACTTTATAAATAATACCCTCCTTTTGAGCCCCGTCGCAGTCGAGTAAAAGTACAGCCGGCCCTGAAGTTGACCTACCCTAAGATGAAAGTAACGTAATTATATAAAAATACACTATGTTCTGATCGCAAATTCAATTCAAAGAATTTTCTTATTGATCCCTATCCTTTCATAGTCGTGAAAGCGTAACAGAAAGACAAATTTACTTTTGCATTTAAACTATGAGTATTTATTCACAAATATATCTTGACATTCTCATTAATTAACCTAAATATAAAGCCTAGGTATTTATATGGCAGAGGTGAGTGGCAACGCCGGGAGGGGTCGCCCTAGGAAGACCTACACTGACCTTATTGGTGAGGTCCTTCAAAAAGGTCAGGTGCGGAGTACTCGTAACCGGCATGCTTGTATGACGAGATGTATGAACGTAGATGAGGCGAAAGGAGTATGTAAAGATCGTAGCAGGTGGCGTTCTGTAGTTTCTGCCTACCCCCATGGGAAAAGGCGTGAGTTTATGTATGTTTATGTATGTATAATTATAAAATTAATAATTATAAAATTAATTATAAAGAGTAATTATAAAATATGTACAAATTATAAAAATTATTAGTCTGGATTGAAGATATATGTAGGTACATTATACCTATAACATGAGATGTTCCCGTAATTCCGTCGACAATATTGATCGGAAGCTAAGCAAACGGTTTATTATGTATCACGACATTGGCACACATCGCATTATCTACGACGACAATGTCGAGATTACATGGAATACATAAAGTGCGATGCTCATGTTCATTTTATCTACAAGGAAATGGGAAACTGAATAAGATTGTGAGCAGCTTTGAGCATGGCTATTCATCCGTTCGAAATTAAAATAGGGGAATTTTGATATAAAATCTTAAGCCTGAAACTTTTAAAGTATTTTTTTCCTTGTCTATTGAAACTAGCCTTTAATGCCAGTTATCGCGGACGTAGACAAAGTCGCGTATTGAATAGTTGCTTACGTCCTTGTTGTGATATAATAAGCATAGTAGTATCGTAAGATATGCAGGTGTCTGACTGTTTATTTGGTACCTACTTCATCAGTTACTCTCGCCTTAATAATAATTGTGTGACACTTATTTATAATATAACTGATATCAGTGTATGTCCATATCTAGATCACAAGCTACCTCTCTTTTAAATGTAATTACGATTGGTTCAGTGGTTTTGCCGGAATGAATTAGCAAACGAACATACACACAAAACTTTCGCATATAATCGGCGGCCAGATCAACCAAACGGTGACCGGTGAATCCAGAAATAAGATTCTAGACCCAGCAGCGTTGAAAATCTTTTTCTGTTATTAATAAAACTGCCGACCCATACATTTTGACTGTGTAGGTGTAACTTGTTCTGGGGGTATAAAAACATGTAGGAATTCACTAGGTAAGCCTACTGAATTCCTGGAAAAAGCTTTCATTACGATGTCCTTTCCATCCCGAATAAATAAAACATTACTATCCATACATTCTCTTCCCGTGAGACCTGTAATTGGCTTAATGTAACTTATTCAATTTCTGTATCCACATTCTGAATACCTGTATTTTGTCTTTCCATCTGATAAATAAATAAATAAATTACCTAAGGCAATGCTAAACTATCTATCAAAATAAATAAATTTCAAAAAAATAAGAAAGTTAATTAGGTGAGTAGGTACCTAAGTACGGCCGTTATGCGACGATTTTTCTTAATACTTGGCGCTTTGGGACCATTACTTAAGACTAATCTGTTCGCTAGACTTATGAATTATGAATCAACTATAATATGACCTTTTGACGGGCAAACTCTTAATCTATACTAATTTAATAAATCTGAAGAGATTTTTTTGTTTGTGTGTTTAAACGCGCTTATCTCTTGAGCTGCCAGCCAAATTAAAACAATATTTTAGTATGTAATATTTTTGTGTGTTGAAATAGTATGGGCTATATAATATCATAGTTACTTAACGCGGGTAAAAAAAAAAACCACGCGGACGAAATCGCGGTCAGAAACTAGTAAAGTATAATCTCACGAGATATAATAAACATAAGAAACTGTTTTAATAAGTTTGGTAATATCACTCATAAAGGAAAGTAATTTCATTTGGGTATATTTTGTACCTACTTATCTGTAGTAATTTAACCGCTCAAGGCCCGGCCTTCATACCGGTATGACAGAACAATAGAAAATCAATTGTCTCATTACGTGGGTCTTGAGTAATTAAAGCATCTTCACGACTGACAATATTCTAGTGACATACAGCTGACTCGAATTTAGCACTAACGAAACTGGCCTGTAATTACGTATATTGAAACTCTTTCGGTCGAAAAACTTGCTTTCGTTTGGATAAAAATCAGTAACTAGCTTTTGCCTGCGGCTTCGCTCACGTTAAATTCGGTTAACTTAGTTTTCTACTACGTTTCGCCTAAGTTTCTCTAAACAATCTTTGGACCACCGTTTCATCCCCTCAGGGGAAGAATTTTAAAAATCCTTTCGTAGCGGACGTTTACTAACTATACGAGTACCTTCCAGTCTTTCATTTTTATACGTCAAACGGTTTTCAATGTTTCGTGGTGAGTGAGTGAGTGACCTTTCGCTTTTATATATTTAGATAAAAGATAGATTTAGTGCGATCATGTGCTTGTTCTGATCTCAAGCTACCTCTTTGTTTTACACTTCTTCCTTCTTTCTTTATCGTGTGGGCAGTAAGGTCTTAACCCCACACACCCTAGTGTCAGAGTTCCTAAACCTCCTCATGGGCCTCTGACATGGTTTGAGTGGAACAGTAAGTCCAGGTTTCCTCACGATGTTTTCCTTCACCGATACCAGTGATGTCCAAGATAAACTTTAGAAAGTAAATATGAATTGAAAAAGTCACATTTGTATTTGCCCGGATTTGAACTCACAATCTCATGCATGAGAGGCGGGCGCCTTAACCACTGGGCCATCACGACATATGACATGACATACGACATGTTTTCCACTACAATCGGTTTAGTAGTTTTGTAACTTTTGCAGTTCTCTGTCTGTTTGTTACCACTTCATTAACTTTCGCCTTTATAATAGTATGAGTTAATATAAAGTGAGTTTAGTAACACTTATACTATAGATAACTGATATCACTAAACCACCTGCCCGCCACGACAATGGATTATTAATTAACCGTGTAATTAATATTCAAACACAGATTTAATACGTAGAGAATTCTCGAGGCACTTGGTTTCATAATACTCTAGGGTAGGTACCTAAGGTATGGTGAATAGACGTCACACATTGTATGTTCTGAATAGACGTGTCACGTTGTAGGTATTTTCATTTTTTAACTACCTCGTTGGTCTCGTGATAGCAAGCGCGTCTGCTGAGCATGAGTGTCCAGATTCGACTCCCAAGTCGGGGAAAAAAAATGTTATTGGGTTTTTCCATTAGAATTTTTTTAGTAGCAACCGGATGTACGAAATTCCAGGTGGTGTCGGATTGCCTTCATATCGGGATTGGGGGAAGACGAAGAACACCTGCGAGTTATGCTTTTTACGATATATACAACAGAAACGGTGTCTAGGAGTATAGATAGAAGTTAAAATTTAAGTAGAACATTTTTGGATTATTTTCGTAAAAAAAAGTTCGAACAACCTTCAACATCTCTTTATCCAAAAGCTTCCCAGGCATAGTCAAGACCAAAAAAAATATCTCGCTGGTGGGAAAATTATACCTTTCGGCTTCGTCACAGATAATACAATACGCTTCGTTAAGTGACTTTTATACCCATTATCGACTGCCAGAGACAGGCTATAAGAAGAAAACATAATTATTTAAACAGCTTTATTTTACTGAAACTCTCATATAAAATATTAAAGCAGGTATCAGAGAGGCAGAGAACGTTGACGTCAAAGAAAATGCTGGCGATCTAAGCTGCAATTGACGCGCACATTTTATGCTCAAATAGTTTTTATTGCGGCTTCACTTGCATAGTTTTGTTCGGGTTTGGAGACTAGACGCTTTGTCACTTTGAAGTGAATGCAACTTTTAGCCAATATCAAAGTTCGGCTTTGCTTTTGAAACAAAAAATAATCACATAGTTTTATAGTGTTAAATCTTGCATATATTTTAAAGTCATCTCGGCACGAGCTATCTAAACGCTCAATATTTATGCAAACTGTGTGATAAGGTTCCGTATTCAAAGCGTTGTAAATAGGACCTTATTACTAAGATCGGCTGTCGGTCCGTCCGTCTATCTGTCACAAGGCTGCAACTTTTAAACTGTAACAGATATACATTTAAAATTGTCATTCATTATTTACAATATACGTGATTTTTTATATTTAGTGGCGGTACTTAACGGACCTTTGTGTGTCCAACTCGTACTTGGCCGGTTTGTAGATATTACATAGAAATCTAAAGGCTACGTTATGAAAAAAAGAATAAGTGCGAGACAGACTTATTAAATTGTATGAAATACGGTCAAAATAGTAATAATATACGATTAATGTCAACCTCATTGCAACGCGCGTCGCCACAATATTTTGTATGAATCACATTTATAACATTATTTATTTACGTCTGTCAACACTAAGCCTTTGATATAAAGCGAATAAATAATACCTAATGTTTGCTCTCACGAAATAAAAATAACAATTTAATATGTCATGATTAAGATGACATAAAAAAATGAGCTTTATAAAGAAAAAGGGTTTCATTTTTAAATTCTTGGTCTTCTCATTTATGACTTTCAGCTGTATTTACTTTACAGTAGTGGCCATGAGCAAGCGTGGTGACCACTGATCGTGCCTTCTCTATATGAGAAGAGGCTGTTACCCTGCAGTGGGGCAGAAATAGGCTAATATTATTATTATTTGTTTCTAAGCCCTAGTTATATTCTTATCTTGCAGATTTAAACTAACATAGCTCCTTTTTCGATTAGCACACACTAATATAATAAATGGGATAGTAACTCCGCTGTTTGTTCGTTATCTCGTCCGGCAAAACCACTGAACCTATTGCTATGAAATTTGACAAAGAGGCAGCTTGGAAAATCTGGATCTGGAGAAGCTCGTTCCATAATAAATGCTCAAAAAGCAAGTAACTGCTCTTATAAAAACAAAATCTTCAACGAAAAATGCTGTTCAAAATAAAAATAAAAACTGATAAGTGAATAAAAAATACTGTTACTGACTAAACTCCCTAATAGAAGTAACTAATTTGAACTAGGCGCCAAACGCCTATTCAATAAAAAAATAATCATTGAAATCTGATAACCCAAAAGTAATAAATGCGTGGTAGAATCGGTTAGCAGGTAAACCATTAATCATCACCCCTATTTACCTATCCCTAGGGGTGGTATTCTTTTTATTCAATTATAATAAGTCGAATTTCGAAGTATGTTCTATCTTATAAAGAAAGAATCGTATCATAATCCGACTACGTTTGAAAAGGTTATTAATATGTTACCTTTCCGAAATCGCGAAAAACATGAGCTAATCAACGCAAGTTTTTTTTTATTAACCCCCACACTAATAATTTCTCCTGTATCGTGGGTGCGATTACAACCAAATAAACTCATAAACACAAACAGCCAGACCCAGAACCTTCTTACAGAGATCTTTAGGTCATACAAATATTTAGTTTGTTTGGTACGGGAATCCAATCCGCGACACGCAGTGCAAACATAAATATATGGATGCGGTGATTTTATACAAAACATTATGCATTAATTGTACCTATTTATCTTATTATATTTTAGTTTTATTTCATTTTATTTGATAGGAATATCAAAAAGCAGTTTATTACACCGTAAGCATACAATAAAAGTAACAAATACACTATAGCTAGATGCTAACAGAACAAATAAAAAAAGCACTTATTATTTAATTAATTACTAGGTCTATGATCGTCGTAATTCCACTTTTAAATATACACGAGTCTATTTAAATAAATAGACACGTTAAATGTCAATTTCCTCCAGCACATCGATTAAAAATAAATACCTTATTAATATCTAATCAAGAATTGCCTCTGTTATTACCAGGTTGTCGTGACGACCCTCATCCTACGCATCTCTGGCATTCCGACCCTTCATGTAGTCTATGGCAACTGTTACGGCATACATACAGATATAGTTTCCATTATTAAACAAAGGCTTGATCTGAAGGTTTTCGAGTGCTCATGTTACAGAATATTGTAATTATTGGGATTCTGAGGGATAATGGAAATATTGATTGTAACCTTTATGGTTAACAAAGAGAAGTAGTACCTATAGTGTTACATTGTTACGTATTTAAGGGCTAATTTGGCAAATCTTTTGTCCCTGGAGTAATTGACGTCTGACAGTCTTTGTACCGAATTACCGTCTAAAATTCTTTATTCGCAATAAATCGGAAAGAACATTTTTATCTGAATAGGCCCTAATTAATTAACGCAAAACATTTGCTTCTAAATAGGACCGGTTTTTACATTTATTTAATTAATAAATTAATGTACAAATTAAGTGTAGTAAAACATTTTTTTTTTTATGAAACACGTACCTAAGTATGTAATTTATTCTAATGACATTAAAAAATGCCTTTTAATACTTTAGTTGGAATAAATTGAATAACATTTAAAACTGACAGTTTATTTTTATTTCTTCATTTTTTAAAAAGACTGCTTGCACCACGCAGGAAGCAGAGCATAAACGGAGTAAGGATAGTATTTTTAGCAATGCCAAACCGACATGATAGAAACCCAGCATGATTCCGGTGCCGTTTCCAACACAACAGTTCTGACTGGCGGTCCAGACCAAAAACTGGCATCAGGCCAATAATGTAGGAAAAAATACAGAATGCATTATAATTTAGTACTTTTAGCTAGTTTTTGTCAGCTTGTTCATATTGCTTGATACCTAGTGTCCGAAGTGTCTTTGCAGACACCTACACAGTTAGAATAATACAACTTATTTTTCTTTTCGGGTCGATTGACTCGTAATCGTATTATCGTATTCTTGGTGTAACGTTGAACGATAGAGTGCGGAATGAGGTTATACGGGACCGTTGCGGATTAAAAGAAGATGTAGTGACAAAGATAGAAAAGAGTATGCTTAGATGGTTCGGTCATGTTGAGAGGATGAGTGAAAGACGATTGACAAAAGGTATTTATATGGCAGAGGTGAGTGGTAACGCCGGGAGGGGTCGCCCTAGGAAGACCTACACTGACCTTATTGGCCCTTCAGAAAGGTCAGGTGCGGAGTACTCGTAACCGGCGTGCTTGTATGACGAGATGTATGAACGTAGATGAGGCGAAAGGAGTATGTAAGGATCGTAGCAGGTGGCGTTCTGTAGTTTCTGCCTACCCCCATGGGAAAAAGGCGTGAGTTTATGTATGTATGACTCGTATTCAATTTTGTCTGGCCAGTATTGGGCAACTACAGGGCATACCGCCTTCTCCTAAAACAATATTATTTTTAATATTTCTTTGTAATTTCTGTTGTTGGATTTTCAACTCTAGGCGCTGAGCTGGGCGTTGAAAATCCCCTGTACAGATTTTTCATTGGTCTCGTGTAGATCTTGGTTAGTGCACGACGGGCTACTAAGAAGGAGACGCATGTCCTGTGATGATGATCCACACTAGCACTGTTTTATGATGTATCTAGTAATATTAATATTATTACTGATGCATCAATTAACGTTACCATATTCTGAGCCGAATCAATATTAAAAGTCATTTCCCATTACTTATTTTTGCTCAATGTTGCTTAATTTGATTGGCCGTATAATAATATGTGTCTTTTGACAACTCGAATAATAAAAAATGTGTAAAAATAAGAGTTCGGTTTTTTTTTTAGAACAAGCCAATTCTAATAATTATAAACGTTCAAAATCTAGTCTCAATCTCATCTTCGCAACAATTTATGTCAAAAAATGTAATTAAATTAGAGACATTTTTTTTTTTCAAAATTTTAACAACATTGATATCTATAGTCATGGCAATTTACGATGTGACTTTAGTCATTGTTATAAAGTATAAATTGCAATGATTGACGTACGTTCATTAAATGTAACAGTCACACTTCCCTTTGATACTAAATCCTTTCAATTTCTCAGTAATTGGAGTTTCAGCGAGTGCTCCGTTTCTCAAACTACCTATTACTGAAGAACTAATGCATGCATCGGCGCACATGCTAGCAATTTGTATTCCGGGTTCGCAGTTAGCATATTACATTATTACACATTAGTGGGGCTTGTGATTCCAATATTGCAATGCGATTTGTGGAGAAAATCCTATCAAATGCAATATAAGTAAGTATGTAAGTACTATTTTAATTTAGTGTTTTTATATTATGATAAGAGTTTGAAAACAAATCGTAGTTTATAAAATAGGCTGTTAAGACACAGATTTTTATATTCATATTTAAGGGTTAGTCTCATAGATTTTTTATCGTATTTTGAGTTTTTCCACCCGCTCAAAAGTGGTCAGTAAACCAAAAGACAGCCCTTATAGTGTTACTTATAGTAACATTATATTCGTACTTATATATACAGTTTTGAAATTGCAGTAAAATAATAATAACCAGCCTATTGACCCATTATAGGGTCTGGCGTCTCTCATACAGAGAAGGCAAGAGCATTGATCACCACACTTGCTCAAGGCGGATTGGCGATTATAGACTTACATTAATTAAGTATAAGTCCATGTTTCCTCGTGACCTTATCCATCATCGATGTCTGTGCTAAGGAATATAAACTTAGAAAGCCCATACGAATTGAAAAAGTTACATTGGTTAGCCCAGTTTTAAACCCCAACCTCATTAATGAAGACCATCATGACGTTTTACGAAATAGCAGTAGGTACTACTGTGAAATCCTAATCACAATGTTCCACGTACTGTACAAATTGGAGTAGGGACATCAAAACTTGTCCTCGATGGCAGACTGGCTACTGAAGCAGGCTCGTATGTGAAATGTACGCGGTCATTCAAAACCTGGGCTCAACTCTGGTTTGGTACTACAGTTTCTCTTTGTGAAATGTTGCAACATTATTCAAAATTATGAATGCGTATACTCGTACTATCCTTTTGACTTATGCAGCTGCAAGGATGCAGAGTGGGATTTCTGCAGACTGTAAACTTACATTTTTAACATTTTTCATTCGTACTTGAATAAACACAAACTACTTTAGAGACAAAAGCATAGTTTGTTCGGTATATTTTGTTGCTAATACGTTAAAACTTTGATAGCTGCTGTGGGTAGGTATCTACTTAATGCCAATCAACTACAGGCTGGTTTTATATCTACTACCATATAGGTGTCATTATATTTTGTTTGAATATTAATTATCATCATGTTTTCATCTCAGTTACATAACAACAGTTTCTCAGTACATAACAACTTTAGTACGTTGTTATGTACTGCGAGAAACATTGTATTGTACTGTAAGTTTTATTTTGTATGTTATAAGTGAAGTCCTAACCTCCCATTCTCATACACTATTACCTCTTTAATTTAAAATCAGTACGACTTTTCGTCATCGCCCACAATTTAAACGTTGCGGGCGATGACGAAAAGTCGTAGGTACTGGATTATACCCCGGATTTTGATTTTTTCACCATACGCTTTCAAAGTCTTTGGCTAGTAGCCAATCTTGTATAAAGGTAACCTACTAACCTATTTTTTGTACATAGGAATTGAACATAGGTCCCGCTTAAATCAACCAGGGTTATCTTTTATCTCCGAGTTAGTTGCGAACACGAATTCATTTTGTAGCAGTTCTCTAGTATCTGGTCACGAGCGCACCCGCAAGTTATCCTCTCTGGTGTGGCTTGGCTTTTATAATAAGTCTTCAGAAGAAAGCAGAAGAAGTCAAAGAAGAAGAGAAAGAAGTCAAACAGCATTTGTCATTACATTACCTTTGTACATAAAAGTAATGAGTACGAATATTTGGGGCTTGTATTGACTTTTTGTATAAAGCCAACTTTTATTTAATATTCTACTCTGTCGATAGGATTTTCCAAAAATGCCTAAAAGTTGTTCCAAAAGTTTTATAAATAACAAGCCTAAAACCATAACAGTTTCTAATAGAGGTACCTCGAATATTCATCTACTTTTTCAATATTCGGCATTTAGCTGCGTACCATTTGGCCATATTACTCAAAAAAATATCTAAATCACAAAATAATGCCTATAATCAAAAAAGCAAGTTGTGACTAATAAACAATTTTTTTCGGATTTGGTGATAGCAAACGATTACGCTTTTTCTCTACCTGCACTTACTTATAACTGTATAAATAATTATAGTGTTTTTCTATAATATTTTGCTATAATGTTTTAACATAATACCCGGACGATGAAAGATAATCTGCCGAATATTCGGTGTTTCAGTCGAGAGCGTGGCCAGATATTCGGTTTTCGGCAAAATCACCATTCACGACATCTCTAGATTCTAATATCACAAGCAATAGTTCGAAACTAATGAAATCAAATTGTTTTCATCCGTTCCGGATATTGTTTCCAACTTCGGACATCCGCACGTTTTGACCCTTTAGATTATTTTCGAATCGAACGGTCAAATAACGAATTTTAGTGTTTCTAAAGTAATCAATGCGTTATTTGGACTTTTTCAAAAGCTTTGAACTTTGAGTCAGTTATGATAATAGTTTCTATTTGTTGAGGATGCCGTCTCTCCTTTTTCTACCAAAATTATCCTTTTGAGATTGAAGAGAATTGACTGAGATAAAAAGCCCCTTGGCCATTGACAGTGAGGAACATTCCTGTTTCATGAAAAAAATAAAAAAAAATTTTTGTTTACGCATTCTTTTAATATTGTCGCTGATGGCTTTGCCTAAAATGTCTCTAATAAATACCCCTTTGGGACACAGAGATAGAACATCAACACAAACATTATAGCTGTAATGGTTTCCTTGATTATAATAACTATTATTCCAAATGACTCGTTACCACCGTACCTAGTGTGATCACTGTTTTGAACTTCACTTGAACCATTTGGTCATTAAATGAGAAATGTTCGACAAATTTGAGTTCAAGCTACAATAATGACCACTACGCCGCTAATCATTAAAGTTTTATCGCAATTAGTAAAGGTTTCATTTGTAATCGACCTATCGATTTACTCGATACCTTTGATTCGTCTTTCGAAATCGATTGTTTGGCCAACTATAGATTCAAGATAAGGCTCTGGCCAGAATCCAACCATGCATACTAATTCTAGCGTGCAATCAGGCTTAACTACAATTAACAAATTACCACAACGTAATGACCATGTCAGATCATGTCAAAGATAATATCGAATTTAAAGCTATGTATTCACGTGTGGAAAATTTACGTTTGCCTTCAAAAAACAGTAGCATGAAACAAACTGCTCCAAGTTTTTAAAACAACTGCAATCCTATGCTGTTTCATTACTCTTGGAGATGCAAGAGATTATATATGGTTGTCTGATTAAAAACTTCCGCGTTATGGTTTAATTCTAACACCGAATGAAATACTTGTAGGTGTGACCTTTAGTATTTTACTAATCCATTAAATATGTAAAGCGAACCAGCTGCCTACTTTTATATAAACGTAAAAGTTTTTAAGGACTGGATGGAACTCTTTCTTTCACATTTAAACGGCTGAATAGAATTAGCTAAAATTTGGGACAATATAGATATTGATCTAGCTAAACATGGAAGTTTTATTTTCCCTTGTGTTTTCGTAGAAAAATTTAGACCTTTGCATTATTTCTAAAGTACACGCGAAATCGCGACTAGAAGAATAAACTAGAATCGTAAATAAGGAAGAATCTTTTCCATACCTAATTAATATAACAAAGCAACAATACACTTTTTCTTTTCTTGTTAGTGCCATTCTCAGAAAATATAGGTCGATAGCTTCCGTTGACAGTGGAGAATGGCAAACATTCGTTAGCTATTCCTTTGTCTCGACGTATCACAGCCGTAGCTGAACTTCAGCGAAACACTACAGACTATGGCAACTCGAATTTATATTATGTACGGCAGGTATTGTACCTATCTGTATTGTTAGAATATTTTCTAGTTAGTGGTTATGTTGTCATACATTATTTTGTTTTTATATAATCAACATTTTGCTTATATGATTGAACATTTTGCTTCTGAAAAGAAAGAAAAAATTATTATTGACACAGACCATGTGCACACAAAAATAATAATAAAAGGAATAAAAAAATAAGAAATTGTGTGCCCACAGCTGCGCAAAGACCCAGTTCAGCATAAAATGCCAGACCACTTGTGCCTGACACAGGTTTTCAACTGGGAATTTTGATTAATTTTTCAAAAAACATTTTTATCATTTTTAATTTATTTAGGCATTCATTGACACTCAAAGAACGCCTGACGGCTTCTTCTACAAATAAAAAATACTTGTAATCTCATCAGCGACAATCACATTGATTTCGAACTCACGACTTCATGTACGAGAGGCCTTAACCACTGGGACATCACGAAATGTTAATGGTCTAATTCTTTTTCTTTATCGTGTGGGCAGTAAGGTCTTACGACCCCACACACCTTAGTGTCAAGAGTCTCTGACATCATGAGCCCAGTGCCTCTGATGTCATCATGGTCTAATTGAAACAAATACTTAATTTGACTTTGACTTTGATTTTATTGTGTTCAACTCTAGGGTCCAAAGAATAACTTGATATTAGCTTACGTAAGTAAGGAGAAAATATAAAACGCCTAACAAACATTATTCCTGACGAAGGTCAAGAATTAATCAAATTCGTGGCATTTTCTGGACTTGTTTGTAACAGACACGACGAATACCTACACATTATGTAAAAGTTATTTAATTAACGTTCAGTATTTCCAATCATTCTGAAATACCGAGCAATTCTGAGCCAAATTCTATAGTATCAAATTACAAGAAGCAATAAAGTTAATCATGAAAAGGTTAGTATCAAATTCAATGAAACAACAATTTATATAATACTAATAATAAAATGTATACTAATCCATACTTATATTATAAACGCGAAAGTGTGTCTGTATATCTGTTACCTCTTCACGCTTAAACCGCTGAACAGATTTAGGTGAAATTTTGTATAGAGATAGTTTAAGACCCGGGGAAGGACAAAGAATAGTTTTTAACCCGATAAATCACCCCTTAAGGCGGTGAAAAGGGCCAAGTCGCGGACAAAAGCTAGTAATTTATAAAGTTAAAGTTTGTTTTTTTTTTTTTGTAAGCGACTAAGCGATAATCTCTGAAAGTACTGGTTGTATTACAAACATTATTTCACTGATAGAAAGCCACACTATTACCAAGTGCCAAAGGCAATGTTTTATGGTATACTTGACTACACGGACGAAACGCTTGCAGAAACTAGTTAAAAAGTTAATGCCCTCATAAACTTCTGGGATATATTATGTAAATTTTTTGCATGGAATGCAAAAGACCACGTTTACGATGGCATGGCAGGAGAACTGAACAAATGTAATTTTGTGATCAACATTTAATCTAGACTGAAGTTACGGGTGCATCATGTATCAACATGTGTATGTATGTACATGTTGAGGAACTTGCACACTTGCGCAGGTTACATGCACCGTGTTGACGACATGACGTAATGACATGAACTTGCACCATGTAGAAGCACCAAGAATATCAAGCGGCCTTTGCCCAGCAGAGTGAGGCGACATCCGGCCACCGTAGGCGCGGGCTTGCGGTCGGCGAGTAATGGGTAACTCGCCGTCCGATCAAGGACCAAGCCCGGGTCGACGGCGCGTTCTGTTGAAAGAGCTGTCAGCACAGGGACGGGGCCCCCAACGGGGCCAACGCCTGCCGGGGTTGCGGGACGTCTTAACAGGATACCGTGGCCCCGGAACGTAAAGGGCAACAGAAGGAACAGGGTGGTTTTTTAGTCAGCAAAAGTCTGACAGTTCCTTCCACCCCACCCAGGGCGGAATGCTGCAGCTCATTTGATGATTTTTACCAACTCAAAAAAAAAGCAGTGAACTTAAACCTACACAAGAAGTTTTTCAAAATAAACGAGCTCCACATTCAGGACGCAGCGCAGTGCGGCCGACTGTATGTCGGGAAGCTGTAGTTTTGATTTTTTTGTCCCGCAGCTTCTGTTCTGAATAACGCGACATTCAGACAGAGGTGGTGATGGCAAGTCGTAAGTACTTGTGTCAGATATAATTATACAGATTTAGAGGAAATTATAATTACATGAATGCAAAATAATATAAAAAAATAAATATAAATGTTTTTTAATGTATGTAAAACCAACACAACATCTTTAAAATAATCCAATATTAATTCACGTTTTCCCTAACTTAACCTTCGCTGAAATAGAAAATGTATTTTAAAAATTAAAGTTCTCCATTCAGCCACTTATCTGTGGCTCTTGAAAATTTTGGAGAAACTCCTCCCGGCGGATATCCGACCCGATCCGATAGCAGCCGTCGCTTTAAATCGACCCACTTCTGTTGCTGGCGTAAGTGATACCTGACTTTGATAGTTTTCACTGAGCCAGCTTACATCATTTATAAACAGTTTAATGGCATACATTTTAGCTAGTTTATCAAAAGATTGACTAAATAAGCCTTGGAGTACCCCTGAATAGGCTCTGCTTCCATCTGGGTATTATATTTTCACAATATTCTATCACGTAATTCGTGCCGTGGACATAAAAACTACAATTTATAATTATGGGCAGAAGCCTATAATTAGCAATATAGGCTTCTGCCTATAATTAGCAATGTGGAATTAGTAGAAACTAATTCCACATTGCAAGGACACAAGCGTGAACCAGCGATATCGCGTTTATATGATAATAATATTGTTCGGCTTTTAATTTTAAGTGTTGTACTTTAAGCCTAATGTAACATTTATTAAAAACGTTATGGTATGCAAATAAATAAATCATGACTTCAAAAAGGTTTCCTTTCCAAATAAACTCCATTTGGTCTTGCAGATGTTTGCTGGCAGCATACATCTGTTACGTGGGCAAGAAGGCTGATTGCTTGATAACATTTCAGTAGGTAGTACCTATAGCAGAACCTAGAACCAAGCAGAACTACAGTGCCATGACTCAGTTCATGTTTTTAGACCCCCCAAAGTTGATATTTATTAAAAGCAGGTAAAATTGTTTGTACGTAAGCGATACCCTCTTTAAATAGTAGTTTGATTACAAACAATATTTTACTGACATAAAGTCAATAGTACCTATAAAGCAATAGGCTTTGTTTAATAGTACTTCTACTTGACTTTTACGACCAAAGTCACGTGAAGAAGCTAGTACCTACTAAATAAAATGAAACAATGGCACAACAGCTGCTCAGACAGTTTGTGGAACTCCAAAGACAATACGTTCTAGGTCGCAAAAACACGATTTAGGTTCGAACTTTCAGAAACTCATTTAAGGGGTCAAATTAGTTATCGAACAAAAGCCCAGTGTTCTCATGCTCAGCTTATTACAGTTGGGTACTCGATATAATTAGATTACATTCGAGATTCGTTTTTCTTTGCTTATTTGTCTTACTTTTAGGTATAGTAGTAGCCAAGAAAAACATCTTGTGTTAGGTGTTTGATCTGAAATTGCCTTAGCCGAATAATGTATATAAAACAAAAAGAAAGGTAAAGAAAATATAATTAATTGTGTACTCATATTATTATGTTTTTGCCAAGTTAGCACCCTTGTGGGTTGGGTACATCTGAATGATGGTAAGTCTGAGATCGCCCTGAGCAAGCGTAGTAATCTCTTGCCTTCTCTATACGAAAAAGGCCGTTTGCTCTGCAATGAGACTTTAATAAGCTGGTATTTATTTGTTTATTTCAAAGACACTTCCCGCCGTCTATACGCTTAGATCTTTTAATTACGCAACGGATTTAAACGCGGTTTTTATCAATAGTAAGAATGATTTAAGGGGAGAGAGGGGGGGAGGGGGTCTTTTTTTAGGCTCGCCCCCTATTACATGGGACTTTTACATAACTGGCGAAATGTGGGTGTACTAATGTGTACACCTCTGCCTCACCTTTCGGGGATTACAGGCGTGATGCTATGTTATGTTATGTTATTTAAGGGGAACGTTTCTGTATCCTACATTACACCTGTGCAAAGAGTTTATCCTCGGTCGCTAGTTTATCCAAAAACAAAAGTAAAATCAAAACAAAAAAACGGTTCATAGCTAAAAAGGACTTAAGTTCAATTCATATAGACTAGACGAAGGATCACATACAAGGCACGAACGTTTAAATAAATAAATAAAATTGCGTAAATATTACAGAAAACATTTTTCATTTGCATTCATTTCTTTGTATTTCCTTAGAGTGTATACAAACAGTATCCTATCTTAATTATTAGTAAGAATATTACGGTATCGACAAATGTTTAAGTTGTTACAGTCGCGAACATTGTCACTATCACAAGGCAATATCAGCTAAGACGGCGACGGTCATTACGGAGCTGGATCGGGTTGCAACCGTTTGCCGGAGGATAGTGAACTTCTGGCAACTTTTTAATTATTGTTTAGTTTTTGTTTTACCTTGTGTGCATTTAGTAATTGTTTTTTCTTTCTTTGTAATGACAGGCCTTGAGCTAAGAGCATTCCATAAATATTAAAGCGTTAACGCATAACACAATCAGATACCCCAGCCTATCAATTCGTAAATTAAAAAACATAATTAAAATTTTAAAAAGCCGCCGATGGCGGCCTACTTTGACTGATTTCCATTAAACATAGCTAAAAGCACTAAGCACACTCCCGTATAATTCACCTTGCAAAGAAAAAAAAAGACAAAATCGGTTCATCAGTTCGGAAGCTACGATGCCACAGACAAACACACACTGACACGTCAAACTTATAACACCCCGTCGTTTTTGCTTCGGAGGTCAAAAATTATGTTGGTCATTTTTCTTTGCAATACTTTATCCAAGAAATTCCATTGTTCATATAATGCATTTTTTAGGTATGTACCAGGCAAAGTACCATTACTAAAGTACCTATTGAATTACAAATCGTGTCCAAATAGAAATCCAATACTTTGTCAAGCAATCCTAAAACATTTTTCAAAGTAAAATTGTAAGCAACGATAAACATGAAAATATATTTCGTAGTACAAAAATGTTACACTTGAATTCAATGGTTCTTTACAAAAGTACAGTTCAATGCAAAAGCACGAATGCAACCTTTGATTATTAACCGTGAATATCAAGACATAGGTACGTCGATACTAGGGATGTTATGGAACTCTGTAACCGTAACCGAACCTATCGGATATCCGAAATAAAAATATATCCGTAACCGTATTCGTTTCACAAGTTTCGGATTGTTTCGAGTAAAGGCGAAGTCTGAATAAAACGACATTTGTTTCGATAGGTTTTTGTTTCACTGCTCGCGCGCCTCGTGAATTTTGCTCTAAATAATTACTTACTTATATGACTAATACTAATACCAAATGATAACCTAGACTATAAGAGAAATTTATAAATAAAAGCAAATTATTACATACTATTTGTGTTTATATTTTACTTCAATCCAATATCCGTAACCGAAACTATCCGAAACTAACGGATAATCCGAAATAATTACATATCCGTAACCGTATCCGAAACCGATATAATTTTATTCTTATATCTATATCCGTATCGAGATCCGCGATACCATATTCATAACATCTCTGGTCGATATTTACTGAAGAAAATACTGACCTATTTATCAGAGCGTGCAAAACATCGCACACGAGTTTAACATACATTGCCTGAAATGTCACAATATAAAATTCTCGGTACAATACAAAGCTTTTACTTCTACTAACTGCCTGTACCAGTTCGTTCGGGATTTCTAAAGAAGAATTGCCTATACGGAGAATATACAGTCTATAATTTAGATTTACAATTTGTTCTCTTACAGCATTATTCGTGAAATAGATTTTATGCGTTATACCTATTTTTCGGATACTTTTCCTGTCTAAATATATTTGACATCATATGCTTTAAAAAAAATAGATAAAGATACACGCAAAAAACATAACCCTTTTTGCTAGCGGGGTACAAAAGAGGAAGACTTTATTCGCGTTTAGCGTTACACTCGCTCGTTTAACGTATACGCCACGTAGACGCTACATAAACGCTACGCTTATACTGCGTTAATATGAGCTTCTATACAACTGCGTCTACACAACGTCCGTAAGAACCTCCGCCCACGTCGGACTTTATGTAGGACTGAATAACAGATCGAACGATTATTTCAGTTCCGTAGGGCCGACTTTTTGTAGAACGTCCATCGGTACGTTCCATTTCTCTTCGACAAAAATCGGTTACCAATTGTCTGACGTGAGCCCTTGTGTACGCTGCGCTGACGTTGCATAGACGCGGTTGTATAGAAAGTGAATTTACAGTACCGCAGTGTAAACGTTGCGTTTACGCAGCGTCATCGCGACACGAAGGAAACGTTACCTGCTAACTACCACTGCACGTAGTTATGCCCAGTGCGAAGACCCTTAAATAACTCACTGGATACCTTCTACATTGTATACAGATTCATACATAGTATAGGTACAGATTCTTGTAACGTATCATGAAGGGAAGGGTGTGTGTGCGAGTAAATATTAAACAGCCCGTTGTAAACTATCACTTTGACAGTACCGAACATTTCTAACTGGACATTGAAGGGCCCAGTTAAGCCGATTGATATCTGATTCTGTTTCCGACATACAATTAACAGTATTCCCCGCTTTGTACCTTTTGTTTAGCCGGGGTCGTTAGAAAGCTGAGTTAAACTTTTGGTTTTCCAGCGTGGAATATTTTTGAGTAACTTGGTTCGTTACGATATCGGTTTTGCTGACTTTTCCTCTGTTGAAACGTTTATTGTATTTGTACGTAACAGCCGTAGGTAGGTATTGTTATCACTGCGACGTGATTACGGTATCAGGGGGGAGGCTTAGATCCACTTGGCTGATACACTTTTTCCTTATTATTTTGTGTTTTGGCCTAATTATTATATTTTAAGCTTAACTGTCTTGTCAGCTCTCGTGTTGGACTATCAAACTTAATTTCTAGTTTAGAACAGAACATCTTATATTATCGTGGTGGCCCAGTGGTTAAGGCGCCCCGCCTTTCATGCTTGAGGTTATGGGTTCAAATCTGGGCGAGTAGGTACTAATGTTTAGTTCATATGTAGGTACTTTCTAAAGTTTCATCATCATCTGCCTAGCCTTTTCCCAACTATGTTGGGGTCGGCTTCCAGTCTAACCGGATGCAGCTGAATACCAGTATTTTACATGGAGCGACTGCCTATCTGACCTCCACAACCCAGTAACTGGGTAATATGATACCCCTAGGTAAGACTGATGGTTGTCAGACTTTCGGGCTTCTGACGACCCGTAACGACTGTCAATGATCCACGTATGACAGCCGGGACCAACGGCTTAACGTGCTTTCCGAGGCACGGAGGAGTCTCGGTGTGTAAAGATGGTCACCCATCCACGGACCAACCCCGGCAAGCGTTGCTTAACCTGACGGATCAACCCGTGCGGCTGTTATTATTTAGCCACGAGCTCCTCAAACGGTCCCGGTACTTTCTAAAGTTTATGTGTGGTTTAAGTTTACGTGAGGAAACATGGACTTTATAATTAATATAAGTTTGGAATCGCCAATTTGGATCAGTACTTCCTGAGCTTGTACTCTTACAAATAAAGAAAAAATATTTAACCTCTTTGAAATATTACTTTAGATGTATATCCTTCCTTAAAATAAATTCCCTACGCCAGTAACCGCACAAAACCTTATCGAATTTCACAAAGAGCAAACCAAAACAGACCACATGACAATAAAAAGTACAATCTCTCTGAAGTAAGGATTACTTACAATAGGTGCGGCTTTCCCAAAATAAGGCTTTCCATACTCCTTTAAGGAATCCAGTACAAACAAGATAATCCTCGTGCGGCTGTCGTACGTGACGATATAGTGGGAAAACAAATCTGCGAACCGTAACCTTGGCAAGTCACGAGGTGCATATTAGGAGTATTTGAAACGCGTATAGAATTTTTAAAATGACATTTCAGGTAGCAAGTCATTGAAAATTTTGTAAGAGTATATTGCGGATCTAAAAGAAATTCACCGTAAATCCTTCAAGGGAGACGAAAAACAAAAAAAAAATACAGCAACAACAAACAATATAATTATAGTATATGTTTGTTGTTGCTGTCATTTTTGTTGTTATTTTAACTACTCGTATTTTAATTAAGCTGAAAACCCTTTTTGTTTCTTTTTTTGTTTGTTTAACTCGCCAATCTCTAGAACTGCCAGTGCAAATGGATGAAATATTGTCAGATTTTCCAAAATCACGATTCACACTTACAGTATAGGCTATGTATATAACATCCCGCTACGACCCACGCGAACAGTAACCAATAACCAGAAACGTAACTTAACGCCGATGAAAAATTAGGTAAATACCCGAATCCGCCAATGCCGATTAAAACTCTTGAATTCCACTGGATTTTCAACACTCTGCTCAGCGTCAAGAGTTGAAAATCCAACAGTGTAAATTACAAAGTAATATTTAAATAATACTATTTTAAAGCATTGTGATAGGCCGCCAGAAACTCACGCCACGTTACACCGTGTCGTGAGGTAAGCAAGCGAAGTTGTAGGGTCTCCCGACTCATACGACAGTACGCGGGTAGAGTAAATATTCGTTAACTATTCCTTTGTCGCATCTTGTTTGTGATGAGCATGTCAAAGCGACGCTGTTGCTACGGAGGTGGAAATTTGAAATATTCCGGTAGACTAAGGTTTAATATACGCGGTAGTTGGAACTTGTTTCCATTTTTGTTGTTGCTATGGGGAATGTTTTATGCATTTTTTGAAAAAAAGCTGTTCATAGTTCGCGGTGGTTTTGCAATAGGTGAGCTGGCCATTTGTTTGTTATTAAGTATAGTCTTTAGATAAAATGCCGATACCGTACTAAAATAAAAAAAAATGATATTTAATCCTGAATGTCCCTTAAAAAATAATTGTTACTATAATAATAAATCCATCGTTCACATTTTATTTCTTGGGCAAAGTTTTATTGGGTTTTTCCATCAGGAATTTCTCTGTAGCAACCTCGGAGTTTGGATTTGTGCCCAGTTGATGACAATAAGCTCGCCCCCTATTAGAAGGGACTTAAACATAACTGGCGACATGTGAGTACTAATGGATTCACCTCTGCCTAACACTACGGGGATTACAGTCGTGATGTTATGTTACTTATCTTCCGGATGCTCTCTAAACTAGGACTAATCCTATATGTATAACACATGAGATCAAAACTTTTTAATGCGTCACACCTACAATTTCACTGCTATTCTGAAACTAGTTATAATCCTACCAGATTTACTTAAATACACAATGTATGTATACCAGTAAGGTTACCTTTGAGAGGCAGCTTACCTACGTATTTTCTTGATCTGAGATTAATACTAAGAAGAATCGAAAATCCTTAAACGTTCTTAACAGATTATAAAGGGATAAATATAGTATACAATACACGCCACGAAAGATGAGACTTGACACACCACACAAACTTTTTTATTTCGTAAATATATTAGAATATTGTTAATAGTTTTAATCTGAATGTCATCGAAAAATCCCTAAATAGATACACATAACTATTTTGTTTTCAAGTCTCATCTTTCGTGGCGCGTATTATATTTTAAAAGTTCTTGATAAAATAAATACTCGTAAAATGTAATTATATTTAGCATTAAATAGTTTCAAAGACCTATTAGTTCTAAGATAGAGAACCCATCAAAGCAAAGTAATAAACTACTAACACACCAACATAGAGGGGTCATCTTAACTCGAAACAAACAACCCTAAAGCGGTCATTAATAAAATTAGTTGTGTATAATAAATCTATACTAAGTCGTAAACTAAGTTATTTAGATTCACATAACTAAAGTCGTGGGGATACGGTCCGGTGAACTACTGAAAGCAAACAAATGAACTGCTTTATACCTATTATTATGGTTGCATACAAATTGTGTTCCTAAACTTGTTGCACTCACAATGTAGAAGGTGATTTGAGGGAAATTGATCTTTCTACCAAGCATTTTTATTAGTTCATGCATCTTACTTCTGCTTCATAAGAGACAAGATCCAAATCGGCAGATAACACATTTTTTTAACCTAGGCTGTCTCGCTTGTGGACAAAGACTTTTTTTTTTGTTGCCGGGGTGGAAAATCCTCATAGATGTCCACCGCTCTGGGGAGGGGTCTGACAGACTCTTACTGACTAAAAACCACCCCGGTGTTCCCCTCTCACACTTACGCCGGGGATCACGGGAACGTACGCGCCTTCCGCGATCCCCAACTGGTGCCGATGCCGGCCCGCTTCGGCGGGCCTCCTCAGGTCAGGGGGGGAGTGAGGTGTTTAACTCCCCCCGCGACGTCAAATAGGGCCGCGCGTGGAACACTACGCGCCGCCACTTCGGGTCCGGATGAATGGGGGTGACGAACGGTGTACAAAGATCTACCCCAAGTCCTTCCAGAACTCTTTTCCCGTGCCACCTCGAATCAGCCCTCATAGAACGCCTTCAGATCATCTTGCCACCTTTTTCTGGGCGACTGTCCATCTTCAAAGCTAGCTAACTAGGTTAAACATAAGTTAAAATATTACTTAAGACTACCCATTAAGAACTATTTTTCTTCAGTGTTGAGTCCCAAACTAGCCAGTTAGTCTGTATCTTGGGGCTCGGGATGTGATTTCCAGAATAGAGGACTAGTGAAGGTTTTAAGGTTCGGTGGTATGGTGTCGAGAGTGTAATACGTATAAGTGTGAGGTTACCGTCATTTGATGATCATCGAATTCAGTTCAAATTTTAGTTAAAAGAAACGGCCCAAAAATAAACTGGCGCTTCTATATTTAAAAGTATACCTAACTAGCCACACCAGTTCCTATCTATCGATAGATAAATAAATGAAACCTCATTATAATTTATTGGATGGTAAGTGGTAGTACTGTAAATAGGTAAGGTATTTGGCATGAACATACCTGACATTCCTCGGTATATTGAAAAGAAATTAGATATGCCCTTGGAGAGGCTTGAAGGACTACGTACCACCCACGAGTGAGGTCTCTAAAGTGCTCGATTTAATTTAGGTTATACCTATAATAATATCTACCCACAAAAAGATCGACATAAACGTGAGCCGCTTATTGAGGCCTTCAGGACGACCTCTACGATAAAACGGTTATTATTAAATTACTGTAATAATCCACTATACATAATATTATTATTATAAATGCGAAAGTAACGTCCGTCGGTTTGTTTGTTAATTCGTACCGAAAACAGTACTGAACTGGTCGTAATGAAATTTAACAAAAGTTAGCTTGAGCTTACGAGGTAGCTAGCTCTTTAGCCTAAGTCTCTTTAAATAGCCTATGTTCGTATACAAATGAATAATAACGTAGGTTACTTTTTAATATTCCACTTTGTCTGCGACCGCGATTACTTAATTTATGCAAAGGAAGTCGCGGCAATAGCTAGTATTTCAATATATTGAGAACTTTTATAAATAAATTTCACTATATGGGACTAGAGGACATGTTATACGTCTAGCCGTAACTTATTTCATACTTTCTAACACTAACCTTTTTTTTTGGGTGGTATGAATCATCCGCCCTGTTCCTTCTGTTGCCCTTTGCGTTCCGGGACCACGGTATCCTGTTAAGACGCCCCGCGACCCCGTTTCTAACTAGCCTTATCGTGGTCTACCACAGTTTAAGTTTCTACGGCTAAAACAATGTAATTCGTTTCAAAGGACCCTATTACTGTTTCAACTAGCCCACAGATCACTGCACATCCCGTCGCAATAGACTTCAACTAGTGCTTTGTTACAAACACATTCATCGCTTTCTGTCCGATATATTTATGCGACTATAAATTGGTGCTGTTACCCCGAGGCTTTGCTAATGTGCTCATACATCCATCTGCTTCCAGCGAGACAAAATATCGTTCAATATGTTCACTTTGTATTTGTTCTTGAACAATAAATGTTGGACTATTTTTAGATCGTCTTTGTGAGAATGATAAAATGTATCTTCAAGTTCGCGTATGAAGTTTATCATTTTTACTTTGAAATGTACAACCGATGACAATGGTGTTTGGTCAGTTTTTAACCTTATAACTAAGGGGTTAAGGGTGAAAAGTGGTTCACAGCAATTGTTTGTGAAGGAATAAAGAAAGTATTTTATCTTTGAGTCCAAATAATAGTCGAATGCTTGTTGCTGTAGACTTTGTAGGTGCATTGAAGTATCGATGTTTACATACTGCTACTCGTAAACAAGCTTTACTTCATTAAATTTCATTATGATAATGAAAAAATATTTATATATTTTATCCTTCGTCTGATTGAAAGTTTTATAACAATGACATTACATTATTACTCACAACATTATTATCTCGCCTTATTTCGTACGTACGAAAACTTAGAATCCCCTGGTATTTTATTACGAATGTAAAATTTCGATAACACAGTCTGTCGTCGGAAAACGTATCTTCGTGGTTTATAGCTCCCAGCAGACACGGAACATCAGCGTACTACACACAGACTACATAATATTTATGTTTCACTAACTTTTTTAACAAAAATAATATCAAAAGCTTCGGAAATGAGCTCGGATTTGTTTGAAAAATATATTTTCTTCGCAGAAATGTTTTGATCTTTTATAAATAAAACAATCTGAGAGTTATTCGCTACACATAATGTGAGGTTTTGTTTGAGTAGAGTATCGAATTTTATTGCTTTTAGTACTATTTGTTTTTGTGTATAAAAGAACATGTGAATACACAATACTATTCCGTGGAATTCTCGACAAAGCTTGATATTAAGGATAAATCATATTGAAGTAGGTATACTTTAGTGTAATGTAGTCACAAGTACGAATGATAGTAAATATTTTTGATGGAATCGTTTCTTGTTATGTGTACCCAGTAAATTCCATCAGTTTCTGCACTTTCAGGTAGAAATTTGACTTTGCTTGCTGCCTTACCTTTTTAAAATTTGTTTTTGTTTCACATTTATGATAATAGTAATATAATAAATAGTATTTAGCCTACCTATACCGTTTAGGGATAACGTAGCTTCCTATAGCAAAAGAACATGGCGCATTTAAACAACCAAACTATCAGCTTTAAAATATTTATAAAATGCATACTTTTTTGTTGATTTCACAAAATTGCTTATAATACTTGTATGTATTACAGCATGTCCAAAAAGCTCACGAGTGTGTCGAATTCGGGTCGTATGGAAACGCGTAAGTAGGTAAGCATTTTATTATTAAACTCTCGACTTTAAATTAAAGTACCGTCTGAATACAAACTTTGGCGTCTAGGTTGCTGTCCAATTAACTTAATTGACATAAAATTCATGTATCTATAATTTATTCGTTAATAGTAGGTATAGTGAGTAGATGCAGATGCACCCCCTTTTTTGTGGTGGTTTACATTATCAAATGAGTCCTTCTAAAGGGGCGGAAGGGACTGTCAGACTATTACTGACTAAAAAACCACCCTGTTCCTTCTGTTGCCCTTTGCGTTCCGGGGTCACGGTATCCTGTTAAGACATCCCGCGACCCCGGAGTTGCACACCCTAAAGTAATATTGGCGGCGCCCATGCTTAACTGTATTATATACTTATTATGTTAATGTTTCATTTATATTTCGGCTCGTTCCATTTCCATGCAATAACGCATACAGCTAGGCACACACGCGCGTTTATTAAATTGTCTCAGTTGCTGTGACTACATTCGTATTCATGTGGTCTGCGAGTAGCTCTTCACCTGGTACCGAACCGTGCAGTTTTGTACTAAGATCAAAGAATAAAAGATGATATGGCATTACTACTAAGACAAATCACGGATGCAGGCTGTGAACATCACTTGATGTTATATTATGATACAAGTGAGTTGATTTTGTCATTGATTTGACTGCCTCGTTGGTCTAGTGGTCGCAAGCGCGACTGTTGTGCATGAGGTCTTGGGTTCGATTCCCAGGTCGGGCAAGGTGTTATTGGGTTTTTCCATCAGGAATTTCTCAGTAGCAGCCTCGGAGTCTGGATTTGTGCCCGGTTGATGGCAATAGGCTCGCCCCCTATTACATGGGACTAAAAACATAACTGGCGAAATATGGGTGTACTAATGGGTACACCTCTGCCTAACCCTTCGGAAATTACAGGCGAGATGTTATGATGATGATGTTATGATGATTTTGTCATTATGGCCGAGGTAATATTACATACAGTTCTTCGTCAAAGTGTGATGATGTAATGTTAAAAACACATGTGCTTAATATACCGCGTTATGACCCTATGCGGTGCAATAAAAGCTAGTTTACGGACATAACGTAACATCACGCCTGCAATCCCCGAAGGGTTAAGCTGTGGAAGATGAAGGGTGCAAAGGCTACTTCATCGTTAATTTTCATATTTTTTTGGACTGACTTTTTCTCCAAAGGCTTCATGTCATAAGGCCCCGTATTAGAATGGCTTTAGTTTTTTTTTATTTTTCTTCAATAAAATCTATTATTTGCAACAGAAAGGTAGAGCCCTAACAGTAAACTTTCATTTTCTTTTAAGCCGCATCTCTTTTGTTTCTATGCTCTATGTCCCTCGACATGTATCTCAGACACAAGGACAAGGGAAGCGAGTATTGTTTGTGAACCTGATGAAGTTGATGCAAATATGATTATATCTTGACGTGCATAGGAATGAGTGGTGACAAATTGAAATAGTACCAATTACGAAATAGTTGAGCTTGTTAAAGATGTAGGTAGCTATAGTGTTGGGTGAGAAAAGTCCAAATAATAAAGGAGAGTATTTTTTTTTCGGAATGTATATAAAAAGACACGTAATAAAGCCGAATTGAATTTGATTTTGAATGTTTATTCTATCAAAGCGATAATTTTTTCGCCAATTTTTACCTAATTACTACGGGTGCATACTATAGGGCTAAGAAGAGCTACAATTTTTTTAGGCACCGATTTTTGATGTTATGTTTTAAGTCTGATTCACACATATCAGTGAACTCTCGCCGGAACTGACACTGAGATCACTGTCACTGACAAGTTTGAACGCGTTCATAAAGAATGTATGAAAAAAATATTTTCACTAATAGGTACGGGACGGTGCCGGAACCGTGGCTTCACTGATATGTGTAAATAAACTTTTAGGGTCTAACTATAACTTAAAAACTTCATCCATTTACAACACAATTGAAACTTTTACAAATACTTTGATTCCAAACAAAATGAAACACAAAAGACATTTTTCGATAAATATGAACACAACTCTAGTATTGCTTATGTAAACCCATTTATTATGTATTAAATTATTACAAAGGCATGACGCGGATTCATCGAATCTGACGTACCAGCTAGAGGGTTATAATGCACGGAATACAATATGTTATGTTTCACAGTTTTACTTTGATAAAAAGTGAAGGTATGAAATTTATTTCGAGCCATTCCCATAATGGGACGTTGAATTAGCGGAATATATTTTCCGCTTACTTTTTAAATGCCTAGGAATTTAGTATTTTGAATTTAAGAATTTGATTGTTTAAGCTCATCATGGTAAAATTATATGTAAAAATAAAAATGATTCAAAAATACAAACAGAAAATAAAAAAATATAGGAAGGTACTAATATTATAAAGCTAAAGAGTAGGTTTTTTGTTTATAAGCACTGATCTTTTGAACTAATGGTCCAATTCTGAAAATTCTTTTGCTAATAGATAGCTAAGTTTTCCGTAAATGCTATAGTATTTAAGTATCGAAGACAATTAGGAACTAAAAAAAAGGAATTGGTAAATATTTTTCCTATTAAAATTGTGACACTTATGTTGCTTATAATTTTAAATATTTACTTAGTTTACTATTTATTTGCATCTGTATTTTATTTATGGTTGTGTGAACACACAAATGTAGGTACTTTATAGTTCTTTATCACGCCATAATTCACTGCGAACTAAGTCAAGACAATTCCTAAACAATTTCACGTCACATACATCCAAAATTCGCATACAATCGGAAACCAATCTCCTGCAAGCCCATACATCACAAATCTGCTGGTCCAGCACCCCACATTTCTCCCGCGTCGTGTTCATCACATAAATAACTTGCTTAACAGTACCGAAACAAAGGAACATTGTTTATAGGCAGAAGCCGAAGAGCTCCGACAGCCTCCGATAGATGCCGAAGAGCCCCGATGGACCAATAAAAGACCCTATTCTGGCCACAATGCCCAAGTCCCAATAGAAGTAAATACCTCTCGTTGGTACCCTAAATGAGTATTTATTCGTATTGCTATTTAGTCGTTAGACCGTAATGGCTTGTTGCGCCATTATTGAAAATCTGGGAGATGGGATAAGATTTTTGAAGTATCCTATTAGGATCCTACACAGCCGATATTGAGGCTGGATAGAATCTTATTTTATGTTCGATTAGCTTGGTTTTGTTTTTTGTTAAGCCTTATTAATATTGTTCGGTATCAGATACAAAATGTTTAGGTAATTTTAAGTCAATCATTATCATTATAATAAAACCAATAATTTGCTTATCTTAGGGCAAAGGTCTCTTCTCATACAAAAGAGGCGCGAGCATTCAACACCACGCTCAGGGCGGATTCGCGATTTCAGACTTTATTTCAGTCCCAGTTTCTTCACGATGTTCTCGTACACCGTGTTGTGGAGGACAGATAGGCTGTTGCTCCATATAAAAAATACCGTTATTGAACTGCATCTGGTTTGACTGGAAGCCGACCCCAACATAGTTGGGAAAAGGCTAGGCAGATGTTGATGATGACTAAAATTAAACTTGTCTGAAGTTAAAGTTGCTCAGCAACTGCATCAATAAACCATCATAATATTATTCATCAAGAGAAAGCACACCCAAAATGTATCAAACATTTATAACCAAAACTTGTAATTAAACAGACTCAATAACTGTTCTGAGGTTTCAACCGATCCCAAGGGAATCAATTCGACGAAAATGATCGAACATTACAGTACAGGCCCTCAATTATGTAAAGGCTTGTTCAGGCTACATTTAAATCCTTAATGAAATATATTGTGTGGCACGGAATAAAGTTCCTAAAAGAGCTTCGCTACAAGTAATTGATTTATTTAATACTGCTGCTATAATTACTCTCTGTTCTATTTTGATTTATATTCGTTCATGGAGTTGGTGCTGTAGAGACTCTGGCTGGTTAAGCCATATTCAACCTTATTTTATAATAATATTAGGGACTATGAGTGTGAGGAGTATGATATTTACAGTCCACTAAGAGAGCTAATGGCGGATTTAGCATATGAAAATAATTATACATACATAACATCACGCCTGTAGTCCCCGAAAGTTTAAGCAGAAGTGTAACCTTTAATAGATTTTTTTAAATAAATCTTCTTTTCCATACCTACATTTTGAATGTGTAGGATTTGCCCTTTTGTATTAAATAGCTTTGGAAACAGCTGTTTTTTAATAAATAAATCCAAGTCCTGACAAAAATATTATTGCTGGTTTAAAATTCATTTATTTCATCAAATATAACCTAACAGTTTTCACCAAATCGCTTATATCTGTGCTAATTATACAAATTACATACTTAGGGACTACGTATTAAATTATTTCATCACATTTAAATAGGAATATGCATTTTTCACAATTGCATTTTGAGAATCAAAAAATATATCTGTATCTGGACTACATTTGACTGGCCTGTTGGTCTAGTAGTTAGTGACCCTGACTGCTAGGACGGAGGTCATGGGTTCGCTTCCCACCCAGGACAAATCTTTGTGTGATGAGCACGATGATTTGTTCTGGGTGTAATTTATCTATGATATGTATGTATTTAGAAATATATAAGTATATTCATCAGTTGTCTGGTTACCATAGTACAGGCTCTGCCTAGTTTGGGATCAGATGGCGATGTGTTGGTTGTCCTAAGATTTTATTATTTTATTATTATTATTTTAAGATTTAGCGTCATATGCTGAACCCTTGGTAAAAGTTACGTTACAATATCCCTTCCACGCCGTATACATCCTAATAATAGAATAATCCAACTATGCTCAATACTTCTTTAACCTCCAAAATATTCAATTTTGTAAATAAACTAAACCTATTAAAATTCCTAGTCCTAAGTCAATAATATACATTGAACTATAAGTACCTTCAAGCTAGTACACTTTAGTAGTGAAAGTTCGGCTATTGGGGAGAATTTTGTACATCAACATTCCCAGACTTCGCTGGACTGAGTGCGTCCCTGAAACTGGCAGGCATTTAGACGGTCCTAAGAACTTCTTGTTGCTTACGAAGCTTTTTTTGGGTTACGTAGAAACTTATTAAGGAAAATATAACAACTGAGCTTTCTCTTAACATCAAGCAAAATATAAGATGTCTGCCTCGTTGGTTAGTGGTCGTAAAGCGCGACTGCTGAACATGAGATCTTGGGTTTGATTCCCGGGTCGATTCGGGTCGGGATTTTCCATCAGGAATTTCTCATTAGCACCCTCGGAGTCTGGATTTGTGCCCGGTTGACGACAATAGAGTCGCCCCCTATAACATGGGACTTAAACATAACGGGCGAAATGTTATTGTACTAATGAGTACACCTCTGTCTAACCGTTTGGGGATTACAGGCATGATGTTATTTACAATTGGACGTTATATAATTTGACACCTTCGAATAATTGACTAACATAACAACCAGTAACATCAACTAAACAACAAACAACTTTTGACCTGTAGCTTTGGAGGTTAATCTATTATGAGAAGGCTTCTCATAACAGATTAGTCTGGATTAAATCTCATTTTCCCTAAAAGCAACACTTCTGACTTTTCAGTAAAAGTAATAAGAGTAGATGAAAGTAAATAACTTAACTAAAATATTATTCAAATTAGGTAACCAACTTACAAAATAAAACATAATAGTTATGAATTCTAAATGACTCCAAAAAAGCAGAAAATATTTTCACAAAAAATGTCTGACGCAAATAAGAAATACAATCTTCATTTCGATTGGAAGCGGCCTCCAATTTTCCATTGACCTATATAGATAGAATCCATTGAGCACACACTTTACTGGAATGAAAACTGAACGCTTAGAAACACGGTAAACACTACAAAGGTAGGCACTAAGCGAACAAGAGATAACAATATCCTTTATATCAACGAACGTCTTACACAAAAGGTTTGCGACGAAGCACAAATGCACAGAATAGTACAAACAGAAGATTAGCTCCTAACAACGGTCAAAAATCCACACATACATAGACATGCAGTACAGTGAATGCAAGTGCACTAGCCACTGTCATCTGAGAAGCACTCAGGTCACGAACGAACGCGTCAATGTGTGCGTGTATCTATCTTCACTCATTCAATAGATTTGAACTTCTGATCAATTCTATGACAGACGTGTCGAACATTTCTTTGAAACTGTCAATGTGAACCATGTCAACAGTTATTTTCAAGAAACGTTTAAACGTACCGAGTAGATTGCTTTTTGTTGAATAATTTAGTTTTCCTTTCCAGCTCGACGCTCTGGGAGTTTGATAGAAGTTTTGGGAAACGCTTAAGTGCCTTGATAACTTTATACGTATAAGCGTAAACTGATTTGAATGTAACAAAACACAGGATCCTTGAATATCCTATAGCTAGTATTGAAATATATTATTTCGTTCGTTACATCACTTTCCTACATACTGACATTGGTGAAAGAAAACACCGTGCCGAACCATGTGCTTTAAATATTTATAAAAGTTGGAAATCGCCAATCCGATTTTCAGCAAATGTGATGATCAATGAAGTGTGTTCTTTGTATGGGAGAGTTTGGATCTTCAGTGGGACAATAATTAAACTGTTATAAACAGCTGCACTCACTCATATTATTATTCGACCAGTTTAATAAATGTGCCAGCATCAACGGACCCCCTGACCCCATGACTAATCGATGACCAATCATAGTTTGGTTTTCTTATTTCTTAACCAGCATAACATTGCTTGTACAACCTATTTACATAAGAAAGATATACTACCATAAAGAATGCAAATCTAAAAATAAATCTAAAAATTTCTTTTCATTCTTTATAACAAGTAGCCGTAAACAATTAAAAATGTAAAAAATAAAATCCCTTTAATGCATTCATAGTAGAATTTGCTTGACATAATATAGTCGAAAAAATCTGACTGTTGTCACAGTATAAACCTTTAAATTTGCTCTCACTCCTATTATAATGATGACAGAAACAATTAAAAACATTTAATTTTACGACCAAAACTTCATGTCCCAGCAACCGAGCAAAACCTAGTCCCAAATTGACCTAGAAACTTCCAACAACATCTTGTATAAGCAAAACTTTCAAGTGATACTCGTAAATAGTTAAACACAACGTTTCACACTTCACCAAGTATGATAGATCTTGATTTGAAAGCTATTGTTGAGGTCAAACTTTAGCCTAGATAATTAGTCAAATGGGAAACATGAAGACAATCTATGAAGTGTCTGTGGTTACAAAGTTCACACTCCCTGCTTTTATGATTGGGTTCATTGTTCATTTACCATGCTTTTTAATCAAGGATTAGGTATTTTCTTTTGATAGTTTCTGGTCTAGTGAAATATTAGCATTGCTGAATATGCGCCTCAAGTAGGTAGTATAATACTTCCGCGACTCCCTTTGCGCGCTGGCCACTTGCGCGAAAGACTCTTCCGCGATAGACATATGCGCGCCTATACTTGCGCGATAGATACTTCCGCGAAATATGCGCGAAGTTTATTTTTATAAAGGACAATGGGCAAAATTCTTGAATTAGGGTTCCGTTACTTTTTTTACAAAATATGCGTCATGGGTGTCGTGTCCATGGTTTTCGAGGGTGCTGATGACGAAAATGAAGTCTAAAAGAAAATCCAAGATGGCGGCCGGAAAATTTTCCAAGATATGCTTCATATGACTCGCGGAAGTGTCTTGGCGCGGAAATGTTCATTCGCGCAAGTGTCTGTTCGCGGAAAGGTCTAGGCGCGCAAAAGTCCATTCGCGCATGTGTCTTGGCGCGCAAAGGGACTCGCGCAAGTGTCTGGCGCGGAAATGTCTTTCGCGCAAGTGTACCAGATCCCAGATTTATTATTGTTAATATAAACACAGCTGTTTATTATGTTCCTAATTAAATAAAGGCGAAAACCTTTTAATGGAACTTAGATTTGCCAAACAAAGTCAACCCACAATATTTAAAAAAGTAATTAAATATGCCATATTAGTTACTAACCATCAGTACCAATATACATAACATAACACATAACATCACACCTGTAATCCCCGAAGGGTTAGGCAGAGGTGTTCCCATTAGTACACCCACATTTCGCCAGTTATGTTTTGTTAGTCCCATGTAATAGGGGGCGAGCCTATTGCCATCAACCGGGCACAAATCCAGACTCCGAGGCTGCTACTGAGAAATTCGTGATGGAAAAACCCAATAACACTTTGCCCGACCTGGGAATCGAACCCAAGACCTCATGCACAGCAGTCGCGCTTGCGACCACTAGACCCACGAGGCAGTCAATACAATACCAATATACAAAATGTCTTAACATGTAACTTAACAAATATTGTAATTACCAACTTATACAAAATCTTCGTTACTAGATAGAGCTCAAAACAAAATTATGGTAATCATGTGTATCGGCGCAAGTGCATTATTTAAAGAACCTCGTCAACTATATAAGATGCAGCTACATCAACGAATAATTAGATTAAGAGTTGATTACAATTATGATCACGAATTAATTGTTTAAAAACACAAATTATGTTAATGTTATTTATTTTGAGGGTAAATTAATTATTATTGATGATTAATTAATTATAATTGTATGGTTCAATTAATTATCAGTTTATTTACTCCAAAAGATTGTAAAAATAATCATTTATTTACAAAGTTAGAATCCTAACCTAAAAACTCAAACACGTGCGCCGAGCACGTGGTTAGTGTCTATAAATACAGGCGACAGCCACAGAGCGGCTCAGTTGCGCACGAGCCGTCGGACGGAACACATCTCTGTGAGTCATATTTATACTTTTTTTGTTTTTTTTTTTTTGAAGATGATTAATTAATTATAATTGTATGGTTCAATTAATTATCAGTTTATTTACTCCAAAAGATTGTAAAAATAATCATTTATTTACAAAGTTAGAATCCTAACCTAAAAACTCAAACACGTGCGCCGAGCACGTGGTTAGTGTCTATAAATACAGGCGACAGCCACAGAGCGGCTCAGTTGCGCACGAGCCGTCGGACGGAACACATCTCTGTGAGTCATATTTATACTTTTTTGTTTTTTTTTTTTGGTTTTTTTTTTTTGAATATGATTAATTAATTATAATTGTATGGTTCAATTAATTATCAGTTTATTTACTCCAAAAGATTGTAAAAATAATCATTTATTTACAAAGTTAGAATCCTAACCTAAAAACTCAAACACGTGCGCCGAGCACGTGGTTAGTGTCTATAAATACAGGCGACAGCCACAGAGCGGCTCAGTTGCGCACGAGCCGTCGGACGGAACACATCTCTGTGAGTCATATTTATACTTTTTTGTTTTTTTTTTTTGGTTTTTTTTTTTTGAATATGATTAATTAATTATAATTGTATGGTTCAATTAATTATCAGTTTATTTACTCCAAAAGATTGTAAAAATAATCATTTATTTACAAAGTTAGAATCCTAACCTAAAAACTCAAACACGTGCGCCGAGCACGTGGTTAGTGTCTATAAATACAGGCGACAGCCACAGAGCGGCTCAGTTGCGCACGAGCCGTCGGACGGAACACATCTCTGTGAGTCATATTTATACTTTTTTTGTTTTTTTTTTTTTTTTTGGGACTAGCCCGCCACACTGTTCCCACCCACTGCAACTCCTAAAAGCCAGAATCAACAGTGGAGGCCACCAGAAAAGCGTCGAGGCAATGAAGCTCGACGAGTCCCAGAGAAACGATTTACTGTCTTGGGTCCCGCAACGAAATATTTATACTGTCGTCCTTGTAAAAAGTGTTTTATTTGAAGAAGATGGAAAATAACCAAGAGTGTGATGTCAGCAATGCTTTTTTTTTTATTTGAGGTGGTAAAAATCATCAAATCACTCCGACTGACGAAGGACTGTCAGACTTTTACTGACTAAAAAACCACCCTGTTCCTTCTGTTGCCCTGCAACCCCGGCAGGCGTTGGCTCCGTTGGGGGCCCCGTCCCTGTGCTGACAGCTCTTTGAGGCGCGCGCGAACAGAACGCGCCGTCGACCCGGGCCTGGTCCTTGATCGGACGGCGAGCTACCCATTACTCGCCGTCCGCAAGCCCGCGCCTACGGTGGCCGGATGTCGCCTCGCGACGTCCGACGCCCTGGGCGTCTCCCGCGGCGGCTGGGGCGTGAGGTGGTTCTCTCCCTCACGCGGCCCGCCTCCTCCTTCGCTAGCATTACTGCTTCGCAGAAGGAGGTGACTGCATCCCATTCCCTCTCGCCCCGGAGCATGGCCTGAACCAGGTCCGGACGCGAGAGGTTGCCGCCGCCTATCACCTCCGTGAGGGCACGGCGGTGCTCTGCCCAAGCGGAGCAGTCCTGCACCGTATGCTCCACCGTGTCCTCCGGGCGATCCACACAGTGGTGACACCCGGGCGTTTCCTCCCGCCCTATCCGAAACAGGAACCTCCCGAAACAACCGTGTCCGGTGAGGACCTGCGTCAGGCGGTAGGTGAGGACGCCGTAGCGCCTCTCCAGCCACACCTCAAAGAGGGGTCTTATCGCCGCGATTGTGGCGTGCCCGAACTTGGGTTGCGACAGTCGCATCTCCCATCCCGCCATGAGATCGCGCTGGGCGTGGCGTGTGGCGCTGCGCGTCCACACGCCACTCGTAGACGCGCTGGAGGACTGTTGCCTCCAGATCCCACGGCGGCAATCCGGCAAGGAGGCTTGCCGCTTCGCCGGAGACCGTGCGATATCCCCGGATCATCCGGATGGCCATGACCCTCTGGCATGCCACCAACTTGGCTGGTGGCCGCCGCCTGATGGTAGGGGCCCCGTAGAGGGCCATGGACCGCACGACTCCGGCGTAAAGCCTCCGGTAGGAGGCGCCTGGTCCCCCGAGGTTGGGCAGGAGCCGCCAAAAAGCAGCCCCAGCCCTGTCCAATCGCGGAGCCAGACGTCGGAAGTGCTCCTTGAAGCTCCACCGGCTGTCGAGGACGAGACCCAGATACTTCATCGTCGCCTCGACGCCGATGTGAACCCCTCCCACCGTTATTTGGGAACCCGACTGTGGCGCGTTCCGAAGACCATGAAAGCACATGGCCTCGGATTTGTGCAATGCCACCTCGAGTCCCAATTGCCGGATTCTTTCGACGACTGTCGCAACCCCTCGCGTCGCTAGGTCGGCCGCCGCCTGGTGCGACTCTCCCTGTGCCAGGACGAGCATGTCGTCAGCGTAGCAGACTACGCTGACGCCGTCAGGGAGGTCGGCGCGCAGCACCCAGTCGTATCCAATGTCCCACAGAAGCGGTCCCAGGACCGATCCCTGTGGGACACCGCACGACATCTCTCGCCGGTTCCACTCTCCCCGTTGGCCGGGGTAGACGACGGCCCTATCCGTCAGATAGTCCTCGACAACACGACGAAGGTAGGTCGGCATCCGGTGATACCGGAGTGCCTCCCTGATGCAACTCCAGGCCAGGGTGTTGAAGGCATTGGAGATGTCGAGAGACACCGCCAAGACGACCCTGCCCCGGGATACTGCTTCCCCCTTCGTGAGGGCCCTCACGCGCATGATGGCGTCCACCGTGGAGCGCCCCCTGCGGAAGCTTAACTGGCTCTCCGCAAGGTCCGGCCCGGATCTCCCCAGGTGCCCGACGAGGCGGTTTGCAATTACTCTTTCAAAGAGCTTGCCCACCTCGTCGAGCAGCACGATGGGCCGGTATGCGGACGGTGAGTCCGCAGGGCGCCCCGGCTTCTTGATGAGGACCAGTTTCCCCGTCTTCCAACGAAGCGGGAACTGGCCCCTCTCTAAACATGCGCTTAAGAGCCTCCCTAGTCGAGGACCGAGAGCCCCCGAGGCCAGGACCCAGGCTTTCCCAGGTAAGCCGTCGGGTCCCGGGGCGGTATTCTTGGCCTTCAGCCGTTGTACCGCCACTCTCAGATCTACCTCGGCCACCTCCGGAGCATTGTAGTCGCCGCCGTCGCTGTGGTCCGCGTCTTCGTCTGACACCACCAGGGGCGGAGCCATGGGCGGGGGGGTATGTTCCCCCCGAGAAGGAAACAGGGCGCCGACGCCCTGTCGCCTGACGTCCCTGTCCAGAGCCTCCAGCATCTCCCTGCGGGATAGATTCCTAGCCCGCAGCATCCCATCTCGGAGGGCGGTCTTCGCCGCCCTGTACCCCTCGTACAGCTCCGCCTCAATGGCTGCCGCATTCGGAGGTCGGATGCGGCACCGCCTCGCGTAGTGCCGTTATCTCGCGCGACCACCAGTACACCTGACGCCGGGCGCTTCCTGGCCGGGCCCGGGGCATTGCCATGTCGCAGATCACGGACATGGCCTCCTGGAACCACTCCGCCTCGTCGTTGACGTCGGCAGGCCTGTCTGGTGACGACACCCAGGCCTGCACGAACGAGGCTTCCAGGAAGAGCTCCCGGTCCGGCTGCTTCAGCGCCCATCGCGGACCACTCGGGGTCTGTCGGACCGGCGTATCTGGGATCTGGGCGGAGACGTCGAACCGGATGTACCGGTGGTCGGAATATGTCTCCACCCCCTCCTCTACGCGCCAGTCAACGACACGTGGCGACAGAGCGAGGCTGGCGAACGAGATGTCCACCACCGACTCGCCCCGCATCCGTACACACGTGGGGACAGAACCCCGGTTCAGGATGACCAGGCCTGTCTCCAGAGCCCAGTTCTCCACCATCTTGCCCCGTGCATGGTCCGTGTACCGGGAACCCCAAGCCACGTTCTTGGCATTGAAGTCCCCGAGGACCAACACAGGGAGGGAACCGAACCCGGCGACGACGACTCCTAGCTCCCTAAGGGAGACGTGGAACTCGGCGAGAGTTCGGTTCGGGGAGAAGTAAACGCCTACCACGGCGATCTCCCCGAACCGTGCTGCCACACAGCCCCGTCCTCTCTTGACGCTCTCGAGAGACGGGGTACCGGCGGCAGCCGACGCGATTATGACCACCGAGCCGTCGAGGTCCGCCACCCAGTCATCCCTGGGTGGGACAAAGTTTGGCTCGGCGACCACCGCGATGTTGATCAGCCACTGCGCCATGCTCTGGACCAAGAGATCCTGAGCGGCGGCGCAGTGGTTGATATTGGCCTGGAGGAGGCGCAATGGGGCCGTGACTAGCCCTCCATTACATCCCCCTCCAGGGCCCTCCTCGAGGGCGGAATCGCCCTAGCGGCGGCGACGGCGGCGACAGTGGCGGCGGCAGCGGAGGGCCTACCTCTACCGCTGGCCTTGGCGGGTGGGGCGCAGGCCTTGCCTCCTGCCCGGTGATCGGCCGGCTTGCCATCAGCAGGTCATCAGCACCCCCGAAAACCATGGACACGACACCCATGAAGCATATCTTGGAAAATTTTCCGGCCGCCATCTTGGATTTTCATTTTGACCTCATTTTCGTCATCAGCACCCCTGAAAACCATGGACACGACACCCATGAAGCATATCTTGAAAAATTTTCCGGCCGCCATCTTGGATTTTCATTTTGACACCATTTTCGTCATTAGCACCCCCGAAAACCATGGACACGACACCCATGAAGCATATCTTGGAAATTTTTCCGGCCGCCATCTTGGATTTTCATTTTGACCTCATTTTCGTCATCAGCACCCCCGAAAACCATGGACACGACACCCATGAAGCATATCTTGGAAAATTTTCCGGCCGCCATCTTGGATTTTCATTTTGACACCATTTTCGTCATTAGCACCCCCGAAAACCATGGACACGACACCCATGAAGCATATCTTGGAAATTTTTCCGGCCGCCATCTTGGATTTTCTTTTAGACCTCATTTTCGTCATCAGCACCCCCGAAAACCATGGACACGACACCCATGAAGCATATCTTGGAAAATTTTCCGGCCGCCATCTTGGATTTTCATTTTGACACCGTTTTCGTCATTAGCACCCCCGAAAACCATGGACACGACACCCATGAAAGATATCTTGGAAATTATTCCGGCCGCCATCTTGGATTTTCTTTTAGACCTCATTTTCGTCATCAGCACCCTCGAAAACCATGGACACGACACCCATGACGCATATTTTGTAAAAAAAGTAACGGAACCCTAATTCAAGAATTTTGCCCATTATCCTTTATAAAAATATACTTCGCGCATATTTCGCGGAAGTATCTATCGCGCAAGTATAGGCGCGCATATGTCTGTCGCGGAAGTGTCTTTCGCGCAAGTGGCCAGCGCGCAAAGGGACTCGCGGAAGTGTCTTGGCGCGGAAATGTCCATTCGCGCAAGTGTCTGTTCGCGGAAAGGTCTAGGCGCGCAAAAGTCCATTCGCGCATGTGTCTTGGCGCGCAAAGGGACTCGCGCAAGTGTCTGGCGCGGAAATGTCTTTCGCGCAAGTGTACCAGATCCCAAGCATGGTGATCAATGGTCATGCCTTCTCTATATGAGAAGAGGCCTTTATGTTGCCGAACAATTGCCTACTACGCTGCTCATCGCGCGTTCAATTGTCAATTTGACGCTTTGTCTTTCGTTTAAGAAACTACTTAAGACACTTTGGCCATAGAAAACATCAATTTAGTATTTAAATCTGTTCAGCTATCCGCATCTGAATGAATGAAGACAAAAGCTGAATTGAGCTGAATAACTGTAGCTAAGTCCCTAAGTCATTATTCATAGTTAGCCATGCTTTTCAGACCTTAAAATCTCAAGCACATAAACTCATTTCTTCACACTACCTCCAGCTTTTCCCTGCTAAACATAAACAAGTAAACATCCAACAGACTATATAAGCAAGTCAAACTTGCACGTAATTCCAGTACGTCAGTTAGTTGCTACCATGTCAGACCTGCGTCAAGCCGTAATTACGATTTACCACCTCGATTGGACAACAAAGAAACAAATCAACGTCAGCCCTCTATGAACGCTGATAGGAATGCGGTTGATGAGCGAGCTTAATTTGCTCTTTACTGATTGTTTTTTTCCTTAGGAATACGTGTTGCGAGTTTGATACGTGTTCGTTAGTGTTTGTTTGTGTGGGTCTCATAGTTACTTTGATGTTTTGTTGGTTTTAGGATGTCGGTGGACTTGTCAAGGCATTGTTTGAAGTCAAAGTCTAATTATTTATTTCAATTGGACCGTTAAAGTGCCTACTATTGAAGGTCATAATACAAGAAAAAAATTGAATCTATGTAAGTAGTTGCCCCTTCCAAAAGGTAGTTTTGTACGGTAAAGAATCTCTTAAAATAAAGATTTTACAATATTTCGTCGAAAACATAAGATAATTTTTTTTAGAGCTCTCGTTCGCCATTAATTATGATTAGGCCAGACAGCATAGTTTTACTTTTAATTGAATAATTAATAAAGAACTAAAATACAATTGAAGTAGTACTGAACATTGCGTAATTGCGTGCAAGAGAGTAAAATACGGCGTGGTGTTTATCTTGCCCACAATTTTCTTCTCTATTTCAGATGCTTTAATATATTTTCATTAAAACTCGAGTACCTATATATTGAAGCAGTTTCTTTTTTCGGCGCTGACCCTTAATTGAAATGAAATGAAATGAAATGATATGAAATGAAATGAAATGATATTTATTCAGTAAATTGGTTATAAATAACACTTTTACACGTCACATTTTAAACTAGATGAGTCCAGTGTTTCCTAGCCGACTGCTCTGAGAAGAAACACCGAAACAAACTCAGAGGTCAAAGTCTCTTTTAAAGTCCATACAATTATTTGTATTGGTCAAATCATATGCGAACCAAGTAGGTTAATGTCCGAGGTGCTCCCTTGAGGAAAGAGGCACACAAATTTGAGTCGGCCTGTCCAGTCAATGCACGCATTTGTCAGAAATCGTCAAGCTCGACTCAGAATTTAAGGAGCTCAACGACACGACGAACAATACCAAAGAAAGGACATTTGGGTAGGCCGCATCGAGTACTCAAACTGTCAGACAACCATAAAATCTAATCAGAAAAAATGCAACAACCCACATAGTTCACATATTTACAATATAACATATAAAAAAAAATACTTTTCAAAGTATATTCCAATGAGAATAAAAAACAAAAAATAAATAATAAATTATACATAGTCATATTAACGTTAAATTAAAAGATCATGTTTAGTAAAATATGTCAAAAAGAAAAAATGTAATTTACAAAGGGCATAATCACAAGGCTTAGCAGAGCTAGCATTGCTTATACGGACAGATTATATAACAATTATATTTTGTATATAACCTCGCAGTTATGTTTTGGACTCAAGTGGACGCCTGTGTATGGCGATCGCAATCTCAGTCGCAATCTGTCAAAAATGCTTATAATATACGTTTTTTTTTTTTTTATTGCGACTGGATTTTGAACGTTTTAATTTAGTAGAATCGGCCATCTGATCAATGATATGCAAATTATGATGGTTATGGCAATAGGGATCTTAAGTGATTAATCATGGAATCGATACTAGCATGGCTCATTTTTAACAATTGTGAACAGATTATGAAGATTAAAAAACTAACTCTGGCGGAATTTTTTACCTAATACCTCTGTACGAATCCGAAAGATAAAATTATAAAATCCACAGTGAAAAACGTAACAAAACGACCACCGCCTAATTAGCTTCCGCACTTTTGAAAAAAGCAAAAAATCTTGTCACATTTTTAAAACAATTATCATTTAACCCGAGCGCAGACGGCTGAAACTAACGCTGAAATATTTTTAATTTCAGCTCGAGACTTATTAAATCTTCTCTTAAGTAGTACATTTTCACACGGAAAAAATAATTTTACTACAATAATTATATGCACAACAATACCCTGAAAATTGCATTCTCTTGTTTTCAGGAAAGAGTACAATTACCAAGTTAAAGACGTCTTAAAAGATATTTATTGTACGATTCTGTGTTGGTGGGGTAACGGAGTAAACTGGGGGTAAATTTTTAATGAGTGTTTTGTTACGTTGTTCATTTAAATATTTGGCTTAATTAAAAATGTAGCCGTCTTTATTAAGCGCGAACAATTATGAACGACGCAATTACTTTCATATGACGCTTCCTGTACGGATATAATGTTTACGTATTTAAATGATATAATTTCGGTTTGTGTGAAAATAACATGTTCTCATTAACAGCTGTATTAAAATTAATGTATTTTGTTTAAATTACTGGTAATGGTTTATTTACATAGGTGTTTTATATCACGAGCTGCTTCGTTGGTGTAGTGTTTGCAAAGCACGACTGCTGAGCACAAGCTCTTGCGTTTGATTCCTAGGACAGGTAATTTGTTATTAGGTTTTACCATCCGGAATTTCTCAGTAGCTGCTTTAGAGTTTAGATTTGTGAACGGTTAATGGCAATAGGCAAATGGCCAAATGTGGGAATACTAATGGGTACACCTCTGCCTAACCCTTCGGGGATTACAGGCGTGATTTTATGTTTTATATCAAACATACGGCCATGGGTGGTAAGTGAGCCATTATATAGGTAGGTGACATAGTGATTTCTAAGGTATGTAGGCACGCCCTTATCGTCACATTCTCACATGTATATTTAAGTGAGTAATAGTTTATTATTCTGCTTTAACGGTGACTTACGTACTTGTCCTATCCATTGAACTACATAACATCAATAACCTCCATCCTTCACGAACTGGTAATGACGAGTTTATACTGAGAATATTACCGAAGGATTAAGTCGACATCGGTATATGAAAGGCCACATCGATCAGCTGAGTGACGCTTTCCATTTATCACCATCGAAGGGGTTGATTGAATATGGACCGATCCGCCATGATGGCACAGATATAGATATTTGCAGAAGGTCGTTCTATACAGTAAGCGAATTGGTACACACACATAGACACGTTTCGCGTACAGCGAGTGCTTACGTAGTCGCGTTTGGCATTTGTTTTACATTGCCGTACGTACGTATGATTCCATGTGTGCGTGCGAGTTTTCTCGATCGTTGTATCGAGCCGGCCTTCTGTATCAATATATTTTGTGATGATGGTCTGTCGCTTAGACGTAGTGTCGGTGTCGTAAACATTTTCGTGGAATTACTTTATTTATTCGCGTTGAAATGTTTTTCGGGGTAGCCAATCTTTAGAAGTGTTGTAAAATTTTGTGAATTTGTTTGAGAACTTCCAGGCAGATTTTTCAATACTTGATGTATTGAAAAATCTGCCTGGAAGTTTTAGCCAATGTTACAACTAAAAATTTTCAAGAGAAATGACATTCCAATGTCATTGTATTTCTCAATGTAGTTTTAAGTAGGTATGTACTTAGAAAGTTTTTTTAGGTCAATCTTATAGAAATATCTGCTATTCGTTGCTATGCATTGGTTGTTCATGCCTGCTTTGCTTTGCTTAATTAAATAAGTATATTAATAAAAATAAATAAATAGCCCAATTATTACATTGAACTACCTAACTCACAAGTACAATAATTATTCCCTCACAAAAAGATGTAAGTACTTAAAAAACCTATTTTACGAAGACATTGAATAACCCTGCCATAAGACTGATAACGTTATAAAGGCAATCTTATCAAAAGATTCTAAGAATCTCTCGATGGGAGGTAAATTGATTTGACGACGTCGATTCAATCACTAATTTTTTTACCAAGAGACTGCTTTCAATATTTTTATATAATGAACTGGGTACACTTGAAGCAATTTTGTAAAGAAAAGTCATTACAGGCACTTATTTATTTACGATGTGAAAAGATTGAGGCAATTTGTAAAACAGCGCCATTTTTAAAAGTAGCTCTTCAGCAAGTAGGATTTCTTTTTTTATATACTTTTGTATTATGTAGTAGGTACCTATGTTGTGTCGTATACATAAAAGAATTCTCTTAAGTTCTCAGACGTACATCATTATGCTAATTGGAAATGTCTGCTATAAAATAATAGACAACATTCGAATAAATAGGATCAAAACTTATATTTTATGTAAACAAATCAACACATTATGATTTTTTACAGGTATTGGAAAAATGCTGGAGTGGGTCTTCTGGCGTTCCTACTCCTGAAAAGAAAAGTAAGTTTTACCAGGTCATGTTATGTTAAAACAATTAATTGATACTAAGGTACCTATAAAAGCTGACTAATTATCTCTAATAATGTTATGAGACCAAAATCAAACCATGTAAAAAAATCAGCTGTTTCCATAATTATCTACGTTTGTATCGTGTTGTCATTTTCACAGAAACCGCTGATTCTTTTTTTATATTTCAGTATTGGTCCCAAATAAAAATTGTTCATATTCACGAGTAGTCCCAGAAGGATTGATTATAAATTAAAAATCATGCTGTATAATATGTATAAGTACCTGTACACGTACACGTGTACGATTTTACTATGATGTTTTTTCCTATGTTACAATTAATCGTCTGACTAAATGGGTAGTTAAATTAACATAACATAACATAACATCACGCCTGTTATCCCCGAAGCGTTAGGCAGAGGTGTACCCATTAGCACACCCACATTTCGCCAGTTATGTTTTAGTCCCATGTAATAGGGAGCGAGCCTATTGCTATCAACTGGGCACAAATCCAGACTCCGAGGCTGCTACTGAGAAATTCCTAATGGAAAAACCCAATAACACTTTGCCCGACCTGGAAATAGAACCCAAGACCTCATGCACAGCAGTCGCGCTTGCGACCATTGTTTATATTATATATTGTTAATAAGTTAATTGTTATAGTAAATTACTTTAACCTCTGTTAATTTTCCATATCTTCAAATTAGATAAATGCCAATCATCAATCGAGTGTCCACAATATCATAAATAAACAATTAGTAAACAGAAAATTACACTTAAGAAACAATTTTCGCTTTAATAATAAAACACGGTTTAAGATTCCCACAGTAAATAATTAATAATGAAAAATGTAGTCGTTTCAGAAACATGACCAAGCACTTAGTTGCGTTAGAAATTAATGGTTAAAAAGGTTATTTAGAATTTAGCCGTTCTGGTTTTTTGATGAGAACTTGGTACCTCGACCAATTCGGTGACTACCTTATTGGTCTAGTGGTACCTAGTAGGTTTTACCATCAGGAATTTCTAAATAGCAGTCACGGAGTCTGATTTAGGCCCGGTTGACGACAATAGACTCGCCCCCTATTACTTGAGACTAGGTTACCTAGCTCTGTTCTGTGCTCTGCTTGATATACCTACAAAGCGCAGATTTACAGTATCGTCAAATTTAAGGAGTTAAATACATTCGTATTTGTGATTCTCAACACGATAATCAATATTTTAATATATAGGATTTTTTTAGGAGGTGAATACAAATTCGAACTAGCCATATTGCCGCTACATTTAGACAGGCGGAACTTTGAATCAATGATGATTTACGCTGTTGAGTAGATTTTTAAACATTTCAAGCAAAGGTTTTATTTCTCGAATCCGTAAAATTGTGATTGTTTGTTACGAAATTGTGTTTTTAGTACTTTTTAACAGCTTAATCTACGAGACTACTTACCTTTTTATTCAACGGTCGGTCTTACTATCTTAAATTAAAGTTGAAGTGGGGGAAATATGAACCTTATTGTTAAAACAATAATTTTGATATTTGCATAAAACTTACTTGGCAAAATATACGGAGTCTCGCCCTCAGTCTGCACACTACCTTGCTAATAAAGTCGTCTCATTCATCCATTAGCGATAAACCATCAATAAAAAAAAGTCAAAACAAACTTCTAGCAAAGTAAAAAAAAAAGCAAAGTAAACTCAGCATCGAATTAAACAGTTTTTTCATCATGTTCACGCCTAGCCGTTTTCTAAAGTGTCGGCAAACATCAATCTTTGTGTCATTTTCTGGCAGTGGACTTAGGAAAAATGGCTTCATCGACTTTACATCCTCACAGAAATTCCGAAGTCATTAATCTTCTGAATACCAAGCGGATAATTTATACTTACTGTGAAACTGTTCATTTTTCAATATCCTATATATGAAAAGCCGTCGACTCCACAAAGACGTTAAATAATATCAGCTCCATAACCGACAGGGAGATGAAAAATATTATGTGATTGATTGATTGATTGGGACTCGCTATTGTTGTTCGAGAGATATTGGGAACGTTCGGTGTTGCATATCGGATTATAATATTGCACATAAATAGAATCTCTCAGGAAATAGCTTAACCATTGATTGATTGAACTTACTATAGCAATCGCTAAACTGTCCGCTAAATTTACCAGCAGTTTTTACGCCTGCCACATACATATACTATGTACTTAAATATAAATAATATCATAGGTACTATTATTGACCCACTGCGAGCAAAGGCCTCTTCTCAACCAGAGAAGGCACGAGCGTTGATCACTATGCTTGCTCAAGGCGGATTGGCGATTTTTGATTTTATTACCTCCAGCTATAAGACCAGCTCGCTCATGATATTTTTTTTCCACCGATGTCTATTATGGCAAAGAAACTTAAAAAATACATAAATGAATTAAAAATGTCACATTAGTACCTACTAGCCAGCGGGTAGCTCGCTATCTTATACATGACAGGTGGGCGTCTTAATCATTGTACCGTCACTTCATAGGTACCATAAAAACACTGATAGTGTACCTGACAATTTTACCATAAAAACCTTGGTAGCCACCAGGCTATAACCAATTATTCACAATTCAATTAAAATCCGCGCTATACTAAAATTATTCATACCATACAGCAATTTTAAATGCCCACAAAACTATTAAAACACCGGATATTCCCCAATATTTTTCTGAATATATGCAAAGCTAAATGAATTTATTCCCGGTTGAATGTAAAATCGCGGACCAACGAAATTTCCAACGATTGCCGAAATTAGCGTAGCTTAACGCGCCAATGGCGTAAATCCGATTTGTGGGTGATGAACTGCATATATTCGATAAAGATATGAGCATACCAATGCATTATGTGTTCATTCATATCGCTATTCACGGCTTTAATGTTGGCGTATTCAGATTCATTACTAATTTAATACGTTCATTTTATTATTTAAACTAAGGGGAGGGGAGGTGCTCGTAGCTAAGTACTGCCGCATGGAATATCTACATAAATAACCGGATCACCATCTTGGCTGGTCCGCCATATTGGATTTAGAATGACGTCACTTAACTCACCATGCATAGTCATCCGAACTAAAATTGCAAAATTTAAAAATATAAATAATCTACTTATTTTTACTAATTTTTGTGTGCAAAATTTCAGCTCAATCGGTTGAGGACAAGTGCTTTAAAATTTAGTAGCAAGATTCGACCCAAACAAACATACTTTGCAAATAAAATACAAAAAATGTCATTGTTAAAATAAGCCTATAAATAAAACTACATATGTAGGCATTACAGAGTAGTATAATATACTAGAAGGTTTTACTTCTGTACAAAGTAGAAAATCCTCCACAAATGCAACTGTAAGCAGACTGATATTATATCTCACTTTGGCACAAATACACTAAAGTTTTCTTTAATATTTTCCTCGCTTGGAGAACTGGAGTAAATATATAAATAAAAAAACTAAGCAGAAACTAAATGTTTAAACATACAAACACACACGACAACATACTGCATTCTACTACCTCCTTAAATAATAAAAAGTTTGTGACTTTATTATAGTCGTACAAATATCTAGAATGTATTTTTCTTTATTTTATTTTTTATCAAACTACCCCAGGTGTACAAAACGAAGCAGTAATTATTCAAATCAGTCGAGCCATTTACGACTTCTTGCGAGACTAGCGCACGGCCATTGATTTTCATTAGAAAACGCTTAAACGGCTGAACGGATTCGAATGATGCCTCAATTCGTATCCGTTTACAAGACCATGATAAAGGTGAAAAAAGTCCGTGCCTCGGGAATCACGTTATGCTGTTGGTTTCGGCTGTCATACGTGGATCTTCGACAGTGTCGTTACGGGTCGTCAGAAGCCCGAAAGTCTGACATCCTTACCAAGAGGTATCGTATTACCCAGTTCCTGGGTTGTGAAGGTCAGTTAAGTAGTCGCTTCATGTAAAATTTTGGTATTATGCTGCATCCAGATAGGTTGAAAGCCGACCCTAACATAGTCGGGAATAGGCTAGGCAGATCCATAAATTTATAGTAAAAGTGGTACATTTTTATGAGTACTACAAAATTGTATCCTATCTTTTACACACACACACACATAAATAGAGTATGCATATAGTGCTATACTCTATTTATTCGTGAGCGCTATTCATCCTATGGGAATAAAATTAGTAAGCCTCACGATACAATAATAATTAGTACTTAAATTCTAAGCTAAAACGAATGTGTTATTATTATGCGTACATCACGTTAATGACCTCATAAATTGCTGGCTCACACGAAACGACTTCAAGGCTTATCACGAACAATAGGTATGTGGTCGGGTTAAACAAATAAAGTTATAGATGTTTTATTTTAAATCCCGCTACGGTTCTTTTCAAAGAAAATTCTAATAGAATTGATTTTTTGCTATGAAATAAAAAATTACAAAATCCAAAATTAAACTTTTGCATTTGACATTTGAATCCTAACTAATATTATAAATGCGAAAGTAAGTTTGTTTGTTTGTTTGTAACCACTTTACGCCTAAGCCACTGAACCGATCATCCCGAAATTTTGCATAAACGTTGCCAGGTGATCAGGGACAAACATAGGGTACTTTTTATCCCGAAAAAAAGTACTGTTCCCGAGGGAAATCACAATAACATCCTAATGACAGTAGATGGCGCCACGTGTCTATCGAATCATGATCAAATTTTAAGTTTAAGCATCTAATACATTTTGAGTCTAGACTGTCGATAGACCAGTTTCAAGTATACAACCTGTACGGAGTTGTTTGCTTAATCATTTTTTATGCCCAAAACCGCTGAAGAGCATACTGACATTTTGCATAAAGTGGCTACCAGACGGACCGACCTGCGGTAGCGGCTAACCGCAGGCCGCGGCTCCAACCGCTGTAAAAACACACCACCGCGGTCACAGTGGCGGCCTGAAGTGTCATTAGCCCGGTGTTTGTGCCACAATCGGACGTCAGTCAATATGGCTAACCGTAACGTTGTCTTATTTAATTACTCTCATGACTCATTAGCCCTCTCAGAAGATGAGAAAAAAGGTAGAAAAAAACCGTTTACTTAAACACTTGAGGTGGTGAGTGGTGTGAGGTTATAGTAGTTATAGTAGTTTATCTCTACCTATATTATCATTAGCATCGCATATTACTCTTAGGAATAGAGAAGTGTGGGTCAGATTTAAATTATTATTTAAATTCAACTATTTCTATTACAATTTTCATATTTGGTGTCATTTACAAAGCAGAACACGCGGCCTGTTGTTAAAATTTGCAACTGACGCGGCCGCCACAACATTTCGCGTTTGTCTGTGACCCACTTTATATACGTTGTCAGGGATACAGAAAAACTGTGTAACTGACACTGTCATCACTGTGTCATCACTGACACTGACAGGTGTAAACGCATTCATAGAGGATGCATGGAAGAATAAAGGCGAACTTATAACACGCTCCGCCAATTGTGAATTGATTTGGATGATTCTTTTTTTGTTTATTTTTTCGGAATTGGTCCCATATAAATACTGTCATGATCTGATGATGAACTTCGGAGATATGGAACGGAATTCCTCATAGGATCACAGCAGAACTGTCGTAACAGTAAATTTGCTTTGTTTAATGCGTTTAGTCGATGACTGACTGAAGGAAGAGGTTATAGTTGCTAAACTAACCGTGACCTATGTCGATGTAGATGTGTAGACAACAGTTTTCCAACGGCAAAGTTAAGTTTGTCCCTCAGTACTGTTTATGTTTTCTTTAGAGGTATGTTCGGTGTATTTTAATGACGGTAGGTAGGTTCCTTTTTTTTTTAATTGTCTCACAGCTCCAACTCAGGCTCTTTGCTAGCCCGAGCAAAAATTACTGCTCAATCCCCGGAATCTTCCGTTCATGCCGCATTAAGAAAGCAAGCACAACCAGAGCGACAAGCAAATTTGAGAGCTGATGAGACATTTTATTAAAGAGCGGAAAGCCAAGCCGTCCGCCCGCCAAGCTTCTCTGAGAGTGACTGAGACGCCCTTCTAAACGCAATTGCTTTTGGAGGAACAAGCCGAAAGCCAGAGAGCTGTAAGAGCAACTGAGACGCCTATTCACACACGACACACAACACACATGACTACACGACTTCGTCTCAGAGAAGAAGCTCAGCCATTACAGCGACTGAAACTCCAGAACAGACGCAGGCGAGAAGGACCTCTCTTGCAGAAATGCAAACTGGACGCCGACGGACTTTTATGAGTCACAGTCTGTTGGTCCGTAGGTATTTAATAATTCTGGATCTGGCCGAGCAACAAGCCGAGTACAGCCCGAATTGATTGTCAAATTCTAAACCAACGCGGGCGAAGCCGCGGGTAAAAGCTAGTATTTTAATATATTCAGAATATTCAAATGTCATTATATTCAAAATTTTCCACAAAATTATTTTATGGGTTCAAAACTTTATTGAAAACCAGTAATAAATCTGTTTATTCATATGTTTTAAACAGATGCCAAGCAGTATTAATTTAATAATACCTAAAAAAAGAAACATCTCATTTGGAAAAAATTGTAACCCCGTCCGAGTTGAAAGGGAAACAGCGTTCACCTTAGAAATAAATAGAAAACACGTGTTATTAAAAGATTTCCCGCTCGACGTGTATACATATACATTTTCTAAAAACACCTACACCATATTTGTGAAAAGAAAAACAGGAAAAACCCTCATACTGAGCCCTCCTTTCATGTGCAGATAAAACAAAGTTAATAAATCCGCATTGCACAGAGCTACGTCAAAAAAATCCATCAGTCGTTTGCAGAAACAATACCAACGTGTTTGCACAGACAGACGGCTGAAAAATCAGCTTTATCAGAGAGTTAGTAGAAGAGAAAAAACCAAATACTATTTATAAAGAGATTTTACGTTCATTCCCGTCGAAATTCATTTCAAAATGGGCACTGTAAATATTGTACTGCACTGAGACCATCGCAGTGTTTTACCGCTATATTGCATTCTTTACAATCCATTGAATCTTTAGTGAACAACAAATAAAAGCTGTTTCATAGATGCGGGCATAAAACGCAATACTCCGTATATTTTCTGAATGTTCGGTGCATACGATGCAGTTATGTGGAATGCGTGAATTGCTGTTTTGTATAGCGTGCATTGGTGTGATAGTAATACGAGATTCGGATATGCAAATGCTTTTTGTGTGTTTTTTTTTTACTTAGTATGTTAAAATTTTGCTCGCGTATTTAACATAACATCACGCCTGTAATCCCCGAAGGGTTAGGCAGAGGTGTACCCATTAGTACACCCACATTTCGCCAGTTATGTTTTTAGTCCCATATAATAGGGGGCGAGCCTATTGCCATCAACCGGGCACAAATCCAGACTCCGAGGCTGCTATTTATTTATTTATTTAAAGTAACCAATGTTTGCTATTATATGTTTACTGTCTATAATATTACATCAACTTCATAAACATATAAGCAGGAAGGTAATAATTATAATTTATATAACAAAGTTTGTATAAAAAAAATAAGAAAAGTAATTTTGAGATATGAAATTAGAAAAATACTCGGACATTACAATACATATACACTGTTGTCCTTTGTTACAGTATTTACGTAAGTACTAACTAACCGGTGGATCTAGTTGTCCCAAAATAAACAATTTTGAATTTGAATTAATTTTAAACTAGGTTTTGGCAACGACTTCGTCCGTGTCCGTGTGTTACGGGTTACTATTTTTAAAGTAAAATATAGGCTATAGCGCTCTGAGATACTATAGCAAAAAGAGATAAGCGCAAATGTAAACAAAATTTCTTCTCATTTTAGAAAGAATCAACTACTTCTTCTTCTTGTAAATTACGTTTAAAGATGCTTCTAAATGGTTTAATTGAAATAAACCATTTGGCTTGACTGTAAAATATAAACCTTCGTACCAACTTAAGTACTTAAGAACCCTTTACAATATCTATTATCATAACACAGAATATTGTTTTCAAAGATTATTCAGATAATACTACTTACTTATGTTTCATTCAAAGTCACCTTGTTACCATCAAGTTACATCAAACACAGAATAAATAACTACAGAAGGCTGGCTCCATAGAATGAGTGAAATCGTGTGCGTGCATGCACACATCGACGCTTACAAACGGCTATCTTTAAAGCCATCATGTCATGTCTATGTGTGCGTCCAGTTTTGATCGCTGTATGAAGCTGGCTTTCTGTATCTATCTATTTTGTGCTTTAAACGAGCGAACGTTTATTCAGATATAAATATCAAAGCAAAAGCATCTCTCTGATTTCCTATTTTTTTCTTATTAAAGACAGAACTGGTGCGGCTACCTATTATAGTTGCGTGATGTTTATTACGTTTTATTTTATGTAACCTGGTTAGTAGTGAGTTGAAGATTATTGAAGAGTATTTCGCTATTTAGTTTCCAAGTCTTCTATCGGTTTTTGTTATTCATAATGGTTGAACCTTCATAAATTTTATCGGTCGTGACAATCTTGAAATTGCTGTAAATTACTTGGAGTTACCCAGTCATCATAGTTGACCTCCACAAAATTGCAGATTTGACTGTCCTGATTCAGTACAGCATAAGACTCTGTTACTATAATGACCTTGGAATAACTTTAGAAAAGCTCATGCTATGATAATAATATTGAGCTGTCAGGTATGGTGGTAGCAGTGGCTAAGTAATACCACTCGTGGAGGTCAATATAATGCACCCCTTAATTAGTAAGGCACTTAAAGGTTATGTGTATTAGTATTATCATAACCCTTTAAATTATAAACAACCCCCTTTCATACCACTACTGGCCATCCCTTTTAACGGTCATAGCTTGTTTTAACAGAACCGCTCCGACACGGCAACGGCATACCGTTGCCCCGGAACGTAAAGGGCAACAGAAGGAACAGGGTGGTTTTTTAGCCAGTAAAAGTCTTCAAAGGAGTCATTTGAAGATTTGTACCACCTAGAAAAAAAAAATACCAGAATTATATCGGAATTTCAGTACGCCGCCTGCGAGCCGTCACCCTTTTTTAACATGTCTTTATAAAAAAATATTTTGATTTACACGATTTGAAACTTGATTAGCAAATTACATGTGTCGGAGCAGTCATGATATCATGTACCTTGATGATGTCATGTGACATCACATGACTAAAATTCAAAAGTATTAAGAAGCTTGCGCCGCACTGTATTTAACCAACTTTCAAATTCTAAATCTCACAAACAGTTTTTCATTTGCTACAAATATCTATTTCAAAAGTAACCTTTACAATTTTTTTGACGGATGTATCTAGCATAGTTATACAAGTTTTACTCACTAATTAATTTCCAAGATTTTAGACCTGAAAGTTTGTACGAAAGATGCGTTGATGGCAACCTCAACTATTCTCAACAAATATTCCTCAACTATTTAACTGTCGTGTACGGCATAAGTTTACCTACCACCTACCATTTAATAGCTGTGCCGTAAACCAATAAAGCAGAAAAACGAAATATAACAGCACTTACAGACCCCAAAAACCGAAAAACATTATTTAAAACGCTATATCAATACAAAGTGAGCGTAATAAGTGTGTGGAAGACATATCAGTCTAGTAAACTCCAATTTTCGTCCCCTATTTTTTCGATTCCCTCTGCGTAGCCCACATACATTCAGGTGTGTACCTGGGGCTAATAATTTAGGGGAGGGCATAACTATTTGGCGGCAAACAGAGGGTGTTAGAAGTAATAGCTGCAATCTCGGGCGACGCACCGACGACTGCGCGTCTCACGAATTTCCCAGGAGAATATCGAGCTTGGTGCCTACTATTGGTTCTCGAATCTTGGTATTGGGTTAAGATTTTCTATGAGTGGGTGGGACACAAAATAACTGAAATAAGATACTCTATAAATAGTTGTTTTATTTTTAACAGAAATAGTTGTAGATATAGAAAATTTATTTGAATAGTTATCGATCAATGTGTTTTTCCAAATACTAAAATACCTAAAATATTTTTATTCTTTGATATTATTTTATCAATGGTGGCTAAAAATGTTTTGATAGCTTTGGTTACTCATATTTTATTCTGCCTACAGCCTACCTAATTCTATTTTCATATATTTGGATTCTTATGCAAATGAATATTGATGATTCCACTTTATACCCACGACATTTAATTTATTAAAGGAGTAGATTGTATTACCGCCCACAAGTTTGGCTAATAGATGTAGTGATAACCGAGTGACTCATTTCTGAGAACCGATGGTAGTCGGTATAGATATAGGAGGTTTAATTTAACCTTTAGGGAATTATAAATTCATTTCAGACGAGATGTGGGGAAAATCTCTATTTATTTTCAAAGTGCAGTCGCGGTCTTGCGTTATAAGAGGGCTATTATTGTTGTGTTATAAAAAAATAGGTACCTAGCTAATATTTTTATGACACTTACTGTTGGCTTGATAGCCCAGTGGTTAAGGCACACGCCCATCATGCCGGAGGGCTTGATACCGGGCAAGTAAGTAACAATATGATTTTTCTAATCCATATGTACTTTCTAAGTTTATCTTGGACATCACTGGGATCGGTGAAGGAAAACTCCTCAGGAAATCTAGGACTTATAGGTAATTAATATAAGTCTAAAATCGGAAACCCGCCTTCAGCAAGCGTGGTGGTGAGAAGAGGCCTATCCTTAGCAATGGGATAATAATACGCTGGTATTATTACCTATTTCAAACTTTTTCCGAGTCATTTACAAGGTTAACCAACAAAGAAAAAGTTAGTACTTAGCTGATTCTAGATAAAAAATCAACTAAAAATTAAACTCGGGGAGCAACGGAATTAGTCTGTGTAATACCCAGCCTAAACATTAATCAATTCAAAACGAAAATTGTATTCCTAAATTAAAATTTTCTTAACACAAAATAAAAATATTTGCGCGGCATTATTTCATTTCCAAGGATATAATAGAACACTAATGACGTCATAACTCCTGTTTTAAGACTATAGTAATCGTAAAAAGCAACAGCTTTTGTTGTACGACTTTCGAACGAAAAAGTCTGTTGCCCGTAAAAAGTGCGACATCTAATAACTTTTTATGATGTAACGAGTACAATATTTCATGAATTCATGACTATTAAAATTGTGTTTTATTGTAATTAGTGCTGAGTCATCATTTTACTGTTAATTGTAATGTTCATTGGGTTTATTTTTCACTGGATTAATTGAATTGATGAAATAAGAATAATGGATTTACGAATACCGGCTTCTGTCTGAGATTTCGTCTGCGTTAACTTCAGAACTAAGCCAAATTCCTAAATTATTATCCTTCGGATAATACATGGATGTTAGATCAATATCTATAAATGTCAGTCAACTTTTTTTTCGCTCAACCGTTTAAATGTAAAAAGTAATAAATAAACATCCATCTATTTAAAGATCCATCCTAACAAATCTTTAAAAATAACATCAAAAAAATCTGTAGGTACGTCGTTTTTTATTTATTAAAAATTATACTGACTAATTTTCTTATGAACCGAAATCCAGACGTCAGACCTACATCATTCTAGCATGGCTGAATTTTGAGGATAAATATGTGGGCATATGTCATTAAGAAAGTATGCTATACTTACTGGTTTCAATGTGGACCCTTTTTAAGATATCAAGTATAAAAGATTTGAAAATAGGGAAGATGACACAACCAATAAATTCACGTACTTTTTATAAGCTATCAAAACGCAATTCTGCCATACATTTTGTATGGCAAAGACAGCTGTTACGTCACTTTTATGCCGACTAAATTGACTATTGATTAATTTAAAAACCAAATTTTACAGTTAATTAAAAATTAATCGGGTTTTCAGGGCTTAAAATAAAGTGTTTATTTAGAGAAGTTATGTCTTGGAATTATTGGTAATTGGTATCAATTACCCAACTAAGTGAGACGGCTGGTTCATAATATGTTTTACAGAATATTGTTAAATAAAAACTTTTATATTCGTTATTGCTAGATACATTTTGTAGGCCATAACTTCAGTCAAACGCTCAACCCCACGAAGTAGGACAAAGTTTATCAAAAACATTAACAAAAACAAAAGTTCACCCCCAAAGAAAACACACTTTCAACTCAACCGTTCCATTTTCAAACATGTAAAAAACCGTACCAAACAAATGACGTCACACAGTAAATTGTCACTAAAGAAATCCACCAGAATATCGGAGTGTCCAAATGAAAACGACGGTAATGTATAATTAGAGCTTGATAAGGGTCTGACAGTCGTATTTGGGACAGGAAGGCAGGCTCACTAGCAATTTGGAAAGGTGCACCTGACGTACAGATAACACAAATATAGTACTACGTATCCACTAAAATAATAGACAGTGTTGAATGTTGTTTCGAAATATGAATGTAAGCGGGTTGGGAATTAATGGATATTGAATTTGGCTGTTGACAGGGAAATATCTATGACGTAGATATTTTGTTAAAAGGTTTAATATCTATCATACAAACAAAGCTTAAAATGAAGTACACAAAAAAAGTATACATAAATATTGTCATATTTATACAAATAAATAAAATTGAAGTGTTTCTTTGGAGTGCCAAAATAAGCTTTTTCCAAATGCATAATTAAAGGTTTACTACACTGTACTAATAAAAAACCATTTTTTGTTGTCTGTCTGTTTATTTCGACTATAATCTCGTAAACTGCTCGACCGTCTTTGACGGGACTTTTCTGGCAAATACCTATAGGTACATTTATTTTAAAACAAAGCAGGGATACGTGATTTTTCCTTTCAAATAAAATAATGAATCTAGTCCAAAACCAAGTGAAAATAAAAGTCGAACATTTTTTTTTATTGGCAGAACGAATGATATTGAATCACAATTCGGGAGATTTAAATTATTTTGCAGACAACATGACGGATTGAAACGTTAACAAATCATGTTACAAACACACCGTGAAGGATGTATAGTAATGCAACATGACATGAATGTCCTTTGCAGATGCTCTTTTCAGCTCCCTCCTCTCCCCCTACTCAGGCAACTAATCCACTAATACCGTTGTAGGGTGATGTGCATCCCTAATCCTTATTACGTCACCCTCTATACACCTACATCCATATTAACACACTATTCCATACATTTAGCTTAAATGCTAAGGCCCACTTACGCCAAAATCTTAACTGAGATTTAGTTGCATTTAATTTGGTAATTTAGCACGAGGTCAAATTACAAAATGTCGGAGACACACAATAGGCCTGTAAACTCGGAGTTAAAAGGTAACCTTGACTTGGGAAAGCGGGCCTAAGCATTATTAAAGTCAATAAATAAATCCAAAGGATTTTATATTCTGCCTCACCTTTGTCCAACGAAACGGAATGAAAGGGACGTGAGAAGATTTTTGTTCCTTGAAAGTAAAACAGTGTGAAACCTTTATTTTCCTCGATTAACTAAACGTTGGAAAAGGAAATGTTGGTACAACGTTTCTGCGAAACATACAAAGGTTTAGTTCTGGTGAATTCGCAGTTGCCTTCAAAGAAATTATTTATCATGAAACCGTTTAACTGTAAGTGAAGCTAATTCTAACTATTTGGTTTATTATAGTAGTCTCAAGGCTAAATATTGGTACTTTTATAGATACCAAATAACTACAGTCATTAAGAGAACCGTACCTTTAGCACGGCCAATACAAAATAGTTTTAGCCATAAGGAAATAACCTCGATGATTTATTTTCAATATGATACGTTATTTCAAATCTCGTACAACATTGAAAAAAGCAGACACTCAGGCAATTTTTGGAAGGGTTCATTTGTACGCATAAGCCGGATACATGGTCTAAAAAGTTAGACAAAAATATTTAAAAAAAATTGTGATACAGCAACGGTGTTCGTTACACTGTACAATATTTATAAAAAACAAACTAGATTTATTATTTGAATTTATTTTTTATTATTCGTCAAACAGACAACGGAGTCTTAGAAATAGGGTTATTGCCTTTTTCTAAACGTTGCCTTACAATAACATTTTTCTTGTATCATTGTATTTGTATCAGCAGTGTGTCTAAAAACATTACCTTTATACTCACAAATACAAACAATAACTCTTTAGCACCCTTTGGGTAAGGAACCCCAAAAATCATCATCATTTTTAAATTATGTTATTTCACGAAACCTGACCAAAAGCTAAGATGTTAGTGCCCTTATCCTATTAACACAATGTAATCGAGCTCAATTACTTATTGACCACAGTATGTTTAGACTTTTGTTGTGAAGCGCGCTTATATAGGGACCCTTAAAGCCTCGTCTATTATCGGACTATCGTACGTCCTTTAGTCCCAGTACGTCTGGTTCCTAATCCCCGGATAGTTATTCCCGCAATCTTGCTAAATAGCAATATTATTATACTGGAGATATTCTCATAAACCTTGTGCCATCTTAATAAAAGAAAAAATGCATGGCCACTATTAATATTGCCTTAACAACCCAATTTATTGTGCTTAATTTGAGAAGGTGTATATGAAGCTTAACCGCCATATATTTCATGAGACTTCCTTCTAGCTAAACGTGTGTGTAACTAATGTTATGATAAAAACACACCATTGGCTAAAAGCCGTTACATACAAACAGGCAATTCAATTTATTTATTTGTATGCATGCATGTTTGTGTGTTTGTGTGAAAGTTTGTATGATGATTGAATGCTTGTCACTCAATCAAGCTTTAACTGCTTGAACGGGATTAGTTGGATACACATTAAAAATATAATCATCATTTAAAATCATTAAAATATTTAAGACTAAGATTTTATATTTAATAATCATTTTAAATATAAGACTCATTGGCACCATCTTACTTGCTTTAATATTAGACTGCAATCGCCATTCCGCCTTGAGCAAGCCTGGTGATTAATGCTCTTGCCTTCTATGCGTGAGAAGAGGCCTTGTTTCTGCAGCGGGACAATAATAGGCTGGTATTATTATTCGTCTTGCGATAAAAATATAAAAGACATTTTGTCTGTATCCTTTTAACTTTCACACTTAACAAAACAAATTGCTAATTGACACTGCCATTAAATTGCTTTCCGGAATCAAGCAAAATAATTACGCAGCTTATTCATAAATTACCTACATTTCTCGTCGCTCGGATTAACAAACAATAAGTAAACAAACAAGCCAACACTCGAGTTCATAATTAGTCAGTATTTGGTTCGTGTTCTTGACTTTTACAGGAGTTTTCACAACCGAGCATTAATGACTTAAATACGAGCATAAATATGTTAACAGAATACTTTTGAACATCATCATCTAAACTCTAGAATTACGTGACGGATAAAAACAAGATCAGGTTTCATTTAAAATAATGAAACATCAGTTGCGGTGCTTATTTGTTACTTAAAATGTGCCTATACGGCTAATTAATAGCGCAATTCTTGTCAATATTCGGTAGCAATTTGACAACACAAATTTTAACAACAATAACACTATTTGAATTGCCCATGCGAACGTATCATAAGCCAAAGACGCGTCAAAACAATACAGTTTCAGCCCACGTATATTGGGAAATAAGCAACTACTGAAAACTTTAGTCAAACCCGCAATCTTTTTGACCTAAGAACCTGTAATAGCGCGGAAAACATGTCTAAAACATGGCATTAGAATTCGGTAGAGAAATTATAATTATTGTCTACTTAATTAAAGTGCTTACCGTTGAGCGACAGGAGCTTTAAATTAATTATAACTTAAATTATTACTTGAACCTTTGACGCTTCTAGTAATTATTACATTATTTTAGTAACCACTAAAACCTACTTAAAAGATTTGGTATTATCAAAAATTTACTACGGGCTCATTTTTTAACCATCAGATAACTCTTGACTGATATATAGGTATGGCGATTTGACAGCTTTTGTGTAGAAAATATGTCAAACTGTCATATTTATTTCTTAGATGAAAGTTATCTGACTATTACAAAATCGGGCCTAAAAACAAATAGTTTTAGGTTTCAGGCCCAGTCTTAATTAATTATGATTTAACCTCACGGGTGCCTTTCAACGTTAGAACAGCACCCTTCCAAACAAGGGCCTTTAAAAATGCAAAGCTCACGCCTTTGTTAGAAAAAAACCCTTTCCAAGTCTATTGAATTTTTAAACAAAAAAGATTTTCGACTAACTGAAACAAACTTTACAATTCAAACTTTTGGATTAGGCGCAATCTTTGTTAACTTCGAAAAGGATCTTGGCAGATAATGAGTCGGGTTTGCTTCGGTACTACCGTGATGTTTTCTTCTTTCGTTTTAAATTCCTCAGGCTTTTATACCTGCCACACTGTGTGGGTTGAATTCCCACGGGGTCTGTTCGTTTTCTGGGTAAAATAGAAATACCTTGTGTGTTGGACGTAACAGGATCTAACGCCTGTCTGTTTGGTATCGATTGAAGGAGTTATTTTGTAGTTAAACAAAGAAACTACTGATCGCTACAGACTACAATGTAGTTCTAATATTCTAGGACTAAGTTATCATGATTGTATATCTGTGCCAATTCTAAAAAAAATCTTGAATTTCTTATTGCTAACCTTTCTTAGATTTTTGTTATTTATCACTCATTCTTATTCTTCTGCTAATTTATTTTTGACCGTAAATGAAGTGATACTAATTCAGGACAACTAACAGGGTCATAAAGTTCAGTCAGATATCTTTGAACGAGTCTGTGAGATCATACCTTTGTCTTGAAATTATAGCCCCATAGTGGAAGTTTATGGCTGTATAATTTATGATATCATAAAGCTATTGACTGATCATGAAAGCCACCCATAATATTAACAGCAAACCAATTCTAGGTAGGTAATTTGTTTGTTTATTTTAAAAAACAAGTAGGTTATTAGAAAAATGGTGTTTGATAATTAAAGTTTATAAACAAGCCTATACGCCTTGCAGTGGGCCATAAAAGGCAGCGGTTGAAAGTATTTCATTCAAAATAAATAAAAATTATTAATCTCTATAAATATAATGTAAAATAAAGTCACTTCCCGCCATCTGTGCGCTTAGCTCTTTTAAACTACGCAACGGATTTCAATGCGGTTTTCATCAATAGATAAAATGATTCCAGAAAAAGATTTATGTATCTACACTACACCAGTACAAAATCAAGGAGGGTCGCTAGTCATTAAATAAAACTGTAACCTCAAAAGCAAAAGTCAATAATTTTATCGCATTATTTTCAACAATTTGTTGATACCGACGCGTTTTCAACGGTATATAAAGGTTTATTTGAATTTATCTCTGAAAAGGTTAACGTGTTAAACTCATTAACAAATATCAAGGTTTTGTTTTGAACATGATATTCATTAAAACAACAATAAATTGCTCATTAATATCTACTTTTATTAAGTAAATTGTGTTCTATAGAATCTTAACCTTTTATTTTCATGAAATTTGTATAATTAACTTAAAAATAAATATAAAACTACATGCGCAGACAGCGTCATTAACAGGTTAAACTTTTAAGCGTGAGGGGTAACCAGTTGCGCGGGCTTGCGGACGGCGAGTGATGGGTAACTTGCCATCCGATCAAGGACTAGGCCCGGGTCGACGGCGCGTTATGTTTCACGTGCGCTTCAAAGAGCTGTCAGCACAGGGACGGGGCCCCAACAGGGCCAAAAGCCTGCCGGGGTTGCGGGACCCTTAACAGGATACCGTGGCCCCGGAACGTAAACGGCAACAGAAGGAACAGGGTAGTTTTTTAGTCAGTAAAAGTCTGACAGTCCCTTCTGCCCCACCCAGGGCGGAAGAATTCATTTAATGATTTTTATCACCTAAAAAATATGGTATATGTATAAGTAACAGTACGGACAGCGTTATCAGCAGATTACCCTCTGTTGAACGAACTTTAAAGCGAAAGGGGTAAACAGTTGATGACGCTGGTTACAATAAATAAAAAAGAAAGAATGAAGCTCAAACTGCATCAAAAAGTTCGTCCGTAACGCTGTTAATGGGACAAGTGCCCAAAAGGCTAGCAGCATTATCATGTTGGTTGGCTTTGGTTGACTGTTAGAGAATGCCTAAGAAATTAAGTCTGCCTTTGTACTTTTGTTGCATAAAGTTTAAATAAATAATAATGCTGATTCTTCGGCACAAGGTAAACCAACCATGACGTCGCGAGGCGACATCCGGCCACCGTAGGCGAGGGCTTGCGGACGGCGAGTAATGGGTAGCTCGCCGTCCGATCAAGGACCAAGCCCGGGTCGACGCCGCGTTCTGTTCGCGCGCGCCTCAAAGAGCTGTCAGCACAGGGACGGGGCCCCCAACGGGGCCAACACCTGCCGGGGTTGCGGGACGTCTTAACAGGATACTGTGGCCCCGGAACGTAAAGGGCAACAGAAGGAACAGGGTGGTTTTTTAGTCAGTAAAAGTCTGACAGTCCCTTCCGCCCCACCCAGGGCGGAAGGAGTCATTTGATGATTTTTACCAACTCAAAAAAAAAAAAAAAAAGGTAAACCAACCATTAATCTGTATATTTAACAAAGATGTTAAAATTAAATGAGTAAATAGTACCCACAAGTGTTTAAAACCTGCGTAGGCACACACTACATGAATTGTTTGTCTGGGACTAAAATAGAAGTGAAAATAAACATGCAAGTAACTTAACTTATTTAATAGCCAATTATCTTACTACTGGAAACCTTTAATAATAACATGAATATCAGCGTTAAATATTTTAATGAACATAATGTGCTTAGAATTGCCAATGTTGTTACATTAGGTGCTATTTTAAGAGCATTTTTTGTGGATGTGTTTTTATTATACAAGCTTATTTTCAACCGACTTCAAAAAGGAGGAGGTTCTCAATTCGACGCGTATGTTTTTTTTTTTTTTTTTTTTTTTGTATATTTGTTCTACGATTACTCCGCCAATTATGAATCGATTTGGATAATTCTTTTTTTGTTTGAAAGAGTATAGTTCGGAATAGGTCCCACAGGAATATTGTCATGATCTGATGATGAACTTTGGAGATATGGAACGGAACTCCTTAAAAAATCACAGCAGAACCGCCGTAACAAGAAAAATTGCTTTGTTTATACGTGTAGTCGATGACTGACTGAAGGAAGTGGGGAGGGGGTACGTCAACCCCCCTCCTACCACTTTAAAAAATTAAATATATCGTGTGAGGTATTGTTTGAAAGGGCTTTATGTAAGGATTTCAAATATTAACACACAAGCACTAAAAAGTGAAAAATAAAAAGCTTTTTTACAAAAAAATAGGACCGCCTAACAAAAAAAATACAAGAAGTGGATGTAATTAAGGATCTGGGAGTACTGTTTGATAAAAAAATAACTTTTGTACCCCACATCGAAAATATTTCTAAGAAAGCTTCAAAAATGTTAGGATTTGTGCTAAGAAATACTAAGGACTTTAAACATGCTCGTACTAAAATAATGCTGTACTATAGCCTTGTACGAAGTGTCCTAGAGTACTGCAGTGTTGTATGGAGACCACACTACGCCACACATAAGTTACTCTTAGAAAGAGTTCAAAAACGGTTTTTGTGGCACCTCGCATTTTCTAGAGGAAAAAGTAAACAATTGCCCAACTATAATACCCGTCTCGAATACTTTAAAATGCACTCGTTATCAACTCGAAGAGAACTTATTGATGCCTCGTTTCTCTATAAACTACTCAGAAATAAAATGGACTGCCCAAACCTACTGAGTCTCCTAAAGTTCCGTGCTCCAGCACGATTTCCGCGGAATCCTATCACACCACTACACCCTCCTTTGCGCAGAACTGTCCTAGGTACTAACTCACCGATAGCACGCATGTGTAAAATCATAAATAGTTGCAGTGATCTTATTGATATACACAATGATAACATAAGATTTTTTTATAAAAAAGCTTTTTTACAAAAAAATATGACCGCCTAAAATAAAAAAGCTTTTTATTTTTCACTTTTTAGTGCTTGTGTGTTAATGTTTGAAATCCTTACATAAAGCCCTTTCAAACAATACCTCACACGATATATTAAATTTTGGAAAGTGGTAGGAGGGGGGTTGACGTACCCCCTCCCCACTTCCTTCAGTCAGTCATCGACTACACGTATAAACAAAGCAATTTGTCTTGTTACGGCGGTTCTGCTGTGATTTTATAAGGAGTTCCGTTCCATATCTCCAAAGTTCATCATCAGATCATGACAATATTCCTATGGGACCTATTCGGAACTATACTCTTTCAAACAAAAAAAAAATCATCCAAATCGATTCATAATTGGCGGAGTAAACGTAGAACAAACACACAAAAAAAAAAAAAAAAAAAAAACATACGTGTCGAATTGAGAACCTCCTCCTTTTTGAAGTCGGTTGAAAATAATTCTCGAGCACCATTCTCACAACGAATGATCTCACAATTTAAAGTTGTTTTCGTTTTTTGTCAAATTTAAAGGTTTTATTGTTATCAGTTTATTATTTTTTATTATACACTTTTATGAATGTTAATGTTTTCACTTTGTTTATTTGAATTCTCGAAACGAAATTATTGTTACTATTGCTACGTAAAGTACGTTGGAATTATTATTGTCTAAGTTTATGGAAATATTATTGTCTATGTATTAACCAACCATTATTTAATACTAATAGATTACCATGGTACAAATTGCGATAGACACTATGTAATACCATAAACGGCGCATGTTGTGTTAGCCTGTAAGTAATTGTTGCACTTATAAATGTACTACTAGGATATTATTTTAAATGTATTGTGTAAACAATTGTTGGCTAACCTTAATAAATAAATAAATAAATAAATAAATAAATTACTGAACCTATTTTGATGAAATAGGCTGCTTATCATTCTGTGACTTCGTCCGCATCTGCGATAATTGACATTTACGCGGAGAAGTCGAGGACAAAAGCTAGTGTTCGTATAACTGGACATAGTGGATCAGTCGATTCAAGAATTATTGAAAAGTTGTTCATAATGAGTACTATGGCCTCTTTTTTCAGGTTTCTGGTAAATAAAAAAAAGTGGTTTCACAGACAACAAATAAAGTCTGAAAGCATGTCTGCGCACCGTGTATTTTAGAAATAAGATCTTTATTGCTATAGAAGTCTTTATGGTCTGGTGAGCAAGCACAAGCGTCCGATTTTATCCTGATACAATCCCATTACAATCAGCGATTCACTTACATTGTAGGTATCTTATGGGGAAAATGGGTAAGCTGTTCCGTCATTATGTCAGCAAGTTTGTTTGTTAGTATCGTGATTGTAAATATCGTTATTACGAAGCCATTAACAATACTGCTACAAAATATCTAAATGTGCGATTTTATGGCAGAATGACAGTAAATTTTTTTCCCGTTGATCTAGTGGTCGCAAAGCGCGACTTGGGATCTTGGGTTAAGATTCTCAAGTCGGAAAAATTGTTATTGGATTTTTCCATCACCAATTTCTCAGTAGCAACATCGGAGTCTGGATTTGTGTCCGGTTGATAGCAATAGGCTCACCCCCTATAACATGGGATTTAAACATAACTAGCGAATCGCGGGGGTACTCATGGGTACACCTCAGCCTTACTCTTCGGGGATTACAAGCGTGATGTTATGTTATATTTTAATACCTTTAGACGTCTTTAATGAGATCTAACTATTTTATTGGGTTAGTGTTGACTGTACAATATTTCTCAAAATCCCGGCAAGAGTGAGTCGGACTCGCACACGAGTACCAGTTCTATCGTACAATATTTGACACTACAAAAAAAAACAAGTTTCTTGTAAGACCATTTAAAACCACCACCTTTTTTCCTTTTGTCGTTGTCGTGTGTATGTAAGCACCTTTATATTATTAAGTCATGTACGTGTTTCACAATATAAAAGATGTGACATTATTTAAATAAAGACAGTATTTACTCATCATTTGCCGTGTTATCATTTCGCTCCGATTCCCAACATCATATGGCGACCGTGACGTAAGTGTCCCATAGACTTTGTTTACAATTCCTTTCACCGTATAAGGATACCGTTCCACGATGAATCTCAAGTGTAGTCGCAAACAAAGTCTTGTGAGAATAAGTGTTTTTTGTGGCAACTGTATAGAACAATATTATCATGGGGAAAACTCAGAGTAAGGAAGAAGTCATAATAGCGCAAACAGCATCTGGCGGAAATAACAACGCAGATTTGGAGCAGCTGAAATACCACACCAGCACGACGAATGTGGTTTTAATGGTAATTTTAATTCTCCTGCTGCTGGGATTCGTGTACCTCATATTCAGGATTTACAAGAACTGTCACACAAAGTGGATGACCAATGAAATAAATCGACACGCTTTGCGAAGATCAATATCCTACTTGCGGCGAAACCCCAAAATCGAAATGAATACGGAGAACATATAGCACAGATCTAATGGATAAAACTATTCGATAAGGCAGCGACAACAACACATAACATAATATCTGTACCTCAGAGATATATATACCTACATATTGAACGACACCCTTGACAATATAACCATGGCTATGAGCTTGATATAAGAAGACAACTACGTGCTGATACCATCCTTCTAGCTCCGAAGTAAGAAAACAAAACTTAGTGAAGTGCAAGAAAAAAAAAAAAAAAAAAAAAAACAGTGAAAATAAAGTGAGCAAGTGCCCATAATTTGTGAAGTTATAAGTTCAGTTCGACGGCATCCCGAAGTAGAACTATGGACATTATTACTGGACCCAAAGTAGTGAAATCTCATAGATACCTACATGTATACAAACGCCTAGATAAGTGTATAAAAAATTAATCAAGGTGAAATGTTCCTGCATTGGATGCGTACGAATAATAAGTAGAGAAACATAAATACACCTCATAATTACGCCTTATGGCTCGGGAACTGTCAGATTTACTAGTAAAAATAAAAGAATTGAGAACGTATTTAGTGAAGATAGGCCCAACGCGGCGAGTAGGTAAAATAATTAAAGTAAAGGTAGAGGAAGCTAACCACTTGTATGAAGAATATCAAAATATTTTAAGAAAATTAGAAGTTATTAAAGGTAGCATTAAGGAAGAAGAATACTTGTTAGTAAAAAAAAATTGTGAACAATTTAATATAATATATAAGGAAATAATAAGTTTTTGTACTGTAAAAACTGAGGAAAGCCCAAAAATGGCCAAATTTGATTTAAAGATAGCTATGAATTTATTGCCTGTTGCAGCCAACGATGAATCCAGTATTCATCGCCTTATAGATGGTATTGAATATTACAGCTCAGAGCTCGACGACGACTCCCAGAAAAGGTTAGTAAACTTTGTTTTAAAAAATAGATTAACTCGGGATGCGAAATTGAAATTATCCGAAACTTATTCTAGTACTGATGCACTTGTTAATGACATGAAAATCCAGCTTTTACCAAAAAAATCGGCAACTGCTATTCAACGCAAACTGCAAGGTTTTAGACAAGATAATCTGTCAATTGATGAATTTGGTAAGCAAATTACAGAAATGTTCGTTGACCTCACCATTTCTCAGTCGGAAGGTAAGAACCACGCATACGAGGTTTTACGTCCACTAAACGAAAAACTCGCTATAAAATGTTTTTCAGATGGCTTGAGAAATCGTAGACTCAGTACAATTATCACAGCAAGGAACTATACCTCGTTAAAGGATGCTGTGCAAGCGGCTTTAGATGAAGAAATAACACGACCAACCGATCCAGAACTTTTATATTTCAATCGCAATAACTATCATAATAACAATTACAGGGGTTTCGGGAATCGTCGACCTAGTATGAGGGCCAGAGGTACATCACACGCAACTGCGGAAGAGCAGAACAGCGAGAATTTTGGTTACCAGCAGGGCACAAGGCGCGGTTGGCGAGGTCAACGGAACTCGGCGCGCGGTGCAATGCGGTCACCATTCAGGAGCAGAGGTAGATCAAATTATAATCGCCAAGCACAATTACATACACACGACACCATCAACCATCCAACCATTAAACACCACCATTACAAACCACCACCATTTTAAACTTTTGTTATTATTTATTCTTACAACGGCCATAGTAATCACATTCTGTGAATATTTTAAGTGTGTACCTATTTAGGTTCAAAAGATAGGTACAGCCTTGTGACAGACAGATGGATAGATGGACAGACAACTAAGTCTTAGTAGTCCCCATATCAAAACAGTTTACATTTGCAAACAAAGGTAAAAAAGGCCAAACTAACTAGGATACGACATTTTTTTACAATTCCATCAAGTCACGCTGTAAATCTACTTTATCCTTGTCGAATAGGTGGCGCGTTTAAAAGGCACTTCATTTACTTTTTAATATAGCAAGCAATCAATCACCGCCATGACAGGTGCCCAACTGAATGGAATGTCGATATCGCGAGTCAACGCGCTATTTTTATACGCTTTTAGATTTTTTTTATAAGATAAAGAAAATGGAAATTGATGACTCATTGCCGAATTTTTATGGTGGCCTTTGTGGGGTTAAAAAATGTGTCGTGTAATATATAATTTTGTTTGATACGTGTTCCGGTATTGTACGTTTTTTATGCTGTATGTAATAAGAAAATTAGGTAGGTATTGGTACCGATTCCTTTGTTCACAAACTAGACAAAATTTAGAGAATTGACATCTCTTACTAACTTATAACTTAATACAGCGAAAGGAAAGGACGGTGACATTGGTGCCGATTCCCTTGTTCACAAACTAGACTAAATTTAGAGAATTGACATCTCTTACTAACATACAGCGAAAGGAAAGGACGGTGACATTCCGTGACATTAAAGAACTAAGTTAGAGATGTCAAATGAGTTTTGCCTTGAACTTCTCCGTATTTTTAATCCATACGTTTTAAGATGTCAACTATAATATATATGGATGTGTCAGATTGACTAAATTTGACAGCTCTTATTTACATTAGTCTCTTTCTTATTTTATTGGACAGGAAAAGATGGAAATAGTCTAATTTTAGTTTATTTTGTGACCAAGAGAATCGGCACCATCAAAGAACTAAGTTAGCGATGTCAAATTAGTTTTACCTTGAACTTTTCCGTATTTTTAATCCACACGTTTTAAGATGTCAACTTTAATTGTATGGATGTGTCAGATTGACTAAATTTGATAGCTCTTATTTACATTAGTCTCTTTCTTGTTTTATTGGACAGAAAAAGATGGAAATAGTCGAATTTTAGTTTATTTTGTGACCAAGGGAATCGGCACCATTGTATTTTTTTATAGCCACGAAGATATTGTACTTGTTTTATTAATCCAACTCACAGAAAACAAGACAAATAAGTACATTTACCAGTATTTTAACAAGTATACTTACAGTAACATTACCACACTTAGTTCGTTGTAATGGTTCAAGATCCCTGAGTCTTCAGCCTTACGTCATTTTGGCTGAAATTTTAAAAATAGAAGAATATGTACCGAGTTAAAGTAAACTTACTAGCTAAATTAAATGCTGAGCCCATTTAGGCATAAGTTAGTATAAGCAAAAGCAAAAGCATAAGGTAGGTAGGTGCGTAACCCTTCGGGGATTACAGGCGTGATGTTATGTATGTATGTTATGTTAGTATAAGATTGACGTCTGGTTTTCATGTAGGTACGTTTTACAAGATATTGTTAAAAACCATTTTACCTTATGATTCCGACCATTAAAGCCTTACCTTCTTAACTACACGTTGAGTTTCCTGTTAAATTCCAATATTACAATTACTTATTTTATAACTGTTGACATTTTATGATTTAAGCAACTGAACTGGCCATATCATATTAACTATGCATGTAATAATAATACTTTCCGTCCCATAAATAATCTACTTGATTTTCCTTGTAATTATTCTTCTGTCAATTCTCAAAAATCTTAGCCATCTTTAAACGACATAGGTCTGGCGACTCTGGGCTCTCAGTCTATAAGGTTATTCCTCTTTAATATTCCACTGGTGAGTACCTACACACTCAGTTACCAAGTTGTTGACAACAAACTATTTGCAAACTCTGTGGTTATATATTAAAGAGCTCTGTACTAACTAAAACATGCACATTTTCATTTACTAACTGTCAACACAAAGGGTGAAGAGGTACAGTATTCTGAGAAATATTCAAAGCTGCTGCTTTGGGAATTAAATAGAAAGAGAATTATGTGAGCTGGTTGCTATTTAAAAATGCTTTCAGATGCGGTGGGTATGTAGTGATTATTTTTATTTGTGTGCTGAAATGTTCAAATATTAAACAAAGGTTTTATTTACCCAACACTAAGAATTTGTCCTTTATGTCCCATCTACGGCAACTCCTGAAAACTAGAATCAACAATGGAGACCGCCAGAAAACCGCTAAGGCAATAAAGCTCGAGTCCTGGAAAAACGATTCAAGTGTCTTGGATCCCGCAACGAAAAACTCAGTAAAGAATAGCGGAGGAGTAAGAAAAAATATAATTTCCACTTCCCTCCAAACCAGCAGACGCCAGAATAGAACTAAGCTTGTTGATTCTGGCTTGCAAGAGATGCAATGGATGGGAATAGTGTGGCGGGATTGACCAAAAAAACAAAACACAAATAACAAGACCCGGGACCTGTAGGCCATACCTACAGATATTTCTTCCATTTGGGGGGAAATTGAACCCGTACAGAAGCCAATTGCTCAGCCACTATCTGTGTCGTCGTATGCCCGTAGCTTATAATATTCACTAGCTAATCGGATGATAACAATATTAGTACATAATATTTTTATTCTTCTGATATTTTTAAGATAAATTTCTTTTTCACAATATCAGCAGTTCGACACGAGATAGAAGAACTTAAATTGTGGTGTAAATTACTTACAGTCAGCAAAAATAAAGGGAGAAATGCCTACACCAAAAAAAAAATACAACGATAAATGTCAAAAAAAATGGTCTAAAATAGGCGCAATCAAAATTAAAACCAGCGTATTTTTTTAAATGTTTCGTCTAGTTTTTACGTGCGCTGAATAAAAGTTTAGGTTTGATTGTTATTATAATGTCAGTGTTATATTTTAGGCATCCGCGGCCGCGGTAGTTGTTTTAGAATTACATTATTTTAGTTTACGCTTCCACATTCATATTCACAGTGGGTAGGAAGGTACCATTTTTTAAACTGAAGTATTAAACTATATAGGTACTTGTGTAATTCTATTAATAATTTTCCCGTTTCAAGCTGGATTGTGTGCCCACTAAGATGGGCTCGCTCAAGGTGGACGCATATTAGTCAGAAGATGCGCTATGCATACTCAGTCCAACATCCAACTTTACGTTAATGCGTCGATTGTATAAACGATGATACGACTCCAGCTTGCTAAAAAAGCCTTACGCTTTTATATAAGTGGACGCACGTAGGGATGTTTTGGGAAGCCTCTCTTGCTCCCAAAATTTCCTTTGGGACTTCGTTTTCTGGGCCATCCTGTAGATTCCCCAATATGTGAAATATATCTAACTCAAGCAATGTAGGCGTTCCATACACCACTGCCTGCTTCGTTGGAGGATACTTAGATTGTTTCTTTTATGAAAATTTACTAAAAATATTAGCTGACAATATTTTTTTTTCAGATTCTTGATAAACTTAGCTTTCAAATCACCACGTTTTAATCTCTAAGACCCTCTTATGAGTCAACCTGAAATTCGAAGATATTTTAAATGTCAGACTTTATATAATTTAAATTTAAATCAAATGAAAGGTCAGGCAAAGTGTTATTAGGTTTTTCCATCAGGAATTTCTCAGTAGCAGCCTCGGAGTCTGAATATGTGCCGGTCGGTGATAATAGGCTCGCCCCCTATTACATGGGACTTAAACATAACATGTGAAATGTGGGTACACCTCTGCCTAACCCTTCAGGGATTACTGGCGTGTTGTTATGTTATGTAAAATTTAATGAAATATTAATTTAAGACTTATTTCAATAACTTAATACTTGAAAAAGCCATCATACAAATGTAAATAAGTACTAGGAACACAGCATTACCGAAGAGTCAACAGCAAAAAACATTTACCATCACATCGATAGCAATCAATATCTGTCATGTAGTAATGGCTATTAATCAATTATGTATTCAATTATTTTTGTTGCTCGTGTCTCGACGCCCGCCGCACGCAACTGTCTCGTTATGTACCTTCACATTGTTATGTATACTAATATTGAATATTGAGTAGATATTGTGACAAAGCATTTGATATCGATTAAGTATTTACACTAGCTTTTGCCCGCGATTTCGTCCGCATCAAAGTTAATAATTATTTCACGGGTTCCTTACATTTGCCGGAACAAAAAGAAGCCTATGTGCTTTTCCAGGCTTTAGGCTCTGTGCTAATGCGTTCATTTCATCCAATGCAATCAGCCGTTCTGGGGTGATTGAGTAACAAACATCTCTCCAAACTTTCGGGTAGTTAGATGGGCGTCATTTTTTTTTTGCAATTCTACGGATGCATTCGTCACTTGTGAAAAATTATTTCATCAATAATTTATGATATCTAAACAGCAAGCTGTTATTACACTGTTTAATGATTATTATGAATTCATTACGCGCCAAAAATAATATTACGAAATTAATCAGACATTTTTTTCCAACTAAAATAGAAAACTAGTCTTTTATTTTGATTTTATTTGTTCAGTAAAACCCAATAAAAGTTGGAATTTGTTTATTCCTCAAAACCTTTTCGCAAAAATCGAGTTATTGGAAAAAAAGGGAACTTTATGTGTAAGATTTTATGAACCACATATTCTAACTAGGTCGCGTCTACTAAAGTGCGTAAGTGTATCTGTTCGCTACTTTTATGAATATTAAAACACATAAAATAGTCCCACACTATACGACCATATCATATTATTAGCTTCATATAAACCGCAGCATTGACCATGAAATATATTTAACCTCTTTTCACCTCCTCAGGGTCTGGAGATTTCCTTCTTTATAGGGGATTACGTCATAAAAGTGTATGCGTTACATACACCTACTTTCACCTTTTTACAACTTGGGTTGTGTCAAATACGGTGATTCCATTTTACTGATTTCACCCCATCGAAGCTTAAAAAAATATAGCTTGGCATATTTTTGTTCCAAAAAAGAATTGAATCATGAAAGAGTTTTTGTGCTTTATATATATGTAGCAGTCCTGCATTCTTTTTGGAGGTTGTCATATAAGACATAAATTTATTTATTCATTCATGCATTTCAGAATACACTTAACTCAAACAACAGAATCGCCCTATGCGTACACGGTAAGCAGAGTCGCGCGACTATTTCTCTGTGTGCGTGCGGGTTCCTCATCCTGCCTGCCTAAACCCAGCGGAAAGATGACAAGTTCGAACTCCAAAATTACTTAAAAAGATGACAAAAAGAAAATCTTTATTATTCATTTGTGTTCAAAATCACTAGCAAAATTACCTCCTTGGATTTGACAAGGATGTACCTATACAAGCATTTAAAAAAGATAGAAGAGAAAAGATAGTATTTGAAGGAGTTTGTCGTTGAAACATTTTATCCACAGCGTGAAAGCAACGAGTAACAGCTCGTTAAGAAACTTTACAGCGCAAACGAATCGTGTCTAACTTGAGTCGTGCAATTGTTATAATATTTACGTTATGTGTGACTTCTCTTTGTATATTTAAACTGGCTTTTGCCCGGGACTTCGCGTATTTATGGCGGTTATTGCGGACGCAAATGATAACTACGTCCTTTCTTGGTGTTAAAACTTACACAGTGCCAAATTTCGGTGGTCGATTCAGTGGTTTAATCGGGAAAGCGTAACAAGCACTGACAAACTTACTTTCGTATTTATTGCTGAAAAGAGAGCTCTCACTAAAAACGATGCTATTTATTATCTGGCTAATGTTTGTAAGGTCAAAAGTCCTACTATGAAATCGAAATGCTTATAATCTTGTATACAACAAACTGCCAAGGAAGAATTGTATAATTACTGTAATTACTTTTATGATATTTAAAAGTTTCAAGTGTTAGGTCGTGTTGAATTAGGCAAAGTCAAAGTCAAAGTTTTTATTTCAATTAGAATATTTACAGGCAATTTTGAATTGTCAAGGAGTCGGTCAGTTAGTCAGAAAATTGAAGCTCGTTTCAAAACAAAGGGAGCATGAAAATTTTAAGGGTTTTTTTTCCAGCTACCTACGTTTATACAAAATTCTGGTTACTAGTTTCTTATTGCTTCTAAACGAATTATATAGATAAAGTCTTATTAGTAACTTAAGCATTCTTTTCCATCTTAATTATTGAATTCTAATTAAAATTTCGCTGTTAATCAAGCGTTGCCAATGTCAATCCGTTAATTAGTCAGTTTCACATAGTGCGCTACGATACAATCAAATATGTCAAGTGCGAGTCTTACTTATTTCAAAACGTAAACATTCCATACCGCAGCTAGCTGGAATAATAAATTGTAACGATTAACCAGCTTTAAAAATAACATTGAATTTTTTGGAAAATGTCTTTATTGTTTATGTCGTGTGTATGTGGATGAAAGCATTCGACTCTTATGAATTAGGTTTTTCAATTAATAGGTATGTACTTTCTAAGTTTATCTTGGACATCACTGAATTTATGGTGGAGGAAACATTGTGAGAAAACCTGGACTTTTATTTGTTATGAATCTGAAATCGTCAATCCGCCTTGAGCAAGCGTGGTGATACAGTGGGAAAATAATAGGATGGTATTATTTTATAAATATTATTGTCTATATTGTTATATCTTAAAGCAATTTTACCTTATTTTTATTTTGTTTCTTATAAAGAATTCATGCTAGCAAGTCTACATTTCACTTATAATCAAGACAGTAACCAGCCAGTCTATTCCGTAAAAATCTTAATAATTTTCACCTCCAGCTCACTTCACTTAAATTTACCAAGACATTACAGAACAGACCGAAAAGTTTCTCAAAAACAATAGTAGATGTAAGCAAAGCCTCGTTTGAATACTTATATTCTCTACTCGGCTTTCACGCCACACTTGCCATGCCAGTGCCGCCAGTCATACGAGTCAACTGCGCGAAATGGATATTGTGATCGCAGTTAGCTGGCAGCCTGCCACTATTCATGCTCGACTATTGAGTATAAATCCAATATGTTACTGTTACGAGTAAGCTGTGTGACTGTTCGGAGAAGTAGTGATAGGTACCTACTTATTTTTAAAGAGTGACAGTTGAATTCCGTCGTATGAGTAGGAATGACAGTTGGAATACAAAAATGTTCTGAATTTGAAAAGTTATCATACTTCGTCTTTTGTTTTGAGACGAAAATTATAGTTAAGCTGTAGAAGATAGTAGTGAGGTGTTCAGTAGTTCAGCGTCGAGTATTTGAGGCTGTGATAAATAAATGTTACTTGGCTATGTTTCTGTCACTGTCACACAACTGTCGAACTTTAAGTGCAAGACAGAGATGACTAAGCCAAAGCAGCAAACATGAAGTCAAATATAAAAAAAAAAAACATTATTTTTTAAAGACTATGAAATAAATGTCTGTTTACCAAGTTTTCTAATAGACATCTTGATCCTTAAGCGAGTCAAAAACCTTGTGAGTTTAGAAACTATTAATAGCCGTACTATAAAATCAAGCCTATCCCAAAATAAGTACATCCAACCACACTACTTCCATTATAGACTATCGATTGATCACTATTAAATAGAACCCAACTGTGCGTAAACTTCCAGAGTTTGAGTAATAAGGCCACTTTAATTCAATATTTGCATAGGATTATCGAACCACGAGTGAAACTTAGCAACCGAATTTTGGAGCACTAGTTAGCCCTTTCAACAAATGGGTCAGTTTGCGAATATGTGGTAAGTAAAGCAAAATATGAGCTCTGAATTTTAATTTCACCGCTATAGGATTACTTCAATTAAAGCGTTGGGTTGTGTTTGCAAGTATGAAGTACAAATAATCATTTGGGGTTTTTAGTAAAGGGTTGTCGAGTACCTAAAAGCCTAAGTAAGCAAGCAATCCTTTATGAAGGCTTTTTTATTTGCATGGAATGAATTAGAACAATAAAATGAATATAATATAGGACTAATTATTAATAAAAAACAACAATCAGAATTAAAAAAAACTAAATGGCCTCGCTGTCAATTATAAAAGTACCCAAAAGACTGACCGCATTGCCACGTTAGATGGCAACCAACCCTTATGTTACGGGAAGTGTCAACCAATCGTTTGGACAACATGGCCACACGGACCCCACGACCCGTGAGTCTGTAAATATTGTATATATTACTTTAATACATAAACTGTTATAACATTATAATAATATTCTGGCGCTCGATGCTTGGTCACGGTGGTCAATCTTAATGATGATTGGAGACCAAGTACGCAAGAGATATTTATAGTATACAACTCTTCTTTCAGTCTCATTTTCCAATTGGGAGGCGAATAACCTACGGCTTTACGTTAGTCCTTTTTGAATCACGGTGTCACACCACCGACTTCCAAACTCCAGGATGCAATTACCTACTTTTTGTCTAACCTGGGATTCCACGCTCAAGTAATGGTACAAGATTTGCCTTATAATACAACCGTAGGCGTGATATGGGTGTACTAAAAATACGGGCCTACAAAAAAAGTAATACACGGTGTCACATTACATTACTTTTCCAACTACTTAAAATACGATCTACTCGGATTTTTCCCGAGTATCGTGGATGTTTTTCACAATACACCAACATCCAGATATTCTTGTTGGTCGGATTTCCATACAAACAAGAAAAAATTCTCCCACATTCTACTTACAGCTGTTACGTCCTACACAAATTCGAAACATTGTCCGAACACAATCCCATTCACAGACAAGAATAAAGAATTTTCTGGACATTTTTTCACCGGAATTTTGTCACAGACTAAAAATAAGTACAGTTATTAAATTTTCACGTAATATATTATGTTCTTCTATTTTTACTCTACCTATATTACGGGCTTACAAAAATTGTGGCCTATATATAGCTAAGGCGCTTTGCACACAGAGCAACTATTGCAGCAACTGGCAACTAGCTGTTATTTCAATTGGACTGCGCACACATAGCAAATCGAGTTTCGAGTTGCGGCAATCGTCAACAGTTTTCAGTTGCTGCAATCGATGACTAAGTTAGTTGCTAGTTGCCGCAACTAGCAACTTTTAAATATTGTACCGGTTTTTAAAGTTGCCGGTTTCCTCAACCGTCAATCGCAACGCTTCGGGCGATTTCACACCCTCCCTCCCTCTCCGTGTGCCCGGCAATGCCAGTGTCGCTCCGGCAACGGCATACGGCAAATCGGCTATGAAAGTTGCTCACAAATTGCCAAAAAGTTGCGGCAACCGGCAACGTTATAGCAACTATCAACTTTTACAGGAAACTTTTAAAGAGTTGCCAGTTGCCTCAACTTAAGTTGCTCCGTGTGCAAAGCGCCTAACACGACACCATCTTTCCTTCATCTTACTTGCTACCAAAAATATTTGCACTCTTGCGTAAGAGCACTACATACTTCCGTATCAGTATATACATGGTGATATGAATCTTATATTTCCTTCAGAAAGCTTATAGCCATAACAATCTTCCGGGAAATTCGGTCGCAGGCTGCGTGAATATCACCATTTCCTTAGTATAATCTATTTTAGGGGTTAATGTTCGTACCGATATAGCAACGGGTAAGAATGTCGGTGTAGTCACCCTGTATAGTGTCATAAAAATATACGGCAGTGTATAACCTTGTATGGGTACATAAATGTTTATATTGTCTTTTTTTGACCGGCTTGTCTTAAGTATTCCTATATACCTACCTACCTATATTAAAGGATTTAGTGGCAGTTATACAATTCTAAGGTAATAATTGATTATCAGAGAAGTACAAAATACATATTTACACTAGTTACACTGCCTCGTTGGTCTAGTAGGTGCAAAGCGCGACTGCTGAGCTTGAGGTTTCGGGTTAGATTCCCTGGTCGAGTAACATGTTATTGGATTTTAATCAGGAATTTCTTAGTAGCAGCCTCAATATTCATTCATACTAAAAATATAAATGCGAAAGTGTGTCTGTCTGTCTGTTACCTCTTCGCGCTTAAACCGCTGAATCGATTTTGATGAATTTTTTTTTCAAGGAAGGACTTGGCTACTTTTTATTAGACTCCGACTTTGACTTCGTCTGCGTCCGCGATAACCGACATTTGCGCGGACGAAGTCGCGGGCAAAAGCTACTGCTCTTATACGTGGAAAAAAGGCTACAAAAATAAAATTAAACTGAAAAAAAGTTGGCAAATCGAATTATTCTGCAACGTAGCAATTTATTGACGTACTTTATCATCAATACAATCGTCAATGTCAAAGTTTTAATAGCATCAATTTGAAACTACGTGGAAGTTACACGTTCACCCATTCATTTTAGTAATTCTGCATAAGTTCAGTAATTTTTCCTTTGAACTGTGCTGTCCGTGACACGCCGGTATAGTTGTGGGAAGGAACAGCTGAACCTTACACGTTTATACCGTTATACCATTTATTCACATTGTGACACATTTGTCATGTTATGGAACATTTTAAGTGACTAACGGCCAAATACTATTACTATTATTTTGTACCCTCAACAAAAGAGATAGGTATCCAGGGTCATCAGATACAGTTGAAGATTTCTTAGAAAGCTATGGATGTCTTAGATTGAAACTTAATTGATTACCTGTTTATTATCTACATATTAAATTAAAAAACATTTGAATTGGTACATCCATCGGTTTCTAAAAAACTAAAACTATATCTGACGACCCTGCATACCTATCTGGTTTGTTGACTGTACCTACATTTAAATTTGTTTAGGTAATATTATTTTGTTTTTTTTTAAATCTTCGGAATGGTTGTTTACTCTTGTACAATAATTTGCACCTACCATTTTATCTCTTCACCGCCTTAGGTTGTCTGGTAGAGAATCCCTAAGGCATTAAGTCCGCCTTTGTACGTGTTTTGTTGCATTAAGTTTAAATATATACTCTAAGGAATGGAAAGGACATTAAAATGAAAACGTTCACCTTGGTATGACACCAGTACATGATACTAGACTCCCTGAGTTCCCCTATTCTACGTTGGTTACTCAAAAATAAAACACTACAGTTCAACGGAGTCAATTAGAATGCAGGGATGAATTGGGTCGAAACTTTAAAAGGGATTTTAACGTGAAAATAATACAGATTACTGCAAAAAAGGACTCTAATGTTTTCACTGAATTATAATTTACGACATAATGTACCTACTTGTTGGCAACAAACTACATTGATACATCGTTAAAATTCCTTTTAAACTTTTGTCCCGGTTCCCCCTTGCATTCCTATTTACCCCGTTTGACGGTAGTTCCAAATATTTTGACTGTATACTGCACATTTAAATTTAAAAGTACATAGTAAAAGTTATGGTTACGTCCCTTTCACTGTCGTTTGAGGATTTGTATGTCAGACTTCCCACAGACTCTCCTCTCTACCTATTCTCAGAGGAATTTTCATTACTTGAGGTAAAAAGACCCTGAAAATGTTTAAATATTGCCAAAGACACGTCTAGTCTTTTTAAAGTATATCAGTGTTCAATAACTTTAAATAAATGTTGGTGTTATTTTATCTACAAAAAGTTAGCAAAGTCACTGACCCGATTTTGAACTTTTTTAAGTTTGGTAGATAGCGATGGCTTTGCAGACAATCGGATTTTTATTTCACAAAAGAGTGCAGGGCAAAAGCCCTGCACTCTTTTGTGAAATAAAAATCCGATTGAATTACAAAAATAATTACACATTTAAAAAAATGTGTAATTATTTTTGTAATTAACAACCCTTGTAATTCTCCCCTAATCTCCCTTCTCACCCTTTCATTAATTAAACTTGTCACAAATAAAACAAAAGTTTCATACAAAAACCATTTTATTCATACTTTTAACACGATAAAATGTTAAAGTACTGAGCAAATTAAACGCTGTATCGTATCGTTTTACAAATTAAATGGATTCATACAATTAACTTTTCAAAATGAGATCCTATTGAAATCAAAACTTTTTGAATATAAAGCACCGACTTTTTAGGCTGAATAACCGGTATAGGCAGATTTATTATAATACGCGCTGTGCTGTGTGTGTGAGTTAGTTATTTTGAGATTTTTTATCTGTGTGACTTCGTTTTATACATAACAATTTATATCAGCACTTTTCTTTTTAGGAGTCATTCTCATAATAGCGCATGTCTTTATAAAATATTAGGCAATCTGCAAGCGGGACTCACTGCCTAGGGTGAACCCTGTTTCTTTTATACATAGATACATAACAGTCACGATCTATATACGTACAAACATACACACACATAGCACATAAACAAAAGTTGTCAAATCTATAAATAATTTAGTCTAAATCAAAATATTGAATGTACTATTTCGATGAAAATTACACAAATAATTTAAGTTTAAAATGCCGACAATAAATCACAAATTACTTAGGCCAATTAAAATCACAGATTCTTATAGCATTCTATAGTTAAAATGACAGTATTTTGCTAAATGATTTTCTTCTATTGATAAAATCTATCTGAACAATGAATTATTATTATTATCAAGACAGCAAAATGATTACCATAATGACACATAACATTGTGGCGCTAACTGTACTCGTGTTAATATTAAAATGGTTAATGTCAATCTTAGCAAAATATTTCCTATATTTAACATCCTTATTATTTAATACCTGGATATTTGCAAAATAAACAGTTACGTTCCAAAAAAACTAACATAACATTTTTTCATTACATTACCGGATATTTGCACACAATAAATAAAGTAGATACATTCCCCAAAAATTAACATAACAATTTTTTTTCGACCTAAAAGCAAACGCTTTGCAAGAAATTATTCCACGAAACCAATTGAATTCCGAAACATTTCAGTTATTAAATTCAAACATTGTCTGAAGTAAACAAACATCTATTTATATTGTGCCGTATCATTATTTACACTTATGTCAACGTTATATATTTACACATTGAATACAGTCATTTACATTAAACCGTCGTATAAAATATTTACATCATACGCTTATTAAAATCGTTTCCACTCAACACAACCGAAATTGTATCGGACTTTATACAAATTGTGTCAATCATTTTAATAATTTTCCTGGACAGCGGAATCTGTAAAAATAATGACTTTTTTTGTTGGAAACAGTTCCATATAGAATCCGAATCAATTTTCGCAAAACGTTATTCAATAAACGGTTATTTATTTTATGTAGGGAAGGTTTGGAAGGACGTCGGGTCTCCGCCGATGGTGGGTGCCGTGATGCCTCAAATGTATGAGAGCTTCTCGCATTTTTTGTTCCCTCAATGTACGAATATATTCCTCATCAATCGTTTGCCTATTCTTCCCGCCTCGCAACGGTTTCTCCATCTTCTCATTTTCTTTGAACAACACACACCAAAGAGACTTGTCCTTGTTATCCCACAATAACGACTTCGTATACTCTTTTAATCTTCTACTATTTTCCTCCACACGGCGCATAGCTATCTCTATTTTAATCAAGTCTTTATAATGGTCCGATACAGGCGGCGTCGTCGAAATATTGTTACTGTCGCTCTTAACGGCGCTTATATTAATTCTCGACAAGTAATAATTCTCATATTGGCTAGAAGAGCCACTCGTTCGCAATAACCACACCACACTGGCGATGAATGTACACGACACTATGAAAGTTAATATGAGGAGAGTTAGTCGGAATACTAGGCTCGGGGACGCACAACTCATATCACTATTTGTTTATGTTTGCGGACGCACTGTGCTGGTTCGTACATGCCGCGCCGGCGTAGTCGCTCGCTACGACGGGCTACGGGCGTCCGCTCGCTACGTGCTGCCGCTACGAACTGGCGTAGACGAAGCGGCGTCGAGACTCGGCGCGGCGCATAGCCACTGTTTATCTCAGTTGTAATTTGCAGTCCAAAGCTGTATCCAAGCTGCAGATGCTTTCAAATCTCTTTGTGCGAGCTTTCTTTGCACTTTTGTGCAGTCATTGTACTGGAATTTTTAAATTCGTAACTACGACATAGTCATAATTGCTCGCTGCATTTTATAAAACTGTATCCTTTAGAAAGTCTTTGAAAACATGAATAAATACTTTGTGTATTTTTTAATTTGAAAGTTAAACGTGGTTTTTTGTGATAAAAAAGTAGGTCGTAGTTTCGAAGCTTTCAGTAATGTGGGTGGGAAGGCGTTAACGATAACGATCTTGTCGCCACTGCAATTATTGGGCGGAGTTTGGTGTCAAAAATCTATACTTAACCGAAATTACTGAGTAAATACTCATTCGGAGTTTATATTATATTTAGGTACCTACGATTTTGTGGTTCAATTATTTTGAAATGGAGATCTAAAGCACGTGAACTTTTTGATGAACACCTTCAAAAAATATGTCTATCAACATTGGGGATGAATTAATTAATTTTGATTGCGTTGAAACATGAGGCCCTGCTAATCTACTAGCTAACTCAAAAATATTTGATTTCAATCGATTTTAAAATCGGAAATTCGACTAATCTTTAGCATCTGACTACCTCGTTGGTATAGTGTTCGCAAAGCATGAATACTGAGCATGAGGTCTTGGATTCGATTCCCAAGTTGGGCAAAGTGTTATTGGGTTTTTCCATCAGGAATTTCTCAGTAGCAGCCTCGGAGTCTGGATTTGTTCCCGGTTGGTATAAGGCTCGCCCCCTATTACATGAGACTTAAACAATACTCGCGAAATGTGGGTGTACTAATCTTTAACGTTGATATCTTCCAAATTTAAAAATCAATCGTATTTACTATACGATTATTCTACACTCCACTGCTAGGCCCTCTGTGTTAGCAAATTATTTCTGCAATTATTTATTTTAGAATCATCAGATGCAGCACTATAAGTTATTAGATATCAACGCAGAGATACCCAGTCATTCATCAGTGGGCACGTCAAGCGCGGTGGCTCGCACCATTCCCAGAAGATAGATCGTTAACTGTCCATGTAAAAGGTCTTTATACAGAAATTACAGCTAGAAGACTGAAATTGTGTCTTACAGTTGTTATTTTTACTCTTTCGTCTTTACATTCGTTCGAAAAAAGTTGTATAGAACAGTATATAATGGAAGCAAAAAGATACTTAATGCTTCAAAGTCTCACGTAATGAGACACAATATTAATTATCTATTGTTCTAACATATCTGTTTAAACAGCCGGATCTTGAGTGGTTACATACGTATTTTGCGACTGCGAAATTAAGGTGGTCTTTGTCGTCTTTGAGGACGAAGTCTTGGGCAAAAGCTCATATTGGTACCTATCTATCAAAATAGGTATAAAGGGTGTAAAAAAAAACAGCTAACGAAGTCGAAAATTCCATGGTCTTCCCATAATCGTGATATTTTTTTCCAACTGAACCATATCTGGTAACCTTTTGCGAAATATTCGAGATATTCGATAATTATTTATATACGTTTTTACCATAATTAGTTTTAATTGATCTTACTAAAGATTAAACAGCACTGTTGCATGCCCTTTAACCACAATGTTTTGCATGCATTACATTGCGTGCTACCATATATAACATGAATATTCCCAAAGCGCATAATTTTTCTGATATATTATGTGTTAGTTAGTACTTACGTTTATTTTAATCTCTATACACGAAACAAGTCGTGTCATAAACACGTAACTGAGGTACAAATGGCCCTCAATGTTATCACATTATAGGTAGTAAGCCAGTGTGTGTGTAACTTGGCATTCATTTGTATTTTCCGCTTTTTTTTTAATCAGTACAGTTACTGTACTTACGGTACTACATTGCTGTCATATACCTACTATATTGCAATTTTGTAATGTAAAATGAATTCTTTTGGTTCGAAGAGATAGGCATACCTACCTTTAGTAAAACCACAATGAATTTTATTTTTACACCAGGCCATGCTCGCAAAACTCTTTTTTTTCTCAAATAAACATCTAAGATCATCTCCATCCATCCATCTCCATATAAGATCAGCAGTGAAAGTTCCGTCAAAATCAGCCAAGCCGTTTCGGATTTTAGTTGGAGTAGACAGACAGTCAATCATCAATCAATCAGACAATTATCTGTCTGTAAAAATTTTAATGTTCATATTATGCATTAAGTAAAAACTTTTATTTCCACATTACAACCAAACACTTCAATTTTTATTTATTTGTATAGTTTTTTCTGGACTAGCAACTGTGTTACAGTCAGGATCTGTATAAATATAACTCTCCATCTACAAAACCATACAGCAAAGCCATTAAAACCGCCCAGAAAGAACTCGAAAATTACAATGTCAGAGAATAATAAATACAACATAACTCTTTGGCGGTGGAAACCGCGTAATTCCATATCACCCGTACATTTAGTACCGCAGTAACGTTCCATTTAAAAATACATAATATTTTTGAATTTCCTTCGTATAATGAACGCGGAACTTGACCTGTGTTGAGCCTTTTATTTATTCAACAAGGCTGAATGTTTATCTTTCCAAGTTTAGGAGTGAAAAGCTTTGTGTAGTTTTAATTGGTGGAAAATGAGGTGAAAGGTGAAAGCTGGTTTGTATGAATTAAAAAAAAACAGGGCTAGAGACATAGTTGATATACGAGTATGATCCCATGAGAACTATACTTTTTCCGGGATACAAAGTAGTTAATGTGCTATCATTTATTATTTAGATATTGAAGGTTAAAGTTCCAACTTTATTTAAGAAAGTAAGTTTAAAATGTAAGGTAAATAAACATTGCCTGCCTCGTTAGTCTAGTAGTCGCAAAGCGCGACTGCTGAGCATGAGGTCTTGGGTTCGATTCCCAGGTCAGGGAAAGTGTTATCGGGTTTTTCCATCAGGAATGTCTCAGCAGCAGCCTCGGAGTCTGGATTTGTGCCCGGTTGATGGCAATAGGCTCGTCCTCTATGACATGGGATTTAAACATAACTGGCAAAATGTTGGTGTACTAATAAGTACACCTCTACCAAACCCTTCGGGTATTGCAGGCGTGTTTATGTTTTACAGAATATTGTATTATAGGTATTTCTCTCTGACTGAACTGTATTTTAGGATCTGGGACCACTAACCACATAATGTTTTACAGAATAATGTATTATACTTCTCTCTCTCTGACTAAACTGTATTTTAGGATCTGGTACCACAAACTATACTATAATTATTTCACATAAAATATTCGAAAATAGGTAAATTAATAACAATTTTCTATAAATTAATTAAGTTTAGCTGGGTATCAGTCTGCCAATTAATGATGTTGACGTTAATAACGGTAAATATTCTTTGAATAGATTTTGCGGATAATTTGATTAGTTGATATCAATTAATTGGCTGAGTAGTCAATGTTGCACCCATTTTCAAATAAATTGTTACGTTTATATGAATACCATACCGTTTAACTGCCTCGTTGGTCTAGTGGTCGCAAGCGCGACTGCAGTGCATGAGGTCTTGGGTTCGATTCCCAGGACGAGCAAAGTGTTATTGGGTTCTTCCATCAGGAATTTCTTAGTAGCAGCCTCGGAGTCTGGATTTGTGCCCGGTTGATGGCAATAGGCTCGCTCCCTATTACATGGGACTAAAACATAACTGGCGAAATGTGGGTGTACTGATGGGTACACCACTGCCTAACCCTTCGAGAATTACAGGCGTAATGTTATGTTATGTTAAAATAACTGGCGAAATGTGGGTGTACAAATGGGTACACCTCTGCCTAACCCTTCAGGGATTACAGGCGTTATGTAATGTATGTATGTCTATATTATATGAAAAGCGTGGGTCGAATCGGCAGTTCTAGGAATTCGGTAAATTATTAGGTAAATACATTAGACTTGTAATTTTATACCTTTGCTAACCTATTCGGGGAATTGGGTAATGCTACCACGAAATATATTAACACTAGCTTTTACCCGCGACTTCATAAGCGTAAAAAATATCGCTTATCGCGGACGCATACAAAGTCGTGGAATAAAAAGTAGTTTATCCTTTCTTGGGATTCAAACTTACCCCATACCAAATTTCATCAAATCGGTTCAGTGTTTTAGGGATGATTCTCATTAGAGCGGGCCGTTCCCGGGGCGGGGCCCGGACGGGGCACGGACGGGGCACGGTTTTAAATCTGTTACATATAATTTGTATGAATCAATTTATATTACACAGTGCGTTATCCGTGTCCCGTCCGGGCCCTCTCGACGCACTTCAATACCACGTCGGCTCGTCCACGCCCCGGCCCGGGCACGGCCCGCTCTAATGAGAATCATCCCTTAGTCGTGCAAATGTAACAGACAGAGTTAATATCGCATTTATAATATTAGTATGGATACTTACTAAAATAAGCCTCTAGCGACCTCTAGTGGCTCTTAGTGGCCTAAAGTGGCCTCCACTGCTGTTTATATTCGCTCGTTTATGCAACAAGATTATGCACTAACCGAACGTTCAAACACAGTGCGTGTTACCGATCGGTGGCGTGATACGAGCTCGGCATGTGTGCCTTGGAACTTTATCATAGTATATTTGACAGTAGTTGCAGTAGACAGGTTTAGAGTAGACTGAACTTTCTTATACTGACAGTATATTATACAGTACAGTATACAGACTGTTAGTGTAAACACCGTTGTCACTAAAACCATAGGTACTTGATTGATTATAAAAAATGTTCATCTGAATTTAAAAATAAATAAACAAAGTTTTCTTTTTTTTTTAATTAAAAAAAAATATGTCCGACGCCGTCCGTAAATTCATGGATACTATGCGCCCGAGTTACGTAATCACCGCAAAGGGCGTTGACCTGCTGCACTGGCCGTCCGTTATAACTACCTACATAAGTTTTAACTAATTACATCATTGTAATATAGGGTGAAATAATTTTGAGGAAAAATGGAGATTTTACTTTAAAAAAAATTTTTTTTTTTTCATTGTATTTACTTTCTATTAGTGAAACCAAGCCACTGGTTTCAAGGATAACGGTGTTTACACTAACACTCTGTATACAGTACAGTACAGTATCATATACAGTACAGTACAGTAGAACAGTACAGTATATATATTGACAGTAATTATCATCTAAAGAAGCCTTGCTTTTGGTATGTATATACCCTTTCCGTTACACGTTGTATATAGTCGACTGCCTCGTTGGTCTAGTGGTCGCAAGCGCGACTGCTGTGCATGAGGTCTTGGGTTCGATTCCCAGGTCGGGCAAAGTGTTATTGGGTTTTTCCATCGGGAATTTCTCAGTAGCAGCCTCGGAGTCTGGAGATGTGCCCGGTTGATGGCAATAGGCTCGCCCCCTATTACATGGGACTAAAAACATAACTGGCGAAATGTGGGTGTACTATTGGGTACACTTCTGCCTAACCTTTCGGGGATTACAGGCGTGATGTTATGTATGTATGTATGTTGTATATAGTAGTCAGCAGATAGTATTTAGTTTTGTTTTTTTGTTGCAAAACTATGCATTTAAGTACTTTACCTACAGGAAAATCCTTTTCCTATTGTGTGGAGCAATCTTTAAACTAAAAAACCATCACGTAAATGTAGCATTAAAAGTTGCTTAACTTTAAAATTTTCTCTATTTTGCAGCCATTACGAGACTTTTCTTGTCATATAAAAACTACCATATTATATAAAATATAATGCACTTAAAGACTGATACCATATCTTCGTAGCTCGCCTTCTCTATAATCTGACTGTCTGGGGGGTAATCTGAAAGGGTAAAAATGGGGTAACAGGGAGAGAACCACTTATTAGAGTAGATAGGGGCTAAATAGATATAAAGAGACTTCATAATAGTATCATAATCGTTGAATACTATTTTACTATCCTCACTCGATAGTAATACTGTTCTATAATAATAATTTTACACTTCACGATTCGATTTCGATACTAGCTGCTTGAAAAGAAAATCATTTTTCTAAGAATGTTATTAGTTACTTTAGGCGATTAACATACGGCACCGCGCACCGCCGCGGTAGGCGGTGAAGCAGATTCCATGTCGCATTGGCCTCTATGAAATCCGTCGTTGCCTTGCACACACGTATGGCATGATAATCGCCTCTTCACCGCCTACCGCGGCGGTGCGCGGTGCCGTGTGTTAATCGCCTTACAATTTAACGTGATTTTAATGCAACACAAAAATTCTCAAAATACTATTTGTACGCGATTCGGACTGGCCATCTCTAAACTTGCTTGGCTTATTTTTTTTATCAAGTATTTAATTATTATTTTTTTATTTCCATTCGCCTACATTAATTTCACACATGGAAACATCTCGAATAATGTAACCAGGAATTAGTAAAAACTCAATTGAAAAGCGTGTCCATGGACCTTTTTTTCCATACGACCTACCTCCTTTTTGGAACGAACAACTAGCTTTTACTTTCTGACTAACCGACCGACTTCGAAAGAGCCTGTAAATAGTTTAATTGAAATAAATGCTGTGACTTTGAAACTTGAAAACAACAAGAAACATAACATCACGCCTGTTATCCCCGAAGGGTTAGGCAGAGGTGTAACCATTAGTACACCCACATTTCGCCAGTTATGTTTTTAGTTCCATGTAATAGGGCGAGCCTATTACCATCAAGCGGGCACAAATCCAGACTCCGAGGCTGCTTCTGAGAAATTCCTGATGGAAAAACCCAATAACACTTTTCGCGACCTGGGAATCGAACCCAGCAGTCGCGCTTGCGACCACTAGACCAACGAGGCAGTCAACAACAAGAAAAAAAAAATTGTTTCTTCTAACTTCCATCTTTTAATTTCTCGATAACATACAATTGAATCGTGTGGTGACGTTATCGTATCGTATTGTGCAATAGTATAATAGCGAACGGTGACGATGTATCATTCCTATCTTAATAGGAATGGGACATTGTCGTAAAAAGATCGTTCGATGGGGAAAAAACTTGCTCTGAAAATTGGGAACGAAAATAATGTAGGTACGTATAAAATCTTTCAAACGAAAATGAAGAATCAGAAGTATTGAAATTCTTGTCTTTTAAACCATAAGCTATAAGGGTAAGCTTACACCACACCTTAGACTTCATGTCTGTCACCTCTGACCTAGACTAGAGTCAAAAGCAAACCCAACCTATATAAAACAAAAAAAAAGATTAGATAAAAAAAGAAAAGAAAGAATAACTTTATATTCACGTATAAGTGACGCACAATACACAATAATATACAAATAATACGTATACATTATAAATATAAACTAAATACATAATAGAAAATAAAAAACATAGAAAAAAGAGAGAGAGAGAGAGATAAATGACATTTTGACGGGCCTGTTGATCTAGTGGTTAGCGGCCCTGACTGCTAAGCCGGAGGTCGTGGGTTCGATTCCCACCCAGGACAAACTTTGTGTGATGAGCATGATTGTTAGTTCTGTGTCTAGGTGTGATTTATCTAATAATATGTATGTATTTATAAATTATATAAGTATGTATATCAGTTGTCTGGTTACCATAACACAAGCTCTGCTTAGCTTGGGATCAGATAGCCGTGTGTGAGTTGTCCCAAGATATTTATTATTATATTATTATTATTTAAAGGAATCTACCTACTAAACATGGTGAAGGAAAAAAGTTCCTAGAAGGACTTGAACCTTTGTCCAGCAGTGGAACAAATTAAGCTAGAGTAAAGAAAACGAACTAATAAGTTTTGAATTAAGAAGATTGCTGTCCCTTGAAAAATGGCCTGAAAAATTACTTGAAGTGTACTAAAAAGTAGAAATTCTCGCAGTACTTACAAATAAAAATATATTTTAGCAAAAACTTACTACCTAAGTAGGAACTCAGAGAACTACCGCAGTTAGCCGCACCTGTAACACCAGGCGTTATACTGGCCGTGCAAATAAATAAAAATAAAAAAGAAACTTGTATTTTTACTTTTATTAGCGTGAAGTTGTTTCTTATTCAAAAATACTTCTTTCTCAACAAACAGAAGTGAACATACATTCTTTGTTGTATGATTGAACTTCTGTACCTAAGCGTTTGTTCGCACTGGCGATTTTTTAAGTCGGTTTTTCTTACCGCGCACTGAATTTTCAATGCCCAGTTGTGCCCGTAGTCGCAAGTAGAACTGCTGAATGTGGATTTCTGAGTTCGACTTCCATGTTGGGCGAAGCCTTCTTGGGTTTTTCCATGATTTAGTCCAGGTAAAAACCAGTCTTACCAAGGCTAAATATTCAGGCGTTCCATGTAAAACACTGATATAAAGCTGCATCAGGTCAGACTAGAAGCCGACCCCAGCAAAGCTAATAAAGAAAGAGGCTAGGCAAATGATGACTATATTTTCTAAGTTTGATTCAACTGCAAGCGAATAATACAGTACGTGGCAACGGCGCATTGTTGTACACTTGAATTGTAATCCTCGAAATACCTCACGTTTTACAAAAAAAAAAGGAAGCAGGAAGCTTTCATTTCTATTTCTTACAAGAGAACATGTATGTGCATTATTGTACTCCTGTAAACGATTGTCTGCACGGGCAGTTATTTGACACGAGGGCCGGTTCGCCGGTTCAACGTCAAGCGCTGCAAATCCAGTACGTGGCAACGATGGATTTTTAAAGCGGAGATTTTAAACCGCTCATTTGATTTGTAACTCTCGATATTAAGCCGGTTGTTGAAAAACATTACTGGAGTTTTTCTGCCCCGTATTAAACGCTCAAGGCCCGGCCGTCATACCGGTATGACAGAACAATTGAAAATCAATTTGTGTCTCTTTACGTGGGTTACTTAAATAATTAAGAAATCGCTCGTGTGATTAGCATTAAGTTTTCAATATTTTACCTTAAATTCCTACAACTGCAACGGTTATTTATTAGTGATTGCTACGTTGGTTTCGTGGTCGTAAGCGAGGTTACTAGGTCCGATCCCCTTTCAGCCAATATGATGACCTTGAAACATATCGGAGACAATAAGAACAGACAGCTCTGCTTACCCTTTAGGGGAAACACATGCGTGATGTTACATTTCTTTATTACTCATAATGGAAAACTAGATATCAGATAATAAAGCAGTGACAAATAAAAAACCGACATACCAATTCCTATAGTAAAAATGGATTAGTATACAAGACCCTTATCAATTGGTAAAATTAAATGAATCCTAAACATAATTATGTTTTACATCTACCTTTTAATACGAACAAAAAAAAACATTTAAAGTTTTTACCGCTAATACTTTAAGTGTTATTAAGACTATAGTTTACACAAATCCAGCACTAAATTCAACACAAAACAGTAGCACATTTCAAGCCTTATTGTCATCACATCTTCCGCTCTGACCTAATAAATAGGCCGAATGTCGTTAGATTTAGACAGGTCTGTCGGACATATCTAAATTTAACATGCAAATGCCGTTCAAATGTGTATTAGCTCAGATAACTGCTGTCAATGTGTCTCGTAGTGAATGTGAGACCCCGAATACCAGCGCATTAAATATTCAAGCAGGAGTGGACTGAACCTATTCGTCTGACCCAACTATCCACCGAATTTTATTTTATTCATTTGATGGCCTCTATACGACCGATATGTAAGTACGTTCTGAAAAAAGTAGGACAGCCGAACTGGCGGGTTTTGAAGCAGAAAAAACAAAGAAAATATTTGAATTTTACACAGTTTTTGTTTCGGATTCTTTGTTGATTTTTTTTGTAAGTTTTTGGGGTTCAGTAGTCAACACGAAACTCTTATAGTTTAGCAATGTCCTTAGCACTATAGAGACTCTTAGCACCTACTAAAGTGTTGTACTTTGGTACGGGTAAATAGCTAAATGGTTGCTTTTGAATACGTCAAGAAATAAAAATAACCATAACAGCTGCACAAATTAATGAGTGAAAATCGACCAACATATAAAAACTCCTCCAGGCAGCTACGGACCCCTACACTGTGACCCCCGACCGTGACTCCAAACACGCACATGGCCTTTTTTATATCAGCCTATATAATGTATTTAGGTATGTACGTGTGTTTGTTCCTTCGTGACGCTCTAAAGACAAACGCGTGGACCGGTTTCGGTCATTCTTTCATCAAACGATTTGTCATAATCTTGCGAGTGTCACGAAAGACGTGATAGTAATAAAAATTCAATATGGCGACAACAGACGCCATTTTGCAAAAAGAAAAAAGTGAAAATCGACGAACTATTTAAAGTGATCATTGAATAGGCATTTATAAATAATCTTTAGATTTTGAATGACCGTTTAAGATAATATGTAACGATTTAAAGTTACCTAGCAACCATTCTCCCATTGTTAGGAAGATTTTAATCGGTCTAGATTTTTAATGGGTCCCGGTTTCGCATTAGAATTTATTATTTGTTTTGTACATATTTATATTTGAATACTATTTAAATGGTGTAGTTATTCAATATTATTTAACAGAATTCTAGGACTTGGTTTTTTTTTCCGTTAAAAATACCAAAAAGCAAAGCCAATAAAATAACAAGTAAAAATGGTTTATTTACATGAATCAAGGCTTTTATTATAAAAGGTGTGAGTGTCACGGATCAATTGATTTATTATCGACTCTTTGTAATAGGTTCAATAATAGAACTATATCTCAATTTGTCAAGCATGACCAAACTATGAAACCACAATATTATTATAGTTTTCGAATAAATAAACTTGCAAGTTTATTCAAATATTTATTTCAACTAATTTTTTTTTCTAAACCAGAGATATTATTTTACTTACGTCGACCGTAGAATGCAACCAGCGCAGGGTCGGTCATTGTGGTTATCTTTAGGGGAGGTTTATGTCCATTGGAGGACCTCGTTCGGCTGATATGATAACGATGATGATCACGGTGGCATAAGGAAACGAAAAATCGCTACAAACGGAATTAGCGTTGCTTTCTTGTATTTTTTATCTTAGATTTTCTTATATGTGGAGGATTGGAGGATACTCCAGTTCTAAGGGCATAAGATGCTGTGGAACGACGAACATTATGTCATAAGGGAAGTTTTGAATATGAATGTATTAGATATAGTAAGTACAATAAATGAAGAATGGATAAAAAGATTGATAAATTCAAGTCCATCAAATAAAGTGCCACAGAATTTCTATACAAGATATTATGGTGGTAAAGAAGTGACCACGAAGATGTAGGTAAAAACACAAATTCGCGATAGACTGGAGAAATAAATTGGAATATGGACAGGAGAATCATGATGATCAATTGATAATGATTCAATCATTAGGTATTGTAGGATTAATTAAACAACATAACATAAGCATCAGAAGTCAATTTATAAATCACTTTTCATTTCTACTAAATAAAATACTTTCATTTCAATAAGTATTTCACTTTTAATTTCAAATAAGTACTAAACAATGATGAATCCAACGGATCGAAGAGATCTATTAGGCCCATTGACAATATTTTGGATACCGTACTTGGAATTAAATAGTTTTGTAGCCTAACCGTAGTAAGGATTGACAAAACGCCCTCTGGGTCCACGGTAACCAAAACCGCCTCCGGCCCCACCGTATCCATAGCCACCGATGCTAGCACCTATACCAGCATTAATACCAGCGTGTATACCAGCACTAGCACCTGCCCCACCATAACCATACCCTGGGAAGAACCTTCGGTTCTCTAACAGTTCTTGCGAATCCAAGCTTTTGCTACTATCGTCATTTTGTGGTAACTGCGCTTGACACATGATCATCATGGCGGAAAGGCACAACTGAAAAGTAAAGTAAAAAAGGATGAAATGATATAGTTTACAACATTTATACTGCTTTGTTGGTTTAGTGTTCGCAAAGCGCGACTGCTGAGCATGAGGTCTTGGTTTCGATTCCTAATTCAGGCAAAGTGTTAATTGGTTTTTCTACCAGGAATTAGTCAGTAGCAGCCTCAGAGTCTGGATTTGTGCCCGGATAATGGCAGTAATCATATGGATGTACTAATGGGTACACCTCTGCCCGTCTGATGATATGTTAACAACAGTTTTTTTTTTTAATATATATTTCCTTTCTTTTGAATGGTCTCAGTGTTTTAGATCTCTTTTAGGTAAAAAAAAAATGTGGCTATGTAAAAATATTTTAAAAGGGCCGCTGCTATATTCGCAGTTAGGTAAATTATTATTGTTAAGTAAGTATTTACTATATCTATTCAGTTTGTTTTTTTTTTTCTTCTAGTACCTACGTTTACATATTATATTTATAAAAAATAATATTCCGCTTACCAGCAAGTAAAACTTCATGTTTGTGTCTTGTTCCGTCACGCTGTGCTACGCCACGAATAGTGCAGGCTTCCAAGATTATGTGACTATTTGTAGACAAATTGCAACTGATTATAGATAATTTGCTATATAAAACTAAATCGCCATTAGACACGGATATAATGATTTAAATATAATAAAGTGGGAATGTGCCTATTATATTAATTTAAGTGTAGAATAATCTTTGTTCTAGAAGTGTATTTTTTTTTAATACTCCTTAAGTATTTATTTATCTAGTGATCGTAAAGCGCGACTGCTGAGCATGAGGTCCTGGGTTCGATTCCCAGGTCAGGCAAAGTGTTATTGGGATTTCTCAGTAGCAGCCTCGGAGTCTTTTTTTTTTTTTATCGATGGGAAATCATCAGATGACTTCCCCCGCCCTGGGCGGGGCGGGAGGGAGTGTCAGACTTTTACAGACTAAAACCCATCCATGTTCCTTCTTGTGCCCTTTGCGTTCCGGGGGCGCGGTATCTCTTTCGAACAACCCGCAGCCCCGGCAGGCATCGGCCCTTAGTGGCCCCTTCAATTGTTTGCTGACATCTCTTTGAGGCGCGCGTGGAACACGAACGCGCCGTCGACACGGTAGCCTCGGAGTCTGGATTTATCCCCGGTTAATAGAAACAAGCTCGCCCCCTATTACATGGGACTTAAACATAACTAGCGAAATGTAGGTGTACTAATGAGTGCACCTGTGCCTAACCCTTTGGGGATTACAGGCGTGATGTTATGATGTTATGTTAAGTATTTATTTTTATTTTAAAGAGTTAAGTTCTGTTTTATTATGTGTGTTTCTGTGTGATCTAATTTTAAGACACACAGGTTAGCCTGTTATAGGCTTGTGCTACAAATAATATTATACTCGATATAATGTATATAGAAGCTGTTGACAAACCGTAATAAATAAACTATACCTTATTAATATTAACTAGAATAAGAAACTAAATTAGAGGACTAAACTAGATTCAATATTATGATTTTTCTTCCTTCTCTTCCTCCTTCTTGTAAATGACATTTAGAAGTGTCTTTTAATGGACTAACTGAGTAAATGACTTTGACTTTTAAATAATGGTACATTTCGCAAAGGGACTACAGACTGCATATGACAGCGGTATCGCTACTGCACACTGAAACGGCAGCGGGTATCTTAGTATTTATAAAAACGCACAATTATATTTTGTTAAAAAAAATTCAACGTTGCGCTGCACTAGGAATTTCTCCAATATCATAATATATATAAATTTATCCAATATCACATACCTAAACGTCAACCAAACCCGGAACGACTACCTGTATGCCATACAAAACTGCTAGACACGGAGGAAGGTAATTTCGATACCAGTTTCTTAATTAACCATAAACCATGTCAGAGGCCCTTGAGGCGTTTTAGAAACTTTGACACTAGGGTGTGTGGGGTCATAAGACCTTACTGCCCACACCATAAAGAAGAAGAATTGAATATCCCTAATAAATAAATGTGATGATGATAAATAAATGCGAAAGTAACTCTGTCTGTCTGTTACACTTTCACGAATAAACCACTGAACCGATTCTGATGAAATTTGGTACGGGATAAGTAAATCCAAAAGAAGGATATAGGCTAATTTTTATTCCGCAACTTCGTCTGCGTCCGCGATCTATATTTATAATATTGTTTCATTTTGACCTTAGTATAACTTAATTAATTAATTCTCCATAAAATGTAATAACATACAAGGTGATATGAGGAAGAAGTGACTATTGAGATAACAAATACAAAACAACAGATAGAACTTAGTTTGGAGATAGACTGGAAATTATACAGCGCCAACTCTAAATAAATTGGAATAAATGGGCAGGAGGATCATAATGATCAATTGATGAGGAGTCAATCATTAGGTATTACTCTAAATTAACATCACATGAAATTAATAAAACACCATAATATGAGCATTAAAAGTCATTTTATTAATCAGTTTTTGATATTTACAGTTTTCATTTCAAACAAGTATAGTTATTATTACAATTATTTCAACCAAAACTTTTATTTTTCATTCCAACAAGTATTTCACTTTGAATTTAAATTAAGCTTAAACAATTTGAATCCAATGACTGAAAGAGATACATTAGGTTAGGCTCATAATTTTCCGAATAATTTTTGGATACTAATATAAAACTAATTAGTTTTAACTAAATAGTGAACAGTAGTTTAACCGTAATAAGGATAGCCGGCCCCACCATAGCCCCCGACGTTACCCCCTATGCCAGCTCCGATACCAGCGCTTATGCCAGCGTTTACACCAAGGCCGCCACCTAACCCACCATAACCGAAAGTCCTTCGATTCTCTGCATTGTCATCCAAATACAAGCTATGCCTGGTGGTAGGTAGATTTTTTACCTGCGCCTGACACATAATCACCATGGCGAAGAGACATAACTGAAAAGTAAAAATAATAGCAGATATTAATTTAATAAAACTGCCTCGTCACTAGACCAACGAGGCAGTTTCAGGCACAGCAGTCGCGCTTGCGACCACTGGGTCGCAAGCGCGACTGCTGTGCTTGAGATCTTGGGTTCGATTCCCAGGTCGGGCAAAGTGTTATTGGCCTTTCCCATCAGGAATTTCTCAGTAGCAGCCTCGGAGTCTGGATTTGTGCCCGGTTGATGGCAATAGGCTCGCCCCCTATTACATGGGACTAAAAACATAACTGGCGAAATGTGGGTGTACTAATGGGTACACCTCTGCCTAACCCTTCGGGGATTACAGGCGTGTGTTATGTTTTGTTATGTAATTTAATAAAACATTTTTATAGACGTATTTTTTCAAATTGTTCCCGACGTCTCCTGAACATTAGGTCTCGAGTTCGATTCCAAAGTCGGGCAAAGTGTTGTTGGTTCTTCCATCAGGAATTTCTCAGTAGCAGACACGAAGTCTGGATTGGTTGATAGAAATAAACTGGCTCACTATTAGGTACTTAAACATAACTGACGAAATATGGGGGTTTACGGGTACACCTCTGCCTAACCCTTCGGGGATTACAAGCATGATATTATGTTTTAGGACAGTCTTTATTTGACAGAAAAAAGGTGATCATAAATTGATAGTTTTTTAAAGAGGTGTTGCCTGTTTGGTCAGTAAATTAAGTCTGTTCAGTAAGTAATTTCTGTATCTGTGCAGTTTATTTTTTAAATGTATTATTTTTATTTTACCCAGTGTGTTATATTCGTAAAAATATTATTTCACTTACCAGCAGGAAGAACTTCATATTGGTATCTTGTTCCGTCAGGCTGTGCTACGAATGGAGTAGGTGACCAAGATTACTCGACTATTTGTAGTAAAATTGCAGCTAATAATATAAATAATAATATATAATGATATTGCTACAAATAAATCGCCTTTCGATACAGATATAATCATCCATACTAATAGTATAAACGCCAAAGGATATCTGTCTGTCCGTCCGTCTGTTACGTTTTTACGACTAAACCAATAAACAGATTTTGATGAAATTTGGTAAAGTCAAAGTCAAAACATTTATTTCAATTAGACCATTTTTACAGGCACTTTTGAATTGTCAAAGAGTCGGTCAGTTGGTCCGAAAGTTGAAGCTGTTGCTCGTTCCTAAACGGAGGTAGGCCTCTATGGAAAAGAACGAGCAAAAAACTCCACTGCACTCTTTTAAATTTGGTTTTTACAAAATTCAGGTTACATTATTCTTGTTGATTCTACATGTGATCACAATGAAGATGAATATTAAATAGTAGTAAAAAATTAAAAAAACATAAAGCCATAGCAGTTAAGAGATGACCAATCCCAACTGACAGCGCTCAATCACGATCATGACTATGATATGCTATGGTATACGATAAGTTTGAACTCCAAGAAAGGACATGGGATAATTTCTATTCGACTTCGTCTGCGACCGCGATAACCGACGAAGTCGAAGGCAAAAGCTAGTATATTTTAAATGTAATTTCAACAAATTGGGAAAGTGCCTATAAAAGTAAATTTACTAAGGGTACCACTGACTGCACATGGTAGCGTTTGTACGGCTACATACTGCACATTGCAAGGATACTAATGGCTAGTTTTTTTTTCTGGACTGCGTTTGGTCGCCCTTAGGCTCCGAATCTCTGTTAAAGACATCCCATCTTCAATGGAAGATAACAATAGTTCGTAGGCGTTCTACTGATAATGGTCGCAAATAGGTATTGAAATTAAGTCTGTGGTACAGAAACACCAGATAAGCTTAAAGATAAGCTATTCATTGATTGGGCTACATGCCGTTAATGATATCGAGGTAGTTCGGTGTTTATTTTGTCAACAGTTTGGTCATGTCATGAAACACTGCTGTAATAAAAAGACCCATAAAGACAATTTAAATTAAACTTCTGATACTTAGTCAATCATAAGGTATTTCTCTGAAATTACGCTAAGCATTTCAAATGAATAAAACACCACAACATGAGCATCAGAAATCAATTTATTAATCAATTTTGACATTTACAGGTTTACTTTCAAATAAGTTTTATTCTTTTCATTTAAAATAAAAGTTTAATCCTTACATTTCAAATAAAAGTTTTTTATTCATTTTCAATAAGTTTTTCACTTTTAATTCCAAATAAACACTACGCAATTTTTATTCAACCGTTCAAAGAGATCTGTTAGATAAATTGAGTAATTTTCTCGAATAATTTTGGATACCGTACCTGTAGCTAAATAGTTTCGTAGCCTAACCGTAATACGGGTAGCCATAACCGCCGGCGCCAACCCCACCGTAGCCATAGCCGCCGATGCTACCACCTATACCACCCCCAATACCAGCGCTTATGCCACCACCTATGCCACCACCTATACCGGCAGCACCACCAACTCCACCATAACCATAAGCTGGGTAAAATCTTCGACTTTGTGCCAAGTCTCGCAAATACAGGCTGCTCCTTCTGCTATCTTCGTCGTTAGGTAATAACTGTGCTTGACACATGATCACGGCGAGACATAGCTGAAAAGTAAAGTGAAAAGAAAATTAAAATAAATATATAAGTTTATTTTTTATTTTTAATCATTTCAAAACAATATACAATAATTAACCTAAACATAAAACCTAAGAGTAATTATAAAATATGTACAATTTATAAAAAATACAGAAAGAGGAACCTCACGAGTTCATCAAAAATTTAAATTTTATTTTTTATAATTTTATTTTCGCGTTTTAGATCATAGTCTATTTGGTAATAGAAACGTGGAAATTAGAAAATATTTTTAAAGTGCTGCTGAAAAACTTATATTTTAAAAATTAATTATAGGCTCAGAAAATACTTACTGAAATTGTTACTGAACAGGCATACTTAAGACTTAATTATACCTATTCAGTAAATATCTTCTGTACCTATTCAGTTAGTTTTAAATTTAGTTTTTTACTTTGTTTGTCTAGTAATTTATATTTAAAATAATTATTATTTAACTTACCAGTAAAAAGAACTTCATGTTTGGATCTTGTTCCGTGACGCTGTACAATAGTAGTATTGTGCAGGCTTTCAAGATTACGGGACTATTTGTAGGAAAGTTGCAGCTGATAATATGCATATATTAAAATGTGTTACAACTAAATCGCCATTCGACACGGACATAATATATTTAATGTGATGAAATGTAAATGTATGATTAAATGTAATAAATTAGTATATTGTGCTAGCAAAGTGGAAAACCGCATTTAAAAGTAAATTTCCTAATGCGACTTCACACGGCAGCGCCAGTAACTTCACATGTTTCACCGCCCGACCGCGGCGATGCGCGGTGCCGTGTGTTAATCGCCTAGTTTTTATGAAAACGTTTTTGTAAATGGCGACAACTAATAAAATTACAAAAAAACGTTGCTCCACGCTAGGAACTTGTGTAACATCATACATAGCATCACGCCTGCAATCCCAAGGTTAGGCAGAGGTGTACTCATTAGTACACCCACATTTCGCTAGTTATGTTTAAGCCCCATTGTAACAGAGAGCGAAATCTAGACTCCGAGGTTGCTACTGAGAATTTCCCGATGGAAAACCCAATAGTACTTAACCTGGGAATTGACATTTCTCACAAATGCTGCTCTGCTCCCGTGGGTCGTAGTGTGATGTTATATAGCTTAAACTATTCCTCTTTAATCTGGCTATTATATGCAAAATGATTTTTTCTGGTAATATCAGTGACCTGCGCGTTTAAACAAACACAAACAAAAAATTCCTTCAGCTTTATTACATTAGTATAAAAACATAGTATTCACATAAATAAATTAAATAAAAAAATGTTCCGCAAGAGATTCGTGACTATTGTAAAAGGCTCCGACAGTAATTCTTTTCTATAAAATAAAAATGAAATTCAATGTCAGCTGCTGAACTTTGCCGTCCCACAATAATAGATGTAATGTGAGGTCCCTAATGTATTTGTAATTTTCATCTATCGTAATTCCTAGAAAAAAAGTATGGCTTATAAATTCCTCGACTGCCTCGTTTGTCTAGTGGTCGCAAGCGCGACTGCTGTGCATGAGGTCTTGGGTTCAATTCCCAGGTCGGGCAAAGTGTTATTGGATTTTTCCATCATGAATTTCTCAGTAGCAGCCTCGGAGTCTGGATTTGTGCCCGGTTGATGGCAATAGGCTCGCCCCCTATTACATGGGACTAAAAAAACATAACTGGCGAAATGTAGGTGTACTAATGGGTACACCTCTGCCTAACCCTTCGGGGATTACAGGCGTGATGTTATGTTATGTTTATGCTAATAAATTCCAGTTTTATTCCATCCAACATTTTGTCATATTTGCTGTCACGTTTAGTAAAATTCATTTTTTTTTCTTCCACCATTTAGCACCCACTAATAGTGAACAAATTTTGGACAAGCAAAAAAAAATATTTCAAGTCGTTTTGTAATCGCCTGTCTTTTTTAAAAATCTATGAAATATCATCTGCAAATAACACCATCCTAGGTTAATTTGTTGTAATGCCGGTAAAACACGTATGTAAACTGGAAATAGAAATGTACCCAATTTAGAGCCATTAGGAACTCCAATAGTTATTACAGACCCCGGTGATTTTACGCAACTACCCTGAACTTTAACCTATCTAACTATCGGATATACGATCTTAGAAAAGCAACAAATGTTTTACTAATCCCGTAATAGCAGTTTCAACCAACGTCTCTCCTGGCTAACGCAATCGAACCCCTTTGAGAAGTCGCAAAAGATTCCAATGGCACCTTGTGCTTCCCGCTGAGAGTTAAAAATGATGTTAATGCAACGCCTTTTTGTAAAACCGTACCATTTTTCATGAGAGATCAAATTTTTACAAAAGAGACGTTAAGCATTTACTTTTCAAATATTACTCAGAACTGGCATTTTTTAATTCTTTACTATCACTGGCTTTAAACAATGGTACGACTTTACTATATTTTATTATATTCGGAAAGACTCTTTGGTCTACACTGGTGTTCAATATTAAAGCTAAATAGGGCTCAACAGTTTCGATAATAGACCTACCATCTTTCACAGATTCCTCAAAGATCTTCTGTTGATTTACAACAATGCACAACATACAACGTAGCACAATTAAATAGTCTTCTTCTTAGCGTTTTGATGACTATATTAAACTATATTTAATATATTATAAAGTTGCGGCCCAGAATTTGACCCCTTTGACTGCGTTGTCCGTGGCAGCCATTAAATCTTCCTGCATGCGGCTGTTAGGAAAGCAGCTGTTGCGGCAGGGAAAGATGTGAGATGGGCCATCGTATGTGCTATACCGCACAAACACTCTTGTCGCTACCATCACTGAATATCCACATAAACATATTGTCTTTGCTCCGACCGGCCTGAGTTCCAAGTTTACTTAATGATTTCCAGATCGGCCATGGCAACTTTATGTACAGGCCGAGGACTCTCCGCAGGCGTTACAAATGGTTTGTTTGGGAGACACCTTCTCTCCATAGGTTGCACTTCGCTTTATAGTGCAATTAGGTGAAACAAGGTGTTACGAGCCAAAATGTATACATAATTTTGTTTATAATTGATAGACTTGTTGATTTTTTAGCCAAAGTTCAATAAAACAAACAATATCGAACTTGTTTTTTTCTAAAAACATTACTAATTCAAATAATTTGGAAGAGTAGCCTTGAATAGTAATTTAAAAGACTAAACTTGAATATTTTGATTCAAAGTATTTTCCTGGCCCCTATTTACTTAGTCACCAGTCACACAGTCACACAAGGAGTCAAGCATTTTAGGTAGTCATATACATATTAAATAAAACACCAAAACATGAGCATCAAAAGTCAATTTATAAATCAGTTTTTAACATTTATAGTTCTCATTTCAAATAACTATTATACATTTCATTCCAAATAAGTATTATACTTTTCATTTCAAATAAATCTTTCACTTTTAATTTCAAAATGGATTTCACTTTTAATTTTAAATAATTTTTTCACTTTTCATTTCAAAAATTATTTCACTTCTTATTTTAAATAAGCACTAAACAATTTGAATTCGACGAAATTAGAGTCCAAACAAAATCTGTTAAATCCGCTGAGTAATTTTCTCGAATAATTTTGGATACCGTACCTGTAGCTAAATACTTTCGTAGCCTAACCGTAATACGGGTAGCCATAACCGCCGGCGCCGATCCCACCGTAACCATAGCCGCCGATGTTACCACCTATACCAGCCCCAATACCAGCGCTTAACCCAGCGTTTAAACCAGCACTACCAGAAATGCCACCACCAATGCCACCACCTATCCCACCATAACCAGATCCTATAAAAGTCCTTCGCTTTTGTGGCGAGTCTTCCAAATACAAGCTATGGCTGTCGACATAGTCGTCGTCAAGTAATGACTGTGCCTGACACATGATCACCATGGCGGAGAGACACAACTGAAAAGAAAAAATAATATAAGATTAAAATAAATAACATAATTAAACATATTTTTTTTTAATCTTATTTTTTTATGTGGCGGACCGATATTTATACAAAAGTCTTTATTTGACAGTAAAAAGGTAAAAATTAATTAATAGTATTTAAAGTAGTATTGCTTTTGGTGGGTTAGTAAATTATAACTGTTAATCAAGTATTCTCTGATCCTATTCAGTTTATCAGAGTAATATTTTTTTAATACTTTTTAGTCTAATAATTTAATAAAAAAATAATTCCACGTACCAGCAGGTAGAACTTCATGTTGATGTTTTGTTCCGTCACGCTGAGGTAAGGTACAAATGGTGCAGGCGGCCAAGATTACGACTATTTGTAGGCAAAATTACATCTTTTAATATATGCTACAACTAAATCGCGATTCGACACAGACATAATATATAGAATTTAATTGCTGGTGAAGCAGAAAAGTACCTATAAAAGTGAATTTCCTAAGGCGACCATAGACGGCACACGGCAGCGTCAGTCCGCAACTGACAAAACGCAGCGATACTAATGTATACTAGATCTACTATCTGTAGGCCATCAACCGTCACTTCATACTATAGGATATTATTTACTTCTCAAGCTTAGGTCTGCTAAAATGGGGCAACCCACAATCTGATAATAATTACGAGTAACTAAATTAATTACGTCAAGCTAATTAAATATTGTCAAGTTCTATTACTATTCAGCTATCTACTATCTATTTATGTTAAGAATAGATATTAAAAAAATCAACGTGAGATATCTTAAATCATTACAATTACTTCAAAAACTGATAGAAACATAACTATTAACCCGAGTCGAGCCGCGGCCAAAAGATAATATTCACGATTCGTTTATAATTATGTCAGTAAGCTGTTGCTTAGTATGTAAAATGAAAAGAAAAAAATATATATTCACAATAAAGTACCTAAATTAGTACTAAAACATAACTTGACAAAAAATCTACTTGCACTTGATTAGATTTTCTATTAAGAAATTCTCAAAAGCGTCGGGAGCTTAGCAGTGTGCCCGGATATAAGCTCTTTCGCAACATTCAGCTTCATACCGTGACGTTGGCGTAATATTATTATAAACATTGTATCTTATTACAATAATAGTTAGTAAATATGTACGTATTGATTAAACACAAGAACCGTTCACTTACTTGACAACTGTTTATTGATATTGCGAATAAAATATGATTTAGAGTGTTTCTTGTTTTGTATTGAGATGAACAGCTGATCTCATTTTCTGGTTGACAACAACTTAGTAAATTACATTGTTTAGTAATTTCATTAGTTTCGTTTATAATAGCTGTACCTTCCTACGGCTTCGGTCAAGAGGAGGTTCACTGGTTCCTTAACCCTTTAAAAAAAAGTATCTTGACTGACAATGACACCTTTAGGCGACACTATTTTCGGCCCTTATTTACAGGAAGTAAAATAAATGATTATGTTTCGTGTATTTTTTTTAATCATGTCCATAGTATACTATGGAGGTGATATATAAAAAAAACAAACAAGATAAACTGTCAGTGTCAGTGACAACAGAGTGCTCACAATGTCAGTTCTGGCGCGTTCATTGAGAATGTATGAAAGAATAATTATCAGTGATACGGGATGGTGCCGGAACTGTAGCTTCACTGATATGTGTGAATCAGCCTTTATAGGTTTAGACTACCTGGAAAAAGTTGTACCTGCCTTTTAATATGGAGTAAAATTTTAACTCGATTTTAAACGCATGAAGGAATGTTTAACTGGTTTTTAACATATTTGACGGTATCATATTATTCTATAATAGCTCTCTTTGAACTGTGAAATGCTCTTTTAATAAAAGCGTGATTAATAGTCATTATCATTAAATGTACCTATTCTGTAAAATGGAATGTACTCTATAGCATATTTAAAAACAGTATCTGGTCATACAAATACATTTTTACGAAGAAAAACAAAAACATAAACAGGAAAATTAATAAGAAACTTAAAAGGTATTTTATAACAATTTACGTCGGATTCATGCGTCCTACCTACTTTGTGCAAACGCAAATAAAGAAAGACCCGCATCACCGCCATCTTTCTAACTTATTCCAACCATTTGTCATACAACAACGGTGTGGTCCTGCCATAGAAGGCTATAGAAAGTTATAGATGCGATTTTCTGGAAACTGATACTTGACTTTCACCAATCTCTAGATATTATTAAAAATATTAAAATAATACCAGCCTATTATTATCTTATTGCAGGGCAAAGGCCTTCTGCTCATACAGAGAAGGCACGAGTATCGATCATCATGCTTGCTCAAGGCGGATTGGCAATTTCAAACATATTAAATATTTCTTATTGTTTTTGTTAAGTATTTTATTAGGTATGGTACGGTACAATATGTACTGTGTTTAAATATTTTGTGTAAGAAATAAATAGAATACCTTATCTAAAAGTAGTAACATGTATTAATAAAACAAAGAATTTGTTCTAGTGGATAACGGGTACTTTAAGTGACCCCGCATCAAAAATAGCACTAGCATGCCTGTTAATGCCGCGGACTCAGCATCGACCGTCATAGCCTTCTTTATGATAATTAAAATAGAAAAGAAAGCAAAAAAAAAAGCGCATATTGGTATTATAGAAAAATGGATAAAACTATAAGAAAGACCTATTATTATAATACCAAATGGGCAACAGCTCAGCATAATGTCAGATAACAATATAAGGTGTACAACCTGGCCCTAATATTTAGCTGCTAACCACGAGTGCCATATGCTACAATAATAAACACAAATGAATATAGAAGAGATTCTTGATTTTTAGAGATTTCTCAGTAGCAGCCTCGGAGTCTGGATTTGTGCCCGGTTGATGGCAATATGCTCGCCCCGTATTACATGGGACTAAAACTTAACTGGCGAAATGTGGGTGTACTAATGGGTACACCTCTGCCTAACCCTTCGAGGATTATAGGCGTGATGTTATGTTATGTTATGAATATAGAAGAAAGGCACAACGGGTTTAATCTGTTTTTTTTTAAAGCATTAAATTAATAATCAATTTTCCATTCTGCGAATTTTAAATTTTATTTTGAACAGAACGTGTTTTGTTTCCTATTACCCATTTCTCCTGACTCTTATAATATGACACATGTCCAATGGTCCAGTGACATGCTCAACAGGATAATGTGGCTTCTATTTGCTTATTAAGACTCCTGTGGTCCTTACAAAGTCATTTTTTGCTCCAAGGTTATTTTAAACGAGGATCTGGCAGCGTTTAAGGAATTATATTCTGAGGTTATGTCAGTAAAAGGGTCGGACAAACGAGTAGCAGGAAAATAACAATAAGCGTAGTAGAATTTTATCTTAAAAAACGGTCAAGAAAAGGAATAAGTAATCAGGGTTGTCAGTATAGTTAAAGTTTTTTAAGAAAACTATCTTTTCATGTCTTCGAATTAAATGTAATTTAGTTAATCTATTATATGAAGAGGTAAAGTTCGATTGTTGTTTTATGTTTTTGTTTATAAGAGGTAATCTCTGGAAATACTGGTCCAGTAACAAAAAATATTTTACTGATAAAAAGATTCGCTATTGCCGAGCGTCACATGTTTCAACGTTGACTTACAAAACAGCTTATTAATTTTTTAAGGTAAATTCACTACCAACTGTCAACTGTGGTTACTTATCTCTTTTGCTTAGTGTACCTATTGAAAAAAAATATGTAAACAAATCTCGATCTTTTCACAATAATTTTTTTTTAAAGTTTTAATTGCAATCATAATGTTCCGAGCTTAAAAGTCAGTCCCTAATGAACGCTTGATTATTGTAATCTTCCATGATCGATAAAGTCGCGTGTTAGATATTCATTTAACTTTACTGTCTCATAATTATAGCTATAGGCGTAATTATAAAGTGTGACTCGGTAAACGAGGAACATTCCCAAGGATGCAATATTTCATGTTCATATTTGGGTTATTTTCACCCAAAAAGAAACAATTTATTTTTGATTTTACTTTTGTATGTAGATTGTTAGTTTTAGATGTATTCATTAGACTATTATTACTGGATAGGAGTCAAAGTCATAGTCAAAGTATTTGTTTCAAAGACCATGTACTTAGGTACAGGCACTTTTGAATTGACAAGGAGTTGGTCAATTAGTCAGAAAGTTGAAGCTACTCGCTCATTCCAATACGTAGGTAGGCTTGTAAGGATAAGAAAGAGACAAAAACTCTCCAAGACTCTTTTTTCAATTAGGTGTAGTGGAGTAATGTAACACATCTAGCAAATAGAATTAGTTTTACGTAATGAACCTTTAATTTGATTAATGAGCGATTGTGGGTTGGCTTTCAAATTAAGCTCATTTAACAAGAGGAAAATGTTTCCCAAAAAATCGTGAAGAAAATCACAATGAAATGTAATAAACTTTGCATAATGCGGGTACACCCACACAGGACTAACCTTTAATAAAACAGGCAGTTATGAGATTAAATTATTAGATTAATGAGAAAGTAACTATCTGTCTGTATCTGTTTGTTTGTATGTAACCTCATAACCGCAAAATCGCTGAATCAATACTAATGTTTGTGATAAAAGTAGCTTGGAATCTACATATAAGGGAATACGCTACTTTTTAATGAGCGGTTTTGTTTGCTTCCGCGATAATAGTCATTTAAAAGTGTTTCAATAAATTGCTGAGATTTAATCAAATAAGCTTGTTAACACGTGGTGTTGTCCACTCGAGGATATGGCTAGCCTCTTCAGCTGGTTAACTCTGCAAACTATCTATATTAACATCCATTTGCTAGATAATAATACAACATTGCTACCTGTAACATTGTAGGTACTAAGCGTTTTGTGGAAATAAATAAATTATTATTATTATTATTCCATTTATTTATTTTGTATACATATATAATTACATTTTTAAATATTATTATGAAAAAGATATAAAAACATTTAAAAATATAAAAAATTATTATTATTATTATTATACTCGCACTATTCGCTTTTCTCGCATAATTTTTTCACTCTTTTTATTATTATTATTTATTTTTATACTCGTATTAAAAAGCTAAACAGTTTTTTTGTTTGAACACTCTTATCTCTGGAACTACTGGTCCGACTTTAAATATTCTTTTGCTAATAGGAAGCTACGTTATCCCTGAGAGCTATAGGCTATATTTAATTAAATAAAAAAGGTGACCTATAAATTACGTCGCCGAAGTAGCGGGAAAAAGCTTATTACAGATAAATATACAGAATAATTTAATTTTATTGTCCACCAAAATTGTTACACAGCTCTGTGATACAAATAATTCTATGTATAGGTACAACAGCGGCTATACTTTTCGATGACTATAGTTCTTTTCCGGATAATTTCATTTCAACTAGGTTTGGGACGGATATGAATACAAATGACCACAAATGATGTGCTATTGAGTAAAAAAGCCAAAAATTTTGGTAACTTTTTTTATTCAACATTTGAATAGTACTGAATATCTTACAATTATAAAATAGACTTTAATTCATGGGAATAAAAGTATTCATAATGAAACCGAAAATGAAGAAAAAAAGTCAACTGTTTCGTATATTTATTTTAATCGTATTGTACCTAATCATTTTTGTGGAGAACCAGCAGCCTTTATTTTTATATTTCAAATAAGCACCCATAATAAAAATTATTCATATGAGTACTCGCTAAATCATGTACAGTAATTAAAAAATATAATTATTTTAAAAAAAAGGTGAAAAAATAAAACCCAACTATGATCAAATGTCAAATCCTTTATGTTGGTACATTCATGAGTTACAATCAATCAATCTGCATAGCCTTTTTCCGACTCTGTTGGAGTCGTCTTCCAGTTTATGAGTTAAAAAGTATCTAAAAATTATAATTAGACTATATAAAGAATATTGTTATTTTAAGCTGCAGTCACACGTTCCTCGTTTATCCAGTCGCCATGTTTAGATATTTGTATAAAATATGTCGTGTATAAACGAGGTCGTGGAATATTAGGTATGTTTATCAACATGATGAACGGGCTAGATTATCTTCATAAGTGTTCTATTTTATTCTACGTCATTATGAGCGGTCAAGTTGAAAAACAACAATTTGACAAATTAGATAGTTAATGATATATTTTTGTAATTTTTCAAGTGTCGTTGTTGTGATATTAAAAATTGTTAGATATATATCTTTCCTACAATAAATCATATTTCTAGAATAATTATACCAGCCTGTTATTGTCCCACTGCGAGCAAAGGTCTCTTCTCATACATAGAAAACATGAGCACCCATGCTTGCTCAAGGCGGATTGGATTTCAGACTTATATTTACTGTAAGTCCAGGTTTCCTCACTATGTGTTTTCCTTGACCGATGTGACCGATGTCAACGATGTCCAAGATAAACTTAACTTATTACGCGGCGTAGTACGTCCATCCACAAGGTGCATGGACAGACGATCTGATAAATAATACCACAGGATGGATGCCAGCCGCTTCCAACCGGTCCTATTGGCCATCTATAGAGGAAGCCTATGTTTAGCAGTGGACATCCTACGGCTGATATGATGATGACAACGATGACACGATATTCTCCAAAAATAATAATATAGATTGAAAAACGCGTACATCGCTATCATCTATACCAGGAAACCGCAATCAAATAAATTCATCCAAAACGTTGACACGGCACGTAAATAAATTGAATCATTAAACACAATGTTTTGGATATATGAAAGAGAATACACAAACAGTGACACACAAGTGCCAACACTGTTCAAACAAAGATCCGGAAATTATTCATGTGAATAGTGACAAATGAACCAAAATCAACTCGCTGAGTGAAAACCGCCAATGAAAATTGAATTAATAGCCGATGAATATGTAAAACTGGACATTGTTCCCGCTGTACTGTTTGTTCCATTAAGCCCACATTGTTTTCCATTCCTGATCATTGCTATACTAATATAATAAAGAGGTAAAGTTTGTTTGTTTCCTTTTTATTTATATTTTTGTTTTATTATTAACTGTCAAAACTGACTAACTGGCGAAATGTGGGTGTACTAATGGGTACACCTCTGCCTAACCCTTCGGGGATTTCAGGCGTGATGTTATGTTATTCTCTGTCGTCCTCCTGTCTACCGGTCCCTCTGACACAGAGCTGTATCTTTTGAACCGTAATAGGCACACATTTAAAGTTTTTTACAAAGTGGGTATTGGGGTGTGTGTGTACACATATATATGGGTGTTATAATAAAAATAAAATAAAGGGGGGTCCCCATACAAGAAACGTGTTTGTTATTGGAGTTTTTTCCTCGATCTTAATACTGTATGGTGTAAAGGAAATCTTCATGTGCAAGTCTGAGTCACACTTAGCCGTTGTTTTGTATGTCTGGAAGTACTAGATCGATTACAAAAATTATTTTACTGATAATAATCTACACAATAATTGTCGTGTGATTATCTATTGTAGTATACTTGGCTTCCACGCGGACGAAGCCGAGAGCAAAAGCTAGTGATTAATATTACAAATTGTAGCTTTAGCAACCAACTGTAGCCGCCACAAGAGATCTTCCTTATCACATCGACTCCGACGTAAATTGTTTTCAACGTCGAACCAATTGTTGTTTCCAATCAAATCGAATTATATCTGACATCGAATATAACTTTTATAATAACAAAATGGAAGTCAAACACAGTGCGAAATGTGTTCTAAACGCAATTAATTTCGCTACCTTGATTATTATAGAAGGGAAAATTTGTTATTCATTTTTCGATTTACTCAGACGCAAAACACAATTTGCGGATCGCGGGATGAAATTGAAAAAGTTTTCAGTTATTTATTTGGAACGTTTTGCGATGCCGGGGGCGTAAGCATTAAATTTATTTTTCAACTTGCCCGAAACAGTTCCTCAGGTTCGTTTGAGGGTTTCGTAAAGGAAGTCTTACCGTCTTATTACAAAACGAGTTCTTACTCAGTCCAAGCTTGAACTCTTTAGCATGTTATTGTATTTCAAACCTTATTCCGACAAACGTAAAGTTCTTCATATAAAATTGACATCTTAGAATCAGTTCTAAAGTCATTTTTTGTATTAAAAACTTTACCACAGTAGAATAAAAGTCCAAAGTACATCAACTGGCTATAAGGTTTAGACTTAGACTGAAATTAGAACTTGTTTTGTAATGAGATATTTTATGTTTCTTGGTGACACGTTTCCTTACTTAACTGCAAGCATAACATAGCATAGCATTTTGATTGGCTCATTTATTTCTAACAAGTTATCAAATTAAGTGTGGGTACCTGTAACATAAGCGATACAAGCCAAAATAAACCAGAGTCTCTTCACTATCTAGAAGTGTAGGAAAGATTGACAGATCAACAGCTAATCTTCATTGTAGCACCTGATAACTGCATTTTTCTACATCTGAAATTCTATGTAAAAACCCACTCGGTAATTCTGTTTAACTCTATAGACAAATATTGTAAATCATTAAATTTAAAAGAATATGTATGAAGTTTCTTCTCAATACGATTCTTTTTCTTGCTTTTTAAAAGTGCCTTTTAATGTCCTAAATGAAATAAATGTTTTCACTTTGACTTTGTCTTTAGTGAATTTAGGTGAAGTGAGCTTGAGATGAGTTGTCAAACCTAGCCAAAACCTCAGCCTTAGTGAGAAGACAGCTCCCTCACTAATAAATTCACAGAGGAATATTTAGGCATATAGATTAAAGTTGCTGATTATTTTATTATGTTTAATAATTGTTTATTCCAGGAACCTAAGACTTAAGACTTCAGTAGGTATGTCATGAAGTGCTGACGCCAAAGTACCTTTTGATTTCAATCGATTTTTAAACTAGAATACATCATCATCTGCATAGCCTTTTCCCAACTATGTTCGGGTCGGCTTCCAGTCCAACCGGATGCAGCTGAATACCAGTATTTTACATGGAGCGACTGCCTATCTGACCTCCACAACCCATTAACTGAATACATACGGGGTGTAAAAATACAAATCACATACCCGGTAGATACGTATTCTGGCCATCAAACTAAGTATAACTTTTATCGTATATTTTAATTCGACAATTACAATAATTACTATCCGTTGAAATTAAAATCTTTAAACTATACCTATACAAAAATTATATTTTATTACGCTGAAGAGGTTGTTTGTTTTTTTTTTGTCATTTCTACACACTTTTATCCGGATCTACTTGTCCGATTCTAAATATTCTTTCGCTAATTATAAGTTACGTTATCTCTGACTACTATAGGCTATATATTTGCTTATAAAGTATTGGTTCTATGAGAAAATATAAGCAAATGAAGTCGGGAAAAGCTACTAACTAATATGTGCAATGAAAAAAAAAACAAATTTCATTCCGTAACTCCGCACGATATTATAATGATAACATTTAAGAACGTTTGCATAAAAACTAAACGTAAAAAATGTTTTGTGTGCTAGTAGACAACTAGAAACGAACAAAGTCATTCCATCAATCGCACTTTCAATCAAGGTCTGGAAGTCTTAACCAACTAAGTTATAACTCTTGTAGTTGAAACTTAGTTTTGAAAGTTAGAATCAACTATGATGCAGAAGTCGCAAAGTAAAGACATTAATGTAACAAAAACTTCGGTGGAATGAACTTGAATCTGTGGGCTTAGCACATGCGAGTAAAATAAACGCGACATATATTCGATCTTTTTTAAAATTGGAAATACCTGTGTAATTCATAATATTTATTTACTTTGATGAAATATTAACAGAAACTCAATAATAATTAACCGCATTGTAAATATTGCCAGAAAATGCTTTTCCTAAGTACCTGCTAACTGAGTTCTTGTGCTTGTAAAAATTAAACTCAAAATGCTATATGATAGTCACCTTTCCAAAGTAAACCTTAACGTTATAAGATAGTCGTATTTCCAATTCAAAAATGGACTAAAATCGAATACTTTTAAGTCTGCACGCTCCTGCTTGGTTTACATTGAAAGCTGTTTAGTTTCTTAGTCAGAATCTTGAAATAAACGACCTTATGAGTCATAATTTTTTTTTTATTATTGGCGCGGGCTTGCGGACGGCGCGTAGTGGGTAGCTCGCCGTCCGATCAATATTCGCGCGCGCCTCAAAGAGCTGTCAGCACTTTGAGGGGATTGCGGGACGTCTTAACAGGATACCGTGGCCCTGGAACGTTAAAGGGCTACAGAAGGAACAGGGTAGTTTTTTAGTCAGTAAAAGTCTAACAGTCCCTTCCGCCCCACCCTGGGCGGAAGGAGTCATTTAATGATTTTTATCACATAAAAACAGGAGTCATAATTTTGTAGCCAGATTATTCTGTACCGATAGGTGATATTAATGGTGTTTGTACACAAGTAAATCTAAATGCTTTAGAATCGTCGCATTTCCACTTTTAAAATCGACTTCTTCGTGCTAGGCCTTCAGGCAGCAGTATGTGAAACGGTCACGCACATACACAGAGGTGCTTATTAGGGATGTTCCGTTATTATTGTGGCGCCATAGCTAATCATAAAGAAAGACTTTAATAAAGGACTTATGTCATGTCAAGTGTTTTAGCTACAATTACATTAAGCACGAAGGTAAGGAAGAAAGTTTAGAGGATACATAAAACAAGCAAAAAAATCATGTTGCATCAACGGATTTCTTAGAAGCCAATGCGACACCAGATCCGCTTCACCGCCAACCGTGTTAATCGCCTAAATGTACATTATTTGTAATTTTAATAATATTTATAAGTATTGTTTAGGTTATTATTGTATATATATTAAAGTCCATTAAAATAAAAAATGTGACTTTGACTTTATTTAGATAACCTTTTGTGTAGGTTAGTAAATACTTTTGTACCTACATTGTATCAATGAAAAATAATTATAGTTAGGTTCAAAGATTGTTTTATTTCTAACAACGTAATTATTAACATTCAACAATGGTTCTTCAAATTATTCCAACACGAAGTATTCAAAATATTCAATCAAAAAATTAATTAACTTATGTTTTGATAAGGCCCGCTTATTAATTTTAATGGGTCAGTAAACTTGAAAACTAATTTTGCTTTCAGCCAGTAAATAGCCTCCAATATTTTTGTTATTTCAAAATAAGAACTGGCTTACCCACGCAGCGTTTTCCGGTAAAATTTTAGTAGAGTCAGTGGGTCAGTGAGTCAGTCAATCTATCAGAATCAGTGGGCGATTCTAGTAGCCTATTTCTATCCTGGCATTCTAATTTGATGCCTCTATTTTACCAACATTATTATGTCTCAAATGAAATTACGTGAATTGGCCTTCTGAATTCTTGATAACAAACCAAATCGATGAATAATTCTTACAGTGGTTGTAGGCATACTTATAATGTATGCAGACACTGCCAATGTCGTCTATAGGCTGCGGTTGCATCCGGAATTGGACCTTAAAGGTTTGCTGATAGTTGGGTTTATTTTTGGCGAAACAAACAATATTGTTACACAATTTACTTAGAAAAATGAGATACATTTTGGGGTAGGTTGTACGTCGAAATGTTTCCGATTTTTCAAAGTAATTGTAATAATTCTGGTAAACGCTGATTCATTTTATATCTATTCTTATCATAAGTTTATAATTTAACGTTGTATCTAGTGCTGGTGCGAATAATAATGAGTTTGACATATAGAATTAGTTTGACGTAATTAATTTAATTGTTGAGAGATTACGAGATCACTTGTTCTTTGCAGTACTAAGGTCGATTTTATTGTAAACTAGCTGACCTAGCGAATTTCGTATCGCCATATTTTTTATTTTATTTTCCTTCATAAGAAACTTCTTCTTACAATAACAAACACAACAAAAGAAGAATTAGTGATGCCGTGACTAAGGGAAATAGGGATTCAGTTTCATAAATATAGATAGATACAAAATTTTATAGAAAAGGTAACCTAAAGACAAGCAAAAACCCGGTACTTTCCATTAAATAAAATAATAACAACTTGACCCGGATATGGAATGACAGGCACGGCTAATGTCCAAACACACAGGGAATTGTTCACTTTTGAGATCTAACCGCAATTCGTTCTTCTTGACAGTTGTGACAATGGCAAAGTTTAGGCTCGTCTAAAAGGTACCCCCTAGAGTAAACAATAACGTTTTTTCCCTAACAAAGTTGACAATTGAAATGAGAACAATACTGAACTGTTGAAACGCTGCGAGCAAACTTTAAATTACATTAAGGATTTTGTTCTAACGCTTTCTGTTTGCCGATCTGGTTTGTACGTTTGTTTTTAATACTTTGTTCTCGCGAAACAGTGTGGAGCGTGGAGCTGGGATGTTGTTTAAACACGTAAAGTTAAAAACACCGTGAACGTAAGGAGGCGTGTAATGTGAAAAATCAATAAGCTGTACCAGAAACAGACAGTGTTATTATGTTATTAAAAGTTGAGAAAATTATGAGTAGAAAAGTATATTATTTACTAGCTTTTGCTTGCGATTTCGTCCGCGTCAAACTTGATTTCTCCAAAAAAAACCTTGGAGGGGGTGAATTATGGAAAACCCATCGACTTCGTCGGTGTAGATTTCAGAATTAATCCAAAGTACTAAATTATTCCTCGGGAACAGAAACACGAGTTAAAAAATAGCCTGAATGCTATTCCAGACTATAATCTATTCTTGTGCCATGTTTTATACAGATCAGTTCAGCCGTTCTAGCGTAATTGATTAACAAACATCTGTCCATTCAAACTTTCGCTTTTGTATTAATAGCAAGCTTTTGTACTTCCCTGGACGAACTCTCATGTTCATCCAATTTTTTTTCTTCCTTCTTATCTCAGTGCCTACCCATTACTAAAGTACAATTCCCCCACTTAACATTAACACAGCTTCCTTATTCACCTTGATAGGTTCCCCGAAAATTGCGCCTTAAATAATTAAAACAGTCCAACCCTTGTCTCTTACGTCAACGTTTTTAACGATAACACCAAGTTTCACTCACCGTTCATAAATAATCCGCGAAAGTTTATTCGTGTGGTTTACAATTAAATCAACTAGTACTCTCCCCGCGACTTCGTTTGCGTAATGTTTTTTACAGATCCCTAATTTTTTTTATAATTAAATATAGCCTAGGTCACCCGGTCATAGTGTTGCTGCCCAACAGTGAAAGATTTTTTAAATCGGTTCAGTAGTTTCGGAGTCTATTCAATGCAAACAAACCAACGAACAATCAAATCTTTCCTCTTTATAATATTACTAGCTTCTGCCCGCGACTTCGTCCGCATCAAAGTTGATAACTCCATACAAACTTTGGACCCCCGTTTCATACCTACTCTTTGGGATATGGGTAATTTATTTTGAAAAATCGTTACTTAGCGGACTTCTACTAACTAACATAAACTACCTCCCTGCGAAATTTTTGATATTTCGTGATGAGTGCTTTCGCTTTTGTATGTTTATTTTAGGTATATTGAAATTACTTCTTTCCAAAATATTATGAAGTGGTATCAAAATTGACTTATTCTTCGATCCCAAACCATTGAAACGCAAGTTCCAATACACTACTGTCTTAATACTGTACCTCACATTGTAGCTTCGATTATTTAGATATTAGATTCGATAGAGCATCTGAAATCAGAATCTGACTTTCATGTTTTTGAAAGAAAGTATGAGCAAAACCCTGTAAACATAGACTTATTTAAAGTCTAAGCAAAGTTTTACCGTCTTAAATCACGATTCATCGATGATTTTAGATATTATCTTTTTTAGGGTTCCGTACCACAGTCGGCAAATACGGAACTTTTATAGGAGAACTTTGTTGCCCGTCTGTCTGTCTGTAAAGACCCTTTTCTAAGGAACGCGTGGAGGTATCCTGCAAAAATTAAAATTAAATACTCAGGTCTGGGGCACGCCGCAATCGCGGCGGTAAGACCCCTCTTTGATGAGTGACTGGAGAGGCGCCACCGCGTCCTCACCTCTCGTCTGACGCAGGTCCTCACCGGACGCGGTTGTTTCGGGAGGTTCTTGTGTTGGATTCAGCGGAAGAAAACTCCCGGGTGTCACCACTGTGTGGACCGCCCGGAAGACACGGTGGAGCATACGGTGTAGGTCTGCCCCGCCTGAGCAGAGCACCGCCGTGTCCTCTCGCGTCCGGGCCCTCTGTTCAGGCCATGCTCCCGAGCGAGAGGCAATGGAAAGCAGTAACCTCCTACTGCGAAGCAGTAATGTTAGTGAAGAAGGACGACATCCTCCACCTCACTCCCCAGCCACCGCGAGAGACCCCCAGGGCGTCGGACGTTGCAAGACGTTATCCGAGTGATGGGTAGCTCGTCGTCCAATCAAGAACCAGGCCCGAGTCCACAGGGCGTATTGTTCCACGCGCGTTTCAAAGAGCTGTCAGCACAGGGACGGGGCCCTGACAGGGCCAAACGCCTGTCGGAGTCGCGGGAAGTCTTAACAGGATACCGTGGCCCCGGAACGCAAAGACAACAAAAGGAACAGGGTGGTCTCTTCCGCCCCATCCAGGGCAGAAGGACTCATAATTATGATGATTTTCACCACCCAAAAAATAATACTTTGGTGTGCAATGACTCATGCCAGCAGTGAAAAAATTAAACTTCTAAGTCACCGCAAACTAAAGATAAGGTCGTTTATGGCGTATATTTTAACGCTCGCTGGGGAATCAAAACCAAATATAAAGGGAACTTCCCGTTGACATAGAATCACGAAAGGCAAGACGCAATGCCATGGAGCCTCCTAACACAGGCATTATCTGTCTAAAAGGATGCTCCAATCATAATTTTTTTTTTTTTATGTAGACATACTAATTACTTTTTATGCGATTATTAACCTTTTTTTCTGTTGTGTCAAATATTGTATGGTGTAACGGAACCCTTTGTGTGCGATTCGGACTCGCACTTGGCCGATTTTTTGCAATATTTTTCCGACCCAGTTGTGCCCAGGTGTTCCACGGGCGCTGTAGTAAGTGGGCCATCATATAAAAGGACCACCACACTTGCCCTGAGTCTCTCGCCTTATCTGCGGGATCTATAACTCCTCATTTGGCTAGGTTACGTTTGCAGCGGCTTACATGAGTGCGCAGTCCATTAAGCGCTTTCCATATAGGCCACTAAAAATCACAACAGAGTGCCATGTGTTCCTGGGGTTGAACTCTTTTTGGTGGAAGTTGTGTGATGGTGAGTGCCGACGTGGTCCTGTATGGCCTGTGTGCATCGAAGAAAACTCTTCAGACTCTTGAATCTACCCAGAGCTACCTGCATATTGATAGAGGGGATGTAAGGAAGCGGATTCTTGATTTGTTTCATCTGTGCATGCTACATAGATAGCTTCGAATGACAGATGGTGCAATTCCAGCCAATAGGAAGAGTTTATTGAGCAGTCAATTTCAGGCAGCCCCGATATAATTTTACACGTCTCGTTAAGGATGATATTGCTTTTTGGTCAATGACACACTGAACACGCAAATTCACCAGCAGAAGGAGCATAAATACGTAACAGTTGTGCGTAAAACATCGGGTGCTGCTCCCTAGTTGGTAGAAATAAGGTGTCATAGCAGATGATTTTTTGATTGGTGTTGTTGCAATGTAGGTATATAAAAAGTTAGTGCTCTGTCCAATATAACACCAGGGTACTTAGGGTTCTTCTAATACTCTACGTAACTTCCTCGCCACGAAATATTAAGTGTCCTGTTGGCGAATCTATTGCTAAGATGCAAAGATTCATGTCTTGCAGCACAGCCGCGGTAATAAGTAACCTAAAAAATGTAATGCCATTTAGAAATTGATTTTAAAGCTAGTGGAATATGTTCCATTTACGGTGCCTATGAAAAAAACTCTGCCTGCGATCACAGTCGCTTCATCAAATCAAGTACCCAGAAAGTTTGAAGTCTGTAAGACATTCTCCGACAGGAGAACAGATTTTTTAATTGATTTTGGTGCACTTCCGGTTGTTGCCAAATTCTTTATATTTAGCCATTGAAATATAAGTATTCTTTTTAGTACCTAATCACTCATCTTACACTAAGATCTTTTTATAAAATAATTCGGAAGCGCAACGAAAGTAATACTAATTACCTACTACTGCGTAAAAAAATTACACTCGCCACTCCTCGCTAATATAAGTCCGCTGGTATTCCAGTAGTATACTTAAAATGTTTGCAGATAGGCCGCCCGTCACTTGTTGAGTGTTGAGCAGCTCGTTGTAGGTATAGCATAATGATTTTGATTTCAAAGGATAAATTATAACTAATACCTAACTGCAGTATTGTATGTACCGTTGGTGTCGTTCTATAGCAATCCAGCAGTAAAATGTTTAGGATTAATAGCCATAATGCGATAATCCTTACCTACACACATTTATGTTTAATCCCATGTAAAAGGGCGCGAGCCTATTGCCATCTACCGGGCACAAAGCCAGACTTCGAGGTTGCTATTGTGAAATTCCTGATGGAAAAATCCAATAACACTATGCCCGACCAGAAAATCGAACCCAAGACTTCATGCTTTGCAGTCGTTCAAACAGGCAAAAATACTTTAGCTGTTGATTTATGTGTTGTGTAACTATGCATAGATATTATTTTCTGCATATTTAAAAAATACGTTAACAAATCAAAGTTGTGATAGAAACATGCACTCCTATTTTTTTTTTTTTAGGAAATGTCTTTATTCAATTAAAAAACATTTAAAAAAAATTGAAAAAATACAAAAAGTAATGTTAATATTGAGGACCGAACTTCCGCCCACCGTTTCGCAAGTTGGTCGACGAACCATTAGGCAATTTACATTGATGACAAATGACTTGAAATAGCCGTTCTAGTTTTCCATAATTGACTGCTTAGCTTCTTGAAGGTATAGCGTGATAATAACTATTTTAGAACTTCAGTCTGCAGCTATTTATAATATTTTTACATTTTGTTTCGTCTTTTTTACAATCCTTTGGTAAACTGTTGAAGTCTGTTAATTCCCCAAAGTAAATAGCGTGATAATTTATAGCCTATGTTCTAAGTTGGCTACTGTGAAATATTCATTCAAAATTTGAACAAAATCTATCCGGCAGTTTTTGCGTGATGCTCCAACAAACAAACAGACAAACAGACAAAAATTAAAAAAAAAATATTTTCGGCATAAGTATCATTTAAAGACCCCTAAGCACTTTTTCTTTTTCAAAAATATTAAATGTACAGTTTTGACGTCTCTACGATTTTATTATATGTATAGATAAGTATGTTTAGTAAAAATAATACCAGCCTACTTATAACTGTCCCACTGCTGGGCAAAGGCCTCTTCTTGTATAGAGAAGACATGAGCATTGAACACCACGCTTGCTCAAGGCGGATTTTCGATTCTAGACTGTTCAAAATTCAGTCCAGGTTTCCTCACGATGTTTCCCTTCACCGATGTCAGTGATGTCCAAGATCAACTTTAGAAAGTACATTTGAATTGAAAGAGTCACATTAGTACTTGCCCGGATTCAAACCCACAATTTCATGCATGAGAGGCGGGCGCCTTAACCACTGGGCTATCGTTTTATCACAGTTTATAAGCTCTACAAAATTAATTAATACTAATGAATGTACTTAGTGCAGGTCCGGAGTCTGGATTATCACCGAGGTACAGTTTAATTTCTTCTCGTTGGATGTAGTAGCATTATGTTTAAGCAGGAGCTACTAGAGATTGTTATAAAAGCGTTTTAACGTTTTCTTTACAGCCCTTTGTACGTTGTTTGCTGACTGTGTTTAATTTCTTTTGTGTGAAAAGTGTGTTGGCTACGGTTATGTAATTGTGGAATTAATAAACTGGGTGTTCTTGAAGTTTTATTAAAATGTTTTGTTTTGTTTTAATTTTAGATTCGGTGTAGACTTTCAAGTGTTTATTATACGAGTATATAGGAGTATCATAAAAATATTGTATTAACATGAATGGTAATGCGTTGTAATGTTAAATAGGTTTAATAAAAGGTACCAAACATATACATCTTTAAAAAAATGCTGGTCTCACACTCGTATATAATAGAAACAAATAGCCAATAGTTCAAGATTAATGTCTTAGCGAATCTATTGCCATCAACCGGGTACAAATCCAGACTCCGAGGTTGCTACTGAGAAATTCCTGTTCGAGAAACCCAATAGCACTTTGCCTAACCTGGGAATAGAACCCAAGACTTCATGCTCAGCAGTTGCGCGTTACGACCACTGGACCAGCGAGACAGTTTAAATCCTTTTGACTCTTTTTACATTATTACGATTCAAAAGTTCCATTTAAAAGAATACACTTTCCATCAAGGAATTGGACACGCCAGACGAGAGGTTGAAAGGAATTTCAGTAAAGAGGGCCTTTTTCACTTTGCGTAGGTACCTATTTTTTTACAACCCTTTAAGCTCAATTTGCTTCATAGGAATCGAAACGCGAAAAATCAAGTGTCTGTTCAAGTAAAGAGTGAATAACGAGTGGGGTTATTTGACCCCATGACGCAAGGATCATGGGCACCTGAGTAAACTCACGCCTCTTTCCTATGGAATAGGCGGAAACCACAGAACGCCACCTGCTGCTTAGATACTCCGTTCGCCTAGTCCACGTAATAGCTACTGTATTTAAAGGGTTAAGTCGAGTAGCATCTACCTTTTAAATAAACATCAAAATTAAAGATGTCACGTTATCTTTCGTCTCAATCAGATAACTCTTATCGAAACAATAAATATGTCAGTTTGACATATTTTTCATACAAAAGCTGTCAAACCGCCATATTTATCCCTCTGTTAAGAGTTATCTGACGATTCAAAAATTATCCCTTAGAACTATGCTTTTAGAAAACAATTACATAATAATTTATTGCAGACTTTTTAACGTAAATGCATAATATCGCTTACGTCACTAACTTACGCCAAAGGTTAATATTTCAGAGTACATCCACCGACGAAAGCCAGCCTGCCTAATCGATTTATAGCTTCCCCGTACTTACAAAAATATATATTTATTAAACCAAAACATACTACGTTTTTCTTTCCATTAGATAAATGCGAGCTTGCTGTATCTTTTTACAAATGGACGCTGAGCAGATGTAAACATATACCTAAAGTATATTGTACTGCAAAACGTGAAAAAGTTGGTTTTTTTTTCTTAAAAGGTTTCTTTTTATACGTACGTATAGGTATCTAAATATATAAATTTTCTAGATACGTAAAAGCAAGTGTCAACCATTTTCAAACAATTTGACATTTTATTTCTTGGAAGATGAAAGAAGAAGAATGACCTTCCCTACATCCCATTAAGGCGGAACAAATTATTATATTTATATTGTATGACCGGTCATATTTGTATGACCTACAGATAGTTTGATTTGGGGTCTGACTGTTTGTATAGGTATGTGAGCTTATAATAATTTATGTTTGTAAACGCACCCACGATACAAGAGAAATTTCTAAAGACGGCGAACATATTTTTTTTTGTAGAAACAAAAATGTTCGCTTAAAACAAATAATGGTAATTGCTCACTATACCATTATCGACCCAGCCGGAGTCGCTCAAACCAAATCGTACATTGCCAGCACGCCGCCCGCAAACCGTCACCTTTTAATCTTGTCATTACTGTCGCAAACAGTGGATCCCAAAAGCCTTTTCAGTTGAACAAAAATCTCTGTATTTGTGACAAAATACACCCCTCCCTCAGTTACTGAACCTACCTAAGCAAAGCACATAAACACACGAATCTATAAATAGTAGTAGCGAGAGCACGATCCAGCTTTTAGTGCGAGCAAACATTACTTAAACGTCATCCGGCGTGTTGACTCCACAGTGAACACATTAGGGCCAATGCAGTATCAACAAAATTATCTACCCATATCATTCTACACACGAGAAAGTGGTATAGGAACTGTAATAAAACCAAAAATGTATACAGCAGTTACTTATTTATTTAGATAAATGATAAATGTTTAACGCTCGTACATTAATTTGCACCTACCATGTCATCTCTTCAGTCTTCACCATCTTTGGCTAACTGTTAGAGAATGCCTAAGGTATTAAGTCCGCCTTTGTACTTTTGTTGCATAAAGATTAAATAAATAAATAAATCTTTGTTCATCCAACCCTATTTAATATTCTTTTTCAGAGTTCCGTAGCTAAAGGATGCCAAACAGAACCCAGAGTCCGCTGTGTCTGTCTGTCACAGGTCTATATTTTTTGAACCGGTAAACACTGGAAATTTCAAAGACTAATTATTATTACTAAGGCCGTTTTAACAACTCATTATAAAAAAAACTCATTTAATTTTTAGACACAAAAAACAAAAACGTTCTTTCGTTATTTTCATTGTGTCAATTTTACGATTAATTGACGGTATTTCAATTCTATTTTCTATTTAATATTTTAGTTGTCAATCAACGGAATTATTTTAATTCATTACTTACACTAAAATGTGTCGTGTTGTCCCAATATGCAGTCGCAACAGGGCACGGGCAAATATCAATGTGACTTTTTCTATTCCTATGTAAGTACTTTTTAAGTCTATCTTGGACATCACTGATATGGGTGAAGGAGTTTTCCTTCACCCATATCAGTGATGTCCATGATAGATCGTGAGGAAATCTGCGAATATAATAATGAATGCATGTCTGCAATTGCCAATCCGTCTTGAGCAAGCTTGGTGATTAATGCTCGAGCCTTCTCTGTATGATGAGAGTCCTTTGCAATGCAGTGGGACAATAACAGGCTAATATTATATTACTTATTCTGGTGTCAAAGATAAACAATATTGTAACAGCTATGTCAATATTTAAAGAAAATGTTTAATAAAATAACAGCAGCACTGTTATATAAATTCTTGGCATTTCTAGTAAAATCATATTGCGCAGTTTGCAGAATCTAAAGCAGTAACTAAAAGATATAGTTGGTTCAAAATTCTCATAATTTTCACTGTGTAGCGCTGGATTTATTTATTGGCTTACTTTAAAAACGCAATTGGTTTGGGATAGCTTTAAAAATAATTTTGTAGCAGAAAAATATTTTTTAATAAAAATACTGGTAGGTAGGTACTATTTTCTTTCGAAGGATAACTTACCAATCTTCAATTTTAAAATGGGCATGTTTTCAAAATCGATTCATGTTGAACATAATAACTATGATACCTACCACAATGATCAAAAATAATAATATAAACACGCCAATTTTAATATTAAAATTGTAAATAACAATGAATTTATAAATTTAACAAGAAATCGATTTGAACCAACACAGCACTAACAGACTGTACGTACGTATATTACGTAGAATAAAAGGAAAATTTGATACGGTATGTACCTGATAGAATGCGTTTATACGCACACTGAAAAGAAAAAAGTTATGATGGTTGGTGGGAAATAATATCAGATCATTTATCCGAATGCTCGAGCGGATTCAATAAGCCAGCGAACTTGCACCGACGCGAATTTTATCCAATAACGAAGTCGCCACAACGATTGTTCGATTGTGTTCTCGGATATATCGCAGTAATATACCAGTAGCCGTAACACGTACGGGGGGTTCTCGTCATCCCTTCAACGCCAAATTGAGTTACCCAACAGAGTTAATAAAGAGGTCTGATCGTGCCCAGAATCACAAAAGTACAATAACAGCCACGACTTTAGTATAAAGCAAGTGGGAATTAGAAAAAAAGGCACAACAAAGTGGTCATTCGCTCAATGGGAAATGACTTTGATTTGGCTTCTTTTTTGGGCACTTTTTTCCGAAAATATTATTTTCCTTGATCTGGGTTTTTTTTAGTTTATTTTTAGTATTTGATTGCAACAACTGAGGGCGATTTGCAATTCGTAATCCATTAAATGACGAGATCTATATTCTATTATCGATGTTTGTCTTTCATCAGGGGGCAATTCTATAAACTTTTTAAAATGTAACCATTCTAAATTACAGTCTCAATGCCTCTATTTTAAACACATTTTTGAAAACATATTAACTGACTTCAAAAAAGGGGATTTTCAATTCGGCATTTATGTTTCGATATTGATTGTCGTTGAGATGAGATTGCAAATAGATTTGTGACGTTTTTAGTAACGAGAATAAGCATTTTTCAAGAAGTAAACAATGCGCGCACAGCTAACTCGAACGCCCACCTGAGTACCTCACTTGATTTCTTTTTTTGTTATTTCAAATATAGGTCTTAAGTATTATCCTGGAGTATTATTTACACTGAAATCCGCATTACACCTTTCGATTATTTTTCTAAAGTTGCAATAAATCCAAAAAGGCTGATTAAATATTTTGTAAGAATTACACCCGTACATTATGAAAAACCAATCGAAAATTGAGAACCTCCTCCTTCTCGGGGTCGGTTTAAAAACTGGCACGACAGAGGTAGGCTTCGTTCGATGGAAATGGCTCCCTTGATGGTTATTAAATCCAGGATTTATAGGATCCCAAATCACGAGTCGTGGGCTATTAGAGAATTAGCAGGGTTTAAAGATAAAGGCGACAATGCTTTTAGTTTGCATGTTTATAGCCAATCTGTATGCTAATTCAATGCTGTATAGTAACTTGTTAATAAGAAGAAAATAAGTTATTACCGGTCTTATTATAAAATCAGTAATAATATTCAGTACTACCCTTGTATCTAGCCCCAATTATTTTTCTATAATAAAAGTGGCATCAGCTATTAGCCAGAAAAGTTTCAAACAGAGGACACAAGAGAAGGAACAAACAGACAGACAAAAATATAAATAACTGGTTTTCCGATAAAACTGGTAGTCTCTAAGTACGAATTCTTTATAATAATTACATTCAGTATAAAGTAGATATTTTAACAATACAAACATACACTTAATTTGTATGTGTAGATGAAGAACAATATAATAATATATAGCTGTTATAATATTATTACATAGTTCTGCTTACCATCTCGTTGATATTCAGTGTGATTACCTAAATTAGTTCACTCTCAGACAGTCGGAAGTAGTTAGCGCTACATAACTGTTCCAAGACAAAACTTAGTTAAACAACAAGGGACTATATTCTACAACACAACTATTACTCGTATAATTGGGTTTAGTTCTGGAAAACGAACCATCCTACGTATAAATTTCTTCCATTTTCAAATTATATCTTAACTTTCATGTTTAGATACTTAGTTTCACGTAACTAATAGAATTATTGAGATATTGTTGGTTGGCTCGTTTTGACAGAATAAGCTCAACTGTTGAATGAATGAATTAAAATATTATTAAATAACTTGTAAATTATGAATTATAATGTTCGTTTTATAGGAAATTTAATTGACGAAATGTGGATGTTCTATTCTACTAACTTATCTCTCTGCCTACTCTTTTGTGTGAAATCGGCCGTGAAGTGGAAAGTGAAACTCATGTTTTGTACTTATTTATATACGTTTTGATTGATAAAAAAAATTAAACTACAACAGCTGACGCCGCACAGCGCCCCTAGCGGCATTCTAGTCAAACTAAATTAAACAATATTAAACATAATTTTTTTTTTTTTTTTTTATTAGGTTTAAAATAGCTATCGCAAAGTTAATGCGAATCGCTAATGTCAAAAATATTAAATAGGAGAGGCCTATGTCCAGCTTTCGTGGGCAGGCAGATAAATTTTCACGCGGGGTACTTATACTCGCCGCGGTAACGAAACCATAGCGACTTCTAATTCGACGTCAACGCCATCTAGTTAGAAAATCGGAACTAATTTCAAACACTTTTTTTTTATTTACTATATTTTTACTGTAATTGTATGTAGACTAAATTAAAATAATTTACGGACGTAAAAAAAAATATTACGAGTATGAAATATAGTTTAAATCAGGAGTTTTCCAATATAATTAAATAGTGCTCATACCAGTTTGTTTTCTCATTGTTTCGCAAACAGTTGAAAACGTAGCTATAATTAAAATTAAATTAGCTATCCGTCTAGCACAACTGCTTCCAATTTTAGTAAAAGACTATCTTTCCAAAGCAGTTTATCAAACGAAGTCTTTCAGTTAAGTAACAGCGATGCGAACCTCGCCTAATAATGAGACACCGGAGAGTTTGCCAAATTAATTTAATTAACCCACTGCATCTTACTAGCGAAAACTGAGAGTAAACTAGGTACCTACTTAAATATAATACCTGCAACAGTCTTTCATTTTCTGATACTTATTTATATTTTAGCTAAGATTCATTTTCCTTTGTAGGCATTTCTACCCGCATCGGAACGGAGTATATGCGTTTAGGATCAGAGGTTGTTTGTGTTTCTTTTTATTTTATCTGTGTGAGAAGGTAGGTACTTTATTTATTTATTTAAACTTTATGCACATGTAAAAAATACACTGTACAAAGGCGGACTTTATGCCCTCTGGTAATTTAAAGACATTGTATTTTCATAATTATCATTCTTATCATCCTACTCAATCTAGATAGGGACTATATCTATGTTTGTGATAAAATATCGATAAATAAGCATGTAGTTGTAGATACTTTCCTAATTTATTATAGGTTTTTCATAATGTTAATGTAATGTAAGAATACAGGAGATCCTGGATTCTAATCCAACAAACCATCTATTTGCGGATGAATTGACGAAAATTTTATTGGTAAGTAAATAAAAGGGATTTTTTTTCTTTTTTCTATTTTAAATTTTGTGTATTTAATTATTGGTATGGATTACAGCCATAACCGTTATTATAAATATTAAATAATAATATTGCATGGTGCTACATGTCTCGAGTAGTTCCATTTTGAACCTGCTGTGGCAAAGTAGAATGCCTTAAATTTTGCAGTTCCACTAGTGCCTATAAAATCTTGGTGGATTCTGCCCCATCAGGGTTATAATATCAGAATTTGTGTAGGATTCTATATTTGTTTGTCAAATAAATCCTCAATCATATGCTGCTTTATTTGTTATTGAATAAAACTTGCACGTTACTTATTGTTCAAATAAATAACATTGTTGTTTATAGTGTACCTGTTATTGACACACCATTGTTTGAGGTGCCTTGACGAATTAGTATGAAATGAAAAATATAAAATGGCTGGAAATAAATCTATTGATTCAAGACAAGTGGACTTCATTCGTCAAAATGAAAGCAATCATTCCGGTAAGCAAATATTTTTCTTTTCTGTTGGTACCTACCTATATCACATGGAATCGTAACGAAAACTTAACATCGATTCAGTATATGTATAATTGTAGACCAACAAAGTCAAGGGAAAAAATCGTGAGCTATAAAACAAAATTGCTTTCCACTACACAAGTATTTTACTTTTGAATGAAATGACTGATTTTTAAAACACGATATTAAAAGTTATGTTTAACTTTTTGTAATTCAACACCGAATTAAAAACTATTTAAAAATAATAATAATACCAGCCTATTATTTCTCCACAGCAGATCAAAGGCCTCTTCTCATGCAAAGCACGAGAATTGATCATCAAACTTACTCAGGGCAGATTGGCGATTTCAGATTTATGTTAATGATAAGTCTACGTTTGCTCACGTCGTTATGATAAAAAAATATAGCAAAAAAATATTGTAATAATAGGTAGAATATAATGTGGCTTTCAAAAATGTGATTGTTCTCTTTAAATTCGATAGACCCATATAATTTATAACAATCCTAATATGTAATAATTTGTTTTTCAGTTCTGTTTTTTGGTTTTTGTGCTGGCGTGTCAGGCGACGCCGCAAAGTCGACTGGATAGGCTATACAGCCTAAACAGTGCTGAGAATCTACCGGCTAGGCGAAACCCAAGCGACAATTCAGCCAATCCTCAGAGGCGCTCCCTAAACGTTTTGAACAGTTTGCCAAGCCAAAACCGACGACGTAGTTTGACCCCACATAATGTGAACTACTACAATCCTTGACCCCCCAGTACATGGCAAATTCAGAATATATGATTTTAGACTTGGCAAATAATCAAAACCCTGACTTGATAAGATACTCGTAAGTGGCTGTTCATAAATGTAAAAAATAATTATTGTTACAAAATATAATTTTATTTGCAAATTTTACTGCTTTTTAATTTAATTTATTGTTCGTCGATCTACCTAATAATTCACAATTTCGCTGCACCGTCCGGTACAGAGTTATCCTGTTACAGGATAACTTTAAGATTCCTATTTGCAATTGCGGGCATTCTGGGCTAGTGCTCAGGGCCCAACAAAAAAGGAGGGGGCCGTGTCTTGCTCCTAAAATTCACTGCACCCGCCGTTTCATTTTACGCATTATTAGTACCTACCCATTTCAAGTTTGAACATTGTAAGAAACTTAATTTGTCAATTAACAGAATTCGTAAAAAAAGCAGGGGCCCCGTTATGTGCCCAGGGCCTCCAATGGGTTAAAGACGGCCCCGCCTAACTTTCCATTCTACGAGGAATCACTGTATCAAAACTGGCATAACGGTGGTCGCACGAAACGCGAATATCTCACATGATGAATGATATTGTTTGAATCAAAGTTTATCATTATTATTAAATAGTGTTCATTCCAGCTTGTTTTTTAATTGTTTTGCAAACAGTGAAAAAGGTAGACGTAATTAAAAATTAATTCATCTATCCTTCCGTTGAAGTTTATTAAACGAAGATTTTCAATGAAGTTACTGCGATGCGAACTCAGCCTCATACACCGGAGAGTTTACCAAATTAATTTAATTAACCCACTGCATCTTACTAGCGAAAACTGAGAGTAAATTAGGTAGGTACTGTAGAGGCTCTGGGTCCAGAGCTGAGCCATATACAATCTAATTCATAATATGAGATAAAGACTAATTTTAAAATAAGAAGTATATAAATTGACAGACAGCCTCTCAGTCAGTTTTTTTCCCTGAACAGCAGCCTCGGCGTCTAGATTTATGCCCCGTTGATGGCAATAGGCTCGCTCCTTATTACATAGGACTTAAACATAACTGGCGATATGTGGGTGTACTAATGGGTACAACTTTTCCTAACCCTTCGGGGATCACAGCCGTGATGTTATGTATGTATGTCAATCTAGATAGGGACACTATCTACATTACTAAATATCAATAAATAAGCAGGTAGATATGCCTTCTTTATTTAATACATTACTAAGTATGCTTAGGTTGATATCAACCATATGATGTCTCATAATTTCTCGAAAAGATGAAACCAAACCAATTTTCGAACCGCTTGTAGAAGAAGACATAATATTTATTTGCCAGCGACATGGCATGTTAATTTGTTTACATAGGTGTACATAATAATCTCCTGAATTCTAATTCAACAAACTATTTGTTTGCGGATGAATGGACGAAGATTGTATTGGTATGTCTAAAGTAACCGTAATCTTTACCGTTATTATTAATGTTTAAATAAATAATATAGCATGTTACTACATGTCTCACCGTTTTCACACCGCAAAATCAATTTACAATTACATAGATACATAAACTTTAAAAAATCTAATATACTTTAGTAACATGTAATAAATAATTACAATAAAGTATCGATCCCTGAATCACAAATTGCTTAAAACTCGCAAGGACTCTTCGAGACAGGCTCGACCTTAGTGCCGTTTAATAGTTCAATATTACAATTACGTAACCTTTCTGTAACTAAAAAAAAAATATTGTTACTCCCTTTTCGTTATGTCACTACATGCTAAAGACTGTTTTCGGGGTCCCATTTATAGAGTCAGCAAGTTACCCCCTGCCTATTTATCCGTGTTTTACAAACATTGATCAGCAGGGGCCATATTTCTTCCAAAGCACCAGGTAACCATTCCATTTAAGCCACCCAAACCCATAACACCATACCCTTTTTTTTTGTGCGCGGTGGAAATCCTCATGAACTTCCTTCGTCGTGGGGGTTACGGAGGGGCACGCCGGACTCTTACTGGCTGTTCCACCTCTGCCTATAGCCAGGAGTGCAGGATTCGCATAAGCATTCACCGCAACTCCGGCAGGAAAATCAGGGACCCTGCAATATTCCTGCAAGTGTATCCAAGTATAATCCATGCTGACATGGAGTGCTGTTGCTGGACACACTTGCATTGTGCATAGAGCACTGGTCGGCTGGTGTTTCATTGGCTTCGGCTCCTCGTACGCCCTGCCTTGTTAAATGGAGTAAATATTAATTATTATTTTTTCATAAAACCCTTTTCTTACTTACTTAATATTATAACCTTGATTCGTCACAATTGAACTTAGCTAATGAGATCATACTCTTCCATATTTTGGTTCGAAGCCGCGAATACGGAACCACGGAATGCGGTGACTTTAATCAACAATATTATAATAACAATTTCTCTTCTCTTCTCTTTCTTTTTTAAGTTGACCATGTGACATCCCCATGACTCGGAAAGCACCTAAAGGCGTTGATCGGTGGTGGATAATATGCTTTGTACTTGGCTGATTTTCTTTGAGTGGTCGGTGGTCGGCAGGATATTATGATTATGATTACAAAATTCTGAGTTAACATTTTTCGTAGATTAAAATTAAAAACTTGCAAATTTCTTTTTGTCAAAATAAATTACATTGTTGTTTATAGTGTAGCTGTTATTGACATTATATTGTTAATGTTGCCTTGACGAATTAAGAGTTAGTTCTACTGTTAAATCTAAAATATAAAATGGTAGGAAATAAATCGATTGATTCAGGACAACCCGACTTCATTCGGCAAAATGAAAGCAATCATTCCGGTAAGTAAAGCCTGACGGGTGAAAGTAACTTCATAACGATACCTTACCATAGATCCAGTACATGGTTTCTGATCCCTAAGGGAAAAAAAAATTGGATATTTTAAAAATGCAGTTTTAACACACATTTTTAAACGCCATATATTTTGACACACATTTTGTATGGAATGGCAGATTGATTAAACAAGATTTTAACATACATACATAACATCACGCCTGTAATCTCCGAAAGGTTAGGCTGAGGTGTAGGTACCCATTAGTACACCCACATTTCGCCAGTTATGTTTTAGTCCCCTGTAATAGGGGGCGAGCCTATTGCCATCAACCGGGCACAAATCCAGACTCCGTGGCTGCTACTGAGAAATTCGGAATGGGAATCGAACCCAAGACCTCATGCTCTGCAGTCGCGCTTTGCGACCACTAGACCAGTCAAGACAAGATTTTAAGTTATATTTCGCTTTCTGTAATTCAACGCTCTCTGTCTTGATAGTTTAATGGTCGCAAAGATCAACTGCTAAGCATATTCCCAGGTCGGGCAGTGTTACTGTATAAAGTTTATATAAATAAATAAAATTGTAGTAAAATTCGCCTTTCCCTGTTTTCCCTTTTCGTGTTGAACAATATAATTTATGCCAATCCTAATAATATGAAATAATTTTTTTTCAGTTTTGTTTCTTGGCTTTTGTGCTGGCGTGTCAAGCGATGCCGCAAGCGCGGCGGGATAGGCTAAATAGCTTTATCGGTACAGAGAGTCTACCGCTCAGACGACTCCCAAGCCGCAACTCAGTCAATCCGGATAGGCGCTACCTAAACCAAATCCTGCGGTTGAATGAAGAATCCCGTTCGAACAGTTTGGAGCTTAACAGTCAAGAGCAACGACGTGTTTTGAACCCATTAGATGGAAACAAATGCTACGATAATGTCCCCCCCCAAGTGCATACCCGACCTTATGATTTTGGCCTCGGCTAACTATCAAAATCCTGACTTGATAAGTTTTACAAGACTAACACGACCACTGGCTGTTCATACAGGTCTATAAAAATTTACTTTTTCAAAATATAATTTTATTTGCAAGTTTTATGACTTTTTTTAATGTTTTTATTTATTGTTCGTCGATCCACCCTAAATTCCACTTACGCTGCACCGTCCGGTACGGGATAACTTTTGCACCCGTCCTCCAACTATTCTACGAGGGGTACATTCCACGTTCACTGTACTAAAACTGGAAAGCGGTCGTTACACGAAAGTTATGTGAGCCGCACGGCAAGACGAAACGCACACGAATGGTATGGGGGTGTGTGGGCCGCACTATCGTGATGCGGCCTTCTCACAGGGGGTGTGTGGCCCGCACCATCGTGACGTGGCCGTCTCACAAGAGGTCTGTGGGCCGCACTATCGTGACGTGGCCATCTCACAAGGGGTGTGTGGGCCGCACTATTGAGACGCGGCCATCTCACAAGGGGTGTGTGGGCCGCACTATCATGACGTAGCCATCTCACAAGGGGTGTGTGGGCCGCACTATTGTGACATGGTCGTCTAAGATGGGGTGTGTAGTACTCACTGTCGTGACTCGGCCATCTCACACTAAATATAATATAATTCATGCATAACACATAGGTACCACGATTAAAAATAATAAAAACACAATTTTTTGAAATAGTTTATTAATTAGCACGCATAATATTTTTTGTTGTACATTCGATCATGTAACTATACTCGTATAAGTTACCTTTTGGTAACTTTTTTTACATCAGATCTGGTCTGGTGCATAAAATGTTGAATTTGTCTTATATATGCTAACGAAATAGTTAATTTTCCGAATGAGAATTTTTAAACTTGTTTAATTTCTTTTTATAATTTATAAAGGCTATTTTTTAGGCTGGATGGGCTCCTACAGCGTACTCACTTCCACCTCCTCCATGACCATAGGCCCCAGCCCCTGCACCTCCGTGACCATAGGCTACTGCACCTCCTTGGCCATAGGCCCCAGCACCTCCGTGGCCATAGGCCCCAGCACCTCCGTGGCCATAGGCCCCTGCACCTCCGTGGCCATAGGCCCCAGCACCTCCGTGGCCATAGGCCCCTGCACCTATTGAGCCACCAATGCCAGCATTTATTCCAATACCAGCACTAATCCCCGCACCAATACCAGCACCGGCTGCAGCACCGGCTCCAGCACCGGCTCCAGCACCAGCATAACCACCCCCATAAGGATGGCCGTACCTGCTGTCTGTCTGAGGTGCTATATTTACTCCTGAGAGAAGGAATTCAACATTTGAACTTTTTAAATATTTTTCTATCAGAGCATCTAGATCTTGATCAGATAAAGTATATTCTGAATCATCTAAATCATCTGCTTGCAAGCTTGAGTCTCCTTGTCTACCAACGTTTGCTGGGTTCCCAAGATATAAACTGTTTGAGTTTCCATCCCTGTATATGTTTCTATTTTCTGCGATATGAAGATTATTTCCTGCTCTAGCAACATTATTTGGTATGATGTTATAATTATTGGGTAGCAGGTTGTTATATTCTGGATTAAGAGGATTATAGTTTGAATTCCCTTCCCTACCAATATTTCTGGGTAAATAATTATTTGAGTCCCGAAGATTTAAATATCCTTCTCTTCCCACGTTTTCGTATTCATTTCGCTGGTAATTGTAATTTTCCAAATTTAAAAGGTTATGGTCGTTAGAGTAACCACGTCTACCAACATTGTTTAAGTTGTTATACTCCAAACTGCTTGACTGTAGTGGAAAGGTGATGACTATGGCGAAGAAACATATCTGTAAAATTAAAAAAAAAAACAACTAGAATTAAAATTATTTAGGGTCGTTATTACTTAAACGTTTGTTTTTTGTTTGTTATAAAATAAACAAAAAACAAACGTTCAGACAGATAAGATACATTTTTTTCTGTTTGTAATATCAAAAAAATAACAGCAACTTAAAACGTATGAATGATTACACGGTACCTACTTCTAACATAAAATAACGATTATTATATTATTCTAATTGATTTTTACTGGACTAAAAAATTAGGTTTCCAATGAATCAATAATAAAGTAAAAAAGGTATTCCTTTTTCAATAGCTGATTTTTGAATTCGAAATTGCCAACCGCATACGTAACGGGGCGATTCTGTACATTGAAAGAGGTTTATTCTCTGTTAGAATACTGTCAGTTATAACCAACTAAAAAACTAAGTATTTTATTAATATTGGCCAGATGTTATAATTTTATTTGATTATTTATATTATTTATGACAACCTTATAAAGATGAGGATGCAAGACTTTGTATATCTCATATTAGTGTTTCTCATTGGTAAATTGTTGAGAAGTTAGTTGTCAAGACTAGAAAAATATTTTACATAGTGACACAACGCATTTACATCAACATTTCAAAAGAAATTAATAATTATTTCCATGTTTTCTTGTTCTTTAATAACTTCCGTATTTTAGGTTTTCTACAAAATACATTTCTATTTCAAAATGTTAATCCTATAGAGAAAACTAAATACAGCAAAATTAAACGAGGAGAAATTACAATACGAAACTATCTGTTAATTTATACAGGAAAATGTTAATATAAACGTAACCTATTTCTTTCTATTTTTCCTTCAAACTTTTATATTATACTCACCAAAAGATAGACTTTCATTTTGTCTCTCACTGTGTTACGCAGTCTAGGGCTTCTGCAAATGGCGTAGGCAGCCAAGACTTTAATAAGATGGTCATAATATAGCAAACTCCAACGCTACAACCACATCATCATTTGTCACGCATTTACAAACAAATTATACCTCAGTTAACAGGTGATAAAAAATTATTAATCAAATCAATCAATTATTTGAACACAATGCAATTTTAAAATATTATTCTTAAGACATTACGAGGCTTTTCTTTTTCTCTATTTGTAAGTTGCCAAGGTAATGTGCGCGTAGGAATATATCAAACTATACTTCCAGTTTAAGCTAACCTCTTGTTGGAAGGAAAGCTTAGGCAATGCGAGGTCAACTTATCATGGGCATAATTAGATAGCCGTGTGTAATATTGTAAAGAGTTTAATCTGTCAATCTGTTTGTATACTAATTATGTTGTGTATTGTTTTATTTATATCGTGTTGACCGAGTCATGAAGGAGCTCGTCTCTCATGCTCGAGGTTGTAGGTTCGCAACCGGTACGGGCAAGTACTGACGTGGTATTTTCTACTTTTTAAGTTTTCAGATATCACACTTTATCGTGTGGGCATTAAGGTCTTACGACCCCACACACTCTAGTGTCAGAATTTCTAAACCACGTCAAGGGCCTCTGACATGGTTTGAGTGGGACAGTAATTATAGGCTGGTATAAGTCCAGGTTTCCTCACGATGTTTTCCTTCAAAGATGTCAGTGATGTCCAAGATAAACTTTAGAAAGTATAGAATCAACCGGATGTGCCGGAAATTAGAATATTTTTGAATAAAAATCTCAATAAAATTTGTGACGTTTATTGAATTCACCCGTGCGAAATCGGGCGGGTAGCTAGTAATATGTAAATAAAAACGCCAATTTTCCAAAAAAAAGATCATGTGTATTTTTTTATTTTAAATAAGGATCATAGGCTGAAGTTAAATATAATATATACTTTCATAAATACAAGCGGTTATTTATCCTGTTTGCAAAAAAAGAGTTCTTTATAATGTTTCATTTACTAACCATAACCTGGATATCAATAAGGTACTAGCGACCATAGCCATAGCCACCATAGCCATACCCGTGACCATACCCATGCCCATAAGCTCCTGCCCCTATTGAACCGCCGATACCAGCACTAAGCCCAATTCCACCACTAATACCAGCACCAATACCAGCACCAGCACCACCACCGAGTCCTCCGCCATAGCCATAAGGAGGTGGAGGAGCATAGCCCATCCTGGCCTCAAAGTTAGGAGGTGTATTTGCAACTGGAGGTGACGTTGTACCAGTTAAATAAGTATCTATAACATTATTTAAATTGTCACTAGATAAAGTATGTAGTTCCCCGGGGAGGTAAATCTGTTCGTCTGAGATACCTGCCCTAAGATTTCGTAAATAATTATTGTTATTATTGTTTCCCTCTCTGCCGATGTTATATGGTACTAGGTTATCATTATTTCGTAACAGGTTATTATTGTTTGAGTTTAGAAGCCGATTGTTTGAATTTCTTTCTCTGCCAACGTTATCATTTTTATATTCGTTGTAGTTATAAGCTAGATTTTGACCATTTTCGTACTCCAAACTGCTTGAATCTGCTGAACACGTGACGACTATGGTGAAGAAACATAACTGTAATATAAAAAATAGTATTAGAATTCAAATAATCGACTTTAAACGACTGCTTAATGAAATAATTTAAATATTTAAGTCTAAACTTAATTATTTAAATTTTTAAGTTTAAATCTTTCAATAAGGCTCAAAGATTTGAAATAACTTACTTTAAACCATGTCATTAAAAGCCGTTTTGGTTGGGCAAAACTAGGTATAAGTAATGCTAATGTATAATTTAGGGCTGGTAAATAGATGCCTTTCTTTTATACCAAAGTGAGGGAAGAGGGAGTGCACTTGTATTTACTCGCATGCTTGCATGGGTACGCTCTCTATCGAGGTTGGTCGCCATGCCAACCAACAAAACAAACAACCAACAAATTCAACCAACAAATTTGGCCAGGATAATGTTAAATTATACAATTTTCAAATGAACACAAGGCGAATAGAATACAAAAAAAAACGCATATCACAAAATCGATCCGTCCTTTGATAACAAGTTAGTAAACTTTGCACTAATTTATCCCTTTTCAGGATTTGTTCCGAATTACCCTTTCTATTCAATTTCCGAAGTTCCCTTTTTTTTTTAAGGATTGGAAATCATCAAATGACTTCTTCTGCTCTGGGCGGAGCGGAAGGGAGTATCAGACTCTGGCTGATTAAAATCCTTCCGTGTGCCTCCTATGCCCTTTGCGTTCCAGAGCCGCGGTAACACTTTCAAACAAAATTCGCAACCCTGGAAGGCACTGGCCCTAGCGGCCTCGTCTTCTATGCTGATAACGCGCCGCCGACACGGACCTGGTTCTGATCTGATGGCGAGCCACTTAATGCTCGCAGGCCCGCGACTACAGTGGCAGGAAGGCCTGCAACTCCCAACGCCCAATCATTGTAGTCGTAAGAATGGACCAATTTTATCTTCTTCTTGATAATACAAATTATCACTTACCAAAAGATAAACTTTCATTTTGTTGCTTACGGTGTCACGCAGAGTAGGGATACTACTAATCCAATACTTGATTAAGTTCTTAATATAGCCGACTTTAACACTACAACCAAGTCACCATTTGTTACGCCTGCCTAACAAATTAATAATCAGTTAACAGGTGATAAAATCTATTAATCCAATCAATATGAACACAATTCAATTTTAAGATGATATTTGTTCATTAAATCGAATAGCTATTTAGGGTTCCTTACCTCAGTAGGCAAAAACGGAACCCTTATAGAATCACTTGGTTATCCGTCTGTCTGTCCGTCAAGACCCTTTTTCTAAGGAACACGTGGAGGTATCAAGCTGAAATTAATATGAAATACTCAGGTATACCCCTTGGTTCAGTGAAAAATTAAACATCTAAGTCAACGCAATCTAAAGTAAGGTCGTTTATGAGACGTATTTTGACGTTCGCTAGGGAATCAAAACCTATAGGGGACTTCTCGTTGACCTAGAATAACGAAATTTGACAGGAAGCAACGCCATGTAGCAGAAGTAAATAAATAAATTCGAAAACCGTAAACTTTTAGTTACATAGTAAAATAATTACTCTTTTGTGATGACAAACTTATCTTTTTTTATGTTATTTACAATACTGTATGGTACGGAACTCTTCGTGTGCGAGTCCGACTTGCACTTGGCCGGTTTTTTTTATGTAGTTTAATCTACGGTATTCTACTGAAGATTTGAATATAGAGATGAGTTAAAGATTTATTTGGGATTTCAATGTCCGAGACCAATTTTTTAATGAAACCTAAGATAATATTTTCTTCATAAATTCAATTTACAGATCATTAATAATATCTTCGTTAATTCATTTGCTCATTAGTCGTATTTGTCAAATCTACCAACAAGTTTATTATATAAAAATCCGACGAAAATCCCAAACAGTTTTGTTTTTAAGTAAATCCAGTAGGCTTCATTTAAACAAACGATCAGTGTCAAGTTGGTATCACACTCGCGAGGCAAGGAGTGTATGTGATGGTTGAGAATTAAAATTTGTATTAGTATTAAATACTCTATATATCCAGCAATATAGTTCAATATTGTACGAACAAGTATTTCAATCCATATATCGACAATCCTTGGTGTGAAAGATTTTTAAAATACGGGGATGTGCGAGGCGAGAATTGAAATACTTGTTCGTACAACATTGAGCTATATTGCTGCATAAATAGAGTATTTATTCGTTTATAAAATTAATACGCAAATCTCTTGAGTCAGCGTAATTTCAAGTTTCGCCCATTCTATACGCCTCGCCTCGCCCTTTCGAAATCACTTTTAACTAAATAAGTAATGAAATTAAGAAATTCCAATATATGTGCAATGTGATGAAGATAAATTAACATTAAGTTAATATAAAAATTAAACATACCTACCTATAAAATCGGTAGGTAGGTAAACTAGGTATAGGTATACAATGTCATCATCATAACATCACGCCTGTAATCCCCGAAGGGTTAGGCAGAGGTGTACCCATTAAGTAGTACACCCACATTTTCGCCAGTTATGTTTTTAGTCCCATGTAATAGGGGGCGAGCCTATTGCCATCAACCGAGCACAAATCCAGACTCCGAGGCTGCTACTGAGAAATTCCTGATGGAAAAACCCAATAATACTTTGCCCGACCTGGGAATCGAACCCAAGACCTCATGCACAGCAGTCGCGCTTGCGACCACTAGACTAACGAGGCAGTCAATGAAATGACAATGACAATGTGTTAATGAAATTATGTTTATGTTGTATATATTTGGGTCATAATGAAAAAAGAAACGCTTCAATTCCAAAAAGTTATTTATTTTGCTGGTGCTAATTTCATTTATTCAAGCCTTCATTACATCACATAACTGTTCAGTCAACATTTTTTTTTTAAATTAAATCGATATTTCAATCAGAATATTATTTGCCATTTTTGAAGAAACTCTACAATGGGCTCGTGTTTTTTTTTTATTTCCGATGTTTTTCTTTTTTATTTCCTTCTGTAGTAATAGGGTGCACCGTAACCATATGAACTGCCAGATTTTTAGCCAGTAGATTTTAGACCACCGAAGCGACCACTCACGTATCCATGTCCAGATCTAGAAACTAGTTTGTCTTCATCGTTAGGATCCTGTTGAGAATCTAATCGACGGTAGATACCACCACCTATTCCTCCACCAATGCCAGCGTTAATACCAGCGTTAATTCCACCGTAAGCGCCTCCGCCAATACCACCGTAAGCGCCTCCACCAATACCACCGTAAGCGCCTCCACCAATACCACCGTAAGCGCCACCACCAATGGCACCATTAACACCAGCACCTATACCACCATGGATGCCACCACCAATACCACCATGAACACCACCACCAATACCACCGTAGGCGCCTCCACCAATAGCACCATTAACACCACCGCCTATAGCACCGTTTACACCACCACCTATACCACCATGGACACCACCACCAATACCACCATTAACACCACCGCCTATACGACCATGGACATCACCATCAACATCACCGTAAGCGCGTCCACCGATACCACCGTGGACACCACCGCCAATACCAGCATGAATACCACCACCAATACCACCGTAAGCGCCTCCACCAATACTACCGTAAGCGCCTCCACCAATACCACCATAAGCGCCTCCACCAATACCACCGTAAGCGCCTCCACCAATGGCACCATTAACACCACCACCTATACCACCACCAATGCTACCACCAATACCAGCACCAATGCTACCACCAATACCGCCACCAATACCACCGCCAACTCCTAGTCTGCTACCAACAAATTCCGGGGCGGGAAGCGAGGCGGTAAGCGGTGCGGAAAAATACCACCCATAGGGGCCATACGTATAGGTGTAATATTCATGTCTGGCAATAGCATGATCAAGCAGCGCTTTAGTAGTTTTATACAACGCCTCCCAGTTTTGTGCTTGACATGCGGTGACTAATGCCCAAAGAAAAACCTGGAAATAAAAACATGACACAATATAATTTCATACCACACCAGTCTTCTACAATATGAGTATCTGACTGTAGTTGTTATGTATTGTTTTTGATACCATGTGAAATGTACCTTATAATATTGTGGTGAGAAAATAAATCTTTATTAATATGATTTCAATAAAAGTGGAACATAGCTCAACTATTCTTATTCCGCAATCAAATGCATTGAGTCACCACGCAATCGAAGCAATCGAACATGCAACCGAACGCGGTCACCGAAACACGATACAGTATTCATTCAGTCGCCTATCGCTGATGCAAAACATTGGGAACTAAAAAGAATGGGACATAACTAAAAAGATTGGGACTTTAGAGCGCCTTCTTTAAGCACTTTAAAGCAAGTACGCCTATTTTTTTAACAACATATTTCAAAATCTAACCCCAAAATGTCAGCCATGCTAAAATAACTTAGATATGAGTCATTTTTTATGTTACAGGCTGAATATCATTTGAAAAAATGTATACAGGGTCATTGAAAATTTCCCCGAAACCAGAAAAACTGTAAACCTGTACTCATTATGAACAACTTTTAGTACGGGACCAAACTAGAAATCATGAAAAAAAGAATCAGCTGTTTCATACATTAGGATCGTGTTGTGTAGCATTTTTGTAGGGAACAGCTGTTTTTTTTTTTCATGATTTCGGGTTTGGTCCCATCCTAAAAGTTTTTCATAATGATGAGCCCCTTTTCAGGTTTCGGGTACTTACATTTTCAATTACCTTTTAAAAGGCCTAATTCTGGAGAAATATTAATTACTATTTGCAGTAAAACTTCCTTTACACTTACCAGACAGAACGCTTTCATTGTGATATTTGTTCTGGTCGTATAGTGACCAGCTTATTTCTACTGTGGGAGGCTGATCTGGGCCATTAGTATGGCTTTATAAAAGAATTGAATGCTAGAACTAAATCGTCATTCGTCATGGCCACTCAAATCAATTTATTATATAATTTTCATGTTACACGAGTCGATTATTATAATATTTATAATATACTACGAATAAAATATATACTTGTTCCTGGCCGCGGGTTTGCGATCAATATTGTGTTATATTTTAATCCGGACAAGTACCAATGTGAATTTTTCAATTCAAATATACTTTCTAAAGTTTATCTTAGACATTACTGACATCATTCCGTGCCTCGGAAAGCACGTTAAGCTGTTGGTCCCGACTATCATACGTGGATCTTTGACAGTCGTTACGAGTCGTCAGAAGCTTGAAATTCTGACAACCAGTCTTACCTAGGGATCTATTACCCAGTTACTGGGTTGTGGAGGTCAGATACGCAGTCGCTCATTTAAAGACTGGTATTAAGCTGCATCCAGTTAGACTGGAAGCCGATCCAAACATAATTGGGAAAAGGCTAGGCAGATGATAATTGTGATTGTGTTATATTTTCTTTAATTGTTTTTTCGATATTATTCTGTCATGTTTGTCTTATAATTAGGGATTGAAAATTCACATTCATTCTACCCTAAAATTAATTATTTTCGTTGGGAAAGTATAAATACGACTTCTAATAAGAAAAAAGAATCTCGGAAACCCGAGATTACATGTTAAATGATGGGTTATTTAATTTTTTAAATAATATCTATCTAATAAAATTATATTTATATGATCCTACTCGTCATTTTGCCGGTCCCGAAATTGACATAATTTTATCGACAATTACGGAATTCTAAAATTGTCAGTTAGTTCACTTATTTAGTTAATCCCCAACAATCTCGAAATTGCGGGACTTTTTCGATACAAAAATCCATTCCTTACCAAAACAAGTAACAACAAATATTCATCCGATTATTCGATTCCTGGTTATTTATTATGATTATTGTCGTGCGTTTACGCATGCCGTTACATTTTTCCCCACCGGGTGATTATACAGTCAGCGCTTGCCCAAGCCGCAATAGGGTTGTCAATATTAACGATGATCAAGCGCAGAGTGACCCAAGCACATATTTTTTGAGGAAAATTATAACTATTTCAGAAATAAAACGTACGAAAACAAACAGACACATTTATTTTAATAAATATACATATAATTGAACACAGCAGTAATAGGACGAACCCAACGGAAACAAAATGCATGTTTTTATAGATTGCTTTAATAATATATAATATAGTGAAACAATATCGCATCAAAATGCAAAAACACAATACATAATTTCACAGATAAAACAAGAAACATGACCACACTAATAATAATAATTTCACCACGCTGTTTAGAAAGTTAATAGGAATAATGATGTACTCGTACATAAAACAATTATAATTAAACACAAGGTTAATGAACGGGAAAGAAAATTTGGGTTAAAAAAAACAATGGCTCAACTTTCAGTTATATTATTTGTATGTATATAGACTAAGAAGTACATAGTTCTACTCTTCATGACGCACAAGAATCAATTATCGTCATCTGCCTCAACTGTGGTTTATTCGGCTTACAGTCTGTTTGGATACCAGTATTTTACATTGAATAATCTGTCTGACTTCCACAACCCAGTAACTAACCCCTTGGTAAGCCTAAAAAAAATATTGTAAAAGAAAACAAACAAGTTTTTTTTAAAGGTAAACAGGATTTTCTTCACGAACTGATGCTGTAGCCAGAATTGTCTTCTTACGAGGGCACTCCTTAACCGTTAGCAGTACGAACATAAAAGTTTGCCTAAACATTAAATGTTCAAAGCTAAACATGATCTTCATCATGAACTCATGAAGGCACATGATATTGTGCGGAGACAGCATATTACAGATCGGCTGAAGAATTTATATGTATCTTTGAATTAAGAACTCTTTATTAGATTTGTATTATAACAGAAAAATACTTAAGCATTGTTTTGTTAGTAAAGGTTACAATAAACATCTTAATTTTGTTCTAAATTTCAGTCCTTTATTTATTTTACTGTCTGTAAAACTAATTTAACTCTTGCTGGAATTATCAGCATTATCCCTTTCAAAGCCCGGGCAGACTGCTTACTTGTGCTGCTTACTTTAACATGCATAATACGAGTACATAATAATTATACATAATTTCGTGCAAATGTTCCCTTTTTTTGGTACCATGTTAGGTAACATCTAAAAGCGCATTCTGTAAGTACTCTAAAACGTTTCCAGATACAGTGGTTAAAGCCCAAAATGTCACCCCCCGCCCTCTTACCTTCTAGGTTTATTGAGATACAATTGTGATGTCAATAGGGTTATAAGATATAAGCTAAAGAAAACTAACTTCGTTCGTAACAGTAATAATATATAACTTATTATTTCTGAAAAAAAAATACAAATAACTGATTACTTATGAAAGCCTTCTGATCTATAAAATATTTATCATCATTATCAATTCATCCAGAAGATGCCCAATGCTGGGCATACGTCTTTCCCAAGGCTTTCCAATTGAAGTGGTAGCGGGATGTCGCATCTAGCGACATCCCGCTATGCTCACTAAGTTATCGTTCCACCATGTAGAGGGACTACCAATCCTATTGACAATGTACCCAGCCCACTGCCACTTAAGCCTTTTCTTTAAGGATGGGACATCATCAAATGACCCTTTTCGGTCTGGGCGGAGCGGAAGTGAGTGTCAGACTTTTACTGACTAAAACCCATCTGTATTCCTTCTAGTGCCCTTTGTGTTCCAGGGCCACGGTAACTCTTTCGAACAAATTCCGCAACCCTGGCAGACACTGGCCCTAGCGGGCCCCGTCTTTTGTGCTGACAGCTCTTTGCAGCGCGTGGTTGGAACACCTCGACTAGGGCCTGGTCCTTATTTTTACATAAGCCTGGCTATGCTTTTTGCAATGCAATTCTTGGTTCAATCCTGCAGAGAAGCTCTAAGCATAGCCCTATTCATTGCCCTAAAATTACTAAAAAGTATTATTCTTTACCAGTTGATAAACTTTATTTAGCAAAATCTAATAATGCAGATATTCATTTAGATGTACACTTTAGCTAGCACAGGTTAATATCGTAAATCTTAAATCTAATTACGGAAGATCAGAGGCTGGTCTATTAACTCAGTGTAGTTTAATTCAAAACCTTAGTTGTGTGAGCCCAAATTGTTATAGGACGGTTTATTTTAATCTGCTGAACAGTGGTAGTTAGATATGATGAAATAGACAGTAAAACTCACTTGAACATCACTCGTTTACTCGGTACTCTTTTTAATGTGTAAATCAGGCTTAAGAGCTATTTTAGGATATTTGTATACAATCACATCAATTTAACAACAAAAACTATTTTGAACATATTGTTTCGTAACAGTCGATTTTAAATTCATTTACTGTTCACCAAAACAGCACCATAACTGCCACCATAGCTGGAACCATATTGAACACCAGCTGATGCTGATGCTGATGCCGATGGGTTAGGAAGGTACGCGTCATCTTGTACAATGTCTTTTACTATATTAGTTACCGCTTTTGTCTTTTTGACGAAGCGACTTGCTGCGGCAGCGCCGAGGTAAGCTCCAGCAGCAGCTCCAAGTTTAGCCCCTAGAGCACCAGCGAGCTTGCGTCCAATAAACCCGCCTGCACTAGCACCGATCTGAGCAGCAGCGCCAGAAAATCCACCGGCACCGAAACCACCAAATCGATTTTCTTCTCGGGGAAGAAGTTCATCGAGTTCACCATTTTCTAATTGATCAAGTAGCGCTGCTCGATCAGACAGCGATAGTTTAGTCTGTAAGATATTTCTGTCATCCTCAGATAGTTGGCTTAAAGCTTCTTTGTCAACTGCTGCTAGACGAGCTTCTCGGTCAGATTTTGCAAGTTGCTCAACCTGAGCTTCTTGCTCAGCTTGAGCTTCCTTTCGTAGTTGAACTGATTCATTTATAAGAGCTTTTGTATGAGGATGGAGGAGGAGGACGGGATAGACCGGCATCGTCGGGGACGACGGGACGGTAATTTGATGAAGACCGGAATTGTTAAAACGAGAAGGTGTGGAATCATAATATTGGTGTTGAGGAACAAAATCAGAAATACGATTGTTTATTTTATTGAAAAGAGATCTCGAAGGAACAATAGGATAGGTAATTTGATGAACAGCAGGAGTGGCGAAACGAGAAGGAGCGGGATTATAACTTTGGTATTGATTCATTCGTCGATCTAAAGGGGTATTATTAGGGGTACTATCTGGATTGCCAGACGGAAGATATACGGTACGATGAGGATGGTAAATAGCTGGAACAAAACTCATTTTGGGCGGATCCACTGCATCATCGATCATATAATGTTTCGCCTTTTCTTTTAATTCTTTGTAAGCTGGATTATTGTGAGCAGGGTCAATGAATTCGTGAACGCCTTGTCTTGCTACCAGATGCCTATTGAGTGGCGACATATAAGCTTGACATGTGACTACGATAAAAAGGAACAACTGAAATCAGAAAAAAAGAAATGCGTGAAAACATTTTAAAATTGATTTACCTACTTGATAAAATAACTTGAATTATAGTATTATTAACCTTAAAACGTACGTAGCGATGGACTTTATAATAATGCCAGTGATAAAAAGGCTGTCTAAGTGCCTACTGCAAGGACTGACCTATTTAACAGTACGTGTTGCGTACCGAATCTGCAAAGTATCTACTAATTCACTTATTCACATGCACCTTGTAGTGAGACTCGTTCAACAAACATAATTATCACTTATCACGAATATTTTAGAATATAGTTTTTAATTTTACAGGTATTCCACACAATTGTTCTGTGTCACTTACCAGAATAAATACATTCATGTTTGTTCAACTTCTACGTATGGTGCGGGCGGTGAAGTCAGGTACAATATGTTAAAGGCGGTATTATAACAAGTTTCAATCACAGGATTATACAGCCATTAGTAACGGTTTCCTTAACAAATGATTACGTAGTTTACAAGAGTGATAAGGAATTATTATTCGAGAGTTCTCGTGAAAACAGATTTTCAAATGAGAACCAATAAATGTTTGATGGTAACTACTTTTGGCGCGTGGCTTTGTTCATGTTTGATTCTCTTATATTAAATGTACTACAGATCTAGCAAAAACGGTATGCGCATATGCAGACATCGTTTAATGATGATGATTGATGGATTGTGTGAAGAATGGTATGAAAAAAAAGGGAGTCAGTGATTGCATGACGGCTGACAGGATGGAATGGAAGAAGAAAATTGTTGCGCTGACCCCAAGTAACATATAACAAGCTCAGGAAGATGATGTTCTTTTTTAAGTTGGTAAAAATCGTCATATGACTCCTTCCGCCCTTGGTGAGGCGGAAGGGACTGTCAGACTTTTACTGACTAAAAAAACGCCCTCTTCCTTCTGTTGCCCTTTACATTCCGGGGCCACGGTATCCTGTTAAGAAGTCCTGCGGCCCCGGAAGTTGACGATGATGATTTTTAGTTTTGGAAATATGCATTATTATATGTATTATTATACCATAAAACGTATCCTATGACACCCGGTAATAGTGTAACTTTGTTTCAGGTGTAAGGATTTTTGCAATCAGAGTATTTTCAGAGACCAGCCTGCTGAATGCCTAATTGACTGCCTCGTTGGTCTAGTAGTCGCAAAGCGCGACTGCGGAGCATGAGGTTTTTTGCTCGATTCGCAGGTCGGACAGTGTTATAGGGTTTCTCCATCAGGTATTCCTCAGTTGCAGCTTTGGTGTCTGGATTCGTACCCTGTTGATGGTAATAGGCTCGCCTCTTATTACATAAGACTTAAACATAACTGGCCCAATGTGGGTGTACTAATGGGTACATCTCTGCCTAACCCTTCGGTTATTACAGGCGTGGTGTTATATTACATAATTTACCTATTTATAATAATAAAAAAATCGACCATCCTAAGAACAAATTTTGATTTTTTAAATAAAAATAACTGTCCAACGTCAATTTTATTCTAAAGATAAAAAATAATATCTGAATTTGTTGAATCAGCTCTAAATGAAAACGCTGTATTTTCTTGTTATGGTTTTCTTTTTATACTTAGACCATTTAATTTAAATTATATACAAGAAACCGGAATACATGATTATTATAAACATATGGACAGACCTTTCGCGTTTGCTATCGACATATAGGAAGGTATATCGACAATACGACACAATCATTGTATTAAAAAAACCTAGCCCAGTTTCCAACAAAAACATTATTTAATATTCTTCCGGCCGAATTTTGGTCAAGATGGCTTATCTCAACGAAGTCTAGCCGCAGAGATGTACGAGATATTATAAACCCAAAGTCTCTGTTTCCTTATTGTCATATTCCGACAGGACGGCAATCCGAAACGCCCGGGGAAAATGAGGCGCAGGATCACACTGTGCATGCCACATCACCACCTTCAAAACTCTGGGCTGCTGCTGAGAATTTCCTAATGGAAGGACCTAATGACACTACCCGATCGAATGCAGGATTTAGCAGCAACGGGGTAGTTAAATAATTACTCAATAATTAAGGAATACAATTTACAAATGATTTAATCATTTTTGTATGACACGGGTAAAATCGCAGGAGGTGACAAAAATACTCCCTAGCGCTTAGTGACGTAGCAACTAGGGGGCAACATATTCTGAGCTGCATGAGAAGTGAAAAAATATTTCATGGCTATAAGGACAATCCCGGAAGTCCGGTCAAGTTACTGAAATACTTCCTTCCCCGAAGTATATTTTTGCTCTTGCGAATCTCCACTCAAACCAACCAATATAGGCAAGTCAGAGATAAGGAATTAGACTTATTCTGGGAGATCAAGTCCGTGGGGCGATACTGCCCAACAGATCGTCACAAACTGCGTTGCAGTTTATAATCTTTTACATTTACTTTATGTAACTCGAGACCCAAGGGTCTCGGACCTACGAGAAACCTTAGACAGGCTCTACGATGAATTCAATCACCAACTGATTATTATTATTCTAATCATAAGTTTTAAAAGAATATTGACAAATTGCTGGATAGTATAACACATATAATATAATGGCATAATTAATGAATTTATCCAACCAACTCCAAACTCTTCCACAGCATTTTAATACTCGTTAGAGAAACTATTTTTGCAAACACATTCTTGGAATTGAATTGTCAAATCTGGGCGGAACAAATCACTAGTTGATGGACCTACTGTTATTAAAAAAAAGTTAGTAGTACAAGATAAGTACCTAATTCTGTACGATTGATTTGAAATCGTGATCATAAATGAAAATGATGTTTGGGAAATGTTTATCAAGATATTATGGTATTTTAATTTGTTTCTCTTAATGGTTCTTGATTTAAAATTCGTGTCAAAACTTGATTGGATGAAATCTTAGTAGGAGTAAGGAGCCTGTTATCGGCATAATTACTATCGTTCACCATTTTAGTGCGCTAACAACGAGAAGGCATTATCGTGTCATGAAATTTGGGATTTAAAAAAAATACTATTCTATTGGTATTCTGTAATCTCTCTCGGTGAAGAGAGCTGTCAAGCTAACTTAACCTAAATTTACGAAGCGAGAATTTTTCAGAATAGCATTTCGTTATGGGCTTTAATATATGCAGGTGAGTGTTACAGCAAGATACGTAACAATATAACATGAAATATTGCATTTTTAAGGATTTATGGTTTAAAGCATTTTTCTTACATCAATGAAATGCGTGGATATCTGAATGTGGAGTCTTTGTGGTAATGTTATTATTTCTAGTTTAAAATATACCTATATAATAGTGTATAAATTCTAATATACCTATGCTATATCTAGTTTATTATAAATATATTTTTTTGTGGGGACATCCTCATACAGTCTCAGATTTAGGTAAGTCAGAGTCTTACGGACTAAAACGACACAGTTCTTTCTACCACCATGAGTCGGAAGTTCGTTATACACTTGACGCATGATCCGCGCCACGGACTGATGTTGGCCCGCCGTCAGTGGGCCCCTTGACCATGTGCGGCCTGACCTGCTGCGGCTTACTGCACCCTACAGAGGTGAGCACGGAACAAAACTGGGCGCCTAGGTTACAGGCCTAGATTTGATCGAATGACGAACTACCCCAAGTTCTCCGCCCGCAGGGCTCTTCTTGAGGAAGCTGGAGATTTCTGAACGAGTTTATTTATACGACATATTGACATATTGATTATCGTATTGTTTGACATATTGTACAAAATTACGAATAACATGATACACCATGACTTTATGGGACCTCTTTTAAGTAGGTATACCTAATAGTATTGTAAAATTGTTGGTAAATTAGAGGCATTTTTGACAGATTGAGACTGAGATTAGATTGCGATCTTTCCTAAAAGTTAGTTTAGTAGAATTGTAACCCTGGTGTTGAGTGGTTGAAAGTTGAAATGTCTCATGTGCCTGTAATTACACCAGCACCCATACCTATTATTCCGCTAGTAGTAGTGTAGTACACATGACTCTGTAGGACCTTGTTTAGATTCCACCAACAATTTGTTAAACTTATTAATAAAGGTAACTAGTATGTGCTCGAAAGTCCAAATTATGACAACCTCCTCTGCCACTCCAAAGTGGAAGCGTTTGTTCGTCCAGGTGTTTTTTTAACGCTTAGCTCAACGACGACCTTGAAAAAGCCAACTATAAAAAAGCCACTGCGAAAAAAAATCTCCCGTAAGAACAAAGCGCTTATACTACGACAAATGACGTAAGTCTAGAGACTCTGGGATCTAGGGCCATTAAAAAAAGTAATTTAAAGCGAAGTTCTGTAATTCCAACTTATTTATTTATTTTCATATTTTGACTAGCGCAGAAATCAAATACCACATGAATTTCATAAATACATTTATTAACTAAAAATTCCGAATATAAATTTGACCAAATTTTAAATATAAAAATAATAAAGGTCCAAGCAATTACATAAACCAATTTTGCCGAATTTGTTTAAATTTAGTCTATATAATTATAACATTTAGAAACATAAGCCCGCTTCAGCCGATTTAACGGCCATATCCAGAATATGAGTTGGCGTTGGCGTTAGCATTGGCGTGGGAATACCGGGATCCATAACCGCCATATCCACCAGCGCCAGCTGCAGCCGCAGCGGCAGCGGCGGCGCCACCTACATGCCCACCAACATGTCCCCCGAGGTGCCCACCAACATGACCCCCGACGTGACCGCCTACATGACCCCCAACATGACCTCCAAGGTAGCCACCGCCGCCAGCGTGAGCAGCAGCGGCAGCAGCTGCAGCACCCCCATAAGCGCCGAACCGCTTCTCAGTATCAACTGCGGGTACCGCGGTAGGTTTACCAAGTATATAAGAAGATGAATTTGGTTGGTAAAGCGAATACTCATCCTCGACATTACTTCTTGATACTGGTTGTCTATACAATGAGTTGGCTTGACTAATGGTGACTAACCCGAAGAAGAAGAAGAAGAACTGAAATATAAAAAGAAATAACGGTTAAGTAAATTGTGTCTAATTGGCACCAAGAAACAGCGTATCCTGCGATCTATCAATAATTTTAAAAAGAGAAGCATCAGGATTCATAAAACTATGTGCTTATCAACACCAGCGAATTCATTTGTTTTGTATAAATTTTAAAATAGTAAAACTGTGTTGTTTGCTCCTGTAGGTACTTATATAATATTGCAACTTTATTGTTTGAACTTAAGCTTGAAACATGAAAGCAATCAAATAAATACATTCGCCTTTGACTTGTAGGTACCTTTTATCATAAATAATTATTGTATTTATGATTACAGTAGGTACTACTCAAATAATTTAGAAAGTAGTGTATAGCTATAAGCTAATACTCAATATCTTGATTGCTTTTCCATAACTATCTAAGCTGGTATAGGTTTCCTCTTTATTTATGGAAATAACAACATATATTTATATTTTTACAACATAAAATCGTATAAATAACAAAAAAAAACATTACATTACACTACATAACTCCTCTAACTGAAATAAAAATTATAAGCTTAAAAATAAATGAGATATTTTTATTTATAACAAAACATACACAAAATCGCCCCTGTAATCCCCGAAGGGTTAGACAGAGGTGTACCTATTGGCACACCTACATTTCGCCAGTTATGATTAGGCGATTAACACACCGCGCGCCGTCGTTGGCGATAAAACAGATCTCATGTCGCATTGGCCACTAAGAACACACGTACACCGCCCGACTGGCGACCGTGCGTTCGTGCGGTTCTTTCGCCGCCACCGGCCCTCCACGCTGACGTCCGCGCGGTGGTGTGGCGCCTTACACACGGAACACCGCATAACCGCGCAGATCATTGTGGGTTCGGGACGTGTGTGCAATTTAAAAGAAATTCTTGCCAGTGTCTGTGATAAAACTGGTCCACGTTAAATACATCCGCGCGGACAGGCGCGTAAACCGCCTAGCCGCGCGGGGCACCGCTCAGAAATCCGCTTTGCCGCCACCGCCGAGGCGGGGCACGGTGCGGTGTGGAACCGCCTAAAGTCCCATGTATTGCCATCAACCGGGCACAAATCCAAACTCCGAGGCTGCTACTGAATTCACTGAAACTAATTTCTGATGGAAAACCCAATAACACTTTGTCCAACCTGGGAATGGAACCCAAGTCCTCATGCACAGCACTCACGCTTAGCGACCACTAAGCTAACGACGCAGACGACGAACGACGAACTTAAAAATAAATGATGAATCTAACTAACTGATGGAATCGGTGGGTATAAAGGAATTACAATTTTCTTCGTATAAAGATAACCGAATGAAAAAAAGTACAACTTACCAAGACGCATGCTTTCATCATTGTTGGTTCGTTATTCTGGCGGGATCTAATGCTTCTACGTACGGCTGGTGTTTATGAGAAAGACTAATCGCCTTTAAAAAGCCGGCATTACATATAGCTGGTTTTAACGCTATAACATAATTCCCATTTGTTCCGGTCTCCTTAACAAATTATTACTTCGTTTACAAGTGATTAGTTTGTTAAATACTGATTAGCCAAATGTTTTTGGTTAAGCCATTTCGGTTTGACATAAACGTATTTTATTTACTTGTTTGAGACCGCTACTTTTCTTGCTTCTTTGCCGAGATAATTAGTTATCATTAATTTAAAAATGTATGTTATATTAAAACACTTTATTAGTTCAAAAATGTAGTAAATTAATTATGGAATATTTATGAAAGTGTTATTAGTTAATTTATGCTCAATGAAAGAAATGGATTGCAATAAATGAATTAAAGCAGATTGAAACGGAAAACAATTTTGCTCCAAAACCAAACTAGAGTAATAGTGCAGTACCCATCATGCTTCTATATCTCTATAAGCTGTCAAGAGAGAAAATAAACCATTTTTTTTATTAAATATATCAAGCCATCATATTCTAAATTATTAGACAATAAATACAAAGACATCTAATCGTCATCGCAATATATGACATTATGAAGCAACCATGATCAACTCGCCTTGATTCCGAACGAAAAGCAATTGAACGGACTTCGTAATCGCACTATCAAAAAGAGAGTGAAAATTATTTAATTACTTGTCATTGGAATTTGTAATTGAAAAGGTGTCACATTAATCGAAACAAATTAGCAAAGTTAAGCTACAAAAAGCAATCCTTCTTCTTTGCAAACTACACTTTCATACGTCATCGAAACAACAAAACCTGAATGTAATATTTCACGGGCAATTTGCAAGTTCATATTTCATGCGGTCGTAAAGTTATCGAAATTATGTTTTTTTACAGTAACCGTTAATAATAGCCGAGCTTATTTAGAATTATCTAAACAACGAATCGTACAAGAGAACTCGGAGATTGGCTATTATTTCGAAATGCTTAATTAGTTTTCAAAACATGGACCGCTATATAAGAAATGCAAAATTTAAGGCAAGATTAAAATACAAGGAATAGTTGTAGCGAACGATCGAGACTCAAAATGCAACCAAAAGAGCAACTCAATTATTTCAAAATAATATTTATTTAAAATTATATCATTAATTGATTAGCTGCTCTCTGCTACTTCGTACGCGTATTTTTTTCATCCATGTTGATTACGTCTATGGTTTCTGCTCCAATCTCATAAATCGTAGCGTGATGTTCTTCTTCTTAGCGTATCGATGGCAAATATATAGTGATGTTATTTAACTTATACTATTCGTCACGAATTTGGCTATCCTATACAAAAATATATTTTTCCAATCTGCCTGGTAGTTTTAGACATTAGCGCGTTGAAACACAAAGAAAAATACTCTTCAGCTTTATTATATTAGTATAGATTCTTTTAAAATAAACCATAATTATAATTATGACGTTAAGTTACATGTCTTGAAAAGAAAATCATGACGAGTCGTTGACACAAAAGGGCCCAAGGTAGAACCCTGAGGAACCTATTGCAATATATGTGTTAAGATATTTTGCATCATTTACAAAGCGTGTCTAAAATCCAAAACTTTCTACGATTAAAAGATTGTCTAAATATTTATGTATATTTAATATATTATACAGCTGCTGAAGACATAGGTACTGCTGAATTTAAAAAAAAATAGAAGCGAACAAAACTGTACACAAAAGAGAAAGTTTGGAAAATCATTTCCAAACAAATTCAATTCATTCAATTTTTTTTTTTTTTTTTTGTGTATCAACGCAAACTTTATTTTATACATTAATTGCTGCGTAAAATTATAGATTTAAATTGTTTATTAATCAAAATTATGACTATACTACTTTTGTATGGATCGCAATGTCCATCCCCTACCCAAAGCGGACAGTCCCAGAAACATTTTTTTAAATGATTATCTATAGTTTCAGTGTATCTTGAATATTGGATATTTGAAAATAGATTCTATAAAATTATTTATTCAGCAAAGGTTTAGACTGAAAAAAGCTTACTTAAAAAGAATGTCTGTAGAGTTAGCTCGTTTTTCTCATAGAGTATCTACCTTAATTTTGGGACGAGCATCTAGCTTCAACTTTGTAACTAACTGACCTCATCATCATCATCATATCAGCCGTAGGACGTCCACTGCTGAACTTATGCCTCCCCTACAGATTTCCAATATGACCGGTATTTCCGGTCTGACCTACTCCTTAACAATTGAAACGTGTCTGTAAATGGTTCGATTAAAATAAATGTTTTGACTGTGACTTTGAGATTTAATAGGCAAAAGAAGCAGCAATCTAATTATAACCATATCCATTGGATTCAAGACACAAAATCTGGGTGGTAAAAAAAAAACGTATCTTTCATCCAACCTATCTAACTAGCCTATCCTGTTGCTGCCTAACCTGTATTCCCCGAAGGGTAAGGTTAGATTAGTGCGTAAAATGCAGTGCCATTACTAGATTAAATCCTTTGTAAAAAATGCGAAGTTATAGCAAAAACGTGTAAAGTACGTTACTAACGTCAAGCATCGAGAAAAAGGAGTTCTCATTACTCGACTGAGTGACGCAAAGGGTAATGTGTTTATTAGCCAGTATGTATGTTTGTATGCTTGTTCCTTTGTTGCGCTCTAGAGACCAAACGCGTGGGCCGATTTTGATAATTCTTACTTCAATCGATTTGTCTTAATCTTGAAAATGACACAGACATTACAGGAATCGAAATTCAATATGGCGACAACCAGACGCTATAATGTGAAAAAGAAAAAAAGAAAATCGCTAACTATGTTAACTGGGGTATTATAAAATAGGTATTTGAAAATTATCTTTACATTTCTGTTATCATTTCTCATTTCGAATGACCATTAAAGATCTAACACGATTTAAAGTTGTCTAGAACTCATTTTCACCAAAAGGTGTAAAAAAAAAAACCCGACTGCGTAAAACATGAATTTTCAATAAGAACCAAAAAGATAAAAACAAGTTAGTACTTAGTCTAGAATTCTGTTTGACAATTCGGACCCATTATTGGAAATCGTTTTTGTATTTTTTGGACGAGCCTGCCACACTGCAACTCCTGAAAGCCAGAATCAACAGTGGAGACCGCCAGAAAAGCGCCGAGGCAATGAAGCTCAACGAGTCCCAGATAAACAATTCAACTTTCTTGGATCCTGCAATGAAATTAATCAGAAAAGAATAGCGGATGTGTAAGAAATATAGGAGGTTTTTCTATTATTGTAAATAAAAAAGTTATCGTATTTTCCAATAAATTTAATTATTGACATAGTATGTTGAGGCGAAAACGCCTGGAATGAAGCATGAGTAACATCTTCAGGATTCTGAATAGGTAAAATACTATAAAAGCATCCAACACACAAGCTATATTATCATCGTGGCGAGCAATACATATATAATACTCGTACATAGAATATTTATTTTTATTCTAAAATAAATATTACCCCTGTGATAATATCACTCGTGCGTGTGAAAATTTGCACCAGAAAATAAGGTCATAAATAACTAGATAGTTAAAACAAGGTTGGGGTCGGCTTCAGACTGGAACCGGATGCATTTGAATACATTACCCAGTAACTGGGTAATACGACGCCCCTTGGTACGACCGGCTGTCCGACCTCCGGGCTTCTGACGGCCCGTAACGACTGTCAAAGATGCACGTATGACAGCCGGGACTGACGGCTTAACATGCTTCCCGAGGCACAGAGGAATCTCGGTGGGTAAAGATGGTCACCCATTCACGGACCATCCCCGAAAAGCGTAGTGTAACCTGATGGATCGACCTATGCGACTGTGGCACAGTTAATACAATGTTTTAATTACAAAGGTACTTACAATATTAATTCAAGTAATAAGGCCATATTATCACAAATAATAATAACCACTATTTGGTACTACAAATAATATTATATACAATATCTACCATTAAACAAAAATAAAGAGTTACAGTGCACAGTTTTAATTAATAAATAATATAATATTATTAAATGATCACACAAATTTTTATGATTTTACAACGAAACACTCTTTGGACACAGGGAAGTTATTATAAAATTATGTTATACATGGACATATATAGGTATAATTTATCACTTTTATATTCAGTCAAAGCCCACAATTACATAATTATGTTAGCATTAGAGATCTTGAAAACGTTAACAATTATACTCGTCATGATGTGATACTAGATATATTCTTTTATTCATCTGTTTAACATAATTACTACACTACAGCTTAAGCAACACTGTGAGATAGCGGTTATGTTCAGGACTTATTTTTGTTACTTAGAATTCATGGAAGTAAGTAAACAATCTGGTCCCAACTTTTTTTGCAGCCGTCATCTCACAATCACGCTTACTAAACTAATTATTTTCTGTAATTAGTTACCAATCTCCGAGCCTGTTCATAGTATTAGCGTGAGCGACACCCATAGCGCTACCATATGTACCACCGTTAACATTACCAACAGTATCTGCATAAGCGTCGGAGTTCGCGTACCCGGCAGCGTTGGCAAAACTAGCAGAGTTTGCAAGGGCACCTGCATTTGCATAAGCATCCGAGTTTGCAAGGGCACCTGCATTTGCATAAGCATCCGAACTTGCAAGGGCACCTGCATTTGCATAAGCATCCGAGTTTGCAAGGGCACCTGCATTTGTGTAAGCATCCGAGTTTGCAAGGGCACCTGCATTTGCATAAGCATCCGAGCTTGCAAGGGCACCTGCATTTGCATAAACATCCGAGTTTGCAAGGGCACCTGCATTTCCGTAAGCATCCGAGTTTGAGAAGGCACCTGAATTTCCGTAAGCATCCGAGTTTAAGAAAGCACCTGCATTTGCATAAGCATCCGAGCTTGTAAGGGCACCTGCATTTGCATAAGCATCCGAGTTTGCAAGGGCACCTGCATTTCCGTAAGCATCCGAATTTGAGAGGGTACCTGCATTTGCATAAGCATCCGAGCTTGTAAGGGCACCTGCATTTGCATAAGCATCCGAGTTTGCAAGGGCACCTGCATTTCCGTAAGCATCCGAATTTGAGAGGGTACCTGTATTTGCATAAGCATCCGAGTTTGCAATGGCACCTGCATTTGCAAAAGCATCCGAGTTTGCAAGGGCACCTGCATTTGCATAAGCATCCGAGTTTGACAAGGCACCCGTATTTACATAAGCATCCGCGTTTGCAAGGGTATCTATATTTGTATATGCGTTCGAATTTGAGTAAGCGCCGCCGTAGATGTTGCCGGCAGTATTAGCATAAGAGTCGGCGTTTGTAAGAGCGCCCGTCGTTTCATATCTTTCCGGTATTCCATAAGCATTAGCATCTGAGTATGCACCGCCATTGACAAAACCATAAGCGCCTATATTTGCATACGCATCAGCGTTTAAGTGTGCACCGCCATTGACAAAACCATAAGCTCCTATATTTGCATACGCATTAGCGTCTGCATAAGCATTAGCGTTTGCATCTGCAGTTACGTCTGCATAGCCACCACCATAGACGTTGGAAGCTGCATCTGCAGAACCGTAAACATCGCCATTTACGTAAGCGTTTGTATTTGTAAAACTTTGAGCACTATTAATGTCATGACCATAAGTGCTAGCATTTGCATCACCTTGAGCATGACCATCGCCATAACCGTCAGCATCAGCATTTGCTTGACCGTGAGCATTACCACCACCACTAACATGGGTATTAACATTTGCATGACTTTGGCCATGTCCCCAACCATTTGCATTGGTTTCAGCATTGGCATGACTGCTGCCGTGTCCCCAACCACTGACATGGGTGTCAGCATTTGCATGACTCTGGCCATGACCCGAACCTTTACCAGCGGTGTTAGCATTGACATGACTCTGACCATGTCCCCAACCCTTTACGTCGGTGTTAGCATGTGCTTGACTATGGCCATGTCCCCAACCTTTTATATCGGTGTTAGCATTGGCATGACTGCTGCCGTGTCCCCAACCACTAACATGGGTGTCAGCATTTGCATGACTCTGACCATGACTAGAACCTTTAACAGCGCTGTTAGCATTGGCATGACTCTGGCCATGTCCCCAACCCTTTACTTCGGTGTTAGCATGTGCTTGGCCATGGTCATGTCCCCAACCTTTTACGTCGGTGTTAGCATTAGCATTACTCTCGCCATGTCCCCAACCCTTTACTTTGGTGTTAGCATGTGCTTGACTATGGCCATGTCCCCAACCATTTACGTCGGTGTTAGCATGTGTTTGACTCTGGCCATGACCAGAACCTTTAACAGCGCTGTTAGCATTGGCATGACTCTGGCCATGTCCCCAACCGTTTACGGCGGTGTTAGCATGTGCCTGACTATGGCCATGTCCCCATCCATTTACGTCGGTGTTAGCATTGGCATGACTCTGGCCATGTCCCCATCCCTTTACTTCGGTGTTAGCATGTGCTTGACTATGGCCATGTCCCCAACCTTTTACGTCGGTGTTAGCATTGGCATGACTGTGGCCATGTCCCCATCCCTTTACTTCGGTGTTAGCATGTGCTTCACTATGGCCATGTCCCCAACCATTTACGTCGGTGTTAGCATGTGTTTGACTCTGGCCATGACCAGAACCTTTAACAGCGCTGTTAGCATTGGCATGACTCTGGCCATGTCCCCAACCGTTTACGTCGGTGTTAGCATTGGCATGACTTTGGCCATGTCCCCATCCCTTTACTTCGGTGTTAGCATGTGCTTGACTATGGCCATGTCCCCAACCACTTACATCGGTGTCAGCATGTGCTTGACTATGGCCATGTCCCCAACCACTTACATCGGTGTTAGCATGTGCTTGACTATGGCCATGTCCCCAACCTTTTACGTCGTTGTTAGCATTGGCATGACTCTGGCCATGTCCCCAACCTTTTACATCGGTGTAAGCATTTGCATTACTGCTGCCATGTCCCCAACCACTAACATGGGTTTCGGCATTTGCATGACCCTCGCCATGTCCCCAACCTTTTACATCGGTGTTAGCATTTACATTACTGCTGCCATGTCCCCAACCACTAACACGGGTGTCGGCATTTGCATGACCCTCGCCATGTCCCCAACCTTTTACATCGGTGTTAGCATTTACATTACTGCTGCCATGTCCCCAACCTTTTATATCGGTGTTAGCATTTACATTACTGCTGCCATGTCCCCAAACACTTGCATGGGTGTCGGCATTTGCATGACTCTCACCTTGTCCCCAACCTTTGACATCGGTGTTGGCATGTGCTTGACTATGGCCATGTCCCCAACCTTTTACATTGGCGTTAGCTTTTGCATTACTGCTGCCATGTCCCCAACCATTTAGTTTGGTATCAGCATTTGTATTACTGCTGCCATGCCCCCAACCACTAACATGGGTGTCGGCATTTGCATGACTCTCGCCATGTCCCCAACCTTTGACATCGGTGTTGGCATTTGCTTGACTATGGCCATGTCCCCAACCTTTTACATTGGCGTTAGCATTTGCATTACTGCTGCCGTGTCCCCAACCATTTAGTTTGGTATCAGCATTCATATTACTGCTGCCATGTCCCCAACCACTAACATGGGTGTCGGCATTTGCATGACTCTCGCCATGTCCCCAACCTTTGACATCGGTGTTGGCATGTGCTTGACTATGGCCATGTCCCCAACCTTTTACATTTGCATTAGCATTTGCATTACTGCTACTGTGTCCCCAACCATTGATAATGCTATTAGCATGTGCATGATTTACGGCGCGGCCACGATTGCGAATATTGGTCTCATTCGAAAATTTCAACAAATTGGCTAAATCATTATTTTGTACAAAATGGGTAGTACCATTACTGTCCTTAGTAAATCCGACAGTTTTTCCATTAGTTGTAACATAACCCCCAGCTTTGCCGCCTTGGACAAAACTAACAGACTTGCTATGTTGAACTTTCCCTGGATTGGTAACCTCGTTGACAATAGTGACAGAATTACCATTATTTAGGGTACTACTACTACTACTACTACTACTACTGACACTGCTACTTTGGGCTAATCTCCCAGCTTTACCTTCACTTTGTTGGAAAGCAACAGCACCACCAATATTTTGACCAGTAGCTCCTCGGTTATAAATGTAAACACCGGCATCACGCTTAGAATCAATGCTAGTACCATCAAAATGAGCATCTGCTTGTCTACTAGCTTCCCAACTAGCACCACTGTTGATAAGACTATTTAAAGTCCCATCTCCGGAGATAAGTGCACCTGCACCGCCGCTTATAGTGGCCTTAAGATGAGGGCTATCGCTGTCTTTACCTTTAGAATGATCGCTTTTGATTGTAGTGACACTGACTTGATCTGTGACACTGTCACCTATTCTGTTTTGAATATTATTGTTTTTATCATGTAGTGAGAGTAGACTATCCTTTAACAAACTATTATGACTGCCGTTTTCGTTGTACCGTTGGTTGTATTCACCATAGTCATCTCGGAGACTAATAGCATGTAGTTGTTGTATAGACAAGGCATTACCTTGACTTGAGACACTGAAGAGGAACACCTGTAAAGAGAAGCATTTGTATTCAGTTAATTTAGTTGCTATAATTATGTACATAGATAGTGCATGTAGTTGTTCGACGTCCATTGATGACACATTTTTAAACATAATAATGATATATATGGGGGTAGTAATTCAATATTAATAATGCTTATAGAATGAGTCACTAGCACGGAACACATCAATATGATTATACAAAAAACAAGAAAGTAACTGAACATTTTCTTTAGAATCTGAATAAGGTAGCACAGGAAAGTGAGACAGAAAACATGAAAAAGATTAGAGGAAAAAAAATAATTATAATATAGCACTTTTACTACGTTAAACACAAATTGCACCTTACTTACCAGGAAATAAATTTTCATATTTATTGGTTCCGATATTTTGTTTGGCTTCAGCATTGCTATGTATTGTAGTCGACCAAAACTGACTGGGTCCGTTAAGGTAGTATTATAACCGATATAAACGCTAGAAGTAAATTGCCTTTTGCTACGGTTTGCCCAAACAAATGATTACCTAATTTATAAGTCGATAAGCGCTGATTATCCTTATGTTTTGATTTAAAACTATTTTATAAGCAATTCTATAAATGTTGTATTATAGAATAAATTGTATTATAACTAGTTCTTTCTCCCACCTTTGAAAGAACCCTATCTGAAATGAACCTAAGTGTTGTATCAGTAGAGCATCTTTTGGCGTGGCATCACTGTGAGAACAATGGTTTAGATCGTGTAATCGATTTTTTTCTTTGCTTACCCTTGCCTAATTGATTTTGTATGCACACTTCAGTTTGTATTGCAGATGACAATCCAAGACTCCTTTCATTTTTACCATCCCGATTGATTTCGTAACTAGATCGATCGGACATATTGCAATAAGACCCTGCTATAAATCTGGTGGATTTGCACCAAAGCAGTTTTGAACACCTGTTAATACTGCGTCCTTTCTCTGCCATAGCTCGCTAGTGGATTCAGGACTTCACGCTAGCTTCATAGCTATCAGGTTACTTTGAATCAGAACTCTCTGCATCCAAAGAGTTTTCAGCAAATCTCAACTTAATTTGCTACTTACAGATGCTCCATCGCTTAGCGCATCATTATTAGTAGAATTTGTAGATATCATGAGATCATAGTAAGACTACCAAATAGTCGGGCCGTTGCGCATCTTGTTGTCGTCGGAGAAGTGTGACCACCAGTCTACGACAACTATTTTTTGACATCAAGCGTGCCCGTGTAGTCCCAACTGTAGCAAAGGATTGACAGCTTATCTCAAACTCATTTCAGGTAAAGGCACCGAGGGAGATATTTACAAAATTGAACTCCCGTATTGCAGATTTTCATAGGCAATATTTATATGAATAGTTGCCCAATGATACAGGCCCCTAACGAACTTGTCACGGAGGAATAATAGATAATTACGATAGCTATGATATAATTATCTAATTCATATCTACCTTTTGTTCTTGCTAAGTTCGAGGTGGTGTTATTTCCAGAATTAATCAAGATAAAGGTGATGTAAATGGTCACTCTTCTCCAGACAAGCTAACATTACTTGCCAAGATGGGTTTACGCTATAAAAAAAATTGAGAATAATAATTTCATTTCTACGTTTATCTCTGCTTTCATCAATCGATTTTTTCAGTAAAAATTCATCGGTGAATTTAGATGAAGTACGTTGTCATCCTAGCAGCTAGCATTAAGCGTATTTCACCTAAAATATTTTTACATAACAGTACTGCAGTTGCTAGAACCATAAAAGGACCAGCTTAGTTGGATTAGTTATCCAACTAATAATTTACTTTGATTTCTATCTTCCGTATAAGTTAAAAGGTGACGTTCTCATCTACGCCGTTTCTCAAGCAATATTCACTTCGATCTACCAGATAGCAAGCCACACGGATTTTTTAAATTCTTACGTATTCTTACTCGTTTTTAGCCATTGAAAACTACTCCAGAAACTATACTTAAATCGCTATTTGAAACACAAAAGGTGAAAAATACCATTCGGTGTAGAGATTCCCTAATTATTGATTATAGCCTTATTTTTTGAATATCGATATATATTTATACAACATAACATAACATCACGTCTGTAATCCCCGAAGGGTTAAGCAGAGGTGTACACACATTAGTACACCCACATTTCGCCAGTTATGTTTTTTAGTCCCATGTAATAGGGGTCTACTGGTCGCAAGCGCGACTGCTGTGCATGAGGTCTTGGGTTCGATTCCAAGGTCGGGCAAAGTGTTATTGGGTTTTTCCATCAGGAATTTCTCAGTAGCAGCCTCGGAGTCTGGATTTGTGCCCGGTTGATGGCAATAGGCTCGCCCCCTATTACATGGGACTAAAAAAAACATAACTGGCGAAATGTGGGTGTACCAATGGGTACACCTCTGCCTAACCCTTCGGGGATTCCAGGCGTAATGTTATGTTATGTTATCAGTATAATGGGAAATGAAGAAAAACAAAATCAAGTCATTGAAAATTGTTTCTTTTTATTGATTCAATAATTCGTCTACGTTAAGCTGCCGCACAGCCATGATATTTGAAATTCACCGAAATCACAGATCACTAACTTGTGACTGATCATTTTCACAATCGGTTTTAGTGTACATACATCGCAGGAAGCCAGTCGCCGCAATAAAGAAGTAGAATTGCAGAGAGAAATTATTTTACAGACATATTGTGCTATGCCGTTACAGATGTAATATAAATAGAAAATCGAAATACAGAATTAAATTCAAATAGTACTCAGTTAATTTTCAATTCTTAGTTCAAATTATTAAATAATATATATTATAAATAAACATATATGTAAAGGATTATTATAATAGAAAATAATTAAATCAAAAACTATTTTCTAAAGCCCCATCAAAGAAACACGGGCACTCGTGTGGACGCTTCCGAACGATGTACTGCCTAAACCCCACACCACACTGACGCAGACTCATACGGCTGTAAAATAAGTTGCAACATAGATTTGTCATCTCTATCATTATCCTCAACGCGTCTAAAGAGAAACAAAGTGAGCGCATAAAATAAACCAGAAACTAGAAGATTGCGAGTACATTTAGAAAAAAAATATATAATTCGGAATGATCCCGAACCCAAACGCAGTTTTATTGTTGCAATTTACAATTTTGTCACTATAAGAATGCAAATAAAAAAAATGCGTCAGAATGCACAAAAAAAAATATTGAATGCGACACGCACATCTATCTTATTTATTTGCCTGAGTCAGTGTGTTATCAGCTTAATTCTATATGACAATAAATTGAAGCTGTTAATTACTCACATCAAGTGTACCTTTAAACTAATTAGGTTATCTACGAGTACAACTGGCAAATCTTAGAAAAGTTAAGATGTGAGTAATGAGTTTATAATACTATGCACACTGCACAGCTTTCCACATATCCCTCTTTATTTTAACAAAATATGAATATAAATATGTCTGTAGCATAATAATTTAGATCTAATTCATTTAAATTAGACAATCTCTTAGCAATTCGTTGTAAATCGGATGTTTGAGATTAAGGACTAAGACCGTAAGAGCCAGGCTCACCGCCGACATAACCGCCAGCTAATCCACTGGCTTCTCCGCTTATGAGTCCGCCAGCAGCAGCACTAACAGTACCCATAGCTTGATTAGCGGCACCACCAATATGGCTACTCATACTTCCTCCGGCATAGCCAGAAGCTTCAGCACCAGCATAACCACCGGCAACAGCTCCAAAGTGACCAGCAGCATTGGCATTAGTTGCAGCACCAATATGTTGACCGCCAGCTAAACTGTTACTGTAACCACCAGCTTCACCACCAGCTTGACCGGCTACAAGACCACCACCATAAGCACCAGCTTGACCAGCAGCATGACTACCGGCATAACTACCAGCATAAGCATTAGAGTGACTAGCAGCATGACTACCGACATAACCATTGGCTTCAACACCGCCATAAACACCAGCTTGTCCAGCAGCATGACTACCGGCATAACTACCAGCATAAGCATTAGAGTGACTAGCAGCATGACTGCCGACATAACCATTAGCTTCAACACCGCCATAAACACCAGCTTGACCACCAGCATGACCGCCGCCATAACCGGCAACTTGGGCGCCAGCATGACCACCGCCATAACCAGCAACTTGGGCGCCAGCATGACCTCCAGCACCAGCCAGCGCGTAACCATTAGCTTCACTTCCAACAAAATTAGTAGCTTGACCACCAACATGAGCACCGACATAACCACCAGCAGCAGCATTCACTCCAGCCATAGCACCGCCGCCAGCATAACCTCCAGCACCAGCCCCCGCGTAACCATTAGCTTCACTTCCAACAAAAGTAGTAGCTTGACCACCAACATGAGCACCGACATAACCACCAGCGGCAGCATTCACACCAGCCATAGCACCGCCGCCAGCATAACCTCCAGCACCAGCCCCCGCGTAACCATTAGCTTCACTTCCAACAAAAGTAGTAGCTTGACCACCAACATGAGCACCTACATAACCACCAGCGGCAGCATTCACACCAGCCATAGCACCGCCGCCAGCATAACCTCCAGCACCAGCCCCCGCGTAACCATTAGCTTCACTTCCAACAAAAGTAGTAGCTTGACCACCAACATGAGCACCGGTATAACCACCAGCGGCAGCATTCACACCAGCCATAGCACCGCTGCCAGCATAACCTCCAGCACCAGCCCCCGAGTAACCATTAGCTTCACTTCCAACAAAAGTAGTAGCTTGACCACCAACATGAGCACCGGTATAACCACCAGCGGCAGCATTCACACCAGCCATAGCACCGCCGCCAGCATAACCTCCAGCACCAGCCCCTGCGTAACCACTAGCGTAACCACCAGCTGCTGCATTTACACCTGCTGACGCAACTCCACTGGCATACCCTCCAGCGGCCCCTCCGGCATAACCACTAGCTTCACCACCAGCATGGCCACTAGCCTCGCCGTTCATGAAAACGCCTGATCTAGACACAGCATCAATTTTGTTCTCTGCATGGTCGCTAACTGCATCACAACATGTACTAGCTTCACCCTCAGCGTCGAAGTTTATGTGATCGCTTGATCTTTGCAGACTTAATGCTTCGGGGTAGCCATTGTCTACATCTAGGCGATAATTAGGTGACGCCACTCCAGCTTGACAGGTGACGGCAAGGACGAAGAACAACAACTGAAAGTAAACATAATATTGACTAAATCGCTGCACTGTATTTTATTACAATATGATTAAGTTAACTAAACCTTTATTTAAGTGAATAAGAAAGATATTTTGCTCCACACTTATTTAAATTATTAATAATTAATAACAGTAGTTTGCTTCGTCGCAGTATGGCAAACCCTTATTTGCTATGCAAGCTTGAAGAACAAATTGCTGTTACATTTCAGTTGCCTTATGTGGGAGATATTATTTAAATACTACTAATTGTTTTGTATTTCAGTGTCAATGGTGCGACTTGATATCCCAAATTGACATTTTTATCAGTCAGTTTTTTATCAGTATTAATTTTACCGGCAATTTGTATAATCCGGTATTCTATAAAAGACCTAGGCAATGTATAGAATACCTAAAACGGGCAGGTAATGTGTGAAATTTTATTCATTTTTATACTTAGCCTAGGTATTCTATACAATACCGTAAGCGCAGCCGGCAATGTGTCTAAAAGAACTTTTACTTTCTTGAATTTCATTCCGCTGCGTGCACTGACGAGCCCAGGACTAAATAGTTTTTAGGTAGCCGTCGAAGGCCCGATCTATGGAGTACCGCTACGCAGGGCTCCTATTTCTGAGTGGTTTAAAAAAATTATCGAGTCGGGGTGCCCCAAGTCTTTAGCTTGCTCCGCTCGCTTAAGTTAAACCGATTTGGCCAAGGGCAAACTAGTCTAAGTCTAAGATTTTAGATAATAGTCAAAAACTTTAATTCAAAAGAATAAAGACAATTGACATATTTTCAACACAAAAGCCGCCATACCGCCGTATTTATCCCTCCGTTAGAAGTTATCTCGCGATTAAAAAATTAGCCCTAAGGCATGTAAGAGGTTTACACCCGAACCAAAATAAGGGGTGGGATTGTGACTAGCTATTTTACAGCCAAGTTGGTTACAGTTCCTTGGCTAATACCAATTATAAGATTTACTTGAAAAATCTATGATTTACAGTAACATATAGACCAATATCTATATTTTATTTAAAGATTGCTGGTGAACCAGCAGATATTCTATACAATCCCTAGTAATTATTTACATTACCTAGCTAGTATGTAATGGAGAATAATATTCATGATATTTCAAACATTGCCTGTACGCCCCAGTTGTTTTATACATTGCCTAGGTATTGTATTGAATACCTGATTATACAGATTGCCGGCAACATTAATAGTTCAAAGCGTTGAACTTTGTCCGATCGTAAAACTAAACTTTTTGTATTACCACAACACAAAATAAAAAAATTGCATGAAATAAAAGGTAATATCGTAAAATGATTGTAATCAATAGTGGAGGATTAAAAACTGATACGCGAATTCTTGCGTCTCGCGTTTTTTTGCCTCTAAAATATAGGTTTAGGATAACCAGCCCTACTTTAACTATGTGATAATGTTAAGGTGCTCCCTCACCGGGAGCATTCACGTGTATTGTAACATTGTAGATTCAACTTTGAGCATTACATTACAATAATACCTCCCTGACTAACGAGCATTTGCGAGTAATGTAACATATAGATTCGACTTTGAGCATTACATTGGAAGTGGAGCGGATTGATGTTACAAGTTGTATCAAGATATTACACATTGTATCATTACAAGGTGCGCATTGTAATGCTCGGTTCTCCTCCTTCACTGATGTAATGCTCAATTAATCTGTAACGTTACAATACACGCGAATGCTCCCGGTGAGTGAGCACCTTTAAGTACTTTAATATAATTTAATGAAATACTCCTCCTGACTTACCAGGACGCTAATTTTCATAGTTGTTAGTATATTTTTCAAGCTACAATGCCAATGGTGAGGGACACAAGACTGCGTGGCTTTAAGGCGATATTAGCAAATATAAATGCCAGAAATGATGGCAATCTGTCACGGTCGTCCGAGAAAATTATCACTTAATTTACCAGTGATAAGAGGTGATTAATTTTGATTAATTTTGTGTTTCACTTGAACAATTATGAAAGTACAATACTATTATTACAAGGTAGCTTTGGCATAGGATCTTAATTGTCTATAAATGAAAAAACCTGTGATTTTATTTTGATCTTTATCAAATCAAAATAAATTAAATTTATTTCTGTATCAAAAAAGTTTATATAATTTTTATATAATCTGTAATTCTTGACGTTGCAAACAATTGAAATGTGTGCGCAAATCCAGATGCACTCCGTCTTAGCTTACCATTAAACTGCAGCAACATATACTCCTAACAGTACTATTCTCATTATTTACACATTTTCTTTTTTAATTTATATGTTATAGCTTGATAAAGCCTCTGCCATACTGCAAAGCAATTTATCGGCATTAGGTTCTCGTGGATTTCACATGAATCTTAGTTACTTATTTTTTTCCTATTGGAACAGGAGCCAGAATAATGCCCTAACAATTAAGGGTACACGTGCTCTATATTTTGATCTCATAAAATTTAAGAAATTCAAGCATTTAAAAGAAAATGAGCCCTGTGTTTCAGGTTGTAAGTAATAATTGTGTCATCAGATGGTTCTCGGGTAACTACATAAAATAAAATTTTATTGTTTATTTTAACTTTAAGGCGCTTTGCACACAGAGCAACTATTGCAGCAACTGGCAACTAGCTGTTTACATACATTTTCATAGAACTGCGCACACAGAGCAACTCGAGTTTCGAGTTGCGGCAATCGTCAACAGTTTTCAGTTGCTGCAATCGATGACTAGAATAATTGCTAGTTGCCGTAACTAGCAACTTTTAAATATTGTACCGGTTTTTAAAGTTGCTGGTTTCCTCGACCGTTAATCGCAATTCTTCGGGCGATTTCACACCCTCTCTCCGTGTGCCCAGCAATGCCAGTGTCGCTACGGCAACGGCATACGGCAACTCGGCAATGAATGATGTTGCTCACAAATTGCCAAAAAGTTGCGGCAACCGGCAACGTAATAGCAACTATCAACTTTTAAAAGAAACTTTTAAAGAGTTGCCAGTTGCCTCAACTTAAGTTGCTCTGTGTGCAAAACTTGTCTGCAGTAACGTTTGGAGACGTTAGTTGCCACGTTTGGCACATGTATGTACGTGGGGCTAATAAATGATCTATCCGCAACATTTTACACCAGAGTGAAAGTTTTGAAGAATGAGTCAATCAAAAATTTGTTAAATTATAATGTTGGGAGTATCTGGACAGTCCTTGAAAGTCAAATATTTATTTCAATTAGGCCATTATATGGCACTTTTGAAAGTCATATACAAAAGGAAAAAAGGAATTGAAGTTGCCCCTTCCAAAAGGTAGTTTTGTATGGAGAAGAATGGGCAAGAACTCCATACGTACTCTACTCTTTATTTGTAGAAACTTATAAAAACGGAATGGCAGCGTCTATTATAAGACTGTGAGCTTCCTGAATCCTAACTAATATTATAAATGCGAAAGTAAGTTTGTTTGTTTGTTTGTAACCACTTTACGCCTAAGCCACTGAACCGATCATCCCGAAATTTTGCATAAACGTTGCCAGGTGATCAGGGACAAACATAGGGTACTTTTTATCCCGAAAAAAAGTACTGTTCCCGAGGGAAATCACAATAACATCCTAATGACAGTAGATGGCGCCACGTGTCTATCGAATCATGATCAAATTTTAAGTTTAAGCATCTAATACATTTTGAGTCTAGACTGTCGATAGACCAGTTTCAAGTATACAACCTGTACGGAGTTGTTTGCTTAATCATTTTTTATGCCCAAAACCGCTGAAGAGCATACTGACATTTTGCATAAAGTGGCTACCAGACGGACCGACCTGCGGTAGCGGCTAACCGCAGGCCGCGGCTCCAACCGCTGTAAAAACACACCACCGCGGTCACAGTGGCGGCCTGAAGTGTCATTAGCCCGGTGTTTGTGCCACAATCGGACGTCAGTCAATATGGCTAACCGTAACGTTGTCTTATTTAATTACTCTCATGACTCATTAGCCCTCTCAGAAGATGAGAAAAAAGGTAGAAAAAAACCGTTTACTTAAACACTTGAGGTGGTGAGTGGTGTGAGGTTATAGTAGTTATAGTAGTTTATCTCTACCTATATTATCATTAGCATCGCATATTACTCTTAGGAATAGAGAAGTGTGGGTCAGATTTAAATTATTATTTAAATTCAACTATTTCTATTACAATTTTCATATTTTTTGTCATTTACAAAGCAGAACACGCGGCCTGTTGTTAAAATTTGCAACTGACGCGGCCGCCACAACATTTCGCGTTTGTCTGTGACCCACTTTATATACGTTGTCAGGGATACAGAAAAACTGTGTAACTGACACTGTCATCACTGTGTCATCACTGACACTGACAGGTGTAAACGCATTCATAGAGGATGCATGGAAGAATAAAGGCGAACTTATAACACGCTCCGCCAATTGTGAATTGATTTGGATGATTCTTTTTTTGTTTATTTTTTCGGAATTGGTCCCATATAAATACTGTCATGATCTGATGATGAACTTCGGAGATATGGAACGGAATTCCTCATAGGATCACAGCAGAACTGTCGTAACAGTAAATTTGCTTTGTTTAATGCGTTTAGTCGATGACTGACTGAAGGAAGAGGTTATAGTTGCTAAACTAACCGTGACCTATGTCGATGTAGATGTGTAGACAACAGTTTTCCAACGGCAAAGTTAAGTTTGTCCCTCAGTACTGTTTATGTTTTCTTTAGAGGTATGTTCGGTGTATTTTAATGACGGTAGGTAGGTTCCTTTTTTTTTTAATTGTCTCACAGCTCCAACTCAGGCTCTTTGCTAGCCCGAGCAAAAATTACTGCTCAATTCCCGGAATCTTCCGTTCATGCCGCATTAAGAAAGCAAGCACAACCGGAGCGACAAGCAAATTTGAGAGCTGATGAGACATTTTATTAAAGAGCGGAAAGCCAAGCCGTCCGCCCGCCAAGCTTCTCTGAGAGTGACTGAGACGCCCTTCTAAACGCAATTGCTTTTGGAGGAACAAGCCGAAAGCCAGAGAGCTGTAAGAGCAACTGAGACGCCTATTCACACACGACACACAACACACATGACTACACGACTTCGTCTCAGAGAAGAAGCTCAGCCATTACAGCGACTGAAACTCCAGAACAGACGCAGGCGAGAAGGACCTCTCTTGCAGAAATGCAAACTGGACGCCGACGGACTTTTATGAGTCACAGTCTGTTGGTCCGTAGGTATTTAATAATTCTGGATCTGGCCGAGCAACAAGCCGAGTACAGCCCGAATTGATTGTCAAATTCTAAACCAACGCGGGCGAAGCCGCGGGTAAAAGCTAGTAATAAATAAAATAAACTTTGTGATATTATGAATGAAAATACGACTTCAATTCCATGAATGTATTTATTTTACAGGTTATTTGAGATCTTAATCTATACAAATCGTCTTGTGTTTACTTGTTCAACTTTTGATTGAAGTAACACAAATGCTACATTCATGGACTACCAAGTACAATGTATCATATTGCTGCAATTGTAATAATAAAATAATAATTATGTTTTTCAAATGATTTAATAATTAAGTGAGTACTCTACTCAACATTGATTATTAAAAATCAGATAAGCGGAGCAACAATGATCAGATTGTAATCTAGTAAAGCATGAATCAATCGTAGTTTAAATCAGAATACTTCAGATTTGAACTATGATAAATTACAACAATAAAGTGACACATGCATGTCATTTTACTAGTAAACAAATTGCTTTTTGCTACACAACTTTGACGATTTGCACTAGCCAATAGGCAGATTTTTATGCATCAGGTATCACATATGTTCCTCAATCTGTGTTTTGTATTTCTGTCAGAATTAATTAGTTTAATCAAGTTTTGCTTTACATACTTATAATTTTATATTCAAGTTTCAATAATATTGATATAATTTCAGAACAATCTAATATTCTAATTAAACAGCAAAACCGTTATCCGACAGTATGTGCAATTTAAGACAATTTAAGACGTTTAATTTATTTGAAACCATACGTAGTGGTGTAGGTATAACCGTTAGCGCTGGCCCCACCGCCAGCTCCAGCGGCACCACCAGCATAGCTTCCTGCACCACCACCGACGACACCACCAGCGATACCACCGCCTGCATATCCACCCGCCCCGGCCGCAGCTGCAGCACTACCGTATGCACTACCACCACCAGCCGCGTAACCACCTGCGTCTCCAGCGATATATCCCCCTGCTCCAGCTGCAGCTGCGGTTGCAGCTGCACTACCACCATATGCACCACCACCACCACCATATGCACTTCCACCACCATATGCACTACCACCACCAACGAAGTAATCACCTGCGTCACCACCAATATATCTACCTGCTCCAGCAGCAGCTGCAGCACTACCACCACCACTCAAATAGCCACCTACATTACTACCGGTATATCCGTTTGCTCCAGCAGCAGCTGCAGCACTGCCACCCCCACTCAAGTAGCCACCTGCATTACCACTTATATATCCGGTCGCTCCAGCAGCAGCTCCAGCACCACCACCACCAGTCAAGTAGCCACCTGCATTACCACCGACATATCCGTTTGCTCCAGCAGCAGCAGCTGCTGCGGCTGAAGCACTACCACCACCACCTAAGTAACCAGTTGCTCCACCACCAATATATCCACTAGCCTCAGCTTCAGCTGCAGCACTACCGAATATATCACCGCCTAAGTAACCACCTACTTCACCGCCTATATATCCACCCAATTCACCACCAATATATCCACTCGCCCCAGCTTCAGCCCCACCGTATACTGATCCACCACCACTTATGTATCCCCCAGCTTCAGCTGCGGCTTCAGCACCACCGTATACTGCTCCTCCACCACCACCACCTACATAACCCCCAGCCCCAGCTGCGGCTCCAGCGCCACCGTATACTGCTCCTCCACCACCACCACTTATATAGCCCCCAGCCCCAGCTGCGGCTCCAGCACCACCGTATACTGCTCCTCCACCACCACCACCTATAGAGCCCCCAGCCCCAGCTGCGGCTCCAGCACCACCGTATACTGCTCCTCCACCACCACCACCTATATAGCCCCCAGCCCCAGCTGCTGCTCCAGCACCACCGTATACTGCCCCTCCACCACCACCACCTATATAGCCCCCAGCTCCAGCTGCGGCTTCAGCACCACCGTATATTGCTCCTCCACCACCACCACCTATATAGCCCCCAGCCCCAGCTGCGGCTCCAGCACCACCGTATACTGATCCACCACCACCTATGTATCCTCCAGCCCCAGCTGCGGCTCCAGCACCACCGTATACTGCTCCTCCACCACCACCACCTATATAGCCCCCAGCCCCAGCTGCTGCTTCAGCACCACCGTATACTGCTCCTCCACCACCACCACCTATATAGCCTCCAGCCCCAGCAGCGGCTGCAGCTGCGGCTGCTGCTCCTGCACCTCCATATCCTCCACCTCCACCACCTATATAGCCTCCAGCCCCAGCAGCGGCTGCAGCTGCGGTTGCAGCTCCTGCACCTCCATATCCACCACCACCACCACCACCTATATGGCCCCCAGCCCCAGCGGCGGCTGCAGCTGCAGCACTGCCATATCCACCACCACCGTACCCACCACCACCACCCGCAGCATAAGCATTAGCATTAGCGTTAGCAGAGCTTCCACCGTGACCGTGATATCCACCAGATGCACCGCTAGCATGGGCATTAGCAGCACTTTCTCCATATCCGTGATATCCGCCAGATGCTGCGTTAGCATAGGCATCAGCAGCACTTCCTCCATAACCATGATATCCGCCAGATGCACCGCTAGCATGGGCATTAGCGGCACTTCCTCCATATCCATGATATCCGCCAGATGCACCGCTAGCATGGGCATTAGCAGTGGCGCTTCCTCCATATCCGCCATGTCCGCCAGATGCACCACCACCATAGGCAGTAGCAGCAGAGTTAGCTGAGCTCCCTCCAAACATGCCAATAGAACCTCTACTATAAGGAACTGAAGAAACATCAGCTCCTCCATAACTATCGCTGCTCCCAACAGCATATGCGCCCGCGCTACCACCAGCATCAATATCAGCATCTATGTCTCCTTCAATTTCAGCTTCTACGCCACCACCGAGGCTACTCTCAAAGAGACCCCCTATAGCACTGGAGATCATACCACCTATACCACCACTGGCGCTTGCTTCAGCGCTGGCTTCTACCCCACCGTCAAAGTCAGCTTCAATGCCGCCGCCAAATTCTCCTTCAATGCCAGCTTCAATGCCTCCTTCGATACCAGCTTCGAAACCTCCTTCAACACCAGCGCCACCGTGGGATCGATATCCGTATCGCAATGCATTCTTATCAAGCCGATTTCCATTTGATCTACCAACGTTAGGTGCTTCATAGGCTTCTAAGTCATAACTGTCGCTTGAAGATAGTCGTCTACTCACTGGCACGTCATCAGCTCGACATGTGATGATTATAGCGAAGACGAACAACTGAAAACATTTATTTTTTGTTAAAAATGATTGGTGACAGCAATACTACATTATTAAAAGTCTCAATGTCACTGTGATAAAGAATTTAGGCATTTTATCTGACAATATATTGTGTACTATAATTATAATTTATATTTATAATTTATTCATTTACACTAATTCAAAACGCATAATTTTGCAGAATCATCATGTCAGAATAATCATTAGGTATACAGAATCATTGAACGCAGAAAGTTCACAGCCAGAATTGTCTTTTGGCATACATCTTCTCAATTCGCGGACGGCCTCGCCCCTACGCGCCATCACAGGCTTAAATTACAAGCTAGGGGTAGGGCAACCCCAGAGAGATGTCAGCATAGTAGACGGGGCCCACAAGGCCAGTGCCTACCAGAGTTGCAGATTTTGTTCGAAAGAGTCAAGGCGGCCCTAGAATGCAAAGGGCAATAGGAGGAACACGGATGGATTTTAGTCAGTAAGAATCTGACACTCCGCCCAGAGCGGAAGAAGTCATTTGATTGCCCATCCTTAAAAAAGAAAAAAGGGGCAGTGTAGACAAGACTACGTGGAGTCGGTTTTGCAGCGATTCGTTTTTGTCACAAAATTTCGTAGCACAACATATTAACTTTATAAAACAAAATTTGATTTTATTAGAAGGTTTAAATTCTTTTTTAAAGAAATGCCAAAAAAATATTCCAAATAAAATTCTTCTTATTATGCCAAGTGAAATTATGCCAAATAATATTCTACCATTTTAAAAGTATCCCATTGTAAATTCGGACATATAAACTAAATATTTATTTGGTTTATATTTTGTCTAAATATTTTTTATACCTTATTTTGCTAAAAAAGATTATGCCAAGCGTGATAAACCAAATACATTTCGAAGCATTGAGATACTACTAAATAAAGGAAACGTTGTTTCCTTTATTTTTCGTTGTTAGTGTAGCGTGTTCAATTAAAGGCTGATTAACACATAATTATCAGCGAAGCCACAGTCCCGGCACAGTTACAGTACCATTCCGTATCAGGGATAATTATTGTTTCATCCATCCTCTATGAAGGCGTTCACATTTGTCAGTATCTTGGAATCCTTATTAAAATTAAAATAACTATTCTTCTTTTTTTTCTCGCCACGCTCATATTTAGTAAGACAAACGTCAATGAATCAAAGAAAAATGACGTAAAAAAGTGGTACTATAAGCGGTGATATCAGACAAATACTGTAGATAGAAGTTTTGATACGTTGCGTTTTATTTGTAAGAATCTATCTTCTGTATAAATAGAAAAATCAATTGAGAACGGTTCGGCCGCTTTAGTACCTACATCTTTTTTTTGTCTTCATAATTGTCAAGCCAGATTTTTTTTGATAATCCTTCGGATAATTCGGAAAAGAAGTTATTTTTGAGTGAAAATTTCAATAAGAAAAACATAACGTTTTGTAAATTGCACCCATGCATAGCCGGGAGGAGTCAATAGTATTGTAATAAAACGCCACATTACTTACCAGAGAAACTGTCTTTCTCACTTGTTCCGCCATCGTGCCGAGCCTCAATGCTCGTTCGTATGATGTGAGAGAGCAAGACTGATCGACTTTAAAGGCGGCATTATAGCTGAATTCAACACTAGAACTAAATCGGCTTTTGTCACGGCCTGCAAAGCAAATTATTACTTAATTTACAAGTAGTAGGAACCGATTAAACAAATGTTTCTCCTAAACAATTTCGGAAATGCGATAAAAGAAATGTATTACAATTATAGAAATGTATTACGGTTTTTTCTATACCTAGTGTTTGTGTAAAAAAATACCTGCCTTATCACCAGAAGGGTTAAAAATAGTATCGAAGTATTCCTTTTCATATAACGTAGGAAACATTATAAACGATAAAACGGAATATTTCGATTGATGGCCCCAATCCTGTTGTCAATATTTGACCTTTCACTATGTTAACTAATCAGAACCACGCTACTCATAGTCATAAAAAAAGGAATCATTATTTACTCGTAATTTATAAAATGGACTATTTATACTTTAGTTTCCTTGTTATTTTACTAAATTGAAATAATAAAAATGTTGATAATACGGTCATCAAAAAGCTTTGGCACTGTTACGCAATATTTATAATAATTTATTTTAAACTCTAGCTTTTATTAAAACCTTGTTGATCACTAAAATGGTGGCTTAAAGCCAAACATGCGAATTGATATAATTATAGGTACTAGTATTTATTTTGATAACGAAAAGAATTTATATTCTGCGTTGATAATTATCTAAAGTAAAAAGAAGAAGTTATTTAAAATGACAACTTTGCCTATTATATTTCGTAAATTTCTGTTTTACGAACATACAAACTCACAAACAACTTTTTTAGTTTAGTGATATGGCACGCCCCGTGAGTGATTCCGACGCTCCATCAAACAACATCATCTGAAGAAAATCGTTCAGATAGGCATTTATTACCAACTAGCTTTTGCCCGCGACTTCGTCCGCGTAAATTTCGGTTACCGCGGACGCAGACGATACATGATATCGAGGAAGAAATAGCCCATGTCCTTTTCAAAAACTATGTGGCGCCATCTATTATCATAAGAACGTAATTATGGTTTTCCTTGAGAACAGTACATTTTTCGGAATGAAAACCAAGTATGCAACATTTCAGGATGATTGGTTCAGTAGTTTAGGCGTAAAAAGGTAACAAACAAACAAACTTATTTTCGCATTCAAAATATTAGTTTGGATTTAAATATAATGTGTTCCGTACCGATTAAAATATTAATTTCTGATTCCATAAAAAATTCAAGCGTACAGTTATTCGCGTGTTTAACTAATTCAGTAATTGCACCTACCGAAGCCTGTACATTGTAAATGAAATACTAATTTGTAATTGTTGTAAACTTATTTTAGACGATTATTGTATGTACTTACACTTATAATTACGAACATGTTTACGGGTATAAATAGAGATGGATTTCCCGTTACTTTTTCAGTCTAAGATTCGAGTTCTAAAGGGACCAACTTTTATAGATCCGTTTTAGAAGTTTCATAGCACTGGCGGGGTCTTATTCAAGTTCTGAGACGTTTTGTAGTTTGAATGTATGAGAGAACATATTTTACAAATTATTCAGTTTGTTGTCAGATTAAAAAAAAAATAGTATCTTGGTATTTTTGGGTCTTGGTATTAGTATATTGGCCCACTTAATGTTAAGTGGTTACCTCCACCATTCTATAGATATCTGCAATACCAGAGACCACAGAGATGCTTTTTCATCTCAGAGACAAAACTGAAATATGTCATGTGCCTGTGATTACAACTTCACCCATAGCCTTACTATCTTTCCTATTACTTCTTTTTTCCCGTCGTCTTTTGATGAAAAAGCCGTATGGTCATTGCTCATTGTAAAAGCACTACTCCGACACGGCAACGGACCGGCCGGAATCGCCTAGAAAACCAAACAGTTAGCTACCAACACGCCATTAAAAAAATATTTTAATGCACATGATTTAAAGCTCTAACTTGAATGTCAATTTTTCCAAAATTATATGCTGTGTCACACGGTGCTGTTATAATTAGCGATAACTTGCTTCAATGCAAGCAGTTTTTCTAACACTGGTTATCATAATGCCAAGATTTAAACCCTTTTTAGTTTTCATCTGTAAAGTTAATAGTCTCATTCTGAAACTGAGACTTACTTTCTAACAATATTAGTCTCATCACAAAAAAAATATTATTATAATTTTGATATTTCTGGTATCCTTCATTTTAAGTCTTTGAATACTTTACATAAAGCTCAGAAACTACCAGGAATATATAACAAGCTGAAGTTATCAAGTACACTAAGTTGGGTGTCTGTCCTGCACATAAGTGCTACTGGTCAGCGCTCTACAAGTTTCGCCAGCTCTGGCCGTGTCAGCGGTTTTGTTAGTCTCTAGTTAACTTTAAAGATAGGATCTAAATCCTTTCAAAATTTTTATGAATTTTCCTGATTATTAAGAATGAAAAAAGATTTAAAATATCACGTGGGTCTAATAGTAGGTACGACTTTGATCAATCTGTATATTAGTAACGTAAAGTAACTACGAAATACTTTTTTTAGACAAGAAAATATTACACTAATGCAATCTGAGTCCACTCCATGTATATGGAAACTACAGTCTGCTCAAAATCTTTTCTTCGATCTTTACAATATTTTTTTCTTTTATGATAGAATACAAAACATCATGATCATAGATACTTGCATTATAATCATGGTGTGAATAAGACCTGGTTTCCACCGAAGCAGTGAGTCGTAAACAACCAATAGTAAACTGTATTGCGTTGACGGTAAGACGCATAAAGCAAGCCGATTAGTTCTACGGATACATCTCCTCTCCTCTCCGTTTTGGAGGAAAACAGGCCTAATAAAAAGGGTAAAACAGTAGGCGTAATGGCGTTTGTACCTACCCACCCACCACTCCACCTTTTATATCAGTCAGTATCAGTACCCACCACGTCACATTATACTAAGGCGCAGCTTGACTACACTTTAACTGCAACACACTACATAAAGCCGTATCAGGCGCACATAAAACGGAAAGGTTATGAAAGGCCCCGGACAAAAACGGTCGGGCATTTTTAACCTACGCCCGCGATGCGTCAATGATGTTTACTCTCCCTAAAAGCCTTTACGTGGAACGAGTTTATACAGCGTATGGGCATATGAGTAGAAAGGGGTTTAATATAAAAGTCAGATTGGATCAATAGGTATGAATGCGCAAATGTATGCAGAGGTAGGCGTGTGTGTGCAAAACAATGCCTCAGGCAATTAGTTGGGAACTCGCAGCACGCCACTCGTTATTCCCTATGGAATACAGACAAAAAGTCGTGAATTGATTGCGTGGTAGGTATACGTAAACGTGGAACAGAAAGATTGGCGGTAAACAGTTGAACAGTTTGACTGTGATGTGTGGTGATGTTTTTATCAGTTATGTTGATATTTTATGTTAAAATGAGTTTGTTATACTCACCTATAAATATGTAATTTCTTTAAACAATCTGACTGCCTCGTTGGTCTAGTGGTCGCAAGCGCGACTGCTGTGCATGAGGTCTTGGGTTCGATTCCCAGGTCAGGCAAAGTGTTATTGGGTTTTTCCATCAGGAATTTCTCAGTAGCAGCCTCGGAGTCTGGATTTGTGCCCGGTTGATGGCAATAGGCTCGCCCCCTATTACATGGGACTAAAAACATAACTGGCGAAATGTGGGTGTACTAATAGGTATACCTCTGCCTAACCCTTCGGGGATTACAGGCGTGATGTTATGTTAAACAATCTGTTCATACTTCCCAACCTTGCCATCACTTGCGTGCAGTCTATTGATATTTTATTGAAATTGCGAAGCAAACATTTATGACAATTTAGAATTTAAATGTTTCTTTTGTTTTGCCATAACATACCTACAATTTATCAATAAAATATTTAAAACTCCGTTCTCGGGCAAAAAAAAAAATTATATGTGCGATTTAAAAATCCACGCAAACCCAACGTTCAACCATCTATTATCATTACAAGGACACAGCATCAGGCAGTTTATCAAACTCAAGTAAAATTACACGGCTTCAGTAAACACATGTAATACCTCTCAATAACAAGAATCTTAAATTGAAGAACTTCCTCTTTGTTGGAAGTTGGTTAGAGGGAAGCGTGGCAACGCGCTAATAGTGACAGCGCACGCGGGTCGAAAGTTTGCATCGTATTCTAACACACGACCAGACTTGTTTAGCACACGTAAACTTGTAACTGAGACAAGTTCAGAACTTTGTGTTTACTTAAAACTGTTAAAACTCCCCGCTATGAACTTTATAAGTGGAATAAAGTGTTTCCAAGCAGATTTATCGAGGTAAGTATACATGAACATTGAATGACGCTAGAAAGTTTGCTCATGCTCTCAAAATATTAGTTTATGCTTGTAAAGATTGTCTCAAGCGTGTTACAAAGTGTGCTAACTAGTTTTATGCCGTAACTTGAGCAACTTGAACTGCTTAATGGGGGTCTAGACTACAACAATGTGCTAAATTCTTAAATTAAGGCTTGTTTAATACATTTACAGCCTCGAGTGAGTGCTTTGAGAATTGTTTTTTCAAGAAAATGAGGTGAGGTCTATTCTTATTTAATTAAAAATATAAAATGTACAAAGGTGGTCTAGATGAGGTTTTTGTACCAAAATTATTTCTTACAAAAATTGAATAGTAGGTATAACAGCTACCTATTAGACTTATTTATTTACAGCTCACTCCTACATTATGTATTTATAGAATATTCATACCGATTTTACGACAAGTTGAAACTTAAAAAGCTATTTCGAGCAAGCGAACTTCAGTAGTTGAAATTCACTTCATATTTTGCAAGCAACATTAAACATTCAATAAAATGCGGTGACCAAACTTCTATTGAAATGGTTCATAGTAAAAAGATTCAGTTTATAACTATCGGAGTAGAACCGAAGTGCCTGCTACAGACAGGATACCATTTTAAACGCGGCACTGACTGTGAACGGTTGAGTTGCCGTATCTTTTATTGCAACTGAACTGTACTTATGAAATATTTATCTTTTTGTATTGTGGACGTTTATTGAAAAAGCTTTAAGGCCAGGCACATAAAGTACTAGACATCACCACACATTGCACAAACAGCAAGGGACAAGAAGTTATGTACTCATGACGCAAAATAAAATGGATTTGGTTCTGATAAAACGTACCAAAAGACGTCAAAATTTGTCTTATTTTTAGAAATAATTGTAAATATTTTGGATATTTAACGTTATTTTAGTCTAATACTGTTAGAAAGTTAGAAAAAAGTTACAAATGCTGGGTCACATACATTTGTTTAAAAATGTATATTCAACTCGACAGATTCTTTTGCCAACCTAACTCGCATATCTACTTGCCAACCAGACTTCACCTCGAATGCAGACTTAACCCACAACTAACAAGCTTCCGGCTACAAATCCATAAATGTATGCACTATCAGAATAACGTGTTATTCATCTTGGACCACTGCCATGTTGTTTTGAAAAATTAGAGGGGCTAGGGAGGAAGCAATGCGCGACAGGCGAGGGTTGGTTACCAGCCAAGAACCCCTTTACTCTGTGACACCGGCCCGATAAAGGCTACCCCGCAGCCTGAAATATCAGCTACCAGCTTCTAATTTATATGAAAGGAAATTGGCTTTTCTGCTATGTGCTAGTTCGTTAACTCGATATAGAACGCGGAAAGCGAAACTATATATTTTTCTGAAACTTTTGCTGATGTTAGTTAGTTGTTCTGGATCGGATTGCTAGTGTGTGTGAGTTTATATGTTTGTAACGCACCCACGATACATGAGGCAATAGTCTTCTTTAATTAAAAAAAAAAACTAATACCTATTTTTTTTTTATATCTACTATACGGGAGTTATTATTTTTATAAAAAAGTATCGAGTTTTCTTTTTGTTAAATTATTTACGTATAGTTATCAAGATAGGTACATGTTATAATTTGATGACTAAATAACTAAATACGTACCCTTACAAATACAATGGGACGGCTCTTGAACGAACGTTATTTATAATAGCTAGTTCAACAATACTGATTATTATACATATTTACATAATCGCGAAAAGATTGGTCAGGCGTCAGATAAGTAGGTAACAGTACCTACCATTTTATTATATTATGTTAAAGCAAATGAATTTTCCTGAAACGCAAAAACCGTGACACGAACATAATAAAATAAATTTAACCTCGTCTGATCAGAATTCACTTACAAATCGATCTATTGAAAAATTATTATTCTTAGCGATTTTTTCATTTCCCCACAGGAATGAACCTTTTACGAAATATCCGGCAAAGTAAAAGCAATAAAAGTCGAATTACTGTTCGAGTCATGCATCACGAAAGTTTTGGGTTCGAGAGTTACAAATTGAATAAAATTAAGGTCAGTATTTCGCCTTGTGTTGGTGCGCGGTGTGAGCTGACTTCAAACGAAACTATCGCTACGAATGTAACTTTTTAACCTATTTTACGTGAGGCTAAGTTACGATTTCATCAGGTCGCATTGAAGATGGAGCGTTAGTGGGAATCAGTATTGTTTTATAGTCCTCCAGTCTTTTACGTCTTTATCATCATCTGCCTAGACTTTTCCCGACTATATTGAGGTTGGCTTCCAGTTAGATCGGATACCTATCTGACTGCCTATCTGACCTTAACAACCCAGTAACTAGGTAATACGATACCCCTTGGTAACTGTTTGTCAGACTTTCGGGTTCCCGGCGACTCAAATACATAAAATAAATTGTGATAGAATTCGATATCAAACCACGAAAAATAAACAAAGAGCATAGTTTCAAATCATTAGGGATGTTACCTAAATTATAAGTTAAGAATGTCTATTTTTTTTTTTTTTGTTTCGCTGTTATCTGATCTCAATTTTCCTCACAACTGTGAAAATTCGCCAACTAATTTAATTTGACCTTGTATGGTAAGGTTTTTAATATGGAAATAGCTTTCTCCCGATTCCAGTTGGCATACTGTTAAACATGTCATGAAAATTTTAAACTATTAACAATGTATTGTGATTTCTATGTCAATTGCTGAAAACAATACCAACGTATAATTTGATTGTCCCACTACAGGGAAACAGGTTCTTCATACAGAGTAGGCACGAGCATTGATTACTATACGCATACACAAGCCAGAATGGCGATTTCGGACTTATATTAATTATATAAGTCCAGGTTTCCTTACGATGTTTTTCTTCACTGATGTCAGTGTTGTCTAAGATCAACTCAGAAACTACATGTACATTGAAATTGCCCGGTATCGAACCCGCCTCCTCATGCAACCAATTAAACATAAGTACTTACTTATAAGTACTATAAGTACTTATTTACATACAAAAGTTATATAAGACTAGCTTTTGCCCACGACTTCATAACATACATAACATTTAGGTAACATAACGCTTGTAATCCCCTAAGGGTTAGGCAAAAGTGTACCCATTAGTACACCTACATTTCGCCAGCATTGTTTCGCGATTTCGTCCGCAAATGTCAGTTATCGCGGATGCAGATGAAGTCAAAGTCGAAATCAATTAAAAAAGAAACTTACCCTGTACCAAATCTAATCAAAATCGATTCAATGGTTTAGTCGTGAAATCATAACAGACGGACAGAGTTATTTTCGCATTCCTAATATTAGTATGGATAAATCATTTCAAAACACAACTATATGATACAACTGCGGTAATGGAAGCATTCATATCAGAAGGAGAGCCCGCAAGTTAGCCTGACAAACAAGAGCTGCGGCCGCTTTGCCGTTTTCCTTTGATATGTATGACACGCTTCATAGAGTGAGGCGTGCTTCGCGCGATACGGCACCGGCCACATCGCTACTCGTTGTTATAATAGAACAACTGTCACAGTCGGGCTAGGCAGACTGCGGTAAGCCTGCAGTTTCCTTGTGTCCCTAGTTTTATTAGCAAAACATTTTACAGGCAAACTTTTTATTCAATGGACTTTGAAGGAGGTGCATGTGCTCCTGATTATGAATAACTTTTACAGAGGCAACAACTCGGAAAAACGAAAAATGAATTAGGTACTGTTGCCGACAAGAATGCAACACGATCAAAATATATGAAAATATACGTTTATTTTTTCATATTAGGGTAGGTCTCATAGTAAAAGTTGTCTGTATTCATGACTACTTTTATTTTCTGAAATGGCCGGTACCTATATTAAAACTCATCCCGCAGAATAATAAGCTATAGTGATAGCAAACCGTACAATTATTTATTAATGTCGTAAAGACTTATTTGCTTATATTTTTTACTGAAAATAAACCTCTTCCAATAACATAAACGAGCTTTTGCTTCATTTTCATACGGATTTATTTTTAATAATAAAATAATTATACCCTATAGTTTTCAGTAGCAGCCTTGCAGTCTGGATTTGTGCCCGGTTGATGGCAATAGGCTCGCCCCTTATTACATGAGACATAAACATAATTGGTGAAATATGGGTGTACTAATGCGTACACCTCTGCTAAACCCTTCGGAGAATACAGGCGTGATATTATGTTATGGCCTATAGTACTCAGGAATAACGTAACTTCCTATTAGCGAAAGATTACATTAGAATACTGGATATACATATTGATGCAGCCTTAACATAATTGCATCACTGGGCGAATGACAGTTGAATCGGCATTTTAGCCCGAATCCGGAATGTCGGGTTTTACTTATCCGCTTCTAGCACATAGTATGACTCAACCCTTATGTTAGTACTTCCACTAGCTCTAGAAATACGTCCTAATAACCATGATGTGTGGCAACATTTAAACTAGATGACGCTGTCGTTTGCATTTGTAGACTTGTCGTATGTGCAGACCAAAATACATTTTCATATGATTGAAAACCTATGGATAAAAATAATTAAAAGGTATGATCAATTTATCAAAGAGAAAGGGATAGCTCATAAGGCATAAAAACTCGGCCGCATCACTGTCAATATGACAAGTGCCCAAAGGCTGGCCGCATTGCCACGTTAGGTATGTGGCAATGCTGATTTGTTAGCGCAAGAAAAAGCCATTCCTTAGATCCCGTGAAAAATCAATGTATGTCCCGTTTTAATAATTAAATGTAGGTATCTAATAAAACATCGTCGTCTACAAAAGACGTGATTTATTTGAAAACAATTTTTGTAACGTTGTACAACATTTACTTAATTGTTGTAGAAAAATGCTTTCTATTTCTACAACCATAGAATAAACTAAATCTGTGGTAACAATAGACAGATTTAAAAACTACCCGAACAAGTAGACTACCCACTTAAAGTCCACAAAACGAGAACTAAAACCTCACTTATACTCCACAGTCAGCGTATTATGCGCATAAGCAGAAAATCAGCTTAACTCACCTGTGACCTCTGCAAGCCGCTCAGCGCCGCATATACAGCAGATTAGGGGATTTCACTGCATCCAGAAATGGTTTATTTTTGTGGTTGTAAATACATGACTTTTGTTTTCATCTCGACGTCATGTTTACTTTGTAAACGTTGGTTAGGTAAATACTACTTTTAAGAATTTAGATTCTTATATGATCATTGAATAGTATGTTGCATATGTGATTTTTCGATTTTCTGACATGGTAACACATTTACAAGGCCTCTGATATTGCAGACGTCTCTATAGAAAGTGGTGAACGTTTAACATCGGGTGGGCCGTCGGCTTATTAATCACGTTTTATGACATAAAAAAAAAGGTGAATAAACTGATAATTTAGTGCGTAAAGTTTATGCATTAAGTAAAACAACCGCCTATTTTAATTAATAATTATTTTATTAGTTTACGTACGTTTGCCATGCGAAGTCGTTCGCGTGGAAGTCAAATATACCATAAAACATATCCTCATGACACTCGCCAATATTCTGACTTTCCATTTAATTTTTTTTCGGACCAGATCATTCAGAGATTACCTCTTACAAAAAAAATACGAACCACGTGAAAAATTACAAACGCACTAATAACTAATTTCAGGCTATAATTATTTCACCTAGGTAGTGTCCAAACACGCCTAATTTTTTTTTATATAACGTATTAATATTTACAAATGCCTAGCGACACGAAGTTTATCTACACAGACAGCTTTCCTAAAACCGTTACTTCAAATAAGTTACTAAGGAAGTTAACAAATTCATTTAAAAAAGACGGGGAACTTACATCACACACTTACCATAATTACATTATAACCCAACCTGAGTGTTAGACCCACAGTGACTAAGTTTCAGAGAGGGAGCCAATTTTCATCAAAACTTTAGGATCGCTCAAATTTAGATCGACTTCACAAAGTTCTAACTTCAATGGATATTAGATTCCATTCAAATGTAATAAGGTAAAAAATTCTATTATTTTAGTTGAATTTTATCACATTGCAACAAACATCATTGTCGCAATGCAATGGATTTTAAATGAAATTAATAAAAATCTGATAATTCTACTACTTAAAAAAGTTCAAAACCTAGTTGTAATCTCATCTCAGCGACAATCAATGTTAAAAAATGTAGGTAAATTATTAGTAATTTTTGACAAATGGACTGAGATTAAATATCGGTCGCTTGTGAAAGATGGTAAAAGTACTTTTTTTATTAAGAAAGAGAAAACAGTAGTTCCCTTCTTAAAATAACCATATTTATGAAGTTATAGGGCAATCAATACACCCAAAACAAATTAATTTTTTTTTATATTTTATTATCAGAATGTTACTTCATGCAGTAAACCGACGAATTATACCTAATTAATTACTGAAAATTCACACAGCAAAACTTGATGTCGTACTAATTGAAATTGCTTGCTAATTGAACACTATTAAACTATACAACTTCAACTATTACTACTACTACTACTTTTCTAAACAATTTTGGTCATAACAACTTTCGTTCGATTAAAAACAAGTGACTGCGACTTCAAATTAAAAGTAACATAATCATTACAAGCGCTTATTTGAGTAATGCCTTTCAACTATTTGTAATCAATCGTATTAGTCAGGGTTTATACGAGTTAGCATACCTACGTAGGTAACTCTAAATAGCTTAGCATAAGCGAAGTAATTGTAATGTAATCTGTGATATTGAATACACGCAGTGTGTGTATGTGTGTTTTTTAAAATTACTTACAATGTACCTATTCCTACCGCATAGTGCATTGCTTGTCCGGAACAAGCAATGCTGATTTGTATTTTGATTGATGTAATTAAGAGCGTTTCCTTACGTCATTTCATACACACTTACAAGTCCTTATTTTTCGAAATGAATGAACCGGTTTAAATTTGTCTTCCTACTCATATTATTTAGGATAGGTCTAAAAAGTTATTCGAGAACATTTCAGAAAAATTGTATTACGGATAATCTGACCGAATTTAAGTTATCCATTGAAACAGAGATTTCTAACTATCTTTTTTTAAATAAGACATTTTGAAAATGTTCTCAACCAAAATTAGTTAAATAACCCCCAGTTCGTTTCTCTTATTTTGTAGCGATTCTTTGAAATTAGTTTCATTAGGTTTGCCAAGTGTTGTGGCAGGTTAAAAAAAAAATAACATATTTTATGCATTTATTCAGATGAGAGTATTAATTTTGTAACGGATATAAACGACTTGTCTGTTCGTGCATTAAACTTAAATTCTAAATTAAATTGTCAGCTGAAATATACGTACCAACATCATTTAAGTAAACCCACATAAACTCTTTCACAGAGAACGTTAACAAAAAAGCAACAAAATTACCTTCATACAAAATATTTGAGAGACACCATACCTACCACTTTATTATTGCGCAGTATCCCCCCATAATTTGTTCCACACACCCTTTACCAGGAGGGTCAGCGCAAACATTGCAGCAACAATTTCAAGCAACTTTCGTAGATTAATTGACAATGAACTAAAATACATCAGAAATAGAGTAAAAAATTGCATACAATATATAGAACCACTCGGTATTTATTATTTTATTGCCCCGCTGGTCTCATGGTAGCAACCACTGAGCGTGAGGTCCTGATATCGGCTTACAGGTAGGGCAAAAAAGTGTTATTGAGATTTTCCTTTAGTTTCTCAGTTTGACCCGGAGTTCGGAAGTTGGTAGTATGACACCCCCGTGTCCTCGGAAAGCACCAAAGCCCTTTGCTCTTAATCTCTCCCCGGTCGTGTCGGATTGCCATCCATCGTACATCCAGAACGAGGGAAGAGGGAGTGCACTTACGTTTGCGCACACACTTATGCACTATAAAATCTTCTGCATACTAGTCTTCATCAAGATTGGCCGCCGTCACCCAAATTTAGTCGAAAGGATATTAATAATTAACCTATAAACACCCATCGACCCTAACCCTGGTCTGTCTGGGCTGACTGTAACACAGCAGGTATTACTTACAACAGAAGTTTAATTTTTTCTCAGAGTATGTTCACCCTTATCTGAATGTAAATCGTTCTGGCTGCATAGAAATTGTTCGTTTATTAAAATCAGCAAGACATTAGAGTTTTGAGCAAAAAGTTACGATACAAGAGCGTCAGCGATGAGAATTTGTATTAATAATGTATTTTAGGAATGTTTTCTCGCAAAAAGCTGCAAAGCTTTTAAGTCGATTTTCGTTTAATTTTAAAATCACTCGATTTAAAGTTTTCTTTTTAGTTTCTAGATAAAGCTCTATAAGGGTTTATTGCATTAAAATTTTCAAGAAAAGGCATAGTTTTTGTTTTCTGTCAATGCTTGTTTTTTTTTATACAGACGTAATGATTAAAAATTGAAGTAGATGGCTGGAGTATTAATTCCAAAGTAAGTACAGACGAATAAACTATTAGGATCTTACCAGTTCATTGTAAGACTCATATTTTTACTACCCTGCCAATATTCATTTTTATTGTTTGCATACTTAAGAGTAATATCAAATTTTGAATACTTTGAACACTCACAAAATTATTTTAAGGTAGCAAGTTAGCAGCTTGTATACCAAAAAGTTTGTTCGAGGGTACAAGACTACATCACATGTAACGTCATCACAATTCACTATAGTATTTAAATCAAATGTTAATCTGTAAAAGTACTTCAAACACATGTTTGAATTACATTATTATGACCACAGTTTTGTACTTTCATAAAATTACATAATTTAAAACATTCAATTATGAGGTAGTTAAAGCTTACGTTCCATGTTACGTAGTCACAAATGATGACTACAATATTCAGGACGTATGTTGCCAAATTATTTCATTAATTTTCATTTCATTAATTCGCACTGTGCAACAAATGAGTTGAATAAATTAGCAAATGCATAAAATAATTTATTTTCGAAGCCGTCGCGACCGCACTCGAACAACCGACGTTATTCAACAAAACATTTCTGTAGTTTCATCATTTACATTTTAACTGAAAACGTGTACATTTGTAAACTATTCTGGTTATTTAATTAGAACAAATAAAAACAGTGTAGTGCTATACACAATTACTTGAAAAATCTACATAAAATTCGTAGCAATTTCGTAGCTGCTACGGCTACACCATAATCTACGGGTCAGAGACGCTATGCGCTACGAAGATTTATTAGGATCGTTGCACTCTTTTTCTTCCATACGTTTTAAAAAGCCTTATATTTTGTAAATGTTTATATTCATATTAGTCTCGTTTATCAATGCTAACCAATTTAAAACAAACTTGAATTCAAGTCCAACATAAATGTGTTGATAACAGTGGTGTAAGTTATTTGTGTTGTGTTTTGTCTAAGTTATGTTTTAATTATATAAGTATCGGGTATTAACTGTTCCCACTCAACTACGAAGTTAACATCAAAACAAAACACGAAGACAGAACAAAATTATGATTTCCATAACTTAAATGGTAAAGTTGTAAGTTGTTGACACAGCTCAAAGGCGTGTTCATTTGTGAAACAGTTCGCTTCTCGGAAAACTAATTTTTTCACCCAAATTAAATGTACCATAATTATAATAATTTGGTAAAGACTACACGTGTATGAATTATAATATAGACTTCAGAATCGAGCCCTAAATTATCCCATGAGAAAACAAAGCCGGTATAAAAATCAATATGATTATGTGCCTTTCAGCCGTTTTAGCGTAAAATGGTAATAACATCCATACATCTATCAATGACACCGAGGAGGGAGGGTGTACACCTGTGTTAGTACACACACTTGTAAACTAAAATATCTTGGCTAGTCCCCATCGAGATTGGCCGTTATGATAGAAATTCGTACGAAAGAATATATTTATTATTACAGGTTGTTCGAAATTGTGTAAGGCAGGGAGGTTTGCTTTCAAATATGGTAAAATAATTTAATAAATTAAGGACAAAATGTATCAATACTTAGATAACTTTTATCTATAGAATAAATTTGACAGTTTGACATATTTTCTATACAAAAGCTGTCAAACCGCCATATTTATCACTCCGTTAAGAGCTATCTGACGATTGATACATTAGCCCTAAATCAAACAAAATATGTTTAAGTGTACTTCGGGTTTAGTGTTTGGTGTAATTAAAATATTAATCGTTTAGAACAAATTAATGTTTAAAACAAAAAATACAGCTACAGAATGTTGTTTTATTTACCAAAATACGACAGTACCGCTATCCAAGGTTTAATATTAAAAATGTTATAAGCGATACAAATTCAAATTTACCGTTGAACGAAATTCTAATATAACCGTTCGACTGAATAACTTATATTATGTACATTTGTTTAACGTGTCGGTAAGGTTTAATTTTCAATACAAAAATATGTTACACGTCAAAAGTAGCGTTTCAACCAGAAATCGAAATTTCCCTCAAATAAAGACACATATTATAAGAGTTGGTAATGTATGTAAATTATAGCCATAAATAATAATGTCTTCCAGAATAAACCTGCATCATGCATTCACAATTAGATTCGAAAGAGAATGAATATCGTCGGGAAAAAATTAAATTATAATTTCATGAGAGCGGTCTTACTTTTAATCTGCCTGCTTCTAGACGGCGAACTCTGTCGATATCCATATGAATTTCTATTATCTTAAATCCAGAGGAACCGATTCGTTTCAAGTAAAAAAATTACTACTTTCAACGTTTTATTCCTTATGCTGCAAACGTTTGTACTGAATGAGTGCGCTTAAGCTGCGTACTTTGAGTTTCTAAAAAACTATCAGAGTAACGTTCGTTATTCGAGAAAAGAACTTAAACTATATGAGCTGGGAGTGTAACATTTTTTATTATAACAAAAGTTCGAAGTATTTTACGGTTATGGGTCTCGTCGACGCCCGATGTTTTTAGGGTTATACCGTTTTAACACTAGCTCGACAATATTTACCGTAAAATGTAGTTGTATTGAAAATTCGTAAAAGCGTGTAATAAAAATGCTACAAGAAATTTATATTATTTTACTAGTTTATCGTAGTAACGTTATATGTTTTGGTAAATTGAAAACTCATTAATAATTTATTTTCAATAGTTGCACTATTTTAATGGGTATTTGAAATATTTATGACTAGCTTCTGACCGCGGCTTCGCCCGCGTGAAAAGTAAATTCTGTATAGTAGGGTGAACTGTTATCCTAAAGGAATACATTACCGGGATAAAAAGTATCCTATGTGCTTATCCAGGAAATGGACTATTTAAGGGACGATTTTCATCCAAATCTATTTAACTGTTTACGCGTGATTAAATAACAAACATCTAAACATCTTCACAAACTTTCACAATTATAATATTAATATAAGTAAGATTCAATTCATAATTCAAATGAAACATAAAATATCAATCTCTACGCTTCACACACAGACCTTTGAACTTAAATAAATTACTATCATTAGAGTTAATTAAATCAAGATAATTTGCTAACATTATCTGACAGCTTCAGTCAATACGAACTGTTTCACCACCTCCAGAAAAGTTCCAGTTAACTTATCCGGCAGATACACCAGCCGACTTTCCAGACAGCACTCCTGTTTAATTACCGTCACATAATTCATACATTCTACATAGAATTTGACGGAAGAGACACCCTCAGTCTCGGTTCGGTAAATGCTTCCGCTTACAACTGTTCGTTGTCTGCTAGTCTTATGTCCCACTGAGCTACCGAATGTACCGAGACCACAGGGAATGAAAGAGACGCACTCATGTGCATGAAACGGCGTCTCGCTCATTTCATATACGGCCAATAAACAGGCACGACAGTAGTCAATACTAATTATACATATTTAATTTGTTGTGAATCATTTACGCCCGGTTCCCTATTAAATACAGAATACGAATTTAGTATTCTGTTATGGAATTCGTGGTTCCGTTATTGATACTTTATTGTACTTATGTAGATACTAGTGTATCATATCCTTGTACAAAATATCACCGCAGGCCTTGTGGTCGCAAGCACGACCATTGAGCGTGAGGTACTGGGTACGATTCCTATAAGTCGGGCAAAAAGTGTTATTAGGTTTTTTCAATACAAATTTCTCAGTAGTAGCCCAAAGTTTTGAAATTGATGGTGTGACACCCCCCGAAAGCAGAAAGCCGTAGATCGTGCGCCTGTTACCTGCTACCCGGTTATGTCTGATTGCTGTCCCTCCGGGCTATGAGCGTAAGAAGGAAGAAGAAGGAAGGAAAGAGGAAGAAGGAGTGCACCTGTATTTGCGCACACACTTGTGCATTATGATATCTCGCTGCTCCGTACTTGACTAGTCTCTAGAGAAGATGACTGTGTAATTTTGCTGCAAGAAATTGTTTCCTAAAAACGCTCCAAGGACAAAGATAAAATAAAAACCCATTTACAAAGTAATTACGTCATAAATCATGAAATAGCCCTTTGCATAAGTACCTAATTTTAATGCGTAGGTCATAAATCCAAGGTCACGTGAAATTACTAGAATTATCGGTTTAGTCCCATCTCATCCCCTTCCCATCTCATCCCCCATGCTTTTATACCTACAAAATTTTCACACCTCTCACTCCTGGCATAAATCAATTGTTTAAGATACAGTCTTATCGACATTTGTATTACATACTAGCTTCCGCCCGCAACTTCGTGCGCGTCAGTTAATCCCTATTATCTAGCGGAATGCAATTATATGTTGCATATTTGGTAGGTATGAGAATACTCTTACCTACCAAATATACCTACAACATTATATAATATAACAAATGTATTTAAGCGGGTCCTACACAGAAGTAGCCTGCGGTGGCGGCCGCAGTGACGGTCAGTTGTATTCGGTTGCAATGCAAGGGAGTCTTTAAACACGCGCGGTCATGACGCGGCCTGCGAGCGGTTGGCCGCGGCCGCATGCCCCGCCCCTTGTGCCACGCGGTCAGTTGCACATTTTTACAACAGGCCGCTTGTACCGCGTTGAAAAATACGTAAATTGTAATAGAAAATGAATCCACATTTTTCTGTTCCTGAAAGTAAGTGATGCCAATGATAATATAGGTATCTCACACCTCAAAAGTTTAAACTGTTTTTTTTATTTCATTTTTTTTCTTATCTCCTAGTCCTATTACTCATAATATCCCTGTAAAAATACCACTGTAGAAAAAAAAGAACACAACACCTCAGCTAATCATGCTGCAGGCCGCCACCGTGATCACGGTGGTAAGTCGCCGCAGAGGCTGGAGCCACGGCTCGCGGTAGGCCGCCACCGCAGGCCGCGTCTGTGTGGGACCCGTTTTAACATTAATTTTATTTTTGGATTTTTACATTCTTTTTTTTCTACAGTGATATATTTTTTAAATCATTTATTGATGTAGATTAACGAGTTTATGGCAACGGCCTCTGTTATTTGATATAGTGTATTTATATACATATTACATCGGCAACAAGAAAAATATTTAGTTTTTTCCGTTTAGGGCTTTTTGTTATTGTGTTTTTATATCTTAAAGAAAAAGAATTTTATTTGTTAATTTTGAATGTATATTAATTTCACAACCTGAGTTTTTTTGTTCATGACTGTACCGTTGACAGATTTATGCCAGGAGTGAGAGGTGTGAAATTTTTGTAAGTATAAAAGCATGGGGGATGAGATGGGAAGGGGATGAGATGGGACTAAACCGAATTATCGTGGATCAAAATTATACCCAAGTACTCTTAATAATGACGTCAATTTGATTGATGTCATCGGTGTTTCCATCATGGATATTACGATATAGGTAGGGAATACCTTTATTGTTTTATTTGGACATTGTGATATGAACTCACTATAATGATAGTTATTTAGTATAAAGACCATAATTTGGTCCTGTATTAATGGAATACACAAAAAAGTTTTATATACATTACTAGCTATACCCCACTGATTCACCCGCGTTCAGTTACGAGCTAGCTCTGACGATGGCACGTGCGTACATTCCAAACGCTTACCAACATCGCTTTTATAGTATACCTACATAATAAAACATCACGCCTGTAATACCCGAAGGGTTAGACTGCAGAGGTGTACCTACCCATTAGTAGGTACACCCACACTTCGCCAGTTATATTTTAAGTCTCATGTAATATGGGGCGAGCCTGTTGTCATCAGTCGGGCACAAATCCAAATTCCGAGGTTGGAAAAACCCAATAACATTTTGCCTGACCTGGGAATCGAACCCAAGACCTCATGCACAGCAGTCGCTCTTTGCGACCACTGCAGGGAAAGGGTTATTGGGTTTTCCATCAGGAATTTCTCAGTATCAGCCTCGGAGACTGGATTTGTGCCCGGTTGATGGCAATAGTCTCGCCCCCAATTACATGGGAATTTAACATAACTGGCGAAATGTGGGTGGTTGTTTATAAATAAATAGAAATAAATTCCATAATAATAATAAATGTATTTATGTAGCTTGGGTTTTACCACCTCATTGCGGGCGTAGCACTATTTTTATACATAGATATTTTTTTAACTATATTATTTGTTTTTTTAAGGAAAATACATATGTGTAAAAATATGGAAAATAAAGAAAATGAGTAAATAAATGTATTTTATCCTGCAGTTTATCAAATGATCAGTTAGAATACTGTTCCGTCTGTACAGTGACGTACGTAACAACCGGGGAACAATGGTGGCAATAATTGTGGCGCACATTTTCCACTGCTCTGGGCCCAAATCACCACGAACTGCTGCAACTTGCTTAATTGTTATTGCAGTCTTAGATATTTGTGTATTTTTACTGCATATAATAGGGATATATCTTACTATAATAATGTTTAATTATCAATTAGGGATACCATGGTCAGTGCCCAGCTCTATTTACAGTTGCTAGTATTTTTTAGTGGTAGGCAGTCGAAGTTCAGCTACATAAAAAAATATCACATAACATAACATCACGCCTGTAATCCCCGAAGGGTTAGGCAGAGGTGTACCCATTAGTACACCCACATTTCGCCAGTTATGTTTTTAGTCCCATGTAATAGGGGGCGAGCCTATTGCCATTAACAAATGCCACAAGTCCAGACTCCGAGGCTGCTACTGAGAAATTCCTGATGGAAAAACCTAATAACACTTTGCCCGACCTGGGAATCGAACCCAAGACCTCATGCATAGCAGTCGCGCTTGCAACCACTAGACCAACGAGGCAGGCAAAAAAATAAGATTAAAAATATATTGAAAAAACTTAACTTTAACGTAACTGGCATTAAAACGAATATTAATCTGACATTTTGTTTTTATTTGCTGTTAAATTTATTACTTATAAGTATTCTGACATGCACAATAAAGGTTACGACATAATTAATACTCGTTGTAATAAGATTTTAATTAATGCTAGCCGTAAATTATTTTACTAAAGAGCTATAAACAAGATTAAACAAACCTAAATAAAATAATGTAGTTACTGTTATGAAATATTTGTACATTACATTTATTTATGTGATGAAATCAGTGACGTAACTAAGTTTATGACATTATCGTGAACAAATGTGCCTTGATTTTACTTTTTCATTTCAAATTATAAAAGCGTCAGACTCGAGACGAGTAATTCTCGTATTTTTAAGAATGTTTCTCATTCTAATCTTAGGCTCAATCTGCCAAAAAAGAGTCTAATTAATCTTCATTTGTGTCAAGTTTTTGGCAGTGATTTGCAGTAACAACGAGTAACAATCAATGTCAAAAATTTTTGCCACTGACTAACTTCAATCTTAAATATAATTACCAATATCCAATCTAAAAAAAAACATCTGGTTTAATTACTTATTAACTAAAATATCACTAGACTAATTTTATATGGAACGCACTTACTATACAATAACCTTAAATCGTTGCCGTGAAACAGTAGCTATAGTTAACCCTAAACTGCAAATTAAACAACCCACTTACAAGGCCTAATTCCCACCGTACACATAAAAAGATACGCACCATAATTGAAATCGTAAACTATTCTAAGTGCAAATAGTTCTGTATACACGGGTTGGCAGCCGTGAAACCGCGCCGTAGAACGGCAATACGGTACACGGCAATACGGCACTGAACCGGCCTAATTAGCGACAAGGTAGTTTCAAACAACTCCATCTAAATAGTTAAGGGTGGATCGCAATAGTTAGGTACCTCTTTGCAGCTTCTACTGACGCGTCAATTTTTAATTACCTACCAACGTCAATCGGTGTGACTGTGGTTTTGGTTTTTGGTTAAAAGTCTTTTGGAATAATAAGACTTTTCACAGAATACCTACAAAGTGCTGATCGATATAGTGAACTCGTTTCTTGTTTGATAAAGTTTTAGTTTGGTAAAGTAATAAAAGCTCCTTACTATGATGAGAATAATAAATTCGATTTTCACATTTTAAATGCAGTATTCTTTTTTATGTGCCAACCGTTTTAATTTTGGAAACAAATGCATTGGAGAATATGAAGAAACTAAATGTCATCAAAACTCTAAACATATTTTTTAACATTTTCATTTTATAAGTATTCTTTATTCACCAACAGTTAAATATTATCTACAAAATCAAAATAGATACATCAAAAGCTTTTGATATGTCAATAATACCAATAATTTCAAAGGACAGTTAAACACAAATATTTTAATACAATATACCGTGAGGAAATGTGCTCAATGGCTCAATATCAATAAATCCTGGGTGTTTAATGCTCTAAAACGGCGATTGGTAGTGCCACCCGTCATTAAGCGAGAATTATAGCGATGGGCCAGCATTCACCACGGTGACTTGCATTCTAATTAGTCTAGCTGCTCTACCATAGAGTAATTTATTGCAAAACTTTTTGGTGGCTTTGGAAAAGGTCTTCATAATAAAATTGAGCGTAACTGAACCTCTTTGTAAAAGGTTCCTGAAGCTTATATGCAATAAAATTATAAGGAGCTATACTTTTATAAAACAACATGATGTAGATAATATTTTTTTTCTTCTCTAGCCTAGTCTGACCCACTGCTGTGCAACATCCTACCCCAAAAGAGAAAAGAATATTATAATTATGTAAACAAAATTAAACTCAATATGTTGAATGCAATTAATTTCATGTATGATTGTTTCAGAACTGCGGAAAGCAATCAAACATACAATTTCAGTTCATCAAAGTCGCTTAAGTTCAAAGAAAATAATGAAATTATTTACACACAATTCGTTTCTGACATGCGATAATTTGTAGGTAGTGTGGTCACGCGAGTGTGTGCCGACGATATGGTCAATGCAGCAGTAGGCATATTTTACGGATTCATAAAACAATTCCTGGCTACTGATTCAAGCAACGCACCGTAGTCAGAAATGTTATAAACCTATTTCTTGTATAAACACTAGAAAAGTACAAACACTAAGTACCACACAGCACATGGTCAATTCTTATAAAATTCAAAATCTTGTTGCAATCTCAATTCAGCGGCAATCAATATCAAAAATGTACATAAAAGAAAAGCATTTTTGTCAAATATTAGAGTTCCTAAAAGTTACTCCTCCTGATAACGGGTCCCCAGAACTACAACAATACTAAACACATCAGATTTTTCAGTCTTCAGACCACTTGGAATTTGACTGTGTAATTTATTCTTTATATAAAAGTTATCCCTCATTGGTCTAAGCGTGGTCGCAAGCGCGACTGCTGTGCATGAGGTCTTATGTTCGATTCCCAGGTCGGGCAAAGTGTTATTGGGTTTTTCCATCAGGAATTTCTCAGTAGCAGCCTCGGAGTCTGGATTTGTGCCCGGTTGATGGCAATAGGCTCGCCCCCTATTACATGGAACTAAAAATATAACTGGCGAAATGTGGGTGTACTTATGGGTACACCTCTGCCTAACCCTTCGGGGATTACAGGCGTGATGTTATGTTATGTAATGTATAAAAGTTATCATATGAATAATCAACCCTTACTTTTATAAATATTTACTGTGACAAATGATTATTTTATACCTTAGACAGAAATGTTCACATAATCTGAAATAATGCAAATTCTCATTGTAAACTGAAAGCTACACTAATGCTCCTTGCAGGTACAATGACCCTTTAAGACTTTCACATGTTTACATAGAATTAAAACAATTCTTCGACTCGGTAATTTATCTCACGGTTGATTTGTCAAAATTAGTTCAAACTTCGAGTTAGCTTAGTTAACATAGCGCATGACGAATACTAAAATGTGGTCGTTGAAAACTTTGCAAATTAAGGAATCGTTCAGAAAAACGTAATGCAACTCCTATTTTGAAATCCCATTGAGCTCAACGTTGGAATGAATAAGAAGTGGTGTAATTAAAAGCTGTATGTATCTGGGCGTCGATCGATCTGTTGATTAAACCTTTTCGGTTCGAGTTCGCGTCATGTTCGTGAACCAGTGCTGTCTGTAGGGCTTGATGATCTCTTAACTGCCATGACTTAATAAACATCACGCCTGTAATCCCCGAAGGGTTAGGCAGAAGTGTACCCATTAGTACACCCAGATTTCGCCAGTTATTAACCACCATGACTTAATATCATTATATATTTTTTTAATTGTTCAATATTGCTCTTCACCTACAATGTTTTCACAACAACAAGAATAATGTAACCAGGATTTGGTAATAACTTATATGAAAAGAGTGTCTATGGAATTTCTTACTCGTTCTTTAACATAGAGACCTACTTACATTTTGGAATAAGGAAATAATTTCAATTTTCTGACTAACTGACCGACTCCTTGACAATTCAAAAGTGCTTGTAAATGTTTTAATCAAAATAAATTCTATAAATGCGTTGACTTTGAAATAATAATAATTATGACAAATATTTATTCATAAAAAGTTTACAAATGGACTAATTGATTTAAAAATAATAATATGCGATATAAATTCACTGGTATTAATAACAACAATTGATTAAATGACGTAAAAAAAAAAAAGCTTTTAGAAATATTTTAATACCAGTGGCAGTGCTATGATTAAAGCTATAGTCCAATGTCAAGCAATTTGAGCTTCTAAAACCTAACTTTACCACGTAATAAATGAAATTTCAGCGTATCAATATAGCTATTAGGAGGGACTGTAGGGAGAGACAATAACCCCTCCTTGTGTGGACTTGAAAGACGTGCTCGGTATAACAAAAAGATTGAAATATGTTTTTCTTTTACTCTCCTTGCGTCATAGAGTAGTGTGCGTAACAAAAATAATAGACTATGGGCTATTATTTTTGGTTGTTAGTATATGTGAGTTATATGTTTGTAAACGTACCTACAATACAAGAGAAATTCCAAAGTACGTGCAACGTTATTAAAAGGAAAAAAAATGGAAACATAGATTATAGATTCGATTGAATTTTTTTTAAGTCGTTCTGTAACGTCATAAATATTTTTTAACTTAATATATGATTTTAATTACTTTATGTTAATTTATGTTAAATAAATGCTTGTCCTTTTATGCTAATTTTAATCTCAATCTAGTCACAGATATTAATTAGTCTAGCTTTAATAAGAATGTTCATAATTGTCAAAATTTTAAATTTGGAATGTGAATTTAAACTTAGTCAGATCTTAAACATTTAATTTTAATACTGATTTAATTACGTTTAATAATGATTTTAATATTGCTTTCGCATCAGTGGGTAAAGATAAAGATAAAGTGAAATTATAATGAACTAAAGTTATCAGATATTTTGTTTAAGCTGACAAATCTATCTCAGACATAAATTCGCTTATAAAAAATAATCAGAAATACATCCATTATGCATGAAACATAGTTTAGAATTTAATAAATTTTACAGCAATAAAACTTTTTTAAGTTATAAATCGAATTGTAGAATTCCTTTACAACTGAAATATTTAAAAACTATCTATCTAAACTTTTTACAAAATCTAATTTTGTTACAAAACATATTCATTAAAACTTAATAGGACTTGTTTGAGATCTTTTTTTTTGCGCTTGCAACATTAGTTCCTTGGATTATTTACTATTTTAATGAAGGGATTAGGGAGGTGTTTATGCGTTAACATGTCAGTGTAATCTTAATAAAATACTTTTACAGCTTCTTTACGAAAGCTTAGACCCAACAACTCAGACTAAACTTGTAATATCAGTGTTCCTGTAGTGGTTTAGGTTAGATGGCACTTGCTCTGTCCAAAATTCAATATTCCGTTGGATTTGGTTACAGCTGACCCAAATATAGTTAGGAGGACGTTGCAGTTATTGCAATGAATTGAACAAACCGACTCCGAGATTGTTCTTTACAATAAATTGAGGGAACTGTGCTAGTAAAATAAAATAAGGGTATTTTTATCTTATCTTTTTCTTTCTCTATATTTTTTCTGGATATTTAAAAAATAACTTTCCTTATGTTTTCGGCGGCAACAATCGAAAGGTAGTCAATTGGCTGCCTATAGTATACATCTTCAGGGTATAAGATACGTCCAACCAGTCACTATTATGCCGGAACACTGATTAAACGAGACTAAAAATATAGCTGATGAGTGAGATCATTATAGACGTTCAACATCACCCCAGCATTGCCTCTTCCGGCCGTGTTATACGCCCAATTCCACTTATATTTTTTATGGTAGTACAAACCGACAAATGTCAATAAACATAGTCTACAATAATCTACAGTTTTGTTACAAAAACCCTTAAGAAACTGTCATCAAGTACCCCAAAGTATCACTTTCCATACATAACTTATTAAACAATAAATTGCTTGAGTACCCAAGTTTAGTTTGAACTAATTTAGCCAACGCCCTAGGGAGGCTCAAAAGTTTATCTTAAAGTAAGGAAATTAAGCCTTTCGCTTACATTGGGCTATTTTATAACTAGGTACGTATTAGGGAAAATGAAACTTTGTGGTAACGGTAATTAAGATGAAGTTTATACTTTATGTACTAAAACCTAAATGCTTCAAAAAAAACATTTGGAGGATCTTATACACTGCACTATATAAACTACTAGCCTTTACCCGCAGACGAAGTCGCAGATTAGAAAGTAGCCTATATCCATATTAAGATCTCAAACTACCCCTTTATCAAATTTTATCATGATCTGTTCAGTGGTTTTGCCGTGATGGGGTTACAAACAAACTGTAAAATACAACAGAAACACTTTAATACGACTGCTGATACAACTTGCAACATAACTGGTGAAATGTGGGTTGACTGCCTCGTTGGTCTAGTGGTCGCAAGCGCGACTGCTGTGCATGAGGTCTTGGGTTCGATTCCCAGGTCGGGCAAAGTGTTATTGGGTTTTTCCATCAGGAATTTCTCAGTAGCAGCCTCGGAGTCTGGATTTGTGCCCGATTGATGGCAATAGGCTCGCCCCCTATTACATGGGACTAAAAACATAACTGGCGAAATGTGGGTGTATTAATGAGTACACCTCTGCCTAACCCTTCGGGGATTACAGGCGTGATGTTATGCTATGCTTATGCTATGTGGGTGTACTAATGGCTACGCCTCTGCCTAACCTTTCGGGGATTACAGGCGTGATGTTATGTGATACAACCTGCATGATAATTAGGTACCACCCCAAAAAATAGAAAAGTTTTATATGATAATAATATATTCAGAAGATTTTCCAAATCGTAATTATAACTAGCTCAAAAACAGTAACAGAACCTTTTCAATTCTGCCGACTCGTGCGGAATACAATAGTATTGACATCCAATTTCCATAAAAGCAGCATAGAGGACTCAATTTCAACAGGCATTACACTCTATACGCTAACAATGAAGTCACTGAAAAAAGTCTTAGAAATAAATCAAAGGATTCTGCATGCAACTGAACAAATAGCATGCAAATCCGCCAGTAACTGGAGACAGAAAAAACAGCCTGGCTTCCCGTATTGTAATTGAAACAAAAGTGCTGATGTCCATTAGCCTTACAATCCAACTCCAACCTTATCTTTTACGGCTAAGGTCGATTTTTCCTCGTAGATTGGTTTAAGGCAATTTGGACGGCTGTTAACGCGGATGTCCGTCGTGCCAGTCTGGATGCGTCGCAGCAAAGTCAATTAACTAAGTGTGAAATATGTAAATGGATGAGGGATTTTTTCGTTCTGTGCTCTGTTACTTTTTTGACAATTATATTCGTACCTTTTGATGTCATGTAGGTAGTGGGTAAGTGCATTTAAAAACGTATTATTTTTTTTGATTCACGATTTACTGTAGACGTATTTTAAGTTTCAAATTTATTATCTATTGATAATCTATTGGTTTCATATCTAACTTTCCAAAATTAATTTTCAACAACGAGTTGTGACTTCGACTCAACCCAATTTCCTCATAAAAACTTCATACAACCCTGCTTAATCCGGTTACAACTTCCACCATAATAACTCACACTAACTTGTGAGTAAGCAAGAAATTCTAACATGTTACGATGAAAACGTAATAAACAACAAAACTGCATAGGGTTGTCCTAAAAACAAGAAATGCTAATATTATGTGACGTAAAACAGGAAAACCGAATACTAATGTCTCGGAAACACATTGCATTACAGCACTAGCTCCATATCTTTGATTTATTGTTTCATAATATACATTTATTCAGCTGCTACTACACGCCATAAACAAATATCCGACAGCCAGCAAACCTCGAATAAATCTTTAATAAAAGTAGCAGAATAAGGAAACTGCCAGAACTGAGTTTTACGCGTGATAAATACGCGTATTGCGATATGCGATTCAAACCAGCGATATGAAAAATGTAGAAAGTGGTGTATTGTTAAGTAGAAGACCCCGTAGCATGAGTCGATCTTGCTAAGCAGGAAACTGAATTACTCTAGGAATAAAAAAAAACACAGGCAAATCAACATGTAAAAACAATTTGTAGATGACCAGCCTCTTTCATAACAAGTGTAAAAAATACTTAATGAAGCCGTAAACTACATGTTCTCATCATTGCAATATTTTTTGTTCTAGACCACACCTCACACCTGGACACATTCTGACTACGGCTATATTGAAGGTCAAAAGCTTCAACTTTTTACTTTTAAACTTTAAGTAACTCGACATCTCCTGAAATGTTCCATCTATATTTGCGTGCATTACATTGCGCGCTATCTTAAACTCAAACAGTGTTTTTTTCACACCAAAAATAAAAGTTGTTTCCAAGCTTAGTTTTCCAGCAATATTTATTTCTTAGTATTACTTGGGCGGCATTCGTAATTATGCTATATAATATGCATGTCCTAAGTGTATGCAACGTTTATAAGTATGATGGGTTCATATTCAACATTACCAGTAACAAAACATCACGCCTGTAATCCCCGAAGGGTTAGGCAGAGGTGTACCCATTAGTACACCCACATTTCGCCAGTTATGTTTTACCATAACCGGTACTTGCTCTAATATACCTACAATAATTTCTCCCTTAAATGACAAGTTAATCCAGTAAGATTTACATTATGTCACTCAAACCAACGAAAAAAAATACATCACAAATTCAGTAACTTTAACAGGTGCTCAAATATCAGGTGTCATTTTTATACCAGCAGGTCGTAGGTACCTAATGATGAAACATTAGAGACCCTTTATTATTAAGTTAGTCCGGTCCACGGCTTTTTGGGGTCCCTGTGATGTCCCTACACAGGATTTTATTGAATTAGGATAATTTACTGTTTGTTAGATGTCCCAACGTTTTTTTACAGCTTTCAGGTAGAAAAGTGTCAAACGAAAACGAACGTTTTACTTTAGACCGAAATGCGGAAGGAATATTTGTTTAAGTGGGTAGGTGTGTTCGTTAATTGTAGGGGACGATAGTATGTCATGTGGATGAAGGTTAAAACATTAGCTGGGTGGCACCGATAATACTTGTACCTACGTATAATTATTATGACAAACATTTTGTGTTGTAATTTATGGTGGTATTACTTTAACAGAAAAAGACACACGCAATCATGTACCTATTTTCAATTGTTATACAAATTGCAAGGCTTTATGTTAGAAAGTGGATTATCTACTATATAACTATAATATAACTGCATGCTGTATATGGCAATTTTTTTTTACTGAAATTATTATTTTCTAGTTTCTGCCCACGACTTCATCCAGGTGGAAATCAAGCATAAGCAGCCTTTGGCATAATAGTTATCGCAAACTAACCAGTACTTCCAGACATTACCACTTTCAAACAAACTTCACCTCATTATATAAATATTATTATCTATTCAATTAAAAAATCAACTACAAACACTTTCCTATTCTACAATATATTACAAAACCGTATACATATACAAACATGCAATAGATTGTAATACTATGATGTATACCGTATTACTATGAAATACATTTTTTTATTTTCGTTTTTGTATTATCATGTTTATTCTGGCGACTGTACCTTCATACTGCCACCTCACCTTCTGGAAATATGTCTATACTATGTTACGTTTAGTCTGTAATCAAATTACTAGTTAAGGTTCCTAACAAAACTTTTGTACCCACTAGGGACAATTCCTTTATAGGCGATATACCAAAGTATTTTTATCAGATTTGTGGTCTTCCTTTGACGCATTTATCCCAAATTATAGAGGGCAATACGGGTCGATGTTATCACGTAATTGATTAGGCCTTTTAGCCGTATCTTATATTGGGATCTCTTAATGCGCACAGAGAATTAATATTCCTGAAATATTCTTTTAGTTAATGCTCTTGTTTGGTATGATGGTGTCTTTGTTTAATTTGAATATTTTTTTGTTTGAATTGAAGAAATAGAGGCGAGAACCAAGCGTTTGACAGCAATGTCAATTATTCTTCCTTGTAGACCGTATCATTATCACGAGTTTGTACTGTCTTTTATTTTAAAACCATGACAAAATATTTACTAATATAATAAAACTGATGTTGCATGTTGCTCGCTAATTTCTGGAAATACCTGTTAGATTGGAAAAAAAATATTATTTGTATATGATAGCCAGATTAAAGAGGAAAAGTATAAGCTAACATAGCGCTACGGCCCATGGGAGCGGAACAGTAACCAATTACGTAACTTAATGAGGGTAAAAAAATACGAAGCGAAGGAAATTGCTTGCGTCACAGGAAACTGCGTCAATCTCCGAAACTATAACACCATTTTTATAACTTTATAAGTTGCCAGACGCGATAATTTCGGTCTTAGCACCCTATGACTAAAAAAGAGGCCTAAGATTAAGGAAAATTTAGGTCAATTTATAAAGCGAAGTTTTTTCAGCAAGCAATAGTTCATCATCGTTAACATCCATTACATTGAAAAGGGCTGAAGCGCTAAAAGCGATGTAGTTATATGAAATCGTTATTCAGCTGACTGGTTCTACAATAAACTTCCCGTCTATATTGTATTCAGAGGAGGAAAATCTATCGAGACAAAAGAATATATATCTAAAGTAGTCCGACAATAAGTTATGGGCGCTCGCTAGAGCCGATGAGTTAAGGTCGGGCCCGTAAGAATAAAAAATGTTCGATTTGTGTCTTTGTGATGGTAAGAATTCTACACACGCTTTATTCGAAACTAACGAACGTTCATTTGCATTTGAATTCTCGTTAAGGAACTACTTTGTTCCGTTTGCACCAGCTAGAATATCTTTTAACTCATAGTTAGTTACACATGGGTCTATTATGTTCGACTTTTGTAATTTAACCTCCTGTTAGTACCTAACTAAGAGTTTAGTTTTGGGGTAGGTGGGCTTCAGTGTGAAGATAAAATATATATATTTGACCTCATATTTATTTTGCAGTAATGGTGTCACTATTACGATCAAAACTCAAGAGACCTGTCAGGAATATACTATTCATACAAACATGATAATAAGGTACGTGAAATCATCCATCATTTCCCGAACATCTAGATCGCGGTCGAACTATCCTTTACCTTGCCTTTCATAAAAACATAAATATCACGCCTGTAATCCCCGAAAGGTTAGGCAGAAGTATACCCATTAGTACACCCACATTTCGTCAGTTATGTTTAAGTCCCATGTGATAAAGAGCGAGCCTATGTCCATCAACCGGGCACAAATCCAGACTTTGTCTGACCTGGAAATCGAACCCAAGACCTCATGCTAAGCAGTTGCGCTTTGCGACCACTAGACCAACGAAGCTGTGCGGAAGATAGCAAGAATGTTACGTTATCACCAGACAACACGTCCGTAGGTACTGTCTATTAGATAGAAGATAAAAAGGACTCAAGCATAAAAATAGTACTCCTAGATGACCGACCCTTTCATGTATTCAGAGATACGTACAGTACACGCAAGACCTACAAAACTATATCCACAAACCACACTAAAAAGAACAAACTAAACATGCAAATAGCCGTGAATAAAACCCACCGATATCGAAACAAGATCTTGAAACATGTTGAGCAAGTATTTGCGTCTAGGAGGGCTCTTACACGGATTTATAAAAGTAGGGTGCTTCCATCGAATCTGGGGATAATGATCACAATCCGAGCCCAAATCCTCGACAATCCGGCCGGCTCGTACTCGTGTAGTCGAGTTAGGAGGTTGTAACAGACACCCACTGATATTGGTGTGAGTTTAATGTGAGGTTACGTAGAATAATTAGTCTCTTGTATTTATTTTATTGATTTTCCGTACGATTTTTAAATAGCCTGATGAAGTTCATCACAGCTCAGCTCAGCCTCACCAGCTACCAAGTAAGTGTAGGTACAAATGCTATTTTTTTTTTTTTCATTTATTCGCTTAGATGCTCCATTCGGAGAGAGAGCTGTTATGTCTTTCATAAATGCTGTTCTGTCTACACATTCAGAACTTAGTTGAAATTAAATACAATAGCACCCTATTATGAAGCCAACTATTTAGTTCCAAATATCTACCCTTTTCAATATTCTCTAAAATTAGGTACTTGTATTTCCTACTCCTACCGCACCTTCCTATTTGCAAAACGACTAACAATCTACATTAAAACTAACGATTACATAAACTTTCAAACAACGAACCTAAGTATGTATATAAACGTTTAAATATCAGAATATTAGTAAAATAATACTGAAATATCAGTAGTTATAGTTAAAACCACCCTATTAAACACGCTTCCCAGTGAAATAGTTAAAGTTAGTTATAGTTACTATTTGACTAGTCACTAAAAGGGTTGAACGCTTTAAAAGCAGAAAATAGACGCGCAAATTGAAAATGAAATAACTTTGTTAACGACTTTTGAATATTAATTAACTACGAATTTATATTTCTATGTGATTGTTTTAATATTGCGCTTTAGTTCTTGCTCTCTAATATAATTAATCTCTAGTCCTTCAATATACAGAAGAAATCTTAATTAAAAATTATGACAGTTAATAAGTTGTTGCGCGTTCTCAAGCGCGCCTGGGTTCGATTCTCAAGGTCTAGCAAAGTGATATGAGTATTTCCACTAGGAATTTCTCAATAGTAGCCCGTAGATTGAAAGTTAGTGGTTGACACCCCCGAGCCTCAAAAAGTACGTAAAGGCATTCATGTCATGAGTAAATCTTTCTTTGTCCGAAAGTCTGACAACCAGACCAAGGGGTATCGTCTTACCCAATAACTGGGTCGCTTACTGTCAAAGACTGGTATTCAACTATATCTGGCTAGTCTGTAAGCCGACCCCGACATAGTCAGAAAAACGCAAGACAAATGATAGATGACAATACATAGACAAATAACAACAAAGGTGAGCCACCCCACTGTTTTAGTAGATTTATTCACAGAAGTAGAGGGAAAAAGGCGAGAGTTTATGTAAGTAGAGGGAAGAATTAATTGAATATTATGTTGTCCGATTGACCTAACTTTTTTGTGTTACAGACTTACAGCTAAGCGTATCCGCCAGTACAAAGAAAAGAACCTCTGTTTCAACTCCGCACAACACACTACCGTCATCAACTAAACCGTCCAGCATTTTAAAGGAAAAATTACACAATGACACCAACCTTTTTTTGTCTCCAAAAAGCTAACGTAATACGATAATTCCGCACATCTTCTGGGGGATAATATTTAATTGTAATTTAGTTGAATTCTCAGAAGTTCTCGCGCCGTCGAGGGAGACGGTCGGCCCAACATCATGTTTGTCTTGTTTGCGATAATTGGACAAATATTTTGTTAAGCGATAAATTGTTTTAGCTGAAGCCGTCAAGTTTAATGTTATTATTTAAGACTGGCTTGCCAAAGTGTCTAGTTTGAAAACATTTATTTTAACAAGATATTATAATAAGTTTGTTAATTAATCTTCTCTATAATGTATCAGTAGCACTTTGCCCTCAATTTCGTCCGTGTAGATGTCGTACTTCCCTTGCAAACACTCCTTTGAGGGGTAGTTAAAAAAACGAATATCGTATTACAATTATTATTTATTTAGGTTCGGATTCGTGTGAACTTTCAGGTTGTTAAATCCAAGAAATAAGACTTTTCTCACAACCAGACCCCCTTATCGCACCTTTAGGGGTTGGATTTCCAAAAATCCTTTGTTATAGTGCTCGCCTACATCATAAAAAAAGCTGAGTGCAAAATTTCATATTCCTAGTTTCAGTCGTTACGACTGTCAGTTAGAACCTCTTTTTATATAGGTACCTACATTATTGTACCTATAATTTATCAAACACCTAAAATCCCCATTGACCACAGTAGTGTATCTACATAGATTTTTATATTGACACCACGCTCGGCATAATCCAAATATTCTCCAGAAATTCACGTCCCAAATAATTAGTTTGTTACTTTGTTGATCCTAAAATCCAAACTAGGTGGCACTACACAATTTTGTTAATTAAACAAAGTGTTAAGCTTACCCAAAAAGATAGGTACGTGCCAACCGTCCCCTTTCGCAAAAAGATCATCCGACCTTCGCGGAGTTTTACCTTTTTTACGAGACTCATTTCTATGTAGACGTGGAGCCAGAGACAATATGCTAAATTAAAGCTCCGCACCAAATTGTCAAGCCCATTAATTACATGCTAACGAAGTTTATTCCGTTCCCACTGCATAATTGGAGTCATGCACTGAATAAATTAGTGGACGGAAAAATTGTAAGCGCCTCACAATTTTCTATGCAATAAGCACCTATTCGAGGATGACTTATTCATTCTATCACATAAAAGTGTCAAGATTTGTGAATAGCACTTAAAATTGTTAAACGTTGAAGGTTGAACTTAGAAGCTGCTCTGTTGAAAATATAAACGTTGTTTTTTAGATTTACTACACCAATTTGGATGATTAAAGCTTTTGTAAAGTCACCTAATGCATATAAATGCGATAGTAACTTTATCTGTCTATTACGCTTTCGGGACTAAACCACTAGACCGGTTTTAGTGAAATTTGGTATGAGGTAAGTTGAAACCCCAACAAAGGACATAGGCTACTTTTTATTAGGCAGACGAAGTCACACAAAAGCTAGTAAAATATAACGTTAAAAGAAGAAAGAAGGCATCTTTATTAAAAGCAAGCCTGTTGGTAGGTAAAGTAGAAACTGTAAGTACTTCAAAATTAATCAGTTCTTCGTTGAAAGTATAGAACTTAAAACGTAAGAAAGCCGTCAAGAGGGCTCAACCGATGACATTGAGCTCCCCTTCCTCCCTGGGGACCCGTTTAGATGATAAGCGAGTAAAGTTCTAATTAGTTGCAACGTTTCATCCACGACTCACCACCCTATACCTACACTATCCCTTCCTCTTTGCATAGACTAAATGAAAAAGACAAATACAATTTTCACCTCTATTGCAAACAACAACTTGCAACTCTGGAAAATCTAATATTTAGAAAAATATGTTCCAATTTGTATTTTATAATAAAACAATGCTTTTCAATTGTTTTCTACAAAATAACAAAATTACTACTAAATAAATACGTGTATTTATCGTGATAAATATTATGTACATAGAAATAAAATTTGGCATAACTAATTGCTAATATACCGTTAGCGTTGACGCAAACAAAATATAATGTAATAATAAAATTAAGTTACGTATAAAGTACAAGAGAATTATAACAAAATAACTTGACTTATTTGATCAGCGTGTATGCAAAATTCGATGGTTCTTTTATATTTCAAAGACTTTCATTAGAAACGGAACAATGCAAATATATCCCTTGGTTTCAAAGAATCCAATCTACATACAGGTACTCTCAAGTACGATTAAAAAAGAAGTCTTGTCCTTTGAAGCCGATTAAAAATAGATCAAATAAAGTCAGGGTCTATTGTATAAGAGCGTGGATTGTCTTGTGTTTTATACGAGAACTTTGCCCACGATTTCGTACTTTCCCTACAAACTCAACAACCCTTAGGACCCCTTTGAATGGTAGTTAAAAAAAAACTAATAACATCAAACTTTGTTCTTAGTTCCGTATTCAGGCCAAGTTTCAAGTTGATAACTTGATAATTAACTCAAGAAATAAGATTTTTCCCATTTCGCTCCTTAGGGGTTGATTTTTGAAAAAAATACTTTGTTAGTATTCGCCTACATCATACAAGGAAATTGTGCATAACATTTCTCGTTCCTAGTTCCAGCAGTTTCGGCTGAACACTGATACGTCAGTCAGTCAGTCAGGTTCTCCTTAGAAAACTGTTCATAGACTTTCATAAACCACATTGTTTGAAAATAAAAAGGCAGAGTTTCCTCAGAATTGCGTTTGAAATGGAATAGGTGTTCGGACGTCCATCAGGGCTGACGCCTCGGCTTCGGCACACACATCACTATCATCAATCAAATCGACTTATCGCGTCCAGTCGGCACCCGCACGTTTAGACCCGGCAAAAACCCATTCCTTTTACTTTTTTCGTGTCATACTTTTGCAAGTCTGGCTGGATAATTGCCAAAATAGGGTATCAATTTTCTATAGTTCGATTGAATGTTTTAAATAACAAAAGTATAAAGAATTTTTTACTCACAAAGAAATTAACTATGTTTTGAACATAGTGAATTTAATAATAGAGCTTAAATAAATAATGACGTCAGTAACATTCAGCGATCAAGCCATTCTAGTCAATAATTAATGATCGTATTTATTTTTAATTTTGCTTTAAACACTGCGAGTGATTGGATATTATGGTATTTTCGTCCTTAATATTATTTGGTAGATTACCTATTGTATAAAATTGTGTTCCTTCGTAATAACTTCTCGACTATAGAAAACTATACAATGTGTTGTTTTGCATCCTTAAAGGGGATAACCATGCTAGCGTTTACACGAATCAATACATTTTTCGCGAAATTTTTGAAGTTGCTGGGTTTAGGCAGGCAGGGTGATGTACCCGATCGCTCACAGCGAGCTAAGTACTCGTGCGACTCTTCCCACGCCATATGCAACGGGGCAATTCTGTTCTTTGAAAGTAGTGTATTTTAACTTATTGTTTCTACTTATATTATGAGGACCTACTTAGATTTAATATCTTAATATGGAATTGCAAGGTAACAGAAATTTATTTAAGAAAGCTAAATTAAATGGTACATTTGCACTAAGTATAAAGTTTAACAAAACAGTCAAATAAAATCAATTCAAACACCACTGATATGATTGTTGATTTTAGAAGACTATTTTTATATTGAGATATATCTCTGGGATATTGCATTACTTCACATTGCGCTCTCTAAGCCATCATAGTTTTTCTCCCCTGAGCGATTTTGACAAATGGGTTCTTCATCGATTTATCTTTATAAGGATCATATCCGTTGTCAGTCGTTCATTTTCTTTTGTCTAGTTATTATATTAACCTATGTGATTTCTTTTCAGTTGCAACGATTCTCGATTACTTGATCTTGTGCGATCAAGATGTTGTCATGATGTTGTTGTGATTGTTTCTTGTGTTGATGGTTGCGCCACAGTTTCTAACTACTGCAGCCATCATCGTTACATATAAACATTGTTATGTATATTTTTAAGTTCCAAATAAAGACTTTTTACTTTTTTTACTTTTACTTTACTTAGAATCATGAAAAAATAATCGATATTCATTAAACATGTATTAATAAAAGTGGGTGTTTTTTAAATTAGTTAGTTAATGTCAAAATAGTGATGATAAATGTTAATGTTAAAGAAGACGGGTATGCTTCCATACAATCATGGGCCTGGATTGTAAAAAGATGAAAGTGATGTCAATTTTCAACCCTTCACTGAAAATTCAGCGAATTTTGTCTAACAGATAATTGGGTTTTAAGAAAAAACAATACCTATGTAAAAATAAAACGAAAAAAAAAAAGAAAAAAACGGTTATTATGCGACTCAATCCAAAAATACCGTACACAACATGTAACAAAAATAATAAAACAAAATAAAAACCGGAAAGTTTTCGATCACTATTATTTGATTTTTATAAATCATTTTTGAGCATATGATACAATATATGAGAGACAACTACAAAACTTTTCCAATCTCCCATTGCATCTGTGAGGTTGTGTTTTATATTACATTTGACCTCGTATTGATATAGACTTTACGTAAAATTACAGATCAGTGTATACGGGGTATAAGAAGAAATAGACACGTCACATAACCATTAATTCTATCAAACTAAGTAACATGGAGCAAAAATTATTGTTAGGTAACGACTTTTATTATTGGTGTGAAAAATCACCGTTTACGGTAGCGAGCAATTAAAAGTAGGCAAAGCATTTTTTTTTTTATTTAATACACAATGTACACAACATAGTTTACACATTAGGGAGTACATGAACCTGTTAGGACGCAAAAAGATAACTTAAAAGAAAGTTTTGTGCTTGGATCATGTTAAGTTTAATAATAGAATTTAATGAAACTCGTTTTTTAAAAAGATAGTTGGAACTTTGACCTTCGATATCTCAATACCCAGAAGGTTTCCAGATATGATCTGAAACTAATAAATGTCCCAGTAATGGGAAGTACATCATGTAAATTTCGGTTAATTATATGTCTTTTTACACTCCATTTTTATAATAACAGATATATCCTAGTGTGTACCAGTCTCATAAAATGCTTGAACCCTTGTGTTTCCAAACGTTCTCATTTGAGTCTCATTTTGTTTCTATTTGCTGAGCTCATCTTGTACACAAAACCGTTGTTGTTGTATTAATTTGGTTGGGGAAGTGGATTTGCACTGTTTTATGACAGAATGGGACGCGTTTATCAACGAGGTCTGTTAATTAAAATTAATGTAGGAAACACATTTGCGATTAATGGACACAAAATATTAGGTACTCAGTTTCATTAAAGTGAGTACCTACCTAATATTGTGTGTCCATCCAAAATATTACTTATGTACCGTGTCGTCTGAAATTGTTCTTTGTAGGAAACAGAATAAAACATACATTTGCAAGCAACAATAATTGTCTATTCAAAATTTTACAACAAAGATTTTCTATTTAAGATTTTTTTATTCAAAAAAGAAAACAGTTACCTATTTTGATACTAGAAGGAAAATATTTTCATAAAATCTGTACGGAACACGCAATTACATGTTAAAATATACGAAACTGTAAATTCAAACGTAGTGTAAAATATTCAATGCACATATTTAAACGCAGGAAGCGGTGCAGTCGGCTTAGATCCCAATCCAATTTCCACGGAATTCCAGTACATCCCCCATTGAGATCGTTTACCTAGTGTAATGCATACCTTAGTGTACTGAATTACTACGCTACTGGAAATACGAGTAATGGTATGCAAAGCTTCGATACTACTTCGAAAAAAGAATAAGTTAATACTAAATTCTCAATCTTTTCTAGAGATCCTAGAACTATATAGTCTGTAGTAGTTTTTAACTTGTAAGCATACTATTTCCTTCAAGTATATTGTGCCACGATTATTAAGTTGTCATTATCATCGTCATCATGACATCATCTGAACGATGTCCACTGCTGGACATAAGCCTCCTCTAAAGACGGTCACTATGACCGGTTACCGGATTTTTCGGTTATTTAGTATTTTACCTAAAACGACGACTACAAATATTTGAAACAGTTGACAATCGGGATCTTTCAATAACTTTCTTCTTTTTTATCGTGTGGGTAGTAAGGTCTTACGACCCCACACACCTTAGTGTTAGAGTTATATAACTAAGCGAAACAGTGACCAACTGTTAGTAACTCGCTTTTATTAAACCAGCCTGTAGACAAATAGTCGCCTTCGGGTCTGTTACACTAAAGCAATCTTAAGCATCTCTCACACTTATAACGAATGACGCTGTCGAGTACTCACACAAGTATCTTATCCATTCTCATCACATACATTCGTATGTGCGAAGCCCCTTCGCTCCGCTGAAAATGCGACATTCCTGTCCACGGCTCAGTGATTGCAAACGATTTGAATTTTATACAAAAGAGTTATTCCGTCGGGTTTAAAATCGCGTCTCGGATGGCCACGATCTCGGCCAGTAGGGCGGAGGAGATTAATGTTGGCGACGTGCTGCCATCTCGTGCGTGTGTGGAGAACTCTATTGAACCCCATATATTGCGACACTTAAAGCAACTTACCTCTGAGACGTTTTGTGCATTGTAGTATCAAAAATAATAACGAATAAACGGTTAAGAATAGGAGATAAATCATTATCGGCTTCCATTTCCAACCAAGATCTTTTTTTTAAACTAACCACAAACCGGCTTCTTTTAAACCTTTTCGCTTCGTAAAGTACTACTGCAGTGTCGCATTTCAAAGTACCATCCAATCTTTTCAGTCGGCTTGTACGTTCGGTTTATGAATGCATACTTGCGTCGCACGCTAGTTAGTCGCTAAGTATTCTAGAATAAAAGCCAGTTCAATTTCAGATACTTAGCCTTGAAGAAATCGAGTACCAAAACGCAGATAGATACGTAATACACACACGACCAAGCTGCCTTCTCATCCTTGACAATTAATAGTCCGATCGTGTACATTTATCAGCAGGCTTGATGATATCCTAAATAATAGCCGCCATTTACGCTCTGTAATTTCCTGGTTGCCTAATGGAAGGGAAGGCTAACTCCTTATAATGTGAGGATAAAGAGCCCATAGAGAAAGTGGTACTAACAGGCACTCGGTTTCTTTGTGTTACTCAGATGATTGATTGGTTGTATTATACCGGGTGTGTAATTGTTTGAGCGTTCTCTAAAACAATGTGACACGAACAAGAATCGTTATCTACCTAACCTTTTCCCAGCTATGTTCAGGTCGGCAGTCTAACCAGATGCTGATGAAGACCGGAGTTTTGAGTGGAGCGACTGCCTATCTGACCTCTAAAACTCACTTACTGGAGTTACACGATAACCCTTGGTAAGACTGGTTGTTGGATTTTCGAGCTTCTTCGAATACCCGTAACAACTGTCAAAGATCTACGAATGACAACTGGGATCAACGTGTTTTCTGAGGCACGAGAGTAAAACGAATAAGAATGTAGAAACTTGAAGAAATATCAATATGACGAATCCTCAACAATATTGTTTGATTGTTTTTTAGACGTTAGTGCAAAGCATTCTCTGATTTATCAGATTACATGCCTTTACCCCGCAGTGGGACAATATTAGGCTATTATTATTATTTACACAAAAGACTTTGAACCAAATTGAAGAATGTGAACAATAAAACTTTTCAGCGAATTTAAAGACCTGTCAACGAAAGTGCGCCTTAACAATTATTATGGTCAATTACCACTTCGTTCTCGACTTCAGAAATGAGGTACTTAAATGAATGAAAGTTTTTAACTGAATATTTAGCGTTCATTTTCTGTTGAGCTCGGCTCAAAACAATACGAGTGAGTGGCACAAAAGCGGGCGTGATTGCAAGTCTCATTTGCATGTTTCATTGACCGACAATTTAATTTTCACAGGCCCTCTCCCGGGGCGTTAATTTTCGTTCATTTGTCCTCCGACACATTTTCATAAAAGTATTATTTTGTACATTTCGATTCATAATTGTCGCCTAATGAACTGTTTTACGTTATTGTTATGTATTCACTGTTGGCGGTTTTGCGTTGTCACTTATGAGTTTGGTGTTATGTAATTTAATAATGTTTTGCGTTTTGTTTGCTATTTATTGTATAATTAATGCTTTTAATTTTATAAAAATAGAGTCCTGATGATTTTTATCCATAACATTTTAATGAACGCGAATAAGTATGGGTACCTACTTTTACAATCCCTATTAATGTGTTGACAAGTAATACAGAAAACACGACCACTCGGAGAAATTATCGACACTCATTACTAACTTCTGAATAAAACTTAGGTAATAATAGATTCCTCGAATAGAATTACGAAGGAAATCCGTTAATTTCCTTAATGTGACCTTCCCTACGCAGAAACATGTCGACATGTTACCATTAATTCGTGGTCTAATTCTAAGTTCTCGAATATAACAACGAAACTTGTTATCTTTGTATCTAAGAAAAGAATAATCTTTATCCGTATCGTTTATTTATGTTATCAATCGTGCACAGTCGTAGTTTTTCTTTCCATGTATTCGTTTGGGTGGAAGTGAGTGTAATGGTCAAGATAATATGTTTCGTTCCTCTAGTGTAGCGGGAACATTAATATTTGTCAAAACGTCGTCGCTCGGGAGCTTCGCGACAAAACATGGCGGATATAACTGCTGTTTTTGTTGAAACAATTCGTTCTTGAGTATTATTTTCATTGTTTTATAAAGCGTTTTAATAAAGAATGCTCTGAAAATAGTAGATTAAAAAATGTTTTTGTTTAAAATGTCGTACACCAGGTACTCATAGAAAAGGAATTATAGTTGTCTAAATTGTCGTAAAAAAATAATTTACACTGCCTGTTAAAAATGTTCTTACTTATACTATGCATATAAGTTTATATTACAGGGGTATCCAACCCTGCCAGGGTTGCCGTTTTTGTTTAAAAGATTTACCGCGGTTCTGGACCACAAAAGGCATTTTAAGGAACATGGATAAAATAATTGCAATTGAATGCTGTTCATTTACTCAGTCAAAATGTTATGTAATTATATACTCATATAGAAAAATGTTATTACGTGAAACACGATTCGATTTTAATGTTTTTGAAAAAATACTAATGATATTTTTAGTATGTAGATCACACAGCATCTTGCCAGTAAACAGTAGAACTTGGATCTCACCAAGTTGGCTACCCCTGGTATCTGGCATCACATAGCGACCGTACTACGATTTCAATTTCAAGCTTACATATTAAAAATCTCTGAGCCACATTGCTAGCTACAATATAAAATGTTCAGGAGTTGAACATAAATATTTTTATGAAGCCTGCTGCCAAATCAAATATCTCATATTATTATAAATTGCTTTTGGAAACCAAAACACAACCAATTAATTACTTTTTGACCGTCGTCTTCGAAACATCTTATTTACATAATAAAGCGTCCATTTTAATTTATTTGATCGAATTCCCCGGATTCCTTGCAAGAAACCTTATTACTGGTGTTCCAGTCTGCGTTATTTGCTTTAAGGAATTTCTCGCTTAACCCTTGGGAGGACATTAATATAAGGCAATTCAGAGCTATCACGAACAGCGCGACCCGCATAATGCGACACAGGACTTGGTGGCTGTTATCTAATGTTTTGTATCTCTGGATTTTGTTCTTAGATGTCGTCAGGTCGAGTGGAAAACGGCGAAATTGAATTCTGGAAATATAGTAAGTAATACTTAAATCTATGCTTACAACGAAAACAGTGGCAACACAGGGAGAGAACGCCCTAGGAAGACCTACACTGACCTTAAATTAGCGAATATTAAATAATCCTTATCTTCATAGCTACCGAGTACCTAGATGGAGAGGCCTTTGCCGAGCAAACCCAGCATAACCCTAAAATAAAGGGTTTTAGAGAAAAAACCATCTCTTTTACGATTCATATACAAATGGTGGGATGTGTGTTTGTGTATACAACAAAGCCTGCAATCGAAATTTTAACGAATACTGAATATGTATAAACACGGTAACTGAAACTATGTCTAGACTGAAACGACCGTAAAATAAAATCTGCTTTTTATTGAGACTGAATTTTACTACTTTTCTCTCACATCTCCTCCGGGATTCGCAGATCTAGAAATTAATTTTGAATTATGAATGCTTTGGTTAGTACATTAAAAACGGGGTGATAAAGAGTCGATATGTTGTAAATGGTAGAATATTATTTTAGAAATCGTTATGGGACAGCGATTAAGGCACCCACTTGTCTTCTCATAGGTATATGAAGTTGTGGGTTCGATGCCCAGCAAATACCAATTTTACAATTTTTTTATTCGAAATGTACTTTCTAAGTTTATCTTGGACATCACTGACATCTTTGAAAACTATGGCTTAAAATGAATTTAACTTGATTGTCACCAATTTGACTTGAGCGAGCGTGGTGACTATTGGTCGTGTTCACTCAGTATAAGAAAAAGCCCTTGTCCTGCAGTGGGGACACTTCATTTTAAGAAAGTTCTGATATCGTTATGGAGTGAATGTAACAATGTTCACACCACACACAACAAATATATTTTTTTTATTATTACCTGTGTTTGACGCTTATTTTCAAGAATATTAGATCCAAACACCTATAAAAACAACAATTTAAATGCAGAAAACGTGCAATAAAGAAATGCAACCAAGTTTGTGTGCTTGGCATACATCTTTGATACTCAACCTGAAGCGAGCCTCACAGCCTGCCTCCAATGTAAATTCATCTTTCCAAGGCTCAGTATTTATACCTAGTCTGTTTTGCTTCCACACCGGCTATCCCTGAAGCATCCACATTGAATTAATACCCGTCCGTTTTATTTAACGTTTAAGTCCAATTTAAAAGGGATTTCCTTTGAAAATCAATTACGGAAAATCTTATTAGGGTTCTTATAATGTCGTGAATACGAGCCGGCTTGCGGATTGACAATGCCGTCCAATTACTTCATTCATTGTATATTAGGGAGTCTATGTTGGAAGGAGATTACTTGCTCATAGAAACAGGAGTAGTTCCAAGACATTGTGCGTTGTAAATAGGATTATCTTAATTATATTTGTCGTTCAATGATTAAAGAGAAGAATGGATTCCAACTCTTTTATAGAGCTTAGTAAAAGATGGATTAAATTGAATTTTGAGTAAACTAATACGAGATTAGTAATACTCTTTTAGATGCTAGAATAGTTTTCTGAAAGAATCAAGAAGACGAAATAAAAATTAACAAGTCAATTTTATGACACAAAAGCGATGCTAATGCCAAAAAGTAAAAAACGGAACACTTAAAATTTTCTTACTCACGAAATTTTCATGCAATCTCTCACAGTTTATTGAGCACACGTAATCTATCGAAAGTGAATAAAAAATCTGGTTGTGTCACCACAAAATATCGATAGAAACCGCAACAGTGTTTTACATTTTTATTGAAGGTTAAAAACTGCATAGCCGAAGGTCGAGGTACTCGTCCATTCGCTGGAAAGACCGGCAGATCATTTACATTTTACTCGATACATTTACATATACTTTTCCCTCGCCTCCCATAGGAGTGCAGTCGTAAAATGCAGGAACAACACTACGAATGCTGTTGCATAATTGAAGCTCTGTATTGTGTTAACTACTTGTAGTACTTGTATAGTGTACCGGTGTTCAGATCTCTCTATCTACGCGATTGTTGTTTGTTTTTATCACTGGTGTTTGCATAATGATGTGAATTCATTTAGAGTTTGCATCGCGAGCTGTGAGTTTAGTAAGGCTTAGAGTATTAGCAAGTGAACGAGCTGGCTAATAGAGTGCGAGTAGATATATCTGGGTAGGAGCGGACATATCGTTCATGGAAACATAGTGACTTGACGTCGAATTTATCTGTGAAGTAGGTACACTAAAATGTTTAACTAGGGTCACTAGATAAATGGACAACTATTTTTTATTTGTTGTTACTTTACAACAAATGAAGAAAAAACAGTAAATCAATTTGATACATACATTCAATATAATACATGTGTTTGGACTAAACAAAGGTGGGGAAAAAGTATACCTTTTATGCATTCCTCCATTCTGGCAAGATTATCCGCAAACACATTACAGTCAAGTCTGGTCAGGTGTCCAGAAGAGCGTTGAGCGCGGTGAGGGTAATTTACGAATACTATAACCGCCACGTTTTAGTGACGAGTTGCAAACTTATTATTATCAATGGGGTGAATAGCTATCCCATTTATATGTTTACAGCTTCAACTCTGCAGAAGAAATAGGTACGCGCTCATTTTAATAACTCATTCATTGTCTTTGAGTACATAGTCACGAGCAAAAACAAGTATTCACTTAGCAAAAGTCTAATTTTCTTGTAAAATAATGGTTGTAACTTTGATATAAGACCTATTTCATAGTAGTATTGAATTCAAAATACTATACTCCTAAAAACGAGATATTTCAATCAATATATTCGAAAAAAAATCGCATCGAAATATTGCTATGTGTTTACTTGATTGTACAAAAATTCAGGATTACCATTTTGATGTCCGAACATACCAGTTGAGGCTTTGATCCTATCCCCGGATCATATCTAACGCATTAATAATAGAGCTCCGGCAAATCAACAGCCACATTACACAGTTATCATAGCCGCCACACATATCAGTGACGTCAGACATCGGCCACAGCCACAGTGTGTTTGCGTTTCACACGATGATCGGATTAATGCCGACGGCTCTCGGCCTATTTTCACGCGGGCTACGCGATCTGTTTTAAAAAGGATTACGATCGGCTCTGGTTCATTGTCGGAGTTATCCCGCGTTGGCTTTATTATATTATTTGCTCATTTGGATGATACGTGAGTAATTAGATTATGGGAGCTAATGTTTTTGTTGGGGTTAGGATGATGGTGGATGTTTGGGTTAGTAAAGGGGATATTTTATATTCAGTCTGTATGGTTTACTTAGTTTTTATTTAACACTCTTGGTGGCGTATTCAGTTTAAGAAGATTTTGAATAGGGTTTAAACAGAAGGACCACTGATAAAAAGGACCAACGGCGTTGCTGCCATCTCTTGACGTAAGAGACACTTATAGGTAAAGTTATTGAAGTATTCTAAGCCAGGAGATAGATGACAATCTTTTGCGTGAAAAACTGTCAAGAAATGACATGTTATTTGGTCACCTTGTTGCTTATCAATATTAAATTCTATTAAGCTTAATTCTGACAAAACGAGCCAAACCATAGCTTATCTAATAATGAATTAACTACGCCAATGAATTTGTTAGTAATTAAAACGTAGTGTAGTGTATTTTGGTTTTGAATTTTAATAATTGGAGATTTTTGCGCCCCCCTTCGATAGGCGCCCGGAGCTCGTACCCTATTTGCCCCACCCTAGTAACGCCTCTGCGTACCCCACAGTTTATAAGGCCTGCTGAGCCCTGGCCGGAGGCCTTGATTTTTAAGGCACCACAGGGAAGTCCGGCTAGCAACCTACAACGTCGTTTCGGAAAAAAATCTCCACTATAAAATGTTCCGCGTAAAATGTACACGCTACAACTGATTAGAAATGGATGGAATAAAACGTAGTATACGTTTAATTCCATCCACGTCTGAATTATGTACATAACTGTTACAAGTACTTATTAATTCGTACAACGATACACAATTACATTACAACAAAGAAATTGCCGTTTTCATGGAAAGAATTTTGTTATTTCAATCCAGCATTTCTACAATAATGTATAAAGTGTACAAATAATGTATTCTTTCTTATGTAATCACTTATTTATTTATGTATAGGTATAAAACACGGTTGCTCAGTCGGCGATCTCATAATCATAAGTTCTGGTTTGCTTAATTGTGTAGAAACCTGAACTTTGGAAAAGCATTGGTTTTTCCTTCACCGATGTCAGTGATGTCCAAAATAAACTTAAATAAAGTAGGTACAATCGCATTGAAAAAGTCACATTGATACAGTCTTAAATCATTTATATTATAGTAAGCTACACTATTTTCGAGTGCCTTAAGCAATTGTTTATGATATACTTGTCATTTGTCAAAGTCAAAGTCAAAACATTTATTTCAATTAGTCAAGGAGTCGGTCAGTTAGTCCGAAAGTTGAAGCTAGTTGCTCATTCTAAAACGGAGGTAGGCCTCTATGAAGAAGAACGAGCAAGAAACTGCACGGCACTCTTTTAAATTAGGTTTTTACAAAATGATGGTTATCCTGGTTGGTTGACTTTTACACAGACGAAGCGGGCAGAAGCTATACATATCTAAATACAATACAATTAAAAAATCGGAAGTAGCAATCGACTATTGTTGCTATCCATACTTAAGTCGATGGTTTTGCAACTCCATCATAACCAGATTACAGCGCATTACCACAACACGTTTTGTTCGGGCTCATGGGCACGCAATGCAAACATTTTCCAATTGTTCTGAACGAATTAAAATGATGGTGGCAACCTGTAGACAAAGGGTACCGTAACGATAGATTCGCGTGGAAGTTTTTGTCTACAATGAATGCAAACTGTGTGCTTGAGTGGAGGAAGTGAAAATACTTACCTATTAGAATGCCTTAAGTACCTAAGTATTTACTTGACTTGGCTGTATTATGTTGTTTATATAAGCTTACAAACTGTTTACACTAAAGGCCAATTATTATTCTCGTAACTGTAAACGTTCAAAATATAGTCGCAATTTTATCTCAGCGACAATCTAGGTATGTAACTATGTCAAAAACGTGTAAAAAATTTAGAAAACTATAAATAGTCAAGGAAATAGGTAGCACCTACTCAATTTACTACAATGTAGGTATTACTAATCACGGATATTAGGGTACCGCAAAATCCTTGAAAATCCCTCACAAACCAGAATTCCAATAACCGGACCGTGTTCATATTAGTTCCAGTTTAACAGGATTAAGAATTGCCAAGTTTGCGGAACATCCGTATCGACCGGTATCGAGACGGAACTTATTCCAACTCCGGTATTTCCGATGTTACTGCTCCGCACAGAGTTATGACACAAGAAAGCTTTTATCTCAGAGTATGCGCACGAATATCGCCAATTTCTACCCGCTATGAGGAGTATAAAACTGGTGAAACGCAAAAAAAGGTAAATGTACTCTGCACATACACCCAAAACAAGAGAAATTGATAAATATTTGAATATTTGAAAATGGAAGCTAATCTAAAGTCTAAGAAGATACTATAGAAACGTACAAATGATTGTTTGCATCACTCGTTAAGAATCGTCTTCTGTCTAGCTAGATTTTATTTTTCACTATTTAAGTATTTCGTTATTCTACAGTTATCAAATAAAAATAAAAATAATGTAACCCCAATGAAAAGGTAACACTTTCAGACGACCTGAAAATTAATATCCTAGGAAAACTTAATCTTTATTATAGCGCCATCTATATTTCTTTTCTATTACGACATTACATTTGGTACCGCCAGCGACATTAAACACAACACGAAGTAGCTGAGCGCTAGCTAAAGCCGAAGCTCAGTTGTTTTTTGACAGTGAAACTAGATGGCGCTATACCAACTTAAAGTTGTTTTAAATGTCCGCGAGATGGCGGTAACAGAATATTTGGAAAATATACTTTATTTTTTGGGACGGCCAACCAAAAATATGAATTAATTATTCATTGCCCGGAAAGCTGATGCTCGTCAAAAATTATTACACGTGTTAGGTATTTGAAGGAAATTCAGCAGGTCTCAAAACATACCTCCATAAGTATGTTTGATAAGCCATCTGCCTAAATCTACGATGAATAAATTATATGTATAGGTGTAAATAATATAATGTTTGAAAGGAAATCCTGCAATGTGAACAGGGTGTACTTAGGTAATATAATAATAATATTATCCAACCTTTTATTGTCCTATTGCAGGGCAAAAGTCTCTTCTCATATCGGAGAAGAGACATTTGGAGATTCACGAGCCTAAGCGATTTCAGAGTTATTCGAACAAATTCAAAAACAAAACAAAATATCTAAATTGCCGTACCCCTGTCACTTTCTATCAATGTTGAATAAAATATTCCATTTCCAATTCAGTTATCGACAGAGGTTAATTGGCTCACAGCGATGGCGCGACATTTCGCAATTTATTGAAATATGAAACGGTAAAAGCAATAAAATTCAGGCTTTAATTCACTGAAAATGTTTGCGATTCCTGTCACGTTCTTCGAGCAAATGGACTTTCATTATTCCGATGTCCTTGCGGGGCACTTGGTAACCCTTGAACCAGACAAACTGATTAAACCTCGAAATTCAGTTTGTGAACAATCGACAGTTCTTTATTCGTCGAAAACTTTCCCAACAAAAATTAAAATGTTTATTCTTCATGCCCGAAATTCATATAGCTGACCGAATCTTAAACTTTACCATAATGTACCTACAACTAATATTTGATGGCCTACTTATAGTTGTTCCGGGTTGTCCTGGCTGCTTGTGTAGGTACGTGAGTTTAGATATATGTTTGTAAATTCCTAGAGTATAATATATGTATCATTTAAAGTATAAAAAAAAAAAACATTCTAACAGTACACCATAACCCCGTGTACAAAAATACTAATCTGCAATTCTTTTCTGTAGAAAATTAAATAAAAAGAACTAGCTAACAAGAGATATTTGCAGAAATTTCTCATTCAAATCATTCCACTATATTAAGTAAAAAAAAATCCCCTTCGGTGAATTTAGGGTTTTGAGCAGTTCAAACTAGCTTCAGATAAATTAAAAGGGTAATTTTTAAAGCATAGCACTACTGGATACGACTTTATTCTCAGTAAACTGTAACAATATATGATACAGAAAGAAGACACGAGGCTAACAAATTAAACAAATGACTGTGCTCGTTATCCATCAGATTATGAAGCTGTCCTTGACCCTGCTTAATACTCACTACTCACTACGGATGTCTTGCAGAACATTTAAACATAAAATGTATAGCTGTACTCATTCCCACAACACACAGAAACGCGAGGTCATGTTGAAATGGAAAACATTAGCTAACGTACAATGGACCCCATAACGACTAATTACTTTTGCATTACACAATGTAAGAATACGAGTCAAATTACTCACCTAGTTTGTAATGAAGTGGCTTTCAACTATTTTACAATGAGGAACAATTTTGGTAAAAAATGAAATATTGCTGTTTTTTCGAACTCTATAGTAATTTTTTTCATTTCTCATTAGCAGCCTCGGAGTCTGAATTTGTGCTTGGTTGATGGCAATAGGCTCGCCCCCTATTACATGGCATTACATGACTAAAAACATAACTGGCGAAATGTGGGTGTACTAATGGGTACACCTCTGCCTAACCCATCGGGGCTTACAGGCGTGATGTTATCTTTGTTTTTTTAGATGATGATACTAAAGGATTCTTTATTCCTAAAAATACCTTTAAAAGCTTATTTTTGACTAGCACTCTCCCGTGACTTCGTTCGCATTAATTTTCTTACGATTCCCGGATAATAAAATATAGCACTCAATGATAACGTAGCTTCCAATTTGGGAAAGAATTTTTAAAATCGGTTCAGTAGATCCAGAGATTACCGCCTATTATACAACCTTACAAACTTTACCTACTTATAATATTCGTTTTTGATGAAACCACAAGGAAAATATTAATAAGATTTGAAAGCCACAGGTACAGTAAGCAAGTCATGCGATTAATGGATAACAAAACCGAATAAATACTTTATGGAATAACTAAGTTTTAACTTGTCTTAAGAGCTTTAGTTGGCCACAGGAGTATCCTCCCATAATTCCCAAATAATAATTCAAAAACTCGTGCCTACAAAATTTGAAAATCATTATTATTTTGCAATTAAGTTATTCTCTAGGGCATTAGGTAATCTCTGAGTCAAATTAAATAACTTAATTCAATATTAAGTAGATGGGATAAGGATCTTCTCTACAAATTTTCATTGGCTTTATTCCTTGCTAGCTTTTGCCAGCGACTTTGTCCTCATAAATATCAGTTATCGTAAGTATAGATTGACCAAAATATCACTAAATTTCTATTGTAAGAAACACGCCGTCGGTGTGAAGTGAAAAATCTATCCATAGCTCTCTTTAGATTCAATTATATTGCGAAAAAGCATTTCGCAGCTTTCATGAGCGCAGAAAAAAAGAGCTCAAAGCTTAAGGGCTTTGTAACAAGAATAAGAAACAAAAACAGCTTTTTACAAAGACCATTATGAAATGACAGATTCTTCTTACGATGAAGAAACCATTATTTGTAAACCTAATATGATTTTACACGGGGTGGAAGGGACAGCTGAATGAAAGCTTTTACTATGGATTGAGTTCATGATTCTAACCCCTGCACAGTTAAATTGTGTATACACAGCAACGTACTTAATTGGCATAGGTAATAACAACATAAGAGATACTGCGGTTGACCATAAATTGCATCATTTTACCTACTTACAAGAGAAAACAATATTAATGTAGTTAATTCACAGTTCACACAAGCATTAGCTAATAACGTTGCAAATAAACATTACAGGGGGCCTAGATAAAATTCCATTTTCTGTAAGCGTTAACGCCAACGGAAAAAAAATATTAACATGTCGATGACAGTTTATTTCCACAGATCGGAACGGCGTGCATACTTCGAAGACAAAAACATCGAAAGCATCGACACACCATAGCTTGCGTGCACGAATCAGCGCTACTTAGGACCAACTAGCAAATCTTGGTACAGCATGTAGATGGCGATGCATGGGCAGCAGTATCCACTGCAGCAGGTACTGTAACAGCCTTCGCAAGATCCGCACCTTTACATGACAGTCTACATAAGTTGACTGAACTTAGACACGAGTTTGGCGCAATCAGTCTCGTCCATGAATTCCTGTGGCGTGCAGGCATTAGGGCACGGAGGGCACAGTAGCAGTTGTCGTAAAGTTTTAGGAACAGCACCATATTTGCACTCATTACTGGAATTCACACTACCCATGCGAAAATCCATCTGTCTGTTTGTTGTTACGCTTTCACGGCTAAACCAATGCGGTTCATTGTGATGAAAATTACAGACTTTTTACCTTAAGAAATAATATGGGCTATATTTCTAATCCTCAGCAATCTCTGTTGAACCGGAATCATCCATTGTAAGCTGAAATACCTAATGGAGATGGTACTCGAGAAGTGGCAGATAAACAAAATATATAAACTTATGTTGGAAATAAAATAACAATAGGTACACTAACTAAAAGCCAATTCTCCATCGTAGACAATACAACACATTTTTATTTCCAGATATCGGAATAACATTGGTCGTGATTGGAACCTTTTTCAGAAAAAATCCAATCGTAACTTTTCTTTGGCCTGAGGCAACAATTCTTTCTTTATCGAGCCACGCTTTATCTAACAACTAGAGAAAACATAAGGTACTCGTAAATAGGTAGGTATCTGGGGGCACGATAGTGTCCCCGCCAAGACGAGTACGTTATTTTCCTATTACCTTTAAATCATTTTTTGTCGTTGTTGACTTTTAAATGACTGATCATTAGTGGTCATTTTTCTAGAAGTCTATGCACTCATGAATACGATCAACTGTGAAATATTAAAATAAAATCTGTAAAGAAAAATCACGGATAGCGCAGTAGCTAAGCGATCGGCTGCTGTGCTATGTGTCATGGGCTAGATTCCCGCATGAACCAAATATTTGTATGGCCTACAGATAGTTCCGGGTCTGGGAGTATGTGTGTATTTGCACCCACGATAAGTCAGTGTGTATATCATTATACGTAGATCCTTTCTATTTATAGTTTAAGGTTCAATCGGTTATACGGAATTACACTTCTATTCACTGAAACTATTCGTTCATTCATTCCTGGAAACCCACCTTTATTACTTCACCAGGATATGTTGCTATAAAGTTATGATAAATCGAACTCTACCACCTTGTTTTTAAGGTTAATTTATATGAAAATGGGTTTTGCTTTTTTGTTAGTGCCTGCTACCGTATGCCGGACACGTTTCGGCTCCGGGTCGAGAAACTTCAGGAACATTTCGGACAAAGGCATACCTACATACTTGCTTGAAGATCGAATCAAAAGGAAAAGATTTTTCCAGAACATTTGAAGTAGGTCAGACAGCCAGTTATATTTAGTAAATTGGCCTTTGGTAAAAGAGGTTCCTAGTATTTCATTTTTTATATGACCGTCTTTGATATTTACCGTCTATTCTTCATCTTGAAGGTAATTTTCAAAACGTCTGTCCCTAAAATTGCAAGCTCTAATATGGATGCGAGTAGCACAGGACCAGTCATTGTGATTTAGGGGAGGCTTATATCCAGCAGTGAACGTTGGTCGGCTGATATGATGATGATGATGAAACCATAAAAGTAATTACAACAATGACCAAATTCTCTATGACTTTGTAGTCAAACCTTCACCCTCAACGCCTTCACTTCGGATAGTGGTAGATACAAGTGTGACTGCTTATGCTATCCAACCTTAGCAGCCATTGGTCCATACCATAAATTGGTGTCTCGTCATTGGTCAACAGCGTTAACTTATCACCATTAGCCCAAATCTACCAGTTTAGTTCAATTAGGGCAACTATGACATCAGCTTCACCTGAAACAGTAATTCTCACAGTACTATTAACCTCAATTAAGTAATAGGTATTTCATGACTGACCCTAGTTTCAGTACAAATAAATATCTCAAATGACCTCGTGCAAAAATATGAGTCTAACTTTATACGTCATGAAGTAAACACCCACGCACACCCACAAAGATAAGTTAAGAAGCTTACACAGTCGCGTGTAAAAGGATCATTAAGAAGAAAATAGCTTTGAGTTTCGCCATGTGTTTGTACGTAGACGTAGATACACATCTTTTGTGTACCTACCCTTAATTCTAAACAGCAATACTTATTTAAAATGACTTTTGAAAAGACATTCCAAAGGCCGTATATTCGGAATTCGAAAAATTGAATAACCGACAAATCGTCCCGTCCTTATCGTGCCCATCTTTGTAATAAACAGCTTTTCGGAATCGGGGCTAGAATGGCGAATTAAAATTGTTACTTTGTATAAATAATTCGAATATAAATTAACTTTTACCCGCGGCTCTGTCCGCGTGAATGTTGGCTATCTGCATTCATAATTGGGCGTTTAGTAAAAAGCTGTTATTTCGAAATTACAAACAAACACTTTATTTGCCTGGATAAGTGACCGCACTTTGATTTATGAATACCTACAAACTACACAGTGGTCACTTCACTTATCATTAAGAGAGTACTTTAAGTTCATTGTCCTTAGTACCATCAATTACATAAGGAAAAAGACTTTAAACTCTACTCAGTATACTCAATCGATGCGTCTTTGACTGGAGCTTTTAAAGGCAATATATTATGCATGACATCACATGGTATCTTTTCCTCGTCTTGCTGGTATGTTATAAAAAGGCAAAACTTGTTTATTGACAAGGGATTAAGCAAGCTTTAGAATACCTACCTACTTTATCCCCGTAATAGATCATTTAAAGGCACTTTTTACGTAATTTACGAGAGAAAAACATAAAGCCATTTCCATAAAGTACTATTTTATGAGGAGATTTCGCAAGAAACGTATTATTGAAAAAGAAAAAACTTAATAAAAAATTCAATAATTAAAGACGATGTAACTAAAATTAATAAAAATTATAAAGACCACACAATCAAAATGATAAACGTGTAGACTGTAAACTGAAATGACATTCCAATTTTTATCAAATAGTATAAAATATCAGCAGAAAATATTTTATGAAGAGAAATCCCATTTGATCCAGATTTCCTCCGCTCTAATCGAGCCCAAAGGGCAAAAACATTTACCAAAGAATTGTCGTTTAACCTCGAACATACTACCATCTTTTATTTACAAGAACAAATATCTGAAAGTAATTTTAAAGAATAAAATAGGCACTTCTGAAGCGAAAAATTGTGAACAAGAGACTTCTCAATTTACTTGAAATTCAATTTGTAGACACAAAGAGAAAAGAACAACCTATATTCAAGACACCTGAAGCTTGAATATACTCTACGGATTTACATTATCCTTTCATGGAACCGAATAAATTAATCATTTTCTTGTAAACCTGCTTAATTAGAGGTTGTAGCGCAAATAAATAACGATGTTATGGGAGCATGGAGGCGTTTGTGTATATATGGTTAGGGGTGAAACTAAAACAAGAGATACAAATCCTCTTAGGGGATATTATGTTATGTAATGATACTTGTAAGCAATGTAATCATTATAGTGCTGTAGCGCCTTTATCCTTATTTTTGTGACAACCGTTGGTAATGTGGTATTTGGGACAAGCCCACCACAACTTTCCCACCCACTGCAACTCCTGATAGCCAGAATCAACAGTGGAGGCCACCAGAAAAGCGCCGAAGCAATGTAGCTCGACGAGCGAGCGAGCGTGGTAATTTGGTATGTCTGACCTGCTGAGTAATAGTGCGTTCTTCTATTATGATTTTTTCTGTAGCAGTCCGAAGTTTGGAAATTGGTGATGTGACACCCCCGCGTCTCGGACGGCACGTAAAGACGTTGGTTCTAAGCCTGATGTCTTTTTGGTTCCGTCGCATTGTCATTATCTTCTATCGGACTATGAGGGTGAGAAAAGAGGGAGTGCACCTATGTTCGCGAACAGTCTTGTGCACTAGATTGTCTCCTGCGGTGGCAATGGCTGCTTTTCATTACCATTACCTGCTATGACAGCCTAATTTCGGTCGGGAGAATATTATATTACAATTGTAATGCTATAGGGAGGATATTATTCAAAGCATGAGTTAGCTGCCTACACCAATGCAATACTAACAAATCCTGTCAAATTAAAACCAACCGGTTTCTGAAGTGACTAGGTATACCGATTATTATCTTTCCACAATTATAATTTACGCGACAGCAACTCTGTCTATTCGCTATCTCATCTCGGCAAAATCACTGAACCGATGGTAATGAAAGACAAAGGAGTTACCTTTGATCTGGATAAGAACATTCTGCAGACGAAATCGCGGCCAAAAGCTATTTTATAATTTAGTACTAATATTTTTAATTTCAGACAGATAACTACGTTTGGACATAAATGCAGTGAGCAGCTGAAGGCAGGCCACGAATGAGATGGCAAAAGTAACAGGATCGATTCCTCCAAAACAGAAGGGGTGAAGCACAAAATCGTGAAAAATAGAACGAGTGGGAGCCCTTTGCGCAAGAGTAAGAAAGAACAGGCTAATAAAAAAAGTTTGTTTGGGAAGACATACCATGGCAACGACCGCTGAAACCGACACGTGAGTCCGTGACCTTTATGAAATCATAAACCGAATACTAAGTTTTCCAATGACGTCATACTTTACCGTTTTTTACGCACGTTACGTAGACTTGGGCCCCTGTTTATTACATGATACCGCCTCCACGTAGATACCTTAAAATGTAATTACAGAAACATGTTGCTATTCTCTAGGTGCTCATGTAACGAGTCAGACCTGAGAAACTACTTTTATGATAAACTAGTACTTTTCTCGCGACTTCGTCCGCGTAGATTTCTTACTTCCCTTACAAAGCCGGTACCCAGCGGCGAACGCCAAGTAAGGAAATTTTCAGGCAAATTGTTGATACCTTGGCGTGACATTATTGAAGTTTTAGTAGGGATACCACATTTTTTCTTGTAATAAATATAGCCTATGTTACTCAGGAATAATTTAGCATCCCAATGGTGAAACGATTTTTGAAATCGTTTAAGTAGTTTTTGAGCGAATTCTATATTACAAATATACAAACATACAAATCTTTCGTCTCTTAAGTATTAGTGTAGATTACCTACAGCTTTAATAATTATGGTTTATGAATTGTTGTAAGTAATATCACACCTGTTTCCTGGAAGCTTTAATCAAAGATATGTTTTTGTTTACCCTTATCTCGGGTAAAACCACCCAAATTGGAGCTTTCAAAACTATGAAGCCTCTACGGAATTTAATCCCAAAGAAAAACCCGATGGCGCACGACGCGAACAACACAATTTGAGTTTACAACTATCAAACCACTGAGCAAGTAATTGGACAAAGAACCACTTTTCTTTCAAACTGACAAGCAGAACTTATACAAAAGCTTAATTCTACCAAAACAAACCAACCCACACAATCTTTCAATATTTAAATTGTTGTTTTCGATTTTAATTATATGCCAAATATGTATGTATGTTACACTATATATAAACTAATAACAGTTTAACCGGTCTAGCCCCGGCTGACTTACCGGTATGACAGAACAATAGAAAATCAATTGTGTCTCTTTACTACTGTAGGACTACACCGAAGTTATACTTTAAATAATGAATCAGCGTTAAATATTACACGGTTAGTTTTAAAGAGGGATTTTGGAAGCGGATTGGTTTGTTGTGGCAGAACTTACCTATTCATTGTAGTGGTAATTTAGAGGTTCATGTTCAGACAATAAAATAATTGCAATACAAATATTAAAAGCTACACGCAAGTAAAATGTCTGCAATAATATTGAAAGTATTTTCACAATACTTGTCTACTAAATGTTCCAATTTACTGTTCATTCTTTATTCTGGAACACCTTTGTATTTATTAAAAGCAATAAATATTAACAAAGAATCGGCTCTATCCGAATCTGGGTCGAACGATTAAGTTTCTTAATTACTTAACTGTACAACGGTAAAATGCCAGCGCTTAGTTAACTAACGGCCATTTCTTTAATTATTTTATTACAAATTATTGTGCCTTGTACCGAAAACAGTTAATTTAATTAAGTTTATTTTTTATGCATTCTCACTTACCCGATTTCTATTGTTATTCGTTCAATCCAGCACTCACATGAAATTTGAGATTGCAATCTTTTCTTCAACTGATTAGTTGCTGGGGATCAATCTACATCGGCTGATAATCGTACCTATGTATCTTTTTAAATACGGTAACATACCACTGTATCTTAATACCATGGAGGCCGAATCCTTTAAAATATTTACAGATCAGGAGCCTGCTCTTGTTAGATGCAAAAATAGGCCGAACCATTGTTCCTGCAAATCCTTTTTACAAGCTTTTATTTTATTTAGCTTGCACTGTTCGTATGTATGTAGATAAGTAAGTTGTCCTTTCAAAATTTGCAAACCATTTTTCGACTATTTGTTGCTATCCGATTGGGCCGAAATTTTGCATACACCTTTAATTCTGATGGCAATACAATGCGATACTTAATACTCAATATTGTAAAAAAAAAAATAATCCTTGTTTTTAAAATATATATTTTTTTATATTATTATATATGTGGGATAATGATTTTGTATCAAGCTTAAGTATGAATGCAGCATAATATTGTCAAAGCGGAACGCAGCGGATGAAAGAGAGGGAAGTATGTGTGTGAGTGTAACAGCGAGATGACGCAGTCTTACGACAGACGTACGGTGTAACGGCGATCTTTTTTCTGGTGTGTCAATAAATAAAAGTTTTTAAAAGTATTTCTCGTTTATTTTGCCATATAATCCCACAAATTTGGGGGCTCGTCCGGGATTGGCAAAATAACGACACGAGTTCGAGTTTAACAAGTGAATAAACAACGGACGACGGAGGCCGGCACGTGGCGTGGTCAACGGCGACGAACGACGAACGGTACCTATTCAAAAAATCAACGGCGGCCGACGATAATTACGACGGTATCGGCGAACGGTGAGCTGACGATAACGGAGATAAAAAACTAATTCGAAAATGACGAAAGACGAATCACGTACGGGCCTAAACTCGATGTTGTACCTAACTTCGGACATAATACCTAAATTCACCGGTCAAGATAAGACGTATCCAGTGGCGCGATGGATACAAGACGTGGAGGAAAATGGAGAAATATGTGGTTGGACACCGTTACAACAGCTGCTGATGGCACGGAGATCCTTATCAGGCACCGCACAGCTTTGGATGCAAGCTGAACGCCCTCACAAGTCATGGGAAGAACTGAAGGCGGCCCTGAGTAAAGAGTTCCCCGACAGCGTCGACATCAAAACAATACACGAGCTTCTGAGCCAACGAAAGAAAAGACGTGACGAGAGTTGTATTGACTATATGTTGGTCATGAAGGAGTTGGGGAAACGGGGTAAGATACCCGATTACGTGGCTATTAAATATATTGTTGATGGCATAGTCGACCACGAGACTAACAAAATCATGCTATACGGTGTAACGACGTATCCTGATCTGAAAGAAAAATTTAAAATCTACGAGACTGTTAAGGAAAAGATGAAACTGGAACATTCTAGAAGTACCTACAAAAATGAAAAACGCGGCATCATGCGACACGAAAAAACGTTGAAAAGGTGCTATAACTGTGGTGACGGCGATCATGTGTCGGAAGACTGTCCGCAGAAGGCACAAGGTCCAAAGTGCTTTAACTGCAACGAATACGGTCATATTTCACCGAAGTGCCCGCATAAGAAAAATATGGCGGCGGTAGCCGGCCGTAAGGAAGATACGAGCTCATCAAGATGGCGTAGTTCCGGTTCCGGCGATAAGAAAGAAAACAACGGCGCATCGACAAGTGGGAGCGGGAGCGGCGAACGTACGACGACCAAGCAAGCAATGTTCGGTCAATCATCGTTCAACAACGCGGATAATACGTCACACTCACAGAATGACAGTGTCAAGATGACAGATGACGACATAGACAGCAAATGTCAAAGTCAAATTGGATCTGACATTTGCGATGTAAACAAACATTCGCGACGGGAAAAACCTTTAAAAATCGTAGAATTATGTGGAAAAACGACAAGTGCGCTTATTGATTCGGGTAGTGATGTGAACTTAGTATCTTCCGAGTTTTGTGCTAACGTCAGTAAAGTGCTGAACAATAACATAACACTGTCTGGACTTGGATCCGCTAAAGTGGAGTCATTAGGTCGTCTATCGACAAATGTTGTGATCGACGGTACGAAATACGACGATGTGTCATTCTATGTGGTACCTAAGGACTGTATGCCTTTTGATGTAATCATAGGTCACGAATTTCTTAAGAATGTTATAACGGTTATGAATGGTAGTGCTGTGTGGATGAAACCTGTGGAATGGATGAACGAAATTAATTGTTTTTGTTGCAGTGTTGAGGTTGGCCATGTAAGTAATACTTACCTTAAAGAAGAGGTTGTTCAGATGGTTGAGAGCTATCAACCATGCCAAATTAAAGAAGCTCCTATCCAGTTGAAAATAATTGTGAAAGATGATGTCCCGGTGGTGCAACGTCCACGGCGCATATCACTGAAGGAGCAGGTGGTTGTTGAAGAACAAGTTGCGGAGTGGCTCGAGCAAGGAATTGTACGTGTAAGTTATTCTGAATATGCCAGTCCATTGGTTCTTGTTCGCAAAAGAGACGGTACTACAAGGGTGTGCGTTGACTATAGAAAATTAAATAGTAAAATTGTAAAAGATGAGTTTCCATTGCCCATTATTGAGGATTACATTGACAAGTTGGCTGAGGCAAAAGTATTTAGTGTACTGGATTTAAAAAATGGATTTTTCCATCTGAGTGTCAGCAGTGAGTCGGTAAAATATACTGCATTTGTTACACATCATGGTCAGTTCGAGTTTTTGAAAGCTCCATTTGGCTTGTCTGTTTGCCCTAACTATTTCATGAGATTTGTGACCATAATCTTCAGAGAACTAATATCTAAAGGGATTGTTCTAATATTTGTTGATGATATTCTTATTCCAGCAAAAGATGAACAGGAAGCCGTTGATAGATTAAGGGAAGTTTTAAGAGTGGCGTCTGAATATGGCCTGCAAATAAATTGGAAAAAAGCACAGCTGATATGTCGAAGCATAACCTATTTAGGTCATACGATTGAGAATGGACAAGTAAGGCCTGCCAGTGAAAAGATTGATGCCGTTACAAAGTTTCCAGAACCCAGAACAATTAAGCAATTGCAAAGTTTTATTGGGTTAGCGTCGTATTTTAGGAAGTATGTCCAGAATTTTGCATCAATAGCACAGCCGCTTACAGATTTACTTAAGAAAGATGTCAATTTTGAATTCAATGATGAACAACGGTGTGCATTTAATTGTTTGAAGGAGCGTTTGACTACTAAACCAGTCTTACAAATATTTAATCCAAGATTGGAGACAGAAATGCATACAGACGCATCGCTTCTGGCTTACGCAGCTATACTCATGCAGCGATCTGATGATGACGGTGGACTACATCCAGTATATTTCATGAGTCGTAAAACCAATGATGCGGAAAAAAAGTACACCAGTTATGAACTGGAAAGTCTGGCTATTATTGAAGGGGTAAAGAAATTTAGGCACTACTTATATGGTATAAGATTTAAGATTGTTACTGATTGCCAAGCATTCCAGATGACGCTTAAGAAGAAAGACTTGAGTACAAGGGTTGCAAGATGGGCATTGCTTCTGCAGGAGTTTGACTTTGTGGTTGAACATCGGCCAGGAACGAGGATGAAGCATACTGATGCATTAAGCCGAAACCCATATGTAGCTGTAGTAACGTTGCACGATGAGATCAGAAGAGCACAACAGTTGGATGATGGTCTAAAAGCTATATTACAGATTTTACGGGAGAGAACATACGGTGATTATTATACTGATAATGGATTGCTTTACAAAGGGGTGGAAAAGCACTTAGTGATCCCAAAGTCTATGGAAAATGAAATCATTAAAAGAGCACATGCAAATGGACATTTTTCCAAAAGGAAGATGATTGAATTAATTGGTAAAGACTATTTTATTAAGAACCTTGATAAGAAAATTGAAGAGTTTATTACAAGTTGCATTCCATGTCTATTAGCTACGCGTAAAGAGGGAAAACAAGAAGGATTCCTAACTCCGATTGAAAAGGAAGAGTCACCGCTACATACACTGCATTTGGATCACATTGGTCCAATGACGGAGACGAAGAAGCAGTATAACCATATCCTCACGATTGTTGACGCATTTACGAAGTTCACTTGGATATTTCCCACTAAAAGCACCACAAGTCGAGAAACAATAGAAAAGTTGAAAATTCACCAACAACATTTTGGCAATCCAACCAGATTTATAACTGATCGAGGAACGGCTTATACGAGCACTGAGTTTCAAGAGTATTGTAAAGACGAAAATATACAACACATCAAAATTACGACGGGTGTGCCTCGAGGAAATGGCCAAGTGGAAAGAGTCCATCGCACTATAATCTCTGTACTTACCAAGATGTGCATAGAGAACCCTGCTCTCTGGTATAGGCATGTAAGTAGATTACAGCGTTCTCTAAATAGTACTTTCCAGCGAAGCATAAACACTACACCCTATCAACTATTGATTGGGACAAAGATGAGAATGAAGGAAGACATCGAGATTTATGATTTGCTTTCAGAAGAAGAAAGGGAAAGCTATTCAGAGGAGAGAGAAAAACTTAGAGAGAAAGCTAAAGAGCAAATTCTACAAGTTCAAGAAGAAAATATAAGAAATTTTAATAAGAATAGAAAAGAAAGTATGAAGTACAATGAAGGAGACTTGGTAGCAATAAAACGCACGCAATTCGGCTCGGGAATGAAGCTTAAAGCTAAATATCTTGGCCCCTATCAAGTCGTAAAAGCAAAGAGAAACAACAGGTATGATGTGAAAAAGCTCAACCCGAATACTGAAGGCCCTAGCGTAACCTCTAGTTCAGCAGATTACATGAAGGTGTGGCCAGCTGTGAACTCATTAACCTAATAGGTGAGAGTTGCTTGTTAATTTTTTCTTGTTTCAGGTTTGTGTATGAAAGGTTGTGTGCAATGTTTTGTTAAACACTGTGTTTTGTTAAATGTAAGCTTAGTCTATTGTTATTAAGAGTTAAGAGATCTGTATTTGTATCTTTACTGTACCTACTGCAACGATAAATGTCAGTGTGTAAACATTTTTTTAGGAACATTAACAATGTTATGTTGTCTCTTTGAATTATTATTTTATGATGTCCCCTTTAAAATAAAACTGTAACTATGTGATGTTATGCTGTTACTCTGATGTTGTATTAGTGTATTGTTGTATTAGTAGTTCTGTTAAAAATAAGATGAAAGTTAGCGACGTATGTTCGGGTGCATGTCTGAGGACAGACATGAATCAGGATGGCCGACTGTGGGATAATGATTTTGTATCAAGCTTAAGTATGAATGCAGCATAATATTGTCAAAGCGGAACGCAGCGGATGAAAGAGAGGGAAGTATGTGTGTGAGTGTAACAGCGAGATGACGCAGTCTTACGACAGACGTACGGTGTAACGGCGATCTTTTTTCTGGTGTGTCAATAAATAAAAGTTTTTAAAAGTATTTCTCGTTTATTTTGCCATATAATCCCACATATAATTATTTATTACACACCGACATCTGTCAGCGAATTCGTCTGCATCTGGGTGGAAGTCGAGTATGAAATATACTATATCCTAAAGCATACGGCAATAGTGTAGCTACTGAAGCGGGTTTTGGGACCGGATCAATTCTTTCAGAAATTATCTTTTACAAACAAATATTTTTTCCTGAGTTTGGATTTTAGTAGACCTTATAACTTCTTCAACGGTAACCATAATTGGATAACCTCAAAAACTTTGTGGGTGCTATTAAATATCAGACCAAAACTTTTTTAAGTTCCATCTTGTAACAATTATTAATAAAACCTTCTTGGGAGTTTTTAATTGGGGCCTCTTATGGGAGCCAATTACATTGGTCTTTTTTACAAACCTGTCAATCAATTTCCTAATTTAATTGACCGTTGACAATGCTAGATTGTCTACCTACAAACCTTAATTAGCATTCTCATAAACGCTTATTTTTTTAACGTATAACAGTCGACAAACGTCATGATATAAAACGGTGTCATTTGAGCTACGTATGGGATGAGGGTGCGCGTTTTCATAAAAGTTTTATCAAAACTTTTATTTCAAGTAAACAAGTTTTCAAGAAGTCAGTCAAAAACTTGAAACAAAGCAAAGTTTACTCACTTAAGTTTCCTTCTCTATGCCTTCGCATTACCAGGAATTACCGCAAAGAACCTACTTACAAGTACCTACAAACAACTCTTCTCAATGTTATAATTCCAATAAAGTAATTATAATTCAAGCTGTTTTTGTTACAAGCATCTGTCACGACTCCTTATAGAGCTAATAAGGAACCGGTGACCATAATACGAGAGTAAAATGCGCACGCGCCGCTCTAACTTACCGGATACCATGGAACAGAAAAGTTCAGAAGATCATTTTTTTGCGTGATTCCAGATTTTCCCCGTCCTCATCTTCCTGCGCTTATATCCATTTAGGTATATTATTTGGTCATCTTTAAGTCATCTTTTTCTTTATATTATACTTGCCCAGTGAGACTGGTTGGGTCGTTAGGCAATGTGGAAATACCTACGTGTTATATGTTCCTTAGATAAGTCATCTGAATGCGCTTAGAAAGGGGAACACATGGGCGAATGATTATCGGGTAAACCACCGCAATAATTTATTTTACCAAATAAATCTTTCAGAAGAACTCGTGCGAAGACAACCTTCTGCGCCATTCATTTGTCTGGTGTAGTCCACGCCGGCTGCTGTTCACTGTTAATTATCAAATTACACCAGTATTACATCTTAGAGAATCTTAATTGTCCATGTTATGGTCAACATTCAACAGACAGATGTAAGTAATTATGTAAGCCAGTGTTTTGCTGTTAGGATGTAATTCATGTTTTTTGTGGTAGCTGTAGTCGTAGTTTTTGCTGTAGGTACTATTGCAGTTATCAGGTTAGTAAGGCAATGTAGGGTTAACACACAACGAGGAATATTTTTGTGCTGAAAAGAAAATGTATGTAGTTAAGTACTCTTTATTGCGCACTTATTAAAACACAGTGCACTACACATTTATAAGTAAGATGGCAAAATAGTAATACAATATAATTACTTCAATTTGCTTCCACATATATTTTAATGTTTACAATGAAATAGAACCATAAAATCTATAAATAATAATAATACCAACCAAGAACTGCCCCACTGCTGGGTAAAGGCCTATTTTCAACCTATTTTCCTTGATCAACACCCTTGCGATTTCAGACTTTTAATTAAAAGTTTCAAATATATAAAAAAGGGTTAAAACTATATTTTTTATAAACAAGAATTAATGATCCGTTATTTGATCCGATAGTAATGAAACTTTTGAAGGATCTTAGACGAAAAAAAAAACTGGTAAGAAGAATAATATAAAATATTCTAATTTGGTAATTATATTCACATACATAATTACTCTTTTTTTTCTTCTTAGTAGCAGCCTTGGAGTCTGGACTTGTGCCCGGCTCGCCCCCTATTACATAGAACATAAACATAACTGGCGTAATGTGAATGTTGTAATAGCTACACCTCTGCCTAACCCTTCGAAGATTACAGGCGTGATGTTATGTTATAATCACATGAATTACGTAGTAATTTGCGAATTTCCATATGACCAGTAATTGGTGTTCAGGAGTTTTCTCAATCATGTTACAAACATATTAACATGTTCATTTATCACGAGCTTTTCAGTAAGGAAAATCATCCAATGTTATTACATGTTCTATAATTAAAACTCGATAAGGTCGCTATTTATCAGGAAGGTGGAAATATTCCACGTAATTACTGCGTGTTCACATATTCCACAGTTACAAGGAATATTACCACCATTTTCATTAAAACCTGTCCAATTATGTTCGATATTAAGCTAAAGAGTTATTTAGTTAGTTTGTTCAAACGCGCTAATCTCTGGAACTTTCGGTTCTGTAATAGCCAGATCGATGAGAGTAGTAGTAGAGTAGGGATGGAGTGCTGACACGCGACAAATAATTCGCTGACGACAATAATTGACAAATCTAAGAATTTTTATGATCGAATCTAATTTACAACAATAGAAAGTACATTAACCTTATTATTTAAATAAACATAAAATAGAAACAGTACGATTATTGTACAAATATACAGCGGTGCAGCAACCAAAGACGTTCTTATCGCGAGTGAAACCGCAGGGTATGTCTAGTGTTTGATATTATCATAACGAGGATATTGAGATACATAATACCACACGTGTGTAGAGAGTCCTTCATGTTATTTACGATGTTTCTACGACATGACACGTGACAACAAACGATAAACTCAAATATAAGTAGAATTCGTTTACATACATAATATATAAACGGTATCTAGGTGTGAAATTATGTGTATCGTGTAAATAGTAACAGAGAGCGTAAACTGTTTTCTTTGTTTGTTTACAAAGAAACGACCGAAAGACATTGTTACTCACAATATTCAAGATTCGGTTCGCACGAATGAGGCACGCAACGGTGAGTATCGAAAATGATAACGTTGTGGGTAAAGAGTAGTGGCGAGGAATCTACACAGGTCGATTCCTGCAGGCTTCCCTTCAGAAGTTCGGAATAACAGCTACTCCAGCGCTATTGAAAAAAGGGATAGTCAGTAGTAGTAATCTACTGTTTACCAAGCCCAGTAAAATCATTATCTGATCTCTCTCTCTCTCTGATCTGACCCACAGTGATCTCTGTTTTTCTTTTGGTTAAGAAAAATAATTCATAATTTTCCACACGATAAATAAAGTTTTCCAAGAAAACTGAGCCCGTAATATTCTGTCTCACAGGAAATTGTAGCGATGAAAAATAAACGTGCTAAACTACGACAAGCCGCCATTTGTTATTATCCTAGCAAAGTAACCAGTAGCAAGATAAGTAGGTATCGATTAGGGCTGCTCCTAGCGACTATTTGGGAAAAATATTTTTACATACATACATACATAACATCACGCCTGTAATCCCCGAAGGGTAAGGCGAGGTGCACCCATTAGTACACCCACATTTCGCCAGTTATGTTTTTAGTCCCATGTAATAGAGGGCGAGCCTATAGCCATCAACCGGGCACAAATCCAGACCCCGAGGCTGCCACTGAGAAATTCCTGATGGAAAAGCCCAATAACAGTCTGCCCGACCCGGGAATCCAACCCAAGACCTCATGCACAGCAGTCGCGCTTGCGACCACTAGACCAACGAGGCAGTCAGTCTTAAATATTTTTACGTAACGGAAAAAGTAATCAATTATAAAATTAATGAATCAATCAATCAATTAAAATTAATATCATCACAAGCAATAACTCAATCAATTAATAGTTCAATTAAGAACAATACTTGTCTTATTGTCATGAAGCTGGTAAAACTATTGAAACTTGGTAATAGTAGGTACTTAGTAAGGATAACAATTACTACTGAACTACTACAAACTCTCTTTACAAAAAAGCCTCTACTCAAGCCAATAAGCTTTTGGTCAATCCCACATAAAATAAGTTTGTAACTCTCAGTAATCCGCTTTTCCCAATCCTCTGTTATTCTTTTCTTATTAATTTCGTTGCTTTATCCAAGACAGTTGAATCGTTTTTCCGGGAATCGTCAAGCTTCATTGCCTCAGCGCTTTTCTGGCAGTCGCCACTGTTGATTCTAGCTTTCAGGAGTTGCAGTTGTAGGGAACAATGTAGCGGTTATGTCCCAACGAAATCATAGTAATTGGTACCATAAATGTACGCTATATTTTCTTCAACTAAAACAGAAACAAACGTCTCTAACCTCTTTACAAAACTAGTGAGTATTTTAGGAAATAGTCTTTTCGGCAACATAATCGGCACATCCCTACTATCGATCCAAGTAGGGCACAGTACAGTGCGGCAGGTGTCGTTTAAAAATAAGCGCCAACTGTCAGTAATTTGATACCAGACAGCTTTGATGTAAAAGCAACCGGTTGCTGCAGACACGAAATTGTCCGAGACATTTTAATTCGTTGAACATCAAGTAAAAGGCTTATTTAAGCTGACTTTTATGTGAAATGAAGAAAATCTTATTAAGGTGGACGATAAATTTTATGTTGTTGTCCGTATTTAGAAGTTTATTGGTCCCATATTGGTATGTTAAGTTTGGGAAACGGCTGACAACTGATAAGGTTTAATTAGGCCAGCCGTCGGGTATCCTTGGATTTGCCTTAGTATAGCCAATTAATCGCGATTCCTCGCGACCTTTTTCCTGGTTTTCGAGGGTAATTGCGATTAATTGAAAGATAAGTAGATAATAGATTTTAATCTTAATCTTTATTACTTTAATTTTAATCTTAATTAATTTCGTAATAAAAATTAATATGTAAACGGAGTTGTGTGTTTTATTGCAAAAATCTGCTTCTTTACTATCTAATATTGTCCTGTAAAAAATCGATATTAAATCCCAATGACACTCAAATGTCCAGGGTTTTCAGTTCAGGCAGCTCTACTTATTAATGAAACCCAAATCAGTTCTAAATGAGATTGTAAAACATACAAATTATATTCAGACAAAAAGGTCGCTATTTATAAAAAAAGGTGAAAATATTCCACTGAATTACTGCGTCATTGTAATTCCTCACATATTCCACAGTTACAAAAGATATTACCACCATTCTCGTCATTATTTACTAGCTAATTAAGGTCAAAGTTCTCTACAGTAATGTTTTGAGGTTTTTCACCCTAAAGTTAGCTACGGATTATGATAAAAACCCTTAATTAAACTAAAACATTTTCACTTAAAATACAACTCTGAAAAGCACTCAAACATTTGAAAGCTTTTGTATAATTAATAACTTTCCTGGTATAAAAAGTATCATTAACACTATAATTTTCCTAGAACGAAATAACCCTAATAATACTCGAAATTACGAGTTATTTCTGGAGCATTTCATCTAGCTAGCTTACAAAATACCTATCGAGCTGAATTTCGAGGTCTGGAACATCGTAGCATATCACATATTTCCGAGATTTTTATGTGGGTATCATAAAAGGGAACGGTAAATGTAAATCCAACACACTGGATAATAAATCAGAATACAATATGAAATCTTTATAAGGCGGGTTTAGTGCCATTTGTCGTTGTCTAAAAATACCCTTGCAAAACTATACAAATACTCATAATCTTATAGCAGTAGCGATCATAAGTGGAGTAGCAATCTCACAAAGCAATAGATTGACACTTTGGTTAAACTTACGACCTTTCGACGCCGTCTGTGATTTTGAGGTGTACGTAGGTACTGTGTTAATATAAATCACTTGTACACACAGATGTAAGTACAGTCTGTACCGCATGATAGCAGCAATTCAAACCTTAGCATGCTACTGCACTTCTGACCGCTTACTGTACATAGATTGTATCAATTCTAAATTGCCTATGAACAAAACTTTAGTTTTATTGCACTAATTAGATGTCCGTCGATCTAAGGAGCACTAATGTAAATGATCTTCGAATGTCGAAAAATAAATCTACTATCTCTCTCTCTTCTAATAAAGTGTAGCATGTAGGCTGCAAGGCATGTGCATAGTACTTTCAGCAAAAACTTTTTTAATTTGTTTCTTTTCATACGCCTCGAGTGACAAGAGCTGTAACGTTTTTGTGCGCGTATCTTACTTGTAGGTATAGCAATAGGACTTCTATGTTGATGGGTACAAGACTTTAATTTACAGGGTTTTCCTGAGCGTCTCTGTGATAGATACGTCAATATTTTTTATTAGGGTCGGTTCTCATCTGACAGAAGATACGCCGCGTATCGTCAGTCGCGTAACGCAGAAACAGTCAAATATAATATATAATAAAATATCCAACCATACACACATAACCGATGATGCGTTAGTGCGTCGAATATACTAAAGACGATACGTTCGACGTATCACGTATCTTCCGTCAGATGTGAACCGACCCTTCTACATTGTCAGTCTGTATATTGTCAATAGTATCTAATGAAAAGTGATAAAATAGGCCCCAAGTCCTTCTTTTAATTTTTTTAACCCGAATGAAGATTTAATTCATAGGTTTGCTTAATATACGTATCCTTCCAATCTACACATATTTACGACTACCATCGAATTTACTTGAAAGCATCATTCAAAGAACACATTATGCATACTTTCCCACGAGGGATTAAAATGCTACGGACTTACTCAATAACTCGTAAATTCGAGTTCAAAACTTTAATCCACAATTAAATCTATCGAAATCGATCTAAATAATATGAGTTATTTCCCGCGACGTTTCCTGCGTGAATTTTCTTACAGATTTCTTTATTACAACGAAATACAGAGGGTTAGTGTAAACACCGTTATCCTTGCAACCAGTGGTTTGGTAAATCTTTTTTTTTTTAATTAATATCTCAATTTTTTCTCAAAATTATTTCACCCTATATTACAATGATGTAATTAGTTAAAACTTATGTAGGTAGTTATAACGGACGGCCAGTGCAGCAGGTCAACGCCCTATGCGGTGATTACGTAACTCGGGCGCATAGTATTCATGAATTTACGGACGGTGTCGGACAGATTTTTTTTTTAATTTTGGAATGAAAACTTTGTTTATTTTTATTTTTAAATTCAGATAATCATTTTTTATAATAAATCAAGTGCCCATGGTTTTAGTGACAACGGTGTTTTCAATAACAGTCTGTATATCAAGATTCTCTCAGTAATATTAGTGTAAAAATTTAAAAAAACGAAACAGCTGTTTCGGTGTATGACAAGTTCCGACTAAAAAAATTACAAACGATCTCTGCAGCTCTATAATATTAGTATTTGAATAGATATTAGTATGTTTATTAGTATTAATATCATGTAAGTTGTTGGTATTTGAATAAATTCGATAACTTGTCTGCCTCGAATGACGTCCGTCTGCGCCCTTAACCTTTTACCCCCACGCCCTTTAGATAAATACAGTGCGATGTACTATTAATAGTTATATGACAACGTGCCCTACAGAATTTAAATCCATTTTTAGTTTTTGGGATAACAAGTTGCGATGTCGCCGACATAGTGGTAAAGAATTTATTTTTGTTCATCGTAAATTCTAACCTCGCGGGTCTAGTAGTCGAGTTCGATTCCCAGGTGGAGCAAAGTGTTATTGGGTTTTTCTATCTGGAATTTGTTAGTAGCAGCCTAGAAGTCTGGATTTGTGCACGGTTCAGGGCAATAGGCTCGCCTCCTATTACATGGGACTTAAATATAACTGGCGCAATGTGGGTGTACTAATTCACCTCTGCCCAACCATCCGGGAATCACAAGCGTGAATGTTCGGTATCAAGTAAATTCTTTAAAAAAACTTAATAATTAATTTACCTAAACATATACAAGTTATAAAATTCTCATCCAAAAGAAAATTTTATTGAAACCATACCTACTACATGAAGGCACAGCCTACAAAAAGTCTTGCAGTCTGACCACTGCCCTTCATAGCCATCTATAAACGTTATTTTTCCGCCAAGACCTTTTGCAAACAGCACATTAAAGCAAGTTAACGAAGTCGGCCATAATATAATGGTTGCTATAAGAAGAGTTGAAGGCCGCTTTTTATTACCACCATAAACAAAATGTAAGCCTTTTGATGCACCCGAGACTGGTACAAACCGAGTTTGAATCTTGGTCTTCTGAGGACGGAACCAAACAAATAAACAGTCGTCGGAATTCTTCATTTTGTTACGTTGTTCCTTTGTATATTGGCAACAAATGCCACCACATATTATTTGAACCATACGCGTGTACATGGTTTTGTATCGATTATTTAAAGCATTCAAATCTTTGTAATACTTACTTAAGGGAACGTTGTTTCATTGTTAGGCTATGGTTAAAGTATGACGTATTAACAAATTTTTCATTAGAATCCAGACGAGTGTAACGAACACAAATGAAACTGCTACAACAATCCTACTAAAATCATAAATGTGAAAGTTTGTGTAGATGTTCGGATATTTGTTACTCACGAGTAAACCCTGGAACAGATTTGGATGAAAATTGGCACATAGATAAACATAGATTAACACATAGGATACTTTTTATCCCGCCACTATGTTCCCTTGGGATATTAGTTGAGCTACCTTTACGAAAAGTTACTTTTTACGTGGGCGTATTTTCAATATCTCATTAGATTTAGAGCCAAATAATCTTGTTACATTTGATTTTCCGTTTACAAATATAGACCTCTTAGAAGCTCATCTCCCAAGTACTTAGTATTTCTTGGAAAAATATACCTCTAGCTTTTGCAATATTATATTTTGTTCTTACGTATTTCTTTTAAAGCTAAACGGTAACTTATTGAAGCTTCAAACGTGACCTATTTCCTTATATTCGCTTGAAAACCAGGTTACCAGATGTCGACCCCAGTGATTAACAGAGGTAAAAACTTTTCCCTCTAAAAAAGGTAAAAAGAGGGAGCAACGGTGTCGTTGAAAATTCATATTGTTGATTTATATTCACTCATCCGCGAAAATCCGTCCGATCGTAAATCTAATGGATGGATTTCATTTATTTTGCATTTGGTTACAATTTCAAAAAGTGTATTTTCACCGCGCTTCCTTTTTCCGGATTTTTTGGCGGCCATTAAACGTATGTAACATTTTGATATTTATCATTATGTGCCACTGAAACGTGCTCACCAAGCCATTGAGTTTAAAAATACAAAAGTTCATAAATATTGACAGCATCACCCTATTGCTAAAGTGTGGAGTTATTTATGCATGTGTAGGGTAGGGCGCGCATTACACAAATACTTTTAGCTGCTATTTTCACCGAAACACTCTCAAATGATTCACTGAATTGAATGAAATGCTTTCACTTTGAGATTCGCGTGAAAACCTTACGCTTTGAACACGATTTTAATCACTTTGGAAGTCTATTGAAAGCTGAAGAGTCTATTCACTAACTTTAGAATGTATTAAATAGTTATTCAATTTAGATATCTAAACTTCAGGTTATGAATTTGCAAATTACTTTGTAATTTGGCTCAACCCTAATATTTTTAATTTACAAATTTCAAAGGCATGTCGTGTCCAACTACTGGGCAAAATTCCTACATACATCCTTGCAGGAACTGTTTTTCCACGCCACCCGCAACGTAAGCATCCAGATCATCCCATCACAGCTTCACGGGTCGTCCTCGGCCACGACGTCCTTCTCAATAATTACATCATACTAAATCATTATGCCAAATGTGTTACGTTACTTTCTACCGGCTTAATACTAAAAAGTCTACGCAAACGAAAAGATTCAAAAAGATTCAAAATGAATCATCGTTAAATCTCCAAAATCAATACGATTACTTTGAAAAATTTGAGAAGTTTTTACATGATTTTGATTCATTTTGGCCAATCTAAACCTCTGCGTACGTCCTTGGGCAGTCACCTCTGCTAACACGTAGCAGAACAGCTAACATTTTATCTATACAACAGAACCAGTGAACTGGTAATCAAGATACATTACTCCTCAGTACAAAATCGTACCGTAATCCTCAATGCGCAATTTGCAAAGACATTAAAGCCTGATTTAGTAACAAACATTCAAACGATTACTTCGAGGTCGCCTAAGTACTACAACAGTTTTATGTTCCCTCAGAAACAAAACTAAACAGGGATTTGCTATCCACTTGTTCGGTAGTTTCCCGTTTATCGTAAACAGAATGGTTGCCAGTAATGTGTCTGGGATCTAGGTCGAACTAATGGGGGATTAGCCAAGGTCGTCTGTGTTTTATATACTTTTGCAGACTGCTTTTATTTGTTTGTATAGGCGTTTTCATCACGGTACCTTTCAAGCTATTTTGTAGGATTCCGAAGATCAATAGGAAAATACGGAACTTTTGTTAGATTACTTTTTGTTCGTTCATTATAAAAGTAATGTTAGATTTTGATAACGTGTAAAGATAACATCAGTAAAAGACAAAAAAAGAGTTCTAGATTAGTTTGTAGATCTGTTTGATCCTAAGAATTTTGTAGGACACAGAAGATCGTTGCAAGTAGGTACAGAAAAAAAACTACTCCTTACCGGAAAACTTTAAACGTATCTATTATTTAAGGCTATTTATAGATACTCTCCCTATTAAAAGTAATTCATAATACTAGTGTAAATGCGAAAGCAATTGTGTCTGTCTAACTGTTACATCATCATGCCAAAACGACTGAACTGATCATAATGAATTTTGACCATTTGATCATTTGAATTTGTGTTCTGGATATGGACATAGGCTACTTTTAATACGCGACCTCTTCTGCATCCGCGATAACCGCAGGCAGAAGCCTACTATGATAAAAAAAAACAAAGCCACCATAATACGGCCTGCAGTGCCGACGACGCTCCTCTACGTATCCCGTTTGCATCATACCACGAAGGCTGAGGATATCGTAGAGTACATACGGGTGAAAGTCAACTGGACCTTGAGGGTGGTGAAGTTGGAGGCGCGACATAGCACCAATTTTAACTCATTTGTTGTGCGCGTTCCGACCCAACATTTGATGACCTTTCTCAAGGAAGAGTTTTGGCCGAAAGGTGTGCTGTATCGGCGTTTCCGCGGCCAGCTACGCGACACCTCGCAGCGTAACACGACGCCGACACTGCGTGTTCAGTAGTTTATAAGTTTATTGTTAAAATATGTATTAGTCTATAGTTATTGTACTTATATATGTATTTGTGTTTTATGGGCTTTAGTTGCCTGAAATAAAGGATTATTATTATTATTATTATAATGTCTTTCACGAAACATCTACAAATAATAAAGATGAAACATTAAGACGTGAGACACATTGCATGAAGCGGTGTTCCTAATACTCTTATTACAATTTGTTCCGGTACTCCTGACACACATGTTATTAGTAAAGTGTACAATTTCTAGCTCACAAACACAGACATTTCACATCAACGGTGTAGACCACCCACTATGAATGATCGTAGGGTGGCCACGCTGCCGCTGCCTGAGGCATTTCGTTCGCTACGACCCATTTTAGGTTCGTAACTAATGCAAAGACTGTTTAAAAGTACGTTTATACTTAGCTATCTCGATCTTTTAATGTGTTTCATTCACATTAGGTAACTTACGTAGTATTTTACGTAGGTGTAAAAGTAACATAAAATCTCTCCTTCGACTCTCTAATAGGTACTGTCCATTTTCCTCTTTTAGAAGAATCTTTTCGTCATCGTAACACGGCTCAGCAGGAGGCCTATTATAGAAGGGACTTTAAGAGTTCCGGACTTGAAGTACGAGACTTTTAAAGTCAAGGAATAAAATACCTTCCAAGATCTTTTTTATCCATCTGTCTGTGATGTGAGTAGAAATGTGAATTTTGTTACTATGTTACATCGTGGTAACACATATCAATTTAAGATTAAAAAACACAGTTTACAGAACCTTCAATACAAAGACCTGAACTATCCTAAAACTTTCAAAGACATTCATAGTCACTTTACAATGAATATGATATACCGAATGACTACTTACTGATTACTCTGCTCACGCTAATACAGGATACGGTATAATCCGCTCATCATAATGTTAGTTGTTTTGGAGATGAGAGAGAGTACTTACAAGCGTACATTGTAATTATTATGCATGTTTTATTTTATTTAGATTCAGACCATCTCAGAGGTGGGCTTAAAAAATGTAAGTACTTGTGGCCCTGTAATTTCCTGGTTCATAATATTTTTTTTCAGTACAGTTTTACTCAGTCCATGTAAATTACTGAAATTCAGCTATATCCGACTAGATTGGAAGCCAACCCCACCATTGTTGGGATTTCCCAACTATATTGGGGTCGGCTTCCAGTTGGCGTATGGCGTACGGCCTTACTAATAGCATCATCGTCTACCTAGCCGTTTGAATAGCTAGATGTCTTCTTGATATAGTCAGCCGGTGAATTTAGATGAAGGCAACTTGAGGTGAGCTGTCATCTCCCCTGCTGCTAAGGATTAATAGTTCACCTTTAGCTCATCATCATCATATCAACCGCTGGAGCTCTACTGCTAAATGTAGGCCTCCTCTACAGATTTCCAATAGAGCCAGTTGGAAACGACTTGCACCTCAAGCATACTTCATCTTAATTCACCAAGGGGAGATTTTAACACGATACCGCAGTACCTATACTGCAGTATCATAGTTTAGTTACTCAATTCTTATAAATAATACCTATATACATAGTAAAGCCTGCCAGTTGCTATTTCAGAATTATTATGTAAAGCTATTAGGAAACCACGTATGTATAGGCACGATTGTAACATTCAATATCTATGTAATATATTGTAATATGTGCAAAGATGCGTACCTACTTTATCTCACGTACTATAAGCAAAACAAGACTGTATCTCATTAACTATTAAATCATGAAACTCAAAGATAATAATTTACATAACATGTAAGTTTATTTTCTCGTATATGGTTAGATAGTCTTCGGATCGTAAACTTAGGTCGACGTTGGCAAATATGGCTCAGCACAATATCTAAGTCGGTGAGGGCTGCGTCGGCAAGATATTGTTAGACGACGGGTGTCAGCAGTAACCACAGTCAGCAAATAAGTCTAAAGGCAGGTACACAACTAGGTCATACAACTGATACCGCGTTATTGCCTAGAAAAACCTATTTATCTGAATTCATCCGCATGAATGTCGGTTTTCGCGGATTAAAAAATAGCCTGTATCCTTTCGTGGGATTCAATCTTAGGTACAGCATCCCAAATTTTAACAAAAACAGTAAAGTGGTTTAGCCTTGACTGCGTAACAGAAAGCCAGATACAATTTCTTTTATTTATAATATTAGTATGGATAGGCAAAATGAACACCAGAAGCTACAACATCTCAGTCTAAAATTGCATTCTGAAGACGAGGAAATGAAAATTTTGCGGTAGATTACGCGATTAAATATGATTAGTTACGATCACATCCGCAGAAGAACGTGGCTCCGCAAAAGTATCTCTTGCAATGCTTCAGTAAAAACGAAGGTGTAAAAAATACGGAAATTGAACGGAAACAAAATCGAGATACCTGAGGGTCTAGCTCGCGTGCACTGACGTAAAAGTATTGGATTCAAGTCGATTTTCAAATTGAAAATACGAATCTTACTATAGCATTTTCATCATCGTAGACTGTCTCGTTGGTCTAGTGGTCGCAGCGCGACTGCTGAGCATGAGGTCTTGGGTTCGATTCCCAGGTCGGACAAAGTGTTATTGGGTTTTCCATTTGGAATTTCTCAGTAGCAACCTCGGAACCTGGATTTGCGCCCGGTTGGTGGGACTACTCTCGCCTCCTATTACATGGGACTTAAACATAACTGGCGAAATGTGGGTGTACTAATGGGCACTCCTCTGCCTAACCTTTCGGGGATTACAGGCGGTATGTTATGTTATGTTATAGCATTTGTTCAATTTTAAAGGACAAGCACAATTAGTATCACCCATTGAAATGCGAAATGGGTATTTCCAATTTCAAAATTGATTGAATTTACGTTACGTATACACCGCGAGCTCGTGCTAGGCTTTCTGAAATGAAGCCCAAAAGACTCTAGAATGAGATTTATACAGAATGTTTGGTAGGTCGATGCAAAGCCTTAAAGCGGAGCTAGTACCTATAGGCTATTTAGAACTATTTGGACCTAAATTTAAATATTTTTTGATGATTGAAAACGTAAAAATTTTGCAATTGTAAAGTTGTAATGAATGACTAGTTCGAAAGATAAATAATAAATAAATGAATTATCTTTCAAACTGGCGATTATTTGCATCTAACTGTTTAGTTTAATTAAAAAAAAAGAATAATTACCAAAAATTATATTCATCTTCGTCTAAGTTAGTTATTTATTGTGAAAAGGAAACACGGGATATTGAAACTTCAGACTATAGGAATAAAGGCTTTATTGATTGGAAGAATTTTATTCATTTACTTATATTGTAAGTCGCCATAATATACGATACCCAACCGATAAAGTTCTACCAATCACGCAACATCATTTGCCCATAAATTATAGGCCTACCCCAATATAAAAAATTACCCTGTCGTGTAAAAATAACAACCCCTAAAAACTCAGTGCACTAAAATAAATCTAATTAAAAGCTAATATCAAGCACTATAATCTTAAATTAAAGGGGGTTGTTTCCAGTTACCATGGTTACCAATTTGAAAACAAAGGGGTTTTACCCCAGTTACACAATATTCAAGTCACCCCCCATACACCCTCGCTTGTCTAGAATGCGGCCGAACGAAATTACCAATTTACATAACCATCGTGGCTACTGCAAATACTTTGAGCAAGTTCTGTTTCTGTTAAAAGCTATTCCATTTTATAATGCTACTTGATTTTGCCCGCGTCTTCGTCCGCGTAAATATCGTTTATCACAGATGCAGATGAAGCCGAAGTCGAATAAAAAAGCTGATGTTCTTTATTGGAGTTCAAACTTACCCTGTACCAAATTTGATAAAAATCGGTTCAGTAGTTTAGAGAAAACTGAAAGCATAAGAGACTGACTTACTTTCGCCAATATAATATTAGTATCGATACCAATTTCAATTGACTTGATTGAACTTGGAAACCTTGGCTGGTCGTCCAGTCACATGACGATAATTGTCGACTTCCACAGACGGTCGACTTGTGCTACGTTATTATTGTATCAATAATTCCATGAACGAGGGCGCCGCGTCGTTTTACGTGGGTATGCAATAGATCCCCTGTGGGTAAAACACTTGGGGTTCTGTTAAATACGTTTTAAACGTACTAACAGCTCCTAAAATTCTCAATATCGCAAAGAAGCGTAACGTAGATAGAATTCATAGTAGCACTTATGTTTACCTATATCTAATATGTCGATAGGACTCTTCACAAAATATGAGTACTGTGTGCCAAATACTTCAGTTTACAAGACATGAGCGAAATAAACAGACACAAAACTGTTCAACTTTATCTCCAGGGATACAAGTAACAAAATCGTCCTAGATAAACAATGACATGATGTAGATACTAAAAATATCCTGGCTGAAGCATTTACGTACATACCTACTAAGGAATACGATTCCATTTTGTACCTACAAAATGGTATTATTTTCTTCGTCATACCAGTTTACATGCCAAGGGTCTGCTTGAAGGACGTACTTCTAATTAGTGCGTAACGAGTACTTCATGCACTAATTACCTTCGTCCAGAACAGTCCAGCTTCTTCACCCATGAAATTGCGACGCTCTTTTTATTCAGAAGCGAGTACCGCCTGACTTTCATCAAATGTCAATAAGGTTGACATTTCGAGTCTTATTTGTTGAGGATAACGAGAACCAAAATGCCACATTTGAGTCGAAAATAATTACATCGATTTCAAAGGATTCTTCTACATCGCAAATGGTATTGAATCGAATCAAATACTTGAGGATTACCCTCACGAAAGAACGAGTTTGTACCATTAGGTATAATGAATACATAGTCGCGGATTTCCGGAGCAATCGCATGCTTCTGAGTAACGATTTCCTTTTACTTTTATATTTTAGTCGGAACATCGTGTAACTGGTTGATATGGGCGTAAAAAAGTACAAGCATCGTTAAAGGTAGACGCTGATATTTAATTACACCATCTCGACACGTAAGTAGGTAAACATTAGACGATATAACACCAGAGGAACCAAAATATCGTGACAAAATCTGATGAAAATCTACATCACTCACTGAGCAAGCGTTCAATGCTCTTATTTCTTTATACAAAGGCAGTATACAATATTACTGGTACTTAGAAACCCTAATCCTATTCAATGTGTACATCAACCTCTAATTAGATTTGAATCCTTTATGGTCTGCACACATCTGTCGATGTTGTGCTCACTTCAACATATATGTATAGATAGCTCCATTGCTCCATTGTAAACAAGACATCTATCAAGGAACCCAGTTATTAATCAATCATGGACATCAAAGACTGACCAATTATAGCCATGAATAGTTCGCTAATGAAAGTTATGCTTCACTAGCCTTGAAATCTAGGAAATGATTCGATATTTATCGAGTATAAGATAGTTAGAAAGACACAGATGAAGAAAGGAGTGAAATTAGGACACAATTATAAACCACTTCAGCACTTAACCACATAGGAAAAGAGATCTGCTGTCCCCTACCTGCCGATTTATTTTTTGGTCACGGTACCGATTGAGGTTTAAACTACATACGACAGAAATACTTTAATGTGAATCCAATGATATGTGAATCCAATTAATTTCCATCTTATTACAAAAACCCCTGTCAACCCTCGCGGCTGAGTGTCAAGTAGGTACCCTTTGTTCTATTTCCGAATCGCGTTTATGTAATTATATTATGAACTATAAACCACTAAAATAAGGTTAAACGTGGCTAAACCAGCCGGAATCAGATAATCTGAGAAACAGTAATTTTACCCTTTAACAGGAAATAAAAGTCAGTCTTTATATTGTCTAAGATCTGGAGTTCAGAATTACGTTCTGAATAACAATTAAGAGTACTCAAGACTCTCTTACACAAAATAGTGGTAGAATTTGTTAACGCACTCGTATGTAAGTAGGTACCTCATGAGTCATGACTAACATTTATCGATTAAAAGACTCATTACTTATCAACAGGCGACGTTCAAAATAGGAAAACCAAACAAGCCATTTCCGTCCCATGTATTTCATTCGCTCTTATGCTTACAAAGTTTTTTGTGTAACGGTTCAAGTATTGATTACAGACTTCCCCTAATACAAATTGCCTTTACTTACCTGCCTACCTGTTAAATTATTATTGACAAATTGGCTCGCCTCCCCTTCGAATGCATTTGCACAGGTGTTTAAGTCAATTCTGAGTAATTTTCGTGTTACTTCGTTTCTAGGTATACAGAATCGACACGAGTACAAAATTGAATCAGCCTTGTCTAGAAAATGCAGAATTTAATTAAATTATACCAAGAAATATTGATGTAGATATCTACTGAATATTCTTCTGTAACACGTCTTGTATTATTCCTTAGATATGCTAATACAAAGTACCTAGTCAACAAAAATGAAAAGAGAAAAAAAATATTAGCTATTTGATGATTCACTGGTTGGGCGGAGTTCTCGGGTTTTTCTGTTAGGGAATTCTTATTATCCCGGGTCTTGAAAGCATCGGATACATCTCGTCTCATAATGGTCATCGCTCATTATAACAGGACGTCGCCGACACAGTAAATAATTTGCCATTCAAGTTAGGGCTTTAAATCGAGTGCGTTAAAATATTTTTTTATAATGACAAGATAAAAGGTGACAGGTTGCGGGCGGCGCGCTGGCAGCTAAGGGTTAGAATAATTGATTGATTAATTTTTAATTCATTTAATTGATTTTATAAACGATGTTGACCTGAACGTTGCCGTGTCGGAGCCGTGCCGTTTCAATGTGCGATGACCATAAGACCCTTTGAGTACCTGCATACCCAGTACAGTCATCAGAGAACTATCGGAGTCGAAGGAAACGTTACTGCTTAAGAATCTTTCGATGACACACGGCGTGTGTTGCATAAAACAAAAGTAGGTATCTATTCAACAGGGAGGCGCTTATGAGGTTTTGTTTCGCCGCCTTCTCTAATAATGTTTGCATCTTATGGGTGGGCTTACTTGAGTTACGGTTATAAGAACCTTGACATTCTCTCTCTCGAGTAAAACCAGCGTGAGATTAAATAAATTATATCTATATTAGATACTTACTGTAACCGCTGGAAGCAGGATTACTGTACCGGAATAATCAATACGAGATTGAAACACTTTTAATTATTATTTCAAAGTTAATATAATTATTATACCTCAAGAACCGTAAAACTTTCAAGGATAAAAAATAGCCTATGACTAAAACGTAGCCTAGGTACTTTATTCTATATTATGTGTCTACATTCAACCTTTCCAGCGACATTTAAAAAAAAAAAACATCCATCCAAACTTTCGCATTATTTTTTTTCGCAGTAAGGGGAAATCATATATGATAATATTATTTATGTCTTGCGTCTAGTAGTCAGAGTTACTACAGTACCTACCTATTTGCTTGATGAAATATCGGAAGCACAAAGTAGATATATAGTACCACATCGAATGATTACTCAATTAATCGAGTGAATGAAGCCACAAAAGTTGATAATTTGCGGAAACACTTCGTTGCCCGCAGACATAAATAGAAACCGTATAGCAACACTTTTTAAAAGACCGTTCCATTTAGCGGATACTGCAATTGGTGAAGAGCGAATAAATTATGTCAAAGAAATAGCTGAGACCCATAATATGACTTTTATGTTCCTTAAATCAGCAGCAATCATCATCAGTTGGTCTAGTGGTCGCAAGCGCGACTGCTGTGCATGAGGTCTTGGGTTCGATTCCCAGGTCGGGCAAAGTGTTATTGGGTTTTTCCATCAGGAATTTCTCAATAGCAGCCTCGGAGTCTGGATTTGTGCCCGGTTGATGGCAATAGGCTCGCCCCCTATTACATGGGACTAAAAACATAACTGGCGAAATGTGGGTGTACTAATGGGTACACCTCTGCCTAACCCTGCGGGGATTACAGGCGTGATGTTATGTTATGTTATGTTATGTAAATCAGCATATTTTGTTTCTAATTATGTCTTCTCCTCTCAATAATTTTGAGCTCTTGTTAATGTTTTTAGTACGTAAGTGCAATTATAATTTGTAACTTGGAGGGTGTGAGCCTGGAGATCTGTCACACAAGTCTCGACCCAGTATAGACTCCAGCTCTCACAAAGGATAGATTGTTACAATAACGACTTCGTTACTATGAAACTATGTTGTACCTTTTGAGAGAAACAAATAAATTATTATTATTATTATTATTATATTAAGAGTTTTTTGTATAAAATTAGACCTTCACCTTCTTCCTTTACTACTTTCCTTTCCTGGGAAATAAGAAATATTACCCTACTTTTTACACGTAACGTATATTTGCACGTAATACGAAGAAGCCTTCAAAATGAGTATTTACTTTCTTGCCAAATAAAGGATCTTTGTTGTCGGCTAAAAATATCATAATAAAACGTACTTATGTTAAGTAATAAACGTTAACCCCAAAACATTAAAACCGCGATTATTAAAACAATAATGCTAGAAATTGTGTAATAAAAACTAATTTTGTATAATTGAGGATATAAAGGCGGTGTAGGAAGACAACAATGGTCTTGTTGACTGACATACTATAAAGGGCATGGTCACGTAACAGACTGATGTAGGCACAAATTACCTACCGATTTAAACTTTCTCAGGGGACACACAACTATACTTTTGTATTTACATTGTAACCCTATAATGGTAATAGCCATAGAGCCGGAGCCAATGACATAGATTATGACAACTAGGATATATCGCACGTTCAAGTAAAGTGTAGCGAAAATATATTAAAGGATCGTGATGAAATCTAGTCTACAGAATTATTATGAAACTTCTAAATGGATCGTATTGTGAATAGATTTCTATAATAAACTAGCTTCTGCCCGCGACTTCGTCCGCGTCAAAATTGATTTCTCCATACAAACTTTGGACCCCCATTTAATCCTCTTAGGGGTGCATTTTGGAAAATATCATCTAATAACTATAAACTACTTCCCTGCCAAATTTCATCTTTATATGTCAAGCAGTTTTCGATATTTCGTGATGAGCGAGTAAGTGAGTGTCATTTTGCTTTTATATATTTACATATATAGATAGAAAAGCAATATCTAGGCTGTAGCATATTACACCGGGGGCGCTCTAAAGTTGTTAAGGAGTAATAACCGCACACTGCAGACGGCAATCAAACGCGAAACTACACGTTAAAACACTATCACGTATGTATTTGTGCAACTGAGTGCATGACTCATTATTCAAAGAGTTTCTGCTGTAGCACATTTATAACCAAAACGTTTTCTTAAAGTAGAAGACAAGAATTATCACGGTCATGGGGATTTTGGCCTCGAAGAAAGCCTTGAAAATTCTGGCGTGGAAACTTGGGCGTCTTCCAAAAAGGTTAGCTCAAAACTTTATGGACTGGACAAGGTTATAGTAGAAAATATTGCAAGTATATGGGAAGAAGTTTGCCCACTAAGACACATGAGAAGCTTTATCATTCCAAGCTAGGCTTTATAAAATCCAATCTATGAATTAACGTTTATTTATTATCGTGTAACTTGGTCTTAGAGACAAGATTTAATATAAATTAGCAGAAGTTGAGTACTAAGATACCTGAACCATGTAAAATCTAAACACGCAAGCCTCTAACTTTATAAATAGAAAAACTTGTATCACAAATGGCGAAACTCTCATTATTTACACAGACAGAAATTAATGTATAGAGGGTCTAATATCTTAAAATGTAAGGATTTGTGGGGTTTAATTACGGGTTACCGGCGAGACCACCCAAGCTCTTCCAAGACGCCTGTTACCTTCCACTGATGATGCTCAATTAAGAATATTATGCCCATTAGAAAAGTATACGGCTGCGCAGGAGGCGTTGCGTTTGTAAAATTTCACAGTAATGACTGGTAATGAAGGGTTATACACTATTACGGTGTAAAGTAAACATTATTAAGGGAAGCTAATGTTAATGTTGTATAGACTTAGTTACGCTTCAAGTTTTATGTCGGTACTTTGTTATTAAGGCAGTATTATTATAAAACAGATAAATGCTTCAAAGATTAGTTCAGAACCTGGCTCAATTTTTTTTTACTTAATACTAAATACATAACGATCAAGATCGTAAACTGCTAAGCTGCCCAAAAACATTTTAATAAGATATTCTGAACTAGCAATGAATCATAAAAGTTGTAACCATAAAAAGGCACTACATCAAAGTTTTTGATGTCTCAATGAAAACATGAAAAGAGAAGAAACTACTTCATATCTTTGAAGTTCTTCCCATTTCCTTTGATAATGTTAGTCAATAAGTTTTGGATGTAGTTTGAGATACTTAAGAGGGAATGATCTTTTTCTTACACTATAACCATAATGGAGGGGTAGCTCACGATCCCCTCGACGGATGTTAAGCATAAAACGAAAATTATACACGCGGAAAAACATGCTCTTCATTGTTAATGAAGCGAGATAAAGTTATGTAAGGCTACTTCCTGATGTATAGAATATTTAAAGGCGTACATATCACAGAGAATATTCTGATGCTCTTTTATTATTTACAAAGTTGTGTGTGGAACGTTTCTAATTTGTACAGTCGCCGTCAGATAAACAGGTAACGTAGACAAAATAAATTAAATAAAAATTAAACAAATGAAAATGTCTGCGTCCATTGTACCAGAATTATGTATTCATCTTTAGCAAACATACTCAAACAAGACAATTGTAAGTAAACATCTGTTTAAAAACTATGTAAAACTAGCTGATTCATAACTTTGTATGTACCTTACGATAACTAGAATAAGTAACTGCAAAAAATAGCATGTTTAGTCACTATAGATGGATACAATATTCTGGTGCAATAAATGTAGACATTTTAATTAAACTTGTTTACGTTTACATCTTTCTGAAGGCGACCACATTTAAACGTATGTAAAATACGTATATTCTCTACCTTGAAATAATACCGAGAAATCTTGTGGAACTGGTGACAATATTCACCAGTTCCACGCGTTTTCTCGGTATTTTCTGTAGAACGTATTTGCGGATAATACGCTATGTGGTATAGATAGCTATTGGAAACTTTACCGTCTCTGAACTTAATCAATTCCTAGAAACCAATTAATCTCATATGCGCATTAACAATTACTTATAACTAGCTTCTGCTCGCGACTTCGTCTGCGTAAAAGTCGGTTATTGGCGATCTAATCTTGTTTGTCCATACAAACTTTGCCCCCTGAGGGAATTTTGGAAAATCTTTTCTTATCAAATGCCTACGTCATACAAAGAACACATCCACCGAGTTTCAGGTCCCTACGATCAACGGTTTAGGCTGTGTGTTGATCAGTCATTCAGGACAAAGTATCTTATATGTATAAATTACATAACTTAACATCACGCCTGTTCTCCCCGATGGGTTAGGCAGAGGTGTACCCATTAGTACACCCACATTTCGCCAGTTATGTTTTTAGTCCCAAGTAATAGGGGGCGGGCATAAATTATTTCTGGAACAAATACGTCTTATCTACAGATTTATGGCTGTTGTCGTCTAAACTAAAAATAAAAGACAACAGGAAAATAATCACTGTGACGTATCAACTAAAAATAACATCACCTTGTTAAGAATTATTAGAAGTGTCGTATTTCCTAAAAATAACATCAGTTAAAATTGAAAATATGTCAAAAATGTACGGCTGACGGTACATCAGTCCTGAACAGTCTCGTTTAAACATATCGTAATCCCTAAAGAGTATAATACATCACTGTCACTGCGGCTCGTCGCTCTTTCCCATGAATCGAAATGAATAGCCCCCTTTAGCTATGCCTATTTTGGGCTTGAATCGCCACACGATTGGACGACATTTTCGATTGTGTGGTAGATTGTGATAAATATTATATAAATTACGGATATAACTCACGTCCTGTTCACGTTTGGTGATAGTAGACTAGATGGATTTATCCGGATTGACAGATGGAATATAATCTATAATCAACCTAGAATCCTATATTTATAAAGATTATTATGGCATTTGTGGTATAATACTTTTGGAAGATGTAATATTTATATCATCGCATCTTTTTTATCAGTTTATTTTTATCTTTTTGTGAGTCATCTAAGCATGACATATTTGTGTTTGTTACGTCTATTTTGCTTCTGTCTCTCGCATTTTCATTGTATTAAGTCGTTGATCCTCAATTATTATAAGTTCATTGTACTTCAAAATAAGATTGACATTGCCTGACCTGACTTTTAAATACTTGCAGAATTTAAAGTAAAACTCCACAACTAAATATTTAATTCAAGTCCAAATTAAATTCCTAAATCTCAAATCAGTCTGAACCTTGGGTCTAGATTAAAACGTAGTGAAAACTATCTCGATCTAACAGCATCACACGCCACCCGTCAACCCGTCGCCGCCGCGCCGACGCCTTTAGGGTAATCTGATGCAAATATAATTTCAACTAAACGATGAAACAAAATAGTTACACGGCAAACTTCACATAGGTACCTAAAATTCTAACTTATATTATAAATGATAAAGTTAGTTTGGTTTGATCATCATGAAATTTTGCATACACGATATAAAGGACATAGGGTAGCTTTCATTCAGAAAATGAATACTGTTCCTTAAGAATAGAAAAAGAAAGCAGAAAAATAAACCAAGCAGCGTGAAAAAGCTAATATTTAATAGTTTCGAAAATGTTAAAATAAATTGAAGAAGATGACAGGATAATTTAAACACATAAAGCTAGATTACTTAGAAATACAATGGTTTTCTTGAAGATTCAACTGCATTAACATTAAAACAATACAATGAAAATACAAACACAAAAGTAGATAATATTTAACTGGTATGCGAAGCCATTCCTTCGTTGGCTTTAGGTACCGTTAACGGAGAGGTCGAGGACGAATGCAATGAGACAATATACCTATTTAAGAAGGTTTTAATGTATTTAATTTAGTTATGTCGACAGCATGTCGATGTCGATGTGTTTAATTGTCAACAGACTCAATCAATATACAATTAGAAAAACAAGCAAAAAAATCACACTTCAACTAAGACAAGTTCGGTCCAAATGGTTCTAAATAGTCTATACTAGCTCCGCTTTCTGACCACCAAACACCCTGTGTATAATTTTTACTTAGAAATGTTAAGGTTAACAAAGATTATACGATGGAAATGTAAATTGACGGCAAATTATTTGAATTTTGCGAATGAGCCATGTCTCATTAAGGTTTGGGCAATTATGAATTCCAAGAAGGTAAAAAGTAAATCATAATCATTTGGGTCTTTCTTTGACTGAACAAGACTTCAGAGGTTTCTACTTTCTGCCTTGTGGATGGTTACATGTTTGACTTAACAGTACCTACTTAACCGTTTATTGAAGTTTGACGGCACGTTGGACGCAGTGGTTGATCGATTGGCTACTGCAGTTTGTGTCGTGAGTTCGATTCCCGAACGTAACAGATATTTGTATGAACTAACAATGTTCCGAGTCTGGGTGTTTGCACATGTGCGTTTATATTTGTAAGCGCACCCACGATGCAAGAATTACTAGTGCGGGGAAACTTTTAACAAAAACTACGGCGTCATTGACTTCCACACCTAAAGTTTATATTTTTAATTTACCTTCTCATTGGGCACTTAAAACTACCAATCAATCGACATAGGTACTTATTATGAGCTGTCAAAACGCAATTCCCCGATAGTTTTTGTATGACAAAAATAAACTGTGACATCACTTTTTTGTCAACTCAATTGATGAACTTATTAATTGATTTCACAGCAACTCAAAATCTAAGTTTATTTTTAAATAAAAATTAGTTTGATTTATGGCGCTAAAATAGCTAAAATATTTTTTTGAGAAGTTGTGTCTTGTAATTATTGGTTACTGGGGCTATACCATGGCTCCACGGATTTTATATGTATGACCTTCTTTATACCTTCCTATGTTTCACAAATAAACTTTTTGACTTTGACTTTGACTTTCGATGATTTACAGGAGGGTAAATAGGGACAGTGGGTGGGCTCTTGAAGATAACATCACAGTTACACACGTGATCTAGAAGACTGATGCTACTGCATACATTAGCAGTGTTCAGTGAACTGTCCATGGAGATTAATCGGTGAGACTAACAACAAATTGATGAAGTGTAGGTATAAATTGCATGCGATATTCACAAAGTTAGCTTTGAAATAGGAATTATTTTAAAATAGAGGTGTTACTACAACATAACTTATTCTGGCTTCTCTTCTCTGTGAACATGTTAACTTTCTACCTATTACCTTTCATGAGATGCCGTTGCTGTTGCCGATGCCGTTGCTCCCGGCTGTCATAACTGGATCCTTGGCAGTTGTTACGAGTCGTCAGAAGCCCGAGAGTCTGACGACCAGTCTGACCAAGGGGTATCGTATTACCCAGTTACTAGGTTGTGGAGGTCAGATAGGCAGTCGGTCCATGTAAAATACTGGTACCTACTTAGCTGCATCCGGTTAGACTGGAAGCCGACCCCAACATAGTTGGGAAAAGGCTAGGCAGACGATGATGACCTTTCATGAGGTGACGGTCAGACGAACGAACAGCGGATGCTTAGTAATAGGGTATAGTTGGCACTCTTCGGGTACGGAACCCTAATTCTAAAGGGGTACGTATCATCAAGTATCATGCATTAAAGTTGTTTGAATTTCATCAAAAATTACTCTTATCACAAGCATCCATATCAAGTTACCTATAAGAATCTATCTATACTGATATCCGGCCGAAACCATCTAGGGCAAGCTACGGCACTATTTAAAATGTTTGTTTAAACACGCTAATCTCTGGAACTTCTTACATGAATTGGAATTGAAAAAAATCTTTTTGTATGTAATAGCCAAATACGCTACGAAAACAAAACAAGGACGAAGTCGCGGGCAGAAGCTAGTATAGAATAAAAGTATCGTATACCTTATACAATCATCCCAAAAATGTCAATTTTCTCTCAGGTACCTAACGAAAAAGGGCTTTGACACAAGTCAGTTTATGTAGGTATGTGAATGACCGTCATTATAGTGTCTGGAGCTTCGAAACCAATTTACCAATCTCATGTTTAAATTCGGCACTTCGTTTCGTAACTTTAATATTTTTGGCACGGGAAAACCGAATACTCAATTTTTTTTTGTTACCATATGTTTTCCGATGCCTATAAGAAAAGTAAATGACATCTACACTACATACCTATATGATTTTGTATTGTCTATTAATCAAATTATAAAACGTACCCGTGATTACAATTTTTAATGAAATAGACACGACACCGCAATCACATAATTTCAGTGTTCACTGAGATGTGTGTGCCAAACAAATATTATAAGTACGTTGCCTTATGGTATGAATTTATATGAAATTCCATCGTACGTTTAACTTACTCGAATATATATTTTTATACTTCTCCAGTAACATAAAAACAACTGAGCTTTTACTATTTACCGCATTGATTCATAATTTAAAAAGGTAACTACTTCCAACAAAACTCGTAATTATTCTAGTCATCAATGTCCAGCCTTTGTTTTCTAATATTAGACATTATGTGTAATGAACCTGGTAGCGTGTGCAATAAAGAAAACCGTAAAAAGAATCGTCAATTTTAAGAATTAAAAAGAGAAACAAAATCAACTGAAACTTAGAATAAAAAAGAGAAAAGTTAAATAGCATAATTTATTATTATGCACAAATATACCTAGCAACTATTAAATCATTACGATGCCAAATTAGGAAGTCTAGACACGAATGCAAATCAACATAAATATAACGCACGCATGGAAATGACATGCAGTGGTTTCAAAATATAAACATCCAACGAGTTACCTTGCCGCGCTGTGTTGCGCTGAGCAGGGCATCCGAACGCAGTGAGCGTCGTGCGGCGAACGCACCCGAACGCGATCTTTATTCAACACGATCGCGCCGCCAGTCCGGAGGTGACCGCGGGCGGGGCGGCACGTGCTGTGCACGCCTCGCGATATTACATTGTGTTTATGTACGCCATTGTTTTAATTCAATCCGTCTACAATCAATACGACATCGGAGTGAAAACACGGCCTATTTGCTGCATTCACTAGAATCTAGTGCGAAATCAGTGACAGTAAAAATTTTCTTGGAATAGATGCAAGACAGTATTGACAAGTGAAACTCTATCGTACAATTTCATCTGGTGGAGGGTTTTGTTTGTGACATTGTTATTGACTATAAAAGTGTTAGTGATCTCTGTTGTATAGAAAAGCATGCAAATCAATAGTAGAGTGGATACCCAGCTCTAAGTACCCGAGAGCTCTTGCGGTGCGGTGTATTATACGGTTGCATATTGATTGGTTCTGTACCGGGATCACTGGAACTTGTCATCCAATTAACGGTGGGTAACGTTACATCCAATGTTAATCACTGAAACTGTCAATTACTTTACAGATACTCTAACAAGACGTGTACGAAGGTGAGAAGGTATTGCCAAACATTCCTGAATACAAATCTGGATTGTTTTGTCATTATCGTTGGCATTTACTAATGATTTGTTTACTAAACAAGCGGGCATTGAAAGACATGCTCAAAAAGAAAGTCAGATCATTAATAGCCTAGCAGCACACAATTAAAATCGACCTGCATATTGTTGTATCTAACAGATATAAACCATTAAAAATAAATAAACGTTTAAAAATGAAATAAAATACAGAATAAAGACCCGTTATAGTGAACAAAAAATCATTTGATAACAGAAAACAAGCTCACTTGCTCTACCTCAAAGGTCATTTCTTAAATTATGTCAAAGTTGTTTCCAAGACCCAATGAGCACAAATCGAACAAAAATACCATTCGTTTATAAATCAGGGTTTAGGTGATGACATAAACCACGTCATGTTCTTTAAATATATTGCCCGTTTGAGAGATGATTCTAAGAAGGGATTATGAAAAAAAACGTCAGTTGTTTTTGCGCGCTGGGCTGGGAGCCACTTGAATCAAACCAATTTCAAGCAATTTAGAAGCTAATTGGGTCATGAACTAATAAACGCAATGAGGAATAATGGAAAGCAACTAGTTGCTACTGATCGGGATAATCCTGAGAATGTCTGACAATATACTGAATGACAATACCAAGACTTATCGGAAATATACTAAATAAATGTAGTCCATAACATTCGGAGTTGCCTACATCTGGTAATGAATGAATTTCGACACCTACACGATGTTGGCGCCTGCATTCAATCCAAATGTTTAATCTCCATTGTTCATTGTACTAGCTTCTCGCTCCACATTACTGCCCATATTGTACGTAAATGAATGGCCTATTGATTTGGAGATGATATTGACTAACCGAGTAAGATCTGTTTTATTTTTTATACTTTTGATTGGAACCAAGACTACCTGCTCGGCCTCGCGTCCTAGGGTCAGTTACATCTCTAACAATGGGGCTGGAAACGAGAAGCCGCATAAAGCGCAGGTAGCGCAGTATTGCACGCCTTTGCAGGTATTTTATAGCCCATTAATGTTTAGGACTGTTTATTTGATTACTGTACTAGAACCAGCATTCTGGGAATACATTTCAGCCACTGGATCTCTCATGACATCCTTTGATACGTATGTATTTCAAATTGCACAATGAAAGCCATTAACCAATTCGATTATTATTATTTACGTAATAAATATTATTATGTGCATGTGAAATAAACCTGGGAGCACATTCGCAGCACACACCTGATGGCAAGGCGAAGGGAAGACAACCAGTTTCGCCACCTGGCCACTGCGCGCACACATTACCAAATCGCAGCTTGCCGATGTGGAGTTGGTCGTTTCATCATTGTACACCGACCACTTATTTCTTATACTTTTCATTTCAAAGAAACACGTTTATCGAAGGACGCAGATGGTCCTGAAAACCGAAGCGGAAACCGGCCCCTCTCCAAACATGCGCTTAAGAGCCCCCCCAGTCGAGGACCGAGAGCCCCCGAGGCCAGGACCCAGGCTTTCCCAGGTAAGCCGTCGGGTCCCGGGGCGGTATTCTTGGCCTTCAGCCGTTGTACCGCCACTCTCAGATCTACCTCGGCCACCTCCGGAGCATTGTAGTCGCCGTCGTCGCCGTGGTCCGCGTCTTCGTCTGACACCGCCAGGGGCGGAGCCATGGGCGGAGGGGTATGTTCCCCCCGAGAAGGGAACAGGGCGCTCACGACGCCCTCCACGAGTTGGGGCCGGAGACTCTGCGTCAACGGGGGGGCCCAGGGGCGGAACTTTTCCCGCACCCATTTGTACGGGCGCCCCCATGGGTCCCTGTCCAGAGACTCCAGCATCTCCCTGCGGGATAGATCTCTAGCCCGCAGCATCCCATCTCGGAGGGCGGTCTTCGCCGCCCTGTACCCCTCGTACAGCTCCGCCTCAATGGCTGCCGCATTCGGAGGTCGGATGCGGCACCGGCGGTGCCTGGCGTACAGGCGTCGCGCGTCAACGCACGCCTCGCGTAGCGCCGTTATCTCGCGCGACCACCAGTACACCTGACGCCGGGCGCTTCCTGGCCGGGCCCGGGGCATTGCCATGTCGCAGATCACAGACATGGCCTCCTGGAACCACTCCGCCTCGTCGTTGACGTCGGCAGGCCTGTCTGGTGATGACACCCAGGCCTGCACGATCGAGGCTTCCAGGAAGAGCTCCCGGTCCAGCTGCTTCAGCGCCCATCGCGGACCACTTGGGGTCCGTCGGACCAGCGCATCTGGGGTCTGGGCGGAGACGTCGAACCGGATGTACCGGTGGTCGGAATACGTCTCCACCCCCTCCTCTACGCGCCAGTCAACGACACGCGGCGACAGAGCGGGGCTGGCGAACGAGATGTCCACCACCGACTCGCCCCGCATCCGCACACACGTGGGGACAGAACCCCGGTTCAGGATGACCAGGCCTGTCTCCAGAGCCCAGTGCTCCACCATTCCGCCCCGCGCGTGGTCCGTGTACCGGGAACCCCAAGCCACGTTCTTGGCATTGAAGTCCCCGAGGACCAACACGGGGAGGGAACCGAACCCGGCGACGACGACTCCCAGTTCCCTAAGGGAGACGTGGAACTCGGCGAGAGTTCGGTTCGGGGAGAAGTAAACACCTACCACGGCGATCTCCCCGAACCGTGCTGCCACACAACCCCGTCCTCTCTTGACGCTCTCGAGAGACGGGGTACCGGCAGCGGCCGACGCGATTATGACCACCGAGCCGCCGAGGTCCGTCACCCAGTCATCCCTGGGTGGGACAAAGTACGGCTCGGCGACCACCGCGATGTAACCCAACCTCGGGGGACCAGGCGCCTCCTGCCGGAGGCTTTACGCCGGAGTCGTGCGGTCCATGGCCCTCTACGGGGCCCCTGTGTGGGCCCCTACCATCAGGCGGCGGCCACCAGCCAAGTTGGTGGCATGCCAGAGGGTCATGGCCATCCGGATAATCCGGGGATACCGTACGGTCTCCGGCGAAGCGGCAAGCCTCCTTGCCGGATTGCCGCCGTGGGATCTGGAGGCAACAGTCCTCCAGCGCGTCTACGAGTGGCGTGTGGACGCGCAGCGCCGGGGCGAAACCCTGCTGCCGCGGCAAATCGTGGCACTGCGGGGCGAGCTCCGGTGCGATCTCATGGCGGAATGGGAGATGCGACTGTCGCAACCCAAGTTCGGGCACGCCGCAATCGCGGCGGTAAGACCCCTCTTTGAGGAGTGGCTGGAGAGGCGCTACGGCGTCCTCACCTACCGCCTGACGCAGGTCCTCACCGGACACGGTAGTTTCGGGAGGTTCCTGTGTCGGATAGGGCGGGAGGAAACGCCCGGGTGTCACCACTGTGTGGATCGCCCGGAGGACACGGTGGAGCATACGGTGCAGGACTGCCCCGCTTGGGCAGACCACCGCCGTGTCCTCACGGAGGCGATAGGCGGCGGCGACCTCTCGCGTCCGGACCTGGTTCAGGCCATGCTCCGGGGCGAGAGGGAATGGGATGCAGTCACCTCCTTCTGCGAAGCAGTAATGCTAGCGAAGGAGGAGGCGGGCCGCGTGAGGGAGAGAACCACCTCACGCCCCAGCCGCCGCGGGAGACGCCCAGGGCGTCGGACGTCGCGAGGCGACATCCGGCCACCGTAGGCGCGGGCTTGCGGACGGCGAGTAATGGGTAGCTCGCCGTCCGATCAAGGACCAAGCCCGGGTCGACGGCGCGTTCTGTTCGCGCGCGCCTCAAAGAGCTGTCAGCACAGGGACGGGGCCCCCAACGGGGCCAACGCCTGCCGGGGTTGCGGGACGTCTTAACAGGATACCGTGGCCCCGGAACGTAAAGGGCAACAGAAGGAACAGGGTGGTTTTTTAGTCAGTAAAAGTCTGACAGTCCCTTCCGCCCCACCCAGGGCGGAAGGAGTCATTTGATGATTTTTACCACCTCAAAAAAAAAAAAAAAAAAAAAAAAAAAAAAAAAAAAAAAAAAAAACCTTACATCCGTCTGTCGTATACCTAATAAATTACACAAATTTTGAACAAGTCTAATTTCTCTTGGCTTGAGTTATGATAGGTCTCAGCCGAACATTGTCAAGACAGCATGGTACACAAGACCTCGACAGATTTATTACCGCGTCACGTAGAGTCACGTCTCCTTAAAGGTGTAGGCAGCATTGCAACAACCTTTATTTACTGAGACATTCATTTTTTTTTTCAATTTATTAATACCAGTTGCTATCCCTGGCTCTACCACGAGAGACGATATTTACGTCGTACTTGCAGATATAGCCTTCCAGTCTTCAAAGCGGTAGCGTACCGAGCTCCAGCCTCTTCATCAATAGGTTAACTAACAAGTTATAGCCTATGAGTATTTATCAACACTTTAGCCGGATGCATAGCCGCAATTGGGCTGTTTTCCCACGCAACAATGCCGTCGACCCACGCTTGTAACTCTTGCATTAGTACATCAACGCTAACTGACACATTATCTGCAGCGTCGAATTATTCACTGACAATGAACTATGGTACGTAAAATTTGTAAATGTGTGCACTATTTGTTTGGCATTGAATTGGATCAATGACCGGGTGTGGAAAATTGGTGCAGAGCCATCATTCAAGTGTATGATCGATGATTGTCCTCGGAAGAAGGACGCCTCGGGTCGTTGTCCCTTGTCTAGAAAATCGAATAAAAAAGTGGTGAATTCGTCATCTTCAAACATTTTCTTGAGTAAAAACATAATAAACAGCAAAATTCTTCCACGTCGTTCAAAACTCAAGTAATTGAGTTGAAAAAAAATACAAGAAGTCTGATCTTCATTCTAAAATAAATTGAAATTTATTGTATGACGTTAATTTAATTTGACACGAATAGGAAAATGTAACTCATTCACAAGCAGATAACGCAATAGAGGAACAATATTGATTCAATTGGTCACGTAACACAATGGTGGGGCATTGAGCAATTGAATCGGCCCGTGTGATGCTTACAGTCCCCGAAAGCAGTCAACGGAACCGGGACAATAAAAAATATCTACCAGCTGTTAACACTACTTGTCATAGAAACTTTTAGTGCTGAAACACTTTGTTTTATGCAGATAAGAGTCTAAGTTATTTAATAGACCTTTTATTCCTTTCACAAACAACGACTTGGATATATTATTAATAGTAACAAGATCAGTAGTTTCGTTTTAAAAGTCCGTGAGAACTAGGACGGTGGTATAAGAAGGGTCCTTTCGGAGGTCCTTGACGTTTGCCCTACAAATATTTGAGTAATACTCTGCTACGTCGGGGATCGAGACCCTAAAGATAAAAATAAAAATAGTTTTACTGTTGTATGTGTCCATAAAAGTAACTTTAACGTTCACAAAAGTTACATAAAAGATCTAAACATAGATGTTTGAGTGTGTAGACCTTTGACAACGTATTCATTATGCTTACAATACTAATAAAGAGTGTGCTGACTTCATAATTTCCATACCTAATTGATCTCAATAATTACATCACGAACAAGGAACTAATAATATTCAAAACAAAATGTTGTATCAGCGGTTCTCATAACATAATTAATCAACGAATGATTCATAGTTTGCAGGTTGAACCGGTTTCTAACTGGACATTAATACCGAGAATACCTTGAAGCAACTGTCTGTTGATGCACTTATCAATCAACTATCGAATATATGCAAATGTATTGTTAATTTCGAATGAGAGATACCCATGGTTTCATGGTCAAGAGTCTTAATAGAGATAAGCGTTGTTAAATGTTAAGTGTCTCAATCAACACAATAGAAGTTAATTTCTGAAAGGAGTGCCTTACAAGTAACAATGAATGTTTTAAGTGTTCTCAATCCAATAAAGTTGTTGTATTCGAACGTAATAACCCTTATGTAACTCATTGTCTTTCTTGAGGCGATATCATGGTAATAAAATCCGATAAAGCTAGTATCTAAAATGGTTATGCAAAATTACTTTCACCTGATTTATTTTATTAGATTTGAAAATTCTGCCACGTCATAAAAATTATGTGAGGTAAAAAAGGTTATATAAATAAGTGGTCAGCAAATATGGGCCTGTGGAGGCAACGTTTGTGGGGAGATCGTTTAAAAATATGGTCATTAGTAGGTGGGTGTTTAAATTCAACTTTGATATTGACCGAAGCAAGTTCATTCGCCCCGTTACGTGTAACGTTTGAATGTTTTTCGTTTTAATTGTCTATTCAAAAATTACTGCAACTGTTGCGATTATATTTAAAGTCATTGTTCCCTTAAATTTTGTGTTTATCATGTTTCATTGTATAAACAACAATAGTTTCAAATCGTCGATCGATCAAAGTATCTAATTCAGCAAAAAGTACATCAGGGAAAAGTATTGACGTAACTAGAAATCGCTTTATTACTACGTAAGAATGAGTCGCCTCTCTTTCGTTCAACTTTGTTCAGCACTGTTTGCACAGTCACCTCCTATTCTTAGCAGTCGTGTCTGGTTAACTTCACTAAACGGGATCACGATATAACCCAAGATTATGTTTACGTAATTTCGCTTTAATAGTAAAGAAATCTTTTTATGTATCTTTACATAATTTGTTCTTACTTAATTTTCTTATCTTTAATCGAACTTCCCTAATTTGATTCCTTCCTACACGTGATCCCTTAATTTGGTGGGTTTCGATTGCCGTCTTCGACATATTGCGATCCTTTACTCAATGTTCCTTAACCATTGCTTCAATTGGTATAAGGACCCCTTACTTTCTTATTCAGTTGATGAGTTTATTAATATTGATTGCGTAAGTAGACATCGTTTCATGTCTTTAGTTAATAAGCTAATCTTCTTTGGGTTTTTTGTTCATACACATAGTTTTTTGTCACGTACTGAAAGATAGCCAAAACATTATAAAAACTAAAAACAGTGTGAGATCGGGTCGTTCACTTGCGTAGGCGCTTTATTAAATTCTGAAGCGATTAAAGAACTTGAAATCTTAATTAAATTAAACATTGATAAGTATTTTCTTAAACACCATTATTGATATATTCAAAAGGTTATTAACACCGAGGTAAAAGAAAATAAAGAATGTTTACAACAGTCAACAGACGAGGATCACATTAAACATTATAAAACTGATATGATCGGCTGATCGTTGTGTCGTATTCTTTATGGTTCATCTAAATGCTTAAGGCATAAGGGTTTTACGTTCAAACCCAAACGCGCGTGGGTGAGCTAGATAGAATAAAAGATAAGGGTAAGAGTGTCCTTACAACCAAAATTTCCATCAAATATCGGTTACATAAACCCAGTCATTTCTATCGTCCCCAATGGTCAAGGTGTAATGTTTGCTAGCAATCGTAAAAGTTAATTGATATTCAGAATGTATCTTACGCCGGCAGTCACGTTCACTACTATGTGGACAACGCGACTTGACTTTATTAGGGTTAACTCATTCATAAGTGCCTAATAAAATTAATGGCGGCCGACCTTATTCGTAAAGAATATAATGAATACGACTTCTCACGCAAAATCTTCGTTAGCGTTGCGTGATCCGGCCCTTATATCAACTCCATAATAATAGGATGCTCTAAGAAGTGCCCAAAGCAATCTCGAGTGTCCTTGTCCTGTTCTTGCGTTCGTTCCTAACTCTCGTAGTACCCTAATGTTTTCTAATTGAATTTGTCCCTTGCCCGTCTCAAGTTGGTCGAGGTTCGTCCAAAATAATTGCTCCAACCATTAACATTCCAGCCTGTACCACTAACGTAACTTTCTCGAGTGGGTGGGACTGCTACAATACAGCATTACATTAGGAGTCACGAAATTCGTGTGTTTAGAGATAAAATAAAAGTGCGGGTTTACCAGTTTTTAAACTTTAAGCCACGTCAGGCATCATCCAGTACGTACTGGATGATGCCTGCCTGGCTTGCTAATGAGTTCAACCTTTATACCGTACCTAAATAAACAATAAGCAGAGATACTGCATGACCTCTTGCGAACCGCATCCCATCGCACATAATGGCATTGTTACAGAAATGCCGACAATGGTTTCCATGAGGGAAACTGATGCTTCATTCTCTATTCATGTGTCAACGGCTCGCACCCGAACAAGGGGTTATTGATCTGAAATATAAAAGGTTCTCTCTGGCCATTGTCTTAAACGACGACGTTTCTAGGATAAAACAGGCTAAACGTGCCCAAGTGGCTGTTTGGTTACTGTATACAGTTAATAGCCTGCACTCGGCCATTCCACTCTGATGTATTTTTGAACTGATATTGCTTTCGTTTCACAATTGAGATTATTTGCGGTTCTCTTTTGATATAGCTACATAATAAATGTATTAGCCAACACGTGGTCTGTTACGAGAGCATCTTTGATTTTAATTTATCGTTGGCAGCTGTATTTAGTTTTGTCGATAAGTGTTACCATTTCGAGGTAACCTGTATTAGCTAAGGCAAATAAACTCACCAAATCTGTGTAGAATGAAAAATAAACATTCTCAGCGTATAAATAACTTGAAGGAAAATAAGCTGTGTTAATATTCTCACGTTACTTTTTTCTCAGTAGCAAACCCAAAAACGTGTTACTTACACAAAATCTTTGTTTATATTTCGCAAGGCTACATATTTCGGGGACTACCCGAAGCACGGTGTAAAAATATCTTGAAGAATGAAGCTGTGACATTGAGCTCTTCTAAATCGGCTGGCCGAGGGTAGTTATTTATAATTTCACGCCCACTTCACTCCGCTATGCTATTCGTCGTCACGAAACAAGAATTTTCTATTTGGGAACTTTATGAGTGGTAAGTTTATTCAAGAATTTCAAGATTTTGTCGCATCGCCAACTGCATAATAGTCGTATTTACTTTGTATATGTACTGATAATACTTATATTAATAAGTAAGCTTATACTGATATGTGATAATAAAACATGTATATGTATACGCACTCATTGCAAATAATACCTTTTATATATCTGGTACCGACTAATAAACAGAGAACCAAAATGTAAATAAACATGATTTAACCGTCTGTCGAATGTCCACGGTCATTTCCCACGGTCTCGCGTCTTCCATCTTAGTTAGTAATCACGAATGTAACCACAATAATATGATTATTTCCTAATACTAGAGTTCGTTGGGCATCTATCATACTTGATGCGCTTGCATGTGACCTTTTCAACACGACTCTTAATAAGATGGGAAAAGAGTTTTTATTTGAACATTATAAGATGATATTCCTAGAAAAAGAGATCCATATTTTTTTTTAATTCAGACTTGTGTTAAAAGAATCATTGAATTTCTTCGTACATTTTGTTAATGAGTAGATTTTTTTGCGCCTCTGGCAGTGTTCTGCTGTCTTGACCGATAAAACTGAAATAGTTATGTTTTATCTTTAGGCACTCGGCGTGATTGCCATGACGTAATTGCCATGTTGCCAATTTTTCGGAAACAGAACAGATTTTTGAGTAACAAAAGCAATATTAGTTCGAAATTCGTAAAAGTACGAATTTGCAGCTCTATTTTAATAGACATTAAAATATCAGAATTAATTTAGGTCAAAACTAACATAAGACCAAAACTGACATTCGAGTTATAAGTTAAGTACCAACGATACTCAAAACAAATTGACTTCGTGCTCAAACAGAGGCACCGTTCCTTCGTTGATATTCGATCTGTAATTACAGCAATCGATACACAAATGGGACAGCGATACAAGTCGAAGCATTGTGTTATCCAGAAAATAGGTCGACGAGGGATAAAGTCGTTTATCCCAACCATTTTACTGCGTGGGCAGAACTGAAATATCGCATCGATGCCCTCAGCTCGTTTGTTTTATATGCCAACAAAATATAAATAGGAGTGATTCTTCATTTGTGCCTCAGATAGTTCAGGTTCATTGTAGTTCGGTAATATTGTGATATCAACATCAATTAAATGTATCTTTTCATACCCCGACTACGTCCCAAGTCTATTTGACGTCAGCGGCATTGCTTCGGCTCTGAGACGTTAAGCAAGTACAATACATAAAACCGTCGTAGTTTTACTGCATCCCAGATAATGAAAAATACATTTCTTATCAAAGAATCTGTCATAACTTAAATTTCACCAATGCCTTTGGATACATCTAGATTCAGGCATCTCTTAAATGGCGTCTCGACAATTTTAAATGCTATTACCATATTGCCCTCTAAGGACCTTTTGTGTGTTTCTCATTGTCGAAGGACTATTGCTGTATGCCATAAAAAGAAGTTACCCTAAGCTGAGATAAGCTTAAGGATAAAATTGTTCCAGGGACACATTTTATTGCTTCTGGAGTGGAAATAGCCTTTTTACGAGTTGCGTGGAACAGGCTTGGGCACTTAAAAATAGACTTAGCTTCGTGCGTGAGATATCACCTGGCATATGGTCTATCTGTGACTATTCCAAAGGTAAATTGTATTTTAATCCAGGTAACAATGATGTTTAAGGTTGCGTGTGTTGGTATGCCTCTGGACTTCGAGCTTCTAAATCCTAATGATTGAAAAATTGATCAGAAGTATCAGAAAATTAGGCATTAATTTAGAAACAATTAAAACGTTTTAAAAGTACCAAAACAAGTGGATAAGCTATTAGATGAAAATGTCAATTTTCAAACAAACAATATTAGTAATAAGATTTGGCTGCAAAATTTAGGCGAAAGCTCGGTATTACGCGGGTCTGCCGCAAAATTCGTTCATCGCGGTGCGAATTCCTGGCTATATACGAAACATAAAATTAGGCTGGGGATCCGAGTGGTTAGTGGCGAGTTAGTTTCTGAATTAGTTAACATTGTTACTAGCACAATAAATAGATTATGGCTTGCTGGAAATTAATATAAACATGCTAAAAAATTCTAGAGAGACATTGTGATTGGACAAGAAGATTAAACAGAAATTGATTCTAAGTAAACCTAATGTCGGATTGCAAATAACTTAATGGAAAACAATATCAACATTAATACAGACTACAATAAAGAAATTACTTTCCCATCCGCACATAAGTGTAATTCCAATTATTTCCAGTTTGGAGAAGCCTACACGACTATGGACGGAAAATAATTCAAAGAACTAAAGAAAAAAGAAGCGGTAGCTTTAGCGCAAATAAAAACTTGAACTAACATTGCTCTGCAGTTTATCCGCGGATCATTATGAAGTTATTCTACAAATCACCTGTCACTATTCCAGATGTTTACGCGTGCCTCTTATTCCATCATAACGTAATCTCTTCTTGTAGATGGAATGTTTCCACAGAGAGACGTAATCTTCAGCATTACGCGATGCCACGGTAAAATACAATGTTATGTAGTAATGTTTCCTTATTATCCAAGAGATGGTGTGAAATTGCAATTTAATGAGTCGGGTAATGTCGGAATTGTGTGCCGCGTCGATAACGACACTATTTACACTTATACCCTTATTTATAATGATGCGTTTAGTCGCAAGTTTTATTATATTCCGCATAATGTAAAGAAAGATTCTCATGATGTTTATACATACTGGCCTGTTTAAAACAATTGTTGTGATGCAAACACTCATGTCGATGATGGGAGAATTAATCAATTTGGCAACGAAAAAGTCTCATGGTATTAATTTAAGCCATTGTTTCCATCTCCAAATTATTACCTTAGATTACATGGTCTGTCGAGATGTCATTCACAATAGCCAGCTGATGAATGTCAATAAACTTAATGTAACGCAAATCTGACAAGTTGCAAAAGTTATGAAAACATTATAGAAAGTTGCATAACAATCCAGCGATCATCGCTCCATACAAAGTCGACGTGTCAATAAAAGTTCCAATAACGTTAAAAGTATCTCTGGTATATCAAATATGAGATGAGCATGACGTGCCTTTGGGACTTGGAAAATGTTTTCGATGTTCATTCGTTTAGAAAATGAATTCCAAGTTTTAGTTATACGACCTTCACCTATCACATTGCTGGGTTCAAGAACGGTCATGTCTTTATCCTTGAAAAATCTAAAATTAAATATTTTGTAAGCAGCATGATTTGTTTTACTTTTAATATTTTTTATTTCGTCGTTTCAGCATCTAAACGAGTTGAAAAATATACATTTTCGTCATTAAAATTATCTCAAGTCAATATCAACTGAAGTTTCGATCTTCATTTATTTTTATCATCATCAAATATCTTCGTAAAAATGTTTCTAATTTAATATAAAGTCGGTGAAAGTATTTACCAAAAAACTCGTGGGCGTTTAATTTGTACTTGAGAACTAACATCGTTTTATCCTCCGAATCTAATCAGTTGGAATCGATCATAAATTATTTTATGTTTCTTGATATCGCCGCCACTCTCAATCATTCTGTTTATTGACATAGATTCGTTACTTTTACTACTATCCAGCTCATCGGCGACGAAATATCAGCATCAATAATTTCATGAGTGAGTCCATTGTTTTGTAATTGATTAACTTCAACTTTATCTTCGACTATTATTTTGTTTGATATAGATTCATTTCTCAATTTTTTTGTTCATCTTTATAATATTCTTGAACTGGCACAGTAAATGCTTATTGACTCAAATTTGCTAAGTTCTGTTAAAAAGAGCCAACCTTATTAATTTTATTACATCAAACCAATTCAATATGCCAAACATGTTACGGTAATATCCAGCAATATCAGTTTATAACAGCAAAAATTTTAAATTAATTAGCGATAAATATTCAAAATAATTACTCGGAAAATGAGAAAGTTTTGACATGGGTTGATGCGTTTTGTCATAACTAACCCCAATTAAAAAGTCGGACAAGCAAACCAGTGGCCTGTGTTTCTAGATAAGTAATTAATCCGTTATTGTCACACTACATTTGTGTTCTATTGCGGTACTCAAAACGGATACTTTACTGCGCCCGCGTGTTTCGTGCGTCGCATCCGCTAACCGCTTGAAGTTTTTATGTCTCATTCGAGAAAAACGTATGGAGATAATCAAGCGAGTAATTCCGACATTCTCAAACAACCTCATTACGTTTAAACAAGTCTGCATTTTCAAGAATCGTACTGTTATTGTTTACGCGTCAAAGAAAGTCTGTGTTTACCCATTCGTTTTGCGAATCTCGTGATTTTACTTCGTCAGTGTTGCGTTTATTTTGGATAGGAAGTAAAACGAAGTGCATTACCATAACGAACAATACGGAGGGAACAATGTGCCCGGAACGACGCTCCAATTATCGCGCACACAGGCGGCGCAACCCGCCCCATGTGGACGCGGTCAGCATGCACACTGCCATAATATAACAAACCATGCCACATGCACTAAATAAATAATTTGTACCGAAATAGTACTGAATGGTTAATGTGTACAGACAGCTTGATTATACCAGCTTTTTCAAGGCTCTGAATAAAACTAACTGAATAGATTTATCTACCGTTCATTGTTTAGATTTCTTTTTTTATTTATTTGACCGCGACGGCTTTAGCAGAGCTTGGGTGTTCAGTCGTGGTTTTAATAGAAAATCGTTTTCTCCATTGAAAAGAGACTCGCCAGTCATGGTTAACTAATAAGAAAGTAACATTGCGGATGTGAAATGACCACAGCACTAACAACTTGACTGTTATTGATGGCAACTAGCTGAAAAGCTCATTTGGAAAATGAGGAATAGAACGTTTATTTCAGACCAAGTATACGGGGTATAAAAAGACACATAACTTATCCGTTAACTACGTATACTGCCCATCAAACTAAGCAACATTGAGCAAAAATTATTGCTGCGAAGCTACTTTTATTTTTGGTGCGAAAAATTACTGTTTATGGTGGTACGGTTCATCCAACAGTACAGGGGTCTTGGGTGTATTTAAAGTTTATTTAGAGTAGATTTAGCTAGAGAGATCCTTGTTATGGTCCAAAACAAAAATATCTAACTTCCAACTGTAATATTTAACTTTCGGCACCTTTAACATTCATTCTCTTCATAACACCATAAACCTCATGCATACCTAAAAAGTACCAACGTTTACATAAAAACAAAACTTTAAGCTAGGCAAAATTACCTACCTCATTGCGCGTTAAATGCAAATGAGCTCTAAATACAACGAATAACTCGTTTGTATGCAGTACCGCGTCTTCGCTATAGGTACATACATAGTAAGTAGCTTAAGTACTGCACCAGCGTAGTTTTAGATGGTATCAAACGTTTCCGGTCCGCCAGTCCACAATGAGCGTTTGAACGGAAGTTTCGGCGCGTGCGCTCACCATGCAATCTACCGACAGACCAACGTTATAATAGCCCATTATTTTTTATAGCGGATTCATGCTATAAAAATAGAATAGATATAGGTACTTGAAGCAGAACTTCACCGTTCTTTTGCAAGTATGTATATCTTTGCATAATTCTCTCGGAAGCTTCAATAAAACATGGCTATTAAGGACTACCATCGTCTAATATGGTTCGGTGACTTAATTAAACGTTGGTAATCAGGATTAAAACCATTTAAACATGATTTATAATGTGCGAACACATTAATCTTCGTGCTATTTAAGGAATCAGATCAGCATAAATTAAATTACATCATATTATTCAAATAAATTAGATCGCTGTTAAGACTCCTACGTATTCTATTAAATACAGCATGTTATTTTTATGTATGTACGAGTACCTTGTTAAATTTATTTGAATTTGTGTGTTGTATTGACCATAAATTCACCTACGTTGAGATTTTAGTTTCAAAAAACCTAGATATTTATATACCCTCTATAAACCCCCCTTAATTTTTAACTTCATTTTCTATATTTATTATATTTTGACACATATTTTCTTTAAAAAAATACAAATAATATAGTTAAAATCAAAATATGCATAAAAATAGGGCTCCGCCCGCAACGAGGTGGTAAAACTTTATTTTATTATTATGATTTGTTATTATAACGACCATAATACTCATCATACGGCCATAGCACTCTGAAAATTTCAAATGTCTGCCTATAACGGTTAAAAAAATACAGCTAAATTAACAGGCAGCAAAAAGTCGGCGAAAAAAACACGTTTCTTGTATGGGAATCCTCTTTTAAGATTTTATATTATTTTATTTTTAATATTTGTTGTCATAGCGGCCATTGACACACTCTGAGATAAAAAATGTCTACCTATTACGGTTCAAAAAATACAGCCGTGTGACAGATAGCCCGTTTTTATAAAGAGTAAACAAAATTGTATTGTGTGTGTTATATTCATATTATAAGGTCGTGAGTACGCTGTCTGAACACACGTTGAATGTTCCAGTGGGTAGCCGCAGTGAATGTTCCATTGTTGAACGTACCATTGAAGGATATGGTCAAATGGGTGCCGTACTGTGCGTGTACGGACAATAGTTGCGGACAGAACTTTCGAATCTATTTATCATATATCTCCATGGAAACGTGTGTTATTTTTTTGCCACATTGTTGAGAGGATAAGATTATGCGATGATAATTAAATAATGGATAATTTTATTAAAACAGTTAATTATGTCATCATTAAAAATAATAAACATAACATCACGCCTTTAATTCTCGAAGGGTTAGGCAGTGGAGCACCCATTAGTACACCCATATTTCGCCCAGTTATATGTATATATGTAGGCGAGCCTAATGCCAATAACCGGGTACAAATCAGACCCCGAAACTGCTTCTGAAAAATTCCTGATGGAAAACCCCAACAACACTTTGTCCGACCTGGAAATCGAACCCATACCTCATGTTTAGCAATCGTGCTTTGCGACCACTAGACCAACGAGGCAGTCAAAAATAATTATGTATATTATTCTTGAACTTGAACTTTCACAACCAACACCATACATTCTTCGGTAACTACTTCGTAAATATGAGAAACACAGACAGCAATAGAAACGCAAAACTCCTCCAAAAAACCTAGTATTGATTTCCTCAGCGTGTCCTCAACAAACCATTGTCCCACAAGTTCGCGGTTACGCAACTGTCCCGTCCTGCCCGTCCCACACGGTCCCCATTCTCTAACATAGAATAAATTAAGAGCAATAATAAAAGGCGAGTCTACTCGTAAACAATAATTGAGTTGAGTTTGTAAGCGTGTTTTGTAACGGGTTAGGAAGTTACACAAACAGAAATGAAATGATCTTTCAGAAACTGTTCAGAGAGGAGTTGTTTTTATCAACCGACTTCAAAAAGGAGGAGGTTCTCAATTCGACGCGTATGTTTTTTTTTGTGTGTTTGTTCTACGATTACTCCGCCAATTATGAATCGATTTGGATGATTCTTTTTGTGTTTGAAAGAGTATAGTTCCGAATAGGTCCCATAGGAATATTGTCATGATCTGATGATGAACTTTGGAGATATGGAACGGAACTCCTTATAAAATCACAGCAGAACCGCCGTAACAAGACAAATTGCTTTGTTTATACGTGTAGTCGATGACTGACTGAAGGAAGTGGGGAGGGGGTACGTCAACCCCCCTCCTACCACTTTCCAAAATTTAATATATCGTGTGAGGTATTGTTTGAAAGGGCTTTATGTAAGGATTTCAAACATTAACACACAAGCACTAAAAAGTGAAAAATAAAAAGCTTTTTTAAAAGAAAGCTTTTTTAAAAGAAAGTCGGCGGCTTTGGTTTTGTTTCTTGTTATGTAGGTATTGCCACCGACTTCCAAGCTAAAGTTATTTTTTTTATTTTGTAGTTTTTGAAGGCGGTCATATTTTTTTGTAAATAAGCTTTTTTTGTTTCACATCTCCAGATAATTAGATTGTTATTTTCTTTCTTCGATGTATAAAAAATATATGACAATGTTTAGTAATAGGTATGGAGTTGAAGGGACATCGTAACAAAAACTTTTACTATGGATTAGTTCATGATTGACGACCCTGAAACGATAGAATTTTTCTAAAAAACTTAGCTGTTCCGTATATTATTTTGAGCGTATAGGTGTTGCACTATTGTAAAGAAAAGCTATTTCTTTTTTAATTATCGATAAAAAAAAATTACCCCTTAGGGTGAGCATTCTAGAATCAGTTCCACCTAGAATATACTGAATCCAAGATAAAAAAATGCGCATGAATCATAGTTGTGACTGAAAACCAAGAAACAAATTGATTGAATATAAACAAAACGAACAATTTACTGGTTTAAACATTCATATTGATTTTATTGTGCAATATCTGTCTTTTACATGTGGAAATGAATCAACATTTACTTCAACTAAAACATTCTGATTAAAAACATGATTCATTTCAACAACAAATTACTCGCGACGTTTCAACGATCAATCGGCGAAAACATCTCTGGTTTTTCGACTGATAAAATCGATTCTTAAATTAACTGGGCCCGTAAATAACGAGTTATTATTATGTTTAACAACGTAATAAATTCACAGTTAATAAATGTGTACTGTGAGACTTTACAGACAAGCCATTGTGAGCTAACAAGAATAACAATTTGAGTTCGTATTTTCTCGCGTGTTTAACATTCGAATAATTACAAAGAACAATATGATATTGCGAAAGTTATAATTTGTAACAAATTGTTTTAGAAACGCGAAACTTTTGCGAGTTCTCCGTAACGTAATGCTCGCGTTATATTACCGCGGTTTTGTCTGCGAATCCAAAAAATATCTCAGATAGAATTTCCTATTGAAATAGAATTATAGGTATCAACACGTGTCCGTGAGTCGTGAGCTGTAGGTACCAACGTTTAGAAAAAGTCCATACTGTTGTGTACGGTATACGAATGGCGTGCGCGAGCGTACCGAATTCTAGTACTGTTAGACCCGCTTCTGTAAAGCGCTTTAAATCTTCCTTACAACTTGCCAGACACATCGAGACATTAAAAAGCCGCTATAGCGTCCTATCTTCCTGCTTAAACGCCTGATTGATCTCTTTATACGCGCGGATGACTGTCTGATTTAATCCCTCAAAGGGTTATGGGCATTAGGTAGGTAATAAATTTATCGCGGCATAAATGTTCCCCTTAAATGTACCTGTAGACGTAAACAAACCATGTTACTTCGCCTTTGAGCGAGCAAGCAATCGGTGTGTTTACCTTAAAAGCTAAGACGATCAAGTAATATTCATTTAACTGAAAGATGAGATAGAATCTTGAACCGAAACTTTCAGAGAAAGTAATATTTCTCAGACAGCCACGTTAAATAAGAATTAATTTTCTTGAACACTTAAAAATATATTTTACTTCTGTTACATAAATACTGAGTGAGATAAGGACAGACTTTCGTTACAGCCATTTCACATTCAAATATTTGTCAAATTCCCAAAAAAGTAACATTGAAATGATAATTTAAATACCTATATTTCTTTACTTACTTCACTGCTTACATGTTTCGTTTATTCATTTAAATAAATTATAATTTAAAGCCTTTATAATATTTACCAATGTTCTGTATACATACAGCAGACAATTATTAACAGAAAAGTAATAATAACCGATAACGATTCGTAAGTTATAGGAATCTAGAAAAATATATATAAACATACAGTTATCTTTAACACATAACGTTACCTTTTAATACCCAGCATCCTCTATGTTTTAACGCATTTAATTAATTCCAAGCGAAGGTCCCTCAATAAAGTTGTAGGAAGTAATTGAACTCAAGCGCATAGTAACTAGCACTTATCTAATTTAGAAGGAGACGAATGCGCGGACGTTGAGAAGTTTATACCCGGTGTAGCTTATAGTTATAGAGCTGAAGTCGAGTCTGCAATTCGCTTCCACATTTAGAAGTGACGCGTCGACACTCCGTATTCAGAGGCAGACAAATGATAGTCTGGCTTATTATGGAGCTAGATTAAGTTTAGTTCATGATTTCCTTAGTGAGGTGTGAGCATATTACTTCAATTACTCTAGATGTTTACGAATTATGTATAGTTTTGTTGACGTGCAAGTATTATTTTAGACATGTCTTCGCTACTTTACTGTTTTAAACCCACGATGAAAACAGAGGATCGTAAAAAAATTACGTATATTTGTGGCACCATAGCTCCCGAACGGCTGAACCGATTTTGATTTCATTTTTCTTGTTTAAAAGGAGACTTGATCGAAAGTGTTTTAGCTCTGTTTGAATAAAATCTATTCAGCTGTAGAAGATTATCAGCACTTTTAGTGTCGATTAATGAATTTCTCCTAAGCACCTTCCACAGTCGTAAACGAATTTTGAAATGTCGGGGTATTTTTTAAAAATCTAGTTTTTACTTGGATACTCCTTACATAAGTTAATACATCTTTCTTACTCTATGGCCTGCCCTCTACACATAAATACAGCCATAAAAATATTATAGCTTATGCCCAGCGAGGTAACATTGTAGACAGAAGCAATCACAATAAACATACAATGTATGTACATAAATATGAAATCTATATGGTTTGTCTAGCCTTTTTTAAGAATATTTAGGGCGACACCTTACACGAAGCGACCGCCGTCTGACCTTCACAACACAATTACTGGACATCATCGATTTATTTTTTTAAGGTCAGCAGACGTAACAGCTGTCTAGGTCAGGGATGGAAAACCTTTAAGCCTGAGTGCCCACTGGTGGCACACGCGATAGAAAATTGTGGTCACGGCCCACGGTATTGATTTTAACAAGTATTTTTAGAACGAAAACTTACGATTAATTATGAAACAAACATTATTACTTCAAAATCGATTTAGTATTACGAAACATTACAAAGATTTGTACTAAATACAAAATTATAAAGCCAACAGTGTGGCTGGCCACTCCGGGAAGTATTACTGCAACACTTTTTAGTTGATTACGATGTTACAGATATTTTTGGGAATTTCTACATGGGCAATAATTATTTTTCCCGGCCATGTGTAGTTGCAATACATTGCCAAAAAGGTTTTATGTACCTATTGAAAATGTTGCGGCAACATATTAGTCGTTTAGGAGCACCTTAAGACACATACGTACGTTTCGATACGCATTACACAAACCGGTATGTAATATTAATAAAAATTTCTAAACTTAATTTCTAGCTGTTAATTGCAAAAGTTAACAAGCTTTATAACCTTTTACGAAACGTAGTTAACAATTAAATAATGCAATATCGTTACTTACTCGTAAATTATAATAAATATTAATCAACTAAATACAGATAAGGATCGTGTTTTCTCATCGTGAAATAATGAAGAGTTTTATCTATACCTACAATTTATAGGTCTATTAGGCTTGTTTGTGTGTTTAAAAACGTTTCATAAAAACATTTAATTACGTGGGTACCTATATACAGAAATATTAGCTTAACCATTTTACTTATTGTTTGTTTACCAAAAATCTGAAAAGGGTAATTTGTTCTCATCATAACGAACATTTTTTACAATGAGTCCAACACTGAAATTGCGATTTAAAAAATCTGCTGATCTTTACATTTAAATATTTAGATATTGTTCGCGTTACTCGAAAAAGGTAAACATCAGTTTAATTTATTTTCGCGATTTCTTTATTGATCCTATTAGTATTTTACAAACTATATGGATTTTAATAAATTATATTTCAAGAGTCTATATACATTGATATATTCCTTCGTAAATAATAACATCAATCAATGTAATGATCACTTTTTTGCTGTTAAGCAAATTACGTTAAGCAACATTTTTTTATGAACAGCGGTTAGCATGTTTTTATGCTGGCTAAAAAAATACGGGCGAAACCGTCCGTCCTTTTATTTCTAAATTAATTAAGCGTTTCAGCAATGAATTTATTTACCAAAACAATGAAACAACTGATTTAAGCGCGTGTTTTCATTAAAATAAGGTTTAACTTTGTATTGGATAACTGGAAAACATTTCTAACTCCATCCGCGTATGTGTATACTGACAAGCTAATTATTCAACTTTACCTGCAAAACTTTTCATCGTCAATACGTAAGTACCTACGCTGCCATGCTGCAACTTGCAAATAAAATGGCGTCCTTTTCGTTCGCCTTACGTGGAGCGCTGAAAAAGTTCTTTGTTAATTTAAATATGAGTTTGAAACAAAGGATTAAATACTGCGCTCGTTAACGTTCAAAACAAAAATAATAGACAAAAAGTTTGTTATAAATAAACTGCAAATTTTGCAAAGGAATTCAAGTCAACATACCTACCGAAACTTTTGTAATAAAAAATAATAATTTCAAAAGCACTGCAGACTTACAGTTTTGAAACTTTAAAACTGCAATATTACATGTAAAATTTTATGATATGAACTTCGTAATCACAATCATTACGTGTTTTTACGTAAGTACCATATCTAAGTGCTTAATGCTTATTGGTAAAACAAGACAAAACTCGTTACTTATAAAAAGTACTTGCAAATATTAGAAAGACTATAATTATGTTAGTCATGCATTATTTGGTGTGAACAGAAATAGAATCAATTATAGACGCTGGAGAACAAAAGGTCGCTGACATAATACAAAGGATTTGTAATCTATGGTGGCTATGACCTGTCACGCTCCTCAGCCAGTGGTTAACGCGTAAAGACAGCGTCGTGATTTACTCGACAGGTGTAAGCCTGAGGAAGCAGCTGTGTTTGTAAGCGAAACAAATAAAAATATAGCGCTGACTATCAAAATTGAATCACCCGACGTAATTTAAAACCAGCAGCTGAAAGCGCTTCGATTGCTTTACCTTTATATTTGTATGTTCGAGTTTTAAATACAAAGGACCTATAGAAATGATGACGAGAAATCATTTTCTTAGAGTATGATATTTTTAAAACAGATACGGTTTGGGGTATTTTATTTCAACGTAAACTCCAAATTGTGTGAGATTGGCCAGAAAAGGCAACACACAGAGAAGAGTGGAAGGCTATGGGAGACTTTACCCCAACAGTGGGACTGTAATGCTGGGCAAACGTTGAAAATGAGCCTCACTAAGAAAAGCTTAATGTAAATAAGGCTGAAGATAAATGCTAAAAAGGGTTTATCAATATTTCATTCTCATTTTTTGTATGATATTTATGAGTAGTTTTACGATCTTCTCAAAAGCAATGCTCTATTGATTTTGTATCAACAATTACTTATACCTACACAAAAGCACAGCGTAGTCACAGAGTAAAATTAAATCCACAATCATAACCACATAAATTAATACATTTGAAAGTTAACGTTTTTGTCCTAACAATGTAATTAGTCTGTGCCAGGCACGGTAGCCGGAAAACTACATTTTACATTTAAATGCTAGTTAATGAAGTTGTAATTCTCGTGCTATTTAGAAACGGTGTTAAGGTACAGTCAGGAAATAAAAAGGTTTACATATTTCAAATATTTTTTAAATGGAATTTATAAATTTTCTACAAATCGTTATACTAACATTATAAATGAAAAAAACAGTTCAAAAAGTTAACGTATGCTCAAATTGTTTATCCTTTTCGTTCCGAGTGTACACGTCCATAGTTAGATTCTGGCTAAGCCTTTGTAGGTACATAGTTCAGGTTATCGATTGAAGTTTATTTATAACTGTGTTCTCTGCTTTCAGATCAAACTAATCGGAGTTTAACATTGGTACGTACAATTTCAAACTATGTTTTATTTGTATCTAATTTTGATTGCTTGTTGAATAAATATTTTTATAATACAGAACTCGATATACAGAACAATGATTTATACTTTTCTCATCATTTATCGCCAAGTAAAGTCAAAGTCCAAAACAAAAAAAAATGTAAACAAATAACAAGAAACGTTTGAAATTTTCTATTATAATTGCTAATTACTAACGAGTAAAGGATAGCATGGAACAAAAACACGTGGAGACTGACCCATATACCGCTTCAGTGAGCCAGAGCTCTATAAACAAAGTACTTTGAGAGGGGGAGCCATGAGCCATGGAGCTGGCTATAATTGTGCGCTGTATCACACATTGATGGCTCGTTTGACGAATGAATGAGGGTTCTAAATTCAAATGTTGCCGGCGAGGCCTTGACTGTAAACAATTGAAGCCTGAATAACGTTGTACAGAACCCGAGTTTTAGAAATTCGGCATTGTAGAGCATCTTCTCTCTTTTACCTCTGTGAGAAATTTTTAATTTAATTTTTGGTTCAGGAATCCGGGGTTCCATAATACAAAACGAAACTCAAACTACCCGGGTATTGTTGTTATTTCTATCGACTAACAATTGAAATATAAAGGGGACTGTGTCGACAGGGCACTCCATACAAAATGAGTAGAACGTTTTTGAATGGATCGCGCTATTCGTACAGTCCCTCAGTGTTGAAAGATTTCAATGGTACGAAAATCCTTAGTATTCTGTAAGTAACCAATTAAGTGTATCGAGTCTATCACACCCTTTGTGGTCGTTTTGTAAATGGAAGGTTAACTGATGTGTAAAAAAAATAGATAGGAAGTTTTATTACTTCACAGTGCTATGCCGAATTCGACGGCTAATTGAGTCATCATAATTATACCAGCACAAAATCTGTAAATGCAACATCCCCGTATCAACATTCTCAAAAACGTGATATCGGTGATAGTTCAGTAAGATACATTCACTCTCTCACCACGTAAAGACGTTACAAATTCCTGGTGAATGGTGAACCTGTAAAAAAAAAAACACTTACCGCAAAATACCATATCAATCAAAGTCCAATCTTGCACCTAAATCCATCCATTTGTCACTGAAATAATCGTAAAATAATTGAATAACAACAGCTGTCAGCCATATTTAAATCAATGGGCTTAGAACTATTCAAGGTACAGGTTTCAGTGACACAAATACTTGAGTGTCGTTTCGGATTATGTAAGACCAAGGGCCTTTCGGTTTGCGCAATGTCCGTTCAGTTCAGTGGACAATAAATCCTTAACTACAGCTATGACTGGGTAGACTTCGATCAAAGACTTCAGAATGGATCGAGTTTTTTTAAGCATTTTTATTCTTATTCTTTCCTACATAGAAGCGCAGATCCTATATAGATCTCTCCACATCCGTAAAACAATTTCTTTGATATCCCACCCGACAATTCACACATAGGCGACATATGTATCCTAGGATATTAACTCCCCTATGGTAATTATCATAGGTGTGTCCTATAAAGTCTAAATCAAAGTCTGAAAATATCTCAAACAAAATGTGCTTCATATCGAAAACACATTTTCGACTAAATTCCCTCAACAGTTACTCTGTAACTTCTAAACATAAATCAAACCTTCGCCTTCCAATAAGATGATTTCTCCATCCGTTCATTCCCAGAAACGCCAACAGCCAATTTACACTAGTTTCTCATGGAGCATAATGGAGGAAATGTAATTTCTTATTAAGCGTGAAACGCATCAAGTTGATAGCCTCGCCACGTGTTCGTATGTCCCGTACACATATGCAATAAGTAAAGGGGGTGCGTGTGAACATGTAGGGGGCAAATTCACATGAACACCGACCAATGTGAAAGACCCCTGCCACTTGATGCAGCTGCATTTCGCCGAAACTTCCCCAAAGCTACTTGAAGGGTAGGGCAGGTCAACCTAATATGGTTGCTCTCTAAAAGCACGGATTAGCGGGACATATGGGGGTGTGGGAATACACCCCGCGGACGCAAGGTGCTGCACCCCTGTAACACGAATGTTATGAAAATAAATATGAAACTCTGATTTAACGTTGTAATTCAGAACCTGCTAATTGGATACTCAATGTGCGTAGTATCCACATTGCGACTTTAATTATGAGGTTGACGTTACTTTTCCTTCAAGTGTGCTTTCATTACAAGAAGCTCAGTGACATAAACATAAAATCAGTGAAATAAAACAACAAGAAAAATACGATAATACATTTTCTGTTACAAGCCGAAAAAGAATACTCTGAATATAGGTACCTCAGAGGAATAATCGTCTAATAAAAACCCTAAAGGCATAATCTCATAATAAATTCACATAATTATATTTATTAACAGCAATAAGTACCTATCATGAACATAATTTGAGTACAGTCAATAAGGTGTTACCCTCATTATCAGCTGTATTTATCGCACAACACCTGTCTCCGTCCCACCCATATGACGGAAGACATTAAAAAAAGCGACAACACGTGCAAAATAGAATATTTCCTGCCACATGTGTCGATTGTACATAAATCCAATAGGTTTATAAAAAAAGTAAGAGTTTGCAAAATTGATCCGAAATGTGGCAAGAAATTATAGACTTGAATAGTAGGATCTAAGAACGATTACATTAGGTTCATTAACTTCAGCACCTAAAACAATATTGTTCTAACGTCAGCCCAAAGTCTTTGAGCTGGTTAGTCAATGAAAGAAAAACAACCGTATCTAACTTACTGCTATTTAATTCATCTGCGAGATAAACCTACTCGGGACTCGGCGGAGAAACTTTTTTTATAAGCACTGAATAAATAGGATAGCTAGTGAAATACTGCCGCGTCAGTTTTCCCATGAGCGTAAAAAGTTACAACATTTTATAAACTGAAGCACATATATATACTAGCTGTACCTGCGGTTTCGCTCAGGAGAACTTACGTGTAGCGGAAATAAGTATTGAGTACTATGCCATAACAATACTCCAAGTACATCTATTCGGTAAAATGTTCATGATACTTCAACATACATTACTTTTATTCGTATTCGTATCATGTAATATGTCGTAATAATACACGATATTATAATTATTTCACTATAAGTTTTGCCAGCGACGTGGGCCACATGAATGTCAGCTATCACAGACGCAGACAAAGTCTCGGATTAAAAAGTAGCCTATGTCCTTCCTTGGGCTTCAAGCTAAGTTTATACCAAATTTAATCAAAATCGGTTGAGTGATTCAGCCGTGAAAGCGTAACAAACAAACAAATAAACTAACTTTCGCATTTACAATATTAGTTAGAATGGTTTTCATAGCTCACTCTCATCGCATAACTGTCATCATTAAAATAACATAAAATTATTTATGACGTACGGTTTTAGTTATAGAGGCCTTGTCTAATAAAATAGCATTACTAAAATATTTTCCCATAGCTGTGGGTTGTGTCATGGTGGAATATAAATACAGCCACAATGTATGGGGATTTTGGTTACTTATTAGAATATGCACAGAGTTTCGAATTTCGATGTTTTGGACAGCGATTCTCAAATATTAAGATACGGAAATTCTAGCTGTTTGTATAGGTATGTCAGTGTATGTTTGTAAAAGATACAGGAGAAATTTCTAAAGTGTAGCAACATAATTATTAAAAAAAAAGTAAAATGTCGTCAGTTCAAAGTCATTTTACCATGGCTATTCTGTTAAGTATAGATAAAGGAATATGTTGTTAAGAAGCTATGAGTAAATGCTAGTTTCAATACAGGACCCTTTTTGAATATCATGTATAATGCCTAAATTTCAAACATGACGTAAATCAAATAAATTTGACGTAGATCTGGTGACTCTGTGATCTTGAACTATGCCAGCATGAAAAACAAAAGACAACCAAGGGTCTTCCGTCCGTTGTTCAAGAATAGAATAGGATGACACAATTCCGACACATGTCATAATGAACATGACATAATGTCAACAGTAACGCCATAGAATTTACTAGTAAAAGAAATATGCATATAATACTCGTATTATTTGATTCATCTTGTGGTCATGGTACATTCTATCACATCTCAGGAATATTATGAATTATATGAAAATACTAGTTTTTGCCTGCGATTTCGTCTAATTTTGGACCCCCGTTACATCCCCTTAAGGGGTGAATTTTGGAAAATCCGTTCTTAGGACGTCTACTAACTATAAACTACCTCCCTGTATTTTTATACGTCAAGCGGTTTTCGATAATTCGTGATGAGTGAGTGAATGAATGAATAACCTTTGATTTTTATTCTGTCATCACCAATATTGAACTAAATAAAGACAGAATATCCCGAAGACGGTAACATTTTAGGAGCTACCGCCATACAATCAAGAAAAATCATACAAATAAGGAATAACTTTCTACGTGATCAATAAATAAAGTTATTTCGATTCAACATTCACTGTGTCCGTAGGCATATCTCAAACTTTCTCCGCAGCCTACTATAATAAACAACAAACTTTATCTTTTACTCATCCGTAACATTCTTCTGAAAACGTGTATAAGACAAGAAAAAGTTTTTTCTTAATATAATATTTCATAACATTTTATTATAAACACTACTTAGGTAAGTATGAATTAGATAGGAGGTACCTTTTATCGTTCAATCTTGCCTTAAAGATATTTGTTTACGTTGCGTTAACAAAAAAACGAACCGTTTTGCTTCCTTTTACTTATTTCCCGTAAGGCATTTGACAATATTTCTTATCGATCGCAAAATTCAAATATGGAAAAAAATGTTTAAAAATAAAAACACAAATATTTATTTTACGAAGGCTGTCCTCGTCACGTCTTCAGGGAAATAAGACAACGACAAAATTGAAGAACAATTTATTCAAAATGTTAGAAAAGAAATTTGGTATTTGGTATTTGCAAGTACATTGTTACACCACATTTTGTTAAGGAGAGGCATTAAACTATCACGTGGGTGAATTTTATGACAAAAGTGCAGACTACAATCAAAGCTTGCATAACAGCCATTGTGTTTTAAAAGAATCATTTATAGGTACCATAAATGACAATGCGTACACGCATAATAGGGTACGTTTGAAAACAAAGAATGCTATGAAGTAATATTGCGGTTTTATTATTAACATTGGAAACGACCTTATTATAGAGAATGACGTCATATAACTTCAAGCAGCGACTTTTTGCTGCAAACTTATTTAATTTTTTCATACTGACATGACATCATCATCAGTACTGACACGGTGTATAAAAAGGCATCGGTAAAGACTTTAACGACCGATTGTTTATATTTTTAACGGTTACCGATGATTTTGTTTATAACCGTTAGTATATTTTTATTCTACCGAGCACGTATACATGTAGAAAGTTTTCAAGCTTGTTTAGGTTAGTTCTATAAATAAGTGAACAACAAATAGTCACCTCGTTTGTGTGTCGACCTCTTAATGTTATGCATACAATAGACCACCAACGATGATGTCCTGAATTCAATCGCCTAATCAGACATTTTTAATAAATAAATAACTATCTTTATTGCTGCATCAAAATTAATATTGCATAATATAATAATAATTAAGTTTATTATCCATTATAATAATTACCTTACAATTTAGTTACCTTAAAATAGAATTTGGAAAGATTTGACAGTTAGGATAATTCATTGTTGAGCAAATTGACACCATATGCCAATCTATTGTATGGTTTCACTTTCTTTCTTTATAATGCCTCTTATAACTCGTAACTACGACTATGGACACACATCACAAACGTTTCCACACCTCTTATCCTGTTCCCGACACCTGCACTTTAAAAGACCATTGTAAAGCCACTGCTAACACTGTTGACATGGCTGAGTTCTGGTCGAAGTATTACCTATAAAATGGAACCACCGATACAAAGAAAAAGAAAACCTAAATACAACATTAAAAACACATTTTCGATCTGACATATCCAGGCCACGGTAACCGAGCGAAAAGTGCAAATATATTTCTCATCCAGAATTATTTTATTTGGTAACACCGTGCATATCTAACTGGTAGAGTGACACATGAAAGTGGGTCGGATATTAGGGGACATTAATGAGAGTAGCCAAGTAGGTCGAACTCACCAACCCGCAGCTGCAATGCCTGCCAGACTTATGGACCGTCGTCCGTCGTCCAGATGAATTATTGATACGCAAGCTATGACACACGCGTGCTCCAGTGACGGGAAAAGTTTGTCGTGTCATGTCGGTGTTTACAAAGTAAATAACGGACGTTGATGTATGTATTTCTAAGTAAATTGAGCTTTAACAAGCTTGACCTGAATTAATAAAGATACCTATTGTAGATATGTTTATATTACAGTTTGGTCGGTCGGTTGATGGCAATAGGCTCGCCCCCTATTACATAGGACTAAAAACATAACTGGCGAAATGCGAGTGTACTAATGGGTACACCTCTACCTAACTCTGTTATGTTATGTATGTGTCTTGGGTACGTTTTTTGCGTAACATTTCAATTCAAACTCAATCTTATTTATTTTAATGGCACCTTTACAGATACTTGTTCATTATAAGGGAGTCTGTCAGTTAGTCGGTATAAATACGTGTGTGCTAGTTTTCCCCAATTTACCACAGTGTGTCAGTCATGCTTACCCTAAATAAACATACCTACTTCTAAAACATAAACAACCTTCATGCGCCCCTCATGAAACTTCCAGAGGGGAAAACGTGGAAATGCCTCAACAGCCCCGGAGATTAATGTGTACTCGGATCCACATACAAAACTCCTTTTATATTACATAGCAAATTTATATAAGCGCAATATTGTGTATATAGGCTTTGCAGTAAAAGAGATATTCTGATGTTAATATTACTCTCGCTACAGTAAGCAAAAGGAGTCGTTTCAGCTGTAAAACTTTCATGTTTTTTATGAATAACTTGCTATCTAATCGCGATGAATTCCGATTATCTTGTAAAATATAGATACCAGTTGAATTTCGTCAAAAACCGAATGTATTACGTATTGTGATTACAGATAATCATTATCTTCACGATGTATGTAATTGAAACAAATGAAATATTAATAAACTGTACAGAGAAAATGTGAACGTGTTTTTATAAATTATGAATACTGAAAAAACAAGTCGGTACATTGCAATGAAGTGATTCAATGTAATATTTCAACTGTTGGTTGTTTTATGTAGGTACGTGTTTTTATTTTTCTTGCTTATTTTAAGATAGTAGTTAGAAGCAGTCTTACTTAATAAAAATAACTATGTATCCGACTGCCTCGTTGGTCTAGTGGTCGCAAGCGCAACTGCTGTGCATGAGGTCTTGGGTTCGATTCCCAGGTCGGGCAAAGTGTTATTGGATTTTCCATCAGGAATTTCTCAGTAGCAGCCTCGGAGTCTGGATTTGTGCCCGGTTGATGGCAATAGGCTCGCCCCCTATTAAATGGGACTAAAAACATAACTGCCGAAATGCGGGTGTACTAATGGGTACACCTCTGCCTAACCCTTCAGGGATTACAGGCGTGATGTTATGTTATGTAACTATGTATCTGACAAGACACAACCACCTCTCTCTCTGTTTCTTTAAAGAGATAAACAGAGGTGTGTCTCTGGTCAGAGATATTTATATTTTGATAACGTCGCAGAAAGAGAGAGAGAGAGCTAGCTCTCTTACGCTGATGTTATCAAAATATAAATATTCATTGCTTTAATCACATGATGGTTAAACTAACGATTAATTTGATACCCAATTACTGAAACCTTGACAGCTAATGGTGGCATCGAATATATTGTCTGGTTATTTCAGATCATATTTCCCATTCATAAATCATAAATCATACACGCGCTGGGAAATAAATTATGTAGGAGCGGTTATATCGGGAAATTATTTGCATTTTAAAGCAATAAATGTGTAAGAAAAATCGCGTCGTTTTCTTATCGTTTCCGCTTTATTCTCACTCAGTGTGACATACGACAATCAAAGTCGAGAAGATAAGATTGCACGTGCAATATGCGCATACCATTTTTTCTATTTTTTCTTTCTAGAATTTTCTTGGCTTTCCGCCAGTAAGTTTTACTTGAATGGACTGGTCGCTTGCTTACACAGGAGTTCCTTCATATCTAAGGCTAACTTTTCTCGAGACTTCCTTGATTTTCTTACGGGTCTCTCATTGTTTTGATAATTAAAATATACTTAGGGATAACGTAGCGTGCTTATAGCGAAAGAATTTTCTTTTCTTTCAGAAAATTGGATGGATGGATGATTCACCGTTGTAGTTATTTACATACATATTTTAATAACACTGCAGGTGTATAATAAAATTATAGTAAACCTTAAAGTATATTTTGTAACTACTAAGTATCCGAAAACGATGTCCAACTCTTAACTCAACCAAAAAAAACTTAAAATGGCTTCTTAATTTATTCAATTTGTTAGTGAGCTACCTACTAAATGATTCTACGCAACTCTGTCGGTGTATTTGTAACGCTTAGGGGCCGAGACTTCTCCACTTCAAAAATTCACACTCTACTTACCTACAATTTGACATGATCCTTGCAACACACGGTCTTTCGAATACCTAACGTAACTTTATATAGTTAATTTGTAGTAAAACTAAAATAACGCATCTAGTGACAGCCCATATTAGGCACTCAAGACACTAAAATACAATCCCATAGCGCAAGAATCTTGTTGGTTTACTTACCTACCTATGCAAAGAAACGCATTCAGACATCCTACTATAAAACACAAAGACAACAAAGTGTATTAAAAGAAGCATCTATCTACAAAGCAATTTGATTCGCTCAATAAAACATCACAAGAATGGATTTATCATCGTAACACAAACGACTTTGCTGAGTACTTTTCCACTTTAAAAGTAGATAGGACGTGCGGCTACTTCGTCGCAGTCTGTTATCAGTCATCGGCTTATCAGACGACTTCATAATTACTCGTTGAAAAGATAATAGAAGGAGCAAAGAAAATAAGTTTAGAAACTTTACAGCGGAGTGATAAACCTACAAAGTCGCAGTACATGAAAAGATGTTACATAAAAATATTTTTTTGTAGATGAAATACTTGTAATAGAAGTTACTAATTATGGTTTGATAACAATAGGAATAATCTAACATGCACAAGTACTGCTGCCAGGTGGCATTAATACATTATAACGGGTTTTTACTTTGTAGTATATACCAAATCACACAGAATATAATCTACACTAATATTATAAAGAGGAAAACCTTGTGTTTTTGTTTGTTTGTTTGTAATGGATAAACTCAAAAACTACTGGACCGATTTTAAAAATTCTTTCACCATTAGAAAGCTACGTTATCTGCGAGTAACAAAGGCTATATTTTATTTTATTTATACGCGAACGAAGTCGCTGGCAAAGGATAGTATGCTATAAATTGCTTATTAATTACAATAAAAGTAGCACATCCATTTAGTAAATATTTCTAATCTAACTTAAGTAAGTACAATCTACGAATTAAATCGTTAGTTACCTCATTCCCCTAATTAACGAGGTATTATTAACATGTTTCTCTACTTAAACAATAGTTCAAAGCACAGAACACAACTAACGTCTCGAATGATTTGTTAATAGGAAGTCGCCGACTCTTATCTCATGTCAAATAGCAAGGTCTAAGTAGTCCTGCGCCTGCGCAGAAGATGCATTTGTTAGACCTTACTGATAACGCACGTGCGACGTCAATATAGAGACTTATTTAGAACAAAGATTAGGCTACTGCGTAGTTTGAATATAAACAACGTAAGTACTGTATTGCAGTCAGTTACTTATGTGATAAAAAGTCAAAGTCAAATCATATTTCAATCAGACCATTAAAAAGAACTTTTGAATATATTATAAATGTTGAAGTAACTGTCTATTTGTATGCTTTCACCACTTAACTACTAAACTGATTTTGATGGAATTTGGTATGGGGTAAGTTTGAACCTCAACGAAGGACATTAGGCTACTTTTTATTTGATTACGACTTCGACTTCGTCTGCGTCCGCGATAACCGACATTTACGCGGACGGAGTCGCAGGCAAACGTTAGTTAAGAAATTCAGAGCTAGCTAAAGAAGTATTAATAAGAGAGTATTGATTACAACTCTGATCAAATTAATAGATATAGATGCCAAAGACACTGATAAAGCATTAATTACGATAGCCCCAGGAAATTCCCAGTTAGTCTATTTATAGACAATTGTTTACACAGCTTCTTAATTTGATAGGAGCCTTCGATAAACAACAAAACATCCGTTCGTCTTTACAAAATAGATTCTATAAACATAATATAGAACATTGTTTAAGAAATGTAGGAGCCAAAAGAAAATTGTGCAGTGAAATTATTTGAAATTCAGCTGGCGTGGTCCCAAATCGTGATGTTTATTTACGAACTACAATAACCTTAATAAAAAATATATGCGACGGTTATAAGCCTACACACTTCCAAGTTTCCAGTAGAGTAGGTACCTATAAAAGACCTCAAAATACTATCTATAGCGTAGCAACACAGTTTTATTGAAAACTTGCTTACGCCCGCGCTTTGTTCCAATAAATATCGGTTTTCTGCGAAGTTTTATTTTTTTGAGCGGAACCCTATTTCCTTTTCTGAATAAAAGTAGCTATATCAGCTAACTGCCAGCCCCGTCAAAATCGGTCCAGCCGTTTAAGAGTTTAGCTAGAAGAACAGACAGAAAATTATTTAAAAAATAGTTTTTGGTATAAGTACTGTGCAAACATTCACGCATGTAGTAAAAATCTGTTATTTTACATTACAAACAGACACTTACATATTTTATTTTGTGTAGATTCTCAATTCTGACCAGTCTTCAATCATCCAATACAGTTATTCTGAATATTCATGAACTAAATGAAATGCTGGTTCGACCGTCTGTAATTTGACAAGTTAGATCGTCAAGGTACACCGCACCTTCTAATCAAACCCTGTAATTACCGTACAATCGAACGAACCTTGGCTTCAAATACAGCTGTGTTTATTCTAAGGCTTTTCGTCAGGTGAAGGTTGAATTTGGATGTTTCGCGAACTGTTCTTAATCGACTGATAAACGATTTCTTTATTTAAATCAACATCTTTTTTTTTACTTCGTGTTCTGCTCCTATATTTACGTTTAATACTCGTTTTTTTTTGTATTTCTCAGAATTTTATAAGGAAAACTGACAGTTACTCAGAAATTATGTAGCACAAGAAAGTAGTGTTTAGTATCGAGCAATATGTCACTAACCAACAATTTACCTGGTCGAGATAAGATTGGCGGCTATAAATCGCTCGAATGACAATCGATATTTTATATGTTGTCGTAAGAAATTACTAAGTGGACTCGACCACAGACTAGCAATATCAGTGTTATTAGAGTCAAATGCAAGCGCGAAGAAATGCTATGCGTCGGTGCAATTTCTCGAGCCATTGACCGCAAATCGTACCTGCGATAGCCCCGGGTCATTTGCAAACAAGATTACCTACACTGTGACTGGAAATAGGAAGCGGCGCTCTCGATTACAAACAAATAGAGTAATACTATGTGTATACTTGGCTTAACCAGTTTCCCGGATAAAAAAATCACCGCCAAAGAATTACCCAATCGTAATAATTGCTATTTAATATGATTCTATCGATTGCAAAAAAAAACAGCTAATCAATCAAGGTTATACGTTACGTACGTTACACTGATATCTCAAACGTTTGGCAGGTTTCCGTCAAGATAATTGCACACAGATACTTAGATATACGTGAGTACTCGATAATACATCTGCATTTCGAAATAATTAAAGTACTATTCTACAATAAACCCGATGTTGCCTAACTAACATTTCTTGCCAAGTGCAAACAAGGTCACACGTCAACTCAAATAATGTCTATGAAAGTGTCGACTTGATACTGCGCTAATTAATGATATTAACACTGAATAAATTATGTTTGAGTACCTACCTAACTTTAATAATCTATATAATATATTAATATTATAAAGCTGAAGAGTATGTTTGTTTGTTTATACGCGCTAACCTACATGAGTAGGTACTTAGGTACTAGGTATTTTGAAAATTATTTGGGTACTAGGAAGTTACGTTATCAATGAGTGCTATAAGTAATATGATAAAAAAAATAGGAATAAGTAAAAATATCACGCGGCCGGTCTCGCAGGCAAAAAGTAAGTATTTAATGTGTGGCTTCATTCTTGCAGGACTACTTTAACCATTTGTGGGTCAAAATGGTTGATTTAATTGTGTTAAAAAAATTGCATTATACACTCAAGGAAGCACCGGTACAAAAAAACCTCATTAAAAAACTCAAAGTGTGCTAACGCCGTTCAATAAAAGCTAATGACAACGTTAACCCTCTTCTGCATTCAACTCTGTGCACGTCTAACCGGAATCACGCGAGCGAATCCGTCCAACACTCGATACATGGCAAATGTAACACCATATACATCGAATTCGATTACAACTTGTCATCTGATACGTCTGGCGACCGCCCTGGCAGTTGAAACGAATCCAACATCGAATGCCGGTCATATAAATCACGGTGCTCGCCGCAGTCGCTTGACAGGAGATGGATGATACACCATACAGCCTAGAACGAGTTTCTGTCTAGTTGGACTCGTAGAAGTCCGATAAACAAGTTGCTGTGATAGAATCGAAGCGGACAGTGGACGCAGTCATTGTGTCGCCGGATGACCTAGTGGACTAAATGTGTCGATTGCACTTGACTGAGCGCGCGTCAATAGGTTAAAGATTGTTTGTTAAATAGAGGTTGTTTAGATGCCGGATATTGTGTGAGTATAACAATAGCCGAGGTTGAAACAAAAAATCCGATCTTGATCAGCTATTGTACAAGTATCTCCTATAGCTTTGATATATTCCAATGTGTACATGCCGGACCTAATTTGCCGGTCTGTCGATAAGTCAAATACGGTTCGGGAGAGTTTAATGTGTGCAAACATTAATCGGCACACAGCGATACAGAGGCATACAAAAGTGACTTTTTAATCCGGCTCTTCAAACATTGAAGCCGTCCCGGAACGCAAATGGAAAGCAAATTGGAAACGAACTTGACGTAGGTACCTGCACGCTGTGGTTCGGCCTCAATCCGGCAGTCGGCTGGCCGACGTCCGCACCACTAACGGTGACATCGCTGTGAACTTATACCTACTCAATAGACTCTATAAATATCCACAGACTGCATTGATCGATACAATACCTATTGCATCACCTGCAATAATTTATGTTTATGCTAATACTATAAAGAGGTAAAGTTTGTTTGTTTTTATGTTTATTAGAGGTAATCTTTGGAAGTATACTGGTTCGACATCATTTTTTTTTTCTCTGTTATAAAGCTACTTTATTACTGAGTGCCATAGGCTATGTTTTATGGTACACTTGCCCTCCATGACGGGACAAAATTACGGGCAGCAGTTTGTGATTTAATAATCGCGTTTTATTTAATCCTAGATTCATACATGAAAACTTAAATATAACTTTTGTATATCTGAATTTGTACTACGTTCCCAGTTTTCTCCATTATACATATAAAAAGTTACTATGTCCCATTAATTATTATATCCGGTCTTCAAATGTCTCATAAAATCTAAAAACATGAATTTCTTTTGACCTCTGTTCTTTATAAACTGGATAAAATCAGCTTTCACAGAAACTTAACGAGAATGTGGGTTCTGTAATTTTCTTCAGCAATTTTATAGTTTCCACAAATGAGCGGCTGTCTTTTAAACGGACTGATCGATCTTGATTAATGTGGTTAGTTATTGACTTCAGACCTTCCCCTTTCGACGGACTTTCTTCAGAGTAAATACCGTTAAATGGAATGGATAAAACTACGGCAGACTCTAATTGGTTTGGGTTTCTAGTAATTTAGTTTTAGTGTTTAAATAGGCTGGCAGTCTCTGCTTTCTAACTAATTAGGGGATCGTCCTTCTGAATAAATTAAAATTAAATTACTTTTTTAAACTAGTCCTAGCAAAACCAACTGAACGTTACGAAATAAAACTTCGGTCTCATCAATAAGTTACTTGTTGTGTTCTTGCTGCTTTGTAAAGCCAATATTACGTCATTACGTTAGTTTAATAATTAAGTCCAGTATTTTTTACTGTCCCAGTTTTCACGAACACACAACTTGCTCCTTACAGTTGGTAATGTTCACAAAAACTGATTATACGTCAGTCACGAAATGGTTCGACGAGGCAGAAACCACCGCGTATCACGAAGTGGGTTCATTGGACAATAATGCGGGTACACACTGGTGGTGTCATTACCTAAATGAGCAGTGTTAACTGCGCTATTGTGGTGTGTGTACGACGCTTTTAGTTTGCACAATACGCACTTTAGGATTGTGTCAATAGATAAGTTCGATATTGCTGCTTTTACTCGAAAATTGGAAGTCAAAGAGGACACAGAATATTTTTAAAAAATGAACAGGCACTGTTGGTCTTTGTTGTAACCGACCTATAAGAAGATACGGTACGGTACGAAATGAGTCCAAACTGTTTGAAGGAAATTGTAATAAAAGTGTAAAAAGAACAAACGCGCACGCTGTTCCGTGTTGTCGTGTATAAAAAAGATTATTAATGTATTCTGTCTAATAATAAGTCCGTGTTATTAATTTTGGTAATAAATAATTCTGTTCCGTGCTTAGTAATTGTCCAAAAAAATACCATTCGTATAGTACGATGCTTTTAAGAATATTATTCTAAGAAGAATAGCGTGGGCATTTGATGTAAACTCAGCCGAGTGGTGATTTTCTGTGTGCAGTGGAGTTCTAGGTGGATCTTAACTTAATCAGAGTCTTACAGAAGTCCTCTAAATTTGGATTTTTGACAACCACAGCTGGGCCGTTTCAGCAAGAAAATCTTGAGTATAAAAGTATCCATAGGTACCTGTCAAATGATTTTCTTTTTGATCATAAATCAAAGATTAAAAAGCAACCACAAAAATATAATTTAACCCAATAAACTCTTCAGAATACAAACAAAAACGTAGCATTTTATTCTCACGAGAAATGAAACCGCACATGTTTAACGTAATGCGCTTCAGGAGCCCAAAACAAGGGTTGTTTGATTACAGGATCAAAGCCGTACTGTACACTCAAGTGGTCGTATCTTGACCTAAATCGCAACCTTTGACCTACGAAGCAAACTCAATAACGGCTTACTCAAAGAAAATCGTTTCAGATATAGATAGACCACGGACTGATGTTAGCGGGTCCTAAAGTGCTTTTAAGACGAACACAGACACAATATTTCGCACTCAATCTGGTTTATTTTTTGATTATTGTATTGAATTGAAGGGATTCTAACCTTCCAAACATCTTGATGTTTGGAAGGTTGGATTACAGGCGTGATGTTATGTTATCTAACCAAGGTTAGATAACATAACATCACGCCTGTAATCCCCAAAGGGTTAGGCAGAGTACACTCACATTTCGCCAGTTACGTTTAAGTCCCGTGTAATAAGGGGTGAGCCAATTGTCTTCAACCGGTCACAAATCCAAACTCCAAGAAGCTGCTACTGAGGAATTCCAGATGGAAAAACTCAAAAACACTGGCTGACCTGGGAATCGAAATCAAGACCTCATGCTCAGCAGTCACTAGACGATAAGGTTTTAACCTCGAATAACGGTACATATTATATAAATATATAATATGTACCTTTCTCACAATTTACGATGTCTTCTCCAATTTATCTCGGCACAGTCATCGTGTGTATGACACTTCTTTATGTACTCTTATGGCTACGAAGTGAAATCTCTAAAAGTGGAAACCTCAGCGTGGCTCAAAACCGTGTTAACGCTTCATTTACGTGCATAAACGAGCGGCGTGCGGCTTTAACCGCCGCTTTAAGATGGCTCATCACATAAGGGGTAATGGCGTGACAGTGCATACAAAATAGTAAACACAATTTATATTACTATCTATTACGCCTATATTTTATGGAAACAAACACTTGTTACTTCGACGAAGAAAGTAACAATGTGTTAGTGGGACCAATCGTTTACCAGATATGCCTAAATACGAATCAAATTCGTAGAACGCACCCCTCTTCTCCAGTCCTCCACCCACGACCTTTCATGTTTGGAATTTTGTGATTCGGATTAAATGTAACTATAGCAGCTGGTCGACAAATTCGTAAAAATAAGATAAAGGAAACCCATTCTATCGAAATTGGTTAATAAACAAGTGTTACTTTTAGATGATGAACACCTTCATACAATGTTTTGGGCAATAAATAGTAGATACTTACCTACCTATACATTCTAATATTTATTGAAATTACATTTCTAACTGAAGGATCGCAGTTCGTGGCGTTACGCTGTGTAGTCTATTGTTTTCTCCCCATGAGAAAAAGGCGTTAGTGTTCCTATACAATTGAAGTTGCCATCTTTTTCTACTAGACAAAAAGTATAATAAAGGCGGAGAAGGGAAACAAACAATAATTTTTGGAAAAATAAAAGTACCTATTTATTTTTATATTTTTTATCATAATAAGCACCGTTCAAGTTTAACATTTTAAACAGGTTTTATGTGGCTTTGGATACCAGTGGTGCTGAAAACAGTATTTTGCATACTTTATTTTTATTCAACAGTAAAAAGTGTAATGCAATGAAAAAGAGTACAATACTGTTTCCAACAGGATAGTTGGCAATCCAATACCTATACAAAATAACCCTCGATAGCCGGCAACTAATGAATCAAATAACATTTAGCAAAATTACCTAAGCAACACGCTACTGAGAAACCAGTAAAGCAACAACAAGGTGTTCACAAGACTCTCCCACGCTTGTTACGCCAATAAACTCATACATATTACCATACAATTCATACATACGCCTTCGGTGAATGAAGCAAAGCGATTGCTTCCCGTTCCCGAGACTGGCGCACATTATTTAATAATTAGGTAGGTACTGCACGACAATGTAACTGTTGCTACGGAGGTATGAAGACAGACAATTTGAAATGCTGTCTCCGGAATGCTAATGAAGGACGACGCGCGAACAACGCCACTTCATAAAAGGTGAGAAACACTAAATTTCAGACCAAGTTTTCGGCAAGTCAAACCAAATTTTCTACTCGAAAATTACTTTCTGAATCTTTTATTTTGTACCTACATTCATTAAAAGTTTTTAACAAACAAAAGGTGTGGTTCAAAGTTAAGGTAAATAACATTAAAAACTTATTTAAGTAAGTGAATAAAAGTAAAGTAATTACTTTTATTTATTTTTTAAACAACTGTTTTTAAATAGGTAACCCTTGGACATGATAATTAGGTACTTTAAATAACTCATAATAGGGACATAACTGTCAAATAGGGCTATTAAAATAATCTGGAACATACATAAAGAAATACATTTCATTATAAACACGAACTACGTTAACGATCATAACCATCACACAGAGTAGAAACAAAACAGAGAGTTCAAAAGCAAACAAAAATTAAAAAAAAATATTAGTAGCGCACACACGTGTTCGTTGAACGACAGTCGTTCAAGGCTAGTTTTTGCGTGCGTTCTCCACGGTCGTGGCAAGCCAGGTGGGCAGAAAAATGAAATGGAATCCGTTAACTACTCTATGATCTAGTGCCAACCATTTTGTCGCAAACGTTTTGTAATGCCATCACGAACGTCAAATAGCAAATTAGCGACACGAGCAGACGTCATCATAACATACGAAATTAGTTTGTAAACTTACTTGTTGCTAGTTACTACCCTTTGCTGTGGTTTTACTTCTAGTGCTCACTGCACGACTAATTACATTTTCCAGGAAAATGCCTGAAAGCGTCCTTTCTAAGAACCAATTACGGAGGAATAATTTATTTTGTTAACGTGCTAAGCCTTTTAATAGGTACCTTACCTTAATTAACAGATAATTTCCGGCCATTTGTATATTATCAGTGCCTACTATGGCACCAAGTCACTGCATATATTTACATTACGACTCCGTATATGTAAACACCAGTCTATGGAGGCGAAAATGGAAATCATGTACCTACACAGGATTTGTCAAACGTGCGTTGGCATAGCAAGTACCTAAACATTATTATAATCACACGCCTAAAGTTCGGGCATAATCTTGATAATCCTCGGGTTGAATAACAAAGGAAAATTACATTCCAGATCTAAAGCTTAGTTAAACAAGAACAATTTTGAAAATAAGATAACAATGTTCATTAAGTACTGATACGTATCTGTGAAATCCAGCAAAAAATCTCACGAACGATGAATATTATCGCTCATGCAACATTTACCTAATAATGGCCGCTTTGGCTGGTGACAGTGGTGACATAGTTGCAATGTCACCAGTTTATCTTGACATTTCATGATGGCGCTGCTCGTTATGTCAAATGTCAAAAATGTGTCAAATTCTGTTCATAACATTTTAGTTCCATAGCTCGCCACCTGCCAAGATCTAACGGTCAGTGGGCACTCTTAAACTTTATTCACCATCTAAGAAATTCGTTTATTTAACTGTACAATCCAGATTACGCTGACTCGTGACAAAATTTCTCTCAATATTTAACATGTGACTCGCTCGTCATACAAAAAGCCTTTGTTTTTCAACTTTTTAGCATATGCCTGACGAATCGTGATACGTATTTTTTTACTATCATTTCTACTTTGATTTTCACTGTGCGTAACGTAATGAGCGCTTTCATAATTATTACCTAATATTGTCGCAGCCAAACATAGGCCCGCCATATTTACCTGAAATGTTATCATTAATTCTTACGTACTACTTACGTACGCAGAGTAAGGAGTGGGCTCGAGCTAAACCCACGGTTCGTCCTTAGGACAATTACCAAAAATAATTGTTAGTGCAAACATGTACTTAATAAAGACCCATCTTTCATGCTGAGATCTAAACAACCTTCTGCTATTGTGAGTCTAGGTAAGTGCCTAGAACCCAGCCGGACAAGGTCTTCATTTCCTAAATAGATTTCGAGTAGGAACTGTGTGCAATTTGAGTTAATAGCGGAACTCATATATGCAGTTCGTTTTCCGGTGATTCTGTATAATCTACAACCTACACCTATAAGGACTGGTGCACACGAAATGCACCTAAGCATAAAGTTTCTAGTACAGGTGTCGATAATATTACATATCAATGTCTCGTATCGTATTCCAATGTAACTGAACACTATTACATGTATCCATTACGATATCCATGACACCAATACACAACTAAATAATCGTAACGAATTAACCAATTAGTAATTAATACTTTTGTGAGAAACAAGTAAATAATGCTATGCTTGTAAAACACAATAAAAACAAGTAATTAATGTCATACTCGTTCCATATTATGCGTAATAAAGCGCAACCAATGCCATCAACGGTGTTTTGAAACCCTGACATCAATTTTATTTGATATTTCGGTAAAAAAAAACTTTATTTAATGTAAGGTACGTTGGAAAATTAGTCATATTCTTCCGAAAGAATTTTTATGGCGGCCAATCTCAAGGAATACTAGGCAAGTACATCGAAGATTAAATAGATCAAGTGTGTCCGCAAACACAGATTCTCTCCCTCATCTTAGTCTAATGGGAGCGGAGAGAGATCAGGTGAAAGATCAACGGCTAAACGAGGTTTTCGTAGTACGGGCGTTACGCCCCTTACTACTACCGAGAGATTCCTAATGATGATACCAAATAACAACTTCGAACCCAGAACCCAAATGGTAAAACTGTAGGTCAACTGACGTCTGGCATCTTGATAAGTTGACAACTTATAGATGAGGAACTAACGCGCCATGCCTCCGTCTTTCTCACTTAAAACTATCTTCGCCTTCCTGCCATAGCAGTGGTAATTTTCAATAACAGTAGCAACCACGTAAACATCATTTGCACCCACCCGCAGTCGCCGTGGACCGTCGACCGGAATACACGTCTTTCATTAAAGTGCTTACTGGTGAAAGAAACGGAAATTGCCATCCACAGCCCACTAGCCGCACGTTTTTGCCCTTCGTGAAAAACTAGTCATGGAACTATAGGTACGTGTTGATCGGGAAATTTAAAAATAAGCGGTAGATATACCTACTTATTATTCTAAAGAGAAACTGCTAAAAGTGAAGCTTATTCTAAAACTGTCAAAGGAATTGTTACTTAAATAATAAAAAAAAAAAATAGACGTAAATCAAAATGTGTACATGTAGGTATGTATGTCAGACTCAGAATATTACTGATACAAAACAACATGCTATCAGAGCGATAAATATAGGTGCTATTAAATGGCCAATACTTTGACTGCAATATGCAGTAACATCTTCAAAGAAAGCCCGATAATATAATACTTAGAGAATATGGCTCACTTAAAAAATATGACCCACGTAGGAGCGCCCAAAACTATGGCACTTGGAGTGATCACATTCAAAATGTTACCACAATACTTGCCGGAATAGCCGGGCCATGCTATAATATAGCCGAGTAAGTAATTCAGTAACATTTTAAGTATGATACTTAAAACATTACTGGCAATGTATTGCAGCCACAAATTGCCAGGAAAGCTGGTCCGTTTAGGAACGCCATAATAATAACACTAAAATTGATACTGCAGAAAAACAAGTGACGATGTCTATAAATATGTGAGTCGCACAGTTATAGAACAAACACAGCATTGAGCAGTAAGGTTATTGGCATGAAGGGCGAATGACCCGCATAGTGAATGATTTTCATTGCATCCTTCCGTACTTGTGTTCCGCTGGGCGGGTCTCCCGTCCTTCATTATTAGCGTAGGAAATTACCATCCGCCGACGTTGAAGCAGTTACCTTCATGAAACTATTATGTTCGTACAACAGATTATATGCTAGCGTAGATTGCTTTCACAACTGGGATAATTTAAATGATATTTTGTATCGTATAAACGCAAGGAATCACAAATAAACACAGCAATTTCTAAAACCCTTGAAAAGGTCACATCTTTCCGCCACGATTTTCATAAACGACGGTACGGAGAGAAACGAGATTACGGTTTAATATGTGTTAAATCTCAAAACCTTTATTTAGCCCTATATCTAACGCCGGTGCTTGGTCAGTGGGTTGTTACAGATGTTTAAATGATTATTAAAAGTTCACTCTCCATTCTAGATGCATAACACCTTTTTTTCGACAAATTTAGCTTACCATGACCTTATTTACCTCATAAATGTCCTAAGATTTACGTTTTAGTACAGTTCCGTAAACGAAGCAAATAAAATATTAAACTTAGATCACCTTGCTGATTGTTGCGATGTTATTCAAAGAATCCGGATAATTAGATTAATTGCCAGCAAAGGAAATCAAAGTTGCAAAGTTATTTCAACTATTCCGTATATTTACAAATGTTTTTATTTCATATTGAAGGTTATTTTTTTCGTTACAGGTACTAAGAGTGTTGAAGACTGAAGACTTGGCTTAAGGAGGCATCCAATTAAATTATTTTAAAACGTAAGTAAATATTATAATAATTTTTACAACGTTAATTGAATTAACTTAAAACTTGGGGTATTTGAACTCGTAAAAGTTGTTCATAATAATGAACAACTTTTACTATGAGACCAACACTATAAATTGCGAATAAAATCAACAGATCCAATTTATGTTCACGTAACTAGACAAAGATCAGCTGATTTTTGTTTTCATGACAGAGTGCTGATTCAAGAATAAATCTCGTTCATAATGATGAGTACAATGACCTGTATTTAGGTTTTCAGTTCATTCATTTACGACATGTATGTTTAAACTTGAACAGGTTTTACAATTCTTGCGAGGTACCCCACTTGGTAAAATATTGTGAAAACCATTTTATTGATCACTTGCATATATAGTCCATCGTGCCAATAGGTACGTCAGAGGAAATTCTATCTTTTTAGAACATCGATGAATAGGTACATATAACAGTATGAAGGAAATATAATCTTCAGGTACACAGTAAAATGGAAAATTAAAAAGTTTCACTCAACTGTCCAACTTCCCTTTTCTTCTTTAAATAAAAATCTTAACACTCAACAACTTTGCAGACTTTTTATTACTTAGCTTTTCATAACAAAGAAACTAAGTCTGAGATATCAAAACAAAAACAACTACATTTTCAACATGACTTAAAATAAAGTTAGGCGATTTTATAAAAGTTACTCACACGAATTCTAATAAAAGGTACTTCTAAGAACAAAATACTTGAAAATAATGGTCTATTGTATAAAGATAAGCGTTCTCGGAAAATCGAATCATTATGATGATTCCATTAGAATTCACCCGTACAAGTTTCATAGATTTGTAAATGTGGAGTTTAGTCCTCTAACTTGTGTTCAGTTTATGTACTTATGTGTGGCGAACATGAACGGTCCATTTGGTTTCTGCGGTGAATCAATTACAACTCCGTACGCATTACAAGCACACTACGGAACCTCGTTACGCACACTACACACTACATCGATTAGTGTGCTTATGGACTGAGATCCTGAGTCGTCAGATCTACGTCATATTTACATAACTATTTCTTTTTCGTACAATTATGCAAACAATACCACTTAGTGCAAAGGCCTCTTCCTATACAGAGAAGGAACGAGCATTGATCACCACGCTTGTTTTAGGCGGATTGGCGATTTCAGACTTATATAGTCCAGGTTTCCTTCACTGATTCAGTAATATGTTGGTCATTTTGTCCAATCAAACTTCAAGAAGTCATAGTCTACAATGTGGATTCACACTTTAACGTAACATGGAAGCTAACCAGTAAGCATACCTTCTTCACCACATATTCCCGGCACGACACAACACACACACATATAATACACATAGCATCCCCAATGCACATAAACAAGAATACCACAAACTAAACTTATACATAATTTTTCATGTACCTACTAGTATAGGTACTACTTTGTCTTTGAAAGTGTAAATCGCCTTGTAAACTCACATAAAGTTGCTCGACCGTAATGTAATTCGAAGACACTGCGTCCTAAGATATAGGATCTTTCCTAGTTGAAGAGGGTTCAAATTTAGTAAGACCTTTTACTTTACCTATCTTTTTACTCGACTACGGCAAAGCCAAAAGGAAGGTTATGATTTTAATAATCTATGTATGTATATACAGTATTCATCGCAAAACAATAGTCTTTGTGTAGTCTAATATAATTTTTTGATAGTTATTTTTTTTATGGTCTTTCTTATCGTAGTTCTGTTATTTTTTGTACACAGTTTTTGTATATTAAAATACCTAAGTTACTACGAAGCTTTTTTGTGGATAAAAAATATTAAAATTATTATATAATTATAATATTCCTTTGTCTATTCCCAAAATAAAACTTAAATGACGTCAATCTGGCGACTCCTGGATCTTGGACAATTACTGTTATATACGTGGCATTCATATGCAACTCGATGAGATTGATTAAAAGATTCCTTTCACCTGTCAGATGGACAAGTACGTGATTTGTTTTACGAGCCAGTTTAATTGTTAGCTTAAATATATAATGCCGTTGATATTTATTCAAAAACAAATCATGAACGGTTGTTGTTCATAAGCTGCTTCCGTTTAAAAAGGTATCTTATTTTGGCAACGATACTTCTATAGGTTATCTTAGGATTCTGGGAGGATCTACTAAATATATGCTATATTATGATGAACAAATAAACTTCTTTTATTTGTAAGAGGTAATATCTGGTCTAATTACAAAAATTCTTTCACTAATAGAAAACTACACTATTGCCGAGTGACATAATCAAAAGATATGTTTTTAGGTATATTTGTCTTCCACGCGGTCGAAGTTGCGGGCTGAAGCTAGTATTTTAAAAGACATTCCAATTCAAAAATGGCCATTCACTTGTTTGCTCAAACATTAAGTTCAGAGCCATTATCAATAACTGCCATAGGTCATCATACAGTTGGATTAAACTGTGCCAAGAAACAAGAATGTTCATAATCGATATATTAACCAAACATTAAACCTAAACGGTCCTTCAAAATTGTAGAGCAAATGCTTCTTGTTCTAGTAGTATACATATAAATAATATATAAAGGGTTATTGTTAATTTACCAAAAGCCTACCTACTATGAAACCAACCCCGAAAACATGTAAAAAAACAGCTCTTCCATACATTTTTGCAAAATATTTTTTGTAGGGTACAGCTGTTTTTTTTTACAAAACCAAACCTAATTGCTCAAACGATTTGAATATGTTGTTTTTGTTTTGTTCACCTCAATACTGTGGTTGTTTTGGGTTTAGGAAAAAAGAAAACTAGGTAAAATAAAAAACAAAACTCTAGGTGGGACGAAGTATGCCAGGTCACTTAGCTTTTTTTACTAAAAAGAGGTGGGGATGGCTCATTACAAGCCTCGGTGACCTCTTGCGGTGGTGGAACATGACCCGCATGCGGTTTGCCTGGACCTGTTGCACTTGCATACCAGGCTGAATAGCGGAACACCGCGTAACTGGACTACGCAGGCTGTTAACAGGCTATACGCATGCACTAAATGCATCATTCGGGTCAGCGCAAAGAAAGTAGCAGCCATATTCTCGATCAGTTTTCGTTAATTAATTTTATTGATAATAAACTAAAATACAACACAGATAGAGTTGAAAATTGTGTACTAAAATAGGAAAATTACCCCCACATTCGTCATTGTATTACAATACGAGTACCTAATTTCTGGTGGAAACTGCAAACAGAAACGATTAGCTATCGTCAAATCCAGTTCATTCATGTGTGAAGTACGTTTTCCATTATAAAAGAGGCGGAGCACTATCATATTTATCAACACATGACTAGCTTATCAGAAAATACCGATGTATTCGTATCAGCGTTCCAAATCTATAATAAGAATCCATTTTCTACGTCAAGTGCTTGAAACCCGGTCAAGACCAAAGCAGTTCCAGTTTGTAGGTCAAAGAAGTTTCCATGTTACCGATGTTTTGTAATGTAGATTCAAAAAACGTTCGACGGTAAAGTCTAACGGAACGGAACAGTTGTTGGCGGCAGTGAGACTACAACTCAGCGGGCCTGGCACGAGTGCGCTACCGTAGAAATAATAGATTTATTCTTTTAGTTTGGAAATACCACAATCTTATAGCAATATGGTTTAATTTAATAAAAATAAATTATATTATATTCTCCCGACCGAGTTTCGGTCTCTGCGATCTCAATGGAGATATTATAGTCTACAAGTGCGTGCATAAATAGAGGTGCACTCCCTCTCCCTCACTCTTAGAGTCCGATAGAACGACAATCCGACGCGACCGGGACGAGACGCAGGAAGACGCTAGACCAAAAGGTTTACATAGCTATCAAGGCATGGGTGTGTTACACCACCAACTACTAAGAAATACATAATGGGAAAACCCAATATCACTTTTCCCGACGTAGGAATTAAACCGTGAACCATTGAGCGGTTGAGATGACCCTGAGTCAATAGGACAGTCAAAATTAAATACCTACGATAACCGCAATTAAATACCACGCCATATAAATAAAGCTTCCAAATCCAAACTAAATAAATAAAACGGGTATTTCCGATTCAAAAATCAATAGAATTTACGTTACGTTTACTCCGCGCGCTCGTTTTAGGCCCCTTGGATTGTTTGTAACGGAAAGTTTTTCAATTTATGCGCCCTACCCACCGTGTATTGAATCTCTTTCCATAGCGCACCGTCACAATTGACATCTTGTCAAAAAAACTAAATTGTCAATCAATGCGACATACATTTTCTCATTTTCTACCAGTTTATTTACTGTATTTATAGCTGTGTTTTAAATTAGCAAGTGGTGCGGATGTAGTGAAGCGTGTTCCCAGCTAGGTGTGGTTCAGATCATGCACAGAGAAAGTAAGGGCCGCCATTATCGCATCACATGCTTTCTCTCAGTTATGTTGACCCTGCTAATCACGACTTGGATGTTTAAACTGCTCTGCACGTCGTATCCCTTTATAACTACGAGATCTATACGTATCATGAAGTAAAACTAAATACCGTTTAACTCAAAATTCTCAATAGATCCCACAAGAACGCCACTATGATTGTGTATTAAACAAGTTACTCAGTCTAGCTTATATAAGCGTGATATAGGCTTAAAGATTACATGATCATGAATATTCTAAGTCTAATTCAGACGACTATAAATGTGTTTCTAAACTTAAATTAACCCATTCATGCGAATAACTGAAACAATTTCTCATTTGGTTAAATATTGATGTTCTAACCAACGTGGAATATTCTGTTGACCTCTAACTGAAACACGATCATTAACCCCCTTTATAATAAAGCCGCAATAAATTTATATCAGGATTAGGGTCCATTTATTTTTCGATTATAGATAGATAGATAGATTTAGTGTAATTTTACATTGGGTTTATTACTAAAGGAATAATGTCATCAAGATGAAGTGTTCATACTGACCTAACCTTTGTTAGTCTTCTAAAGTCGGCCGAATAAAAACAAAAGTTGCAATACTAGTTTTTCAAGATAGACAGGTCGATACAGCCAATGTTGGAGTCCCACTTGCGATAAATTTGGCCTCGAAATTAAGAGAAGTTAACTTTCGATGTCCTACAACAACTTACACACCTGTTGATGAATCGAATATTGTATGGAATGGAATGTAACGGACAGAATGATCTTAATACTTAATCTTAATAGGAAACTTCGGATCCCTCATTCGTAGTGGGAAATATTTACCCATAAGTTAGTAAATTAAAGAAACTTTTAGGTTACTTAGGTTCACTTAGGTACACCTACACGCCACGTTTTTCTTTCTTCTCCTTTTTATTTTAATTCCTTAGTTCAGGATTCATACATAGGGCTTCAAGTCAAAAATTACATATTAGCACCACTTTGACCAAAATATAATATATTCAATTATAATATTATAAAATTTTCTTTCTCAGTCCTGTCTGCACATTATTGAGAGCATGATAAGGATCAAGAGACTGAAGTATTCAAAAGGTTTCAATTTAAAAAATCAACAGCAGACGGCCACTTAAAGTTCTGGTGCTCCTGAATTATAATCGACTTTGAACCGTGTTAGGTCGTTGCCCTCACGTTAAAAAGATCAAAATTTATCCACGCAAGGTGTACTCTGCTCACCGTATCAAGTCTGCAAACATTTCGCGATAGTTGTACTAAAGCAAAGTGAACTTTGTAGCGCGATAGTTACGGGTTACAGTAACCGCAGAGATGTTGTAGCTGAATTATAAGTTCGCTTCATAACCGGGCCAGCCCGTGCCTCCGCGCAAAAAGTCGTCGACTCGTCTGCTGCGAATAATTATTAAAAGGGCGCGAGCGATGGCGACATCTTGTCTCGTCTCGATGTGACCCCCTCCCACCTACCTCACTCCCCCCTACTTTACTGTTACTTTAAACTGAAGCTATGAATCTACTTTTCTACCTAGGTAATATGAAGTATGGACAAGAGCGGACGTTTTGTAGTCAATCTGAAGAATTTCTGAGCTAACTTTTGCGTCAAAGATTGGATATCAAGTCATGAAAAAGTTTCTTGAAAGGTATATTAGTAATTTGAAATCATTGTTCAAAAGCTTTAGGCTTTGGTTTCTATGATCTATAACATCACTTATTTGACAAAAGGACATTGAATGCTATCCCGTTACCATCGGTTAAAATGAAATCTTACTTCAAATATCTGTAATTTGTTTGAAGTGATTTCGAAACTGTGATAAATTGTTTAAATTATGTAAGAGTCGGGTAAAGGGCATGAGGTCGATTACTTTGTACCGCTCCTCGTGTTACTGATTATATAGGTACCTACCTCTCACAAATTTATATAAAACCGAGAAATTTAATATCTACAATTCAACAATGAATTCTTTATCCTTCAATAAAGAGATTTGAAGAATAAAGGGTTGGTAATTGAAATACTGAGCCATAAACCATTTTCGATAAATGGTAATAAAGACCAAAAACATATTATCCCCTTGCTAAGATATTAATAGGAAATCATTATTATTTTGTCAGACGTATGGCGTACTATACACAAGCAAAAATAGAACAAAATAGTTCTAAGGTCATCGTCTCATGGAGATTATTATTATAAACTGTCTCATACATGACATAACGTGACCGTCCATATTTTTAAACATTTATTTTTTCGTGTTTCAGGGTTTCAACAAAATTTCGTCATGCTGCGCTTGGACGACAGTGTCAGATAACCGCCGCGCGGCTGCAAAGTATGGGTGCTAACATGGGCAAGAACTCGAGCCTGCTCGACGCGCTGCCCACGGCGCAGGGCACGCTGCACGTCGTCATGCTGGGGCTTGACTCCGCCGGCAAGACCACTGCGCTCTACCGTCTCAAGTTCGACCAGTACCTCAACACCGTACCCACCATCGGGTTCAACTGCGAAAAAGTCAAAGGCACTCTTGGCAAGTCAAAGGGTGTCAACTTCCTCGTGTGGGACGTTGGAGGACAAGAAAAACTACGGCCTCTATGGAAATCCTACACCAGATGTACAGATGGCATTATATTCGTTTTGGACTCCGTCGACGTAGAACGAATGGAGGAAGCTAAAATGGAGTTAATACGCACGGCCAAGTCTCCGGACAATACGGGTGTACCAATTCTCGTGTTAGCGAACAAGCAGGACTTACCCGGGGCGAAAGAACCCCGCGAATTGGAGAAGCTGTTAGGTCTACACGAGCTGGTGTCATCGCCGCACGGCTCCCGCGACGCGCACGCCTGGCACGTGCAGCCCGCCTGCGCCATCACTGGCGAAGGGTTGCACGAGGGCCTGGAGGCGCTCTACGAGATGATACTTAAGAGAAGAAAACTCGCCAAGTTACAGAAGAAACGAGTCAGATAAACTGTATAGTGTCGCGTTAGTGTTGGTGACGAGTCAACCGTGCGCTGCGGTACGGTTCGTGAACGTTAAGTATTTTAAAATGCTCACTGTATGGATGATGTTATGACGTCCGAGATAGAAACACCAAATATTGTTTTACTATAGATGTATAACGTCTTATGAAATATTCCATCATCATGTTGCTCAAGTTATATTGAACATTTTGAAGGAAACGAATATTATAAATTAAATTAACTACTAGTCATTTTCTTTTGAAAATAGCTAGGTGGGAGATAAAGGTAGTACTACATTAAATCATTTAGATATGTCCATTTGATACGACCACTACTGGCTTACATACATGGTAAATTATAGCTTGTACGAGGCCACTTTATCCGCGGCCACAGCCTAAATATGCAAATTCAACGACGTATAATTTTTAGATGGTTTCATAGTTGCAAAACGTGGCTCACACAATATAATGTGGGACCATTAGTGTTACAGTATTTAGGTAACGGTAATGCGTGAAGAGATGGCCATTTGAAGGTAAATAGATGAAAGTGTGAAGTAAATGAATTAGTAATGTCTGTGAAAACTTGCTAGATTTATCCTTCTGAATGTCATTCTTTATATTCATGTGTAAAATTATCTTTTGTGGTGTACTTTATTACAATGCTAAATGGCTAAACTTCGTACTTCTTATCGGAATATCTACCTACCTACTTCTGTAATTTTAATATATTTCTATCATAAACTGAATATGTAGTTATATCACAATGCTCGTTCTTTAAATCTTTTTGTATGCTTCTCTGAGTATCCTTTAAACATCTGTTGTGCATCTCTTATCTTTGTCCTGTAAATCCTTTGCTCTATTTTTAATGTGTAGCTAAAAATATAGTCTGTAAAGGATTTTACATTTTAATGTGATGTCATATAGGCATTATTTACAATATAATTATGAAGAGGCTTGTACTACGTTTATGTTGGGAGAGCTTCAAATTTTTGTACATATACATACATATTGTAAATACTGTAGGGGAATATATCATACGAAATACACAACGTAAATATGTATGTCTTACGAATACAAAAATTAAATTGATTGTGCGTATTTTAATATTACCTACTGGGGAAGTATTATGCCATTATTTTTTCAGTGCGAAGGAGATACGAGGATGGAGTATGAGGTGTAACAAGATAGCCGTTAACAATGCTTACTGGCCATCAAAATAAGCAAAGAGACATATGGAATATTTAAAGCAAAAAATATTTTTTTGGTGTGAAGATATAATTGTTTTTGATAGCGCATCCCTTATAACACACGCCGATAGCGTATCCCTTATTCGCAACGGAACAATCATGGCATTCTTGAAATACTGCATTACAATGGCCCCTAGATGAAAGTACTTTCGTGTTACTTTTGGTTAACCACTACATGTGTAGCTTTCATTTATTTTGAACCGTCAACGAATTTTTTAAAATAACAACTTATGTTACTACACCAGTTTTGGGTTAGTTAATTTAAACCGTACTGAAATGTCGATAGGTTTGAATATTGTATTGTTACTGAATAAATGAATTATATCAACGGAAATATAATGTAATTGAAAGACTATCTATAGGCCATTGATGAATCGGCTTTAGTGTTGATGGAAAGTTTCAAGTAAAAGCTTTAAACTTCTTACAGAAGAAAATGTATTGTCGTCATTTGTTTATATTTTAGTTTTAGTTAGTACCTATTTATTTATTTACTCATAGAGGTATAACTTAATGTTAAGACGTATATTGAATGAAGCTTTTACCATTTTATGTTAGATATCCACTTTGTAAATATGTAAATTCCAAGTAGTTACTTGTCAATACCATGAAACCAAACATTTTTATGAGTAGAGCATGTAAATTTTGTTATTAAAATATATTTGTTTTATTATATGTATATACATACATTGCGTATTATTGTATTGTGTTTTATGGAGATACATATACGTTTTTCATATTGAACCCCGTAAATAAACTGTTTTCATTAACTAATTGTATTTTATTTTGTTGTTGTTCTTTTATTTAATGATAATGTATTTAAAAAATTCTGTATTGTGGGTGCGTACAAACATAGGAACTCACATACAAAACAACTAGACCCGGAACAACTACCAATACAATTTTTTTTCCATGCAGGTATCGAACCCTCGACAGCAGCAACGACTGCGCCTTTTGTGCCGTCAAGTTATCTCTAATTGCGACGGTATCCTACCTCTTTCAACTATACATGCAAATAGTTGCCTGGATCTTCTTTATCTGTCCAATCAGTAAATAAAGTCAAATATTCTACTTCAGCTTCAGTAAGACTGCTTCGGTTTTCGTCATATTTCGATTTGGAATACAATTTTCTCCGCGAAGACCGGATATTCAAACTGAATCCGAACTGACTGTTGGTAGCCGGCGCATGGGCACGAAGCAAATCTCGCTCTAGTCTTTCGAACAGACTTAGTTCCCTCGCCGCTACTTTTGCCCTTCTATACTTTCGTCGTTCTGAATCTACGTACTGCGCCATAGCAGCCTTAATTTTATCACCGGTCACCGCATCTAATCGTTTCGAATAATCCATGTAGACATCTTCTAAAGCCTTAGCAGTTGCTACCATGTCCATGTTTATTGGTTTTTCATTGTATATTTTTTCATAACAAAATTCTAAATGAGTCTGAAATTTTAAAACTTCTGGAGCTCCAACGCATTCATAAAAGAACCCATTTATTATTTTAAAGAATTTTTCTTCTAGTTGTGCCCGTTGATCTTCACTGAATTGCAACAATTTCTCAAATTCTTTGATAATGTTTAGAGTTCCAGCGCTGTCCTGTGCAATGATGTCTTTAAAAAGTGTTATTCCCTTTTTTAAAAACGTCGTGTGTGGTGCCAGTGCAACCACGTGAGTGAAATGATGCAGATGCTGCTGCTCTATTCCATCAAACAGTTCCATCAAGTCGGCAGGATGATTGAAGTATAGCACTGGCTTTACAAGACCGCTATAGCACTCTCTTTTGAGTTTTTCGAAAATCACATGAAACGTATCTTCTTCGTTAGAAATTCCAAAATCAAAACCTTTCGCTTCAATCTCGATAGAGCGAGCAAAGTTTCTGTTGTTGTAGCGCCAGCTCGGAGGAGATAGGTAATATAAAAATCTTCCATACCTTTGCTGCAGGCCATATCTGTAATCTAGTCCTACAATTCTCGACGTAATCGTAAACACTTTTGTCGCCAAGCATTGTAATTCAAATGTTTTCTTGCTTACTGCCAACTTAACCTCATCCCATTTTTTCAGGCACAACATCGACTTTCGGTAATCAGCCGAAACAAAAGCCTCGAAATGTTTGACTTGTTCCATGTATCTCTTGGTACTTAAATCGTATACTTCCTGTTCTTTCTGGTGATTGGTAATAATATTTAACATACAATCATTTCTGTAACCTACTTCTTGTCGCCACCTTAACTGACAATTAAATAAATATTTGAGAGACTTGTATGGAGCAATAAAACTTGACAGATAGGAGCCATTGACACACATAAAAAATCCAGGATCATAGTCTGTTATAGTACGAATGTCGTTCGGAGGATCATCCGTGCGTAACCGCCTCTGCATATCTGCATAAATAGCCTTGTAATTTTCTCGCAAACTAGTTTTCTCTTGCTTTTTCTTTTTTGAATACATCACGTAAGGCAGCAAAACTTCTTCCTTCCTGACAGTGCTTACTGATAGCGGTTTGATAACAGGTAGAGAGCATGTCTCCTTTTCATCATTAGAAGGCTTCAATCGTCTTTGAACAACTCGCTTACTACACTTATGTTTTACTATGCGTGTAGCCGATGCCGTAAACATTCTTGGTTTCGGTATGTCAATAATAACAGAATGAGTGTCTTCATCGTGCATGTTAAAACTGATTACTTTTAGTAGTAATTTATTGGATTTAACAATAGGATTACAAAATATATATATATATATACGCCTGAACCAACTAGATGAACAGTCTCTTTGCATTTAAAATTATAATCTATAAATAGGGTGGAAGGTTTAAATAGGTCCTATATGGAAAGTAGGTACCCTCTCTAATGAAACTAGTAAATGGTGAAAGGAAAGAATTTGTAAATAAATAAATTGTTTGGAATAAACTTAGGTGTAAAGTTTAAACAAGATCTTAATTCTATTTCTACTTACTTTATTCTGCTTGTTGTGGCCTAGGAGGCCACTGGCCAAGACTGGCCAAGACACCATAGTCGACACTACGTGGTTATTTAGCTTTAGTTAGAAACAGTGTCTACCAATGTTACCTACAGAAAAGTAGTGGCAGTTTAACCATAGAAAAACACAAAAACACATTAAACTGTTAATTTATTTTTAAAGCCTTTACACATGCAACAAAAAACCCAATTTCAATAACAATAAATTATTTAAAGATCATTAAATACCATCAAAAACATATCCATGTAAATATTTTAAGACAAATTTTAGTTATAATTCCCTCTATCTATAGCCAGCGGCAGGGGCGGGCTTCTCAACAAATATAGGCTTTACTAATTCGTTATATTCCTTTAAATATGGGGCTGGATTCATGCCGTCACACCATTCAGTAAACGATAACAATCCCTCTCGATCTTCCTTTGATAATTTATATTTTTTAGGTTTCGGTCGTTCTCCTGATACAACTTGAGTTGTCTTTGCTTGAGCTAGTTTAAATGCACGTAGAGCTTTTTTGTTCATATATTTAGTAAGTGGTGCTCGTACAAAGTGCGCAGGTGGTAAGAAAGCTTTATTTATGGCATTTGTCAACTCTCTAAAAGTTCTAAGCTCTCTTTGTGCAAGATAAGCGTTTTGCATCATTTTCAAATCTTGAGCAAAAAAATCTTTCTGCGCTTGAACTACAATTTTGAAGTCCAAAGCATCCAGCTGTAAATTATAATCTTCATACATTACTTCGAGAATTTTTAGAGGATCGTACAAAGTATGATGACCTTCTTCACACTTGCCGAAAACTTGTTCATATACGTACTCAATGCATATTTTTAATTTTAATGTTTGTGGACTCGCAATACTGTCATAAAATGTCTGATTCAATATTCGGAAAAACTTATCTCGCAAATACTCTTCATTACAAGTTTCCCTAGCTATTTCATGATTGATTTGGCCGATGTAATACTGAAAGTATTCAAACTCTTGTATCTGTCCTTGTTGCAATTGTTTAATGCGCTCTCGCAGAATCCTATATGGACCATCAGTTTTCGCAAGTTGTTGCAAATATTCTCGACTTTGTAACTCCATTGTACGGAATAAATATATCATCTGTTCAGGCTTCTTAAAATACAAACAATTAGGAAGCGGGTATTTTAATTCAGCCTTAGCAACCTCAACCATTTTTTCAAGATCTAGTGATTCTACAAGGTCGTTACCAGTTGCAAATTCTCCAGCTTCGAACTGAATTGACATAACCCTGCCAATTAAAGTTTCGTCGTGTTGTTGCCTCCACGACAAAGGTGCAATAAATATTAAATAGCTTCTGTACGTCTTTAAAATTCCTCTTACGGCGTCAAGCGCGAACAAAGAGTTATTCAAAAGCGTCAAACTAGAGACGTAACCGAGAAACTCTGAGTTTTTAGCAACCAACTCTTCATACACTTTTTCAGATTTATTCACTTTTGCACATGCTTTCTTGTAATCTTCCGTGAGAAATATTTGAAAATCTTTAATGTGCCTTTTTAATTTTTCCATTATGCGTTCATAATTTTCGGCTTCCTCGAGATCACTTTTTTCTATTTTCAGTATCAAGTCTCGTCGGTATCCGATTTGCTGACGATTCATAGCGTAGCAGCGAATGTTGTTCGTGTAAACTTTAATATCATCGAAACTACGCAAAGGACGACCTTCAATCACGGTATAAAACTCAGGGTGAATTTCAACAACTGCTTTCACGTCGTCACGAGGTTCTTCAAGGAAAAGTCTTTTGGAGATATCCCTGGTTGCTGCGATTCTTAAGTTATCTTTTAAGAATAGTGGTTGAGCTAACCTTTCTCTTGTAGTAACTTTTTCTTTACGGTCACTGTACTTTATATACGACAGCAACTTTTCAGACCTCGGCACCCGGAAGGGTCTCAGTTTCTTCTGCTTCTGGCCTTTCTCCACAGCATGTTTCCGATTCGCAAAGTAATGTTGTGTGTTGGGAACATAACGACGCCTGAATATTATATCTAAAGTTTTTAACGGAACCATAGGTTTCCGTTCTTCAACTAAACAACTCATTGTTGCGAATATTAAATTATTAGTAAAACACAATTATGTTTCGTATCATAGAATATCAAAACAGTACAAAAATTCGTGTGTTTGTTGCAATTACAATACAAAGAAAAATCTATCTAGTATTAAATGTCAGAAGAATCTTGTGTATGAAATGCTTAAAATCGTGACACTATTTTTTTTCTATTCTAAAGTTTTATCAGAAACCAGCATCTCACCAGTCAGTGCTCATGTAATAAAAACAGATCACAAAAAAGAGTTTACCCTTTCAATATTTTTTTTTTTTGTATAACAAAATACCTAATACAATTTTAACTAAAATTAATGAATGCATGAATTTGTGAAAATAAATATAGGTACATTAATTTACTTAAGAGGATACAATACATAAAACCAAAGCGTGGTAGAAAGAGCAGTTACATGGCTCTTGTCAGGTAAAGCTGACACAAACTTGAGGTCGTTTATATTCTTAGCCTGTAGTTGATGTAGGCATTAAGAAAATACCTTTATCTACGTGGGACTCCGACGAACTGTACTCTGAAAAAAATATTGATTTATTTAAAAAATACGGATCCAATACAGTTTTACCTTAATTTCAAAGTCGTTACCCTGGACATTATACAAATCACGATTATTCGTATGTTTTTCTCCTAGTTGGTTCATAAGAAGACTTCAAACGCTTTGAAAGTTTGTCAACATCCTTTAAAAGTGTCACAGCTTCTTTAGCTTGCTTTATTTCCTTAAATCCTTGCTCGTATGTTTGCTTTTCAATTTGTTTTATCATGTCTAAATCATATGCCGATATATCTATCAACAAGTTATCGTATTCTCGTTCTAAGGCTAGGGCCATATCTAAAGACCTTAGTTTAGTTTCGTTTGGTGCTAACAGTTGCTCATAAGCAAACTCCACGTAGTTAAAAATCTGTAAAGCAGTTTTCGAAGACACTATTTCCTGAATATTTCCTTCTAATATCCTGAAAAATATTTCTTTTAACTCGATTTCCCGATCATTGTTCCATTTAATCGTGTCTTCCAGTTCTTTGATCTGTAAAAGAATTTTTATGTTATCAACTGTCGATACCTTAAGTTCTATAATAATATTAATTTGAAATCGACTCTAACCACTGACATTTGCAACAAGGATTATTTCTGTCTATATGTGTACATTTACATCTCCTAAAAACATTAAGAGCAATAGATGTTTATTAGATAAGGATTTCATAAAATGCCTTGATGCTGAAATTATCTTTAAATGAATTATAAATTATGATAGGAAAAATATGCATACCTTTTCTTTTATTAAGTTCAGTTCTTGTCGTAACATCCTTTTCAAAACATCAACTGTTTTCAAAAATCTATTTTTCTCGCAATTGGATTCCGTAGTAAGCAATAAATAATTCAAATTCTGCTTTTCAAGTAAATCAAAAATCATTAACAGTTGGCTTGGTGTTTCGAAATAAAGCTGCGGTTTAGGCAGCACTGCGAGTTTCTTCGCGACGGCATCTTTATCAATTTTTGTAAAAATATCTGATTCTACTGTAAAAACTTCTGGATGTTTTACATCTAGCTTGATATCATGACTCTCTTGCCACAAAATAGGGGACGCCTTATAAAGAAGATTTTGAAATGATAATAGAATCATTAAACTTTCATTAATATATTGCAATTTTGATTTAATAGAAGCCATGTCATAGTTAGCTTTCTTATGATTCTCAGTTTGATTTGCTAGTTCTTTAGCAAGAGCATCTGACTTTTGCATTATAGCGATTGTTTTATTATTATCGTCTGCGAGGAATTTGTCGAAACTATTTTGGTATTCCTCAAAGTGCTTGAAAGCCGTTTCATACATATTTCGTTCTGTTTCTATTTCTCCTTCAATCCTGAGAATTTCATCAATCAGGAATCCGTTAAGAGTCCTGGTCAGAGCCACATTTTTTATATTCTTTTTGTATTCATGTATCGATTTGTTCTGTCGTAATGGGCGTCCTTCAACTAATGAATAAAAAGCAGGATCTACATCTACAATAGTTTTAATACCTTCCACTGGTTCAATAGGTGGCAGTTTAATTCCGGCGATTATTTTTCTAGTTACACTTTTAATCTTCGTTTTCTTTTTCAGTTTATCCATTTTTCACTTATCCAGATCTTCAAAGACTCGAGTCACACTATAATCACACTATACAACATTCAAATGAACAACTACAATAAATCAATATTACTATAGCAACATGACACTAACGGAGCTCGCCTGTGCTTATCCTAGTCTTATCGTTAAAAGCATAATGGTTGGGAAATTAACTTGCTTTGAAATCTCAACTTTGCATATTAATTGTACTCGCGCCATACCAGGATCGCTTTTCATTACGTAGGTAACGTATATCCGGGATTACAACAGAGATTTTTATCAACTTTTTACGCTAGTGGAGCCGCTAGCATTTACAGATACATATCAAAAGGTGCTCCTAAACGAGCAAGACTTTTACTGCCATACGTACAAACATCGGCCTGCAATACTAAAAACATTGTGGTTGGTAATGTATTGCAGCCACACATTGCGGGGAAAATGTAAACTATTTAGGAGCGTCATAATCCCAACTTAAGTTAGACTATCCCAAATTAAGTTTTTGCTTGAGAATCAAAGTTTCTTCATTCCCATAGGTAGGAGGTGTAGCTAGTACATAATAAATTAGAAAACAAGTATAACATTTTCTAAGACTGTATTTGTTATGCTAGACAATGAATAAATGGGAAAGCAAGTTCCATAGACCATAATGATTAGTGCCGCGCGTAAGTAAAACGTTAAAAGTAAAAAATGACTAGATATCAATAAGACAAGAGGTGTTGAGCAACCTTTGACGCACATGTTCCCACAACATCAAGTAGGTAGATATTCCTAAAAACAATGTGCAACTTTGGTTCCTCATTACCGGTTAAACGCAATTCAAATTATTTCTGTTATTTAATCACTAGATGAATCATCGTCTTCTCGTTCCTCCCGCTCCTCCTCATCTCCTTCTCTCTCCTTCGTTACGATCTCCCAAGGCATAACGGGCAGAGGTTCCACGAATGAGTCATCAATCTTCACCTTGTATAGGCAACGAGGCGTGTAGTGGGTTGGTACGGGCCATGCTTGCTCTGCACAAAGAAACATTAAATAATCAAGATCCTAAACATAGAAAGTTACAGAAGATTACGTTGAAATGATAATTATTAAAAAACATGTCTGTTATGGCAAAAAAACTAACAAATAAATAGTAAATAAAGATAAAGGTTTATTTTCATCACGGTCAGTAGATCTCTTAGAAAAGAAAGTTTTATGATTAGTTTTTACCTTTTGTACCTACCTATTGGCTAGATTTTACGGTTTTAGGATTCGTTTTTACCTTTTGTACCTTTTGGCTAGATTTGTTTGAATACAATATTTTTGGTACTTATTTATTTTCTTAGTACGTCTTCAAAAACATGAATTCACCTAGGTTAGGAATTCGCCTACCAATTACATAGGTGGGTACCTGCACATATACTATAATTTTATAAGAAATAAAGATGTCTTACCGAAAAAGAATATATGGTCACTAACACATCTATGCAAAGCCGCGGTTTCCCGAACCGGCAGCATATATTGAGATTGTAGCAAGAAGTCGATCAGGGCAACCTCCGGTAACGCTTCCATCTTGGGGTCTGTCACCCGTAATCCTTCGAACGATAGCTGCAATCGTTTCATGTTCAAGAATTAGGATAACCCCCCATATAAACCGGACTATATTCATCTGCATAACCAACCAAGGCTCCAAGAAATTAAAGGTTATTATTTTGTGCTTCTCCCCATAATTTTAAAATACCTAGTGAGCCAAATCATTGCATGAGTCTGAAACTTACTTTTTCGTCCGCATTCGCGTATTCTAGGAGTTTGCCCATCTTATTAAGAAAGATACCAAGTTGCTCCATGTGTTCTGATAATGGACCGTACAAGTCCAACTTGCCAACGAGCAGGGGTGGCCTGGCTGTTAATACACGCCAATTTTTGAATTGGAGCTGAACAAAGAATAAAAATTTCATTAAAGTATAAAGGTACGGAGAGATCAATCTGAAGCGACGAACTTGCGCCGGCGCATAATGGCCGCAACCGCAACCACTCTCGAGTGGCGCACGTGGAACACGGCGCCGCGCCGCCATCTCGGGCCGCCGCCAGCAGGCCACCTCTACAACAGTCCACCTGGCCCCTAGGTGATTACCGTCATTAAAGTACTTAAAAAACCAAAAAAAAACTGCGACTATCGGTACCTACACCAAGGATTTATTACCGTACGAATAGAATGATAAGTCATCACAGTTTTCAAGCGCCTAAACATTATACTCTCTGGTGGTGGTTCAGTTTTTTCGGGCATCAGAACGGTCACCCCGTCTTCTGGCTCCTCAATTATTACTTCTTGGTCTTTTTTCTCCATTTCAGCAATCCAATCAGCTTCACGTTTGAATAAAAACCTTAGGTGCCTGTGGATAGTGTCCTCGGAACCCTTTTGAGAAAAAAAAATACTACCTTTATTACGATTCCACAAGTAGGTTTAAATTGAACAGGTAATTTTTACTACGTGGAGCTACGTGAAAATGCATGAGCTTGCACGTGGCTTCACGTGGCTAAATTGACTTGATTCGATTCTGCAACGATTTTAATAACCTATGGACCTCGCGCACTGCGCAGCTACGACGTGAAGTTGCAACCTTGAGTAGGCTATACAAATTTTAGTAGCAACTTGTCGTGTCGCGTCTTGCAACCAGCGCATGGATACATATTGGGTAAAGACCGATGGTCTGGTGATTGCAATTGCGACTGCTGTCTCTTATACTTACTTAGCCAGCCTCTATTGGAGTTCGATCGGCCTACTTTGGCGCTGCGCGAGCCACCAGGTCAGACGTCATCGTACAAGGCGGCGTATGCGCGAGATCCCTTTTTAAAAGAAAGTCTATACCTACTAATACTAACCTCAACAATATGAACAAAATAACTGTCATATACGAGCAAAAGACCATGCACATTGATCTCACAATACATTGAATTCACAAGCGAGATGGTCTTTGAGAAGTGCTTTATAATTTGTTCTTTAGGCAACGCGTGCTCGCCGATGTATATCATACGGATAGCATAGGCTTTCTGAAAATAATTGCGGACTTCATTAAATAATGATAATCGTCATCTGTTAATTACGAAACGAAAACGAAAATAGATCAATAAAGACACGTTTTTCACACGGCCAGCCGAGTGATATTTCAGTTTAACGCTGTCTACCAGCTATATTGGAAAATGAAACAGTATGTGCATGAAACTTATTTGCCAGATTATCCGACTAGATATTTATTTATTTAAACTTTATGCACATGTAAAAAAATACACTGTACAAAGGCGGACTTAATACCTTTAGATATTATCCTCAAGTAATAAATAAAATAGGCGGCTACGTGTTAACCATAAAATATTTTACACTCTACGTAAGTAAATAAATATCTAGATACTTTTTTATTCTATCCACACATCGTGGTAGCCACACTCGAGCTGCCCTAGCATGGTACGGAAATTCCGTACTATGCTAGGGCAGCTCGAGTATTGAAATTCCGTAACGGAATTTCAATACCATAATGGTCATCGTTCATCAGTTGGTAGGTAGATTCTTAATCATGAAAATATTACAAATTCTTCACTGCATGGATATAACTGTAGGTTTCAATGTTCACTTGATTGCTAATCATACATTAATGGCATGGGAGGGGAGGGGACTGGTATGATATTTAATTTATTGTAAGGTAGATTTAATTTATTCCAGGTATGTCTCTAGGTACCTCAGAAGTTCAAGCAGTACTCTCTATACTCTGACTATTTGAGCACTTATTAGATACAAAATTAACAAACCAGACCATTTTAAACACTTTCACACAAACTAGAAGACCAAAATGATACCTCACCAAGCCAAGTTTTTCAAAATTCTCCTCCACTACATTTAAAACGGATCTAGTATCAAGATCAGGTAACTCCAGCATCTTGGCAGCTGGTTTAGGTTCTTTTTTCGGTACTTTATACTTGGTAGGTGGCATGGCTGTTGATTTATTCACTATTCACTTGATTTTTCTATTTTATTCTAATCCTTGGTTCTTCGTCTTGCAGTGTTCACAGACCTAGCAGTATCCAAGACGCTGTTTTAATGTCACCCTGTTTCCATGGAAACGGACGGATATTCGCGCTTATTCGGGGCCCTTGGATAAAATAAAACAAAACATATACTACCTCAATTATTTAGAAACTCAGCCAGAAATATAATAAATGTTGAGCAAATACTTTGATGTGGAGCGATGACTACCTTTCCACAAAGGGCCAAACCAAATCATGACTCAGCGCTTATTTTCTGTAAACCTTTCATAACTAAGCCGCCAAACCTTAAAATTCACCGCATGTGGGATAAATTGACTGCTTCGTTGGTCTACTGGTTGCAGTGCTATTGCTGGAGCATGAGATTTTGAGTTCGATTTCTAGGTCGGGCAGTGTCATTGGCTTTTTCCATCAGGAGTTTCTCGGTAGTAGCCTCAGTCTGGATTTGTGCCCGATTAAAAGCAATAGGCTCGCCCCCTATTACATGGGACTTAAACGTAACTGGCGAAATGTGGGTGTAATAATGGGTACACCTCTGCTTAACCCGTCGGGGATTACAGGCGTGATGTTGTTGTGGGATAAATCTCAGCTCCTTTAAAGGTTCCGCCCGACCACGACACATCCAGGTTTTTATACTAGGTCTATGAAACTGTGCGACCACTAACCGCGGTCGTGGCCCACGTACTGCGCGAGGTGCCTTAGGGTATGATTGTCAGTGTAATGAGGCACTGGCATTTTATTTAATTCATAGAGCAACACGGGCTACCAGCGGGCTGGCGATTCGTGTTGTTCTATGATTTGATTAAATAAAATAAAACTCAAAAATCGCAATAACATAAAATTTTATTGCACTACATGCTATAACACAGGTTATCATAATATACAGTAAATAGTAATTAACTACCTAATCAAACTGCAACTAATAATCTTCGTATCTGTTACTCCTAAAACCCTCCCTTTTCGATCGGTCAAATCGATTGTATCTCTTGTTCTGATTGGATTGGTAGTTGTTCTGATTGTATTGGTAGTTGTTTTGTCTTGGCTTCCATTTTGTTTGTCTTTCTTTTATTTTTGACATGTTGTGGTCACGAGCCAGATCTTGTAACTCCGCTGGTATTTCCTGTAACAAATGTACATATTAACGATAATGGTATATATGGTTAGGGAGGCATTTGCCCAGCGAGACACTACAGATTAATAAACAAAAATCAATGATAATAGCGTGAATTTCCTAAATTGGCAGTTTTAGAACTGGGGGTAGGACACAAGAGAGTGGAATTCTTAATACTCAACATGTGATTTTTTGATTGTTACTGATTTTCTGAAGCACATAGCACAAAAGCGCCGTGCAGTCGGACGCTAACTGTGTTGTGCCTTTGATATGTTACTCATAAATAAAACATAACATAACATAACATCACGCCTGTAATCCCCGAAGGGTTAGGCAGAGGTGTACCCAATAGTACACCCACATTTCGCCAGTTATGTTTTTAGTCCCATTATAGAATGTATCAAGGAGTGCCATTTGATTTAAACCAGTATGAGCACATTCACTTGAACGCGCGGTGTTAAATTTAAATATTCGCGCTCGCGTGATGGCGGTCGAGATCTTTAAGGCAGGGTGTAAGAAGGCTGAAAAAAGCGATGGCAAAATGACAAAAGTTTTACAAGATTTAAACAAAGAAATATGTGGTACGGTACCTGATTAGCTTCTTTGAGAACCTCAATTAAACTTCTTGCTTGTCTTGCATCATCCTCGGTAAGTATGGTGTGAGAGACACCTTTGTTCGTTTGACGACCAGTGCGTCCTATTCTGTGGATATAGTCTTCGGAAGTATTCGGGAAATCGTAGTTGATCACATGTGTCACACCGTCCACATCTATAACAAAGATATTAAGTTTAGTGGTGGCTTGAAATTGAAAAACCTACTGTAGCAACACATAACATCACGCCTGTAATCCACGAAGGGTTAGGCAGAGGTGTACCCATTAGTACACTCACATTTCGCCAGTTATGTTTAACACCCATTTAATAGCGAGCCTATTGCTATTAACCTGACGACTGTCGGCATTTTTTTTTCGCAAACCCTTATCTATGCGCTTTTGTACCTCTATGCGGTACGCGCGACATTCGGGAGGTTAACCGGGCACAAATCCAGACTCCGAGGCTGCTACTGTGAAATTCGTGATGGAAAAACCTAATAACACTTTGCCTGACCTGGGAATCGAACCCAAGACTCCATGCTCAGCAGTCGCGCTTTGCAACCACTAGAACAATGAGGCAGTCAACACCATCAAAGAAAAAGAAAATAAATGAGAAGCAAATACCCTTACTTTTATGTTAATTTGAATACTCACCAAGACCTCGAGCAGCTACATCAGTAGCAACCAAGATATTTGTCACCCCAGTTTTGAATTTATTAATAATGCTGTCTCTCTGGTATTGTGTTTTGTCACCATGAATGCCATCTGCTGGCCAGCCATTCCTTCTGAGTGTCAGTGCTAGAGTGTCCACAAACCTCTTGGTGTTCGAGAATATTAACATTTTACCAAATCCTTCACCTGATATTTCATGCATCAGGGACTTAAACCTGTAAATTCAAGAAATATTTGTTTTGAGTAATGTCAGATCAAAAAGTCAGCCGCAAAGCAGCTAGGTTCTTGATGAACAGGTGTTGGTTGCTTTGTGTGGCACACTCTCTGGAGTGCCCACCAGGCATAACAGCATGCATGACGGATGTGCCGTCGACAATGTGTGTTTGCCTTAACATTTTGAACGCCAACGTCACAAATATTTGACAAAATACACGTTGCACCATACTATGAAATAAACAATGTAATCAAGTTTTGGAATCCCTATTCTTTATCATTGTCATTTGACAAAAATAAAGTGGCCTGGCATCAGGGGTACGGCGATACGTTTATACTCTGGCGTTCAAAAGGTAAATGATAATAATAAGTTAAATGCTTACAAATCCATTTTCTGATCCGTGTCACAAATATGGACATGTTGCTTAATGTTATGGTTTGCAGACAGTTCTGTTGATCCCACATTAACTTGAACAAACTCGCCCAGGTAGTCCTTAGCTAAATGTCTAACTTCTTTAGGCCATGTGGCTGAAAACATTAAGATTTGCCTCTCAAGGGGGACCCCTTCAAGAGCTTGCCGAATTTGAGGTTCAAAACCCATGTCTAACATTCTATCTGCTTCATCCAACACCACATAGGTGGATCGGCTTAGAGATACAGTTTTGCTGACGATAAAGTCATTCAATCTGCCTGGAGTGCCAATGAGTATATCAACTCCTTGTCTTAGTTTCTCAGCTTGAACTGCTCGACTTGCTCCTCCATATACACAGACACATCTGATGCCCAATGGCTTTTCGAAGTCCCTAGCCACCTGCTCTATCTGCCTAGCTAGTTCTCTTGTTGGTGCAAGTACAAGAACAATGGGACCCAGTCCTCTCTTTGCTTTTTTCTCTTTGATGTGAACTACAGCAGGTAACAAATATGCCAAAGTTTTTCCTGTACCAGTTTGTGCAATTCCAACAAAATTTTGACCACTTAAAGCAATAGGCCATCCTTGTGACTGTATGATTGTGGGTTTCTCAAAACCTTGATTTTTTAAGAATGATTTTATATAGTCTGGAAATTCACTTTTCTCTATTTCTATGTAAGGATTTGGTATGTCTTCTCCAATAACTGTAATATTATGTTCATTGCGATAATCATCTATGTCATTCTGCTGTGCAGGTTTAGTTGAGAAATACCGTTGAGCATTTAGTGTTTTAAACTTGGATTGCCTTAATATGTGTTCATGCTTGACGGTTGAATAAGGTATACAAACACTTTTTATGAAATTTACTGAAGTAACCTCTGCAGTATACTGTTTGGAGCCATGTGATAATCTGAAAAATTAATAAATTAAAAACTTATTTGAATGATGAAAATATGAATTATTATTATCATATGAACATGTCACAGTAAAACATTATAAATTTATTTTTACTGGCAATGAAGTATGAATGATAGTTTGGACTTACAATTTACGTAAACCTCTGCGACTCACGAGTCTCGTTAATATATTCAAAGCCATGCTTAAAATTGTGTTCAGGTTCCAAAATATTTGGCCTTCTAGGAATACTTTCGAAATTCCGTTTTAATTGATCTATAATATTAATAGTCTTTCTTCGTCGTTTGTAAATCAATTTTAAGGTTAGAATCAATCTTAAAACAATAAAACCAACCGAGTACAGGCTACTTCAACATAATATTAACCGCTAGGCACTATAAACTGTATATATTTCACAAGAGATAGGAACACTTGTCACATTGGTTAAATATTTCAATTCTTTTTTACATTAATATAGCTAACTGGAGAAGAAGAAAGAATCATAAGCATGCAAATGACATGACAGTTGTTGACATTGACAGCCAAATGTCAATGAACTGCTTTTTTTTACACGACTGCCCCAAAAAAAGGATTGTTATGTGTTTCTTTATTCCACCATAACTTTTAAATGCCTGAACCGATTTAGATGTATGGGGTACCTATCGTTACAATGCTTGCATCGTTCCGAGTAACATTATAGTACAAAATAAAAAGAAATCGATGTGGTCACTTTAAAATGTAAATTAATACCAGCCTAATTTTGTTTTTATGAATCTGGCCGTGTCTATGTTTGTCGTTTAGAATTTGATAATTGGTTAACAGACAACAATAACTTACTAACACCCATAAAATTTATTATAATTATTGTAATAATTTTAATTTTATTCTATGTATATTTCTCTAAGATATTTGTATGGATTGATTTAATTTCAATGAACTGATTAATAACAATCAGTCATGATCTTCCTGCCCTTGTTCCATGTTACTTGAGGTCGGCGCAACACGTTTTCCTCTTCCATTCTGTCCTGTCAGCCGTCATGCAGTCACTGACTCCCCTTTCATTCATATCCTTCTTCACACAATCCATCCATCTTTTCTTTGGTCTTCCTCTTGCTCTCCATCCATCCACATTCATATTCATAACTCTCCTGGTCACATGCGTTTCATCCCTCCTCTTAACATGCCCATACCAAGACAAACGATTCCCTTAATTTTAATTTTATTCTAATGTATATTTCTTTAAGAAATTTGTATCTCAACTCTATGAAATTAGTCTAAATAGTGGGTCCGAGCAACGATTATGAATATCTAAAATAATTCTCTCTCATCTTAGATAAATAAGATATTTATTAACAGGTGCACATTTCAAACTGCTGTGTAGGTAATACAATAAATTATCTTTTCTAAATATCTTATATTTTCTTGTCTATTAAATAACAAAAATATATATAAGTAGCTAGGTATGTCATTAAAAAAGCTGGAGCACCCACGACAATTTTAAAGCTCGGCGCCCCCCTGATCAGGCTTTAGGACGGGAGACCCCTTTTAAAACATTTTTTTTTTAGTATTTATTGATAAAGCGGCAACTGAAATACATTTTGAAAATTTCAATTATCGCCGTATCACGGTTCACGAGATACAACCTGGTGACACTATCGGACGGCGGGCTTAGTAGTAGGGTCTCGTTTTACCCTTGTGGGTACGGAACGCTAAAAACGTGCAGTTACAGAAGCTAAACAGATTAATAAAATCCGTTTAGCTTCTGTAAGTTTGCATTTACATAAAAAGGTTAGCGTCAGGACTAGGACTAGGACTATTTTCAACATTTTGCGGGTGTAACACAAAGCTCAGCTCGTAGATTTATCGTAGTGGTCCACTTAACGAATAAATTCTTTCAGGTCATGGATGTAGGTTGTAGTTGTAGGATGTCGAAATAATAAAAAAACAAGTCCTTAATTAATATATTTTATTGATTATTATTACATGTTTTCGGAAAGGGGGCATGGAATGACGAGCACAAGTGATGAAATTATCTCACATTGAGATTTTCATGAAATTATTTAAATTAAATAAATAGTTGAGAGCAAGTCCTCCACAAGACAAATACTGTAGGTACTGTCTTAGTAGCACTATAAATTAGCTACAGTTAAATAAATATCACAGTGTTAACAAAATATACTTAGTACATTCAGAGATGTTAAAGATGCTAGTAGTATGTAGACAAAATTCAATTAAAATAATCTAGCCTGTCATGTAACTACAAACTGCAATATCAATCATTCTAACACACCTTAATACTACATTCCACACAAGTACTCGGTATGAGGATTTGCTACAATAATTTGTACTTTAAAATTAATAGTCATTGAATCTCTTGTGGCCTGGACCACCATTGCTACCACCACTGCCCCTTCCGAAGTTGCTTCCGCGTTTGAATGAGCCGCCGCCGCCACCTCCACGGCCACCTCCGTATCTGCTTCTATTCCAGCCTCCGCCACCACCGCCGCAGCGGTCGGCCATGGTCTGGAGCTGAGGGTTCACCACCTGAAATTACATCAATTTGTTAAATAATTGTAAGACAAAAGTAAAAATTATATATTGTCATAGTAACAGAATGATAATTTTCAGTTGTGAATTACATAACCGAAAATTATCAGTTTTAAGTGTTTGTCACAACATCTGAGGATGGGATCCAGACAACATTGTGTGGACACCGAAGGCATATAGCTGTATTAATGTACCTCATACACGCATTCATGTTACGCTATGTGGAAGCGTACCCATGCCAAAGGTACGAGGAAATTATCAAAATTATAAAATTAGCACAACTGACCTGATTGGCTTCTTGTAGCACAGAGACAAGGTCTTTGGCTTGACGAGAGTTTGATGGCGTAAAGAAGGCGTATGATGTGCCTTTTGATTTAGAACGCCCTGTCCTTCCAATACGGTGAATGTAGTCCTCAGACGAGTTAGGATAATCAAAGTTAATAACATATTTTATTCCATCAACATCTGTAAAAAAATCACATGTTAATATATTTTTAAGACATTTGTGGACCAAAATGAAAAAGCTAAGAACAGTAATTTGATAACAAAACAAAGAAATCCACTAGTCGAGCAAGTTAACCTTCAAAAAATCTGTGTAATGTTATGGTAACTCATAGCTGTGTATTACTTACATGAATGAGTTACACAGATATGTACCAAATACATTTCAATATTTGCCTCTCACTCAGAACCCTGGAGTCTTATTAAGGGCGTAGATGTTAATTTATTTCAGTTTGTAAAATCTTTGTAATATTGATATTGCCCCATCCAAAACTCCATTTGGCCGAAATAGAAAACCCTTGACCTTCTGCCGATAACATCTCAACTGTGGTCAAGTTTTTCAACAATGCACATCGAGAAATCTTACATCTCGGTAATCAGATTGTTATATACTAGTGCATCACCAGGTTTTCCACACTCTCAAGTGTATCCGTCCGTTTAGACGGACATACCATCAAGCTTTCCGGCCTCGGGTCCCATCACAGTGAAAGGCACTTATGAGGCACCATTATAATGACGAGTTATTGCATTCTACTGCATAGACTAAAGCATCATCTACAAATCCAGTGCAGTAATGACTTGCCCAGTAAATTCAGGCAGTAATCGGATAGAACACAATAACTTTCCGCCAGTGCCTCTGAAAGTATAAACAAATGCAAGTTATAATAAATGTATAGGTCAGTTCAGTTTTATAATAAAGCATCCACGTTATATTTTAAATATCAAGATTTTTACAAACCCTGTACAAAAACTAAACTATAGAATATTTACCAAGTCCTCGGGCAGCAACATCAGTTGCAACAAGTATACTGGCACGGCCTTGCTTAAACTGATACAATGTCTCATCTCTCTCTTGTTGTGTTTTGTCGCCATGCATGCATACTGCAGGCCATCCATATCGTCTAATATTCCTAGTGATATTTTCTACTTTCCTCTTAGTTTCTACAAAGATAATTGTTTTGGCACCAGGCTCTTGGCTCTGTCCTATTTCTTGTAAAAGTACATTTAATCTGAAAAGAAAAGTCAATTTAGAAAATGTAATAAGTCAATCATTCTTTGTTTAATAATCATGAATTTATGTTTTGGTCAGATCTTCTTAGAGGAAAATATTTTATTTTAATCAAAATACTATCATTCTCACATTAAATTCATCATTGTCAGTTTACATGGTTCAGCGAATAGAAAATGAGACTAGCTTATTAATACATACTTGTTTTCTTTCTCATGTTCCTGGCAGACATCTACAATTTGCAAGATGTTGTGATTAGCAGATAACTGTAGAGATCCAATATTAATCTGAAGGTAGTCCCCTAAGTAGTCTTCAGCCAGTTTTCTTACTTCTTTCGGCCATGTGGCTGACCACATCAAAGTCTGTCTATCAGGGCGAATCTGTTCAATGATTTTCCTAATTTGGGGTTCAAAACCCATGTCCAACATTCGGTCAGCTTCATCCAAAACCAAATATGTGCATCTTTGTAAATTGGTGGTGCCTTTTTCTAAGAAATCAATCAGTCTACCAGGTGTAGCAATTACAATTTCTACACCACGCTCTAAGTCACGGCCTTGTTCCCTCTTGGGTGCTCCACCAAATACACATGTGTTGCGGACATATGCAGAGTTACCAAAGTCAGTAGCAACTTGCTGAATCTGTTGTGCTAATTCTCTGGTAGGTGCAAGCACCAAAGCAATAGGACCATCTCCACGCCTAATAGGAGGCTGGTTATTGATATGCACAATAGCAGGAAGGATGTAAGCAAGGGTCTTCCCTGAACCTGTCTGGGCAATACCAACTAAGTTCTTCCCAGACATAGCAATCGGCCAACCTTGTGCTTGGATAGGTGTTGGGTCTTTGTAGCCCATATTGGTTATACTCTGATTGACATAGTCAGGGAAGTTGGCTTCATCAAAATTTTGAATAGAATTGGGTACTTCTACTCCACTGACAGTGATCTCATGTTTGCTTCTGTATTCCTCAACTTCATATGGTGATCGGCTTAGAACTGTCGGGTGAGGGTTGTAGAAATCTTTGTTGAATGGTTGCAGAGACATTGAATCCCAATTGGGTCGGCGCATGTTTTGACCACCAGTGAAGTCTTTCTTGCCGCCGCCGCCAAAACCACCACTAGATCCGCCGAATCTGCTTCCGCCGCCGCCGCCGCCTCCACTCCCACCGAACTTCGATCCCCCGTTGCTAAATCGTGATGAACCGTTGCTACTTCCAAACTTCCTCTCTCCGCCGAATTTGGAACCGCCGCTTCCACCACGGCTATTGTTCCAACTACTAGACCTAATGAACAAAATATAAAATTAGTACCTACATATTAATCAAAGCAGAGTCCCTACCTATTAAGATAACAGTACAATAACTGTGGCAAACACGTGTTGTTATAATTTATGCCAAAAGCGCACGTGTTTAAAACCGGTTTTATCGCTTAATCACGTTTATACCTACCAAGAAACGTGAATCATATCAATTTAGTAGGAAACTGTTCAAACATTTTAACCCAACACTCAACAGTATTGATCCAAGTAGGGGACTGCGTCACTCTGCAGATATTGCCACGCATGCGTACAACGAAAGCCACCATGGATCAATGAATAAAGAGTTCACAAAATGGCGTGTCAGCATTGTAAGCCTATGATTTCTCCAAGTAAATAACAATAACATTGCAATTCCTAACTTTACATCAACTGAATACTAGATCAATAATCTTCAGTAAACTTATTATTTTACCCACGGCACGATTTGGAAGGGAAAGATTTAAAAAATACACAATAGGTACATGTAAGCTATCGATCCGAAATCCGTATATCCGTAATACAATTTGAAATTTATTGTCGAAATAAAAGAAGATTCATTAAAAGCATTAAACAATTTGAATACTTACATTTTGTGTGATGTGATTTAGTCCGCGATGTTAAAAGTAATTCAAGATTATTTTATGTAGCAGGGTCGAATCTGTAAGTAAAATGGACGAAAGGTTTAGTTAAAAATTACCACTCACGACACATCGTATTAATTCACTTAATTAAATCCAAAAAACATAATGCTTTTCACAATTACGATAGTATTTATTGCTTCATATAATAGACATTAAAAAGAAATTTATTTCAAAACTATTTAAGGACAAAATGAACACGTCCCACCTTGACCACTGCTAACGCCGAAAGGAGAGAATGGTTCGTTCGCTTCGTGTATCGCTGGTTGGTTCACTTAACAAATTCGTAGTGATGTTCCTCCAATTCTTTCACCATTTTAGTCGATTTTTCATACTACAAAACCAAACCATTTTGTTGTTAAAATTATGCCAGATACATACACACGCTTACCAAACCTCGAAAGCAATAATATTGCACAAAACAAACGTGCTTATTTCTCATATAATATATTGTAGATTTGAAAAATATTTAAAGTAGAGTTATTGAAAGTTGTAAGCTCGTCAACAATTGTATCACTATTTAATAAATTGACGATAACGTAAACACATTAAGGCGTCTAAAGTCATAAATATTCAGCATATTTTAACAATGTATTTCTATATTTTACCGTGGGATATGGGTTAGTGGGTCGACTTTCATTAAAATCACTTTCATTTCGGGAGCCGGTGGCAATACAAAAGAGACAGAACCAAAGACGCCGATTTCGAAATTAAAGTTATTTTTTATTTTGTAAATTTGAAGACGGTTGATTTTTTATTCAATAAATACAGTTTGCCCCACCCTTCTCCATCTGATTCATAGTTTGCCGCTCTCACTGTCTCACTATAGGGTACATACCAAGCTTTTTCGTACTCGTTCTTGTGCTACATATTGTGCTCATCTATCATTTGCTTTTGGATTTGATTTTCGTACGTAGTCCTCGATCGTGGACCATTAGCTCACCTTCTTCTAGAAGCAGATTATTTTTTCCAGACTACTCAAGGCCTAGCCCTGGCTTTATTTTGATGTTTAGATTTATTGGTCATATGAGACTTTTTCACTAGGATCACCTAGCCTTAGTAGGCTGCTGTTTGACAGCATCCTAAGTATCTTTATCATTACGCGTCTTACTACTTAGGCCCATAGAAAACAATTAGTTTGTCCGGTAAAAGGCAGACCTCGACTCGACCAACTTGTCTGGCTTCGATTCAACGCATTTAGGCTACATCCGCACAGACAAGCGCCTAGCTTAGCGACTAGAGCCTATTAGCGGTGGCCGAACTGCAGGTGGTTTGCGAGGTGGGCCGCTAAGTGCTTTACTGCCTTGGTCTTTTGCTTGTCGGCACGTTGACGAGATGTCACTTTCAAAAATAGCTCTAAAACTGCTACTTACAGAAAATTCACATAAAATATACCATTTCAGAGCCATATCCATCTTATAGGGTTCATGACACAAATAAGTCACGGTCAAGTCATGGGGAGTTTAATGTTCTGTACTTCTGTATAAACAATTGCGTACCTAATTTTGACGACAATTTTTGCGAATATTTGCGTGTGACAAAAGAAGCATTTGATTTACTTCCATCCATTCCATTACTTCTTTCTACCATTTTTTTCTTTAAAAATGCCTCGCGCCTCGTGACTAAAAACCAACATGTTTGTTTACTTCGATACACGTTAAGCAACTAGCTAGGCGCCAAGCGCGCAGTGCGGCCGGTCGCGAACATTTTATAGAATGTTCGTTTTACTAAGCTGCTCGCTGGGTGACTCGCTAGGCTCTAGGCGCTAAGCAAGCCGCCTGTCTGTGCGGACGTAGCCTTATAGCTCTCATAAATACATTTCGGAAAACTATCATTATCATAAAATGTTACTAGTTACAAAATTTTACAAAATACTAACATGTTTCGTTCTACAAAATGTAACTAAAAAAGCATCCTTCCTTATTTAAAGTTGTTCATTAGTTCATTCATCATTCATGTTCATCAACATCACTCCAGCTCATTACTCAAAACTCATTCACTTCATTCATTCATTCGTTAAATTTGGGAACGGGAAACTAGAAGTTTGTGCGGTGGTGTTCACGTTTTATTTATTAGTAAATTTAACCGTCAGTTAGTGATTGTTTCGTGCTAAAATCTTATTATACTATTTAATAATGGCGATGCAACCACACAGCAAGAAAAGGGTGTGCTATTACTATGATAGTAAGTATAATAAAGTTGTTACCCGCCACAATGTTCGCTCGATGCTTCTATACTTATTTCATTTAAACATTCACTGAGATCATGGCTTATTCGTTGTAATAAGCAAATACCACAAATGTTTTCCAAAAAAGAACGTATATTATCATAGATGGAGACCTTAGAATCGTCTTGACGATTTTATGCTTTTGTGTGGTGAATCACTTTCTGGCGTCTGTACTGCGTTCTGCGCTCTCATTGGCCGCATGGCTTTCGTTCGCATCTTGATAAGTGTGGTACAGACTGTTATGTGTCAAGCCATGAAATGAATTGAGTAACATGTTCATAATAAGTTAAAATTAGTATTTCATGATTTATTTATTTATTTTATTTTAGGTGATATTGGAAACTATTATTATGGACAAGGACATCCCATGAAACCCCACCGCATACGTATGACGCACAACTTGCTTCTTAATTATGGGTTATATAGAAAAATGGAGATTTATGTAAGTTTTCCTTACTTACTCTTCCTCTTTATTTGATACAGAGAAACAACAAGTTAAATACTGTTAGAGACCCGTATTCATGGTAAGGAAAATGCAAAACACTTTATAGAGACACCAAAATGAAACTCATTCATTTCTCAGTAGCAGCCTTGAGTCTGGATTTGTGCTTGGTTGATGGCAATAGGCTCGCCCCCTATTACATGGGACTATAAAAACATAACTCGCGAAATGTGGGTGTACTAATGGGTACACCTCTGCCTAACCCTTCGGGGATTCCAGGCGTGATGTTATGTTATGTTATGCAAAATGAAACTGGCAATTTGATGTTGTTAAGGAAACATTGCCAGCAACATTTAAACATAATACTGAAACAATAATGTACAATTTGGAATATTAATAACGGGGTGAACACAATAAATGGTTCTTTAATTAATAGAAAGCTTATTTTACAAAATAATAATATGACAATAACTTTTCAAAATAAAGCATAGTTTATTCTGAGAATTTTATTTTATCATAGTATACATAGCTAGATTTTCTTTAAATGCCCCGCTATGAACTCAATCTTTATTTGCTAAAATTACTTTGGACTATGTTAAAATATGAGTATTTGATTCTTACAGATTAAAACATACCGAGAAACATATGCATACAAAATCAGTAAATAAATACATATCAAATCATGATAATTCTTAAAAAATTTTTTAGGACACACAACCAAACAATAAGTTATTTGACTAGACAGTTGTTGTATATTCAGTGTCTCTACAATTTTTATTATTTCAGAGACCACATAAAGCTACAGCTGATGAGATGACAAAGTTCCACTCGGATGATTATATTCGCTTCTTGAGATCAATAAGGCCTGACAATATGTCTGAATACAACAAACAGATGCAAAGATGTAAGATTTATTTTTTCTATATTTTTTACAAATAAGTATGATCATGTAGTTGCTATCATGGTTGTAGAACAGAAACACTTGTTCACATGCTCACATGCAATATAAACAAGTAGCAATAGGTCAGTGACCTCTGGAAGTACATGTGTAACAATCATTTGTATTATAATGCTCATAAATTATAGCTTAAGCAGTGGCGATTCTATGGGGAAATCTTGACAGATTTTATGAGATAAAAAATGCAGAAAATTTAGACCCTTAAAAATTAACACTTATCTATACAAAACTTTTTACATTTATAGTTGTACAGCAGCGGTCATAAGAGTAGCAATCTACAAAGCAAATCGATTGACACTATGATTAAACTTACGACCTTTCGACGTCGTGTGCGAATTTTGAGGTGAACGTAGGTTATTACTTTCAAAATTTCCTTAAATTATACTGGCCAAATTATATAAATAATTTGGCTTTGACTTTAACTTTGAATACATCACTTGTATACACAGATGTAGGTATGGCCTGTACCCCGTGTTCACAGTAATTCAAACTTTAACATGCTACTGTATGACCGCTACTGTACCTTTAAAAACATATTTCCCATGATGGTTGTGAAATAATTGATGTTTGTTTACAGTTAATGTGGGTGAAGATTGTCCAGTGTTTGACGGTCTCTATGAATTCTGTCAGCTGTCTGCCGGTGGTTCTGTAGCTGCAGCTGTTAAACTAAACAAACAGGTATGAACTGTCTTTGTTTACTCATACAAAGTACTTCCGAGAACTGCTTTCAAATTGTTGAGTCCTACACTTGGGCCTCATTCATTCAAATTTGCACTTTAATGGTTCATCTACATATTTTTGTCTTGCTAAATAAACATGGTGTTGGCACACAGTATGAAGGTGTACTAATGATTAATAATGTGTTCCAAAAAAAGGGGTTTGATTGTTACCTTTTTTAAATACCTTTAATGATTTTTTAAAATGCTATGATGCAGAAAAAACTCCTAAAATCCCAATAATTAATTATTTATTGAAATCACTACCTAAAAAGTTTGTGTATTAGCCTTACTAGTGGATAAGTTTCCAAAATTTTTTGGAGCATGTACCTAATAATTATTGCTTCAACAGGCTTCCGAAATCTGCATCAACTGGGGTGGAGGTCTTCATCACGCGAAGAAATCAGAAGCATCTGGTTTCTGTTACGTCAATGACATTGTACTGGGGATCTTAGAACTGCTCAAGTATCATCAAAGGGTACTCTACATAGACATTGATGTTCACCATGGTGATGGTGTGGAAGAGGCTTTCTACACAACAGACAGAGTCATGACTGTGTCATTCCACAAATATGGAGAATACTTCCCAGGAACAGGTTAGTAAATAGAGGACGTCTGCTTAAATGTGGCTAAAGGGTATTGACATAAGGTTTAAATTAAAACTAATGACAATCTCAGTATTGAATTTGAACTACATTTTAGTAGATATAGCTAAATTTTATAACTAACTTTTCATTATTTTTTCTTCATAGAGAATAAAAAATTAGCAATATAGTGTAAGAGGAAATTATACCAGTCTCCTTTAGTCTTATAATTTTTTTCTGTACAACAGGTGACCTGCGCGATATCGGCGCTGGTAAAGGCAAATACTACGCGGTAAACATTCCCCTGCGCGACGGTATGGACGACGAGTCTTACGAGTCTATCTTCGTGCCAATCATCTCAAAGGTCATGGAAACATTCCAGCCCAGTGCAGTAGTGCTGCAATGTGGCGCTGACTCTTTAACAGGTATGTAAAAAGTTATAATTCTTAATTAGCTCCTCTGCGACTTCGCAAGTTTTTTTTTCACCCGTGTTAAGTGTCGAAGCGAGATATTATACAGCTTATATTATTCAACATGAATCTGGCTTTCATATACAAAGAGATTTTTTCTAATCGGACTGGTACTTCCAGAGATTAAAAACGCGTTTAAAAAAACAAAAAATGTGTCCAGTATTATGATATTAGTATAAATTCGGTTTTGTTTATAAAATGAATCGATAAAGGAAAGTATATGCAATGAAGTCTCTAATTTGTCTGGCTTTCGCATAGCTATTAAACAATTTTAGTCTCAATTAAACATTCTATTTCCGTTTAACAGGTGACCGGTTGGGTTGTTTCAACTTGACGGTGCGAGGACACGGGCGATGCGTGGAACTTGTGAAGAGATTCGGCCTACCATTCTTACTAGTTGGAGGAGGAGGGTAAGTTAATACAATATCTTATTTTCCCCCCTTGCATTGTTTTATAATGTAGTCGTTAATAAACGATCGGGCGTCATGAGGTTTTTATAAACATTATTAAATGGTGTTTATTAATTTAAAATAATAATAATTTATTGAAATAAAAACGTTTACAAAAAGTGTACATTTAGCCAACAGTAATAAAATTTTCTATACAATTATAGTACCTAAAAATAACCTAAAACTAAGATAATATTATTATAAGTGAAAATTATGATGGTTCGGAATTGTTATCTAGATCTAGGTTTATTACTAAGTATGTGTGGATATTGTTGTTGCTTTATCAAATTCTGATCTTTCTTCTCTCTTTATAGCTACACAATTCGTAACGTCTCACGCTGTTGGACTTACGAGACGTCTGTCGCGCTCGGTGTAGAAATAGCAAATGAGCTTCCATACAATGATTACTTTGAGTACTTCGGTCCTGACTTCAAACTGCACATATCACCAAGCAACATGTCCAATCAGAACACACCAGAATATTTGGAGAAAATAAAGAACAGGCTCTTTGAGAATCTGAGGATGTTACCACATGCACCAGGTGTTCAGGTAAGAGTTATTTGCATTAAAATATATAAGAAATATATTTTTATTATGTGAAAAAAATATTGGCGACAGCATACTTTGTAACTTATATGGTATGTTCAAGTAATGAATAATACATTTTATTTCAGGTTCAAGCTATTCCGGAGGACGCGGTTAACGACGAATCTGAAGACGAAGACAAGGTTGACAAAGACGAAAGAATGCCACAAAGTGAAAAAGTATGTTTATGTTTATTTCAACTTGATTTAACTTTGATATTTTAAAGTATCCATTCTTTTCCAAAGGCGAGGAGTACATTTAGATTACCTTATTTTCTTGACTTTAAAAAAGAACCATTTTCCCAAAACTAAAGAATAAAATTGTTATTAGGACAAGCGCATTACCGGTGACGGTGAACTGTCGGACTCTGAAGACGAAGGAGAAGGCGGTCGGCGCGACAACAGGTCCTACCGGACGCCACAGCCGCGCAAGCGTCCGCGCTTGGACAAGGACGGATCCACAATCAAAGATGAAATTAAATGTGAGTAACATTTGCATAGATAAACGAAAATGCGACCTCAGTACATCCAAATCTTGGAATTCAACTCAAGTTGTTGTAAAGTCTCATGCTATCACTATTAAAGTGCAATGTAATGATTAAAGATTAAGAATAGGAAATTAACGTCATTGTCGACGCGTCATCTTAAGTAGCCGCTAATTTAGAGCAATATTATAAAACGCGACGCTGTTCGGCTAAGTCTAGCGACAGCGTTATTTTTCTACCCTTCTAACTATGACTTGATTAGTTGTTTGGCTGAGATAGTTTTCACCGAGCACTTTCTATTTATAATCACTTATTATTTGCCAACATCTTCCGTATACCACAGATCTTAAATATAAGCGTTCCTGCACACGATGCCGTCACCGCGCCGACGCCGCGCAACAACACTATTGTTACGAGTCGCGCGAAGCCCGCCACCGCGCCGCCTCCGCGCGCGTTCCCTCTGTTTGATCCATTCAATTACCGGCCGCGTATGAACGTGCACGTGCGTAACTTTTTGATAAATGAATCAAACAGACAGGGGGGGCCACGTGCGCGGTAGCGGCGCAGTAGCGGGCTTCGGGCGACTCGTATCGATCTACAGTGTAACTGTGCGGCGTCGGCGCGGCAATGGCGCGGTGACGGCATCGTGTGCAGGAACGCTTACTCTTAATCAGCCTCCGACTTACTTGCATTCCTACTACTCCACGTTTCTATGTATTCGGCTCTGATTTGTCAATGTTCATTTACAGCGGAAGACTCGAAGGACGATGTCAAAAACATCAGCAGTGTAGAAGAACCAAAGAAAGACTTGCCGCCGAATCCCTGATGTTCGCGGTAAACACCGTAGTTTCACAGTTCACTGTCATGCAATAGTCACGATAGGTGCGACGAGTCTAACACTGGTGTTTATAACAATGAGCGCGTTGCCACCGCGAAATGTCGGTTTTATCATTCTCGATGCTCCAACAAAGAATTATATATTTGATACACGCAGAATGCTGAAGATAGAGAGTAAATGTCTCCAGATCTCAAAATTTGTAACAGTTAGTTCCTCTCCATTGTTAAATGGTTTTTCCCAAACCAACAGATCCATGACACTGGGTACCAGCACATAGTCGATATTTGAGACGAACATTGAAATAATTCAATATGATACCAGTGTTTATGGATGGGTAATTTCCATGCTGATAATAATTTATGTCTACCAAACTAGTTATTATGAAATTCTCTTTTACACAAGTAGCTTCATCTATCATTAAGAATTTTGTATTTAATAATAATAATGTAGTCATAGTCCACATTTTATATGAATGATAATGTCAATTTGATTTTTGAGACACAATTATGACTTCCTTACGAATTCTCTATCTAGTTAAACGCTGAATAAAGAGTGTTCGATCTAAAATACATAGTCTTAATTTATTGTAAGTTAACAGCAGCCTAATTGCGTAACACAATCTCAATACCGATCATTTTGTCAGCTAAATAAACATAACATATGGACTATACCGGGCAGGTACCAATGTGACTTAAAATATCGTTAGGAAACATGGGCTTGTGTTATTTTAATATAAGTCCTACAATAATTGGTTGACATTTATTCACGTTGTCGAGCAGACGAACTTATCACCCAAATGGACTATTAATTTACGTCAAAATCGTTCGGATTGAAATATAGCAAGTGTGTTACGCAATTACCCCACTGATTTGCTGTACAGCCTTTATCTACCAGACCCGTCACCAAGAACAACATGACGATGCCGTTGCAGCGATGCACTATGATCGGATGTCCACCGCACGCTGGTCATACGTTAGTTCGCGGCTGACACTCGATCGCCGTAAAATTATTTCTAGCACTGTCCGAAATACTTGATTCTCGGTGACTGTTGCTGAAGATAAACGCTCATAAGGCAGAGTTTGACATTTTACACGTGTAGCTCAGAACATTACTAAATTCATGTAATCGGGGAGACCGCATTCAGACGGGCTGCAAAATCACAAACACTTGCCTAAAATGTAAACTGTAAACCTTCGACGGTTGTTTGACTAGTATAGGAGTAATTATCTCGCTTTTCGTAAATTATTTTTATAAGAGTGATATCTAAAAATATTGTATTTTTTTGTTTTCAAATCCTATGCTTTTTTTTTAAAACGTTAACAAAACAAGTGTTTTTCACACAATACCTTGCCCGGAAGCGTAACTTGAACGTTTCGAGTTACATTTTCTAGGCAAGCCCTTGTATTTATGAATAATTTGTAAGTTAAGTTCGATTTAATTATTTTAATTAGTGTCAGGTTTGTAGGGGCTGTATGAATATTTTTTTATATGACTTTCATAACATTCCCTACGAAACAGATGTCTTCAAAAGTTAGAACTACTAAGTTAGAGCCACAAAATGTAAGGCCGCTAATCCACTGGCGTTTTACGAGCGCTGGAGTCCCTCCAACGTCTGCGCAGACGCGACATTGACGCCAGTGGGGTAGTGGCCTAAGAGCATTTTATTGTCAAAGGAGATTAGATTTTTTTTTCTATGGAAGCTAGCGTAGACGCCTCATTTTGATTTATCTACAAAGTGTCAGTGAAATAGGTAGAAATATTCAGGGATAATGACCTAAAGTGCCACGTTGCCGAGAAATTTGGAAGTAATGAGAATTTGGCTATATAAGAACATATAGCGATCTTTCCACAAACTACACTTGTCCACCTCGTAAGCCAATGAATATCTAGGTTTTGTAATGTAACCGTATTGTAATTCTGTACATAGTATTAACGACTTGGTAATATCCATGTAAAAGAAGTGTGAAATGAGATGATGTAGGTTCTGGTTTTAGAACTTGGCTCTTGACAACGAATTCTGTTTGTTGATTTCAAATTCAAAATGTTTATTTTAACTGTTTTACGAAACTTCATGTATTCGAGGGAGGATTATAAAATCAATACACAACACGAACTGGGGGCCAACCACCACCTCTTAGAACAATATTATTTTAATATCACTTTGCCTTTAGCGCTGTCAACGCTCGGCTCAGCGCGGAGAGTTGAAAATGCAACAACAGAAATTCGGAAGTAATATTAAAATAATATTGTTTTAAGAGATGGCGGTAGGCGCCCAGGAGTAAATTAAAAAAGTTTGTGTAGGACTTACATTTTGCACAAACAATGTCTGCAAGAAAAATAACGTTCAGCGTATGCTAAGTTAAGTTTTTTTTTTATCAGGAAAACATTAGTTTATGTATGAAGATGATGAATATTTTCGATTATTCGCATTGAATAGAATAAGACTGTAAATATATTTTTTATTGTTCAATATATCAAAATGTGTCTATGCTTATGTTTTATTAACCGCACACACATTCACGCACACCATAAAAAGAAATCCAATCCTTTCAGCATTAACATAAAGTATGATGGAATATACACTGGAAATAAATCGTTATTCTGGGGTAGGTGTTGATTTTACTCTACCCGCATATGATTTTATCAAGTCAAGGTCAAGATGTGCATCGCCAGTTATTGCGTTAGTAAATACAATCTTGCCAGTATACTATAGAAGTCTTTACTGACGATTGGCACAATCCAGTAAGAAAGTGCGGCAACCTCTGGCGAGTAGACGCGGAGGATTTCCACATCTGGACTCGTGAGTACCACTTAATAATCCTTGTGTAACTGTAAATTTCTAAATTGTTACAAACTAAATCTGTGGAGTACCCCTTTGAATTCGGCTAGCTTATCGAATACAATGAGTGTATTGTAAATATGGTCAGTAATAAGTTTATAACCTCAGTCAAAAACTCAAGATATCGGGTGAAATATACGTTTTTTCATTTGGAATTATAATTAATTTCGTCAAATATTACAAAATCCATATTGATGTTGATTGCTGGGTTGCTGACAGCCAGCAATTAAAGTAAATCAACATTAATTGCTGAGCATGTCATCAAGTTATATTTTATACCGATTCAACAAACTCAAAAATTAGTCGATTGTCAATCTTGGTGTAGAGTAGGAATTATACTTTTACGAATTGTATTGAAGTAAGTTTTAAATCACAGATTGCATTGTTAATGCCACCTATTAGAAGTTCTACCATCCAATTGGAATGCAAACCTGTCGTAGTGGGCCAGTAAGTGTAGCATATGAAACAGTATGAACGCTAAGTAGTAAGGATGAAGAAAAATAAAACACAGAAATTGTATATTGTATGTAATTTTAAACGATTATCACAACGCTCTAGACATAAATTGCACCATAAAATAAAAGTACCTTAAAATCAGTCTGGTACCAAAGAGCTAGATAAAACCAACTAAATTGGAATGAATATAAAAATACTATGAAATAATTTAGCAATATACATCTACCTCAATCAGTAATTTTACATACAGGAAACTCCAGTACGAGACAGCCTTTATGAATTCCAGAGACAAATGAATGTAATCGTTTTACAAATATTTACTCTAATGAACACTTAACTGTATGGGGCGAGTAGTCTACGTTCACCAAATTATCGCAAAATTGAACCTTACATACATCTCTGCAAGTGCACTAATCTAAAAATTCACTTCACGTTTTGAACTTCATTTTAAAATCACACTTGTTCAATATTTTCAAAATACTCCATGTCTACTTTAAAATTTACAAAGGAATGTATAAACTGGAAGATATCTGTCATGGTAAATTATATTACAAATACAAAACAATTATTCTCACAATTCATAATATAATCGGACGTAAATTGTGCGTAATTATATAGGCCTTTTAAAATATGACTAGTTAAGACCAATTATAGTTTCTGAACAGAATTCCTAACTTACCAATGCTGAACGAATTTACAAAGATTATATCTACATCATTTCATCGCCATTTTTTTTTGTAATTATTATTTGAATCTAACGTAAAATGTTGGCTATTCACGTGACTGCGGACTTGACAAATCCATAAAATAATTTATTCCGAAAGATTTAAGTGCACAAATTGATTAACCAAACCGAGTAGCTTTCAACACAATGCAACATAGTCAAGTATGTAATCATTCGTAAGGCCACTGTAACGGATATAGTTTCTCTGGTAGAGTCTGGCCAACGAAAGCTGTCCACATGCAAGGGCTGCGATTAAAAAAATAGAAGCTGAAACCTGATCCTGACCTGGTCTTTGAACCGAATACACTGAATTGATACTGTTTCATTTTCCAAAGATATTAAATCACTTTTTTATTGTATCAATTTCGTTACCTACTCAGTGTATATTCTGTGTTATTTAGCTACGGAAAACGTCAAATTTTTAAATTGCCGCCCTTTCATGTGGTCAGTTTTCATTGACCAGACTATGGCTTCTGATTATCCGCTTTTTCAAGCGGAATTAGAAACAACAACACAAATCTTTACGGTATGTCAACCCTCGCGTCTCGCTATAGCCAACAAAGCATTATGTCAATCTTGAATGATCTCCGTTTAGTAATCGTATCATTATAAATGCAATAATACTTTACAGTAAAATGTGAAATTACCCTACATACGCTTAACGCGTACCTACCAAGATCTGAAGACTTGTGCGTTAGAAGGTAACCATGAACCTATGATCAAAAGCTGTAGCTGAAGTAATTAACCACTTCATTTTCTGTTGCCAGGCGCGTTTAAATCTAACTACGTAGTTAATTTGATCAACGTCCAAAACTTTGTGCAAAGTACAAGTCTGGAAGTAGCACTCGATTAAAACTTTAATGAATAAATGAATGAACATGGAAGAAATATTGTCTGTCAAGAAACCACGGCAAGCTCATTGGCAAAGCAAAAACCTGTTTCAATGTAAATAAATATCAATCTCAGGTGATTATATTACAAATACTTTTGTATAGAAGGAATAATAATTAATTACGTCAAATAATAATATCCCACTTAAAATAATATAATATATCCGTTAGTGGGATAGGTTACGAATATGTATAAATTATAAGCGATTAAAATATATTAATGACTACACGAATCAGTAACATAATACTAACTGAATCACAGTAAATAGAAAATGATTATAATATTAATCCTACCATAAGTTACTTGGAATTATTATGACCGTGTTATCGTCAATGCATAATGTCCTTAATGTTAGAAGTTAAAAATGTATCGTTCCCGCACAGTAACTAAAATGGCGATCAGTTTTATTCAAATACAATATTAGAATCCTAATCAGTAACTATTTTACTGTCTAAAACGTTAACATTCTAACTGGCACAATTGTGAGCATCCGAGAATAAAATCCGTTTTTGTGTAACATCTGGACATTGAACCCTGCTCAACTTATCACGAACTGTCTCCGTCACGCTGACTGCACCCGAGCTTGGCTTAGGTTTCAGTGCCCTCTGTCGACAAGAAACGGAATGTTAACCATCATTCGTATTATATAGAAACAAAAAATGGAAAATATGTCGACATGTAAATGTTACCTGGAGTTAAAGGATGATCTCGTAACATTGAACCTGAAAAACAAATACATTGACATTAATATAAAACCATAAACAATAATTAGAATATCTACGCGCTATATTATAATCAAGCAGAAAGAATGTAGAGAACTAATAAATGCATCCTTTAATATATTATTTGACACGCTTGCTATACAACAAAGCACTATTAATAAAAACTAGGATTTTTGCAAGTATGCCTACGGTTATGAGTTTATGACAGCCCTGGTCGCGTTAGTGACAAATTTTTTTGAACAATCACGTACTTACTTGACTAATATCTACATCAATTTAATTATGAATATTTTCAAATATTACTTATAAACAGATAAAGAATAGTTTCTTATAGTTATATAATTTTGTTAACAGATTCTTAGATAATTACACATAAGTATTATTACATTAGATATTAAACATCTTATTATATTTTGGGACTATGTCATGAAGGGTTATTTTTTTTACCGTTTATTACACCTCTACTTACCTTATTTCTATAAGCATTAATAACAATATGTAAGTATATTAACGGTTTATATTAAAAAGGATAACTAACATTACTACAAAAGCATGCAACTTGACGCAAATGTAAGTTATTTAACAGGTGCAAATGAATATCATGCAAATTAAATACCGCGCGAGATAGCGTTCCCAAATGCAGCGCTTAGCCTACAGGATCCAGTGCAATCACCGAGTAGAAAACAAATGAAGTGCTAACACATATTTTCGTTTCATAATATTTTCAACGGCAGGAACGGTTTTTGCCATTGGTTCATCCTGCGCTCACATTAACTCTTCATTTGCTTATAACTTTATGACTACAGAATTTAATAAAAAATATTCACCACCGCTTGTCTGTAATAGGTAAAGCGCAGGTATTTTTAACACATCTAGATAGAAGATGTCGGATAAGGCTTACAGGAACCTTCTACAATAAGTAAAAACACACACTGATGTTGATAAAATATGAATAGAATTTTTTCATGTTTGTAATGAAATTCTTTTAGAATATTTAAGATGATTGTGTTTCCAGTCATAAAACATGCCGTTATCAAAACAGTATAGCACACATAAAGCTGCGCCAAGCGTTTACCTATACAGCGAGACGGCACAGGGCACAATCGTTCAGTATAGAATAGCGTCTGAAAGTTGGTTACTGGTTAGTGCGGCGCCCGGCGTGATGCCCACGATGCTGCCGCCAACGCACCCCTCCACGCCTTCTGTAGACCACCACCAGAACATCAAATACCACACAGCGAGATTCTCGTCTCGCACGACGTGTGCACACCATTTTTTACAAGTTACAAGATTAATAAATTGCTGGACTTGTCAATATAGATGAATGATTTTCATTCTGATTCTCATGAAATAATTAATTTCAGTTTTATGACGCTCGGTTCAATGCCGACAGTTATAAATCTAATAGCTCAATGATATTTAGGCATTAGGATTAGGTCGCTTCATGTTAGTGAAATCAGGCAATAATACTTTTATAGATTAAAGACATCTCTTACATCTTGTTTCCTTTTTCAAATATTTTTGTTAGTTATTTTAAGTTCTTTTTTTAATCTACAAGTTCCATTACTACAGTTTTGGAGGTTAAACAAATAAGAATCAATTATAGGATGATCTAGATTCATATTTCTATACATATATTGTGTGATTAATTTCATTCAATTGTACAGTATGCCATCACCAAATGCCCACAATCGAAAAATATATGTTACAATTACAAGGCATGGTGTAACAGTCATGTAACTTAATTAACCTTTTTTTTTTTAATAACCTCCTCCATAGAGTCAATAATAATTACCAAAAATCTATCATCTGGTAGAAAAGAATTTTAACATAATCTTACAAAATATCAATAAATACGCTTCATGAAAAACACAATATATTTAGTTAATATCTGGTCACAATATAAATCGAAAATAAAATAACATGCAATGGGTTAAAAGGAAAGTTAATTAAAATGAAAATTTGAGTTCATCATCAAAATATGTTTGTTTTGTTAATCGTAGATATCTTTTTTCTTTCTCTGTAAAATTAATAATTAAAGTTAGCAACTACGAAACATGAATAAGTTACTAATTACTGTGAGCTAAAATCTACTGAACTATGATAATTCTCCATACTGGGTTGATAGATAATTGTAGGTGTTGAAAATAAACAGACAGACAGTAATAAAATAATAATGTATTACAGCTATCGCAGCATCGCAGCTTCGGTGCATGCGAAAAGGAAAGCAAAGTTTAAGTGCAATGCTAACTTGCTCAATAATGACGTTAAGCTCGAAAAAGAATAAATGGGGGTTTACTTCGCAAGTAGGGCAAAACTAGGGATAAAAAATAAAGGAAAATAATATTAAACTGAAGTAGCCCCTTGTGACCGGTCTACTACAGGCTATTTAAAATAACGGACAATCCTGTAAAATCTAAGTTTTTTTTATTATGGTATCAAAATTAGATTCGAGTCTAGTTTTGCCTATTTTTATGGAGAGTTTAGACATAAAAGTGATCTACGGTCACTATACTAATAGTTAATTAGTGTTTTCAATAGCGTTCGCTTTCCGAAATGAGCTGGCTCTACGGGTCAAGAATGGGAAATTACACTGGCTGGTTTAAACAATGGAGCGAATCAACGATCATGCAATAAAAAATAACAATGACGTCATGCGAAATCTCACCGGTAGTACAAACGGCGTTATTGTCTGGGTTCACACCGGCCACGGACCACGGTCGCGCCTTGCCGGGCGTGCGCGCACACCCGTTCCCTATTCACACGCACTCGTTACACACGCACACAGCGTCATACTTGTCATGTGCAAAATATTCAAACTTGGTTTGCTTTGACATTTGTTGGAGAGAGCGGAAAAAGTTTGTTCAAGTATATTTAATTTTGGCTTTTCCAATCGGGCCGACTTTAGAAAATTGTTAGTTGAAATGTATCATCTGCCTGTAATTTTACGAGCACTTATCACGTCCCTTGAGAGAATACTTTCGTTTTTAATACACACTATCGACCCGCCCCGGCTTCGCACGGGTGTAATGGAAACAAATAAACCTTCTTTTTGAATCATTATAATATAGATGAAGACCACGTTAAAATCCGTTGCGGAGTCTAAAGTACCTATGCGTATAGAAGGCAGAAAGCGCATTTGTTTATACTATGTAGAGATAACGTAATAAAGTTTAAATATTTTGCACAAAAACCTTTACTTTATTGATTACACTATAAATACGAAAATGGCCATAGTCCTGTTACAGGATATGATTGTCCAGTGAAGCGTACACTCACACCAGCGTACAATTCGCACATAAGCTGTGTTAGCACATTCAGAAAAGGCGGTGAGGGAGGGACAACCACGTTACGCATATACTATCAGATGGAGTTGATCTGATTGGACCTTTTGGAACCAAGTTCGGTGTTTGTATGCCATGAAGGTCGGTAACAAAACTGAGGTGTAAAAAGTCCAGAACTCCATCAGATAGTATAATAAGGAAGCCAGAGCTTTTAACCAAAATTGTATACCAGTGTTTTATAATTACCCATTAAAATGTGTGATAGTCAGAATATAGTGTATTTAAACCCCATTGACTTGTGGCAAGAGAATAATTTACCCGCTTTATGTGTTTAAGGAACTTACCCATAGTGTTGACGTTGTCGGAGGATCGCGATGGAGGTGGCGTAGACGCTGAGGGCTTGATGCCTACATTGTCGGAAGACTTGCAACGTGATACTTCTGTAAGTGGTCAATGTGAGAAAAACTGAGATTTAAAGCCTTATCTAATAGTGGCTGGTGTTAAGGGCAGCAAGAGAGTTGAAAATTTCACAGTGTAATTTTATTGCCGCTATAACAAGAAATAATAATAATAAAATACATTTAAAAAAATATTGGGGGGTCCCCATACTAAAAACCGTTTTACATATTTAGTATGTAGTATGTATTACATTTTTTTTTATTATACGGTGTTACGAAACCCTTCGTGTGTGACTCCAATTCACACTTGCCCAGTTTTTTATCTTAAAATTCCACTTACCACATTCTAATAAAACCGGCGTGCTTTCACCGGATGTCACACTGTACCTGTAACACATAACGATTTTGATTAATTGATAAAATTATCATTATCTGTGTAAACAAATCAAGGTACACAAAGTTTGAGATAGCAAAATGACCGATAGACTGTAAAATGTACAGACTCAGCTATTTTTTAAATTAATCTATGGTAAGTATTTAATCCTCTTTAACACTTAACCGCCTTTTTACGCTGATTAAGTAGCCGAATCTGTATTCAACAATATTAAACCATATCACTGAGATTTTTATAGTTTATGATTCATAATATGTATGAAAATAACATGTAATTTCTTCTGGTGATATATCTTTATATTAACAAAGAGAACCTGACTGACGTATCAGCGCTCATCCAAAGCTACTGGAACTAGGAACGCGAAATTTTGCAGGATTTTTTTTATGATGTAGGCGAGCATTAAGAAAATATTTTTGATAATTCAACCCCTAAAGAGGTGAAAAGCGGGGAGTTCGATTACATGAAAAATTTAAATCTTTATTGGGTTATTCAATATGAAACTTCGCATGGATGTCAACTTCCAAATGTTAATGTAAGTAATTCGTTTTTTGTGTAACTACTCCTCAATAGGAACCTAAATGGTGTTGACTTTGTAGTCTAAGTAAAAAATTTACGCGGATGAAGTTGCAGCCAAGTGCTAGTATATCATAGTCTCGTTACATACATAGTATCGTCCCGCTGTAGTGTGGGCGAGTGTCGGAGCGGCGAGGGCGAGGCGAGCGAGGACAGCGAGTGCAGCGAGCGTGACGTCAGCGGCGTGCGAGCTGACAGCGACGCCTCCTCGCTGCCCGGCGGAGTGCGGCAGGTACGCCAGAACTCCTCCAGACCTGACGGGCATATTTACGTTGACATATTCACTGAAGAAAATGAGACAAGGGAGTTAGAAGATTGTTTGTGATACTAGCAGACGAGCTCAAGCGCGGATCTATCATCAATGCCCGCAATCCAAATTCGCGAAAAAATACTTAAGTATTATTAGTGTTATTTAAAGTGAGCACCGAAATAAAATTATTTAGTGTCATGTATACCAGCTTTTAATTAAATCTAACTTGCTCTCCAGCTGTAAAAGTTTTATTAAAATCGGTTCAGCAGTTTAAGAGTCTAGATGCGATAATGTGATACGCGTGTTTGAGTCTAACTCGCACTTGACCGAGATCATATCTTTTTTTGAGGACTGGTTCCACGCCCGGACGAGCTCACTTTGCCATGGACGTTTGTTTACAGGTCGCATCACGTCTGAAAATCCCTTCCCACGTATTATAGTGCATATTATATACCATAACATGCATCCATAATGTGTGCATTTGTAACAAAGGCTATAAAGAACGCCAGATTCCGCACAAAAACAATAACATTCATATTTATAATAATAGTGGCCTTATTATAATAACGGTCCATTGTTATTATTTATAATTTATCTTATCTTGTTGTTATTTTTATCATAATTGTTTTTCTATTTGAATTGCGTGTTAAAGCGATTTCTTTTTGTCTTCCGTCACACGAATATCGTTGGAATGTCGTTTCGGTGCATCTCATATTGAATGCACGCACAAGAGTTTGCTGAGCTTACTCTTGATTGGTCTTAAACATTAGTTTACAACACTTCTTATACCTTCATCGATATCTTGCGACTGATCTGTTATTGGTCGCGTCGGCGCCCTTGTCTTAGCCCGTCTAGGTCGACCTGTAAGAAATCAAACATGCGATGATACTCCTAGAACGACTACAATTTGCCTCCGCACCGTGAACAACTACACAAGAATAATTATTATGGATAAATTACGTGTATAAATACGCAAACGTGTATTATAAGGATAAGAGAATGCTTGCTTCAAAAGAAAACAAAAATAAGCTTGCATTTGGTGACAGTCTTTTTGTATAGACGTGGTCAAGTCAAATAAGGAATATACTTGCCAGTATTCATGTCCCAAATAAAAATAAAGTTTACAGTAAAAAGTTTGGTCACCTTTGACGAGGTGTCGTAGTGTGTGTGCTGGTAATTCGGCTAGTGCGTCAGCAGCTTCTGCGTGTAATGGAGGCAGAGATAGCATCTCATTGCTGCTACATTGTTGCTCTGCCACCGATTTAGGGCGGACGCGTCGGCAGCCGCGCTCGCGACGCCGACATCCCAGAGGAGTAGCCTAGATGAAATAATTTTGTTAGAAAAGCAGTAAAAAAAAAAAAAACAAAAAAAAAACATTCCTAATCAACACCATGTACCTTACCAATTGTATTTTACTAAGTCGATCGGAAGAGTAGATGTGAAATAAAATTTCATTTTGTGTTTGAAATTCAGAACTTTTTCAAAATGGCTGACTTTTATGAAACATGTGTAAGAACCACCTCAATTGATGCAGTCTTATAAAAAAATACTGCATTTAAATCGAACCATTCGTTTCGGAGCTAAAATGCCACATTCAGACACATACAAAGGCAGAAAACTCAACAAATAAAACTTAGAACACCCCTCTCTAATTAGTGCTGTGTAAAAAACACAATGTAATAAATTATGAGGAACGTGTTGCGAATAGAAAGTTAATTTTGACCTGTTTATTGTTTTGTAATTATTTGCTGTAGCAACCTCACTAACAAAGAAAATCATGAAACCGGAAATGTCATGAAATCACATTTAAAAAAAACTACTATAAAAAAACTAGCGCGTATTTCTTACATTCTTAATATGTTCAGGGATCGCTGTTTTCTTGGACGAGATACGAAAACATTTGAATAGAACACTAATTGACACTAAGTTTAACATTTCACACGGTATTCCTATTCCTTATAAAGGTAAACACAGCACTAGAATCATGTGGAAATGAACAATACGGTCACACTCCACCGCTGTAGAGCAATCAATGACCATAAGCAATGACTTTCGTAAACACCGCTTCCTATCTGTCAGCATATACTTAAAACAAAAGATTGTAATGGCGATGGCGTAATACACGTAAACTGTCATGATTATTTCTAATTATGAAGAAATGTTGTTCTTACCAAATTCAAGTAATCCAACTTCTGCGTAGCGTGAAATCAATGATTGCATGTGTTATTTGTATTTTAAGTCGAAATAATGATTCATTTGTTGAACATTGGGTAAAATGGGAATATTTCAACGAAGCAATATTCGTTTTTGAATCTGTATCGATCAATGGGTACCTAACTGGGATTTCATACCACCAATCAATTGACAAACTATTTATATACATACATACATATATAACATCACGCCTGTAATCTCCGAAGGGTTAAGCAGAGGTGTACCCATTAGTACACCCACATTTCGCCAGTTGTGTTTAAGTTCCACGTAATAGGGGGCGAGCCTATTACCGAACAACCCCTTTACTCTCAATAGCACTTTGACCGACCTAGGAATCGAACCCAAGACCTTATGCTCAGCAGGCCTTGCAACCACTAGACCAACGATGCAGTCACCACTAGATCAACGAGGCATACTTATTATGAGGAATCAAAACGCGATGCCAATGATTTTGTATGGCAATATAATGTTACTTCACTTATTTGATAATTCAATTGATTAAATATTTATCAATTTCTAAGCAATAAAAATTCTAATTATACTGTTTATTGAAAATTAATCAAGTTTTCAGGGCTGAAAAAAATGTTTTGATCAATAAGTTGTTTTGGAATTATTGGTTAATGGTGTGAATTGCCCAATTAGTTGGTATTATTAAAAAGTATGACACATTTATTTAACTCATCTAGATGGCACAAGAATCTTTAAGGGTTTTTGTGCTACGTATCTTAGAGGTCAAGTTGTATCTGCGGTTCATGACAGATTGTTCACGAGTAAGAATAGTTAAGAAAAAAAAAACTACTACCCACTAGTTTTTGAAAGTGTTATTTCTGCACTTTCATTGTAATTTTATTAACTTTATATATTTGTTTGCATGCCGAGTCTATTGCTTTATATTGTACACTATACCTGCATTATATTGCTTGTATTATTAAGATAAACAGTGTAACAATTATAGATAGCCCAATAAATAGATACCTAATAAATAAAAAAATATAACTACATAATCTTAAAAACTTACCCCAGAATGTGATATAGGAGTAAGCAAATCTGGTATATCTCCGTCCGCGCTGGGCATCGGCTCGCTGTCTATGTGGTCGACATTCTCGCACGCCAGCAGCGCCAAGCTCTCCACCGCTTGACTGCGTATACCGAAACAATTTAGTACATACATTTTAAAGCGGCCGAACATACGCGACCGAAGCGTTTGTGTTGCTTGAGCGTTAGTCGCGCGGCAGACGCTGCCTTTATTTAGATGCGTAAAAATATCGCGAGGCGTGTGAGGGTGTGTAGACGGGGTGCTCACTATGACCGTTGTACAATTAAACTCAGGTTTAAAAGTATCCATGCCCACTGAGCGACGTGCGCGTTTAATGAACTACAGATAAGTAGTAATCTTGGGTTTCTTTGGGCACTATTGGCCAGGTAAACGCGATGACTGAAACTTTGTAAACGGATTTCTGTAGAATCAGCGAATTAGATAAGGACTATTCGGGGAAAAATTACACATTGACATTTGAATGCTAGTTTGATACATATCGTGTTTACTTTCCAAGTTTATCTTGGTCACCACTGACATCGGTGAAGAAAAGCATCGTGAGGAAACCTGGACTTTTAATTAAAATAGGTCTAGTGATCAATGCTCGCGCCTTCTCTGGGTAAGAAGAAGCCCTTACCCAATAGTGGGACAACAATATGCTGGTATTATTAAAAACAATCTTTTAGTTAAAGTGATGTATAGTATGTAGTTACTTGAGCAGGTCCTGCAGCGTGGTGGTGCAGGGCGCCATGGCGTCGCGCACGGCCTGCAGCGTCACCAGCTCGCCGCTCGGCCCGCTGCCGCCCATGGCCGCGAACACCTCGCCGCATCTCTGGTAAATACACACTTATGTAGTTAATCTGATGCTAAACAAAACTACAATATCTAAATTGACATTTTCATACTACAAACCATATGTTTTTGTACATCGCATTTACTTTAATTTTCTTTTAGCATTTTTTAAATTAGTTGTACTACAACAAACTACTAAAGTGAATTTTTGAAGTGAATATTGAATAATTTAATTTTCATAACATGTCATGATATTCAAAGTATCTTATCAATAATTTAATTAGCTTATAGTAACTAACATAGTGTGTAGGGTTACTAACACCTGTTACTAACAGGTAGTAAATATACATGTAATTGCTCATAAATTACTGATATGGATAAGTAAGGTTTTCATTCAATTCAAGCTTGATATCTACGGCATTCTTCTTCAATATATTATAAGAACTTGGTTGTAAATATAATAGCACCAATGTGCTACATAGTTAACCTTTTGAACGCCAGAGTATAAACGTATCGCCGTACCCCTGACGCCAGGCCACTTTTTCTGGCAAATGACCTTTATAAAAAATAGGGATTCCAAAACTTGATTAAATTGTTTATTTCATAATATGGTGCGACGTGTTTTTGACATATATTTGTGACGTTGGCGTTCAGGGACAGATTTCGTTTGTCACATATATGTGACAATGGCGTTCAAAAGGTTAAAGGAAAAATCTAAGTTCTGATTGGTTACTAAAACCAGTCCTATGTAACAGTTGGCCCAGGTACTGTACTTCAGAAGTGATAAACTTTATGGAAAGTATACCTGCAGATACTGATGCAGCAGATGATGCGCAGCTGCTGCAGCCCGCTCAAGCGCTGCAGGCAGCGGCGGCGGCGGCAGGGCGGCCGCTGCATGCGCCGCGAGAGCGGCTGCAGCCTCGCCGCCAGCCCACGCGCGCTCTAGAGCCATCGCGCGGAGGGTGTGTGTCTGCGCTGGGCTGCAGTTGCTTGCGAGGCTGGTAGATAATAATAGAAATGAGACCTTATTTGTAGATAAAGTGAAGCTAGATAACCCGCAGCAGACTAGTAAAATACTTCCCTATACTGAACCTAGAATAGAGATGGAACATTTTATACTGGTGCAGTTATTCAAATAGGACTACAGGATAAACACTGGTGAAAAGAAGAAAAACGACTAAATTAAAACTATACAACGGTGCATGATTTTAAGAAACAAAAAATATCTAAAGTTGGTATAACCGAAAAATGTGACGCCGCGACTTTGTCCTTGTAGAAGTTATATGCTTTTCTCATGGTACTTGGCAGTGGTGTCGCTTTCTACCAGTGAATTTAATTAGAGAAGAGATGAACACAATATTCTCTGTACTCAAAATATAACCAGTTGTAAAACAAACCGTTCATGCAGGTCCCTCCACAGCGTGGCGACGCGCTCGCTCGCGCCGCGCCCGCCTGCCGCGGCGTCGCATCCCGGGAACTCCACGCGACGCACGCTCACAGACCGACGTAGAGCCGTCGCTATGTCCGTTAACCCTGTGTAAACAACAACAGAATAATAATGAAACGTCTACTTTATCAGCCAGAACATACGCTATACTTATGTCTAAAATTATGATAAACACGGCTTTGCGAGCAAACTCTTCCACGTCAAAGTTGATATATTACCCCACGGGAACACAAAAATACTATGACAGCATATTCACAGTGACTGTTCATTCAGAGAAATATTTAGAAATAATCTAGTAACTTTCCGTAGAATAAAGCCTAGTTTTCCTAAGAATAACCTCTGGCGTTGACGTCACTGATAACAATTTTATAGGTATCGTGATGACCCCTTGGTTAAGGTGCCCGCCTCTGCCCGCCTCTCATGCATGAAGTTGTGGGTCCGATTTCGGGCAAATACCCATGTGACTTTTTCAATTAATATGTACTTTTTTTAATTTATCTTGGACATCACTGACATCGGTGAAGGAAACCCAGTACTTTAAGTAATATTTGTCTGAAATAGCCAATCCGCCTTAAGCAAGTATGATGATCAATGCCAATGAGAAGTGGCCTTTGCCCTGTAGCGGGACGATTATAGGCTGGTGTTATTATTACTTAATTGCTACGTTACCTTGCAAGCTGAACGCATTCCTGTCTATATACAAAGTCTGCAGCGTGCAGTTGCATTGTAACGCCTTGGCAAGCAGTCTTGCGCCTGCGTCGCCCGCGAGGTTACCGCCCACATCGAGCGAACGCAATCGTCTCGCACCTCCTAGTGCGTTCAGGAGCCCGTATAGATCGCCCTGAAGAAATAACAAATATTATGAAAAGGAAATTAAAAAAAGAAAAAATGTTTAATTGCAATAGGATTATAGGAATATGTGTATTGTATACATATAATACACCATGGCACCTACACGTATGTACACACATGCTAACACAACCAATAATTCACCTTCCAAACAAAAAACAAACTATCAAAATCGGTTCATCCGTTCAGGAACTACGATGTCATAGACAGACAGACACACCCTGACGCATCAAATTTATAACACTCCGTCGTTTTTGCGTCGGGGGTTAAAAATACATAATGGAATGCGCTTTGCTTTACACTGTTTTAACAGTATCTTTCTTTTTAAATCTAAAATCTTCAAGACATTCCTTTGAGTTACTAAATGTGTTGAAGTAAGTAAGTTTTCAAAGAAAAATATACCTATAGTTAAGAATAAGATATATTTTAAAGAATTTACCTTTAGTTTACAATCGCTGAGATCCAAAGATGTCAATGCAGTATCTGGTTCTTGTAGAACGTGGACTAGAGCCTACAAAAATATAAATCCAGTATAACATTGTTGCATTCAAAATTGAACTTTATTTACAAAGCACCAAAGTTTTACATACTTGTATTAGAGGTGGCGCATATGACCTTTTTCCCGTCAGTTTACTTAGAGATAGATGTGTTATTGAATGATTTTTTCCAATCGCTCGCACAATACCAGACAATTCAAATTCCATACCTGCGGAAAAATAAATAAGAATGCTTTAAAACAAATCAAAACACGACAAAACTTCTACTAATCGAAGTAATTGCTATGAATTTCTATATGTAACGTTATTTTATTTTTTAATCTATTCTAAGTGTAAGTTTGGGATGTACAGTCATCAAAAGAGATACTTATAGGTATGCAGGATTGTGAGATATAGTTGAAGTTTTCGTAGAAACCGAGAGATGTTTTCAAATAACATAACATCACGCCTGTAATCCCCGAAGGGTTAGGCAGAGGTGTACCCGTTAGTACACCCACATTTCGCCAGTTATGTTTTTAGTCCCATGTAATAGGGGGCGAGCCTATTGCCATCAACCGGGCACAAATCCAGACTCCGAGGCTGCTACTGAGAAATTCCTGATGGAAAAACCCAATAACACCTTGCCCGACCTGGGAATCGAACCCAAGACCTCATGCACAGCAGTCGCGCTTGCAACCACTAGACCAACGAGGCAGTCAACGAGGTCGAGGTTTTCAAATGTAATTTAATTTAAAAAATAGATAATTAACGGTTGATTAATTACGTTATGTTTCACTCGAAGACATCCACCGGTTTCTATAAAACTTCAACTATATGTGACGACCCTGGATACCATGTCTTTTGTTGACTGTACATTGAACTGTATTGCTGGATAGTAAAGTAACACATTTGGCATAATATTGAATTAATTAATGAAATATTGTGGGTTGGCTCGTAATATCGTATATATAGAAATGTTTAATATAAACTTTTACATTAAAAAGTAATACTCACTATTATCAGACAAGTCGAGCGACTGCAAGCATCTAACGCCGTGTATACACGACTCTAGCACATGTGCCGCCTGCGACGAGGACAACACTCCCGACAGATTCAACTGCACACCTGTCGCGCTCTCGTTGCACGCCAACCCCAGAAGTAGGCTCCTGCAACACAACATCACCTTTATTGTAACCTGCTCAATGTAACTGAATGAAAGCCCGAAAATTTTATGAGCTGTCAAAACACGATTGTCCCATAGCTTTTGTGTAGCAACCTGTGCAACCTGTGACGTCACTCAATTGACTATTAAAAATAATTTCCAAACAACCGAAATTTTAGTTCTACAATTTATTTAAAAATGGACTGGGTTTAAATATTTATTTAAAGAAGTTATGTCTTGGAATTATTGCTTGCTTTCTCTGACACTAGGGTGAGTAGGGTCGTATGACCTTACTGCCCACATGATCAAGAAGAGAAGATTGCTTAATGGTGTCAACTGCTTTAGCTAAACCGTAGTGACGGTAACAGAAGTGACATAAAAAAGCGAGGTTACTTTCTTTCAAATTAACGCACATCTTTAAACCAAACTCCAGTTTTGAAAAAACTTTTTAATACTGCCTGTCTTTATATTTAATACTGCACCTTTCAGCCTGAAATTACAACACAGACAATCAAGTCGTTAAATAACGCTCTGCTCTTTTAAATAATTCTACGGCAAACAATGCATCGTGTCCTGTGTGTGTTTACAAATAAACTTTCATCAACAATTAACAACATTTTTGGTTGACTGACATTATTGTAATGATAAGCTTGTTCTACATGACGTTACTGTACAGTGTGATTGTGATCTTTCATATATTCCAATCAACTACATTGACAGAGATCAATCTAAACAGATGACGTAACAGAAATCCGAAGACAGTGGTTCTTGTTAATCTAGAAGGACCCAACTATAAGGGAAAGTTCAGGAGGATGCAGGATATGGTTCGTGTATAAAAAAAGGTAATTTAGGAATCAGGAGACTTTTAGGGCAAATCAGACATGGATAAGCAGTATTTTTTTTGTAAAGATCTCGGTCACCTTTGCTTTTCGTTTGAAAATGCTTCGTCTTTGAAAAGAGGCCCTCCCGGGTAATACTACTATTGTTATGGTTATAAGAACCGTATAATGAATGACAGGCATATGAGTCATTTCACCTTTGTCCTAGGCATGGCCGCGCGCTGTGCGCTGCCTCTGATATTCCAAATGTCATAAAGCATTGATGACCACGGAACATCTATTTGTTTGTCGACCAAATAATTATGATGTTGTATAATTAGTACTTACTTAAGTGCATCAGGAGGCATCTTACAGTAGGAGAAGTCGAGATCTGTCAAGGCGAGACAAGCGGTGAAGAACTGTCGGAAGGAGGGCGGAGGGTCGCGCGCGCGCCTCGCCGCAGACCAAGGGTTGCGCGCCACTGACAACGTGGCCAGCCGGGCCGCGCAGCCACGCAGCAGGGCTCCCCACATCTGTATACAATGTTATTATTATTATTGTGTTATTTAAAACGGGGTTGTTTACAGATAATTGAAAAGAGGTTAGATACTGAAGCCTAATGGCGTGTTCCTATCCATTGTAATGAAACTGTGATTTTTGTCAGGAAAATCCAGCAGTGCATCACGATATTAAAACTGCGTCGCAAAGTTGGTTTTAAATAAAAAACAGCAGTTCCAGATAGTAAAACGACAAGAAACTGATGTCCGTTAATCAGCAGTATATTAGCGAAAATAGTTCTTATATTATACGGGTTTCTGCGCATCGTAGAAGCCTTTCGTTGACGTCGGCTATCGGTTTGCTCAATTGAAAAAATACTGTCATGCTTATCTTTGAAAGAATCGGCATTAGGCTACCATAACAGAGCATTTGTATACGTAGTATTTTTTATAGACTTATTATTTGCTATTACGTGGAAAATCCACAATTAATATTATAAGTTGACGCGCGAGTCGCGCCTGTTTTAATTAAAATAAGCTATCTCCTTGGTAGCTTATTTGAATTAAAACAGGCGCGACTAATTCTGCTTCCACGATAACCTACGCGGTCGACAGGGAAAAAGATAGTGCTTGATTAGACATTAGCTCACAGAAGTCAGTAGTAGTTAGTAGTAGAAGGTATAAAGGCTAGATTAGTCAAAATAAACTGAGCACTGGTTACGAGTCCATGTACTTACGGCACAACTTACTTTATTACTTACGTTTTCTAACGTCGTCTCTGTGTTTGTCAAGTTTAAATACGTCAAAACGTTCGGTTGTGCGAGAAAGTTATATAAATTCTGAAACAATACAACATTGAAGACGTTAGAAATGAGTCAACATTTTGTTTTGTTTGTAAACGGGTGTAAAAAGACCTTTATTGAAGGCTACGTGTCATAGCAGTATTCGATCCGTACTTCGGAACATTGAGTCAAGTCAAAGGTTCACGTTTTTCAGTTCTAACCCGTTGACTGCGGGCGAACATTCGCTACGACGAGCTAGAAGCGCGGTTGGCTACAGTTCGAATTGTCGTTGAAAAACACATACATTTGCCTGTGCACTTGCGTTTTCTAGTAGAAACGTTGTGTTTCTACTAAACGCAAGGTATGTTTTTCACGGGTTTTCAACGGGTCAAAAAATATTTTAATACCAAAATTATTAGTATGTGTCATTGCATCCGCATCTTTATTTTCTAGGTCTTTCTACATCACGTATATTTTCTTTGTGAACTTACATGTACGTCATCTTTGAGGTTATTATACGAGAGGTCCAGGTGTGATAGTGTGGAGAGATGGCATGGGTTGTCATTGAGCATGGTCGCAAGATGCATCACAGTTTTGCCGGTAAGGCCACATTGCGACAATGCAATATGTCTCAGCCCATCCGGATTGTTCGCGAGCCCGCTCAGTATACTAATAGCACCTACAAACACAAACAATGGTGTGACGTCATAAATATTCAATGAATAAAACTAAAAGTGATTCACAGCCGATGAAAGTGATACATGCATACATTGTGTATCCTACTTTGTATTATGGAACTATACGGACAGTGGGTTGAAGACGCAATTTGCCGTTTATAGTCCGACTTTTCATGTGTTTATTGACAGACGACACAGGAGTTTTAAGAGCTTATTACATAATGAATTTTCACCAGTACTTGTCCAGTGATCACCCATCCAGGGACTAACCGCAGCAAGCGTAGATTAGTACTGCATACTATAACTGTGACCGAATTTTGCTATAAAGCAATTTTTGGAAAACTCACCTTTATCCTCAATATGGTTCTGCGAGAAGTCAACCGTATGCATGGCGGGTGGGTGACGTGCACGTGTAAGGGCATGGCCCAGCCTGGCAGCGTGGTCGTGCCTTAGGGCCGCGGCCCGCCACGACAGACGCGCGGGCGGCGGTCTTGCGGACCTAACCACGCGACAAATACTCTCCCACGCCTCGCCGTGGGCGCGTACACCATCGCCGCATACGCCGTTGAACCACGTATTATGTTGTAGTGCCATTACCAGCGGGATTAGGTCCCTAAACAAACAATTGAAAATGTAATGCAACAGTTTTATTTGTGTACGATTGTACGGTATTTACTTCGGATTAGCCAGAGAAGTTACGATTTTGATCGAGGATTTTGGTCTTGAATTATAATCACACGTTGCCTTCGCATGACTTCCTGACGACGTTATAAGGAAAGGTATGTTTGGCAGTTAAGGTGCCAATAAAAAGCAATGTTTCACACTTGTCCAAACGGTTTCTGTTATCCATCTTGGCAACATTTCTGATTTGTTGGCCGAAATAACATCAACCAATCGAATCATTTCAAGTTTAAAGAGTTTTTAACCTTTTGACTGTCATGTATAGATGACAAACCAAAATAAACCCAGCACGCCACAGTCTCGAATACTTGAAACTAAAAATACGTGAATAAAGCTTATAAACAAACATTGTTTTTTTTTCCTTTGTATTTTTTTTTTGTAGCGCGTTTTGTTTTTTTTTTTTTGACTTGGCGGTCAAAAGTTTACTAAACATGTCAGTGTATTTTAAAGTCATCATTGTCATAAATCCTACCTCTGATCTAAATGATCGAAATCCTTTAAATGTAGCATTCGGATATCATGTGCCAGATATATCGTGTCAATGTCCCACGCCACTTCAGCTCTGAAACATAACATGTACTTGTTGTAAACAATATGAATGACAACGGAAATATTATAAGAACAATTTATAGTAATTAGTCATAAACAATAGACGGAGTTTTTTTTTTAGTTTGCGGTTTTACGAGAATTCCGGCAAGTCAGAATGAGATGAGCAATTCGTTTGGATATTGCTTTGAATAGTGCTTCTGTTTCGATAAAAAGTTGTGGTTTCTTTTGAAAACAAAGTAAACAAAATTATTCTACTAAAATTAAATTTAAAATCCCCCGACGGCGGTCATTTTATACTGATTTTCCAAACATAGCGAAGAACACTTCCGACATTAGTCGATGGTGAATTATCACCATCCGAAAAAGAAATAAAATCAAAATTGGTTCATCCGTTCGGGAGCTTCAATGCCACAGAGAGACGTTTTACCGTCGGGAGTTAAAAAATAAATTCATGTAGTTTTGTATCACAATAAAATACAAGAAATTAAACTGCAATGTCTAGGGTAGACCTACAATTGAACTCGATTAAAATGACCTCTTTGTATGCAGAATGCATTCTTCCTTCTTCATTTATATTGTATCCGGTTCCAATTCATTCTATTCGTGACCTAGATAGTTTAATGTACATAAAGCAGTTCAGATCCATTTTTAGGTTTAGAGAAACTTTACTCTCAACTAGCGACCCGCCCCGGCTTCGTACGGGTACAATGCTGGTACTAAATATAAATATGTCACACTCATACTTACAATTAAAGGCAATAAAAAAAGGCAAAACTCAAAGGGTTTTTCCATATTCAATGACAAAATACTTTTATTTCATCATTTTTGTTCCTGCTTTACATGCTACGACTATAATCTAAATTAGGGTGTGTGTTCCACTTTCTCCGATTAGTATTTCAATTAGTTGAAACCTTATTATCATTAATATAATAAGTAGGTACATGTAATAAAATCGTGACAAGGTAAAGAATAAAGGAATTCCTCCCGTATAGATTCTGTTTAAATTTTGCATAAATATTCCCGGTCTGGTCACTCTATAGGCTATTATAACGCTATTTGACATGGGGGATGAGCAATGTTGTATTATGTTTTCTTCCACAATTTATCACGAGAATAATTTAAAACCTCGACCACTAGTTGGTCTAAGTCCAGTAGGAGGATTGCGATGCCATCATATTCAATACTTATTTCCGTTAGACTGAGGTCCACGTGAGCGAAGCCGCGAGCTAAGCTAATATTCAGAATCAAACTTCTTTCTACTCATTTCCTGACCTCCGGACATGGTGTTTGATGTGATAACTAAAACCTTCATGCTGTCGCACATATTGATGAGTTACCTGAAGGGCGTTTGGCAGAGATCGCACATCGCTGCGTACTGATTAGAGAAATCTCCGCATGTCGAATGTTTCCGAGTACCGCTCACTTGAGGCACGGGGTACGGCAGATTTACCTGTAGAGAAAAAGTACTGTAGAAATACAGGGCTGAAAACATATACTGATTGTAAAGTATTGCATCGCCAATAAAGGAATATTTTGACATTATTGAAATGTCATTCTATAACCTAACCAGTAGTAGTCTGTCATAACTGCATTCTATACTGATATTATAAAACTAAAGAATTTGTTTCCGCTTCTTCCAGGAAATACTGAATTCCATTTTGAAATAAACTATTTGCGTTATATAACTTGTTTATCAAGGAAGGATATAGACTATATAACATAACGCTACGTCCTACGGGAGCGGAGCAGTAATCAATCATTAGCTTAATTTAAAGCAGATGACACTGAGGAGTATTGTTAGTTTAGGATATTTATAAGTGTAAAAATAAAACAGATACGTATCTCCTGATATATCGCTCTCTCTCTATCGTGTGGACAGTAAGGTCTTACGACGCCTCATACCCTAGTATTAGAGTTTCTAAACCGCCTCAAGGGCCTCTGACATGGTTTGAGTGGACCAGTAATAAGCTGATAAGTCCAGGATCTAATAACCTGGACTTTCGATGCTTAAACCATAACTATCGCTAAAAGATAACTAGTTTATCTATCAGTTAAAGTTACACTTGCACAGTCCACAGCAAAATGTTACGAAGTGTATGAACAATGAAAATTGCTTACACATGACGCATAGGACACCAAATAAGTTAACAAAAAAAAACATTGATTTTTGATTCAATGAAGCAATTATTGATTTTTTACTCATAATTAAGCGGACGTTATCGCAGCAGATGACTTTTAACCCCTTATCACCTCGATAAGTACCAAAACGGGAAAAAGGCATTGTTATTATTGGCCAAGGCACAAATACAACCGTCATCTTTCCTTATTAGGTTTGTGGTTAGCAAATATTTCACTTGGCATGCGTGATGATTCACACAGGACGATTACTTTTATCCTTATAAATACATTAACCAGCGCGTCAATTAGAGAAATTAATGTTGATTGTCCAGCTAATTTAGTACGTATGAATAAGCTGCGAAACTTTTTACAGTACATGAAATTTATAGAATTTCTACAAACCTTTGATATTATGTCGACCACAGCTACATTTGGGAACAAATCGTCGAAAGCCGCAACTAATGCGTGTAGTACATTTATGACGCCTTCCGCGGTACCTTCCTCACCTGGAAAAATCGTATAGTGAATAACGGACTTACAGCATAGCAAATAAATATTAAGTTTCTATCTACAAGGTTCCTTCATTTTATGGCCCATACTCTAAAAAGACTTGTGAACTGAAATAACTCTGTATGAATGTATGATGTCGAGACGGCTTACACTTTTAGTAGGTAATAATAATAATGATATTCTCACGACCGAATTTCGGTCACGGCGGCAAATCTCAACGGAGACAAGCCAAGTACCAACACTGGACAAACTGTTGTGACTATAATAAGTATATAAGTGTGTGCGCAAACACAGGTACACTCCCTCTTCCTCTCATAGTCGGATGGGGCGGCAATTCGACACGAACAGGGAGAGATCAAGAGCAGGTTCAATGACTTTACGCGTTTTCCAAGACACGGGGGTTTCACAACTTTCAAATTACTATTGAGACATTCCTAACGGAAAACCCAATATACGGAAACGAACCCAGAACCGCACGCTCAGCCGTCGCATCGCGCTAGAATCCAAGCGATCAAAACGGGGCACTTCTAACCTTACAACACACTTATAACAAAGGTTGGTAGGTAATAGGAAATGTAACGAATAAATCTAAATTCATTCGTAACATCTCCTACTTTGTTTGACAAATAATCATGTAAAGAATATCAATAAATGTAAGTTTTGTCGTAATGTTTTACATTATAGCGTTAGGTATCTGTCATCAGCCAGGAACCAGTAACCACGATTGGAGAAACCGAATGTATATAGTTATGTATATAATTAATCTCATGCAGTTAACTATATGCTGCATAAGCAAACGTACAAAATGTAAATAAAATCAAGGTAAAACTAATTTTAACCATTAAATACTTACATAATTAACGGAAAATCAGTCGTAATCATGATTAATTATTTAATGATAGCCTGTTTTGTCGAGTGTTGATTAAGAATGATTCATTAGCATACAATGGAAGTTAGTAACTCTTATAGCTAGGCACGTTCAGAGACATAAATCAAACTGAATGTCGGTTTATAATTTTATAAGTTGCAATTCAAAGTTGGTCAAATTATTTTAATAGATAAGACTAGTTTCTGGTCACGAGTTCGTCCCGTCAAAGTTGGTTTCTCCATACGAACTTTGGACCCTTGTTACATCCCCTTAGGGGGTGAATTTTGTAAAAATTATTTCTTACCGGATGCCTACTTCATACAAAGAACACACCCTCCAAGTTTCAGGTCTCTACGATCTGCGGTTTAGGCTGTGCGTTGATCCGTCAGTCGGTTATTCAGAATAAAGAATAAGATTTTCGGATTATTCAACAGTAGATAGATTACGTTTGTATTACGATTGCCTTAATAATACATTACTAGAAGTATTGCTGTAAGCTTATTATTATATGTATAAGCTGTCGGTGTACTTTATTGACAAAAATAGGTAGGTACCTCATGCGTGCAGTGTGCCGTACCACTTAGAATAAATTGTCATGTAAAACCCGCTTTATTCATTTCTAATCGATCCTATTCAGCTGCTTCGACTCCCAAGCACTAGTTTCTATTAAAATTACGAATCACGCCTACACAGCTTACGTGTCGCTTTCATCTAATATGTATGTAAAGGACCTACCTAGTCTAGATCATCGACATTTCGACTTATAAATATTATTACTTTCATGAAAACTTCTGCGAGAAAATATGGCTTTTAATAGTTTTTTTTTTATCTGGCTTGTACCTAATGTCCTACTGCTGGTCAAAGGCCTCCCCCGAGTCCTTCCAGGTCCCACTTTAGGCATTTATTGTTCCACTTCAAACTAACCCTCGCGGTGCGCGTCTTTTAATAGAGGTAATAAAAAAGCTTAAGCTAGTGGTCGCAAAGAGCGACTGCTGAGCATGAGTTCTTGGGTTCAATACCCAGGTCGGGCAAAGTGTTTTTGGGTTTTTCTATCAGGAATTTCTCAGTAGCAGCTTCAGATATTGGATTTGTGCCCCATTCACGGCAATTATTACATGGGACTTAAATATAACAGGCGAAATGTGGGTGTACTAATGAGTACTCTGCCTAACCCTTTGGGGACTACAGGCGTGACGTTATGTGTAGTAATAAAATAGATTTAGACTGACACTGCTGACGACTAAAGCCATCGAATGCGTCAGTAATTGACTTCAGCGTTGGTCGTAACTCTACCATTTGGCATTAAGTGAGCTGTCTCCAATTAACCTTTTCTAGTCGACGAGCCGCCTATACACGCATTTATACTAGTCTAAAAATAGAACATAATAACAGTCTATTATTTTCATACTGCAGGTCAAAGGCCTCTTCTCATAAAGAGAAGACATCACCGCATTTGCTCGACGGATTGGCGATTTTAGATGTATATTTAATATAAGTCTAGGTTCCCTCATGATGTTTTCCTTCACTAGTGTCTACTATAAATAAAATATCTTCACTTACCAATAAGTATGGAGACTGGTTTGTGTTCATGGATCAGTGTTATTGACAGATGATTAGCCTTTTTACTATCCAGCGCCTCTATTTCCATCAAGTGAAATCCATTGTCAACCTGACACCATTTACAAAGGTTATTTCATTGACAAAATAAATTAATGTTTCCTGTAAGCCTTGGCCTACAATGTCCACACTTGAAAGTGTGTTGAGACATTGCTATCTTCTGCATGCTGTAGGTACTAGCAAGCTACTTGACTTTACTAAACAAGTACTTGTGCATTTGAAAGACTGTCCATAATTGACTGTCAGCTTGAGTACTTTTGAAACTTGTGCAAGCTATAGACACAAGATTGCCTACCATATAGGTAAGTTTAGTGTTGGCATTATGGGACTGTAAGATACAGAAACTACTATAGTCTACATGTAAAACCAACATAACTTTATCCTCTCATTCAATTGTTAATAAACTATACTTCATAACAATATAGCAAGGATTACTTGATTGGACTACTGACGGGATCAGTTGGTATCTTTACTGTTGGTTTCTTAACTTTTGTTTTTTACAAGCTTTTATTTACCTTTTTTATTAGTCTGTAGGACATTCTTTTTCAAATAAGCTTATACACACTTAGTTGAAATATTGAGAAGTCATCTATGCTATTTATTCATCTATTCTTATAATCTATCTATATGCTGAAAATTATAACTTACCCTTGTTGGAACTTTTGCTGTGGTTATGAAAATTCTATATGCTGTAACAATCTGAAATACAATGTGCAATCTTTATGTATAAAACATATTGCCTACATAATTATTGTTTCAGTGTCTGGATAGGCCCTATCTGTAGATAATTTAAAAAATAAAACATTCTGTACAAAAAGATGTATCTGATACAGAGGAGGCCAAACCAACTGACAGATTATTAATGATAAAATAATTATTTGTTTGCATTTTAGATTATTAATACTTTCAATTTAAATAAAGTTCAATGATTCATACTTCAGGGAGCACCAATAAGTCAACAGGATTATATTAAGCTTTGTGTTAGAATTTGTGTCAATGAAAATAATAAAGCCAATGAATGAATAAATTGGTTTAGTCATTGTGTCTAAAGTTGACCATATGGTTTATTGTGATTGTATGTATGTATCCACAGGGAACACACACACATGCAGCTGGCTCAGTTAGATACAGGCACACCTACATGACTCATCCTATTGTCAGTGGGTTATCAATATCAACAAAAAACTATAGGTAATAATAGAGATAGATAAACATGTCATGAGTAGAATGCTTTGTATTCATTTGCTTATGTCTGGAATAAATATTTTACATTTTTCACAAACTTAGCTATATTCAAGAATAGCTTAATTCAATAGAGTTTTTTATGCTCTGAAATGGGTAGGCTAAAAATAACTGATAATAATCTAATGCTGACAAAAAAAGATAAGATAGATAAAGGCTTATTATGGAATTTAGATAGAAAATTAAAAATATATATACCTACATAAAATGAGCTTGCAAGTACAGTGGTAATAATGTGAGCAATTAAAAAAAAAAAATAAAAGAAACTGGAACTATTAAAACATTCTTGAAATGAATTAAACATTATTTACACAAACAGGACTCATTAAAAACATGTAATGCTTACCAAAACCTTGTTGTCTACTTTATCACCTCTAGATTCCATTCGTATGAGGGACTTGTAAAGAATTTTAACATTTTTCCCCAGCACATTGCTGATACTATCTGTTAAAAAAATAAATAAAAGAAATCTGTCATTAATTAAGTGCTACACAATATATTTTAGAGATATGATTCAAATAGTAGAATGGTAAGCTTAATATTTTATTTAATATTACTATTTTACAACATAGTTTTAGAAGCATTTTATCAAATAAATATTTACGAACCACTCAATTCCGTAGAAATATGAGATTTTGTTGACATTTTCGCGATTTTCTTCAGTGTCATTACTCCCACAAAATGTAAATATTTTCAATGCACAATACATCCATAATAGGCACAACACATTAATAAAATATAATTAGTTGAACACACCAAAAGTGCATTTCAATAAAATATTAAATAGATATTAGGATTATTGACCTAAAAACCACCACAACACCATTTCAACGGGGAAGGCAGGGTATCGAACCACAGATAAAAACTTACTAACTAGTTACTACGATAGGGTTGCCGCTAACACTAAGTATTACTGATTTGTTAGTCGATACAATCATCATCTGCCTAGCCTTTTCCCAACTATGTTGGGGTCGGCTTCCAGTCTAACCGGATGCAGCTGAATACCAGTATTTTACATAGAGCGACTGCCTATCTAACCTCCACAACCCAGTAACTGGGTAATATGATACCCCTAGGTAAGACTGGTTGTCAGACTTTCGGGCTTCTGACGACCCGTAACGACTGTCAAAGATCCACGTATGACAGCCGGGACCAACGGCTTAACGTGCTTTCCGAGGCACGGAGGAGTCTCGGTATGTAAAGATGGTCACCCATCCACGGACCAACCCCGGCAAGCGTAGCTTAACCTGACGGATCGACCCTTGCGGCTGTTATTACTTAGCCACGAGCTCCTCTGTTAGTCGATACAATCGATTCAGGTTAATCCTATTTTGAGTATACAGTTGACTGTGATGTCCTCAGATCACATACACGCTTTGCTGTGATATTTTTCTGTCGGTTAGATATTATTTTGAATTCTGTACAAGTATTTTACACCCAATCATATGACTTCAACTACACTCTGAAGTCGGGCTTAGCTTGTCTGGCCTATGTAATACATTCGATCAAGTGTGCTATTGTGGCCTTGCAAAAACTTTTGGCATAACGGCTAATATGTCCTTGACTTATTTATCGATTATATTAGGATCGAATCTGAAGAGAATGTTCAAATGTCTTGGTCCGACGTCACGTCGGATGCAGTATTACATAATAAAAGACAAAACATTCTTTTGTCATTGGTCAGGTCCATGTCTCACTCTAACCGTCATTCATTCTGCATTTATGTCATTGTCAATGTCATATTTTCTACTGTCGAAACTCGAAGCATCTTATGAATACTAAGTTCCTTGATCCTATTTTTGCAACAATATTTAAAGTTAAAATCTTTGGAGGAAGCAAATCTCTGTACCAGCTATGAATAAAAACTACGAGAGATGCACTCATTGTAATCGCCGCAAATGGCTTGCTACAGGTTGCCTACGTAAGTGGTTGAAGCCACTAGAATGTAAACATTTACAGCGAAATGTTGATAACAAAAGAGATTTCAACAACACAGATATTGTCAACGGCGTATTTTTGCCAGATCGCAAGCCTTCTGTAAACACAAGCAAATTTGTAAAGTTTTGGAAAAATAAATTGTTCATAACTGGCAATGTCAGGTCTTTGCAGAGATACTTTGGCAATAAAAATAACGGTGGCGAACATATATGCAGTCTAAACAAATGTAGCGGCGATGCATCGACATCATCAGACAAGAGAGTTATTGCTGCTTCTGGATATGACCCGAAAAAGGATTTTCAATTGAACAAACAGGCAATTAAATGCCAACACTCAGAGGGTCATTCAGTCCTACGCGGACACCACCAACATGCCTCACTTGAAACTTGCGCTATTTATTGCCAGTTATCAAAGTAAGTTCTAAAATATTGATAAAATTCCCATCATATAAGGCTACTTTTATGTAAAACAAGCAATGGAACAACAATAATGAAAATGGTAATTAGTAGATAGTCATTAGACATTCCCCTTATGTTGCTCAACAATAGGTAATATTTTACCAAACTAAGCACATTTATTTTATGAAACCAACTGGTGGCAGGGCATATAACAAAAGCTTTAAATAAAATTAAAATAAATGCTTTGATTTTGCTTTGAACACAGTGATCAAAGTATAGTTTCTAAATAAATCTGTTATATATTTTTAGAAGGGCTATACTTTTCAAACTGACTGTTAAATCTTGAAAACAATAATTAACAAATTTACTAATTCTCAAAACTATTGGCATTTTCATAAGTTAGCTTTATTAAGAAATTATCATTTTGTGAATAAAATCCTTTTCAATAGTATCATTTCTTCTCTTTTAAGAATGTTTTGTCCTTAATAATTTGGAGCCCTCTAATAAAACATGCATTTATCTCCTTGCCTCCTCACTGAATGCTTTTCTATTCTGCTTCTGTAGTGTCAGCTCTCATGGTAAATAGTGGCTCAAAAGTTAAAATATCAAAATGATACACAAGTTATTTTAATGGTTTAGCCTTCCTTAACCTGATTGGAATTTTTTTTTTTTATTTTTGTTTATTCACATGACAGGCACCTTTTTGATAGTACTATAATATTATTTCACAGGCATGGCTGGTACTGGGGTGGCATCACATCAAGTGAGGCTGAAGAATTGCTTGCCGGGCAGCACGACAATGTATTCCTGGTACGAGATTCATGTGACTCCCGTCATATTCTCTGTGTGTCATTCCGATGCGTAGGCCGCACACTACATGCTCGTCTGAGACATGCCAATGGACTATTTTCTCTGAACAATGAGACATTTGTACCAGCAAACAGAATATCAGAGCATTGTGCAGCAGTGGATGTCAAATCAAACCTTTTTGAGATGCCAGTCAAATTAGCAAGACCACTGAACAGGTACCTAGCTATTTATTTCATATTTTTCAACAGAGGAAAACTAGTAAAATAAAATGATTATTGTTTTTATAACATTAATTATTATTTCCAGATTTGCAAAATTGGACTCTTTACAAATGATTTGCAGATTTGTCATTAGACAAACTGTATCAGCACAAGTATGGAGCAAGTTGCCACTACCACCAAACTTAATATCTTATGTATCTTTTGGCAGTGATTACATTGTACCATCATAGCTAATACTATGTGCCTTCAGTACTCATATATCTATGTTTATTGTAAGCATATTTACATACAACCTTTTATAAGAGACTGCCACATTATAATATGAATATGTATATTAATTGTAAATTTTATACTAAAGTCAATATTTTATTAGAAAATTATGAAGATGTAAATGAGAAAAAACAACAATTCAGCCATTTAACTATTTATTACAAACAACTAAATATGAATAATACTTTGCATGTCTATAATTCATAAAGTTATCTTTGTGTGGAAATGTTCTATATAACCATCACTTATTTGTCTAATATAATCTTCATGTTACTTCAGTGTATTAATTCCGAGCATATTCTTGGCCTGAAATACAAAGAGTTATATTTAGCACATTCATGCCATAAATGAAATATAATCGAATATCAGTTAGATTATAGAATGTCATGGGAGCTATTAGTTAATAACAACAATTCTTAAACAAATTGCTCATGTGACCATAATGTTTAGTAAGAAACAAAACAATAAACTTATTTACACAAATACTATGCATTTTAGTATATTATAATTTATAAGCATTGATACTTATTCTGTTATCATATTTTATGACTAGTACTTAAATTATTTTCATGTCAGATTGACGCAGTGAGTGCCTGGCACAAATTATTATATACCAATCATCTCAGAATTACTTTAATATTTTTTGATTACGTGATTTATGATCGTTGTAAGTCGCCATTTTCTGTGACGTCGCATATTGATACCAGCGGAACATCACGGCACCGGCGCTTCTTACGATACCTAATTCGCTAATATACGACAGAAAGTGTATGAGATATGTGGATACAGATGAACATACATAAATAGACTGCTGAAATCAAAACCCTTCTTTTGGCTTTGCAAAATCGGGTAATTAATAAGTAAATAATTTGTCTCTGTTTCTAAGTAGCAACTACAAATTAATCATGTTGTTTTCCTACCTATGCCTGTTTTAAACATAATTTATGGCTTTGAATAGACAATGTGTTTTTTAGAAACTCATAATGAATAACAATTTGTTAAAAGCATTATTTTAGACAAATACTCTAACAACAAAACAAGCTCCATCTCAAGGATTTTTTTTTAATGGATGGAGTCAGAAATGTAATATTATTGCCCAAAACTTTTCATGAAAATCAAACCCCTGTTTATGAAAAATGAATAGATACTTTGATTTGGTATCAACCTTGAAGCGTGAACTTATTACTACGCGATCTGCTTCGTATGAGTTTGTAACTAATCTATCAAACCCTTAAAATCGATTACCTCTAAATTAAGAGGGATGTACCAAAATTTCTTACTTTTTTTGCAATTTGCAGCCAAGTTCATTGATAATAAACAAAAAAAAACGGCGGCAGTAATCCCTTACCGTTGTAAATGCAGCAGTCAAAGTTTGTGGGGCTGCAGACACTGGGCTTAAATTCAATGCCGACTGAACCAATTGGGCATCACTTATACGTGATCCAATAAAATTCCTTGTCGCAATGCTTTCTTGGCTGCTGTCTGTTAGATAAAACAATTCTGATGCTTTATATATTCCTGCCACACCCACCCGGCGGAGATACCAGTTGAACTGAAAATGAATATGTTTAACTTTAGAAGACTCAATTATTTGTGTGCATCAGCAGTTTAGCACGATTACTTCCTACAGTAAGACCCCGAAGCGCGAAATCTATGCCAGTAATGTGTGAAGGTAATACAAAATCATCCATCAGTCATCCCAGGTCAGCCCCAAGCTCAGTTCGCCCTGACCCAGGTGTGTTTGAATCCCTTAGGACGCGTTTGACTACTTATTTCGCAACTCTTTCGACGCGTGCCTCGTTACACGCTAAGTGCGCTTATTTAGCAACTGTATTTTAAATTTAATGAGCGAGCAAGCGACTTTGCTGTTACTGGAGTGGGTAGGGACGAATGGAATGCCTGAGCGCGACGTAGTTTCATGCTGCCACACAGTTGGTTGATTACGAGGATATTCAATGCAGTTGCCTAATCCATCGAGTGTCGTATGCACCACATAGGTAAATAAGCGTACGTGCCGCGCTCGATGGCACACACTTGCCGGCCAGCGGCCTCCCAAAGGAGCTCGCCTGCGTTTAAATGCAGTTTTACTGTATAAAAATATTGTATACTTACATCCACACTTCTGTCACCAGAATGATAGCATATATCATCAACAAGTGATAGTAATGTAGCCAAGCAATTTGGAACATTATTAGGTAGAGCTTGAATAGCCATAGCTTTAGCCCATGTAGTCCTAGGGAAAAAAAAATATGTTATCTTCAGAACAATCGACGTGCGATTCTAAGCTTCAAAAATAAATAAAGAAGCCTTACTCACTTGTATGGGTCAATCATTGTTAATCTTTGGAATATAGCATTCTCAACGAATTGGGCTGGTGCTTTCTCCTGCGTATTTGGTTTGGGCCACTGCATATCAGAAAATAGTTAAATCATAATTAAATAATAGGCTGGTAGAAGAGGACTTTGCTTCTTCTCATACAGAGAAGACCTAGCATTAATCACGCATGCTCAAGCGGATTGGGGATTTCAGACTTTTATTAATTTAAAGTGACCAGGTAGTTTATTTTTCTTTATTGATGTCCAATATTAAAAAAGTAATATCAATTGAAAAACTCACATTGGATCTTGTCGGGTATCGAACCCGCAACCATGAGAGGCGGGCGCCTTAATCAACACGACACACAAAATTATTAAAACACATACTTACAGTTTTCATAGCATCCACTAATTGTTCATTACATTTAAGATTGAAGTAATGTACCAAGTCGCCACCGCCATTTGGAAATATGCCATGTGTTATAGTTGGGTACCCAGCCGCTTTGGCGCCCAAACTTAATGACTCTACAGACCATCCAGTTTTTGGTACAAATTGTAATGCATTCTCCAGAATTGATAATTTAATATTTTCCTCATACTGCTGATCATCTTGTTCATGCTGATTTTTGTTTGTGGATGTAGTAACAAGAGCATGTTTTTGATCTGTTTTAGGATTGACTTCAGTTACTTGAGAACTAATTCCATGTGAATTATTGACAGAAATAGAGGCAAATGGCCTAATGGTTCTACGGACATTCTTCAAGGCTGTTAACAAAATAAAAAAAGTACTGAAAAGAATGATCAGGGTGTTCAAAATTGGTATTTTGAATAAAATAAACAAATCAGGTCATATAAGTAACAAAAATGATTTATTAAAAAAGTTTCATCTTTTATATTAGTCACAGTTCATTTTTAATGCCTGCATTTTATTTGTATTAATACATTCAGATAGGCGTGCAATAAGGCCTTCAATCAGATGGAAAGCATTCAATGCAGAACATATTATCTCCTTCATATTTTCCTTAGGTATATTATCTAATACATTTCCCCCTACATTGAGTGAGATATCAACTTTTTCATCAGGCAGATGTTTTCCTTCTTCAATATCTTTAAGTTTAACCTCATAATGTGCTTTAGACATATTCAACCCAACTCTTAGTTGTTCCAGATAATTATTTTCAATAAATGAGAAACAATCATGAATACCAGTGATGTTTGCTGTATCTTTAATTGTCAAATATCTTAGAAAATTCAAGGAAGTTATAATCTGATCAGCAAGTTCAACTAGATCTGACTCAGCACCGTGGGGAAGGTAGCATATTTTCTTTAACATATTTGTTAATTGAGGACCAGTGAAACAGTCATCCATACTAGGATTCATAAATGCTTCATTTATTGAGCTTTTATACAAAGTTATTGCATATCCAATCATGCCTGAATGATTTGATACTTCAATCAAATATTTAACAAGTGCACATCTTCCCTTATAATCAAATTTATTTACATGGCATCCAATCAATGCTACAGATGGCTTACGTAGAGATTCATAACTACAATATATAGCAACATTTGCTAAACCCTTGCACAAGTCAAAGTGCAGTGATGAGGAAAGATATTCCTGTGGTAACTTGTTTGGAAAGCGGTTTAATAGTGCTTTACATAAAGCAATTGCTTTGGCTAAAGGGCCATATTCAGTGAAATTTAACAAATGAATTACAGAAAGCAATGCTGTATGAAGAATGTAATCTAAACTGTACACTTGTGGGAAAGCTGATTCTGGTACTTCAAAATGACCAGACAATACAATATAGAATAATCCAGACAGAGTAGTCATGTTAATCTTTTCCCTGTGATCATAAGGTGTCATCTCAACATCACTTTCATGTTCTGTGGGCTTCTTCTTACTTTCTCTATTACAAACTTCTAAATAAACTAGGAATTTCAAAACATTCTTCTCCAATAAGCAAATGTCTTGAACAATGGTTAAGCAGCTTAATCTGGCTTCACTATTTGCATTATTTTCTGGATCCAAATCAATGTAAATCAAAGGTTTCCCAAGAAGATTAATGAGAAACGCTGTTATTATTTGCTTTGTTTTGACATTGGTATCGCCTTCATTCAATTCATCAATAAAGTACTTATAAAATGGAGGTAACAGACTATAGACTCTTGTAATTCTTCTGATGTTAGGATCAGAATCCATCAACAATCTTTCCTTGCCTTCCAAGTGGTGGTCAGGTATTGGAATATTTTCAATGTATGTGGTAATAGAGTTTAAACACCATTCCAAAGATCTCCCTCTCTTTAAAGACAACCTTTTCAAAAGTTCTTGCAGAGATGGCAGAATGAGACCAAACTGGGCATCATTCTTGGCAAGTTCAATTTGTTCAATAAATTCTAATAGTGCTTCCTCAGGTGCAGATTTTTCAATTATAGTTGATAATAATTGCTCACATGCACCATACAGTGATGGTTTTATAGTAATGGTATCATCTTGAATTTTGCTAAGGATCACAGGTATTAAATCCCAGCAATTATCCTTAAAACTTTTAGCTAATCTCTCGTCGTTTGACATATTCAGTGCTTCCTTATATTTTTCCATATCCAATAACGTGGAAATTAAATCAACAATATCGAATTTACTCATGTTGAAATTTGTATGAAAGCTTTTTAAAATGTAAGTACGTATAATTTCCGACAAATTCTGAAATTCAAGTGCCTCGAATGTATTATGTTTACTATTGCGAGGTTATTAATTCTTCCACATTTTAATCCGTTAACCGAGAAAATTATGTTTGAAGCAAAGATATAATTATTTGATGTCTTTTGGTTCGAACAAACTAGTAACTTATTTCTATTGCAAAAAGCTAAGGTACCGATACTTACAGCGAAAAATCTTCTGTAATGTGCTCATATTCAATATAATAATTACAAAATGTTGTTGTAATAAATACTTTTATATTACGGCCTCCGTCTAGTAAGATATTTCTATTTTCTTGCTAACTACTAAATTGATGTATGATTTCTATATTCTCTAAAAACACCGAACTACAGACAGATGTATCGAAGTACTTGTAGATATACAAATATCATCCGTTCATTCGTTCATCCAATGACACGATGACATTGACAGCAGTTTGGCAACTATGTTTTGTACTTACTACAGCCGTGTATATTGTCCGCGAAAAAGCAAAATATTTTTGCTCTCACTAGGGTTGCCAGATGTAGACTTATTTTTTCGGACATTTCTAGGGCTACATGTCGGGTAATAAAGTGGTCTTCTTCTTTTGTATAGAAGAGTTGAAAAGTCTGTCAAAGATCTAGTAGACTGGCCGCACTATTGGGTTGTACGAAATCAATGGCTGTCTCGTCTCCAGGATCACTCATGAATCACAGTCACCTACTAACTAAAGGCAGTGGCCTAATAATAGATTAAAGCTACCCAACCTGACTTCAGATTGATACAGTCGAGCTATAGGGTCATGGCCGTAATCACGATGGGGCAGTTTGGGGCGCTCGGCGTATTGTCTGTCGACGTTTAGTTGTACACTCGTTTGCCCCACCCTGGCTCTCGTGGTGTAGGTAGGTGATCAGAAAACAAAGTGTTTTGGATAATTCGAATTATATAGATACATAGTGCTTTGTATGGAAAAGGGAAAGACCGCGGGTATAGTTTGCTAGTTACATATTATTCAGACTGCTGTCTGCTGTCTGAATAATATGTGGGTGTAGCCTATGAATACTTTGCGGTGAAAACTGGTCCTTGGTCAAACAAACCAATATCAGCATTGCTTGGGCTGCCATGCAAAGTGCCAATGCTGCCAGCCTTGGGCATTGGCAGCAATTACAGCGATGCGGACGTGTTTTTGATGCCCTATGAGCTTACTACTTTCTTTTTTATACATTGTAATAAATAACTTGTTATTTCATAATAATATTATTTATTTATAAGTTTTGTGTTTACTAAGCTTGCAGAGTAATGCAGAGTGTAAAAAAAATGTCAATGTCAAATATCAATCATTTGATTTGACAAAATTAAAAATATTTTTTCCATTGATTTTCCATTCCAATTCATCTGCAAAAATTGTAAATCCCATTCTGTAGCACTCGGTGGTGAATATTAAAGTGTGTTTATTCATATAAACAAATTATCACGTCTTCTACTTTTACTTATTTAGTATGTAGATGTAGCACAAATTTATTTTTCTTTTTCCATTATTTTGGGCTTTGAAGTAATGGGATTACACCGGAGTTTGAGGACCATTCGTTTTATTTAGCCACTTTCCATTCCTTATATTTTCTTAATTGATAGTGCAGATACAATCTTGATAATGTCATTTGGATAGTTTTCATAACCAAACCAGCTAAAGTTGAGCAGGGCATGTGTATCTCTGATTATAGTTTTAGTCTAAAAGTCTAGTTCATCTGTAAATATGGCTACAAAACAGAAGAATATATTTACGCGCAGTAAACCCTTGATGAACATATACAGTGGAGTAGACCATGATGGAAAAGAGGTATGCATATCAGCCATACACTAAAATTGGGAGGCTCGATCATGTCATATTAATGATTTTTTTAGTTACCAATTTCTGGGTAGCATTGGTTTACAAGCAAATGTTCTTCAACCAGGTGGAGGTACGAGAGGATGCAGAGCAGCTAGTAAAGTGGCATGAAATATCAGATGCACTGGTTGCAGCCGGGTACTACCGTGCACAACTACAGGGGCTCTCTGCCTTCGATAAGATTGTGGGAGGGCTCACATGGTGCATAGAATTATGTGACATTGATGTAGATGTCAGCCTCCTGTTTGAAGAGAATCTCACCATTGGCAAGAAAATGTAATTATTTTAAATAACCTGATATGTATCTTTGCTTGTTTTATGAATTAATTGAAATTATATATGTGAATTTTGTTGAAATTTTCAGAGCTCTTACTGAAAAAATTGTGAAAATATTGCCTACCATGAAATGTCCATATACAATTGAACCACATCAAATTCAGGGATTAGATTTTATCAACATTTACCCGCTGATTTTGTGGTTAATTAAATACTCAAGTGAATTTAGGGAGGCAAAAGAAGATGAGTTGCAAAAGTTTGCAGTCATGCAATACGATAAGAGTCATATATTTGAATCTGATAGAGCTGCTTTTGTGCAGAAAGAGAAACTCTTGAAAAACTTATCTGTTGTACAAGTAAGTTTGAAATGTTGAAAAAATTTTAACTTTGTGTATGAAAACACTAAATTATTTGTGGAATTATCTCCAATTACTGATAAAAATAATATATGTTTTAATATGCCAGTTGAAAGTCAGAAATTAAGAGATAAAATGTTGAGATTGTGTAATTCAATATGTATGATATAATCAGGCTTAAACATTAATTTGAAATATTTTGTGTAGAATTTGTACAAACCATGCAGAGTACGTAAGAGGAAAGGTGGTTTTCCAGCGAATGAACTAGAGCAAGTGAATGCCACACTCTCTGAGTATGATCAACGCATGTTGATGCATGTGTCTGCTAACAAAGGTGACACGAAGAATGATGATGGACTTGATTTCTTGGTATGTATAACTTTAAAATTGTGTTGTTTTTATTTATTTAAATCATTACTAAAAATGAATTTCTGATTTTATTTTGATTGTTTTAGTATGATTATGAGAAGACTTTGGCAGATCCCACAGAAATTACAACAGAAGTAAGTACAACATGAAACTATTATACACTAATAAACAGTGCAGAAATAGTAAATGATGTATTTTTTGCCTAAATGTAGCTTTACTGACTAAAATTCTTTTACAGGCTAATGTATATGTAAATGATCAGGAATCAAAGGGAGCTCACCCTGATACAAAAATTCACTATGCGGTTTTACATTCAGAGCTTACTGGAGAAGTTTCCAAAGAGTTGGAGGAGAGGGAGAAGCAAAAGTATTCTGAAGATGTTGACAGACTTAGTAAGGGCATAGACGTTTTAAACAAAGACATCAAAAAGTTCAAAGAAACTCATCAGAATAGAATGGAAAGTGCTAAGACACAACACAATGATTTACTTGCCAAGATGCAAAAGATTACCAATAAATTGATGAAATCTGATGGTATACCTAAAACGTAAGTAAGAGTCATCGAAGCTCTGTTTTTCATTCTATTAAAAGCCAAGGTGTGACTGTTACTGTTATAAATAATAATAAAAAATAATTTCTGGAAAGAAAATATTTATCTATATTATAATGAAACTAGGGACCTGCTCCAGCTTCACATGTTGTGTGCAATATAGATATATAAATTACTGTCCTTCTGAATTGAAATCTGCAATAAATCCGTTGTGTAGTTTAAAAGTTGTAAGTTTGTGACAAATTTGTTTTATTGCGAATTGAAATGCCTAGTGCATTTAAAAGACTAAGGGTAACGCAGACAGCATTATGCTAATGAAATTGAATGATTGCATGCAAGAAATATATAGGCATTATCGGCCTTATCTTGCATGCAATTTTTCACTTTATTTCTGTTGCGTTTTAGTTTGTTATCCATTAATTAATGAGCACTGTTAAGCATAATGCAGTTCTGTGTGCAGTCACCATGAAAGTATTATAACACATTTAATCAAGAAAACAATGCAGGCTGGTTGTTATGATGTGGTTAATATGGTTAAATGGAACAACGCGCCATTCATTTATACTGCAAAAGCTTATTTCTAGCCTGTATACATTTGTTTATTTTAACAATGTGTCACACATCTGGCATTATATCTGCTCCTATAATTTACAACTCAATTATGTTTCAGTGATAAAGATGTCAAACAGTTTTATAAGTCTCTCAAAGAATTAGCAAGGGAGAGAAATGAATTGTTGCAAGTAATTCAACATAGAAACAAAGAACATAGTAAATTGGAAGATAAGCTAAGGTAACCTTGTGATGCATTTTTTTCACTTAATATTTGCACTTCACGGCGTATTTATGCAAATGTATGTATTATTGCAATGTAAAGATGGTATATTTTGTTTTACACAAGTAACACGTACAGATAAAAGTAACACATATATTTGGACAGAAAATATAATGCTAAATGTAGTGTAAAATATTTATATTTTTTTTTTGTTGTTATTTTGTTATTATTTTTTTTTTCATTAAAACAAGATATTTCTACATTTGTTATGTAGAAAATACTAAACCAGTTTTGAAATTATACAGAGATGCCAAAGATCCCAACAATAAAATAGAAGAACAGCCATTGACTCCTGCAGAATTGAAGGAGTTCAATGAAAGACAAGAAAAATTGAAAGTTTTTATTACAAGTATGAGACTAGAACTTGCCAAATTAAACAGGGAGGTATTGAGATATTCTACTGCCATTGATGAGGTGCCAGGCACTGCAGAACTGTTGCAATATGAAAAGAGGTTCATTGAACTTTACAATCAAGGTATTTCCATGCATATTTTTTTCTTACATCTTGTTTAGGTTTTTCTTTTCAGTACACTAATGGTCGATTGTGAACTCCTTTCGCATTTATAATACTAGCTTTTGCTCGCGACTTCGTTATTTCAAAAGTAGCATAATACTATGTCCTTTCTAGGAGTTAAAACTTACCCCATACCAAATTTCATCAAAATCGGTTCAGTGGTTTAATCATAAAAGTGTAACAGACAGACCAAGTTACTTTCGCATTTATAATATTAATATGGATTAGGCTAAATGTCACAATCAAAACTAAGCTGTAACTAAACAAAGTATTTGTTGTATACCTGCCTTGTCCACACCTATCTCATTAACAATCCCTCTTTTTTTTATTTCATACAGTTGCATCCAAGCATAAGGAAACAAAACAGTATTACATATTCTACAACACACTACTAGAAGTTAAACTATACACCTCGAAAGAGTTGAGTCTGCTTAACTCTATTCTGGATAACTATGATGAGTAAGTTTTTATTTTTATTTTTTTTTGTTTATAATTTTTATTTAGATGAAACTATCGCCAAACATTCAACCGGACTTCTCTTTTGCCATTAAGGTTGTAAAGAGCGTGCGCGCACTGCGATTTTTTGTCGCAGTAATGTGACATATCAATTTAAATTGAAGTGCGCACAAAAACGATAAAAAATCGCAACGAAAATACAAAAAAAAAAACGATTTAAGAGTCGTGGTGTTAAAAATAGAATCAGGCGCTCGTTCTCATTTCAAATATTATGTACACTGCCCTGCCTATTACTTAATACCACGGAGGCAATTTTGCTGGGCTAAAATCAGTGATTTTTATTTTTGGCTGCCCTCAGCTTGCCTTAAAGTAGTTTACATAAATACAAAATTGCTAAATTCCTTTTAGATTATTCATTCAACGAATAATAATAATAAAGAAGTGTTGCATTTCTCGATGACGCATCAATAATGTTTATGGCTTAGGTAAATAAAATTGAAATGATTCATGCGTTATCGTGAATTTCTTCACCTTCAACTACCTATGTATTTATTTACTTGAGACATGTTTAATGATAGCTACATTTGTCGTTTTGAGCTTTTAAAGATTCTTCTAAAGATCCACTAGCTACTATCTTTTGTTCGTGTCTTCGCACGCGTGAATTTTCTAACGCATCCCTATTTTTTACCGTTAAAGCTTGTTGTGCTAGTAGCTTCCGATTAGCGAATAACGAACCTGTAGTACACGGATAAGCGCGAACAAAACTAAAAAAAGCAATCTCTTCAGCTTTAGAATATGATGAGATGTTGGCTGATGATGAGGTCTAGATTTGATTCTATGACAATTCTCTCGGTATCAGCTTGAGATAGATAGGTTCTGTGGCTATGGGCATTATGCTGCTGCTTTGAGGAACATTCTTTCGGTGGGTCACGACCCACTGAAAGAATGTTCCTCATGTTATATAATCCTGGATAATAAACTACAAAACTAAAAAGTCTTTAATGTTGCAGGGCTATGTCTTCGGTCAGAAAGAGAGAAGAGTTTATGACACAGTTCGAATCCATCGTGGAATGGGTAAACCACACAGTTAAAAAAGTCGAAGAGAAATTCAAAAGTGAGAAGGAACAGAAAAATGATCTCTACAACGAATACTCAAGGCTGATGGATGTTCAGAGGCAGTATGCTGCTGCTTTGAAGAAATTAGGCGAACAGAGGCAGAGAATAGGAGTAGACAGTCATAGTTGACCAACCATTTTACGAAGGCATTTGTCTCACCAGTTTTTATTATAATAAGTAGTCCAATCAAAAAAATATACATAAAAACGTAACCTCTGAATAATTCCCATAGAGATAAAAATTTGTTTAAATCTCGAAATTCACCAATTACACTCTCTCGACTAAATTTCTGTCACGGTGGCCAATCTCAATGTAGACTAGCCAGATACACAGGATATATTATACTGGTGCAGGAGTAAGCAAACTTAGGTTCTTAAATTTTCAAAACTCCGGTCGATTACCGCCTATGGCCTGCAATTAGGTTTACCTCAGTAGTGACTAAGCTGGTTCTCTCTTCGCTCGCCTGTGTTGGAGGAACTTACATCGCTCGGTTATATCCTGATTTAGCTCCTTTGTATTGCGCCGCCTGCTTCGCTTACTCAGCTCATTTGAAAACGCGCTCCGCTCATTTCGTGAGTGGCCTCGATAACACCATCACCTCTGGAAGGCTTTGAGGAATGTTTCTATAATCATCCAAACCAAAATCATCAGTAACTGCCGCGGCATACCCACTTCACTTTTCAGTTTTAAATTGTAGTGACATTAAACACATTGAGCAGGTACTCATTGTGTTTAAGGATTCGGTGGTCTCGTGCTCACCAAGGCAACTGCTGAGCATGAGGTTTTGGGTTTGATTCCTAGGTCTGGCAAAGTGTTACTGGGTTTTTCCATCAGGTATTTCTCTATTATCTTTAAGTACCTACCAATTTAAAAGTATATTCATTCGAATTATAACGAGATTACATTTTTATCATTGTCTCTTTTGATTGGACTCGACATCACATGCATAGTTTATCTAGTCCTCAAGTAATAAGTAGTTAATTTTCTACTTTTATATTCATTCCAGTTTCACCGAACAAGAACCCTCAGGTATAGACTTAAGACTGAATATAGGTTTTATATTATTCGAAATGTGTTTCCATTGCACTGTATTTGTAAAGAAAACAAATTTATTTAAAAATAAATAAATAACACGAATAAGTTACAAATATGTTTATTTTATACCCTGATATCAAAAGAATTAAGACTTACACAATAAATTTGTGTATTCAAAATAAATATAAAACTTATTTATTACATTAAAGGACGGATTTTTATACGAGATTCAATTTCGATTTTATAGGCATACAATTAAATAAAAGTCCATACACATCGTCTGAAGCTCGCTCATTGAATAGTAAAGTATTCAACATCCACATTCGATCAAAGCGTGACCACACTGCTGTGACCCTTGGGAGAGCTCCTGTGCGAATGACCGTGACTGTGACCTTGACTGTGACCATGACCCTGATTGTGGCTATGTCCTTGGCTGTGGCCATGACCTTGGCTGTGACCGTGTCCTTGGCTATGACCATGTCCTTGGCTGTGACCTTGTGGCCCTGAACTAGTTTTCTTGTACATGGTAAAAGAGATCAGCTCTCGGTTGGCGTTCGTCATTGCCATGGCGTGTGAGACGACATCGTATCCAAATAACGCGTGAATACGGTTCACCACAACTAGAGTAAGTCCTTTGTGGGTTATTCGGACAGTTCGTTCCGGTTCTGATGATGCTGCGACCTGTATGCCGAAGGACGAATTTAACTCCTGAAATAGATAAGTTTTTTAAAATTCATACTGAATTATTCATCGACTAGAGATAGATGGATATTCGCAACAAGGAAAAATCTATGAGCCATGGAATGCATTATATATAGATACCTATGTATGTATGTATGTAGTCATGTGCTATGCACTTTTGTTGCGAGATACAGGTGACAACTTGACTTTACGAAAGTAAAATTCAGCTACCTAAAATAATTTATTGTAGGTTTGAGATAGCCCAGCAAAGCTTTTGAAAATTAAGGATCTTTCTACCTAAATATGTAAAATTATATACAGTTATTCAAAATATTAATGTAATATTTTGTATAGGTAGGCATTTGTAGCGAGAATGTTTTGAAAAATATGTTTGTAAAATATTACCCTCACTAATGAAGCCCGCTCCTCACTCTTGAGTCCGTACACAGTGGCACCCTCATCTTTAGATAGATGAGGAGCACTCAAACTGCCCATAACCATGACATACGGCATCTTAGCTTGTTTACAAATTACACCTCACCAAATCTATTAATTTAATATGGCTATTTTATTTTTTATAAAGAATCACCGGCAGATTACGTTTAATATTTATCATTTTAATTGAACACGAACTGACAAACACAAATAACTAAACTTGTTAGTAAGTAACCACGCGGCCGCACAGCCTTTTGTAACCACGACCGCTCGTGTACTCATGTGTGAGTTCACTCGCCAGATAAGCACTACCTGCATATGTGGTATACAATGGTATTTCTATGTGGGTTAAAGTATGGACGGCTAATGACGCGCTTGTAGTTGTTCGAGACGTGACGTCGAGCTGAGTGACCTTCACGGGTGCTTGCTCTGCGTGGACGCCACTCGCCCCGCGAGCCGCGCTCGACCGGCGACTGTCGCACGCGCATGATCAAACACTATTATGGTAGTAAGGTAATAAGTATGACAAATTTAACAAGGCACTATTATATCTTTTATGTTAAAATTAACATGTCTTGTTATCTGAAAAACTGAACTGGATAATCAGGTTGAATGCAAACTGCAAAGTTTTTTATTTATATCTGTCCGGTGAACATAATTACATATTTTTATTATGTTGAAACAAATGTAAATCAGGTTGTCATGACGATACTGACATCTTTTCATTAGCAAAAGTTTGTGTTTTGTGTTTATAATTATATTCGACTGTTATTTACAACTTATTTAATCATGAGCCATTCTATGAGCAGTCCGAGGAATATACAACTAGGTAGTTATAGATAGTTAAGTACATAGTTGATCAATGTTTATGTTTACAACTTGCATTGGTTACAGGTAAAGGTTCATTGAAGGAAATGGTAAACATACAAGATAGGTACCTATATATTAGAAGAAGTACAGACATCCGCCTAGTACCTACCTATTGTTTGGTTCATAAATTATACCTATAGTCAATGTTTCTTCAGAGTAGGTACCTAGATATTTTGGTAAAAACTAAGTAGGTACCTACCTACTACAAATAATAATATTTCAGATTAGATTTAATTTCATTACCATACTCATGGACGTAATCACGTATAAAAACTCCATAATATCAGGTTCTCTGTAGGGCGAACAAAAAACGAAGTTGTCTCTACCTACCGACCGTTGTGAGTCCGTACAAATCCATATATTATATTTGTGTGCTTCTCTAATTTATATACATTATGTGTCCTAGTATTCGAGACCTACCAAAAAGCTCGACTGGTGTTCGTACAAACTATGGCCGAGCTGGCGACTAGATCAACTAATGTAAAATGCTTGGAGAGCGCGGGTGTGCTGGGTAAATATGATTGATTATGATCTATTTATAACTTAGGTATATAATGTTTTAGCAGTGGCAAAATACCTTGTGCAGTGTTAGTTAGTACATGTATCTTTAAACTAGAAATAGAGGCGAAGCCTGTCAAACGTGTTAGTCACATCTGAATAATGAAAAGTACATAATTATGTAATTGGGAAATAGAAGTTCTGTTCGGCCATCATAATTTGTATGATTACCCGTGTTGTATAAGGTCTTTATCGTAAGTAAGTACCTAAATGATCTAGGTATTTATGTTGACTTCTATCTTGGCCTAATTGGGTTCGATTCCCAGGTCTGCAAGCAGTAAGTGATAAAACTAAAATTGTTGGATTGAGGCATTGGAGATTAAGTATGAAGTAAAATAATCTATATTATCAGCTTAATGAACTCCTATCCTTAAGCCCAGGGGACAGGACATCTCTCCTAAAATTCAAACGCGTATTTAACGGTTTTTTAATCCTCACAGATTTATTGAGACCACTACTGTCCGATGCGTGCAGCACTGTCCGCCAGTGCGCGGTAGTAGCGGCCGCACGACTAGCCGAACATGACGAAGGGGTCGCCAGACAACTACTCAACGGAGGCGTGGTTATCATCACTCTTGAAAATCTTAATAAATACAATGTGAGTATTCGTGCCAGTGTATTAGCAAATAGGTAATGTGCACTGACGTACGAAGATAAAAATACGATAATAAAACCCAAATGTAACATCGCGATCTTGGATATCTACTTCTAAAACCCACTACTTCTAGTTCACTTCACATACATATATTTAGTTAGAGATATTTTCACAAAATAGACTGCCTGGGACTCGAACCCACGACACTTCCCTGGACTCACGGCGATATTGTAAGTGGGGGTGCTACAATTTAAAATTACACTCTCTTCCACATTTTTCCCAAAAAAGAATTGAATCGATACCTAGTTTTCTATTAGAAGCCATATCAAGCCATTTTTCACGATTATTATATCATAGAAGGCCTTGCTCCTAATTCTGTGAACTTATTTCTACAGGTGTATTATAAAAGGTCCGCGCTGTATCTAATGCGAGCCGTTGCTAAGTAAGTAAATGTTATAAGGTCACAAAACTGAATAAAAAATAATTTATTATATCTGATGTATTATTTGCAGACATAATGAAGAACTAGCTGGTGCGATTATAAGGCTTGGTGCTTTAGAGCATATTGTTTCGTGCCTAGAAGACTTTGATACACAAGTGAATAAATTATTATTTTTTCCTAGGAAAACGGAGGATTATGTTGAACTCTTATCTATCTTGGTCGACTAAATGATTTGGTGTTCTAACTTGTATATTCTTATTTTAGGTGAAAGAGAATGCTGCATGGGCTTTAGGGTACATCGGTAAGCACAGCGAACAATTAGCGGGGCTGGTTGTAGACGCTGGTACTTTACCATTACTGGTATTGGCTTTCCAAGAACCTGAAATAAGTTTGAAGCAAGTAAGTCCAGTTTTTTTTTTGCTTAGGAAGGCGTAGTGTGGGTTTCGGTAGTAGCTCCCGACTAGGTGTAGTACTACGGACCTAGTAGGAATCTGTTGCATGAAAGAAACGCAGGCCTGATAGTGGGGACTCCCCAAGACTAGAAAAAACTTCGAATTTCTCCCGGAGGGATCCGAAGTCTTGTCCTACAGTTAAGATGATGATTGAATTTAATTGTAGCCCTATAAATGTTCTTTTATTTTAGATCTCCGCTGGCGCTCTGGTAGACTTGGCCCAGCATAAACCTGAAGCGGTAGTGGATGCTGGCGCTATCTGTCATTTAGTACATGGATTGGAAAACCAAGATCCTAAACTGAAGGTTATTTTTAATTATCTTTACGGTAACTCCTTACAATCCTAACCAATTCGGGGAATAGAAATTTAACGTTTGACGGCTAGAGGGTGAGCTAGGATTTTGATGCGTGTATTTTACTGTCCTGTTGTGAAATTGTGAAACCTGTCCTTTACGCTTAAAGTGTGTGATGATAAGGTACCAGTAGATAGGCTCCTATACCTAATTGAAACCGCAAAAACCATTTAGCGGTTAACGATCTACTTATTTATCACACTTATCTATTGTCAATAGTCTATCTATGAAGGCCTAAGCTCACTATTCCATAGTATTGTTTAGTTTTACTAACGCCATGCCCTGTTGTTATCGTTCAGCGTAGTACACTGTGCGCCCTGGGCGCGGTGGCGGGCGCGCGCACGGAGCTGGCGGAGTCGGTGGTGGCGGGCGGCGCGCTGCCGCCGGCGCTGCTGCACGCGGGGCACGACTCGGCGCCCGTGCGCCGGGCCGCCGCTTGTCTGCTCAGGGATATCGTCAAGCATTCCGTTGATGTGAGATTTATTGTAAATTGGATGGATCTGAACGGTCAATTGCAATCTTTTTTGATTGTGGAAAAGAGAAAATTGGTCACCTAGTTTAAACCTGACTGAGGGACATACCTACTAGTCTAAATTAGCGACATCACTATGAGGAGTTGGATCTTATTTTCAGTTGGCGCAATTAGTGGTAAACACAGGCGGATGTGGTCCTTTAGTGGAGCTCCTGGGAGAGCCGGCAGGTGGTGCGAGCGTGCCTGCTTGTATGGCGCTTGGGTTTATCGCCGGGCAGTCGGATCAGCTTGCTATGGCTGTTATCGAATCTAAGGTAGGCTAAACGACGACACCATCGAATCTTATTTTTAAACAGTTATGGAAAATAAAATCTGTAATCTTGGAGAACAATAAATCCCCTTCCCAAAGCTATATCTAATGCACATAGAAATGCCACCAGCCAGCTTAAGGGATGATTCTCATTAGAGCGTGCCGTGCGCGGGGCGGGGCCCGGACGGGGCACGGTTTTAAATCTGTTACATATATTTTGTATAAATCAATTTATATTACACAGTGCATTATCCGTGTCCCGTCCGGGCCCTCTCGACGCACTTCAATACCACGGCGGCTCGTCCACGCCCCGGCCCGCTCTAATGAGAATCTTCCCTAATATCTCAAGTGAATGTTATTGCTGGAGTCTGTAGTTAAATAAATAAACTCTTTTTTTATTATATTGAACTATCTAGTATGTAACCATATTCCTGATTTACTAGCCTCTCTGCTTATTAGGCAATTCCTCAACTTGTCGAAATACTCCAAAACCCCGTAGCTGACGACGCCGAGATTTGCGCCTCAGCATGGACCCTCGGCCATGTTGCAAAGCACTCTCCTCAGCACAGTCTCGCCATAGCTGTTGCTAATGCCTTGCCTAGGTTGCTGCAGGTAAGACAAGCTATTCATCTCCTGCCAGTTATGCCATATCTTTTTCCTAGTTAATTTTTTAACTTAAGTTCATAGGTTTGTGTGTTAGGTTTCGTATTGACATACAACGTAATGGACAGTGATTCGGACAAGGTTCTATTACAGTTTATTTTATTATAGATTCTGTAGAAACTCACTAAGAATTATTTTCTAAGTTACTTTTTGGGTATGCCGCCCCATGCAATATGATGTTAGAAAAGAAGAATAACTAATATTTGTCCATGAAATATTAGATGCAGCCTAAGAATATTTAAGTACCTATGTAGATTTTTGCAGAAAGCAAAGGTATTGAAATATTTTATTAAATTGTGACACAGTTGTACACAAACCCCAAGTCTTCAGCTGAGGTCCGAGCAAGAACGTTGTGTGCATTGAAGCAGACACTGCAATGCTGCTTGCATCGACCGGCCCTAGAACCATTGTTGCATTCTGCTCCTGCTTGTGTACTCAAATATGTTTTAGCACAATATGCCAAGGTCAGTGCGACTTGTTGTCTGTTTTACAGTAAAATAATACATTTTGTTAAACTTAAGTATAGTTTTATTTACACATAGGTTTTTAAGTTTGTAATATCACAGACCACTCATGTAGCTTAGATGAGAAGTTATATTATATTTAAGTACTAGTACTTATAATATGTGTGTTAGACTTTCTTCAGAGTCTTGTTATAAGATATAGGTTGATCAGTATACAGGTCCATCATCAAGGTTATCATCTTCTTCATCATAATCTTCACCATTGTCAAAGTAGTTGTTTGCATAGTCCGTGCCATCATCAATCTCAAATTCTTCTTCGTGTTCATCTTCAATCTCCTCATCGTCGTTGACTTCTTGGTTCTTCACAGGCTCTTCATTTTCGTTTGTTCTCATCGTTTCGTCGTCGTCTTGAGTTTCTTTCTTCTCCAATGTCTGTAGTCTCTTAGCTATCGCGGCCGGGTCGTCGAGCTTCCGTTTGCGAGCTGCAGCACGCACTCTGTTTGCTTGCGGCCTCAATTCTGCTGGCATATTTGCCCACACACAATCCAATACTTTTCCTTTCTTAGCATCAAGAGCGAGCATTTTATACTTATCCGAGTATCGCTCGACGCCATCTGTATGTGTCTTTAGCTTCACAAAAGCTGGCGAATCGTGTAAATACTCAATAAATTGATCTTTAACAATCAACATATAATCCGTTGTGGCGTCACTAACTAATGGAAGAGGCTTCGCTTCGAGTTTCGGGAACAGCGGGGGTGGTGCTAAAGTTTGTGGAGTATTGTCTCCTCTAGCTATACCCAGTGCTTGCAGTTGGTCATGTGTTAATGACAAGCCACTGCCGCCACGGCCTCTTCCTCTTCCCGCCATCGCAAGTTAATTCAGAAAACTAAAAATAAATCGATTATTTTGTTCTGTGTTACACGCTTCCCGGTTAATGACAACATACCTATGTTAAAGACATGTGTATTTGACGTTTTTAATTAAAGTTTTTTTTTTGTAGTGATGTGACTTTTTCACTAGGCAACATGTTAGAAGTCTGTTTTCACATTCGTCGTGTCGTCTGTTTTCTGTATGTTGCCTATAGGCAGGAGAATAGAATTAAAATAATTCTCTGTTTTGACGGAACAATCTTATTTATTACACAAAAGTAAATATTAGTTTATGGAATCACTGTAAACTTTACAGTGAATTGCACTGTAAATTTCAAGACATAAAAAGGGACCTGTAATAGTCGATTGTTTACGTTTTTTTTCTGATAGATGTTCATACATATTTTTAGATTTTGCCGAACGATGCAAGAGCTCGAAGATTATTTGTAACTACAGGAGCATTGAAACGAGTTCAAGAAATTGATTCAGTTCCCGGATCCTCACTGAAAGAATATATCAATATTATAAATAGTTGCTTCCCTGAAGAAATAGTGAGGTAATTAATAATAATAAATAAATAACTATTAATACTAACTAAATAAATAATAAATAAATAATTTATGTTACGATCATTTTATATAATTATTTTTCCATTACAGATATTATACTCCGGGTTATTCGGACTCATTGCTAGACAGAGTGGAGGCTTATACACCTCAGGTAATAGAATTTGTAACGAATATTTTTGTTGTAATTCTGTGCAGTCAGTGCATTTAAAATAGAAACTAATAGATGTTATTTTTCAGGTGCCAGAGCTCTTCACAGACAGAGTACCTAGCGACTGTCAAAGTGAATTATCTGTTCAAAATGCAAACTGAGACAATTTTGGATGCTTTATTTAATAAATTAATTAGTTACATTTCATGTTTGATTAATGTCCAAACCAGTTTTTGTACTTGGATGGTTCTACCACCTATATCCGTTTTTTCCATCGCCATGGATTGAGTTGTAATTCTGTACCTGTAACATGATTTAGATTATTCTCAAAGCTGGAGACTTGTAGTACAGATTTTAAGAGAAATTGGTTATAGTGCATTCAATATATTTAAAGGTACTCACTTATAATCATCACCACACAAGATATTCAGAACATGAATTCCTTGGGTGTCTACTTCAAAGAAGTGTTCTTGTTTGCTGTTTATTAGGTTCAATTCGTTAAACTTTTTTTCAAGGCTCGCTAACTCATCTGGTTTCAACCCCTGGAATAGAAAGTTTTCTCTTTCTAAAGTCATATTTTGGTTGAGTGGGGTTATTACAGATGTAGCGGATCTTGCATGTTGTTTTAAGTAACGCGGTTGACGAAGCTCTTTCTAAAATAATAAAGGACACTGCAAACTTGTAGCTTCCGATACCGCCCGCCACATGACGAAGGGTAGCTTGACGAGATGATGCGTGGTAAATGAGTACCCTTTTCTGACGTACTTGGCGTGGCGTGTTATAAGTTTATTTTCCACCCTAACTGACGACGACGGTCTTGATCCTATTTTATGTTACCAGTCTGTTATTAGATTAACAAACATTCACGGTTAGATGTTGCCATACAACTAAAACATTTTCCTCTTCTGTCCTTTGACAGAAGAGGAAAATGTTTGATGCAAACATCTTTTGATGTTAAAAGATACTAAGCTTGTCTTCACAACTATTTAAATTTTATCAGACGACTCTTTCTGACTGACTATTAATTGTAATAATAAAAAGTACACATACATACCTGTAATTTACAGGACGTGAAGCTGGTAGTCTCCAATTCAGTAACAAGAATATAATACATGTTTATAATAAACTATGACAAACTGTGACCTATTATTTTTGTCTTCTAGAATTTATACAAATAGTTATCAGCAATTATCAGACTTTCCTGAGGATGTGGTTTTAATAATGATACGTGTTTTCATATTATAGTTATTTATTTGATAAAAATGTACATTAATGTAACAGAACACTACGTAATTGAAAATAATGGCTCTTTGAGTGATGCCACATGACGCCCAGCCCCAGCCGCCAAGAGTACCTATAGAAAAACAAAAAATATTAAAGACCGCATTGCTGTTGCACTTCGCTAATATTTAGTTTTAGAAGTTATCAGAATATAGGTATCTTCAAAGAATTCGAGATATATGCTTGTCTATAAAATATTCATCATTATAATATGCACTTAGAATAATAATATTGTTATACTAATAAATAAGCAAAATGTCAAATAAAAAAAATTGTTTTAAAAATTACCATTTCAAAATACATTCCTGGCCACGAACTAGTGTAAGTACATCCTGAAAATACATACATTTTCATTAATTTATACAATTGTTGATTGGTCATTAATAACTTAATGTAAAAAGATAAGTACAAGTTCAGTTGTTACCATACCATTATTTTTCCCCACGATTTAGTGAGACAGGGATAACAGATATTCATCATTTTAAATTAGGAAAAACTTACAGCAAGTTTTTGATTAATGTTAAATGGAACTAATGCAAATTGCTATCTGTTTTATTTAGACTTACCATTTGGATAGGTTCATTTAATTCCACTTCAATAGATCTATTTTCATGTTTTGTTAGAGTACAGGCACCTGAAAAGAATAATATTCAAAGTTAGACATATTTGATGTGATACACAAATGCTAGTTTTTGTAACTTTACAGTTCAGACGTTACCATACCATATTTTTCCCCACGATATAGTGAGACAGGGATAACTAAGATATTCATCATTTCACTTTATCTATTCAAGATAATTCGAAAATAAAATAAATTTTCCTTACCACATTGGCCTTTGCAAAAAATATTTTGATGAGCCATGCAGGTCGAGTCCATATAACCTGAAAAAGATGTCACTTGTTATCACTGGTACTAATTTATTTACATTATAGGATGTGATAGACATAAATTCAGTTGTTACCATACCATTATTTTTCCCCATGGCTTTGTGAGACAGGGATAACTAAGATATTCATCATTTAATATTACTTATAAAAAAACAAAAAAAAAAATACAAAAATACTTTTTTTTTTTATGCAAAATAATTAAATTTCATAACAATCTCACCTTTTCTGCCATGGATCTAGAGATGCGGTAGCGTGTCAAGCCAATATTACTTTACACCATCAATCTCCACCATCAGCAGGCAAATTTATACCTAAAATAATAAAAAATATATTATTCAAATGCAAATAATATAAGTATTTAGAACAAAAAAAAATTTTTATATAAGAATTGATCAGTTTTTAATATTTACATCAAAGGTTTATGATATATGCTTGTTACCATCATTTCAAATGATGACTACCTATTTTGTATTTTTTCAAAATTTAACATAATATTATTGATTTTGATTTGTCAGGCGTTCTTGTAACTATTACTTGATTTTTCTTTAATGTTTATGATATAGAATTTACATTTTTGAAACAATACAAAATCAGTAATTCCATGAACAAACTGTAGACTTGGACAATATGAGAATCGTTATGAAACAGAAATACGAAAAATAATTAATGGCTGACCTTCTTTTGAAGATTTGCAAAAATTGCATATGAACTGGTATATCTGCTGCATTCCAGTAATCAGTTTTGTCTCTGAAACAATAACGAAGAATATTAGTAAGGCAAGGTGCATAGCCATTATTATGAACATAAATTGTGTATATTATAATCAGGAAATCACTCAACAGATATAATTCAGACTGGGGCGATATAAATATCATCACTTTATTTACATGTGATATAAAAACTTTATAGAAGAGCAAAGCTTACCTTTTTTTAGAGATAGCATAATTATATATCTTGTCCTCCAACAATTTACTCATACTAATTTCTTTTACGAAAATCTGAAACAATAAGAAGCTTCATTAGTGTCATATCAACCATTAAGGTGAGGTTATTCAACCACATTATATTATCAGGAAATCGATCAACACATTTGTTCAGACTGGGGCGATAAATAATCATCATGAAAGATTTGTTGAGTGTTTTTTTTTTTACTTAGATAACATATGCAACAAAATAATTTTTCACACTTACCTAATTGATGTTTACAAGTAGTGTAGTACTTTAGAAGTTGTTACATCTGTAACAAGCACAAATCAAATTAATAAAAAGACAAAGAAGTGTACTAGTAAGTGAATGTATTTTTTTTATTCAGAAACTATCAATCATCAGAATTCAGATAGGGGCGATACTATAAGTCATCATCTAAATTGTAAACCAACATATGATTAAAACTTTTCTTTTGTCAAAATATTTACATACCTTGTAGTTAAGTGCATTAATTAGTAGAGCAGCTTCAAATAATAACCATATATTCTTGCTCCAAGTCTAGTCCAAGTTTAGTCCCATGTGGACCCTGAAAAGTAAAAACTTTGTCAAACAAGCAAAAAAATATTCTAAAATATTGCCTTAGTGAATATTTTTTCAGTAAAGATCAATCATCAAAAATCTGCCAGGGGCGATACTTATGGTCATCATATTAATTTTTAAATAAATAGGTATGTCAAATTGTGGTATTTATTTACTAAGACAAAAAAAGAATAATTTACCTTCTGAAGTATCCATACATTGATTTATCCATGTCCGTTGTAATATTACTAATTACATTCAGCCATCTGTCAACAACAAAAATTGAAAGATTAATCAATTGTATTACTGAGATTTTTTGTATTTTTAACTTGTATGTTTGTCACACTCAACCCTTGGACATACAACTATTGTAACTGGATGTCTTACACAGAGTGTGCTAATGTTCCTATCCAGAGTCAAGCATGCACAACTTGACAGTGCACACATCGGCTTTGGTAGGGTCCTACAGGTTACAGAATATCTACCCTCAACTGATAAGACACTAGTAATGATTGTGACTCTTTCGAGAAGGATCTAAAAAGTTATACAAAGTGCTTTTGAAGAAATATACAAAGTTTGATTAATAATTTTGTTTAAAATTACCTGAGATAAGCAACAGGTGACAATATTGTGCATTATAACCTCTTCAGTTTGATGCCCTTTTTGGCTCATGTTTTACTGCAGAACGTCTAGTGCATGGAGTTCAGTGTCAGATGCCTGGATTCCCCAATAATACACAAATGATGCTGGTCAAGTTCTTCAAACATACACGGTTCCATCTGTGAACAACAGAAATATAAAAAATTACTGACAGATCAAAATATTGTTGTGTTGATAGTTAAACTTGTATGTTTGTCACACTCAACCCTTGGACATACAACTATGACAACTGGATGTCTTACACAGAGTGTGCTAATGTTCCTATCCAGAGTCAAGCATGCACAACTTGACAGTGCACACATCGGCTTTGGTAGGGTCTCTTGCAGTTTCATTCTATATTAACAATGGTGATACAATTAGAACTCTATTTCACATACATAACATTACGCGTTTCCCGAAGAGTAAGGCAGAGATGAAGCACACCCACATTTTGCCAGTTATGTTTAAATCCCATGTAATAGGGGGCAAGCCTATTGCAACTATTTCACATAATACATACCTTAAAATTTAAGCTGCCACATTTTATCCTTTTCAACATCAATGTACCTGGGAAAGGAGAAGTATTTTATTTAAGATTTAGGTACTAATCAATTGAAATTAATTAAAATATTAATGGTACAATCAGTTAGGTGGTAAGTTTGAAATCATGAGTTTCATACGAACGAGACTATAAAATTTCAATTCATCATGTGAAGATGTTTAGTTATTGAAATAACAATTTGAGGTTATGACATCTAAAAAGCTTAAAAATAACTTACATTGAGTAATGGAGATTCCAATGTGGTAGAGTTTCATCCTGAGAACAATAAAAACATGTTTAATATAACATATCACAATGTTTTAATGATCTTTGTTAAGTCTTAAGTCAGCGAAGTGGTGAGATTGAAATCATTGATTTTCATACGAACGAGACTATAAAATAGAATTCATCATATTAAGTCCATGAGCTTGTTATAGAACAAACAGTGAAAAAAGCAATCAACTAACCTCACTTATTGTTGGCGTCTAGTAGGTAGCCGCAACTGAAACACAAAACATTTTAAGTAAAGAAAAAACACCACATGTTCTATAATATCAACTAAACTCACCTATTGCCAGTCATAGGACTGTTCATGAGTAACAAATAACACAAGAAAATTGGCTTAGAGTAATTCTTTTTATTTCTGTCCCTTGATAGTCACACAATAACCTGTTGAGGCACTAAAGAATTACTTCTTCGCCGGTTTCTTGCCGCTGAGTTTCTTGGTGCGCACCTTCTTGGCGGCCGCTTTGGGCACGGACTTCTTGCCGAAGGTACCGGAACGCGCCGCCTTCACCTTCAAGCTCTTGAACACCGCCGTCCTCGCGCGGTTCCTCTTCACACGTGCCGACGTCAGCTTGAAACGGTCGTAATCTGTCATCTGGGCACGTTTCTCTTTGTTGGCCAGCTTCGTAGCCCACTGGCTTTCTGTCCACTTTTCGGTCAGCTTAGCATCTGTCCATGCTTTCCTCACGACGCGTGTGGGCGCTGTGAATGGGTAGTTCAGGCGGAACTTGGTGAGATGCAGCTGGTTAAGGCGGAGCTGTTGACGTGAGACGCCGCTGCACGGCCCGTCGACGAGAGCGCGGGTCTGGTCAATAATGTCGACCACGCTTATTAACTTTCCCTTCAAGGGACCGTCGGCTACCAGGGCAACACGCCCTGGCTCCACAAACCGTGCGAAAGGCATGACGTCCTGGAAACAGACGATTGCATGTTAATTTCACTCAACTCCACGACAATGCCGTCACTTGCCGATTATCACTGTAGGTAATAAAGCAAAAGTGGGCGAAAATATATTGTGAAACTGTATAAACATATAGTAACGAATAACCGACATTGTTTAGAATAAATAAAAACTTAGATTTCACTTGGATCAAAACGGATAAATATATTCTAACCTTATAACGTCTGTACAATAAACACTGTTTTCACGAAAAGAGTTTCCGTTCGTCGTGTCAAGTTGACATGAAACACGACAAAGTTACCATACTAAAATTTGAAAAATTTTGTCTATGGCATTAGTAAGATTTTTGTTTGATCTGTAAGGTAGGTGACCCAAATAAGGCCTACCTTAATTTGTTTATTATCTAACTAGCGGGTTTATAATAACAATGCACTGGTAATTTGAAATAGTTAGATTTATTTATTAAACTTTGTAATAAATGAAACAAAATTGCTTTAGAAACAAAAATCACACTTTTGTGAACACAAATAACTAAAAAGTCACTTTGGCCTTATTGGGAACCCCGTGTCTTAATAAAGCCATAATAAAAACAAGGAAACATTCAACTTCTTAATGAATAGAAAACATTGTCAATACTTAAATTAAAAATAATGAGATCCTATTAATTACTTTTGGTCATTTGAGATCAGATTTAACGAGTTTCTTATCATGTAAAAATACTATATTAATCAGCCTTTTTCATCTTTTTTTTTAAACAATCTCCTGAACAGTAAAATATTTTATCAGCGGGTGTGAGTCCAACACACACCTCATGATACCAAACGCCACAAGTAAGACATTGTCGCATATCATCAACTCGATCTTCGTTACAAGCTGGACAGTACCAAGAAGGTTTATTATCGTGACGTTTTGGTTTAGAATCCGTCTTTTCTGAGGTTTGCTTTCGCGTTGCACCAACTGCAGGTTGTGTAGATGTACAGCCAGTAACTGACGCTGATTTTGGTGTCTTTGTGTTATTCTTTATCATGGATGAAGTACCAGGAACATCTACTCTTAACGATGGAACAGTAATCTGTGATGTGGAATTCGTAGCACTGTCACCAAACAAATCTTTTGTTACCTCTTGAGCCCTGTAATTCAGAGACTTCTTGCGTGGAGCAGTCGCTACAACTTTAAATTTAGGAGTTGGTAAAAATTTATGAATCTCACACGTGGTTGATTGATTGTCTATTTTTTGTGGAGTTCCAGCATTCGGATTGTTTTTTGAGAGCAAGGACAGTGGTAAACTCTCAGTATCTGTGCCTGACCCATCTGAATCTTTAACATTTGCTGTTGAAATCTCTTGTTCCTCCGATTCATCAGATAAGACAGCAATATTCTCACTATTTGTAGGATTTGGAAGTTCTGACAACGCAGAGGGCGCAAATGCCTCTTCAGGAATAGCATCTGGGTTATATGGATATAACCCTGTAGCGCGAAACCCATTTGAGATATTGGTAATAGTCATACATTTCGGCCATACTTGTGAGAGAATGACATTGAAGCTTGTCTTGTTAAGGGTTCGTTCAGGATGCTGACTGACGTATTTAATCAACTCTTGGTCCCAATGGTGCTCAAAAGAACGATAAACAGATTTATCCATGGGCTGTAACTCGTGCGTGGTATTTGACGGAAGACAATATAAAGTAATGCCACATTTCTCAGCTTCCTCGACAATAGTAAAGTCCAGGTGGCATTTTGCACCATCAAATATGAGAAGACATGGCCCTGATGTTCTGTATTTATGCAAATGCTTAATAAACTCAATGAAAGTTTCTGTCGTCATACTTCCTTTTGGCGTCATCTTCACCAGAGAGCCTGGAGGTAAATTGTCTTGGAATTCTGGCTTTAGTCTCTTGCCTTTGAACAATATCATTGGGGGAATAGCTGATCCTATAGCATTTCCGCAGCCTACTACTGTCACACTTTCAGCATGCTCATTCGCTATTTGATGAACTCTTTTTCTCCCTTTGGCTGTCAGAACTTCCTGCTGGTGGTGCAAAGATATGCGACAATTTTTTTCATCGATGTTGTAAATGCTTTCAGGTTTATGTTCAATTTCAAGTCTATCCAGCACACTTTTGTATTTGGAAAAGTGATCGCTAACAATATCTTTATTTAATTTTTGAGCACGAGCTGGATTCATCATCTGTGCTTTACGACGTGCTAATTCAGGGTGTCGTTTGAGAAATAACCTCAACCATTTCTTCCCCGCGACGTTTTTGGCATCATTGAAAGTGTTTGGAATTTTTTTAATTTTACAAAATGAAAAAGCCTGTATGCGCAACATCTTTGATGTCAACGGTACTCCAACATCAGCCAAACGTATGATTCTTCTGACAAGTCCAGCTTCTTGTTCTGTAGTCAATGTAGCCGATCGACCTAGCTTTCGTGTAGTCGACCCACTCGCTAGATGGTTGCGTAGGGTTCTTCTTGGGATGTTGTATCTGGTTGCAGCAGCATATGTAGATAATATACCTCTTTCTACCATTTTAACAGCGTTTTCCATCTGTTGCGAAGTCCATTGAGCCCTCTTTTTCCTTGTGGTAGAAGCTGGTGATTCGTTTTCCATGATGTTACTAAAAACAAGGGTATACTATTTTACTGTGATACTTTTCTAACTGACATAAAACATTGCCCTAATAAGGCCTGTACCTGTGCCGTTATAAGGCCTAAACATTTTTTTTGTAGGCTTTATTAGGGCATGGCACATGGGTAAACAAAACAACAATTATATAGAATACACCGATATTACAGCTTTTTCACTTATGTTAGGAGATGGCTACACGTATAATTATCCTATAGACAAAACACAGCACACCGTGTACAAATAAAAATAAAAATACTTACTGTTTGCTCTGCCAGAATTTTATAAAAACAAGCGTGCGCTTCGCGTCGTTGTTGTTTCCGACTGCAGGTTCCAACACGTTTGCGGCACGGGCCACTTGCAGTGCTTGTGGGTGTTAGTTAATGTACACGCACACATCTACAAACATTGGCGGCTATTTTAAATCGTGAAGCGGGAAATTTAAAAACTAGGCCTTATTAGGACATAGGCTTTATTTGGGTCAACCACCTTATTTGAAGTAATTTGAACCACACTAAAAATAATATGAAGTATGTCTTTTATCCGAAAGTCTATTCCGCAGACGTAACCTAAATACATAAAAAATCACGGTGTCTTCGAAAGAAGCGTAAGACAAGAGTCCTTAGGCTAATTAAAAAGTTTTTGAGATTCTCTTTGGTGCGTATTTTGTTTGTGGTTTCCGTGGATGAAGGGCGCGATATTTAAATATTGCTAGGCATTTTATATTATAGTACTCTGTGTTGCTAGGCAACATAGTAAACACAACAAGCGATCGTGTGCTAAAGAACTGCGTAGTTTATTTTTAATAAAAGTAGTCAATAAATATGAGGCTGAAATATTCTAAAACACTTTTGGAAGCGCAGGTAAAAGAAACATTTTCGTGATTAAGGATTTTATTTTTACCCAACTGTCTATTATAAAATAATTACTGTCATCAAAATTCATATTTATCTAGAGTAACGGCATTTTATTCCAGGACACGGAGAGTCCTATAGCGGACATCTGCTGGTCCCCTAACAACGTAAAGCTAGCAGTGGCGACATGCGACCGATTGGTGATGTTGTTCGACCGTGAAGGCACTCGGCGCGATAAGTTCGCAACCAAGCCGGCCGACTCTGCTGCAGGGAAAAAGTCCTATGTTATTACAAGTAAGCATGATTCATGTCAAATCGTCGACTATTACGCTTTGTGTATATTGTAGTTAGATATTAACTAGGGAATTCTATTGCTTCAATGAAAATACAAAATCTTTTTTGGATGAAGTATGATGATTCTATGCTCAAAGTCCAAGCAGTGTCAACTGCCACCGACGCCTCACAATGCTCACAAACTAAGCACTGGTTTAAAACAACAAGACCATTTTAAATGAAGCAGTACATGCTACAACGTACCATGCCATTCAAATATAAACCAAAACACAATGCAGCAAAAGCTATTTGCATTTATCCATCGGTACTCTTGTAGGTATTTCATTCAGCGACAACTCAGAACTGCTCGGAGTTGCCCAGAGCGACAACATGGTGTTCGTGTACCGCGTGGGGGCCGACTGGAGCGGTAAGAAAGTGATCTGTAACAAGTTCCCGCTGACTGGCGCGCCCATGTCGCTGTTACCAGCGGACAACGGCTTTTATACTGGAACTAGTGATGGAAAAATAAGGTGAGATTTTGTTATGCCTTGCGCGTTAACAACATCCTAATCGATTAAGGTGTCTGTACCCTAACGGTGGTTTTAAACATCTACGACTACATAAAAGTGTTAAAACTTATAATAACGAGATTTTGAAGGGATTCCGTTTCTTTTTTTTATTATTTTTCTCTTTTGTCTGCCATCTGTGCCATCTTTGTGTTGTTACCTATTTGATCTACAATGTTAGTTAAAACTCTACTGTCATTTACAATTTGGGATAAAGCTTCGTTCTAATAGGTACTTTGATGTCCAGATCTCTGGACTGCAAGAGCAACAAGAGCAGCAGCATGTGGTCGGGGGGCGCGTGCTGCGTTTCGTTAGCTCGCGGCGGGGAGGGCACGCTCGCGTCCGGTCATGTCGACGGCACACTCTACCTGAGCGGACGGCTGCTACTGCGATATGCGCTGCCTCCAACTGCACTGGTCTTACTGCCTCCATATGTATGTTTTATTGAAAGCTGTATTAGTTTCTATATGTACGCAAATAGTGTCTTAATGATTCGTAACCGTTTCTTAAACCTATTTTACTGTAACTCTTAAGAATTTACATTGTAATCTACCTCCCATAAGAATAGTATGATGAATGAGGCGGTATTAAAATAAAAATAAAAAAAATTGTTTCGGGGCTATACACATTCAAAGTTGCAAGTAAAATTCGACAGTTACTAAGTCATCATCATCTTCCTGCTTTAGGGCCATGTTACTTGGGGTCGGCGCAACATGTTTTCCTCTTCCATTCTGACTAACAAACTAGTATGACTAGCAGTATTACTAGCAAGCTAGTCATGTTACGGTGTAATATTTTGTCCAGTTGATAGTGGGGTCGTGTGACGGGCGCGTGTCCGTGTATGAAGCACAGCGCGGTGCTCTCTTGCGCAGCTTGGAGCCTCAGCTGCCGCCCGATCGTCGAGATCTGATATCGGCAGCCCCCAGCCCTTCTGGACAGGTAACAAATCTTTTCTAAACATCATCATCGTTAAGCCAGCCTCCTATTCAGTTGCTGCGAATTATCTTTATTGGTGGGACAATATCAGACTATGAGAATCAGTCTGTACGCAAATACAGGTGCAGGTCATCGGTGAGCGATTTGCTTGGAAGCGAAGGGGAAGTTAAAACAAAACCTTACGCCTACCTGCTAATAATTCATCGATGCTTTATGACATTAGTATTGTATTTGACATTAGTATTATACCTACTGTATTCTATCGGAAATATGTTCTTAAATTTTGTAGACCGTCGCATTCGGTGTGTTCGACGGGTGCCTAGTAGGCGAGGTGAAAGAATCGGGAGTAGTAGAGCTTTCGATGCTGAACATCCCCAACTTCTACGCGGCTCGCGCGTTGGCTTGGAGCGGAGATGGAACGAAGCTGGCACTTGCGTCACAAACCGGCGCTGTTATACAACTTGAAGCTGTGTTGAGGTTTGGAAATTACGAGATTTTAATTTTGCACACCTTCCAATTAATCCGGGGAGGAACCTAATTATACGAAAAAGTTATGTAAGACAAGAGTATTAAGTAAATGTCTGTTATAAGGCCTCCATTAATCATAATAATGAAACTGTTGGCTCGGTTCAGGCGCTGGGTCTGGCGTGACACAGTGGAAGTTCAACACGTGAGCGCTCGCCAGCTAGTGCTGTCGCGCCTCGCCAATGACGCGCTACCGCTCACCGTCACCACCAAGCAAGCACCCGATATATTCAATGTGCGGTTTATTGGTCAGTACCTATTCACCTTTAAATTTAAATCGATTACAAAGAATAATTTTTCTTCAAAGTTGAGTGACTGTTCTCTTCTTATTTCAAAATGCTTAATGTTTTTTGAATATTTTCTTCAATTTTAAAAATTTAAACTGTTTTCTTCACTTACATATTTTAGTGGCCAGTACTTGCTCTAAAGAGTTTCGTTAAATAAGTTGATGTAGGTAGTTAGTATGTTTTCTAGACTTTGTTGTGTAGTGTAATAATTTAAAAAAATAGTATTTATCGGCGCAATTACATATTAGTTGTCTAATTAATTATTAAGAATGCCTAAAATTATGTTATCATTATTGTTTTTTAACACTTAATTGATTTTGTGAAATAAAATAAGAAAATACTTTGTAAACTAAACAATACGTGCGTCGCCACGTGCGCGCAGTGCATTGAGTCACGTGTTGACTAGTATAAATAGAGGCGACGGACCGAGATGTGATTCACTCTTCGCTCGACGCTCGCCGCGAACGGACGTGCTGCGCTTCGCTCCGCGCCCGCTCTCGACTTCCCGCCACTTCTCGTTGCGCCCGCCGCGACGACTCGACGACTTCCGAGTTCAGCCGCCCCCCTAGCCCCCTCACTCCCAACCCCGCCTTAGCTTCGAAGAAGAAGCTCTAACCCCCGCCGCCCTTGTTCATTCAAGACAAGGCCAAATGGACGGAGGTCTCCAAGTGGTGTAATGATCGCAAGATCACTTACACCAACGCCCGCACTACCCTGCAGGGCATTAAAGTCCAAGTTCCCACGGCAAAAGACCACAGGGAACTAACCAGCCTACTGAAGGTGAGGAACGTCTCGTTCCACACCTATTCCCTCCCCGAGGAAGCGCCCACCAGAGTGGTGATCCGGCGCATCCCAAAAGAGATCCCAGTTGAGGACATACTCAACGACCTCCACTCCCAAAAGGTCCCCGTCTCGGCAGTCCATCGCCTGCACAAAGCGAGGGGCGGCCCCGCCTTCGACACCGTCCTGGTCGTCTGTGACCCCACAGAAGGCCATCACCCCATATTCAAGGTGAAGTCAATTTGCTCCCTTTCTGGCATATCCATAGAGAAGCCCTACAAGGCCAACGTAGTCGGCCAATGTCACCGTTGCCAACTGTATGGCCACGTACAGCGCAACTGTTTCGAGACCCCGACATGCGTTAAGTGTCTGGGGGAGCACGGCACTGCCGATTGCCCACGCCCAAAGGAGCGTGAGCTATGTACCGAACCGCCTAGCTGCGTGCTATGCGGCCAGTCAGGACACCCGGCTAACTACTGCGGCTGTCCCAAGGCCCCAAAAACCTCTTCTCCCAAGCTGGTAAAGCGTGCAAACGCCCGCCAGCAAAGGGAAAGCCCATCTGTGAAGGTTCCCTCCTCACAGATGCCCGAGCGTCTCAGCCCTCAGAGGCCCTCCCCCTGGAACACGCTCAACCACCAGAGAGCCTTTCCAGCACTGGCCACCCCACAGCCAGCCCCTATCTCAGCGCCGCCGGCCCCTGCCGCCCCCGCTCCTCAATCCGCCCCCAAAAAGATTCCTCCCACAAAGGCTGCCCCTGCAGCCCCAGCCGCGACCTCTCCCGCCCGCACCGGCCCCGTGGCCGCTATCCCCAACGCTGAACACGTCCAAATCTTATCGGACGCCTTCAGCATCTACGTTAACCCGGATGCCGTAACTATGGCTCAGGAAATCATTGCTTGCAATGCTGACCTTACAGCCATAGGGAAAGTGTTCGACGCGTACCCCGCAATTACGCGTGTCCTAGAAAAGCTTTACCGTCCTAAACCATAATGGATAGTAAAAAGCTTTGTAGTACCAAACCCCGTTCCCTCAAGTTAGGCTTCTTCAACGCAAATGGCATCAATGGTCAGCGGGATGAGATCGCCACCTTCCTCCGCGATCATCATCTCGACATACTCCTAGTACAGGAGACATTCCTGAAGCCCCGCCATCGTGAGCCGAGAATTGCAAACTATCGGTTAGTTCGCAACGATAGGTCTCGCTGTCACAAGGGCGGCACCCTCATATACTACAGAAAGGAACTGTACTGCATCCCTATGGACCCTCCACCCCTCTCTCGCCTCGAGGTCTCACTCTGTCGGCTCGGCATGACTGGTCATCAGCCGATTACCATTATCTCTGCCTACATCCTTCCTTCGTCCTCAGAGGACCCAACTCTGCTCACCAACGATCTCTCCGCTCTTCTTGGCCTGAGTGACTCCGTTATACTAGCGGGCGATCTCAACGCCAAACACCCCGCCTGGAACTGCAACACGACCTCTACCAGAGGTAAAATCGTGTTCAACCTCTGTGCCACCCTCAACTTTGACGTCATCGCTCCGATGACTCCCACTCACTTCCCCCACGACCCTAATCACCTCCCCGACATCCTCGATGTAGCGCTCCTCAAGAATGTAAATATCCGTTTGCATTCTATTGAAGCGCTCCCCGAGCTCGACTCCGACCACCGTCCGGTCATCATGATCCCAGCCAACCCCCCCCGACCCAAGTGATAACCGACTGGAGGAAAGTAAGCGAAAGCTTAAAGTCCGTCACGTCGCCTCACCTGGACGCTATCCCCGACCACATCGTTTCAGTCGCAGACACGACGGGCGCGATCAACTCCTCCACGGAACACGTACAATCCGTCCTGAACGATTGTTCAAGGGAGGTTCTGGTGGTGAACGATCACCGCTGGAAACTACCGGACGATGTGCGTGCTCTGATGACCGAGAAGAACGCGGCCATCCGTGCGTATAGGGCTTTCCCCTGTGACGCGAACAAAGCTCACATGCGATCTCTACAGCGTCCTGTAAAGAACCGCATAGATGAGTGGCGTAACGCTAGCTGGGAAAAGACGCTTAGCGAACTGGAGCCCACCCACCAAGCCTTCTGGGAGCTACAGAGGAGGTTACGCTCCACCAGAGAGGCCGCCATGCCTCCTCTCACTCGCCCCGACAAAACCGTCGCTTTCGACAACGACGAAAAGGCTGAATGTCTAGCCGATAGTCTTGAGGCCCAATGCACCCCGAGCACTCAACCTGTAGACGAAGCTCACCTTTCCAGGATTGACGCCGAAGTCGAACGTAGAGCTGCCATTCCACCCGTCGAAGACCCCGACGACCCACTGCCCCCCATCACCCCCGACGAGGTGCAGGACATCATCAAAAACCTCAGACCCCGGAAAGCCCCTGGGTCTGACGGAATCACGAACAGGGTTTTCAAACTCCTCCCTGCCCCTCTCATAATGCTTATGACTGCCATCTTCAATGGCGCCATGAGCAACAACATCTTCCCCGGGACGTGGAAGCCACCGTCATTGGCATCCCCAAACCCGGCAAACCCAAGTCGGAGCCTTCGAGCTATCGACCCATCAGTCTGCTCAACGTTCTCGGCAAAATCTACGAGAGGCTTATTTATAAGCGCCTCAAAGACTATGTCGAAGCAAAGAGCCTCATCCCGGACGAACAATTCGGATTTCGTTCCCACCATTGTTGCGTCCAACAAGTCCACCGCATCGTCGAGCACATAAGCGTTGGCTTTCAACGTGGCTCTCTGACGGGCGCCCTCTTCTTCGACATAGCGAAAGCTTTCGATAAAGTCTGGCACAATGGCTTAATATACAAGCTCTACCAGATCGGAGTGCCTGACCGCCTTGTACTCATCATACGAGACTTTCTGTCCAATCGTACCTTTCGCTATCGCATTGAAGGTGCGCTCTCCTCTCCCCACCCCATACGCGCCGGAGTCCCTCAAGGCTCCGTCCTATCCCCGCTTCTGTTCACGCTGTTCACCAGCGACATCCCAAAAAATAGCAAGACCCATCTGGCCCTATTCGCTGACGATACGGCTATTTATTACACCGGTCGCAGCCCAGCCTCCATCGCCCGCACTCTCCAAATCGCCGCAAGCGCCCTAGGCGCTTGGTTCCGGAAATGGAGAATCGAGGTCAACCCTGACAAGAGCCAAGCGGTCCTCTTCTCTAAACCGCGCTCATCCCTCACCCCCCCTAGTCCCATCACCATGTACGGCAAGCCGATCCCTTGGGAAAAGCGAGCCAAATACCTCGGTGTGATCCTCGACCATCACCTCACTTTCGGAGAGCACATTAAGGCGGTCCGTTCGCGCGCCGCTTTCGCTCTCGGTAGGCTTCACCCCATGCTAAATGCACGCAGCAAGTTGTCACTCAAGTGCAAATTGCGCATCTTCACGGCGTGCATTCGTCCCATCATGACCTACGCCTGTGCCGTATTCGCACACGCAAAGGCATACCGTCTCCATAGGATGCAAACCCTACAAAACCGTTTCTTGCGTAAGGCCACGGGAGCCCCGTACTACCTTCGCAACGAGAATCTCCATCTCGATCTGAGAATCCCCACCATCCAGCAGTTCATGAAACGCACCGCCAAGCGCTTCTTCGACACTGCTGAAAAACACCCCAATCCCCTGATCGCATCGGCCGCCCGATACACTCCCTCCCGTATTAGTAAGACTCGCCGACCGAGACATACTTTGACCATCCCCGACGATGCCATTACTCTCCTCCAGGAGAGTAACAAAGAAACCAGTACATTACGAAAGTACAAACACAGACCGCCGTCATTCCGCCCTCGCCGCCGAGGTCCGTCGCGACGTCCCTGTTCATCTCCGCCCCGTCCCTTGCTCGTGCCAGCCCGCGCCGCTGAGCCTGTAGCTTTAAATTCGTCCCTAAATAATACTGACCAGATCCAGCCTGTCCCTTTGCTGCCCTCCCCCAGCGACGCCCTAAGCCGAGGCCCGTACCCCACAGGGGGTGCCCTTAGCGTGTAGTCGCTTAGTTTGTAAGTTATTAAGCCCTGGCTGGAGGCCTTAAATTCATTTAAGGCACCACAAGAAAGCCCGGTTAAGCAGCCGACAACCTCATAGGTTGACCTGCGAGGTGCAATACCGAAAAAAAAAAAAAAAGATATGTGATTCATTATTGTTCGAGCCGTCGTACTGTGCGGACCTCTTAGTGTAGGACCTCTCGCAAATAAATCAGTTAATCAAATAAACACTATCTTGAGTTTCACTGCTACTATGGATAAGCAACCCCAAATGGATGGCCCGTTTGAGGAGGAGCGTGACGTCAGCGCTGCTGACGTCACCATTTTTAAAAACACTGCTGCTCGGGATCATCCGATATATTTATAGATTAACTAAGTATCTACTACCAAAATTACCTAATAAAGAACAAGTATTTCAATCGTATTACTTACTTCGTTATTGCCCAAACTTGTTGTTAATAATATTCGTTTGATATTTTAAGGTAACGACTGGTATGCAGTATGTCGTACCAGCTGCACGTTAATATTATGTGACATCGCACGAGGCTTGACCAGTGAGGTAAATATAACCGATCTATTGTTTAGTCCAGAGCTTTTTAAAATGTACTTTACAGGACAAAATCTTGATTGCTACAAGCATATTAGGTATCTGGTTTTGTGTAGATTCCATGGTCGGGCGGTGGAGAGCGAGTGTACGCGGCTGTGGGGGGTGCGTGCCTATTGCATCGAGCCGGTGAGCTCAGCGTTGTCGAGTATGGACTCGACAAAGTGTTGCATACTGTGAGTCTCTTCTAAAAATAAGAATAATTAATTTGTTAATTGTTACAAACATATATTTTAATAAATAATAAGTTCTTATAGCTTCCTGTAATGAGTTTACTTAGGTAACAATATGGTTATTTGTGTAACTAGGCAGCACGAGCGCTTATATCTTAGGGGTCAGAGTTCGGGCACGCCGCAATCGCGGCGGTAAGACCCCTCTTTGAGGAGTGACTGGAGAGGCGCTACGGCGTCCTCACCTACCGCCTGACGCAGGTCCTCACCGGACACGGTTGTTTCGGGAGGTTCCTGTGTCGGATAGGGCGGGAGGAAACGCCCGGGTGTCACCACTGTGTGGATCGCCCGGAGGACACGGTGGAGCATACGGTGCAGGACTGCCCCGCTTGGGCAGATCACCGCCGTGTCCTCACGGAAGCGATAGGCGGCGGCGACCTCTCGCGTCCGGACCTGGTTCAGGCCATGCTCCGGGGCGAGAGGGAATGGGATGCAGTCACCTCCTTCTGCGAAGCAGTAATGCTAGCGAAGGAGGAGGCGGGCCGCGTGAGGGAGAGAACCACCTCACGCCCCAGCCGCCGCGGGAGACGCCCAGGGCGTCGGACGTCGCGAGGCGACATCCGGCCACCGTAGGCGCGGGCTTGCGGACGGCGAGTAATGGGTAGCTCGCCGTCCGATCAAGGACCAAGCCCGGGTCGACGGCGCGTTCTGTTCGCGCGCGCCTCAAAGAGCTGTCAGCACAGGGACGGGGCCCCCAACGGGGCCAACGCCTGCCGGGGTTGCGGGACGTCTTAACAGGATACCGTGGCCCCGGAACGTAAAGGGCAACAGAAGGAACAGGGTGGTTTTTTAGTCAGTAAAAGTCTGACAGTCCCTTCCGCCCCACCCAGGGCGGAAGGAGTCATTTGATGATTTTTACCACCTCAAAAAAAAAAAAAAAGGGGTCAGAGTTGCGGAAACTTGAAGTAGGTATTACCTCTCATTTCTAAATATACCCAGAAACAGGTTATTAATTCATAATAAACTATATTTTTTAAAATACTGTTTTGATTATGATTGTGTGCATCAGGTGCGCACTGAGCGCGTAAACCCGCACGTGCTGAGCGTGCGGATAAACGAGGGCGCCACCAGCGGTGCGGAGCACGGCGACCGCAAGCATCTCGCCTACTTACTGGATAGGCAGACTATTGCCGTTGTAGACCTTACTACTGGTAGGTGACCATATTATGTAGAAGTCGACTTCTAGCAGTTCGAACTGCAATAATTATAGGTACCTACATTGATGCCTTATATTTTTGACCTGAATATTTTTTTATACTAATATTATAATACATAATTTATTTGTTTGAGTGCTCCAATATATACGGAATTACTATTCTGATTCTGAAAATGTTATTGCTATTAGAATCTTTTTTTTTATAATTAAATAGCACTGTTACACATTACGCAGCTTCGTTATGCCTTAGATTAACGCGGACGAAGTCGCGGGCCTAAGCTAGTAATGGTTGCGATCCTGCGGTAATTATAAAAATTGCTTTGCCTGGTACATTATATTAACTATGTGTACAGGTATACAGTTAGGTCAGTGGTGGCACGAGGCTCGTGTGGACTGGCTCGAGCTTAACGAGAGTGGACAACTACTATTATTGAGAGACACGAGACGAAGACTAGCCTTACTGCGTCTGAATAATGGCGACAAGGTACTAATCATTTTGTAAAAATCATGATGATTCTGTTTGTAAAAACATTTTTGGTTATGTGATACAATATTGTTTTTTCAGGAAATTATAGCAAGCGGAGTATCTTTCGTGCAGTGGATTGAGAATAGCGACGCAGTTGTGGCACAGACACCAACTCATCTGCTTGTATGGTTAGTAAAAATCCTTTACATTAGAATTTAATCGATAGCGGATTTTTCAATAGTCTTACATTTGTCTAAATAAATATAATATCAGCCTATTATTTCCCCACTGCAGGGCAAAGGCCTTCTCATACAGAGAAGGCACGAGAATTGATTACCAAACTTGCTCAAGGTGGAGTTTTATAAATTATAAGTCCAGGTTTATTAACGATGTTTTGCTTTATCGATGTCAGTGATGTCCGACATAAACTACTTGAATTGAAAAAATCAAATGCATAAAAGGCGAAGCACATAAACGCCTGGGCGATCACGAACCTGAATTGACATATTTTCTATTCAAAACCTGTCAACCTACCGTATTCATCGCACCACTAAGAGTTATTTGAAGATAGAAATATCCATAATCCTCGTAAACTCCTTATTCCTCCTTTATATAGCATGCTGCCAGTCAATTTAAATAGCTTTTCTTAGAGCTTTTTTCTTCCATGTGTTGGTAGGTACAGTGCCTGGGACCCCGGCAGCGTGGAGATGGCAGAGTGCGGCGGCGCGGTCGCCGTGGAAGTGATCTCGCGACGCGTCGTGCTCGACGGAGGGGTACTGCCCTACCTCCAGCTGGATGAACATCGCCTCGCTTTTAGTACGTAGATTTATATGAAATAGAAACAAATGTGTACAAGAGTACGTACTTCGAACATCGTTGATTATAATTTTCGAATATATCGATACGATTTTGAGTAATAAGTCTTGCTCGAATAAATGCAAAATCTTTTAACATGTAGGCACGTGTAGAACAGTTCTATCATTAAGTAAATTTAAGTTTAATAAAAAATAAGTTTATGATCAAATAACAGTTGGTTTCTGAAAGGTGAAAGGACACAAAAATTAGCTGACAGATTGTCAATCACATGCCAACTTCGTTGTAAGAGATATGAATCTCCTTAACGCAGCGCTAATAGTACATTTCGAAGCGAAAGATAAACTTAATCAGTGCTCCCGATCGCGGCGACCCGGCGCGTAGCTGGTCTATTATCAGCTACGGGCATCGTAGCGCGTAGTAATGCAGCTACGCCGTAGCCTATTCGAAGTCAATTTCAAACGTTCGTTGACTTAATCCATTTCATTTCAAAGACCGTGTACTCGCGCCTCTTCATTGCATTATGAACTCTAGAGGCGCGCAATATTGTATTAAACGTTTTAATTTTTAATTGAATTGTCCTAAGAAATACCACTATTAATCTATACTTAACATTATAACGAGGAACAGTTGGTTAGTAAGAGGTAATCCCTTTAAAAAAATAACACTATTGCCAAGTGTCATAGGGTATGTTTTTTGGTTTTATGGCTTCAAGGCAGATAAAGTCGCAGGCAGAAACTTGTAATTGATTTACGTAATTATAAGAAGTTCTAAAGTAAATTTCTCGAGTTACTTTTGTACAGTTCAACATTTATCCTTCCTCCAGATAATGCGCTCCGGAGTGGCGACCTGGCCGGGTGCGCGCGGTACTTGGACGGCGTCGGTAACAACGCGGACGTGGCGCCGCTGTGGAGGCAGCTCGCTGAACGCGCCCTCGCTGATGATGATGTCCAGGTAACAGTGGCGGGATCTCTTTTTCTTCATAGTCAAAATTGGTCTTGCGATCTTGGATAAGATATAATATGTTTTCATCTTAACTGAATGTTTTTAGCATCTTTTTAAAATGTTTGGTTTATTTTCATAAAAGCTTCCTTTACACTTTTCTTGTAAACTTTAAACATATTTCAAAAGCATAAAATAAAATGACGGGTATCCTCTATTTGTTAGTTGGCTGCCAAATGCTACCGGGAGGTTGATGACGTAGCTCGTACCTTCTATCTAGAGAAAATTGTCGAATTGGCCTCTGCTGAAGGTGATGGTGACGTCACAGTTGGTGAGTGAAATACAGATTATTTAACACACGAGTAAAATTAAGCAGTTTCGCATGGCTGACCATAGCAGAGATGATCAATGTTTGATTAGCATTGGATCAAGTTTGAGTCGATGGAGTGGAAAAAAAGAGAGGTCTTTACCTAGCAAAGGGCCACATAGTCCTCAAACAAAAAATATTAATTTTTTACCTAGCACCCTCGGCAGTGTGTTACCCATTTTCGGCAAATACTGCATTATATTTTTTTACTTGTACCATTTGGAGCTACTTTCGACCCTGGTACCCATTCAATCTCAACTTTTATCTGTGACAACGACTATCGTAAAGGTAGTTTCTACCGTACTTGGCCCTTTTTTCACATTTATGGTTTTGGTGGGATTATTGTTTCTACAGTAGAATTGAATTAAACCTGGCAACGTTTTTTTCAGGGTTAAATAATGCCATAGTACGAGCCCTCCTAGCTATATTCGCTGGTGATTTATCCGCGGCTGAAGAGTGCTACGTCCGTCGCGCGGGCCGGCCGGACCTCGCGGTGGACATGTACAAGCAGTTCAATAAGTGGACGGACGCCATTGTGCTGGCTGAGAGAACCGACCGCGCCTCTGTGACTACTCTAAAGCAACAGCACATGGATTATTTGACATCTACTGGTAAGTACTGTAATAAACATGTAGTCGACTTCAAACTAGCCAATCTCAAATCGTTTTATAAATCAAGGTGTATCTTTAGACTAGATTTAATCTATCGAGATAAAAACTTTACGTAAACAGCTTTACTTAAGCCGTAAGGTTCGAAATACAAAACTGACTGTGCGTTTAAAAGCTGGCCTAAATTTGTTAACCTTGTTTTGTTATTAGACAGTAAATGCATATGGTTATTAAACCGTGGTCTTACATTTTTGTACAACGTTGCTTCGCATTCTGAATCTACATGTACATATGATTTTTTTTTTTAAATATTTTTGCAGGTCGCCTAGGCGAGGCTGGTGCAGTTCTAGCGTCGTCGGGCGACGTGGAGGGCGCAGTGAAGCTGTGGCTGCGGGGCGGCCGCTCCAGGCGAGCCGCCGCGCTGCTGCTGCAGCACCCGCAGCTGCTCCGGGACACGGACCTGGTTGATTCAGTTCATACTCAACTTATTCAGGTATTTCTGGTTTATATCTTCATTTCATCTACTAAGTGTCTGATACTAGAGTCTGCCAAACTATACCAATCGAAAAGCATGAGTAGGTATATGAAGAATATTTTACAGACGCACTTTTTTTTTGATGATGTCCAGGAAGAATGGTGGGAGACGGCTGGCGAAATATCGGAGCGCAGAGGTGACACTCGCGCGGCAGTGGAGTACTACGCACAAGGACATAACTATGCGCGGGCTGTACAGTTGGCTAGAGAGGTACTTGAACCTGGAGGAATGTAATTTGCCTTTTTGCGATTGGTAAAACGATAGAAGAATAATAAAGTAAAAACAATGTGATTAAATGTACACAGTTAGACGGTAATTCAGCCTGTTTATCTATGTTAGAATAACATCATGTCTGGAGTTCGTCCGTTGTTTGCTTCCCCGATCGTTGAGTGTGTCATATGCGGCCGCGCAGGCGTGCCCGGGCGAGGTGACGCGGCTGGAGGGCGCGTGGGGCGCGTGGCTGGTGGCGGCGCGGCAGGCGGGCGCGGCCGTGCCGCACCTCATCGAGGCGGGGCAGGCGCGCGCCGCGCTCGACGCCGCGCTCGCCGCGCACCACCACAGGAAGGCGCTGCAGATACTGCAGGTGAGCACGACCATCGCTTTACAAAACGTCTTAGTTGCTAAAACTTTTGTTATTCAGCTACATTACAGAAGTAAAATTCCGTCACAATGTGCTACGGTGTAGCAGCCCGCTACAGCAAAGTTATAATGCACCACGTCGTAGCTATCAGCTACTCCATATTTTGCACTATACTAATTATATTTTATTGTTTTCAGGCTATTGATGACAAGGATTCCATCAGAGAGCAGTGTGAGAAACTTGGTGATCATTTTATATCAACTCGCGTAAGTGTTTCATAAACTTAGCATTATTTACAACTTCACGTTATAGCCCGTATTCATAATCCCAAAAGCAACGAGTGACAAGCTTTATTATATAAAAAAAAAACTTTGTACACATTTCAGGAGTGGGAGACAGCAGAACGCGTGCTAACATCATGCGGCATGGCGGAGCGCTGCGTACGCGCCTACAACGCTGCAGGCCGCGTCGCCGATGGACTACAACTGGCCGCCGCACATCTCACTGAGGAACAGACCAGAGACATCTATATGCCGCTTGCGCAACAACTGAGGCTGGACGGTCAACTGCGCAAGGCCGAACAGATTTATATTGGCCTTGGAGAACCGGACGAGGCTATTTCTATGTATAAGGTTGGTTTCTATTGACGCAGTATTCAGACTGGTGTACCATGTGACTATTTGCATCTAAATTCATGGTGCTTATTATTTGTCAGGAAGCGTCACAATACGAGTCGATGCTACGCCTCGTAGCAGCTCACCGTAGTTCGCTGCTGGAAGCTACGCGCCGCCACGTAGCGCAGGCGCTTCATGCTTCAGGAGACCTTCGTACCGCAGAAAATTATTATATACAAGCTGGTAAGTATATTTTATATAATCACTTCTTGGGAACTGTCTCGAGCCCATTTTTATAAGTGCATGGTTTTTTCTTGAAGATTTCTTAATATTTAATGAACTGCAATTCCAGGTGATTGGAAAAGTGCGATTCAGATGTACCGTTCAGCGGGTCAGTGGGAAGGAGCCGAGCGTGTTGCGCGTGCGCATGCACCTAGTGGAGTTCAGCAACAGGTGAAATACTACCTATTGCTTCTAAATAATGTAGCAACATTACGTGCAATCGACAAGATAAGCTTTTAATGTGTCACCGGAACACGGTTGTATTGTGTATAATTGTTCAGGTAGCTCTGCAATGGGCGGGAGCGCTCGGCGGCGCGCCGGCCGCTCGCCTGCTGGCTGCGAGGGGCCTCGCCGCCTTAGGGGCGCGATGGGCGCTACAGGCGCAAAGGTATGTTGATGTTGAATCGTATAAATAACAGAACATCCACAAGGCGTTCCGTGCAACAGAGGGCGAGCTTATCGCCTCCAACAAGTCACAAATCCAAATTTCAAACTACAACTTTTTACGAAAGTACCCTCTTGTCCTCCTTTCCTTTGGACTCTAATTGTTATTATTATATCTTGCATGCTCGTGTACGTATAACATGTTTAAACAAATGAAGTTTAATCTTATCTTATCCTCTAAGCGAACCCAAAATAAGGTTTTAGTACCAATTCCAACTGTTGTGATCAGATGGGATATAGCGATGGAGTTGAGCGCTCTGGGTGGCGGGATATCCCGCAGTGAAGTAGCGCGGGCTGAAGCAGCGTCTCTAGCCGATGACCGGCCCGACGAGGCGGAAGCTGCGTTCCTCAGAGCGGGTGCGGCCGACCACGCAGTACGCATGTGGCTGCAACATGGGAAGCACCAGAGGGCGCTCGCCTTGGCTGAGCAACATGCGCCGCTTATGGTAAGATATTTCCAGTAAGAGTAGGCTGGCTTCATTAGGGGACAAGGCCACTAGGTGCATTTAATTTCAAGGTCTCATAGGGTACTCGTCTTGCCTGACCTTAACGTGTATAGTGAAATACTGATTTGGTAGGCATAAGCATTCTATTGTTAAGCGTTATTATTCCAAAAGCGTAATGTTGAGTCTTTATTGGTCTACTGTAAAGTGGCATGTCGTAGTTTTTCCATATGGAAGAAATAATGGTTTGTTTTCCTTTAGGTTGAGGAGGTGTTAGTGGAAGGAGCGAGGGCGGCTGCTGAGCGAGGAGACCTGACGCAGTTTGAAACGCTCATGATCAGAGCTAACAGACCGCGTGAAGTTGTGCAGCACTATAAAGATTTGGGTACATATTATACTATCATTTTTGTGTGGAGGCACTTACAGTGTTTATCAGAATTTGAGTTATGTTGACATCACTACTTAATATAGTTGAATTTAAAATTTCGAGTACTAGGAAGGGACTAGTGCAGGTATGAGCAGTCGAGAAGCCGCGTTACAACGCTTAAAACTTCTCGTGCCGCATAGTTTAAGTGCACTAATGTTGATGTGTGCACAGAGCTGTGGGACGAGGCGTCGCGCGTGTCCCGCGAGTACGTGCCGGAGGGCGGCGGCGAGGACGTGCCGGGCGCCGTGCCCGGGCTGCTGGCGCGCGCGGCGGCGCACGCGGACGCGGCGCAGTGGTGGGACGCCGTGCGCCTGCTGGCCGCCGCCAGCGCGGCCGCCGCCGACGCTGCCGCGCCGCGCCTGGCCGAGCGCGCCGCCCTGCGCGCCGCGCGCCTGGCGCGCGACCACCTGCACGACGGACGACGACGCGCCGCCGCCGACATGCTGGCCGAGAGGTAGCCGTTATAATTGCCGCCACGAGACGTAAGCACAGATTGTAGAATTTCGCGCATGTGTACACTTTTGGCCAAATAAAGGCTAGTACAAATTCTTTTTCAATGTCTTAAAAATAATGTTAAATACAGCAATTTAATAAAACGAAATAATAAAAATGAAATAAATTAAACAAAAAACAAAAAAATTAAAATAACGAAATTTAACTATATTAAAAAAAACAACTAAAAGGTAATAACAAAAATAAACTATTTAAAAATTTAAAACGTAATACACTAAAATTTAACTAAAGTGTACAGTAGTCGAATGACGGGCGATAGTTCAAAAGACGACCAGCATCGATTGACGAACCAATCGTGTGCATCTGACTGCAGGATCGGCGACCCCCGCCTTCTTCATTCAGCCAAAGAGACCAAACATTTAAAAATGCGCAGGTGTTTGTGCTCACGACTCGTGCCGGTACCTATACCATTCTTATTAAATACTAGCAACCCGTCTCGGCTTCGCATGGTTGCAATGTAGATACATAAATCTTCCTCTTAAATCACTCTATCTATTAAAAACAACTGCATTAATAATATTAGCTTTAATAATCTAAGCAAAGATAGGCACGGACAGCGGGAAGCGACTTTGTGTTATACTATGTAGTGATACCGGGTGGAAGAACCATCGTAATGATTTTGATTTTTGATTGATTGATCAAAAACTTTTACCATGGATTCAGTACATGATTGTAAAACCACCTACATACATAGTAAAAATGTATGGAACAACTGATATTCCATGATGGTTCCTTCCACCCGTTGTACAATGTCGTAACCTGTTTGAATATTAAGACTACTGCTGAAAACTAAATCAACATTATTTATATTTTGAAAACTTTTCAGATTTGCAGCAATCGGACAAAATGACATCGGTGAACAACTTCGAGCCGCTCTCACCGAAGGTTACGCAGCAGAGGACGAGGCACCAGGTAAGAATAATACTCACATTCGAAATGTACTCAAGTTCACATCATCATTATCGATTTTAATTAAAGCAGGCACATCAGCCGATTACGAAGAAGAAGAAGCAGAAGCTCCTCATGAGGTAGAAACCGAAGCGGAGGCCGAGACAGAAGGGTTAGAGCGATTAGCTCGCGGCGGACACTGGCAGCGATGCCTCGCGCACGCGGGCCGCAGGGCGCCGCACTACGCGCTCAGATATGCCGCGCATCTGTTCAAGGCACACCCGGTATTTAATTGAAACATTTTGCTTTGACTTACCGATAAGTTGGATATTTTATTATAAGAAGGAGACAGTTTTGCTTAACAAAGTGAAAACAAATAAAAGCGTATTAAATAAAGTAGGTTTTCTAATGCCCCATAAATTTTATAATCATATTATGACCATATTAACATAACATAACATAACATCACGCCTGTAATCCCCGAAGGGTTAGGCAGAGGTGTACCCATTAGTTCACCCACATTTCGCCAGTTATGTTTTTAGTCCCATGTAATAGGGGGCGAGCCTATTGCCATCAACCGGGCACAAATCCAGACTCCGACGCTGCTACTGAGAAATTTCTGATGGGAAAACCCAATAACACTTTGCCCGACCTGGGAATCGAACCTAAGATCTCATGTACAGCAGCCGCGCTTGCGACCACTAGGCACTAGGCACTAGGCTATGTATGTATATTATAAATGTGAAAGTAACTCTGTTCATCTGTCTGTCTGTAACGCTTTCAGCTTTCATGACTAAACCACAGAACCGATTTTGATGAAATTTGGTATAGGGTAGGCAGTTTTAACCCCAACAAAGGCTTATACTTTTTATTCGACTCGACTTACAACCTGCGTCCGTAATAACCGACATTTACAAGGACAAAGTCGCGAACAAAAGTTAGCCCACTTCATAAATCAACCAATCAACGCAAATTCCCCGACAGCGCATGGAAGGCATAGACATCGAAAGCGAAGAGCCACCAGAAGTGTTGACCCAAGTGCTGGACGTTCTACGTCAGTACCTCGGCAGTGAGGAGCCGGGCGTCGATTCTCTAGCGGGCAGTGACGCGCCTCTCGCGAAGGCAGTGTGCAGTGAGCTCCTAGTCAGAGTGTCCACTGCGCCTAAGTCAGTGTCGGCGTTAAAGGATGCTGCGTCTGTCATGGTGATTGCGTCTGCCGATGATCGAGCCTTGCAGGTAACTTAGTACTACTTACTTTATTATACAGGTCTGAAATTAAGTACCAAAAAAAATTATTATAAACATATGTAACATGATGCCTGTAATCCAGGGTTAGGCAGAAGTACACCTATTAGTACACCCACATTTCGCTAGTTATGTTTTTAAGTCCCATGTAATAGAGGGCGAGTTTATTGCCATCAACCGGGCACAACAAAACACAAATATTGACTCCAGGACTGATACTGATGGGAAAACTCAATAAAATTTTGCCCAACCTGGGAATCGAACCCAAGACCTCATGCTCAGCAGTAGCGCTTTGCGACCACTAGATCAACGAGGCACTCAAAAAGTTAAAAAAAACTAAGTTGCGGGCTAAAGAAATTGACTTGCATGTTTTATGTTTACCTTTTTTTTTGTGCACTAAAATTTGTTATTTTATTTATTACAGGCAATAACGTTACTGATGGCGCTCCACGTACCTCAGATAGCTGCAAAGGCAGCAAGAGCGCTACCCCGATACACGGACATCATCGTAGCAGATGTTGGTTAGTGCATTAGAGCAATCTTACTATAGCTACGCGTCGTAGCACATAAACTACTGTCGTAGCTTATAAGCTACGCGTCGTAGCACATAGATTTTAAGTTGTAGTCTACGCTCCGGGCTGAGAAATATGGAACTCACTATGTGGCATCATTATATTCGGTACAAATCTGTCTTGAATTGACGTTTGTAATATTTTATTCCAATTCGATATTTCAATTTTTTTTTGGCCCGTGGTCTAACTCTCATCGCAGTTATATAATAAAAATAATTATTATTGAATATTGTGTGTTCAGCGTATTACGCATGCGGTATGGCCGTGCGGGCGGAGGGAGCGAGCGGTGCGCGCGAGGCGTTCGTGTTGCTCAACCGATGTCTTGACCTCGCTGAAGCAGCTGACGATGACTCTGCCCATCTGCTAGATTATACTGACTTTGGTAATTATAGTTTATTTACTACCCGCCCAAGCCGAGATCCGAGATAAGATATTTAATTTCTTTGGATGTAACTGGAGGTCTGCTGACGGCGCTATTAGTATATTATGATTGACGCGAGGTCTGGCAGACGGTTCGTTATATTTAAAAGATTTATATATTTCTGGTATCCTTGAGTCCTGCTATTTTAAGATTTTCTACGCAATGGTTTTTTTTACCTTTATGGTTAATATTGTAATGCTAAGTACATAATGTTTGTGTATTTCAGAGTGCACAGACTGGAGCCGCACGCCGCTGCTGCTGGACAGCGGCTGTGTGCGCGGCGGAGCACTCGACGACGCACGGGAGTGGGTGCTCGCTGTCTCTATGGACCAAGCCGTCGAGCAGGCTAGTATTACACGTATTCCTTTTACTTTCTTTTATTTCCCGATTTGAAAGATTGATTGATGTGATTTTGAATAAGCCAACATTATTAAGAGAACATAACGTCACGCCTGTAATCCTCGAAGGGTTAGGCAGAGGTGTACACATTGGTACATCCACATTTCACCAGTTTTAAGTCCCATGTAATAGGGGCCGAGCCTTTGCCAGGCACAAAGAAAAAGAGATAATGTAACACAAAAAGTTATAACTGGACTAACACACATACGTGACCATAAACCATACGATTGATACTGCAGCCATTTCTGTAAAGGCCAATCGTATTATTTCTAAAGGATATCCCACACATCATTCAACATTATCACTTGTAATAAAACATTTGAGATGCCTACACAATGGCAACACTCGTCATTTTTAGTTGAGGTAACATTTCATAACTTTTTGACAAACCGACTCTCATATTCCCGCCAATTTACCTCGCAATCATCTTCATTTTCGAAGTAACTTTTGAACTTGAGACTTCACATAAATTATTTAGATCATAATGAGAGTTTCCGCATCAGAGAACTCGTCAGGGCCGCGGGATTACTAAAACTTTAAGCTTTTAATAACGAGTTTCTCAACAACGAAAGTTTTATGTCTCTTGGCTTTAGGAGTATTAAATCGATTTAAGATGTAAATCTAATTGGTCTTTTGTTAACTTAATTGTGGACAGATTACGTCTCCTCGTTTTGGTAGATAGAGTTACTAATTGCTGGCAATCAGTTTGGTGTTTTATGCCAAGGAATATTTATTTGAGAACATTTTTTAAGGGACTTACTGGCCTCCTTTTAGCAGATCCTCATTATTAAAGCCACGTTAATGTTTATAGACGTTGCCGGTGGACGGTCGCGGCATGTATGCGTCGATGGTGGCTGATACAGAGGCTTGCTGCGTGGTGACCGGCTACCCTCTAGGATCCAGACTCGTCACTTTTACTAATGGTATGTATTTGGATAAAGGAACGATTGAAATCACTTCCAGTGTTACACTGAATAAAGAAGCCCTTACCGTTGCCAACTACGTGAACAAATTGTAGCTTGCAAACACTTGCCCAACACTAAAGTGTCCGCGAAGCAAACACAATTGTTAAACAATCATCTTAAACTAGTAACTGTGTAAAATGGTTAAACAGGGTTCGGACTGCAGGTTATTGCGAGATTGACACTGATTTTGGGGTCACCAAACCACTTCGTTATCTAAATGTCAATATAGTAATATTTTTAAATTAATCTGTTGATATAAAACCCCATAATGTCCCATTGTCCTGGCAAATAGTAATTTGACATACATCGACTCTTTTCTTTCTGAGTCATGATTAATTATCGTCGTCGTTAAGTCGGCCCGTAGCGAGCGCGCCCTGATGACATATAGCCTTATTAAATGGCGGCTCGACAGAAACCGCCCGTAAGGATACATTAATTAAACATGGCCTCTGTGATGTTATACACTATTATGATAACGGCGCGCCGATCCTTTAATACTTTGTGATATATTGTGAAAGATAACCTTGGAGTATCCGACGATATTTATGAAATTATTTGTGATGACAGTTGATGTGTTAGTGCGCATTCAAACATATAAACACATTTCTTATAAAAAGGGTTCATATTTTATTCTAGGTATCTAATAATCTAGGAGTCACTACATCTTTTACACAGAGTCAGTAATATGTAACAAAATCTACAGATTTGATTAAACAACTTACTTTTCTATAGGAATCATAAGGATGGTTTGTTTGTTTATGGGCTCATAGTAAGGCAATATTTATCCCACTAGGTCGGTGTGCGAACCGCGAGTGGTGGTCGCGAGCGGTGAGCGCGTCGCGGGGCGGCGGCGCGCCGGCCGCGCTGCTGTACCACGTGGAGCAGTGGTGCGGGCCCGCCGACTACCACCACGTGTAGCTCAGTAGCTGCCACCACCAGGACTAGCCTCACCAGGTGCAGCAACAATAACCGGGACACACACTCTACAAGTTTATGAAATTATAACTGCACTCCATAAATACATGTATTTAGAGCCGATTTCACCAAACCAAGTATATTATACTGTCGTTATCATAACTTTTTGTTTAACCATTGTCTAAACTTGGTATAAATTTTCTATTCTTAAGTAAATCACTATACTGCCTAAAAACATGGAGAAATCCGTCATTGTCAAAACATCACACCCATACTCGCACAATAAACCGTTATCAATGAATACAGTGACAAATAATAATAATTAATGTAAGAAAGCCGAGCCGTTGTGTGTGACTGCCTCGTTGGTCTAGTGGTCGCAAAGCGCGACTGCTGAGCACGAGGTCTTGGGTTCGATTCCCAGGTCGGGCAAAGTGTTATTGGGTTTTTCCACCAGGAATTTCTCAGTAGCAGCCTCGGAGTCTGGATTTGTGCCCGGTTGATGGCAATAGGCTCGCCCCCTATTACATGGGACTTAAACATAACTGGCGAAATGTGGGTGTACACATGGGTACACCTCTGCCTAACCCTTCGGGGATAACAGGCGTGATGGTATGTTATGTAATGTAAGAAAGATACGGTGCAACCATTTTGCCATTAAATATACCCGTTCTTCCACTCATATAATGGCACAAACTAACTACTATACGAAAGTAGAATTACCATAGAATAACGTGATGAAAGTAAATCGTTGTTATCGTGTTACTCTACTATAACTTTTCTCGAGTAACTTTGTTTGGTAAAGTCGGCCCTTAATAAACTAAATTATCACTAATTCTTCTATTTCTCTCCACTAATGAAAAACAGAGTATCGAATAATTTTGCGTCTATTTCGATTAACAATGGTAACCAAGTTACGTTGCTGACCGTAGCCCTAACAGCTGTGTGGTTTTATCCCACGCCTTCTAATAAATAGGAACTGGAACAAATACGGGTACGCTTAAGTAAATTGTTAATATATTTAGTTGTTTCTTCTTCTTATACTGTTCAATGTAATGTAATTAAAGGTTTTTTCTTTTTAGTTACCTGTTTTTTATTGTATTGTTTTCCGCCAATATCGTTGTTAATGAAATGAGTGTTTTTAAATGTTCCTAACAATTCAAACTAAATTTATGGATCGAAAGGTTGTCGTAAGGTGCAACTATTTGTAAGGTTACCTCTGGTGTAGATTTTAATTTTATCACTTTAAAGACTTTATAAAGTAGATTTTTTAAAGTTTAGTAAAACAAATATGACATACTGATGATATCTGGTGGTTACGGTTTGATGAGGTTCGGAAAAGTTAATAAAACACAATGTTTGGTTGTTTATATCGCTATAATAAACTCATTTGTTATCACATTTATTTAATAATATATTTTGACACATAATATTTGTTACGTACTAGGATTTGTAGAGTTCCATTCCGTTCCTGTGATTAAAGCTGAAAACTGTAGTCATTAGAACTGTGGCCAGTGTATGTTTTGTTTGTTTAGGCTGACAAAACTATTTGAAAAGATTTCTCCCGTGAGTCACATAATGTGTAAGCTGTAGGCATTTTCAGCATGCATCAAGGCACGGAATGTGGAAATGTTTGTGGTCTAGGAAGGAACGATATATATAACTAGAGCTAAAGTAAGGAAGGTACATCATAGTATGATATCCGATACCATATCACAAGTTGCGGTGGGTGCGCGCGCGACGCGGATATGTCATTGTCGGGAGGCTGACGTGTGACCGGCGGTATCGGGGCTCATCGAGGCACATCATATTAGATTTGTCTTTACATACGTCTCTTACGTAAGAATATTACTTTGTTAACTCTAACATATCAAGATAATAAGCGTAAGTAGATCGATCCTAACACTGTCAGAATTGATAGTTATATTATTAAATATCTAGATTTTCATTGATACATTTATAAATAATTTATTATGTATAGTTTGTTCAACGTAATCAAATACAAAAATTATAGTGTAAAAATATACTTAACACCTGATATATATTTAGGCATTTGAATTATTATAGAGTATTTTAATATTTAGTTAATCTAATAAGTGAATATTTAGATCTCTAATAAATACTTCTCTCTCTTGGAAAATGTACAACCACGTTAAAATAAAATAAAACGACGCACCGTAAACTAATCGGAGCAGTGTTGACGCGAGTGCGTACCTCTCGCGTCCAGCCGACAGCGACGCTGGCGCTGCGTGTGACGCGCCCCAGCGGCTCTGCCTGGAGCCATGCCCTTTCACTTTACGGTGTTCGTAAGTAAGCAAGTGAAATATTGTCAGGTGAGCCACTAAGCTATGATAGCACTGGAAGAACACAGATTTCGACAATATATATTACATTTAATACCTCTCACAGGATATGTAGTTTGTTACTAACACCGATGATCAAAATATCATTTATCTCACGAATATTTAAATATCTACTTAATGAGTTTGTGTGTGTCTAACTACACGAGCGAGCGTGATGGCTTTGCAACTGCTCTACGAGCCGCTGGCGTGCCCTCGCGTCACACTCGTTACTTATATGAAACAGATCACATGAATATTACAACGCAGAAATTACCGGTCTACATCTATAACGTGATTTCTAAACACGTAATGTAATAACATTTTGGAAATGGAAATATTAAGTTACTTGTCAGAAATATGTAGCTAGGTACCTAAATTTGTTTTCAATCTAGGTTTTAGAAAAGATTAACTATAAATTCTATCACGAAAATGTTGTGCGTAGAAAATTTTGAAAAACAATTTCACAATAACTATTTACAGTTCGTAGAGTAAGATTTTTGACACGAAGAAATAATGTTTTTTTTACCACTTTGGTATAGAGATGATTTGTAAATCAAGTAGGTATACGTTGGAAAATTCACTAAAGCACAACCTTGGAAGAATAGTACCTAGACGCGCTTACTTACTAGAATAACTTTAGAAATGTATTAATCATATAAGGCAAAGTGTCGAAGTTGGGGTTTATTTTGATGACGTATGCTATAAGATAGTGTTGGTTCGAATATCTAAGTACTTAGAAATAGGTACATGTTACACAGACACTAACGATATTATCAATAAGAACGATGACAGTCAAGAAAGAAAATATTGGTACAAAATAAAACTTTCTAAGAAAGTTTTGTAGAGAATTAGAAGTGATAGTTACGAAGTGACATACATGCACATTGCACAGTGTAGATAAGTAGCTTACAACTATTATAGACTATTGTACTTCACATGAAATGATCTACAGTTTGTTGTACTATACGAAATATTCTGAAGTTATTGAATTATACAGTGACACACATTTATAAGATTTATTAAACAACACAAAACCGCTACGAATATTTATGTTTCATAGATTTTAAGCGCAACCATCAAGTCATCTTTTAAATAAAATACCATATCCCTTGAGCTAATAATAAATTACTATATCCAAGGCCTAATCGGTAATATTAGGCACATCCACATTTGGACATAACATACACACTTAAAAAATTGAAGCACTTGTCTACAATAAGCTCCTTTTATTCAACTACATTCTAAAATGGTGTTGATTACTCATATTGGGCCTGCCCTAAAGGTTTCCTTCTGTTGAAATGAATGCATTTTGGGACTATGATTTATCCTGTTGGTATTTTTTTGTTGACCTTTTAAATATGTTGACTGCGAACTTAATAAGCAAAAAATATCTTCAGGTAAAATTGTGATTTGTCTACACCACATTATTTACAGTGACGGGGAAGTTATACAACACATTTATCAGTCCAATACTTGCAGCAATGTGGGCGTATATGTGTGTTAAATATGCACGGCGGAGATAAATACAATCATGCTTGGGATGTAGAGCCGTCGAGGTGCGCTAGTTGTCATCGCGGCGCTCCGGCGACGGCTCCCTGGATCAGTCGGGGGACTCGTCGTTGGCGAAGGACGTGGCGGGGAACAGTGGGTACCACCCGTACGTGCGCTGTGGCAGAGTTAGCTTGTCGAGGCATATCTCTGCGCCGCCCAGGGCCAGGTTGTGCTCGAAACCACCGCAGCGTTGCCACAGCATCACCACCAGCGTGCGACCCAGCGCCTCGCTTGCCTGGACATTTACGGTGTTTGTGTACCAAAAATTTAATATACAATGTGTATCATCGTTAAAATGAGATCACAGTCCATCTTATTATATTTTTTGGGCTATTATCTCACTCTGTCGCAAGCCTCAACCTAGCAAAAGAGGTTGTAGGATGCTGTTGATATCAAGGAATATTTTTTTTTTTATTTCAGTCGACTTTTACTCCATTATGGCAGTTCAGCAAGTTAGTCGACCGATTCTAAAAAGACGATTAAAAGGCTGTGCTACTATTTACTTCTACTTACGAAGAGTCTAATGAAATGGTGATTTCAGCCGGTGTTCCAAAATAAATAGTTGTGCTGCTTAATGTGATGAATTAATACAATGACGTGCCTTATGTTAACGTATCACTAATTATCTACAATACAAAACCTGATTAAAAGAGTGCGGCAAAAACCCGTACGTGTTCTTACTTGTACCTGATACTTGAGCGTCTGTTTGAAGTGCGGCTCAGTGGTTCGCCTGATGACGCGAGTTTTGCGCTTATGCAGCCACTTGTCCCCATCGCGCAGGTAGCACTTCACGTACGAGTCCGGCACTTCACCGTTTACGCCATACACGCGGCGAGCGTGCGATACCTGAGTTATTTACAACGGTAATTGATTAATTACCTATGTATTAAAAGTCAGAATTTAGGCAAGTAGTGTTGTAGATATCGTGTTATGATTGAAAATTGGAACGGCTGATTATAGAAATATTTTCTTGAATCGATTATACGCTTGCTATATCCATTTAATACGATATTTCAATTTTGATTGGATGACATCTCAATATTATCAGTTTGTGCGACGGTATGTACCATTTTTTAAAATTCTTTCTTAACTAGATTAAGTAACAATTTTTGGTCATTTAATTTAGGGATTCTTACTGATCAAAGTCAACGTCAAATCATAGTAATGTATGTAAAACCAACCTCGAGCTCCAGTTGTCCCTTGATCATAATGATGCTTATATTGATCTCGGCGTGCAGCGGCGGCAGGTGTGCGTTCCTTGGCGGCAGCTGGCCGGGGCCCAGCGGCACCGCATCCTCGTCGTCGCCAACGGCGTCGCACGCCGCCGCCGCCGGCACCGCCGCCCACATGCTGCCCTTGCGCCCCGTGGCCGTGCCTGCACCACTCACATACAACGTAACACCACACCGCATGTGCACCGCCCGTATACAGCGACACTCCAGTTCGGCTCAGTACATACGGATTGCGGGCAATGTTTGAAACATATTTTATCTAATTGGTTAAACATTTAAAAGTAACAAAAACCAAAGTACAAAATGATAGTAAACCATTCAATCGAACACTTAAAATGATGAAAAATAAACATTTACATAAAATAAGCACGTCAAACAGCTTCGTGCCAAATGTATACAGTTTTCGTTTACATAGAATCGAATCTTTCCTTTCCTAAACACATAAATGAAAGAGAAAGCGTTATATCGTGTGCAGCCAAGAGTGGAGTCGAATTTCTAATAGTTGTCTGAAGCGTTCCTCAACGTATTATGGTAAGCATTCCGTGTCATGAACAGCCATTTATTTGATTTTTAGGAAAACTTGCGATTTGTGGAGGAGTACCGAGACATAACTCATGCCACCGCTGGCTTCGGCGAGCCGCGAGAGTCCGCTACGTCATGCGCGACCGCGACCTACGCTTGACAAGTATTTGAATCTACTTCCCTAGTCGATAAGATTTAAATAAAACGTATTGAATAAAACGCCATACTTAACTACGGCCTAAGTATAATAGGATAATAAATTATATTTACAAGAAATCTAATAGATGCGCTTTGGAACAATGAGTGACATTCGCAGAGGTAATGAAACCAAACAACCTAGGCGACACAATGCCATCGAGATGAACGTAGACGGGCAGCCGAACAGACGGAACACAGAGACAGATGAAGTGAGCGTGATCGCCCGCGGCCGGGCATGCGTCAGGACAGTACAGTACAGACACAGTGAAGTGATGAGAAGCTTCGGGCGCAGCCACATTCAACGGTGCGTGCGCGCGGCCGCCGCGCAAGCGATGTATGACCCATGCTACTACGTGCCCCCAATGTCCACCCTGGCGCCCGGCCCCGCACACCCAGCCCGCGAGCCCTGCCCCGCTTGACTGGTCAGATGCAATCGGAACAAGACGAACGGGTTCAATGTACGGCGCTGTGGCGGCAGGGTCGAAATGCGGGAACAGGCGGCCGTCGGACGTCACAAGGGATCGCGTACACCGACACGCGCACGAACAAACCCTGCCGGGGAGTACGCGCGGGCGCGGGCACGAACGAGCAGTCGCTTACCGAGGTGCTAACGGTCCGTTGCTGCTGACCAAACAAGCACAACACAGTACAAATCAGTACTACCCTCAATGTTCGCATTGTCTAATGATTTCTGTGGTGTAATTAGGGGAGTCGAACTGGACAAGTTTACATATTTCGGATTTACCTTATTATCGCACATGATTTTTAAAGGCAACCAGCCGAAAGGGAGGTATTATAGTTCAACAATTATTGTGTAAATAAACATATAAGAAAAAACTTAAATAGTGATTAGATCGATTCTACAAAGGAGAAACATATTGTTGGTAATCAGTTTTAGAGTAACACAATACTGATTTAATGAATAATGTTATGTTCGATCTCAATTTATTCATCTGAAAGTCAAAGATTATGGGTTAGATTACCGTTAATTTAAATAGCTATATGATATGAAAGCATTAAAATTGACTCTTCAGTGTAACGAAGAGAGACTTTCATACATGGGATAAATGAATATGTAGTGTGAGGTGGATAAAAAGTAAAAGCTGGTGACTTACGCCTGGCCGTGGAGCCGGAGAGCGAGAGCGTGCGGCCCAGCTCTCCCTTGACGGCGCGCAGCGAGCGCAGGATGTCGTCGGGGTCGCGGCGCACGCACGACGAGCGCCGCCGCTCGTTGCGCCGCGCGCTCACCGCCGGCGATACATCGCCACCACCTTCTATACAACCGCCACTAATATACTACAGATATGGCTTACCTCAGAGTCGCACTTACACCTCACCTTTATTTCTTTGCTGTGATTTCAAATGAATCGGTATTTACACATTTTGTAGCTAATTTAAATTGTTCCCCTCTTAGATTGATTCTAAATGTAGTACAATGGGTGCTAATGAACTTAAATTAAATTATTTTTGAGCTCTTGGATCCCCTAAAAGATATCATTACCCTTCTCTTGTTGTTGGAATGAGGAACGGCGAGAGCCAGGTAAAGATCGAGAGAAATCTTTGCCAAGCTGATAAACTTCCACTTCCAGAGTTTCCGATTGCGAAGAGCCACGTCGAGAGCCTCCTACCCACGCGTGGTCCGGGTGGAGTAAAGATGCACATTCGCCGATGGAGTCCACGTCATCTGAAATCAATAACAATCATATTTATATCATAGACTTTAGTTAAGGAAACTACGGATCCTAAGTCAAGGTATACGTTAAGCGCGGATCCAAGACATTATGTTAAGTTTTAAAGTTAAATTTTACGAATATTGTAACATGCATCAATGTGTTTTACAACATTTAATATTTGAAATGGTTGTCACTCACTAATCATCTAGGAATTCAAATCGAACTTTAGAATAAGGATACTTATCTTGATACCGACTCGATTACGGTGCATTAAATCGTGGTCCCTTGTCACGTTCACGTCTTCCTTACAAACATCAAATAGACTCCGGAAAAGCAGGGTTAGTCAAGCAGATTAAATGTGGAAATGAAAAGATAAGTCATTACATCATGACACATTTAGACGGATTTACATAGATTTTACATGAAAAGCTGGGACCACAAGTCTACTCCACAATCAGTGAGAAAATCTGCAAATGGGCGCGAACGTAGGTACGTGAATGTTTCTACTTATTTTTTGGCTCATAACTTGAGTACTATAGGTATCGGAAAGCGAACTGGAAAATAAATTTTCACATCATAAATGCAAAGTATATCTATGTACGAGGTCAGGTTTTCTCTCTTAGCGAATGTGGAGAAGGCTTCAGAAGGGATAGCATTGAAGTTGACAAGTGAGCAGCGACCATATTTGGATGACTTGGGGTTGGATCCGCGTTCGGTACCTGACACTGAACGCTGGGAGGCGAAGTCTCCACGGCGTAATGCGCGCGCACCAGTGAGCGAACCGCGTGGCGAAGCGTTGGCTGAGCGTGGGCCACGCTCCTCCAGTGTCCACCATACCGCACGCTCCTCCGCGAATGCTTTCTCGATTTCCATCTGAAATCGCACAAGAAGATTTGACAAAAAAGCAAAAATAATACGATCGTAATACTTAACTACCGCAATTGTAACACAAATCATCAATCACAAAACATTCAATAAAACAAATTAAGATAAATATTTTACCTATTCAGTAACAAATAACTTACGGTACATTCTCCGATCAGCACGGGATCAATGCCGGGGCAGGCATCCCATAGAGTGAGCTCCAAAGCTCGGCCTGCCAGCAAGTCAGCTGTGAGTCCACCGAAGCTTAGAGTCGCGTTCCACACCGGGCTGCATGAAGCAGACGCCGGGTCTGTTTCCACAGGTGGGCAGCTCTCACTGGGAAAAAAGTAGCACAATTAAAATACGTGTGTCAAATGTCCTCAGAAACATATAGTAATTAGAAAATCATACTCACAGAGATGGTAACAGGCGTATTCTGGCGAAAGCTTCTGGTTCGTCGCCGTACCCCAGGGTGTGGTCCCGAGGCGGCAGGTCATCGGCCGCGATGAGAACAACTATGAGCTTGCGCAGATCGCACTCAAACCACACTTGCAGTTGCGCACGGGCTGGGGGGCGCTCCCGCGCGCGCTCCGCACGGTCTTGCTCCTACACGTAAAACGAAAACATATAATCTCTCACCATCCATTACTAGTTGTACAACAATGCGACTCATAGGGTTATTGATTCAGCATAATTTTTATAAAAGGTTGCAATAAAAAGTTAACAGTACTTTGAAATACAAACAATTAAATATAAATATTTGAATCAATATGAGAACACCAATAACCCAGAGATGTGTTTTAGATACAATTTGTTTACAACAGTCACATGGTATATACAACTTCATCGCACATGTCTACGAAACAAACAAGGGTGATGTCGGCATAAACGAAAATAATAACAAAATATATCAATTTTTCAAGATCTGATATGCAAAATCTAAATCAGTAATAAACCTTTGGGGAATGCAATGTACTTTATCAAGTAACATGCAGCAACCATCAGCTATTTATCAATCCTTCATCAGCCAGAGAGAAATTCATTAGACTGTTACCCATTCTGTGCGATTTATAGCAATGCATTCATATCACCATCAATATATTCAGAACTTGTAATATCCATTTCAAAATATTACATTATAGTAACATGCGTCGGGCTGAGGCATTTCTATGAAACACAAAGTAATGAATAAAATCGGATGTTCTCATCCGCCATGCAGGAAGCTGTATCATGCTGATACCGGTCTCACAAGCTGCATGTACCTACGTCTGTAGCCGAAATAAAACGTTCACCCGGACATTCTCTAAGGATACTCGTTTGTTTGTGGCCTATGCCTACGTTATATCTATAGTGTTTGTTGCACAAGCTTCCTATAGGAATGGGAAAGTCTATATAAAAGTCTACGATCAAAATTTTGCAGATTTTAGCGAAGGAATATAGTTGTTTTCTACTGTTTAAAATCTATAGATATTAAATATAAGTGTACAAAAATATTTTTTCAAAAAGTTCTATCAAATCCTGGTAGTTCAACTAAAGCGTTAGGAAAGCTTTTTATTTTCCTCTACACTATTTATTCTATGGCTTATGTATATTATACCTGTTTAGGATTTAATATGATGCCAGCCACGTAATCAAATCTGACTTACTTTTGTGAGTTAACAAAATACTGTAGTGAACATCGGTATCTTGGAGTTACGAAATGTGTCTATTGCAGAGCATGATGGTATGAATTGCATCGGCGCATTCATTCACATTGACATATAACAGTATCATAATGAAAGAACATAGTAAAACTTGAAGCGTTAACGATACAAACGTGTATTTTCACCATAACAATGACAAAACGCAATACTGTATTTGTACAGACATTTCATTTAGCTTGAACGTAAACACATTATTCGAATCAATACTTATATCACACACAAAGGCTCATGTCTTATACGGTGCTTTTTACTAGATCAATGCACATATCGACATTGTGCAACTTCATGCATGTTTGAATCTGTAAGTACTGGGTCGTAACAATCAACTACATGGTAAGAGCGGTTATGTACATCGTGTCGCTGTAAGTGTCGCCGTCACATGACAGAAGCGTCGGTGCGCGCCTGTCGTACAAGGTGTTCCAGTGCGGTGTACCGTGCTGCCACCACTCCAAGCTCCTAACGAGACTCTAGTCGCTGCGAGCGCCTTCGATGCAAGTGCGGCATCACACTAAACTAAGTCAACAGCAAGACTCGGTAACAGACACTCGATGCGCTAGATATGAGACGGTACAAACGGGAGTGGTGCCGCGCCGCCGCTGGGCGCTCGTCGTCGCCGCCGCCCCGCCGTCCACGCTGCCTCTCTAGCTTCCCTTTGCCACTACCTTACTGTGTCACTGGTGTTTTCTTCACTTAAGTCGGTGTATGAAGTGAACTGTTTGTGCCGTTGCCATTGTGATTATAAGTACAAATGTAAAATTTTGTTGTCATTGGCCAAGCTGAAAGCTGCGGCGAGTCTAGCTTCACTACGTCTTTATTGGTACTGTCGGTAGACAATGAGCGCTACTCATCCACGGTATCCTATAGATGATATTCGATGCCGGGACGAGTCCCCTAATCTACCATCGAACACTAAAACTGTAGTTAGCCTCTGACTACACTTACTTATTCGAATGAGTTCATCGATATTTGTGTATTTGCCGATCGTTCCCTAATTCCGCCTGGCGCCCATGGCGACATTATGAAATTGGTCGGGTGATAGAAAAAATAAAAATCTGAAAATAAGTAGGTAGCATTTTTTCACACACTTCACTTATGATAATCATTATATAATCGGTAACGTATAACGAATATAGATAACAAATAATGTTTAAAATATACGTAGGTGTATAAATATTTCAAGTAAACAAACAGAGCATCCCTTTCTCTAAATAGTAAAGGTTAACAAAGTTAAAGTTAATCTACGATCGTATATAGAAACACTAATCTCTTACAACTAGACTAACGTGGAAGATGTCTGACTGATTAGTGCTACAGTATCACAGCAGATCAGTGGAGACCAGCCCCTGCGCTCTGTTCCCACACCCAGCCACAATCATAAGGCATTCCTTTACAAGTAACATTCGACACGTGCCTTTGGATTATGTTTGGACACAGAAGTGGACCGATGGCAGAGCTGTGATCGCGCTTCGCCTGGCCTCAGAGATATGAAACGAGTGATGGAATAAATATTACGCCAGGAAGCACCATCAACTCCCCGTCACATGTAAAAGAGATAAACTAACACTAACTCTTACATTACATGTAAGTCTGTACAAGGTCGTTTGATCAAATTGTTCCTAAGTCGTCTAGGGCTCGTCTCTTTAAAGCTCATCCTCAAACAATGTTACCAACTAACGAATAATGAAGTCAATTTTATTGTGATTCTAGTTAGTGGATCATCTTTATCTACTTATACTAATTTACCTTCTCGTCACGTTAACGTCTGGAATTCTTATAAAAATGATTGAAAATATTTAGCCTAAAGTCCTTAAAAGTAGATATAAGAGAAGATGATCTATTAACATTCTAACACAATGCTTGAAGATCACACGTGTAGTAATGAATGATCCGAGAAGCGCAGAGGAGTAGGCACCGAGTGACAGTCTCTACTAGAGTTTATGAAGGAGCGAGCGGTTGGGCTCAATGTCTTATGAGTTCACAACACATATTGTTACAATTAAAACCTATGTATGGGTATTATACCGGGGTTTTCGGCAATTTCCGTCGAGTCGGCGACGATGGTGATTTGTCGGTATCCGGTTCTGTGAATCAAAACACAGACATATGTACTATCACCGAGTTGTGATAAACTAAATTAAATAGAAAGTAAAATAAGCAAACAAGAAGGAAAATGCAAAAAAGTGTAAAATATACCGTAATACTGCTCAAGAAGAAGGCTCGAAAAATGTTGGTGCGGAACAAGACAGGTAGAGAACAAAATGCTGTTAACATAGCAATCATATGTACAGATTATGTTAGGAAAGAGAACCAGAAAATAAGTCAGGATGAGAAACTATCTTTTAAAAATGTATTATTAATGTTGCGTATATTAATGTTGTGTGTGGGTACAGTACAGTGACAAATGTAAAGACAAGTAGGTAGAATAGGCGACAAACTTCTTGAAAAATCATGAAACTTACTGCGCAGATCCACTTTCTGATTTGTATGAAAATGACCCTTCGTAACCCATACGTTCCCGTGACAATGTATTATTATTTGCTGCACATGCTCAAGTTATTTCTCGGCTATTCTATTTCATAATGATTTTTTATTTCCGAAATATTGAGATGCATGTACTTATTGAATTTTGAATTGGCAATAAAGAGTACCTGCGGTGCTTTCTGGTGGTGTGTTATTAAGAACCCTTTTATAAGTATGCATCCTTTACTCGATACTGAACAATTTAACTGCGCAATGCGAATTACCGCTACATAGGCAAACTATAGAACTTATGACATTATTAAACAGTTAAAACTCTACGATTTACTTTTAAATCCCAAAATTATTGATGGTCCTAAGTGTTATCGACTGGAGAATTTTCACGGATTGGTGACAAAGGTTTAGATTAAATAATATACTCATTTATAAACGATAACAATGGGTATTCGTTTACCTACGATTGGAACTGAGCAGTTGAATAGTTCAGTCCGCGAAGGGGCGGTACACTTTTCTTGTCTCGCAGTTAATGCTACTGCTTTGCGTTTCGTTATGCATGGTGTTTGTGTAAATGTATCCTATAGCGCATTTATCCTGTAGGGCACGAAGGGAGTATGTATGTACCGTATAGCGATGAATGGTGATGCATGGAGGACTGGCCGGACTGCGAAGGAGGCTCGTCCATCTGTGGCGCTGGTTCCACCAGCAACTCTACGCTGTCGCCACCGCGCTCCAGTACCGCGCACACCTCCTCGAAGCTGCGCTCCGTGAGCGGAACCCCGCCCCACTCCAACACCTCCACATACAATGTTATGGATGTTTGAACTTACGAAGCGTTATTGTCCTCATTGTGTGTGTTAGATGCACGTGCACGTTGTTTTAATACACATGCTACACAAACAATTTAACTTATAGCGCTTCTTGAGTTAAAACATCCATAACGTCAACACTAGGTGATATACAACTGAATTAAGTTAACATCTGGTGGTTAATCAAATCATGGGTTTAATTGAAATAAATGCTTCGACTTTTGTTAAGTATATTTTTATGTACCCAAGCAAACATCACACAGATATGTCATGAATCAGTGTTTTACAACAAAATACCAATCATGTTATTGTTCCTTGTCATCGTTTCAACTTTATAAATGATCGACCTTACAGCTGGATAGGACTCATAATCAGTTGTCCTAACATCAATCAGCGCGCTGTTGTACTCATAAACGCGTTGTTATTGTTACCTTGTCTCCCTGTGTCAGGCCGGCGAGGTCGGCGGGCCCGCCCGGCACGGTCCATACAATGACGGCCTCCCGGCGCCCGCTCGCGTCCGGCTTGCCACCCACAACGCGCATACCGAAACCGCGAGCTGTAATTAATCATTTCCACAGCCAGCCTACAAACCTTTGTTGAGCTTATATTTTTGTGATTACGCTTTAACCACATTTTTGGTAAATGTGACACGCGTCGCAGCAGAGAGTGGTGATGAAAACATTTCTTGTTAAATTCATACGTAGATAAACCGCAAAAAAGTGTGACGACTGTGGTTACCTCAACTGCTGTGTCGTATATAATTTATTTTGTTGCATTTTGTTTATATTTCGGGACAAAAATATAGTAGTAATTAATTAAAGTGATGTCACTTATATTTTAAGACTAGTTGCATTAGTATGTGAGACTAAATAAGTATTATGAACATCTAATAAAAAATCTATGCTAATATTATTAAATTCTAGAGCTTTGAATGTTATTTTGCATTCAAAGACCCCAGTGTTTCCAAAGTGGACTATCAACACTTTCATAAACTGAATAACAATATTATGTAAATTGAAAACTTACACCGGTGTCCTTTATCGTTGGGGTCGCGGCGCAGCGAGACGCGGCGCGGCGTGCGGTCATCCACGTCGTGTATGACGATCTTGATGGCCTCTGCGTCCACGGACATCTGCCGCGCGGCCGCCGCCAGCGCAGCCGTTGTGGCCGCAGACACCGAAACGGATGTCTCGGATGAGTCTGAGTTTCGAGACGCAAGGGCTGCCAACGCGTTTAGAGCACCCGTTTTTTGTTGTAAAGCTGCTATATCCGGCCTAAGCAAAGTTGAATAAATTCTAGTTGAAACAACTGTTAAACTTTATGAGCTATTCTTACTGACTCGTCTCAATAAATCACTCTGTGTGTTAAAAGATCTATCAGAGAATGTAATGTTTGATTATGCTATGGAAGGTAAAAGAAAAAGTACGGATTCTTCAAATAATAGCCAACTCACAGCTGGCTTCCTCGACGCCTGATGGGTCGGTCTTCATCGACGCTTAGGCCGGGAGCTATCGTCGGCGTAGAACTAGGTTCGTCTGTTCGGTATGAGCCTCGCCGTGACGTGGCACCGGCTACTACGTCCACTGCTGATGATCTACAAGTAGAGCAGTGTTAGGAGAGGGTTTCATTAAGTTACTTAAGTTCATTATGATATATCAAATTATCCTATTAGTGCGTTAACTTTACCGTTACGCTACGCAGCTACGCAGGGCCTACGCTGTAGCAGTTCACTACAGTTCAACGCTACGCCTGATAGAAAGTCGTAGCAGACAACCGACGTAGAAGTATTTTTGTGTGCACTTATATTTGTCAAGCGTGATTGTGAAGTCCTCTACTATGTATAAGAAACTCTACGATACGATAATTCCCAAAACTAATATCAAACGGAGAGCTATTGTGTTTACTACAAGGTTTGTAATCAAACTGCGGTCATTGTGTCAATACCTCCTCGAGATGGCTGGGGGCGCGAGCGGCGCGGCCTGATGCGCGGGCGAGTGCGGCGGGTCCTCGTCGCACGAGCGCTGGCGCGGCGCGCGCACCGAGCGGCGGCGCGCCGGAGTCACAGTGCTCGGCCGACGGGACTCCACCGTCGGCGTCGTGCTGCCGCCGCCCTTTAACTGCCGCCGCGGGCAGCGTGGTTACGAACTCACACTCGAAACAGTGTATTCATTGGGAACAAAAGTTGCACAACATTGTTTTAGCAACATGTTTTTCTTGCGGAAAACATGTTGTCAGCAACACAAAATGTTGTTACTGCAACAATGTTGCGCTTATTTTCCATGAATACGTTGTTTCATGGAGGCTCTTGCATCTTATAATGTCTCAACTAATTTTGATGTAATTGGGCAGTCAAGGGCAAATTTAACATATGTAACGTTTTGGAAAAGAAAGAGAGTTTACCGTGTTGTGTACTTAATTATCAATTGTTGGTTCAATTTTTGTAATATGATACAGTTGATAAAAATATGTGTGTGACGATGCTATATGTACAGCACCTTGTGTAATTTTACTCAGTTTTTTGTATACATACATACACTTGCCCATGACACAACTACCTATCTACAAGTGTGGACCTATCCTAATGTGCATTACTTGCCAGCGTAGGAGTGCGGGTGAAAAGCAAGAATTTCATAGAAGACAAAAACAGATGAATTTTGATTTATAAATAAAAGAATATTTCTAAATACAAGGATAGGGCGAATGGGTACTGTAGTTTACCTCACCCAAACTCCCACGATGCCCCGTCTGGCTCATTGTGAAAATCACAAGCAAAAACGTTAGTGAAGGGGTTATGGCTATAATATGATTGAAATTACTCAAATAAAGCCCCGTATTCACAGCAAGCCAAGGTGGCACAATATTGTTTCAGGAACATATTATTTTTCTTGCAAGATACATGTTGCTAACACTCAGGCAGTAACATAATCCAGAGCTGATTGCGTGTGATGAATGGTCCCAACTCTTTTAAACATTATCCGAGTATAACAATATTGCGCAGCATTTGCTTACCATGAACATAGGGTTAGTAAATATTACATGATATCAATTATTGCTTAAAAAAAAATAGTGCTAAAGTGAATCGATAAACATTACCTTCTCCAGTTCTTTGAGTGAAGCTGGCGACACGTCTGAGTGTCGCCTCAGTTCGGGAGAGCGCGGCGGCGCGAGACCGGCGCTGCTGCCGCCACTGCCGAGTCGCGCCTCCGAGTGCCGACGCTGTAGGGCCTCCAGCACCGGCACGTCCAGCAGCGAGTCTGTGCTGTCTTGTGCGGCTGGCGGCAGGCGCGGCTGAGCCTTGCGGCGGCAAACTGAGCACCGCCATGAGCTCTATACGTTGTTTTAATGAATATTAGTACTTTCATGATCATTTCTGGCAATTCATATTTTAATAATTCAGGTTTATCTCATAGATAAAGTAATAACATCTGTAATGTTGTGTTTGCACAATATTTCTTAGCTTATCGGTTCTCGCGCCTCATTAGCCTAATATGGGCTATCGTTATTACTATTTTCTTCTTCCGTATCGTTTATCGCATTATAATAACTCGCTTAGAGCCTTTTGGACGATTGCCATGTTTAGCTCGTTCGAGAGAGGATCTAATAGCCTTTTCATTTAGCTTTAGAGACAATTCAGAGATAATTTTGCCCAATAACAGCAGATTAGGTTGTTATCAAAATCAGGTGAAGTACCTTCTGCATATTATTATTGATTTTATCTCCAAGTGTTCAAATCTACTATCTGTTTACATATATTAGCGGTAAGTGATGAAAAAAGCTTCACAATAAAAATGTTATAGAATCTCACAGCATCTTCATCGCTTGCCGGCTTGGAGTACGACGAGCAGTCCTCGCACACGCGGTGCTGGCAGCCGTTGCATGTGTGGTACACTTCTCCTGGCTTCAGAGCTTTCAGGCAGACGCGGCATGCGCCCGCTCGGGATGGCGCTTTACCGGCCTCGCTATCAATATACATAATTATATTGTTTGTTGTTCTATGTTTTTATGTGGTTTTACCTACTATCGCTGGTACCCGACAATCATTGGCCTTTGACTGGCCTCAAGGAAGCATAAATTAAAACCTTGAATTAATTAAAAGCAATGATTTAATAAAGAAGAACGAAATTAAATCTTAAACTTTTTTTAATAAAAGAAACTTGAATAAATTTCGTAAATTACGATAGGAATCGTAACAAAGGTGTAAAGTTAGGACGGAGTTGTTCATAAATTCAATTTAGGTTTGTGATGAAAGGAGGTATTACCGGTCAGCCTTCGCTATTTGTGCAGCTGTGGGTGGTGGTTGCGCAGGCGGCGGCGCCGGCGCGGGCTCGGGTGCCGGCTCGGGGGCGACTTGTCGCGGACCCAGCTTTGTTACTGAAACAAAACATGTTACCATTATTCAATCCTTCCAAAGTTCAAAACTATTTAAACAAGAACAGCGCACCAAACTCCAAAACTAGATTAAAATTGACTGTTCCGAAACTGAAAGTCATTCAAACTCAAATTACATTCAGATCATTGTTATGAAATACTGAATTGGAATGAAACGATGGGAATTCAAATAAGTCCGTAGCTTGTGTCTACCTTCCGAGCAGGAATGTACTAACAATGCGTGCCAGCCTCCCGACCTCCTGGCCTGCGCGATGCGAACCTCGCGATATTTCGCTATGAATATTAAGAAATGATCATGAATTCCATAGCCAACTTCTCAGAGCGCTGTCAAATACCTAACACGTTTTGTGGACTTCTAACATTGAATTTTTAACAAAATGCAATCAACATATGATGTGAACGTGTAAAAAGATATATTCTGCATTAAGCTCTTACCTCCGCGGGTAAATGAAATGGTATTTGCAGGTACCTATTATTTTACGAGTTTACATTTATTTTACGACATACCCGCAAGGACTATCTATACAGGGTTACTGGTAATTCGACGTATATCCGGCAGGGGCTGATAAGGGGGCCAAAATGCAACAAATTGAACCCCCCATATGTATGGCCGAAATTCAATAGTTTTCGAGATATTAGAATTTTAAGGGTTTTTCGATATTTACCCAAAAATTTACATTTAATTCCAAATAAAATAAAAACTACATATTTGAATGGATACCATTAAAAATGATGTTGTAGCTGGCACTTCAATTAAGCTATGGACATAATTAAAACTACTTAATTTAACAAAATAATGAAAATAATGAGCGATATAAGAATAATATCTCACCAATATTTTCATTTTACGCTTCAAAAATGTTGTCTCGTCACAAAAATTTCTATGACATTAATCGTACAAATAACTAAAACAACTTGCTTATCCTGTAAGCTTTCCAGAAAGGTATAAAAGTCAATTTTAAAATACATAATTCGTGGCATGGCATGTGTTTGAACCGGCGCGGGGAGAGAAATTATCTGTGTTTTTAGTTTATGATCCTCGCTAAAACAACCGATTTTCCTGGCGAAATTCTTCGCGATGGGGCGGGGTGTGCGGGCGGGGGAGTACACGGCGTCTGCTGCGCTCGCGTCGCCTTCCTTAGTAAGTTTTGACTCTCCGCCGCGCAAGCACGTGTGTTGTTATCTTGCTACCAATCTCTCATCCCGTTAATTTGTTATCGATCATTATTGTTAATTCTTGTTTCTCTTGTTATTCTTTTTGTTATCATTGTTATTTCGGATAACATGGCTTCGTATCCTAATAACGAATACGCAGACATAATGTTTTGTTATGGTTTTGCCGATGGAAACGCGGCTGCGGCTCGGCGAGAATACCAACGCCGCTTTCCCGATCGTCGACTTCCCCACGTTACTGTTTTCGGGAGCACCTATCGACGATTATCTGAAACTGGCAGTGTTCAAAGAGCACAATTCAACGCAGGCAGACCTCGACGGTACACGGCTGACGAAGAGGACACCATTCTTCAGTGTTTTATTGATGACCCCAACATCTCAACGAACATTGTTGCAAGACAGCTCGGTATGTCCCAGTGGAAAGTGTGGTCGGTAGTACATCTATCAGGTAGACACCCGTACCATTATCAACCTGTTCAAACATTGCACGAGGGAGATCCTGCCAGGCGACTCGAATTTTCTCGGTTTATGTTAAACGCTGACGCTGACCAGGAACATTTCCTAAGAAATATTTTGTGGACTGACGAGTCAAAGTTTGACCGGGATGGAATAACGAATTACCATAACTTACATTTTTGGGCACCTAAAGCAGGCAGGAATCCAAAAAAACTAAAAGAAACTGCGTCGCAAATGAGATTTTCCCTGAACGTATGGATGGGTGTCGTTGATAATTATTTGGTGGGCCCTCATTTCTTGCCCCAAAATTTGAACGGCGAAAATTACGAGGAGTTTTTGAGAAACAACCTAGACGATTTGTTGGCGGATGTTCCCGAAGAAATAAAAAACAACCTCATGTTTCAACATGATGGTTGCCCAGCACATTACCGGATTACTGTCCGACAGTGGCTAGACGAGAGATATCCAAACCGATGGATTGGGAGGGGAGGGCCAATTCCGTGGCCAGCACGAAGCCCTGATATCACACCACTTGATTTTTACGTTTGGGGTCATATGAAGGCATTAGTTTATGTGACCCCAATAAATTCAGTCGAAGAACTTCGACAGCGAATAATAAACGCGGCGCAACAGATGAGAACAACGTTCACATCAAGAGTGACGAAAACCGAAGTTAGGAAGAGAATTCGAACCTGCATTCGTAATCGAGGGGCTCATTTTGAACAAGATGTGTAAAATTTGTAATAAAATTTGATGTACATTTTTTTATGCATTTTATTTCATACAAATACAAATGACCCTTTCTCTCCCCACGCCGATTCAAACACATGCCTTGGCACGAATTATGTATTTTAAAATAGACTTTTATAGCTTTCTGGAAAGCTTACAGAATAAGCAAGTTGTTTTAGTTATTTGTACGATTAATGTCATAGAAATTTTTGTGACGAGACAAGATTTTTGAAGCGTAAAATGAAAATATTGGTAAGATATTATTCTCATATCGCTCATTATTTTCATTATTTTGTTAAATTAAGTAGTTTTAATTATGTCCATAGCTTAATTGAAGTGCCAGCTACAACATCATTTTTAATGGTACCCATTCAAATATGTAGTTTTTATTTTATTTGGAATTAAATGTCAAATTTTGGGTAAATATCGAAAAACCTTTAAAATTCTAATATCTCGAAAACTATTGAATTTCGGCCATACATATGGGGGGTTCAATTTGTTGCATTTTGGCCCCCTTATCAGCCCCTGACGGATATACGTCGAATTACCAGTAACCCTGTATGTATAGGAGGCCAATTAACTTGTCCGAAAGTCAATTATAACGTAACACAACCTCTAGGTACCTTTTGAAGCGAAGTTTGTAACTTTAAAGTTCCGACGGAAATTGAATACTGGCCGGTTTGAGCGCAAATGGAAAGAGCCGTATTATTACAATAATAATAATAAGAAATATCTTTTTCAGAATTTCCAAATTGTTTTCCTTTGTTTCACAATAAATTGCAATAATATTATTTAAAAAAACATAAATAAAGCCGATTGAAAAGGAAAAATAATTCCCCGTTGCTAGTTTGTAAAATTAAATGAAGAAGTTATATTTCGTAAAAAATCAGTATCAATTACATTTTTATTTTACTTTTTAGCTTACATTAAAGAAATAATAAATCCAAAACCCTTTCTTTTGTAGAAATAAGTAAGCAAGGAAAATTATAGGAAAATTGTGTATTTATGTTGGGGTTTATGTTAACCGTTATAGTGGGGTGTGTGGTAAACATAAATAACGGTAATAACGGCCTTAGGGAACAAGCACATAACACCGCTCCAATCTTGAGCAAACACGGAGAGTTGCAAGAATTATTACCTGTTGTTAACTAATTCTAGTTATTTAACACTCGCCAGTGTCATTCCTAAGTGTATTGCGATATTATCTTTTTCTTGCAAATAGGTACTTATATCATCTTTTATCCATGACTTTCAATTAGTACTTTACATATAGACTCAAATTCAAGAGTTTGGAGACCCGCGTCGTTATAGTTTAGTTGGAATATTGGTTTAAGGTGAGGTGAGACGCAAAATCGTCATTTTGTATTCCTAAATAAAGGTAAAGGTTATGCTACTTGCTAGATTCAAAGCTGAGCCAAATTCAAACTTGAACAAAAACGATACCAAAAAAGGTCCAATAATGAATACAGCAAGTACGTATATTTTCAGCCGACTGCATGGAAAGGGTTATGTTTTCTTAACTACATATTACATAAAAAAATGAGCCATGCTGAAATTACGTAGCTCTCGAAAGATGAAAATTAAAACATATTTACTTGAAGCGACTATCCATCACAATGTAACTCATCTAATTTCTATTATGTACAATGATAAAAAGGTGTTTGAAAAAACTGTAGCTAGTTTGCGATTCTTCCCCTTGTTGGCTTCGATAAACAGATTTCCGTCGACATGATGAATGGATATTGTTTCGGGATGAGAGATAACGGCCGGATGGGTACGTTTCGGGCCCAAAAGAGAACGGGACTGGAATGTTGATTTTCCAGCACCCTCCTACTCGGAATTCTCATGGGTTAACTTTATGTACATCAATCTTAAAACCAGTTTAAGGTACACCAATGAAATCCAAACTTTATTCAAGGAGAAAACGGATAACCTTTAATTTATTCGTTCCTTTTTAATTTTTGATATTCAACATAATCGTATCTATTTATAAATCTTGTTTGTTCAAAATATTTGTTCTTATTTAAGCGTGGTTTTATGCTAAAAATAACCGCATCAGTTTACCGTCCTACGCAAGTTATAGGAGTAATCTAATCTAGTAGATCGCGTAGGCGTCAGTTCAGTATCCTAGCTCCTAGTTATGCACTGTCTATTTTAAGAAAGCTATAAAAATAGCGATGGCCATTGTGTGATTAGTTTTTGCATAATATGTCTCAGCGCACTCATACTATTGAAATCTACTTGAGGTTTCATTTTTTATTTTATTTATGTGATATTTTCGATACAAGTAAACTGTAAACTCTAAAGTCAAGAGAACTTATGTATAGATTATATAATACTTATCTATATGTATAGTGCGTTATGTATCTATCAAAGTAGGATTGTAACCAAGATTTTAGTGTACAAGATCAATAAAATATAAAGTCTAAAGAAATAGGTCTTCTATGTTTATAGCTATCCAAATTAATACTTAATACTCTTCACGCTTCATTTATTTACAAACAAATAATTTAAAACTGCCTGAAATTGGGTAAGATTAAAGCTCGCAGGATACGTTTCTGTGCCGTCACATCAATTTAACGCGTTACTAAGTTAAGGAATTTGCTCTCTTTTTGTCCGACTCGGGCGCTGTAAAAAGGGTAATTGGTTTTGGTATTCCATAGCCGATTCTATTCAGACGTATTGGATGTTTTCGGATCAGTGTTTAGTATAATAGATATAAAATGAAAATCTTTTAAAACTGTTAAAGGCTCGAATCATTTCTTTTTTTCCGAAGATTCGTTGGTTTTATATAAAATTTAATTTATTTTTCTGATTGAATCGAAATACTCAACAGTTTCAGGTGGAGTAAGAAAGAAGAAGTATCGGTCTTACACCGGCGAGACGGACAGACATTTACCATTGGGGGTATGAGGCTGAGGCTGTATGAGGCTGGAACAGAAACATGAAGATTGGCACAAACAAAGAAAGGTCTATTACCCAGCGGCGGGTGAAGTCGGGCTGTGGATGATGAGTGAAGAGTTTTACCATCCAGCTTGCAGGTACTACTACTACATAACATCACATAACATCACGCCTGTAATCCCTGAAGGGTTAGGCAGAGGTGTACCTATTAGTACACCCACATTTCGCCAGTTATGTTTTTAGTCCCATGTAATAGGGGGCGAGCTTATTGCTATCAACCGGGCACAAATCCAGACTCCAAGGCTGCTACTGAGAAACTCCTGATGGAAAAACCCAATAACACTTTGCCCGACCTGGGAATCGAACCCAAGACCTTACGCACAGCAGTCGCGCTTGCGACCACTAGACACACGAGGCAGTATATGTAAGTAGAGTATATAAGTAGTTTTAGTAGTAGTATACATAAGTAGTTGAAAAGTATTTTTGTTTGTTTCTTTAAACGCGCTAATCTCTGGAATTACTAGTCGGATTGGACTAAATCTTTATATATAATAATCTGATTTATCAGGAATAGTACAGATTATATAACGTATGTTACGACTGATGGGATCGGAGCAGTAAGCAAAGACGTTTCTTAACGCGGGTGAAAAAACCACGCGGGCGATTTCTCGAGCAGAAGCTAAGTACTGTATATAGGTAACAGGTACTCTTCAGACATTACGCAAGTTGGAAGTTACATAAGTTCGCGTCAAGTCTAACATTATTTACATCTGGCATTATTAGTGTTGTTATGAGCTACAATGTTATGTTAGTATGCCATACAAAGTATAACTTTCAAAAGCAAATGTTTACTTAATCAAATCCAGCTAGTTGTGATGGAGTCTTGGTTCTTCTTTACATGGTGCTGTATCAAGTAATACATCTGTTTAGTCATGAGTTGTGAAACTTGTTGATTACCTCGGTCTACGTAACTTATTATGCGTTTTCTATGTTCCTGATAATTAAACGGTCGGCACGGTGACGCACGGTGTCGCGTGCTCATTCCCCGCTGTGTCGCATGCGACTAAATTTTTCAATAGACATTGTTTTAGAGAATAATGTTAGTAAATGAATTATGTAAAAAGTTGTTATTCCTAATATAATGTGTATTTATTGAATTAATATTTTCTGTGACATTGACTAAGTATTGTAATTGGTGTAAGCAATCGTTAAATGTATGGTAGTCTTTTCCAATTGTGTTTTATTTACCTTTATCCTGGGCGGTGAGCAGTGATGAGGAGAGGGTCTGTCGTAGTTTGCCAAAGGTCCCAGGAGACTCTATGTGTCCGGGCACCGTGTTCGATGAGTCGTCTGTCGCCACCATCTGAGAACAACAAATTACACTCAGTTAGTTATTATATTTATGTAGGTACAACTATGCCACTAAACCTTTGTTTATCGAACGAACATCAATGTCAAAATGTGACACGTTGTCAAGCGCTGTATTGCGCTGTAAGCTCCTGTGATTGGATGTTAATAATTCAACCAACCAATCAAAGCAGCTTACGAGCGTTTGACAATTTCTCTCATTACTTTTTCCTTTGAGAAACAGAGGGTATGGCACACAAACATACATACACCCTGTATGAATATCGATTATGACTACGAAATCTTTTATGAACCGTTTGAGAATAAAATAAATCTAGGTTACGTTTTTTATTCCGCAGATAACGAACAATATAAGAATAAAAATGTCGTGAATTAGTGAACTCTATAAAAACACTTGGTGTTGAAAAAGAACTCATGTCGTGGAAAGCGACGCCGCGCGGCGATAAAACTCTTCATACAAAAATAACGGCTCAGTAATACTGTCGTAAATTTTATGGAGAGCAACAGATGGAGAATGAAATACATCAGAGAGGGGAAAATCAATAGTGTCGTCTCCCGAACTAGACTGCGGAGCGTTTTTATTGCTTAGCTAGCAAGTCATCTCAAACTTTCTCTTCAATAACTAAGTACAAGTTACGACCGAAATAGATCTGAATGAATGAGGTCACTTACTACGTACTCTGGTAGCAAACGTTGGTAGATACATAACATAAAATAACTTGATAATGCCGAGCTATATTAAGGCTTCCGGCTAATTGGAACTTGCTCGTAAAATATACTGAAGACTATAAATAGGGCTTAATGCTTTGCAAATTGTTATCAATGCGAAGTAGAAGCGCGCTGCGGCAGGTGGAAGGAACTAAGTAAAGCGTCAACAAAGCGAACTCCTGGTGGACGTAGTAAAGTGGGCGCACGAACACGGAGCACAGGAACTGAGGGAGGAAGGACACCGCTATAAGTAGCTGCTACGAGAGCGTTTAAGGCACGCACTGAAGTACCTTCACTATGTTTTTAGACATAAGGTAACAATGTGCTGAATACGGCCATCTTAAAATTTACGGAATAACCTTAAAAAGTTATAATCGTATTCTTAGTGCGTTATGTTATATCGAAACGTGCAGCAGTTATTTGATAAAATACAAATTTGAGAGTTAATACCTAAAAACAAAGTCGTTACAAACGAGTTACTCGTTCCACGCAGATCTGAGAGTGAAATAAAACAGAATGTTCAACATCTGGCCCGCATAAGTCGTAAAATTTCACCCACAAAAGGGTTAGCTTACAGTTAAGGCATTCGGTCAATTTTCTGTACAATCCAAATAGAATTTAGTAGTTAAAGCGTCGGACCTACAATGGTGTAAATGGAGTTCACTCGGATCGACTTAATCAAACTGCAGTTTCCTCTCCGAAAACTGCAATTAACTCTGTGACACAATCGAACAGTTCGATCAGTTGTCGGTGACGTACTATCTACTATGGCTGTGACTTTATACTAGCAAACAGAGAAAGAAAATAACTTTTAACATCATGATTTCATAAGATATTTACTTTTGGAACTTCAAATCAGGCACACTTCATAAGTGATATAACCATTCGTAAATGTTGATGAATAAACTAATGTTCTCAGAAGTATTGCTCCAACATAATCCATAGCCTGCCGTCACCCGCTGCTGGGTAGAGATAGGCCTCTCTATAACAATTAAGATAACAATATAGCTTATATCCCGTAATCTAAGAAAACACCCAGTCGAAGACAACAGACAGTTGTATATACAATATTCATGAATATTAGAGCAGTCGTGAGGCATTCGGCGCAGCGCATTCCTCTGGGAGTGTGTTGGCCGCGGCTGACCTCACAGCTTCTATTCTGGCGTTATTGGATTCGCCAGCCGAGCCTGGTTCGTGACTGAACACTTCCACTTAAATACATTATAAATGAAGCCACTGCTATTAATTACACACGCTTTTGTCGAAAGCTTCCAATGAAAGCAAATTGACTGCAGATTCCCAATTTACGATCTTCGTGAAAGCGAAATGCTTTCTTGAAATTGGAGATGTTTAAAATCGAACGTAATCTGCGCTTTAGCGTGTTTTCGCAATATTAACACAACATTCCAAAGAAAGCAATACGACTTTTTATTGAAGAATAGATTAAATCAAATCACATGGGATCAAATATTATCCTCGGTAATCGTCGGTTCCACGGGAAAACGATTCCGAAGTCGTTTACCTACGTCGAGCCCTCAGGGGTGTATTATATCAAATGGAAAATTAAGCTTTTGATTTCTTTTACAAAATTAAATGATATTACATAAACGGGACAAATAGACAGAGCTTTAAGGGTTTACAGTAGATAAATAAAACACAAACAAAAATAAAGACAAAATAACTTTTCAAATATTTACATAATTTCTTTTACTATTCTGTATATTTCTAAGGTTGAAGCGAAGGGTGAATTGTGCCTTACTTTTAAGTTGGGATTCGTAGATCCCAAAGGGATAAGGAAACCGTTTTTCACGTTCAATGAATAGGCCCACTGATAATATGGTATTTATTACACTGTACTAGAAATAAGCAGATATTGTTTTAACGTAGAATTCCACAGATGTTTCTCATAATTTCAACCGAAAGGTTGAATATATAGTGTAATAAATAAATTGTATGACACTTGATGTGCATCCTAACTACATATCCTTGCAAATAAATGTATCATTAATTTAATAATTAGCAAGTACCTAATGTACACCCACCTCTTCCTAAGGATGACAAAATTTAAAGGCAATGGATATACAGCATCCGTCTTGTAATTATAAACACGTCTAAAATGAAATCATGGCATTTAAGTGTTTTGCAGTTGCTGCCATGAGTTATTGTTTTATTATCAAGAAATCTAGAACCCGTTAAAAAATTCATACGGCCGAAGCCGCGGTCAAAAGCTAGCTTGAATAAAATCGGTATAGTCTATTGAAGTTTTCAATACTAAAAAAAAGTGAAATTATATTTTACAGCTTCGTTTTCAGTCAAAGGACTAGTGCTATTCAAATAATTTGTTTATATTTGATAAACTCGTTACAGAAAAATTGAGTCGCAGAAAGCGTTGCGAAAATACTCTTCGTGAACCTTTACAGTTTTATTATCTGCCTTTTCCTTTCAGCTCAGCGAAGCAGCAAGATAATATGACGCGTTCGCAACAGCGCAACTAGTATTATGTTGAGCACACGAACGTCCGCTTCGATTAGCGTTACCGGCGGAGATTTTTGAGATAAAATGGGTCATGAACAGAGCGTTCATGACCTACTGGAGAGGTGCAAGGGGAGGGCGGCGCGGCGGGGGGCAGGCAGGGGGCGCACGCGGCCCTGGTTGACCCACTTGTTGCCTCAACCCGCTATTTACATTACAACTCTAATTGCTGTCGGCAAACGGCAGGTGTAAGCCTTTACTTTATCATCACCTTGGGACCAACCTTTTCTAATTCGTTGTTCGACTTGTGCAAATGTAATCCATTACTGTACAAAATTGATGTTATTTAATTTTCATTGTTTCATCACAAAGAGTGATTTCTTCCATTGGGTACGGGGAAGGGTCTGTCCGTATTTTGTATTGAGCGGTAATTAAGCGCGAATGGGAGCAGAGTTCTTAGCCTTTGATATATTTATTTGTTATCGACATATGAGCACAATGGTGGCAGCAACAATGGCCGCGTCGAAGTCATACGTGCGCGGCGACCAGAGCGGAGCGGGAAGCGCGAAGCGTAGCGGAGACTGAGCGGCGCTACACCCACGGACAGCACAAAGGAATGTAATTACGCGTCATTGTATGGCACACACCGCGATTGTTCTTATTTTAGGACCCAGATGAATATTTATGTGGAAATTGCGCACTGTAGTTTTATAGTCAGAGTTGGAGCAGATTCTGGTGTAAGAGGAAAAACTGGAACAGGAAATGAAAACAGTTCCGCGTCCAGGTATGCTGTCTCAACATTATCTAAGCTGACTGTAGCCTCCCTTTCCTTTATGTCCAAGTAAGGGCTTTGTCCCTTCTCCTTTACAAAGTACATGTTGAAAGGAAACCAGTGCAGCTGTGGCATGAATCGTATTAAAATGAATAAGCTTCTTTCAGTTTAGAGTTGACAAATACGCTTAAAGTTTCTAGTTTATGTGTTATGTTCGGGTTGAAAACCGAATGAAATAAAACACGACAAAATACAAGGTCACATAAAAAAGGTTTTTAACCAGCAAGCCGTGGAAGTTGTGGTGGTGAGTTTTATTTAACTTTTGCAATTCAGTGTTTGCACTCAAAAATTGTATTGTGTACAGATTTTTGCAGCAATGATGTATAGGTATTATGGATTGATGTAAAACATGTTTGATTAAAGTTCTAAAAATAGCAAAACTATTTATGGTTAGTAGTTATTTAATCTTAAATTCCTACCCTAATAACATTATGCCAAGAATTTTCATCACAAAATATAGCAAACTTCAACTATGAAATATTGCCCCGGGGTTGAACGGACGGACGGGGGCGAAATTAGGTTCTTTCAATGGTTGGTGGTCACCACTACAATGTAATAATATTTGGAAGCGAAGCGCGGTCAAAGGACTGCCGCCGACATTGCTTCGCAAAATCTATTCAACCTTAAACTTTGCTTTATATGTTTACGGACACATAGGTCCGTAAATATAATAAAATAAATAGAATACAGAGTTCAGAATTCAAACTTAAAAATCAAGATTTACGCAATTTTCAGCTTGTGTATCTAAATTGTGTAGGAAAGAGCAAAGCACGGCAAGATCGGATTTTAAATCGGCAAAAAACAAATCAACGATTCAACGTTTAACAACGTCTAACGGTCTTTTAAGTTTCACTTTTTATGTCTCCAATCTTAAGAGGTAAGAGCGAAACCCTTATAAGATCATTTAGTGTCCGTATGTCACAAAGGGGTTTTTATCAATTTTAATTCGTCACAAAAATTTAGACTGCTCAGTGTGGTTTCATTTGGAACCCTAATTGTGTGAGCCCGAATTGCTCTTAGCTGGTGTTTTTATGTTTCAAATACCAAACTAGAGAGCTTGCCAGGTTATCCAGGTTGGTCTTACACACAGGTCAGACATACTTGAAAGATCTTAAGGCTGCACAGTCACACGTGGTCAGGATTTTGTACCATTAGAGCAGATAAATCAGATAGTGGAACTGAACGTGAATGAGTATCCTTTCCCTAATTTTTCACATACAAAAAAACTACTCACATATGTTTTCCAAACACACATACAAACAACAGTTAAACAATGTGCAGAAAAGTAGTAAAGTAATTTAGCAGATTTCCCGCTCTACCGCCGCCATGTTGGTCGCGAGACTTATGTGGATCCCGTTCAGAAATCACATTAAGGTAGTTTGAGCGCGGCCGGTCGGAACTACACGCGAATAAATCTAAATCACCGACGGCTGAATCTCGCCTAAATCCACTTTAATGCTCTTCACACCCGGCCGCACACATTACGCTCTTGTAACCACGAGCCACGAAGCCACGAAACTACAGCGTCATGCAGCCACTGAATTCTACATTTGTTTGTGTTAAAGCCAACATCTCCTTGTAGTCTTTTTCAGGGCTGTATTTGCATTCTGCTAGAGAAACCGCTGTACACGAATATGTAAACACATCTTTCATATCTTTACACAAGCGTGAGCTATGTGTTGGAATAGATAACGTTACTGTGTGAATAAAAATGTGCCAGACTGTTGTGTAACATATACCTATGATATCATGACGTCGAACCATTGGTTCTTTTGAAAACCACATTAAACGATTTTGATTTGAACAGGTTGGAAGAATGACAGAAAACTATCTGTGTCGTTAACAGATTTGCAAAAAAAAATCGTTATATAAGTATACCTGAATTAAACGAATTTTATATCTATGGTAATAAAAATGAATATCTGTATATTTGTCCTCTATTAATTCCTGAAATATTGATCCAATTGTGATGTTTGATGGATTCTTGCCGGCGTACACGAAAGATTCTGGCCCAAAAACTTTGGTGGTTCATAAAAATTTGGTGCGTTCTGTTATACTTAGTTTGCCGTAGTACATTGCATTGATACTATATCAGAATATCTAACAAATATTTTGACTAAGATAATATTCGCAACGTTTCATGCATATTCGTACCTTAGGAACGAGCGATACTGAAACTAGTTAACTTCATTAGGTAAAGTTTCCAGGCAAGTTTTGCACTAAATATTAAGGCAATTTCACAGTGAGGAATATCGTCATCATAAGTGTTGAAGCAGCGGCGCCGCTCAACATTTAACACTTAATATAGTTAGAGTTCTGACGCTCTCATCGAGACAGCGCCAATTACTCGCTGAGGCGTACATTTTTAGAGCGATCGAACCCCTAACAGCCATCATTACTCAAGAAAAGTTTACGCAAGTACGATCCAAGGAGCGTTACAAATTCTGAGGCGTTTATTGCTGAAGAAGATTAATTGAGACTGGCGAACACGCCAACCAAAATGTTGAACACTCTTAAACTTCAGTAGTTTTATAAGTTGTTGCTTTGCATGTTCTGTACCACGCTACGCTTGTTCAACTCGACAGCTGTTCATTTTACGAAATTGGTTGCAAACCACTAATCTGTTTAAAATTTAAATGTCGTTTTAAACATGTTGTACTAAGCCGGCAAACAATCGGCGGTGCCAACTTGTCGTAGCACCGAGCTACGAGCTACGGCGTAGCACACGGCCACCAGGCGCACGCTACAACTTTTTAGTTGACGTGTACACAAACTACCTCAAGGTTATTTGTTTTCTGGTACTGAACGTAGCTTTTTTTATTGAGTATGTTGTTAGTTTTATAATGCACTTATGTTATTAGTTACATAAGCGAATACTTAAGAAACATTTCATTTTATGGGTTGGATGAATTGTTTTAAAACAAGGACTTCTATTTTTTAAATTTAATTTGGCCAAAAAATGTGTATGTCATTTATTTATTTATTTATTCAAACTTTATGCAACAAATGTACAAAGGCGGACTTAATGCCTTAGGCATTCTCTAACAGTCAACCAAAGGTCATTAATATGTAAAATGTACCCTACATTACGTTTTTGCTACATCAAGCAAGAATCCACAAGTATTTCGCTATAAGCCTTTATGGCAGGGTCGGGCCGCGTATAACCTCAGTAAGCTTTCATCAACGCGGGGCGGAGGCCCAAATCGCATAATTTGACCGGCTACGTGTTGCGGGCTCGCACTAGCCCATTATCTCGTGGACTGAGTCCACAGACTCGAGTGCGAGCTGAATATAATACTTATTGAGCAGCTTAGCTTGTCTCAAAGATTCGACGACAACCACTCGCCGTGTTTATGTAACGTTTAACTTTGTTTTCATAAGGCGACACGTGTGGCACACGACATATAAGTGACATAAATTCTGCTTTATACCTAAAACAAACCGTGGAGGCGTCGCTAATTTGTCTCCCGCCTCCCATGTTCGTCGCGAGACAAAGCAGCGCTCGCTGAACGAACACCTGCATTTAATTAAGAATGCAAACGCTTCATAATGAATCACAACTTTACCCTTTTAAAATAATTTGGAGTTTAAACGTAAATTAGAGTTTTGTGTCGAGGGTTGCATAAATACAACGGTTGCACAGTGCGCGATGATGCAAATTGAAAAAGTTCCTCTAAGTTGAAAATGAACAGAATTAATTACACACTAGGAGCTCGCTCACCGTTCAACGAGTTCACGGAACTGTTTAAAATTCAAATACATAATGCATAAGTCAACTATACACAGGCACACTGCGACGGAATTAGGCAATCATCGAAGTAGTTTAATTACTTACGGGAGGTATTGACGGCTGCCTCACGGTGACCTAGACACTGATGGAATTGCCTTTTGATTGGTGGTGAACGTTTCGAGTTCTCCGGAGGAGTAAGGACGCTATTTGTCGTTAGGTATTTCTGTTTGTGTGCGCACATCAAAGTTCTCCAAACATATTGAAACGGTAACAATGGCAGTGTCTCTACATACATCACTGCGATTCGGTTCAATACATTGTGAGATGCTGACCGGAGCCACTACAGAAGGCAGCTATTATACTGTACACGGCCCCAACCTACATTCGCCGTATTACCAATATGGAGCCGTACCTCTTGACGTCTCACGCCGACTTCGTCACTTGACTTTATACGATTTCAATATCGGTCGAGAGTAAGTCAACGATAAAGAGAATTAAAAATAGCCCTGAGCAATATTAATTTACTTGGAAATAACAGAAAGTGGGATAAAATCAATACTTGAGCTTTGAGTTTCATTATGAGAAGCGCTTTAACTTGCAGAAGTAACTGATGTGAAAATATAAATGTCGTTACGTTAAATGTCAAGTCTACCTACGAGATAACAAGTTAAATTGTATAATAATATTGATTCAGCGAGCGGACGAGCCATGCTCAGCTGTGAGATATCATCAGCTGCTCAGATGATCACGAGTTGATATTATCTTTTAAATAATTATATTATACTATTATAATCACCTCCATTAGGTATGGTGAGGATGGGTGCAGATTCGAGCTTGGTAAGAAACACACTATATTAAACCAGTATTCATGGACTGAGCCGCCAGACCTACGTTATTTTCGCACAGTTGAATTATTTTAACAGATAGAGGAATAGATAGTTGTGAATGTATGCGTACTTGCTAAGTTGAGTACTGGGCAATTTTTTAGAAGGATTTTACTTTTAACAAATAAAATATTTGTATTTTATTTTCGTAATTTTAAAAACGTTCGCATTCTAATTTCAGTCTCAATCTATCAAAAATGCCTTTAATTTATTATTTTCGTTTATATATTTAATTTTTGATTGATTATCGCTGAGACGATTTTGCATCGTTGTTAGTTACGGACATTGGCCTGTCATCAGATACAAAGCCAAATACAGAAAAGGTTGGAACTTTAAAATGTCTGGTGGAAATAAATGGCCTAAGGAAAGTGTCTGGCAAAAACGTATAATGGTTTCTAGCAATATTCTGTTAAACATACGGGGTGTAATGTCCCCTACATTACAACAAAAACATATACCTATATACCCCATTTGTTGTCAGTCATTAAAATAAAAAAAATCGGCTGTTCCATACATTTTAACCGTTTAGGTGTTGCGCTATTGTATGGAACAGCAATTTTTTTTAATACTCCTAAAAAAAATAATGGCTTCCGGGTCTAGAATCATGTACCCATGTTAAAAAAATTGCAGCATTGAAGCTAGCCAGTACGCATAACTTCTTAACAAGACACCTCACTATCTATTCTCAAAGTTTCAGCCATACAGACGTCGAAATTTTTAGCGACTTTGAGACTTCAATTGCAAACCATTACAGTACGAGTCTCAAACTGAACTGAGTGTCACCTGCACTTAATAGCGTTCATTTTTTTACCGTCTAAACTTATTGTGCCGATGATTACAAATTATGGTACCCGCTAATACCTATATTATTTTTGACAAACATATTATCCATAGCCCTTGTATATTCTCGTCGCCAAAAATAACTCTTCTTAATACAGATAATAAACCGTAAATGTTCATCTTGATTACAGCTAAAATCAGTTGAGTATGCAATAATGATAAGTGTCAGCTGAGTGATACGCTGACGAAGTACTAGTTAACATTGATAAGGGTTGAAATATGAATCACGAATACTCAGATATCTAGCTCCTGAATAGATTGAATTGAAATACATGTTAGGAGAGGTTTACCTAATGTTAAACGTCATTTAGGTACATGTTTGCCCTGTCAATGCTCGTCCGTCCTTCGGCAAGATGGAGGTCACCGAGCGACCCCTAGTGATTTCATCGTAATTTAGTTTGGTTGCGCAGGTAAAATAATAGAAAATAGTTTATCAAATGAAAGATTCATTTTATATATGTTTTATGTAGATAAATGGAAATTATATGAAGTGTTTGTTTCACCTTACGGCAAATTAATATTTAAAAAGCAAAAAATATATCCATAAAACATTTTACTGAGCGAGCGTCCCGCTCATTTCGTTTTGTTTTCACTCGATGCTGAGAAACGGAGTAAGATTGGTTTTAAAAGTTTAAGCATTTTTACTAAACGTATTGCTAGACAATAAGGATGTACGTATTATTTGCATGTTTTGCACGAAGGTATATTTTAAATATTCAGCGAATAAAACGCAAGCAAATACCAAGAAAACGTTTGCTAATTAACTGAGTAAACAGCGCATTCAGGGAATATTATTTATTTTGGGCAAAAAATGTGGACTAGTAGTTCAGTAAAAGACTCGCTTTAATATGCGCGCTTTGATAAGGCGCACCTTTATGCAGCGCGGTGTGCTAATAGAACCGGCAGGCAGCTCCATTATGGAGTGCGGCGGTCCATTCAGGGGACCTCTCGATTCCTCCCATCCCCACACTCAACCCTCAGCAATTGCAGGATGTTTGGAAAAACATAGAATCGAACTTTGACATAGATCTTCTAGATAAACTTTCCATTTTCCTAGGAAATTTTTGTAAAAAAAAGTTAATATTTTTATTTCTGTATAATTCAGAATGTCAAACGAGTTACGCTTTCATTGTAATTGTGTTTACTCCTGATGCCATTATATGCTATGCTGCAGCTAAACGTGATTGGTTTAGCTAGCAAACGCTCCGACCTGTGAGACTACTGTACTTACACGTTTTACAATTTATTATTCAGTTATCGATTTAACACTAGATGTTTGCTGATACACCTATGTAGGGATACCGATGTAGATGCCAAAGATAAAGACGGAGTTGTGGTGAACAACAAAAGAAGGTTGACCGTGTTTAGTATAGAAATATGAAAACGCCTGAGAAATTCTTTGTGGACAGCGAATTGTTTGCACTTTTCTAAACAATATTCCTTTGGTAGGAATACTCATACCTACGCGAGCAACCAAGGATAAACTACACATGCAATGATATTTACATTTATATGAGAAGGAAGGTTTAGGAAAATTCCGTGTGATTTCTCAAGTAAAACTTGATTAGTTGAACGTGATTGAACTATACCTTGTCTTAACAGAAATTCGACACATTTGTGTCGATGAGGGATTTCATGTTTGTGCGCCTATTGGGACCGACTGTCACAAGTTATTAGGAAGTCACTACGCGTAAAGAATACGTTTCTTTTTTTTAGACCCAATCGGAAAATAACATATCAAATTCATAAATTCCAAGTTGGTATATACATACCTACGTATAAATATAATTAAACGAATTTCAGCTTTAGGAGTAGTTGTTTTTTTCAACCCACCACATACGGCTGTTTGTTCACAAACGGTATTGTTTCGAGCGCGGAACTCAACAATATTGTTTTGATGAGAAAGAAAGACGTTTCCGCTCGGTGGAGCGTTAATTCATCTCGCAGGAAGCGCTAGTGAGCCGCCACTGGCACACACTGAGCGCACCTGCCGCCCGATACTGAAGCGAGCGTAGATACCGCATCGCATTCACTCACCACGTAAAACAATGAATGCGCGCACATAAAGACTATTTTTTGTGCTTTTTTAGTTAAATCTTACAGTAACCTACTATTTTATTCACTAGTAATAATATTACCTAGGTTCTTTTTTGTATACAGGATATTATTATTATGCTATATATAATTTAGTATCTACGTTGTTGTGTGCTGTTTTAGTGAACACTGTATTTAGCAGGTATACGTTTCGCCCTTTTGTTTTGTATATTTGACTGGCAGTGTATCCATTCAATAAATAAATAAATAATAGGTAAAAGGTTGCTATTTCCAACAAAATGTATTGAATACTTCGTACCTTGCATTTTCAACCTTCTCTAGAATGTCGGCTTAAGATGTAACTGATGTGCTAGCACAAATTGCGCAACGAATAACTGTGCCAGAGACCGAATAGTTTCGTTAGTTATAAGATTTCGAACTGTACCGGAACAGTCGGGTCGTGTTGCGGATTTTTTAAATCACAAATTGAATTTCTGCGCACGGTGTTGGACATCTAAATCGGGATTTCTACGTGAGCCATGAACGTGGTGAGTTAGTTTGTGTTTTCGTACATTCTATTGGCAGGGCTATACCTATGTTGCTTTTCCGATAGGTTACATGAAAAAAACCGTTGTAATTATTTTGTAATTTTTAAAGATTTTTAGGAAATTATTATAAATTTATCATTGATAGCAAAAATATAATGTAATCACCCCATTTACGCTATAGTACTTAAATACTATCAAAATGCCTGCAAAACAGAGCATCTGTAACAAACATTAACTATTTAACTATCACGTGCTAACAAGGACAAAATTATTCGTTCGTATTGAATGCAATACATATCTTTCAACAGATACTTATTTTATTCTACAGAGCCGTTTATTTCAACCACGTAGTTCGACGAAACAATGGCTCTTAATGGAATTTCGTTTGATAAAATATAAGGAAAGGACACAGCTCACTTTTCTACCGAAGGCACACGTAGTTCCCCGGGGATCATATCTTATTCCACGGACGCAACCGCGAGTAAAAGATAGTTTACAATAAAACCACGATATTTTCTTTTTTACTTGTTTGTGCAAGCTTTTCTAGTCGGTTTATTAAGGTTTTTATTTTTATCTGTAGGTAAGTAATAATAATATGCTTATAAGTGCGATCAAACTTGTTTTACTTACCTACATAGGTAGGTTCGGGCCCTACAACTGAAACAACTAAACTAAGTTTGGACAACAATGGTTGACCCACTTCCATTCATTCTACGAAAGAACAGGAACGTCAGGGACGCAAGTAGGTACCTATCTGAATATGCTTTTTTTTGGTATTTTAACCCTGTGTAAAAACTGAAAAAGATTTAGATAGATTGAAACCTCTGCTAGCCGAGTACATTATAATTTATATTAGAGAAGCGACTCTACACAGGAAATTTTAATTAAGGCGAGGCAGTAATAAAATCAAAACAAAGATTTCTGTTTAACACAGATGGTGTTAAACATGATGACACACACAGATGTGTTGAAATACAGGCACAAAAAGTATAACACGTTCCTACTTGATTCTGTTTTTTATGCGGTTAATTGTGTGTATAGGTACTTATGTAATTATGAAGAAGGTACCTACTGTACCCAGGTGGCCACATATTTAATATACATTCGCTCATCCTGACTGAAGCAAACTGAATAATTAAGGTCTCATAATGGTCGACGCGTTTTCCGCTCGTGAATGAAATATTTTGTTGAGAATTCAGTAAATATTAACAAAAAAGAGGAACTGTACATTAATATGATTCACAAAGGTATAGGTAGAAAGGTAGGTTACATTGACATTAGGATACCTCTATAATAATTAATAGTTAAGTAGAAAATGGTTTCTGGTTTATCTGTTAACTCCCGAAATAACAAATTCCTTCAATATGCGATCAGATATTTAAAAAAAGACGGTTCGGCATCCCAGAAAAAATCTCGTTTGTGCAGATAATAAGACGAAACCTGAGTCTCCGCTCGTTGGGGCTGGTGGATTAGAAGCACAATACAAAATGGTTCAGCAGGAATACCTACTATTAATCAATCCGTGCCGTCTCGGTCACGAATAGGATCTTATAATTACTTCCCGTGAGAGAGGTAAGAGGCGATTAAGAGATATTATAAGGATAATGGGCGATAAAACCTACCCCTTACATAGAATTGGGTACTTACATCATACAATGATCAACAATCCATGGGTCACTTGTCCGTTATTTATACCAACTGAATATAATATCATTAGAATTGTTCTGACATAACGAGCCAACCCACAATCTCACCATAATTAAATTAATTACGTCCAACTAATCAAAATGCTAAATATGTTACATTATTATCTAGAAATAACAGATACATTAGTATCAAAAACTTATGCATAGTGTAGATTTAAAATTATTCAGTGTAAAATATCCAAAATTAGTACAATACTTCGGAAAATAGGACAAAATTTTGACGAGGGTTAGTTCGCTTTGGTAGAAATAAACCCGTTTGTCAAGACGGTTTATGAAGATCTTGGGGCAGTCATGTGCATGCTAATATAAAAATTCACTCACCTTTTTCATAAAGGACATAACATTTGTCGGCAACATGATGTCGGTTTTCCTTTCGCCTTAGCACTTCACTTCACACACATCATCACACTACACTGAGCACCACTATACACTGTTTCCTTAGTCGGGTATCAGCACGCTGCCACCGAAACACGACATTTTCCAACTATCTCAACGCACGAGATGAAAATACACACAACACTGGTTTCTGAGAACGGATACCTGCAAAGAAAAAAAATATATGTTAGATCAAAGCGAAAATAAATGCAGACACTTAAGTGTTGAGTGGTACTGGGTATGGGTACTTATTGTTGTGGAGTTGGGTTCGCTCGATAACGACCGCACCGTCGGGAAAGCCGAGAGAGAATGAAGCTATACTCGCAGCCACACAAGCATTCAACAGGTTAGCACTTTGTTCGCGGGGTCTTATCGTCTTTCTTTTCAGATTGATGCTTAAGGATATAAGTACTTGTGTATATTGATACACTGACATAATGGCTTGAACTTGGATGAGAATAGATTTGTCTAAGCACATTGTTTTTTCATTGAGGCTTTTATACAATTACTTTAAAAGCTTCTCTGAAAGTAGCTACCTGCCCGAATACATTATGTCGCCAGCAGTAACCTAACCACGTAATTTCAATTTTAATTGGAATCGGTTTGACTCGACGTTTTCTCTATTTCTCAATTGTCAAATGAAACCGATTTCGTTTACCAATGAAATTACTCGTCGAGGACGTAGCTACCTACCTACCTATATCTATGGCAAATAAATAAGTGCGTCTACGGATTTCGTATACCAACTTGAATTACCTGAGTAGACATATGTAGATAGGTAGGTAGATACCTCTCTCCATTCCTACATCAATAATGCGGTACCGTAATGTACTGCCTAATCTGAAATTAAAATCATTTCTTGTCATTGATTCAAAATCAAATCATGCTATCGAGAATTCGATATTTAGATGACTGCCGAAAGCATATAGTAAAATGTATGTTTTATGTGGCTTACCACCTACCTATTGGACATATTTAGGTAGATATCACTTGAGTCTACTTTGAATTTTGTCGTACATTGTCTTTTTCTAGCCTCGTAAGAAAAAGAAAATGTCTGCAATAAAGAGATGAAAAGAAAATCCCGAAAACTAAAACATTCATTAAGTACCTATTAAATGAGCTCAGTAGGTATATAAATTGTTATTAGCGCTCAAGTTAATGGCAATCTAATTAATTTATTAAGCCATGTTCGGCCGTTGTTCAGAAGTTGATGTTGTAGGCTTTGATGTTTAACAATGTGTTTGATATCTGGAATATAAATACGTTCCTATGTTATGTTTGAAGATGAAATAAAAGCTTTTAAAAAGATAGGTTGGATTTCATGATTTTTTCATGGTTAAATTCTGCCAAAATGTCTCCCATTTTTCGAAGTAAATGTAATGATTTTGGAAAATAATTTAATCCTCTCTGTCTCTACATCTGTCTTTAAGCAAAAGTTTTGGATGTACAATTGTAAGTACATTGCTACTGCTATCACTGCTATGGCTAGATAGCAGGTAATGTAACATATTTGCCATTTGGAAAAAAAATTACGTACATACAAAATAAAATATGTATATAAGATTATTAATAGACTGTGGGTTGGCTCATTTTGATAGAACTAAGCTCATCTGTTTAAAAGAGAGGCAGGTAGGTACCTAAAGTAAACTGCTACTGCTGCGATAAAATAGGTAAACATAAAGTTATAATACCACCCGAGTAAACTCAACTCGACTCAAAGTATCGGATTCAAAACTAACATTTACATAAACAACAAATAACCACAAATAAGTTACGTATGAACGCTATGAATAAGAGTCAAATAACTTGGGACTGGGGGTTAGCTTAACGCGGGTAACAAATTGCACGCTTCTGTGAGTGCCTATCACCGGTAAAGTGTGTCACCCGAATCGAATCGACTTGCACGTACGGAGGGAGAATGCTAGTTAAATCGATATCTACCTACAGCAGGTACTGTACGTAGGTACCTACTCGTTATTTTCTGTCCCCAGCAAGGTACGTAGCTCGGTGGTATCTCGTTTTAAATGTAGGTATCAAGATGAATGTAAGTGATGCTGAATCGGTGATGCCAAAATACTGATTTAGGTTTGTAGGGCTATATCGACATTTATCACCCTACCCGCATTCAAATGAGTCCTGCGGCTTTAGTGACAATTTGTTTTTGCTGAGAATTAGAATAGTGAACGAAACTGAATAGGTCGGGGGGAGTAGCACGTAATTCTAGATAGGTATCTAACAACCTTAGGCGTGGACAGATTTCAGACTAGGGGTACCTACTTAAGTTTTTCACAAGCAGGATTAAATAGTTGAATCAACAAAAGTGATGACAACTGTCTTTTAGACAATATTCATCACTATTGATCCAACTATTTAAACGGTAAACTGTCTGTGACATGTTAAACTGTCTACAAGTCAGTTTCCATCACTTTTGATTCAACTAATACCATACTACCCTTTTAGGGGAACGCTCGTAGCTCACAGTATTGGCGGTCAACTTAATTATTGTGCAACCTATGTAGGTACCTACATATTTTTCTATCGTAAATTCCCGATGTTCTTACTCTCGGCAAATACAATCAGAAAAGGCTTTTAAAAAGTATGGGTTGCATAGTGACGCTAACAAACTCGCTATTGCGTTACTGATACTTACGACGTTGCGCCTGAAAAATAATTATTTCAGATCAGGTCAAGAAATATTTTTTATGTTCAGATCATTTTCGTAACGATGCTACTATAGGTACCTAATGTATTCAAATTGAACCTTAATTTATATTTGATTATAGGATTATCATGAATGTTTCATAAGTAATTAAATAGTGTTTTGTTTCCACAGTAAAAAGAAAACAATATCAAAAGCATCGGCTGTTGTACAGGAATTTATAAAATGTTAAGCATAATAATGGAAGCTCGTAACAAAACCTTAAACTAAAGGCACTAAGGGTCGCATCCTGTTAAAATATTTTCAAAGTAGCAAGGATAAAAAGTTTAATCTACTGAGCGTATTTCCATTTCTCAAACAACACGAACTACTTAATTACCTTATCGGCAGCTGTGCCGAACTTTGGCAGGGAATAATGAAGCTGAATAAAATTTGATAGAATATTCACCTTACGACACTGTAGCTGTAGATAGCTGATTTCAACTTGTTTCAGCGAACAAAGCCGGTTGGGGGAAAATTACGTAAATATTTTGCTGGGACATTGAGTGCGATATTAAATCGCGCGGGTAAGTCGATTACAGGCGGCTATCTAGCTCGGCCCGCTGCGCCGGATTACCGTAGATAATTGGAACCGGCTCAGCGAGAGCCGGCCGGAGTGACTTACTTTGTCTTTTATGTTACCTACCTACCTACTTTGAACCAACTAATGGGTTTACTACAACTTAATTATGTATAACAATTGGCGAGAGCACTTCAAAAACGTCCTGTGACTGTGTAGGTACACCTTGAGTCATTAGGGACGGACTTGGACTAAAGTACTCTGTTTGATGTCAACTAAGCGTTTACTCGTGGAGCATACCTACTTAGAGTACCTATGATAGGTTGATACCTACCTAATGATACAGGATCATACAATATTAGGTACAAGCTAAAGATAGTCACGACGAGTTTCATTTGCGGATGATCAGTGTATTGATGCTAAGACGTCAGCTTGTTGAAACAGCTCCAGGTTGTTGCATGTGGCGTCGTTGGGCATTAAAGCCGTATCTATTATTATTACCTAAGCATAGGTAGGTCCCTATATCGTTTTTGTAAAACATTACTGTTAAGTTCAATTTGTCATTTTTACTTATTCAGAAAGTATGTCCTTAGGGGTCTCTTTAGCACCCCAAAGATCGGACGGAACCCTAAAAAGTATTTTTAACTAACGCGTATGAGGCATTGGTACCTACTACTGCCATGTTCATTCTAGTTTAGTCTCTACACTCGGTAGGTACTGTAGGTACCTATCCCAAACTTCAGAGACGGTGACCTTTACCTAATAAGGTAGGTAGTTCCCAACTTCGGATCGCATTTGTGACAGACCAAAGCCCAGCTCATTATATACGTGCGATAGAGGTCCTTTTTGCCATTAATTTTATAATATCAAAAAGATGTTGAGGTAACTTGGTACCTACAGGTAATCCCTAAGCTACTAATAGGGTATTTACGGTGGGATTTTTTTTAGACCTCACTATCGTCCATTGCAGTTAGAAACAGGCGTTTATATTATTTATAAATGTAGGTACAGTCAAGTCCTATATTATATATAGGTGAAGTTTTCTTTTAATTCTAAAAGTAGTTAAAATATTTTTCACTGATTCGGTTAAGTTTTAATCGAAGACATCCATCAGTTTTTAAGAAAACTACCAACTATATCTGACGTTCCTGGATACCTATCTCTTTTAATGACAGTACGTGGTACACAAAATGAGCGTGGTTCATAGTACCTGGTACCGATCAAGATATTTAGACAGCTAGCTGTCATTTTTTGCAACATCCGCAGCCTGAATGGTATATACAAAACTTATCTTCTCAAGTTTAATTAATTAATTACGCAAGCAAAAGGACTGCATAGTTATGTAAAAATCGTAGCAGGTGGTAATCTGTAGTTTCTGCCTGCCTTCATGGACATAACATAACATCACGCTTGTAATCCCCGAAGGGTTAGGCAGAGGTGTACCCATGTACACCGACATTTCGCCAGTTATGTTTTTGGGTCCCATGTAATATGGGGCAAGCCTCAGCCTATTGACTTCAACCGGGCACAAATTCAGACTCCGAGGCTGCTACTGAGTTATTCCTGATGGAAAAATCCAATAACACTGCCTGACCTGGGAATCGAACCCAACCAATCGTTTTTTAAAAAAACTGAGAGTTTAAGTAGGTTCAATAAAATCATGTTATCAACTTAGCTGTTAAATATTACTCATGTAAAGTACCTATGTACTTATAGGTACTTTACATGAGTTATCAAATCATGAGCCTAATTCTGCCTATTAAGGATAATTAAGCATTCCTGCAGTAAAAAGAGACAAGTGTTGCAACATATTTTATTATAATTACCACTTTCATCAAACGTTTTATTAAGGGGTTGAAACAAACCATAAGAAAACTTATATTACATCTATTTGAGAATTAACTAGACAGTTGGAACTCGCTGCATGTACCATTATCATCAAAGATTCATTATATTACAAATTAAATTTAGCATACATTTTAAATGTTCCACTCAATAAGATAAAAAAAAAACAGCAAGTTTATTTATTAACATAGATATCACAATATAATAACTTAGCGCCTGAACTGAGACAAAAACATCCTAAAAGTAAAAGTGAGTCCAAAATGTGGATGTTCAACTACTATTACTACTCCTTGCAGAAAGGTTTTGTCAGTACCCAGGTGTTATTTACAAGTACCTTCTAGGAAGTGTGTATGAATGTTGTGTATTACATGAAAATATTTCTAGATAATGAACAATTTAAGTAAATATATACATTACAGCAATCAACTGAACTATTTTTACTTTGAAGTAACTTACAAGTAATGTTTGGATTTAAAACTCAACTTAATCTAATTGAAATGTTGTATGAAAGCTATGTGATACATCTGTGTACACATTACTAGACAATTTTGGACTTATATAATCATCACACTAATTATTATAACATACATGCTACCAGCTTCACTAAGTAAGTAGTTTATTAAATAAAATACATAAATATGACATTGTTACATGTAGATGCTTAATATGGTTTTACAATAGCACAATCGCAAAATATTAGCACAGGTATTTCAATTCTGAACAAAATGTAGCTACAATACATGAAAATACCAAATGAAACTACTGTTTGGGTATGTAAACCTTTTGATTACCAATCGTAAATACATCCTGAAATGCCTTTATGTTTGGATAAGCAGTTATAAATACAGTTAATGGATTTTTTACATACATAGGTAGTTTGATTTTAGAGTTATTGCTTTGTTATGGCACAAGTTATATAATAAACAATGTGTGGGTTATTACTACTTTACAATGATTGGATTATGTATCAACTTTAGTGAAGCTAAAATAGCAGATTACACAAAATGTACAGTACATCTAAACAATTTGGAAAATTACTAACATTAGAAGCTCATAATCTGAACCGCCATCAGCATTTGGTACTGAGTTCATCAACATTGACTTCAAGCTAGTCGAGTAAATGCTCACTGCAGCAACATTTATAATACTTTTTTACTGTTTGCTACTTTACTATGGAAGATAATAAGGGTATACATAGATCTAAAAGGAAGATTAATGTACAAAGCAACAGGTCTTCTGTGGTCGCTACAAAATAATAATTATTTGTGATTTGTTGGCACTAGAGTTTTCAAAAACCAGAAAAAAACAGTTTTGAATATTTTTGGTAGTTAATTTTCAGTCCAAGTCAAAATGAAAAATATACAATTCACAGGAAGATTTAAGACATCATAGACACTGTGTAGTTTATATTTAGGTACATGTTAACTTCATGATAAAATGTATATTTTGTTGTATAAAAATTATTTGTGCAATTTATTGTCATCATTATTGCAAAACAGTAAGACTATACAAATGAAACTATATTTTGATACTCAACTCAAACTATGATTGAAGTCAATGCCCATTATGATATTAATTAAATATAATAATATCTGTGACAGTATTTCACCATTGTCTTTTGTTTCTCTAGTAGTTATAATATTCCAACAGCCAGATACAACAAGTTACACCTTCTATAAAAATACACACAGCTTATTTGTTCATTGTTAGGAAATATTCACCATTCCGCATCACCATTCGCTTTTTGAAAGACATAATCCTTCCCACCTAAATTCATGATACCATCTTTAAGGTAGAACTTCCACTTATTACGACTGCGAGTAATTTTGTCATATTGGCAAACCACCACATTGTCAGTATCAAACATGTCACCGGGCTCCTCATCAGAGACGTCATCCCCTGAATTGAGAGGTTCCTCCTCAGCCCCCCCACTCTCATCACGCTCCTCCTCCTCTTCCTCTGCTCGCTCCTCCACAGACTCTTCATCCTCGTCATCATCCCCTGCGCCATCCTCTGATCCATCTCCACCATTTGAACCTTCATCATCAGAAGAATCTAGTGCACCATCTAAAGAGAAGGGTGCAGCTCCACTGCGGCCACCTCCACCTCCATCAAATTCATTTTGTTGTCCGGCTAGTGCCGAGTTGATGTGTTGCTGCAATAATGTTGCAGCTAATGGTTGTGGTAAACTTATGGTTGCATTTATAATAGGGCCAGTGAGCACTTGGTGTAGCTTGTTACCATTTAGTGCCGATGCAGGGATTTGTATGGTAAATGAACGTGGCTGTGATCCTGGCACTCCTGGCTGAGCGGGCAGGGTGAGTTGCACGGGCACCTTGTTGTTAGGGTCCAACACGTGATGTGGATGTGCTCCTGCTAGGTTTGAGGCAGGAGCACCATGCTCCACTCCAGAGTTTTGACTGGAACCTTGCTGTCCCAAATGTGTATCAGTTCTCTTAGGTACTGCATTATTACCATTGGCCTTTTGAAAGTTCTGTAGCACTTGAGGCGGCGGAGGTATGGCCGGTTCAGGCTGTGGTGGGTCCATGGCCCCACTGGCTTGAAGCTTTGTTTTCCATAATTGCTTTAGTTCCTGTAACACTTGTTCGTCGACACCATCGTCCAGAAAGCAATCCCTCACTCCGGCTATCACGTCGTCCACTACAGTATTATACAGTTTCATTACTGATAACTGACTCATCGTCATCTTAACGGCGTATGCCTATAATACACAAATACGAAACTGAGATATACTACAGATCTACAAAGTATTAAGTTTAGTTGGAAAACTTCACGTTGTTGATAGTAAGGTGACGAGTGCGTTTCCACTTTCGTGTTCACATCTCAATTCAATAACTCAATGTCAAGTAATACTTCGAGATCGACACAGTCATTAAATGGACGATAGATGTCAAATACTTCACTAGAACCGATGATCTATAGAATAATTCACTAGGCGACACAAGTAACAAGTTCATGTCCACTCCATATTATCTGAACAAATTCCACGAAAATATTCAACATAAAATTTGACAATTAATCACTAAAACATAACCTACAAACAAAAAGCAGATTTTGCTTGCCAGATAACGAAAAATTGTCTATGGTATCGGTCGGAGAAGGTTTACCCACTTTGACTTAGCGCATGCGCGGATATCATGGCGGAGTAATGCCGACGCCCCGTTTTACATGGCAATTATTGTTGAGTTTGCGCTATAAGCAACTAGATTAAATTGATTTTGTTTGTGGTAAATATTAAGTACCATTTTTATTTTGAATAATTTTTAATTCGACGTTATTATATTTTACGCAATCATCGACGGTAAAAAATGTTGAGGATATTAAAACTATTTTGTTTGTTGAATGCATTTGAATGTATGTGCGTGGTGTGACAGATCATAAAGAAGGCGTGGCCTAAGGCGCGGTAAAATTCAAGTCAAAAAAGTTATTTGGACGCACTCTTCGATTAGGAACTCGCATTTGAGTTTAGAAACAGTGCAGTGTTTCAAAGATTGAACCACTGCCACCCACTGCATCGTAACCATAGACCTGCTATTCTTTCGGGATGTCCACTTATTTCAGATTAATTCATTAAGAATTATTACGACAAAAAACATAGGTAGGTACCACTGTTTTTTGTCGTAATAATAGGATTTGTACAGTTTTATTTGTTAAATGAGAATTCATAAATAGCCAACTTCTAAAATAAAGCATTAGGCTGGTTGTTAAGTCCACCAGGACTATCAGGAGATACTAATTTTATTAGTACCTACATAGATATTATTATGTTAATTATTTCCAGTTCCACAACTCGTTAATAATTTCAGAGAGGAGGTTTACTTAAGCTTCGATCTGTCAAAATAAGGGCAAAAGGGACTGATTTTATAAGTTTACGTTAAGCCTCGTCTCTGAATCTCTGCTTTAGAGCTAGAAATGACATGGATCGCTTTAGAGTATGAGTTTTTCTAGTTTATGACATTTTGGTATAGTCAAGATTCCTAGTCCTACTTTTGTAGTTGAGGTAGTATGATTATTAAGTAAGGCACTATTACTTTACAATTTGGGTACCTACATAGGTACACTACTGATTAACACCGTTTTAATTAAGGTCATCTTAAGGGACCTAAGGTAGAGGGATAATCATGTGGTAAAGTATCCGGCCGAGAATCGTCGGCCTTTACATAATGTTTATTTTTGGTCCCTAATATTGAAGCTACCATGTTGGGACGGATCATCGGGTTTCAGCGTTGAATGGAGCATTATGTAACCTGGTGACATTAATGGGATCGCTGTTTCGAGTTGCTTTTTTGATTTTTGACTTTTAGGTAGGTACCTAATAAAAAGAGAGTTCATTTTTTGTTCTTTTTTTAGGATTTCGCTTATCATTCGAATTCAATCGGCAATCGCATACCTACCTGTTCAGTGCCATAGCCTCGTGCAGCCGTTATCATGTATTTGTTGGCCACTACCTAATGAATTCATGGAATTTTGTCGTATTGGTACCGTTACGCCTGTGCGTCAAATAATCAAACCAAATCGATATATGATGACAATATCATCATATTGGGATTTGGTTTGATTACACATTGAACACTGCCTGTCCGTTATTTTTTGCAGATCAAAGGAATAACTATGAAATGGGTTTTAAAATGTTAGGGTTCCTATCCGACGAGACAGAAGCTGGTATAAAACCAGCTCTTCTTTCAGCCCCAGCTGAAATTTGAAACATTGTAATAAGTGCTACTTTTCTTGATAAATATTAATTTTGATTTTGGTTTATCACACAGTTTAATTGTATCACATTTTTGGACACTATCTAGTCATTATGTGGGCAGTACCTATAAAAGTTGGGCTGATAGTTGCTAATAGTCTGGATAGGTACTACTTATTCTAACACGGTGCGGTTGGCGCAGTGGCTGAGCAATTGGCTGCTGCGTTATGTGTCGCGGGTTCGATAGGTTCACGCACGGTAAAAATAGTTGTTCCGGGTCTGTGTATGTGAGGTTATTTGTTTGTAAAGGAAAAAAAGTTGCCTAAGGTAAACTTTGTAGGATAATAGTTTATCCAAAAAGGTAGAGAAAGCTAACTAAATATATTTTAAATGTTTTACTTGCATAGCATCGAATAACGTCATCTAAAGAGCACTACGGTTATAGAGAACGGTCTGAAGCGATGTGTAGTATATAGTTGTATCATCTACCTTTATACCGACATGAAATTCAATGCAAGGATACAAAGCGTGTTTATTCACAATCAATTTTCGTTTAGCGTCGGGATAATGAGGAAGTGAACGGCAAACGCAGGTTATGCGGTTGGGCGTTTTGTCGGTCGCCGGTCGTGTCGGTCGGTCGGAGCGCGACAGCAGATCAGGTTTGTTCGGCGGCCGGCTATTTCCGCGCGATCGATACGCTCCAGAATGTCATTACCCGCTCACCTGAGCCGAGTTGAGCCTCTGACGATCCAACTCGTTACCGAAATGCCGAATTTCTAAAATGTCATTACCGTGATATCTTATATGGCAATTTTTAATTCTATCCCAAATGTAGGTAAGTAAATTCAAAACAATCCATCCGCTTGAGAAACGGATTTTAGAAAAGCCGACAATGACGTCCGATATTGAATTGATGTCGAATTGAAAACGTTTTTTATTTGAATGTGTATGAAAATACATTATTTATACAACGCACCATTCAAAAGCATTTGAATTTGAACTCTAGGCAGGCACGATTTTAAAAACTAACTCGAAATGGCTAAACCTTTTTATCTACCATTTCAAAATATAATTTCGGTTAGACGCAACAATCTAACTTTAAAAGTTAACAGATTTCTTAGGGTTACCTAGGTAGGTTACACACAATACCTTGAGTATCTACTGATTTTTATAACGGAAAGAAAATGGGAAGTTGATTATCGTACCTACTCCATATCAGAGAGCGCTTTTCTTTCCACGTCTGAATAGGTATGTACTATACTACTGTACGTTGGAAGCAATTCTTGTCCTTCGCGATAAGAATTGCTTCCAACACTTTTATTGTGTTCAAAAGTATACCATATCTATAATATATTTAAACAGCTATAACTCAGAATGTTGCATGAGAGGAAAACGCGCAATATGTATTCTGATTATTTGCTATTTTTACTGTGATATATTTTCCTTCAAAAATAATTCCTGTTTGACGACTGTAGAATGTCACATTACGTACAGTTTATTCGTTGTGCTACATTTCACCAGTTCGATTAAAGTTAATGGAACATAATATTGTAAATCAGAAAACAAAATGGTTGTAAATTGAACACGATTCATTTCATTGAGTTGTCTTTTACGTTTTGAAATGTCGAAATGTCGCTTCTTTTCTACATTTTTGTAACTCTAGATAGTATTACTTTTTGTGCAGTGTTGTACAAATAGCAAAACCCTTAGTATTATAGATCTACGTCAAGCTCAGAGGCCAGTTTTATATTCAAGGGTCCCTAGGGGACCTTTTACGAAATCTTAATAACACGTTTCTATTCAATGCAGGTTTGATGGATTACTACACAAGCGCACACATTATTAAAAAGGCTGTGCAAAGTCTAGAATAAGAACAAAAACGTCGATATGGAGACCTGTGCAGTTACCCATATATGTGCAAACCATAACATATGTTTGGCGTAGATAAACCCAAGACTTGGTACGGCTTTACAGAGAGAACACGAGCTCTGCTCACGGCCGCACTTGAATCGGGCAACTGTCGCAGACAATGTCGACTCTTTCAAGCAAAGTAGATAAATCGTTTTACAATTTACGGTTGAGAGGGAACGTTTTATCAACAAACTGGTTCAGAAACATATTAAATCACTTTTCCCCGTGATAAAACATATACAAAAACAATAGCCTGATCCTGATTACAATAATAATATGTGGAAACGTGATAATAAACTCTTTTAGTGCCTTAACAATTTTTGTACAATCGATCATGTACGTAGATACCTATTTGACGTTGTGTCCTTTGTGGGATTATGGGTGGAGCGGTGAAATCCTTATTCTTTTCATAAATCTTTTCCCTGCGACGGTAACAAGTAACGGAGGCACTTTGCGCCCCTTTGGAGAACCTGCGCCAGTAAATTTGTTGCTTCCTAGAGCGCTACATTATGTACATACGTGCTCGGTTCAAATACTTGCGCCGTATTCTACGACACGATAATATCAGATTTATACATCCCCGCGTGGTGTGCGCTTTCTCGTTCTAATTCTTAAAACTACCTACCTAGTTTATTCAATAAAAAACTCGCCGTGGCACGATTGTTGTTTCGTAGTAGTTTTGGATGTTATAGTCAAAAATAATGCAATGTTTCAGCTACATTTCCACCCCTTCATTACCCCGTGCCCAATTTAATGGGCTATTCACAAGCAAGTGTTAATTTCTGTGGCATCGTTCATACTTGGCACTCGTTCTGCTTGCGTGCGTACATGGTGGGTAGTTGAATGTTGCTGGTAAATTATGCTTCGCGTAACAGGTGGGGTTGCTACCACCAGTCTCAGGCTACGTGTGCCAGGAATTTATTTTTAATAGTTGGCTTACTTCATGATTACTATCACCTTAATTAGGTAAGCTGTGAAATTAAAAATTACGTAAATGAATTTGTGTCCGCGACTCCGTCCGCTTGGTTTTTATCGCCAACGTTAAGTCTCTAGTTACAGCTCGGCTCTCGTAATGTTATATAGCCTATACTATTCCTCATGAATCTAGCTAAATCATATGAAATAAATTTTCCAATACGAGTGGCAGTTCCAGAGATTAGCGCGCTTAAACAAACAAAGAAGAAATCAAATAGGACAGTTTATTTGTGAATAGACTGAGAGCCTCGTAATCGATCTGATAGGTACCAGTCTATTGTATTCATCTCCGGTATTGAAACTCGAGTGGATATCAAAATTTCTCGGGCATTGTCTGAATTCCTCTTTAACTATAGTTAGGCTGTATTGAAAATTCCACTGCCTACCTCTCCGTGTATAGTCTGTTCACTTTTTACTGGCGTTTCAGTGATTGCATGTAGGCAACGAAGGAATTCACATGTCGATATCGAGTGCATCGTTAAAACATTTCACATATTGTTTTATCCAGTTTGCACGGTACGATTGATATGCCGTCCATTGAAATGTGCGCAATTCGAAAATTCCTGCTTTCATGAGAGCTCTCTGAGTCCAGTAGCATTCATCCACGCTATTGTCGACTGCCCCATTAGTCTCGTCGTCTCAAGCACGACTACGAAGCGCGGGGTCCTGAGTTTTTCCATTAGGAATTTCTCAGTAGCAGGCCGGAGTTTGGCTGACTCCGGCCTGCTGACACCCTCTTGGAAAGCACTTAAAACAATTGGTTCCGGCTGTCATTCTTAGATCTTTGATAGTCAGTTTTGGTAGACAAAAGCCCGAAAGACTGACATCCAGACTTACAAAGGGGTATCGTGTCGCCCAGTAACTGGGTTGTGTAGGTTAGACAGGCTCTTGCTCTGTATAAAATATTGGCATTCAGCTGTATTCGGTTAGACTTGAAGCCGACCCCAACATATGTTCATAAAAAAAGCTAGGCAGATAATGATTCATCCATTCTGTATTTATAAATCCGAATATAACTATGACTGTCTGTTTGTTAAGTCATCATAGATCATATCAGATCAAGAGCTCAATGCAAGTTATACTATTATCCAAAAAATATTGAAATTAAATCATTATAAAATACATAATTTAAATGATTTACTATGCTTTCGGTAACCTACACCGCAACCTGTTTCGCTTGCTTTACTTCAAAGTAAGTATTTCTTGAAATAAATTCTTACATCAATATTATATTTAATTAAGAACATCGTACCATCAGCTTTCTAAAGTAAATGAATCTCTAATTAAACTTCAGTTGCTGTTAATAAACACAAATTCTGTTACTTTACGTTTCATATAACGGATACCTGTTACTCCACATTTCGTGACGTATTCAAGATGTGACACGATTTACAATATTTCCTCCAGCAAGGAGCGACACCCGCATTATCATTCATCATTATACGTCACTTACCTATTTATTAAAAGAAAAATGGGAGTAGCTTTTCTAACCACCGACCTAATAATTTTTGTTATCATTTTAGGCATGATGTAGGTAGCTACACTGGTTTTGCATAAGTAGGTAAGTACATAAATGAAAAGATAACTCACTACCTATGATTTAATACACCTACTTATATCATAATAAACATGACGTAAGAACGCTCTAAGCAAGGAACGCCACGTAATGACATAGTGGGTCAAAAGGTTGTCTATAATGCAGTGGCAGGTTGTTGGCCTAATAGAGGTGACTTGTTCGTCTCCCATTATTTATTCAAGAGGCAAATCGATAAGAATAATGAACACGGAAATAGCAAAGTTGTCAAAGCCCGCATAGCTCATTATGCAACACAGTGAAAATGAAACGCTTATATAATTAATTTAGCTTTCGTCGGATGCTCACGTAACAAGCATTGTTTAAATTAAGTTACAGTTAAACAGTTCTCATTAAATTAAATTCATTCGACTCTTTAACTTGTGTTGGTAGTAAAGTGCGGAAAATGTACGCAATGAATATTGCATTGGCACTGTACGCAGAACATCCATAAGCAATAACGAGAATGCCAAGCTAGCGCGGCATCCGCTCATGTTGATAATAGCCCTTTTCTCAAATACTCAATTATTATCCTAAGAATACTATGAAGATTCAATTTTTTTTGCATTTAAATATCGTTGTAAAATATTCAAATGAAGCCGAGTTAAAGATATTTTATCACAAACGACACAAAAAATAAATAGGTACCTATCGATGATCGCCGCTTATTGGTATTCAAGCGGAATCCGAGTTTTTTTTTTGTAAAATGAACGATATCTACGTTTCTGTACCAGACTAGCAGTATAAATATGTATCAACTCTATTATCAGGGGATAGACCATCATTCCCCTGCAGCGTGAGCACCGATAAGTTTGTCGGAACGAATACTGAATGCTGTAAGTATCCACGTTGTGCCGATATTTTACGCTCGGAGTGACTGCAGTGACGTTTGCCTCATTATCGGAGAATTACACGCATTTTATGTGATTTATTACGGGTGACTGAATTTCGCTACAATGAGTTCGTTGTTAATTTAAGCAGAATTTATGTAAATAAATATGTGCCATATCGATGATAAACGATTTGTTGAAATGTCAAAAGGTGAGCACTTTTACCTGTGTATTTTTATCACTAAATTGACTTTTCGGTGAATGACCCGTGACTCGTGATAACCATTCAACAATGACTGAAAAAGCCATTTCAATTGGACTCGTTCACGAATCAGTTCCCCGACAAAGATAAATTCACTCTCCGCTTTTGCTGTTAAATATTTATAGAAAAGTAATAAATGCTCTATCCGATTCCATGAAATCGTTTTAGCTTCGTTGCGATTCATACAATTTTACAGAATAACAGTATCGTACGCTACTACGCTGGCAACATCATAACGCGTCGTCTGAGTTGAAGCAAAGCTGACAGTTATCGTGAGCCTCCCGATCGCGGAATACAATTTGTATGCTCATGGGCGGAATTACTGTACCCATTCAAATAATATGGTATCACGTAGGTACTTCACAGATATTGCGCCTCGCTTTAGATTCTATCACGCTTGCTTTAAAGGTTACCGTTTTTCTGTATCCACATACATGTTCTTAGATCTATTCGTGCCTTTCGTGTAGGTAATTTAAATAACCTTATGAATCATTATGTGAATGTTGGTAGGTATCTAAATTATATGTAGACCTCTCACCAGTAGGTACTTAGTCAAGCTATCTAGAAGAAATAAATATGGCGGATTGACAGCTTTTGTATGGAGAATCTGAAAGTTATCAAACTGACTTATTTATTCTTCAGATAAAAGCACTGCTACTTTGGTCCAGTCTTGGAACTACAAACATTCCAACAACAAGTACAAACATGAAATGCCAAATTATATAGTAGTTTGGGCAGTAAGTTACAGTACTAAACTATGAAGTAGAACAACGCTTCTAGTCCGTTTGATGGCTTTCAGATCTTGTAGCAGTTGGTACAGGAATATGATATTGATATTTTTTTTTATTTATTGTTACGTTTCCAATGGTTGGTATGGTTTTGAAGTATTATATTAATAGTGCAATTTAATTAATATAGCTGCAAAACTAAAAAAAAATAAAACAATATGTATTGCCTACCTCGTTGGTCTAGTGGTCGCAAGCGCGATTGCTGTGCATGTGGTCTTGGGTTCAATTCCCAGGTCGGGCAAAGTGATATTGGATTTTTCCATCAGGAATTTCTCAGTAGCAGCCTCGGAGTCTGGATTTGTGCCTGGTTGATGGCAATAGGCTCGCCCACTATTACTTGGGACTAGAAACATAACTGTCGAAATGTGGGTGTACTAATGGGTACACCTCTGCCTAACCCTTCGGGGATTACAGGCGTGATGTTATGTTATGTAATATGTATTGCAATGTTATTTGATTCATTCAACCATTTGGTACAAAACAAACACACATTCACACTGCAATTATAAGTACCGTCGTGTGTGTGCGTTAATCGTAGGTACTGAGTCACGCTTTTTGTTGTAAGTACACAAAGTTTTTTCATATGTGTGCGTAAAGTTGTTTAAGCGTGTTGTTGATGTTTCGCTCACCATCAAAAGTTTTGGGATAAATTGCGTAGCCATGCGGTCACGGCTGCAAATACGACGCTCTATCAGTTCTTGTGGGTTTCGTAACAGACTACTTAGGACTTCGCCTGTAGGTAGATTATGTACGTATCTATAAACCGCAAAACTGGTTATATAGGCCATGTTCGAAAGTCTTATAATATAAAAGCGAACTTGGCTAACCCTGCGAAACTAGAGAACACGAAATCTCGAACATCCTTGACCTATGTAAGTAGTTTAAAGGTGAGAGACATTAGTTTAGAATGCATTTGACTTTGACTTACACGCAGACGAAGTCGAGAGCAGAAGCTGGTATAAAATAAAATGTTGTTCCTCATAACTTTCACAAACAACTTTGATACCAAGCCAGACATAGCAACAAATAAATCGGAAACAGTTTGTATGCGAACTTCAACTGCAAATGCAAACAACGACAATTGTTACGATATAGGTGAACGATTCAGCAATCCAAAGCCAAATATTCGCGTTCAATTTTCACGTTTAATCAATTTATAACCGTTTATATATCCTAAAATATTAAAAATAAATACCACACAGTACTATGCCGAAATAATATTAAAATCACATAATAGTTATGAATCTAATTTCTTATTAAAATAAGCGAAATAATCTCATCGCGGTCCAATCATCCCTTCGCCCCTTAACCTACAAATGGTATCTACATCTAAAGATAAATAATTACGACCTCGACCTTAACTTATCCTTGGATCCGCGTAAGTCCTCTATCGAAGTCTCAAGAGTTCTCAAGTTTGCAGCAGCCGCGTCCGTGCTGTCAGGTGTAAAACTAACTTACTGCTACTGGGAATGTTTCCTTTCCGGCGCATTATTATTTGCATGAGTATGTGAGTGGCTGAAAAGGGTTTATTTTAATGTCCGTAGCGTCGTTACACACACATGTCGGTGTACTGCGAACTTTTGCACAATTATAATGTATAATAGACCCAGCAGAGTTAACATTTTTCGTCGGTTATTAAAAAAACAGCTGTTACACACGGTTTGACTGCGTAGAAAATATTAGCATTGAGCGTCTAGAATCATGTATAAGTTCTCGTTACGATGTCCCTTACACCTCCTAAAGCAATGCTAAAAACCAAGTAAGTAAACTACATTAAACTCTATCGGCACAGTTATATTGCCAAATTCTTCGAAGAAGAACCGCCGAATAAAAACCTCCTTATCTTAATAATCAGGTACGTAGGTATAGACTTTGGAAGCATTAAGTGTACGGTCATCCGCATCCATTTAAATAGAAAGAAGATGTATTCAACAATAAAAATCATACTCTAGAACTAAAGTAATTTGATAGGAATAAAGTATTAGGATTAAGCATAGATAAAATATATCCCAAAACACAAAATACATTAAAAATTCACTTGCTGTAGACTGTGAATAAATAAAGCAGTTCTTACTGCAGTTTTAGATTTTTCCTTTTACTTCAGGAACATACGTACCCGAACAACTTCAGTGAAACTTCGCGTAGGTACCTACCGCGCGTATCAGTCCTGAATAAACTTACTAATGGAGCTATTTAAGTCCTTTCACGTACAGACGCTTGGGGCATACCTCGGAGCCATCGTGAGAGGCCGTAACGTCTAACTAGCTCGGTGAGGTGCTACAGGTGGGCAAAACCAAAGACCTGTACATGTATATACAGCCAAGTGGCCAACTTTACGAGGTTCACATAAATTTCAATTTTATCGTCGACGACCGCACTGAAAACTAATGTGAAAAGCAAGCGTCCCTTGTTCGGAACAGTCCAGTGAACATTTATGAACATCCGCCGTAGCTACCCGTGGCCATCACTCTTTATTAGCATTTAAGTGCCAAAACGAAGTAAAAATAGTACTTTTAATGCTCTCAGTTATTTCGAAACAGAGTTAACCTACGCGCTTTATTAAATTTGCCTTTATTAAGCGTTTTGTTTTATTTAAAACCTAACTGTAGCGTGGTGACACGCGGAGCTAATTCATGTGACATTGTAGGTAGGACCTACTTTGATTGTTATCACGTTTCACACTTTATATTATTCACGACAGATAACTATTAACAAAATTACTTCTGACACGAACTTCCAGCTGTACTGCGTTGATAAGGGCCGATCTGCGCTCAGTCTACTCCACGAACATTAATTGATAGTAGCTGTAGGTACTTGATGACACTTTATACACAAATGTAAAAGGACAGAGAGAGTAATTATCCGCGAAATGTATAATACTCCTCGAGGCCCGTAGAGATTTCTAGAACAGTTAAGGTGACAGAGGCACAGGCTCGTAACAATGTTTTAATTTAAACCATAAAGGGTCCGCTGGCTGCCAGAGACGACTCGCAATTAACGCGATAAAGACATTTTGTATCCCTCGGATAGCAGACAAACAAACCCTTCCCTGCCTAAGTAAAATTAATACTGTAGAGGGCATTAACAACGTGGCGCCCTCGTCACGTTTTACTTGCTCACTTTTAATTTGCTTGAAATTCCTCCACTCTTTAGAGCTCACTTTAAATTCCTAAAAAGTCATACATTACTCAATCACAGCGGTGATTCCTAAGTACGCTGAGAGGATGGGTATAAATGACTTCATTAACAAGCCGCCCCTTTATCTTCAGCATCTCTTAAGGCGTGTAGCCTCGCCCCCACAAATTGACTGTTTATCGCGCGGCGCGAGCGTTACGCAGAACGCGCTTGTTCACAAGCCAATTTAAAACGTTCTCGAACACTCCCGCTTAACAAAGCCTTCTACAAAACAAGAAAATAAAATCGTTGTTACGTCGCTGTAGAGCGTAATACGGCAGCAGAAGGGCGTGTTCATAAAAACAGCGTGAAACGATCCAGTTTTATTGACTGATTATTGTCACGTAAAACAAAGCGTATATCCTTTGATTGTGTCAATTGTATTTTAAAGCTAAGCGTCTTCCTAAGGTATACACGGAAGAGTATTGAATTTGTTAAGTAGTTTCGAAATTCTAACGACTATAGTTTATACTTGTCAAAACAATAGTCTTGTTACATAACTGTGAAGATGAGGCAAGATGTGTGAAGGAAATGAAAGCTCGAGTAAGCTAATTGCGCTCAATCGGCTGCGAGTAATTGCTAATCTGTCGTGCCGGCGACAGCCTTGGTTATCTTTACACACACATCTAGCGACGGAAATACACGAGCGAACAGCAACACGAGACGAACACGAGGATTTAACCACCTAGGTACTTACAGACACCACATCAAAGCAATTTAATTTCCATGGGTACCTACATGATGTAATTAAATAAATATAGCTTTAAGCAATTATATTCCGCCGGTTAGAATAATTTTCAAAGTGAAAACGAGAGATACATTCAATAACAAGTTTCTGAAAGCGTGATATCGTTATCTCCTGCGATTTAATTGATTTTATTAACATTAGAATAAATTTGTTAAATTAATTTAGTTATTTGAAATAATATTAAATAGCATTGTTTCAATCAAGACGATGCGTCGTCGCGGTTTCTGTCGCCCGCAAGCTGTCGCTGCGTAGCAAGGCATGAAGCTACAGCCGCTATGAACTGCTACGCACGTAGCTACGCGGCTACGGTTTTCGTAGCAAAGATTCATAATGGCTACAAGTGAAAGCTAGACGGTAAACGTGGTTGATATAAAAGTATTTTGACTGACCATTGCCGAAATTATAAAAAGTATTCAGAAAGTTAAATAAAAAATGGATAAGTAATTATAATGAATGCAGCTTGGAATAAAAAAACTTCGTCCATTTTTAAATAAAGGTCATAAAAGTGAAATACAATAAAGACTTTCTTGCGCAAAAAGTGCTACAAATCTTTTTGAAGTATCGTGTCGTACCAGAACCAACTCACGCCTAACAGCCTCCATCATTAGACTTTAAAAACCACTTAGGGTATGACAATAATTTCTACGGAGAGAAGAAAAAAATCTTCATATTTTAAAGAGAAAATAAAGTTGGTTCTATAACCTAAACGAATTATACTTTCTCGTCTTTATGATCGTAGGCGACGCTCGTTCTAAGTTGCTAGATAATAGTAATAAAATCCCCTGACCCTCTGAATCTAATTCAACGCCTGGTATAAAAATTGCTCCACAATGCGACAGTAGAAAGGCTCCAGTTAAAGATGTCATTAAAGAAAAAGCCTGTCACTCTGGAGCTTTTACATTGCAGAAATCTTTTGTCGCAACACCAAATTATTCATCGCTTAGTAAAACTGCGGAGCTGATTTAAATTGAACCATTCTTGCACTTCAAATATCATTATTTTGTCGGCGACAAGTGTTCTGAGTTTATGTGAAATAGGATTACTTAAAAATTAATTTACAAAAATGATGACAAGCTTGTTTAACAAGTATGACATTTTTATTTTACGGTTTTCTTCTGTTCGGAGAGCTTTCATGTCGTTCTTTAAATGTACGGGGTGTAACAAGACATATTACTTCGCCGTTAGCTACGCGTCTAACCAAGTAACTTATTAAGGTAAACAATGTTTTTTTCTATAAAACTTTTTTTTTATTGTGTCTTCGATAGGTCTTCTCTCAACATTGCTTTCTGGTTGCTGAGATTTTAAACGTAAAAAAATCTGTTTTGTTCTGTTTTGAACAACAAAATCGCCTCGTCGCATATGCGGTATATGTGTGCATCTGTGTATGCGGGTTCACCGCCCCGCCTGCCTAAACCCAGTGGCAAGATCGTTACGTTCGAATTTCAAAAATTACCTACAAATAAACAAAAACATAACCCTATAGAAAATCAATCAATTTGACGAGGATGCAAAAATGCACCTCGTACATCTTTGGGTTACGGTAAGTCTATTTATACCCGTTACGTTAAATGTACTCGAACCTTCCTGTACTCGAACAGGATCTTCGTCTTGTTTTCACTTAAAATAAATAAGAGTTACTTATAAGTCACCAAACGTCGTGTTATGTGTAAATATTTTATCAGAGTACGACTGAATACATACGAGTATATAATAACTGGCAGGTGATTAATTCACGTCTGCATTGGCACGTAAGTCTGAGTGCGATGTACGAGTTATTGCAGTTTTTACAAGTGTGTTGAAGCCACTTGACGCCACTCATTCTAGTCAAACATAAAAATAATACAACTTTCAAAGTGCTTCATAAATTGTTGTATAAGTCATAGAACTTAAATTAAAATGTAAAAATTAGATTTTTTAATTTTCTTGCTTCGCATCGCATGTTGTTTTTCTGTTGTATGTACTTTTAAAAGTGGTTTGGAAAAGTTCTAAAACTTTGTCTCTTAAAGCGGCCATATTTAATTCACGATGGACGCTATTATGCTTCGTTTCAAGTTTGTATTATTTGATTTTGAAATGTATTAATCTTCAGTAAATTATGTCCTAACTTTTCTTTTTCTTTGTTCACATTGGATAAAAACAAAGTAGGCCGCTAAAATGACAGAGAGCAAAGAGAGGGTAATTAAACCTCTTTACGAGCCCCCCTCATTTGTCCGTGCCGACCGGCGACCTCTCGCTCGGGTCCAATTTACCGGAATGAGCAACATAACATCTGTCTCTGTGCTCTTCAGTTTTTTAACTAGAAACGTGCCTTTGTGACACGCGTAGATACTAATCCATTTTCATTTAATGTAAGTGTTCTTCGTAGAGGTTTTCCTGTTACAATTTCAAGAGTAAATTAATCACTGACCTAGACTAGGGCCAAGAGCAAACACACCTCAAATAAAGAAATAAATAAAAAAGTTAGCCTGAAACTAATAGACAGCTGAAATTTATAAATTGGTAAACTTTAAAAATAAAAACATAACCCGTACTACAACTATGCTATGAAACTCAAACTTTCCAAAAGCAGAGTAAAATAAAAATAGGTAAACTCAGCACTTTTAAAATATCGTTAAATGTTCCACCAATACTTCGTATACTTTTGAGATAGTTTCCAAACTATCAGTAGATAAAGTTGAGGGAGTCAGTGAGGCATGTAAGTGTTCACTTAGCATGCCTAACTGTGATAATTACGTCTCTTAGTCACCGTCATACGCTTGGGGGTTATTAGAGAAGTTGCAAGTTAGGCCTGTGCCACATACTCGTATTATACGCGGTGGTAGGTACAAGCTCGGGAGCAGCGTGGTCACTGTGATTCATGACATATTATGTACAAGCTACGATCAATATCACATCAAAAGCACACCATTACCACAAAGAACACAGGCCTATCCGTACACGCCCCGTGCATGTAAGTAAGCATGAGCTCAGCTAATCACGATACAGTACTACCAGGCCTACTGCTGCGTTACGGAGGTCATTAAATTAAATAATAAAAGCGTGAGTATCGCTACTTTATGTTATTATTATTTTCAAAAAGTGTGAGTAGTAAAATGGTACCTGTAACATCTGTGCTATAGATTATGCAAGGACAGTTCCAGACCAAAACTTCGTACCGACTCTATTATTCTATTCTATTCTATTATCGACTGACTTCGACGGTTGGAGATTGCTGTAAGATTAAACAGTGTACATTCGTCTATCCAGATAGATCCATGCTTATTGACCGCCTCTCACTGTCGGTCACACTTTCACTGATAGCATTACTCATGCACAACGGGCACCTCGCCTTTCCCGCTGCCGCGCCGCTTATGCATTGCTCACACCCGCATTCTATGCAACAAAGGCTTCACGTATAGATAGTTAGATACCCCACAACGTGCTTGGAATACTACAATATGATAGTAACAGGACTGGTATTCCCAGTTATTGCGACCATGGCATTCGTCCTTTGTTCATGATAATTCGTAGCGAGGGGAAGTTATTAGTGATGACGTCAGATTTTACATAGCTATTGTAATGGAGCTACTGACCCTGGACAAATGGTTTATGAAATAGGGGAAAATGTTTGTTCATAGATTGTTGATAATACTAATGCGGCTGATGTATTTTATGAATCTGAAAAATGCATATTGGTTTTAGATATTTACATTACGGTAAGAAATAAACAGTATAACGGATAATAGGGCTTATTCCAAGTCAACTAGGTTCACATTTCAACAACAAAGCAATAAAATATCGGGAAGTAGTCAATTTAATTCAATACCATAAAATACATCAACACTAGGTGTTGTACAATATATTATGAGATCCATTAATATCCGGAGGGGACGGCGAAGGAATACTAATCCAGTGAAAGCCTCGAAAGTAAATCGCAGAGGCTTCCGCCGAATATCACCCCACTTAGTAGTGATGTGTTCCGGGAGCCACTATGAATAACTGTCGCTACACTAACTTGCTGAAAGCAACGTGACGTGCCCCCATTTCCTACATGTATCGACCACTTTCTTCTTATTTTAAGGTTTCAGATCATAGGGCGTGTAAGAAGACACGTAACATAGCCGTTAACTACACATACTGACGGTCAACCTTGAGCAAAAATATTGTTGGGAAAAAGCTTTTATTTTTGGAATGAAAAAACAGTTTATGGTACCTACTTAACATGTAATGTTAAGCACGCAAAACATGCTATGGGTGCATGCGACAGGACAGGGGTTTTTGGGATATTTAAATCTTAGATATAATCTACTTATAAGTCTATATTCAGAAAAGAACATAAAAGAAAGCTGCAACTTTGACCTTTAATATCTCCGTAACTAGCTGGTTCCAGGAAGATATAGTTGAGAACAAAGAAATGATTGATCGCAATGACGGGAAGAACATGTAACTTTCGGCTTCGTTTACGCCCTTTATTCTTAGAATATATCCACTCTAACACGACGCTTGTTTCCCCGAAGGGCTGGGCAGAGAAATCCTTGTCTCAGTAGATTAAACATTAGTGCCTTGCATTGGAATATCGTCATATTTTTACATGTCTCACTAATGCCAAAATATCGGTGTAAACTTGATATGTGTGCAAAAGGAAATCATATTTCTACAAACCTATTTCTATGCAAAGCCATATTGGTTTTCTAGAGTTTAAGTCCATCCTGACGGATTGTAGGTATACTGCGATGGCCTTTTACTCCTGTTTTCTGAGGCAAAATTAGAAAATAAGATTTCTCTCTGGCATGAAATATACAAAGAGCTGTGGAACACGGAGAATAATTTCCGGGCATCAGTGGCAGCCACTCAGAGCTGTAAATTACGTAGGAAAGTCACCTACTCATGGCTCATGGTAGATATAATAATCGTGGCCATGACACTACATAATGATCTGATGCCTCTGCTCGGTAATGGTCCGTTCACGCCGTGACATCCTTCCATTATTATGTTACTGATATTCTTTGTTCGTATGTTATGTTACATTAATGTCTACCGAGGTCGCTGACTATAACCTCACGCATGTATACAACCTAAAAGCCAAACGAATAAAGAATACAGTTGAACTAATACACGATAACGTAACGACCTTTGTTCACGCTCGCATTCGTGACATAATCGACACGTAGTTAGAAGTTAATAAACGAAAAATAATTTCATCACATCGCACGCGATTTTCATGTATAAACACTGTGAAAATGTCACTAGGTACCTACGCCGAGTCGAACAATTTCCAAAATATAACGCAAGCGACATAATTTATGAACGTATTCGTGCTTCTATAGAGATAGTGAGTGTGAAGGAAAAACAGGTAAATTTACCCGTTTCCCTTTCCGTTTTATATAGGTGTGTGGTGGAGGCGACGAGACGACGTCACGTCGATACCACGCCCGCCCGCCGCCGCCGGGCCGGGCCGGGCCGGGCCGGGCCGCATCAAAATACAACACGCCAGCTTTAAAAATATTTGTATACCCTTTCATATTGCGTTCACTTGGAAAAATATATACTAGTGGCATTTGCAGCGCCGACTAACACCAAACGCGCCTGGGCTGAGCAAAACCTTTATACGAGTATGTCTAGTATATCAAAGCGGTGGTGGTTTACTCAAATAACTACCTATTAGGTTCACAAATTAAATATAAACCTACTTAGTACAGCGAAAATATCCGAAAAATGAAAACTCATCAGCTTAACTCAAAACATTTATTGAGTAAATATTTCGATGAATGGCGTAGAATATAGAGGATCCTTCATCGAAACATTTTCTCGATGAATGTTCTTTTAGCGCTTCATGTTCCGTTCTCTGCGAGGGTAATCTATGACCTTCTCTACTAATGAACTAATGTAGCGAACTAAAAATGTAAAAGAATTCAAGTTACAACTCGGAACTGGAGTATACCTATAATCTTTAATAAAAGTCAGTCAATGAGAAGCTCGTAGGAAATGAGAGTGGATTAGGATTTAATTAACGTACCAACTAACCTAATGTTCATAGATTTCAATAAAGCTTCCCCGAAATTGGACGCCGGAGGAGGTAGCATAAAATATATACCCGACGTAGACCTACCTACCTAGATTCTGAATCTGTACAATTTCGACGGATCAACTAAACAAATTTCCTTTTTTTTTAACGTTTTAAAATCATGTCCTGTCGACAAGTAGTTACGATTGAATGTATAGGAAACTATCTAACAAAATGTGGAAACTATATATGTATCCACTAATTATGTTCTTATTTAAAAAAAGCGCGGAAATAACTTTTAATTAGGCTCGCCCCCTATTACATGGGACTAAAAACATAACTGGCGAAATGTGGGTGTACTAATGGGTACACCTCTGCCTAACCCTTCGGCGATTACAGGCGTGATGTTATGATGTTAAATAACTTTTAGAATGTCATAAATCAACAGACTTACTCTTCGTAACAACGACAATTAAAATTAAATCTGTGATTTAGAATCTTAATAATTAACAAATGGAGATTTTGGACATTACCAATAGCCAACGCGGGTTTAACGTGTTAATTAAATCGAATCCATTGTCAGTATTCCTATCGTCGTTAGCAGCTCCGCGTCAAATCTGACATATATTTTTCGGCTGCCACAAACTCAATAGATTTATACAAAAACATGCTTGAAATAAGCCTATTTGGGGCTTGTCAGCGCCTTAACTTCACTGACAGATTTCACGCCCGCACTCAAAATATCTCTGTTTTAACAGTAATTTGCCGCTGCTCCTGCGATGCCTAACATCCGACCCGACGCCGAAGGAAATTAAATTTTAAAGCTATCCAAAAATATACCGGAGCAGGGTTTGCCCTGCGGCTACCCAGTATTATGCATAACACTCATAAAAATCTCGTATTACTCATGATGATGTAGATTTTTTTCGGGAAGCGAATTAATAAAGTAGCCTGTTTATGAGTTTCCTGTATTATTATTATTATTATATGCTACAAACGGCTGATCCTGGGATATATTGCTTAAATCTTCTACCTTTTTTTTATTAAAATCATTTTAACAATCGTGCTTTTTCCTGCTTTTTGAAAGTTGGCAAGATACATGATCCATGGAACTTCTGTTACTAACTGCTAGGCGTCCAGTTGGTAGCGTTTACTGAAAGTCCGGTGCATGTGCCAAAAAAGTACCTTGAAATGACTTTACTTAAGTCGCAAAAATCACGTTAGACCAGCAAGTTGATAACCCCAAAATCAGTATTCAGGTAAAGTAATTGATTGCTGCAAAAACATAATTGCATTAACTATTGCAAAAGAGTGCGTTTTTGCACATCAGTCATCTTATAAAGAAAGTGATTTCAAAGAGGTATGAAAAGTGAAAAGTCCCTTTAAATCAGAAACTTTACATTCCATTCGGCAAAACACATTTCATTCGCGAACTACCGAAGCTTTCAATATCACATGGAAGCATAAAAAAGCTGCGAATGTCGAAATGAAAGTATGAAAATTCAACGTTCAAATAATACGAACCGCAATATTTTATTCCATCTACCTTCGTCAGCTATCACGAGTCGTGTAACAACGTACATAGCTGAAACTCAAATAAAACTCTCGTTATAATTCGAATGTTTAACACGGAATGTAAAACAGTAATAACAAAATGCATCATTTGACTAAAGAGTAAACTGAGATCGCTGTTATTAAAACGAATAAACATAACGTTGTTATTAGTGCGCCGGGGCATAGTGACGGCAGACGCTAGGAACACAATACGTAGATGTCAAGTAAATACCACTCGTGCATAATGACGCCGCGAAACTTGCCTGACGCGGCCGCCGGCAGTTTGCCGACATGACGCCTTGTGTAGCGAACTTACACATTGCACGCCGTCTAATAGCTAAAATACATTTTAATGTGACCTCCGGCAGTCAGGTCTGTGCATTCAGCTGATATGAAACTCGGAAAATACGGTCTGGGAAAACTTGTACAGATGTCGTTTGCACTGCCCGCCAACGATAAACGAAACAAAATGGTATCAGACGATTGCATAAAGCAATTTCAATACAAACAAAAATGTCATACAGTGTGAAGCCCGACGTAAACATAATAATATTTCCTTCTATCATCAATAGGCTGTTACGCAAGACAAACAATGTTCGTGTCTTTATTAAATTCAGGTAGGTGGTGAGAAGGGCCGCCGGCGACCAGTGTAGACCCGGCTTATTTCTATTACTAATATAATGGAACAGGGATAAACATGTACCGGGCCCCCCGCGACATTGTAACTGACATTATTGTAACCTATATCTGTACCAGCCACCCGACTAAATTGGAAGATAAACTTTTTAATACGTTTCCAGAATTTTGATAGGAAAATTTCAGGTGGCCTACATAGGCTATCTTTTAGGAAACCAGGTTATTTTTAATTGAGCTCGAAAAACTGTTACTTTGCGTTTACCACGTCTATGATATCTATGCATTTCTCAGGTAAGTCGTACGTGCCTCTAAAATAAATAAAACAAACGAAGATATATTACTAAGTATTATTTTTTGATAAAATGTTAAGCTCACTCAACTTTAGTGACATGTGATCATAAAAATTCTGATTCTCCAATTTCGTACATCAACAATTTTATGTACGAATTTTAAATGATACGAATACAATATGAAATGCGGAACGTGCAAATTTCCAATGATTAATACCTAGTAATTACTTGAACGAACGTAACGAAGAGATAATTATTGGATGGAAATAATTTGCAAAAGTTGTATACCTACTTTGCCGGGATACAACCGAATGGAATTAATGTTATTAATATTATGTAACCACAAACCGAATAATTAATATATGGATAAATCATGATTAACCACTGCGGTCTGTTGAATATAATTATCTGAGTAAAGTTCTGATCTGATAGACTGTTTGATTCAAAATTCCTGATTGAGTTTAACGCTTTTTAATTAAATCCTCTAGCTCTGTTTCAGCGAGCCGACTGTTGTACCTACTTATTATTCGGTAATACGAACGCGATGCGAGCTCTGAACATGTGTATGCACTACCTGACGGTTATTGATTAATATCGGAACTTGTGACGTACTGAACACCGCGTAGTCAAACAAAATTGACAACATACGCGAGTTAGGAAGCGTTGACGGTACTACAGTTTCATGTTTAGCCATTATAAATCTTTTTTGTCTATATTTCTACTTATTTAAGAGGATTTAACATTGTTAGAAAAAGTTATACATGGAAACTCAAAAACTGGTATAGCATTACGAGTTTTTGGTTTTGAATTTAGGATCCCCAGAAATTAGGATCCCCATAAACTATCTACAACATTTTGTCTAATTTACGGAAAGTTTAAGAAAATTAAAATAAAATACTGGACTACTTTTTACGGCACATAAGCACGTTGTCGATAATATCCTGTCATGATTTTTCTTAGCTGTGACATTTTTAGGGCGTGGTAAAAGTGACCAGGGTCGTGATTCTTGGCGAAGGTGAGCAGTAGAATATGGGTATCTCCCGTGTGTAATACTCTATGAACTGATGATAACATCATGTTCCGCAAGTAGTTTCTGTAATAGTTCCGAAGCAGGCGAAGGCAAGCAAATGGCAGATAATCGATGCTATAGTTATGATGAATTCGCACGAACCAAGTACCACTTCACAAAATATGCATAAAGTACGGGTACCTAATCATATCTTATTCAAAATTGCATGATAATTAAATGACAAATAGATTTTTATGAAATCCCATTAATATTTAATGACCGCTCCGAGGAAATATTCCACAAACGTTTGGAAGATTTTTAAATTAAACATTTATATGGCATATTTTTGCGCAGCTTTATTTTCCTGCTTAAACACAGAACTCTGAAAATTAAAAGAAATTTGAATAAGCGCCTACTTTTCCAGTGGGACTTTATTCAAGTTACGTCAAAGAAACAACTCTTTGGCTTGAGCTTGCAGGGGCTCTTCTGTACACCATTCATTATTTCTAGCCTCAGTCTTGGCGAAACTTTAAACACGAAACTTGAGTTTTGCAAAAGGAATAATATTTCATATAATAAATAATTTCATGAAGGCTTTTATGTAATTTTTCTAGAGGTTCGGAAAAAGGCATTCTTGCAAACATTTTATTAGGGTATAACTAGAAAGGTTCAGTCAATATGAAACTCATTATCACACATTGTTTATTGAACCGAGATAGTTATAGACCATGCACAGCATAGCTGGGGCAGGAATTCCTGAGAGAGCCACTAGTTCGTATTAAGTTGGATCAAGGCGACGTAATTTGTTAAAACATAAGTTACGTCGTATGGTCGTGTGTAATCATTGTTAGTTTGCGAATGTAGTGGCATGCGCGGCGGGAAGAGAGGGCGAAGAGGGAGAACGGCCTCTTGTGTCCCTCAATGAAGTCAAACTGTGTCATACTCGACTCTGCCGGCTGCCTCGGCCGTACGAGTACGTCGCAATTAAGAGACGGCAAGCCCGCAAAACGACCTCCCTGTTATCTGACACGTACTTGACAAAATTAAAGCTTGCGAGCGACACAGATTTGTTGCGTGTCGTCACAGAAACACAGCCAGTAGAACACACTAAAATGGCTTCCACATCGACCTAATTACTAGTCGGAATTCGTTGATACACGTTTTGCGTCAAAAGTCCAAAGACAAATGACTACAATACGAACAAAGTGAAAACGTGTTCAATAAGTCTTCGTTTCTTTGTTCCGAAGTTGTTTGCGACAATAATAGTTGCACGATGTTGCAACAGTTATACTTAAACATAAAAGTGAATTTTCGCAGCTCTGTGACTGTGGCCCAGCGGATCGTAGCATTGTTTTATACACTGCATAGCTTTCGGCCTCGACCGCGTTTCGTGACGTGACTATAAATAAACGGTAAAAGGTTTTGACATGATATATGGCAGCGCCAAATAAACCTCATTTAAACATAATTAAAAGTCAGGTGTTGAAATAAGACGGAGATACTTTGTATAAGAGATATACATTTACTATAAGGGAAAACATTATAAAATGAATTAATGGAGCTTTTGCTTTTAGACACTGGCCGAGGTTCTATTAATATTAATAATGGGCTCTTACTTTCAGTCGAAGTTAACTTTTATGTTATCTTAAGCACAAAAACCTGTGGAAGACGATCGATATAATTTATACACTTCTTAATTTTATACTGAGAAATTAAAGAAAGAAACCTTTTCCTTATCCAGCGGAGTGGAAGGGATGTGTAGGTAGGAGTGAGTGATACTTGCGGCGGTTTATCGCCAGAAATTCAGCATAATCTTTAAGACTCGGCTTTACTGTAACAAAGACGTCGTTTCCGCTGCAGATTATACGCTCTTCTGCTCCACTAAGTACTGCGTTATACACATCCATATGTACCAACCCAGCCTACTTCATCTACATATACCTCATGACATAAATTAATGCAACCCTGGACATTATTCTTAGTCCAAATATAATCTATCTTAGACTTGGCCTATGCAAAGAATTGTAGTACTATATACCGATATCATACCTACTCTAGCAATAAAAACAATGTATAAATAAATTAGAATACTGAATGTTTAACGATATTATTTTAAACATTTTAATTGAAAATACAAAAGCAATTTTAAAGGCACCTAGTAGATTGAAGCTATGAAAATTGATAAATCAAATGAATTAAGTTGCTCTTTGAAGCAGAAACAATCTAAATAAATGATATTGAACTCGACGAGATGTTTGTATCTATCTTTTTATTCGATTTTATGAGATAGAAAATAGATTCAATCTTTTAAATTCGATAATTTATTCAATCATTTTAATGAAATCATTCAATAAAAATATATAAGTGATCTAAGTAGGTGTAGGGAGTTAGGTACCTGTGACAAACATTACGTGTACAGGAAGTCGGAAACATGAAATTCTGAAAACCGCTTTAAACATAAATCATTGCATGCTTCAGTAATTGGGTTGCTGAGGTCAGCTGACAGACGCTTCGTGTTATATTCTGCCTTGGCTTGACTGGAACCCGACTCTATGACGTTTGGGAATACTAACATACATTTTCCGTAGTTTACTACTCTAGAAAATGTGTACGAATTAAGTAAAAAAAAATGTGTTTGCTACAACTTGTTTGTAGACAATATTTTTGAACTTTTCGCTACAGGTATCATCAAAATATTGAGCCACAATAATGTCGACAGGAAAGTGTCTGATTTGTTGAAACACTAGCAAGGTAAAAACTTACTGGATTCCTTAACGATCGACAGGCAAAATGTAACATCTTGTGTAAGCCAGCAACACAACCTGTCCCTACAAAGTCCGTAACCAACTCTTCCCCATCAACTCTATTCCAAAGTTTGTTTTCAATTAGACCTTTAGTCCTAATTGAAACTTGACCCATTAGGAACGATAGCCGCAATAATATATACAAGTTTATAAAGATCTACACAACATACGTCTGTAGGTAAGTACATATTAGGTCGAATGCTATGAGATGGACCTCTATGTTCGAACATTGCAATTATCGCCAGAGAGGAAAATATTACTATAATCTCCACGATTGAAAAAAAGATAGCTGGATGTATATTTACCTTCATGATAATAATGCCACTCATCCATTTGACATAATATATTCCATTAGTCGTAATTTACAGGAACGACGTGGCGCGTGTTAGCAAGTAGATACGAACGAAGCACCTCGAGGGAACAGAACTACCTCAAAAGCCTGCAAGTATCGATTATTTCACTTGTTAATCAACGTTGTAATTACCAGACGCTAAAGCGAATGAAACCGTAATGATGATAATTAAATATGCAAGCGCGCAAAATTATTAATTGTACCGAGGCGAGCTGCCGACGCAGCTAACATTTATTATTCAAATGCTTTGGTTCAATCACGAGTTCATCCAGCATTTGGCTGAGGTCAAGGTCAAGCCTAAATTACCAGCGTCTGGCTATAATCATTTATCCTAACAAGGACAGGGGTATTAAGTAAGCTTGAGTACACGAGTCCATGTTCGCTGTCAACTGTGTGTAGCGTGAGTGAGCGTCGAGTGGCCAGTCACAACATTATTTAGAGTTGACAACCCCTGCAAAATTTACTCGACGTGGAGTGACGTCTGAACAAGCTCTTGTTCTTTTGAGTGCCCGCGTCCATACCAATTATGTTCACTGACGAGAAAAGTAAGAACATTCTTTGTTCATAAATAATTAGGCAATTAACAGTGGTAAGAGAATGGTCAACATCTTTCTTTGTCAGGGCTCACGGTACTAGCCTAATTCTTTCTCGACGGATTGTTACAGCGGTCTAACAGAACGGCCATATTCATCAAAGGACATGAACATGTTCATTACGATGAAAATGTATTCAACGCAAATCGTATCACATTTGCAATTTTCACTTCTCCGCTATCGATTAACTCATTTAACTAATTACAAATTTCCCATTTAGTCCGTATTCTCAATGAGAACGCACTTATACATAGATAAGGGAGGCTTTAGGTTAATTGCTTAAAGGGCTATTCGTAATAAAAGCGGCCCCTAATCGTGCTAATAAAGCGCAGGCACACACGCACAGCCCGATTACAAGCCGGAAACACCGTAAAAGTGTCAAATCATTAACTGAAATTACTTTTCCGTTTGTACTCGCGGACCGTGGAAGCAATTTGTGAAAACACAAGACAATTTTAAAATGAAATCAACAACCTCTGATGACCTAAGCTGCGGTTTGCATGACCGGAGCTGAACTGTTCCAAGACATCTATAATTCTAGTCGTCGTTTAGTTTCTTAGAAATATCGTGCAGTTTTATAAAATGCATTTCCTCAAACTAACTTTTTAATCTAACTTTATAATATTGTACATACCTAAACCGGCTACATTTTGATAGATTTTACATTGTAGTCAGGCAAATAATTTTCAAAAATATGCATCGCTGCTCATACTACTCAACCGCGGCACAGATACGTACCTACATCAATATCCATTAGGCTAGTCACTGTGCTGTCCGAATAATCGCATTAAAGCTAAATTGATGCGGTCGGCGACGACGTCCATGTATTGATCAAATTCAAAACACACGAATGAGGGCACTGTGTATACTGGCACTATAATTGTCAATAGTAGAAAGCCAACAAGTCGCCATTTAACTGGTTAAGTATTGAAGACCTTATTACTTATGCTTTCTGTTACGGAGAATTATAAAGGAAATACATTTGCTTCAGCCATTTTGTGCATAATTAAGGAGACTGTACCGACGTCGCGTTCCATTCAAAAGTAATCTAGTCGTATTTTGGTTAATACGTAATTAAACATGATTAAATGTTTTGTTGACAGGATAAGGGCACTATTGTCTATGTTTGTAGTCAGTCTGTGTCTAGTTAATGACTTTTTGATCGAAATATGAGTAAACTACTTTTGTATGGAGCACGCTGTCAGTACAGTTTGTGATTTAAATTAATTTGCATATATTTTGGTGCCTAATTTGCTTGCAATTACTTGTATTCATGTAGATGACTTACCCGGACCCTGGCCGTAAGCCTTTATCAAATTAGCTTGCAATTAAGTGGGTATAAAAGGCAGAAGTCGTATAAAATTCAAAAGCCTGTCAACTCGACAGAAACCGTAGGCGTAACTTTATGTAAAAAAAGAAAGAGCAATTTCCAGAAGCTAAAAATATTCATAAAAGATCCGTCTGAAAGCTGGATTTAGTTTATTTAAATACATTCACTTGTGGCTCTGTACCCTTGAATACAGGATGAGCATCAATTAAGCAGCCTCCTCGACACGGTCCCGCTACGATTATAATATGTACGTACGGAACCCACGCAGCCGACGGACCAACCATTATTATATTATTTATGGACTAAACAGTACGAAGTAGCTCAAAAATGGCTGTTATATTTTTATGAGTGGTGTTGAGCGTGCTTTAAATAAAAAAGTCTAAGTAGCAACATTTTATTGTCCACGTCGTGTTTCCGAAATACGCAAACAATCACATGTTAGATTGACAAACAGCTGCTTGCCTAGTCAAGACAATAATTCGGCTTTGAATGTCATAAATATAATCAAAATTGTTAAAAAACCCACATTTAAATAACGTAAAGTAAACATTTGACAAGTAATTGAATCTCTCACTAAACTTCAACCTGTCGCTCCGCCAAACAGGCACTCGCAACGGCAATTAAAAACTTAATAAATACTTCCTCCATTTTTTGGATTGGCTGCCCCAATTAAAAAGGATCTTATTAATTTATTTTTGATTAATTAATTCACTCGTTGCCCTCAATAAGTCCAATGAATATTTAAAACTCTATTGAAATAACAATTGTGCCTTTGATTTTATTAACACATACTCATTAGAACGTTCCAAAACATCAGAACGACTACTAACTAAGAGCATTTAATATTGTACGTACGTGAAACACGTGATAATGGTATTCCATTAATTACAAATAAATGAGAACGTTGTGTGGACCAAGTGTTTGCTAAAAGCGTTGGGAAATACGAAATAAAATGTGAATAAATTGGGTAAAGTGCGTGCAATAAACTGGATTTTCGGGACTTGTTAAATTTTAACAGCATTCAGAGGGTTAAGGCTCGTAAGTTCGGAGGCTTGGCGCCACAACCCACTTTATGACCGGGTATTCCCAGGGCGACATTACCACCACCAAATCGAAACCTTCGCTTATTATTACCCTGTTTTTTTTGCACAATAACCGCAAAATCCACAATCCGTTGAAGGAGAATATATACGACGAGCGACGAGCTGATGTTTTTTAAACGAGTCCCCATTAGCTTGTCGTGAAATACATTTGAAATTCAGATTTGTCAACGTCTATCGCAAGGGATACATTCGGAGATATGAAATTGATCCGCTTTTGTTGGACATTACAATGGCCTAACTTTTATCTGTTTTATATAGTGATCACTTGTACATAATGTTGAAAAATTATTAAAACCATTAACGAAATGAATATTATAATTATTCCTTACAAAAATTAAAGAAAGAATATCGGCGCGGTCCGAGCACCACTTGACGGACTTCATTAAAAGACGGCTGACACTTTAATATTGTTCTAAAACATCAGAGACCAATTACTGCAGCCGAAAGTAATACGATTCATTTTGAATATTGAAATTTACGACAAGTATTATTCAAAGAACGAGAAGTATAATCCTCCGACTTAGGAACTTTTAATGAAATATAGAAAAAGGAAGATTGTCGTAAATTTTACCGCAAAGTTGGAAGCTAAGGGATAGAGCTGGGAAATTTGTAGCGGAGGCCTACGTCGGCGACACCGGGGCTCGCTTGTCGCTGGGTGAGTTGTGTGCAACGCTCCACAGAAAACACAACCTCATTCAAATTATCATTGTAGATTATACCAGTTGGAAAAATGTGGACGCGCCCTCCTTCATTACTTTTTGTCGAGATACTGAAGTGGAAGCTGGAAAAACTCTCCTCAGCTAATTCGTTAGTGAAATATTTTTCCTGTTTTCTCTGAGTATAGTTCAGCATTTTCCTAATTAAAATTTTCAACCAAATTAAGTGGTTCTTGTTCAGATTGTTTTTTGGTTTAGAACGTCCTTGGTAACGTTTAAAATTCTAGCGAAACGTTTGTGATAAAGCACGGCGAGACGAGACCGGGGGTGAACGACACCTCACTACACCATTAATCACTCGAAGGTAAGTAGCTGGCACTCAGGTGACACTCTATCTTCACTAAATAATTTCACGTTACACAATTTACTGGTATAATACCTCGGCTTTATCTACCTATTAATCTTACATAGACCATGTCATGGCGAATTCATTATAATACGACATACATCAAGTTTTATTTCAATGAGTTACATGTAAAATAATACATTACTTACTATCACACATTAGCGTAACGATTTATTTGCTATTATCATTGTTTTCCTCATTGATGTGAACATTGATCGCTCTCATAGCAATTGCTAAAATTGACGAAATATTGACAATCGCAAATGACCGTTTCGAATACGCTTAAGATATTAAAAAATAGAATTATTATAAGTATTTTGATTTTTGTTATGAATAGATGGTACTCCTGAGCCTGAAGAGAAAATTGAAATTCTCGAAATGCTAACATGTCTCTGTTATTATATATCATTAGTCAATGGCACATCCATCATTCACACATCCATCACATCACATCCATCATATTCGTTCCCCTTTTTCTCACGGTAAAAAAGTGCAGGTTCAGAACAAAAAATTAATTGCTTTTACGGCTTACAATAAATTACCCAACATGAAATTTTTATTATAATGTACGGTGGTCCGCTCTTGTGTAGCCACACATCATGACAACGGCGGACGGCGGCATAGAATGGAATCGCACAGCTTGCACCTGCTCATATAATTTGAATATATAACAAACACCGGCTACCTTAATAGATTAATGGTGAGCTGTCCGTTGAGATTATACCGATTTTTGTTGAGCAACGTGATTTGACTCCAAACCAATTACGTCTTTTTTAAACATTGACGCTGTTATCTTTAGAATTTCAAAAATTATTGCCCTAAATATCAGCCTTCGGGCCAGAACGTGATTTATCAGAATCAAACGATGAAGTAGCTAAATGGAGATGAATTTGGGGGTATCTTTCACTTCATTTTGTTCCTACCTTACGTTATAGGTACCTCTAGGTTGACAAAATTTTGCCATCAAAAATTATGAGGATAATTTTCGTTATCAATGTCTGGCTATTTTTCAACAAAAATGTTATAAAGTCCTTTCGTTTAGTATACTTTAAAGGGGTAATGAGCTGCTTAAAAATGGATATCATTCTAAAGACAGTGATGTGGGCTATGTGGCCCGTCGTATGTGAAAGCACGTTTTATAAACATTGAATAAATACCGAGATAAGCGTTTTACGTTTAATACTTTGAAATATTTCAGACAAAATCTCAGAAATTTAATAAAGTCAAAGATTTGCCAAACCTAGTTTTGAACACAAACTGAATTAACGGGAACGAAGGCCGTGATAAAAGGGAACTAAATGTTTGTTATAAAGTTATAAATGAAGTCGAACCTATTGTTAGTTAGCGAGCTGAGGTTGGGGCTCTGGGCCGTACGTATTATTTGCGTAGGCATCTGGTGGGGCTCCGACTAAGGGATCGGTTATTCACAGTTCATTAGAGATTCGGAAGGCGACCCCAGCGCACGATAACATATCGCTGAACGAACTTTTATCCCCGATTGTTCGTATATTGCTAAAATAAATTGTTCCTAAATTGGTTCGTGCTTCAACATATTTTATTTTTAAAGCCATTTTGGTATTATGGAAACTATATAAAAAATCCTGTGTTTGTTTTATGTGTCCAGAAATATCGTACGTAAACTGTGCCTATCATAAACACACTCACAAACTACAAAAAAAAATACTTTGTCACAGAATAATACGAGTATGATTGATAACGTTAAGGGTCTCGACATCGTTTCATTTGCCCATCCTTGTAAATAAGCGGATTTAACATCAATGCTGTCCGTGATACACAAGGTTAAACAAAAAGAAAAGGAAAAGTAAACATCATGTATAACACGAAAATTAATGTACCCAAATCTACGATCAAACCGAACGTCGTAAGTACAAGAAGGCAGTATCCATATTCCCCGTGTCTGCTAAAAATAAACTGTCGCACGCATAAATAGGAGAGCGAATTGAAATTCCACTTCCATAAGATTATATTGCTCGATTCTTATTCGGGATTTTTATGTATAAAGAAATTGGGAGATAGGAACCTTTAACAGTGTACTGTGAGGAGGGACGTAAGCTTTGAATGTAGGTAGATAATAAAATGTAAGACGAATATGGAAGGTGGGCGCCGGCGAGCGCGGTGTGGCGCGAGCTTGCGGGGGCACAGGTGGATCGTTAGCGCCGCGTGCGCCCCTCCCTGACCAACATCACATAATCAATAGCTGCAGAAGGTGCGCTCCATGTCACAGATAAAGCACGACATGGACTCGCGTCTACACAAATACGGCGAGTGCAAGTGCACAAGGGAGCGTCATTCGTTTGTTGCAGTTTAATATCGCCGTACTAAAGGCCCGGCCACACAGGAGCGAAAAACTTGCGGGCGCGGTTCGATACTGCAATAGTATTTGTGTGGACGGGTCCTCACAACACGGGCAAAATACTACTGCAGTTCTGCACTGCGTTCCCGTGTCTGTGCGCCTGGTTTCGCTTGCTATTGGAGCTGGCCTTCTCTACCTATCTGTTGTGTGCCAACAGTCCACGCTCCAAACACTCTGATTTCATCATCCCCTGTTTCTTACCCACATTCCGTTTTGAATATGTACCCATTATTGTAACTTATGAAGGTACACAAAAGGCTTACGCCTTAGTTAAGCCTCTAGATTTTAATCAAGGTTTTGGAATGTGGAGTGCGGAGTTATTACGGATGTATGTTTATATTATAGGTACGTCTACACTAATGGAGTGAGTGGAGAAAATATGTAGATCGAATATTAGGTATGAAAGTAAATGGAATTGGGTTTTGGTCACCTGCATCTTCCAGTAAAACAAAAATGAACCTCGACAATTACCGATTTTATCAATAAAATACCGCCTCTTTCTGTGTGCAGAAGACGTTTCCCCAGTGATTTTGCTGACGCTTATGCATACAAACACATTATTATGACCAAGGCTTACCCTTGCAACAGTCAGCATTAACCGCAAATGGTAGAAGAGGAGGTTATAACAGTGATCATTATTTGAAATGCTATCTCTCATTGTAAAAGATAGCCTTAAATGAAAGCGATCCCCCTGGCGAAATTTAATGCGAAGGTATCATTATCTTCCTCAGACACTGTGCGATAACAAAATCTTTAAGGTCAAAGTTTCGGATTTCCACCAATCTCGATACACTGATTCGGTTAATGCCGCAATACAATATTGTTTTTCACATTTTCGACGTTTGTGCACCGAGCAGAGGCTCTCAAAGGAAGCGCGTAATTAAGTTGAGTCGAGTTCCTTCAATACGACGGCAAGTAAACGATATTAGCCGTCGGAGCGGTTACATAGCAAAATATTTGTCCGGATACACCCAACAACTGATATCAACACAAATAATCTTCTTCACCGTCTGCTACAATATTTATTTTATGAAGATTTTTCGGTAGAAAGGCGCCACATTCTCACGTAAAACTTTAAACATAATTTTCTATGTCATTGTAGACATTGTAAGAGAATTCACGACGTAACGTAGCTAAGACGATCTAAACGCCACTTTTTATGCTAAGAAGGGGAAGCGGTCGGTAATCTTCGGTAAGTGCGGCAGGTGCTACACGAGCGCTACGAGTGTGCTACAAGTCTACGGCGCTACGACACGCTCGTAGCACAATGAGCCATTCCAGCGTTGTGTGGGGAATACCGCGAAAATACACTTAAGGAATATTTAACGGCACGGCTGACGCAGTGGCTGAGCGATTTGCTGTGTTGCGAGTCGCGGTTCGGTTTCGGCATGGAACAAATATTTGTATGATGGTGGTTGCTCGAGGTCCGGCTGTTATTTGTTGTGAATTTATATGTTTATTAACGCGCCCTACAGGCCGTTTAAATCCATGTCAGTCTTGTACTATTAGTTAAAAAACATAGCCATGATAAAGCAAATACGTAATAAAATATTAACATCATACACATTGAAGACGATACCGCGTATCGTAGAAGTATCTCAGAAAATATACACTTTTATATCTTAGCCGAGTAATAATCGTAATTTTACTTATTTTCTTAGAAGCTTGAATTTATATACCATGTAAAAACATAGTACATAAAGTCAAGTGAATACATATTAGTAGTATTACGAAGAAATATATAAAAATTCTCAGGTATATTAAATTACGTAAAAATAACTCCCTTCAAATATTCACATACGTTAAAACCGTTATTATTAAAGAACTCCTTTTCACTCAAAGCAATAATAGAAAGAACATTTTTAACAGCCAAGAATAATTATAATGACTAGTTTACTACCACTTAACGTTGTTTGACACTCTAAAAGCAATTAAAAAGTACTAAAGGAACAGGTATGCTTCCACTATCTTTAGTATTTTTTAATTGCTTAGCAATTTACTTCCTTACTGCATTTTCGTTAAGACCGTTTACGCCATACGCCATTTCATACAAACTTTCATGTCCCTATTTTTCCAAATGAATGAACCGATTTAAATAAAACTACTCATAAGCAGGGTTCTACATCTATAGGTCTAAAAAGAAATCTGGGAACGTATTCGAAAAGTCTTATTTTAAAATAGAAAATTGTAAATCTCCGTTTTAATGGAAAACTTAAAATCGTTCGAATTTATCTGTAACACATTTTTTCTGAAATGTTCTAATTTAATAAAACTAAATGTCTGATAACTTTTTAGACCTATGCATCCTGCATATGCTTAATAAGTTTCATTAAAATCGGTTCATTCATTTCGACAAATCAGGGCTTGAAAGTGTTTATTAAATGCCGTACGACGTAAATGCTTTTAAAGAAAGCTAAATTAGAGTACAGTCAACCCCAAAAACACTTAAACAACTAAAACCGGTTACTGCTAGGGAAGAAGGTGCTGTCAATGTCATATTGATGTCAAGGAGGTGCGGTTAACAGTACCATGCAGTAGGAACGCCAAAGTGTAGGAATAACAGTATCAATTCTGTTCTAAGCCCGGTGATTATAACAGTACTCCCGCAAGATTGTTCATTATGAGAGGGTGTGTGTGTTTGCGTAGAAGCCACTGTGTGCACATGAGAGGGCGTGAGGGTGTGTGTGTGCATAATGAACGATTTCCACCTGAACGTGATATTTGACGAGCAGCGTGACACAATGGCGGGCGCCGGGCGTTTAGAACAGCCTTGTAAGATAATGGGAGTTCTAAGTTCGTGTTAAAGAACTTTGTAATATTCATTACAGAGTTGTAAATTCATTATTAAAAAAGAAAATTTCCCTTAATTAATTTATAGTTTATACACATCATTATTATATACACAAAAATAAACAATATGTATCGTAACAGCTTGTGAATGACATTTTTCATTTTCATTGTGATTGTGATTGGTTAAAAATTGTTTCTTTTTTCTTTACAACATACTAGCTTCTACCCGCGGCTTCGCCCGTGTAAAACGTTCCTTTCCGTAAAGTAACTGGAACTATTATCCAAAAGAAACACATTACAGGGATATAAATCATCCTATATCAAAGATATGGTTTATCTATGTGCCAATTTGCAACCAAATCTGTTTAACGATTTATGCGTAATTGAGTAACAAACATCCAAACATCTTAACATCCTCACAAACTTTAACATTTATAGTATTAGTAGGATTAGTGTTTGTTATAGAGGTAACTTCTAAATTAATTTACATAAGGTTGATGATCGCATAATATGAAGCTTTCAAATGTACATGCAACCCTCGACAACGTCCACCGCCACTGAATATTAAAACTATTTAATCAAGCTGGATCGTTGAAAACGGAGCCAGAAAACTATTCTCATGTTTTACTAACAAAAGTAAGAATTCCTTTACGATTACCTAGTATGACGACATCACAGTGTAGAATGTGCTTTAAAACGTGCTCTTCCATACAGCAATGAATTCATTAAATTAAAGGAATTTTAATAATCGACTTTCCACCGACCACGAGCTAACGTCCCTGTTCTTTGTTAATTGAAATGGGTGTAAAAAGACATATAACATTGCCATTAACTGCACTTACTGATCATCAAATTCAGCAACATTGAGCAAAAATCATTACTGGGAAACGAAACGGAAAAAAATTGTGGTATGACAAATCACTGACTGTGCCTAGAATCTGAATCTGCCTAGCCTTTTCCAAATTATGTTGGGGTCGGCTTCCAGTCTAACCTGATGTAGCTGAATACCAGTATTTTCCATGGAACAAATCACTGACTATGGTAGCGCGTAATGTAGTAGAAAGTTCCCAGGTATCGTCTAGAAGAAAGAACTATAGGAAGCACATTTCACTTTAGACTTTGTTAATCTTTACAGTAATTGCTCGTTAACAATTAAGCAAATTAAGAATACTCCAGTTGCACTGATTCTCTTAATATTTACAAAATGTTCAAAATTACTGCGCGACACAATGTTAATTTTAAACATAACACCCGTAATTATTTCCATAATTTAAATATAACATCACCTTTTAAACAAAGAAAAGAGAAATGGTAAAGGGACCTTTTGTTAATAATAAATTCAAAATTGCGTATTACCTGTGTATGTGACTATGACAGCGGGAGGAGGTTGGGCTACCTGTCCTGTTCAACATCCTGACTCCGGAATGTGATATATTTGCCTTGCACAGCAAGTATTTCATGATTAGAGCTTGGATTCGGGCTATCTGGGGCATATAATTAACTAAGCGACGATTTAATCTGGACTGTACGTTCTATTGTGTGACAACGCCCGAATGATTTAGCCACACCATTAACGTCCATATGTTTTCATTGTTCACCGGCGACCAACTGTTGTGCGACCGAAATCAATCATGCGGCTACCCACTAATGCCCCATTAAATATTCCTGTTTACACCGGAACAAAGGCTTAAGTGATGATATATTATTACTAATCTACTTATGCATATTAACCCGCCATCCCTCAACTTTCGTAATCTATATTATTGCACGCAATCCTTCATAATGGGTGGTACAGACGCTGGACCTACAAAAATAAACTTTAGGAAACGATCACATTTCATGACGTAAGGGATTTTCTGAAATACGAACTGTAAATGGATGAAAAGGGATGACATATTTTTTATGAAACGGTATTATAACTTGCATGTATAAAATACCTAAAAGAGACCTATTTAGAGACCCCTAAATTGTTCTGTTGTGGTTCTGTACATGATTCGTCACGAGGTCCACCGTATCGTTTTGCCGTAAGTCAAAGTCAAAGCTTTTATTTCCATTAGACAATTTACAGGCACTTTTAAATTGTCAAAGAGTCGGTCAGTTACCAGAAAGTTGGAGCTAGTTGCTCGTTCCAAAACGGAAACATCTCATTGGAATTGCAATCCACGTAAAACCGACAACGATTTACGGATAGAAAACCATCTAATCTCCGCAACTCTTGTGTTTACACAAGTTCCAAGCCACGACTTACAAAACATATAAAATGAAAATCTTCCACAATACATTCTGAACAAATAACTTGAGCAAGTCTGAATAAAGGAAACAGCGATAGGTACATCTATAAAGATTGTAACGAAACTCCAGCCCTCCAACTTTACCCACAATATTCAAGATCCCTCGAACATTGCCGACGGATAAAAATATCTGTACAAATATTAATTTCTCTATGATAAAAAGGGTAGAGGAACAATGTTTTCGGGGCGGGAAGCCGCGCTGAAAATCAATAGATGCTGAATATGTGTAACGAACATCTTTGCGGTAGCTGCATTATTTACGGACGTATTAAACGAGACCTCGTTTGTAACTTCTCAGATAGTTCAGCATTACATATTCACTACGTAGGATGTAGGTTACGGATCAAAGAACACTACCGTACGTTTGGAACGGTACATAGAGCTTTACAACCTAACCCAATTAGCAGATACTAAAACTCATTACTTTTTCCTCATTTGGAAGCAGAAATTACAGGACGCTTCGAGCGCTATATTCATACGACGTATTTCGTAATGTAAGTACAAACAAGAATACCTAGAGTAGGTATATCAGATCCTCATTGTCGAGATCTGCAAACATCAGCTGTTTTCTGTCACAATAAAACAACGCGGTAACTCTGGAATCTCGTATATAAAGGAGAATCATGCACCTGTGACGGGTCGCTGCTCGTAAAACCAGGAACTCGTTACTTGATCGCGTTGAAGAAGAGGGTATAGTGTGTATGTGCTCGTACTTGATATCTTTTGTAGGCCTTCAAAAATAGGAATACATTACCCCACATCTGGAGCAGTCGGCTAGAAAATACGGTGCGAATGAGATAAAAACGGCACCACTAAACATAATATAAAAAGGAAAATATTATCCTAGCGTAAGCCCCGGTTTCCACCAGAGCGGAGAGAAGAGATGTGCTTCTAAGCCTTAACTTGCATCATACCGTTTTTGTAAGATAACTTTAGTACTAGACTAGCTCTATGGCTACGGAAAATGTCCTCAGGCTATTCTTATCAGAACGATGCCCATACAACAACTATAAATGTACAAAGCCCTAACTCAACACTACATTTATATAAAACTTTGTCCCATAATTCAATCGCCTGACTTGAACTAAGGGAAATGAAAATCAATTTAAAGAATTTATTTGCCCATTCATAATTGAAAGTAAACTGTTGATACGAATTATTATTTGTATCGTATATATTAAATTCTGACTAAAGCTCTCGATTTCAAGAAAAAGCTATAAATACATTTCCTAGAAATATTTTCTTTGTACGTATAACAAAAGTGAAATATCATTAATTTACTTGGAACTGAAATATCAGTACAAAGAATATTATTTTGTTTTCCAATACTTCGCATACTTTACCTGATTGTTTCTAGGAAACGAATCAATTCCCGAAAACAATTAACATATAATCGATGTATTCAACTTATATGATAATACAATAGGCGTTCATGACTCTGGACTCAAAATACAAACAAACAACACCTGTGACATCCTCCTACACAGTTGTCCTACTTTCACTGACAAAGTCATATATTATGAGCGACATAAGAACGTGTTAAGGACGTAGTTTACCTCAGTAACTCCTGTAAGCCCGGATCTTGTACGGTGACCAAAAAATATCCGAAAATTCAATTTATATTTCATGATTCACTGTCGCGAAACCGCAACAAAATAAACGGGGTACAACTCTGTCTTAGTTACTAGTTATTAATCTTTTTTCAAAGTGCTATTTTTTTACGGTACTCAACTAAGTGATGATTTCTTTTGTCTTACAAACTTATTACTATCCAAAAAGAAGAAACAACATATAGGTATCCCCGTAGGACTGCATATCCTCGATACAGCCAACCGTCTATCCTATAAAGATACTCGATGCCATTAGTCCGAGTGGACGAGGGACAGTGAAATGAAACACTCTTTAAATAAAAGATGACTCGTAAGAAGTATCAAGACGCCGCCAAACGGCGGGCCGGTAATGGCCGCCGCTCAAAGCCTCACATTTAGCCAACTTTCCTCTGAATATTTAACATCGGTTTCTTTATTTAGCAATAACATTATTCTTAATTATTGTATCTGACATTGGCCTTCTTTCGCCGAATCGGAATGTAGTAGGAACGAAATGCTGAATCTGTTAAAAGCTTTGGGGTCAACCGCATATTAGGTCGCCTGTTAATGTAAATGAAGGGCGCTTTTGAAAATATTTGGAAGGGTAGTATCAACAATCCCTTAACACCGTTTGGGCACACGTGCAGTAAGACCATTTCCGCTTTTAAGGTCAGGGTAATGCAGACACAGCGAAAGCTTGAGATCGGAGCCCATCGCATCTTTGATACGATAAATCATACGAGCTAAGTTCGGTAATATACTCTCCGCCAAGCGACACACAGGCGTGGTACGTCCCTTTGTCATTTGCATATCAATCAATACCTAGCCCATCATAAAAGGTATATCAGCGCTGAAGGCGCTTCATTCTGAAATCGATTCTTTATACCTATCTTTGTGCTAGCAAAAAATTATGTTGGTAGCACAAAAGAAAAGTACATAGTTCAGCCAGACGCGACAAACATGACTATGACAAATGATATCTTTAAATTGATGTCGTGACGTGGAAACGGCAGCTTTTATGTACAAGTAATAACATGTAATATAAAAATTCTCTCCAAACTAAATAAACAAAGTTTAGCGTAGTTCATAAATGTTTAACAGTGTTGCAGTTTTGTTAATAATGTAGTACCACGAAAGCTCGCTGCGCAAAACTTTGTACAACTTACAAATTCCAGCTAAAGTATCATATAAAAGTGATGGATGTACCATGACGGGTGCACCGCTGCAGCGTCAGTGACGTCACACGTCGGTCAGTAGGCGAGGGAATATTATAATGTGAACGGATGCTAAAAGGAAGGCACGGCCATGACCGACTTGTGTGACCGATATCCGTGCTCCCCTGCGCCTGCCCTAGGGCTGCCATTAGCGATGTGTACGCCCCAACAAACACTTAAACACTATTCCGATTCTACTACATCGAGAGAATATTGATTTTAACGCTAATCATAAAACCCTATTAGGATCTTTGGTACAATGAAAACCTGGGTAATCGACATAATATTAATTGATACTCGACCATAATTCATACAGCTAATAGAGCGAGCTTCTCTCGCAGACCGCTACAATGAACGACAAAGGGGGATATTGTCATAACAATCACAATAACAGGCGACTTAATGACCTCACTGCGAAATTATTATAGTCCCGAGTGGTTAAGAGCAATATAGGAGTCTCAGATAATATTAAACACCATGAACAATGACAATAAAATGTGATAAGTAATAAGCAGAGAATCGTGAGGAAAGTTAATTTTCCTTTTAAAGTTCATAACGTCTGTATATTGCGCTAGATAATGGAGCACTTCCATTACTATATTTTTACTATCACGTAATCGCTTGTGGACTACCATAGACTATATTTATGGATTCTAGCTGCCAGCCCCATTACTGGCTTCAATAGCCACGGATATGTATACTACAATAATAAAATAAAAATTATACCTAATACACTATAAAAGCTTTGCCCTAACATGTAATTTTAGCTGTATAAAAATATGGTTAAAATCGTATTTTCATTTATTACACGGACGTTTAAAATATTAAAAATCCATCAACGCGGGTCATCCATTTATCAATTCGCGTATTACACGATCAGTTTATCGTGAATTTAAGCAAACTATCATATCAAATTTACGCCAAATTCATGGTGTGGGTAATCTCCATTGGAGCTACGATTTTATTGGAGATGTGTTTGATTTCTACGCTAATAATAGTAATAATGTTCTTTTCTTTGTGATTTTCAGTGGCATAACACGTAATAAACATAAGAACTATATATAATAGCAACAACAATACCCGAAGTGGGACTTTTAATACATATAAAAACAAAAGGTCATTCATTCAATCACTGACTAAACACGAAATCTAGAAAACTACGTGACCAAAAAGCTGAAATTTGACAGGTACGAGTAGTAACATAGGTACAAGACGTCAGCTAAGAACGAATTTTTTGCCAGAACCGAATTAAAGGAGTTTTTAACTTCTACGTGGAGGAAGCTGCGGGCAAAAGCTAGTGTTAAATATTACCGTATTCAATTCCCCACAGATAAAACGCAATCATAGTGAACAACTATGATTGCGTATGGTATATTTTCAAATTTTCATTGGTCGCGGAAATTGCTAGGCTATTTCAGTTGTCTGTCACAGCTCAGATCCGGAGAGCATGAAAACCATTTCAAAATGAATTTACCTTTTCGCTAGTATTTGTAGTTTGTGAAACAATCGACTATTGAAAACCAGTCATATGTTTCAGGGACAGGCTCATAGAGTTGTCAACCTTGTTTTTGGCGAAACGCAATTTTCAAAGCACAGTTTCGAACAAACGGTAGGACTAACCCGCACCCATTTGACATGCAACTGTGACAGGCAACTTTCGATCGTATTACTTTAAATTCAAAGTTATAAAATCCATTACTGAAAAGTAGGTAAGAAGGTACATTAAAAAGCTAGGCTTTAAATTGTGCCAAGGATTTTTAGTACTTGGTAGAAACAGGATGTTTAATAAAGTAGTATAGTTTCCAGGTTTTAATAAAGTGAAGATACCTTGACCTAGTATTTCCCCGCTGTCGACCAGAGAGGCGCTGACTGAATATTCTGAGAACGGAAAATAGGTATGAGAGCCAATGGAGTGACGTCCGCGGACATTGTATACCAGGAATACTAGGCCCGTGTCACTCCGCCAGTGAATACGTGCCTCACAATTTCTGTGCCTTTTAAAAAGTCGGTATATCTATGTTATGTACAGCTATTGCTTGCGCTTTTTCGTATGCGTGGATGAAGGTTATATGCGGGGTTGTATTATAAATGCGAAAGTAACCCAGTCTCTCCGTCTGTTACGCTTTCACGACTAAACCACTGAACCGATTTTGATAAAATTTTGTACGGGGCAAGTTTGAACCCCAAGAAAGGACGTAAGCTACTTTTAATTACGCGACTTCGTCTGCGTAAGTGCATAAGTATGTAAGTATTTGGCGAAACGCTGATAAATTGACATTTCAATTTAATTTATTTGGCTAGATAAATGTATATATTATAGACTACATAGAAAGACTGCCTTCTCTGTCGATTACAAAATACTGCGATGACAGAACCATTTTGGCAAAATAATATTCCTTGCAGATCATACACAATAGGCAGAAGTAAGTAAAAATAAAGAGATGAATAAGCATCAGTATTCAGTAAAGATCATACCGAATCATATTCTACGACGTTATATCAGAAAATATTTGATATCTGTGGGACAGTGTACACGTAACTGATAATATATTTACGAGTTGCGATGTTGTGTCTAGTAATTCTTTTATCTCGGACCTGACATTGTCACAAAACTAAATAGTTGGGGTAGTCTGTGTTCTTAAGTGTGCCTAAAGAATTATGTCTTGTGTGGCCTGTTGTTCGTTATTTTTGCCGACAAGTCCAAATAATTAACCTATTTCGCAATTGTTTTACAAATCATTTGTCTTAATCCTAACGAATATAATAAATGCGTGAGTTTTTTTGTATGTTAATTTGTTATCCTTTCACTGCACAACCACTGAACCGATTTTGATGAAATTTGGTACAGACTAAACTTGAGCTCCAAGAAAGGACATAGGTTAATTATTAATTCCCGACTTCGTCTGCTTCCGCGATAACTTATTTTCACGCGGACGAAGTCACGTTCGAAAGCAAGTTAGTAATAGATTTAATAAATTTAAACATAACGTCGGTATAAAATGGATTTGAATAAAATATTTTTCCGAAATCAATTCGGAAAAATATATTTTATTCAATTCATTTTTTGTACCTAGAACAAATATCACCTCTATCGAAACCGAATTAAAAAGAACCATAACTTAATTATATTATGAATGTTTTAAAACTTTTGACTGCTAGTCCTACTTCACTTCTCTAATGAGCGCAATACCGACCAAAAAGGCGTGCCTTGATTTCGGTTATAACTAGAAAAGTTACACCAAATGCAGCGCGCAGCGGCTGAAGTTTGTGTTGATACTTGGTGTCCTTCACCAATGTAACACAACCCAATCATAGTTACTTCACCATTCTTACATATAAAACGTTTCCCAGCATTACGACAGCTCCCGGCACTTTTGTGTATATAATAAACTTTTGAATAGAATCATTTAACACAAAACCCGTCTACAATTCATAACTGACGACCAAAAGCTCTGTTTGAATTATTATTTTATTCAAACGGCCATTACTACGCGGCAAACTAAGCCAGTCAAGTAATTCATCCCCAGAAATACTTAGTTATTACTTGAATAGTTTATTTATGAATGTTTATGACAACATTACAACTGTTTCCCAAAATAAATCCCAATTCAAATGGGAACATAAAACATGTGAGACTCAATTACAGCGGGTCGCTAGTTCGTGCAAGGTTTTGTTCTTTACATTTTCACGTTTATGAACTGAGTCAAAAGTAGCATATCAGCCGGGGTCAACCGGGCGTCAGGTTTTAATGACGAGAGCACGTGTACTTCATGCATTTGCATAATTTGTAAAGCCACTCAGTAATTTACCCCGGCCGACGACGGCTGACGGCTTCACAAGGTACTGAATACATTCCGTACTTTTTATAATTTATTCGTTATCTACGTGAGCAGACTTATTACTCCATCATTTATTTCAAAATATATGACGTTCATAGATGAAACACGTATAACGTGTTCATTTTAAAATCAATAAGCTTTTACTGTAAACCCTTTTTCGCAGAATGTCGAGCGCCGCACTTTCAGAGTAAATTATTGCTTCATGATTTCAATAGAATTCTGTGAATTCGGAGAACTCGCTCAATCAACGAAGTGTTCATTAAAATGTCGTATAAATGCAAAACTTATTTATAAATATATAACAGTAGATATTCTTATTTGCTTTAATTATTCGCATCGCCCCTTTGTTAAAAAAAAAAACATATTGAAATGTATTTATTTCAAACAAAACATTTCAGATAGCCTCTAGCATCCATTGATAACGTATTCGGGATGGTCACAATGGTTTCATACAAAATAAATCCCACTGAATATTAGGTATCGGGAAACAATCAATTCCATCGAAGTTTATTCCTATATTTATGACTATCTTTTTTGTATGGTACCTCGCATGGCTTCCGCGATTGAGCAGAAATTGTTATTGCATAGTGGTACAACGAAATGATAGATATCGGTTAGCGAAGCGTGAAGAAATTGTGAAAATACTGTTGGGATTTTTCGATAAAGGTGTGTTTCCGTTTAACAAACGTCGAGTGCAAAAAGGGGTTCTACAGGCGAACGTTTTACAAATGTATTTTTGATTTTCAAAGAGAAAACAAGCCTTTCTCTTTTACGTATGGTATGGGTTCGTTACAACTTCAAAATGGGCATTAATTTATATTACAGGTTTAGGTATTACGCAAGATCTTAAGGAAAGTCAAACGCTAAGAAATCATGATATCAAGTTATTTCGCAATTAAGTTGTAATCGTGTGCCATTATTAACTTTAATGTTGGGATCAAGGGCATTTTTCTAAAGTACAATGTTTAATGGAAAAAGTTTTAATGGGATTTCATTTGAACGAAACGCTTCTTACGACACTTAGTTATGGAATCGTCCTTGTACCTTAGCTCCGAAGTACAAAGTTGGTTTATTTTTATCTGTTGCTAATAAGTATTGACGATTAAATTATGCTGATTTAATTTTGACATGTTGGCATTTAAATGGAATATCTATATTTATACATACCTAACTTAATACGTGAACAGAAAACTCTTTTTAAAAATAATCCTTTAAATAAGAATCTTTTTGGCATAATTAGTTGAAATCTAAATGGGGAGGAATACAGGAAGCTAAAATTAATTAAAACAAGAACGGTCGAATATGCGACGCCTGACCGACCCTAATACATACAAGGTGTAACAAGATAGATCACATTGCCGTTAACTACGAACACGACTGCCCATCAAACCAAGTAACTACGAGCAAAAATTATTACTGGGAACCAAAAATATTTTTTTTCGGTGTGGGAAATCTTTGTTTCCGTAGCCTACAATGTAACAAACAAAAATATTGTGCTTTTGGCTGCAAGTGACGGGGATCAAGGGGGTTTTTTAAGGATAGTTATTACATTTAAAACAGATTTTCGTAACAACACATAATAAAAATTGACACTTTGACCTTCAATATCTCCGCAACCAGACGATTCCCAGATATGGTCCAGTTTAAAAAAATATCACAATGGTAGGTAGAGCCACGTCTCATAAAGTATCATCGTACTTTCCTTTCCTATGCAAGACAAAGTTTGAAGATTCTATTAATTAATAAAAGTTATGAACCACATCAAAAATGAAATAAATAAAAGTAATAAAGTAACATATTCTCTCTTGTGACTGTACAATATTCAAACAACACAAAATTTACCTATGGGAAAAGCCTGTGTGAAAAGCGGTACGATCAATTTCACTAAAACGATCTAGTAAATAAGCATACATCGAGATAAGAACTCCCTGCGTTCAGGGTTTTGCAAAGTTTATAGATAAGCTTATGTGTGGTGGGTACACCTGGCCCAGGGCGACGGCACAAGAAACAAGCTTCAATAGATACTGATTCCGTAAATTCCCAGTTAATATTATGTATATTCGTACTTTACCAAAACTTTTTTGTTGAGAACGTGCTCCGAATTATCAGTACATTTATTTGAAAAGGAACCAAAGCCACCAAACAAAAAGAAACCAAATTATATTATTATAGGCTGGCGTTATTTTTGGTAAAATAAAAAAATTGAGCTCAAACAGCGGTAAAAGATATAATATCCACATTGAAAATCTAATACACCAAATAATTGGAAAATCGGATGAAAAAACGATTTGTAGGAATGAGGAAAATCGTTGTAGATGTACCTACTTACGTTGCCATGGTACTTACATGTAACGTATAGCTGGATCTAAGGTTAGACATAGGTACGAAATAGGTGCCTTAAATACGGCGGCATGAGAGCGACGGCTCGTCGAATGGACATAAATTAAGAAAGAATGGCCAAAGTCGTGACTGTAATAGCACATTGAACAGATTAAACGCCTATGAGACGCAAACGTTTCGATCTCGCTCAATGGCCACTATATTCCCGAACGTACTAGATTCATGTCATAGTGCTAACTTTTGTAGATAACCATTTCTAAATTAAAGATTACAATTACGTTATAAATCTTATGCCTTTATTAATTAAGTTTTATTTTATGTAAAGTTTCATTAAATATGTCCTTCGTTAAAAGCTTCTAGATTTAGATTTTTATTACTTTTAATAGTGTACACGTGTTAAAGTCTCCGATGCAACCCACCCGCTAATATGGAACACAATTCTTTTACGTAACCTTTCTCAAATCACGGTAAGTGTCTCATAAAATGTTTTGTAAAAGCTTTCAGTGAATATAAAAAAGGCTGTCGCTGAAACATCGTAGAAGCAATGTTTACGTAGCTCGGCTGTTAAAACAATAAAAATATACCTTATACATAGTTAATATGTAACTTACCCTGAGGGCAGATCACGGGCTCCCTTTGTACCTGAAAATATGTTAAATAAGTTAGGTTTGTTTAGCTTTGATGAGGGTACACGGGACATTTTTGAACTGTCTCAAATTTACGGAAATATATTAGAATTCAAGGCGTTAAAGGGATAATTGAAGTGACAATGCCTGAATTTTTTCAAGACCTAGGGTGCCCTGGCAGGTTATTTTATGCACTTGTGAAATACCTATTAACTGTTAGGCCTGGTTCACATTTTGTCGGACCGACAGTTTTATCGGACCGACAAACAACTCACAACTGTTTTGTGACGATCCTCGGTCGTCACAAAGCAATTGTGAGTTGGCTGTGGTAGAACGACGGTAGCGACGGTGGTGTTTGCATTAGATCGGATTGGCAGCGTCTAGTGTGAACAGCAACTGAACCAGCTCTTAATTGTCTTTGGACTAAGATAACAACGATGTTTTACACCCCGTGTAGAACAAGGATCCAAAACATTACTTTCAAATTCTCAGTCTACGTAGGCGTGAATAGAATTTAAAGTATCTAACTCCGACGCTTGAAGCTGTAGCTTATCAGTACATGCACTTAGTAAAAACTAACATAACTATGCCATTTTTTTTCTACATCAATGAGATCTATTTCAAAAGTAATTACCAAAAATGGAACTCTTAATTTAGTTAGTCAAGGAGCAAAAAAAGTCTCAATTTAATGTGCAGCGAATCAATAATTGAATTTATCACCCTCCCCATGTGTGGAAACCAGTTATTCACAAAATACGGAGAATTCTCGTCCATCGCAAATTAAATGAAACACGGCGGCTTCAACCTGACATCCTCCAACTGATGAAATACCCACGTACTGACATAATTCCACTAAATACTATTGTAAATGCAAATTACAATTTGGAACAGTGTTCAGGTGTTCCTCCTACCTACTCTGTAAAGAAATGTAATCATGTTTGGATATAAATGTTTTACACGTTGCTTTTTTAATATAATTAAAAGGCTCGTAATAAAATGAGAAAAAATTGTTATATTTAATTAAAAATTCCCTTTCTATAAAATTACGAAATATTTCAGGTGAGAGACCTTATTTTTCACGTAATACATACGTAGGACGTCTACTTCTTATGATTACGAGTTAATGCTTTTATTCATTGATATATTAACAAGTAAAAAGTGTAATTATATTCCACGAAATAGGTATACACGAATTTCCCAAGCAAGAAAAACGAAATCTACAACGAAGCATCAGTAGTTTCATAATTTACTGAATATTTTATTCATAGTTTTGGTCTACCGGCTACCGTTGGCTCACCAAACAATTATTTTCTTACTAATGATCCATCAAACTAGATAAGACTCCGAAAAGATAGCTATTAATAACTCAAATACGATCTCTATCATTCAATGAATACTGAGATACCAATAATAATTTTATACCTCATCAAACGAAATAAAGTTATTACAGTGCCGCTCTATTAGTACTGGCGCGATCAATAAAACGTAATACTTTTAACGATGGCAAACGTTTATTCAGACCAGCAATTAAAATAATAATGATGTACCTAATTACGTTTCTATGTAATAATCTTCTTCAATTGTTAGGAGCGCTGTTATAAGGACCAAATTTTATTCAGATTTCTGAAGCCGTATTTAATAGATGCATATTAATTTAGGTGGGTTGCCGTCTTCGCTAATGAAATAAATGAATAGAAATTGCATTTAAATTCGCACTCGCAAAGATTTTACGGAACAAGAAACAGCAGGAAATGAATTTTCTTTGGCGGCCACTCAAAATATTCGTTTGATGCGAGGCAGCTGCCACGTTCCGCGAAGCCGACCTCTTTAGTTTTTGTTTTAATAATGCTTCAATAAAATGAGACCCTGGTCAGTTTTTATTTAAATAATTTCTCTTTTGATATTCTCTGAAGAGATTTTTTTTAAACTAGAAGAAACAGTATTATATAGGTAATAATAATAATATTCCCCCAGGTCGATTTCTAGCCTGAAACTAGCCGAGTACGCAGGAGATATTTATAGTGCACAAGTGTATGCACAAACACGAGCGCACTCCCTCTTCTTTTATTACCTATCATAATCCGATGGGACGGCAATACGACACAACCAATGAGAGATCAGACGCAGGACCAACGGCTTTAAGTGCTTTTCGTGGCACTGGGGTGTAACACCATCAACTTCCAAACTCCTTGCTGCTACTGAGAAATCCCTAATTGAATTACCTAATAACACTTTTGTTTTTTGCCCGCCCTGGGAGTCGAACCCCGCGCTCAGCATTCGCGCTTGCGACCACAAGACCAACGGGGCAGTTCTATAGCATTACTTACTTATTATTAGGTAAAACTTTTTATTAATCATATACAGGTATATAAAACATGTGCTTCTATATTTGGTTGTCTAGACTGGAAATATTTAAGTTCAAGATAGGGCAACTCCAATCGTTCCCGAGGGTGTCATAAGAGGTGACTCAGTAATACTTGAAGGTTGACAAGAATCAGAATAAAATTAAGAGACTGGACGTGGACACTGCCCCACTTGTTTGAGCACAGATATGAAGGGGGACATAAATATTAACACGTTTGAGGTTAAAAGCGGGAAGTACTGTCCTTCATCAGAGATGCAACAGATTCTAACGTTAGGCACCATCTCTACGGGCGAGAGATCCGTGGTAATAGTCACGCTGTGCTATCAAATAATCGCCGCGATGATATCGCTATGTGGAAGTTTGATTCATAGTTTCTATTGAATTTTATGGTACGACGTGTGTGAGCGATATCGAAGCGATTCTCCTACTCGTAGAGATGGCGCCTTATGACAAAACAATGGAGTATCGATTTTCTCTTTACACCTAAGTGTTCAATATCGATATTTCGTAGTCAACTTCCTCGGAAATATGTAGAAAATAAAAACACTAATAAGGAGCAGATGAGGCTTACGACTAATAGATTGATTACTTCACATGAGCCGGTCTAGGCAACCGAGACGTTAGCTTAACGACGGCCCGTCGGATCCCCGCCCACGGTATTACGTTTGTGCCTTAATCAACTTTCTTTTGTATATCACAAAATGAAGAAGTGAACATTATTTCATGGAAATGCTCTATCATTTTACTCGTGGCGCTATTTGCGCTGCCATTCTAGATAATAAATACTAAGAATTTTATCATCTTTACGCAGAAATGCTCTAAATTTATCATTTGCGATCTTGTTTCTTTTCTCATTCAAGTTTTCTTTTTCATTCTATTTGCTGCCTGTAGCTCAATATTAAGAGTAGGTGGTACTATGTATAAGAATACAACACCTACTCTTAATATTGAGCTAAGTGTAAGTAAGAGTAACGATAATAGACCATATGACATTAAAACTAACTCGAAAGTACAGACGGATAGGTAACAATTAACATTTTCACGCTTAGGCCATTATCTAGTATTGTCATGTCTTCGCCGACGAAACGACCCGGCCATTTGTTTTCATGGTAATTTATTCTGAATAAAAGAACATTCCTTTGATATGAGTTCACGAGCGTGACTTATAATCGTAACCTAATCTTTTATACAAACAATTACTTGTAACCGAAACGTCAAACAGTACCTAATGAACTTCCAAAAACGCGATATGACAGGTCTTCCAAGGTGTCGGCTCTCTCGAGGTGTCGAGTCATGATATCACATTTAATTAAACAATTTATTTCGTACATAACTTTGCTTAACACAACTAATTACTTAGGGATAACTCGCGGAACGCTTATAAAGAGGCTCAGAAAGTGGAAGTGTCACCCGTAAATTACGAGACAAGTTAGCAACATTATCTATATGTGAGTCTCCCGCGGGTAGGCTTGTCACTCCACGAGGGTACATTTAAATGAAAACAATGCATACATAAACAGAGGCGGGAATCTTCCCCAAACTTGATATTGTATTCCCTTTCAATCACAACTTAACTTGAAAAAGTTAGTAAGGTGCCTTCATTTCTTTGTAGATCTACAACTTGTACATTGAAATAAGATTTTAATCCGATATTGTATCTGTTTTTATCTCCGGTACTTTTTACACACATTAAAAAACGAGAATGCAAAAAAATTACGTTGTTTAATGTTAAGAACATCATTAATATCTATGAGATGATATTTAGATATGTAGATCTTTCATTCCTCTCCCTTTATAAGCCTTTGTCAATATTGGTTCCTAAAATGACTAAGCCCTCGCTAAAATCGAAGCTGCTTACCTGAGGCCGGTAAGCAGCCGGGCTTAAATCTGCCCGAGCCCGTCACGGCGCCCTTCAGTTCAAAATGTCAGTGTGACAATTTGTCTTCAACGCCAAAATGCGATAAGTTTGTTCAGAAAGATGAACGGAAGATAAAACCCCTATCCTTTTGAGTAACTCGGAGTAAATTGGAAATCTTGATGACGTCAGAGAGCTTAAGAACCGAAGCTTTAGATGTGTTGTGCGCTGCGTTCACACTCGAATGAATCTGAAGTCAAATCTGAACGAATACAAGTTGTATTTTCATGGACGTTTTTATTTATGACGAGATTACCACCCGACACATTGGCACTGATTTTATTCCGGTGTTTTGCTACTTTGCATTCAGATAACTTACGAAATTGATGTAAGTAACTGAGAACATATAGATCTAGCTCTACTGTGCTACAGGTTACAACTGATTTCAAATGAAAAGGATGTTATGATACAGGACAAACTTCACTATAACAGACGTTTTATTCATTTGCTTACCTATTATTGCTCAAAGAATTTTCCAAATGGCTGAACAAATCCTTCAGTCCCTAATATGTATACTGAAGGCAAACCTTCAGTATTCATAATAGGGACTGAAGGATTTGTTTGTTTTGTTTCTTGTTTATTATTTTTGGTACTATTAACCAAAAATAATTACCTATATTATATATACAGTAAATCTGTATGACGCTTCTTTGAATCTGAAAACCCGCTTTAAGCGTTGACGACCGAACATGTGGTCACAGATATATAACAAGTAACATGCATTTCACATGTGTAACTTTTTTACGAATCATAGAAGTGGAGAAACAAAAGCGATAGTCAGCTACAGGGAACAGCTGGTTTTGGCGATATTGGCTAGTTCCGCGCGAAACGTCCAATGCTTACAAAATACACTATGCTCCGACAAATCGATACCTGCCGCCTGCCATCACAGCGACGTTATATTTGTACTATATGGATTCACAGCTCACTTTGTACCTACATTATTTACGTGCACGTGTAGAACTATTTTAGTTCAATTGAAAACGACTGCAGTTACAACGTGGGAGTAGAAAATAAGTTATTTCCATTTTGTAAAATGAAAAAGAACGCGTGCATGAGATTATGTAAAACGGATACGAATTCGTTGGAAAGAAAAGGTACTGTTTATTTTACATTAGGTTTTATGTTTAGTCAACATATTATTTCGAATGCAAAATCCTGGCTGGAGCCACTTTGATGGAACACAAATCGTCAACATTAAGCTGTCATAAGGCTTTATGACCGACATGGTTACCTACAGAATAATTCCGAAAACGACCACCCTTCGCCGTGGCTTACGTTCTGTTTACAAAAGATGTAAAGAGCAAGCAGCGCAACAAACTCCCCAACTTTCATAAGTTACATCTCGTAATTATTAATTTCTCCAATATTTTTACAAGGCAGCATTGTGTTGGCATACTAAAAGTTATGAATTATGTTGCCCAAGACGTCAATTTCGCTTTATTTCTATCGCGAAAACTCAGCGCGTTCTCATTTACATACACTTTGCTGACCCAACAACGATAAAACCCTTTTTATCGCAGTAAAAAGGATTTCTGAGGTTCTACAAAGAATTCTTTACTATTTAATAGAAATCAGAACATTTAACGGACCATTCACTGGGATCCGTCATTTAAACTGGCGTTATTATTTGATCAGGGACAGATGGAACAAATTCTCAATCGTTTAATGAAATTAAGTAGTAAGAGATAGAGACGCGTTTTTCAATCGGTTAAAGTACTTGTTCATTCGATTTGCCTCTAAAGTGTGCGTGAATTGATTTCATGCAGTGTTTGTTTTATCTCGGACCTAGTTATAGCATCAATAAGCTTGACTATTGTACACGCCCATTGAAGCATTGGTCATAAGTGCCATTATTGCAAAAGGAATAACGGGGTGGAAGTGAGTCTGAAGTGAACAAGTGGCCCATTATGTGCGAACCTCATTAGGTTTGTCATTATAATATCTCAGGAACAAGCACTCCGAACAATCCATGAAATAATTGAATAAATAAAAGTAAATTGATTAGTTGTGCACTCAAGAAAGTAATAAAAGTCATGAGCCCAGTCCTTTCTGCTCTACAACTTTGGAGTAGGTACAATACAAAAAAAATGCAGAAGATAAAAAGTATCAGTGAAAGTTTCCGAAGTGATTTGCATACTAAATATAAAGAAACGTAGAAGATGTTCCACGACACTGATCGAATCGCATGAGAATAAACCACACGAAATGAATTGTACCCTTTCTTAAAGCTTGAGAAAGTCGATAGAATAGGGAGTATAAAATATGCACGTTTCAATAGATATAAAAGCTAAGATGATGTAACAAATGCACCTAGTTCCCGATTCGGATGGGACCGATAAAAATTCGCTGATCATCGAAAAGGGGTCGGGCGTGCAAACGACGAGGCGTACGTGGGTATCCCACCCAACCATTTATTTTCCATTGTTCTAAATCTAGCAAATATAGCTTCCTGCTACCAGTATACAATAATCCAAATTGTCAGTGGATATCAGAATTGTTTGTTGACGTTTTTGTTGTTCAAAACGAACATATTTTTGTCACATATATTTTTATCAAGTGTTGTTACCAATCGCTTTTGAATCTTTTATTACGATTGGTACAACGTTACGTAAAGATTCGGTCCCTTACCGAACTTTGTTTGTTGTCCAAACTACGTATTATTTCATCCTATATTGGACATTTCCAACCAAACTTCTTAAGACTTATTGAGATTACGTAACAGTGTCCCTTTAGGAAAGGTTTACGCGAGTGACGAAGGTATCTCCAAAAATTGCACAATTTCCAAGTGTTGTGACATTTAGTGACACTTACGGCTCCTTATTCCGTTTACATCATCAAAAAGATTCCATAAAGACGGGAGTTGTTTTACAAAACACTCAAAAGATTTCCATAATAAAGTAAATTACTATAATGTTAAATGTCATATGTTTCGTATATTATGATTACAAAATCAATGAAATATACTAACACAACAAAAACAATACAAACAAAGTAATGTAATTATTATACAGCGCGTTACATATTTATTGAGTTGTTATTCAACAAGTTAATTAAATCCAACACGTTTTGTTATAAGATAAGAAACACGTCATGCATTCCACGGCGAACTACTAAATAAAACGAGTGGCGTTCTGAATCGGGGATATTGTGGCAATTGTATCATAAATGTATCGACATACGTGTCTCCCTACAGTGGTGCTATCTCACCTGCCATGTTCGACACCTACTACCGACCGACGCAAAGGTATACAGGCTGACTTTGAAATCACTGCGCATCTTTCAGGGGGTGAAAATACTCATGAATACGAAAAAATACCTATTTCTGTGAGACCAACTATGAAAACAAAAGTGAACTCTCAGTGTCTCTTAATTTGTAAAAAAAAACCATGTAACCCGGTACCTACCAAATATTGTTCATTAACTATGTAATTTTATTCTAACATGTAAAGGCACCGAGTTGCCGTTTCTTACCATACCGCTGTTAAACCCGCGATGGTATGTGTGGTATGTTATGAGTTAAAAAAATATTGTACACTGTTTTTGTTGTGATTAATAAACGTATAAAAATAAAAAAAAACTTCAACACGAGAAAATGTATGGAGCGGCAGATTTTTTTTTCCGTATTTTAGGGTTGATTCTGTAATAAAAGTGGTTCATATCCCTTAGTACTTTCACTCTCTGAGAGTTGGTCAGCTTGTATTTCATCAAAATAATATAAAGCAAGAGTTTTTATGGACCGCACATTGAGATCCTTTTTCTGAACGATGCTCTCGATCTTAAACTGATAAAAAACACGGTCGTATCCAGCCCAAACTTTCACAGAGCAGTCAAGGGCAATGTGTTTTATATTTTACTAGCCTCTGCCCGTGACTTCGTCCGCATGGAAGTCTAGTATAGTAGTTATAAAACGTAACCTAAAGCGCTCGGCAATAATAGCTTTCTAGCAGTAAAAGATTTTTTGTTATTGAACCAAAACTTCCAGAGATTTCTTCTTACAAACAAAATAAAGAAACAAACTTTTCTTCTTTATAATGTTAGTATAAGCTTAACTTCAGCAGCTTTTGTTCCTATCAAACCCAAAAATTGTTTTCTTTAAATTTTCTTTGTCTCCAAGAACCAGTCCCCCTCGTTATCTTATATTTACTCATTACCACCTGACTGGCTACTCATTTGGTGCTGACACGAGACTATATTTAAGTGTAAAAGGTTTATTTTTAACAAGTAAGCTTCAACGAGAGATTGTTTATCTGATCCTGAACCTAAAACAATAAAAAGGATACCTTTATCGAACCTTTTAACCTTGACTTGCGTTTTTGTCTGGAATGTATTAAGTAAGCTTTTTCAGAGAGGGCCTGGAAAAGAGTCACTGTACCTGCGTGGGCTTTTAAAAGGACAAGACTGGCATGGTACTAAAATAGCACGAGGTGAATAATCACTGAAAAACCTTTTGATCGGTACTTTTGATGAGCCCTTTAAGTGAGGTTGTACCGGTAGGAGCTCTTTGAAGTTTAAACGTGGCTGGAAATGGAAACGTGAATTACCTACGTTGGTAAGTACTTAGTTATAGATACCTAATTAAATTTTATTAGCGAACCGGCCGCCCCGGCTTCGTTTGGGTCAAATTTCCGACTTTTCCGATGGATATTCCAAATTTCTTTCTGACGCAAAAAATCGACCGGGAAATTACTAACGCAACAAAAAAAAGGAATCAGCCTAATCGTTCACTTAGCAATATATTCAGCTATTCTTTTTTATTTACGAGGATTAAAATATTGTGACATCTTGTAAACGTCATCGAACCTATATATTATTTCATATCTGCCCACTACAAAATTACGGCAAAATGATGACTTACCAACATTAATACTATTGGTATTTCATTCTCATTGGCAAAAAGTGCTATTAATAGAAGGCTCAACCAAAACGTATTCCTGCTAATAAATGTCTCTTTCTAATTAACGTTTCTATTAACTATAGTCAATCATATTTCCGTTTCGGGAAAATGATCCCGAAAATATTAATTATAATTACACTCCTTATTCACCTGATATAATTAAACCTACGATATCGCCGGTAAATAAATCGTCATGTATGAACATTGTGCAAAGTAAATGAAATATGAACTCCGGAGCACCTCAAGGAAGCGTATAGAATTGTGTAAAGTTTCCCTACATTCTGGCGCACCATCCGTTTTGAGTCTGACTTCTAAAACTACTTGACGAGCTCATCAGAGCAAACAATAAACTGTTGTACGCAAACAAACTCTTGAGCTCCATCAACTACGAGTACATTGTAAGTACTTACATTTTACTAAGATAATATTTAGGTGAAGGAAATTGATTCTCTTCACCCCGTCCTAACGTTTGATAAAGTAATATCGCAGTGAAGCTATAAAAAAACCCATCCTTTGTGATCATAAAGTACTGGGAATCTCCTAACAAATGAGTCGTTAAAATCTCATTCTCCTCTAAATATAATTTCTGGAGAGTGTCCCTTGAAATGGGAAAGTATTTGGTAAATAATGGAGTGGCGGGCTGCGAGACTAACGTTGTGTGTAGACGTTATTGGATGGCGTGTACACTAGTCTTCACCTTAATGGTAGGTCGCTGTTATTATTATGAAATTGTAAGTGGGTCATGTCAACATCATACTAGTGCAATACTATTAAATAAAGTGGAAAGTTTTGTCGGTTAGGCTTCACAGGAAACTGTTTATCGTAATAACATGTATCTATGCCACGGCTAACTGATACTTCCACAGCCTTTCCAAGTGCCGTCGCCTGTACGTCTAACTAGGCAGCCCAATCACGGTCGAGCTCCATTTGCTGTGAAATATGAAAATGTCGAACTAATTCTTGTGAGATTAATCACAAATTAACGCGCGTTGTTTTAATACCCATAATTGTGTATTAAAAGATAACAATTGGATATAATATTATTAGTAATTAACAATACGCATCGATAGAGGTTGTGTACCGAGGTGTGCATGATAAGACGCACGTCCCGAATTAATTAATAATGTACGCACTCTGTGTACACAAATCTATTTAGTCCAATTAGAATCTTGGAAACTAATTATGTTATGGTTAAGAAATCCTTCAACAGAAGTCCAATACTAATTTCCATTTAACCTACTTTAAGAAATATTTAAAACTTTCGGCCTGAACAGCGGCACAAAGAAATGAAAGCGAACGCCGCGATTGTAAATAACTTTGAGTGTTAAAAAGAAAAATAAGTTATAATAACATTGCAACCTTATAAAATACCGTACTCCGCGATACTCTTGCGAGCACTCGGTTGTTTTCTTAATTAATCTTCACGGTCCCCTTTGGGTATACTAAAAGCAACTCTTTATGATTTTTTATTAAAGAAGAAGATACTTAAAAAGGGAAAACGAACTTAGGTATTTCAGGGGATCAAAGGATGTTTGTAATATTTATCTCAAGAATACTGATTCTTTTGATAAATATAACAAACATCTTTGTTGTACATGTGTTAATATGAAACAAACTATAATTATAACACCTATTTATCAGATGGAAATAGAACCAGTTTTCATATTAATGCGAGTAGGTAGGTACTTGCTGCGTATATATCAAGTTTAATTAATATTAATCGTAGACCGTGCTAAGTAATACATAAGTACTGTACGTTACACCGCAAACGGGGCATGTAGCGCTACGAACAAAGACAAATTGCATGAGCAAACAGAACACAACCCTATACACTAGGTACATAGAAGGTAAGTTCTAATGGAAACAAAGGTTCAATTAGCGACTGCAGAATGGTTGACCGTGTTGACCCGTCACGGTAGTTTAAACACATACTAATGATAATATTCCCCCAACCGAATTTCGGTCACGGCGTCCAATCTCAAACGATCGATACTAGCCGCAAGTACGCAGGAGATATTTCAGTGCACAAGTGTGCAAACGCAAACTCAGATGCACCCTCTCTTTCCTTGCTCTCATAGTCCGGTGAGACGGCAATGCGCCACGACTAGACAGAGATCAGGCGCAGTACCAACAGTTTTACATGTTTTTTAAGGAACGGGGATCACACCATCATTTTCTAAACTCCGGGCTGTTAGTGAAAAATTCTTTAATGGAACAATCCATTAATATTTTGCCCGGCCAGTGAATCCAACCGGAATTCAGTAGTTGCGCTTGCAACCACAGGGCAGTCAACACACACACTACAGTACCATTTACATATCTATAATTCAGCGATGTCAAAGGCACGCCCCAGGTGTTGGTCAAGATTAATGAAAACTGTACAGAAATAAGTAGGATAAATGATTGCACCATAAGTTTTCGTGTAAAACGTCAGTCAAAGCGACAAAGTAACAAGGGTATGGGCGGCGTGCTGGCAACTAAAGGCGGCCTAGTCCAGCAATTAGATTAGATAAGGTACCTTCGTACACGAAGCGTTTCAGGTGGAGTACACCCTTTGTAACGATAAGCTCATTTTATTGTCTGCGTTCGTCGCTGGCCGTTCGCCTTTATCTTTTTACTGTCGGCCCGGACCGGCATTAGCAATATGCTCCACAAGTTACGGCTTCGACGAAAACTGAAAGCTAACAATTATTTTTTACTGGCTGATCGATATTACACGCCGAAGTATACTTTTATCGCTACGATTCGAAATGTTACAATAATCTGAGCTAGAAGCTGGGAGTGGCTGTATCAAATATAGTTGATGTGTGTAGGCGTAGCGCTCATACAAAGAGTACGTGACTGGTGGTGCGAGTGTAATCAATATTGCATCCGCGTGGAGGTTGCTCCGCTAATTGGACGTATTTACTCTCCCGAAGTATTTAATAACTTATATCCAATAATTGTATTGACGTTGGTAAGTAATTCTGCGAATGAAAATCCAATCACATAGGTATTAATGTGCTGACTGATGATCAAGATATTGAAAAAAAAAACACAATAATGTGTATTTTTGTTTTATTTTAATTTATCTGACTTTGTTACATAGGTATCTGAATGTTTTAGTATCAGAAAAACCGGCCAAGTGTGAGTCGGAGTCGCAAACAAAGGGTTCTGCACCACCGTACAACATTTAACACGACATACAAAAAATATTTTTTTGTACGTTTGGGTAACACTTAATTCTGTTCTATTTTTATAATTTGTTAATATAGCGGCCATTATAATAACAACCTGAACATTTCAAGTGTCTACCAACTACAGTCAAAAATATACAGGCCAACTGTGACAAATGGACGAACAGATTAAGATTATAATAGGGCCCCGCCGCGTTTGCACTCTTTAAGCACGGAATCCTAAAAAATATTAACTACACTCGTAGCATTAACATTCACACGAAAACACAGCTGTTGTATCACCCCGAGGCAATTTTAACGAATACGAATTATCGGTGAAACGATCAACATTCAAACATGTTAATTAAACAAATACATTTATTATTGAAAAATAACAGTTGGACATATCAAACGAATCTATAAGAGAATTTAATTAATAATAATATTTCATTTATTAATTAAAATGACAAAGACTCATACACACACAATTCAATAAATAATACATTAAACACACACAATACATTAAACAATCCGACACAACACAACAAAGGTACATACATAAACATAAGTCATAAAAGTAAAAGTCATTTTCTTCTGTTTCAGCACACAGTTGGTCACCACTGGTCTTGGTCTTCTTAAATGCTTCGCTTGCGAGAAAAGAATAAACTTTGTTCAACTTTGTGACAAACTTAGGTATTTTGTGCACAAAGTAAAAAGACAAAACAAAGCCGAAAGTTACATGTTCTTCTTATCATTGCAATCATTTTCTAATGGACCATACCTGGGAACCTTCTGGTTATGGAGATATTAAAGGTTAAAGTTGCAACTTTTGTCTCCCTTTTTTTTACGAAAGAAAGATATTCAGAATGTTCTTACTAAACTTTAAAAACCCTTACGAGCTCTGTACTGTTGGATGCACTTATAAGCACAATAACTTCGAGTTTCACACTGCATGGTCTCATAAACAGTGACTTGTCACATAACGTAGAAATAAAGGTTTTTTTTTTGTTGTGAAAAATAACTATTTGAGCAATATAGTTTGAAGAAAAGTATGCGTTTTTGTAGTTAAGGGGTAGGTATGTGATGTGTCTTTTCACACCACTTATACCTATAGTAAGGTATATACATAAAACCCATCATGCTCTTTATATTTCCTTAAACTTCAAAGCCCGTTTATCGCAAAGCCTCTCGTTTCCACTTGGTCGGTCCCATCCGAATTAGGTTTACCTGCTTTAGTTGTTGCTAGCTTCACTAACGTTGCCCGCTTTGGCTCAGCTTCGTTTGTTTTGAAACTATTCTAGCAGCAGACTTCACGCTATCCGTCTGAAGTGCACGAATTACCCACTTGTATGCTAATGTGAAGCAACAAACACTAAAACACTGCTGACGCTGCAAACATGCTCCTCGCAAAAGTATAACTCATGCAACTTAGTGCCCACTGGCTAAAGAGATTTACTTATTTAATCCAGGTTTGTATCGGCAGAATTTTACTGTAATATTCAGCGCAAACAGAGCCTTGATAGTTTTCACAAATTAAATTGATAATTAACTGAAACCAGCTAACGTACGGGAAAATATGTGCCGCGCGGAATTATATCTTGTGCACTGGTTTCAATTTTATTTCTGATGTATTTTTAAGTAAATATCACCTTATTAATGTCAAACTGCAAACCTCTCTTAAATCAGAGAAGGCACAAGCATTGATCACCACGCTTACACGAGGCGGATTGACTTTTTGTGAATTATATAATTTGGAAACGTTACATTGCACTTGCCAGATAAGAACCTGCCACCTCATGCATGAAAGTCAACTATCATGACATACAGTGTTTTTCATTGTCATGTTTTTAAACTGCTTGAGCGTTTAGATGCTATGTCTGCGCCGACCGTAACAGTGTTTATAATTAATAATCGGAATCCAAATTATCATCGACAACTGAAAGTAAGTCCATGTAAAACCAGTTAGTCCACACGGTTATTTTCTCTCCTCTTACAATGCACACATATTTCATGTTCATTATCTCCACTTTGCACTGTATGAACAAAGTATGACAGCAAATTCATAAGAAAAGCAGTCTTTTTCATCATCTTTCACTAACTTTTCTGAGTAGCTTCTTGTTCCGAGATTTTTTTATAAATGCGTCTAAGTGGCTGGAGGCGTTATTATGTTCAAGGTTTTCCGTAGGTACTTTACACTAACAAAAACGTTATTTATATAAATTTTTTCGTACTTATGTCTGCTATTCCTCACTAATGACACAATACGCAACGGTTTACGAATCCGCATAAACATAACTTCACAGTAAAATAAGAAGTAAATTGCGTGGGCGGAACACGTTAACTGTCTGAAAAACAAATATAGCAACACGAAAATTGTGTCCAAAAACATATTTATTTAAATGATTTCTCTTGTCTCTTTTTTGTAAGACGCCATGTCGTTACATATTACAACATGTTCCATTTTCCGTCTTTAATCAAACCCTCTCTTTGTGCATCACGTTAATAAAGTCGTCTTACATCAAAAGGACTTCAAGGGTTTCCAATTATAGCGAGTGTTTGCGAACATTCATTGTTATCTTATCTCCGACTTGTGAATCTTTCTTCTCGGCGAGGTGTGCTTGAATTGTGAAGCTACCTCTGTTCTCTCGCTTCTTTCTCTCTCAAGCCTCTTAAACAATGTTAATCCTCCTTCATTAAGAAGATACAAATAAATATTTATCTGGCTCGCCGCTTCGCAATAACGAGACTTTATAGATCCAAATGGATAAAAAAGGTTCTCTCTGCTTTAATATAGTTCAATTCGGAGAAGCTTTTAGATAAATCGAGGTAGAAGATCACAATGCAAAACAAAGGACAGGGTTTTCGTTCTTTTAAATAAAAAGTACACAAAACCATTTGTAATCTTTCACACAATGCAAAAACGTAATAATGTGTTAACCGAAATTTATGACTTGTATGGAAGAAAGCAATGAAAAAAATGAGCGCCGTTATAAATAATTGTAGCAAATACCAGGTCTCATAACTGTAGGTAATGATGCCGCCCAGACTAAAGCAACTTTATGAGTTTCCAGCTCGAAGGAAATTTAAGATAAGAGTAACGACTAACGTTATATACTTAGTTCCAAATGACAGGTATGTTACGAGACGTGACAATATAGACAATTCATTGAACAACTGGGTAGAACTGAACACTACGCGGTACATTCAGCGCCATTAAGGAAATTAATTAGGTACGTCCTTACTTAACTTGCAAATTAACATTAAATATTCAAAACCGTCAAATAAATACATTTACCAAATAAACGTCAAGAGTATTATTTGCTTCGTCATGCATTCAACAGGTACAGTTATATGGCAGACATTCACTGAAGAATGGATGCGCGTTTACGATATCTTATACGAGCGCGATAATGGAGAAGTTAGAGAGGCGGGCGAAGAAGACGGGGCAGTACATGCTAGGAGGTGGTCGGAGTGCTGGCGACGCATCAGCCGGACTCAGGTAAATAATTAAAACGGGTAAGCGCTACTTACGCGGGGTGCGCGCTCCGGGGGCGAGAGTAGCGGTGGTGTGTGAGGCCGCGTGGCCGGGCTGCGGCAGACTGTTGCTCCCGGGCCCGCTTCACTTGTTACGTGCCTCCCGCCCGCCCTGCGCGGATGGTAGCCGCCCTCCGCGCGTCGCACCTTCAACCCCGTTTCGACAACCCCGCCCCGCATCCGCTCACCAATATCACGGGTCCTTCACTTTGCAGCATCCTCACTCACTTTGATACGTACAAAGGTGAGCCTTTTCATCACTTTCTCTCGGATGCAGCCTTCGTCAGTTCACGACACGTCACGTCACTTGGACGCACAGTTTTTGTTTAAAAGTTTAATATGAATCAGCATGACATTGTGCTTTTACCCCCGTATACTTAATTATTGTTTTGTAGTGGGTAAAAACCTCGAGCAAAGCGGGTAATGCCAGCGAAGCCAAGGTTGTTTTTGTTATCGTTTTCCTTAGACCTACAACACTCGAACCAACCTCAATATGACTGTCGAGTAAGTACATACATTTTGTTCTTCCACCTTTTTCAAAGGTTACAAAAACATACACCTTCGTGCGTATAAATAGAGTGACGTGACGGTGACAGCCACGACACTATCTAGAACGCAATTCAATAATAGCCAAAGTACGAGTCACATTTACCTTCATAAACACCTACACAATGTTTATATTTAGAAACATAACAGGTTTAGGGATCCCTGGGCACTATACTATGCCCTATTTTACTTTCAATTTCTCAGCGGACGCAATTTATTAAGTTACTGTTTGCTTTCCCATGCATGCTGTGCAGTGATTCAAACAGTAGTAAGACTCGGTCATGGCATGATCATTCAAAAGACGAAACCTTCCTTTACTTTTTATCAAGAAATTAAATGGTAGAAATTAAGTTAGGTATGTTACACCGATACCAAGTAATATGTATCTAATATGAAATTAATAGTGCAGTCAATACCTAATATAACGTGTATTTATGTAGGTATGTAGTCAATTTATTTAAATCTATGTTGCAGATTAAGTGAAAATAAAGCTTTTGACTCACTCAACTCAACTTCTATTTCGACGAAAAGTTCCTAGAAAAGGGGATTAGAATTCTCAAAGCCAGACGTTGAACGAAATTGAAAAATCTTGTATCGTGTAGGTACGCATAATATCTTATATCCAAATATTAATTTATTGAAGAGATATGTCAGTGCTATCACACAAATGGTTCTTTACATAAAGTTAAGTATTATGTGGTTCTCAGAAATTGTTTATTTTAATTAATAAACGTACTTAAGTACGTTTAAGTTAATTAAGACGGAAGAGATCAGAGCTTGGAAGAAGATTTGAGGGGAAGATAACCTTCACCCATACAGATATTGTAACGAATACAAAATTGATTCAAGGTTGAAGGGTTAAAACAAGTACAGGTATAAGATTGAAGCCTCGTGTAAGTGGTTACGCAGCGGTAACGCCCCGAGCAAAGAGTAATCAATAGGTAAATGCAGAGGCGACATCAATCGCATGTCGCCGACGACAGATTTGCGATAATCCGCACAATTAAGCGACAAGCACGTCTCCTGCCCTCCCGGACGTGTGTCATAGATTAAAATAATAATTATACTACGGAGGGCCTCCAACGTGAACGTGAAGTAGTGCAAATGATGCACCACTCATGAAATGAATATAATTTATTAATGAATAATTTAATGAGCAAGTAATTTCCTAAGTGTAATTACTTTAAACAGAGAATTACTTAGCTTTTCTGTGAGGAAAAGTATTACAATTAATTTACAGTTTAAAAAATACCTTACCTATCACCACTTTTTAAGGATATTGTTAGAGGTGTGAAATAAAATAAGCAAATTTTGGTACACTCAGCCTATCGTAATATCGTATTTTCAGAATATCTGGACCGACACACGATAATATTTTTCTAGTCAAAACCCAGTACAAAACTGCAACAAAGTACTTTATGTAGTGGACACATACAGCAGTATTTACACTTTAGATCTCCGTGTTTGAACAAAACACAGCTTATATTTGGAACGGTTCAGAAAATAGAAACTATTATCAGTTGTTCGCCTACGGGCGTTGCATTTCACTTATTTTCTCTGTAACAACGTGGGTGGGAGGATTATGCACCCTGTGATTTTCCCTTCTCTTCAATTTTACAGCAAAATAAACACTGATTCTTTTATTAAGTGACCGGTAAACTGGCAAATGCGTGGTAGTTGGAAGAATAAACGGGAACCAGTGGGAAATTATTGACGTAGTTAGTTTATTTCGGGCGAAGGAAGTGTTTACAAACCAGTTTATTTTAGTTCGAAAAATAATTTAAAATAAACATTTATATTAATATTTAAACTATTTACTTGATACAAAAGCTTTTCGATTGCAAATTACACGTTCACACAATAAAGTATGTTATATACTTAACTTTATAGACAAACATAAGACAAACAGCAATCAATTAAATACTACGCCTTAAGTTATGGTTTACGGAGGAAATATGATTTACATTACACACATACATAAACTCACGCATTTTTCCCATGGGGGTAGGCAGAAACTACAGAACGCCACCTGCTATGATCCTTACATACTGCTTTCGCCTCATCTACGTTCATACATCTGAAAAAAAAAAATGATTTATAAGTAAAAATATTTTTTTGTTTATCTGTTCATCTAAATGGAGTTGCTACGAAGAGTAGCTAAGCGAGATGCACACCACCAATTTAATTGAAATTTCTCAATGTGTGAGACCTGTCTTGTTTTGGCAGCTGCATGATTTACCAGACTCACTACCGAGCCACCAGCTGGGAAAATGAATCTATCACGCTTCCCACTTACCTAGGAATGCCTGTGATATCTGTACCTACTTACTCTTCATTAAGCGTGTCCCACACACGCGCGGCCTGCGATGGCGGCCGCGGTGGCGGCCAGTTGTATTTGCTAGCAATGTATGTGAGACTTCAAACACGCGCGGTCACGACGCAGCCAGCGCGCGGTTGGCCCTGGCCGCAAGCCCCGCCCCTTTCGCCACCGCTCGTGCGTAAGCCAGCGTGCGCCCTGGCGGCGGCCAATGCGCGGTCAGTTGTAAATGTTTACAACAGGCCGCCACCGCTACCGCGTTGGTGTGTTGTCACAGCGGCTGGAGCCGCGGCGCGCGGTTGGCCGCTTCTGTGCGGGACACGCTTACATTTGAGATGCCATTTAAAACACGTACTACTATCACTAAACTAAAAGTAAGCAAAAATATCAATGTTTCCTAAGTCGTAGAACCAAAGTTATGTTCTTAAGTGAAATAAAAAACAATTTGTATAAAATGAAAGGGCACAGACGTTGGCAGGGCGGGCGGAGGGCGGCATTCGGGACTCTCTCAAGGGCCTCGTAGAACCCGATTCTCAAAGCTAGTTTTTTCTACATCTCCAAATGATAGAGCTCATTTAAAAGTGCCAAGGGAACACTGGTGTTTCCAATATTAAAATAAAACTTAAAGATATCAAAATATTTATTTTAATTTTCAATTAATTCAATATTATAGTTGGCCTAGATAGCTATAATTTATTACTAACACTGCTTCAAAGTATGACGTCTTAAGGACATTAGAAATCCCAGTTTTGGTTCTTGTGTGCCTATTATAATAACATAATTGAATACTCAGAATATTAAGTATTACGACCTGCTTATTGGCTTAATGAAAATTTGTATTAGGCGTAGCTATCATAAGTGTGACGTTTGGATTTTGTTCACAGAAAAATATAAAATTGAAACATCGCTTCTACAAATGACATGTCTTCGTTATATTTATGTAGGATATATATTCATTATAATGCAGAGAATGGAAACGGCGGTAATCGGCAAGCGTAAGGAAGTTAGGTGAAGCGAGGAAACTATCCGAGTGCCTGTTAAAAGCTAGATAATAGTAAGTATGCGAACTTCGAGGTATGCAGGCTGAAAATGATGACAATAGCCATTACTCACTGGCTCCAGTCGCTTTGGTGTTCAAATCAAAAACCTATTATACCCTCAGGCTCGTGTCCTGTGTCGTGATGGCCCAGTGGTTAAAGCGCTCAATATACATTGAGTATAACATTGTTTTGTAATATTGGGGTAGCATAAATAACTTTGAGGTGACATGATGGCCCAGTAGTTAAGACCTTCTTTCCGGGTTCGATATGGTTCCGGGCAAATGCCAAAAGTACCTTTTTCAATATACATAGGTATTTACTTTCTAAGTTTACCTTAGACAGTTCTGAAATCGGTAAGAAAACATCGTGAGAAAACCTGGACTTACAATTAATAAAAGTCGGAAATCGCCAATCGCCTTGAGCAAGTGTAGTGATCATTGCTCATACCTTCTCTGTGTGCGAAGCCTTTGTCCTGCAATAGGGTAATAATAGACTGATAATATTATCATATTAATATTATTATTTTGCTCTCGGTCTTGATAAGTATATACAACGCTGCTTACCTAACATCGTAATTAGTGGACCCGTATGAAACTCATTAATGCATGCACCAGTGCGCCTGTGATAAGTTGCAAGCCCGTTGTTTATGATTGGGCCTAAGCTAAATACAGTTTGAAACAGTTCCCCTCCCTACCCACAATGATTATGCAAAAACAATAAGTGGGAACTGTGCCTTAAATGCTAAGTACCTACTTGTTTTTGTCTTAACTAGGAAATAATAAAAACAACCACTAACAAAGTAGGTAAGTATCAGCGTTATGTCAAAACACAGATAAATACCTAAATAATATCATTCTAGATATTACAGATGGCCTGGAACTCAATACAAAAATAAATAATATTTACTTTAAATAACAATTCAATGCCATTCATAAGTATATTAGTCAAAACACGCGTAATTAGTGAGACGTCATTGTGACCTACATTATTTTAATCAAAACACAAATCTGCGCTCAAAATATTTAATTATGAACATAATATCATAATCCATGTCATATTTTAAGCACAAAGAGCCAAAAATATACTTTAAATAAGGATAGAAATATCTCAATGGGGATAAAATAAAACTGGGTATTTTTAAACAACGCAGTTCACTTTGAAGGGCGTCGAGTGGGGTAGAGAGGGCTATCCCGGACATAAGGGACAGATCATGAGATAAAAATACACAAATCTCCTTTTTTTTGTGAAAGTACCGAACTTGCCTGATGAAATCAAATCAGTAATTGAATTTTGTGTTATTAGGTATTTATGTTATTTTATAGAGATCTATATTTACAAAACTAGGAACCTACTCCTGTCTTTTGCTGGGAACACAACTTTAGCATGGTTTCAAGCAAAGTAAGCATAATAAATACATTGAAAGAACTTTAAAAGGGTTTTTCCTAGAGATTTTCCTTTCCCTTCACTATTGTCGAGAAACGTGTTATTTATAAATGTGCTACTTCGATTTAGGTACTAGTTTTATTTCTAGTTTGTGCCGTATACAAATGTATATTATGTATTTGATAACAATAAAATAAATAGATAGAAAGATAAAACTAAGTACCTAGTGTATTTAACCTAAATATTAATTTAAGACTATGTGCATTAAAAACTGATAAAGCCCCTATTATACATAACACTCATTCACAGTAATTTACTGACGCCAGTGACACTTAATTATCATGATAAACGACGAAAAGAATCGCTTAAAAATGACATATTTACTTATCATATTTAGGTGCTTCAGTAAAAATTAATATGATATATAAATAATATTAATATAATTATTTAAATATATAATTATATTTAAATAATTTATTTATATGTGTTAGTCAAGAGTCGACTTTTAAAAGTACTTAGGTATCCAGGGGTGCAAGTATAAAAATGCCATAAGCGCCGTATGTTGTTCCAGCATTTGAATATCGTACACCTGTAAAACTTTCCCTGAATGCCTCTGCCTTAGGCTACAGTCTGTAAGCACTGTCTGCTGATCTATTCTTCTGATTTTAAACCAACTCATTTCACTACAAATAGATGTCAGCTCCTTGGACTTAATACTCCATAAGAGTACGAGTTACGTGACGTCTTGGTAAATCAATCAACCAGTTACCTACCTACCTATTGAGAGTTTTTTATGAAATTTGAAATAGGTTTAAGCACTCTCACAGGAGAAATCCATATAGGTATCGAGATAGGTACATACTTTATTTGATATCTTCCTTCCTAGGTAGGATTTAACTTCAGGTACCCACACATTAACATCCAATTAATGTACCTATCACTTTTAGTCACTGCTGGAGTAAGTTTAGTAAACAGCCCTACCATTACTTACTGGCTCGATCTCAACCGCAACATTCTATTCAGTAATCCGCTTGGCCAACGTGGATATTGTTCCTAATATCCGAAATTCATCGGGTGGAGTTCGATGAATAGGTACCGGAATATCTCAAAGGTAACTAAAACTAACTGTTCTACGGCATAACCTCAACCTCATAGTTAAATAGTCTTTAGGTGAAATGTAAACCATAATACCTGCTATTTTGGTACAGTATAAGGCTTAATCAATGCACCGTTGGTCTCGTAGTCGCAAGCTCGAAACGTTGTTCGACCTGGAAATAGAACTCAGGGCCACCTGGGTTCCACTCTCAGGTCGGGCAAAAATGTTTGGGTTTTCCCTGAAGGAATTTTTCAGTAGCAGCCCCGAGTCAGGAAGTAAGTGTTGTGTCATCCCTGTGCATTGGGATGCATATAAATCGTAAGAGGACAAATTTTAAACTAGAAGGACAAAATATAAACAAATTAGGTACTACAGTGTTACTTACGGTGCATTTTGCCCGTTCTAATGCATTGCCTATATAAAAACAGGCATGAGTGAATGTGTAATAATTATTTGTGGCGAATGCAGGCTTTAAAGTTCTAGAATTTTTGTTATAGCTGATGAAATACGCCTGATGTAATTTTAGCATCTCTTACAGCATGTCCGAACTATAACATAACGATAATGTTTCAGACAACATTTTATTTTTTAAGTAAGTACAGCTGATGTTAATATGGATGACCCTTTGTCCATCGGATCAGTCATTGACTTGACCGTATGGTCACACGAGAAGCTATATTACTTCCGTTTGTGATTTATACCTAATGCGTCGCTTTTTGTGCTAGGTATATTCTTGTCAAAAATAAAACTTTGGTGATACGGAAAGCTTCGTGAAAGAATCTGACTCGCACTCGGGCGATTTTGCTTACCTAATCCTACCGCCACCCATACATTGCCAAATCATGAGACAACGATGGATTTCTGCTGACGTAAACCTTTTATTCATGGAAGTGGTTGATGATGGCGTATCTATTTATCTCGTGGCTACTCATAAAAGAAACAGATGCACGCACATTTGGTTAAGGTTTAAATTAGTAGTATAGTGGGTCTAGGGAATAAGGGAACTGCCTCGTCTTCAAAGACGGAGGTGTAAAATGAGCACAGGAATTTCTTCAGACCAAAAAAAATATTCGATAGTTTTTACATCCCATTCCCGGTCCTGCGGGTTTGATTTCAACCTCATCATATCAGCCGATCGTCGTCCACTGCTGGACTGCTGCGCTGCCCGCATCCAGTGGTTTCTCGCGACCTTTACTAGGTTGTCAGTTCACCTCGTCTAGGGCCTTCCCATAGCGCGCCTTCCGGTACGTAGGTATACGGTACGGTACGTATTCCGGTATAGTGACACTCAATATACATTCTTATTATTCGAAGAGTTAACCCGTTAGTCAACTATAATAGGGCTTTGCCCCTGTCATCACGCCATTAGCAAGTACGCTACATGCATACTTACGACCTACTTTGAACTCGCCCTTATCTCACTATTATTGGAAAAGTTTGCCCTTTGTCGAGACTATACCCCGATAAGACATTGGACGTCCATTTATCTGACTGAAATGTTATTTTAATTTATTTGCTAGTTTTAATAATCACCTATTCTAATACCTGTATAATAACGCTGAAGAGGTTTTTTGTTTGTTTGTTCAAAACGTGCCAATCTCTGGTACCCCCAGTCCAATTAGTAAAAATATGTGTATACGATAGCCAGATGCATGACGCTATATAACATCATGTTGTTATATAGCCTATAGCTATTCCTCATGCATCTGGCTAATATATCTACGAATTTAATTTTTGCATTTTAGCATACTACATCGCACGGCTGTAACCTAAATTCGATGCGACGACGCCGTGCTGCTGCTGAGCAGTTGCGGTGCTGGAACTTCTGGAATAATGTGCCATGATGACCTTTATACTAACACGGGTGACAAAAACCACACGTACAGAACGAAACAAAAAATAATTTAATTAAAAAGTAGATAATAAACAGGAAATTAATTAAATTAAGTTTTAATCGAAGACATCCATCGATTTCTAAGAAAACTTTAACTCTATCGGATGACCCTGGTTGCTTATCTCTTTTGTTGACCGTACAAAGTCGCAGGGAGCAGTAAGTTGATAGATAATATTATAACATAACATCACGCCTGTAATCCCCGAAGGGTTAGCCAGAGGTGTACCTACCCGTGAGTACACCCACATTACGCCAGTTTTGTTTAAGTCCCATGTAATACGAGGCGAGCCTATTGCCTAGATAATATTAACCTCGACTGATTTAATACTAGCGAGGCTGATGACTACCTATATGTTAATAGGAAGGCACATTATGAACTGATAATAAATTGAAGATAAATTCAAGGTTCTGGGCCGGTTTTGTATAAATGCAGAAGTGTCATATTTTTGCCGATGTATAAAAGATGATGTGTAAGTTGTAGCAACGTTGTTTTTATATTGTTTTGAATTTTACGTATTCTGTTGAAGAGATTATTTCGGCCTCAGTATTTTAGGTACCCTTAATGATTATTATTATATTTAAATTAAATGCTAACTTCTAATATTAACTTAATATCAGGTACTTATATTGTTACTAGCCGGACCTTGCCTCACTTATCAGAAACTTGTTTTCTTATCATTTATAATTTTTTAATATTAATAGTAGGTGTCGAATGGTATTCAAATCTAGTCACCCATTCATTTTTGGGATTTCGTACCTCAGTCGACAAAAACGGAACCCTTATAGGATCACTTTGTTGCCTGACGGTCAAGATTCTTTTTCTCAGAATCGCGTGAAAATTAATATCAAGTACTCAGGTCTGCTACCTTTCGGAGCAGTGAACAAATTAAACTTCTAATTTCGCGCGATCTAAAGATAAGGTTGTTTATCGCGCATAGTTATTAGCTTGGGAATCAAAACCTATTGGGGACTTCCCGTTGACCTAGAATCATGAAATTTGGCAAGAAGCAATGCCATTTAGCACAAATAAAAGAATAAATACAAAAAAAACAAAACTTGTTATATAACAAAATAATTACTTATTTGCGGTTATAGACTATTTTTTTGTAATATTGTAAGTATGGTGGACTTTGGTCGGTTTTTTACTTCATTCACACCCAATTTTTTTTTCATTATATGTCAGGTATATGTTTCACACTGTCGTGTCGAAATCCCGTTACAATGTAGAGCTGTCGCTATTAATAAAGGACAAACCCAGTGGGTTCTGAACCATCGTAGATGACAAATGACCTTATTTAAAAAAATGTGTACACACCCTCTTGTACTAAGCGTAGCCGTTGTATTGTTTTGTTCGGAGAATACTTAACATTTCCTTTGCATCAGTTTCCATGAATGTAGTTTCAAGCATAATAATTTAGATCTTCAAGAATACTTTGACTCGTTCATCGTTTTGTCAGGGGCCATTCATATAAATGTACAGTCTAGCCTAGACGAATTAAAGCGTCAAATTCTTTACGAAGTAGCGCAATTATGCGGCTTCGCGTGGCACCTCGCCGTCACTGCACATGAGGTGCATCTGTACTATTCTGTGCCTGTAGGTTACACGTATGCACACATAAGAGTTGGCACTGCGTTAGTGTGAATTGACCTTATTTTATTTACATTCCAAACAATTAAATTAATTAAATAATGTTTGATGTACTAATTAGTAATCCTTATCCTCAGTCGTAAATAAAGATATTAAAAGTTATTGCAAGTTTCTAATACTTCATAAATAATTAAATACTAATATAATTGAAGTTATTGTACAGTATTGAGGTCAGTTCTAAGTATTATGCAAGTCGATTATCAGGAACCTCCAATCGCTGGCATTTCATAATTTTATCCTCCCGACAGATGTTGTGGTTTTTGAGTTTGTTCTGTATTTGCTTGATTGTGATGATTAAATAAAACAAAAATAGTACGCCATCGCATTCCTTATATTGTAAGAAAACATAAAACATCAAATAAGATGACAATAAAATGCAAATAATTGATTTATATACCATAAACAATTCATTTAAAACTTGGGTGTTACAAAAATACTTTATAGAGCAGTCGCGAACGCGAAGAAACAGTTAATATTTTCATTACAATGAATGCGACCTATCCTCTAAAATGAAAGAAAAATGAAAGATGAGAAAGGGCGCCACCTTTTTCTCTGATGGTGTTATATAGTATCCTTCTACTAATGAAGTTAATGGTTCTTACTGCTCGATGAGTTTAGATCTGCTTATCTGATACAAATAATATCTATATATCGTAATGTTATTTATCATCAAAAATATACGAAACTCCCACAACTGCTTTTTGAACAGGGTTCACAATGCGCGCTTCTCTGTCGCGCCATATTGACAGTATCCGATCTCTGGAGGTGGCGGCGGTGTTGGTTTATTTGATTAGGCCTTTGGCCTTGTAAAGGTCGCGCATCAATCCTTTTAGGTAGCGGATTTCGCGCTGCAAGTCGGAGCACTTGTCGCTGAGCTTTGAGTTCCTCTCGCGCATCTGCTGTTCCTCGTTGAGAAGATCTTCGATCTCAGCCTTCTTTTTCTGGCGATAACGCGTCGCAGCATTTTTGTTCTGCTCCTTCTTGCGAGAGCGACGGTCGTCGGAGGGGCGCGAGTACGGCTTGGGTCGGGATGACGACGACCACTCATCGTCGGTGTACGACGAGCGCGGGGACGACGGCGGCGAGGATTGCGGAGAGACACTGGCGCTGTCTCCCGACTGCTGCGGGGACGCGAGCTGCGCGGCGCGATGGCGGACGAGTTCCTCGACGTCCTCGTAGCCGCAGTCGAAGTGCGGCACGGCTTCCGGCGCGGGCGCGGCTGCCCACTGCTCCTGCGGCGGCACGAGGGGGAGAGCGGGCGCGAACGTGGCGCATTGTGCTTGTTGAGCGTAGCTTAGGAGCAGCTGAGTTGCAGGTCCGGGGGGACTCTGGGGCGGAGTAAGATGAGTCAACTCTACGGCGCCGTACACAGTCTCGAACTCCCGAAGGAGGTCCTCCGTGGGCTGCGGGGCTGCGAAGGCGGGTGCGATGGGGAGCGACACTGGAGGTGGCGGCTCTACTCGCTCCGGAACTTGCGAGATGTTCTCAAAAATGGGAAGCTCCGATTTCTCCTCTAGCCAATTGGAGAAGATATTCTCTGCAAAAAAATAGAAACAAGAATTTAATTTATAAAGTCCTTTTTATACACACGAATAAATGATAAGATTGTCTTAATTTGGTTACAACAGAATGCGACTAAAAAAGTTAACCTAAACCATTTACGACTATATTACTAATTTTATAAATATTTAAAAGGAATAACCGTTTAAAGGGACATAAATAATATACACATTCAATATTCATTAAGATAGCTCTGTTAGGAAAATTCCTTTGACGATTAAAATGAACAAATTATGCAAACAATAAATTATTCAAGTCATAAGCGTTGGTATTAGGACTACAACGTAAGCAAAGATGCAAAGTAGGTATCCACCCTGAACTAAATAAACAGTCTCAAGTTGCACGCAGGCGCCCGAACAAGCGATGGGCCATTGTTCGATCATTAATTACTCTATTTATACCTTATTAAATGTCCATTATTTAACGGAGGCACAATCATCAACCCACTTTAGGTCGTGGACCACAAAATTACCTAGAGATACGATTATTTATAGCAACCTATCACCAAAGTCATCAGCAAGCGCGTTCACTTTTGATTAGGTATATTGAAATTGGTACAAAGTTATTTTAAGTTGTGTATTTCTTTTTACTTAGTAACAAGTTTTGCAAGATGAACTATCAAAATTGCTTTTTTGGCCTTATATTTGAGAAATAGGTAGAATATAATATTGCAAGTGATTTCATCTCTTAGCGGTTGAATATAGATTCCAAAGCTAATTTTATGGGTCTTAGTAGTGTAATAGTGATTTCTTGACAGTACAAAATGTAAAAGTAGACAACCTATTTAACAAGAATTCAAAGCGCAACGAACACAGATGACCGTCGCCGCAGCGCAATCAACAATCAATTGGACGTAATTGTTCAGATTGGTGTCTCAGACCTTAAGAGGAGAAAAGAACATCGATTTTGATATTTTGTTGATTGTATTTTATTATATGTACACTAGTCTATTATAGAAACGTTAAGTTAGCGACAAATATCTAGTAAGTAGCTCGGCTGCACACTCTGACCCAAGATAAACTTGCACAATCAGAGTTCGGTGACACCGCGCCCTCGATAGCAAATCACTAGATAAGTTCGACATAGCGATGTCAACATCTTATTTAAACTTGTTTATGATCAAACCCGCCACGAGCCGCCGCTACCAAAAAAAGTAAGGAATATTCCATGGACAAAAAATCAAAATCGCCTATTCGGCCTTGTTATCATAAACTTGTCTCGAATCAGGCTTTTTATTACCGTAACAAAATAGTGATCATGTTTTTTTTACAGTAAATTCGTTTAACAGTACTTTGTTTTTCAATTTACTTTAGGTCCATATCACACTAGCGCATGCGAGGCGTAGCGTAGGCGACTGTCGGGAGTTCAGAATGGATAATCCTTTCATTTATAAGAACATTTCCTCAAACAACAAAGTGTATCTCAACGTGTAACGGAGGACGCGTTCAATAAAAAGACATTGAAAATTAATCGGACCAAGGCAATCCAAGTCAAATTAAACTATATTTTGTCACGTTTACAATACGTGCCAAGATAACTATTTATCCTACATTCGAAAGGTGCATTGGTAGGTCATATCTGTATCAATGTGTAGGAATGGAAACAAGTGGTCAATAAGTCGCTTTAATTATCGAGCGAGCAAGCGAGGCCGCCTTGTGCGCGAACTGGTTTATCAGTAAAACGCGGCCCAAGTTATCAGCGGAGAGCTATTCTTAGATGTAAACCATTGTTCGAGAATTTGCTAAAAAATAATAATTAAAGGTCATTCATTATGCAGTAGGAAAACTTGAATGCTACTAATAATAGCCGAGTTAATAGTTTACATACTTAGTAGATAAAACCTGAGCACGCCTGTAACTAGTTACTTGTGCCACAGCCTAAGCAAGCCATGGTTTATTTGTTGCGCAGAGGGACATGAATTCCACCATGAATGCCGATTTTAAATTATAAATGATCTGCTACAGCATGCCACCGAATACATTGAAACTTGTGGGAAACATCAATGAAAGTTGTATTTATTTATGACAAGGAACGCCTTCAGATTCATATCTGAAAACATGAATGTTACTGAATCCTTAGCCAATATCATCAGTATTATTTTTTATCGATATCAGTGTACGTCATACTCTTAATGTTTCCGGCAAAGTGAAGCTTGAGCTGTATTCATGTTGTTATACAAACAAACAAGTTTGTTGCGTAGTTGAATTATCGCTCCAAATCGAATGGTTAATGTGTCCAGTTACTTAATTGGAGTACACATTCGAGCTGAAAGCTGTAAGCACTTACAACACAAAAACCAGTCGAGTTTGAGTTTCAATGACATGAACATTAAATTACACAAAGAACAACAAGAACTAGAGCATTCAGACCTTGAAGTCGCCTTTCCGCCAGAGAGACTCTGAATAACAAAACAAATAACATTGAACTAAACATAAAATTAAGAGAAAATGCCATGACCACCTACCAATATACATATCTGCCAGAGCCATCACGAAGTCCAATTATTTTATAGAAACTGCTTTACTATTTCAAACAAGAAAGTCCTTTAATATCCTTACTGCTACAATACAGTTCTAACAATAACTTTAAAACGATTATATGGGCAGTGGTATTCTAAAAACTGGAATCCTCGCGGTGTCAGCAATGGTCGTCGTTGAAGGTTCAAGGGCCAAACCTTAAGATCTAACGTCTTTTAACAAGTTTTTGTGAATTGAAAACTATCTCTTTATTCCAGATGCAACGATAGTGGCACTTCATTCTAACGGCGTCCAGACAGCGCATCGACGGAGGCAGACATAGGTTAACACGCGAGCGCGAGCGCTCGAAATGTGCTTCTCGACTCGAATTTATTGTCACGGGTTACAAAACAAAGAACGATCACCAGCAAACGCGGCGCGGCGCAACTTAGTACTGAGCGCGCGCGCGCACTCGCCCGCCCGACCACCCCGCGCCTTTCCCCACTACTCTCGACGAGCCAACATAATAAATACAACATCAATGTGCAATGCTGCGTTCACATTTTTACTTCGCTGCCTAATCAACATGCATGTATGATATAAATGTACGATACGAAATGACTAAATCTACGCCTGCCGATTGGATGGAAAATTTATAATATTGACTGTATTTATTTTTGTCCGATTAATTATTTAGAATACGACGAAACTTATGTGAAGGAAATCCAGTAACCAGTATGTTAAAAAATGTGAAGATAATAAACTCATCAAATGTTGTCAAAGAAAGAAAGAAAATTGCGTTTATTGGCATTACATCAAAATCCCATAAAAGGTGTCGTTATTGGGAATTTTCAACGAACGACGGTAAAAGCAAAGTTATTCAGCTGTGATTTCATAACATCGCCTATATAATATGGACAGTAGCCAAAGTTATAGTTGTCTGTATAATTGATCGAGGCCTCGACCACGTGTCACAATCAGCAGTAGGTACAACAACCTGCGACATTGGCCCTTTCTATTCCATGTAGATAATTTAAAAATATTTCCACTGTGGGTTTACACTGGGTACACCTCTGCCTAACCCTTCGGGGATTACAGGCGTTTTGTTATGTTATGTGTTTTCCACTAAATTCTATAAATGCATTAATATTTCAACAAATTATAATATCCCATCTTTCTAATGCAACTATGTTACTGATTACTAATGCTATTACTTATTTAAATTGTAATCTTTTATTATTTATGCGTATCGAATGAACCACAACCAACCAAAGTTATTTTAATTTTAAAACAATATGGCTCTAATCTCTATTGGTTAGTTAATAAAGGTTTCTCTTTATTTTAATGGCTATTTAACTGATATGTTTGGGATTTACGAATCAGATATTCGAGACCTTCACCAAATATGAGGCGACTTAGCCTTATCTAGGTCGCCTCATATTTGGTAAATGATTCGACTGACGAATTTCTTCAGTTTACTTTATTAAATTCTCACATGTTAATAATTACGAGCGCCTGTGGTAAATGATTGAGCTAAATATTATGTTTAAGATAAATCACAGATAAAGTACTAGACAGGCTCTTCTGTCGGCTTAGCAGGCCATCCCGACGGCCCGCATATAAGCTGCGTTACCCAATCAGGCATGCATAAGTTCTGTTACTATTATTCGGATTGGTTGCAACGATCAAGTTACATTAACCAATCAGGCATAGTAACGGCTTGCCACGGTACATTTGATTGGCTACCACAGTCGAGCTACCCAGTGCATTATCTGCTTTAATTGCTAATTAGCAACTGCTGATAAAGTCGGCTAAAATCACGCATACATAAAGTGACAAGTAGTGGTTAGAGGTGTGTCACATCGTGCTATCTAAGGGTATCAAAATAGTTAAATTAATCTCAAGTTTGATTCCAGCCTTGAAATAATCAGAATTACTTACCTACAATAATTACACATAAATAGTTTTAACCTGTTTTTTTATCGCTTTGACGACTTATGCGGTTTCCTTGAGAATTGGCAAGACGTAGCATAAAGTTGCGACAGTTGGAAAGAATGGATGGAGGCCTTTGCCCAGCAGTGGGGCAGCACGGGCTTGTATAAATAATAGCTTTTGCCCTCTAATTTTATTGTTTTGGCAATAAAATATAGCTCCCAGGGGTAATGCAGCTTCCTTTATGAGAAAGAATAAACAGAATCGAATTATTTATCAGAATTATCAGTACCGGAAGTCGGCGCGTTCAAACAATCAAACAAACTGTTCAGCTTTATAGTAGAAAGTATAGATAGTATTGGTCAAAATCACGCAATGAAGCAGCCTAGAGGTGTGTCACATGTGATTGTGTAGGATTGTAATGCGACGAGTAGACTGTATTTTATGTTTCAAAATGAAATAAGCTTTGAAAGCTAAATGGACCAATATAATAGATATGTACAAAGAAAATATTGCAAAAGAAAAAAGATTTCAATTAACTTCAAACGGCAAATTAAAAAATACTTACGAATAAAAAAAATACCAGAACCAAAGAGTTTTAGCTAGTTCGTAGCAGATTGTATTATCAATATTGCAAGTTTTTAACAAACATTTGTATATAACAAATGTGAAGTTAAATAAAAGCTTGTAAAATGATAATTGCCTCAAATATTAATTAGTCCTCCAATTAAATAGCACGCAATCTTACTGTACATAACCTATTACGTGATTCGTGCATGCATGCCGTGCTGACATAGAAATATTCCAAATCTTGTTTTTGATAGCACACCTCAAATAAGATATTAGTTTTAGTGTTATTTATTTGTCTCAACACATGATCAAATAATGGTGGAGTGTCACTGTTAATATTGTTATACTCTAAATAAAGCTTGATTGCCGAATTGTGCAAACACACATAAATAGGTGATGATGCCAAAAGATTCAAGTCGCGACATGATAAATATGCTAACAATTGACTGCTCATACTCATTTACATAATCAAATTCCTAAATGATAATAATAAATAATACCAGTTTATTATAATCCTACTGCAGGGCAAAGGCCTCTTCTCATACTGAGAAAGCACCAGCATTAATCACCACGCTTGCTCAAGGCGGATTGGCATTTTTGAGACTTATATTAACTATAAGTCCAGGTTTCCTCACATTGACCAGAAATGAAGAAGGTATCCTCAGGATGCATGACAGGCGGGCTTCTTGTCCATCACAACAAATCCTAAATTAACTGTTATACAAATATAACTAAGCCATGCTGGCTTTGAAGTAACGATATAATTATAGGCATAATTTGCTGTGCTGTGCCTCCTTGTCGCACCGTAGCACGCGCTAAGTTTCCAGTACCTCGAACTCTGGCTGTGCTGGATGATCTCTTGGATTCTAATCTAATAAACGAATGGACGAAGATTTTATTGGTATGTCTGAAGGACGTAAGTAAGAGGATTTTATAAAAGGAATGACTTTGTTTCAAAGGTATTTTTAGTCTATAATTATTGTTATTGGTAAATAATTACGCTTAAGAATTCTACCCCTTTAAGGGCAAGCTTCTTGATCTACTAAAGGCAGATTTTATCTTCACAAGATTGAATGTTTAAATTGCATTAAAAGCAAGACTGATAGACAATTGATCAATCTGAATATGAACAGAAAACATTTAAAAACCGTCTACTGATGGAGACTAACGACCATGATGGAACATTTTAACAATTTTCTGTAACAACCTTACATCAGAGATGAGATGAAATTACAAATTTAACTAATAGCAATATAATACGATACCGACAAAACCCAACCTAAAGGTGTATTACTTCTTCGGAGTAGATAGACCAAAGATGCAATATGCATCAACAGCTTAGCAAATTGATGATTAATATCATTGATTGATATCGATATCGCGGATGCGCTGCTATATCGTCAGATACAACATTCAATCTATTCAGTGTTGAGAGATGTTAAGGAGATCTCCGGAGAAGAGGCCACGCGGTAGAGTAAATACTCTCTTTAAAAAGGACAAAGTACATAAGACAATTAAATAAATGAAGTATTTACCTTGTTTACAGTTGTTGTCTAGCTGCTGCAGAAGATCGTTGGCGAGCTCGGCGCGACTGGGCTTGATCTCCGGTGGGGATGGAGGGTACAGGCTCGTCGACACGTCGTCATGAAGATGGTAGCTGTCATATTCCGTCTTCGGTGCAGCGCTTGGGAAGGTTTTAAGCAGATCTGAGAACAAAAGACGGTAAGATTTAGAAAAAAGTTGAAGGCTACGTACTTTGACACATCATTGCCGCTCGTTGAATGATTGTGCGAAAACTGACTATTGGATCAAAAGTCAACAGTTAATTAAAGTTTAAAAAATGTGGTGCGTAATAACTGTATTTTAAAATTGCGCAACGTTGTTTATTTTAGATAACATATCGATGGCTGATGAACACTTTTTAATACAATTATAATTCAATATTAATTCAACTCAATGAATCAAAATGAATGATGAATAATCATTAATTAATTGATAGCTAAGTTAACTTTTTAAAGATAATCCACTTATTTCTGAAATTATGTTCTCATTTTCACTATTAAAACTATTCTCCAAACATTATATTTATTTACTTAATGCACATTAAATATCCTTCTTACTTTGTAGCAGCGATAACTGGAATTCCCTACACAGGTCACACATTCCATTACTTTTATAACAACACATTTTAGCACAATTATTGTAATTCAGCCACTAAACAAAACTGATTGTTATTCAAAATATTTAATTAAAATAATTAGAACAGTGCGAATGAACAAGTCGCAGAAGCTTCAAGGTAAGTAGCTTAGATAAGTAATGTACAAAATACAGCGTGAAGAGAGAAGACGTCAATATATATATGAACCATATCTGTCGCACGATATTACGTCAAAGTAACGCCCAGATGTCGTGATGCTTTAAATCTTAAGCGATAATGTCATAACAATAATTTGTTATTATAAAAACATCTTTACATTGTTCAATTTTGCCTTATTTTTTTAAGATTGCCCTGATATAACATTGGGGTCACGTTAGATTCTTTTATTTAAATTCAATCATTTAAATAAGGAATTTTTACTCTAGTATTACATTTTAAGCTTTAAAATGACTGAGCTTTCTCATATGAATCTGCTAAAGTAAAAAAAGTTGAATATAATTTAAGGTAGATAACAAAATTTAAAAGATTTTACTGATTCTGCTGATTTTTTAAGCTATGATCTTTTTGGTGATTAGTTCAAATAGCAAGACGTTTATCATAAGTTGTTCGTGCATTTAAAAGCCCAACTTAAGCCCATCCCCGCTGCTACGCCTGATACACTTGATGAGTGAATGAAGTGCGTTATCGCAACACGAATTCCTGCGGTTTCTCTCAACTCAATATACGGGATAATCATTGCGGATGAGGGAATATCGTTAGATAAAGGATTACTCAAATAAAAGGGCTAAACCCTTGTAATTGAGTAATAAATAGGGGACCATTTCTTGAGTCATTTTGCTTGTTTATTTTTAACATGGAAATATAATCTATAAATAAGTGTAAAATAACCACGCCTTAAGTCCGTAATATTCCGTATGCAGTACAAGACAAACAACATGTTATAAAATTAAATGTCAAAACATATTTTCATTGGAAACAAGATAAATAATGGAAACTAGCAAACAGGCGATATGCAATCGAAAACATGAGCAGAGGCCAGTAACTCAAGACAAATATGTTTTTAGAAGATGCTTGATGACGTTATTCTTATCTCCAAACTACAGTCACTAACCAAGCAAGTGATTATCAAGACACACCCACGCACACTCGACATAGCAACCAGTAAAGTTCCTTTCTTTTTAATAAATATTTGCAGATGGTTATTTTATCTTGCTTTATATCGTCAATGATATCAGAGAGAAAACAAACTCTAACAATAGAAATAACCATTCAAAGTGGTGATTTGTTTTAATTATAACGGTAATCTGCGAAAAATTAAGCAAACGTGACAGTTTTTTGGCACGTTTTATGTACTTTTTAATCTTTTTATGCAATACTTTCCACTAGTACTAATAAAAACTTCAGCTTCAGTATCTTGATGATTAGAGATTTTCAGTAATTAACATTTAGTTGGTGCCAAGGTTCCAAAGGGCGATGGAGTATTCAGTATCAAGTTCAGCGAACTAATACGGAATAGCACATTATGCCCCAAAACAGTAATCGCCGATGTTGGCTACAAACTGACCGATGGGGTAGAGCAGGGGTCGGCAACCTCGGCAGACCACAAGGTGGCAAAATAAAGTAAAGGCGGGCCAATATTGTGATATTAACACCAGAAGCCCAATATACCTACGCATAAATGGTCATATCCCATCAAAAATATAAAAATGTTATTAGAAAATTGTTTGTTTCTTTCAGGCTCACTTATTAACTAATTTGATTGATAACTCACAACATTATTATTAATTTAATAAATGCCATGACGATTTCGGTTACTGTGAGTTTTTGTCCCAAATATTAGTACTGCTGATGACATTTTTCACTGAAGAATATTAGTTAAGAAAGGAAGGATTTGGACCTATACTTACAGTAAAAGAGCACACACATCAATATGATGATAGCCTATCCTTTTGCTAATAAACAGGCCTCTCTGTAGTGGAAAAGGGGGGGGATCCACAATCAAGCACGTGGGCCGGTTGGGGGCACAGCGCCACATGTCTATTTATAGTTTTATATGTATTCACATTCAAGATGACATAGACATAGAAATCAAATAAAGTGTAAGTCGGTCTGGCGCATCAAAGTTCGGTAAATTAGAAGAATAATATTTTTTCTATTTTAACTTGAAGATATGGTGGCTAGGCTATGACATTTTTTCGGTCATCTTTACACCAATAGTAAATTTGAAAAAAAAAAAATTAAAACATTTAGGGTTTCTTTGGTTCCAGTCCATGAAATAATTCTGACAGGGACAATAGCCCAGTCGACAAAAGAGAGGTGTGACCAGTTACACCATCGGTTAAGACCTAACAGATAGCGAATCTTGTTTTGGCAACATTGACCAAACGAAGGTTTCTTTGTTCGCGAGCAAAGTAACAGAGTAAGTACCTAATAAATGTTTTATTTATCGGGACTGGAATATTATAATAATCATTTTGACCTAACGTATTATCGTTGTGCATGAGGTGAGTTCGTGGGGGTGCTCGCGTCAGGAATAAACCACATTAATTATAAGTTGTGTCAAATGGTCACGCGATATAATTATGGATGCTGATAACAATAGAGCGAATTATGATAAGCCGACTACACTCCAGGATGTTACGTCGTTTGCTCAAGGGAGATGTGTTCGATTATATAATGTTAATACGACAACCCGCCCACGTAGATGATTAATCGAATTTTCTAGAATTGTGAACAAGGCAGTTATATCGACTGCCTCAACAGTTAATAAATAATAAATAAATATCTTGGGACAACTCACACACGGCTATCTGATCCCAAGCTAAGCAGAGCTTGTGTTATGGTAACCAGACAACTGATATACATACTTATATATTTTATAAATACATACATATTATAGATAAATCACACCCAGACACAGAACTAACAATCATGCTCATCACACGAAGTTTGTCCTGGGTGGGAATCGAACCCACGACCTCCGGCTTAGCAGTCAGGGCCGCTAACCACTAGACCAACAGGCCCGTCAAAGTTCAATTCTTAATTTTTTGGATTTTCCTTTAGCAACCGGGAGTCTGGATCTGTACTCAATTATAAACCAACGATATGTACTACATACTACATATTATGGTCAAACCTCTACCTACAGGAGGAATACAGCCTACAGGCGTGATGTTATGATAATTAAAGTATTATATTGAAGTAAATAAGTACTTCATGAAATCCTGATGAACTTAGTAGACCACGAATAGTCTCTAATTAAGATGACCACAGCACCACGTGCTTAATTAAAATAGATACCTATAATTTCATAAGCAGCGACGCCGATAGCCAAAAATACACTTCTAGAAGAATAATACTAATTAAAATATGCCTAAAATAAATTTTACTTAAACAAATCTTTGATAAGTCCAACTTATTACAGTTATCAGTCAGTACAAAAATTCCATTAAAGGCAATTAAAAGCTGACGTATTCACGCAATAAAATCTTTCAATAGATTACAGAGAGCATACATTATCTGGCAGTGCCAAATAAGGTCAACGATTAATAGCGCGTGTGCTGCTCCACACGTTTGTGTCTAAGCGCACCAATTAGGTACATGACTATGTAGTTTTTTATCACGTACATACTTTACTACTTTACTTTAGCGTACGACATCGTCCGCGTGGAAGTCAAAAATCCTTCCCTTAATTCAACCCCGTCGCAAAATCCGTTCATGGCTGATGTCTCCTACCTATTTCATGTAAAGTCGTGGACATTTCATGTATAATAAATAGTCAGTGAGTGAATAAGACCTTTCATTCCATTTTATATATTGATCTAATCATCTAACTGTGCTGTTTGTATAGGGGTGTATTTTAAACTATAATAAAGCTGAAGATTTTTTTGTTTGTGTGTTTGATAAAACGGTATAATCTCTGGAAGTACGGGTCGGATTGGACAAAATTATTTATGCATATAATATAACATCATGCTATGCTACGAGCTAGGGTAGCAAAGCAGTAAGCAAAGATCAACTTTGCCAGTACAATTTTAAAAATTCACCTTAATGTTTAAAAACATAAAAGACTATTGGTTATTGAAACATAAAGAAGATTATATAATTATTTACCAGATTCAAGATAATTCTGGTTTAATAAATATAGCTATCTGGGTGTAGGTACCTTTATTTTTTGCTGATAAACCTATGTTATTAAATTGATAGTATGCTGCTTTTGTATCAAGTGCCAGATTAATAAAAACGGGGCCTTCATTCCACGCGACATATCCCCCAATTCAACATTTTCACATATGCAAAACTTATATGAACTACGATTATGTACCTATTCTACCATATTACGATAAGTACAAATGAGTAAACCACGCCCCTAAAAACATTCTAAAATAAAACATTACAGCAATCTGTTATGATGACCACGTACCTACTGCGTGGTTATATCTATGCCCATATCTTGAGCGCTACGTAAGTCAAATATTGCTACTCTGAAGCCACTAGCTACAAATCCAACTTTTAAACCAAATCTGAGACTTTTGAAATACAAAACCTCCATAAGCAGCCTTCGACGGTCATCGTTCTGAGGATGACCGTCGCACATGGTGCACACAACTCAGCCACTCGATTGGCTGGTTAACCTTTTTACCCCTGCAAGAATTGTTCTCACAAAGATTGTGCGACTACGAAAAAGGAATAATACAAAAGGAATTAATTAAAATTTTAAACGATTCTAATAACAAGACGTCAATGAATTCTTAGAATACATATTTAAGTATAATAAGATTATGAGGAAAGTGACAAAAACTTTTTCAATGTACGCACGCGCACGCGATAGCTCCACATCATGTGACACAACACGTGGTAACTCCGGACTTTACCCATAAACTTTAATAAAAGAATAACGTGCTCAATAAAATTAAAATGATAACGCAAAGTCGCAGAATCGGAACTCGACATTCCAGTGCCGCAGGCGGCCCTGAAACTGGTTAAATACAATCTCCTTATTGGTCAATTTCACGAGTAAGTTTCTATTGTAACTTATCGATACGTTAAGAACAACTTTTATGTGATTCATCTTGCGATTCCAATCGATGGGTGTAATCAATAGAATTAGTAAATTAGTGGCCACAGAGTATTAAGAAGAAGCTTAGTTGTACTCAACAACCTATACCTACTTATCCCAGCTTACCATATTATGATTTAATTTAAAAAAAAAACGGAAAAGCCTGCAACCATGTAATCGAAATTTTTCGGAACGTATAATATATGATTGGCATCATCCAACAGTTGACCATGCTCAAGTTGAAGAGAGAAGCAGTTTTGCAATTTTCTTTGTTTTGTTTTGATGCAATTTTCTTTGCTGTGGTTTCTACCAGTCGCATGACGTTTTGCCTTCCCTTTCGTCTGTCAATATTTCGCACAAAAATAAACCCAAGGCATTAGCTTGGGTTACAATATTAGTTAATCAATCTGCCTAGCCTTTTCCCGACTATATTGGGGTCGGCTTCTAGTCCCGGATGGAGCTGAATACCAGTATTTTAAATAGAGCGACTGCCTATCTGACCTTCACAACACAGTAACTGCGTAAATACGATACTCCTTGTAAAGACTGATTGAGACTTGATTATTGACTTTTGGGCTTCTGACGGCCCGTAACGACTGTCAAAGATCCACGTATGACAGCCAGGACCAACGGCTAGACGTGCTTTGGAGGCACGGAGGAGTCTCGGTGTGTCCCGGTGGACCAACGCTTACAAGCGTAGTTTAACCTGGAGGATCGATGCGTGCGGCTGTTATGACTTAGCCACGACGCAAGTTCTTGGAAATTAGTATTGTAGCTCTCGGAAGTTCTCGGAAATTAGAATTGTAGCTCTCGGAGGTCGGAACATTTTCGACAATGCAGAATAAAAAGTTTTTGGACTGCCTCGTTAATCTAGTAGTCGTAAAGCGCGACTGCTAAGCATGAGGTCTTGGGTTCTGGAAGTGTTATTGGGTTTCTCCATCAGTAATTTCTCAGCAGCAGCTTAGGAGTCTGGATTTTGGGACATATTACATGGGACTTACATAACTGGCAAAATGTGGATGTGCTAATGGGTACACCCCTGCCTAAACCTTAGGGGATTACGGGCGCGAAGTTATGTTGTTGGAACACCCTTTTCAAATATACAAAAATATTTTGTCACAAATAATGATAATTTGCTTCATTTTAAAAACCAGCGCAAGTGTATCCTACATAATTATTGACGCAAGGCTTAATAAACAGCTAACTTTACTAATGCTTACTAAGAATTTCTTATTATGCTTGATTAATTAATTTACGTCATCGTTGTGATATAAAAGGCTGCCAATATTGTATGAGTAACTAAATAGGGAAAACTATATCCATTAATTACGTACATTTTACACAATTATATTATGACGTTACTCGCAGAAAATAATAATATTAAAACTAATATTGGTTTCAATTCGCTTATCTCATAAAACCACAGATGAAGTCATTTAATTAAATTGTAATATATTTGTTATAAATTAAATTAATATGAAAATTATTCGAAAAGTACATAAAAAAAGCCTTTTTCACAACATAATGACCCAATTTCTTATGTTTCACAACAAAGTTAAAGCTGCTTTATTGTTTTATTGTGATCAGGTACTAACAACCAACTATAGCAAAAAATACATGAAATGAAATTGAAAATAAAATTATGGTTACGTTGAATAGTTTAAAACACAATTTACGGGCCTTTTCTACCCAAGACATGTCAAAAAAGGATTTATGGAAGATTTAATAAGTGCATTTATTTCAAACCTCATTACAATGATTTGCCTTATGACTTTGTAAAAACAATAAAATCTCCAGCACTATCGTCTAACGCCATCTACATAAATAAAGATGAACTAATCTTTTTTTTTTAGTTGTTTGATGGAATCAATGGGTTCATGTTACTAATTCAGGGTATTGACATACTCAGATGATCAGTTGGTTTTAAACCTGAGACAGTGAACAAATTCTTATGCCCTCGACAGTTAAATTCCAACTGATTCTCTGTATAAAGAGGTACTACAAGAGAGTTCTATAAACTTCGACTAAGTTGGCAAAATCACTTTAAATGATTTTTGGCGCAATGTCATACCCTGGCCTTCCAATTACCTGGTGAATTTATATTACTGGGTCCAAGTAATTTGTTAGCTACAAATTGTGGCGACGCCGTCTTTGTCCGACACCTACAATACATACCGTCATTGTTGTTAAAGAGCTGTTCGATGTCAGCATCGAGCAGGATGAAGCAATCTTCATTAGTAAGAAGGGAGCCGGCCGAAGCCGGCGACTGATCCCAAAAGCTGGCACTCATTCTTGGAGCGATGCAAACTCTGAAAATGTTTAAATTCATATTTGAATAAAAAGAAACCAATTGATTTGACATTTTTTAACAAATGTAAGTGTACTTGATAATAAAAGGTAAAGTCCCAATATCATTGACACGGGGACCTTGAGCAATATTATTCCCCTGATACTTTTAATGAGACATTAAGTCTAGTTCTTGAATTTTAGATTTAATGTTGTGATAGTAAGTAACAAAACTGAATAAAAAGCATTGCAAAAAAAATTGTACTCACCACAGAAGATAAAACAAGTGCTGAGGGATCAGAGTCCGATGATAATGGTGGTTTTTGTTGTCGAAGGACGAAGCTGTCCGGTGAGGGCGCCATGGTGGCACTGAAAAATAACACACAAAAAAATTATTACATAGACGTTACATACAATTCAAAGTTAATCCCTTTACCAAACAATCTAACCTAATAAAATAATCGTTTTACTAAAAGGGAGATGTATTTAATTTATTAATTAATAAAAAATAGTCATAAAATTATAATAAGGAATACTCTTTTATGTATGTACAAAGTGGGAGATAAATACAATATATAACAAGTTGTAATTTTATTCAAAACTATCAAATAATTAAGTATGTGATGTATGAAAACTTGATCACATTGGAAGAATTAGGTAAATAATCTATGTAGCTTAGAACATGAGATTGACCTTACCTTAGAAGAATATGTATAGTCACATGTCAGTCAGTAGTCAGTATTTATTACGTTTTGTGTCAGATAAATTGTACTCATGCACAGCAGTGCCAGTAACCTAAACACATTTCCATGCATGATCTTATTTTAGCCACATTGTTAGTTCTACCAAAAACAGCTTCTATTGTAACGCTAAGCAAGCACACTACAAAGTAACATACAAACATCAAGGATAAAAAATCATAAATACAACTATACTTAATATTATAATGAGCTAAAACTTTTTTGTTTTGTAAGATATGTAGAAGTTTATAAAATCTTTATGGCATACCTTACTTTCAAGCAGGCAAAAGTAAATGAAAAAGTTTGTTGTTACTATGTATGTAATATGTATATTGTTAAATTCGAGTTGGATTATCCTCTGATGACGTCACTGTTTCACCAATTGTGAACATTGTTAGGAAGTTGAAGCAGTTTTCTATTTTCCCATCCCACCAACCCCTTTCCTTCAAATTGCATCGACATTGAATACGAAATTTATTTTCCTCTACAATCTACACCATCCACTCCTTGTAATATGCAACAAATATGATAATTGACGTCGATTATGTGACGTCATGTAGACTTGTTTTTGTGTGCGGTCTTTTTTCTTGCAGTAATCATATACTTGGAACCATCTTGGAACAATCATGTTGAAAGGGCCGTGAAAAACATGTTTTAAACCTCGGCCTTGATAGACATTTTTAGGGTTCCGTACCCAAAGGGTCCGAACGGACCCACGTGTTGTTGGTCCCACGGACCCTTTGATGGTCCCTATATAGTGGACTGTCTTTTTTGAACCGTAATAGAGACTTGAAAATTTCACTACCTATGGCCGCTATAACAACAAAAAAATAAAACGAAGTTAAAAATTAAATGGATCCCCATACAAAGGACGTGTTTTTTTCGGTGTTTTTTGCTCGATCAATTGTAAAGTGGTAAATAAACCTTAACGTGCCGGTTTTTAAGACATACCTACCTATTCATAAAATTAAGACTAGACTATGAAACTGTGTGGTCGGACATACACTGGATTTTTTACTATTGCAACTTGAATATTTTTTACCGTACGATCACATCGTTGTAAGTCGGTCAATAGCAAACCCGTTACATGCTAAATAGGTACAATAACTGGAATGCTAACATTTCTTCTATGACCATCACCGTCAAGAAGTAAATAGGGTGCAATATTGTCTATGAAAAGTTGCCAAAAATAATAAAAACAGCTTGATATTGTATCTAATCAGACATCTCATAAATAATTTTATATCGATTCGTTATGAATGAAGAGTTTCTTTTTTATTACAGACAATAAACTGATAAAGGAGCAGAACACCTACGTAAAGCATGTACAATACATACTATACAACATCATGGTATTGTAAGCTAACAGCCGCTCGTTCTCGTACGAACGCACACATTAACATTTTGTAATAGAAGCCATTGACGTCATTAATAATAGAGCCGCCGCGCGCCGTCGCCGTCGTTACTATTGGCCCATCTACCTACTTCATTGACTCTTACAGCTTTAAGAATAAAGTTGAAATTAGCTTAAATAATAGGCAATTTACGAATCTCAATGCTAGTAGAAATCACGTACAGAATATTTTTCACCTTACTATGTCCCAACAGTAGATTGCATTGACTTTCAACATGAACAAGCCATGATTGCGCAAAGTTATGAAATACGATACTAGGTGGGCTACTACCTATATTGACCAACGTGAAAATGTATTAGTGACTTAACTAAAAAATAAATATTAATATTAGAATGTAACTAGCATCTACCCGCGACTTCGGCAGCGTCTAAGTTAGTATTAGCTATGTACCTATTACCCCACTGGAACCGCACATTTTTCTGGGATAAAAAGTAGCCTATGTGCTATTCCAGACTATAATCAGCTATCCCTGCTCAGCCTGTTCTGGCGTGATTGACTAACAAACATCCATGCATCCAAACTTTCGCATTTGTAATAGTAGTAAGAAGTAAGATTTACGCGTGAACGTGGGATTTCAATTTTGTCAATGTGTACAGAACCATTATTGTGGTATATTATACCCCAATGGTTCTGTAGGTGAAAGTGCGTAAGGCCCAGGGTTCGATTCCTGTTTTTTTTTTATTTCAAAACCCTCAGTGGCACAACAGTATAAATGTTTTATTTTAATCTGGGCCGCAAGTTTGTCGAAATTAATACGGACTTGCAAAAATCTTTAGGAAGTGAACTCTTTTGTTTTTTTTTGTCACCGTTCATTCTGAGCTTACTGAACACCAATTATTATAATACAACACTTTGATAAAATAATGTCTGAAAAGATAAGTTTGATTTTTTGCTACAATAATATTTAAAACAAACATATTTATGATAATCAGGTCAGACACTTGATTATTAAGTGACATACCTACTAGTTGAATTTTAGTGTAAATAAAAATAATCTACTACTTTCTAGTACCTGTTTTTATTGTTTAAATAGATAGATTAATTAAATCTTAAGTAGTTCTTAGTTAGCAAGAATTAGCTTTCCCTTATCTAAAATACTGATTGTAGAAATGGCACAATATTCTTGCTATGTAACTCGATATAATTGGTCAACATTGAGCAATTCAATGTACATCCTAAACCAGTGAGTGACTCATCTGCTGGGCATGCTGACGTGAAGTACATTAAACATGGTAGCCAAGATGTACATGTTAATAACTGAAAAAAATATGAGATTAGATAAACATGACTTGTAGAATCTGTTGCCTAATAAGGTTTTTATTTAATTAAAAAGGTTCTAGATTCCAGTGATCGCTCACAGATGTGAACATTCAAAATAAATAAAACACTGATTCATCCCAACTTCAACACAAACATCACAATTAGTATTGCGACAATATACTTCAAAAATACTGTATGAATAATTAATTCAGTACCTATCATTATAAAGTACTCGCTACACATGAAAATAAGATTATGAGAAACAGGTTGGGTCTTTACAACAGAATCATTGCTAAGTAATGTACTGATTACCAACCTTTTGGCCTCTTTATGGTTAAAAAGACAAACAAAAGATAACAAAACAATTAATCCATTATACAAGTACTCTACTACACATAATAAAGCATTGAAAGAAATGAAATCTGTTGTACAGTTATTGACATTGTGCAATGTATTTTAGGTTTCAAAACAAAGATGTGATTATGATTCCTAGAAGTATTATAAGTAAGGAAAAAGTAAAATAAATAAGTTTATTGTTCTCTACCATATTTGAACAGTACTTCTACTTGATGACTGGGTAGCTAAAATTAGATATTATTGGTCAAAGACTCATCGCAATTTTGCGCAATAATTTCATTGCAATTGAGAATGTGCAGCCTTATAATGGAAAATGGATTGTAGTAGTTGCTACAAAATTGCTGATAAGTATAATGTGATTGTGATGTTATGTTATGAACCGGTGACCTGGTCGTGCATGTGCCACAAGCATACCTAATGAGTTGGTTAGCCGCTTGGCGCATTGCTTAGCGTTTGTTTTACGGAATGTCGTAATGATAGATCTCCCGCGCACGCAACTTTATCTCGGTGAAAGCTGACTCGATCACTCAACAAAAACTGTGTCAACATTCATGAGAGAAGGAATACACGCTTTCGATATAAACAAACAAGTGCATGAATAATTAAATGTCAAAATAAGAGTCTATGAACTGTGTTAATTGATTATAGAAAGCAGCGGCAAGCAATATGCTAACAGCGGGAACCTCATTGTTAGCACCAAAATAAGACGTAAAAAGAAAAGTTTTACTTACAACATTTTTAATTACGTGTGACGGCACACGTAGGTGTGCAAACTTTAGGCACTAGTAACCCATCTTGAACGCAATAATAGCACGGGAAAACAAATTAAACACGTCTACTAGTTTTGAGCCATTGATGAGTAATAGAATGAAGGGGGGCAGGGCAGCAGAGAGAGGGTCAGAGGGGGGAGAGGAAAGCAAGCTAGCGGGAGCCGGAAAGGAAGCAAAGTTGCCAGGCAGAAAAATGTTCTTCTAAGACGGTAGCGTCCTCTCGCGATCTCGCCAAGTACTTAACAAAATGACGCAATAGAAACTTTGTATTGCACGGCACAATCAGTCATAATTTACAATCATTTTAATTATAATATTATGTATGATATGATATAAAAAATAATGTAAGGGTTGTAAAAACTTTTGCGTAGAATTTGTCATTGTAAAATCTTATTTGATTTAGGTCTAGTATTGCAAGTCTCAATAATCTATACGGGGGAAATACTCTACCTTTTACCGATTCGAGGTCAAAACTCAGAATCTATTGTTTATAGTACCGTACTTTTTACTAGAATTTTGTAAAATAAAATAATAATATTTAAAAATTAACTCATTTATTATTTTAATTCGCAAAACTTAAAAACAATACTATGAAAATTTCATGCTGTAACATTCCAAATTTGATAAGTTGACTAGAGCTACAGTCATTGAATCACAGAAGTTTGGTATACACACGATCCTGGTGCGCTGTCCGTTCTCTCCTAAAAAAACAGAATTTTACCATAGTATTAGTACCATCATTTTATGGTCTAATTTAAGAAAACATAAACCATATAACCTACCTTCATAAAGATCAGTGGCAAATTCAGCAGAGTTGCCACAAAAGTATATTGCCGGGCAGTTATAAATAATAAATGGATCTGTTTCTGTACAAGGTGTGCATGGTATGGTATCAGGACAAGTTGGAGCAATATTTCTCCAAAGCAAAGTTTTTTTCATCACTTCTAGTGTTTCATCTAGCTTACTGTATCTCATGATATCTTTTATTGGTTCACCTGAGGTACCCAAACATGTAAAACCTAAAAAACAACATAAATATTATTAACAATAAGTTTGCAATAGGTATGTTAAAAAACATACAAAACTATAAACTCACTATAACACTAATACACACCTCCAATTTCACATTCATAAGGATTGGTGACCCGATTGAATGATTTATACTCAATTGCTTTAGGAAATAAACCTGTAACACATAAAAAAGTTGACTATTCCATTCAATAAAAATTGCCAAATGAATGTGGGAAAATGTACTAACAATAGTGGAAAGGTTTCTGTGGCAACATTATTCCAGTTGGGTCTTTGCTGCTTGGCATAAGGTCTAGGGGTGCCACAGCACTAACAGCAGCTGCTAAAGAATCCATCAATTCAACTGCAGCTATGAATTCAGACTCATTCACACCACTCTCATTTGTATGACTTGCCAATACCCCACCTGAAATCCACAACAAATAACTAATAATTATTATTACATAAAAACACCAGATGTAATTTATGTTTTCTATATTTATATATAATTCTGGAGCCCAGTGCCAACATCTCTTTGTGTGTGCTTGTTTTTATTGACAAAAGCCATCCTTACCAGCAACTATAACTCGGACAATCTTAGAAACTTCCTCTTGATATTCAGATGTCCCTGATAGTCCTGACAACCATTCCATCAACAAATGCATTGAGAACATGTGATCTGCTGTTTTTGATGTATTCAATCCTGACATGAGGACTATGTATCTGAAAAGAATATGCGCATATTAGAAGCAGACTGGACTTAAATAAGTGAGCACAACTTTGAAGTCATACCTGTCTGAACTCAATTTAGGTAGTGGTTTTTGTACACCGCAGCCAGCCCAGCACACATCTTTAACTGTGAATATTCCATCTTCATCTTCAGAGCCTGAAAAATTATATCAATGTCCAAACTAGTGTGGTATTAAAGTGTTAAATGCTGATAACTTATTCAGTAGGTTCACTTAAATAATTAAACCCATCAAAAAGAATAATTCAAGAGGTATAATAATTGAGAGTCTGAAGGGGTGTTTTAATGAGTAGAGACAAAAGTCAAGTAGATACAGAGAAAGTAATTAACAATATGGAGTGAATGCATCCACATTGGAGAGATTCCTAGTGTGGGGCAACATATTTTTAAAGAAAGGAATAATATATAGAATGTCTGGATGTACTCAATTCCATGATGAACATACCTAACAAAGCACAAACCACACCAGTCACAATGTGATGGACATCAATACAATCACCAACCAGTTTAATTCGTTGCAGTTCATCTTCCAACACAATACTATCAGAATCATGTACAAAGTGAGTCCTGAAACACACAAACTAAGTTAGTCTTTATTATTCATGGCAAAATAATAACTTATGATTTCTTCACTCTCTTTACGATAAACTTACCTAGGAGCCTGTGGAATGATTTCCAATTGGTCTGATAATTCTTTGAGGATACTAGGTTTTAATTCTTGAAACTTAAACAGCGTTCCAATTATAATGCAAGTTGTACCTTTATCACGAAGTTCACATAATTTTAAAATCTTGTGCCGATTCGACCACTTTTTCATGACTATTGGAGTCAATATGTTTCTAAAAGTATTAAGTCTAGCGGAATAAATGTGTGCATATTGTTTGGAAAAATCTCTTGCCACTTCCTGAAACCGTTTTGAACAATCCGTGTATTCTACATCTTGTCTTTCCAATTCACGAGTCTCAAAAACATTCTTCGATTTATTAGACGCACTAGATTCCGCTTTGAATAACATGATTCTTAGACCTGCTGGTTCTCCCAAACTATTACTTGATTCTTTTAATTTACGTTTTGGCGGTTCTGCCGGCGGTTTTCTTGTTGTTGAGTAACTTTTGACGTCGACTTGACTGACAATGACATTGACATTTCTCATTCTTGACGTTTTTCTATACCCAAACAATGTAGATGTATTGCTATTATGAAAATATTTTTCACAATGCAATTTACATACATACATAAACTCACGCCTTTTTCCCATGGGGGTAGGCAGGAACTACAGAACGCCACCTGCTACGATCCTTACATACTCCTTTCGCCTCATCTACGTTCATACATCTCGTCATACAAGCACGCCGGTTACGAGTACTCCGCACCTGACCTTTCTGAAGGACCTCACCAATAAGGTCAGTGTAGGTCTTCCTAGTGCGACCCCTCCCGGCGTTGCCACCCACCTCTGCCATATAAATACCTTTTGTCAATCGTCTTTCACTCATTCTCTCAACATGACCGAACCATCTAAGCATACCCTTTTCTATCTTTGTCACTACATCTTCTTTTAATCCGCAACGGTCCCGTATAACCTCATTCCTCACTCTATCGTTCAAAGTTACACCACACATACTCCGCAAGGAACGCATTTCCACAGCATTAATCCTACTCTCATGCCTCTTTTGCCATACCCAACATTCAGTTCCATACATAAGCGTCGGCACCAGCACACCGTTGTGAACAGCCATACGAGCCTTTTTTGACATGGACTGGTTGGTCACAACCGCATGTATAGCACCATTCACTTTATTTCCCGCAGTTACTCTCCTTTCCACATCAACATCAATCTTTCAATCTCTAGTAAACATACTGCCCAAGTATACAAACTCATTCATTTGCTCCAATGCAACATTCACTTGCTCATTTATTTGCTCCAACAATGCAATTTATATAATATAATAATATACGAAAATGTTACGCGCCGAACTATGACAACTAAGTAGATTTGATACAGATTTTTCACATGATTTGCAAAATGGGCAACTCGTGGCCTCGTATTTGTCCACTTGTCTACGCAAAAAAAAAGTATTTTGGTTTCCGGTGAAGTGTATCTTTCTGCCACATATTTTGCTGTAGTTGCAAACTTGGTTGACCTGTTGTCAAAAATGGCGGGAGTTCAAAAAGTTAGATTAAATCATTTAAATATAAATATTAAAAATGCTTTGATTGTGGGTATAGTCATTGCAAAGAATAGTCCTAGAACTATAGGATCCAAGAAGAAAAACGGTGAATCAAGAGGAGTTACGTCCTTCACAGTAAGAGATTCTGATGTAGATACGATCAATGTCGATGTTTGGGGTTCCGAATACTTTGTTCTAACTTTTTACGAAAGATTTTTAGTAGGAGATGTTGGTAAGGACATTTTCATGTATCTATGTAAAACTTGGGAATAATCCCAAGTTAAGTAGTAATTATAACACTATTCATAAGAATAGTGTTATAATCATCATTTTCTAATAGACTTTACTAAAATGAATTTCAGTTGAAATAACGTCTCCAAAGATTGGCATAAAAAATGGTGATAACGAAATGTATAGACCTCAGGTAACCTTCATTTTCTTTACTACATAGCTCGCTCTTTGTTCTTGAATTAGTGCAAGAAGTGTCTTATTGTCCTTTAACTATTACTTTTTTTCTGTCGGAAGGTGACCTCTCCATTCTACTTGACCGTAAACGAAGGAATGTCGGATGTTACCATCCACAGTGGCGATACTTTCTCCACGTACTTACCGCTCCTCCACATACCTACAAAACAATCTTCTGGGTATTACGGACTTGCTGAAATATTGAAACTGCCAGGTGTGTGTAAACGATAAAAATAAAAAAGCTTGTAAGTGCAAGTAGTTACTAATACAAAAAAGTTGTCTGTCTACCATCAGCTTGGAATAAACTGGGGAAGAAAGTAGGTTTATGTTATTCGAGAGTCGATCTTTTATTTTTTGTGATAAATAGCTCATCATAATACTTACCTACTTATGATATTTTATAACTTATAATTATTAACTTAATACATAATTTTATTTCAGAAGAAAGTAACAACGTTTATGTGGATTTGCTGGTAGTTGTGAAAACAGTTAAACCTGCTAAAACTATAAAAACTAAAGCTGGTAGGTACTTATGCAAAGTGACTTATAGTTTTCGAAGCTCTATTAGGCATTTTTAATTTAAATGTTATCTGTTATGTTCTATTTTATAGGAGTAGACATGTCGGTACGTGGAGTCGAGATCATGGACAACACAACACCAGCTCCCATGACTTTAGACATTTTTGACATCGACACTATCCAAAGGTATGAAAATCACAATATTATAACACAACATAACATCACGCCAGTAATCCCCGAAGGATCAGGCTGAGGTGTACCTATTAGTACACTCACATTTCGCCAGTTATGTAATCCCATGTTATTGGGGACGACCCTATTGCCATCAACCAGCCACAAATCCACACTGAGGAATTCCTGATGGAAAAACCCAATAAAACTGCCCGACCTGGGAATGGAACCCAAAACCCCATATGCTCAGCAGTCGCGCTTTGCGGCCACTTAACCAACGAGGCAGTAAAAAATCACAATAAAAGTAAAACAAAATAAGTCGATAGTGGTAAGTAGGTATATTCCTCCTGGATAATCGATCCCCAAAGGTACTTAACACAACAACGCACAACATCAAAATAATATTATTATAATTAATGTTTTGTCACTTGTCTAAAGAGCTGAAGAATGGCGCCCATTGGAAAGCGTGCTGTTCATAGCAGATGCTCGAGTATCGTGGAGAGCTCGGGCTGTTAGCGTGCAAGTGTGCGCGAAAACTGTGATCACACATCAACCACATACAGCAGACGCAGAGGCCCTCAGACTGCATATACGCAACCAAGCAACGGCGCGTGAGTCACAGTTCCAACTTTAGCGATTACTGTCTGAGAACGCAGAACGTCAAAATAAAAGTTTTTGTGTGCGTTTATCTTTGAGATAACCGGCCACACCTTTTTTAGTAAACAATGCTGCAATATTTATTCAAAATGTCTAATATACATATGATTCAATTTTGTTTCGGTAGTAAACAAACTTATAATATTGCATCATTTGTTTTGGAGCGGTTCTAAAATTAGATCGGCCGCTATCAGTTCTGATAATTTTTGCAAGATTTTCTGAATCAGGTAATCGTCTATACATAATTATGTTTCTTTTATCTACAAACTAAATGATTTTATTGTATTAAACATTTGGTAGTCTTTCAAGCTGGCTGTTTTTGTTGATCTTGTGGTTCCGTAATTTTTTTATTTATCCAGGTGGCGGCGAAGCAGCAGCTTGGGCAGCGTGGAGTGGCGAACGGTCATGCGCAGCGTCCGTGTCACAAGTACGCGACCGAGTCGCTGGTGCAGCGCCGTTCTGTGCGTCACTGCATGCACTGCTTACGCATCTCGATTTGGACGAACTCGACACTTTGTAAGCTTCTTTGTACATGCGTTAGCTAACTCGTGTAATTCTCGATAAGTCAATTTTCACCATTATGTTGCACTTCACAGGGATACGGAAGATAACATACTTGTTCGCTTTGCTGACCACACTGGAGAGTTGACTGCGCGACTTCCTGTAAACGTTCTAGAAGACACGTTGGGATATTCTGTAAATATCGAGCCATTATTCAATTGTATTTTTTTAGGAAGATAGCGCTATCGCGTTCTCCTGCCTGAGATGTCATGTAAAGAAACTACAATATTGTACTTATAATGGATCTGATCAATGTCCAACTGTTGAGTTGTAGCTACCGGTAGCTCTGATAAAAAAGTGCCTATGTATTTGATTGCAGATTGAGCAGTTGAAAGCCATGCCAGCTGAGAACCGCGGAGCAGTACGTTGGGCTATCCTCCTTGAGCAATGCACAGTGAAACTCGCAGCATCGCCCCCGCGTTTGTTAGTCCTAGCTCTGAAAAGAGCCACGCAGGCTGACCCAATACCACTCTATTAAATTATTCAAACATTCATAATAGTTAATAAACTTAGTTTTCTCAAATAAAAATATAAGTCAGTATGTTTATCTTGTTTAATTAACTATTTGATACCTAACTACTTATCCAGTCTAGCGATAGCGACATTTAGAAAGGTTCATTGCCTCCTCGTCTCTGTATTATGCGTATCATATAAGTTTGCCTTATCTATCCACATTTACAAACCAAAAGACGCAATATTGTTAAAAAATAATCGATTGTTTTGAAGACCACACGTTACCATATCGCCGAGGCGAGGTAACCTCAAGTTTATCGATCTAACAAAGGTTATCTAACGTAAACTTTCTTCGCTCCCATTGAACTGTACCCACTTACAATCATGGAGAAGCCGGAAAAAATTGAACTCGTATACGAATACAAACGACGTAGAAAAGAATTCGGGAAACAAACCTTATTTGAAGATCATGGCCCGGAAATGATAGTGAGCATACCTAATAATCCTGCATTTTATCCTAACTACGTACTCAGAAATCCGGTACACGTTGCCATACAAAATACAGGCACTATGTCTGAACACTGGGTAAATTCTGTAAGGTGAGTACCCTACTCTATTTTCAGTTAAATGCCAATATATTCTTTAGTGATGTGTTTTACATTCGTGACGCCTTCTACAATTTTTCCTATTGTCCTTGAAAAGTTCCTGAAAGAAACTGGCTTTTAGTTATAATGCCAATCTCTTACATCGCAAATCTAGTTGGCGATCAAGGCTTTTTTAGGCCACTTTACTTATCAATACCCTGCCTATGCTATTCAAAAACAAGTGCTGGTATTTTACGTCTGGTAGAAGTATGGATTTAATACATATATTTCATCATCTATTTAGAGCTGAATATACGAGTTCTGGCGTGAGCCACGTTGAAGGTGGATGGCCAAAAGACATCAACATGAACGATCCTGAGGCAACGCAGAGATATCGACGTAAAATCGAAAAGGATGATGCCTATATTCATGCTGTTATGCATCTGGGACATGTAAGTTACTTGCGAAGTAGTAATTCGTAAATCTAGAATTTTCTTAGAAGTTGTACCTAAACACGTCACTTTTGTTCCGCAGAGTATGGAACACAATATTCTTCAAAATAATGCAATAGACATGTATGAGACCTATTGTTCAGAACTGCCGGCGATTCCACCGGTAGAGAACAGCGGTTGTCACACTGTCAATGTATACCGAGAACCTGAAGGCAGGCGACCGATCCGATCGTTGTCATGGCAAGCTGACGGAGGAGCTAAATTAGCAGTAGCTCATGCAGACATCGAGCTTACAAGGAATTCTAGAAATCCACAGTATTCATACATTTGGGACATTGGTACCTACATGGCTACATATACATTTGCCAGCTCTTTCTAATTACTTCGAATAATGTGAACATGAAAATCTTTTTAAATTGTTTTTACAGAGAACGCGAATGCACCTGAACTTGTAATAAAGCCTCCACAGCCGTTACTGGATCTAATTTACAATCCTCGTGATCCTAATCTTATAATTGGAGGAATGATGAATGGACAGGTGCCTGCCTGAGTACTTAATCTAACGTCATAATTTGACTGAATCTCAATAGAAAATGAATTCTAGATCCTAATATGCTTATAGGTTGGTTGGTGGGATACACGAAAAGGCGGTGATCCCGCCGGAGTATGTCCCCCGCATGTTGCGCACCGCGACATAGCCCGAAACGTACTCTTTATTAATTCCAAAGTTGGGGCTGAATTTTTCTCTGCATCTCCAGATGGTGTTGTTAAATGGTAAGCGATTCCACCTTCTAATTTAGAAGTAAACTCATACAAATTTAAGAATATTTATTTTATATTTCCAGGTGGGATACTAGAAACATGAATGAGCCTACTGACTCCATGATTATAGATATCGTGAAATCGGTAACTGATACACAGTGTATTGATAACGCTATTGGAATTTCAGCACTCGAATATGAGCCAACAATACCGACAAGGTAAAATACATAATGACGATAGATAACTTGTAATCTTAGTTATCTAATAGAAACAATAAATAACTAACTTTTACAGATTTATGGTTGGGACAGAAACGGGTTTAGTAATTGGAGGTAATCGAAAAGGGAAAAATGCAGTAGAAAAACTTCCAACCAAGGTCAGTTTCTGGGAACCAGTTTCTCCATAAAATCTACTTTTTTAAAACTTATTGGCATCTCTGTATTTTTGTTCAGTACGAAGCCCACCTTGGCCCGGTATATGCATTGCAAAGGAATCCGACGTTCGTCAAAAATTTCCTAACGGTTGGTGACTGGACTGCTCGCGTCTGGAGTGAAGACTGCCGCGAATCTGCCATTTTATGGACCTATTCGCACCGTACGAAACTAACAGACGGTGCCTGGAACCCGATCAGGTTCGTTGAATGAAACAATGTATAACATAACATCATACCCGAAATCCCCGAAGGATTAAGCGGAGAAATTCCTAAAGGAAAAAACCAATAACACTGCCTAACCTCGAATCGAGCCCAAGACCTCATGCTCAGCAGTCACGCTTTGCGACCAACGAGGGCTGTCAATGTATCAACATTTATGAATAGCTGTGCCATGCAGGTAGACTATCGTCCAGCAAAACGCAAAATAATGTGAATACTTCTTACAAACTTGTGTACTATTTTTTAGAAACCTAAAACCAATATTTCACTTGACCGATAATGAAAGGACGTAAATTATGCTCATATTGAAGAATGAGAAGCGGCATCTATACAATTTTCTAAATAACAAAGTCCAATATCCAAACTCATGAACATTTAGTACTTACCTACCTAAAATTCTGATGGTCCTCTTCTACGATGCACAGGTTTTCATTGATGCTGGTGACACAATGGGATGGCTGCTTGTCTTGTTGGGACTTGTTACGACGTCGAAGTGCTCCTTTAGTCACAGCACAACTTTGCGATGAGCCTTTGCTTCGCCTGCGCCCACATGAAGGAGTCAGTAAAAGATAAACAACCAAAAAATTATTACCAATCTTAATGAACAAAAAATTATTAAAATATGAACCTTGTGCTAATGACTTTAGATTCGCAAATGACGTGAGCCATCTATAACTGAGATAATCAATTTCAGGGTTTACTGGTGGCTTGTGGCAGTAGTAAAGGAACAGTTTACTTAGCTGAACTGTCGGAAAATCTTGGAACAGCAGACAAGAATGATAAACTACTTTTAACACACGTAAGTATAACCTACGAGCTACAAATTGATTTGGAATCTTGAAAAAAATTGCTTCCGACTATCTTCCAATTCTCTTCTTTATCGTCACGTCAAATGAGTAAATCTAAGTACCTAATGCCATAGAAATCTAAAAATGCGTACACCCTTCATCATATCCTTATATCAGATCCGAGCATTGAGTTAATGCTCGACGCTTTGCAAATTAGAAAGAAAATAAAATGTAAAATAGTAAGAAATGTTGCAGGTAGGTAAATGCTCGCTCGCCTTTAGCGTTACGTTGAACATAGCGTCGAACATTCGCAGTTCATAGCCGTTAGTATGTTCGTGTTTTCATGTCTGTAGTCACACAGCTATGAGCAAAAACGTCGCTAACCTTATTTTTTCTAACCGATTTCATATTTTATTCAGGTTTTGGATCGTGAAAACAAAAGAGAGCGAATTCTGGAAGCTCGAATGCGAGAAATAAGATTGAAGATGCGTCAAGGTGGCAACGTAGGCGAACCGGTCGTTGAGAGTGACCCTACTGCTAATGATAGGGACCTGGAAGAGGCTACTGCAGAGTATATGCAGACTATTAATGATCTGCAGGCACAACAGAAAACAGAGCCTTAAGAAGTAATCATGCAAAGCTGCCCATTTCACACAAATAACGAATAAAAGTATTAAATACTAGTAACATCATCTTAAAAAAACACCAATTACTGAAACACAGTTTATTTTAAAATTAACTTACGTACTTTTATATACTCTACAAACTTGACAGTCATTAAAAATAGCTTTATCCGAAATTTTAAAACTACTAACTATATTTAAAATACAATCTTAACAGAATTTGTTTTTCTTACTGTAATAACAGTAAAAGTTTAACAAAATTATAGTATATCACATTTAAATGCCTTTTTACTCAGGTTTTAGTAACTCCTCGGATAACGAATAATTTAAACAATAAAACTTAAAATCTAGGTGATTAATGATGAATGTTTTGTTTATGATATTTCTTCATGAACACCGTTAACTGCTTTATAGGGTTAAAAAATACTTTTGTATTGTATGTGTGTAATAAAAATACAAATTTATTATAAAATTATGACAACTTACCATCTAAATATAATAGGTGAATTTCCGATAAGCATTTAACAATATACTTCTAGCAATTGCTTTATTATCATAATAATTTACTAATTTAGAAATCTTTGTACATGTGAAGTATTTATTTATTTTGTTCTTGCATCAATATTTTGTGTTGAATCCACATAATAATATTAATATAATAAATCAATACATGAAGTACTCTGATGGTGCGATTACACTTGTCGTTAGTTCGTTGTCGGGTGTTCAAATGACGTCCCTCGAATTTAGGCACCCGAAACGATGAAGCCAGACGAGATTGTCCGAAGACGGGCTTACTCTACCCCGTTTATTTACACTTCGACGATTGCATGAATAAGCAATCGAATTAGAGCCAACGACCAAGTATAATTACGCCATGATATGTAGAGAGGTCAATACTATACCCTCTTATTTACGTATAAGTAAAGATGGTTTTCTGTCCTTATTAAATGCGACGAAGGACCAACGATGTTCGATGTTAGCGCCGACGCCGCTGGTAGTGCGTTCGAATACATCCGGGTGTTTTTGCAGGACATGGTGTATTGTAGCCTGGGATACGAGCGAGAAGATGGCGCGGACATACGACACCACGTAGTCGAGGCTGGCCCCTTGTGGATGTACCTGAATACACTCTTATTGTCAGTAAAGTGCTAGGGTACAGTTTTCTATGACATGCAGATAAGAACCAAGGTTTTAATTTATTGAAGTCTAAAATAGGTCGATTTGACAGTCATAAGTTTTCAGTTGTTATTTTTGTAATGTGGAATATATAATATTAATTAATATTCTATAACTTAACATAGAAAATGGTAAGTATAACAAAAGTCTTCTAAACTCACTTGTAAGAAAGCTGACATCACTCCAATCAGCTTGGCTTCTCCGCAGCCCGCGTCTATAGACTCTTTGATGTGCACTTCGGACTCCATATCCTCGGGCAACGGTGGTGGCGGAGGGGGCTTCACGATCGGCGACGGCAAAGGCGGCTATAGATAAAAAAAAAAGATTGTCTTTATGCCTTATCCATCAAGATACTTTAGCAAAAAGTATTACCTTTTTGCTGATTATGCAAAATTTACGAAACATTTCATTTAAGCCTATACGCACAGATTCTGTCCTAAGTCCGACCATATAATATGGGTTATGAAAGCAATAAATAAAAAGTAACAGAAAATTCTTAATACAAAGGTCTACATATCCGCTACTTAACCGGCCGGGGCTTATTTTGATGATCAGTGCTAATTTTTATAGCAGTCTGTGGCTAAGGCCTTAAGTTTCGGTTGCGGGTGTGTTAACACCTTTATGTATGTGTAAGTTTAGTATGTAAAAGTGTTGAAATAAAGTGAATGAACTTACATTTTTCTCAATGGCTCCCTGTAAAGCTTGTCGCGCGATAAACTGTGCTTTAAATTTTTCCATCTCCTTCATAGCGTCCGACTTTATAACATCCACCTCATTTTTATATGCTTCCAATTGAAATTGCAGACTTTCATTCTCACGCTGAAATAATAGAAATATTTTACATAGGTTATACAGTGCATATACAATATACTCGTTTTACAGTTTTAAGTCCCATATAATAGGGTGGAGGCCTTTTATCGTCAACCAGGCACAAAGTCACAATCAGCTACTGTCAAAATTAGGACTGCTTGACCTGAGAATTGAACTCACGACCTTATGCTCAACAGCGTAGAGCTGGTATGCAAAAAGGTACCTTTTATCTGTAACAAAAAACTTAAACAATAACAGAGTAACTTACTTTCAGTTGTTGGACTTCTTCGCTGCTATCCAATGCCCGAAAACCATTATAATCTCCTTCGTCGTTAAACTTCTCATAGAATTCTTCTTTCAATGAATTAAACTCCTAAAATACGTATATTTGTTTAGTGGATAATGATTGAACAAGTGTTTATTGCTAATGTGGTGGACATTCATATTCATGTATCTAGAAATAATTATACCTCCACATTCCATCTCCCTCCCTTTACCTGTTTCTGCTGTCTTCTCGGTCACCTAGATTTTTCACCATTCATTAGACTAATGCACCAGCATAGTAGGTTAGATCCTATTGAAGTTCATACTTACTGACATCAAGTGTTAACATGATAACATATTTTTAGGGTTTATTTACTTAACGGGTCTTTCCGATTCCTAACTAAACAACAATTGCTGTATTAGTAGTACCTGTGTCATTTTCTGCCATGTCTCAATGTTCTTTCTCTGGGGTTTTGTGAAGTGATCCCACACACGTTGGTGAGACGATGCGGCAAACACTTTCGCCACCTGTTCGACTGAGGTTCACAAAATTATGTTAAGAGATCCGACTTTGGTCTCGCGACCAAAACATACCGTCGTATTTTCTCGATCGACCGGTCGTCCCAGGCTCATATTGTGGTCTATTACGCCGCAGTCGCACGCAGCGTTATACGTCTACCTATCGCATGCGAGGGTCACGAGCCAGTCAACAGGGTTGCGCACACGCTGCACCACGCGTTACAGAGATATGATGACACTGATACTGTGGCTTTGCACAGAAGTACCCAACATGTTCTGACAATTTATTTTTACCCAGATGAATTAAAAATAAACTATGTTTGAACAAAAACAATACTTTAAATGCTCAAGATAAAATTAAATTGTCATAACATCAATAACTTACTAATGCACCCATCATTTCAGCAATGTTTCTGTTGTTTTTCATTAATACTTAGGGCTGGAAGACATCTGGAGAACCGAGGCGATCCATTTGTGACTACTGAGCATTAAGAGTGACCATTTTTCAAAAAATATTATTAAATTATTTGAGACTTGACACCCTGAAGTCGAAAATGCTCGAGTAATACTCAAAAAGCATTTTCCAACATTCAATGTGTAGACTCCACAAAACAATATTTTATGTTTTTAATGTTCCCAAAACATAAAATTGCTTTATTTCTACTTGAATGTTTTCGTAATTGAAAACATTATGACCATTCTTACCTTTAAATTATTTAGAAATATTAAATAATGTTGAACTAGAGAGATAATTATCACTGATTCACACATTCACCTGGGGTGATAGAGAAATTGTTGCAACCTTAAGTTTATGCAAACTTACGTTGTTCAATGACGATTGCGATGTGATTCTTAACACGTTCCTTGCAATTAAGTAACTCTTCTTCAGCTTGCATTTTCTCATTGAACAGCCTGCGTATATGTGCATTTGTTGCTTGTATCATTGAATAAAACTGATTTGCATTCTTTTTCGTGCATTCTCCTCTCTCTAACCATGCGAGCAGTGTCTGTAAAAAGCAATTGTAATATATTAGAGAATTTAATTAATTTGTTGCCTGACCTTATTGGTGAGGTCCTTCAGAAAGGTCAGGTGCGGAGTAATCGTAACCGGTGTGCGTGTATGACGAGATGTATGAACGTAGATGAGGCGAAAAGAGTATGTAAGGATCGTAGCAGGTGGCGTTCTGTAGTTTCTGCCTACCCCCATGGGAAAAAGGCGTGAGTTTATGTATGTATGTATGTATGTAGCCCTATTACACAGTCATTGTTCGGCTGATATTTATGATGATGATGATGTAGCCATATTTTATATTTCTAAGACTCACATCCTCGTCCATGTAAATGTCAGTTATCATGAATACACAAAGTTGTGAAATGAAAAGTAGCATATGTTCTTGCCTAAAAATTCAAGCTAACTTTACATGAAATTTTATCAGTATCAATTCATTGGTTAAGCAATGAAAGTGTGACAGAGTCGCATTTATAATATTACTATGGATTATAATTAAACCTTCTAATCAACTCACTGGTAGAGTAGTTGAGAAATTTTCTTCATTTTTGAGTTTATCCGCCAATTGTATCATAGATGCATTAGAATATGGCTGTATTCTAGATGGTGACGGTGTCCTTCTACGTACTTCCGTGTAAGGGGCCATGGGGCGGACAACCATTTCATGATGAACATTTAAATGCTGCATCTGTGCTTGTTGAACCCGCATTGCTTGTCTTTGTCGCCGCTCAAAGTCGTTCTGGTCATCTCGACTCTACAGAAGAGTTTTATGATTATTATTGAATAAATAATATTATTTACATAAGGATAAACACATTAATCAATAATTGTGTAATCACCAATGCATAATCTACATGTAACCATCCAGAAGTAGTATGTGAATTTTCGTCATCATCATCGTCAACCATGTCATCTTTTTCTTTAATGTTAATTAGTTTAATACAATATCCAGATATCATCATTGCTTGGTCCACACACTCCTCTCTGTCAAAACGGATGTGACAAAAGTTTTTCTTTGACAATCTCAGAGTATGTATCCTGCCATAAGTCTCAAAAATTTCTCTCACAATGCTCTCTCTGATTTTGTCAGGTAACCCTCCTACAAATATTGTTCGACACCCAGGAGGTTTAGACCTCCGTGGAGGATGTGGTCTGCCTGCATCAGGAGGAATAAGCTTGACATGCTTAAAAAGTATTTCTTTTTTATCCTGCACATTAGATATTTCACCACCCATACTAGGGAACATTCCCATCATGCCTGGGTCCATCATCATTCCCCCCATCATGCTAATGTCCATTGCAGGTGGAGCGGCAGGAGTCATAGGCTGTCCAGCACCCATCGCTGACATGTCCATAGCTGCATGTGGGACCATATCCATGCCAGTCCCAGGCATCATTTCCATACCTGCAGCAGGCATACTAGGTATCATGCTCCCACCCATCATTGCTCCTGGCATCATCATGTTTGGGTACATACCACCTGCCAGCATCATGTTTGCTAGAAACAAATAAAGGCAAAACATTTATTGTTTTAATATAATAACTACTGTAAGTCTGTAAATAATGCTTATTAGATGAAATACAATAAAATAAGTTAAGTACCTTGTGGATACATATTGGTCATCAACATAGGATTCATAACATTAGGCATGTTATCACCAGTTTTAGCAGACTCTTGAGGTTTGCTTTCACGTCTGCGACCTACATTGTCAACCCTATGGGGCGACCTACACCTATCTACTCTGATGTTACCTAGAAAAGATATAGAAAAATAAATGTGTGGTAAAACATGGTAAAATTTAATCACAATTTGTCTTTATTTCTCAGGACAAAAACGAAGATATACATCAATGGAGATCACCATTATAGTTATTTTTAAATTCCTATTATACGAACCTTGCATGATTCCTTAGTTCACAAAATCGCTCTGTCGAGAAGATTCTTTGTCCAGTACTCAGGTTCAATACCTACGATTTACGCAATGTTTGAAAACCAAGTTGAGAGTTGGTAGTGATAAAACAATGATTACAATATTCACTCATCACTCAAATAGTATATGATTATCAATAATGGACTCTGCGTAGTAAGAATGTTTCATCAATTTTCGCAATTCAAAACTTTATTTTAATTAGTCATAGTTTCGTAAGAAAATAATAACCACAAGCTTTTGGATTTATTTGTGGATTTCATTTAATTTTGGCTTGACTTGACATTGACAATTAAACATACAATTTTATTTTGACATTGATTGTGTGACTGAAATAGAGTGGAAACGTTGAAGTACAGGAAGAAGTGAAATGGAAATAATAGTACTATTTGACTGGACTGGCTCGGTTTCACTTGGTCCTGGGCAAAGACTTCATGGTCCTGGGGACTAAGGTCGTCCTGAATCCTGCTTACCATTTAAATTTTATAGACAAGACGTATAAATAAACTAACGTGTTTTATAAATTACTAAGCCATAGAAACCATGTTTATTTGGTTTTACGTCCGATGGTTATGGCGCCTGCCTCTCATTCGGTTGCTGTTTCGATACCGGGTAAAAAAGTGTCATTTTTAATCCTTATCATCATCATCATCATCATATCAGCCGTAGGACGTCCACTGCTGAACATAGGCCTCCCCTACTGATTTCCAATAAGACCGGATGGAAGCGGCCTGCATCCATCCTTAATCCTTATGCTGCATGTAAATTCTAAGTTCACATAAAAGTTTGGACATAAGTTGTTTTATAATATTACTATTACTGTAAGAGAAAATTTGTGATGTAGTGTGAGCCACAGGTATAAGAGAGGCATTACACTAAAATTACCCAATATTATTAATGGCTACACTAATCGCTATGACAGCCGAAAATTATGACATCTGACATTTCAGCAACAGCAACAATAGAAAGAGACCGGGAAACATTATTTTGAAATGAGGAATCGCATTATTTCCATAAGGAAAAATGTTCGTATTAGCAGAAATGAAGGATGTGATTAGAATAACTCCAGAGCATTTTCATCAAAGTTTAACAGAGTCAATCACAACATTACTCAATAGAAAACTAGCTAACAAAGTTAGTACCTAATGTTTCTAACCTCAAGTTTCACAATTCTTTTTTCAATATTTCAGTAAGGCCGCAATAATTTTAAATACTTTCATTTATTTTTTATAGTTAATGAAAACGGCACAACACCTATTACATTAATTATATTGATTGTTTCTATCTGTTTTTCAAACCATGCATTATTGTTTTACTGTTTCAGGTAGTACTAAATGTAGGATTATGTATAGCGCTATTTGACATCATAGATATTGGCCATTCATATATATTTCCTGGGGATGGTTCGTCTCATACAGAAGTAAAGTTTAGATATATTGTCTTCCGGCCTGTTGTTGAAGAAATACTTATTGGAAAGATAAAAAATTGTAGCAGAGAAGGTGTACACGGTATGTTGAATGATGTCTATAAATACCATAGACTTACATTTAAAAAGATAGGTAATTTAATGCAGCAAAATGTGATATATTATAGTAAGTAGACTTACATGACTGTTCCAAAACAAAACTGAAGGATTATTATGTTGTTTTTTCCCTACAGGCCAGACCAGGACTTTAATATTTTATTCAATTAAAATGATAAGTGTAATTGATTTTTTTATACCCTGCGAAAATATGCGCTGATTCAATTCATGATTGTCACACAGACAATTTTCAAAGAGTTTTGAAAATGATGTCTCGATGAATGCCTGCATCTATTACACTTAATTTAATGATTAATGGCAGTCTGCTTACCCAGGCAGGACAGACATTGAATATTGTTTTTTATAACCTATGGCAGTGGCCTAGCTTGTTTACTATTTCAAAGTATTAAAACTCATAATTATTATCTCATCTTATGTTTCAGTGACTCTAGGATTTTTTGATGACATTTTAATACCAGTGAATGCTCTACAGCATCCATCTAGATTTGATGAAACTGATCAAGCATGGGTATGGGAGTACCCAAAAGAAGATGGAGAAAAACACGATTTATTCATGGATTCGGGTAAAATTGTTTTTTCTTTATTATTTAATAATAATTATTATAATTATTCATTTTCAATTAAATAAACATGCCATGCCATTACCAAACATTGTACAGGTACATTGACATTTATAAATATGGTTGTAAAAAATTAGGTAGCCACTCCTCTGCTAAGCCAGTATCCTAATAGTTTGTGAATGTATAATATTTGTTAATTCCTTGTAGAAATTGATTGTGGGCTAAAAAAAAAACAATGATCAAAGATAATCTGGCAAGAACAGGGAATGTTTAGAATCTGATTAGTTAGCAGCAGTATAAAACTAAGTCTATGTATAATGTGCAAAAATACAAATGTAATCATTGCTTTTTACTGTAACAGGTGAGTCAATAAGATTTCGCATCACAAGCGAAGCCTTTGAAGAAAGTTTACCAACAGGACCTCCGGGCACTGAATGTACAATACAGACAGTAGCACCTTACAAGATAGTTGGTGGTATCAATGAGCCTGGCCTGGGGTTACTCACATGGTGGGAAGCTCCCGAACAAGATGATGGTGATGACAATGAGGAACAAGAAAATAATGAATAAATATAATATAAGCATAACAAAAGTATGCAGTTTTAATTTTCTGATCTCTTTCACAGACCTGTCAAATACAGATTCCCGAATAGGCGTTTCCCTTTAAAAAAGAGAAGTTTAGGTGTAAAAAAAAACCCAAGTGTATATTATGCAACAAATATATTTTTTTTTAACATTTTTTTATGCTCTTTCAGAAAATACAATAGATAAGTATATCATAATACATTTGATTATTCTTATACAAATAAATTACACTTATAGTTATGATCATAATGTCAATAACAATTCTCCTAACTAACACTACAACAAGGGCAAACAATAACAGCCAAACATCACAATTATTTATGCGCACATTTACGATAGCGTCTAAAATGGGTCATAAATTACCTAAATGTATGAATCGAGACTATTCATAAATAAATAAAACTATTTGTTCATGTTGCTATCTCTAATGGCAGGTACTGCAAGTTGCCTTAGGCGCTTTGCACACGGAGCAACTTAAGTTGACGCTACTGGCAACTCTTTAAAAGTTTCCTGTATAAGTTGATAGTTGCTTTAACGTTGCCGGTTGCCGCAACTGTTTGGCAATTTGTAAGCAACTTTCATAGCCGAGTTGCCGTATGCCGTTGGCGAGACTGGCATTGCCGGGCACAGGGAGGGGGAGGGAGGGTGTGAAATCGCCCGACGCGTTGCGATTGACGGTTGAGGAAACCGGCAACTTTAAAAACCGGTACAATATTTAAAAGTTGCTAGTTGCGGCAACTAGCAATTAACTTAGTCATCGATTGCAGCAACTGAAAACTGTTGACGATTGCCGCAACTCGAAACTCGAGTTGCTCTGTGTACGCAGTCAAATTGAAATGTGTATAAACAGCTAGTTGCCAGTTGCTGCAATAGTTGCTCTGAGTGCAAAGCGCCTAAAGACACTGGGAAATCGATTACAGTAGTTTTTAAAATGCCTTCGAGGTGAGCTTACTACAGTAAAATCATTTTCTTTTAGGTACCACTAAATCACAGGGTGAAGTGAGATAATTTTATTATCGGCGGATCCAGCTGATACTCGAGTTTTCTCATAATATTGAGACTACAAAATCCTTATATTTTTTTTATTTTTTTATCAGACTAAAGTGGTCATCGTAAAAACATTAATTAATGTTATCTTTTTTACATTACAATTTTTTTTTTTACTGTATCACCACTGCGTACTTGCCACCTTTATGTATCTGAAAATCCAGATTATGTATCTCGTTGATTTACTTAAAAACATCCCAGTCTTTGGTCAACTTTTAAGGAACTTCAAAGATACCTAACAATCCCCGTTTCAGTTCAAAATAACTAGAGTGGCAAAAGTGACAATATAAGACTAACATTCTTCTGATAATACTTTCCAACTTATAGACACTGAGAATATTAAACAGTATAAATAGTGGGCGATGCTTACAACTAAACACGTTTAATTTTATGTTGTTGAGATCATAATGCAGAAACCATGTGAAATCATTACTAAAAGTACCTAAATATGGACTAAATAATGTAACTACAAGTCTATGTGATCACAAAACCAGTGACCCGGCTACCTGGTTTTAGGTGGTATGAGGTTTATCTCTTCACAAGCATTAAGTACAGTCAGTTTTCTAAATTACCTGACCCATCTTTCTCTCTACTTCTTCCAAAAAAAGGGCCATGTAATGCAGAGCACTCACTGTACGTACTTCATTACAGAACCTATTTAAAAAATTTTGAAGCATTCATTGCTGGCCGGCCCAGCCAACCTGACGCAAGTAAACTTAAAACCTACACCTAAATTGTCTTACAACACTGAAACTATTAAACTATATGAAAACAAAAACTTAATTTTTGGTCAACTTCAGCACCAGAAAAGTTAGTTCCAATAAAAACTACATAAAGCAACAATTAATGTTACAAATTAGTTTCTAAATTAAATTAATGATATATTTTAAGAGATTTTTTGTAAATTACACAGTCGGCAATAACACAGAAAGTTTTTATTTCAATAAGATCTATATAGGTATTCCTTGAAGGACAGTTATAATCGTAAATATTTATCGATATAAGTACGTTTAGTCAAATGTTTAAACTAAAATCGGAATCTAATTTAGTTTATACATTTGACTGAGAAATTAGTATTTTAGTATTTAAGCCGCGGTCTTGTTTGTCGTTCACAGAGTAATGAGCAAATGGATTGATATGATACATGCATACATTACAAAACACATTTTTGTATAAAACATAGAAATAAATCGTATGACAAGTGTACATCAATGTTACAGAAGCTGTTTTAAAAATCTAGCACCCTATCTGCTTATTACTCTGTGGTATCAATAAAGCCCTGTATTTATCATAAAAAAGTTGCGCAACTAGATTTTTTGTTGCTATAAATATCATTATTTTCTAGCAAAAGGTTTCTTGCAATGTTATGCAACTTTTGTTTATGATGAATACGAGGCATGAATAGATCTAGCTGATTACTTGAACGTGTATAGAAGCGTTGAGTTGGTAAAGTGGTGTGCGTTATTCACATGCGATATAAGTCGTCCGTCGAGTAAATGTCGTCCGTACTGCAGTGCTTCGTGCTCGTCTTTAGCCAAACCGCAGTTTATTAGCCAGCGAACTAGACAGGAGCCGCGGAATACGCCCCTGTATGTGCGCATGCGCCATCTGGAATCACAAATTAAAAATCGATGGAATAAAAATAGTGTAAAGGGATTTTTCAATGAGTCTTTTGGTAAAATGACTCTTTTCATACAAAAAACTGGTATTGATAAAGTTATTGTTGGAAGTAAATATAATAACCTAGTATCTTTGGCAATAGCCTCCCTGCAGCGTTCAAGATGATGCGTGATGAACTGGTCACATACATGTTTCGTCTCAAAGCTTAGATCTTCGATGGACGGCAGAATCACTGTGTCTCCGCCATACCTGAGTTGAAAAATAAGTTGATTTTTGAATAAAACAATTATTTGGAGCTCAAGAGCATTACTTAGGAAGCAATAGATTTAATGGAAAATAGTTTCATAAAAATGAAATCCGGGTAATTACCATTTGTTCTTCAGGAATCTAACAGCCGGTATCAGTATTTCTTCAGGGTCAAGTCCGAACAGTATAAACATGACTAGTGCCTGCCCGTAGTTCGCTACTATATCGAGGAATTCAATCTCGACAAACACTCCACTTTCATCCTTCAACATCATGCGCCATGATGTGTATGTTATGCCCTGGAATATGATAAACAACATTAAAAAATAATGAAATTACGTGCTAATTGAAATATAATAGTCTAATTGAAACAAACAATTTGACTTTGTAAATAGAGTGCCCAGGATGGTGTACTCACAATAAACATGCTGAGACTGTAGACGATGATTAGCACGGTGTGCTTGAGCAGCTGTCCGCCGCGGCCGTGCGACTGCTCGGGCGGCAGCAGGCCCAGCGCGCCGGCCGCTCTCTCGAGCTCGTTCAGGTACTGGCACGTACCTGGCGCAGTGCAGCGGTGCTTCTGAGACGGGGGGCATGCGCAGTCCCTGGCGGAAATTGAGATTGGAATGATAATAATAACATAACATCACGCCTTCAATCCCCGAACGGTTAGGCAGAGGTGTCCCCATTAGTACACCCACATTTCGCCAGTTATGTTTTTTAAGTCTTATATTTAATTTAATTTTCTGTGTAAAATTATTTTCAAAAGATTTTTTGATAATGTTCTGTTGATATCATTATTATAATAAGACTACATGTAAGTATATAAATAATAAAAAGTCGTGCCATTTTTTAGTCTAAATAGGAATAACATAAAACACAATCACTTACTTGACATTAGCGATGTCCTCAATATCGTGCGCGGCCATCAGTGCGTTCTCACAGTCAGGGTCATCAGAACAACAGCCAGGCTGCTTGTTGGGCGACGGCGTTGTTGTTATGGTTCCATAGCAGCCTGATAAAAACAACGAGTTGAAAAATCTATACATAATAATAAATCGGTAACTGGTTGCTGTCTTTACATGGAAGGTTTTTGAGAAAAACTATTGCCGGGACCCATTTTCCAACGCAATAGAACCCAAAAAATAAAATACTGTATTTTACTCAATAGAGTCAACATAAAATAGACAACCTTTTTTCTGATCTTTTTTAAAACCAATTGCTTTTATAGAGGTTTTTAGAAACTAAGCCAGATGATATTTCAATTAAAACCTTATTTTGGGGCACAGTTTAAAAAAAATACATATATTTACCATTGCCATTAACAGACACTGACTGTGTCTGTGAAGTAGGCTCGGCGTTGTCGATAAGACTTGTAGACTCTTCACGTGGACTCGAGGTGGCGGCTATGTCGGTGGAGAGCGACGCGAACTGTGCGCTGCGACGTCTGAACCTTATGTACAGAGTCAGACATCCCGTTGTGACTGAAATAATGTTGCTATATAGAAAATAACATAACACGCCTGTTTTCTTCGAAAAGGTACCCCTAAATTCACACTAGCGCGGAACGCAACGGAAGCTTTATAGCGCGCGAATTCGTAGGATTCGATTCTCCGGAATCCTTCATCATTCGTCCGAAGTAAAGCGATCAGTTTTTTAGGTTCTTGACATTTCCTATTTAACCATATGTTTGATATCATGGTAAAAGTCATGCAAAATTTTATTGCCTATAAATATAGCATGAATACTGCAAAAAACATTCGGCTTTTTTTCAATAAACCTTGACACATACCAGTAATACAGAAGACAAGTAGACACAGTCGTATAGCATCGGTCGCCTTGCAGTCCAGGTCGCCGTTGCCCTTAGTAGCCAGTAATACTACCACCATCACAATGGGAGCGCCCCATGCCACAAACCCTAAGACCGGCCATAGCGTCACCACGAAACACGGTCCGCGACTCTGGAACGAAGAGATTAAGCTGTTATTGTAGAATATCAGAAGGGCAATTCTCTTAATAAATACGTTGACTGTGGGCGAACATTCGTTACGCCAAGCCCGAAGTGCGGCTAGCTACACAGTTCGTGTGTTTGCAGTAGAAAAACACGCGGTTGTGTGTACGTACTTGCATTTTTTGTAGAAACACAACAAGTTTCTTTTCCCACAGTCAACGGGTTAAAAAAGTTCAAAATCTAGTCGCGAATCATATATCCGCGACAATCAATGTCAAAATTAGATATTTTTGACATATTGAGATTCAGATAAATCAGAATGGCCTTTAGAAGTGTACTTTTTGTGAAGAAAAAGCTACTATTAACTCGCATTTCTCACACGCACTAAAACAATGATGGCTTCATAGATATCTGCAGTGAAAGTCACAAGGGAGATAATGCTCAATTTATTAAATATGTAAAATATCGAGATTTGGGCAGTGACGAGACACGCTGGGATACATTAAGTGTGAACCCATTCACAAAAAGTGGGTTTCCGTGCTGTCTGTTCCATGCTCTGACGGATACAAATAATGAGCCCATTCGGCTCAGAAGCCCGGTACAGCCCGTTACTACACCTACTTATAATATTTAATACGGTTTTACCTGTAACATCAGTAATCCAACAGAGAGCATAGAGGTCCACAGCAAGCAGGAGTACATGCTAAATATCCTGAGAGCCTGTTGGACGGTCGCATGCCAAGATGGCGTGTAGCCGGTTAGGGGTCCGCCCCACACCACGCTTATAGCTAGTAGCAACTGAAAACATAATCAAATATGTAAATGGCAACCGGATTGTTGCATAATTTAAGTAATTATTTGATAATTAAAATTCGATCTTAAGCTAATACCTACCAGCCAATTGGGTAGTATAAGCAAATGCCAAGACACTTTATTTTAGCTTTAAAAACGCAATTCATTTTCAATCAACAGTAAAATTAGATTTTCAGTTACTTTAAAATCAATAAATAGTTAATCAATTGAGTTGGCAAACAAGTGACGTCACAATTTACTGTTGCCATACAAATCTTTGGAGCAATCGCGATTTGACGGCTCATAATAAAAATCTGCCTATAGGCAAACGGGATGCAATCTTGTTAGAAAATATGCGTAAACGTAAGTTTGGTTTACTAAACAGCTTTTGTTGTTTCATACCTATTGCTACGACATACTCGAATATGTATTGTCATCTCTTTAATCTACCAAAGCACGAGTTCCTAATAAGATTTTTCGGGGTAATTAGCTGTACCTACTAATGTCAATTAAACATATTTTTTTATAAGTAACTTACTGACCACGTGTAGCTATGGCTCAAATTTGCGATTAAAAATATTGAGGCCAATAATCGAGATACAAAAAATATCCTACCTTTAGTATGGCCAAATTACCACACACAGTAAGCTATATTTCATAAAAGCTGAATAAGTAGTTCTGGAGTTTATCCCGGACAAATATAGTGACGAGAGATTTTATAAAGAAGATAGGGACTTAAACATAACTGGCGAAATGTGGTTGTACTAATGGCTACACCTCTGCCTAACCTTTCGGGGAAAACACGCGTGATGTCATGTTTTTATGTTTTGTTTAAATATCTTCTTCTTCTATATAAAATCGAGGATATTATTTGTTTAATAAATATCCTTGACATATGGATGAGGATAACCTTTTTTTATATTACCTGCGATACAATCAAACACAGCGTCAGTCTATGCGGCATCCGTTTGTACTTCTTAGTGACTATGAACACGAAGAGAATCCAAATCGACGCGACAAGAGATACTATAGACAAGTCAAAGCCGAATTTCTTCAGTTGGTCGGCAAAGTCTTTGTTGATGGCTATCATTTGCGCTGACATGAACATCATAGGAGCCGACAGGAATGTGCAGATTACCATGGAAGATGCCATCTGAAATAACATATTTTAATAGAACTTCATTAGTAAGACCACCTCTGACCTCGCCTTAAGTCAAGAGCCAACCCATCTCATAAAAAAAGAAAAAATAATGTGCATTGTTATGTCAATAATCTCATCAGCCAGTCAGTTGATTACTCTAAAAGAGTTTTACATAATCATTTCTAGCATCCATCTAAATTGTTACTAAGGGCCTTATCATACTAGCGAATTGCGAGCGTCCTCAAAGCGGAGCGGGCGCGCAACGAAAACGTTACGGGCGCGCAACGAATTAGTTGCGGACGCGTAACGAGATCGCCGCGAATATTAGCGTGGACGCCAAGCGTGGAGTGTATGGTGCGTCGTTAACTTGCTACAAACAAGAAACGAAAACGTTGCCACGCGACCGCGACGACTTCGCTGTGCAGCCGCGGCGTGTTCGCGACGCCTTTTCTGCGCGCCCGCCCCGCCCCGCGGCCGCTCGCAAACCGCTAGTGTGATAAGGCCCTAAAAGAATATAGTTGACCGCACGCTGATACCACTTGCAAAATAATAAAAAAGACACGTGATCAATCTAGAAAACGTTTTAATTTTTGTTAAAGTAACTGTAAATTAAAATTTAAAAAGTCCCCAGCACAATCAAAACTCTTTCAGACCTGTGTTTGATGCTCACATTCATTACAACAAATAGAGAAAAACTGATAGCCTTTAAACAACTGAATAGATTTTTTCGAACAGCTAAGAACACTAGCTCAAGCCACGAATTAAACATAAAAAAATCAAAACCGGTTCAGCCGTTTGGGAGTTACGATGCCACAGACAGACACACAGGCCACCCCACCCAAAGTCTTACCAAATCCATCTCTAATTGATACAAGTTGGAGAAGACGAACACTGCAGGCGCTGTAGGTATGGTTCCGTACAGGAAGGCATAAGTAGAGAGCGATAGTGTTTCCGATTCGTTGGCACCGGCGCGAAGGGCGCTCACACTTTCTCTCATCACTACTGGCAGGACGATTCTGTAACAAATGCTCATTACTTTAAAGCATGTTTTTTCTTGTGCATATTTCGGTACCGACGAGCCGACGACTACCTAGTTTCAGAATAGGACTGTGAGAAGGCGACTTCGCCAATAGAGTACAAACAATTGAAATTAATTAGCACCAAATTATTTCCTTCTTCAAACTTTTCACATTCACTCCTTTATTAAACCACTTTATTGTAATATTCATCGTAATACCATTTAATTCTTCTTCCTAGTTGGAATGCCATTCTCATATTATGGTCATATAAAAAAGCTGAATAGATAGCTTTGTTTGTTTGTTTAAACGCGCTAATCTAGCTAATGTATAGGTACTTGTTTAGAAGCTGTAGTAGACTAACTTATGTGAATATTATACAATTAAAATAAAATCACGTATATGTATATCATCCCATCTTTGAAATAGCAAGCACATGATGGTGTTAGTGTCAAGGGCGGCGAATATTACTTTTGCCCGGAGCGGCTAAATATCTTATTCATACATCCATAATTTCAGAATATTATGCAATCTAATTCATTTGTAATGTGTATGTACGTCAACGATATGAGAATGAGAATTCTTTTTATGTCGGCTGTTAGATTAATATCTAATTAATTGATTAATTAATCTGCCCGCATGCAGAGCATTGATTTTTAACGCGACTTAGAAAAGGCCTATGTGCAGCATTGAACTACGATCAGTTAAGTTTATTGATCATTTTTATCAAGATAGTCATTCAAATCTACAGCTCTATCTCGAAAAGTCATGTGTTATAATGTTAGTCTTTCCTCTGGTTAGGGAGATAAGTACAGACCACTTAAAAAGTTGAAGTTATTCAACAGACAATAATAAGGTTATTTCTCAAAGAGGTCAAAGTGCATTTTGGTAGATGGATTAAATTACCTACATTAGGTATTATGAATCATGGCCGCCTGATTCTTTGTGCCCATTTATAGTCTAATTAGAATAAATAATTTGACTATGACAAACTTAGAGGGCACAGAACTGTTTACTAATAAATGGAGCATTAATAACTGCGTAGCTATCAGTACTTACGAATAAGCTAAACGCGTTATCATTTATCAGGCACAGCATTAATTGGTACAATATACGTGCAGATAAAAGGTATAACAAATAAAATAGTAACTTACAGTTTAACCATAATCAACACACATGGCAATAAAAGAGCTGGTCCTCTTAGCCTGTGTATCTGACCCACCATACGGAGCCCCAACAAGAACAACGCCGTTGCTGCGAAAGATTGGCCAAATACCTGCAAGCAATATTGAGTGTAAGTATGAAGTTTAAGGAAAAATATTGAAACAAAAGAATGGCATTATAAACGTACAAGGAAAGGCAAAAGTTGTAGGTATCATCTTATACCTAAGCTCATAAACATTGACCGGTGTAGACTAGAGCTACCATCCCGAACATTGTGAGTTTTTTTTTCCCGGACGCCCAGGCCATCGGTTGTCGGTCGTCATCGGCTATTAGCAGCGCTGGAGTTTGGATGTGGCTTATGATTACGAATGAATTTTATCTAAGATTTGTTTTAATTTATTGCTTATCTCATTATTCGGAATTCCCCTGACACAAAAAGTCAAAGGACACCTTCGCTAGGGCGCCTTCTCTGAACTACGACAAATCCGGAGAATCCTGGACGATTGGCAGCGCTAGTGTAGACTCAGGTAAAATGAAGTGAGTAATAAAAAAACTTATGCAACAGTTAATTGAGGTATTGTAAAATGTATGACAGTGCCAACTTACCTCCAAAAGACCTTCTATATAAATAGAAAGTTGGTGTTTGAATGCTGCATTACCAAAAATGCCCAAAACAGTCATCACCACAACTGGATTGAAGGCTATGCCCTTTGCTATTTGCTTCAACAATTTTATGCTACATACACACCATTTCGATTGACCTTCAATTGTTATTACTGGGGTCTGATCGTTTTGTTTATTGATCTCCATCAATACAAAGGCGATTGGGTTCAAAATTGCAAGCGAGATTGGAGCCATCAGATATAAATAAAGAGCATATTCCGGATGAGTTTTTTGATACAGAGCATTTACTGTAAAAAAAAAAACAATTAAGCATCTACATAAAGGTCATAATAAAATCCGGCCAAGTACGAGTCGGACTCGCACACAACGGGTTCCGTACCACCATATTATACACAACTTAAAAAATGATTTTTTTTTTTAATTTCTGCCAGGCAGAATTTTTGCGACCGAAATTCTGCTACTCAGGAGGACTCACAAAATTACGCTTGTTTGACCTCACCCTAAAAAGGAATGAGCTCAGTACTTATTGAAAAAACTGTGTGAAATGATGGCTGTGGCAATGACTTTAAAAACCTTTAAATTAAATAGAACCGATTTCTATTTATAGGCATTTGAAGTCATTGCCACCAATTTTATTATTTTACTAGCTCATGCCCGCGTATTCGTCCGCTTTAATATTGGTTATCGGCGGGGTACTCATATAATGCCACCAAAAACAAAACTTGTAAAAAAACCAAGTCTCGCAACTCAGTTCTTATGCCGTAAAATGTTGTGAAATCCATGTAATACCAAGTCGGTTGATTAATTCAGTCCCTACTTAAGAGACCTTCTGTCTTAAGTAATTACGTAATTAGCTAATATAACAACATCATATAGTGACCACATTAATATAAAAAATCTTTTTTTAAATAAAATAGATTGACTTGGCCATCGCATGAAAACAATTTAACTCACAAGCAATATGTAATAAAGGTAGTAAATAAGATTCTTTAGTGCGATTGCAAAATCGCGCTGACGTGAGTTGCGAGGCTTGGTTTTTTTTACAAGTTTTGTTTTTGATGGCATTGTGTTTTTGAACAGTTTTGACATAAATAGCTGAATGTTTACATGGAAAGCATATTAATGCATTTAGTAAAAAGCTGTTAATTAATATTACAAACAAACACTTCCATTTTATTTATTGTATAGCTAGATGAATAATTGTAATCACGTGCAACCACTTATAACTTGTTTTATCTTGATTATCATAATGTGGCCATGACTTTTATCAATAATATATGGGTAACTAAGGCAAACTGTCCCATAAAAACAAGACTATAACTACCTTTTAATGTTAATAGTCTTGTGACATGACAACTATTTAGGGCAAATAAAACAAAATCTGTATTCAGGGCTTCATATTTAGTTAAAATCACTCTTATCCTCCCCAAAAGGGTCAGGCAGAACTAGTAGGTACCTATAGTATATCCATATTTCACATTAGATCTTATTTCATAAGGGTAAGCCTATTCTCATCAACTGGAAACAGAAAAACTTAATAGCACATGGTAGTACGGGAATGAAACCCAATAATAAATGCTAAGCAGAACTGCTTGTGACTACTTCTACACAAATGAAGCAGTCAGTTGAACTATTTCAGGATTTACAAGACAGGGGGGAGGCAAGGCATCCCATAATTAAAATTATCTTTATGTATAAATAAACATCAAGTTCTGCTTCAATTATAAAAGATAAGTTATATCATTTCTGAGTGGCTTGACCAATTTGGCTGTTTTTTTTTCTGTGCTTGTAATTGGCAAGTTTTAATTGAAAGTTATTTTTTGGAAAATCTACTAGAAAAATCTGAAAATTTGATGTTATTTTAATGTGAAAATCTCAATAACGAAAATTTGGTATAAGTTGTACCCGCGCGAAACCAAAGGACGATTTGCTACCTATGTGAAATAGAAGGTACTTACTGATAGGATATCCCAAAGCAAAATCATTACTCTGTGTGCAGAATATTGCAAATATTCCTGCTCTTCCTAGATTCAGGGGCTTGGATACCAACATAGTAACTATCATAACACCAAAGAATACTAAGCCTTTAGCAAGGAGTATTGCACCAAGGAAAGTCCAGTTGACTGTACTGAAGTCTAGTTGAGCCAATGATAGAAATATGAGAGATGGCAAAGCAAATGTACCCACAAATGTGGCAATGCCCTTAGATTCTGCAGCTGAGACGACATTGAGACGGCCTGCAATGTACCTAAAATGCAAAAATAAAATATTAGTAGGCAGCTCTTTGACAATTTACCTTATTATATTTAAAATAATCTTACAGCTAATTTACGGATTTACAATTATGTGTGTATTTCAATTAATTGTGTCTGTATATAATCTAGGCAACAGAAACAAACAGTTATATTACTAGCAATTTTTTTTATTGTTTTGCTATGCTAACCAATCAGGGCTTATTTGTATGATAGCAAGTGGTTTATTTGTTCTTAATAGATACTGATAAACTTTTGTGATACAAGTGGTAAACGAAAACAAATTTTATGTGTAGTAATATTTTGCTTTATTTATACTTGTCACTACACAATACAATTTAAATATATAATTATTTAAAAAAGAGAACCAATTTATTATTTGCAAATATTTATATAGACCGTAAAACATTAGAGACAGCTAAACACTAGGAAAAGATTGTGAATCAAATATTTTTAGAATAAAGTAAAGGAAAAAACAAAAACAAAATCTTACCCGCATAAAATGATAGTGAAGCACTGGAACAATGCTGGATATAAATTATCAGTTGCATCATTAAATTCAACAAGTACAACTGGATCCATATTAATGCACCTTCAAATGTTTGTTTATAAAACACGGATTGATTTGCGAGTCGTTATTTAATGTTAAAACATTTTGATAGATACCGAACTTCCAATTAGGTACTACAAAAAAAATACAGTAGGATTATTTGTATGACTTGTCAGAATTATTGGTTTATTTTAAATGACACCCACTGGTACTAAATATTTTCTCTTCAAAGATTTTCAGTAGACGGACATTGATTATTTTTATTTGAGTATCACCCAAATTGACCAATGTTATCAAGTCGTCCGTCACACCAAGCAACGTTCCGTACTTGGGTTGACACTGTTGACAGTAGTTAGCCGGACAAGCAATTGACAGACCTTGTTTTTGACTTGTATTACCAGACGTAAAATAAAACTTTTTACATGGCATAGATATATTGTGTGTTTTGCAATTCGAATCTTTTTGACAATGTGAATCAAATAAAGTACACATAATAAAGCCTTTAACTACGTATTAGGGATGATTCTCATTAAAACGGGCCGTGCCCGGGCCGGGGCGTGGACGAGCCGACGTGGTATTGAATTGCGTCGAGAGGGCCCGGACGGGACACGGATAATGCACTGTGTAATATAAATTGATTCATACAAAATATATGTAACAGATTTAAAAATGTGCCCCGTCCGTGCCCCGTCCTGCCCCGCCCAGGGCACGGCCCGCTCTAATGAGAATCATCCCTTACTGTCCCCTAAACATTGAGCATAAATGATTGCTGAGGGAATCGACTAACTTTTACTTTTGGTGTATGAAATCGACTAAATAAAACATATAGGAATACGGGTTCCGGTGGGCCGAGGGAAGTAGCAATACGCAGGCGTTCTCCTCTATCGAAGCATATGATGAGCAAATGGACCACTGCAAAGTCACAGTCATTGTCACCAAGTGCGATGGTGTCGTCATTTTGTAGAATGTTATGGATAAAAATATTTACTTCCCATCAGTCCCTGTGTGACATTTGTATTTGCAAAGTCTAAAGACTAAGATTTAGTTAGTTATGTAGTATATTAATGGAAAATTATGCTGATACAAGAATGAACTTTATGACAAAAGCAAACCCACAGGAATGATAAATGTAAAAACAGTAATAGATAAATTCATTACTTTTAAATTAAACCACAAACTTGTAGAATATAAAGCCGGATTTCTTTGATATTTAAAAAAAAACTTTACTCCAATACGTGCATCAAGGTGCATGCAGGTTTGTTCGGGCCGGTTGACGAAAAAGCTTAACGCTTCAAAAAAGCAGAGGAAAGTTGGCTTATGCATAAAAAGAAGTTATATTTTTAGTTAGACTTGTGACAAAGAAATGAGACAATGTTTAAACGACGACAATAAACCAACACGATGTTGTACAACACACCAAATCGTGCCAAAAACATTTAAAAAGTTCATTGGCAATGATCTTGTTCCCTACTTCAGTTACCATTCACTTGAAAATGATTTCAAAAATCACAATTTGGAACTGGCAAGACTAATAATAGAAAAATATGCAGATACATGAATTTCTCACTTATTAAAAAAACCAAAACCCACAGAAATGTTTTCGTCATTATTATAATTAGGCCTATGTCCAGCAGTGGACGTCCTACGGCTGATATGATGATGATGATGATTATAATTATAAAAAATAATTTATTTTAGAAACCAGTAATTGATAAATCCTTCGCTGTTATTTTTTTCAAATGATAACTACATAATTTTTTAAAATTTTAATTGAAAACTATTGAAATAGTAATAAATTAAGTTCTATCTTAATTATAATATTATATTTCTTTTAAAGCGTGATTTTCCTAACCGAGGTAGTTAATTTATCGATAATGCGTATCGACAGCTGTTACAGTAACGCTCGAATGCAACTTGTCAATTTGGTTACATCACGTCCTTACACTGTTATGACACAAAATGTATCTGTTTGTGTACAAAATTGTTGGTGTATTGTTATTATTTTTATGGGTTAGTTTCGTAGCGACAGACGATTGTTTTTGTGTAGGGCATTGAGACAGTGTGTTTGTACAGACAAAATACGCTATGGCGTCACCCCATCGTGTTGCTCTATAATAAAATAAAAAGAGGATGCTTACTTTTCCCTGTCTTTCCCACGATGTGGGGTGTCGTTAGATAGGTAAAAAATTGACCGGGTGTGTGTAATCTATATTTCAACCGAGGGATCTGTTTAGCTTTATGGTTCTAAGTTTTGTTGGAGTCAAGTGTTGCTTTTAAAATGAATAATTTGACGATCACCCAAGTGAACGTTTACGGGCTAATAAGGAACCCTACACTGTGCGTGGCCCAACACACACACGATTTATTGCGATAGTTTTTACCCTAGAATATGCAAAAAATATTATTATTAATGCAATGCAATCATGCAATTTGTTCAGTGCTGTAGCTTAAAAAGACATTACGTATCCTAACTTGATAAAGAAAGAATTCCAAAAGTAATATGACTGTCCTAACAAAAGTACAATGGGTATCATTATTATTTTTTATTCCATATTTTATTTTATTAAAATTCGTGAATGTTCTTTAGCCATGTATTTAAATATAGAGTAGCAATTTTAATTTATACCGGGAACCGCGAGACTACTGATCTATCTGGATAGAACGAGAAAGGTGTGAGGCAAGAAGAATCCGTTTGTCGCTATCTATTCGAATGTATGAGGCCGACATAATAATATTTAGTATCGGTTGCAATCAAATATTGCAAGTTAAAAAAAAAGGTTTTTTTTTTTATATATGGTAACAGTAGAATTGGAACTTCGGAAAATTCCGTTTCCGGTCGACGGCCATTATCGAGTTGTTCGTTCGCCGGGTCTGTGAAAGGTCGCTAGTGAATGAAAAAAATTTAATAATCCTAAATTCTCTCTTATCGAGAGGTCAGTACTCAGTATTAGTTATTGAATATAATTATAAGATAACTAGCCTAATTTCAATATAATTTTGTTCATTAGCGTGATTGTCATCATCTTGTTCCAGATACCTACTCAAGCGATCAGCACCTCATAAGACATCGGAAGACTCATAACGCATCAGGATGCAGTACAACGGATTTCACAACCAGCATCCGATGTAAGTATCTGGCATGATTTACTAATATTAAACCTTTGTGTGGATTTTCATACAATTATCGATCGTGTACTTCACGGGCGGCCATTTTGTGAAGTGCATTCATTCTACTCTGCTCGGTACTCAGCTGTTATTGAGCGCAACGCAAACCAAGACACAGAAAATCAATAGTTTCGTTTCTGGAAAAATCTATTTTTGTTGATAGAATTTGCAAATATGATGGTAACAATGGTATTTTGTGTTATTGATTCGTTGATATTTCATCAATCTGTAGTTTGCTGCTTAGCTAAGCACGTTTCTACCTGGCTTCTACCTTAGAAAATCAATAAAACGTTGAACAGTTGAAACCATCTTGTTCATGAGGCGTTATTGGAGAGAATCTTAATAAAATCAAACTCCGTAATTCATTTGTAACTTTAAAATACGATTGAGGTGTTTATATTATAATCCGTTTAAAACTGATCTACTTTGAACTACCTGCTCAAATCATGTTGAAAACTAGACAAAGATATTAACATGGTTTGATGTGTGTCAAGGCCACCACAGTACCTATCTAATACTTTTCAAGCAAAGGATTTCATATACATAGTTCTGAAATACAAATCATATCATTGGTGGTCAAGCTCTAAAGAATACCGTATTCTCTAATGGATACCTAAGTAACAGTCGCGATCACTATTTTTTAAGTGCTTGGATTCATTGTTTGCATCAAGGCTTATTTTCATTCTAACATTAGACTAGAAATGATACTTTCACTAATGTGGATGGGTGGGGTGGTATGACATTAGTCAGTTATAAGAAAATTACATAGTTTTGGTCTTACAGTTTCACTTAGATCACAATATTTACAGCTGATATAGTGGGAGGAATACATTCATCTACAGTACAATATTTACTAACAATATTACTTACAAGCATAATTTAGGTAAATTATTTTTAGGGGTGAAGGTAATGTTTAACAAAATACATCATTTATTTGTTTATTTTATTGCTAAATTATAACATTTCTTTGAGTAATAAAAAACATAATTATCTCAAGCTTTTTATATTTTACAAAGTTCTTGCAGATCTTTAAATTGATTCTTTCAATTTAATTGATTAAGACGCCCACCTCTCATGCATGCGGTTTTGGGTTTGATACTAGACATGTATCAATGTGATTATTATAATTTATTTATGTCAACTATTTAATTCATAATATTGTTTTTGAGCTTATTTTGGATATCACTGACATTGGTGGAGGAAAATATTGTGGGGAAACAACCTGTATTTATAATTAATATAAATCTGAAAACGCCAATCCTCTTGAGCAAAAGTGGTCATCATTGCACCTGCCTTCTCTGTGTGAAAAGAGGTCTATGGCTTGAAGCGGCACTATAATAGGCTGACATTTTATTATGATTATTAGGTTATTATGACAAAAATAATGCCCCAAGATAAATTGTTAGTTTCTGGGGTAGAGGTTGAGAGTGATCCTACCCTCCTAACCCTTCACTATTCAATTCCAAAATCCCACTTGTATGATATTTTTTGATATAATTTTACTGGAAGAGGAAACTAAGTATGTGTGCAATTTACATTGCTAAGTAAATAATTATTTTAGTATAAAAGTAATGCATTCAAGATTTTTCTGACCCTGAATGTATTATTGGTCTAAACTGAGCTGAGACAGACTTAGTATGAAGGTAAGGTAATTATAGTAGAGCCTTTTCAATCTAAAAAATCTCAAATACAATAATATTGTGTTAAGATTTTTTAACCAAGCTTCGTAAAACATTTCCCTGAATACAAAGGTATGTTTAGGTAAGGTAAGTTTTTCAGACTTGACTGCATAATGAAGAAATACTAATAAATTTAAAAAAAAAATCACTTTATTTGATACAACCCTTGTGCCAGTTTTCGTCAACACTAAGGAACATCTAAATGTATTGATTAACACACAGCCACATTTAGTTGTTGCTGTGTTGGAGAAAATGGGCTTTAGTTATGTTAAGAATTTTACCAATTAAAAACACCCTAATTGATTAAAAATAAATTCTTGAAACATTTTTTAAGCAGAGAAACTGATGCAGAGCAATTGTATAGCCCATACACATTCGTATTTGGGCATCATACCCGCGGCCTTGTGCAGCAGCCACCCGATCAACCACTGCGCCAACCGTGCTTCGAGTCGTCCAATTGGGTTTTTTTTTTTGCAAGGGTTGATAATATTTGGTAAAATATAGAATATTTTCATAAATTAAAACGAACAATTGAACAAAATATTGCATGTGAAGTCGTACCTGAAACTTTCTGTAGGTATATTGTGTCGTAATTAGAAAGTTTTACAAGTTGACAACGTTATAAGTTGCATTAATATTACGTCCATAAAATAGACAATATAAAGATTAGGATTCCGTATCTCGACTTGTAATAACCGGGACTTGGCGTGAGACGTAAATAGTACCTAATTAGTCTCTTTTAATTGTTTGACGCCGCCGCGCCTTGTCAAAATCACCCTTTCCAAATCAAGTTGTGGATATACTTCGTTTATGCGGCGCGATTACTGAAGAACTAATTTTGTATACTAGTTTGTAAAGTCTTCTGCTTATTATAGAAACAGATTTGGTTTATTTTTGGAAAATAGTACATAGGTTCACAATATCTGAATCAAAAAAGTTGCTTACCCTCTATTTCAAGATAAATATAATTATGGTTAGCCACGCAACATAACGTATCCTACCAGTCAAAATAACTTATCCTACCGGTCAAAATAACGTATCCCGCCGGTTACATCAGTGTTAGTGTCAACTGAACTTAATCGTATCCAAAAAAGTTGTTTTTAAACAAGACTTGGCACAATAGCCGTGCCTTCAAGTTCTATAGCGCGTGACACAAGTCGTGTCACGAAATAATTTTGTTCTCCGCTACTGCGAAAATAGGCGATGCAACTAATCGGTTAACAGGAATACCCACAATGCATTTAAGTATCCATATTGTATACATATTATGTTCTGTGAGGCCGAAGTAGCAGCAACACGTAAGTAGTAACTGTCAACTTTTTGAATGATTGCAGTCATCTGATTAGGTAGTTTTGTGTTATTGATACAGGGCTCTACTGTATTATCTATTTGTTAGTAATGTGCTTGTGTACATATACGTAATTCAGTTTTCTCCATATGACCGAATAAATAAATTTTCACATCTAATAAAATATGACCAATGCCATACCTTTTTTAACTTGTGTTTTCTTACATGTGTGTAAGTACCTAAATAATTGCTATCTTAAACTTTAAAGCAACTGTCAAATGTTGGACATATTTATTGTTGTTGTTATTATGTGTTATTTCTTTCTACTTACTGGCTTATTTTAGTGATCGCATTAATAAGTATCATCAGTTTGAGGTCACTATAAACAGTTAATTATAACGTATGTATTTAATCAATTTCAGTTTCAGACCTCGACCAGACCGGAATGAACAATTCGGTAAAATACCATTTTTTAATGGAATGGAATTTGGGGGGCCTAAAAATTTCGGACCTAGAAACATGGGAAACAAACCCAATTTTCGGCCCAGAAATGACTTTAATGGAATGAGAAATGATTTCAAAAATGAAAATGGTGGAAACCAAGGTGACTTTGGTGGTCCAAAAGATTTCAACAAAATGAAAAACAACTATAATAACCAACCCATGAAGAAAAATGATTATGAAGCTGATAAGGCGGCTGGCGGAAATATGCAATTCTATGGAGCCAATGGAAAACCAGATTTTGGTGGACCGAAACAAGGTTTTCCCAAAAATAATTTTGGCCCTAAAAATTTTAATAATCAGAATGGCCCACAAAATTTTGGACCAAAGAAAGTTTTCAATCCCAACAATATGCAACAAGCTGTTTTTGATAACAAGCAGAGGGGAAAGAAAACTAAACATCCAGGAGATAGCTTGGTCAAGCCAATGTGGGATTTATCACAACTTGAACCAATCCAGAAAGATTTCTATAGGCCCCATGCTAATGTAGAAGGTCGTTCAGATGAAGATGTACAAAAGTTCCGCGTGTCAAAGGAAATAACAGTCAGTGGCAATAATATTCCACGCCCTAATCAAATTTTTGATGAGGGCAATTTCCCTGATCACATAATGAGCACCATCAAAGAACAGGGTTGGGCTGAGCCTACTGGCATTCAAGCTCAAGGTTGGCCAATTGCGTTGTCAGGCCGTGATATGGTAGGCATTGCTTCAACTGGATCAGGTAAAACCCTTGCATACATGTTACCTGCTGCTGTTCACATTGCAAATCAACAGCGCATACAGCGTGGCGACGGCCCTATTGCTCTTATTCTTGCACCTACCAGGGAATTGGCTCAGCAAATTCAATCTGTTGCTCAGAGTTACAGTGCACATGGCTCTATTAGAAATACTTGCTTATTTGGAGGCTCACCAAAAGGACCTCAAGCAAGAGACCTGGAGAGGGGAGTTGAGATAGTGATTGCTACCCCTGGGCGGTTGATTGATTTCTTGGAACGTGGCACAACTAACTTACGCCGCTGCACTTATTTGGTTCTGGATGAAGCTGACAGAATGTTAGACATGGGCTTTGAACCCCAAATTCGTAAGATCATTGAACAAATTCGCCCAGATCGCCAAGTACTGATGTGGTCTGCTACATGGCCCAAGGAAATTCAAGCTCTTGCTGAAGATTTCCTTAATGATTACGTCAAAGTAAATATTGGATCATTGAATCTGTCTGCCAACAATAATATCAAACAAATAATTGAAGTTTGTGAAGAGCATGAAAAAGAGATTAAGTTAACTAACTTGCTGAAAGATATTTCTCAAGAGAGGGATAACAAAGTTATTGTTTTTGTGGAAACAAAGAAAAAGGTATAATTTGCTAACCTTTATCACACCTTCATCTTAAATCATAAAGAGTATAGTCTCAGTAGACAATATGATTCCAGGTCGACGATATTGCTCGTGCTGTACGTCGCAAGGGGCACAATGCTCTTGCTATTCATGGCGACAAGTCTCAAATCGAGCGCGATGCAGTGTTGACAGAATTCAGAAACGGCGCGACTAGTATCCTCATTGCCACAGATGTCGCAGCTCGCGGCCTTGATGTCGAGGACGTCAAGTTTGTCATCAACTTTGATTACCCAAATTCTTCTGAGGATTACATTCATAGAATTGGTTAGTATTTTTCATTGTTATAAGATGTTTTCCAAATTCTTTTAAATTATATTTACAAATTTATTATATGTACAGATAGCGTCGTAGTGTAAAATAGAAAAACGTTTAAAAATGTTATGGCTCAACTGAAATGTTGCATTTTGCACTATTTTTTGTTCAGACAACTCGACGAATCATAGGCGATCGATGCAACAATTGACAAGATGTCGAATAAATTACACGAATTGTGAAACACCTGTATAATTATGCTTGTTTATTCAACCACTTCATTGTTAAAATTTTTGTATCTTCAACTCATAAATCCTAATTGGTTTATAGGTCGTACCGGGCGTTGCCAACAGTCGGGAACAGCTTACACCTACTTCACTTCCGGAGACGCCCGCCAAGCTCGCGGCCTACTTGCAGTGCTTCGCGAAACTGGCCAAAACCCACCAACTAAATTAAATGACATGGCTCGCAGCAACAACAATAACTCTGGTAGAATAATAATTCAAATAATTATGTTAACACTTTACATACACCAAATAATATAACTTTTTTAATGCACTATTTATCTTCGACAGGCCGCAACCGCTGGCAACAACGCAAAGAAAACAACAGTGGTGCCAGTTCTCCACGGCAACAACAGAATAACCAGTGGAATAACAAGATGGCTAATTCCAACCCTGAAGAAAGCCAAAACTCTTACCAGAACCGTGGTGGAAACCCCCAGGCTCCTCGATTCTCAAACCAAAACCAAGGGAACCAGGGTTACAGACAGAACAGCTATCAAAAACAAGTACCCTTCCCAAGTCCTAATGTATTTGAATCTATGGGCAACTACCAGGGTGGTTACAATAATGGATATCAAAATGGATACAATGGACAAAATGGATATGCTCAACGCCCATACAACAGTTAGTACTATCAACATCTCATGGCATAACGTAAATTGAGCTGAAGTTACTAGGAGATCCCGCTTTGTTTTGTTACAAAAACTATTAATTGCCGCGATTTTAAGCTTCGCAGCTCTACTCTCCCGTCGCCGCGAAATAATTTATATAAATAGTAGACGGCGCTTTATTTTATTTATTTATTTTCATCTCTTTTAGATATGCGTAATGGCGGGCAACAATATCGCAATAACAACGCTGGCAACAAGACCAACGGTACCGGCTCATCGTACGGATCTCCACCACCACACTTTGCTACCCCACAGCACTATCCCCAGATGCACCCTCATCATCAGGAGATGCTAGGTTCGTAACAATTTCTCCTTTTTTTTTTAAATAGATGAACTAATTAAGTATGTCCTAATTACCTTTTCTTTTATCTTAACATTTGCGAGCTTCCTTTGGTTATTTTATTGAATTTTTATAAATATGTTACGACGGAATGTGTATTTAATTTTTTATTTATTTATAACGTTAGGTGGCAAATTCTACGGCGGCGGTGTTGGAGGCGGTGGTCCCTGCGGTTACCAAGCTGCAGTGGGTGTAAGCGGGCCTTACGCACACCTGCCGCCCGGCCCTCTGCTATACGCGGCTCCAGTGCAGCAGTAATAAGTTTTTGATGACACACCGCCTCTAAGCTCTACCTAAAAACAACCGGTTTAAAGTCGTATGCCAATTTGTAGGCGATAGCATTATCGACTTAATAGTTATATTGATGTTCAGCATAGATTTCCCTTTAAGCTCTCTGTTCTGGTACTTGAGCTATAATATCAGATAGTCCTTATGTCTAAGCGGGGTGTTGATTCTTTCGATGTCAATAATATTTTATTAATTTCATCTTTTTTGTTAGATCTGAATGAAGGCTTACAAAATTATTTTTACTTCATAAATGTGTGGACAATATATCCTTACCATAACGGCTAAAGTTTAAAATTACATTGTCAACTAGTTTACCTTAGAGCATAAAACCTCTTCCTATACAATGATTAAACTTTTGTGAATTCTCTTTCAGATCCATTTGAATTAAAGTTAATAATGTGTGTTAGGTTTATAAGGCCATTCTCTGTTGGTTGTGTCAATTATAAAACCAAACAGTTAACATGCACATTTGGGCAGTTGTGATAAACTCAAAATGTTGAACTGTAGGTTTTTGTGGATACTTTTATCACACGATTTAAACAACCAAGGACGCTGCCAACAGAGGATTTAAATTTTTCCAAAATATGATTGTGTACTGGAACATTATTATGAAAAAAAAAATGTCAGTTCCACTTTAGATTTAATCATTATATTTGTTAGAGTAGTTGGTGTGGGTACCCACTCGTGTAATCCCGGGTGCCTTTCGTTTTCTTTAAAGTGTCTGTATGATGTACGAAATGCACGAAACATATAGAAGATGATTGAAAATTTAGGGGGAAGGTTTTAATATGACAGAAATTTATCTGAAATATTTTGTATAAATTATTTTACTAATAACGATTGAATCCAGTGGATAATGGGACAATTTAGTATTAGAAAATTAACTACTTAAAAACGCGTTATAAAAATGCTTTTGATATACTTCATAGTAACAATCTGTATTGCCAGATAAAATTGTGAATATTTTTCTTATGTAAAGTGATGTCAATGACATTTCAGTCACTGATTTCAATGTTATTTTTTTATTAAAGATTAGATCTTTATAATCTTGAATATTATGCCTAGGGATACTAATTAGTCAGCGTCAATTTGATCTAAGACAAAGTTGGGCTTTGAAGAAAAAAACTCATTTTACCATTCACAAAAATGTAGAAGTGTGTATATAACATGCATTTAACTTAGAAGGATTAGTATTTTGTGCGTGATAAATAATCAACCACAATGTTTACTTTCATAGCAAAATAAGTGATTTGTTCTTATTTTTGATTATTTTTATGTCATCATTTCAGATAAGTCGTCTAGTTACTTACTGGATTTCTTTGAACGTACACGGGTACTAAAGGCTATTAATAAGAAAGTCAATAGGTACAAATTATACTGAAAGTTATAACGTATGTATTATTTAGATGCCCGTTACTGTCCAAAGATTTGGAAAAATCTGTGATATTTCATTACTATATAACCTGTCGTTGCGTTGGTCAATTGTAATGCATAAGAACACTTCCTAAGTCTGGAATGTGTTTCCTAGACAAAAATATATTTTTTGACTATTTGAACGAATTTCATGAGAATGTTTGTGACAACAAAGCTTGCAAGTCGTTCACAAATATATAATAATTATAATAGGTGTAAGATTTAATAATTTATTGTTATTCAATTTAGTTTTCCGTTAACCGTTAGGTGACGAAAATGAACCAGTTCAATGGGACGTAAAAGTTATTATCTATAGTGAGAACCCCCGTTTTATGAAACATCCCTGAGATACGATGTAATAGCAACGGGTCTAATAAACGGATATAAGGGGTGAACAACGTGTTGTGAGTTTCGCATTCGTGACGAGTTTAAATGCGGGCTTGCTTTGTTATTTGTGTACATTATAAGAGAAGACTGCCATGAAAGGATGTATATGTGCGTAATTTCGTCTCAAAGATGATATCTTAATGATGCTAGCTGGCCAGGGAAGTCGTCGTTAGATTTTTTTTTACTATTTATTAATCAGATTGTGTCTGAAGTAGGTCACTGGTGGCGGTAGGACGGCCATGCTAGTTATGCGTGCGTAATTTAGATTGGCCATCGTGTGTCGTGCCCGGAATGGTCGCGGATCGCAGGTAGCTCCTGTATTATTATGTACAAAGTACTGCACCCACCTCTACTAAACAACTGTGATAATAACACTAAGTAGCGTAGCAGGCGATTTATATACTAGTTACGTCCATGAGAAGGGATGACATCATATCTGACATATTGTATTGTGATAATATTTATATCAGAGCGTGCTCACCGCGTTTTGACAAAATGTTTTCTCTAAACAAGACTGATTATTTCTTATTAATAAATATTTTATACTGTTCCACTTTGACTGAATGAATTAAGATGTCTGTATTTATATTGGTAGTATTTTCTTCTCTCTTGCTGTGTGTTTTCTCAAAAATTGAGTACTCACTATGTTGGATATGTGTCACAATGCCTTTCTATGCGGTCACCGAATTGATAAAATTTAATGTTCATTTCGTTTTTGTTCATTGATTTCTAGTTTTCTTTATTGTGATGGAAAATGTTGTTGACAAATTATGTGGCAGCGGCAGTATAAGCACTAACTGTAGAGTATATTATTTGTTGTTAATTTGCAAAATTTTATTGATCCAACAGATATCTCATAGGCAATCGTACTTTTATGCTTTACTATTTAAGGATTTAGTTTCGAAAATTGAGAGTTGGTGAAAAATATACATAGATTTTTAAGTATGTGGCAATGCAGATCTTCATAAATATTGATTGTATTATCACGAGCGACATATTTATCCAATTTATAAAATATATGGAGAGAGGCTCCTTATATAAAACTGTCCCAAAGGGAAGTCTTCTGAATGTTTCTAAGAAGTGCATTTCTTCTATGTAATACAGTATTAAAATTCAGAATAATAAATGTATGATTATTAACTAAAGTGTATTTTAATTTATTATTAAAACTCTCCTGTCGTGCGGATTTGTGCCCGCAAACGTATCTCCGTATCCGCATCGGTTATTATACAAATATATACACACAACAGGGTCGGATGTCTTTGGAATCTGAATAAAAGTGGCAGCTGCTTACAAGCTAATACACACAAGCGCGGGTAAAACTCGCTTAATATAATTATGGTCACCATCAGGATGGCTGAATCAAACGAGATATGTGTCCATGAGACCATATGCACTGTTTGCATAGTAACCCTAATGAGCCCAAGATGCTAAATGTGACCGTATTTACTCCAGCGTCGTGGGGATCTCGGATTGTGAAGATTAGATGCTAAAAAGAAAAAATGGTTACAGATGTATTTTCAAAAAACGAAAAGAAAAACTAATAGAACTCTAGCGTGTCAGATATTAATGGTGTATGTGCCCCCACGTGTTTCTGATAGCCGAGGAATATTAATCTGCCGGTTTGCATGGTGGGGGTTAAAAATGGAAGAAAAAATTATGATATTGAAATACTCGGGCGGGTCAGATTACTATACAGACATTTCAGCTTGATGTCGTTGTCGTGCTGACCCATAATCTGACAATTATGTCCAAGGACTTCATCAATTCGAAGGTTTGAAAAATAAAATCCGCTGCCCTAGACGGGCTGCTTTATATATGGTGGAGGTACTTAGCAGGGTGCAAGGTATCCCCCTTTATATTAATCTGCCGCGCTCGAGTAAATCCAAAAATCCCTTCTTGGGCTCCCCTACTAATTACTGCCAATAATTGAAATACGATCTGTTAAAAACTATTGCGAGTTGCGGTAAGTAGAGTTATCTATAGGCTTAACACCAGAATCTTATAGCAAGGGATTTAAAAATGAGTAGTGCGCAGTACCAGATATTGGATTAAACAATCTTAATAGGTACAGATTTTTTTAGTAAGTATTAACGAACGAGACTGCCTCGTTGGTCTAGTGGTCGCAAGCGCGACTGCTGTGCATGAGGTCTTGGGTTCGATTCCCAGGTCGGGCAAAGTGTTATTGGGTTTTTCCATTAAGAATTTCTCAGTAGCAGTCTCGGAGTCTGGATTTGTGCCCGGTTGATGGCAATAGGCTCGCCCCCTATTACATGGGACTAAAAACATAACTGGCGAAATGTGGGTGTACTTATGGGCACACCTCTGCCTAACCCTTCGGGGATTGCAGGCGTGATGTTATTATGTATTAACGAACACGAATAAATCATGAAAAATAAATCAATCGTATAAGTATTATAAAACAATCGACCCGTATCGTATGCGGCAGGTTGTGTCGTGCTACTAAATCACGCTGTGTGTGCGGGTAGAAAAAATAATTTATCCATGGTATCCAAGATATGTACATGGTCTCATGGATATCTCGTTTGGTTCAGCCATCCTGATGGTGACGCGCTTGTGTGTCTTATGAAAAACTTTAACTAAATAAGTTAAAGTTTTTTATAAGACCCACCTACCTATTAACTAATTATAATTCTGGAATCAGTAGGTATCATACTTTATTTTACGATAAAACTAATCAATATTAGTTTTCTTTTTAATGTAAACGCAATACTCTTGGTTCATGTGGATGGAAGGAAAATAACAATTTTCCACAATGTTCTATTTTCCAACTTCATAATGATTAATGCCTCATGCTTGTACTGGGGCTTAGACAGTAATGTCATAATTTTCACGTGAAATTATTACCTACCTAGTGAATTAATAATTATTTCCTACTGGCCACTGCCATCTATCGGAAGTCTTGCCGAACCAGGAAACAAATATTAGTACCTAATACCTCCTACGCGATTTGATAGCATTATTTTCCGTTCGGACTGTTTAGTACGGAATCATCTCCTGTGATCTTAGTTGTGGTCACCAGATGGCGTAATGTCTAACTCTGTAATATAATAGTCAGTCATGCTGGATTTTGGGTTGAATGGCTGATAGTAATAATTAAAGTGATTGTTTTTTTAGGAAATTTGCAATCAAATGTACAACTGTATAACTGTGATGTTGTGTGCATATTAAATTAGGGGAATAAGTGAAACATTCGAATTCGCTGGACGTCGATTAATTTTGGTGTTTGTGTTGAAAACTGTAACAAATCTAATAATCGAGGTCATAATTTTGCAATGGCTGAAATTGTAATGGTACGTATAGTATTATTATCTTTATTTTGGTACTTTCTGTGCATATATAACCAAATGATTTTAGCCTCCGCTTATTGGAAGTTAATTCAGCATTTCTTTAATTTTCCACTCCTACATAACCAAACTTTTATTCATACCTACTTACCTAGACTAGACGACCTTGAATCTAATCTTGTCAAGTCAATGTCGTTTGTTTATCAATAATTCCGTCTAGAATTTGATGTGTTCCTCTAATTTCAATATTTTCATGAATTTAGTTGAGTTTTTCCCGGTATATTACTTAAATATGTTGGTTGTAAACCTAGGTACATTAATAGTTTTTTATCCCTGTAAAAAAATATTTGGTAGGTAGGTTGTACGATAGTAAAGGGTACTTTAGATAGGTACCTAGGTACTTAATTTTAATCAAAAGTAAAAAAAAGGAAACGTCGCATCGGTCGTGAAAAATGAATGCAAGCAAATGTAACCTTTATCTACTACGAAAATTTGCATTTATTGCTATGAGATAAACGTCCTATCAATGTCAAACTGTTACCATGGAAGTGCGGTTGACTGTACCTACTAAATCAATCTCCATAGCCTTTTCTCGACTATGTTGGGGTCGGCTTACAGTCTAACTGGATGCAGCTGAATACCATTATTTTATATGGAGCGATTGCCAATCTGTCCTCCACAACCCTATAACCGGGTAATGCAATACAGCAATACCCCTTGGTAAGACTAGTTGTCAGACTCTCGGGCTTCTGACGACCCATAACGACTGTCAAAAATCCACGTATAAAAACCGGGACCAACGGCATAAAGTGCTTTCGTAGGCACGGAGGAGTCTCGGTGTGTTAAGATGGTCACCCATCCACGGAGCAACCGCGGTAAGTGTAACTTAACCTGATAGACCGACCCGTGCGGCTGTTATTACTTAGCCACGAGCACCGGGGTACTGTACTAATAGTCATCATGATCATCATCAACTATGTTTTTCTCGGCTTCCTAGTAGTACCTACCTACCTAGCTAATCGGATGAAGTTGAGTATCAGAAATATACCTAAGGAAACGATGTTGTAACCATAATCAACCAACAGTTAACTGAAGGTTACGAGAATCATACAGTAGGTACTGGCTTTTGTTAGCTCAGTACCTTTTTCACCCATGATGCACTGATTTTCATCATTATTCATGCTACAAGTATTCTTGTTCGCACGTTCATCGTCCAATTTAGGGAAATTGTTAATTTGTTTTACTTTCAACTAGGTAAAACTTTCGCAGCAGTTTTATAGTTCCAGGTTAAATAATGTCGTCCATTTTAAGAACTACCACGAAATTTGCCTATAGTTACCTAAGTTACGATTTTACAATCTTAAAAAATTGTTTCAAGATCGTGAATTCGTTAACGGAATCGAAAATTATCTAACAAGGGGGGCATTACAACAAACCAATCATTTGATATAATAATACCCATAGAGAGATCAGTCAGATATCACGATTTTGGCAAGCAAGTCCCGATTTGAAATTGAATGGCAGGAAAAATACCTAACCGACTAACTTCTTATTTTAGCGGTTTTACCATATCCTGCTTTCATAGAATGAATTTTTTACTTGAAGGATTCAAAATTCTGATTTGCCCAAAATATGTCTGGCGATGCTGAAAGAGATACATATTGAAGGAAAATGTCATCAGCGCGAATGTAAAATATTATTGTTTAGATTATGTTGTCCACCTAGAATAGGCGCTGAGCTAAAACCTACTCCTATAACACTTTTCACGTGTGATTTTAATTAACCTGCTTAGAGCGACCTAGAGCGGGGTGATCACATGGTAGGATAATACATAGGTAACGTTATTGTTCTAGGATACCTTCGTAGGCATTGGCAGGTAGCAAATCGACTATACATATAAGATCTTGAACTATAATAAATAATACCAGGCCAATACTGTCTCACTGCAGGACAAAGGCCTCTTCTCATACAGCGAAGGCAAGCATTAATCACCACGCTTGCTCAAGGCAGAGTGGCGATTTTAGACTTATAATAAGTCCAGGTTTAACTCTCAACTTGATAGTTGGTAGTCGGAGTATAGGACCTAGTTAGGTAAAGAGGAAATAGAAGGTACTTGAAAATAATCATCTTGATTCCTTTGACACATATGAAACTAAAAAACAAGCTAAAGGCTTCTACATACAGGAGCAATAATACTCGTATATTAAGACAGTATAAGTCGTGTATATGTACGTGTGTACATTCGTAATACCAATGCCCAACAACCTAGTCAGTTGATAATTTCTTCTTCGAAACATTTTATAATGTGCGGAAAGATCGATAGGTGTTTGTTTTATAATGATTTCTTTCTACCCAGGAACAAACACATGGGCAGATGGCGACCAAGGGCGTCAGCAACTAGGTTAAGGCGTCATACGCGCATAGCCGGGCCGTTAATGCGGAACGAGGTAAGTAAGAAACACAGCCTTTTATGGTATCACAACTAGCTTGTCTTATAAAGAATGTGCGGTGAACTAAACACTGATTCATTCTGTTTCGATATGCAGGTGAAATTCTATGTGATGCGTCACTTTTGTTTTTTGGTCCTTGTTTACCAACGTTTCTCCTTAAGTAGGTACTACTGGAGTATAAAACCTACCGCCATTTGTTTAATTTTAGCAATTTGAAAACATAATTCGAATTCGAACGTTTACCTAGATATTACGTCATCAACTCGAGAGATCTAAAATTGAAACGTGAAGGTCGTTTATTTACTGTTATTATTGAAAACAATCCATAACTCGTACTTATACATAGCCAAAACATGAAAATTAAAACTGACACATTGTAAAGTGAAACCACCTGGTACATGTTGTTACAACTAACCTTCACCAGTCAGTAGACATGTTTACAAACAAACGCAACGTGACCGCGCCTGCGTGAATGCCACGTCTCGTCTCCGTTATATGCAATCATTGTGAAACCACCCTAGCATTAAATGTTGTTTTTTCCACGGAAAAGAGCTGCACAGACTATCAATACTTTTGTTATTGATGGGGATACTTTTGTTATTTATAGGTTACGTAACTGAAAATAAATGAGGTCGAGGTCTTAAGGTGAAAAAGTACTGGGTACCTTAGGTAGGTTCAGGGGAAAACTAGTGCCAATTCATACTGAAGTAAATTAACGATAGTGCCAATCATCGTGAAAATTCACTTTTACACAAGGGGCATATTAATACATATAATATAGGTATATAACATAGTTGTTGTTGTTTGTGATCCTCACGTTAATACACAAAGTCATTCATATAGGTCAACTGTTCACGGTGTTCATCGCCCACGCTACTTTCATCGATCCGTTTCCAAGAAAAACATTTATTTAGAAATAGAATAACCTGTAAAAACATTAATGGAACACTCATAAATGAGCGTAGATAACATTTTTTCAGGAGAATTAATTTTAGCCATAGGTTTGTAGTAGTTCTAGGATAGTAGTAACTGAGATCTTACAACCACATAACATGTATTAAAAGAAATTTAAGTAAACATTGAATAAAAAATACGTTAGTGTTTTTTGTTTTAGAGTCGTTTATTTAGCGAACTTTCTAAGTTACATAACGGTAATATTTTGCGTTTGTTTTGAAACAAAACTGTGTCGTAACGGTAACGGATCCTGTTTACAAACAACATTTACAATAACAAGCACGTGGCGCGGGCACCTGGCGGGCCACCACCGTTTTCCGAAATGAAGCCACGTAAACTCTCTTTTATAATAATAACAACTTGAGACTTTCCCCCGACAGACCACAACCGTGAAACTTGAAAACAACATTTCGAAAAAACCAACGTTGAGCAATCAATCTTGTTTTGCAACTGTTTATATGGGTAGTTGGTTACCTGGGTATTACATACTTTGAAAATCAAGCTATTAAGGTAAAAAGTAAAAACTTATTTTAGCCGAAAAGTGAAGTAATGAATTATCTTTTAGAAAGCAAGCAATGTAAAAGCTGAGTGCCCAGTTACGTTAGATACCTATTTACTACAGAAAGTTTGCAAATTTTCTGCCATTTTAATAGAGTAGTCGTGTTATAAACTTGAAGAGCAAAATAAACAAGAAACAACCGCGACCGTCTCGTAGATTGTGAGTGTGAGTGTGACATCCGCAACAGAAGCGGAATGCGAGCGGATTGCGCAACTTGTTTTGACGGCGGCGCGGTCGCAGCGAAACCTTCATTGCTTCATCATACAGATTACAGATATTGCTTGCTTTCCAGTCAAGTGTCATGTCAAGCAAGACAGGTCTGTGTACGAGCTCTTTTTGTCGGTGCATTCAGTCGCGCAACGATTTATGTACTCATGTAGTCTATATAGACTAAGATTCTAGACTCGCCGGACCTATTTTATTTAAGCAAGGCTGTAATTTTGAGAATAGAAAGATCAATATAAAACAAGTTTCTACCACAAAATAGTAAGGAATTGGATTTTGATAGTAGTTTGCTTGAATCTAAAAATGGAGATACGAAAGTTACTTACCTACGTCAGATTTATAAAATATATCATAATTATTATCATGTTAAAATGTTATGTATAAACTGTTCTGTATTTAGTTTAGTTAAGGTGGCTACCCACACAAATTAATTTTTATCATTTAGTTTTCTTAGTCTTGTCTACTTTTTATAATAGTCATGCTGTTTACACATAATTAAGAATACAGTTTCGACCTGAAATTGAAAACTCTGTGTTAGCTATGCAATGTAATGTCTGTATTCAGTTTTGATGTTGATCTTCGGAAAAGCGATGTTTATCAAAATAGTTGATTTGCACTTTGTGTAATGTCCAATGTAAAGTATGGTTTCTGTGTCCGATTGTTCCCCAGTAATTAAATCCTATAAATAAAGCCTCTGTCATTTATTATTTAAAACATTCTTCGAAGTTAAAACATCATTGTTGCTCATGTTTATAAACGTATAAAGAATTCTCAATCACAGCAAGGCACTGCTGTTTCATTCGCATAATATGAGCATTGTATTCGGATTACAAGTAGACTGAACAAATTCCATAACCATAAAACTCTTTCCAGGATAATATAAATCTGAATACGAGATGCAATTCAATAAATCTGTCCGTCATAGTTTATTGTATAATTTTCCTGTTGTTTTTGTCGCCATATTCGGTTTTACAAGATCTAACGTCAATTACACTCAATGAACATTGGACTTCTGTAGATAATTAATGCCAAATCATACCTATTTCTACGATATTTTGATAGCTACGTCAATGAATTATCTTTTGAATAATCTAATCGTTTTCAATGTTACGTTTGGAGAAATGGAAAAGATGCATTTTTGAGCTTGTAACCTAAAAATTTCGATGAATATAGTAGTTGCTGTTAATTAGTTACACAAAGTACGTGTATACGAATACGAAAGTTATTATTTGCTTGTTGAACTGTACGCTAGCAGCTGGTCGAATCCGGCTGCGTGGAGTCTGCGCCCGCGCCGCGCTCGTGTCGACAGCCTTGCTGGAGGCGGTGTTTTTGCAAAACTATTGCAACAACAACGAGGCTACGATTGACTCTCTCTTTCTTGTCCTGTTGCGAATTACCGCTAAGCAAGTTGGTGGTATTATTGAATCACTTTACGAAGCATTTCTTAATAGTATGTTGGAACTGTCAAGTAATGAAGAGTTATCTGTATTGTGTATCTGTGAATCCGCGCTTATTATGCAATAATTATGCGTCGACAAGAAACTCATTGCGAAACAGAGCTGCTTATCAAAGGGTAGAATAGATATCTTTAAACGTGCTCACTAAACTAAGGCATTAATTGCTCTACCAACCTGAAAAAATAACTTTCTTAAAAAATTAAACGGACGAAAACATACCGACAGCTAGACAATGTTTAAAAATTCTTGCTCAATAATAGCTCTAATTATACTTCTTTAAATTAAACACATAAGTAAAAAAAAATCAAAGTAAATATTTGTACGCGTTCGCGGATATACCTAATCAAAACGTTGACATTGAGTTCGCATGTCGGTTAATTACACTTGTTAGTTAATACATATGCATAAACCGTTTGTCTATAAAATGTTGTTCCAAAAGCTGTTTAACATACTTAAGTAGTAACTACGTGGTAGAGGATGTACCCGCTGTGGAAATATCAATAATGAAAAACTGCAATGTCATGTTTTCCGTGGCGCCCGCCGCCTTTAGCGTAAATAAATAACGTTTCTTTTGAAATGACTCGACGTTCTATGCCCTCCTAATTTATAATTTGCAGCCCGCGTCACACTTATACCGAATTTAGATATTAATGGACTTTCCTGGTTGATGTCATCTTATCATGTTTGAAGACATCAGAATTTTGAGTCATCTCTCTGTAAGGAAATGACTGTTGTTGTTTTGTTCTTTTTTGTGATTGGTATGTCTTGCGGTGAATGACATGTCTTTTTGGGCTCTTTTTTTTCTAAATGTGAACCTAAAATTACATATCCCTAAATGGTCATAGCAATAGATAACCTAACAAAAATGGTGTAAGCCTTTTCCAATATTTCTTTTGATGTCCTTTACCTAAAAAATTATCCGTAAAGCTACATCATTCTGTAGTACAGGAGATCCGCCCACCACTTGACAGAAAAGAAACTTTATCGAAAAATATAGACGCACTTACGTCAGAGAAAACGATTTCCTTTGAATTTTCTTTACAGCTCTCGTTAGAGCTTCATACGTGCTGGGTATATTAATTCCTTCCTTGGTAATCATTGAGTTATTTATCGTCGGCTTTCCTCATTTCATATCACCCTATTCCCGTTAACGTTTCGTAATTAAAGTATTTTACTGTTGAGCACTAATTGTTACTCAACCATCACTTTTAATATTCCATTGTGACATTTCCTTATTCCCACTTTTCCTTTTGTTACTGTTAAAAGAAGTTTTGCTTTTTTCAAATTCAGCTTTGTGTTTCAAATGTCACAGTGACATTTAAAGAATTTCTTACCATATTTCATACTTCAGGTAATTGAATAAAATGATATTTTTTGCGAGCTTTTGTAATATCTGCGTAGGTAATGTTTTATTCGGTGCATACCTAGTTCGTGTTTTTGTTTAGCGTTGGTGCAGTGTTTTGTTTGACTCGAACGACCACGGCAAGGTCGCTGCTCGGCTTGCTCGTGCCACTGTCACTCACCGCTCACGTTGTTTCTCCTACACCGTTGTACAACATCAATTTACGTAACATTGAAATGTGCACAGCTGTTGGAAACAAAACATTCGACTTTTTTATTATACGTATCTTGTTTACTTAGTAGGTATTTTCTTATTCTACTTAACAAATAATAGTAACTTATTTGTTTCAAAGCATCTAGTTGTTTACAGCCACTTGTAGTTGCTCGTCTTGTAGACATAATCCTATACTTACTGCGTTATTATTCTAAGACTTACGACCTGCATATGAAATTCTTTCGCTTGGTGCAGTACCTAGTACCTACCTATTTAAAGGTACTAGGTGGAACATCGACTGTTTCCAGACGCCTCATTGGCCGTTATGCCCATTGTAATAAAACCGCCGCGTCGTGTGTAATTTACACGCGATCTACAGTGGCTACATAACTCAAGACCACCACGACTCACAACTTGTGTCAATCAAGTCAACCTACACCGGGCTCTTTCGAAATTGTGTCACAGTTGCTGGTGGGGCTTCACACCACGCAGCCGCCGAGTGCTCCACTACGCCGACTCGCTGGCACTCACAACTGGGCTAAGGTCGCGACTGTGCATTTTTCATGTTACCTGTATACGAGTACACGGCATTGTTACATTCCAAATCCATTCATATGCCTGTAGAACGAGTTTTGTACTTAAAAATCCAGTTTAGAGAGTTGTCACACATCATTACGTAATTCATAGCTGATTTCAACATAATTTTTAACTTTAATCATTCACTCCATTTTAACATAGTTTAAGTAACAAACATCTCCAATTGATCTAAATGGGAACTTTTTAACTAAATGCTTATTATTTATATAATTGCTGAGTTCGCGTGAACGTATTGCGGATTCTCCGAAGGTTAAGTAAATATCATAACTAAATGCCACTGTGATTAGTGGCATTTAACTTAATAATCAATTAGCCTAGTACCTGTTAAAACTGGAAATGTTTTTAATTATTAACGCTTGGACATAAATCATCTAATTTTGCAAATTAGAAATCAAAACCAATACGTATGAGTTCCTGTTTGATTTAGATAACGAATGCTGACATTACGTCCACCGAGGAATGTGAATGATTTAGGACAGGGGTGAAAAACTAAATAAAGCAACATCTAAAAACGCTTTCATGTTAGAGTACGACGATGCGGCTGCGCTGAGCTGCGACTGCGTTACAAAACTGGGTCAGCGAGTAAAACAAGCCACGTTTGATACGGGCTCGTAATATTATGATGACCATCCCACTGGCGCCGCCGCGCGCCGGTGCAGCCTGCCCTACATGATATAGGGCAATTTCGAAAATGGAACACCAACACCAAATACGATGCTTGTGTAAGCTATTTTATCATTAGGTTTTCTTTGATGATGATATAAAATATATTTGAAAACACATGACAAATTGACTACGTGTACGATTTGTTTCCAATTACATTTCGGGGTAAAATAATTGACTTATTATATCAAGTAGATGAGGCTCGTATCCCAATGGATTAATCGGGTGTAGCGGGTCAGGACGGGCGCGCCGCACCTCCCGTATGAATCATGCCGTACCTTGCGCCCAGCCAGCAGACGCAGCCGGAATGTAGGTCACCTGCTCGCGATGGTTTGTTTGGGTCGGTGGCTCCCCCAAATTAGAATGTGTTAATAATACGACAACCTTTGCTTACAGCGTCTCGCACGTCACGTTTTACATCACTCTATTTTTATCAGCAGTTAAACACTATCAGTATGCAGTGGCATCTCGATGACACTAAATACTCTGCTCTCGCCCACTGTTCTAAACGGAGCTACACTCAATCATTGCTTTCTAAAGTTTCTATATTAATCGTTTCTAATGACTGCACTATTTGTATGCAGTCTTTATGGCAATAATTTATTTATATCTAGGCGGAAAAATGCATAATGCTACACGTTGATTTTCCTGTTAAATCTTGCAACAGGAAAACAAATATCATTACAGTAAGAAACTGCCATATACTGCTTATATGATTTCCAGTAAGATAATAAGGAAAGACCGTTCTTCTAAGTAAGCATAACGTGCAAAGTTTTGTTTGTGTAAGGTATAAGTACCTGCGGCTTGCTTGCCAACTTGCGAAGGTATTCTCGGAATATTTTCTATTTCTTCGATATTGTCATGGCAGTGAGCCACTCGGCACTGTGCTGACATTCCGCTATCATTTATCGATTTTGCATTTCTCCAAGGTAGGTAGTTAAACAAGCTGCATGTTCGGCGCCGTAATATTGCTGCATCCGCTTGCCTGCTGGTAAATAGGTCAGTCGCCCACGCCGCCGCAGCGCCCGTTTGTTTGGGTCCCCTTTATTGATCAAGCTCGTCGGTACCTCAAGCTGTGCGCACGCAGACCACCCCAGCTTGTGCATAAACTTGCCAATGCAGTCTCTACACTCTTTACCCCAATGCTCAAGTTACGGTATACATTTATATGTAGGGAAGGTAAGAAGGAAGTTCCGCTATTTCTGTAGCTTTATCAAGTTAAATTTGTCTAGTTGCATTTTACTGGGAGCAGAGTAATCTTTAAATGCAAAAAAAATAAGTGTGGAGTTATATTAAAGTGTTGTTGAGGACGTATCAGGGCGGAACCGACACGGGGAGGTCAAATAGGAGACAGACGCACACACCCCCGCTATAATCTTTATGTTAGGTTGACATGACAACGACACATTACGAGCTGCCTGGCCAGACGGGGCTCCGACGGGTTTCGGCCACGAGGTTACACAAATTTTGTAACCTGCCTTATGAAGGAAGACTTTAAAGAAAATATCAACAAAATGTCGTCAAAATTAAACTGATTAATTTTTTGAAGCAAAAAAGGAGAAAAACACGTAAATAAAATAAGTCACAGTCGAAAAGCTTTTGAAACATAATGCGCTTGTTATCGTGTTCCTATCGTTACCGACATGGCCGCTAAAAGAAAAACCACACGCGGGTCGTAATACCCACGCCACAGTTAAAACCACGTGGGGATTTTGTAATTAGCAAGTGTATGTACTAAAATACCACAGAATAATGATATTATTAATAGTAGTAGAAGAATCAAGTAATTAATCATAATCAATTTCTGTCCATGACATAATGCGATAAAAATAGATTAAAAAAAAAATGTCTAAATTTTAGCAACCTGTCGCATATTTTTTTGTAGGTTTTACGTATACAGAATTGTGTTACGTATTATTGAATTAAATAATGAATATTGGAGTTATGAAATCAAATAATTATAGATCTTTTTTTTTTTCTTTGAAGTTTAAAACAAATTCTTAGGAAACTCGTAGCGGGTGCTACGACTAAAAAAATGTGAATAATTCCTTTCTTAAACTCACTTATTTTGGATACGATCTTGGCTTTTGAATGATGTTTAACAGAAGGTCTTATAATTAAAACCGTTCAAAACCTATAGTCTTATTCTTATCTTAGTGGCAATCGGGGCCAAAAACTTGTTGGAAATTTTGGTTAAATTAAATATATAAAAAATTTGCGATTAAAATGTAAATACGTTCTTAAATAAAAACATACGGGAATTTCCCTTGATATCCGATAGTCAGATCAGATACGGACTTCAAACAACTGTAGCGCCACCACGTGGTTTCTGTCATGTAATGGCACGACAAAGTTCGAATTTGTATAGCGTCGTATTTTGTCACTCTACTGACGGCACAGTCCCTTTATAAAGCTTGATCAACCACCTTATTAACACATTTAAATGTACAACAATAACACCCGGATTATATGATTGCTTAATTCGACAACCATCTTTGTGAGATGTCGAAAAATTCAATTTTATAATCGGTATCATGCTAATAAGTTTCACGTTGCACGTTCATTAAGCCATGTACGGATGTCTGTACAGCATTAATTTGGCGGTTTCCGATGTCGCCACAAACGTCGTGGGAAGTCGGGCGACGCAGCGCATCTTCGCTCGATTTCTCCGTCACGGGTTTGTCCCCTAGTCAATATAACTTATGATCCGTGTCGCAATATAAGCTGTGAGCTGCCTAGCTGACCTGTCCCAGCAAGTAGGCCACGGCTGTTGGCGTTAGGTCGCCAGCGCCACTCGTGATTGCACTCATAATTCCGCACGATAGCAAAATACTCAACCAATGTCGAAAATATAATAATGTTTAATGACTATTTGCAATACCTGCATAGCTCGGTGATGGCACTTTAATTACTTTAAGTATTGTAATTTGTAGTGTCAATGTCAAATAAACACTTGTTTGAAAAACATTACCCTCTGTCTGGGACAGTCGGATAAAAAATGAGACGCTAATCATAAAATGCTTTTAAAGTCATTTTCATCTTCTTTATTGTTTATTTGAAACTTGTTAAAAGACTGATAAAAAGTTTTTGAGTACTTCTTTGTTTATATGGTTATTATCTTTCGGTGGCTTTTTAAAATCGTGTATTAAAATAAATATGTAATAAAAATAATTGAATTTACCTAATGTAAAAAATTATAAAACATTATTATTACCAAGAACTATATAATAAGAAATATAGTGAGTACCTACAAACGTATTTACTTAGCAAACAAATTGTATGGCAGTAAGCATCGTTTCTTTTGGGTGCCCACGTGGTTATCACCCACGTGGCTCGATTGATCGATGGTTCCGTAGTAGCCTTGTACCTTGTAAGTACACATCATAACATTACTACTACTTTAGTAGGTACCTTAATTATATTTTCTGTAGGTAGGTATCTACTTAAGATAGAGTTAACCGTAAATTAGAGTTAATATTTTGACATTTTCATTTTTCATGATAATTAAATTATCGATTTTGCTGTTCAAATGAAAAACCTAAAGAGCAAGCTATTGACGCCTGTGTTAAAGAGTATTGCTTCATGTTATGACATCCATGTTTTTACGGAAGAATGACGTTCATGGTCGAATCCTTGTTGAATTAATATTTAACAAAAATTGCAGATCATTTTGTCTAGCAAGTTTATCCCCGCGCCTGCGCCAGCGTAGTCGTTTTACCGCGCCACCCCCATTCTAGAATTCGATCGAGTTACGTAGACGGTACGTGAAACGTAATCGTAAGTAGGTCGCTAGCTGGCGGTGCGCGCGCAGGCTGTCGCGGCCCACGCCCCCCGCGCTCCGCCACTACGTCACTATTGATCGCGCACGTGGCGCCGTAAGTGACGTAGAGCCTGGCGCGTCCGATAGTACACCCTCCCCTAGTCTACCCCCGTCGCCGTACCTTGCCACCCTTCATCCATGACGCTGGCGAAGTGGCGAGGGGAGGGTGCCTTCTGCTGCATACTGCAATTACGAGCCCATGCACCTATTTTAGTTTCAACGATGACCGCAATAATCGCAATTTTGTTTGAACTTGGCGGTTCTATAAATGAAGAAATGATAATACTTTTTTAACTCTGAAGTAATTATCCTATTTACTTTACAACTTTGAAAATGTGTCCTTTTTAATGTTTACTCATGTTATAGTTACCACGACTTGTTTGTGTAAAAATACCAGTAACTTCTATCGGATTGTATCGACTTGTTGTTGTAGTACCTTAGTTACCTGGAACTGATAAAATAGTAACAGATCGAAGTGCGATTTCTAGTTATTTTTAGTTTGCACAATCGAGTGACGTCAACGTTCTATAAGTAAATGTTTCATAGAAGTGGGTTCTCTATGACTTAACGAAGAAACGATTTATTTTGCTTGTTTTCCCGTATGTCACTACTTAGCGATAACAGGCGTAATATTTAGATAAATGTTCAAGCCAGATAAGGTAATTAAAGTTCTTGTTTGTTTACTTTCACGTGACACAAGGTTCTGCTGTGACTGTTGTGGGGTTTCCACAATCAGTAGAAAACGTTGTACGAACATTATAATGTCATCATGTCCATCCACAATGTTTGTCCACGTGCCACAAAATTGTGCGGTTTTGTTCACTCATTTAAGGTGTTATTTCAGAAGAACAACTCGCAAACAATGAATAACATTGGGAGGTAGGTAAAACTAGCAAAGTCATTATGTTTGTGGAATCCTCACAAATATTGCTGTGCAAACACTATAATTAAAAAACGTAGTTTTTTAAATAACGTACAATCAAACGAACAAACTAGGTACTATATTTGCGTTTTCAATTCTTTATCAGACACATTCATGTAAGTGTAACCGGCACGTGTCTAAAACTATTTCAGTCACGTGTTTTTACTTTTACTATGTCAAACCCGTTCAAAAGATGAATGGAATCATAACGGGACCTGCGAGTATGCCTCGTATATCGATTTAAAACTGTGTCCTGCATTATGTCAGGAACAATACAAACCGCATAGTCGGCTAATCTTAGATTTCTCGTGAGTACTAGGAGCACATAGCACAATGGAGTTGGTCTGTGTGTGTACACAATTTGCATGTGCGTAACAGCCGGCTTAGGCGCGCCCTACATAACGCCCTTCACTTTACTACAGAATGCATTTAGCATTGTTTACGTAACACTGTACTTATAGCGCTGCAAGGAAATCGTTATAATCCTCTTACTAAAGACACTTTGTTCTTTATTCAAATACTACATAAGGTTTCAAGATATTGTGTAATGTTTTGAAACGCGCACGTAAATAGGTTTTATCATCTCAAAATAGAGCCTGTGTAACGCTGATAACTTATCAATCTTAATTTAAATCAAAGCAATTCTATAATTAATTATGTGTTATTATGATACCTACAATGTCCGGTTATGCAGTAGGTTAGAGATAAGAACTGAGGACAGACAATAACATAGGAAACCTAGTATGTTGCACAGAACTAGGCTTAAGCTGAAGCAAACCACAGCCGACCTAACGCGTTGGCGCCACTTGTAACCATATACACAGGTCAACACATACTCTGTGGCGTAGACATTCTTGTTGTTGGTACTTTACAATTATAAGAAACTAGCTTTTGCCCGCGACTACGCCCGCGTATTTATTGTCGATTATCACGGTCGCAGAGGAAGTTGCGGAATATAAAGTATCCCATGTCCTTCCTCGGGGTTCAACCTTACCCCTCCTAAATTTCATCAAAGTCGGTTCAGAGGTTTAGTCGCAAAAGCGTAGCAGACAGACAAACTGACAGATTTACTTTCACAATTATAATATAAGTATAGAATGTATAGTTAGACACCGACAAATTAACTTGACCATAATGATAATACAGTACCTACCTAAAGTACTGTAGAGACCCTGGCTGGTTGAGCCATATACAAACTACTTAATATGAGATAAATATGACTTTGATTTTAGAATAGAGACAGACCGGGTGTCAGCGTCTGTCAACTTTTAGCTATTAACTAAAAGTAATAAATATATTTTATTTGAAAGTGAATTACAAGAGTATAAATTAATAACAAGTCTTTCAATAATAATTAATATCCCGGTACCAGGTCACGCCAAGTGACTACATAGTGGTGGAGGACCGGTTTGGAAAAAATATTTTTCCACCAAGAAAATTTCGTAAAGCGAGTTCCCCAATGTCTTGCGAGTTTTAAAGCGTATAAAACGCATATAAGGAGCGAGCGCACAGAGGAATTAGGCGTAAAGACGACGCCTGATAAAAAAAATAAAGCTAAGTATTATATGTCAATATTATTATTCTAGAATAGCGAAATGGAGTCTTCTTCGCTATATACTATTCCTTTTTATTTCACGGGAAGCGAAGGCATAAGTTTCGATGATTTTTTGCCAAAATATTTAGAGATAGCCGCCCATAAGGAATGGCGAGAAAGCGACTACGCTTTAATATTAGGTGCCTTCTTAAAAGGACACGCCTATTATTTTTATAGATATACCTATCATGAGGATATGAGTTTTTCCACACTGTGTGATGAGATGAGAATAGAGTTTCCTGGTCGCTACCGCTCAGCAAATAATGTAAAAAGCGTGCAGCAGGAAGCCACAATTGCATCGAAGGAATGCATACATGAAAAAGTTTTGTTGGTCGATAATAATACTGATTTAATTTTTAGTAATAATGGAAAAGATGAGCAAAGCTGCCAAGCAGACGTTGATGATGTTGATGATGAAGTTATTGAGGCCAGCAGCCTAGTAGACTGCAGCGATGGCGCTAAAGAGGAGGAGATGACGGTTGTGTTCCAGGGAGAACATGAAGAACAAAATGAAGATATAAAATCGGGTCAGTCCGGTCCATTTATTTTATCTAATAGTCATGTTTCAGATCATCAGGATGTATTGTTGCCAAAAGAAGACAATGGTTGTCATAATGAAAGATATAAAAATAGTATCGGAGTTAATGAAAATAAAAAGGAAGAAGTTGTTGTCACATTGATTGGAGTTCAGGAGAATTGTGAAGTCAATTTGTCTTCAATTGAGGTGAATGGCACATTGACAGAAGTACAACAGAACAGTCATGACATTTTGTTGTCAAAGGAAATAAATACTGGTTTCTTAAAGTCTGATTTTGTTAAAGACCGTGAAGTCTTTAATGCTGTCCAAAAGAATTATGCAAAAGTTCGTAATAAATTATCTCGACATTTTAAAACAACACAAATTAAGAAAAAGGTTAACATAAAAAGTTTTGTCCCCAAACGATTTCCAGTTGTTCATACATTAGTTCATAAAACCAAAGGAGGTTTTAATTTACAAAGAAATTGTAAAAAATATTTTAGTAATTTTATAGCAAATAGTTTTAATTTCCAAAAGACATATTATTATTATAACACGTATAATAGAAAGAAATTTAAAGATATATTTTTAAAAGTAAATGATTGGAAACTTTTTATTTGGAGAATTTTATAAATATACTTGTAATTTTTTTTATTTATCATGTCACTGGATTATTTTTGTACAAACGGCAGGACATGTCATATTAATAATATTATTTTTGTTTCATAACCACTTCAATTGAGAGGAAGAAGGACAGAAGATCGTCGGCGACAACGACGATTGCGTATATTGTATTTTTATATGTAGTCTGTTAGTACGAATACGCTCCATAGATAACGAAATTTTAAAAAAAGGGGGAGAGAAGAGTTGTTCCTTTTGTTCACTGATAAAACCAACTTTGCTAATGGGGCATAGCCTTTGCAAAGAGTGTTTGGTTGACACTGCTGGTTTATTTTGTGATCAAGAGTTAACATTGATTTTCTTTAGGATTTTTTTTAGATTTCGTTTTGGATCGAGTTCATAATATTGTGATGTAAATTGTTTATTTCAAACTACCATGACTTTTTCTTCTTCTTACTCAATAACATACAATGACGTTAAAGCCATGGATGTTGAGTTTATTTAGCATGCGTCTGTGCATGTTCTTTTTTATATTTAAGCTTATAATTGTTATAACCCCTAAGGTAGATGTGGACTTGCCATATCATAGGTTATGGGAATGCGTAGCGGACTTTTAGGAAGTTTTGACGTTACGAAGCTTGGGCATGGAAGCGTTATTGCGTTTTAATTGAGTGCATGGTAGCACATTAATAGTAAAATTAAATGTTAATTTATGAAATGATAACGCATTACGTCATGTGTTAAGCTATCTCTCCAGAGACATTCCCTTACAATTCTTCCTATGAGGTAGGGACCTCGCAATAGGTTTAGGTAGGGTTTTGATATTTATCTCATAGTTGATTAGTTCTATCACTACGTTCAAACTAATCCTTTGGAGGCGTAGCTGATGTAGAGACCCTGGCTGGTTGAGCCATATACAAACTACTTAATATGAGATAAATATGACTTTGATTTTAGAATAGAGACAGACCGGGTGTCAGCGTCTGTCAACTTTTAGCTATTAACTAAAAGTAATAAATATATTTTATTTGAAAGTGAATTACAAGAGTATAAATTAATAACAAGTCTTTCAATAATAATTAATATCCCGGTACCAGGTCACGCCAAGTGACTACAGTACCTACCTACATATCAAATCAACTCGTGTGGTAGTAAAAAGATGAAGTTTTGTTATTTCCATCGTATGACGACGGTAACACGTCATAACTGAACCGTGAGAGAAATAAAGAAACAAACAAAACGGTAATGAAACAGGTGATCTCAAAATACCAGACAATGTAAAACAAAAAATTATAAAACATTTTTAATATCAGTACAGTAAATTGGACTCATTTTTACTTTCGTCAATTTTATAAAGAACTTCTGTGTAACAATTTCATGGATTGTACCTATATCTGTAATAAAGAAGATTATAATTATTAAGAAAGAAAAGAATGAGAAACTATTTATCCACGCGAAAATGACCCACATAACATAAAAGCAAAAAGTTGGTATTAAACCTGAAAATTTAAAAAAGTAAACGTAAAAAGTATATAGTATATAAAATGTAAGTACATAAAAGGGCAGCCCTAGTATTCTCCAGCGGGCGTAGAGCAGGAAAGCTGACACAAATCTCAAATGTGTTTAGTTTCCTTATTTATTGTTACATGTAGCTAGACTTGAATATAGCAGTATGCGGGTGCGCGCCCATGATGCCAAAACTATAGGGGTTCTTCTGAAAATTGTTCAGAAATAAAATATTATTTGTTATGTTCACTCTACGTCGTTGGTTTAGTGGTCGCAAAGCGTGACTGCTGTGTCTGAGGTCTTAAGTTCGATTTCCAGGTCGGAGATTTCCATCAGGAATTTCACAGTAGCAGCCTCGGTCTCAGGATTTGTACCCGGTTAATGGCAATAGGCGCGCCCCCTATTACATGGGACTTAAACATAAGTGGCGAAATGTGGGTGTACTAATGGGCACACCTCTGCCTAACCCTTCGGTGATTACAGGCGTGACGTTATGTTTACTCATACACATTTTGCACAAAGACGCAATGGTTCAGCTTTTCACGGAATTAGTATGTAAATTCATTTTATTACCTATTCTCTTTAGCGTCAGACAAACCGTCATGGTTGTTGTTGTACGTGTGTGCCCATTCGACTGAAATAACCCCTTGGTCCAATTTTACAATATCCAGGTGAACAGAAGGGGTGATTTATTCTTAGCCAGGTACTAAGGCCACAATCGAACCTATTTATACACGGTCAAAGGGACATCGACGCGAAACCGTGGATTCAATACATAATTCTAGAACCCACGGAATTAAACATTTTTGTCGCGCTAAAATCAGCTGTTTCGTACAAAAGTACAATTATTAAAACGTTGATTTTGAGTTTGAACTCTGTGCGAGTCTAGAATCATTCACCGAATCCATAGTAAATAATACTTTGAATTTAATTTTCCAAGTTTGCGTAGATGGCCAAAGAAACTATTAAGAAATAGAAAATAATACTCTCAATCAATCTTATTGTATTGTAATAAGTTGTATTCAGTGTATTTTTTTAATTACCCAGGAATCGAACCTAAAGGCCGAGCTCGAATACGCGGACTAAAAACGTTATTTCGATTTAAGTTTAATATACAAGACAGGTTCCCCTTTAGCTTACTTTAACATTAGAAAATAAACTAACCTTCAATTGGCATACTTGTACAATGTTTGTACACCTCGCTAAATCTTTGATAAAATTCAAATTAAATAAATATTTTGCATGCAAGGGTACACGGATGACAAGGTTCAACAAATGTTTTCATACCTATTGACTTTTTTATCTTACTGCAAAATCCATTGCTATTTTTTTCAGTTTTAGTGAATCCAAAATAACGTCACAATAATTCATTATTGACGCACGGCAGTAAAACTAAAAACAACGTTATGTACGTAGAATAAAAGTGTTTTATTAAACAATACAAGTTTGCGCAAATCCATTAAAATGTTACGTGGGTGAAGGGTTGCGCAATATTTTCATTAGAGCCTGAAACTGAAAAGGCATCCGCCCACTTGACGCTCTCCGCTCACGGTGCACGATGCGGGTCGCGTGACGCGGGAAATTGCGCGCTTTGTACGCTTGTATAACTTCTATGATTGCTGCTAAGGCTATTTCAATGACGTTAGTCATACGTTAAATTTTCCCGTGGCAAGGGTACGAAATGACCATGGGTTTGCTCAATAATAAAATACTAACAATGAGAATGAAAACACATTGAGCAACGTTGCTCGGTATGATGTTCTTGGCGTTACCTGAGCTACGTTTACAGTTGTTACTATAAATAACTTTATTGATGTTTGGTAACTGCGCACTTTGTCTGTGCTGTAACCTCTGTCCAACCAGTACGGAAGTTAGCGGTAAAACATTATTGTGTTACACTTACGTAGAGTTAGTGCTGCCTACATTAAACATTAATAACCTATCATTAAACATTAGTGTTTAATGTTAAAGTTTAAATATATAACGTGCCGTTCTGCCTGCAGTCCACGAGGACGTGGGCAGGGCTGAACTTTACACCCACGTCCTCCTCCCACTGTAGCCTTAGAACTTTAATTTGTATTTCGTCACAGGAAAATAAGTTCCAATAAACTAGTCTGCGAACCGGATATTTAAATAATGGCTTTTAGCCGATAATCAGATGGTGATTTTCCGGCCTTTCAGAATATAACTTATGTCACATAATTCAATATGTTTAGGACACCATTTTACTTTCTCAAGTGCAAAAAAATAACACTATAAAAACTTTCACGTTTATATGTTAGTAGAAATTATAAGATATAAATCTAGCTAGATTTTGATTTCGCTCGCATGACATAACATTGCATCAGTTCGATTTGGGTCAAGCTACGCTGCAGCGGAAAGGCCGAAGGTCGTGGTGCAGTGCAGCTGCGGGGCGTGGGTGTGTCCCGAGGGTTGGGAGGCGGCAGGCGGCAGGTAGGCGCCAGGAGTAGGCGACTTGAGGGGGAGCGTACACGCCAACGTTACATAACTCTACAGCTGTAGGTATACTTTACTTGCCGAGTTCCGTTAACACCGAAGGTTGCTGCGCATAAGGTCGTCCGTCTGGGTCACGACGCAAACCGTGGCGCGCCGTATTTACGGCTATATTTTCTAGGTAATAGAACAACCTTCTAGTTCTACTGCTGTTTACGTTGCCAGTTATTTTTAGCTTTCAAAGAAAGTTAATTATTTGTTAATTTTGAATGTGTAAAGAATAATAGAAAACTATGGATGTATAAAAATCCATATCAGTATTATAAAACATTTTATTGCCAGTTCTTTAAAAAACCATTTTAAAACATGTCTCTATATTTTGTTTACAATACTATCGACTACCAAGTACATAAAGCTTGAAAAGTGTTATTGTGTAGTTGTAGTAATAGTACCCATTCGTTATCTCTTCCTCGTATCTACGATATAGGTTCACTATCTGTTGTTTTTCAGAGTGCATTTTATCAAGTTATCGCAATACTTATGCTAGATTTCATTCGAGCACGTTTCGCACTTAGCGCCCCCAGACTTCAAATTCAACTGTTCGTCATGTGCACGGTGAGCCCTGACATCGCATAACGAGGGGTTTACCTATTCAGACAGACTCTTGCGTCGTAGTAATAATTTCCATTTTTTTTAAGCATCGAAATGTTTATATACAATTTTATATTTTAATAATCACTAGCGAGCTACGCCGCGTCTACTTCGCGTAGCCTACGCAGCGTTTACGATGAGAAGCCTATGCTGCTGCTACGCAGAGACTACGCTGCTGCTACGCGGAGCCTAAGCTGCGCCTACGACGCGGAGCTTTTGTGGCATCTACGAACAAACGCCAAGTCATAATTGCAATCTTATTGTTCTGTCAACTACAATACATTTTTCTGGCAAAAATATGTAGTATCCAAACATTCGCTAACCCGATTGACGAAACGGAAAAATCTCAAATATTATATTTTTTATTTTTTTTATAAAAAATTGTCATACACCTAATAAAGTCTACGTCAACAAAATACGAATTTTATCAAAAGTTGAACACACGACCGAAAATGATCCAAGGGCAAATATTAATTTCCTTTACGTTGGGATTTCCTAAAATGTAACGGTTTGTTGTTTTGCGAGATTATGATTTTATTTTTAATATGTACATATAATGTATGTACGTACCGCTGTAGATTAAATATTTTGCTGTGATTGTTTATCTTAGTTCTTGTCATCATCATATCCATATAGTATACATTACTATCTACTTATTATCTAGGGAATTTGGTTTCGCATAATTTGATATGCAATGAATTATTTTATAACATATGTGTTAAACTTTAATCATTATTATCGGCATATTGATAACATCTTATGTGCGAAAGAATAAGTAGGTACTTTTATACAATAAGGTATTTTGAAATTGTTGTCGTTGTAGGATTTCCCCGTTTAGTTGTGCGTCATCGGAGTATCGCACTGTACAGTGTACAGCATATTGTAGGTACTTTGTAGTTACCGTACTATTTATAGCTGTAACGAAGTTATTTTAAAACCAGTAAAAACCTTGTTAAAGAAAGATTGCATTGCTACCTATTGTTTCTTAGTTTATCCGCATCTGTGCATGAACTTTGCGTCTGAATAAGTTTAGTGGACGCTAAAACTTTAAAAATAAATATCTAAAGACGCGGCTGGCGCCGGCGCTAAAGTCTCGTGATGACGAATCCGAAATCAGATAGAAAAACGATGTTTCACCGTCCTGTGAAAACCAGATAACTCATCTTAGCGAGGGCTGCTGAAGTGTTGTTATTATTGTTATAATAAATAACTTATGCATGACAAATGTTTGTTGATGATGTGTTTGGTGAATCATGGCTTTTAGAAAATAAACTGCAGTTTTTGTTCTTGACATATGTCCAGGATTCTGTGGTTTGTCTTGAGTAGTAATTTTTTAGCGATCTAATGGACTTTGTATTTAAATTACTCATACCGATATTTTTCAACCAAATGAATAATAAGGGTACAAACGTAAATAAATAAAAGTTTCCACAATTGGTAAAAAAAACCACAGCTGGTTTACCTGTTTATGGTAGAAGCCGCTACTTACGTCAGTCGAACATACATAACTACATTTAAGTAGTGTACAAACAATATGCCCTTGTATTTTTTTGTTATTTCCCAGAAATATCCTCAAAACTCAAAGATACGTTACGATCTATTTTTCTATCTGGCTTGAAAAGTGGAAACTTATTGCCGTCTTTAGTGAGTTTTCATTCGCGTTATTTAGATTAATAAATATTTTGGGATGTTTTAATCTATCAGTAACCTTTGATTGTATTTGTAAGCTGCCTGAGGTTAAATAATGTCTTGTTATTAGATAGAATGACCTTTAAAGAAAGAAGTTAAATTGTTTTATTTGCTATGATAAACTTTAGTAAAATCATATCAAAAGCCTCGGCTCGACCTTTAATTACAAGTACCTACTTACAAAACCTCTTTTTATAAACAGTTACATATCTGTTTTCAAGTACGCAGGTACCTTATCTACTGATAACGAATTTGACAAAGTTTAAGTTTAGTGCTGAGTCACCACAAACGAGGTATTTTTTCCTAGAACGATTTTCCGATTGCAATTTATTTAACTTTTTCCTGTAACTATCTTTTGACCGCTAAAATTGTTTTTACCGAAAATTTAGATTGTTTCATCAAATAACACATGAGATGACTAATAGATTAGGTCTTCATAAAAATATGGTATGTATTCTCGATGAATGCTGACTGTTTGTACTTTATAGTAATTTTGTTTAAGTACCTTTTATATACTCGTATTTTATTTTTTGTTCTAGTATACCTAAATTCATGTAGCCAAACAAGGTTAATGTATTTTTTTTCCTGCGATTATCTCCTATTTCACGAATGCAACCTATGAATATAGATTATTCTCGTAATAACCACATCTGTTTAAAATTATGCGTGTGTCATGTGTGTATTCTAGTAATTTATGACAAAACAAATGAATACACAACAGCTCAGTGGGAAAATGATTTCCATTCACGTAGAGTACTCTGTACGGATTCCACAAACGTGTAGGGCGCGTGAGTCGGGCTCAGGAGTGACGCAAGTTGTTTTGCCAACTTTACTTAGTCACTACTTTATAAAGTATTTCGCAAGAAAAGGTGCCGCGTCCCCGTTTCAGTTTGTAAACAAACATTGCCACGGTTCCGCAGGTTCATAACGTGTCCAAACTAATAATTTGTGTGTTCAGTCAATAACAATTCATCAGTGTGTGACAATAAATGCAGCCGTTTTTAATTGACTTACGAAATTATGACTGTGGAACCTTTGTTAGTGCTCAATATGTTCCAGAGATCGGTAAGTGACAATTATCATATAAATTATTAATTAAATCTATAATTGAATTTAAATCATTTAGGTACCTATATTATGTCAATGTCTGTAACATTGCGATGGTTGTTTGTGTTAAAATGTTTTTGTTTTTTGTTTATCCTATAATTATTTTGATTACTGACTGCCAACTTAATTTAAATAAAGGTTATAAAGAGAACATAGTATTAGAAATGTAGGTCATTCGTCCGAGATTAAAACTCAGTCAAATGATAACTGTGTATACAGCCTACTTAGTTCATATCTAAAATCTAGATTTTATACAAAAAAAAAACATGTATTTGTGATTGTTCATATTTTGCTAGTCTACGTACGACATACTCAGAAAATAGTACAATGAGCGGTCTGTAGTGTAGATACTTATTGTTCTATTTCTTAATTATAAAACAGGATGTTTTGTCGACGCCAATCTCTATCGACAATCATATTCGGTTATCTATTATAAACAATCGCGCTTTCGCATGCCTGGTCTACACGTTTAAAGTACGAGTCGGTATTATGAGTACGAATAGCGTACTCTTGTAACTGTACATAGTTGCAAATTATATCGGAACCGGACTTATTTTTATATGTACTCATCATATGTATGGACTCATCTAGTTTAAAATGTGACGTGTAAAAGTGTTATTTATAACCAATTTACTGAATAAATATCATTTCATTTCATTTTATGTTGGCTTGCGAAAGCTTCTTTTTTTCCATTTTCTAAAGCATTTGTTTGTAAGAAAATATTTGAAGTATTTAATACATTTGTAGCACTCTTATTGCATTATCAGGTTTTAAAACATCAGATAATTAGATTTGAATAAATTCGTACCGCTAGTTTGCTAGCTACACATTTTTTCACAAACAATTTGTATTTTTTTTAACGATATCAGTGTAATTGTTTGCTAGGTACATAAGATGTGTGGATTTGGACCATTTGGCAGCATTTGTATCAGAGCTATAGATTTTCGCACATAGAATGAGTATGAATAATTTTATAGCTTTTGTTTGCTTTCTAGCTAAAGGTTTTCTTAAACATTTCGACATACTAAGAGTATTTTTTGTATGATTTGAAAGTGACAAATGGTTATGTGTAGACTTGAACCATTTAGCAAGTTTTATTACCATAGCCTTATATTCTTGCACATAAAATAAGTAGGTACTGAACGAGTTAGCTTTCGTAAAAAAATATGTAAACAGTTTCGTAGAATTTTTTAGGTGCTTAAACAAACTTGTTTGGCATCCATAGTTTGACTGATGATGTTTTGCTGTTTGTTTGATGTTTGTGTGATTCTCACACTTACAGGTACTTATCATAATTTGAGTAGCGAGCGGCGCCAACTACTTTATGCGATACGATAAAACCAAATTATTAAGTAGTAACAGATATTATAATTAGGTTAAGTAATTAATGTCTGCATGGCAATCTGGTACAAAATTTCTTCATGAATATACCATCTCCATGCTATTGTAAATACCTTCAGCATTATAATCTTAATAAACTAAACAAATAAATTAAATGAATGACGAACATGAAATAAATAAAATATTTTATTATGTATTTTTACTGTTATTTTATTCGAGCTTTTCTTTATTTACAATTTTGGTACTTAGTTATTTTTCTCAATTAAGGACAACTCTGGTAACTAAAGTTTTAAAATAAGCATATAATGGTTATTGTGGCTTAGAATATCGGTAAATAAGGGAGAAAATGACATAATTAAAGTATGATGATAATTTTGTTTACATCTATATATTCTATGGGGTTTTTCACAATCATTAGCTTTGTTTTTTCCTTGAATGCTTGCTGTTTTATGGCAATAATACTAAATACAGAATTATCCTTTTCATACATTTTCATTACATAAATATTGCATACCTAAAACGTTATGTGTATTGTGTACTAAACCAAAATAGGCAGAATAATATTTAGTCTTTTGAAAGCTAATGACGATCCGATTATATTTTAACTTTTGTTAAATAAAATAATCGAATGAATTTCAATAACAATTCCCCTAAAGTAGATGCCGGTAGTGTTTATAAGTTTGTTGTGGTAATACCTACATTACAAAAATGGAAATTCCTGACGCTAAAACTGATTTTCCTTGTACATATTTAATTCTTTAACTTGAAATAAACATGATTTTTTAGGCCGATCTGTGTTTACGTAGTTCCCCACCACGTGGCAAACGATGATAGGGAAAAAGGAAATTGTCATGTTTATCTATCCGAATATTGTTAATTAATTGTTAACTGGCAACAACAATACCGTTCAAGTTAAAAGAACAGAGTCAGACGTTGTATTATTATTTGATGTTACAATGATTCTCGCCCGAAATTTCAAATTATACAGACGTCTAGACAAGACTTTTAGATTATACATCTATAGAATTGTCTAGACAGGCCATGACCCTTTTAATATCACAGTACTTGAACACTGAGGTAGACGAATTTCATGACCGTACTATGAATTTACTGGGTGCGACTTGTAGCTGGTGCTAGTGACCCCCGGGGACTTACTCGTCTTGCCACTAGACTCAAAGATAACGGGGATGAAGGTTTAATATTATCAATCGAATTATGTAAGTCCCCTTCAAACAATCTTCTTATTGTTGGTACTGGACTTGTTAAATATTACATTTTGATTAAATGTTAAGATTCATATTGTGGTTGCTTGCATACAGAAGTAAGAGAAACCCTATTTCATTCTAGGCCCTACACGAATATTTAACTATGAAGCAATGGTTCAATACTTGGAAATAGATTTTGGATTTGCTTTCCTATGACTTCTTAACAAAACTCTTGCCAACATTAGCCAAAAAGTTGGGTCTAGAAGAGACGAACCTACACATTATGATGATGTGTCACGACTGAACGAGTGAATAAATGTTACAGGATAAGTCTTCTATTAACTTTGAACAACACAAAAAAGTTATTATTCACAACAACCTAAACGCTAAGACTAACCCAAGGTGAACTGACTGTCCAAAGACAAATGTCTTGAGACGGTTCTCAATATTCAATCATTCTTGAACAAATTAGTAAAAATCGTTTTAATTAACGGATATTTTATTCTATTCATATGAATTGATTAATTATATCGCTTCTTTTTGTCATTGTTTCAAGCAGTATCTATACAACTCGCTAAAAATTTTCAATTAATAATTATGATGTGATAATAATGTTAATTGTAGATTAATTATGTTTAGATTATTTAATACTTAATTGTTCTTTTTCAAAACAAACCTTGATCTTAGTAAGATCATAAAGAGGCTGTATTTTTTAGAATGCAAACTAACAGGCTACTTAATAATATATACATAATATTTATTTCCTACTCTATAGAAACTAAAGTAACTTGATGATTTTATTACTAATTAATAAAAACATTAAAAAATAAACATGTTTTTCTTTCATTTTGCTGTACAGCTACAAAACAGCTTATAGTACTATTGAAAAACAACATCATCATAGAATCAGTAATGATGATTCTCCACAATTATTTTGTGTTTCCGTCTCAGAATAACATGTTATTGTGCAATTGTTGTTCATTTGGCGTTATCTGTTTTCTGTTCGTGTAAATACAAGCTAAAGTGTAGGTAGCACTCGTTGTCATGGCTGGATCACGCGATGTTTTGGATCTCGTGAAGGACATGGACGTGAGAACACAGTCTTTTGTGTGCCTTATTACTGAAATAATGAAGCAATGACGACCCATGCGACCTTGTTTGTTTACATACTCACATAATGTAAGTTGTAAGAAAATACGACGGTGCAACATAAAATGGTTTGGTGTGAACATTTGTAAATATTACGAAGACATGAACATTGAACATGATGAATCGATATTATTATCGTTTAATGTTTGGCGGCGCGGGCGCGGCGTTGTAGCTTTTCATTCTGCATCAAAACTATTTTTTAATATTCAGCATTATTTATAATACAACTCATCACTGTTTCTTAACAATTTTATTTAAACTAGAAAGACGTTGATAAATGCTGTAAAATGCGGTCAATGTGACATTTATGTTGCAATTTGCATAGTTGTCAGTAATGTGTTGTATATTTCTTAGAATGTTTATAAGGTTCCGTACCAAAATGGTAAAAAAGGAATCCTAATGATACTCATGGTTCGTCTGTCTGTCTGAGCTGCTTATTTCAGCAACTACTAAAACTATCGACTTGAGGAATTAATAATAATGTTAATTAGTGGAGGAGCCGATCTTTGAAGTAGAGTTACTAGGCTTCATTTTGTAAATTTCGAGACGTATAATATTATATTTTTTATTCTAATTTAAGCCTGACCATACTTAGTATAGTTTCTTGGTTAACGATGCAAAATGTCTACGAATCGAAAAATGTGAAATAACAAGGATTATTGGAGGTTTATGTAAAAATTGCTCAATGTCCCTAACTAGCACAGTTTTTAAACGAAACCATCAAAAACCCTTCACGAGCAGCTTCAAAATTAAACATTGATAGTGGAAAAAAGTTTTTTCTTTTAAAGTACGGAATCCATGGGGCGCGAGTCTGTCGTTTGCTACCGCTTTTTTTTTAATTTTTCTATTGTACTTATGGCATCTTTATGTACTACAAAAACGTTTTTACACGTCTGCTTGAAGGTTCGATCAACATAAAGGATTTTCTTCCAAAAGTATGAGGACCCGGACCCGGACCCGGACCCGGTTTGTGCCCGGTTGATGGCAATAGGCTCGCCCCCTATTACATGGGACTAAAAACATAACTGGCGAAATGTGGGTGTACTAATGGGTACACCTCTGCCTAACCCTTCGGGGATTACAGGCGTGATGTTATGTGTATGTAAGTATGAGGACATTGTAAACGCGTTTTAATCGAAACATTTAAATTTTTTGAATACTTTTAACTCGAGAGGCTGGTTTATAATACGCAACTTATTGGCCCCGAAATTCACAAAATTCCTAATTAAAGACTAATGTTGTCTAATGACATATAACTCATTGAACAGGTTTTGATAAACGATCACAGATCCGTTTCGTGATCATGACACTAACGATTTGGTCTCTGATAATAAAATTAATTCAGTTGAATTGAAATAAAACCTACTAAACGAAAGTGTTGTGTAATACGTAATACCCAACATGCGCCGCTTCCGGGGCTGTGGCTGCGCGGGCGCATGCGGACGAGTGCGGAGCGGCGCGGGCGCTACAGCACGCGTGGGAACCGCGTCGTAGGCACCACAGAGTTCCCACGTCCTATTGTCTCTGATCGGCTCACGGCCCAACCTTTGACACATCATATTCGACCTAAAAACCTGCAGACAGACAGGTACAGTAGTTAAAGCAGAATTATTGTTATAAAATCCACATGACATGGTGTTATGATGAAACTTAGCGTTATTATTAGGTAGGTATATCTATTGCGATTACACATACATACTCGTACACACAAATATCGCCTATTGCAAGATTTAATATAATCTCGATCACGTTCACGTTGTTTATGAGACGAATATTATAATATTTCAGATAAGATAAAAGGCAAAAAAAGGTACGCAAAAAAGTACCTTAAAGATATATCTAAGCAGCTTAATAACAGAATTTAAAATGTTGTCGTGTGTTATGTTATGTAATTATTGTTTTAATATGTGTAGCGAAGACAATACGGTTTGCGTCGGCGCCGCCAAGGTCGGGGTCGTTGAACCTATTTACGTCTTTCAGCAAGAGGCGCCGGGCTTCGCGCCGCGCGCCACCCCGCACTCGTCTCGCACGTGGAAATAAACTGGTATTAAAACAACACCCTTGCAATAACTACATTACATACTATAATAACTTGACACTCACCACAGTTTTAACATCAATCAAAACATTTATGAATGACCCTTGTCGCGTGATAAAAGTTTTTTGGTATTTGTCATGTCCGCTATTTTTAATTAGTATTCCTATATATAAACTCTACCTTCTATATTCGGTCTGATAGTGAAAGGTTTTCATATCAATCAGATAATTTTTCATACAAATACCCCCAGCGCGAGTAACACAATTAAATGTGCAACGATATCGTACATAATCTCAATGATTAATGAGTATTTCTTTCTTTTTTGTAGTTTAGCGCCTCGTAATTAAGCTTGTAAAGATCTGTATTGTGGATTTTTTGTAATGATAGAGAGGCAAAAGTAAATAGCGGCGGCGGCAGCACGGCGTACAAAAGCGCGACTATCAATAATTTTGTTATATCTCTGACGTCTTTAACCCGGCACGCCATGTTTGTACAAGCGGGCCTCACTAGTCACTGTTCGAGTTTTTTGGCCTCATCGCTCTCATTGTGTTTACCGTCAATCAAAATATCATTTATTGATACGACCGACTTTACTCAACACGGCCATTGCCACTATTTGACAGAGTTTGTAACGTCCCATGCTAGATTTCTAGTTGTTCTATTCAATATTCAGAGTTAAAGTGATTCTTTCGATGCACTCTACTAATTCTTTCTTTTTTAAATATTTAGCAAATTGCAACGCTGGAATATGAAAAAAAGAAACCTCAGAAATTAATATTTTCTCGTTTTTAATTTTTATTCCTCACTTTATTTCACAGAAACTCCTAAGAGTTTCCTTCTAATAGATTTTACAACAATATTCTGGAAATATAAAGCAAAAGTCGTCGTTGTTACTTTCAATAAGCAGACGATAATTCAGAAAATAAAGACAATATTTCCTGTATTTGCACTATTTATTTAGTCATTTGTACACATAAAGCATGCCTTTTTAACCGAATTCTTTAGTCAAACGTTTGCTTCCATTGGCAAATTCAGTACCTCGTGGCTGTATGAAGTGAAATGGTATTATGTTTGTATAAAAAGTTTTACACATCCTGCTGCCAAAAGTATAAAGTATTATACTTGCGTGGAAATCACAAATATCCCAGTGTGAACGTAAACACTGGCGTGGGTACCGGCACCAAGTTCTGAGCTCACCCACTAACACAAGTGGCGCAATGTTCTCCGTTCTCGGACCACCATTACATACGCCGCCACATTTAGTTACTATCGCGTGGGTTTTCTCACGACGTTTCCCTTCATAGTTTCACACTGGGTAATAAATAACGTAACTGTTACGTATACGGTTTACGTTTGTATCAATAAAAGTTATGATATCATGTTCATGTTCTGAAAAAATCGTGTACTACAATCGCTTATAAATCTACATCGGCCTGTTTTGGGGCGAAATTTTCTGAAATTTCAAGAAAGATATATTTACCTACCCTAAATTCGAGCTTCACGCATGACGCATATATTCTGTAATCAGATCTTTATTAACGAAAATTCAGGAAAACAAGCAGATATCGCCGTCGGTATTCAATAGTTCCAATAGTTTCCATATCCACTTCGTCCAATCCGATTTTACCCGGTGTTAGCTGAAATCTGTGTCTTTTTCATTCAATTTAAATAGCTGTAGCTATGCCAAAGAGATAAAGATGAAATTGATGACTCCTCAACAACAACCTAATGTGTTTATCAAAAAACAGGTCACGAACTCACGACTCTTTTACCCACATTCGAAAACATTTTGAGTTCGATAGGCATATAGCTCGTTGTTTACACATCGACGAGACGGGAAAGAGGTTTATATTGCGGTTAAATTTGTTTGTTTGTATTCCTACTCTGCTTGTTAGTTGTTACATTACTTTTGTCTATAGTCAAAGCTTTTTTTTTTTTTGGAGCTATAAGCTCCAAAAAAAATTTCTTTGACATTTCTTTTTGTATCAATTCGATTACAAATTGAGGACATTCTTAATTTCGTAGTATAATAAGCTCACGCTTTTAGTTTTCAGCAGATAAAAGCAAACTCCCGCCTTTCCTCTTACGTCAATGACATAAACCGGGAAATAAAACGCCAACTTGTTTTTAAACTTTGTTGGAGTCGTTGGTTAGTTTGGTGGCCTATAATTTATCATGTCGGTAACAATAAGTTGAATCAGAACACGTTCTTAGTAGAACGTATACCTACACGCATATTTGCGCAGACCTTGGAGCAACTCACCATGCCATACCGGTGAGTGACCGTCGCCTTTCCGGTGACTGACCGTCGCCTGGCCGGTTACTGATACCCATCGCAAAAACTCCTCGCCAAATAACATGGATATTAACGTGCTCATGTGAAAACAACACACACGGACCTTGCCTTTCATGATAGCTAGCAATTCTGGAAAGTTATTAAATATATTTTTAATGGAACTCCCAAACATGGCTAGCTTTTGTCCGCGAATTCGTCTGCGTGAATATCAGTTATCATACTTATCACGGATGCAGAAGTGGCGGATTAATAAGTAACGTTATGTCGTTATCCAGGTCCCAAGCTACCTCTTTGTTAAATTTAATAACGATCAGTTATGTGGCTTTGTTCTGTTTTTCGCGTTTATATGACTAGTGTGAAAATGTGGATTATCATTATTTTCCGATTTTATAGTGCCTAAAGAGAAGTAATACCAATGATGTGAAAATAACTAACGATCCTATTTAAAGACCATTAGGCATAAAATGTTATTGTTATTTTAATTATTTTTTTCTCTTTCATTAGCACTTATTTTTGTTTGCGATTTTTCCGTACCCAATGTTGCCATATAAGGATCGAAGTGAAAGCACAAGCTCTTTAGGGATAAAAATGTATTATCCTTATTTATCCAAATCGGTATTGTTCATTCTCCTAAAAAAATACTCTACTTTATTACCGATTACTCATTTTACGAGAGGTTTTTTCTCCCTTTGGCTCCAAAATGATATAGGCTAGCGATTTCAAGTCTAAACGAATTTCATTGCTAAGTAGGATTTAAAATGAATGAAAAAAAAAAACACATTATTATTGCTTGTTGTTGAAAAGAGTTAATCTTATTGCTCATCTTCATCAACATTTCCGCTGAATGCATCGCAGGCAGGAAGTTGTACAAATAACAAAGTTCGCCTCATCGTCCCATTTGTTCTATTCCATGAGTTCTAAATCAGGATATCTCGTAACTCGTAACGTTTCTAGCTAACAGAGATAAACAAAATCAATAATTTATATGTGGTATGTAAATGTTTTGTCCAAAATAATGTAATCGTATTGTATTGGTGTGTATTTGTGTATGTGGTGCAAGCGTCCGGGTATTTCCGGTGTAGTGTGCCGTGTGATGTGTTTGTGTCAGAGCGGAGTCCAGCGGAATATTCTCGGAGTCGTTTGCCGCGAGCGATGCCCCGTGTTTACTGTTTACAATCATTGTACCCTGCACACGCACATCATACCGTATTTAACTATAATATAGCCACTATTTACTTTGTGGCGACAACTGTAAATAAGAAAACTGTTCCATTGGATCCGCCTTGTATTACATTTCATTGTGCTCCATTGCCGAGTTGTTTGATGTCCATCTTAATGTTATGCTATCATGAGTATCACGACTGTTATAATAACATAAGACACATTAAGTTGTTATTTCATAACAAGCACCTACATTATCACGTTGTCTGTTTTAAAAATTTATGACCTCTAGATATAAAACAGTTGAGCGTGAGTAAAATCGTGTGCTATGTTTACAAACACGACCTTCTGATAAATAGGTTATCAGATTGTTCACGTTGAATTTCTGTTTTATTAACCGGATGAATGAATATCGGAAAAGGATCAGAATATCTTGGGTTCGTTTTGCGAGAATGACGATATTGTTTACCGTGAGCGGAATTCGAAGAATGAAACACTAGTATACTCTGGCGTGTTCTATTATTAGTGGATGATGAGCTGCGTGATGGATGGATGACGCGGCCTCGCCGACGACGCCGGCGCGTCGGTGCAGCTTGGCGCGGCGCCGGCGACGGCCCGCGGACCCGCCCCGCGTCGCTTGTGACTTGTAGATCACGAGACGAGGGCGCCATACTACTACTTACTTACGTACTCGTTGGACACATCTGTATTTAATACAACAATTATGTTACACATGCCTTATCACGAGGTGACGTACCTACGTTTCGCGTACCAGTGATGTAATTTTGTGCTGATCGCGTGATACTTTTACTGAATGAACGCTATTTTTATTACGAACCGTCAGATGATGATGCAGGCAGTCGTTTTATAATTACGATGACAGCTTGATATGCAGTAGCAGCCGTACTTCTACACATATACCAGGGGCATACCAACACACCAGCGTTAGATACTTTACCTAATATCCAGTATAGTAATCAGCAGTTGCTGAAGTGGAAATAGAAAATTGATCCCTAAAATAATTATTTTTGCTTTCAAATATATAAACGTACATACAGACGTGTACAAATTGTATGTAAATTATGATAATATTATTACCTATGTGCTCGTATAAGAGCGCTGACTAGCATAACGTGTCTGAGCACTGAATCTATAAATTGTCACGACAAACAACATTACGTTAGCTGATTTTTTAGGTTACTGGCGCTGGCGTCACACGTTATTTTTTTGTCAGAACTCTGACGGACAGAACAATAAAGATATTATTTATAATAGGGTCAGGTTAAAAACAGAGCGTGTGAGTGTCACAAGGCGACTGATTTGGTCGCGAGGTGCCTGCGCCTACGCAACTAGTGATTCATTCGTTTGGCCGCGCAACGGTAAACATTACCCTAATTACTGTACACTAGTGCAATGCGAACCGACCTAGCTATAGCCGAAGAATGTGAGCGTGATCAGCTGTGTGACGGTGACATACCTCAACAATTAGATGTCTATAGACGCCAAAATTGTTGCGGCCTTAAAATGTGTCGAACAAACTGGTGAAGTCAAGTCACTTCTTTGGTGGATTCAAATTCATGATATTGCATAATAACAAACAAACTTCTTTTTAACTATCTTCTATTCCATGAAAGCAAGTACAAACTTATACTAAAAAACACTATTAGATCATTTAAGGTTTGCTATCATCGTCATAATTATTATTTGGAAATTCAAATCGTTTTTAATTCTGCTTAAAAACTAACATTAACTAAATGAGTTTTTATGTGGGTAATACCTGCGCTAGTTAACTCGTCATTAATGATATAAAGTGTCATTTCCGTAAGTGGTTACTTCTAGCTTGTATGTCCAGCATTCCTTGCTAATGGAGACGTGGGTAAAACCTATTGAATGAACAGTCATTTAAAATAGTTTACATAGATTGTGTACATTTGAACAAAGAAGGACCGTTCCACCTTTTTGTTGTAGCATTCAAGGTCTGTGATGTAAATATGACAAATAAATAAATAGCCTCAAACAGTAGACGAAACTGCCATACCTTTTATGTTCAGTATTTTGCAGCGCGAATGCGGATGCGTGCGGTACGGCCACGAAGGTACGGCCTTGTCTACAATTAGAATCATGCAACGAAGTAGGTACCTAAGTAGTAAATAAACATTATCTAGATTTCTAACATAACATCGTGAGTATAATTTCTAGTATAATAATGTGATGTTCTTACTTTAACTCTTTATTTAAGCTGAAATCTATAAAAAAAAGCTTTATTTCGAATTTTTCTATTTAGCTTACAAAGCAAAAAAAAATATTGGTTTCTCCGTATTTTATTAAAATCCTCATTTGAATTTCTGGTTTTTCACCAAGTCGACAAGTAGAGGCATAAGTCCTTGATTTGCTACTTTCAGAAGGCTAATTCTTGTACCTATTTAAAAACGTTCAAATTCTAGCCTCAATCTCATCTACAATCAAAGTCAAAGTGCAGTATGTAAAGTACCTAACTAAGGGTATTTTTGAGACTGAGATTAAAATGCAAACGTTTCATAAAGGTATTATAATTGCCCCCCAGATCGATCCACGAATTTTCGCAAGCCTTTACAGGTTGGCTTATCGTTTGCTTAGCTCACTACGTTAATTATTGCAATAAATTAACATCATCGTGCATCAACACGTTACCTCACATCGGCACACAGCTGATAGCAAATGTTTCTAAATATGTTTTGAAGTACTTCTACAATGCATCGGCATTAGGTAATCGCTCCATTACGTGTGCATAACCATTGGCATTGTCATTAATAAACTCGCATGAAGGATTACTCATACAATACGGACGTCAATCTGAACAATTGATGTCCTAATCATAACTCTCCTTTTTAATTATACAATAGAAATAAAGGAACGTTATTATTAGCTAACCAATCACTATAAAAGTAGCTAACTAGGAATGCATAACAGATGGTCATACAAAGGTACAGTGCAGTGATGTAATGACGCAGTTGTCGTCAAACCTTGTTTGAAACAATTCATCTGGCATTACAAACAAGCAAAGGTTTACCTTGTTTACTGTTGGGACGGGTTACAGGAAATGCCCGGCTGGCTGTTTTGCAGAAATTACTTCAGTCGTTTTGGCAATATTCCCGTAAATATTTCGTCATTCGTAGCAATCGTAGCGCGCAGATTGCGTAGCGTCCTTGTGCTGGCACTCGGGATGCGCGGTATAGTAATAGCTGCTGCATTCTGCAGCTAGATAATGTGCTGTTAGCTACATGGTTTATATCTGCGTGGTCTTGGGTGTTGCTTATTTGCGTTTATTTCTGCGTGCGCTTCGGTGTCGAGTCCGCTTTTAGCCGCAACATGAGCCGCGAGTGTGCAGACGCCCGCCGCCACCATGTCGATGCATCGCGCCAACAATACGACTACCTACTTACATTTGTTACTATTGTTTTATTATTAATTCCTTTCCGATTGATACACCAAGAAGTCTTTGATACCTACTGTTTATGCGTAGATAGAAAGATACCAAATTGTTCCAGGCACTCTGCCAGCGCGGTCATTGATCACATAGGACTTTATATTTGATACATTTATGTCCATGGAGTTGCTTTGTTTGGGCGCTGAAAAAAGAAAACAAAGAAAAACAGCTGAACGTCATATCATTTCTGGGAGGAGTATTTTAAGCTCCCTTGTTGCATTTTATGCGTCCTAGTACCTAATAGTGGGGGACGGCCCCGCCTCAATGAAAATATATAAATAAAACACGCAGACGCTGCCCTGCTGATCTGTTTTTCATTCTTCGAAATGTAGCGAGTTTACTAAAGATTTATTGATGTCAAAATTTTCCTACCATAAGATATATCGTGTGAATCTGAATTAATTTTGCATTAAGTTTTTTAACATGTAAATTATAGCTTTTTTGCACACAATCTTAGGTAGCAAGCTACATTTAAATTAATTATTAATATTATGGGTAGGTGTTTGATTGTTATGGGAATTATTCAGATTTATTGGCGACAAAATATATGTATACTGTATGTACACATTGACAGTACCTTAAGGCAGGTAAGAGATTAAACTTTAAGACCTGCTCAAGTAATGGAACCATAATTGGTTCCATAGAAGGTACTGCAAGAAAAGGGAAATTGATACAAACTAAATAATTCCTATTCAGTGTTGGTCCCATAGCGGTAAAAGTTGTTAATCTTTATGAGGACTCCATAAGTAGATAAGTACACCATCTTCCACCTATCATATGGTATATCAGTGACCGTACTTGGAACACCTGAAAGCAAAAGTTCCGAAAGTTCAGCGAGAGAAACTTTCCATTGTAGAATGAATATTATTATAATACAGCGTAGTGGTGATTGAATGTCTCCCTTCACTTCCACGTGCAATTGTTGTACTTCGTCATCGTGCTTGATTTAATTTTATATTGCGATAATGGAAAATTTCATTCCTTTTCCGTGCTCACCATTATTTTTTCTTGTAACTGATAAGCGGTTAATGTAGTAAGTTCAGTATAGCGTATAGTACGAACCACGTGTAAGCGCGTCGCACGCACCATTTTATATCGCTTTATTTATCTACGTGTACAATAGCTAAGGAACACGGAGACGTTATGTAACAAAAGATTAGGTTTATGGCCTTTCAGAGCTGTGAATAATCGATAAAGTATACATGATGGCATGTACGTGCAAATATCTTGCACTCTTATCGCCATACACGTGCTTCCAGTTTACTATGCTACACTACTACTTGCACTATTGTGAAAACCAACGTAGCTGTTAGTAATTTGCTTGACAGGCGATAACTTGTGAACACATTTCATTTATTTGATTAATGTGATTGTGGCTTAATGGGAATATTGTTTAGCAATCGTATCCCTGCCGTCTACCCGCATGCTCTGTATCTGTACCCACATGGAGAGGCGTGGGAGTCGAACAGGACGCTCATAACACAATGGTATTTAGTTTTGCCACCAATATTCAGTTCACAATTATAATTATACTGCCAAAGCAGTAATCAAAAAGCAAACTTTATGTCTTGTAATGATGTAATGAACTTATGTTCTTTCATTATGAGTGAAAGTGCTATGTTTGTTAGTTAGCACATACCTACAGAGGGACGCCGACACACAAATTCATATTTAAATATACGGATATGTACTCTCTCGCCTGGGTTCACCCAAGGTGAGCAGACGGCGAGGCGGCGAGACGCTTGCCGACCTCTATCTACGCTCGACTTACTGGTTTTTATATTAAATCATGTCTTTGATTGTCACTATTGAAATTCAATACTGTCTGGCTAATACAATGGACATAAAGAGCGGTATTTGTAAAGATGTATTGTACTAGAGCGCAAATCTTCATAAAACCAGTCGAATACGAATGAGATTCGCAAGAAAAGGTTCCGCACCATTGTTTAATGTACCTACCTACGTCATTTTAGCAAAGCTGCAATTTTAAGAATAGATGGTAGTTTGATTTTTATAGCGTTTGGTTAAATAAATGATGGCGTGCGGTGTTTGGTAATAATTTTTTTTTATGGTACAATACCGTAACACTATTCTCATTCACTGCCACTCCTGAAAGCCAGAATAAACAGTGGAGACCGCCAGAAAAGTGCCGAGGCAATGAAGCTCAACATGTTATGCATATTGGCAATAATGAATATTGGTATTTAATAACAATAACCTGTATAAGTGTATAGGTACTAATGTTACAAACTCGAATAGATTGTTTCTTTGTTTGATCGCGCTACTCTTAAGAACACACAGGGACCGATTAAAAATTTAAAAATGTATATAGCTCGTTTATCGGGGAAGTTTATATGGCTAATAACATCACGCTACGACACACGGGAGCATAAAACCAGCCTACCTTTAACGTACGCATACCTCCTTAATTACATTATTGCATTTATTCTCAAAATTCCAGCTTCGCTAAATGTCACAGGTGTGGCCGCCCTGGGATCTAATGGTATCCACACGATACACACTTGGTACAAACTTTTGTCTTACGGACGGACGGACTCTAGGGGGTATAGACGGACCATACACCCTACAGTCCTATGATCCAATCATATTACGAGTAGGTACTTGTCGCTTCGAATGAGAAATATCTAATACAAAACAACGCAGAGCTTAATCATGTTAATAATCTTGTATAAAAAAATGTTTATTATGTAATTCAAGTAATGTAACCAGTAGAATGTGGGAGAATGGAGGAAACCATAAAAATAACGCACCTACCTACCTACCCACTTATTAAGGTAAGGTCAAATACTCGTTTATTCTGCGAACTCGAGTCCGGAGCTTGAACCCACATCCTTGTGTATACTGAACAAAGAATTATCTAGCAATCATGTTAATCGCTGATGGTTAGAGCTGTTATAGGATATCATATCAAACTAAATTAACCATATGAAATTGAGATTTGCTATGTTCTACGCAAGATAAAATCGGCCAAGTGCGAGTCGGACTTGCGCACGAAGGGTTCCGTGCAATGGCACATCTATAAAAACGGAAAAAAATCATGTATATTGTATGGGAGTCTCCTTTAATATTAATTTAATTATTTATTTATTTTTAAAATGAATTCATAAATAACTCAATATTATGTGAATATTTCAAGCGTAAACCTGTTGGCCTGTTGCCGTTATCAATATCGAGCAAAAACGAGCACTATAATCACGTTCGTTGTATGGGAGCCCCCGTGAATATTTATTTTAGTAATATTTTTTTGTAATAGCAGCAACAGAAATACATCATCTGTGAAAATTTTAACCGTCTGAAATATCACGGTTCATGAGATACAGCCAAACAGACAGATGGACAGACAGACGGATGGACAGCGGAGTCTTAGTAAAAGGGTCCTGTTTTACCCTTGAGTACGAAACCCTAAAAAAACGAAAATTTTGGAACGATTGCTAAGTGCCGAATATTTGATATCTAAGACAGATTTTTGTAATCATCTAAATACCGATTCTCGCAATTTCAAACGTTTAAAAATCTAGTCGCAATCTCATACAAAGCGAACGTGCCTAAAAGTTACCAGAAATTACTCCCCTGAGCAAAATCAGAATCCTAAGTAATACGCGATTCGGCCTGGGTTGCGGATTTTGTTTGAAAAATTACCGCGGCCCTGGAACTCAAAGAGAATTATGAGGAAGTCTTTTGATGATTCCCATGATTTAAAAAAAAGGTAATACGCGATTAACCTTCAAATTATAACGCGCTGATTAGTTGAAATGATCGTTATGTAGGTACTGACGGATTCGCTGATCGGATATTGGTTACCTACATTAATTGTATAGACCTTTATGAAGGGCCATGTTCATATTTTTTTACCAAACTTTTAATTTTTTGTTATTTTAACAAAAATAATGATTATTTTTTTGGCACCTATTTTAAGAACCTTAAATTTTCGCCTTTTTGGTTCCTCCTGGCCGCTTGTAAAAGTAACTTGTTGACACCTTGACAGAGGGTTTTTTTATTAAAACCTTTATCAATAAAAAATATATTAAAAACCCTTTAAACTGCTAACCGAAACGTCTCTGACTTGAACTTCGCTCAATAGAAACATCGATTGTTATATTAATTTTAACTAACTAAATCATAACACTATTTTCCTTTTTGATAACCTAAACTGAACTCTATCATAAACGGGATAAGCTTTTTGCGAATTTTTAGGCAATTGCCCAATAAAAGGGATCGAATAAGAGTTCAAGACCCCCCCGTAGTTCAACTGCCTTTAGTCCTTTACCCGAATCACACGCACATGTAAACGTAGTCCTACTGTGCTAGAGTACGTATAATATCGGCGGTCATTCTTTCGTCTCGTACTCTCGTCTGGGACGCCGCGCCGCCCCCGCCCGCCGCGGCAGGGGAAGGACGAAATTAAAGTATTTAGCGAGCCGCCCGAGGGTTGGCTGGGTAAGGGCGGCGCGTCGCGTCTGTGGCTATGACCGAGACGGCTGGGTGAATGTACGCTCCGAACAAACGCCACGCACGCCACGCTACGCTCCCTACTACACTACACTTATAAATGTATGTACATGTTATTATAGCTGTACTCGATTACCTATGTGTCTGCGATTTAAACAGTCTGCTTACACTTAATTGATTTTTTCTAATTGTGAATAAATCGTAGAGTTATAAAAAAAATCACATTGTTACATCGTTTGAAGCACAAACTCGTAATTTATCTCAAAAGTCATAATTTCGTTCCTTTTCCCTAAAAGTCAAAGCAACCCATATTCCATTCTGGACTAACTTTAACATAACCTACCTGATCAATGACAAAAGAAATGAGTAACCACAACGAGGGTCTACGTCATAGATTATTCATCATGATTATTCTATTTTTATGCTGTGATGTTGTATTCGACCGACCGTTAGATGAGATGAGTCCATAACATAAAGTCCAGATTACTCATCCGTAGTACGTGCTTACAGTACAATTACATGTAAATTCAATAGCTAAGACGTAGTTCCAAGCAGTTTCCTAGTATGGAGACACATTCACCTTTATCTTTTACATCTGTGTTGGGAATGAATGAGGTTGAATTGTTGCTATTAACCGTGCCCTACCATATATGACTGTTCGTGGCGTCCGTTGCTTAATATGTTCATGTGGATTGTGGCAGGAAGGCCAGAAGGCAGTGTAACTAACTTTGGTAATCTAAGCGAAAACTTAAAATAATCTAAAGGGAAATTAAAAAAAACACCATTTAATATTATCCCATAAAAAAATTGTGCTTAGATAGTGTCCGACATGGATCTCAAATTCAAAATTACCGTGGCGAAATTGATAACAAAAAAAATGTTGGTACTTGATTGGAACGGTCATCTTCCTTTACTAGCACTACGACGAGCAGTGGCGCCAACCACGTTCACATAGAGCAATGGACTATTTGATTGAAGAATGAACGTCTCTACTTAAATTCAAATTAAATCTCAATTCACCGTAAATCAGGACACCAATCTAAGTTGCAACACTGCAAGGACATGCTGTTAGTTCGTGAATGGGCGCGGACAATAGGATCCGCAAGCTTGCGCCGGCGCTGCCTCCACACAGGCATAGTGACTCATGCGCAGACCACCCACGCTTTGCAATAACCGGCACGTTGATGCTAGGTACTTCCCTTACTAAGTGTGCCTTTGTCGTCACAATAGCAAGACATGTTCTGCAGTTATAGAGCCCTAAGACTTCCTTAATGAAGACACCCAAACGTGTTGAATAAGCAAGTGCGTAGATTTTGCCGTGACACGTGCGTGACATTATCAAGACCATGAAGTTTTTCTATGTTGAATCATCCGCATAGTTTAGTGAAGACCAAAAATGTTTTGGACTACTAAGCCTTTAGGTTTTACCAGTGTCTGCCTACTATCAATTTTTTTGCTACGTTACAATAATGTCAACTAGATTTTTGCGGACAATAGGCATAAAATCCAAGCATCAAACAGATCTATGAAAGTTTTGACAAGATAAACAAAGAGTCATACAAACAAACCCGAAAATCTGAATCATGCCTTTGTTCTTTCAAGCTTACTGACTACCCACCGCTACTTAACTGTGTGCTAAGAAACTAATTATAATAGTACTTCTATCATGGACTACTTTGGGAAAATGTTGTAGTATACATCCAAATAATTTCAAAACATTGTTCAGATGAATAGCTTTTACAATAGCTTTTACCAGCTAATGTAAGTGGATTAGTATAGTGGCGAGAATGGCATGCGTGGAATGCAACTTCGTCTCGCAAACAGTGCATCGGGTGGCCAGTGTGGCCACGGCGCGCGCGTGCAACTTCAGCCAAGGTGCGCCATGCGTGGCTTCGCTTCGCCGCCGCCGTCGCTCGCCGAACAACGACCAAACCAAACCCTGCCGGCCTGTTCGCATTCCCTTCAGTTGATTCATCCCGGCCTGTCCTGTCAAAAACAATGCTTAAATGCAGTAATTATCATACTGATCTTTATGCTCATAAATTCACAGTTTAGTAGAACCGCTACACCACAGTTACGTACTGTTATTTAATTAACTGTGTTTTGAAAAGTCGATTTAAAGTTAATTTTATTGTAATGTACTTACTCCAAGAGACACATGCAGATGTACGTATTGTTAAGACATTTTTTGTCTATTAATTAAAGCAAAACAGACGTTAATTGCTCAATAGTGATTAGATTGTTTAAGAATAATCTTCGCGCATCCAAAAAATAAATAAGCTGATTACTTAGTCATCAATTGATGATGTAATAATATAATGATAATATAGAAAATTAAAGATGAAAACCACAAATCATCATGAATTGAAGAAAGAAAATGTATTTACTTCGATTTTTTAAATTGTGAAATAAATAAATTAGTTGCGTAACAATATCCAATGCGTAGCAAATTGTTGTACATGCTTTGAACCTAGTGGGTCATGGACCTCCAAAAATGATGCGCAGTAAACAGAGGTTTTTCTTTGTTTCAAGGCCGAGCCAGTTATTCCGACTTCCTTAATGATGACAGAGTCCAAGTGATAATGAACTCGTATTATTTTCTCATCTGAGGGAAAAGCACACATGTTTGTGAGAATCAAAATAATTTATTTCTTAAACAGTTATTGTTTACATAGTTTATATAACATTTGTGTTAGTTTTGGTTTCAGGTTGTCATTTTAATTAGAAGGAAGTAGCTGTAATACTTTGTATAACTAATTAAATAATTAGTTATTTATGTTATTTCATTAGTATCTGGCACACGATTGTTGAGCGGGAAAAGACAAACCAAACGTTACATTAGAAGTGAGTTATCGAGCATAATAATAATTGCGAAGGTTTCCCTTAGTATTACGTCCCTTAAAACAACCCTTATGTAAACTTATCTCCATTATTAAATTTAAAAATCAACATTTTTCCGGAAATGAAAATCCGTTAAAGATCAAGACATTTTCATTCGATGTGTAGCAGCTTTTTACCATTTGCTTCTGGGTTCAACGGCCAGACAGTTCGGATCGTTGATTTTTTCGCTTGAGTGCTTGTTTGTATTCACCAATTTTGAGGAGTAGGTAGGTACTAGGTACATTTTTATTTTACTTATCCGCCAAAATATTATATACTTAAGAAATATTACTTATTGTTATTCGTTTAAGCCACAGATCACAGGTTTAAACCATAGCTAACTAGTACACATAATGAAGATTCTTTACTTGCAATTTCAAACGCAACGGTCACCGGCAGGCTAGCCGGTTGAGTAAAGTTGAATGTATCGGCAGGCATCTCATCCTTCGTGGAATTTGCACCCACACATTCTAACGCAGAACTGCACATTGCGATGCCGCCCTCGCCGCGACCGCCGCCGTTGCCTTTTAACTTGTTGTTTTTTCAAGTCGCCATACTTTTCCAAGAAGGACCGAAATCTGAAAAAGTAAATTAAGATCCTGTGCACCTATTGTGATTTATTTTGAATGAATTGTTGTTATTCACGTTCACAGGTAGACATTGGAAATTGCTAATAAATTGCTGCTAGTTTTGTACGAGTAGATTTCTTTTATTTTATAATTACCTAGGTAGAATGGTATTATTTTTAAAACTTTATTTTTTTTTTCAATATGAATGAGTAATCTTTTGGAAAGTAGCTGTATATAATATTTATATATTTTATTTCTAAACACAATAAAGAATGTAAATAATTCCCTCAAAATATTAAAACGCATTCAAATATGGAGAAAAACAAATCGTAATAAGAAACACAAGCGTGGCCTGGTTGTATCGGTTGAGCACGTGGTCGCTGCCATCTTGGAACTCACGCTTTTGGCGCGAAAGTAGTAGTTTTTCTTATAATTCTAAGCTGGCACAAAATGTAAAACAAAAAATATTTTTTTACAAAACTACTGGTTCAGTGTATTTTTTGTTTTATCTACGATACTTACTAGTCAGTTTTCTTATTTAACCAAGGAGGATTCTGAGGAACAAAGTAAAAAGTATTTTCATGCATTACCTACTTATAAATATTTCTTCCAGAACTACCTTACGATTTTGATAACAGAATCGAGGCTAAGGTTACAAGGTAAATAGGTATTCAATCTAACACAAACTCTTATTTCCTTAAACGGATGTATTGGCGCCAAAATACGGCGTGGTACTTCCACGTTAATGGCTGCCGTTCATTGCGCTCGCTTGGGTGTATTGCCCGCTGCTCACCACGCGCATCCTGCCTACTACGTTGACTGCGTCCTGCTCGCACTTATTTCTTATATTTATACACAAAAGAGACGCCCACTTCACGTGCAGCAATTTTTGTGCCACAGAAGGACGCGCCTTGAGATCAATGCACTTTCCGAGGACAGCGAGCCCGTTTTTATTAATCGTTAGCGTTGGGTTCCCCTCGATGTAATAGGGATCTTAAGAGGTAGTCCTAAGAGTTAATTTGGCCATAGCAAGAACTTGGAACTAGAGGTCGATGTCTAGACGCGCGGGAAGTGATTATAGTATGTGGAATTGTGAGTGGAAGGCATTCCGCTCGTATAGGGCTGGCCATCTCAACTGTAAAGTAGGGTGTGTTTCTTTTATAACTAAGTGATTCTATTATTAAAATAAATTTTCCCTTGAACAAGAAGAAAGTGAACAAACTTCTATTATATAATAAAATTTAATAATTAATGTTAATAATTTAACAACATTTTCAACCCTATTCGATTGTGTGTGGTGCTTGCCGCCTGGTCGCTGGGAAGGCAATTTTTAACATGCTTTTTGCCTTGCTAACTCTACTGACTTTCCATAGTCTTGCCAGTTTATAAGGCTTACTTATTTTTAACTCAGACAGACTAAAATACCAGTGTTCTGACTAGATTTATTTTTAGCATATCCTACGCAAAGGACTTGTCTGACTTGACCAAAGTATGTTAATGTTCTGTATGTAGATGTTTGTGTTTAAAATCGTTATTTATTTAAGTAGGCTGTATCAGAACAAAAGTAAATTCGTTGAGATTTTTGTAAACATTCAATACTTATTTTATCTAACTTACCGGGTAAAAATAACAAAATGTTAACGATGGAATGGGTAAATCCCAAAATGTTTTTTTTAAGTACCTAAGTAATGATGTAAGTTACAAATGATACAACTTAACATCTTTGATCATAAGGAAAATGATGAACACTTGCTGCTTGATTGCTTTCTAATACCAAATGTTCGATCAACATAATTAAAATTGATGCTTGACAGTTTTTCTATTTAAAAAAATGCTGAAATTTCAAATCGGTCCTATGTTGCGTTTAACCAAGTTATTTTTTTAGGCAATGATAATCTTCTGTGTTACCTAAGATTTCGTTGTGGTGTAACTTCTGTCTGTAAACTTAACAAATAAAAAATAGTTAATCATCCCACTTAGTAGTTTCATTCATTAATTTTATCAAGTAGGTACATATTTACAAAAATAATACAATACAGGGCAATTTATTGTTGTGATTTGATAACCTCTTATTCGTAGAAAACGAAGATATTTATAATCATGTTATGTGAGTGATATACTTAGGTACTTTAAGGGGTAATTTTTTTTAACCTTTAATTGCGTTATAATTTTTTTTACATACATTTTTACAATTGATAATAATTATCACCAACAGGATTAGGTACTTAGAGGTCGCACTTCATGACGTGCGGTCGCGGGAAAATAGGTTAACGCCACCTCCAAAAAATATGTAAGAGAAAGAAGTAATTCAGCAGAAAGTATGTAAAAGAAAAACACATTAAGCAAAAAGTAGCAATTACAACTAGCAAAAATATATTTTAAAGTAACTTAATCAAAGCTAAGATAAACAACAAGGCTATTTTTAACCGTCGATTGCACTAATAAACTATAAACATGTTCATGTGTTTTGGAAGTGCATGTGATAAACATAATGTTATCTCGGCACAAATTCTTGTACTTTGACCCGCTCTACTATCTGTGACCGCAACTAAATTGTTTGTTGTGCGTTAATTGTTTTCCGATGAGACAACACATGCTTTGTCCATTATTTTATCGATATTGTCCGCGGGTGGGACTGGGGACTCGCTGCATGCCATGCCGATGACTATACGTCTCCATTAATGCATTATAAAGAATTCATTCATCAGCATTAATCGCATGCCCTCAATATCTTCAGTGTCACATCATTATTAGATTTGAATATTGCAGTAAGTACAAAAAACAACATGTATTTAGATGCAATGCGTGTCGGTATATTTTTTTTTAAGGCATGAACAGGAAAGAAGCCTTTTAATAGTAAAGGAAGTTTTACATAGAAGTCGGGCATCAGATTACACAATTTTATCGGCGCGTTCCAAAAAAACAAATACATAGTGTAATAACAACAAATTATTGTTACATACATTCGCTTGTATATGGTATAAGACTTCAGAAACTACTTATTTGTTGAATGATGATGTTAAAATCAGAGACCGTAAGTACAGCACCGTACATGCTCGGAAAAGAGTTAAGTGAACGTCGTATGAAAGGTTCTTTCGCTTCATTCGGTTTCACATATGGAGCATGTAACATAATGGCGTAACCCTTTTGAACCACCCCATGAAGCGAAAACACAATCATCGATATAACTTTGAATGGCCTTATCCAATCTTAACCCACTGAAACCCAAGAAGTGCCTAAACCCTTACCTTCGAAAGGGGTTTTTAACATTTTTAAGGGTTTATTAGGGTTTTATAGAATAACTGTTTAGTTTGAGTGGGGTTTGCTACCCTGTTCACAACGTGTGGGTTGCAGGGTCCGGTTCATGTAGCAGTCAAAAAACAAATATTGCCAGGGTTTTTAAATTATTTTTGTAAAATACCGATCGAGACCCTTTATGCTGCGAACCGAAATGGGCCCTAATTAGTAGCAAACTCGATCAAGCTATTTAGGTTCATAACTATAATTATGTCAAAACCTTCTAAAAGTATGTCTAATCGATACAATGTAGGTATACCTACAGGGGATAGTCTATATTTATAACGTTTATTATGTTAAGTGTACCTACTTGCCGCATTAGTCAGTGGCTAGGTAAAAATAAAGAGTATATTGCGAGTTTGCGAGTTCACCTCACCCGCGGGGCCGCAATTTGAAGGTTATCAGGAAAATAAAAGCTACGGTTAAGGCCCTTGAATTAATTCATCGGTCATCGAACTTATCACATCACGCCCGCCCGTGTGTCGCGAAAATACTTAATTAAAATTCTGTGAAACTGTGAAGCGACGCAAACTAGGTACCTACGCAAATGATTGGATTGTAGTTAAGTACCTAGTTGATTTATTAAAGTTCTGTCACGTGGCAGAAGGTTGGTAGACATATCTACCAATATAATTTGAGTACAGTAGCACCTATTCCGTGTGTACTGGTTATCAAACATGCACTTAAGTTCGATTTTTAAATTATAATAACTGAGTACGTTCGTACTTAGCTACCTATTACCCATTTATAGTATGGTATTATTTACCGACCTCTGCGGCTATAATTTTTTAAAAACTACCTAATTATACACATTACTAATTGCATAGCACAAACCAATACGTACCTACCTACTTACTTACCTAGGTACTAATTATTTTTTCGTAAATTAAATATAAGATATTTATTTAATTAATTACAGCGTGTGTTTTTAATTAATCTTCTATTGAGAATATCTAATGTTTGCTTTTGGAACGTAACTTGTGGCCTTGTGCTATGTTTACATAGGTGTGTATTATTTATGCCTTTTGACCGTTGTAGATTTAAATATTTAATAAGCGAGGGGCACTCGAGCTGTCGAGCAGGTGGTTCGAGAGCGGCGGATATTACTTCCAATGGAGGGTCAAAGGACCATTCAAGGCCGCAGTCACGACATTTCGGAACGTCGCGTCGATAACCTTCGCTAGGCGCCTTCGTACCGCGAATACTTCCATAACATACAAACGAAATTCCTACTAGGTACCTTCAATCCAACAATTAACTTCTTACCTGTTTTTAAAAACACTTAGGTCCCTATAAATAGTTACCCACGCTCTCTTGTATAATTATAACTACATAATATATTTAAATTTACCCAACTTGCGGAAGTTTTGAAGAATATTGTTACATCCGTTAGATTTTAAATTTTTTGCTTATACTCATATCTGTTTTATATAAGCCTGCCATACAATAATACGTACAGCTACGTATATCATGGTTACATGTGTAAGATTCAGTATTTATTTTGAGTGCAATGACACGCTGTTACACGTAAGTACTACATAGTACGTGCTTCAGTTGCATACAATACATAGGTAATAAATTACATACCTATTATTGGAATAGCTAAAATAATATGCAACAGTGTAGAGCGACCTTGTCATACTTGCACGTGTTTTTAATATAGAAGATATTGCCATGGAAATAGGTAGTTTTGTCGGGCGAAGGCAAAAAAGAAATGAAAGTAGAAAATATCTACAGTGTGAGAGTGAGTGTAGATTACTATGGGTTTTTAAAGGACACACACACATACAAAACAACTATTTTAGTTTAGCTGAGTTTATAGAAAAAGGAAACAAAATAAATAAGCGCGGAAAGACGAAACACAACAACATCGGGTAGATACGCTTTCCTCTATTAGACAAAGGTACTTTACATTATTTATCATTAACTTAAGTGCCTAAAAAACAAATTTAAATATATTGTTGACAATCAAGCACTTTGTTTTGTAATTATTTATTATTTGGGTGATAAACCTTATCTGCGCATGATTTCGCGCACGTTATCGATCGTTATCGTAGCGATATCGGTACACCTACGCCGACATTGCTAGAGGATCTCAATGACTAGAGGTGTGAACTCAGTGAATCGTAGTTGTTGTCACAATTTTTTATCACATTGAGTTGTACGGTTATCAGTTTGCTATTTTACTTGGGCGCCATATTACATAGTATACTTTGAAATGAATCCTGAGCATCATCATGGTCACCTGTAAGTGAATAAGCAGACCTACTTATTGGTAGTGATAAGTTGTATAATTAACATTGTTTATTATTACGACACATGGAGTAGATTGCATTGAATATACCGGTATTACTCGTATTAAACAGATTCCTAGGCCTAGGTTTACCTACTTAGAATTCTGTTTAGGTACTTGATTACCTATTTAAAAAAATGTTCAACTAAAATGTCTAATGTATTAAGTAGGTACCTATCTACTCCGTATATATTTTTTTCTGCCCCCATATGGATACCGTATCATATAAAAACAGTGCCAGGTGGTGAGTTCAATGTTCGATGCAGCTTTTATTTTGTTTTGAAACGTAGCTTCGTCGGGGCCCCGGCAGGGGTTGCAACTGCGCGACAGACTGCTGTGGTAGGTAGGTAACCCAGAAAGCAAAAAAAAGGTATGGGTACTTTTTTCCACCTGGCGATGGTTAACATCCATTTAACTTGAATCGTAAAGTGCACAAGTTTTAATAATTAAGTAAACATACGTGTATACACGTTTATATCGCGTCGCGTCGACAAACTTGTTTATTAAGAACACCTGCTCACATTATCACTTGTCATTTTTATTTACATTTAACGTGTACCTATGTACCTGCGTAGGTAAGTTGGTAAACAAGTACATACAATTCAGATTCTGAACGTACCAAAAAAAAAGAAAATAAATTTTCCTACCCAGTTACCCACCTAATCTGCAATTCGGACCCTTAATTCATAAAACACAGACGTAGTTATTTGAAGTGGCAATAATCAGGTTACTTTGACACTTAGTGATTCGTGTCTATTCATCATGCAGTAACAAAAATGATTGAACAGACTTTATTAAAAAAAAAGCTTGCAATGTAGGTAGGTAAATGACATGAAGTTAGTAAAATTGTCGCATAGAGCGAGCAAGTTATAGCATATTGCCGTAAGTGTATATTACATGAATGCAGGGATGTTTATCAAAATGCACATGTGTGCCCGCCAGCACGAGCTTCGTGCACGTGCTGCTAGCAGCTGCTACGGCCAACTCAATCTACCTACGTCATACATTGAATCAAGAAAAAAAAAAACAACCTTTCTTATGTTCTGAAAAGGTTTTTCTAATACATATTCGTAATAGAAAAGTATTAAGTTTTTTTACTTGTTTTATATTGTTATCCAGAACAAGATGATTTAAAAGATATGGGTCGGATAAGCTGTGTTATACACCTTCATCACACCTATTTACCTAACAACTTATCTAGGGAAATATTGGTAATGTAACTTGATTACTAAGCTTTTACAGGTTTTTTATTTCTGCCTCGACTCCTTGCAAAAACAAACACATGGTTTTTCACGCACCTTCATGCCAGTTACAGACTGTAAAGGAGATGTGCTAGAGAATCTTCGAGAAAAATGAGCCCAAAAGTAGATAGATAGGTCTGCAACAGTGCATCTATGGACCAAAAAGGCGCTATGCCATCGCTTTACGATCGACGCCCGCGCGCCCGTTCCTACTATGATCTACGTAATCTAACTGTGTATTTCGTGGGTAATAATTTTTGAGTACCTAGGTGAAAGAGATTAAATAAATACTTTATTATCATCAACATGCTCCCGCGCAATTTACAAAATCACGATTTATCGGGTGGACGTGCATTTTCCCTTCATAAAACCTTGCTATTTATAAAGCAATTTTACGGTACCATCGACATCGACACTAAGGTAGGTACTAACGTTGTAGTACTCAATAAATCATTTTCAGTAAAACAAACTATTAAACGGTTTAAGTACCTATAAGTTTTCAGGACCTTTTATATTCCATCAATTTTTTTCCCGGTCTAGATCAAGTTAGGTTGATTATCTACGGAGGTTTAGCAATCGCTTTGATTTAAAACCCAGAATTTAATCTTAATTTATAATACGATAGAGGTACTTTTAAGGTTGGAAAAATGCACTAGGGCACAGATTGTTTATGGTGCATGAGACGCTATACGGTGCTGCATTTTACTTGATTTTATTGATTTGTTCATACTTCCCGCTCTCGACATACACCCCGAGAACTTTTCCGAGGCGACTCGAACAATCTTGGTACGAACCTCCCCCACCCACCCCACTTCAAACTTTAATAAAATAGTCACGTGCGTAAAGAATTCTAGTTTTTTAACCTTTTAAATCATTATATTTCTTTAATAAAAATAATACCTACATCTCTGACAACACTAAATATAATTATTATTTTTTTCTTCTTATGTATTGTGTAGAATTATAGAACATTTATTTTGTCTTTATGTACCTACCTAATAATTTAAAAAATCCCGTTTCTTTATTAGGTTCCAAAAACAAATATTTGCTTCCAAGGAAGATTAGATTTTCTAAGGGTTGGTGGTATTCGAGTGTAGGCGGCAAGTGACATGCCACTGATGCCACGCTTCGTCCTTCTACACATAGATTGAACTCGGGCTCGGGGGGTAGAGTGGGTTGCGAATGGGGAATGGGGTCTCACAACTACACGAAGCCGCGCGCGCCGCGCCGCACCTCCCCCCATACATACCGACCGATGCGATTATTCTGTCTAGCGAGAGAGAGACGTAGTCAATGCTCCGCTCGCGTCAGGTCGCTTCGTTGCATTCCATCCAGTCCAGTATTAGTTTAGTTGTCAGTCCGCAACGCGCCGTTTGACCGAACGGACGTACGCGCGCCAATAACATTGGAAAATTATCGTTGTTTATTTATTTATCTTGATTGCATATCTTAAATTTATTTGTTTCAAATTTGTCTGAACTCTATTTGTGTCTACTTCTTTCTAAAGAACAATAACCAACCTTCATGAACTGTGATCGTGTTTTTGACCGTTTCAAACAATAACAAAACGGTAGAAAACTAAAGTGTGAGACAAGTCGAAATGAGCGGATTGACCAACAGAGTTAAAAGAGGATCGAGGGGTAGTGCAACTCTTCTCGAAGCAGCTAACAGGATTTTGCGGTTACTTGGCGTTAGCTCCACGAAGCGCGGGAAACAGCCCTCGCCCAAATCTAAGGTAAGGTCAATGACTGTCTGTAGCCCGTGTTTATGTGTACCCCCATGTCTGTCTGCTTATAATTATAATAATGCTCAAACAGTTGCGCACGCTCTAAAGTTTGAGTTGAGTAAAATGAAAGCATTTTTGTTGTAATCTAGTAATGTGAAAGTTTAAAAATAAACAAAAGACACGGTACATTTATTACGTAAATAAATGCTAACGATAAGTTTATTTAAATTAACTGTATTTTAATCTGGCATAAGATAATGCTCATTTTTCGCTTTTGTAATTGTGTTAATCTTCTAAAGTCTTGGTATTACAAATTCTAATAAGTACTAGGTACCTACATACATTTGAAAATATATTTATTTAGTTACGAGTAGACAGACGTGGCAATGTCTTACAATATTTTTTTTAACGTTAGTTTAACTTTCGCTGTGCAAAGCGGTGATTGCACACTTTCGCCCTGTTTTTTCTGTATGTCATTGGATGGCTCCGTGCTCCGTTCACAACGGCTAGTGTGATACAAACAAACATCGTCGGCGGGCGCGGCCACAGCACTTGTTTGTTCACGCGTCGCCGGCGTGACCACCTTGTTTACCACTGCGAACTCCTCACGATCTTAGCATTCAGCAGACCGCTACGGCTGCAATCATACAACTATCGTAAACAAAACGTATCCTTACTTCACGCATATGTTCAGCTATCGTTGCCGCGCAATATTGCATGATTTGCACGACCTTTGACAATATCGTGCTCGTGTTGTGCTCACGTGGGTGTTGGCCAAAAATATTTGCTTCACAACGTGTCTGCGCAATTCAATGGTATTTTTTGCCTAGTTTGTAATTATAAATAAATAATTTGGACAATTTTATTATAATTAATTTCGCTAGATACATATTTATCATAAAAATCTCGTTTCAAGTAATAATAATATAACATTGTAGTAATTACTTAAGTAAAATAATAGACACTTTGTTTTGTCAAAAATTTTACCTACAAACTAATTTAAATTATCAAAATATTTGTTACACTTCGCCCTTTACCCATATTGTTATCTAGATAAAACTGACACGCCAACGCCATCGGCCGCGCCACGAGAATGTTTGCTCGTACGTCAATGTTGTGGCGTAATACTCTGCGGAGGAGGTTATGTACTGTACACCCACATTCGTTATCTTTCCCGATAATGTTTGTAGGGCTTGTGTTGTTGTGGCGTGCCTTGTGGAAAAACACAGATTTTACTGGAAAGTAAACAAATTCAACTAAACTAGCACATATTGCTAATAAATAAGTATTTAAACGACACCGACGCGATAATAGCACAGCAGCCAGCTGTCGTCTGTTTCTGACTTAAAAATGTACCTGGGTACTACAAAAACGTACAAACAAGTTTGTAAGTTTTTGTTTACGAACGTAAAGCAATAACTTATGAGGTAGACTCGTATTCAATTTTATAACATTAATTAGAGGTCGTTTTGAGCGCGACGAAGGATGTCGCCTGTTGTTGAATGTTCCCCAACAAAGGTTGTTTACACTTCGTGATTCATGATCACGCATTCGTAATTGCCATTCATCTTTCACTTTTTCTTTTATGAAGGTAGATAAATAAAGTTTCAATAAAAATAGTTTATCCAAGTACATCAGTACGCTGACTAAACATTTGTTAACTCTAAAACGGATGTAGATTGTAGGAGGGGTAAACATAAATGCACTACGTTACATCCGTCTGAACTTGATAGGCCATTATATTACACATTCTAGATCATTTTATTAATTAGGACCCATTTCCGCAAAGAAACTAACGTACCTACTATCCTTACATCAGTAAAATAATTATACATATTTTTATCCATACAAATCTGCTAATGGTAACATACGACTTGCAATGTGTATGTTAAGGAAGGTTCGGTGGTGGGGATCTAGGTCGGCTATGAAGTCAGTGTTAGTGGACGGTGGAATCCGTTGCTGTGGGAATGCGAGTGTAAGTACCGTTGCGATGGCGGTCTACACCGCCGCCGCCGCGCCGCACCGTCCCAGCGCCCCAGCCGCGGAATGCGAGACCCATTTGCGGCGCTTACAACCAAGCTTTGACTCATTCCTAACCAAACTTCCACGTACTACTATGCGGTAGTGTTACAGAAGTGCAGATTCCATTATGTCTCGTTTATTTTGATTTTATTATCAATACATTGTAGTTGTTTTAAATATAGGTGTGTGGTGTAGTAGACAAACTACCCTATAACGCGTAATGCTAATTATTGGAGCTAGTCTTTATTTAGGATTGTTTTACGGTCTAGTTTTTAAATGTATTATTCTATCTGACCGTTGGTTAATATTTCCGTTGTCATAACTAGCTTCGGGTGCTCGGGGACTGCACTATTTATCTCTTAACTGTCACACGTAATTAGCTGTGACCTAGTGGTAATTATAGTTTGTTGTAACTCATCACCTCCCGCAACACCCTAGTATTGGATTTTTCCACTAGTAAATTGCCGCTTCTGAAATAAAAGCTCGCACAGGATCCACAACAACTTTCACTGAAAGTAGAGTCGAGACGGTTTCTTAAATATCAAAAGAATACAGCCATATCCTAAAAAAATGTACAGTGAAAATTGAAGAATGGATATTCCCGCAAAGTAACGGTAAATGATAGTTACTTTCATTTGCTTTTCATTAAAGTTTGTTTTTGGCTAATATACCGTTAAACACGAACTCGCGGTATTCTGCAGCGTTGTTTGAAAGGGACAGAATTGCGAATGCAGCTATCTCTGTCTGTCTTCACTCACGTTGAATGGAAGCGTCATTTTTTGTTCGACGACGGCCCCGTAAAAAATGAACAAAAACTCAAGCTACGAACTCGAAAAATTGGATCATCGAACTGTAGACGAGGCCAGTGAACGTGCCAGCCGAAACATTTTAAAACGTTTTTAAACCCTTGAAGCTAAAATCTTAAATTTCCTTAACTTAAGCTACTTATAGTTTCTGGTCTTAAAAATAGCAGTATTATTTGAAAATTGAAAAAATAAAGTAATACTTGACGCAAGAGATTTATTTTTCACGAAAACTTTCGCGCAAAAATATTGATTTGTATATAATAAGGCTATAAAATCATAAATGAGGTCGATAGTGTAAAAACCTGTAAACTTGCAAAAAAAAAAGTGTATTTTGACGTTCTATTGACAAACTGTTGTAAACAGGTAAACAAATAACAAATGTAATGATTTTTTTTCTAAATTTTAATTTACCTATTCAGCATTGTTTACGTATTTAGCGGTCACCTAAATTTGAAGCCGGCACTGTAGACGGCGCGTTGCCCTCTGGCCCCCACCGCGCATGACGTATTCACCGTCGCCACCGCCGCCGCCGCCGCCGCCGCTGCTGCCAGCCAGCCGATAAACAAGTGCACGCTTTCGAAGCGCGACGACGTCGCATTTCTCTCACGACGTTCCACTAGACAGAGTCCGTGATCTCGTACAGTTCCGTGAATAAGAAGTCTTAATGTTATTTTACTAAGTGGGTGTTTTCATTATTTACAGATCAACGGTCGAGCGTCTAGTGAGTTACGGGCCCCAATTGCCGCGGCAGAAACCATAGTCGAGACGCCGATCAAGATGCAAGCAGCTCCTGCGCCTGCACCGGCTACGCCGGCGCCCGCGTCTGCCACACCCGTTGCGCCCGCATCCTCGCCGGCGGCTAGCCAGGCACAAAAGCCCACCAAACGAACTGCTAAAGACTATATTTTTGGAAAATTAATCGGCGAGGGCTGTTACAGCACCGTGTTTCTTGCAAAGGATATACACAGTGGAAAGGAATATGCAAGTACGTATTATACTAATTCAATTTTTACTTCATGATTATAAAGACCTGTTTTACAAATAATGTTAACTTATTAAACCAAATGATTTGATTGTGACAACAATGTTACGATCCTTAAAAGATTCACAAAATAATCTGTTCATTTTTTTACAGTTAAAGTGTGTGAAAAACTTCATATCATCCGAAAAAAGAAAAGGGAGTACATTAAACGTGAAAAAGATGCCTTAAACATGTTGTTCAATGTACCTCATGGTTTCGTGAAACTTTACTGCACATTTCAAGACGAAGAAAGGCTGTATTTTGTTTTGTCCTTTGCAAAAAATGGCGAATTGCTATCTTACATAAATCAAGTTGGCTCTTTTGAGCTAAATGTAGCTAAATTTTATGCGGCTGAATTATTGATGGCCTTAGAAAAAATGCACGACAAGGGAATAATTCACCGTGATTTAAAACCAGAAAATATATTATTAGATGAAAATATGCACTTGCAAATTGCTGACTTTGGAACAGCTAAAATCCTTGAGCCTGAAGAGATTCGTGCCTCCCCGAACAATGTAGATAATGACACGCAAAATGAACGATCTAGAAAAATTAGTTTTGTTGGAACTCCACAGTATGTTAGTCCAGAATTATTACATGACTGTGTAGACACATGTGCCTCAGACTTGTGGGCGTTGGGATGCATCATTTACCAAATGATTTCGGGCCTGCCTCCATTCCGAGCGGCTACAGAGTTTCTCACGTTTCAAAAAATTCTCAAGATGGATTTCGAGTTCCCAGAAGGTTTTCCCGCTGACGCAAAAGATCTTGTTGAAAAGCTCCTGGTACTAGACCATACGAAAAGGCTCGGCGCAAATGATAAGGGAGAAACCTATGAAAGCATTCGAAAACACCCGTTTTTCGCTGGAATAGACTGGGATAATGTGTGGGAGCAGACGCCACCGACTATTAGCCCATATTTACCTGGTGGTTCGTTTGAAGAGGAATATAATGTACCCGATCATCTTGAACCAGGATTGGGCAATCAGCAACTTGTGAGACTGTGGGAATTCGACTTATCTACCTCTAAAGGTAATTAATTTTGTTTTTATTATTTTGCAATAGATCTTTAGCTTTCTATAAATTTTCACTGTCAAGATATTTTGGATTTAATTTAGATATTTTATATCATAGTCTTAAATCATAGGTTTAAGCTTTTTTTGAAAATATTAGAAGTCTAAAAAGATGTTAGTAGGTTGAGTATGTAGCCGATGTGGACAATTACAAAGTCTCGGGCGAGTGCAGTGAAGCGACGAGTAAGAGGCAACTGGTGCGTCCATGACCTGAATTCTTGGCAAATTTATACGCTTCTCGTTTCATAACTAAACCGAGTCCAATAACGTCTTATTTTGTGATTATTTTCCAAATAAGCAGTCTTTTTTAAGCAATAAGCGGTTTATGTGAACACATATTATAATTTCTTTTTTTTTAAACATGTAGTGCTTCGTAATATGATCCTTGCACTCGTTGCACGAATAGCTTATACGTCATCGGATTCACTGCTATACACATTCAGAACGGACGTCCTCAGTCAGTGTATGGTTTACTGTTTTATAGTTGGTATGACGTCAGCCTTCCGGCACGTCGTCGCCGTCGTCGTCCCGGAGTGCCACATTCTCAACCGCTTATGCCATGACATGAATGACTCGCTCGTTACGCCCTACGTGTTTTATTAATGTTAACCTTATAATCAGCTGTGTAGGTACACGCACTCGTTTTAGAATTCAGTCGGAACTGAATTCAATTGAGTTTGATTTGACTTTAACAAGTCATTGAATTTAGTATTTTTCTTTCAGGAATCTTAAACATCAGCCCCGAAGAAAAACGTCATCGCCTCGAAGTGCAATCTCGGGAAAGCAAGTGGCATCAGTTCGTCGATGGAGAGCTAATTTTAAAGCAAGGCTTGGTCGACAAAAGGAAGGGCTTGTTTCCACGACGCCGTATGTTGCTGCTCACTACAGGCCCGCGTCTATTTTACGTCGATCCGGCCAACATGGTGCTCAAGGGCGAGATCCCTTGGTCACCCGAGTTGCGGGTCGAAGCCAAAAACTTCAGAATATTTTTAGTGCACACGGTGAGTACATTACACAAACTGTCGCACTTGATAGCTATTGTTAGCTAGCTAATACATAGTTTGCTATTTAAAAGCTCCGATTTAGAAAGAAAATTAAATGTGAATTGTTTTTGTTACAGCCAAACCGTACATATTATTTGGAAGACCCCGATTCGTATGCTTTGGAGTGGGCAAGCGTAATCGACGAAGTGCGCATCGGTACATATGGACGGGACACGACTTAAGCGACGGCGCGGCCGCAGCTCCGAGTCGCGTCCGCGCCGCCGCCGCGGCCCCCCGGGCCTCGAGCCCGCTCCTCGTACCTCACACGGCGAGTTCACACTTCTAGGTTACTTCTAGCCTTGATTTAGAGCATGGCAAATTCCAAGCCGAAAGCTTTCGCGTCGATGATCGACCCCGTGCGTGTCCTAAGTTCCGCATCGGCCGGTGCGGGGCCGGCTCGCCTCGTGGTGCCGTCGCTGCACCGCTGCGGAGCGCGCCGTGAGCCGTGGGAGCGCTACATATGTTCAAAAAGCGCACGAAGACGCCCACGCCGGCCGCTCCGCACGCCGGACGGTAACGAGACGACGACCGATCGACTACTGCTCGATCACTGTGGATACTGAATGACTGATTCCTATTAATAATAATATCCCGACTATCTTAAATTATTCTAATTTAAGTTCCTTATTTAATTGTGGAATACCGACGATGATGTGTAAATATGTCTTAAATTATTATTGCGATTGCTTAGTAAAATAGTTAATTGTGGGGCGATGTAAGTTTTATTGTATACGGGCCTCTTGTAAGAATGGACTTGTTATTCACCACCTGCGTGTTCACGAAGCCCATTCCGGTTGGTAACTAGGCAATTTATAGCTAAATTTAATATTTATTTTATGTTTAATTATTTGCCAACGGAATGTGACTGCTGTACAGTTATAACCGTAGAAAATTATGATTGGTATGTTTCTATATTCTACTTCAACTGCTACTGTGTATCTGTGACAATTGGAAAGTAAAGATAAGAATTAGCAAAGTGTACCTATATTTTAAACGAAATTACCAATTGTCACACACTGGTTGCTGTAGAAATAGAAGCAGCTAGACGTAAGAAGGGTAGCTTCTTCTCTAAATAATTGAAAGTTTTGGCGGAAACCGATACGACAGTAATTGGTTGTCTTACTTTCACAACTCGAGTATATTATGCTCTGAGATAGCGATGATCGTTGAGGAGTTTCAATGCTTTTTTTATTGTGCAAGTTACTTGTGCTCTTTTATTCTAACATAGCAAAGGTATACGGATAATGCCACCAAAGGTGACCAATTACTGCTATTTCATTGCTTGGTAATTAATTGTCTAAATATTATTATTTTTGTTAATTGCAGTCGAATTAAGACATTGGGATTGCTTAATGGATAGTGACTAGTGCAAATTTGTTTTTTTAATATTTTGTGTTGTTATGAACAGTGATTTTATGGCCATAGCGAGTATTCAATGTCATGGCACTTTGGAGTTCTAAAATTGTATTGAAATTGTAATGGTGACTTATCATTTAATCATTTTATAATAGCAGGTATATTAAAATGCCTAAAAACTTGCCTGTAATATTTAACATTAGGGCTTAATGGGATTTAATCCATAGTTCAATACGAAACCCTCATTTAGCAAAACGTAGAAGAATAAGATTTCACTAAGTAGTATGAAGGACTGTTTTATTCATTTCATAGTGTAATATGGCAATGAGATCAATATTATTAATTGTTCAGCGTAAATTGGACTTTACCATGACATTGTTATGAATAATTAAAATTAAACCCTGCATTTAAAATTTAATAACTGTTAACTATTGTAATTATATTTTACAACATTTGTATTGCATAAATTCCATAAAGTAACAAATTAAGAAATTGAAAATAAATTGAAGTTGATTTTTCATGATATTTTATTTTTCTTCCGACTAACACCCACACCACATATAAGTAAAGAACTTACTAACATAATTATTACGAGCAAACAGCGCCGCAAACATTTATATTCCTTCTCTTGTGAATCATATGGGCCTAGGGAAAATCAGGAGGATTGATTTGCTGTTGCAAAAAAGAAAAAAGCTGGAAAACGAAACTAACTATCGTGGAAGAATATTTATTTACTCAAAAGAAATTTAAACTATTTACAGTAGGTACCATCCCTACCTACAATAAACAGAATTGCCACTTTCGTCTTCAAAGCTTTCTAAGTAGGTACTATCAGTCTACTGAGCAGGAGGTGGCAAGATGAACTCAACTTTTCCGAACTTGGAAACCATACTTTATGATTAGGCCCTTGCTGTTTCTTGGCCATGTCAAGACTCAAGGAACTCAGGAACTCAGGGACTCAGGAAGGATCAGTTAAAAACTGATCCTTCCTGTCTTGTTTTTGTTTGTTTTTATTATAATACTATCAACAATAACATAAACATAACATCACGCCTGTAATCCCCGAAGGGTTAGGCAGAGGTGCACCCATTAGTACACCCACATTTCGCCAGTTATGTTTTTAGTCCCATGTAATAGGGGGCGAGCCTATTGCCATCAACCGGGCACAATAACAATCAACAACATCAACAATCTGCAACTAAAATGGAATAGCACTATGAAAATGCAAGCAATGCAAAGTGTTCCTCATCTATAAAATGTGAAAAGGAACCTAGAATGTTTCAGCGAAAAGAAAAACTGCTGTGTAAACGTAAATAAAACGAACGAAAGCGACTTGTGAAATTATACAAAATTAGGTAGGTAGGTGTGGCACTGCATTGTGCGTTAGCGGTGTACCGCTAACGCACTATGCAGTGCCACCTATTGGGAGGGAATAGGGAACATAGATGAACCTGATATAATAGCAAGTACGCGTAGTAGGTGGCGCTAGAAGTTTAATAAAAAAAACATCCATCAATTTTTTTTTTCTAATGACTGTCTACGATATCGTTTAAGCACAGAGCCAATATGCCGTTGGTGGATCTTTAGCACAACGACAGAATTGAAATCATAATATTACCACTAATAGGACCATAGTAATAAAAAAAAGGTAAAAATAATAGTTTTGTCGTTGCTTTGCTGTGAGTGTCAAGTGTCAATGTCAAATTGACATTTGATCTGGATTTCAGACTTCAGTGCCAGTTAACCTAAAAACACAAGAAGGAATTCGATGTTTCATAAAATCGTAACATAACTCTACATTTCTTCTACTAAAACATGTCTTCGACGACTTCGACGGTCATAAAATATGTTGGCCGGACAACTGATTTCAAAGGTAAAACTCTATGGGAAATTGTTGGAAGTCTAAAGAATTTCGGCGTTGGAAGAATCATTGTTCGATCTGTTTTTGAAAGATACCCGGAACCTAGTTTCATGAAAATTGTTAAAGTTGAGGCTTGTCCTGATGAGGTGAGAGTTTTTTTTGACGTTCTCTTTCAGTAGACTATATTATTCTATCAAAGTTCAACAATTTGAATTATGATAATATTTAAAAGTTTTCTCAATATTCCAGGAAAGGCGTCGAGTACGAATATGGGTTGAGAAAACATTCAGGGGTCGCAAAATGCCGAATCTAACAGAAATTTATCGTACATCTTACAAGCCAGATTATAAACTAATACCGAAGAATGAGGAGGCCAAATTAGTAGCTGGCATAGACAAAGTACATGAGTTCCCAGAAGCGATTCTGCCAAACAGCATTGAGATGCCACCACTCATGAAGAAGTTTATTATCAAGGATCATGAAAAGAAAGGGCTGGAAGTAAGTACAAATAGATTAAAAACTCTTTAAGTATTAGTATTTTCTGTTGGTAATAAAGCTGATTTAGTTAGTTTATTTATTTATTAAAACTTTAAGCACATGTAAAAAATACACTGTACAAAGGCGGACGTAATGCCTTAGGCATTAAGCATAGGCATTAGGCATTAGGTATATCTGACTTGACATGGATAAAATTAAGAAAAAGTTGGCTTTCTAGAGTGTTGTCTCACACCACTCAAACCTTAACCCGATGATTGCGGGCGAACATTCGCTACGCCAAACGCAAGTGCGGCTAGCTACCAATGTTCGTGTGTTCGCCAAAGAAAAATTTTTTTTTTACTAATGTAAATTCAAAATTATTGCTATAGAAATACAACATAAATTGCTATGCTTTAAAATGATGCTGTTGCATCAAAAGTGATGCCTGGAATCATTTTCAATTTATGTTGTATTTCTAAAGCAATACATTAAAATTTCTAAAATTAAATCCCTTGCCATGCCGTCTCAGTCCGCGTAGGCCATTACATAATTATCATATTAACACCTGGGTGCTGTAAATTAACTTCTGGCTACATAAGATATAAGTAAAAATAAACCATTTTGAGTACCATATATGTTCGTTTATCTCAGCACCGCTTTGCACAAGGTCTCAAAACATGCGTACATCAACTATATATTAAACTTATTTAATAGACGCCTTATCCATGTGTCTACCCCTGTTTTTTAAATAAATAAATGAAAGTAAATGTATTGAGCTCACAAAAGCTGCTGTGATTGGTTGTTGACGATTCAGTCAATCAATTACTGCAGCTTATGAGGGTTTTGACTGTCAATTTGTCGCTTTATTTTTTAATTTGAGAAACCCGAGTTAAGTTTGTTCTTTTTTTTATTACTAAATGGAATTTTTGCATTGTTTTTCAGATAATGACTGATTTTACAATGCCTATCTCCTACAATCACAGTCCAAACAGAGTGAAGAGGATAGCCAAAGGTGATGAAAAGCCTACAGTACCATTCACAATGGGCCTCGGAACCCCTGCCAGCCCCTCTCTCTATGATGGAGTAGCTCTTAGCTGAAGGAAACAACAAACAATATTATTATATTATGTGTATTTAATATTAGTAACATTATAGAAATAAAGTAGATGATAACAAAAATAGGTGTTACAATATTTCATGATACTTTTGCAAAATCATAATTCTCAGAAATTAGTTAATTCAAAGAGCTTTAAATCAGAATGTTTTCTGTTACCTTCAGAGCAATTACAGAAATATTGCTAGTGATTGTGAACTTGCATTACCTACACATTTTACTGCTTTTCCATACTTTTTCAATTTTTCTTTTACACTGGACTGACAGACTAATAGGTACACTTCTGCCTATCCCTCCGGGAATTACTGGCGTGATGTTGTGTGTTATGAAGCTAACACACATAGTAGTTACAGCTAATACATTAAAAGCGAGCTTGCTCACAATCGGCAGCTATACGTTTTGTGAAAACGCAGCCTAACAAATTTTATTCAATTGCTACTTCCTATATCAGCTGTAGCTGTTAGGAGGATCGTTCAGCGCAAAAATGGTTACTTTCTAAGATGCATTTTGGATGCAAACGCTTTGGCCAATAAAGGATTGCCAGCAATGGCTTCAACATTTTGGCTTTCCAGTTCAAGTCTCTGAAACATAAGAATTTAAATTTATACCACAAATCGTAATAATTGTCATGGCCTTGGCTCCGGTCACTGTTGCCGACAGTAGTAGTTACGACACTTGAAAGGATTATGGGACAAAAGCACAAAGCACAATATTCACACCAAATTATTATAGTTGAATGAAAATCGTTGTAGCCACAAAAACAAGCGCTAAGCGATATTGTGCCAATATTGTGTTCAATTCATAATATTACGGGTTATTAAATGTTTCCCTTCACAAAAACACCTTACCGTGCCGTGTAGTCAGCAGGTGTAGAGCCGATAGTAAAAGTCTAAAAACTATAATTTTATATCAAACCTAATACCGGTAATATTGTAGAAAGATTTGATATAAAACATTATTAAGGCTTGGCAACATATTAAAATAATATATTGATGCGATGTCGCATCGCGGTTTTGATTGCCCTCTAGACACTGAATGTAAAGTTAGGCAGTTAGGCTCCGTTGATATTAGGCGCAGAAAGGAAGCGTCGCGAAGCGAATTTAAAGGTAGTCACGCGCACGTCCATAAATTCGCCTTCGTCTCTATTTTTGCTGAACACAAATTGTACGTTACTAAATTGAGATAGAGTTCAGTATACTACGACGTGTGAATGCATGTCGCGACGCTGCGCTTCGACTCTGCACCGATGTGATTGGAGGTTTAGTGGTGATGATTACCCTCCAGAAGTCGCGCATTTCTTGCACTTCCTCTTCTCTTTGTATGAAGTACTGGCGAACAGTTTTTTGTATAAGAGTAGCAGCATACTCTTCGGGCCATAGCCAGGACTTCGGATAGTACGGACGAGGACTGAAAGTATGTATACTATTAGGTTATTTCGAATCAACTTAAATTAAATAGTTGAAATAATGAAATAGAGATAATCGTGTGTTGTGCAACATTCATTATGAAGAAGAGTTATGGTAGCCAGTATACTATAGTAGTCTTTAAATAGTACCTACAATAAGATTAAGAAGATACGTGCAGTGTAAGTGTAATGCTTAAAAATTCGTCAGGGCGGCAATTTGGTAATTCGTAAGCGTTCACATACTCTTCTAATCTTAGTCTCAGTCTGTCTAAAGTACCCTTAATTTTCCTTATACATTGTCGTTAAGATGAGAATCGAATGTGACAAGATTTTAAAAGTTTTCAATGACTGGAAATGGCATTAGGGTTATCCTGATAGTTTCTAGGAAATGGAAGGAAACCATATTTGCCTAGCTTTAATTTATTTAGGTATTGGGACTGAAAACATAAGTAGGCAGATACGTACTTTTTCTTCAGTTCTTTTCTGACCCACGGCATGTTGAATAAATGTAAATTATTGTCCTTACGTACTGGATAACGAGGGTTGTTGTTCCAGAGGACCTGAAAATGTCAAGTAGGTAGGCATGTAGGTACAATTTCTTCTATTATTATATTTTTATATATTTAAGGCAGTAAAGTAGGCTGAATGAAACGCCATGATCGAGGACCAACCTTCAATACGGCTTACCCTAATTTGAAGTAAGTACCTAATAGGTATCTTTTATTATTCGTTTCGAATTGACTGTATTTATAGATGCCTACAAGGTATAATTGAAGGGAAGGAGTAACTCGAAATTGAACAAAATAACAGCTCTTTCATATATTCATATTCATGTATAACTCGACAAAATGTACGGAACTGCTGATATATCAGATTTGGTTGATGCGTTCAATGACCCCGTCTCCCACTTTTGTATTTCAATACAAAACTGTTGTACCTGCACGATGTGGTCTATGCCGTTAAAGAAACATTTATGTCTGGTGAAACATTCCCATATCTTAGCCTTTCTCAGAGTTTCCACTAAAGCTGGTATGAGTTGAACAAATACCTCGTCCTTAATAAAATCGGTTTCAGTTTCTGAAAAAAGAACACTAATTGAAGAAACTTCACCTTTAGTAAGGCGATTAACACACGGCACCGCGCACCGCTGCGGTTGGCGGTGAAGCAGATCTCATGTCGCATTGAATTTGGCTTCTATGAATTCGCGCGGTCCCGTGTGTTAATCGCCTAACAGTTTGGTGGCTTATCAAAAAAAAAAAAACGAAATCGGTTATTTGTACCAATGCACTCATTTGATCCAGCTTCTTCTAGTTTTTCCTGAAGCTATGCTTTAGGGGGAAAAAAGCTATGCAGATTTGAAAGTAGGACGGGTATCTAAGTAATTAACTTAAAAATAAAATGTGGCCAAATACCTTTTTTTTTGCAAAGATAGGTAATAAGTAAGAGAAGTAGGCAGGTATTTCAAACTTACTAAGGAAAGGTGCTTTTGGTACAGATATCAGTTTGGTCTCTTGATAGTCTTCTAATTGTTTTTGCCAATGATCACTTTCATCGACGATGTCATTCCAGCTAGCTTTGGGTTTTCTTCTAATCAGCACAGGGAAATCGACTTCGGAACAAGGAAGGCTGTCAGGTAAAGTGAAACCTGCGGCATCATTTTCAGCGCTGCTACTGAACTTAGCTACAGTTGCTTTGCCTTTGCGTTCTCTGGCAGTCATTCTATATATTCCACAAGCAAGCACAAACTATTAAGGTTCAAATTATTAAGATCAGAGCGTTGTTTTGTTTTGATTGTCATAAAATGTCATGAGAGACAAGTGATCATAAAACTTTTTCTTAAAATGAATATACAAGTGAGCAATGCTGGCAGCCAGCATTTATGCTATAAAAATATAAATGATTAGGTACAAAATAGGTAGAGTACGTACTCGAACTTAAACAGAAAGGACGTCTTGTGTGTGGTGTGGCAAATGATACTAAAAGGTAATTTCTTAATCGTATAATTTATTTAAGAAAATAAGTAAATCTGCATACGCAATTACTCGGGTGCTCTGGATATTACCATCCAAAGCCTAAATGTAATAAATATTAAATAAGTACATCTAGATCCTAACAATAAATATAACTCGCTTATTATACTGTTTAGGTGTCGACAATTTCGTTTTAATTAGACATCATTTTCAATGATAACAGCATACTTTTTAATAATTCGAAAATTTTCCGGTGACTTGCGAGATCCAGTCTAAATATTGAGCAACTTTAACATAGACTCCAGGTACTCCGGGCTGACCACATCCAATGCCCCATGAAACTACGCCCACGATCTGCCACGTGCCGCTGCGCTCACAGACCAGGGGACCACCTCCGTCACCCTTGCACGCGTCCTTGCCTTCCTCACCCCCAGCGCAGACGAAGCCTTGGTTCAGCTCGTAATTGTAGCCCAAGCGTGTCTGCCTTAGCTGCTGCTGGCACTGACCATGTGATAGAATAGGAACATCAACTTCTTTCAGGATGTTCTGATACTTTCCGTTGTCTCCGAAGGCATCCTTGCCCCATCCTGTGGTCCAGCATCTTTGTCCAGCGTAGTCGGAGTACTTGTCAGGTAGACAAGCGGGACTGATGTGAGGATATTTAGTCCATTCGACGGGATGGTCCATCTTTAAGATAGCGAGGTCGTTATCTAAAGTGCCGGCGTAGTAAAGAGGGTGAACGTGCACAGAAATAATGTCTCTCTCAATGTATGGGTAGAACTCAACGTCGCGGTTCACGTCCCATTCACCGAGGCGTACTCGAAGCTCGAAACCTTTGTATCTGAAATAAGAAAAGTAAATGTTTGATTTTGGTTATTTTTTTCCGATTTTTAATTTTAATTTTAGTTAATGCTTTAGCTTTGCATCTTTATATTGATCGTTCTTAAACACTACGATTGTGATGTATGAAATGGTTTAAAAAAAGAACTTACGATTTTACACAGTGAGCGGCAGTCATAATGTGAAGACCATCAATGAGTGTTCCTCCGCAGACGTATACAGATTCCTTGGGGTCTTTTTTCAGAATAGCCGTTTGCCATGGGTATTCTCCGAATTCACTCTCTCCATCTACGTAAGAAGGAGTTTTGATCCTGCCATTGATGCCCTGAGAGTGTCTGATGCCGCACTGTCCTTTGTTAGCAGCCTGAGGTTGTAGAGGACGACGGCAGCATACTTGGTTTGGTCTGCACTGTTGAACTGGAGGACGGCCGAAATAGCCTTGACGCTAAAATATAAAATAAAAACAAACTTAGAAATACGATGTCGTGTGAAAATTTAAGAGCCATACTTAAAAGCGATTGCTTTGGACGTGAACAGAATATACTATGTTTGAAACATCTACAAGCCAATAGATACTTAGAATATAAAATCGCGGTGCAAAGGAGGAAAAGAAAAGTGCATGAATTACCTCAAGTACAGTAATGGACATATTTTCTATATCAATTTCCCTCTTCCTTCGCGTGTCAGGAAATCGGATTGTTTGGTATCCCCGGTTTGCCCGAGGAGGTGTCGAAGGAGACTTATAGGATCGGGAATAAGCGGACCGGTTTACGTGACTACCCAAGTCAGTATGATCAGTAACATTGTCAGATCTATCGTAATTATGAGAACTTCTGTGTTGGGCCTGAGGATAATCCTCACTAGCGCCATTCCTACCATGTTCATCATAATAATCATCAAAACCTTCTGAAGGTTCAGGAATAGCATTACCATGTTCTTTATAGTGAGTTGGCTCGTAATCCGCGTAATTTGGGGAGTAAACGGGAGGCCCGTCATAGGGCGAGTGAAGCGGAGGCCCATTAAGGTGAGGAGCATAGTGAGGAGGTTCATCATACTGAGAAGAGTGATGGGGATGTTCAATATGGGGTGGATGATGGGGATGTGCTTCGTAATTGGGTTTATAATGTGGGTGTGTAGGATGGGGTGGGTGAAGTGGATGTCCATAGTGTGGATGTGGATAAACCGGAGGAACAGGATACACGGGGTGATGATTCATATGGTAATGGAGATGCTTGTTTACCAGAAATGCCTTTTTTTCATCGAATATTTTAGTAACGGCCCTGAGTTTGTCATGGCTAGGTGTAATATGAAAATGCAGAAGAGGTTTATAAACCTTTTCCCCGTCTTCATCTTTAGTTATTTGAAGAGAGAGCAGCGGATTAACTATAGCTACTCCTAAGTTAATACCGCCCGCTGTGACAGAACGATCGAAAGGAAATAAATCGGGATTAAAGGGGTGGTGATTAGTATGACCGGGAACTCCGGGGGGTAAGGCAAAAGAGACACCAAACGTGGGCTGCACATGTTTGTAGTCAATACCTGCATGATCGCTGAAGCCAGGCAATCGACGGAAGCGCTGTAGTGATATTTACTTATATCAATAAATGAAACCATATTTTAATGTAATGTTAGAAAGTGTGTCAGTGCCCATTGTTTAGTATATCTTTTGTGAACTGTTACATACGATTCCCGATATTTAATTTACATAATTTCATCTAAGTGTAACAGTGTTACCCCAGGTCCTTATGATGAATAAAAATCACGAAAAAAAATCATGGGTTCGGCAGAGAATAGGGGAGGAAAGGAGAGGTAAATGTTAAGATGATTCTGGATTAAAAGCTTGACTTGCGATGTATAACATCTAAATGAAGTATAATTATTATGATTAAAGAATCTATTTGCTTACCGGTTCAGCTTCTTTCTCAGCTTCTGCAGGAATATCTTCTTTGGTTTCACGTTTGCTTAAGCTCTTTGCTTCTGTAGTGTTTAGCGAGCTTGCAACGGTTGAAGTTACATCAGTTTTGTTCAAATTGTCTAATTGTTCTTCAGTTAATGCTACTATTTCACTGCCTTTATTACGTGGGTCAATTGGTAAGTACAAGTCGTCTCTACGACCAATCACTTCCTGGCTTGGGCATTGATCATAGTGTACACATACACAATCAAATCCTTGTGCTTTGGCTTCATGATAATTTTCAGCATAGGCGTTGTTTTGTCCGAAAGTTGCAGGGCCTTGATTGTAAAGATTATTTTGAGATCCCACATGCAATTCTTTTTTGTAAAATTCTGTATTCTGAGAAGCGTAACCACTTAGACTGTTTCCATACTTTTGATCTTCGAACGCGTTGTTGGGATATTGATTTGGTAGGCCTTGACTTAAAATGTTACTATTGTGACCAACTTTATTCGAATTGTGTCCATATTGTGAGCCATAGATTGTATCAGATTCATAGATCGGCTTGCTGTTATCTAAGGAAAATCCGCCGGACATAGGCTTAAAACCGCCCGAGCTAATGCTACTGTAGTCACCGCCCCCTGCTGTTATGACATCAGATGACTGTGAGAGTGACCCATAACTATTTTGTGAATTCAATTGACCAATAGATCCTACAGGGATTGCTACTGGTTTAATAATAACTTTGGGGTCTTTGTCGGCATCGTGCACGTAATGATGATGGATGTGTTGTTGTACAACGGAATCTGTTTTTGAACCAGAATGAGAAGATGAACCTTTGTTGTAAGAGGGTTTCGTGTTCTCATAAGCATAGGGTCCTTGGGTCGGCTGATGGTAAATGGGTGGTTTGGTGACGAAGTTAGATTCGTGTCCATTGTATTGTGCACTGCCTTGAGAGAATTGAAAGTTGCCACCCGCTACGCCATACTTTTCTGAGAAACCAGGTCTGGCATTACCGCCATATCCGATTCTCTTAGGTGGGTATTTCTGGTCAGGTCTGGGTCGCGGGCGGTAAGGCACAGGCTGAGGTGGACCGTAAGCCCTGGGAGGACCACGGACCTGAACTGATGCAATTGGCTGTCCAATAGGTTTGATGTCGACGGGTTGGGCATAAATTACTTCATCTGGAGATAAGTATGTGCGTTTTTCATGACTGTCGTCATCTTCACACTGAAATTATTAAATAAAGTAACGTTAGTACAATAATTTACATATGTATGAATAAATTAACATCGTTTTAGAAAATCTGTAATGTTTAAACGCTCTGATACTTACTTGTATGAGACCTAGAGTACACAGTCTTCCTTTGATGAGGTTCCTAGCTTCAGCGTCATCTCCTGCGTCCAAGGCATCCTTGATCGTGGGATCGCTGTACACATCGTCGAATCCACCCAGACTTCTTCCTTGTTTACTGCTTACCAGCTCATCAACAATGTCATCAAGCACAGTGCTGTTTGATTCAAAGCTTTTTTCTTGAGCTTCGGGTAACTGTTCGCCTTGTAACAAAGTTGAAGCTTTCCGTTCGGGTTGATCAGCGGGCTTGGAGTCTGCTTCTCCACCCCATGACCAATCTGCTGTCGCACACGCGAATATTATTGGTAGCAATAAAAAGGTAACCGTTGACCACCGCATGTTCTGTAACAAAAATGGATAAAACTATCAAAATGCTGATGTCATTTGATCCTTATTTTGTAAAGCATGTCATTGTTTCGAAACGCAAGCGAAGAATCACTTTTACTTTCGCAGACAGTCTGTAGTTACATAAGGTTCTATAACGTCAGTGCTGTGTTGTGGCTGCGCGGTCATTGGAAGGCGTGGGGCCGCGAAAGCACTCTCACACGATGTACACAGAGCTAAATACGGATCTACGCTCATGGTTGGCTAGCGTCATGTTTTGTAAACACTAACATTAACTATTTAAATTCATCTGATATATTGAGCTGGATAAATCTCAAAACTTGTTTTTGTCATGGAATTATTCGAGAAAAGGATAATCATAAATTGTGGCAATTAGGTAAGCACATAGGTATCCTAATACGTTATCGAGGTCAGCTTTTGTCTTATGTTATGAAAGAAAGCTAAATATTGGTGTCAGTGTCGTGGTGTCGTCCAAAACTGGCACAAGCAGCTTGTTTGCAAGCCGCGTGCGTTTCGAGCGATGCGTCACAAATTCGGTAACTGTCAGTCGATAACAATTATGTAACTTCCGATATTATTCCATCTGTTTGTTTTATGCAACACGTTATAGTGTAGGTAATCAGGCGAATATTCGCATTTTATGTTTCCGTATTTTAGATAACGCGGTTAGTAGAGCGCACAATTTTATTATGACATACCTAATAAAAACATTTAAAAAAGCATTTTGAAAGGCGTGTCATCGAGCGTTATTTGAAAGTATTGTGCGCACGCACCGTGATCCTGTGCACGTTGGAGCTAAATAAAAATTAATTAAAATATAACATTAGTTTAATTTTCCTTTTTTTTATTTACCCAAAAACCTGTTAAGACATGCCTGATATTGAGTCTAAATAGAATATTTGTTTTGATTTGGTCTGATAAAGCGTGTTTATGTAGCTTCCCATCATAAGCTAAGTCGCTTAAATGATTACCGAATTGAAGAAAAAAAATAGTAAATATTTATGCGTCAATTTTATAATTCATACTAAGTGCGGCATGGTTTTGTTGTTATGCAATGTTTTACATATTCCTGATGTTGTGGTCGAGACCTGCGCGGGCGCAGAAATAACCGACCGGAAAGTGAAAGTTTACGCGAGGATCATTTACTTGGGAAACTACCTACTTTTATTGTATGCAAATTAGAGCATTTTTTAATTTCAAATACATTGTTTATTTACTTCTGTTTCCAATATGATGTAATTATTTTTGGATTCGGAACTACTTAACATCATCTTCAACTAAAATAAACATTGAATTGTTTATTTAAAAAACAAGCCGATATAAGCCAAATGAATGTTATCGTAAACAATGAATGTTGCATCGTTGGATTAAATCACTGTTACATATTCAAACATCAAACTAACGATTGCGATTCTAATATAATAAGTTACACCATTTCTGCGTACTGAATGTGTTTAGACGCAGCGGTAGTTGCTTTTCTCCGTCGGATATTGAAAGAGAAATTCTATAACGAATATGTAATTATACCGCAAAATATCAATTTGGCTTCCGTCACCGCAAATCCTGTGATGTGACCGTCGAACCCGAACTTAAAACGGATGCACTTTAAACTTACTTTTAAGTTCTTCACTCCTTGTTTGTCACTAATACTATTTTAAAAAAGATTAAATTTCACAAGTTTACCGGCGCAGTGTCTGCGTCCGAATGACTGCCACTTCTACCACTACGTCGCTTTATACTTCGACCAACGCAAAGATGCACGCGGACCGATTTTGTAAGACGATCGACGCAGCCTCCTACCACTTCACCTCTGTTCAATGAACGACTGGCCAAAGTCAGTTTCGTGTAGTCGCTAAACGTCTGTCGTAGAGATATCTTGGTAGAGGCTATGACGTCCGCCATAACATTGATCAACCCTTAGTTCATTCATGTTCCGAGTAGAAGTTTGGCAATATGGGTTTTTGAGGTCGTCTTAGCGGATCTGTATTGTTAACGTAAGCTGAATAGGTGCTGTCATTAAGTTACTGATGCCATACATTTTGATACATGTGCTGGATGCTAACTGCTATTATGTGCTTTTGCAATGGTGGCAAATACGGGGTGTAAAAAGACACATTACATAGACTGTGCATACTGCCCAACGAACTAAGTTTAAAATATTAACAAAAAATATTGCTGAGAAACGATTTTTATTTTTTGCGTGTTTTCTGTTTGTGTTCACTCAAAACTTAGTGTCTATGGGTGCATGCAACAGTACAGGGCTCGTGGTGGATTTTAAAATTTAGTTATAACATTGAGGTAATTTACTCCGAAAAGTAACAAAAACCCCGCACCAGAAATCGATGCGAATCCCATACTTGAATAGTTGTTACAACTAAAATTATTATGCGTTCACCAAAGATGCACTTTAATGATATTTAACATGTAAACATGCACATGTGCACTAGGAAATCGTTTAAAATAATCAAGTTTATGTATTATTATGTACGAACATTCCGTATCTCTCTCTAAAAGTAGTGGTTTTGAGTTTATGCCAAGTGTCAACAGACTGACGTCAGACAATGTTTCAGCGATAACTATCTGAGATTAGCATAACGGAGCCACCCTCGTTGTGTTTGGTTTATGAAGAATCTATTTCGTTTATTATTTTTGTTACTGAATTTGTGAAATGTTTTGCCAAACAACCAAAACATCATCGTAAAAATATCAAAACATCGAACAAAACGAAGATTTTATATTATAAAATCAAAACATCCATTTTTTTTTCTACGCAGGGCGGAAGAAAAGTGTTATGACAGCAGCGTTAAAATCTCTCGTCGCTTATTAAAAAGGAAATCAGCTGTTCTACATAATTTGCACTTTTTTTTGTCATAATGTTTTTTTAACAAGGCAGCTGGAGTATAACACTTTGCCGGACCTGGGGAATCGAAACCAAGACCTCATGCTTAGCAGTCGCGCTGTGTGACCTCTAGACCAACGAGGCAGTTTATTGGGAACAATTTAGGAATATAACGATCTTGTTCAATTTAGGAATTAAACAGAAGTTTAATCTGTGGCGCTGCTATGTCATCGCCCGACAACAGCACAGTAACTATGAATAATGCTAACGAATATTCCATATATTTTTTTCGGATGGCATTTTTTTACGGAACAGCTGATTTGAAGCGTGGAAAAACTGTTAGTTGTCACATACAAATATACGTAGCAGTCTATTGTTAGGTAATAAGACATTCAGCCGCCCACATGGTCGGAGCTCACCCTTCCATATCAAGATAATAAGCCACTTTCTCAGGACCATAGTTTCTAATAAGGCGCGATGACCCAGTGACTTCTACTCGCAGTTTTGTAAGTATATTGCTAAAAAAACATTTAGATGATAAAGAGACGGTTTTTGTAATACTAATTTATTATGGTGTTTTTGATGGAGGCTATGAAATAAGCCATATTCATCAGGAAAGAATTGGAGGGGCAATTGTCGCAGTTATAAGAACGTTTGCATTTTAATCTCTGTCTCAATCTGTCAGAAATGTCTCGAATATTTTATTTTATAATAATATTATATGTTTGTTTATTTATTGTTTCTTTTTTAAAGCAAATGGGTTTGCTCTTGACTCTAGTCCAGGTCAGAGGTGACAGAGACAAAGTCTACGATTGAGTGAGTTTATTCAAAAGAAGCCTGTTCGCTTGTTCACTTGAACTTTAAAGATAGATGTCGAATGCGTGGATGAATTAGAACGATGAATTACAACCAAATTATAAAACAATCGAAATAGTTCAATGTCCAGTGTGTCTATTAGTACATACCTATACATTGCACACATACACATAACACTTAAATTTCATTATAAATACAATTTCATGTTATTAAAAGCTCAAGACAATCAATGTCAAAAATGTAGGCAAATTGGGGGTAGGTATTTTCGACAGATTAAGATTAACATTTGAATGCAAACATTCTTAAATACAAGAATTGCCTCTCTGGTTTCTTTCCCAATGAAACTACAGCATATTTAGATACATTTTATTAGTACAAGATAATCCGCTAATTATGTCAGTGTAAAAGACATCAACGCGTCGCCAGTACATATTGGCATGTGTGTGTCATTATGATGCATTCGTTACATAAGTTAATGCGATTGGCCACCCATTGTGCTTAGCGCGTTATGTAAGGACTTAACGCTCATCATTTATAATAGGATTTGCTTCGAAGTACTAAATCCTTCTCTCTACCTAGGTACATAGGTTTGGTTGTTTTGAATTCGGTACAGTGTGCAGTGCAGTCTTGTTCAAAAGAAATGAATAACTAATTTTTTTACTGAAAAAGTTGGGACTTTAATCAAGACATTTTAAATATGAGATATTAATAGGAACTAAAAAAAATGTGCACGTTACAAAGATTTTATAATACCTTTACGTTTTTTTTCGTATCTAGTTGTTGTTAATTAGAAACAGGATTTGATTTTTTCATCACTGCGCATTTGTGCACCACTGGCTTGCACAAGAGCTGCTTTCCAGCAGTGTTGGGCAATATGAAATCTAACTACTGATTACTAACTACGATTACATATAGTAATCAGTAATCATAACTACAAATTACATTAAATAATCGTAAGAAGTAGTTAAACATTTTGATTACTAACTACAAATTGTAGTTGCAATCACGATTACGAGATTACTTTTTACAACTACAAAATTTAAAATGATTTTGCGTATTTAAACAAAACAAACGCGCGCGCGATTCGGTCATGTACCGACTTGTCGTTTGCTAGGTAGGTAGTTAGAGCACGTTAGAGTGTGGCGTTGTGACTGGTTGCGTCATTACTGTTAAACGCGGGAAAAATAAAAGAGGCGTCGGGCGGAGGCAAGGCGCGGGCAAGGTGCGGGCCAAAAGCAGATCTGATAGTGTCCTGTTATTTATCAGATATGGATCGAAAACTAAATTCTGATGAAATACGCAACTATGATTAACCATCCCAAATCCCACAAGTTGTCGGATGAAATGTCAAAAACGTGTAGTACTAAAGGCTAATTTAAATGATTAACTCACCCAATCCACTTTTTATTTTTTATTTTATTTGATTCGCAAATAATTTTAATTAAGTTGATGTTTGCTGTGTAATTTTGATTTTTTGAATACATACAAATGTAAATACAATTATTCGTGAAAATAAAAATACGTGAAATAAACTGTTTTTATGCATCCAGATTCTAAAAAATATATATCAATACATTACATGTTTATTTAATTGTAAAATATAAGTTCTAAGAACTCAAATAATCAGTAATTATAACTACTAAATTGCAGCAGTCAAATTAACAACTACTTCATGTAGTTTGATTACTGTAGTTTAGTTACATGTAATCTTAACTACATGTAGTTAACTACTTTTAATCGTAGTTAGTAACCAGATTACACAATAGTAGTTAACTACGCCCTACACTGTTTCCAGCGCTATGCGAGCCGGACCTGCGCGGGCGCAATGCACGCTGACGCTACTAAACACTTGCGCAACAGTTCGGTGAACCATTTCTATGACTTCAATGCTCTATTGAATGAACTTGCGTGTGGTTTGTTGCCAAATAATGTCAGTAGGAACTCAACAAAGTGTTGTTGGGATGCTAACTGTATCGTGAAATGTCATCTGCGTTTGAAAGTAGAACATGTATAAAATTATGCTACGAGTATTTCGCCAATTAGTACTTTTAGGTCGTAATGTGGGTTCAGCTGTTTAGTAATATTTTAGTGACTAAAATTTTAATAATGGCAAAAAGGTCAATTCGTTTAATTAAAATCTAGTCGCAATCTTATCTCAGTGACAATCGATGTCAAAAAAATTAGATAAATTACAGGCATTTTAGACAGATAAGGCACTCTCAATCTGTTTAAAATGAATGTGAATCTCACAGATTAGATTGTGTTGTTGTAAAATTGTCGGCCTGGTTAAGGCCGTAGTAAAGTAAGTACCAAGTGGCTTTTACTATTTCATATGTACTAGGTATCTTGTTTAACTTAGACATCAACATCATCTTGATCATCGGTAAAGAAAAACATTACCTAAGCTTTAGTAAACATAAGTCTGGAATCATCAAACCGCTTTGCGCTCATGCCTTCTCCGTATAAGAAGAGCCTTTCCCCTGCAGTGGGATTAAAATAAGATGCTAGTATTATTATTATTATTAAAATACTACTAAACAGCAGAACCCTCTTTATAACACTTTAAAAGACAGAATTACTTTTTTTTACAGGTAATGAAATTTAAGAAAAACAATTTATTTTTTAGCCGTAACTGAAAACAGTTTATGCTAATATTCTTTTGTATTTCAGTATTCATTCAGTAAACCTAATTATTGCAATCACTCATACATAACAATTTTGTCCTTGGCCCCATACAGTTCAGGATCGGAACAGAAATAACATTTTAGTCAGAAAAGTTGAGAAATGACGCGTGAGTCATCGCGTACATGATTAACATATTATGTAAATACATATATTTGTGTGAGCCACTATAGTGTTATTATATTTATGTTTGTATGTGTGCGTGAGATTGCTGGTTTGTACTCGTATCATATTAACATCGATAGTTGGAGTTTCTATTATTTCCGTAGTCTAGATTGAAGCTAATGCAATTCAAAATCATTATTTAAACAGTCATTAAGCTTTTGACTGCCTCGTTAGTCTTGTGGTCGCAAAGCGCGATTGCTGAACATGAGGTTGGGTCGATTCCAGGTCGACAAAAAGTTATTGGGTTTTCAATCACGAATTTCTCAGTAGCAGCCTCGGAGTCTGGATTGGTGCCCAGTTAATGGCAATAGGGTCGCCCCCTATTAAATGGGATTACTGGCGAAATGTGGGTGTACCCTTCGGAGATTACAGGTGTAAAGAAATGGAATGAGTTTCATAACGCAGCTAGTGGTAGGAGTTACCTAGCTTTATACGGCATTTATATTGTGTAATCAATGCAATTTTATAACTTTGTTCCTAATGGGGATTCCCCGACTGCACAATTTTTTTATATTGCTGTGTGTGTGAATCGAATATTTCTAGTAATCATGTAAGGTAGGTTATCCTAAAAAAATACGTAACTGACACAGTCAAGTGGCATTAAGCAGGTCTTACTAACTACTGCAACGAATTGATCGTGTTTTGAATAACTTTATGTAAGAAATGCTGTATTGACTTGATCGAAAGAGAATAGATTTATGACGTTAGGTAATGTCAAATTTGTGATGTCGTAAAGTAGAGTGTGGAGCATACTATCTTCAGTAGGTCCGCGCCACAAGTTGTCCGGTCCAGTGCGACGAGATTTTAAGAGATTCCAACTGAAAAAAAAATATAACATGTTGGTTAATTATATCGTATCATTATGTGGAAGTAAAAGCAAAAAATATATATACAACTGCTTTGTTTCTAATGAAAGTAAACAAAACATATCTTTCAAAACCTCTTTGTTTTAAGTAGTAAATAATTGCTACATACGTTGTGAGTCATTTCTCATGAATGAACCACGAAGAAATGCCGCGAGCTCTCGCCGTACACGTCGTAAATGACGTCTGTACGTCATTACAATAAAAAGAGGTCTTACTACCTGTATCTTTACAATCAATCAAACTAGAGGAGGTTGTAAACAAACGTCTATAAGTTACCGCGTTAGAGTGCGTTGAACCCATGACGTCATTATGTTGGTACTCGACGGTTTGTACGGAAATTATGAGTCTAGTCCTCAGTACTAGCTGTTTACATTTTTTATGGCATCTCCACTGCAATTGGCTTACTGTTACGTAACTAAGATCAATGACTTTGGGCTCTGTCATTTGCGCCTCCGGGTTCTGGCTCGACTATTTCAATTTTGTTTTGATTTTGATTTTATGTTTTCAGCTAGAGATTGTAAAATATGACATCTTAAGTACAGATTGTTATGACATAGCGACAAAGCTCATGCCTTCTGTGTATGAGAAGAGGCCTTTACCCTGCAGTGGGTCAATAATAGGCTGGTAATATTATTTTATTATTTGTGGATAGTAATTTTGTAGGTTGTTCAAGCAAGTTGGGGGTTTTTACTTGGGTTACAGCTTCATCCCGCCTAATATAAGTTTATTGCATGAAGACTTCCTTTATAGGCTCTGATTATGTAGTAAAATGTAAATCAACTTATTTAATAATAGACTATAACAACTAGTAAACTGCATTCTAATAAATTCTTGGTTTTTCCAAACAATTATTTTAAGTAGCTAATCAAGTTACAAAGTTGCTCATGAAATATTGAATGTTTTGGTAAATTACTGGGAACTCGAAGTATTGCAAGACACGGGTTTTCCGAATTGCGCTTCGGTATTGCAACGTGCGTCGCGCAAGGCCAAGACAAGCCTTTTTATATCAAACAGAGAATGAATGGAGTTGTTGTATCCAATTTATAAATCCAAATATTTATTTATTTATTTAAGTATGCGTGGAATATGAATTTCTCTAGCTCCATAATCCTTGTGTGAGTCTCTTTTCTTGTCTTCTGAAAGTAGAACTCTCCACTTGGAGCAGTCTTACGCAATAAACACGACTGTATGTAATTGATTGCGTAAAGTCTTAAGCAACGGTAATTCGTTTGCACACAGTCGCAATGTCACTTACGTTTTTTTAAGTAGCCAGTTAGTTAGTTACCAGCATGACGCATAAATCTAGCATTTTCGAGAATTTTAAAAGATATTAAGTACTGATATCATTTTAGCTGACTTGAAACAGTACTTACCAATGACTAAATGAATAATAAAAACCGTCATTGACGATAACAATTATTTTCTCGTGATTTCTTATATGTAAGGCTTTTTTATTAATAATGTTTCTTTTCTTTTTATTGTCAATCCGCTCACTTTACAGTTCATGCATCACTGGGTAATTTATTTTACGAATACAAATAATTATGAAACAAATTTTGTAAAAAAAAAATTGTTATAACACTACTCGCAGATTTCTGTGTGCAAATTAAATCGATGACCCAGATTGAGCCACGTAACTCTGGGCTTCCCTAAGGTTTCAAGTGAGTCTCAAGGACTCCTATCCAACTTCTTGCACCCGATGACAGACGGGTTTTTTTGAGGAAAATTAATAGATTCTTTTGATAAGCAATCATTAATTTCAAAATAAACAATGCATGAACAATGGGTAATAGAAAAAACCCAGCCAGAACCATGGAGTGCCAGTGTCGTGGAGGCTGTTGTCGCTTTGTTCCTAATATGGGGGAATGTGTTTAGCATGGAAGATCCTGATGCAGTGTAGTGCGTACAATGCATTGATAGATAAAACAAATATCTACTTATATCATTATGGTCACTCTTAGAAGTGTTAAAAAAAAAAAGATTTTAATAAAAACAACTTTTTTAAACTTTAGATTATTTTATTAAGTAACAGAGGGCTGGCCTTTTCTTAGGTCAAAGAATCAGCATGGCCATACAACGTGGCAATGCCTTTTGGGCACTTGCCCCATTGACAGCGACGCCTTTTTTGATGCCCTATGTGGTTTCCCCTTTGTCTTTTTTATAAATTGTACATATTTTATAATTACTCTTAGGTTTTATGTATTGGCAAAAGAGATAAACGAATACAAGCAATTAATTAAATAACTAGTTTATTATTTGTGATGAATTTCAATGATCCATTATTATAATATACCCAAGTTTTCAATTTTATTATTTCAATAGATATTTGGCAAATTAATATTAAAGTACCAACGTTTTATATTTTAGCCTGAATATTGTAGCTTGTCATTCTATTGTAAATAATGTGTTTAATTACATAATATGTTCAATTAAAGATTGTAAAATATAATCATCATCAATTGTTGAGAAAGAATGACATCACATTTTTAAGGCTGCATGGAGAAAGTTCAACATGGTTTAATACAATGACTAAAAATATGGTATTTGATACCCATTCTTTGTTTTTTATTCCCATGCCAATCTAGATAGAATAGTAAGAGGCATATGCTAATGCCGCATATTTTCTCACAGAATATTTATATATGGGAAACAATTGAAATTATAGTGTCCTTAGAATATTTGTTTAGTTTAGTATAAAATATGAAAATTATAATGCTTCAAGATCTCTCTATTCTTCCCCAGGGCAAAACCTTCTTCTTTTACAGAGAAGACATTAGTATTGATCATCACGCTAGCTTAAGGAGGATTGGCCTTTTCAGTCATACATTTATTCGTCCAGTATTTCTTACTAAACCTTAAAAGCTAAGTGCAGTCTGAATTGAAAAAGTCGCATTGGCACTTGCCCGATATCAAACTCACAACATCAGAGAGACTCACCTTAAACACAAAACTTACGAATGATTAACGCGATTTTAAAATTGAGGAGAAGAAAAAAAATGTATTAAGAAATGTAGTATAGCGACATCTGCCTTGAAAACTGGTAACTAACGAAACTGAGAGTCTACAACTGAACTGTTTTCATAGTAAAACAACCTTCAAGCCTCTCACGAGTCTCGAACATGACGGAACGCTTACTTTAGTCAGCTATAGTCACAATAGACTGCGTTAGTTTGCTCTCTCTGTAACAGATGGCGTGATTTGAAAAGACTTCTTTTGTTTTATTCACAGGCATTAATTATCTTATTTTGCGTGTTAATTATCAAAACACTTGATTCCGTAAACCTGTTCCTTATCTGAGTTTTTTATTTCTTTGTAGTAAGGCTGACTGAGATATTCTTAGGAAAAAGCAAGAATATTACCTATTTAATATCTACTAAAGATATTTGCGGAACATTGCATCGTCAGCACTGTTAAATATTATACCTACCAACCCGATAACCAGAAGCGCTGATGATTGTAAGTTTAGGTCAGCAGGAATATTTAGCAATTCATGCCCTTGGAGCGAAACACAATAAAATAATTAAATTGAGGGCTGATTTTTCGGATAACTTTTACGTACGGGACGATAATTTGACATACTTTCTATACAATACAAAAGTTGTTAAGCCGCCATATTTTTATCTCCGTTAACAGTTATCTGATCAAAAATTTTGGGCCCGTATAAGTGAACGAGGAAAGAAATAAAAACAAAAATAAATAAAGCGGATTGAGCAAAGCGCTTAGTATTGTGTACTATTGCGTTGTTCTAGCTTTCTATTAATTTATTTTATGAGATGCCTCTTATGTTTATATAAGGTGCCTAAGTTATAATTTTTGTGTTTCTAAAATATACGTTATAGACATACATACATAAACTCACGCCTTTTCCCATGGGGGTAGGCAGAAACTACAGAACGCCACCTGCTACGATCCTTAGATACTCCTTTCGCCTCATCTACGTTCATACATCTCGTCATACAAGCACGCCGCATATAAACGTACTTACTTTAACCGTGATCGGAATATCTTTATTGAAAGTAGTTATAGGTAGGTACCTAGTGGGTACAGATAGCAGCTATAGTCGAGAAAAAAAACAAACAGGCAGGTTCGTTATCTACGGCAATACGTGGAAATATTCAACTAAAGTGGGTACCTAAGTGCAAAAACTCTCGTAGTACAAGGAAACCCTTAAAAGGTTTTTATTTTTAGCCTTTTGGAAATATTATAGTAATTATATTCAATTTTCAATGGATTTCTGGAAACGAATACCTTTATATGTAAAATGGTAATTTCCTTATTAAACACCAGCTTTTGCCTGCGTGACTTCGTCCGCATACATGTTGGTCATCGCAGACGCAGACGAAGTCGCGGAATAAAAAGAAAACTTACTCCCTACTAAATTTCTTCAAAATCTGTTCAGTGGTTTAGTCTTGAAAGCGTAACAGACAGACAGAGTAAGGATTTATTTAGAAGTTCTCTGAAGACATAAAGAGTGGGCTTGCGGACGGCGAGTCATGGGTAGCTCGCCGTCCGGTCAAGGACCAGTAGGCTTACTCTTGAACAAAATTGAGAATGAGATTGGAATCGACTGCATGTTTGACTACAGCGATTGACATGAGGTTGCCATACAAATGAAAACGTAAATTACCAAATTTTAAAATATTAAATAACTCGTTAATTCTATAAATAAATGTCTTCTTATATTTTTTGGAATTGAAACTGGATCGGATTGTAATATACATGTAATGTCGATTCCAATCTCATTATCGATTTTGTTCAAGAGTAAGCCTACAGGTCCGGGTCAATGGAGCGTTTTGTTCCACGCGTGCCTCAAAAGAGCTGTCAGCACAGGGACGTACAGGGGTCGGCAAAGGGCAACAGAAGGAACAGGGTGGTTTTTTAGTCAGTAAAAGTTTGACAGTCCCTTCCAACCCTCCTAGGGCGGAAGGACTCATTTGATGACTTTTCCCTCGCAAAAAATAACTTAAATAGTGCACATGAAGGCACAAATAAATACTTATATTGTCTGACGTATGTAAGTGGACGCGGTGGACAAAGTATAACTGTATCGAAATCGAAGGTTGCAGCGTACTTGCCAAAGTCTAAGATTCAACCTTTCAGAGTCAAGATTGATTTTATCGATCGATCGCTGTACGAATATAAATAGCAATAAATCAGTACGATGCCATTGCACTTTAAAATCATTTGATTTTGCATCTACCTTCAGAGATATCGATAAATAAATCGGAGGCTATAATGACTAAAGTATTTTAACTTGGTTATTGTGGGATTTTGGACGAATTATCATGCGTTACACAGAAAGACATTTTTAAGACGGCGCCTTAACCTGAAACTGTATGAAGCAGCGATTACTTCCAGAAGTTTCAGACCCAAAATCTCATAATCTGCCTAGCCTTACACTGTGTTGAGGTCGGCTTCTTGTCTAATCGGATGCAGCTGAATACCAGTACTTAACATGGAGCGACTGCTTACCCGGCTTTCACAACCCAGCGACTGGGTTATACGATATCCCTTGATATGACTGTTTGTCAGACTTTTGAACTAGTGGTGACCCGTAGCGACTGTCAAAGATCCTAGTACGAGGATGGGCCGGGACCAACAGCTTAACTTGCTTTCCGAGGCATGAAACAATGTCAGTGATGTCAAAAATAAACTTAGACAGTATAATATATGATTTGAAAAATTCACTTTGGTACATTTGTTTGAGATCTCTCCTGGAATCGATCTTGTTGATGGTAATTTCTAATTTTTATGTCTTAGCAAGAGGTGGTGACGTGCAAAATAACTGACACGATAGCAAAAGTGATCATGTGCAATTCTAACCCAAATGCGTAGTTATAAACTTGAAATTAATTAAAAAAAAACAGGAGTGTTTATTTTAATCTAATTAGATGTAATCTTTATATTTAAATGCCACATTAATGATGCGAATCAAAGTTAATTAATTTTTTTACTCAAAGATCAGTTGATTTAGTATAAAATGTAATAAAATTAAAAACTAGAAATACACATTTACCATTCAATCACTTTGTCCACCTGCCAATACCTCTTAATTGCGGATATGAGGCGGATATCGCTTGCCCTTGAAATTATAAATGTTTCTAGATCACAACGAGTACGTAATGATTTTTTGCTATGTTGTCCGCCCTATCGTCGCCAATTTTATCCTAATTAAATGTCAAGCATCCATTATCTGGTAAGCCACGTCACAGGCCTATGTTAGGCGTCTTAACATGTGCGACCTTTTCAAGCAGCAGCTGGTTTAGGCGACAAAGTCAAGGACGGTCGATTTTATACTCCTAGACACCCAAATAACATACTCGAATTTTCACACATAGATTCTCATCGTACGTATAAATAGCGGGACGACACTAAGTTGGTCATCAGTCGACCGAGTTCGGTTAGAAGTTATCGTCTTCATTCGGATCCCGACACAGACCTCGTTCACCATGAGATCGCTGGTGGTGTTGTTCGCTCTTATCGCCGTGGGTATGGCTGCCCCTAAGCCGCAATACGCCGTCAGCTACACAGTGCCGTCCGCCGTCACCAACTATGGTGTCCCCGTGGTCACTGAGCAGGTAGTCGCTAGCCCCGCATACTCTCCTGTGGCAACCGTGTACTCTGCTCCCTCTGCGGTGTCTCACCAGTCTCGTGTTGACTACCAGTCGCCTGTGTATGGAACTCGCTCCGTGTACGCCCCCTCAGTCTACACGCCCTCCGTCTACAATCCCTCCGTCTACGCGCCCTCCGTCTACACGCCCTCCGTCTACGCTCCTTACTGGTAACCGATAGGAGTGATAGGTTCCGAAGAATTTAAATTCAGGTTATAAGGTTTATGGAAAAAAAACTTTATAATAATATGTATTTTTGAAAATAAACAATTTGTACATTTTTTAATTTATGACTTTGATTTTTATCTACCAATGTGTGACCAATATTGTACCCGGACGTTGCCTCTGCCTCGAATTAATAATATTATAAATTAATAAAAAAAACAATAATAAATAATAAAAAGAGTAAAAAATAAATAAATAATTTATTAATTAATAATTTATTAATTTATTTTTTTATATTTTTTGTTGGTGCATTTTATGCACATGACAACCAACAGTAATGTCTACGTTAAAGTAATAAATACATGGTTCCTGTTTTTCTACGATAATTCTAAAGTGTAATTAATTATTTCATGGTGAATGTTTATTCATTGCTAAACAGGACTAGGATAAATTAAATCAAACTATTTGAAATATTTTTGTGATTATTTTTATTGTAAAATTAAAATTAGAATCCACTAATGACTATTTTTTTAAAATATTTTCTAGTAAGTATTAGAATCTTTAATCACCAACTATTTTTTGTAGCCGGTAGATACCTAACAACTCGATGGATGCCTTCGATTGAAACTTAATTTAATTATGTTTTTTTTTTTTAAATTAAATTACATTTGAAAACATCCATGGGTTCTAAGAAAAGTTCTAGTATTTCTGACGACCCGTTGCTTTACTGGTTTGTCGACTGTACCTATCTACAATCGCTTTATTATGAGGAATTTGCACAACCGATGTCACAGCATTCAGTGAAGTACTTTCAAAGTCCGACTTCTAAAGTCAAGTTATTTTTCTTAACTTTGTCATCAACAAACTTTGAATGTCGTGATGGCCTAGCGGTTAAAGCGCCCGCCTCTCATGCATGAGGGTGTGGTTTCGAATCCGGGCAAGTACCAATGTGACTTTTTCAATTCATATGTATTTTCTAAGGTTTATCTTAGACATTACTGACATTCCGTGCCTCGGAAAGCACGTTAAGCTATTGGTCCCGGCTGTCATTCGTGGATCTTTGACAGTCGTTACGAATCGTCAGAAGCTTGAGAGTCTGGCAACCAGTCTTACCTAGGGGTATCGTATTACCCAGTTACTGGGTTGTGGAGGTCAGATAGGCAGTCGCTCCATGTAAAATACTGGTACTCAGCTGCATCCGGTGAGACTGGAAGCCGACCCCAACATGCTTGGGAAAAAGGCTAGGCAGATGATGATGTCATCAACAAACTTTAATGAATTAATGCCTCATGTGATTTATGCATCATATCTTCAGGAAATGGTTAGTCGAGGCCACTTAGTGTACCTTATGGTATACTACTACTGTTATAAATTGTTCTAGAGCGATGTTCGTAGGCGGACACTCACATGCGCGACACGTATTTGTACATGTTCTACTTGGTTAAGGCTTGTTTAAAAAACTTCTGTCATTGAGATGATTAATATGATCTCCAGTTTAGTTGAGATACTTAACTGAATGTCTTAGACTGACAGCCCCTCCCCGATGCTGAGGAAATTCATGAAGAATTCCTCATGAAAAAAAAAGCTTTCATCCCACCCATGCTAACTGAGTGAAACAGAATAAACCGGCTGTAACCATCTTGTTGACTGGAATCAGAATAAGCTAAAAAAAAATAGTTAAGACTTTTGACATCCATCAAGATAGTATTTTTTTATTTCTATGAAACGTTGCCCCCTTAGTTACACTAGATATTTCTGTATGGTAGTTCCGTTTACAAACACACATACGAAACAGCCAGACCCGGAACAAATATTGTTTTCGTGCAGAAATCGAACACGCGACTTGCAGCGCAGCAGCCAGTCTCTCATCCACTCCGCCTACCGTGCCGTCAAATAGTTGGAATCCGACATATTGACTTCAGTATTGACCTTTAAACAAAGCTACTCTCGAGTTTGTATAGTCAGTGCAGCAAACTAATGTCAACTACCTAATTGGTATATCTAGACAAACCGCGACTCAACATACGGTATGTCATACACAGTATCATTGTATATCAACGCTTTCAGCGCCGCGACCCTGTGGCATTTCCACTGAAAATGTCACAAATAATGCTTACCTAATTCTAACAGCAATAGGCAACACTAGCCATATAGCCTGAAGTTTTGCATCTTTTTCAAATATAAGAAGATAGCGATGCTAGTGATTCTGAACACGAATCAATATTCATTTTTTTAGAGTAGGTGATTTTGAAATTCGAACTATCAGTCTCGGCGCTCGGCTGGAGTGGGGCGGGGTGATGAATCCTCACGCAGACAGTTGTATAATTGCGCGCAACTTGGCGATTCTGTTGTTTGAAAGGTGTATTCTGAAATACTGTAAAACGTTAACAATTAATAAAACAGGTATTTATTAATTGTTGACTAGGTATCGTCATTTAATTTAATTATGTACGAGTTTTATGACAGCCTCCTAAAATTTGTCAAGGAAGCAAAACTGCACCTTGTACAGCCAATTATATGACGACTTATAAATATGTATAATATAGTAACTATAACATTATTTTTATATCATACTAGCACTTTCCCCGTGACTTCATTCGAGTGATTTTAATTACGCATTCCCAATTTTTGATAATAAAATATAGCTTATAGCACTCAGTGACAACGTAGCTTCCAATTTGCGAAAGAATTTTTTCAAAATCGGTTCAGTCGATCCAGAGATTACCCCCTACAACCTCACAAATTTTACTTCTTTATAATATTATTAGTATAGAAGTATAAATTAGATAACATTATAATATTACCTAATATACATAATATATGTATCATATTCATAAGCCGTAGCGATAACGTTAACGATACATCTGCTGACATTTGGCATTTCTTCTGTAGTTGAGCTAATATTGGCAAGGACTGTGTTTGAGTACCCGTCAAAGGTTTATTAGATTGTCCAACATCCCAGCGTCGGTAGACGTATGTAATTTTAGCTTGGCTGAAATTTTGAGAATAGGTAGAAGAATATCTGGTTAAAAAGGTACGCTTGTTTTCGAGCTGGGCCATTGTCAGGTGTCAGGTACGTATGGTATATAACTTGGGTACGTTACGTTCAAGTGTGACGGCTGGTTTTTATGTACCTATGTTTTATAGGATATTTGATTGAAAAGGCACATTACTCTGTGAAAGAATTCCATAAAGAAAAATAATATGATGCGATACTATGATGATATATGATGATCTTTTTAATGTATTATTATTATTTATCTTTGTACGTTAAAAAGAAAAATGGAAGAGATCATTTCCAGTTTCTATTAGAACGATGTTATGTTTATTCAAGAATCACAACGAGTTCGAGATGATTTTTTAGTACATTGTCCGCCCTTTCGTCGCCAATTTTATTCTAATTAAATGTCAAACATCCAATTTATAGTAAGCCCTTACCTTTTCAAACAGCAGCTGGTTTAAGCGACAAAGACAAGGACGTTCGGTTTTATACTCCTAGACACCCAAATAACGTACTCGGATATTCACACATAGATTCTCATCGTACGTATAAATAGCGGGACGACACTAAGTTGGTCATCAGTCGACCGAGTTCGGTTAGAAGTTATCGTCTTCATTCGGATCCCGACACAGACCTCGTTCACTATGAGATCGCTGGTGGTGTTGTTCGCTCTTATCGCCGTGGGTATGGCCGCCCCGAAGCCGCAGCAGTACGCGTACGTAGTGCCGTCGGCCGTGTCGCACCAGTCACGGGTGGATGTCGTTCACTCACCCGCTGTTGTCACAAGCTATGGAACCCCCGCCGTGGTGGATGCTCGCTCCGTTTACGCTCCCGTGGCAGCCGTGTACTCCGCTCCCTCTGCGGCCGTGGTGTCGCCAGCTGTGTATGGAACTCGCTCCGTGTACGCCCCCTCCGTCTACAACACTCCCGTCTACGCGCCCTCTGTCTACACTTCCTACTTGTAACCTACAAGAGTGATAGGATCCGAAGGATTTGAAATTAGGAAATAAGGTTTATAGAAAAAAAACTTTATGTATTTTTGATAATAAACAATTTTTATACTTTTATATATTTATGATTTTGATTTTTATGTGCTACCTATTATTGTACCCGGACGTTGCCTTTCATGGTGAAAATGTATTGCTAAACATGACTGGAATAAACAAAACCATAAAAATATTTAGCGGGTATTTTAATTATTCATTTAAAAATAGAGTCCACTAATGACCCATTTCCATTCGCTAGTAAGAATTTGAATAATGACTTCGTTCATCAACTGATTTTTGTGGCCAATAGTGGCTTAAAAGTCCTAATTATTGAGTGATTGGGTAATACAATCATAATCGCTGTATCAAGGAGCATTTGTACACCCGATTTCACAGCATTCGGTGGAGTACTTTCAAAGTGTTACTTCTAAAGCCAAGTTCTTATTTCTTAAGTTTGTTATCAATTAATGCCTTTCTCTAATAGTCTAAGGGCAAATTTTTCAATCGTCAAATAACTCTTACCGGATGGATAAATATGGCGGTTTACAGCTTTTGTATAAAAAATATGTCAAACTGTCATATTTATTCTTTGGGTAAAAGTTATCTGACTATTGAAATATCAGCTCTGAACATTAAATTTTTCTTTAGAAAAATAGAGGGAACCATTTTCTGTTTCCATCTGAACGATGTTAACAATATATTACGTAATACGAATACGTTGGTAGCACTACCGTTTAGTGTCGGTATTACAAAGGTCTCCGTACACGTGAAGGAAGTATGAAAGATAGGAATTGATTGCTTTTAGTTTTTTTTTATATCATAAGGTAATCAATCAATCTGTCAAGCTTTTCCCCAACTATGTTGGGGTCGGCTTTCTGTCTAACCGGTTGCAGCTGGATACTAGTAGGAGCGATTGCCTTTCTGACCACCGTAACCCAGTAACTGGGTAGTACGATACCCCTTAAACCACACCATTATTTTAACGTTATTAAATTTAATTATGAGGAGATAGAAATATGTCTTGAAACCGGCCAGTGCCAATGTAACTTTTTTTTAAATCAAATGTACAGTCAACAAAACAGATAGGTATGCAGGGTCGTCAGATATCGTTGGAGTTTTCTTAGAAACAGACGGATGTCTTTAATTGAAACTTAACCCAGTTAATTAACTGTTAATTATCTACTTTTCAAATTCAATTAAATTTGAAAACATCTATCGATTTCTAAAAAAACTTCAACAATTTCTGACGACCCTGCATACCTATATCTTTTGTTAACTGTACCTACTTTTTTAAATTGTTTTTGGATGTCACTGACATCTGTGTAGAAAAACATCTTGAGGAAATCTGGGGTTCTCATTAAAATAAGTCTGTAATGGCCAACCTGCCTTGAGCAAGCGCGGATCAATACTCGTGCCTTCTCTGAATGAGAAGCGGCCTATGTGTTGCAGGAAGACAATAATAAGCTGGTATTATTATTGACAGATTGGATTGTATTTATATACAACCTATTCAGTAGTTTGTCATAGCTGGCTGGTGATAAAACTTTTTTTCTTAAGTTGTGAGCTGTCATTTCTTTATGTCAATAAATAAGTTGGACTCCAACCGGTATTTTGTTATCCTAACTTCCTAACTAATATTATAAATGCGAAAGTAAGTTTGTTTGTTTGTTTGTTACCATTTTACGCCTAAGCCACTGAACCGATCATCCTGAAATTTTACATATACATTGCCAGGTGTACAGGAACGAACATAGGGTACCTTTAATCCCGAAAAAAAGTACTGTTCCCGAGGGAAATCACAAAAACCTACTTTTGGTGATAGATGGCGCCACATGTCTTTCGAATCGTGTTCGAATTTTAAATTTAAGTACCTAATACATTTTGTGAGTTTTGAGTGTCGATGGACCAGCTTCAACTAGGGTGTCATAAAACCGATTATTGATAATTCGGGGTTATTACAACCAATTTACGATTACCCAAGAAAAAAAAGTACTAGGGTGGCATAAAAAGGTATATCTCTATGGCAGTAGAAAAGTTTTAGTCAGAGTGGAAAGGTCAACATTCTGGATTTATCAAAAAAAGTATTAGGGTGTCAGAAAATGAAAGGTTCCCTCATGCACTCAAGCCGAGTACAACCCGAATTGATTGGCAAATTCTAAATTAACGTGAGCGAAGCCACTAGCGAAAGCTAGTTTACTATAACATGTAATGCATGTGCAAACCTTGTTGATATTAATTAGTTTTAAACTTGACGAACAACCAAACAAAATTGTATTCCGCTCGTGGTTTCGAATAAACTTGAAACAAGACTTGCGTGTGAATGTGTAATTATACACACTCACACTTACCGATTTGTACGTAGGATGTGTTTTTATTTTTATTTTGCGTGACTACCGACGTACTTCAGGTATTAAAAATAATTACAAAAAAAAACTACTTTTTATGTGTATGTTACCGCGGCCCTGGAACATAAACGGCATTAGGAGGAACACGGATGGGTTTTAGTCAGTAAGAGTCTGACATTCTCTTCCGCTCCGCCAAGAGCGGAGGAACTCATTTGATGATTAAAAAAAAATATTATGTTGTAGTTACCCAGTAGTTAAGCTGCCCGTCTCTCATGCACATGATTGTGGGTTCGGCACCGGCAAGTACCAATGTGGCTTTGTCGTTTCATTTATGTACTTTCCAAGTTTGTTTTGGACATCACTGACATATGACTGTTTGTTTTGGCTCGCCCCCTATTACGTGGGACTAAAAACATAACTGGCGAAATGTGGGTGTACTAATGGGTACACCTCTGCCTAACCCTTCGGGGATTACAGGCGTGATGTTATGTTATGTTATGTTATCACTGACATCGGTTAAGAAAACATCGGAATTTAATTTATATAATAATCGAAGTCCGAAACCGTCAAATCGCCTTGAGCAAGCGTGGTAATCAATGCTGCTCATGCCTTCTCTGTATAAGAAGAGGCCTTTGCCCTACAGTCGGACAATAATAGGCTGGTATTATTTACTATGAAGACTTAAGTCAAAAAGATCCAAGTGCACCATCTTCATATACTTTACTACTAGTAAAGGTAGGTACGTACTTACGTAATATTTGTTTTTATATTTAATTATCTATCTCTCACATCTAAGTACTTACGCGTATGAGACAAACAGCTATCCATAAGTACGTTTGTATTGTAGGGCGTGACATAGATCCACGTCTAAGGATTAGGTAGGTACTGGGCTAAGTGAAAGACAATACAACTTAGCTTTACAAACTTGTTACGTAACGGTGCCGTTACACTACTAGCTTTGACGAAATAATTCTTCAATAACTTGAATAAATATATCTAATCATTGATATCGTTTTCTGTATGTATCCGCATTAGGCATGTTGACGCAGTCTTTATTGAAAGTGCTGCTTTACGATGTATTTTACCTTTAAGCCATGATCACACGGTTGTACACGGCTGTCGAGTCGGAAGCATGATTAAGTACAACGCAAAAGCTGCCTTAGTGCAAGGCTGATTACTTTCATAATGACACTTGACATTGCTATTCACTACTAACATATTTTAAGATCTGAGAAATTATGAACCGTGTATGTACCCAGCTTATAATTTGACCGCTCGGACTATAAAAGAGTCTTATAACGAGCGAAAAGTATCAGTCAGCCGTTACACGGTTTGAAGTGATCTTGTGTACCTATCGTCGAATTTCACAACACAGACCACGTTAAAATGAATACGCTGGTGGTGTTATTCGCTGTGATGGCGGTGGCGTGCGGCTCCCTAGTGCCACTGGCGCAGCCGCCGCATCACCCCGCTGTCGTGCTGGACCCGCACGGCCGCCCGCTCGACACCGCCGAGGTGATCAACGCGCGCGCCCTGCACCTGCAGGCTAAGGCCCTGGATGGACACTACGCTCCCCTTGCACACGCCGCAGTGGTGCCCTACGCCCACTCCGTTGTCGCTCCCGCCGTGGTAGCTGCACCTGCCGCCGTGTCTCACCAGTCTCGAGTGGATGTACACAGCAGCCCTGCCATCGTGAGCCACTCCGTCGTCGCTCCCGTGGTGGCGCACTCCGCCTACGCCTCTCCCCTGCTGGCCCACTCCGCTTATGCCTCTCCCCTGCTGGCCCACTCTGCTCTTGGCTACGCCGGTCACGGACACTACCTGAAGAAGCGCTCCCTGGGACACCTTACATACGCCGCGCCCGTCGTCGCTCATGTTGCGCCCTCCGCCGTGTCGCACCAGTCACGCGTGGATGTCATCTCTAGCCCCGCAGTAGTGTCTCACGCCGTCGCTCCCGTTGTGTCTCACGCCTACGCCGCCCCCGTGCTCGCCGTAGCTCCCTCTGCCGTCTCCCATCAGTCCCGCGTTGATGTACGCACCAGCCCCGCTGTCGTGTCTCACGCTGTCTCTCCTCTGGTCCACGCCGCTCCAGTCTATGCTGCCTCCGCATACGCTGCCCCTGCATACGGATACGCCGCATACGGTGCTCATGGATATTCCACCTACGGCGCTCACGCCGGACTCGCTCTTTCTCATTCGCATCTCTTGAAGAAGCGATCTCTGGCTCATTATGCGGTTCCCGTCGTGCACGCCGTCCCCTCAGCCGTGTCCCATCAGTCCCGTGTTGATGTGATCTCCAAACCAGCTGTGGTGGCCACCTACGCTCACGCTGCCCCCGCCGTGTACGCTGCTCCCTCTGCCATATACGCCGCCCCGGCTGTGTCCCACTTCGCCCCCATCGCTCACTCCGCTGTCTGGACCGCGCCCCACCATATAAGCGCTGCTCTCTGGTGAAGCAGAACTGAAATTCGACGAAAATGATTGTAATTTTCGTTTTAATACTTTATTTAAAATGAATAGACAATAATAAAATAATAATTTATACTTCCTGATTTTTATTTCCTACATATAGTACAGTTCCTACATATAGTATTATTATACAGCAGCAGCAGGATTGTTTAAATACAAAAAGTGATTTTATACTGCAATTATTATTACTTCAAATAAAAAGCTGATGATTTGACTTAGTAACGCATCATAATGACACGTTTAGATGTAAATACATTCTCGATCATATCATCGTCATAGGGGAAATTGAATTTCGTGAACGAAACGGTAGCTGCAAGTGACGTATGTGGGAACGTCGTCATTATAACTCCGAACTCAGCGTCATGGTTATTACATTGTTCAAGGTATGACGCTTTGCTTTGGTTCATTTGACTCTCATGGACACTATAAATAACTTATGTATCTAACGAAAATATCGAAAGTGAACAGGGAAATTTCAGATTAAGGTCTATTGTTTGCCTTTGACAGCCATTGTCAAAGGTAAAGCCTGTCTGTCACTATAGATCGATAGCTTCATAAAAGTGGTTATTTTTTGTTCTTAATATTAATTTTCTCATAATTTTAGAAATGAGTTTTATGCCTGAGGGTACATACGATTGTCATTTGTTTGTTGGAGAATTGTGATATGCGTCGACGTCGAAGCTACAGTCGCAAGGACATTGCAGAACTTTAATTGCCTATTGTGCAAGGTTAACTATTTATTGGTAAACTAGCTTAAGTCCGCGACTTCGTTTGAATGTCGGTTATCGCAGATACAGACGTCATTTAATTGCCAGTAAAACTGACCATAGAATCGGATTTTGATTAAAATTACATGAGTATTTTTGTGCGGTTTCCTAATTCCTTTTTTTTTTTAATAAAAGTAGTTTAAGTGACTCCTTATAACATCAGATATCTGCAAGTAAATTCTGCCAGTCTCGTCATAATCGATCCATCCGTTTAGGAGATTAGCCGGAATAAACTTACAGACATACAGAAAATCATTCATTTTTATTAAATAATAAGCTGTTATAAAATAACAGCTTATTATTTTAATTACAAACAAACACTTCAATTTTATTTATTTGTATAGAATATCACTAAGTAGATGTGTATTACCTACGCATTCCGCGAACCATTATTACTAGACTATTTAAGCTCATTGTTAGATGACATTGCTCTAAATACAGATCTATTTTTGTAACTACTAAACCCGTTCTATTCTATCCATTTAGAAAGGACTTTTGAGTGTTATTTTATGAAATTGACGATTAATAATATAATTTATAATCATTTTCTGACAGTAATGAAACATTTACATGTTCAACTTTGCCGATTTTCGTCAAGCCTTCGCTTGTTTCTAAATTAATTAACTGTAACGGCGTTCAAATAGACATGATTTAATTGTGATAAAAAAATAAAGAATTATTTATTTCGAGTTTCTATAGGATTCAAATTACGGTTAGTAACAAAACGACACTTAGGTACTGATTAACTTCGAAAACGGAAACTAATAAGTATAGATAGGTAGGTAAGATAAGTAGGTAGGAGGCGTCAGATGTAGCTGATATTTATAGAACGGGTTTTATTTTGACTTTCACGCGGATAAAGTCGCGGGCAAAAGCTAGTCCTACTATAAAAGTGTAATATACTGTCCTCTGCTAGATATAGTCTGCTTCTATAATTTAAAAAAAATCCCTGTTTTTTTATTTGGAAGCTCAACCCAGGGGTCTTATCTCGTCTCGCCATCTCCTTCTAGGTCTACTACATTTACTAACTTCAATTGATTTTATTGTCCTTCTAATACTTTTGATTTTATTATCAAAACAAATAGCTTATCTCAAGTTTTAAGGGTACGAATTTGTAATTAAAATAGTTCTGTTATTATTTTTGTATTATTTATTTCATAAATACTTTTTTTTTTACTTCATCTTAGGTTCTTAGTCTTAGGTGTTCGTCAGTTTCGCTGTTCACCAGGCGTGTCCGTAGGCAAGAGGAGCAGAGCGGAGGAGTCCAGCATGACCACCGTACGCGGCGTATCCAAGAGCGCCGTATGCGGGGGCGGCGTATGCTGAGGCAGCGTAGACTGGAGCGGCGTGGACCAGGGGAGAGACGGCGTGAGACACGACAGCGGGGCTGGTGCGTACATCAACGCGGGACTGGTGGGAGACGGCAGAGGGAGCTACGGCGAGCACGGGGGCGGCGTGCGCTACCACGGGGGCGGCGTAGGCGTGGGACACCACAGCGGGGCTAGAGACGACATCCACGCGGGACTGGTGCGACACGGCGGAGGGCGCAACGTGAGCGACGACAGGCGCGGCGTATGCAAGGTGTCCCAGGGAGCGCTTCTTCAGGTAGTGTCCGTGACCAGCGTAACCGAGGGCGGAGTGGGCCAGCAGGGGAGAGGCGTAGGCGGAGTGCGCCACCACGGGAGCGACGACGGAGTGGCTCACGATGGCGGGGCTGCTGCGCACGTCCACTCGAGACTGATGGGACACGGCGGCGGGCGCCGCCACCACGGCGGGGGCGACTACGGAGTGGGCATAGGGCAAGACTGCGGCGTGTGCAAGGGAAGTGTAGTGTCCATCCAGGGCCTTAGCCTGCAGGTGCAGAGCACGGGCGTTGATCACCTCAGCGGTGTCAAGTGGGCGGCCGTGCGGGTCCAGCACGACTGCGGGGTAGTGCGGAGGCTGCGCCAGCGGCACCAGGGAGCCACACGCCGCGGCCACAACAGTGAATAACACCACCATCGATTTCATTGTGAACGTGGTCTGTGTTTTTTCTGACGAACTAGAAGATCACTTCAAAACCTCTGACGGTCGACTGATAATTTTGAGTAGCGCGCTGGTGTATTTATACTGACCGGATATAAAATTAAAGGGAAGGCAATTTCAGATGTAATGTATTCGTTGCTACATTGTTTGACTAGCTTTGTATTGACCTCGGTGAGTATGTGGCGGTCAAACTAAAATACGTAGGAAGTTATAGGTCTGCTCTGCACCGCTACACAAAATGAGAGCATGCGTCTGATTTTGTAGGTACGGAGAAAGCGGACCTCGATAACTGGGTGAAATTCTAAGAGGAAGGAGTATTTATTCACTTTTACGAAATCTCTATCTAAATTAATCAAGTAACTACTGTACTATAGTACAGTAGCCCACTGCTGCTAGGGATATAGGGAGAGCGAAGCATCACACTGACAATAGCTTTATTTTAAAAACAGGATGAACCCCATACAATAGTATAAAGTTCAAGCATAAAGTTCATCTTTATTTACTACATGTATTACATACATTTACTGTCCTTTTGTAATTATAAGTGTAGTATTGATATATAAGGCTTGCGGAACGTAAAGGGCAACAGAAGGAAGAGGGAGGTTTTTTAGTTAGTAAAAGTCTGACAGTCCCTTCCGCCCCACCCAGGGCGGAAGGATTCATTTGATGATTTTTAACACCTTAAAAAAATATATTGATAAACAACCTACGAACCTATTTTGTAGGTTGTTATAGCTGGCTGGATATCTTATGTTTATTTATAAAAAACAAATGACACTCACAACAAATAAATAAACATTTTATGACCAGACAGCTATTATAAACTACGAAATAGATTGTATATACCTATATCAATACTACAATAAGCAGTTCTTAGAAAATAAGCAGAATGTTTAGAACTACAATTCCTTGTGAACCCAGTATTTATTTAAACTTGATGCAACAAAAAAGTACCTACAAAGGTGGACTTAATGCCTTAGGCATTCTCTACCAGTCAACCAAAGGTGGTGAAGAGATAACAAAGCAGGTGCTAAAAATTGTACATGAGGAAATAATCAAATGAGATTTAAAAATCATTAAAAACTATCATAACTATCATTACTAACTATCTATTGAACTAGAAACCTTTTAGCGATTTAACATTGTTCAGATGGTTCTGTATAAGAAACACCTGCTATCTGCACTTAAACTGTACTTTTCTATCCAAATTTTTTAAAAAATTGAGTCAAGGTCGCGGACCGGAACTATTCAGAAAAAAAAACAAAATACTTGTCAGATGCTATTTATTTATATTTTTTAGGGTTCTGTGTTCAAGAGATGGCAACGGAACCTTATCTGTACTTATGCTAGTTGAAATTTTCATTGAATTTACTCTTTGCCTTTTATCATGACTAATTCCTTCGCCTTTATCATGGTTAATTTCGGTAATTAAAACCGCTCCAAATCTAGTCGCAATCTAATCTCAGCGACAATTAATGTCATAACTATATACGTATGTAAATTAGAGGTATTTTTTACAGATTGAGACTAAGATTAGAATGTGATAGTTCTTAAAAATAGGGGAATTGCTTCTATGGTTTCCTCGCTAGCGTTTCCTGGCCTGTCTCGATGACGGCGCCCGTCTTTAGGCACCTATTGTGTGACGATACTGGTCTATCTGCCCTGGTGAATTCAACAGATATGTCCTTCCCAATATCACCTCAGCATAACAGACTTGTCACACATCAGCAATGTTTGTTTTGTAGCGTATGTATTGTGGACTTATTTAGTTTACAAAAACAGTTGGGACATCTTATCCAATAATTTTACCTATGATAATAATGATGTCGATCCGAAAATCATGGAGATACTTTATCAGAATCCACGAATCTAATGCTATAGAGTTGTCATCGTTTTTTTGACTTCTTGCTGTTCTGTATCAACCGACTGAATTTTTATGTCTCTGTTTGTACAAGAAAAGCTTAATTACAATCTCACAATCTCCATGCTCTCTAAAGAATTGTGTGGTTATTATATGTATAATGCTAATTGACCTAGTGCTCATTTTCCATACTGATTGAACGAATATTATGCTACATGACACGAGTTTGATTCCTGCATGGAAAAAGCTATGTGACCTACAAATAGCTAGGTATTCTGAGACTGTCTTTAATTGTAAATTAGTATAAACGTGCCCACAATACAGAACAAACAACCGTCGGTGTCGGGGCAACGTTTAAGAAAAAGTATAGCTGTATAATGAATGAAATAATGTTTGAGAAAATCCAAACAGGTTGACAGAGCTGGTGAAGCTTTTATACATAGAGACGGTTCAAGTTTTATTATTTTCTCTTGAAATCAAATCTGTCATGCAATACCTATCACTTCTTATAAAATTGTTTTTACTTTATAAAATATAGGGTTCTATCAATTAAAGTATAAAGTGAGGTTTCCCGCATTATTTATTTTATAAATAACTTTTTTTAATATATTTTTACATAACCTTAGGTTCATAGTCTTAGGTGTTCATCAGTTTCGTTGTTCACCAGGCGTGGCCGTAGGCGAGGGGAGCAGAGCGGAGGAGTCCAGCATGACCACCGTACGCGGCGTATCCAAGAGCGCCGTATGCGGGGGCGGCGTATGCTGAGGCGGCGTAGACTGGAGCGGCGTGGACCAGGGGAGACACGGCGTGAGACACGACAGCGGGGCTGGTGCGTACATCAACGCGGGACTGGTGGGAGACGGCAGAGGGAGCTACGGCGAGCACGGGGGCGGCGTGCGCTACCACGGGGGCGGCGTAGGTGTGGGACACCACAGCGGGGCTAGAGACGACATCCACGCGGGACTGGTGCGACACGGCGGAGGGCGCGGCGTATGCATGGTATCCCAAGGAGCGCTTCTTCAGGTAGTGTCCGTGACCGGCGTAGCCGAGGCCGGAGTGGGCCAGCAGGGGAGAGGCGTAGGCGGAGTGCGCCACCACGGGAGCAACGGCGTATGGCACAACAGCGCTGTGCGCAAGGGGAGCGTAGTGTCCCTCCAGGGCCTTAGCCTGCAGGTGCACGGCGCGCGCGTTGATCACCTCGGCGGTGTCGAGCGGGCGGCCGTGCGGGTCCAGCACGACTGCGGGGTAGTGCGGAGGCTGCGCCAGCGGCACCAGGGAGCCACACGCCGCGGCCACAACAGCGAATAACACCACCATCGATTTCATTGTGAACGTGGTCTGTGTTTTTTCTGACGAACTAGATCACTTCAATACCGCAGACGGTCGACTGATAAATTTGACTCGCACTAAGCTATATTTATACTGACCGGATATAATTAAAAGGTAATGCAATTTCAAGTGTGAGTATATTTGTTGGTAACTAATGTAGATAGAACAATGTCAGTTGTCAAAATGTGACCTCGGAGTGCGTGCGGCGGTCAAACATAACATAGCAAAGGAATTTCGTGGTCGGAGTATGTAGTGCGCGACGATGTCAGCCGATTTATGTATGACGCTGTATTGCAAACAATTCTTTAACTACATTTTATTTTTTTTAAATAATAATTTATGTACGTATTTTAGCCTTCATAAGACTCTTTTTGGATTGCAGCATTAGGAAAGTACCTTGACTCTAATTTAGCGCTTACTTATCCAATAATAAACTTAGCCAATTGTAGCTTTTGACCTAAAAGATTTACTAAGCTATAAGTAGGTACTATTATTACAAAAGCTGCATTTTAGCATTATTGAAAAGAGAAGTAAGTTTGTTAGATTGTCCAATTTAAAATCAATCGTATGTGCATTTGAATTGGTATCAAATTGTCTCAGCGATTTCGAGAAGCTCGATCTGTGCGCTCGTACTTTGGTCGCGCACAATGAAAGGTTTGCGCCCAGTCAAGCGGAGTGGTGTCCAAGAACACGAGGAATTACTCGATTACTAATACATAGTTCCGTGTTGTTGTCACGAGAGTAAATACGACCAAAACACGTGCACTGTGCGACACATGCAAATATTACTTAAATAATGTGCTGGATCATTTTAATTTTCTTGAATCGTTATTTACCATTTACCTTTCTTGTTAGGAAATCTGATTATCTAGAGAAATGAAACTTTTCACGCACTTATTTAGTTATGGAAAGCCCAAAAGATCTCTGACAAAAAAAGGCAACTCAAACGTCTGAAAAATTTATTTAAATGAATAGTAATAATATTAAAAGGATAAATGAATAATTAGATGTTGACAACGTAGCCATTGGTTATAGCTAACAAAAAAAAAAACTACATTCGCATAAACATACCATTTTATTTTATGATGGTATTGTATATTGACGCACTGTAATCAGTAGAACAGGTATTAATTATAATATGGAGTGCAAACGGACATATTCAATCGATACGTTCGATAAAAGATATAAAAGTATTTTCAGAAATGTTATTACGTTAGTAATTTTTATTGTTAGTTCAAATCTGCGGAAACATTTGTAGATTATGGCAATAAAAATTGTTAATACATAAGTGTGTTAATACTTAAAGTCCTACGTGATGAGACACAAATATTGATTATTTATCTATTGTTCTGTCATACTCCACATTAACTGAATCATTCTCTCAAAACAATTAATTTGCACTTAATAGTTTGGGTCACATTTCGCAAGGTTAAAACAACAAAAAAACACGTTGATTTTTTGCTTTTGACTGTCTCAAAAAAATTATTACTGAGTTTATAAATTACAATTAACAACTTATAACTTATTAACTTCGATTTCTACAAAGAAGTGAAAAATTTAAAGCATACACAAGTTGCTGTGATAATAATTGCATGTTAATAATACGCACATTTAACAATTTGTAAAATTTATTATGCATTGATTTTCGTTTGAAAAATTGGGGTTTTATTACAGTGGGTGGTTCTAAGATTTTATGAGTTATTGTAAATCATCATGACTTTTCAGTAATCGTTCGGTATTCTAGTCTGGAATTAAAGTTTGTGTGTGTCGATGTAATTTTCGACATATGCTAATAATATAAGGATTGCTGAATCTACTGTATTAGTTCCACGTTCACTGGGGTTTAGTGCTCTTTATGACCAATGTTCAGAATGTCTTCTGAAGCTTTGCATGGCGAGGCGTCATAAGGAAGGATAGGATTAAGTTGGTACAGGGCCAAAGTGAATGACGTTATTATATTAGGTCGCGTACGGACTAAAGTAACTACGCCTCACCTTGGAGCAATCAATACCGGCTGATTTAATTAAATTAACAATTCAGTTACGCCTAATTGACAGGTCATTGATAGATTGTTTAAAATTCGCTAGAACTGTCCGACACCCTGTGCGAGTGCAGCACTCGGGAGCTACGATCCACTTACTGGCCTATCGCAAAAATGTTGTAAAAAAATTTAGGTAATTTGTTCTCCAATTTACATTTTTATTTTTCTTTCAATTGTTCTCCAATTTATCATTCACAAAACTTTGTAGAATGCCCCCCCCCGCTCACTTGTAATCTTGAGCGGTTATTAATTGCCACTGATGTTGCGATTTTTGTGGCCACCTCCTCAGTCCAAATAATTTAAGAAAATTCCGCGAAAAGAAGAAACTCTTGGCTCTAAGAATAACTATATGCTTTTGTTGCCTTAGTGTCATCCAGATGAATTGGCGTTTACTTCTATATACGAAAACGTTAATTTTGTAACTTCGTACCCGGAACTGTACCTATTTTAGTCGAATCTCCATTCCCTGTGGACATTATATTAACTGACTGAGCAATAAGCCTATTATCAATATTTTGCAACTACGCAGTGTCGTTCTGCGTTTCATTTCCAATTATACGAGTCTATATACGTAAGAGTTTAGTCTAGATTAGACGTATTTGCTCGAGAATCCTTTTCCAAGTAGAAGTAGCCCCTAAGGAGTAAAGACATTCACCTTTCGGCAAAAATAATTTCTATTACTACGATGTATGTTTTTCTTATTTTGTGACTATCGCATCCAGACCTATCCTACCGGTCATCTGAGGCCGTCAACCCTATAGGATGCTGATCTGATCCGGTTTTAAACGCTCGTTAGCTGTCACTTCTGACTTAGTAATTAAAGTTAGCACTAGCATTGGGTTAATATTGCGTTTCCGTCGGTAATGGTACCTTTTCATTAGGTCATTGACATTAAAATGGGTCCGTTCCTGCCCATTTGAGTAAGATCCGATAACTTGGGATGTAGTTATAGTTGCCTAGTGATTTATTGGACGGGTATTCTAATTAATGCATTGGAAGAGTTCATTATTAGGGAAACAAAATACATATAAAGTAATACACGGGGTGTGAAAGATACATGAGATGGCCGTTATCAATGCATACTGTTTATAAATCTAAGCAACATTGAGCAAAAATCATTGCTGGAAAACGACTTTCATTTTTGGTGTCAAAAATCACCAATTGTAATATTGCGCAATATAACACTACCAAAACATTGTGATTTCAGGTGCTTTTAACAATATAGTAGTCGTCGGGAGTGTTAAAAGATTAGTAAGGACATTTTTTTTTCGTAAAAAGTAAAAAAAGGATATTTAATATCGCTGTAAACAGAAGTTTCCAAGGTCATCATAATCTGCCTAGCTTTTTCCCAACCATATTGGTGTCGGCTTCCAGTCTCACCGGATGCAGCTGAATACCAGTATTTTACATGGAGCGACTGCCTATCTGACCTCCACAACCCTGTAACTGGGAGAAGTTTTCAAGGTATGGCCTAGAATTAAAAAATGATCCCAATAATGGGAAGAAGGTGTAAGTTGCGGCTGCGTTAAGTTTCATTTTACACCACACGCTATTTTTTATTTATTTATTTATTTAAACTTTATGCAACAAATGTACAAAGGCGGACTTAGTGCCTTATTTTTTATATAGAAAAAGCTATTGTTGAGTCATTCAATAATTTTTCACACTATACCTAATTATTTTTTTTTGCCCGTAGCTTGTAATGAATTCAAAAAGGCTAGGAAGAAGGCTAGGAAGAAGACTTTGATTTATTTATTTGTTACCTCCATTGACCGAAGTCATTGAAGTAGATATATAAATTATGACCGTGAAGTGCTGTTTAGCGACCATTAGTAAAGGTGCGATTGAGCTTTTAGTGTTACGATAAAGTCTGGAATTTATCACGACATGAATAAAATTATTATGTGTATTTCAAACTAAAAATACTTTACTATTCCATCGATTAAATTAAAATAATTAAGCTGACTGCCTCGTTGGTCTAGTGGTCGCAAGCGCGACTGCTGTGCATGAGGTCTTGGGTTCGATTCCCAGGTCGGGCAAAGTGTTTTTGGGTTTTTCCATCAGGAATTTCTCAGTAGCAGCCTCGGAGTCTGGATTTGTGCCCGGTTGATGGCAATAGGCTCGCCCCCTATTACATGGGACTAAAAACATAACTGGCGAAATGTGGGTGTACTAATGGGTACACCTCTGCCTAACCCTTCAGGGATTACAGGCGTAATGTTATGTATGTATGTATGTAAGCTGAAGAGATTTATTGCTCATCGAATCGCTACGAATCGCAGTAACCAAAGAATCAATTAATTTAATACAGGTGAAAAAAGCCACGCGAATGACGTCGGAGGCAGTAAGTAACTTTGACATTATAATGCTGAAGAGTTTGTTTGTTTTTTTTTTGTTGAAACAAATAAAAACGCTATTATCTCCTGCAGTACTGCAAACTGGTTTTTATTCTAAAAAATCTTACACTAATAGGAACTGTGTGTGCTATAGCTTATATTTTTTTAATAAAAATGTTACGAATCTGTTAGAAAATTCACAAGGACGGAGACGGGCAAAAGTTAGTTTAATTATTAATATAAACGTGATTAAATATCCTGTAATGATTACGCCAGAACTCAAAGTAAATAGTAGTATGCGTATATGTACCTACTTCCTACCTGCCACACGGAACTACAACTAAGGTTTGAATTTAAATGACTTATTTTCTTACATACCTACCTTTTTATGAAATTAATTTATGACTCGTGAATATATCCATATATTTTTTTTTAAACCCCTGATAGTAGAGGGGTTTTATAGGTATATCTGTGTGTCTGTGTGTGTTAGGTACGGTTAAAGACGAGGCCCGCTAAGGTCCGGGGCTTGCTAGGGTTGCGGATTTTGTTCGAAAGAGTTACCGCGGGGCGACTTACAGGGCCCATTAACTATATGAAGGAGGAGGAGGCATAAGGAGGAACACGGATGGGTTTTAGTTTTAGTTTACTCCTTTCCGTTCCGCCCAGAGTGAAAGAAGTCATTTGATGATTAATTGATTACCCATCCAAAAAAAAAGCTCTGATATGACCTCGAGCTCAAATATTTCTCGTAACCAGGGTTTGGTTATGAGAAATAAAACATTATTTCAATATAAGACTTGTACTCAATGTTATTCTATGAGCTCATTTTATATTACGAATTGTTATAAAAATCATTCAAATACATAAGGAAACTCAGCGGAATGAATATGATTGGGTTTTGTAAATCGATTTAAGTTTTTCCTAGGAAACTTTTACAATTGTTTAAGTTAACATTAAGTTGAGTAGGTTCCTTATCGTATCCTTGAGTAAGTTCTTACGTTTAGTAACGTGTTGCATCAGTAAGTAGGTTCCTACAGATTAAAAAAAAAAGATACCTAGTCATAGTTATTATATTGGATAAAACAGGTGAATGTTCGTCAGTCAGTAAAGCAGTCTTTAATGCTGAAAATCGAATCTTGGATTGTTACATTACAAGCTTATGCTCTTGGTAACGGAAACCATATATTTTTAGACTACACATTTACATATATGTATGTCACATGTGCTTAGACTGACGAAAAGACGATGTTTAAGCCTGGCCGCACGCGGGCCACCGACCACCGACACATTTCCTTTAGTTTTCATACATTTTATATGTGAACTCGCCGCACACGGTTGATTCCGGTGGTCGCCACATAGCCGCTTCTAGCTTTATGTGACGGCGTTTGTGGCTGTCGCGTGTGGACTGCGGCCCGTGTGCGACCAGGCTTATACATAGCTATTGGGCATTCAATTGACGTAATGCAGGCGTCGCTAGAAAGAAAAAAACGGTGACAAAAAATATGCTAAGGTATCACGGAATAAGGATATACGATTGAATGTCGATAATTTAAGGATGTAAGTAGTAAGTTTTTGTGAATCAGTTTTATTTGCCATCTTAATCAACTGCCAATGTAAGGCAAATGCCTCTTCTTATATAGAGAAGGCAGGACCATTGATCACCGTGCTTTCTCAAGGTTTCCTCACGATGGTTTTGGTGACTGATCCGTGATGTCCAAGATATATTAAGAAAGTGCATTTTTTTTATCTAGTCTATAACTTCGCACTGCTCGGCAAAGGCCTAACCTGAGCCCTTCCAAGTATTCTTTACTTGCGGTAACTCCACCTCAGAAAGTATTTTCATATGCATTGAAAAAGACACATTGGTACTTGCCTGGTTACAAACTCACAACCTCATGTATGAGAGGCAAGCGCCTTAACCACTTGGCCATCACGACATTTAGGTAAGGTTGACGTCAACGTTTGTTTTATAATTAAGGCAATTAAGAAGTGAGTTATTATTAAGAATCTGTTTAAACTTTTTCTCTCTTTGCCTTCTCTGACATTTGAAGACTGATTATTAATTTATGATAGTCATAACAGATAAGTAAAGCTTGCCATTGACGCCCGATTAAGGTCAGATCAAGATGTAATGTAGAAGTTTTTGTAAAGAAACATATTAATATAAATTATATACGATATAGAAAGGATATTTACGGATTAGGCTATGTCAGCCGTGAGTGGAGACAAACGTGATCTTTATAGTACCCTTGCCTTAAATGGGGGTCTCATAAAAGTATAACAGTTATCATAAACGAACGTATGATAGTAATGAAATGTACGTGATTCTTTTAGTATTTCTTTGATTACGTAACAATCACCTACATAACATGTTGCCTAGTATATATACCATTTTGTGGGGATGCTATCTGTAGCAAATTCAGTTAACGGATGTACGAGTATGTGTTTAGTACGAAACAGGGCGTCGAAAGAAAATAAAAAGCCAGTATTTTTGATTTTATTTGTAACTAAATATAACTGTTTGTGGTTTTATTTACAGATCCTACAAGTCACATATTTGACATGATTATGTATGTTTGTTGCACTAAAAGCGCTCTAAGCCGACGTCTGTACCCCATACCCCCATGTGGAGTCTTAAGCATGTAGTCGCTCAGTTTAAAGTTCGGTTAAGCAGTCGACAACCTTGAAAGAATGCAAGATGCCATTACGAAAAAAAGAAATATCATGTCGTCTTTTAGTTTTCAATTGCGTTACCTGGCGCCTTTACGCTAATCTTTTGTTAGGCTTCTGATGCAAGTTACAAATAAATTACATCAGAACCTTCTTGGGCAAGTTCGTAACTAAAAGATTGAATAGATCGCTTATCAGCTACTTTACTTTTAATTGCTTTTTAGTCTCCTTATGTTAAAAGTAGTAATATAATTTAATTTGATTGCCAAATGCATTCGATTTGATTCGAGGCGTTAGTATAATTTTAATAGCAATGGACAGATTTAATTAGCATTATTACCAACTGCAGTGTAGGCCTAGTTAGAATTTACATAAACTTGGTTCAAAGTTATCACTAGATCGTAAAATTACTGTTAAAGTGTGAATACAAGCTTAATAAACAGCTTTATTTCTGTATATTTAATCACACTTAAAATATAAATAACTATAAGTTCAATAAATTAATTAAAACGACCGACGTGTCAAAAATGGAGTGTAAGAGATAATAAATACTACTACAACAAAAACCAGAATGAAAAGTTCAAGCAAAGTGTTGAAAAATAAATGCGTTCTGCCATGTTCCAATATGGCGGAGTAGGTATGATAATTGAGAAATAATGGTAATAATATAAGGCAAGTAGGTACATTCACTGAATGTCAACGGCTGACGCGTCAGCCTCTGCGACTGCTCGCCATCCGAAATACCAACTATAAGGTTGATCCGGTTCGCTATGCTCCATACAAAAATAAAATTTGAAAATTCTAATTAAAAAAAAAATAAAAATAAAAATATGCCGCTCAGCAAAATGCAAACTTTTAAGTCTAAAATTTTGGAAACTAATGACTCGTTTTTAATTAAACTTGATATTCGCAAGATACATACCAAAGAGTCAGTTGATAACATTTTTTTAAAAGAGTTTAAAAGTTTTATTTAAAATAACTTAAAATGGTTTTATGATTGCACAAAACTTCCAATAGTCTAATTTTAATTTATAAATAATTAAAAATATCAATAGTTTTTTGTTTGGAGCTATAATGTGACGCATTCCTCTATAGCGGCATTAATCATTGTCTACGGCCACAGTTTAGCGGTAGGTAGTTGCGTATTATTATGTACTTAGTTTTTTAATGCAGCATGTTGAAAGCGGGACTATTATCTCTTATTACGGTCACAAAACTAGGGCCGCGTTGCTTTTGTTTTACAAATGAGAGCTGCACTTTGCAGTTTAGCTCTTTTGTTTCTTTTTGAGCTAAGTTATTTTGCAAGACTGTGTCCGACAAACCCAAAAACGAAAGAACAAATCACTGAATAGGTATTTAAAGAACACCATCTTACTAATCTATCTAATTTACTAAATGTATTAAAGCAAAAGGTCACTCACTCATCACGAAATATCAAAAACTGCTGGACGTATAAAGATTTTTTGTGAATGTTCTAATTAATCTGTGTATATCATTGTAATTATTCGGAAAATGGTATAAATTTTGACGTGGTTTGGTTCGTTTTGGCAGAACTATCTCTATCTAAGTTGTGCAGACAGAATCTTCTAACACAAACTATATATTTCAACATTTGAATTGATTACAGTACTTTACAAGAAATCCGCTATTGAATTTTGCTAAGTGTATACATATTTTTGCTCGTGACTTTAACTATGTTGTTTATAAACTTGTAGTTAGACTGAAGTGTTATCTTAACGTTCCTTATCAACTATAAAATTACACATAAATGCATTAATAAATGAACATTCTGGTTTATTTATTGAATAAGTTCGATACACCATGTACTCGTCGCTGTTACCAAAGACATACAGTTCTGACGCGAACTTCGTTCATTAGTTTTGAATTTCTGATTTTGATCATCTACTTCTGCTCATGACTGTACCACTAGTTATAACCAAAGTTAGGATCATGTTCAAAAATACAACAGTAAATACAGCATCTCATTAAAATGTAGCTATGTATCTACTGTTAAGTATATTAGGCAGTAATAGCGTGGTACAAATACTCAGGGAATAATAGACTTTAAGCTTAGCATAGTAAACACGTGCAGAGAATATGATAATAGCCTTGACGAAGCTGTTCAAGTCCATCCATATAGTCTCTCTTACTTTATACGATAAACAAAAAACATTAGCCAATTCGTGTTCGAAAGCACACAAAAAATAATATCGTCACTTGAAATATATCACAATCGCGATAAACTTATAACGTTGGCTTTTATTGTCCTACTTCAGAGAATAGAAGTTCTAGTGGACATGCGGGGGCGTGCTGACTGCACAATGTACCTTTGTGGTAAACTGGAGCGATCTGATAAGACAGCCGAGACGCCATTTTCATTCGAACAATACGTTATACCGCTCACGTTTGCATAAAAGCGTCCCGCTGTTACACCGAAGCGTAGCATAAAGCAATCGGCCTTTTAAGGCAAACATTAAGTGCTCAGTGTCTCACTGTTGATATCAAACGCGATTTATCGTTACTACGCGTCGGCGCCTTCAGATTAAGATAGTCGATAAAAGGCTTATGAATTCATGAAATAAAAGTAAATCTTTTATGAGTGAGTAGTAGTTGTTTGGTAGTAGCCATATTATTTTTATAAAGTTCAGGGCTCTTTATAAATACCTACTTAGTTGGTTAAATTGTTATTGGCACAAGTGTACAACGAAACAATCATTTTTACTTTTTGTTTTGATTTTCTTTTCGATAGCTACATGAATTTCAATTAGACTTATTGAAATTCATTGATATTATATTATATTAATGTCAAAGTCAAAGTCAAAACATTTATATCAATTAGACCAATTACAGGCACTTTTGAATTGTCAAGGAGTCGGTTAGTAAGTCAGAAAGTTGAAGCAAGTTGCTTGTTCCAAAACGGAGGCTTCTGAGGAGAAGAATGAACTATAAATTCCACTGACACTCTTTTCAATTTGGTTTTTACAAAACCCTGGTTACACAATATAGCACATGACCAATCAGGACTGTGAAATACTAAATAGAAACAAAATTATTTGTTACTGGTGTGTAAATACCAATAAAAATATCATCTCCAATCAATGCTGAAAAAAGGTTCGCCGATTTGTAATTTTTTTTTTCATGATTATAATATTCATTACACGAACGTGTGGCATGAGGCTGTTAGTGACATTTCCTAAAGGAAACAACAAAGTACTTAATGCATGGAGTGGTGTAAGGCGTGACGTGATTGCTGACGTCATAACATCTCACTTTTACACACAATTGGCTACTGTAATTCCTTTATATACCTACCTTCGTTGTTGAGGACTCACGAAAAAACGTGAGGAACTATAAGACTACCTGCACTTTTGTGAAATAACAAAAAAGGAGAAAGGTAGAATATACACTTACGTAACATCACGCCTGTAAACCCCGTAGGGTTAGGCAGATGTGTATTCATTATTACACCTACATTGCGCCAGTTATGTCGAAGTCCCAAATAAAAGTTGGCGAGCCTATTGCCATCAATCGGGCGCAAATCCAGACTCAGAGGCTGATACTAAGAAATTCCTGATGAGAACACCCAATAAAACTTTGCCCGACCTGGGAATCGAAACAGAGACCTCATGCTCAGCAGTCACGCTTTGCGACCCCTAGACCAGGGAGGTAGAACATAATAGTATTTATTGTACACCAAACCAATAACAAATAACAACTTTAGGCAGAGAATAACTATTAAACTTGATAGAGAGAACGCGTTGGCAGCTACCATACAAATTACTTGTATATTGAATTATAATAGTTTACTTCCTTATTTTTTGCTTCGTGTTTCACGGAATTTCAAGTTTATGCTTTCGACATTATATCAATACCTACTAATATAATAAAACGGACGAGTTTTTTTGTTTGTTTGTTTAAACGCGCTAATCTCTAGAACTACCAGTCGTATTAGAAAAAAATATTTTTGTTTATGATAGCCAGATTCATGAGGAAAGTATAGGAGGATATATAACATCACGCTGCGACGCACGGGAGGAGAGCAGTAACCAAAGACATCATTTAACGCGGGTACAAAAAACCACGAGGACGTAAGCGCGGGCAGAAGCCTCGTATATGATATTACCCTCCAAAATATGACGAATTTGCGCGTTCGTTTCTCAATGTAAGATATGTATACTTGTATCTTCTAGACTGTAAGTACGCTAAAAATTCCGTTATGTTTCTTGACATTTTTATGTCTATATAGTTTTAACTATTTCCATGGCTACGCTGTGTACGCGTTGCCTGGCAACCAGCTTTACTAGACCAAGGTGATCCACGTCAACACAGGTAGTAAGTTGGCATAAGCTAAAACATGAACTGGCCTACCCCCGCATAACAAGACCAGCTTAAACTTTACAATTTGATTGTTGTCACAACCATATTATGATTTGTAATCGAGTGGTACGGATAGGGCGTGAATATTGTATGACTAAATGACTCAGCTGATGTGTGGGAAAAGACATTTTGTTTAGTCAAATATCAATTTAGGAAGTTGTAAAAAAAGCTGAAAGTGTCTGTTCTGTAAAATGATTGCCTCGTTGGCCTAGTGGTTGCAAAGAGCAACTGCGCGATTCGATTACAAGGTCGGGCAAAGTGTCTTTGAGTTTTCCCATTAGAAATTACTCAGTAGCAGCCTCGGAGTCTAGATTTGTGCCCGGTTGATGGCAATAGGCTAATAAATAGGATTTAAACATAACTGGCGAAATGTGGGTGTACTAATGGTGACACCTCTGCCTAACCCGGTGATTACAGGAGTGATGTTATTTTTTTTTTAATTTAGTTACTTTAAAATATCCCTCCGCGAATTTAGGTGAGGTGAGTTGTCTGATTTAAACAGAATAGCACTTTGTTGTTCTATCTTGAAGGACTTCTTTCTGCAAATATTTGTTACCTATTTATTATTAACAAGAAAGATACAACGCAGTTATAAGAGGACGTATCCTGTAACGAGGCATTACCGTTATTTATTTCCTTTTGTTAGTCTTGTCATTGAACCGGTATTATATGAAGGTTGACGAGAGTTCGCAGACAGTTACGTAATGATGATAATGTGTGTTCATTGATCATGATTAGGCAATAGTCATACAATACTTCGTTATTGGTTGAGACGGTTAATAACGTGATCGAAGTGGTTCAGAGTACTCACTTGAGGATCACATAACGTATGTTACGAATATCTTCGGTTATAACAAGAATCTAATCAGGTGGAAATACATTAACTAATACTATTAAAGGAAAAGTAGATTGATATCTCCCTTGATAGGTAGGTACATCTTTACTTTCATATTAATATTATAAAGGGGTATTTATTTATTTGTTTGTAAGATGTATGTACCTAATCTGCTGGTACTGGTCCGATTACAAACATAGTTACACTGATGGAAAGTAGAGTATCATAGGATATATTTTAGAGTAGATAAATTTGAATTCCAGGTGGACGAAACCGCGGGTAAAAGTTAGTTGGATGGATATATTTCAGATATTGCTAGTAAAAGTAGAGCTCTTTACAAAGTGCGTAGACCGTAGAAGTACTACAACCATACTAGTTTCAATGTCAACAAAATAATCATGTCAAAAATAAAGGAAAATTAGAGACATTTTTGACGAATATAATACGAATGTTCTACGAGAATTGCCGCTTTTATTAGTGTAACGGATGTTTAACCATCAGGTAGGTTCGTTGGCTAGTTTTTTATACACTAACTGTATAATCTATATGTTTGGATTTTTGTTACTCAATCACGCATCGGCTTAACGGAACCGGCCGAAATTAGGCAAACATTTAGATACTGACCTAGCTTAACACAAAGGATCTTTATTTTTGTTTTTGTGTTTCCGTTGTATGATTTAGAATACTTTTTAATTATAAAATCTCATTCGATGCTTTGAACTTGATTCCGATGTTTACGCAGACGAAGTCGCGGGCAAAAGATAGTATAAAATAAACTTAATATACCTATGTATTTGCTTTGAGAGTGTTATTATTTAAATGAGCCGTGGCTCCTTATTCTCAAAAGTGACCGACAGCATGATTAATAAGCCACAAAATGATAGTATTTACGTTACAAACTGGGTTAACTTTATGTTAATTATGTGAGATAGTTGTATAAGAATGGCGTTCAATAGCGACGCGGAATGCTATTAGTTATTACCGAAGGCCTTGCTTTAGTTTATTCAATGTTGATTTTTTGTTTAGCCTGCACTGTAATTATAACGAAAACGGACAATTCTTGATTGGTTAATAAGTACCTACTTGCATACGCAATTACAGTGGTAAATAAGACGGTACTTTTTTATATAAATGAATAAGTTTTCCAATATTTCTCTAAGAATATTACAATAGAAATCCTATTAATTGAATGATGATATCTCAAATACCTCAGATATGAGATGTATAAGGACATCTTCAAACTTTTATTTTAATCTAGTTTTAATTAACTTTTTTTTTGAAGGACATTATCTTAGATAAAATATTTATTAATATGGAACACATCTTAGTTATTTATTGATATTTAAGCCTATGGCTATAATATCAAATAAAATTAAGGTGCAATATAAAATTAAAAAGGGGGATGTACAACATTTAAAAGTCTATTTAAAAAATAATGCATTAGTAATGCATGTTTAATTTTTTCTTATCTATAAATTGAAGGCTTGTCGGTAGGTTTGTTTGTTGTGTTAATGTCTGATCGATAGTCAACACGCGTGGGTTGGGGGCAAGTCTTCTTCCAAACTGTTTACAAATAACAGCTGCGCCAACAACAGATCTATCGATCGTCGCTTAAGGCATAAGTCTGTACTAACAAATATAATATAACTTTAATGTTGTTACAGCAATCAGATATAACCAATAACAACATAATGACTGATTACGTAAACAATTTCTGGGTTCTGGTACTTGCCAGTGTCCAATTTCTTCGAAAATTTCAACCGTTAGGTTCCAGCGCGCCGCCTGCGAGCTGTCACCTTAGTTATCATGTCATTTAAAAAATGGTTTAACTCACACGATGTAAGCTCTAAGTTGAATGGCAAATTTTGACTCTTTGTTTCGGAGCCGTGGTGTCATAATGAGCGATGACCTCAAGTCAGCGTGGTTGGTCCAATTATTGACAGATTGATTACTGTGCTTCGTGTGGCAGATTTGACATCGTAGGTACGGTACCAAAATATTCGTATGGCCTATTGGTACATACAGTTGAGGGTTCATAAAATAAGGAATGAACTCTTTGCTATTCAGGCTCTGGGCTCCTACTCAATAAATCTTAACGAAAAAACCCAATACCACTTTGCTTCACCCTTAGATCGAATCGACGACCACATACTTAGCTAAGTATGTGCACGTGATGCACTTACGACCACTAAATCAACGAAGCTTTAGTACCTATTTATGGTAAATATGTAAACGCAAGCTAACATAATGTTGCCAACATTTTGATGTATTAGTTCCGAGATAGTCGTTTCTATTAATATTCTCAGTCACAGCTGCAAGGAAGCCGGTAACAGGATGTAAGTTACTGATATTCAAGTTTCCTAACACACAGTTCATTCAACTTTATTCCCGTTTGTATCTTTTAATTGACGCGATGGACCTGGGCCCTTCCGGAATGTTACTTATTAAAATTTCACAGTACGATGGACACTTAAAGGTGTGTTAATAGGTGAAGCGGAAGCGAAAATACCTTTTTAAGAGGGTTTGGTCTTAATCGGAAAGATAGCCGTTGATAAACGTCGCCTTATACTAGAATTTTCTCTTTTCTTTTAGCCACTACACCAACGTGTCCGGTATATCGTAATTAATTGTTCTCAAATCTACACTATTTGTGTTATTGGGATTATTTAAAGTACAAGTTTTAGGCCCTCGTACGTAATTAAAAATTCGAAACAAACATCCAAGGTTTTAAGCTATACCTACGTACCTATATATATTATATTTACAAGTTTGAGAATGAGTAGAAGATGTAGTTTGATAAAAATACAGGAATTAAAAATTAGTAAGGCTTGCATTCCAACAAAAGCAATTTAACATAAATTCAATGTACACATTCCACAAAGATACAATCAATTAATTACAAACGCCATAAAACTATGATGTAATTTGACTTTCCATTACATCAGCCAAACGCTCCACCCCCACTTCCCGATAACTTGTAAATCAAATATTGTACCAAGATACTTCTATGTAAAACTATAATTCATTTATGTACTAGGTTTTGCCCGCAACTTCGGCCGCGTAAATATCTTTGAATAAAAAGTAGCCTATATCCTTCCTTGGGGTTCAAACTTATTTAGTACCTAATTCAATTAAAATCAATTCTGTGGTTTAGTCGTGAAAAAAGCGTAACAGACAGACAGACGGGGTAACTCTTGTATTTATAATTTAATATTTGTAAGGATAGTATGTATTAGAAAAATAACGGTAGTTAATGTGATATCTTGTCTAAATGGACTGAATTTTGATAACGTAAATAGCTAATAGTAATAGTTAACATGGTTTTAGGTATATTTATCGTAAAGTAGCGTAGCTTATTATACGCTATCTTTGCAATAACGATGGCGTAATAACGTTATTTTTTGAATGTTTTAATTAATGAAGTAGGTATGTCGTTCTACAGTTTAGGCTAAAGAGAGTGAACTACTCAGAACAAAAGAGATCTCGTACAGAGAAGGTTCTAACACAGATCATCACGTTTATCACTAATACCATAAGCCTAGATATTAGTGCCCTCATATCTACAAAATTTCATCGAATGTAATTACTTAAAGACAAAAATATGATTAGACTACGTTTTGTATGAGGCGCGCTGTTGATAAAGTCCTCATAATATTGGTGGGAAGGCTCAAGAAGGGTCGCTGTCTAACATCTTATACTATAACATTGGGTTAGAAGGCGCAGACAAAAGGCAAGGGAAATTGGCTATTGGTCTGAGCCGATCTTGGTTTAAAACGATAAGGGCTATCCTATGCCTCATGACGTACGTACGTTTTTCAGATTAATTTACTATAATTGGTTTAACCGTTGTAAATTAAATAAATAATAAATGATTTGTTATATTTAAAATTTGTTATAGTTAATTATATGATAAAAGTTATGTTATTACGTCTGTAATACAAGAAGGATGGGGCAGAGGTGTACTCATTAGTACATCCACATTTAGCTAGTTATGTTCAAGTCCCATGTGATAACAATGGGGTGAAATAAAAAAAAGAAGGTAGAATGATGCAGAATAATAAAATGTTCCAGTAAAATAAATCGCGTTCGCTTCATTAACGTAGACACAGTCGATTAAATCCCGGTAAAATGTTTTATATTAATTAGGACCCGCGTTGGTGTCGTCTGTCGATACAGAATAGGAGAGTATATTTTGTAAAAATTAAATAAAGCTGGATGTTAATTACAAGACTTCGTTCAGAATAATAAAGCTTTGTCCCAGGTGGACGGACCCGCTCGGAGTTTTACCATTTTCTGAGATCAGAAGATCCTCTTACAATCAAGCCATAGAAAGATCTTTTTTTTCCCCCGAACAAGTACCTATCAAGGTCCTTATCAAATGATACGGTTTGTTCTTAGAAATGCGCAATAAATAAATACAATTTGTCACTGTAAAAAAAATAAGTAGTAAGTTTGATTTATTTTATTCATGTTTATTACTTGTTATTTTTATAAGCTTCTGCCGGGGATTTCTTCCATGTGTTAGTCAAATAGGTATACAATGAAACATATCCTATGACACTCGGCAATATTGTAGCTTGGCGACTAACACAGCGGTCGTATTGGACTCTAAGAAATACGTAGATGCCTTAACACACGTACACCGCACGACCGCGCGGTCGAGCGGTGCATTTCGCTTTACCGCCACCGACCTCCGCGGCGGTGCGCGATGTCGTGTGTTAATCGCTTTAATTGTTGCCGCCTTTGCGGTCGGACCAGTACGTCCAGAGATTACAAATAAAAAAACAAACATATAATAGGTATAGTTAGTAAAAATAGTAATAAAAATACCATCACACAATCATAAACAACTTCATCAAAATAAAACACAATAATTATGACGTATCGAAAACTTGCTTCATCATTTCTTCTATTGTAATCATCCTTGAATCCAATTTCAGTTTCAACGAGGCCAAGAGCCAAGGTCAATGTAGCCTTAGGAGCAAAAACATGAACGAAACTAGTTGTTAACATGTGTATGTGTGGTGTACGTAAGAGCTGCGTACGCGCATGCAACCGGTTCATACGTCACACTCTCGTGACTGCACGCGATGTCAAGTTCATGTGTTTGTTTATTACTCATATGCGAAGATGAATATGCATTGTTTATGTTAATCTTTAAACTTTTTATGAGTTTAAACTTTTTATTAGTCTCAATATCATAATTGTCATGTGTGTACTCGTATGTACCAAAACGACTCTTATCGGTATACTTAGTTCTACTTTTTTTAACACCTTTTGAAAACCGCTGGACGTATTAGGTATAGATAAAAGGCAGAGAGGTAGTTTATTATAGTTAGTAGATGTTTGTAAAAAAAAAGTTTGTAAGGGGAAATCAACTTTTACGCGGACGAAGTCGCGGACAGTTGCTAGTAAAAATATATGCGTCATCGAATAATTTATGATGGTCAAGGACCCCTGCTGATATTTATCTATGAAGATGAGAAAACGAAATCTGATAATGGATATTTCTTTTCATCTCGAGTGATTTTTTTTTCCGGCCTGTATTTAAATGAAAGTACTTTATGGAACATAGGTATAATGTTGAACACTCAAAGGTCGAGTTAAGCTCGACATAAGGCTCAATCACATGAAAAAGCAAATCAGCCAAATATATTTATGTCCACATAGCTTATAAAATGTATGGATTAGCAATTTATTTTCATATCTTCATTCTTTGGCCATTTGATATTTGTTTAAAATGATGAATTCAAACACTTCTTGTTAGGTTTTTAGTAAATTTAATTACACTTTGTCTGATTCCAGATCAGACCGATGACCTGTAGGAATAGTAAATGTATATTAATCTATCGTAAACGAGAAAGTTTCTTAACACAGCCTGAAAGTATTTTTTTAAAGCTATACAAATTCTGAAATAAATTAGAACTCCAATTACGTACACTATTCAGGGCATACTTTTTCAACGAAACACTTTATCAGAGTGATGCGGCTATTGTGTACTTTATTAATTTTAGGTTCAACGTTTCATCTCCACAAGTATACGATGAAAAGGTTGTAATTAGGGGCGAGTTCATCGTCCGAGCTACCTAACATTTACGTACAACATATTTTTTATTTCTTTAACCTAATATTCGCTAAATTAGTAGCAGCCTCGGAGTCTGAATTTCCGCCCCTATTACATAGGTCTTAACATAACTGGAGATATGTGGGTGTTATATTTACACCTTTGCCTAACCCTTCGGGGATTACAGGCGTGATGAGTATTCGGTAAATGATTTAACTAACAGACTACGATAATGTTTGGGGTGAAGAAAATATGTTCAGGTTCCCTATTCTTGTCTTTTTACATTAACGTTTTATATTCGCGATAAAGCGTTTATTCACATCAATAGGTGATATTACTCATGCTGGTGTTGAACAAAACTAAACCAAAATCTTATTAGTACACACAGCAAAACAGATAGGTATGCAGGGTCGTCAGATATAGTTGAAGTTTTCATAGAAACCGATGGATGTCTTTGACTGAAATTAAACTTAATTTAAATTACATTCGAAAAAATCTATCGGTTTCTATGAAGACTTCAAATTTTTGAGCCAGAAACGTAATAAAACTGGTCTCTTGTATGGGGTGTTTGTGGGTATAGCGGCAAAAGAAATACACATTCTGTGAAAATTTTAACTGTAGCTATTATGTTTCTTGAGATACAGCCCGCTGACAGATGTACGGACGAACAGCGGAGAGCTCTAGTGGTTAGTAATAGGTAACTGTTCCGTTATCACCCTTCGGGAACGGAACAACCAAAAACGATTCGAAACGAATACTTTTACGTTACCGTACATTTAGCAACCCCTGCGCCCTGGGATGACGGGTACCATTTTAATGAACCGTCGAGGTATAATGTGATTTTATAATTTGAAAATGTGCCTGTAATGAAAATCGGCCGGTCATTGACCGTTGTACAGTCGAACAAGCTATTGGTTTACAGACAATAATAATTATCTTTAACATTGCACATTGTTCATGTGCGTTCACTTTTTAAGCTTGTTGTCTCTTCTAATTTTAAAATCTATTTAGAGTGATTTTAAAGAATTTATACACTAGAAACATTGTTTATGTTTTAAAAAGTTTTATCTTGTCGCAAGTTGTACCTATATACCATAAAGCTTGTTCGAACGTACTACCAAATATGTAGGTAATCAGGCTTTTGTTATTATTTTGTTAGTGCTTTAGAGTATGATTTTAAAAGTACGGTTAATCTACATTGAAACGTTTTAAAATTTTATAGGCATAATGGTCCAAGGCTTTTATTTTTGGGTTGAACAAAATTTCATAAAAAAAAAATTTTGGTACGCTGTCATATCGCACGCAAGTAGATACACGGGACGAGTAATAGTACTTTCGCGCATTGTATGCTTATCTGCGATATCTGATTGTAGTCAGTTCGATGTGACAATTTTAAGGGCAAGGGATATTTATTTATGTTTGTCATTTTCAGACACAGAACTCGTGTTCAATTGTCTAGTGACCTAACGTAACATATATACTTAATAAACAAGCGTTTTTACTAATTCCTTATTGAGCACCTATCTATAGGTAGGTACATTTTATGACTCTGATTGTTATGCTCAACAATTTAGGAATTAGAAAAAAGGCAATATCAGAAGCGATTTACCTCACACTTTATCATACGCTTTTCGTCCAAGGCGTATTTTGTAATTTGTTGTTATGATTCTCAATTATAATTATTATCGTCTAATTTTCTCATAACCGAACCTCTTCACTTGTAAAATAAAATTACGTCTCAACTTCTCAAGCAAGATATTACAAATTAAAGTAAGATGTCATTGACACTACTCCCTTTACTTCACAGTACCAAAAATTATAATTTATGATATAACGAAGACTGGTGACTTAATTGAGATCATCTAGTACACGAGCGTGTCTCATTATTATGACACAGTGCGAAGGGGTAATTTAGATTTTTTGCACATCGAGATGTAATCACTTTAAGTGAACGGCCCTTTATCTATGTTCAAGGTGAACAGGGAAGTACGGTTGGTTCTGGATTAATTTTCAAATGTATACTGATTTGTTTAGAGTTGACTTTTGCATTATCTCTGAGCTCACTTCGGCGGACACTGCTTGTGGCGCCTGCGCCGCCCCATGGTCCTTTTCTATCCACCGGCGACCTACAGCCAACGCCTAACCGCATATTTGCTGACGTCACAAAGGTATCTGGAATACGCCTACGAATTGATTGGTATATAAGCTACAGTTTAGAGGGTAAGAATATCAGTTGCTCACTGCTTAGAAAACAACACAGACCACAATGTACAAGCTGGTGGTGTTGTCCTCCGTGCTGGCCCTGGTGGCCGCCAAGCCCAGTGGTCTCGGGGCGCTCGGTCTCGGCCCTCTCGGCTTCGGCTTGGGCTTGGGAGCTCCGTGGGGCCTGGGCGCGCACCTGGGTGCACCGCTGGTGGCGCCGGCGCTGGCTGCTCCTGTACTGGCCGCTCCCGTTGCTCACGCTCCCGCCGTTGGCGTCGCCGGTCCTGTCGTGGTTCCTGCACCTCTAGGTGGTGCTGCCTACAACTACAGGGGACCCGTGTCACTCGCTCCCGGCCAGCCCGCCAGCATTTTGGCTCAAGACGGCAGGCCTCTGGACACCCTCAGTGTGAACGCCGATCGCGCAGTGCATTATACCGCCAGGGCTGTGGACCACGCCACCGCTGCAGCGGCTGGAGCGCACGCGCACTTAATAGGCAAGCGCTCAGCTCCTCTGCTGGGCGCGGCGTGGTCGCACACGGCTCGCGTCGACTTCCCCGCGGCCCGCGCTTTTGCGCCCGCCGCACTAGCCCTCCCTGCCGCTGCACATCTTGGCTGGCGCGCACCCGTCGCTCCTCTGGGCCTGGGGCCTTTGGGTCATGGTGGCTTCCTGGGACCTCATTGGTGAAATACTGTGTAAAGAAAATTTAGTTATATTCGACAATATATCTGCCTATAGTTTATAAAGAGAGTTACTCGGAAAAAGCATTTTATTTTATTTTAGTTACCACTTTCGATAAATCTATTTAGTTGTTGACGTCAATTTTAGCAAAGCTTTATTTTTGAGAATAGATAGTGCAATATAAAATATGTAGAATATCTGAAAATTAAATAACATTAAATATAGCCAGTCACTGCATGGACCATAACTTCTACCAGACGCTTTAAAGGCCAGGAACTTTTAAAACCGTATTGAAACATAAACATAACATCACGCCTGTAATCCCCGAAGGGTTAGGCAGAAGTGTACCCATTAGTACACCCACATTTCGCCAGTTATGTTTTTAGTCCCATGTAATAGGGGGCGAGCCTATTGCCATCAACCGGGCACAAATCCAGACTCCGAGGCTGCTACTGAGAAATTCCTGATGGAAAAACCCAATAACACTTTGCCCGACCTGGGAATCGAACCCAAGACCTCATGCACAACAGTCGCGCTTGCGACCACTAGACCAACGAGGCAGTCAAACCGTGAAACCGTAAAACCGTATTGAGTCCGTATTAAGACCGAAATCGTAAATTGGAAAGAAATATCTATTAACCTTCACGTAAAAATTGGACATTATTTTCCTTCTAGTCTATACAGGAAGATTTTTTTATCAGGTTCCAAATTTTAATATTATGATCTTTATTTAAAATAATAAAATACGTATTTTTTCTTTTAGTATCACTCAGGACTAAAATATTAAGATATAGCATCATATAGTTGTCCTAAAAAGGTACAAATGTTTGTGGACATGCGCCGCGTCGAACTCTGAGTCAACTCGCGTGCCTGGCCCCGCCCCCAAATATTGATAACAATCAAAACATAAGTTGCTTTTCCTTTGATACTTTTTACACCATGCAAAATTAAAATTCCTGATAGAACAATATTTTATTCTGAAATTTTTACATATCAATTTAGTCAGAAATAGTGTCTTTGAAATATCTTTCAAAGACACCTAATGCCTAGAAAAAATTTGGAACGTGATAAAAAAGTCTTACCGTATACGTATACCCCTTTTCATGAAAATTACGCGTACGGAGGTGTGTGAAAAGCACAGTAAGTTTATATCAAGAAAAAGAGTGCAGAAAGCAAATATTTTTACACACTATGCATTAGAAATGTATTAAATTAATAAAAAAATATCACTACCATTCGTTGGACAAATACACACATGTATTAATATTTCATCAGTCATATTAATTTGACAATAAAACCTTACCATACACAGTGGTCGATCACTGTGGGCAACCACTAGTTATCTTTGTAAAATGTGATAAATAAACTTCACAAAGACAATAATTTCCTTAACTTTCAGCACTTGCAAACAAATATTTTTTTGGTAATAAAAAATATCGGAATTTCTGGTATCTCGGAAAGCGTCTGGCTGTGGAACATGTATGAAGTATCCAGCAGCAATTCGTTTCTGGATTCCGGTCCATTAAGGTGAAGTGTGGTTGTGATGAGCTGTGTTATGCCTAGCAACGGTGGGGTGGCAACTTAGATGCAGCTCATTTCACCTAAATTCATCGATGGTTTTTTACAAAATAGACCGAAATAGTTGATGAAAACATGTTTAAAAGATATTTGGATACTTTTTCATGTTCTGCGGTTTTTTCTTTTTATTCTGGAGTGAAATAAATAAAAAACTTCAAAATCTTCATAGTTGCAATCTCATCTCAGCGACAATATGTAAGTAAATTAGAAGTATTTTCGACAGATCAAGACTGAGATCTAAAAAAAAAACGTTGCCTCACACTAAGAATTTCTCCTGTATCATGGGTGCGTTTACAAACATATAAACTCACATACACAAACAGCCAGACCCAAAACAACTATCTGTAGGTCACACAAATATTTGTTATGTGCGGGAATCGAACCCGTGACACGCAGCGCAGCAGTCAATCGCTTAAAAACTGTGCCAACCGTGCCGTCAAAATCAAAAATTAGATTGCGATCGTTCCTAAAGGTTAGTAGAATTGCCCCCTGGCTTCCCGTCAAGACCCTTCGTAGTGTAAACGACAACATCTCAACGTTCTTACGTATCGCATGTCACATTACCGTTAGGTGTGGTGATCAAACAATATTTGTGTCAATACGCAACAAATCGTTCGATTACGTGTCGCTGACATCCGATAGCTGAAGGTCTACCTGTCTGGTAGCCTGTCAATTAACATAGTCAAGTAATTGATATTCTTATTATTGTTTCTTACAACCCTTTTATTGTCAGTACTATTATGTTTCGTAGAAGAAAAGCTCTTTTCTTGTTAGTTAACAACACTTTTCCCGAAAAAAAGATTGGTATGTAATTAACAGCTGTTTCTTAACTGCTGTTATTTTTTTGGGCAAAGAAGTTCAGTCAGTTTAGTTTTGATTTGTTTATCTCTATAACTTGAAACAAATCACGCCAAAGGGTATTCACATAGCATGAGCGACAAATAGGGTTCGTAGGCACAATTATCGAATGTCGCCGATGCTGCGCTCCGGCCACTGAGCTATGCCATTGCGACCATGTAAACTAGTACAATTATATGCAACATGAAAAAATAACAAGGAACTATAGTAGCTTATGTTAATTAGATACAATTAGCAAGATATTTTTTGCAGATTGGTTATTAATAAAAACAAAATTATAGATTCGGATATTTGTTTATTTTTAGTTAATCCTGTGTGCGCAGTAGTTTACCAGTAGCGGACGATGGGTGCGGCGGAGTAGGCGATGGGAGCCACGGCCAGGCGCGAGCCGAGCACAGGTGCGGAGTACGCGAGCGGTGCGCTGTGGATCAGTGGCGAGGCGACTACGTGGCTGAGAGGCGCAATCAGAGGAGCCGAGCGCTTCTTCAGATAGTGGATACCACCGCTGAGAGCCTTGGCAGTGTAGTGCGCGGAGCGGTCCAGGTTCACATCCAGGGTGTCGAGGGGCCTGCCGTCAGCAGCGATGATGTTGGCGGGCTGACCGGGAGCGAGGGAGAGCGGGCCTCTGTAGTTGTGGCCGTAAGGAGCTAGAATTGGTGCCGAGTAAGCGAGGGGCGCCGTGTAGGCGAGGGGCGCGATCAGAGCAGCAGAGCGCTTCTTCAGCAAGTGTACGCCACCCTCGAGCGCCTTAGCCGTGAAGTGCGCGGAGCGGTCCAGGTTAACATCCAGGGTGTCAAGAGGCCTGCCGTCGGCTGCCAGAATGTTGGCAGGCTGACCGGGCGCCAGGGACAGCGGTCCTCTGTAGTTACTGCCGTAGGGTGTCAGCAGTGACGCCGAGTAGGCGATGGGCGCCGTGTAGGCTAGCGGCGCGAAGGGCGCCAGCACGCTCGCTGTGGCCGCAGCCATCATGCAGGACAACACCACCAGCTTCAGCATTATGTATGTAGAGTGGTCTGTGTTGTAATATCGCCTCAGATACACTGATGCATTTGTACAATGTCAGGCGCCTTTTATAGTAGTGTGATAAGATTAACTTGATGGGCGACACCGGAATGCATTGCTGGCCCTGAAAAGACTACTTTCCTACAAGAAAACAAAGTTCATATGAACAAAGCATTTGATCTGGGTTTTCCGTAGTGATATAATGTAGCACAGGTAGCAAGCTTATTAAACTGAACAAGTTGATAAGAGACATTAGACAATTTTGATATTATTTTCTCCTATAGGTTGATAACTGTAGAAGAGAGAAAGATCAAGCTAATATTTTCGTTATGTTTGCGTAGATAAAAGCTATCCATTTCCCTTACATTCACGGCTGATGATAATAATATAGATGATCCCGACTAGTAATAATATTTACTTACTGGAAATTGAAAGGGTTCATTGTATTTTCTTAGTAAAGATAAAAAATCGTTAGTAAAAATCAGTATTTCCCCTTATTTTAAATTGACCTTACATTCTTATAAAATAAGGTGATTCTGGTTCGTTAATGTTTCTACAATGGCAATAAAGAAAATCTCTTGATATTATTGGTTTTAAAAAAAATGTAAATGAGTGAACGTATGTAGTGCAAGCTTCCCCAATTTTCATTAATGCGCAACTATAGAAGACTTAACTTCCATGAGAGATTTATTCTATAGATAAGTTAATTCTTAAGTTTTAGGTATATATAGGTACTAGCTTTTACCCGCGGCTTCGCCCGCGTTTGTTTAGGATTTGACAATCAATTCGGGCTGTACTCGGCTTGTTGCTCGGCCAGATCCAGAATTATTAAATACCTACGGACCAACAGATTGTGACTCATAAAAGTCCGTCGGCGTCCAGTTTGCATTTCTGCAAGAGAGGTCCTTCTCGCCTGCGTCTGTTCTGGAGTTTCAGTCGCTGTAATGGCTGAGCTTCTTCTCTGAGACGAAGTCGTGTAGTCATGTGTGTTGTGTGTCGTGTGTGAATAGGCGTCTCAGTTGCTCTTACAGCTCTCTGGCTTTCGGCTTGTTCCTCCAAAAGCAATTGCGTTTAGAAGGGCGTCTCAGTCACTCTCAGAGAAGCTTGGCGGGCGGACGGCTTGGCTTTCCCGTCTTTAATAAAATGTCTCATCAGCTCTCAAATTTGCTTGTCGCTCCGGTTGTGCTTGCTTTCTTAATGCGGCATGAACGGAAGATTCCGGGGATTGAGCAGTAATTTTTGCTCGGGCTAGCAAAGAGCTTTTGCCTGAGTTGGAGCTGTGAGACAATTAAAAAAAAGGAACCTACCTACCGTCATTAAAACACACCGAACATACCTCTAAAGAAAACATAAACAGTACTGAGGGACAAACTTAACTTTGCCGTTGGAAAACTGTTGTCTACACATCTACATCGACATAGATCACGGTTAGTTTAGCAACTAACCTCTTCCTTCAGTCAGTCATCGACTAAACGCATTAAACAAAGCAATTGTACTGTTACGACAGTTCTGCTGTGATCCTATGAGGAATTCCGTTCCATATCTCCGAAGTTCATCATCAGATCATGACAGTATTTATATGGGACCAATTCCGAAAAAATAAACAAAAAAAGAATCATCCAAATCAATTCACAATTGGCGGAGCGTGTTATAAGTTCGCCTTTATTCTTCCATGCATCCTCTATGAATGCGTTTACACCTGTCAGTGTCAGTGATGACACAGTGATGACAGTGTCAGTTACGCAGTTTTTCTGTATCCCTGACAACGTATATAAAGTGGGTCACAGACAAACGCGAAATGTTGTGGCGGCCGCGTCAGTTGCAAATTTTAACAACAGGCCGCGTGTACTGCTTTGTAAAATGACACCAAATATGAAAATTGTAATAGAAATAGTTGAATTTAAATAATAATTTAAATTTAACCCACACTTCTCTATTCCTAAGAGTAATATGCGATGCTAATGATAATATAGGTAGAGATAAACTACTATAACTACTATAACCTCACACCACTCACCACCTCAAGTGTTTAAGTAAACGGTTTTTTTCTACCTTTTTTCTCATCTTCTGAGAGGGCTAATGAGTCATGAGAGTAATAAGACAACGTTACAGTTAGCCATATTGACTGATGTCCGATTGTGGCACAAACACCGCGCTAATGACACTTCAGGCCGCCACTGTGACCGCGGTGGTGTGTTTTTACAGCGGTTGGAGCCGCGGCCTGCGGTTAGCCGCAACCGCAGGTCGGTCCGTCTGGTAGCCACTTTATGCAAAATGTCAGTATGCTCTTCAGCGGTTTTGGGCATAAAAAATGATTAAGCAAACAACTCCGTACTCCTAGGTTGTATACTTGAAACTGGTCTATCGACAGTCTAGACTCAAAATGTATTATATGCTTAAACTTAAAATTTGATCATGATTCGATAGACACGTGGCGCCATCTACTGTCATTAGGATGTTATTGTGATTTCCCTCGGGAACAGTACTTTTTTTCGGAATTAAAAGTACCCTATGTTTGTCCCTGATCACCTGGCAACGTTTATGCAAAATTTCGGGATGATCGGTTCAGTGGCTTAGGCGTAAAGTGGTTACAAACAAACAAACAAACTTACTTTCGCATTTATAATATTAGTTAGGATAGTATAGGTATATATAGGTTACCTCATTTAAACTAATACATAACATCACGCCTGTAATCTCCGAAGGGTTAGGCAAAGGTGTACAAAATAGTACACCCACATTTCGCTAAAAAAAAACAGAAATATATGTATATAGTTTGTTCATTGTTAAGGTTTTTTTTTTCTTGCTGTAATCCTCATAAACTGCCTCCGCCTTGGATAATCAAGAGAGTGTGTCGGACTCCTCTCAACTAAAACCCCACGTATTACCGTGGAGGATTACCTCCAGCTGCCTTTGGCACGAGGGTCGCTTTGTGTATTCTTCCGCACCCCGGCAAGCGTTGACCCGCCACCACCACAAGGTGGGTCCCGTCACCAGGTACAGCCTTACTTACTTAACTATTCAGGTCTCCTCCACTCCATACGGTTCCTTTTTACCATTTCTGAACTTTGATTTATATCTGTACCTAACAAACATTTTAAAACAAAATAGATGATATTTTTTTTTTGAGTAACAAAACATGAATTTTCCTGAAATAAATAAACATAAAATGTCAAATAAATATATAAATGCGTGAGGTCCAAAAATACTTTTAGAACTGACTTTCAGAGTTATTAATAGGTGTAGTTGTTAAGTGTATAATTTACAATGTCGACAGGAATGTTAATCTCAATTGTACAATAATTTATTGTGACACGACTTCCACTTATAAAGGAGAAAAATAAATAAATAAATTAAACTTGACGTGCTTCCAAATGTAAAAAAGGCATTTCTTGTGTGACATTATCTGCGCAACGGTCGATGGGGCTATTCTGACAAAATTTAACTATACATTTTGACCGTGTAGTAGGTGTTCCACTTTTAGGTATATGAAACAGCGGCTGCGACTGACAATGTTTTCAAATGTAATTTTCTTTAAAAAGTAGATAATAAATAGTTGATTAATTAAGTACTACCTAATCTTTTGTTGACTGTGCATATTTTCTTTCATACGCGTTATACAATAACTACTAGGAGTTTGTTGGATTAATTTTGGTGGCTAGAGTCCTATGGACCTTCTTCTCTGTCCTTTGATAACATGAAGTATTTAGGTAGTTATATTGTATTTTTTTTTTTTTTATTTATTTTAAAAAAAAAGTTATATTGTATGTCGTATATTGTGTATTGTGTGTCGCAGAATGTTAGGCACCTCCAGATATACACTTGCACCCTGTATGTAACTTATTACCGGCTACTGTATGGATGTGTGTGTATGTTTGACAGATGGAAAGGTCAAAATGTATTCGCTACGTGGAAAAGTTCTGTGAGTGCACATTAATAAGCTTACTTTGGCTAGTTGCATAATCAGTTCAAGAAAAAAACCTGAAGAACTTGAAGTGGCAATAATAGTGGCCTAAAGGTTAAGGTCCTCATTGTGAGTGTCCTGAGTTTGATCCTCATGTACTACAGCAATACAGCTGCTATTGTTGAAAAAGGTTGAAATGAATTTTAGCAATGCATAACCCTCATTATCTAAAATATAAAAATATTATTCTTTGCTGTATTTAAAACCAAAATAAGGTGTTGTCAGTGACATCCATAATGTGTCGTTTTAAACCAGTGGAGAGTTGACTGTTACATACTTATTTTTGTTTTGTGTATTTTCAAATTGTCCAGTTTAACAAATTGATCAAGCGGCTTGAGAGATCTTTCAAAGATTGGTTTTATAAACGTGCTTACCTACTTAGAAAAACACATGCTTTTTAACACGCTTTTTTTTTGGAATAGGCTTACTTAATATTTCACTACGAGTATATTAACAATTTTTACAAGTTATGTATGACTTCTGTAACACATGAATGTTTCTATTTAGTTCAGTAGGTATTCTTTCCATTTGTACAGAAATCTTTCAAACATGGTAGTTTGATATATGGAAGATGACATAAAAGAAACGAAGTGATAGATTTCGAAATAAGTTCATTTTATTTTACTCGTTCCATTGTGCATATTCGTTTACCAGTAGCGGACGATGGGTGCGCCAGAGTAAGCGATGGGAGCCACGGCCAGGCGCGAGCCGAACACGGGTGCGGAGTAGGCGAGTGGTGCGCTGTGGATCAGGGGCGAAGCAACCACAGGGCTGAGCGGTGCGATCAGGGGAGCCGAGCGTTTCTTCAGGTAGTGGATGCCACCGCTGAGAGCCTTTGCGGTTAAGTGAGCGGAGCGGTCCAGGTTCACATCCAGGGTGTCGAGGGGCCTGCCGTCAGCTGCGATGATGTTAGCGGGCTGGCCGGGAGCGAGGGACAGCGGCCCTCTGTAGTTACCGTAGGGTGCCAGCAGCGGGGCCGAGTAGGCGAGGGGCGCCGTGTAAGCGAAAGGCGCGTAGGGCAACAGCGCGCTGGCAGTGGCAGCAGCCACCAAACAGAACAACACCACCAGTTTCATCATTTTGTAGATTGGTCTGTGTTGTTTTCTCAGCTCAGATGCACTGATACATGTGTCCGAGAGCGACCGCCTTTTATATTAGTATAATGAGACTATGGACTTCGCAGGCGTTGCCGGAACACATCGCTTTAGCCTTGAAAGGACAACTTTTGTCCGAGAAAATAAATATCACTCGATTGTTCTTTATCAGTTTGTAAACATTGAATTAATTAAGTGGTCAAATGTGGATTTAATAAAATAATGTAGGGACAGCTCGTGGGATGTCAACGACAGATATTGTGAACATCGAAATTATGCACATTGCAATTACATGGTCGGGTGCGAGCCGCGACATGACACCTCCATGTCAGGCGTCTATTATTAAAACCACACAATTTTAGAGTTTGTTTTGGTTTGCAGGGTTGTTTTGGCTACGAATAGATCAATGATTGTTATAGGTAAAAAACTTTAGTTTCGATTGAGCAGAAGATTTATGTCAGTTATAACTATACGACTGTGTAGAGCTCAACATTATTGCACCAGGATAATATAACAGAGTAAGGTACTATGACGTACGAATCCCATACATAAGGGGTTCAAATACCAATGTGACTTTTTCAATTCATATGAGTAGTTCTAAGTTTATCTTGGACATCACTGACATCGGTGTAGGATAATATTGTGAGGAAATCTGAACGTATAGTAAAGTGATATTTGGGACTGGAAAATTTTACTTTACTGTTACTTAACATAATTTTTGAATTAACATTTTTATTTTACCCTTTCTGGTGGGATGATTGCTTGTCAACTTTTAATCGTCATAAATCCTAAATGGTCCTGAAAAATGATAAGAGAAACTTTAGGATAATTTTCAAACACCTATTCAATGATACCCACTTAACGATCGTCGACTTTGAAATTTTTTCTTTATCATAATATGGCTTCTGGTGGTGGTCATATTGTAATGGTGAACAAACATACATACATAGTCTGATAAACACATTACTTTGCGTCGCGCAGTCGGTTAAAAAGGGTTCGTGTTCTGGAAGAAATTCATGAAAATATCATAACGTCTGACGACTACGTGTTATGTATAACGTTAATTAGGATTTTAAATTGAGTTTTCAAATTAGTATTCAGACATTCAGTGATCTATATTCTAACTTAAACTACTAACACCGTACACGCGCCCTTGTGCCGGAATGAAGGGCGCTACAATGACGCAATATAAACAACGTACGATACGTGGATGCTGGCTTAGAGACGAGTGTTTGCTTATTACAAGGACTTGCCATTGATTTTGGAAACGGTTAGTCTGTGACGGTTATATGACTACTTACTGGCTTAGTAACCCGTTTTAAATGAAAGCTTGATTGCTTTAATGGCTGATAATGATTAGGAGTACTTTGGGTTAAGGGTTCGCTTGCGCAGGACTAATATTTCTATGGTTTTGGCAGTTCTATGTCTGGACGTCTGAGGCAAAAAAGCCATAGATACCATGTGCCTTGCTTATGAGGGGCTTTTTGCGTACCTACAAAAAATATGTTCTACGTAGTATGCGCAAAGTAAAACCCAGGAAGCATAGATACTGAATACAGCCATATCCTTCTACATTTACATCCCACTTACGCCGAAAAGGATAAGCAAAGGTATGGTCCACCTTCATTAGTACAATTTATGTTTAAGTGCTAATAAAATAAAGATTTCATCTAGGTTTTCTTTAGCAGGCAGCATAGACAATAAAGAAATTATAATATATTTTAGCATTTTCTACAGTACGAGTAATACCACAGTAACAGAAGTACAATAGACATACACAGAGGTCCACGTAAACCTTTTATTCAATTTTAACAATTGTACACGGTTAAGGAAAGAGGATATCTAAATTATTGTGTTGTGTATAAAGTAGGACAGTGTCTGGCGTCACGGGCCGCCACACGCACGAGAACATATCGTAATTAATGCTAACGAGCTTAAATACATTATTCAAATCATTGTCAACCTGTATTCACAGGAAAACCTTTGGGAATTGGGGAGGTAGCAACAGCGTTCCTTATATTTTCCATACTTAAAATTATAAATATGTGATACAAATTCTGTCTATCTATTATACTTTCAAGGCTAAGCCCTTGAACAGTTTTTGGTGAAAAATATGACGGTGTTGGAACCATAAGAAAGCTTAGGCTACTGTCAGCGTCTTTGTCAAATGCTAGTATCAATATAAACATAACAATGAAAATTAAATCTATAGGTATATAATAAAACTGAAGGAAACTTTTATTTGTTTGTGTGGTTGTTTAGACGCGCTAATATCTGGAACTACCAAAAATATTTTTGTATATTCATGAGGAATGGTTTGGCTATATAACATCACGCTACGATTCACGGGAGCGAAGTAGTAACCAAAAACCGCGAACGAAGTCTCGCGCAAATACTAGTTAATAATAAAAGAATACTTTTAACCTGTCATGGTTATTTTCTAAACAGTTCGTTGTTGTGTCGATTTCTAGGAAGTCTTAAAAGGGACTTCAATTTTTTTTATTTTTGGCATTGGACTAATAGGGGCTTACAGCATATGATATTTAAAGTTCCATTAATGAGTTTGATCTTTAATTAATTATCAGCAAGTCTACATAATCATGTCGCCGTGCTCATTGATATTTATTTTGTAGCATGTTTATATTTTGCATGCAGGGGCGTTGACTGCATCGACTCGTTAACTTTTGTAGGTTCGTTGGCATACGTAGGTATCACAACAAAAGCATCGAGACGATGATGAACTGACCAGGCGGGGCTGTAGACGACCTCGTGGATTTTAAATATCAGCTTCCTGAACGGCCGACTTGCACCGGTTTGCAAAACGAGATCGCCCTTAGCTTTAGTGAATATACTTTCTATAAATACGAAGCGTCACATTGTCAAGGCATCAGTCGTTCATCCGAGCAACAAACAATACAGACCAACATGTTCAAGCTGGTGGTATTGTGTGCTTTCTTCGCCGCGGCGGCCGCTAAGCCCGGTGCATTAATCGCGTCTCCTATCACGCAATACTCGACCTTCTTGACTCCTGGAGCGACCACCATCACCAGGCAGGACAGTAGCGTCATCCATCCTTCACCGCTCTTCTACCAGGCACCTCTGGCGTACACCCACTTCATCAAGAAGCGCTCGCCGCAGTTCCCTCTGACATACGCCGCACCTGCTGCATACTACCCTAACTACTATGCTGCCACCACGTACAACGCGCCGCTGATCCACAACGCCCAGATCCTGCCAGCGCCCATCGCGTCGGTGCCCGCCGTGCACCTCATCAAGAAGAGGTCAGCGCCTTTGTTCCCTGCCACCACCTACTACGCGCCCAGCACCTACGCAGCGACCACACCAATTTTGGCATCTACGTACTCTGCCCCCATCTACTCCCACACTCCCTTGATATCCCAACCCCTTACCTACACCCACCTTATCAAGAAGCGATCAGCTGGTCTCTTGATCGCCCCTACCTCTTACTCCCATCAGTCAAGATTTGACCTGCAGGCTACTCACACCCCTTACTCTTCCATATCCTATGCTTCCCCCATCGCGTACTCCAGCCCCCTCGCTTACTCCAGCCCCCTGGCTATACCTCATCTGTATTGAATGCGAGTTTTTCACAGGACACAAAGCAATCCCTAAATTGCAAGTTTGTAAATCCAAAATTGTCCATGACTTAAAATAGTTTCTCAAATGTACATAAAATTCATGACAATTAAATAAATTCTGGAATTTTTAATAACATTTTAATTTTAATATATATTAAGACATGCACCTTACTTTATATCCTCAGTATTTATTATCACGCTATACACTTGAGGCAATAAACAGTTGAGTGTAATTTAAAATATTATAGTCATTCAATTGTTTTTCCATATAGGGTACATAATATATGTTTAAGCGGTAGTATCATGTGCCACTTCTCAGTATTTAATGATCTATTAAGTCATTAATTAGAAATACACCCGAGTATTGGAATCCTACTTTAGTTAAAGCATCTTATCAGTCTTCTTCTTTATCGTGTGGCCACACCCCAGTGAGGAATCAGTGAGGTCCAGTAAACACATGGACCGTGAACAACAATTAATAGTTTTACCAGTAATTTTCTATTCGGCTATTTCAGATACACTGATTTTAAACAACTCATCTGGTGTACAATAAGTGATCAAAATTGCAAGTCTTAAATATTAGGTCAAAATAACAAGACTAACCATGCCTACTATAAAATTCTTGATACTCAAGAAGTGTGCAATCGTATACGAAAATTCAGAGTCTGTGAAAGAAAATTAATTAGTATATGAAGCTCACGTTTACTTCGAAGTCGTAAGAAGCAGCACTAATGCACCCTTCACCGTCACGTGTATTAAATACGTGTTGTATTGTGCTCACATATTTCCTTAACTATATTGAACAAAGAGGTTTTTTGCTCAAGCTTCTACACAATAGGCAGGTGTATTGTAAACACATCAAACACCACAAACATTGGTTGTTTTTGTTTATGTTTGTAACTTATTGGCTTTTGGACGCAAATATTTGTCCAAAATAGTGGTATTGGTTTCATATATTAAACTACTAGCGAACCGTCCCGGTTCCCACGGGTGAATATTTTTGAGATTTACAAAAAAATCTTTCATAAAAACCTTGTCCAGGATATTCTATACAAAACAAAATAAGAATCAGCCAAATCAGTCCAACACATTTAGCCATTCATTTTTATTTATATCTAGATCTACTACTTCATTTTTTAGACAATATATTTATAGACAACTAGCTTTTACCCGCGGCTTCGCCCGCGTTTGTTTAGGATTTGACAATCAATTCGGGCTGTACTCGGCTTGTTGCTCGGCCAGATCCAGAATTATTAAATACCTACGGACCAACAGATTGTGACTCATAAAAGTCCGTCGGCGTCCAGTTTGCATTTCTGCAAGAGAGGTCCTTCTCGCCTGCGTCTGTTCTGGAGTTTCAGTCGCTGTAATGGCTGAGCTTCTTCTCTGAGACGAAGTCGTGTAGTCATGTGTGTTGTGTGTCGTGTGTGAATAGGCGTCTCAGTTGCTCTTACAGCTCTCTGGCTTTCGGCTTGTTCCTCCAAAAGCAATTGCGTTTAGAAGGGCGTCTCAGTCACTCTCAGAGAAGCTTGGCGGGCGGACGGCTTGGCTTTCCCGTCTTTAATAAAATGTCTCATCAGCTCTCAAATTTGCTTGTCGCTCCGGTTGTGCTTGCTTTCTTAATGCGGCATGAACGGAAGATTCCGGGGATTGAGCAGTAATTTTTGCTCGGGCTAGCAAAGAGCTTTTGCCTGAGTTGGAGCTGTGAGACAATTAAAAAAAAGGAACCTACCTACCGTCATTAAAACACACCGAACATACCTCTAAAGAAAACATAAACAGTACTGAGGGACAAACTTAACTTTGCCGTTGGAAAACTGTTGTCTACACATCTACATCGACATAGATCACGGTTAGTTTAGCAACTAACCTCTTCCTTCAGTCAGTCATCGACTAAACGCATTAAACAAAGCAATTGTACTGTTACGACAGTTCTGCTGTGATCCTATGAGGAATTCCGTTCCATATCTCCGAAGTTCATCATCAGATCATGACAGTATTTATATGGGACCAATTCCGAAAAAATAAACAAAAAAAGAATCATCCAAATCAATTCACAATTGGCGGAGCGTGTTATAAGTTCGCCTTTATTCTTCCATGCATCCTCTATGAATGCGTTTACACCTGTCAGTGTCAGTGATGACACAGTGATGACAGTGTCAGTTACGCAGTTTTTCTGTATCCCTGACAACGTATATAAAGTGGGTCACAGACAAACGCGAAATGTTGTGGCGGCCGCGTCAGTTGCAAATTTTAACAACAGGCCGCGTGTACTGCTTTGTAAAATGACACCAAATATGAAAATTGTAATAGAAATAGTTGAATTTAAATAATAATTTAAATTTAACCCACACTTCTCTATTCCTAAGAGTAATATGCGATGCTAATGATAATATAGGTAGAGATAAACTACTATAACTACTATAACCTCACACCACTCACCACCTCAAGTGTTTAAGTAAACGGTTTTTTTCTACCTTTTTTCTCATCTTCTGAGAGGGCTAATGAGTCATGAGAGTAATAAGACAACGTTACAGTTAGCCATATTGACTGATGTCCGATTGTGGCACAAACACCGCGCTAATGACACTTCAGGCCGCCACTGTGACCGCGGTGGTGTGTTTTTACAGCGGTTGGAGCCGCGGCCTGCGGTTAGCCGCAACCGCAGGTCGGTCCGTCTGGTAGCCACTTTATGCAAAATGTCAGTATGCTCTTCAGCGGTTTTGGGCATAAAAAATGATTAAGCAAACAACTCCGTACTCCTAGGTTGTATACTTGAAACTGGTCTATCGACAGTCTAGACTCAAAATGTATTATATGCTTAAACTTAAAATTTGATCATGATTCGATAGACACGTGGCGCCATCTACTGTCATTAGGATGTTATTGTGATTTCCCTCGGGAACAGTACTTTTTTTCGGAATTAAAAGTACCCTATGTTTGTCCCTGATCACCTGGCAACGTTTATGCAAAATTTCGGGATGATCGGTTCAGTGGCTTAGGCGTAAAGTGGTTACAAACAAACAAACAAACTTACTTTCGCATTTATAATATTAGTTAGGATATTTATTTATTTTTATTGACAGTAATAATGATACATGGTTATTTGCAGTACATGGAGGGCTAATACATTCTAGTAACAGAACACAACAAAGAACATGTAGTACATACAAATAATTGGGCGAGGCACTGATCTCCTAGCTAGATCACCAAGTGATCTGTGTTAAGGAGAAACAGATTCCACTCCCTAGTAGAGTAACAATAACATTGCATGTTTTTGAGCCTATAATATGGACCCATTGGGACTATCAATTAGCCACGTGGTTACAAAATAAGTGAAAGAAAATCAATATTAAATGAGAAAAAAAAGAAACTTCATTAATGTAACTACGTATGTATGTTATTGGGAATCCATCAGTAGGTAATGAAGTTAGTCTATCGTGGTTCATTGTTTACATTTAGATCTATCAATATGCAACGAAGCCTTGAAGGTAGGCTTATGAAAAATGTGTAAACAAAGATCGGAATTGAAAAGGAATGATTAAATAAATATTTTCACTTTTATTTTGTTTTCCAAAAGTAAATTATTATATTTCTGAACCAGTTGGAATAAAATTAGCATGTAAAATATTATGTGACATAAAAGTTAAAACTTAATATTTATTCGTAACACACAATAATAAAAACATCACTTTAAAAAATCTGAGCACTTCTAAAATATTTCGAGCTCCAAAGAGTTCAGTCTGTTATTCAGTACTTATTTAAATATCTTAATAATTATTTTTATTTTGTAAGTCTTTTCTCATTTTGTTAATATTTAAAACCAAATCATGGTGCTGTGACAAAATCCATTATAGGTTCATCTGTTGTACTGGTTACTTGATTGATGTCGTCGTAAGCTATAATTATGTAATTTTTATCTTTATTTTCTTTGTTTTCTTCTGTATTTTCTTTTTCTTGCTCTGGTATTTCCGTTCCTATTGCATTTTGAATATCCTTATCATTTGTTTTCATATTTTGTTCTGTTATCACATAGTTCTGTGGATTTTCATCTTGTAGTTTGTCAATTGAAATGGGATGTTCAAGTGCTCTTGCTAACGGTAGATTTTGGAAAAAGCTTAAAGCTACCGGTGTTAATATAGCATTTGTGGTAAAAATCGGGGTTATCACTGTCTCTCGTTTTTTACCATCAGGTTGGTGACTGGTATACAGAGAAGATGCTGGACTGTATATCAACGGCCCAGATATGAACCCAGGACTATGTTTAATATCAATTCTGGATTGGTGAGATACTGCACTAGGCGCCGCGTATATTAGAGGAACAATTTGTCCTTGCACTGCACACATTGCACTCACTAGTAAAAGTAACGTAATCATTTTGTTTCTTGCACTAAACCTGAAGTGTGTACGAAAGGCAGATGAGATGTTACTTTATAGCCGCATAACGGTAGTTGTTACGTCGTGCGCGGGCGCAACGGGTTCAAGTTCTCGGCCAGAGCTCTCGGACAGGTCGTTGCGTCACTGCGGCTGCGGCCGTAGGGCACTGGCCGGATTGAAGTGCATTATACAAACTTCATTCATTGACATTTTTGATTGATGCGCTATTACTAAAGAACCACAGGTAAATAATAGTTGTAATTTATTCTTAGAATATATGTTATAATTACACTCCTTTATTTACAAAGCTAATTCAGGGTCTATTATTAGAATAGCGACAACTTTGCTATGAACACGTACTTTATCTATTGTGTTTATAAAAACCAATTTAGTTTAAATAAACTGGCGAATTCCAACTTTTTGTGACTACAATCACAATGTTCAATAGCACGACAAATGTATTAATAGTTTTGATCCTGTCACTCTGAATCAGCATTTGGGGTATAAGAAGGTAGCCCTCAAGTTCTATTGTCAGTCAGCTCTTGCAGTTCGTTCAGATTTGTGATCTTGAAGTAACAAGTTGAAGATGTTTCGTGTTGTCGTGTTGTTCGCGTCTCTTGCCTTGTGCCATGGCCATGCAGTGCCTGTAGTGGCCCACCACGCTGCTGTGGTGGCTCCAGTACTTACCGGCTATGCTGGTCACGGCTACGGTGGACATGGATATGGAGGATACGGCTACGGGGGAGGACTCGGAGGCCACGGAGGTCTAGGCTACGGAGGACTCGGCCACGGTAGTCTTGGCTTCGGAGGTCTCGGTCATGGAGGACTCGGTCTTGGCGGCCTCGGTCACGGCGGACTTGGCTATGCGGGATATGGCGGCATTGGCGGACATGGTCACGCCGGACATGGACATCATATCTTGAAGCGGTCTCCTCATCTCGTCGCTCCGTTGGCACATGTAGGTCACGTGGCTCACATTGCACCTGTGGCGGTGTCTCACCAGTCTCGATTGGACGTGCAGCATACACCAGCTGTCGTCGCTACTTCTGTGGTGGCACCCGTCGTAGCGCCGGTGCTGCATGCTGCGCCTCTCCTGCACAAGGCCTTCGTGGCAGGACCTCTGCACTTTGGTGGTGGATACGGAGGCGGTTATGGAGGTGGTTTCGGTGGTGTCGGAGGCCTGGGAGGAGGCCACTACGGACATGGCTACGGCTATGGCCACTACTAGTCGTGATATTTCTAAAAGAAAGAATTTTAATTAGGTATGAAGCGTGCAACTGTATTATAGCTTTAAGTCTCTGCAAATAAAGAAGTCATAATTATTTTGATTGTATTATTTAATTCTGAATGAGGTAGGTAGGTAATAAAGTAGTTTAACAGTAGACGTTTTGGTCTAATGATGGCATAACCTTTACATATCACGACACTATACTTGAAAAACTACCGAAATGTTATAACTTTTTAGTTTTAAGGTTTTTAAAAACACGACTTAAAGTAACTGATTGATTTTTAAAGTTTTATTATATGAAATATTACAGAATATTAAGTCTACAAGATACAACAGCAAATACACATAACATCACGCCTGTAATCCCCGAAGGGTTAGGCAGAGGTGTACCCATTAGTACACCCACATTTCGCCAGTTATGTTTTTAGTCCCATGTAATAGGGGGCGAGCCTATTGCCATCAACCGGGCACAAAACCAGACTCCGAGGCTGCTGTTGAGAAATTCCTGATGGAAAAACCCAATAACTCTTTGCCCGACCTGGGAATCGAACCCAAGACCTTATGCACAGCAGTCGCGCTTGCGACCACTATACCAACGAGGCAGTCACAACAGCAAATTCCTACATTTATACCTATTAATCGGAATATTTTGTATTTTATAACTCAATAAACAATAATTTCGTTGTCATTTCCTATGTATGCGTACAGAGTGGAAAAAGTGAATGTAAGTAGGAAATCATAATTTTATTGTGACAAAAAAAACTTACCTACTATATTAGCAACACAAATCAAACATACCCAATCTAATAAAAGTGAAGGACAGTTAACATTAGTTTTTCCCCACTCAAAAATAACAGCCATAGATTTTAATTGGGCTTATTTCTGCAGCTGCTAAATTAACACTACAACTAAGTATTTAGCAGCACATAAATTATTTTGTGTACGTGATCGGGGAAGGAATATAATTAAATTAAACTCAAAGTCACAGTCAAATCGTTTTTAAACTTCCGCAATATTAAAAAGATTGATTTAACTGTATGTACACATAGTTAAAAGTAAGAAACAAGTGAAATATCTATTTTAGCTTCTACCATGGTTCTATGATAACAAGCTCATATTTAATAATGAGTTTTTCAGGATAACTGACGTGAAAAGTTGTCTATATAGTTTTCTTAATTGAAATGTAGGTTGGTACGTATTGTGCTTAAAGTTTAAAAATACTATAATTAACATGCTCCTAAGGTAGGTAAGCACGTGTAACCTAGCTCTGAAAGCTAGCCTTTCGTGAAATAAATTTTCAGTAAAGTACTTTTTAATGTGGGTGTACTAGGAAGGTGGGTGGTATACCTTTGCGTAACTCTTCAGGAAAATATGTGTGATGTTATGTTACTTCGTTTAATAGGTAACGGTTGTGTCGTAATGGTTCACATGACACATGTAACGTCATGTTCAAAATTAATAAAAACAAATAAAAGATGGCAAGTAATAATATAATCGTTTTATTCGGCAGTGATGTGTTCGTTATAATACATTGAAGGATCTACAGTACTCTAGGTTGGTTCCTTTGGATAGCTTAGTAGGGGTGGACGCTGAGGGCCCTGGGGTACACAGCAGAGTAGGATAGGGGGTGGGAGTATGCGGAGACCACGGAAGAGGGGTACGCCGAGTAAGCGGACACGACAGGAGAGGAGTAGGCGGAGACAACAGCGGGGCTGCGGTAGGCAGACACAAGGGGGCTAGAGTAAGCCACGGGGGACACAACCGAGCTGTAGGCCAGGGGAGCGACGCCGACGGAACGCTTGCGGAGATGGTGGAAGCCAGACAGAGCCTTAGCCTGGTAGTGGGCAGCGCGAGCGGCGACTACCTCAGGAGTGTCGAGGGGCACTCCGTTGACGGCATCCAGGACGACAGCGGGGGAGTGAGGGGCCTGTGCGAGGGCGACGTGGGAGCCGTAGACAGCGGGCGCAGAGTAGACAGCGGGCGCAGAGTAGACAGCGGGAGCGGAGTAGACGGCGGGCACGGAGTACACGGCAGGAGAGCCATGGACCACGCTGGAGCTGTACTGCGACACCGAGCTGGTAGCGGGCACCACGGCACTGTAGGCCACCGGCGCCAACACACTAGGCTTAGCGGCAGCCAACGCCGCGACAGAGAGCAACACCACCAGCTTGTACATTGTGAAGTGGTCTGTGTTGTTTTCGAACTTGTGAAGTTGGATCAACTGATATCTAACACACTGTGACGGATCCTTTTATACGAAGCGTTGAACAAGTACTCATTACCAAAACAAGTGCTGCCCGAGCAACCTTCAAAACTACTATCTATGCTTTGATATTTAAGCCATCTAATATTTTTATTCCTGTTAGCAAAGGTTTTTTGTCACATGTGATTAGTTTCCGGAATCATTTTACTTATTGTGACAACTGTCGCGTGAATTCCAAGGTATGCATTACATTATTGTAAGACAATCGATTTGCCAAGTTCTTTCTTGTGTTGCGTGGGTGATGTGTTCAAATCTAATTATTTGACACTCGCTTTTGCCCTCGGCTCCGCTCGCGTTTCCACGCTCTCTCTCTCTAATAGTATTTTTTGGAATGAAAAGTACCCTTTGTTCTTTCCTGTATCCCTAACGACATTTATGATAAAAGGTTGAGTAGTTAAGGTGTGAAATCGTAACAAATAAACAAACACACCTTCGCATGAATAAAATTAAGTAAATAAAGAAAATAAATTAAAAGTTAATAAAGTAAGTAAATAAAAAATAAAGTTTGATATTTTTATTATCATTATCCTATTATTCTAATTTCTATCCACAAAATTAAACTGAGGTTTTAGTAAATCATCAGACAATATATTTACTCTAACCATTAACCACCCACCTAACCACTTGTCAGGCATCAATTAAATCAAGGCTTTTCGTCTTTCAGGAAAAACGTTACTTATAGATTTGAAATAAATAATCATTATTTTATTCACTTTATGCATGTGAAAGTAATAATTTTAGTTGACATTTTAGTTGGCTGACCTTATTTATTGGTAAAGTCTTTTTTTTAATACTTTGCCCCACACTAGTAATTTCTTCTGTATCGTGAGTACGTTGACAAACATAAACTCACACCCACGAACAGCTAGACCCGAAATAACTATCTGTAGGCCATACAAATATTTGTTCCGTGCTGTATGCGGAATCGAACCTGCAATACGCAGCGCAGCAGCCAATAGCTTAGGCATCGTCAAAAAGTGGATTTGATTTATCATTTTCCTAATATTACACCCACATTTTTACGGGAAGTTAATGAGTAAAGTTATTGTCCTTATGTTAAAGCAAATAATTATTTTCGCATTTAAATAAAATCATTATTTATAAAAACGTACCTAAGCTTGGTACTCTGCCATAATTCGTGACCACAACATACTGACGACTTACAAATTACTGTTCAAATTTGACTGTCTTATCTCTTAAAATATAGGTCAAATCATATTTGTCAGCAATTATACAAATAAGCATTCAATGGCGGGCAGTCGTTGACAAGCAATCGTTGGTCACAGCTTTTAAACAGACAGAACCTTGCGATTCTGTGACTGCCTGGTTTCTTTTTTCTAATCAATAATTTTTGGACGTCGTATCCATACTTTCCTAATGAAAAATTAAGTTTAGGTGGGGGTTTAGTATATGTCGATTTTTTTTAATTCAAATCGATTATTTCCACAAATCGTACATTGATACGATTTCTAGAATGACTTCTTGGATGATTAAGAAATCAATTTTCTTAGTGAAAAATAAACTTAACGGATAGATACATCTAATTAATTATCTGATCCTAAGTTTTCTGCCAACGGAAAGGAATGAGAGTAACATCAGACTGTCTTGTCGCTATCACGACTCGCACAGCGTTACATGGTCTGTCAAATGTGTCACGCTTTGTTATCTAAGTAGCACACTGGAAGTTTGAGTGATAGCATCAACAAGTCATTGTGCACATAAATGTCAGTATCTTAGCACGCAGGTCTAATTTAATAACTTCATAAAAAGACAAACTTGACATTTATAGTGCAGAACATTTCGTGAATGTTTTATTAGGTTATGAATGCTTGCGTGACGTAGGTACTTAGAATGCAGCCTGCAGCTGTGCCTACTTTAAAAGGTTTGTAAATGTTTTTCTCCGATTTTCATTCCAAATTCAAAAAGGTTAATAATTTATTTCAATTTGACTATTAAATTGACGACAGGTATGGCACATTAGTTAAACGATTGGCAGCTGCGTTGTCGTTTCAGGTCGGTTGTTTGTAAGTGTGAGTCTTTATGTTTATAAACGCATCCACGATACAGGAGAAGTCCATGGAAGGCCACGTTACAAAAATAAAAGAGATTTTTACAAAATTTATAATTACATGCTATCTTTGTTGTCCCAAATAAAATTACAATTAATCGAATAAAGTTTTAATTAAACCCATTGTTCAGAACGAAAACTTTTTATAGAAAGTTTAAAAATGAACACTGATCACGTTTCTAAGAAAACTTATAATTTTATTTTGTGATCTACGCAAGTCTATAAAAATGTGATTTCAAAAATGCTATATTAGTCATCGGTTATAAACTCAAACAGTCATTTATTCATTAATCTTATTTATTAGTTCCTGTGTATATAAGTTTAAAGTAGAATTTACGCTAGACTTCGTGTCTATTCATGATTTCGATTAGGTCGTTAAAAGGTAGAAGAAAATAGATAGTTTCGGAAAAAGAAGAATAGGCAAGGAAGTTCTTACTTTTTTTAATCTTAATATATTAACGAGGGTTCGATCACTTAGTGAACATGTCACCCTCATAAGAAGACGTTAGGTCCTTACTTACTCTTTTGAAATAAATGTTTTACAAATTTTGTATACAAGATTATATACTGAATTAAAATGCGATATACCTTTCATGAAAACTTCTGTACATTAGAATATATACAAACTGTCTATTACAAATTAATGTCACAATAGGAATGTATATCTAAAGCTTCTCGGAGTCATAAATCCTAAATAAAGGTGTGTACACTAATATTATACACCTCGTGTGCCTATGTGCCTACTATGCCTCATGTGCCTATTAATGCATGCATCACAAATTGGCGACATGATACGTAAGTATAATGTGAATCTAAGTAAAGATTTAAGTTCTCTAAAAATGTTCGGCGTCTTGATTAGTGAGATTATGCTAGCGATAGGACAACTATTATTGTAAGTGCTATATTGCATTTCATGTTATGTTTTTTTTTTTAGTCTTCATGGTGGTACAATTCTTAGAAAGAAATGTAGCTACCTTAGAACATTTGAACAAATTACTGAGTTGTGGTATTAGGACGTATTTACAAGTTATTTGTTAACTTACTTTATGTTTGTGGGCCTCAAGTAAATATCCTTGACAAGTTTATGAGGCTTCCCTATTATTGTTATTTTAGACATCTACCTAATCCTTCTGTTTAAATCAGTGTAGGTTAATAGAAGAAACGCGAACATTCTGTACTTTAGACTGAAAATCTATTTTTCTGTCAGTTTAGATTGAAAGTGTTAATTTGATAAGAGAAATAATATACATACATTTTTTATAAATTTATTTATTTACAAGTCATTGTATCATTCGTCGTTCGTCAAATCTGAATCGAGGAACTAGTTCCTCGTTATCGTGATGACGCTCACCAGGGGTGCACGCCGTACGCCTTGGTGATCAGGGGGGTGGAGTAGGTGAGGGGCGCGGCGTACGCTAGGGGAGCGGCGTGCACGGTGGACAGCACGGGGGCGGCGGCGTACGTGGAGATCACAGGGGAAGCCAGGTGACTGGACAGCAGAGGCGACGCGATCAGAGTAGCAGAGCGCTTCTTGATGAGGTGGGCACCAGCGAGAGCCTTGGCTTCGAAGTGAGCGGCACGAGCAGCGATCACTTCGGGGGTGTCAAGTGGCACAGAGGGTCCAGCGATGACGGCAGGAGAAGCGTAGGCAGCGGTCAATGCAGGGGCAGCGTAGGAGGCGATCAACGCAGGAGCAGCGTAAGCCGTCTTCTTCAACAGGGTAGGTGCGATGGCACCGGCGAGGATGGGCGCGTTGTAGGCAAGAGATGCACCGTAGGCGACGGGAGCGCTGTAGGCGAGGGGCGCGGACACCACTGTGCTACTGATGGCGGGCGTCGACTTGATGTCAATGCGGGACTGGCTGGAGACGGCAGCGGGGGCGATGGCGGCGGTAGCGATAGCTGGTGCAGCGACCACAGCGGGCTCGGAGATGACTGTACGGGCAATTGGCTCAATCGATGTTGATACTACAGCCGGCGACGACTTGATGTCCAGGCGAGACTGGCTGGATACTGCAGATGCACCGATAGCGGCAGGAGCGGCGTAGAGGGTTGGCGCAGAGTAGACGGCGGGTGCGGCGTACGCAGCCGGCGCGGAGTACACAGCAGGTGCAGCGTATGCGGCCGCAGCACCGATGAGTGGCGCCGAGTATGATGTTAGTATGGGCTCCAGCCCCGAAGGCTTGCCAGCGACGAGCGCCACCACAGATAAGAACACCACCAGCGAATTCATCGTGGTCTGTGTATATTCAGATGCGAACGACAAGGGAATGAGATGAAACTGATGCTTTCTTTTGGTTTACGAATGTATTTATACTGCCCGCGATGTCCTGAAATGAAAGTCAAGTTCGACAAGTTTTGTATCAGTACACGCAATAAGTTAACTTTATTACATTATTTTGTAAATTTTTACACTTGAAGTTAAAATAATAAATCCAATTTTAAAAAGTAAAAACAATCTGTTGTGTTTTTACGTACTTAACAAACTCTTTATCATAATAATGTTACAAATTGTTGCACCTTAGAATGAGGACTGTTGGTGCAGATGCTCCATCTATGCAAGAAAGCTATTTTCATTTTCCCTATCATTCTATTCATTCAGCTGTTTTCCTTACTTTTGACTAGAGTCGACATGCAATATCTAGGTATTTCTAATCAACATTTCATTAAGACGCGAGTTATTAGAAACCTATCTAATCCACTTGCGTCAAAAACTGAACTCTGAGTTAATTGCTAACACGTTGTTAAATTACAAAACACATAATGAGCCTATTATAGCAACACATACATACATAAAAAATAAACCTGTCTGGCGCCAGTGGGCCTAATGTATCTGAATCGTACAAAAAAGTTTAAATGTGAAATCAAAAGTTATGTGTTGTTTAATATTTTATTCAAATATCCTATTATTCATTAAAGAGTTTGAAATGGCTTTATGTCATCATTACCTGCCTAATGATTATGTATCTATTGCTGCGGTTTCCAAACATATTGATAATGGTTTTATTTAGTGTAAATGTTTACACCTGCCTACGTTCCGGTGGCATTTAAATTTAATCATCTGATAAATATGTTTGATCCGAGCGGCTGGTCGACTCTTCACGTCACCAGAGGGTTGGCCTATTGTTGGGCTAAAGAATTAACGTTGCCATAAAACGTGGCAATGCTGTCATTCTTTTGGGAACTTGACCCATACTCAGTGAAGCAGATGGGGTTTTTGATAACCTCAGAGCCCCGATACTCTTTTTATGAATTGTACATAACACTGTTATTAATTCTAAGCTTTGCATATTTTTAAATCAAAATTAAAGTTGCCAAATAAATGATTTCCATTTCATAAAGGAGCATTAATGAAATTCTTAATTCCAGGATAGTTTCAAATTCAATTTACTCATATCTCAGAAATAAATATATTTTTGAGTTTATAAACTTTACTTTTGAACCTGTACAAACACGCATACTGTGTCCATTATGCTGCTTTTTATGGAAACAAAAAAAAAATAGTGCAGTAAATATTAACTTGCAATGAGATATTGTACATGTAGTGTGTTGGTGTGACCGTCGTAAAAACCTGGTCTTTATTTTTTGCAGCGGTATGACCGGTAAACAAAATGTTAAGGTTTGATCGACCTTGGACGCGCTTTCATGCTTATTCTGACCAACTGGGCGTAGGCTTGACTTGTATATGTATAGAGTTGTTGATACGCGTTGTACTAAAAAAAAAAACTGACTTCGAATTCTGTACGAGTATGTCTTTTTTTATTTTTGATAACATGTAACAGAAGTAGTTGCGGTCCATCTTTCAGATATTTAATCTTTAGTAGGTTAAAAGTTACTTTTGAAATTGTTAGGTGTTATAATTAATTATAGTAGGGGAAATGGAAGCCTCTATAGATATGAAAAAAAAGTTACCGAACGCATAAACGTTTCATTTTTTTTAAACTTAAGGTGTCAGTCTTATGAAGAAACTGAAATACAGCAGGTAATGTTTGCAAATTGATAAAAACAGAAAAATGGAGGAAGACTTATAAAACGGTGTAGAGAAGAAAAGATATGTAGTGCGAACTTCCATTCAATAAATTCTAAGAGATTGTAATTCGAAATTCAAGATTCATAGGTTAAGTATTAACGGTGATACGCGGTATTTTTTATTCTCCATTTTCTGGTTCCTCTTTCGATAGGGATACTAAAACTTTTTATTTAAAAAATAACACGCCATTTAAATTCCTTGTCACACGTAACAACATCTCTTAAAAGATATGTATTGAGAGTGACAGCATGGCATTACGCATGGCGCGGCATGCGGAATCTGACAGGCCGTATACGGAGACAACCGTATCTACTACCCAAGTCCGAACATGTACTACGGGTATGTATTATATGTAGGTACTTATTTTTAAATAATAAGTCTTAAGCAGAACCTTAAGGATATGAGAGCAAATGTACTTGCAAATAAATAATAAATTATTGATTGATTTATAAGTTGTATTATGTTATAGATATTAATGCATTGTTCAGGTCATGTGTGTTAATGGCTTTTTTATACAGAAATGGTCAACATTTTTTTTTCCCAAAAGCCTTGTTTTTATTTTCATAAATTATTTATTTATATCTGCGATATATTACCATACGATAAAATAGTTATGTAGACGCCATCTCCGAACTGGCCATCGCCCGGTATTAATAAAAAGTGACCTTTTCAATGGGAACTAATTACCTACTGGTATTAAAATGATACGCAAACATTGAACCGGTTATTCTCGATATCGGCTCCTTTGTCCGTTGCGGTTGAGCGTGGTAATTGGTTCACAAGTTTTGAACCTTTGAATTAATTAAAAACTAACCAGTACAGTGACTGTGCTTTTTAACTAGATAAGTTAAATATTTTGAATGTTCTGGAGTTATAGATATTTACTTTCCATAAGTCGATATAGCGAAATGTGTTTTATATTTTGGGAAACTGTTTTTTAATCTGTATTAAATCGTGTGTTTTGAATCTTTTAATAAAAACCAAAATGAATTTACTGCATTTAATTACGATTTCAACAAACATGGCACAACTTTCCAACTCCTGTTAGAGCTAGATTTTTGCTCCAATCTAACATTCCGAATGGTCTTAACACTATTATAAATATATAGAGTAGATGTTGACTGTTGCACTATCCGGGGATAGGCCTGGATGTTGTGGCCTGGGTGGTGTAGCCTGGATGTTGTTGGCCTTAGTTGGATGTTCACCAACCGTGGGCATAGGCTGGGGCGGCTACGATCGGCGCGTGCGCAGCAACGATTGGAGCGTGGGCTGCTACTAGCGCGGGAGACGCGAGCTGGAAATGAACCACAAAACAATGAGTGGTTTTTGAAGAACCATATCGCAAGAAATAGCAGCTCATGACCTACTAATACAATAGCAAAAGTTGCTAAAATATTCAGGCTGCGAAAATATAAGTATTTTTGTAAGTTACTTTTTCATATTTTCCTATAAAATTTAGCATAGCGAACGTAGGCAGAATTCATTGTATGTGCAATAGAATTGTGTTTTTAGGGCCAAATAGATCAAGTAATATCCTACTTTTACATAGTATTATAAACCAAAGTTATGTCATGTAGTTCAAAATTAGTAAAAATCCTCCACTGGATAAAAGACATCAACGCATAAAAAAAAAGTTAATAAAAATTATGTAAATCTGTGTTATCAAGCCTGATTTCTTGTTCTGTATATTTTTAGCTGATGGTAGTTAGATATTTTATTCAAGGCCATCATATAAATTTTTTAAAGTCTAATTTTTATTTATATAAAATAGATAATTGGGTATAAATAGAGTTAGTCATAGGTAAGGATCATCATGATGTGTATAAATATTACGATAATCAATTAACGCATGGAGATGTGTGGCTTTATGGTAGACCTTTGCCCAGCAGTGGGACGATACAAGTTGATAAAAAGAAATAATTTGTTGTTGCGAAACAAATGATTAAAATGTGCCAAACAAAACTAAGTTTTCTCCATTATAAACTAGAATCGGGGCAGACAGTCTCGCTACAAAATATTTTTTCGGAATTGCAATGAGGTGAACATTAGAGAGATGACGAACTAAGGCGCTTTGCACACGGAGCAACTTTTGCAGCAACTGGCAACTGGCAACTTTCTGGCAACTCGCTGTTTACATGTAATTCAATTGGACTGCGCACACAGAGCAACTCAAGTTGCGAGTTGCGGCAATCGTCAACAGTTTCCAGTTGCGGCAACTAGCAACTTATTTAGTTGCTAGTTGCCGCAACTAGCAACTGTCAAATATTCGATTTCACACCCTCCCTCCCTCGCCCTGTGCCCGGCATAGTGTTGCCATTAACTTAGTGGTTTTTCCCACTAAGTAAACACTTCTTTTTGGGGTAATTTGTAAAATTCTATAATAAAATACTTCTTGATATTCCCCAACTAAATGAGAGAAAATTTAAACCATGCATAAAACGCACACTATCTCATCAAGCATTATTATAAGTTAGATGATTATATCACGGACAAAAATGCTTGGCTAAATGCTAGTCCTGCTCCACAGCCACTCGGGCTCACTAAATCATCATCATCTGCCTAGCCTTTTCCCAACTATGTTGGGGTCGGCTTCCAGTCTAACCGGATGCAGCTGAATACCGGTATTTTACATGGAGCGACTGCCTATCTGACCTCTACAACCCAGTAACTGGGTAATATGATACCCCTAGGTAAGACTGGTTGTCAGACTTTCGGGCTTTTGACGACCCGTAACGACTGTCAAAGATCCACGTATGACAGCCGGGACCAACAGCTTAACGTGCTTTCCGAGGCACGGAGGAGTCTCGGTGTGTAAAGATGGTCACCCATCCACGGACCAACCCCGGCAAGCGTAGCTTAACCTGACAGATCGACCCGTGCGGCTGTTATTACTTAGCCACGAGCTCCTCACTAAATAGGATTGTTTTTTAAGAGAATGATGTTTCTTACCCTCTTTTTTGTCGACCTGAATAACTTGTACCGTTATCAGTACGATTACTTTTTCTTTTTTTACATACCATAGTAATCTAACGGATAAGTACACTGAAAGTGTTAGTATTGTAAATTTATTTCAATTTTGTTTTTGAAAACAATCAACCTAAAACTTGCCCACTAAAAAATCCACAAGCCACCAGATACAAATTCTGACCACCAGAAGGTGGTCCCAATCTACCAGATCTAGTGGTAATACCGCAAAGTTTGCAACACTGCAACTAAGCTAAAAAAGTTGCTTACAAATTGCCAAAAAGTTGCGGCAACCGGCAACTTTATGGCAACTAGCAACTTTTACAGGAAACTTTTAAAAAGTTGCCAGTTGCGACAACTTAAGTTGCTCCGTGTGCAAAGCACCTAAAATGTTTACATAGAGGAAAAGTTGATTAAAACTGATTAAAAAAAATATTTCACTGACAGAAAGCACACATTTTCCGAGTGTCATAGGCTATATATTTTCCAAGTGAAAAGCCAGTTTCTGGTAAATTATTCGCTTAGAACCCACTTAAATTATTTGGACTGACAGAACAAAATGGATTTAATTTTTATGCAGGCACTAAGATCATCAAACAATTGTCAGTTCTGTGTGTGCCTATAAACAAAGCGCAAAAATTACATACCTTAACAGTGTTGGCGTAAGAAGTGGCGACAGGTACGGCGGTCTTAACTACGGGGGCGCTGTAAATGGGGGCGCTGACGATGCCGTGTCCCCAGCCGGCGGCGATGGGGGCCGCGGCGTACGGGGCAGCGTAGCCACCGATGTAGCCGGGAGCGGCGGCAGCGACGGCCAGCAGAGCGGAGAAGACAACCTGGAAATAGGGGTTGTAGGCATTCAAACTATGTAAACATGTATTAGTAAAAGATTTAATAATGTAATAATGTTTTTATTATAAAAAACCTTTAGTATAACCGGTGCAAGGGACATTGGTGCCTACTTTTACCATGGATTCAGTTTATGATTCTGATACCACCGGGACGAAACTTTTCATATATTATCATATGTTTTCATTTTTCGGTTTTAAATAATTCCGTCGATTTAAAGCCCTTTAGGCTTTAATTATTTCTCAGTCGCCTTACGTCACTTAGGGGGAGGTTTAGTAGACCATTCTTATTCAATTACCATGTTATTACGCTTTATTAATCAAAAGTGAATAGAGCATTGTAGCTACTCACAATAGATTACGTTACCTTCTCCTACAATGAAACAATTGGTATAGAACAAAAATACACCACAAACCAATATAATTTGGGACAGATAGTTGAATTTCCTTTCAAAAGTTGTTAAAGGGTACAGAAGCCGCACTGAAGGGTACAATAAGATCACGTGGTCAGGCGTTATGATCGTCTTTTGTCCGATCTATTGTGGCGATCTCTCACGCGTCTCGCATATGCTCAGTGGAAACAATCATTTGATTATATTAATCTTATACAACCGACTTTCTTTTGTTATTAATTATTATTATCCTATTTACAAAATGTTTTGAAATTGTGTTCACGATTCAGTTTGTAATTTTTTTGACAGAATTTACAATTTTCTGTGTCCGGTGCAATATTTGTGTCACACGAAAATAAGAAATGATTTTGAAAAAAAACATTATAAGTAGGTACCTACCAAAATAATAGTAAAGGCTTTTGTTAACTTAAGTATTACATTTGAAGGTAATAAAAAAAATCAATCAGGTTTTAAAACGTATACTACATAGGTACATAAAATTACGATGTTTGTATTTACGTCTTTTATTATTAACAAGGATATCCGCCAGTGATTTGAATTATTAACACAAAATATATCGTGTTAATGTATACTAATTTTAATTATTTTTTATCACGATTTTTGTTTTATATCTTGATATATTATGGAACGTATAATTTAAAACAATGAAATAACAACATGACGTCGTGTCTACCTATCATGAGCGACATATCACTAATGTATCGAACGAAAATCATCGCAATGTGATTGGTTGTTGTTAATTCAGTCAATCAATCACAGCAACTTACTAACTTACATTTTTTCGATTAAGAAACCGAGGATTAAACATTGCAAATTGTTCTAGTGAAAACAGATATTCGTAACCTAAATGTATGATTACTAATACTATTATTACAAATGCGAAAGTAATTCTGTTTGTCTGTTAATCTGTTACGCTTTCATGACCAAACCACTGAACTGATTTTAATGAAATTTGGTACTGGGTAAGTTTGCATCCCAAGAAAGGACATAGAGTACTTTTTATTCCGTGATTTCGTCTTGCGTCCGCGATAACTGACACTACGCGGACGAAGTCGCGGGCAAAGCTAGTGACCAATGACATCACTGAAAGTTTATGTGCAAAGGGCGTGAGTAGGAGGACATATTGATGGCTTATCTAGATCACGAGCAATTTCTAGACCGGTCGTTATAATTACGCTACCATTGACGATTAGTTCTTGACATCAATTCAACAAGCAATTTTAAGTACGTCGTCATTAGTAAGTACCTATATGACTAACGGCAGGAAATAATTTTATTTAATACTTGAACCGTACTTTAATTCAGTCAAATATTTTTGGTTTCAAGGAAAATTGAATAATTCGCAATCGTAAACCATTTAAATAACTGGTTTTATGTGTATTGAATTGGGCAAATCAATTTAATGTGCCTATTGCTAGTTCCTACTGTCATGTTTTTTGTTTTATTTGTATACCTACCGGTTGTAACCGTAGTATTAACTAGTGGTGAATTGTACTTTCTGTAATCGATTATTTTAACCTATGTTTATATGGAAGCTTGGTAGGTATAAGCTATTTGTTATTAATACTCGTAGATATATTTATACTATTATAATAAAGATGAAAAGCATTTGCGTTTGTTTGTTTGTTTAAACGCTCTAGTTTTTGGAACAACTAGTTAGTCGTATTGAAAAAAATACTTTTTGTACACACGCACACACGCTAAGACATTAGAGAGCGAAAGAGTAACCAAAGACGTAACTGAACGTGGGTGACACAGTGTTTTACAGCTGTCTGTAAAATACTTAAATAAAATAATATAGAACTTGAACTGCAGTTAATATAAAACAAAATAAAATAGTATAAATCATGTTTACTTTTTTTTCAAACTATCTCACGACAGTACCAAATTGGTACGACACGGTGTGCGGCCCTAAATAGGCGCCAACAATGGTTTGGTTAGGTTAGCTAAATAAAGCGACCATTTTTATTTTTACTCAAAACGGGAAATTTTTAAAAATACGTTGACATTGTGGTAACAATAAAAAATATGTTGAGACTTACCTGATTATCTAGTAGTTTCTTTAAGCGTTTGCTAGAACTTGTTTTAGATTAAAAAAATATATAATATCTTAAGCAAAATATTCTCTGATATTAGTGTTGCCATTTTTATTAGTGTTGATTTTAACTGTCTCGTTAGTCTAGTGGCCGCAAAACGCGACAGCTGAGCATTAGGTTTTGGGTTCGATTTCCAGGTCGGGCAAAATATTATTGAGTTTTTCCATTAAGAATTTCGCAGTAGCAGCCTCGGAGTCTAGATTTGTGCCTGGTCAACGGCAATATACTAGTCTCCCATTACACGGGACTTCAACATAATTTCAAATATGGATGTATTAATGTGTAAATCACTGCCTAACCCTTCGGGCATTACGGGCGTTATGTTATATATGGTCACGTGAGGTGTAAACCGTAGATAGTTTATTGAAACTGAATTCATGCAAATATGCCTTTATGCTATCGCGCAAAAACCACTTGCTAAATTAAAACAAATAACCTTCACGTTAAGGTACAAAAGTAAATAACTATTCACAATGTTAAATAGAGGTTATAATTACAGCAAAAAAATACAAATTCGATTAACATAAAAGACATCGGTGTGAACCAGTAACCCATTATTATCTTCCTATTATAATGATACCTATTCGATTATCGATAATCAGGCTACATGAGATTTTAAAGAAGTATTCTAATAAATCGAGTCTACATAATAATTACATGAGTAATAATAACTATTATTATTATTTAATAACATATTCCGTCCACAATAAAAGTTTTAATTGGATAACGTGTTAATAAAACGTGGAATAAATGGCTTAAAGCTGTCCAATGTAGGTATCCGATTTCATTATTTTTTTGTCCAAAGATACTTTGTAATAATTTAATCCAGTCAAGTTTATGGTACAAATAAATTTAGTCACGGTCGCAGTTTATAGAACACTAGCACTCAACCTCGCGACTTCGTTCGCGTGATTTTCCTCACGGTTCCCTAATTTTTTCAAAATATATATAGCCTATGTCACCCGGGGATAGTGTAGCTTTCCAACAGTAAAAGAATTTTTCAAATCGGTTCAGGAGTTTTTGATTTTATTAATTACGAACTTACACACACAAAAATACAAATCTTTCCTTCTTTATAATATTAGTGTAGATTGACATAATATTGTATTGGGTTGGGCTATTTGCACTGATTAACGATTTTGTAAGTAAAAAGCGTGGCTGGTTGAGTACCGGGTGGCAACTGTACCGACCTCGGAGGGTCGTTGCCGCTGTATAGAATGTCAGTCAACAAAAACTGGCAGAAACTAAAAATATAGATAGCTTGTGATTCATGGACACTTGCCTTTTGGAGGACAATTAGAGTACGTAAGTGCAGGACCTTGTAGCACTCATAGTATGGTTCATGTTTTTTTTTAAATCTACTATTTACTTTGCAACTTGTACATAACGTTTCCGGATTTGTACTTAGATAAGCAGTATAATAGCGTAATTATAGGAAATTATGATTAATCTTATGTCATGAATTACTTTTAAAGCGTAGGTAGTCTAAAGAAAAACTCTCCTCAATTGTGTTCCGACTCAAAACATTACGTCTAGTCTTCAAAGTCTTAATACAAACTCATCACTACGTTCCTACGAAAAGCGATTATATAAGGTGTTAGGTAGAACGAATGACGTACTTCAAGGGAGTATAGTACTTATGAAAATGAACTATTTTATATATGGAACTAATCTTGAAGTCGCAATAAAAAATCAGCTGTTCAGTACAATTTATGTTTCCATAACTCAAACCTAATGTAGGGAACAGCTGATATGAGAAAAAAAGCTAAATCTTACCAGCTTGTACATTTTGAAGGGATGGGGGTGTTCCGTACAAGTGAAGAAGGAGGATGTAGGAGCGAATGTGACTAAGGGCCCGTTATCTAAGCCTTATATACCTCATAGACACATGGCTCGGCCAAATCCGTCTAACCCTACCCATAGCCTGGGCCTAGGTCACTCGTTACCAACAACATAGAGTACGGATAGCAAAAAAGGGTTAGTACCAAATTAATTTCAAATATGTCTGTGCAAATATTTGAATCAATTGACGACATAACATAAACCTGCATTGTTCAATTTCTAATGCCTAAATATTTTAGTATAATAGCCCACAATTTGCATTTCGTAACGGCCCTTTCAAGTTAACATAGTGGGCAGTTACTTCCAATCTGGTTTGATTATTCACAGCGAAATGTTATTAGCAATATTGTTCGAGTATTACAGTACTAGGTTGAGTTACGTAACTATATTTTGATCAATATACTTATAAGTAGACAGAAAACAAAGAATTGGTAACCTAATATGAAACATTATCTGAAGCTTTCAAAATGAAAAAGGATATTGTAATGTTTCTTAAGGTCTCCACCTACTATCCCGTTTCGTAAGTGAACCGTATCGTATCAGGATATAAAAGACTAGCTTTTGCCCACGACTTCGTTCGCGTTAATTTGGTTATGGCGGACGCAGAAGACTTTATCGAGTCAAGTGTCGTGATGGTCTAGTGTCTAACACGCTCACCTTTTATGCATGAGGTTGTGGGTCTATACCAGGCAAGTACCTAGGTGACTTTTTGAATTCATATATATATTTTCTAAGTTTATTTTAAACAGCACAGCAGAAACATCATCATCCTTCCATCGTCATCCTTTTATGCATCGGTGACAGAAAGCATCGTGAAGTGAAGACGACTGGACGTCATCCATTTAGTCAGAACAAATAATGTAAAGTAAATCGAGTATCGAGCGCAGTTCTACGGTGTACGTAACCCGAACCGGATATACATTAAGGTCCGGTAACGAACTAGAATAGTGGGTGGAAACCTTTAGTAGTAAATAATAGGTCAAACAATCGTGTTTCAATAAATGTAGTTTAGTAGGTATTATTTTTCAAATTGTGCAAGACTAATAAATTACATTTAATTAAGTATCAGACTAGTCAGTTTTAATAGAAATGAAAAGACTAATAGTGATTAATATCATAATTTATGGTTTACGTGGAACAAACTTAAGCATGTGTATTTTTAAAGCTGTAACACTGGTTTGTGTTCCTAACATGCTTAATTATAAGCAAATAATAATACCTAAATCGTAACTAACCTCTCAACTTTTTTCTTTGGTGAAGATTGCACTAGCAATCAAGATATAGTAGGTAGGTATGGACGACATTATTTTAAGGTAGACACTGCGGCATTTTATGCGGTTGTGATAGGAGCGATTTTACAACAAAAAGGTATAGTTTGATGTGCTGCTGTGTAAATAAGTATATTTTTACGTAGTGACCTGTGTTCTAAGCCCTGTAAGGTTGCATTTCGCAATAGTTTCTCCGGAATCGATTTCTGAAATTATTCAACAGACCCTATCTATAGACGTCTGGTCGGTCTAGTGGCTATTCTAAGACCGCCTGTATGGCATGATAAGGCTTCTTAGCTAAAACTTGCGTTCTAGGTAACTTCAATGGTTTATAAATAGATTGTATCTGAAACGTGGAATTATACAACATGTAAATAGGTACTAAATCTATTTAAAGGCCCCATGGAAGCTGCATGTGGTTCTATTTCTTCTTCTTTCGTGTCGGCACGTGCTTTATGACAGCAGATCATCTTGTCATAAGAAGTTATACAGTCAGTTTGAATTTGGAACGCATAAAATCGTCACTCGTTGAAGGCTTTGTTTGTAAACAAGGGTAGGATTTTTTTATGCACATGTAAAAAATACACTGTTTAAAGTCATAACCAACATTCTAAATAATTATGTATGTACCCGAAGGTATGTGCGATATTTGTTCACATAACATGAAGTCCTATTCTTTACACTTAAGTATTGTACATTATTTTGTACCAATGTACGAAGAAAAGCATGATTTGATTAGATTTATAAAAGTTTAAAAATTAAATTAAACTTACGATTCCAACGGTACTTTGAACACTTGGTAGTTCAGTTAGATGTATTTTTAATTCTAAACATACGTTATGTTCATACACTCATAACGATTGAAGTAATCTTGATACTTGTAAAAAATATTAATTGATATTAATGTAGTATTCTATACATTTACGTTTAGTGTCTTGATTATTTTGGAGGAATTAAAAGTTTTATTTTTCCAATAGTAATATTTGGTTCTAATTACTTAATAGGTATTTTTGCGTTTACAGTTCTTTACTTTTTTTTGTATGGAAAAAGTAGTAGGTATTATTTTTTGCCAGTGATTGTGGCATATTTAAAATGAATAATGATTTGACTTTAACTTGTATAGTATATCTGCTGATCATCGATCTGCTGTTCTTCGAGCCAGCTTCTTGTGCAACGAAAGTGACACTGTGCCCTCTAAAAATTTCCCTATCATTTTTATAAGTTGTCCATGAAAAGTCAAACTTAGTCTGACAATCAAAAGGATCAAAACGTAGTAGGCACACTACAGACTTAGTTAATATAGGTTGACTAAAATTTATTTGTCCATACATGAAAATTGCCTACTCGATGCTTGTACACAAGCAAAGGAGGACAGGGCGTTCTCAATGACACTATTATATCTACTCACTCGGTCAGCTGACTCGTTATCTTTTCATATCACCATGACAACACTTAATTATATGTTACAAGTATAGATAGTGTCAATTACGGCAGCTTACGTTAACTTTAAAATTAGATTTTTCATGAGAGCCGTTTTGTAAGTGGTCATGTGTTTTTAAGCCTGTTATTGATTCGATGTATTGGCACAGCAAGTATGTGAGGCGTAAATTAAGGAAAAAAAAATACATAATATATTTTGATATACGCAAAGGATTCCGTTACAAAAATAGATCGAAATAAAAAAGTATCAAAAAATAACCAAGTATTTTTTCTTGTACTAAAATAACTTGCCAACAAGAACCCAAAACGGCAACCCTCCAAAAGAAACAGAAATAAAACGTAAGCAAAATAAAACTGTGACGTAAAAGCACCTATTAATAATATAGGTAGTCCCTTTAATTACGAAAATAAGGTAAATAACGCCGTATAATTAACTATAAATGAGTAATATATTTAAAGAACCACTTTATTAAACAAATAAAACGTCTTTTTTATGCAAAAAACTATTAAATTTGTAATAGGAAGTAATAAAGTCTGTCGGTTTCAGGCCTAGTGAATTAATAATAGTTTTAAACAATTATGATAATTTAATTAACCTCATGCAGTACCTGATTTTATGTATACGCTAAACAAATATGCAAATAAGGAAATGGGGTAAGACCTTATTGCTTTGAAAATGAAAAGTGCTCCTGATTAGGCATTTCTTTATTTATTTAACCTATTACAAATGGACACAATAAAAAACAAATTCATACCATACTCTTAGTTTTACAGTTATTTGATTTCACTAAATACCAAAACAAATATACAAGTGTGCTCACGATTTTAAGCTGGTCGGAAAGCTAAGCTTGAATACAGAACTGAAAACAGGAATAACGGGTTCCTACGCGAAGCGGAACCATAAAGCTATGAAAGGAAATACTGCATTTTAGTTAGATATCCGTACACCTTATAGTAACAGTAGGTAACTAAAATACGAACCAACGACATTTGAAATCTCCTTCGAATTATGCGCTTAGTTTTGCCGAAACGACCCAACAGTCAATAATAATAAAATAATGCTAGACTATTATAATCCCAATGCTTGGCTAAGGCAAGTACTCATACAGTAAAGGAATGAACATTAAAAAAATAACACGGAAAATGAATATAGAAAAAAAAAATTAAATGAAAATAAGAAACATTTAAATTATAAATATCATTAAAACAGTAACAATTATACAAAACAAATAGTTATATTGCAAATGAATTTGAAAATATTAAAGAAAATTATAGATAGCGTAAAAATCCGACATAAGCGTAGAAGAAAAGCTATAGTAATGATTAGGTTGTTAAATGTTATCTACGAGATTATTTATTTTGCGTGGGAACTGTTGTTCAGACGCCTCAAAAATAACATAACATAACATAACATCACGCCTGTAATCCCCGAAAGGTTAGGCAGAGGTGTACCCATTAGTACACCCACATTTCGCCAGTTATGTTTTTAGTCCCATGTAATAGGGGGCGAGCCTATTGCCATCAACCGGGCACAAATCCAGACTCCGAGGCTGCTACTGAGAAATTCCTGATGGAAAAACCCAATAACACTTTGCCCGACCTGGGAATCGAACCCAAGACCTCATGCACAGCAGTCGCAAAAATAATGTTCCATAAATCGGTATTCTACAAAAATCCTGTACATTTCCGACACAGTTTGTTTTATTATTGTAGTAGATCAGTAGGCTACAAAGCCCTTTTAAAATTCACGTCTATTTTTACAATGTACCAAAGAACTGCAATTATGTGCTATAATCGGTGTCTCAGCCTTGTACCTGTTGTAATTGAATCATATGTGACACATTCAACTGCACCGTAACTAGGAATGGTATGAATTACCTAGAACATAGGTATTACACTACGTTTAATTTTTTAGTACCTACTTTTAGCTATGTAGACTCACTAAGAGACAAAGAGCGCAACAAATACATTAGAGGGAGTTTCAAGGTTGCAGAAATAGCGGATAAAGTAAAAGAGTCCAGACTGTGATGGTTCAGTCATGTACTTCGACGAGCAGCTGACTTTCCATGGCTATAAAGAAGAGGGGAAGGGCAACACCTTACGCCACATCGATGACGAAGGTCCAAAAGGACTTGAGGAAGATGACGCACGAGACTAAAATAAATGGTGCCGCATGATTGGGAAAGCCGACCCCGAGTAACGGGAAAACGCGAGGCCAAAGAAGAAAGAAGACTTTTAACTCCGTAGGCCAACTCTATTGTATTAGTTGTAAAAGGGTATTCAAAAAAAAATTCTGTCTGGGCAAAGGGTCGCTGTTATTAAAATCTATAACGCGACTAATTCGGGACTATATATATAAAGCTATATTTTTCGTACAAAACATTATAAACTAATACAAGTTAACTAGGTAATTACGCCCACTTTCATTCTTGCATTCTTATGCACGAGTGTTTTTTTTTAATTGGTCAACTTTTCTGACAACATCTCAAAAAGTTTGAAAAGGCATAGGTTCCTAATACAACACTATTATTTTCTTCAATTAATTTTATAGGTATCTGGCAATTTGTTAATATTATTTACAATTAGTATATTCCTAAAATTCCGATACTAAACCAAGCCATATTTTCTGTTAAGCACACAGAAATTAGTAATTGTATTGTTTAATCATTAGAGACTAAAAAATGCATGGCGTTGACTTTAAATAAAAGTAAATTCATTGAATTACTAATAGATTGTTAACAGACTAAGGGCGAGCCTCCACCAAAGCGGAGACGAGAGGAGATGTCTCGTAATTTACCAATAGCATATTGTATTGTGCTGAAGCTAAGCGCTGAACTGTCTAAATGACGCAAGCTGATGGGTTCTGAGACACATCTCCTCTCGTCTCCGCTTTAGTGGAGACTCGCCCTTACCCTTTTTGTTTCCAAAGTAATTTAAAAGTCAGACGGACTTGCCTAACTTGCTTTTGTAACACAATGAAAATAGATTTCTTTTATTCATACGAAAATACATTTTCTTATAATTAGTACCCGTGATCTTTATTTTCCTCTGCCGTCTTAATATAGGCTTGTTCTATTTCAGACTCATTTCGTCACAGTTTTTTTCGTCTTATTTATTTTTGGATGACAGGAGTAGGTCCGTCTCAAATATAAAAATAGATACCTTTTTAATAGAATTATCAGCATCGCCTTATATAGAAACTAAGAAAACCAATATGTGTCTATTATAAGTCTTGATCAGTTTATCCATACAAAGCTATATTAAATTTTATTCTACGAATAAAGATATATACTGAAAGGTACTGGAGAAATTTTAGTAAGAGGCTCAGAGTGTGGAGTTTTAGACTCTGACTGACTAAAACCCATCTGTGTTCCTGCTAGGGCCGCGGTAAGTCTTTCGAACAAAATCTGCAACCCTTGGTCATACGTTACGTATATACAATGCCTTAGTTTGGCTATCTAAGACTGATATAGAATGTCATGTAAATAACCCTCAAGATTAAATAAAAATTATATTTAATCATAGTACTAGAATTTTGTGCGGTTTACTTCAAACATAATTATAATATTAAAATTATTAATATTATACCCTCTGGCTATTTAAACCATGTTACATGTAAAATATTAAGATCATTTATTAACATAGTAAGTAGGTTCGCGCAAACTGATAACGATTAGAGCTGATACGTTGAACCAGTTCTTAGGTGAACAGGTGTGAATGCAGTAAAATAATTGTACCTAGTAATAATGTTAGATGTACTATGTACAAACTGACATGTGTAATATTATCCATGCTAATATATTTCGGTTTTAACTGCAAAGCACGTACTGAATTACTGGTAAACGGATATAAGTGTAACATTTGATACAGTTATCCAAAGGCAATGGTACTATTTCTGTTACTTGTCTGTTCTTTACTTAAATCATAATGAGTTTGAAAATTTGATTAAAAGGAATTTATGCAATATATTTTTAGGTCCGCGTTGGTCTAGAACAGGGGTTCCTAAATTTATTTTGTCTTCTGCCCTCTTTAAGAATAAATTATTTTTTAGTATATGAAATCACAATCGCCCCAATTTTTTTTCTGGGTCTTTTAAAGCCCACTTTGAAAAAGGCTGGTCTAGAAGGTCGCAAAGCAGGACTGCCAAGTATTGCTTGGGTTCAATTCCCAGGTCGAGGAAAATGTTATTGGGTTGTTCTATCAAGAATTTTTCAGTAGTAGCCTCGAAGTCTGGATTTGTGCCCGATTGATGGCAATAAGTTCGCCCCCTATTACATGGGACTTAAATATAACTGTCGGGCACGCCTCTGCCTAACTCATCGGGAATTACAGGCGTGATATGTTGTGGTCAGTATGATTTTCTACACGAAATAATTCATTCTGTAACCTTAACATTGAAATATATGGAGGTAAGCTGATGTTTTCAACTCGTTATTAAATGTTAGATGGATTCCTGTTTCGATAAACTTGACGTATATGTATTTCTTAGTAGACGTGTAGGTAGGTACTTAAGTTTGAGGGAATCCATAACAAGTACCCACTCATATTAGTGCTAGGAAACAAACAAGTTTCCAAAGTCAAAGTACATACTATTTCCATACCAACTTATTTGTGCCTACCACCTACTCATCTTTTGGGTAACTAAAATCACATGAATCCTGATAGTTTTTATTAGGTACCAACAAGATTTAAAATTCGTAGATAGGTACACACAGCTGTATCAATTGAGGATACCCAATTGTTACTGTGTCACGCATTAAAATGTCTCAGAGAAGGGGTTATTCTCCAGGCCGATTTTGGTCAAGACCGCTAGTCTTAATGGAGACTAGCCATAGGTATATAGAAGATATTATAGTGTATGACTATATGTATTATAGACCTGGGAATCGAACCCAGGACCCCACGCTCAAGAGTAATGCTTGCGAGACCATGAGACCAACGGAGCAGTTAGGTCTCAAAAAAGGAGGCAACCAATTTAGGACCCTGATCGAACCTTTTCGCTTGTCATATAACACCAATTATCAAGTCGTTCAGTATTGGTTAAATAAAAAATTTGGTCTGCTATCTCTCGTATTTGTAAAAGTTTGCTTGCATTTCCTGGTGTCTACTGATGTAAGTCAGAGCCATTCATTACTAATCAATGCAGGTCGCGTTGCGTGTTAACGGTTGGCAAAACTGCATTCCGATCACTGCTTCTTCTTTTGTAAAATAAAAGGTTTAAATTATAATACGTATTATGTATAAATTCGTATATCAACAAAATACATAATAAAAATAACTAGGAAGCATATTATCTGAGCAAGTCACTAGGCAATGATATCACCAAATTCATTTATAGGATGTATGGGGCGGACAGGTATCTGGCGAAGTAAGGTGCAGAGGGAGCTACAAGGGGAGCGGCAGGGGCGGCGACGTAGGGGGCTGCGGCGTACGGGGCTGCGGCGACGTAGGGGGCTGATGCGACGACCGGTGCAGCCACGGCATGGTTCACGGCATGTGCCGAGTATGAAGTGGCGTAAGGAGCGACGTACGCCGCAGGAGCGACCGGAGCGACCAACGCAGCAGGACCGACGGCTACGCCAGCATTGGCAGCAGCGACGGCGAGGGCGAATACAATCTGCACAAGAAATACAGTAAGTTATTGTATGTCGATCTCAGTTCTGTTGTCGTAAAGATCACTTAAATTTAGAGCAAATTTTATTGTTAACTATTATGTATCCGCTTTCTATTGATGCAGAAGTCTAGTTATAACCTTTTATAAGTAGGTTTTCAATATTTCAAGCAGAAATGTGAAATGAATTCAATTCGCATATTGCGAGGCCCTATTTCTAAACTACCATTAGTAATGACACGGAATGCTATGTATTTTGCTAAGGTGTCAAACCTCGATCTTTGGAAACTCTTTGGAACTGTTAAAATGTGACACGGGACACTATTTTGGTTATTGTCTTTTCTTGATGTCTCCTTTGTAATTCTCATTAGTCTTGAAAGAGAGACAAAGGCTCAAAGGCTTTGATAGATTAAATCACTCGTATTGAGAAAAGAGAGAGAGTCGACTTTGAAAGAATCAAGGAATAAGAAAACAAAACACTCACAACGAATTTGGCGATCATTTTGCTTGGGTTGTGTGACTGCTCACATGTGATTACACTGAAAAATCCAATGGACTGTGCCGTCTCCAGGGCATCGTCACGTTTTATAGTACTGTTGGTTTTGTTGAGCAATACCTCGGACGAACAACGCATGCGCAGTTAAATAATGCGCAGGACATCGCTGTCGACTCGCGGTTGATTTTTGACCCACACTTGGTTGACGGACCGAGCATTCTAATTTGAACTCTGTGCACACCAATTTCACTGCACGTTATGTAACTGTCAAAAGGGAAATTTGCCGGAAAATGAAACACAATTGCATTGTCGTTATGTATAACTGCTTGTAAGGCGAAATCTTATAACTAGATATACATATCACGTTTTGGAAGTAGGTCAGGGTAGGTTAGAGAAATCTTCACTTGATCTAATTCCTTTGATAGAGATGGATTGTTGGCGGAGCCTGCTTTGATTGTTCTGCATGATAGCATACTTTGCAAGTTAATTTTATGCAACGACACCTTGCAGTAATTACCATTTATACGGTGACATGCTTTCTTCAAATTGGAGTTGGTGTTCGATCATTATAAACAGAGGAAGGGATTGCTTGTAGGTTTCTTGGAATATTGGTATCCTGCTATGATATTTCTCCTATTACCTTGTTTTGTAAGTTTTGTGAAATTCGATTCTATTTACGATATTTTTTAATATTACCCAACTGCAGAGCAAAGGGCTCTTCTTATACAGAGAAGACATGAGAATTAATCACCACGCTTGTTCAGGCAGATTGGCGGTTTTAGACTCATATTGATGTTAAGTCCAGTTTTCTTTGTTGCCTTCACTGATAGGTATTAGTGACGTCTATGATATACTCAGTCTCTCATGCATGCGGTTATAGAGTCGATACCAGGCAAGTACCAATGTGACTTTTTTAATTCTTATGTACGAAACTTTAAAGTTAATTATTTACATTCGTTTATTCTTACTACTAATCTCAGCAACTTCTTACTTTAAAACTAGACCTTTAAAATAAAAAGGACCAATAAGGAAGTCTTTTGAATTTTTATTACCAAAAAATAGGATGTCTATCATTCTACTCATGTTAAAACTGTTACGAATTCTTCTTTTCGCCTTGAATGTTGATTGTGATTGAAAAATTTTAAACGTTCCATTCCACTTCTAACAACAAAGGATACCTACTTAGTACTTAAATGTCGTGCAGCAGAAATTGCACGGCGGCAAAGAAAAAAGTTTCACAACGAAAAGTTTCCCAATGTGCTCCATTTCTCCGCGCACGCCTCCGCGAATCCCAATTGACCGGTCGCAATACGTCAAATGTTTATTTTGTCGGACGATATCTGAATCACAATAAACAAGGTATAAAAAGCCAATACTTTTTCTAGATAGTCACACTTCACATCCTCTTTTCGTTAAGGAAGGTCTACTACCAAATCACGCAAGATGTTCTCTTTCAAATCTGTAAGTATATTTCCCTAATATTTGGATTTCTACGTTTTTATTTAGAATTATTCAGTAAAGAATTTAATAATTTACAAATTACAGATCGTGCTTATCGCTGCGGCGTTCACCATCGGAGCGGAGTGCAGTGGAGTTGCAGTACCAGCGGTGGCAGCTGCGCCCCTAGTAGCTCCGGCGGCAGTAGGGTACGCTCATGCTGTACCCCAGAACATTCCACCGTACGCGGCACAGGTCAACGTGGTCAGCAGGTCACTTAACCCTCTGGTTGCTGCGCCTTTCGCTGCGGCTCCTTACGCTGCTGCTCCATATGCTGCCGCACCTTTCGCTGCTGCGCCTTACGCCGCTGCCCCGTTCGCTGCTGCCCCCTACGCTGCCGGGCCATACTTCGCTGGCGCCGCACCTGTGGTGCCTGGCCCATACGCTGCACCTGCTGCGTTTGCCGGTCCTGCAGCGTACGCCGCCCCCTACCCTTACGCCGCATCTCCGCTCGTACGCGCCGGTCCCTTCGGTTACGCCCCAGCGTACGTACGATAGATTAAAAGAGAACACTCGACTGACCTTCCTATAGAAAAGACATGTATCAAAGATTAGATTTATATTTTTTTATACTTTTATAAAATAAATGTTATCCTAAAATACTTACTACTTTTTATTGTCTGAAAAAAGAAACTCGGGAAATCTACGACATTGTTTTACACATTTCGTTGTCTTTATCATCATAATGGATACTTTTGTAAAAACTGTATTGAACTGCTAAAAAAATCCTTCGGCATAAAACTAAAGTCAATCTTAACTCATTTTAATCGTTAGTTGTGCACTTACAATTGAATTCCTTTCAATTTTCGGGCCTATCTTGATTGTTGAACCTAAACGCCTTCATCCATATTTTTTGCACAATTTTTGTAATATATTCTGATACACTATTTAAATTTTTGTAGACTGCAGAGAGTATGTTTAACTAAAGTTAAATTTTACAATCTATAAGTTGTCTGTATGAAGACCGAGAAAGGAGATAAACATATTAATAATACCTATATTCACGAATAGAATAATGGAATTTAACATGAGTACAGACAGCTGCATCACTTAGTTATCCCTCTAGCTAACCCAATGACTCCGTCCGTTTATATAATTAGAATCAATAATCATGTGCCCTTTCTAGTAAAGCCTTTTACAAACTACTAGTGTGCCCCAAGAGGTTGAAGGATTTGGTAAAAGTAATCGTGCAATTTTGCTTGTGAGATTTTTAATTACTCATTATTATTTTTTTAATCTGCAAGACCTATTTTTTTAAAAGCTCGTATAGATAAAAGAGTATATAACGTTTTATACTTCTTTCATTCAAAAAATATATATTCAGACTATTTTAAAGTACTAAACTTAGTAGAACCATAAATATTGTATTTTACAGATCATTGTCCTACTAGGGATGGGTTATAGGTTTGCGTGAACAGTTCAATAAATGTTGTGGTAGATGATGAATGAAATCGTGACCCACCCTCTTCAACTGTCAAGTAAAGCTCCTGTCACTGTAACGAAATAATCTCCGTTAAATAGTTTCACAGTGACCCTTTATTTATAAGAATATTGAACTTGTCAAATAGTTCTACCGCTTTTTTTCTTTTTGCCTCATGAAAGAGCAACTTGGTTTTAAAGTGAAAATATTTTTTTGTAAGTAAGTGCCTCGTGTCATTTTAGTTTAATTATAAAATTGTATAGGCAAACGATTGAAATGAGGTCATGCCATTAATTGCATTTCTTTCTTTCTCTGAGTATTTTCTTGAGCAATTTTCATAAGAAAAACTGTAAAATAAACAAGCACGTTTCTTTTTAAAATTCAGATAATTTTAATGAGATTTAATAAGAGGGTTAATAAAATAAAAGCATTTGTATATTTTCATAATTTATTTACAAAAATTGGTATAAAAAGTAATGACTACGTTAACTAGAAAACAATCACTCATAACAATTAAATAAGACTAGATTCATTTCCACGCAAACTGTTTGAATATGGGCGCTGGGCCGTATGGTGCCGGAGCATAAGGGGATATACTGATGGGTGCCCTAGCCACGGGCACGGGCGCAGGGCCAAAAGCAGGCGCGAATAAAGGAGCTGGCTGTGGTACTGCTACAGGCCTCACGATAGGGGAGAACGGTGCCGCTGGTAATGCAGGGACGGCACGGGCAAATGCAGGGGCTGGGGCAAAAGCTGATGCAAATCTAGGATATGCTGGTGCGGGGAACACGGGAGCTGGAGCAGGGAATACCGGACCAGGAGCGGGGTAAACGGGCCCTGGGGCGGCAAATACTGGAGCTGGCGCTGGAAAGACAGGTCCGGGGGCTTGGAACACTGGTGCGGGCGCTGGGAACGCAGGTGCAGGTGCAGGGTAGATCGGAGCAGGCGCTGGGAATGCAGGAGGGGGCGCTGCAAACACAGGAGCAGGAGCCGGGAAGACTGGCGCCGGGGCTGCGAACACAGGCGCACGAGCCACCGGAGGAGGTAATGCAACCGGTGCCGCCACAGCGTGTATAGACCTCACTCCTACTCCATTCGGGAAGTTGTAGAACGGAGCATAACGAACTACTGATAATGACTTGAAGGCAGGAGCGAAGTGACCGATGCCGCTAGCATTACAGCTAGCTAAAATGGCGACGGCAGAAATGACCTGTTAAGGAAAGAAAATTAGGAATTATTACTCCAAGTTCAAAGTTATTTTGAAAAGCTTTTTCAAATATTCCAAATACTTACTAATCTTGTGAAGGACATATTGATTGATAACAGAACTCGGTCAGTCGAGTATCAACGATAAAATGTACCGATGAATGTGTTACATGTCGTTATATAGTTCATACTGTTGCAAGCATTACGTCTATGTTGGTAGCTATCGGTTTCACTTTCCTTAGGCAGGACCTGCGCATGCTCAATTAGGTGTCGTATGGACACCATCGGTTACCGAATATGTCAAACTGTTTGCCATTCAGAGGGTTATTATATAAATAAAACAATTAGACACACGATTGAGTGCCCCGTCGGGCCAAAAGTTGGGGTTATTTTAATTGCAAGTGGCCTTGTACATAGACTAAAAAATAATAAAAATATGTTTTGGATATGTTAAGATTTCAATAAGCGATGAAAATTTTACGTTTAAATTGGACTTAGTTATGCAGAAACGTTCCACTCCACTATGGTAGTCATTGTAAATTGAAACGTTTCGGCATATTATGTCCAATTGAAATCTAAACCATCATAACCATGCAAGAGCAAGTTGGTTTTGCCACTAACACACAATTTTTTAACTGATTTTTGTAACTGGTACCTATTTTTTCTACATAAACTACGAATTAAGCCAATGTTCATATCTTATCGGAATATAAAAGCACGACAGACAGCCTAATAGTTAAGAAAAAAATAATAATTTGAATTAGCCGTTAAAAGAGTAAGACAAGAAATATCCAACCATTAATTTACCCAGCTATCCATACTCACAAACTTTCGGGTTTATAATAGTAGTAGGACGCTAGTTAGTTCAAATCGATTCAGTGAATAAAATCTTTGCCCGAAGTTTAAGATAGTTAATAAATTCATTCATAAATTGAATCTTAATGAAGACACTCGAGGCGATGATAACTTTTCTCTATCAGACAAACAATTACTACGATAAACTTTGATTTTGTCCAAACACCCCACACCTTGTATATTAAATAAGTAAGTTACTAAGAATAATAAAGCAGAAATCAGTTATTCAAATACTCGATTAACAAACGATAAATGATAGATAATGAATTCTATGCCAACATAATGAAAGACAACGGGCAAGAACATAATTTATTGTCAGAATATGAAAGGAAATTGCCACATATCTTATAGTAACGAGACATTCTGCTTATTATTAAAATGATTTGTTAAACCAACAAAGCAATATTCTTATTCTTTAATAGTTTGCAATCAATGGAAATCGTTTGTATTATCTTGATTCCTATAATTTCAATATCAATATGGAATTCAGAGGAAATAATATATGTACGCGTTTATTTTATCAGTTTTCAAGATTTTGTTCCTTTATAGGCAGAATGTACATCTTCTAAAGAAGCTTGTGACCAAAGTCAGTTGGTACCTACTTAAGGAAGTGTCAAAGAGATCGTTCGGGTCAATAACAAAGTACCTACTACCGTTACAACTATTCCAACCATCAAGCAGCGCGGCTGTGTTCCCTGTTGAAGGGTATAGATTTATTACGTACGGTGTAAGAACAAGCATATAAGACATTTCAGAAGGCCATTTTCCTAATTAAAAACGTTAGAAATTTAGCCGCAATCTCATCTAATATCTTAGTGAAGATGAGACATTCTTGACAGATTGATACTGAGATTAGAATTCGAACGACCTTAAAGATCCTTTTATTGCCTTGTTTCTGATGGCAATGCATGCTTGTATTGCAGTTGTCTATAGATAGCAGAAGACTTAAATTCATAGGGTCGTTGTCTTGTTTGCCACACAATAACTTAATTACCCAATTCCCACGTAATGAGACACAATCGATTTTCCATTGCTCTGTCATACCGGTAAGTCAGACGGGGCTTGACCGGTTAACAAGTTTCTTTACTATAAAGACACATCGACACAGTTAAAGTACAAACTCAATTTCAGTCCATGTTTAATGTTTGGTTATCTATTTCCTGTATTATGTGCATAAAATTAATGAGTGTCAATCATTTTGGTAAATTCTTGGCGCTCGATATATCACTGTCGAACCAATCATTTGGTTAAATGTGACAGTTCGTAATATATGAGCTGAGATACCGGCTCTCAAGCTTGAGAGAATATCGACAGAAAGGTAACTTATACCTACGTGCCTACCCAGAAAATTAGCAACATAACATCACCATTAGGATCTAGCGTGATGTTATATTGTTAGTTTTCTTCTCAGTATCCCCGAAGGGTTAGGCTGAAGTGTACCCACTAGTACACCCACAATTCGCCAGTTATGTTTAAGTCCCATCAAACGGGCACAAATCCAGACTAGACTATATTTTTTAATCATAAGTAGGTTTTTTTAATTATCGTGGCATATTTTTTTACTTTGACATTTGACATTACAGAATTTTTTCTCTTGTAGGTAATTAGCTGCCTTTCTCCGAAAAGTTCATAAATAATTCAATTGCCATTGACAGAGGTTTCCTGATTATTATTCTTTAGCGAATCGACGCCTTTGAAAAAATCTTTATACCTGGTATTTTATAATAGGCTTCGGGAGCCACTAAAAAGGTTTCACGAGTTTCTTTTTATGATAATAAAAACGGTAGGTACAATAATTTCAAAGTTGGCCAAGTGCGAGTCGAACTGTACTACAATATTATAAGATCGAGCAAAAATACCCGAAAAAGACACATTTCTTATATGAGAACCACTTTTACCCTATTAGTAGCCCTGTGACAGAGGGACGGACGGATGGTTAAGCGATAGCGATAGGATTTCGTTTAGGCTCTTTGGTTATGACACCCAAAAAGGGAGGGAAGGGAGGGGTACGGTTGAATGGTTGCTGTTGCCTTTTGGTACTAAACAGATTCAACTATTAGCATTTTACTTAAATATAAGAAGGGGTGTGCTTTCTTTAACATAAGGGACGAATTTTAGTATTAAACGTGAAGCAGACGAAACATTAATTATGTAAATACCGATCGGTGAATTAGTTCACGGATGAAGGACGCCCTGAATATTATGCGCAGAGAACAGAATCACCATGTATCACCAATCGAATTGTAATTACTTAGCGCGTCACTAGTCCAAGCAATTTGTATTCAGAAGTACGCGCCACCAGTACGGAGAAATGGCACCGTGAATGGATACACCTAATTGCTTATTGTAATATCGACTTTATTTTCAACATCGCCAACGAATTTCTTAGAAACCACGCGTTGTATTAATTAAGGTCTGCGTCAAATTCTAACGTTCCCAAGGCAATATACATTCTTCGTACCTACTGGTTAGTACCATTTTAAAATAGAATGAAATTCTCACAATGTTTGTTTTGTGGTTTGCAAATTGTGATAAATTCGATTGTTTTTAATCAAATTTACTTCGTTTTCTACTTAACATGGTTTTTGAAATTAGAATAAGGGCTAATTTTTTAATCGACAAATAGCTCTTAACGGAGGGATAGATATGGCGGTTTGACATCTTTTGTATAGAAAATATGTAAAACTGTAATATGTATTTATTGTTCGGATAATCTGACTATTTAAAAATCAGCCCTCAATGATACATTTTCCAGGTACTTCCAGTCAGATATCTCTCTTTTTCTTACAGTAAAGAGGACTGTATAAGCCATTTTGTGTCCATTTTTTCATTAACAGTTTTTAAACTGGTTTATTAGGCCTCTGTTGCGGTCTAAGCAATTTTGAGCATTTTGTGTAGGTTCTAGCGCTTATAAAAAGAATGTTTCGTTAAAAAGCAAAACATAAGAACGAATAAAGTTTTAGTATAAACTTAACCGTAAAATACATTGCTTTAACGTCATTAATTAGAAAGAAAGCAAGCGAGAGCGTTTTCTATGGAGAAAGGACCACCCGCACTTCCTCTTAAAGGTCAAATTTTTTAACGTTTGCCTTTGATGTTCGCTTCATCCGTTTTTGACGCCTGAAAACAACATAGGCGATCATTAGAGCTAAAATTGACGTATAAAATATCCATATAATAAACCCTTCTAATTAATTAACCTTTCAACGTTCCTAAAATCACATATATTCCGAGCCTACAAGTTATCAATTGCAAAAACAACAATCTACGCAGGCACTAAGTTGGTTGTTTACACAAAGGAAAGCTAAGAGGGTCTTATTTCTAAAGCAGCACGTGTTTCGCAGATGGCAAAGAGTGAAAGAAAAGTTTACAAAACACATTTTAGTTCACGTGACTTTCACTCAGTAAGATTGTTTACAGGTCTGCAGCGTTTTTATTGAATTGTTTTATAGGAACTCGGGCTTGTCGAAAAGGCGCCCACGTTTTGCTCTCGTTTTGCGTTTCTTATGACGTAGGGCTTAATCTTATTGCACGCACAGCATGTGACTTGAAAGTGGAGCATGTTTTAGCTACCTAATACAAAGTTAAATATTAATAACAATATTAGCCCACGTACTTACTCTTAATTTTGATGAAAGTAGGTAAGTAGATTCAATATTAGAGAAAAATAAAAACCTGCTCATGCGTTGTCTTTGAGTTCCCGCTTTTAAGCGTAGGTTTTTAATTACAGTACCGGGATTCTTTTGTTGTATTTTTTCTGTTTCGTCCTAATTTTTTATTCTTTGTTATTTTTTGCTTTATGTTTTTTTGTTTTAAGCTGACATGCTATGGATCCATGAAATTATAACTATCATGATTGTAAAATTCTTACTAAGGAATTTCACAAAACAGAGTGTAAAGATGTATTTCACTATCCGCTACGACTATGTGGATTTTTTTATCGAGTACCTTTAAATAAAAACGTCATGTCCAAATAAGTCGTTACTAGTTCGCAATAAGAAATTCCGCCCATTCATTTATTTTTCACCTTTGTATTACTTTATTTTTTCACAAATTGATAATTAGTACTACAACAAAACGTTAAGGAAAGATTTGAATATTATAGTCGCACGGTAAAATATATTCTGTATTTTACTTTCAAACGTGAACGTTAAACAAACTAAAAGAATTGCGTTATTCACGAAAGTGTGGGTGCCTAAGTAGCTAGTACCTACCTACACTGCGCAGTTCGACTTCCTTCTCAACATACTATTATAAATGAAAGCTTACAAGTAAAGCCTTATTCGTCGTTTAGGTTACCATTGAAACCATTTCCTTAAATTATGGCATACTTACATTTCATACAAATACAAAGTCGAATTGATATCTGGGAAAACTTACAAAAAAGTAATTTTTCTTAGTAATTTCGTAGGTACTTAGATATGTTTATCAAAACATTGTCGCATTGTACAGAAATAGGCCACTCTATGTTTCCCTTTTGTTGTGCGGCTTCTTTATGTAAACGCGGTAGGTACAACATGTACTTACGTTTTGTTCATACGCAAAGTACTTACTTTTCCCAAGGACTAGGCAAACTTCCTTGAAATTAAACACACGACTTCAATCACGCGCAATAACATGCGCCATTAGCGCCTTGTATGATTTGATGTTGATAAGCCTCAACACAAAAGGATTTTTATAATTGATAAAAAGTGAAATAAGTCTGTCAGGTAATGTGAAAATTAGTGAATGTGTTGTGGTATGGTGTGATTAGCAACGTAGTAAGTTTATAGCATTATAAAAACAGAACTCTTAACAAACCGCACCGCGAGAACACAAGGCGACTGCTGAGCAGGAGGTCTTGTGTTCGATTCCCAGGTCGGGCAAAGTGATTTTGGGTGTTGGCATCAGGAATTTCTCAATAGCAGCCGGAGTCTGGATTTGTGCCCGGTGGCTTGCCCCTTATTATATGGGACTTTAATATAACTGGCGAAATGTGGGTGTACTAGTGGCCTCTGACTCTACCTCTACCTAATCCTTCAGGGATTACAGGCATGATGTTGTGTGTTATGTAAAAACAGAACCACAACAGTGTGTACTTATTTCTTCTGTTTGGTTGTCGTTCTGGATGCATCAAAGAAAAACACAAATAGGTCATAATTATATATTCTTCAGTATAAAAAATGGGCTAAGTATCAGTCGGAATTACTTGAGGGCAATGAGAGGGGCAGAGGGGGCGAAATAGGGAGACGCTCCGTAGTAAGGAGCCGCAGCATATCGGGCGTAAGCGGGTAGCACTGGGGCAGGGGCTGCGACGTAGGGGGCAGCCGCGGGGGCCACGATCCTAGCCGCAGGAGCGACGGCGTATGGGGCGGCGACGTAAGGTGCAGGCGCGGCTACTAAAGGGGCAGGAGCAGCGACCAGGGGGGCAGCGGCAGCGTACAAGCCGTTGTAGTTCCTGGCGACGTATTGCGAGCTGGAGGCCGTGACGAAAGGTGCGGGTGCCGCAACCAGGGGGGCTGCGACCAAGGGAGCAGCCACTGCGCTGGGCTTGGCGGAGGCCAAAGCCAGGGTAGCGAGGAAGAATACCTGGAACAACATCATTATTAATATGTACCACCAGAAACAATGAAATAAAGATTTGAAAAATTCGCTTCTGTCGCAGGGTAATCCAAATTCTATTTTATTTCAAAGGCCTTTAAACACAGTTTTGATTAAAATAGTAAAATAACTCAATACTCACAATCTTGTACATGTTGATTGTTTTGGTTGTGTCTGTCTGTTGAACAGAAGATGTAAGTGTGATGTCCGAAGTTTGGTGACATTACCTTTTATACTGAACCGAAGTAAGATTCACCTTGTGTTCCGTTTCGTCATCGATTGCAATGGCTCGTTAGACGCTGGGCACGCAACGGGGACGCGTATCATTACGACAGTACAGCTGGACGGACTGGTGACATTATTGTAATAGTTGACCAGTTTTGGGTATTATCTGACGTTTTATCAAAGGAGATTTGTTTTGGGGGTTGTGTAGACAATACTAATATACGAGTATGTAGCGTGACTCACGTGTTGTGCCAAGTACCTTTTAAATACCTAAAGTTAAGACATATTACGTTTATACTGTTTATTTTAAAAACATATTTGATGATTACTCTTCTTAAAATGTTTATTTGATGGGTTCGATTCCCGCAAGAAATAATATTATAAGCATTTCAGAAAAAATGGTTTGTGTATCGCACCAAAGATAGTCGTAGCAATTTTAAAATAAACCAAAAGTATTCGATAATCTTACTACGAAAATACTCATCTTCATAAGTGATGCTACGCCATGTTCCGTGCTACGAATCTACGATCTTTGCTACGCCGGAGACTACCAGAGAGTACCAGCGTGACGCATTGGAAAACGTTATGCGATATCCGTCACTTGTTGCTTTTGACATCGTCACCATCATAACAACAGTTTGTTCGTGTACACGTCATGAAATCTTATGTGATTTAAATTATTAATTTAATTTTTTTATCAACTGTAACAAACAATTGGAGCTTTTGTGAGTTAGTTTTACTATGTACGATTTGTAATAAGTCGTAAATTGAAATTTTCTCAGAGTTACTTATAATTACTATGAATAATAAAAATAAAAAACGAAAGATAGTACAAGGAACGACTTTTTTGGATATAGTGTTAGCGTGTTGTATTGTACGAGTGCGACTCACACTTGGCTGTTTTTTATTTAGCGCTCTTTGACGGAGCTTTCCTTATAATTTGTAGCAGCCCCGAGGCTGGATTTGTGTATAGACAATAAGCTCGAAAAAATTGCTAGGTATTAGACTAACAATACCTACTGGTGAAATTAATAATGAAATATGGCAGGTCAGTAGGTATGCTAGACCTATTCTTTCGAGGAACACAAACGTGCCGTTGTAATATACTTTGTTTTCTTGCTTTTATGTGAACATCTATATCCTCATAAGTAATATAATAAATGCGAAAATGAGTTTTTTTAGTTTGTTACGCTTTCTCGGCTAAATGTTTGGACTACCGACTAATTTTAATTAAATTTAATTAATCTCAGGAAAGTACATTGGCTACTTGTCTTTTAATCAGTGACAGCCGAAATTTACGTGGACAAAGTCGCTAGCATAAGTTAGTCAAGTAAAATTCATATGTAGATAACCAATACACATGTACATATATTTATGGCCTCGTTGGTCTAGTCGTCGCAAAGCGCGACTGCTAAGCATGAAGTCTTGGGTTCGATTCTCAGGTCGGGCAAAGTATTATTTGTTTTTTCCATTAGGAATTTCTCAGTAGCAGCCTAAGAGTCTGGAACTGTTGACGGTTGATTGCAACCGACTCGCCCCATATTACATAGGAATTGAACATTACTGGCAAATTATAGGTGTGCTAATGGGTACACCTCTGCTTAACCCTTCGGGGATTATAGGCGTAATGTTATGTTATGTGTTTTGTATATTTATATTTACTGACACAACGATGAAAACTTAAAACTTTCTTTAAATTATATATCGCATTGCTCTGAAATGTTTCAGACAAATTCGAAAGGTCACGCCTCGTTCAGTCACAAGCTCGTGCAATTTCTCTCCTTTAAAGATAGTTTCTCCAAGAAATTCACAAAGCTTCTAGGGTCTTATTTCCGTCGCCTAAAATGAAACAGGAAAAGAAACGAAACGAATCGAGAATAAAGTGCCAATTAGTACCTACCTACTACTTATTTTGTATTTATATCTTAATGAAATCATAGATTAGGTTCATTTCATTTCATTTCACTTCATTTCATTTATTTCCTTTTTTTAATTACTAAAACTTTTTTTTCGTAATCACTGTATATGTTGTAGTAGGTATTTAGGAAATTAGATGCGTGTGTTTCTAACGCACGATTTTTTAACGTCTGCTGAATACATAAGCGACGTAGCTCACCTTCAAGGCTTCACTTTACGCTAAACTAGAATATTTAACTCTTGTGTTTTGATACGTCGTCAAATTTTGTTGTGCTAAAGATACATAACACAATTAACTACACATACCCACTGTCCATCAAACTAACTAAGAAAATTTTTATTTCACTATATATGGAAGCGCGCTATGTTAAACAAGATTCCCAGGTATAGTCCAAAACTAAAAACTGATCACAATGATGCGATGAAGACATAATTTATGGTTTTGTTAAGTGCATTTTACACAGATTCTATTCGTTGACGAAAATATTAACAAGTTTGTTTATGTTGATGTTGATCGGTCTTATTTCGCTTCTAAGTAAGATACGCGACTGGTAACTTTTCCACTTCAATAGGCGGCTACAAGTTATTATTATTTTTTACTTTTATTATAACGGTTACGGTTATAACTAATAACAATAATTAAAGACAAGAAACTTAAATTGAAGACTATATCGAAAATAAATACCTGTACCTAATTTCAAATTTAATATTACGAATACATCATCATGCCGCATATCATAATAATAAATTCATGGAAAACCCCTTGCTTGTCATGCAAATGTCACTTTCGTTACATTACTTTATGGTTCCAACTGTCATTAACAAGTCATGCACGTCTTCCAAGCGACACAACAGTTGCACAACTAATAACGTGTAGTTGGCCTAGACCGAGACTATCACAATGTAATGCCATAGGAATGTGTATAATTAATTAAAACAAATATATACAAAAGCATAAATATATCTATTTTATCCTCTCATTCTTAACCATATTTACAATGTGCAATATTATTAACAAGTGTACAAATTGACTATTTTATTCATAACTATACCTTAGGCGGTTTAGTGTCTGGCCTTGGAAACGGGCTGAAGGTGGTCACTTCAATGTCCCTAGCATTAGCCCTCAAATTCTGTGGACGAACTTTCTTTACCTTCACCAGACGAACAATTCTAGTTTTGACAGGTTTTACAATTATTTTAGCATGACTTGCGGGCACAAATGTATAGACATGCTTTACCACTTTCACATGTGCATGGCTTTTCTGAAGTGGTGGAGGAGTAATGTATGCCAGCGGTACGGGAACGACTTCTACTGAAGTCTTCAGCTTTTGGGGTTTAGCACGTTGCTGTGGCCATGGCTGTCTGGGGGCCTGGTACACCGGACGAGGTTGCTGCGCCCATGACTGGGGTTGCTGTGGTTGTGGCGACGGTTGGTACTGTGGCCTCGGCTGCTGTGGTTGCGGCGACGGTTGGTACTGTGGTCGCGGCTGCTGCGCTTGAGGGACTGGTTGGTACTGGGGCCTCGGCTGCTGCGGTTGTGGCGATGGTTGGTACTGTGGTCTCAGCTGCTGCGCTTGAGGCACTGGTTGGTATTGCGGGCGCGATTGCTGCGGGAATTGCGGCAGTGCTTGGTGTGGGGGAAATTGTCCCTGAGGTCTTTGTAATGGGAACTGTGGTTGCTGTGGTTGGAATTGAGGCCGTGGTTGCTGTTGTGGAAATTGCCCCTGAGGCTGTTGTCCTTGGAATTGTGGGTGGGGCTGTTGAGGTTGAAATTGCCCTTGAGGTTGCTGTCCTTGAAACTGCGGGCGTGGTTGCTGAGGTTGGAATTGTCCCTGAGGTTGCTGCGGAAGGGGTTGATAGGGAGGAAACTGTTCTTCTTGCGGTGGCAGTGGCGTACCATACTGATTATAATTCACATCTTGGTTAGAAGGCAGCGTTTGTTGTACAAAGTTATCGTCACTGCTCGATGGAATTGGAGTGGTTTGTTCGGGTTCCTGCGTTGTTGTCATCTCAGCTTGTGTGGTTGACTGAGTGGTCGGTTCCTTGTTACTCTCATCAGGTACGTTAACAGGTTGTTCCTGAGGGATGAAGCCGAAGTTTGGTGGAAATCCGAAGGGATATGGAGGTAGCAAAATAGTAGCGACAGGTGCGGCAGCGTGTGCCGTCGCAACTGCTATTGCTACGTTTGGATTAACTGGAGCTGGTTGGGTTGGCGGTGGGTTAACGGCAACAGGAACTGCTCTAGTAGGTTCCACAAATACAGTCGGGGCTGGACCCACTGGAAAAACTGGTTGAAGTCGAGGAGGCGCCACTGGCGCAACTGGAGCCACAACTGGAGGAACAACCAGACGGTTAAAGGTTCTTTGGAAATACTGTGAACTGGCTGCCGTGACCACTGGAGCTGGACCGGGTACTGGTGCAGGTCCTATAGCAGCCACGTGCCCGAAGTGTGCCAGTGCATCTCCGTGTACTCCTGAACTCCTCACCAAACCACTTATCGACGATAACAGCAATATCTGAAACCAAAATTCATATTTATCCAAAATATCAATACCAATGACAACATTTCTAAAACATTTTTTTTTCAACTAAATATGACTTTACCGTTCGGATCATTTTGAAGGCCACCTTTCCTGGCCGCTTTTGATATTATAATGCGGGCGTTAGAATATTGGACCCCCTCTTTTATATAGGTGTAACAAATTTTGCATCGTGGTGAGGCAACGTGGCGGGTGTCGCGGAATACCTAATGGTACAATGGGTAAGGACACGGACCTTGATGGCTACAAAAATCGTATTGAAAACGTCGTGGGAATAATAACGATGGGCCATTGGGAAAGTACCAGCGGACACCACAACACTCGTAATATCGTATTTGCCTAGTTATCGCTCCCACTAACCTACTTTTGGTTATTTAATTGACATATTCGTCAGTCATCCGTTACCTATAGGTACAATTGGTACAATTCAATGTCAAATCTCTAAGCAAATCTACACCGGATTAGACATGCGCGTGTACGTTTTGCTGTACGTAAATGTACTGAATAGGTACTACGGTCTGGAGACATCGTTTTCCTTCGTTTAAGGAAAATTCATTCTTATATTAAGCCAGTTTCATCTGAAGAGGTAAGCAGGAGTTCAAGCAAATGTTTTTATACTACGTAATAACGAATTGTAACGCGTGTACTAAGAAGCCAGAGGGTGTCGAACCACGGCATGAGTGGGTGAATACAGAAATGGTAATAAGGAAATATATTTTTAGATGAAAAAAGGGATATATTTCCCATCTGTCCTGAGTGTTATTAATAGGTACGTGTTTGATAGCTTGATTAATATGACTTTGTACGGTTACGATTACTCGAGAAAACGCTTTCATGAAATAAAATATGATATATTTAAACGCGAGCAGAATATCATTGCCTAATATTAGCACATACTTACATTTATAAAAATGGTGAATGGTGACTAATACCGAGCTATTTACTTGTCGACGTAAGTGGTTAAGTTTGCATGGATGTATGACTTTGCAGAGGGTCCTATAACCTGCACTAAACCAAAACTAAAACCACGGCGAAGCACGCATACCGAAGTGGACAACTTGATGGCGCGGTCGCGGTCTTGTTCAAATACTGCAGTAGTATATTGCTCGCGTTGCCGCGTTGGTGTGGACCAGGCCGTACTAATACTACCTACTTTAGTTTGAGACCGGGCCATCTAGTCGCCCGCTACGGTGTGGACGGTCTTATGGAAATACAACACAAGCAATTTGTTCAGGAAACTATGTTGGTGGTGAAATGACAACTCTTTGACGGAAATGCCGGTTGGAAATGGACTACTATAAACTGTATTTTACGTTAGTTAATAGGTACTAACAGATTTCTGCTATTTCCGAAAGTGAATGAAATTTTTGTTAATTGGGCTACTAAAGATGTTTACGGCGTTATCGTAAAATTCTAAAAAGAAATTGTAAACAAAGATTTTCCTCTGCGTGGGTAGCAACAAACACAGCCGTAAATACTAAAACCTTTATAATAATCTATACGAATATTTACTCGTTTGTTTGTTTTAACGCGCTAATCTCTAGAACTATCAGTCGGATCGGAAAAAAACTTTTGGTATTTCATAGCCAGATTCCCTCGTTGGCCTAGTGCTGTAGTCAGCTAAGCATGAGGTCTTAGGTTCGATTCCCAGGTCGGGCAAAATGTCATTGGGTTTTTCTATTAGGAATTTCTCAGTAGCAACCTCGGAGTCTGGACGTGTGCCCGGTCGATAGCATTATTGCCATTGACCGGCCCATTGCTCGCCCCCTATTACATGACACTTAAACATAACTATCGAAATGTGGGTGTACAAAAGCGTACACTTCTGCATAAGCCTTCAGGGATTCTTGGCGTGATGTTATGCAGCCAGATTGGCGAAGAATAGTATATGCTATATAACATCACGCTACGACCCTTCTTCTTGCCTCTGCTTCACCGCCTACCGCAGCGGTGCGCGGTGCTAATCGCCTAAGCGGTGCAGTAACTAAAGACATTGAAAAAAGGACGCGATCGAAGTCGCCGGGAGCAGCAAGTAACAATAGACTACATTTTATCGAAACAAAAGCCTTAGAAAATCCTTATGTAAAATTTCATAGATTATCGTAAAATTTACTTCAATAGAATAATAGACTTCATTCATATTTATTCCAAGGTTATTGTTTAAATATTGTTGTTATAAACAACCTTGAAATGTACGTCAAGTTAGTATGGAAACCTTTTGAAAGTAATAGCACATTTTCTTTTGTTCTTACAAAATGACTTGAGGTTTGTTATAATACTTTTTTTTAAATTTAAAACATTAAATATTAGACGCGGGATTAGGCACGTTTATGCCGTGGGCATTTTATATCAACTTACGAATTCTAATTTTTCGTAATGAATGAACCGATTTTAATGAAACGTCCTACCCATAATTAGAATACATAGGTCTAAAAAGGTAAAAAAGGACATTTTTGAAATGTATTATTTAAAAAATGATATTTGGAGATCTTTGTTTCTATGAAAAACTTAAAATCGATTGAATTTTGCCGTAACACAGCTTTTCGAAAATGTTCTCTAATAACTTTTTAGACCTATGTATCCTGCTAAAGCGTAGGAAGTTTCATTAAAATCAGTTCATGCATTTAAAATAGTAAGGACTAGAAAATTTGTATCAAATGCCAAACGCACTTACATGAGTTTTTTAATAAATTATATTCAATTAATTATATGTGTAACGGAAACGTAGGTTTAAAAACATAATTTAAGATAGAACAGGATACTCACATGTAATAAAATAAGTAGAAGAGAAGATAGTAAACCTATTACATGATCGTGCCAACTGTTTCTATTGAAGACTCGTGTTTCTTTACCAGTAGTCTTCAGTGTCAAAGATTAACTCACAAATTACCTAGCACGTGGGTGCGTTAGGTGTCTTTATAAATTTGAGAGTAGTTTTGCAGACTACTTTCCTAACATAGCGCTGAATACAAAATTAGTCTAGTCATATTTCAGTCGATGCGTAATTAAACTCGGTGAAATTTACTAGACAGATTATGGAAACTAAGAAATAGTTTTATGGGTAATCTTTTTTCTGACAAATTATTTAAATTCAAAATTATAATGGCTTTTTACGATTTTGAATTAAGTTTATTCCCATAGTGAAGATAGATGATACATTTAGCAGACATGGAAATTGCTATCTTAAGATAAAAAGTTCTGTTTTCTAGTAGTGTTTTGTTTTTGGTTGCAGGACCCAGGCATAATCTATCTATACTAATAATTAAGCTGAAAGAGTTACTTTGTTTTATCTCTGGAACTGCTAGTCGGATTGGGATTTTTTATTGTACTTATATGATAACCAGATTCATGAGGAATAATATAGGCTACATAATATCACGCTACGACCTACGGGAGCGGAGCAGTAACTAAAGAAGTAACTAAACGCGGGTGAAAAAAAACATGCGGAGGAAGGCGCGGGTAGAAGCGGTTAGTTCGGTTAGCGTTTCAATTGTTTTATTCCTTTAGGTACTTATTTGCAGCGCCTCAAACTTCTTATTTGTTAACACCTTGGAAGTGTCCTTAATGCAATTATTATCATATCAGCCTGTGGTCGTCCACTGCTGAATGAACGTAGGCGGGAGGCCTACGTTCAAAGAGCGCCAACCATCCCGGTCTTGGGCAGCCCGAATCAATCCGCTGCTCGCCACCTTCCTTAAATTATCCACCGTGCAGCAGGGCGTCCCACACTACGTTTGCCTAAACGTGGTCTCCACTCTAACATATGTCTGCTCCACCGACCGTCTGTCCGTCTGCAGGCAATTACTAGTAGACGCCTTTTTAAAATGTCTTTTTCCTCTCCGTGGAATGCTTTAAGTATTCTGCTAGGCGCTATTTTGTCAGGCAGAATAGAAAATAACTACTCATTCAGCTTAAAGCAAAAATGTTAATTAATGTGCATGTAGGTATTCCAATTGTACCGAAAGCCTATGAATAATATTTATATAGAGATTTTAAAACATGCTTACTTTCTCACTTATCTAAAATAACCTAATCTCATAAGCGCCTTAGAAAAATATACAAGCATAGTTTGATAAAAAGAATAATTTTAAAATAGAATAAAAAATATCTACCTGCTACTTACTTTTGAGCCAAAAAATGTGAGATAACGCTTTAAAAATATATTAAGAAATCTTTAGATCTACGATTATCTGTACCCAATAATTTGTTTTCACAATACCTTGGAAAAGTTGGCAGCGATCTGGCCTAGACCTATTTTTCACAACAAAACGGCTGTAATTTTGGAGTCCTTCAAGAAACCTTGTACCATTAATTGACAGAAAGCCTCGACAATAAGCCAAGTAAAAAACCAATCTACTTTATCGAAAGAGAATTTTGTTAATTTCATTGTATATAATTGAAATAATACAACAAGAATAAGTTATCTATGATGCCTTTGTTGTTTACTATATTCAAGTACCAAAGTATATCCATAATTTGATCCATACTAATATTTTAAATGCGAAAGTTACTCTGTTTGATTGTCTGTCTTTCTGTTACGCTTCCACGACTAAATCACTGATCCGATTTGGATAAAATTTGGTATAGGCTAGGTTTTAACCCCATGAACGGACATAGGCTACCTATTTTTTATCTCGCGACTTCGTCTGCGTCCGCGATAGCCGATATTTACGCAGACGAAGTCGCGGCCATTGATGTAACCATGTTATTTGTAAATCGAAGAGTGAGGCCTCTGCCTGTGGGATGTTCTAAAAAACATACCTACAGCTATACAACGTAAGGTCGAAAATCGCGAAAACATAAATTACAATTTGCTTAACAAACCTACCTTACTATTGATTCACTGAAGTAATTTTTGATTGATATTAAATGGTTTCTATAAGCCCTAATTTATGTCCCCACAAATTGGTTTGACTGTTCATTTGATTTATAACTGTACGTACGAGTATTTCATGAATTTATTTGGTTAGTAACAAGTCATAAAATTATATTTGTTTATAGCTGTATTAATTGGATCTTACGTATGTAGGTAAAATTATAGCTACCTATCGTATTTCTAATTAGATCCTGTCTGGTTAAAATCAAATATTTGACACGGATTTACCATGGGTATGAAATAATAAGTATGTATGTGAAAATTATACCATGTAGATGTAACGGATGGAAGAGACATGTCATGTGTTAACGTGATAATATTTTTTCCTGTAAGTAGGTATGGAAAAGTTGTTTTTTTTTTTAATAACCGTCGAAAAGTGTTATCCGTCGGGTGTCTAGGATCGTGTACTGAATACTTGGCAAAATGTTTCGTTACCATTCTCTTCCACCCCGTATAACTGGCTGAAGTCTTTAGTTACATATCAACTGGGTCTGATAAAGTGCATGACGACTTTATCTCCACATGGTTGGATTACACATTACATAGCAACTTAGTTACTAAGGTAGGTAACCTAAGTTAGAAAAGAAAAATAAATGTAAAAATAAAAATACTTCATAAACTCTTCAAAAAATTTTCATTTCAATCAACAACCAGTGCAGAATTAAGTCATAGTATCACAATAGGTTCACGAAGCGAAGTTCAATAGCTTAGTAGGCAACGAGAGGGGCTGGTGCAGCAACGTAGGGTGCAGCATATGGAGAGGCAACGTAGGGGGCAGCCACATATGGAGCAGCAGCGGGAGCGACGTACGCGGCAGGAGCGGCCACGTACGCGGCAAGTCCGCTGTTGATGCGGTGGTAGTACTGCGAGCTAGTCGCCGTGACTATCGGGGCGGGAGCGGCAGCGACTAAGGGTGCGCTCACTAAGGCAGGTTTAGCGGCGGAGATGGCGACCAGCGCAGCGAGGACAACAATCTGAAAGAGATACATTTTTGTTATGAAGAAGTCACTTTGGTTAACAATACCTTATATTAACCTACATTTGTTGAATGATATTGGGATTAGTAGAATTGGCCTTCAGAAACTGTGAAATATTCAATTGCAGGCAGCGTATCACGGCAATTTCTACTACTACGTTTTTCCTTATAGTTTTCTGCTCACATTCATTTGAATATGACCTAAATAGATATGGTCAAGATCAAAACACGACAAAACCAATAGAAAATGTGGTTTTCACTGTACTATCCAAATTTTTTTGCTATCACTTTCACTAATTGCAAACTAAACAACTTTTCACTAATGAATAGGTACTCACAAGTTTCATCATTTTGGTGGTTGGGTTGGTAATGCTTGTACTGCTAGAACAGGACTCGTGATGTTCGCTTGTTCGTCAGTACGTTATATACGTCGCAAGCGCAGATGGTGTTGCAACCGCCCATCCTCGGCGACGTCTCTGGCATTGATCGACGCGTGATCAGCGAGCCAAGTTTCTGCCTTCGGGATTCATCGTAATTCACGAGAGCACCAAGATTTTATTGCGATCCACGTGTACTTGTAAATCTTTCACTGTTCTCGTAAAACATTTAGATAAGGATAAATTAGTGGAAATATAAATCTTGCGATCGTAACATGAAGCTGTATTATGGAAGTATAATTTAATTTATATTTCTTCACTTAAAACCAATTATCCTCTCGACAGTTTATTGGTCCTACGGAACTAATCATCCCCAATGTTCATTTTCCATATTTAAGAGCTATTAACTAAGTCTAAAAAGCTTTTGTGTTTTTTTTTTCTGAAGAGACTTTATGTTTGTTTGTTTATTTCAACGCACGTTTATTAGAAGTAGCAGTCGGATTTGATTTTTTTATATATGATAGCCAGATTCTTAAGAAATAGATTAGGCTTAAAAACATATCGCTACAACCCACGGATGCGGAGAAGTAACCAAAGACGTAACTTAACACCAAAAAAAACCGCGCGTACGAAGTCGTGAAGCATAAATAAATTGAATATCCATGAAAATAACTAGTAGCTTTTGTACTTTGAAAAGTACAAAAAGTACCAATAAATAACCAATCACGGCGGCTTAAATGTCAAAGTTAAGCAGTTAGAAAACAACACGAGACCTATAAAACTCCACGTGATATTTCCATCTTACAGTAAGAATTTTTCCTTGTTCCAATTTGGTAAACAAACCGCTGTATTCGATATTCACAGACGATCGATAAAATTATTTTTTGTGACTAAACGAAGATAACCAATACCTTAGCTGTGCAATAGTAACAAACAAGTTATGCCTTATTTATCTGTATAAATAATGATGTAAAATTTAGAAAAGCGTTGCGTTGTTTATATTCTTGTGTACATAAATAAAAATCAGCTGTAGTGTGACGTGCGGTTTTTATGCAATTTGCGATTAACGTAGTGAGTCGGGCCTTCTACAAAAACCATAACCACGAATGTCATTATTTACGGTTTCATGTTACTTTGAAAATTTTATGAAAATAAAAGAGGTTCAATCCTTCTTTCTCTTTTCTGAGTTATCTGTATCTCTTTGTTTAATGGTTAAGGGCTAATTTTTCAATCGTCAGATATATCTTAACGGAGGGATAAATGTGGCGGTTTGACAGCTTTTGTTAAGAAAATATGTCAAAATGTCATATTTATTCTATGTTTAAAAGTTATCTGACTATTGAAATAAGCCCTAAGAAGAATACAAGTAGGTAAGATTGGATGTAAAACCTTCACTATCTATACTAAACAAAGAGGTCAGTTTTTTTTTTGTTTATAAAAGAAAATCTTTATAGGTAATAGACCGATTACAAAAATTCTGTCACTGATAGAAAGCTTCACTATTGCCGTCTGTCATTGGCTATATTTCGTGGTACCAATACTTGACTTCCACACAGACTAAGTCGCGGGAAGAAGCTAGTAAATAATTTAAAAATGCTTTTATTCGTGTTTTATCTGACATCTAAATTACTGACGGTATTACAAATTATTCACATCTTGACTTGTCTTCAGATTTAACTTTAATTAAAGCGATGTTAAATGTGTGTATGTAGGTACTGTTTCAAAATTTAAATATCATCTAACTGTTTCGAGTCAGTGAAGACTTAAAAACCCTTTTGATAACACGTAATTGCCTTCTTATTATATTTTGTACTTTAATTAAGATAAATTAGGTAAACATTAAAAGGCTTAAGTCATAATTACTACAATTACGACAAGAACCGCTTTATACTGACGAATACAAAATAGCTTTTGTATGAGATACCTTATACCTACCTGAATGTAACATTGTGGTTTTCACATAACATAACAAACCAACATGCCTGTAATCCCTGAAGGGTTAGGCAGAGGTCTACCCATTAATACACGGGTACATTTCGCCAGTTATGTGAAAGTCCCATGTAATAGGAGGCGAGTCTATTGCTATCAACCGAGCACAAATCCTGTAAAAATATATTTCTTCTTCTATTAAGCAATTTTATTCATCAATTACGCTATTTTTTTTAATTTCTAAGGAATGCTACCTATCACACTATTCAATAGCAAAAGTTAAGCAAATGAGGTGATATAATAATACTTATGAGAATTTTCCTAATATTTCTTTTCATTTTCACACGAAGAAACATTTTGTTTCCTCGGTGTCGGGGCCCCTAGGCAATTGCCTACTCTACCTAATGAATAATCCGGCCCTGGTCTGCATTGAAACTAATTATGGTGGCAAACTATTCTGTATAGACTATGGCGCGACTGCAGAATACAAACAAAAGATTCGGAAAACGATTACATGCCCACGTACATATGGACTGCTACATATAATATTAGCTCATTTTTTAAAAGTTTATTTTGTGTTCACAGTGCAGCTTTTCATGAGAGTTAAAATCGTCCCACATCACATAAAGATATATGTTGATTAGGTATATGCAATATGAATTTGTAACTCAAAAATCTAAGTGGTTGGCTGCCAAATGCTATAACGTATCGAGTTTTTAAATCTGCCGCTAGACAACGGAATTTGAATTGTCTTGTAGATTCCATGTTGTAGAAGTATATCTTCATCCCATTTTTTTAGAGTTTTTGTTACCTGCTATTACTGCTTTGAAGAGGCAAAGTGTTATTGAGATTTTCCATCAGGAATTTCTGAGTATCAGAATTGGAGTCTGGATTTATGCCCGGTTAATGGCAATGGGCTCACCCCTTATTTCATGGGACTTAAACAAAACTGGTGAAATGTAGGTGTACAAATGGGTACACCTCTGCTTAACCCTTCGGGAATACAAGCGTTATGTTATGTTGTGATTTACTTTTCATGAATATGACTACATGATTGGTTCCTGCAGTGGCTGAGTGATTGACTGCTGCGTTGCGAGTTATGGGGTCGATTCCGGCACAGTAAACAATTTAATATGGCTTACAGGTAGTTTTGCGTAACCTTGCAAGCAGTGTGCATTATTGCAACACACTTACGTACATCTTAGTAACTTATAAGTCCTGTACAAAACCAACTCTGCTACAGTTATTTTGCAAACAAACATACATACATCAGAAAAGAACATACTTATTCTTCGACGTTTCCAGATCTACATAAAGCCACGGATAGCTTTCGGGGCAGTTCGCTGTTGCGTAACAACAAGTCCGTAGAAGACAGTCGCGCCAGGAGTTGTCGTCACTGCATGCAATTGACACCTACAGTTGTCACCTGCGAACCCCGATACGTCCTCTCCATATGAGTATTGTGTAATGTATTTTTTTTTTCTTGAAGCCGCGTTTCTTTTGTTTTTGTTTTGTTGAAATGGAATTAGAACACGTCCTACGTAGTAGAATAAAACAATTTGTTACATAGCGCTAAAGTAATAATGAATCAGCGCCACATGGAATTTTCAGCTTTACTCGATGGCCCTAGATCCCAAAATCGGTAGATCAATATAAAATTGAAAAAATGAAAATTAGCATACCTGCTAATAGACTTGAAGGTAAGTGAATAAGGTATCTCTTGTAGCTGATACCGTACAAAAAGACCCAGTATTCAAGCCAACAAGTACCTACGCATACCTTCTTAACTATTGGTTCCTATACCTATGCTCAAAACCTCAGCCATGCTAAACTGAAGAAAGGCTGATGACTGATGTCCGGCTCTGGTATGAGATACAATATGCGATTTTTGTTTTGTATTCATCTGGTTTGCAAGCTATGCTCGAAAATCGTCTTAATAAGATAACTAATAACTGACAACTATAACTAATAACTGATAACTAGTGGAAGTAACTAATAAATGCTATATTATATACAATTGTACATTTGTTTCCTCTGCCTAACCCTTCGGGGATTACAGGCGTGATGTTATGTATATTTATGTTGTACATTTAGTCATTACTCATCACTCAAAATAATAAAGGCAGAATATAGCTCAATATAAAGGAAACTTACTACATCCCAAATGAGTAAATTATATTAATAGTTAGAATATCTACGAGGTAGGTACTTTAGAAATTATAAAACAGCGAAACCAAAGAGTAATTAAAACAATATAGAAAACATACAAAACAAATCCATGACTTATATTTTAGCACAATGGTGCCCCAATATCATTGAAGAAAGGGACCTCTGAAAAACAGGAAATACAATAAAAACGAAAAAGAAAGACTAATTGGACTCGATAATCCATAATAGCTAACCAATTGTATTTCATTGTTTTCATGTGCTTAATTTAAGTAGAATGTTAGTAAAATTTCCACATTTTTATGGTTTCCTACAAAATGATCCCTTCAAACTTTTATCGCTACCAAATAAATTATATGAATAATTTTATTTATTATTCTTTTTTCTTCATTCGGAAATGAAGCAACATGTTTGCACAGGTTTCTATAGCAGTTAGGCAAGTTGTGTATAAGAATGCTCCACGTGGTGTCGACAAAGCCTCACATGCTTGAACTTTCATAGTAAACGCGAGATTTTCAGATGTTTATTAAAAAGGTAAAAGATTACGCGTGTGCAATAGAGGCTTTTTCTTAAAAATTTACCTTTTAAGATTATAACAGTTTTTTAAGATTTTTATGTTACTGGATTTATTCTTTTTATCCAATTAAATAATACATTTATTTAAGAAAATGGCTCTGGATATTTGGTCTTGCAAGTAATTTCAATTAAATTAAGCTAAGAATTCGTATAATAATATCGTTATCATTATTAATAGTGATGAATATTTTTATTTCCTTTTAACATTAAACAATCTCTACTTTAACAATTATTTATTTTGACAATCAAATGGTGTGGGAAATGTTTTTTGCTCCAATTTTTATTTTTAACAGCGGACTTTAATCGTTATTTAAAGTAAAACTACCATGTTACTGTTGGAATGCTATCAAATGGCTTAAGCTTATAAAAAATCTAGGGCATAAAATGTTAGCAGAGGATATATTATAATAAAACATTTATATTCATTTCAATTAAGGACTTGATGCCTGGAACATGTTAACTAAGTCATCAACGAGTCTTAATCACATACTTAAGTCGAACATGTGCCATGTGATATTTTTGCATGTTCTGTGCCACAACCTTCAAATGCTTTTCTGTCGATAGAAAGTTCTAAACAACAGTGTTGATTTCAAGCGGACAAAGCCGATGTTGACGCAATATTCTCTGGGAACGCGTGTAAGGAAACTTTCAGGAGCGAATGGATCGCGAAACTTTCCATTAGCTTAATTTAACGTATTGAAAAAATTATTAAATTTTAATATGGCTGCTCAGAACATTCAAATGCAATTGTGATTGACTAGTAAGAGATTTGGTTTCGCAAAATACGATTCGTTTGTACTTACCTACTTTGTCAAATAATGTGGTATTCGTAATTTTGAAATGAAATCCCCGAAGCACTAATTTAAACCTCTTTTCTGTTACGTTCTTAATTCTGTGACGAACACAAACGTGTAAGTTTCCGTTTGTCAACATAAAGCAAGAAACAATATGCGCACCGGCACTTTGTCGTAACATGACGTACACAATCCGTCCATAACTTTCGACGAATGTTGTTGATAAAAATGTGCAGAATAATGACGTCATATCTGGAACGTGTTTCACAAAGTTTCATGGATGATTGACGAAATTTCATGCGTGACGCGTGCACAAAGACGAATGCTCAAATGGCCCGAAAATAATTAGATGTAGGTGAAATGGTTTTACGTGATTGGTTAAAAATAAATTAGGGGTGAGTCCTTGGTTTAACGATATTTTCAAATGCTTTTTTTTAAATTTACACGTCTAGAATTTCGTAACAAAGTCCACATAGATATCAGTGATCATCGTTATAGTTTTTCGAACATACCTCATTTTAATTTTACCTAAGAAAATTTAAAATAATGTTCGCTTATTATGTACATTTATTACACTTACACTGTTAAATGGGATCGCGGTAGACCCGCCATCTTTGACGAGACGCCTTGGAGGGGTTCCTCAGAAATTGGCGACATGAGGCAATACATCGAGGGACGTGGAAGAAATGACTTTGCCCAAGAGTGGGACAGCAAAAAAAATAACAATAATAGGTATGTACAGTAACAACCTAATTTCAATAAGAGCAATTTATCATGAATTCTTGCAGTTGTAAAAGGGGCATTGTAAAAATGAATTTCATGCATCATTAAATGGGCACATTGTTTCGTCTTACTCAGACTCCGATTGTTTGATGCTGCTGACGACTATGTTTTATCATTGATTAGAATCGATAAGAGTACTACAGCAGTGGTTTTATGTAGAATAGTTTCTATCGCAATTAAATGTGTTAAAGTTACTAAAATAAGTCAAAATTAAGTACAGCTGTGGGTTCCCAAGGGCAATTACCATATTTTCATCTGTATTTTATTTACTTTCTAAGTTTATAACCAATATAAAGTCTGAAATCGCTAATCAGCCTTGAGCAAACGTGGTGATCAATGCTCGTGCCTTTTCTTTACGAGAAGACGCCTATACCCTGGAGTGGGACCAGGAATAGGCTAGTTTTATTATTATTATTATTATTTAACACCATAGGTCTCAAAAGGATAACATAATCCTAAGACACTAACTCCCTGTTATATAATAAGTAAATAAGTTTCGAAATGTAGGAATGACGTCATGGGGTTACCTTGTCTTGGTCCATTGTAGTTAAAACTACCTAGGAGGTCATAATTACATGAGCAACAGTCACGATAAACGCATTTCGTGGAGATTTCGGCCACAGATAGGTATGCAAGTTAAATTAGATAAGAAAACTGGACTACTTAGTTTAGTGCGTACTTTTAACGATCAAATTCAGTTAAAATTTTGTACGAGAAGAAACAAGATTTACTATAACATTTGTAGTAACAAATTATGTAAAAATAAAATAAATATCTTGGGACAACTCACACACGGCTATCTGATCCCAAGCTAAGCAGAGCTTGTTTTATGGTAACCAGACAACTGATATACATACTTATATAATTTATAAATACATACATATTATAGATAAATGATAAATTAAAAAGCAAAAGAATTAAAGAATTAAGCAGCTATAAGAACCAAGACTATATAGTCTTGGTTCTTATAGCTGCTTAATTCTTTCACTTAGGTACCTAGTTCTTCTATTATTTTCCTATTACATGTCCAACAGCTGCTCAGATGCCTTTGCCTCTGCTTCCACGTTCTAATTTTCTTTACCTTGTTTGAACTCCGGCCACATAGGGAACTAAAAAAAATATAAAAAAGTCCTGATTTAAGTAAATAATACATTTACTTCAGGCCATTTCTTATAAGTTCAATCTTTCTAAATTGTAAGTACCTACCTGCATTTTTCTTATTTTCTAGTAATTGAACCTCGTAAAAAATAAACCTATAACCTTGTTTATTTATGTTTAGATATTAAATTGGAGATAGATTGTGTGCGAGCCTAATCCCTGGACGAGTGGTGCTCATTACGGTAATCAAAGAGTTATCGTCAATAATATGTAGTTAACTGCAAGGACGATTAGTTAAAAGGATAAAATTCGACGTTCACATACAATGATGAAAATTGAATAAAGATTAGCCTTCGCACATTGTAATTAATTAAATCTGAAAATCCAATTCAAACATCATAATTTAATAAAAACAACAAAAAATCAATAATTTTTAAAACAAAATACAAATTACGATCATATTTATTAGTGTACATTTGAAAAGGTCATAATAATTTAAAAAAAGAACACTATTTACCTTAACAACCATGGTTTTTTAATCATCAGGTCAATAACCATCAAGGCGTCCCTGAAACTCGGTCTCCCGGCTCGGTCATTGCTACTTTTCCCCTGGGAGTCACAAGGGTAAGATATGACACCTAATTTAGGTGAACGCACGGTCAACCGGTTACTGATTGACCGATAAGTGAAAAAGTTGATCTAGGATAGTGGTAGAAAATCCTTATTTTGTTTCAAGGGCATGAGTGCAGCAGTGTATTGAGCCTGATTTTCTACACCACAAAGTTAATTGAAAAAAAAAAACAATTATTTCAAAAGTCAAAGTCATAGTCGATTTTTTTTAATAAGGCCTTTATGAGGCCTTTTTGGACGTCATATACAAGAAAAAAAATAGAACTTACCTACATATAGAAAAAAGTTACTAAACACTAGACTAAGATCTAAGTAAAGCAGATGACTTTATAGATTTTTTAGAGTGTGAAAGTTAGAATATGAAATTTATGAATATGAACAGCTTTCATTATGCGACCAACACTGATATTAAAAAAGAAAACTTCCATACATTTGGATCATGTAGTACATTTTTGTAGGGACAAAAATGCACAGCACACACACACTTAACAACTGATTTTTGTTGGAGGATCGCGTTAAATTCATTAATATTTTGGATGGATCTTGTTCCAAATTACCAACATAAACGAAATGTTTGTTTGTTTAGCGATTTAAAAATACCATCTACTAACAGAGCAAGATAGTGTAACCAACCAAATTGTCTTATTGCCCCGTATCTTAGCAGATTAACTAAACAATCGTTTAACTAAACTGGATCAAACAAACTAACTTCACGGTAGATGTATGCCAGGTTCGTTACTGCAAAGTCTTAATTTCCCTAAAGATTGCATACCTATGTGTGAATTTGAAAATTAATCTAATACCTATACAGAAGCCTCTCGTATCCGTGAATAATGAACTGGATTCAACTTTTTCCACATTACGACGAGTTTGCTATGCAGACCTTAAACGACTTAAAAAAAAGGAAGAGTTTATGTATTCGGGGTGTATTTTTTATTTATTTAGATACAGCGTAGGTAGGTATATGGAATCATGATTTTCATATTAGATTCACGTGAATTTTCATATTGAAATTATGATTAGTATATACTACTAATACCATCACGTCAGTAATCCCCGAATGGTTAATTTAATTTTTAGCATAAGATTTTTTCTATTCTAATGATTTATTTCATTTCATCATTGTAAATATAATTTTTAAGTTAGCCTTCCTGTGCAGCATAATACCGAGTAGCGATTGAACCGCACAAAGACTAACTTTTTTAAACTAAAATACTCGTATTATAAAGCTGATCCTATTATAAAATTTCTTACGCTGACAGAAAGCTATATGTTTCATGGTATACATACTTGACTTCTAAGTAGACAAAATCGCGCACAGAAGCTAGTATTTAATAAGTTGGCGAAATTTTATATCCAAAAACTCACTAGTTATCATCATAATATGCCTATTCTATTCCAAGCTATATTCTGTTTAGTAGTGATTGTTGTATTGTGGTTCTGACCAGAGGACTACTATGGTACCTTATACAACTCAAAGAGTCATATTTTTTTATTTTATGTGGTTAACAACCAAATTTGCATCTGCTTGTCATATCAAAATTTAAATTAAAATATCTTCGAAAGACTTCCAATATATCGTTCCGCAATTGTTAAAATAATAATAAAACTGAGAATAAATATCCAACAAACGTTTTATTTAAAATATAAGCAGTAAATAAAATACATACATGTTTAATTTAAATCAAAGATGAATATTCCTATTGTCATGGTGCACAATTAGATACACATTTTCGTATTTAATTTAAGGACAAACTTAACTACAGCTTCTCTTAACTTATACTTGAAGTGCAAAACAAACTACGCGTAGTTGATTGAAGCTTGATTTGTTATTAATTGGTGTGAATGTGGGCGCAGTCACGTGACGTTCGCCACGCTCTCACGTTTCTCCACTATACGTTTCGGGCGTCAGCGACTTTCATTACAGCACCCTTTTATTACCGTATCGAACGATAGAACAACTAATCTTCAACATTAATCGACATTAGCTTCGACTAGAAGTTTTGACGTCGATAAAACCTTAACATTACGCCTAATTTAATTTACAAGTGACTTTTTGTCCTACATGTAGTTTACCTTGCGTGTTCTAATTTTGGTTCAAAATTATAATAATATCCCCCTAAAGCTAAATTCACAGCCTTGATAGTTTTACATATTGTGACGTATATGTTTAGGTCATAACAATAATTACGAATTTAGGCTGTACTTATTGAAATGATTTGGTGACCATTATGTGCATGTTAATTTAATAATGGCATAATAGTAATAACATATGCAAAGATATCGTACAAATACTTGGTATTTTGTAACACTGAAAACGTGTTTTAATGCCCTCAAAGCTGAAGCACAATAACTTCAGCTATGAAGTTCGTTGAAACCTTTAGTATTTATGGTATGTATGAATGAACAATCATGTCACAATTGGCGAGTCTCTAAAATACGAAGGGCATTATTACATTACAAATATAGTAATTGTATTACGTGTATTATGCTATTATTTCATCATAAAGCCTTTAACCTTTCAGAATACATAATAATACTTTGAACCCAAACAATGAGGAACACTATTACCTGACCTATTCAACAAAGAGCAATGTGATAATACAATGAACTTACTGGTCTTTTATAAAATACTTATACTAATATCAATAAAAAAAGATTAATATCGAATATCATTTATTTCGATGATTGCTGTACGATTATTAATATTTTACATATTTATAGCGTGGTCAGTTTTCTTCGAGTCCGTAGTTACAATCTCTCAACGCACGTAGTAAGAGTATGGGGCTGCGTAGGTGTAGGCGGAGTAGGGGAGTGCATAGTCGTAGGCGCTGTATGCGGAGTAGGCGACGGGAGCAGTGTAGGCGGCTGCTACGGGAGCGGTGTATGCGGCTGCTACGGGATACTCATACACCAGGGGCTTGGGCTTAGCTGAGGCGAAAGCCAGGAGAGCAGCAAACAGCACCTGAAAATATTATGTAGGTATTATTATTTACACAAAAAAGATATGATAAAAATGTCTCATAAATTTTATCTTGATATAGCAAATCTTTAATGTAGATTTTAAATAATATTCGATCTTCATAAAAGATTTGACTTCATAATATCGGTGTGTAAATTGGATTTCTGAATGAAATTATTTGGATGATGATATAATAATGATTTTTCTGAGATAATTGGGTTTAATGCTGCTTCAACTAACCAACCCACGTCGAAAGTTATCCAAATTTGATTTTAGATATTGAACACTTATACTTTTAAATCCATTCAAGAATAAGTTTCGAATAAACTTTAATTTGTGATACATAGTAATTTAACATTAGCATATTAAATTAGTTTGATAGTTTACTGAATTATTGAGAAATTGTGGGTTGGTTCGTTTCGGCAGAACAAAGCTTATTTGTTAATATATTATTGCTATTAAAACAAATATTTGTTGATAATTAATGGTACTTACGTATTTGAACATTTTGATGTTTGTTTGGCTTTGCTGGGAGATGTAAGAAACTGCAGGACACAAGGTTCGATGCACAATGATAATGAGTCAATCGGGACTTCTTTTATATTAGTGGTGAAGTGTACAACAATGCTTGGTATGGTAGTGTAACCGGATAACGCCGAAATATCCTCCTTTAGCACATTAAGCATTATGAGCACGCGCAGCCTTGCGCCGTGTCACCGACGATGGTCGGTCAAATATATTAGATCAAGGACTTACATAGCTTGTATTATTTCTAAATACCATAGCCAACAAAAACTTGGGAAATTTATAAAAACACGGACGTATTTTAGCAATTACCTACACTTGTATGTGTGATTGTTGTCGTAAGGTTTTTTGTTTATTGTTTTACTCTAGATAGAGTTGACTAAAGTGTCTGTGTTATTTTAGTCTAGAACCTCCGCGAAACTTTGAGAGTGTTTTAGTAAATAATAAAGTAATTTGTGTTTTCATGAAAACCCATTTGAACCGGGGTCATCCACCTTTTTCATTTGAGATACCTACAAAATTAATCTTCAGAAACCAAATAATATTAACCTACTAAAATACTAGAATTTAAATAGAAATATAAACGGGAAGTTTGGAATAATTGGAAATGACAATAACAAAATTCCAGTTGGAGAATTTATTTATATCATTTTGTCACGTTGTAACGGCAAGTTGTGAACTAGACCAGATTTCCCATTGAGGTTAGAGGGATTCTTGTCTTAGGAATCCTGACGCGCTGCATTTTGTTGTACAGGATTATGGGGCGTCGTCGGTGGCGGTGCCCGAGGGCACGCTTAGCGTCGCCTAGCCCCACGGCCATCACACACGCCACAAATAAGAGGAGCCACTGGGGATAAATGCAGTTTAGTAATTACGTATACATTCATATTTAGGTTTACCAAAAGTCGCTTCTTGTAGGAAAGCTATTTAACTTTATACTTATCTTATAGCTTATGATCAAAATTCTCCGAAACCAATAAATCAAGTAGGTATTAAATAGTTAGTCCAAAGGCGAAATAATGAAAAAATCAGCTCAAAATAGACCCAAAGTTTTCAGAGTCAAATTAGATACAAATTACCTCCAATTTATAGGTATTTTGTTAGGGAATCTGTCAAATTACCAATTTCCCTGTATACATTAACAAATGTATAGTTACAAAGAAATCTGAAATACTCTAGACATAATTTTATTATTGTGTAAAAGCGGATATAAGAAATGAAGTATATAAGTAAATTACAAATTCGTTCGACAAGGTTCCAATATTGCGAAGCCGTTCTTTGAAGTACCTACATGTGCGAAGGAAATAAAAGAAAACTGTCTCTGGAATGAAATTTTCAGGACGTTTGATATTACTTCTATCCATATTCACATCACATGACGTATTGGTTGTTAAATTTGTGCCGTAGTAAAAAGTTCAGCGACCCCGTTTTACTTTCTCAAGAATTTCATATGGTTTATTTCCTTAAAAAGGTGTTATTACATACTAAAATATTTTACAACTTGTAAATTACTAATAACGCATCTTCACTGTGTAAAAAGAATTTCTACCTCAAATAACGCCGTAAGTAAATAATTTTCAAGTATTTTTAATAAATTCACAATACTTACTGCTTTAAGTAACATCGTCGTCACAATCATAAACTCAGCGATACGAAAACAAAATGCGGCTTATATACCATACTAATTTGAAGTAGTTGTTAATTTGAACTGAGACGTGCACAAACCGTAATATGAGAAATTAATTAGAACTGTGAACACTCATTAATCATTGTATTGATAAGCCAGTGCTCTCGTAAATCAGTCATGTTAAGACGCCTCCATCAATGGATATGTTCGAACATACATTTGACGTCTGTGAATCAATTAGGTAGAGAAACAGTTTTACTGAGACAATTCGTATTATTTTAATCATCTTCGAATTGTAGGTTAGATATATGTGTCTAAGTTTATTATGTTCCTACTAGGTATATCCAACGGTTTCACCCGATTTCAGTTACGTCCTCCTTGTTGTATATTTATGTTAAATGGCCTGTAACCTTCCTCAATAAATGAGCTAAAATATAACGCAATAAGATTTTGATCAACAATCAAACAGATAAACAAACCGAAATCTTCAGTTTTATAATATCACCCTTGTTTAAAAATGACACTGCCAAGGATTGATACGTTGTCAGATTCTTGACATCAGCGATATTCATTTATGAATTGATAAGTAATGCATTTCTGTGCCACATGTATTACTGCTTTTTTTATTTTATTTTTCTGTGTTTATTTTCAGCTTCATACACAGAGCCTGTAAAAGATAAAAAGCGTAAGCTAACGTTGCGGTCGTGTCACTCAAATGGAGTTACTTGGCGTTCTTTAAGGACTATACCTAAGTTCAATTGATATTACCAAGAAAAATGTTTTCTTTTTTTCAGAATCCTATAAATATGAATAATGAATAAGTTTCAATGTTCCTTCTTTAATATGATTTCGTTTTAAGGATGTGTCTAGATTAGCATGTGTTGATATTACATCTGCAAGTGGGTATATAAATTAGTAGTATTCTGAAATTACTTTTCTGAAAAACGTCTAACCCTAGGATTATAGGCAGGACCTATTTAAAAAAATATATATTACGTAAGTAACATAAGGTATCTAGCATAATATGAAAAAAAAACAATGTAGGTATTGTATTTCGGTTACTATATACGACTTTTGACTCTTCAATCTTAAGTATTAAAGGAGGTGTCAAGTTAATTCTGTTACAATCGGTTGATGCTATTCAGGAATCACCCGACAGGGCAACAAATGATCGGTTCTTTTGACGGAACAAATAGATTTCCACACTAATTTCGTAACCAAAAAAACTAAGTCGAACACTAAATATGGATTGTCTGAGTTCTGAATGGCAAGAATTACTATTCCTGTCGGGTAGACTAAGGCTGTTTCTTCAAGCAAGTATTTGAATCAAATAAAAATATGACTCCTTGCCACAGAGCTACGTTTTTATTTTGCGATATATCCAACGTGAATTGAATACCAAATATTGCTGTATCGTTTTCTGGGGAACCCAAACGTTTTACTAGCTTTATCAGATCCGGTATATGAAGATTGTAATCGCCATATTTAAATGAACCTAATGGATATATTACAACAGTGTGTAAGATAAATGCAATGAATCAATGAACGTTGATCTGTTATGTCTGTAGTACCATAAGCATGCAGATGTGCTGCCCTCCCAGAGACAAAGTTGAAATGTCTCATGTCCCACTATTTACTCCGGCAATCTCTTCAAATCGGAACATAGAACACAGCTTTACGGCTAAAATAGGTATAGTATATACTTAAAGCAATACATTTCCAGCCTAAGCTGACCTATCATTGTACGAAAATCCTATATAATGCGAGGTCAGCTTTTCCTCAACATTTATAGCGAAATAATATTCTCGTGGGTGTCAATTTATGAAAAGTTAAATTAAAGGCGTATTTGTGAAAAATACATATTCTTATTCTGGTTTTAAATATGGGATTTTCAAGACTTACTTTGATAATAAAACTCTGGTATTAATGAAGTATATAAAATATAATATCCAAAAACCATTATCACCAATTTATACAAATATTTTAATTCATCCTCATTCCTAGCCATGATACCACCCATTATGTGGCTGTCTATAACCAAAGCCTGGCATACGCGTTGGTTTAATTTTCTTGCCTAATCTGTTTTCAATCACATTACTGGGTTGGACTGCTGTAGATCCTTTTTTAAAGTAAGGTCCTCCATTATGATGTGATGCTCTATATGGGAATGCAACATTTGCTTGAATCTCTGAATAACCATTACGATTTTGTAACATTTTGTCAGGTTGAGATTCAGCGTTATATTGGCCGCGATAAGCAGAATATGTTTGAGTCTTGGCGTCAGCATTAGCGTCAGCTATTTCCATTACATTGTTCGTTTGTACCACAGCATTAGCTTGAGGTTGTTCGTGATATTCAAGTCTATCGTTTCCTTGAGTTATTGCATTTGCTTCAGCTTCTCCACTAATTTGAAGTTCTTTTTCCGCTTGAACTAAAGATTCACCTTCAGCAGGCTTTGTAAAGATACTCCAATGTTTATTATTATTATAGCCATTTGGAGAAACAATATTTGTAGGTATTTGTTTATTTATTTCTATACCTGTATCAATTATTGGAATGCTTTGTGGAATATTCTGTGCATATTGATGGACCGGGAGTCCACCATTGTATCTAAAGCCCTTGTCTTTATCATACTGAGGTATTGCAATTACGGAATTATCACCTCCATATGCATCACTTAGATGTTTTGGCGGTAATCTAGTGTGATTAGCAGAAACAGACCCAGGACCTTGACCTGGTTTGTTCAATGGTTCACCGACCCAGGATGGACTAGCCAAACTCCCTTTAAATACATTTATTTTTGTGTTATTATTACCGTAACCTAATGGGCTTACAACTAGGCCTTTAAATTCTTGATTTAATGAAGTTCCTGGAATAGTTCCAGCCATAATTCTTTGAGATGATGTCTTCTGACCTTTGATTCCTTTGCTAAGTTGAACTATTTGCTTTTCCTGAAATGTAGCATCAGCTTGAGCTTCCGCGCCATATACAGCTTTTTGGCCAAACTGAGCTTGTGCTTCAGCCATAGCATCAGCTTGGATCATTCCACCGTTTTGAGTTGTTTCTCCTGTGTTACTGTCAGCCGGAGCACTAGGTTGTGATGCTGTTCTAAATATATTTCTGTTTCCAAAGCCTCCAGATGGTGGTAGCAAGTCGTATTCATCGAGGGCATAATAGGGACCCATTGTATCGTATCCATTTACCATTGGTTCTGCTCCGAATAATTCGCTAGCTTCATGTGAACCACCAAAAGAATAACCATTGGGCTTTTGCAAACTATAGTCTTCATTACTTTCTCCAATTTCTGAGGAAAATGGACCTCGATGGGATCTTTCTGGTAACGTATGAGCTTGACTAGTCATGATAACAGCGACAAGAACCAACTGGAAAGCAAAAGAAAAACTGCTTACAATCTGATTACCCACTACAAATGCTCGTCCAAAAAAATAGCCGGTTTTCCTTCTGAAACCATTTGTGTTATTACGGCATGAATATATTGTTTATTTTCGATCAATATGGAAAAGGAGTCGAAAGGACTATGACGTCAAGAAAACGTATTTATTATGATTATTTATTTAGGTTTACATTAATTTTATAGAATTTTAAAAGTCTATTAATATGATCGGAAAATTAATAACTATCAACGCAATACTTTTTAGAAAAATAATTGTTATATACTTGAAATTTTGAAATTATTATGTAAAAGTTTAATATTGATGGACAAACTATGCTTTACTTACCAGATTATATAAAACTTTCATTATGTTGTATTATGGAGTTTCAGAAAAAGACTGATTAAATCGGCGTTATTGTAGATTTCAACGCTAAGAGTAAATCGCCATTAGTCATAGCATTCCAAGCAAATCATTACTTTACTTACATGTGATAAAAACTGATTAAGTGTAATGTTTTCACTTTATCAATCCCAAGTATACAAAACAACAAATTGTAATTTACGTTCAATTGATTTATGCATCCAAAAACAAAGGTATTTTAGTATATTTTACCTTTAAATCCGATTGACGTCTAAGATCTCTATTAAAAATTTAAAAAGAAAGAAATAGCAACTATACGAAAATACATCATGGATACCTTATTGCCAGTTAAGATTTGCAAACAAGGAATGGTTCTACAATAATCGCCTGAAGTAGCAATTATGACTGATGTCATGATTGCCTAGCGGTTATAACGCCCGCCACTCTAGCCGCTCCGATAGCGAACAAGTAGGACTTTTCAATAGGTATGTACTTTTACTTTCTAAGTTTATCTTGGACATCACTGAAATCGAAGAAGGAAAACATCTATGAGGAAACCTGAACTTTTAATTAATATAGGTCTTAAATCAACAATCCGCCTTGAGAAGGCGCTTGCCTGTTTTTGTAGCTAAAGCGGCCTTTGCCCAATAGCAAAACAGTAATATGTATGTAAGGTGATATGGCATTATTATTATTAATATGCTTATGAAAGTTACCTATAATTAGTGGTAATGGGCTTGGCCAATTGCTCGCAAAATGGATGGTCGATGAGCGATTCTGGAGCGACGACCGCGTAGCCGTAGTGGGTAAACTCCAAGGTGAACCAACGACTTGATGAAGGTCGTGGGAACCCACTGGATACGTGACGTATAGAACTGTAAGGGACGGCCACAAATCGAGTAGTGGACGTCTGAGCTAAATGATGATGATAAGAAAAAGAAGCTCGTATATGAAATTGATAATTAAGTTTCTGATTAAATGATCAATAATTTCAAAATATACCTAAGCATGACCTAACTGCAACATTGCTGTTTTCAATAATCCAAAAATGTTACTGTTTATTTGATAGCACGTTTGGAAAGCTAACGTTTATCCACTTTATGCACTCTTAAACTATAACAATGTTTACAAATATACCTATATGTTGATGATTTTAAATGGTACTTAGCTTTGGGTCTTTCCTTTTTTTTTCTATAAAGTTGCCCCACATTAGAAATTTCTCCTGTATCGGGGGTGCGTTTACATACATATAAACTCATATAGACAAACAGCCAGACTCGAAACGACTCCCTAGGTCTGTAAACTCTGTAGGTCATACACATTTTTGTTCCATGCGGCAATCGAACCCGTGACACGCAGCGCAGCATCCCATCGCCTAGACACTGCGCCAACCGTGCTGTCAACTATAACCATAATATTATAGGTTACTGTCATATAAAATATGAACAATTCGAGTTTTATTAACAGTCATGTTCTGCGTGATTACGTTCAACGAAGTCCCGGGCAAAAGCAAGAGCTATTAAAGAATGTATTAAACATGTTAGTCCTGAGAATTCGAGTTGGAGTAGGTATTAATCACTAATATTTTAGACCATTTTATAATAATTCCAACATTTGCCAGCTGAAGCTGCGGTCTATTTTTAGAACAAACTACGAGTTAGGCGATTAACACACGGTACACCGCACGACCGCACGCTCGTGCGGTGTACCGTGTGATAATCGCCGCTTCACCGCCTACCGCAGAGGTGCGCGGTGCCGTGTGTTAATCGTCTTAGGAATACTAAATAAATAAAATAATACAACACAATTCATCATTTAACACTTTTCCGCCTAATGAGTATCACAAAAAATTATAGTCTGTAACAAATCTATTCTTTATGTCCATCAAAAATTCTATTGGGTACAGTGTGAAGTCATCTTGATCGGATGAGTCGTCTTCATCAGAATAGTCATCTTGAACGAATCGAACTTCTAGATATCTATCGTGAGTTGTAGATTCTTTATAAGCTTCCTCTCTACTTAGACTCCATTTAGGAGGACGCTGCAACAAAGATATGCTGAAAGGAAGTACTTGTATATTGGTTTGCCCACTTGACGGAAAGTTTTCGTATGGTTTATTATAGAGTTTTATACTGTTTTGATTAGGACGAACAATTTGAAATTCTTCGTAAACATGATATCTAGGATCGTAGTCAATTTTGTTCGGTTTCGGATATCCCACGGCTTGGCTAACAAATAGAGGTTTGTCATAAAGTACCGTTCCTCTCACGTTTTCACCTTTCTCAGTAAATCTAGAAGGGAAATTGCTTATGAATCGTCCTGGGGGAAGGTTTGATGAATAGGGAGTGATTTCAGTTCCTTCGCTTCCTATAAGACCTCTGCTACTTATAACAACTTCTGTGTTTGCTGGAAGACTATTGGTATTATGTTCAGGTAAGTTTCCTTCGTTTATGGGAACGGATGGAGCTCCATAAAATGGTGTGTTGGTTAGAGAGCTCTCGCTGGTCAGTTTTTTACCTCCATCATTTGAATAAGGAAAAAAGCCCTTTTGATTATAGTTCGTAATGCTTTTATAAGCTTGTCCCATTACGGTCTGTTGTCCGAGGTGACGAAAACGAGTCTCACATGTGATGATTACAGCGACCATAAGATACTGAAAAATATACAACAATAGTGGATAAGTAATAGGTAATGGGCATAAAAACATAACTGTTATATTTGTAACCATTGACTTGTACGTGATATTGCCGGATATTTTTTACAAACGGCTTGATGACATAATATTCATATTAGATGTAGAATGTTGGTATATCTATAAAATTATATTGTCACGTACACATAATAACCTATAAGATAATAAGGTACGCAATCTTAATTTCCATGGACCTCAACGATTGACCGGTAGACCCGTCCTAAATCTTACTAAGAAAAAGGCTAGGTGAGCTAAGGAAAAAATAAACTCTTACCAGAATGTGTAATTTTATTCCTGTTTGCTGCATTATTAAGTACGTCGAGTTGGTAGACCAACAAATTATAAATAACTGCTTTTCTTTATGTTAAACATTATAATTAAATTGCCATTCGATACGGACTTCTAAACAAATTAACCATTATTTAAGGCATGTTAAGAATTTTAAATACTGACATAGGGTTGCTTTATAAAATAAAATAATAATAAATAATTAATAATTAAAAATATAAATAATTAATTGATAATTGAGATAGCAAACAACAGGATACCGTGGCCCCGGGACGTAAAGGGCAACAGAAGGAACAGGGTGGTTTTTTAGTCAGTAAAAGTCTGACAGTCCCTTCCGCCCCACCAAGAGCGGATGGACTAATTTGATGACTTTACCACCTTAAAAAAAAGGTGCAGGTGTAATATGAAAATATGTGATGTTGAACATTCAATGATCACAAACAAGATTTGCTGTTCTTATACAAATTCGATCGTGTTTGATAAACTGTATTATGATGGTTTAGTATGGAATGGACTTTTAAATTTAAAAAATGTCGCAACTACAAAATCGCCGTGGATTTTCTTCTTCAAATTAATTATTAATTTTAGAAGCCTTATCCATGTTCTAAGCCAAGAAACATACTTTCTTTAAAATGTGTATATCCGATTATCCAATCCCTAATTATTCGAATCTTGATTCCGATCCATTTGATCACGGAAAACAATTTCTTTTTTTTCTCTTAATAAAAACGTGGCCCCCATTTTCTCCTATATCGTGGGTAAGTTAACAAATATTATAAACTCACATGTTCACAACAAGCAGATCAAGACTAGACAATTAAAAACTGCTTAATAGGTGTCATTGGCTAAATCCAGGCAAATCAATAAGGAGGTAGTCCTAAAATTACAATTGAGAGAGTTTTTACCCGACTGTGTTAGAAAGAGGGTTATGTTTTTCGAGTGTATGTATGCACATTACTTTGGCACGCTCTGTAGCTTAATCAATAAACAGCCTGATGCATTTAAGCTTGAAAGGTATCGTTAGATTCTTCTTAATTGTGCGAGCGACACTGAGTACCCTATAAAAATACGAAAACTCGATTTTTGGCGTTTTATCTGATTAAAATGATGCTGTCCCATACATTTTGCCGTAAGTGGTGCACTTTTGTACGGAAAAACAGTTTTTTTTTTAAACTTCGAATAATGCTAGAACAGAGGTTTCATGCACATAGTTTCCATTATAAAAGGTAAATAGATCTTCACAATTTACATAGCCGATGATGTGACAAGATCTGTTTTCCTACGTAACATTCAATCAAGGAATGAACTGGCACGTGTCGGTGAAACGAGGCTCAGGCGAGGCTCAAACCTCATCGACAGCTGAGGAGAAGCCTATGCTTACCTAACCATTTATTCAATCTCTCCAATAATTAATAAACACGGACACCGATTCGTGTTTATTGATTACTAGCTTTTGCACGCGACTATTCCAATCGGACTCGTAGTTCCAGAGATTAATGCTTTAAAACAAACAAACAAACAAAAACTCTCTTTAGCTTTATTATATAATAATTATATAGTATTGAAATTATATTAAATTACAGCATAATATATACAGGGTGTCCGGTTTTCAATGGATTATCTTTAAATGGGTCATGGTAGAACTAATGACTAATCTGGAAAAAAATACAAATAAAAAAAAAAACAAGTAGTACCAAAGATTCGTTGTTTTTTGTGACCTTTTTCTACATTCTTGTACACCACGACCACGAATTAATGAATTCTGTCGGTTTTTTATTGTTAACGTAATTTACGTTAACTAAGCTGATAGATAAGTAATGAAAATTATGACTGCTATTAAACGGTTTTGAAAAAAATCATCTTGAACTATTTTCTTTTGAAAAAAATCGTGATCAATTTTCTTTTTGAGCAAGTTTAAACGTCCGTAGCTTAAAAAAGATGTATCGAAACACAAGTGGCCAAGAATTTTATAGGATTATGTGTTTATAGCCGATTTCAAAATGGTATGATTCAGTTTTGTACCTAATATAAATAGTGAATTATTGCTATTTGTTTTAAAAAGGAGCGAAATTTGGGTAAACAACAAAGTTTGAGATATTAGAATATTTATTTACATTAAATGTATCTGGTCATTGGGGTTTAATAAAAAACAGCATTTGATATTAATGACACTGTTTTTGAATGCTAAGCATGAGGTTTTGGGTTCGATTGCCAGGTCGAGCAGTGTTATTGGGTAAAGTGTTATAACTGGTGAAATGTGGCTACACCTCTGCCCTTCGGGGATTACAGGCGTGATGTTAAGACTGTACTCGTTGTAAATTAAATTCGTTGTAAATTGTCTGCTACCCACTCTGATTCAGACCCTACATTTTAGAATAAATGGTCTCCTAAGTAGTCGTATATCACGTCGATCGCTTATTTTTGATGTGGTTGACTGGACACGGCTACCTAAGTCTTTCAAGGTTCGACTTCGCGTAATAATTTTTCTTAAGACAGCCCAAATAAAAAAAAAAACACGGTCACACCATATTTTCATCATATCACATCCCACAAGTCGCATTACAGGTTAACCAAGCTTTCCTATTAATTACTAACGTCTACAAATGTTTTTATTTAAACCCTGATGGTCAGGTTCATCTAATGTTCAAATTTGTTACAATATTGCAAACTTTGTTGTTTAACCAAATTCCGCTCCTTTTGAAAACGAATAGCAATAATTCACTATTTACATTAGGTACAAAACTGAATCATACCATTTTGAAATCGGCTATAAACACATAATCTTATAAAATTCTTGGCCACTTGTGTTTCGATACATCTTTTTTAAGCTACGGACGTTTAAACTTGCTCAAAAAGAAAATTGATCACGATTTTTTTCAAAAGAAAATAGTTCAAGATGATTTTTTTCAAAACCGTTTAATAGCAGTCATAATTTTCATTACTTATCTATCAGCTTAGTTAACGTAAATTACGTTAACAATAAAAAACCGACGGAATTCATTAATTCGTGGTCATGGTGTACAAGAATGTAAAATAAGGTAACAAAAAACAATGAATATTATTAAATTAATCATATCTTTGGCACTACTTGTTTTTATTTTTTTATGTATTTTTTTTCTGATTCGCCATTAGTTTTACTGTCACCCATTTCAAGATAATCCATTCTTTACCGGACACCCGATATAATAAATTATAGCATTATATACAGGGTATTTTTTTAATTGAAAAAATACCCTTTACCTGTAAAGGGGTCATTGTACTCATCATTATAAACAACTTTTACTGCGGTACCAAACCTGAAATCATGAAAAAATAAAATTATAAATAAAAAAAATATTTAAAAAAAAGCTTTTATTTAACAAAAAAATGCAGAAAATAAGTTGTTGCTACAATAATTTCAGGCTGTATTCGTATGACTACAAATAAAAGCTTTGGCGCTCTTCAAATATTAAATATGAAAAAATGTTTAATTATAATTCTACTTTTCATTCTTTAAGAGCGCCAAAGCTTTTATTTATAGTCATACGAATACAGCCTGAAATTATTGTAGCAAAAACTTATTTTCTCCTTTTTAGTGCATTTTTTTGTTAAATAAAAGCTTTTTTTTTAAATATTTTTTTTATTCATAATTTTATTTTCTACTTTTTAGTCTTTTGAAATCTATATTGATATTGATGTCTTCATTTTTGGTCCCACTTGAGGAGTTCCCTGGTTTGCAGACAACCCTGGATGTAGTATCAATTTCATGATGAACCCACCAACTGTCTATCATATCCGAACGGGTATGCAAAATTTCAAATCCCTACTGCTGGTTTGGAGCCAATCCTGGCAGCAGCATCACGTCATGCTTATCATAAACATACTTTGTCTTTGGGACTTGACCAGTGTGTAAAATTTCATGTCCCCACTGTTAACCATTGAGGAGTTCCCTCATCTGGAGCCAATCTTGGCAGCAGCAAAACGTTATGCTTATAATAATCATGCATTGTCATTGAGACTGGACCAGTGTGTAAAATTTCATGTCCCTACTGTTAACCGTTGAGGAGTTCCCTCATCTGGAGCCAATCCTGGCAGCAGCATCACGTCATGCTTATCATAATCATGCATTGTCATCAAAACCAAACGTGTGTGCCAAATTTCAGCTCGATAGCTTTAGTAGAAGTGGATGAAATATTGATTGCAAAATTCCAGGACATACATACAAAGTTACATACATACAGGTGAAGTTAAATAAAAGCTTTTAATAATTTTAATAATAATAAATTAAATAATATTGATTGCAAAATTCCAGGACATACATACAAAGTTACATACATACAGGTGAAGTTAAATAAAAGCTTTTAATAATTTTAATAATAATAAATTAAATAATATTGATTGCAAAATTCCAGGACATACATACAAAGTTACATACATACAGGTGAAGTTAAATAAAAGCTTTTAATAATTTTAATAATAATAAATTAAATAATATTGATTGCAAAATTCCAGGACATACATACAAAGTTACATACATACAGGTGAAGTTAAATAAAAGCTTTTAATAATTTTAATAATAATAAATTAAATAATATTGATTGCAAAATTCCAGGACATACATACAAAGTTACATACCTACATACAGGTGAAGTTGAATAAAAGCTTTTAAAAACAAATCACTCTCAAACTCACAATCATCAAAGAAATCACATACCCGCATACTGCCCATCAAACTAACTTTTAGCTAAAAGTATTGCTAGAAAACTTCCTTTTTTTGGTGAGAAAAATCACTATTTTTACAATTGTAACACACGGAAATTATTATGCTAACGGGTTAAAATAGTGTTGGAATATTATTTAAAACTTATTTCGTAAAAGAGGAAAATTGTTTCTTTGACCATCAAAATGTTCAGAACTCGTAGATTCCCAGGTGTGATGTAGGTAGTACAAAAAAAATATTGAGGTGTGTGTAATATGTATGTACTTAGTTGATAGCATCATTATTATAAAATACATTGTACTAGAATAAGATGAGCAGTAATAAATGGTAATCGATCGGCTTCAGTTGTTTCAATAACACTAGTTCCCTACATGGCGACCCTGCCATTTGGGGCGCGTGACGCGATTTCGCTCTTGATATAGTGTTACGGCTCCAGAACATGTTGAAAGAAGTAATTACGTTGCAATAAATAATAATAATAATAATTTTAATTCGGATAATTCAGTGGACAATACTAAAATATGTGTCGATCAAACGTGGAAAAGGAGACGGTTTTCTTAAACCAAAATGCTGCGGGTTCGAACAGTGGCCATATCGAAGAAATGAAGATGCACATGTCAACAATCAGCATTGTGCTGCTGGTAATTTGTGTACTATTGGGCCTTGGCGCAGTTTATTTTGTGTACAAACAATATAAGAAATGCCATCATTCGTGGATCAACGAGCAGATTGTACAAAATAACTTTCGGCGATCATTCAACCGAACCAGAGGCAATCGTGGAGAAGATCGGGAGGTTCATGTCCCGATGAAATAGGAGGAAGCAATACAGGAAATGCAAGCGGTTATTTTGTGAGTGAGTAGTGGAAAAAGTGTGAATAGATGTGCGATAGTGGTAATTAGAAATAAACAAAGTGAGAAGTGACGTAATATCGGGGAAAGTGACCAACACAGGGTGATGAACTTTAATAATGACTATAAAGTTTGTTTTAAATACTTAAAAAGTAAAAGTGTTCTAACTTCACCTTCTGAGTTTTGTTTACTATAGCGATCGCCTTAAGCGCATTCTAATGTATCAAGTTACGCCAGTGTCCCCTACTACGGGAAATCACTATGAGAAAATGGTATGTATTTACAATATATTAACTAACTAGTAGTAAGGGAATGGAAGAGGAGTTACTTAAATGTTTAGACGAGCTTACGAGTATAAGAAAATATTTAATTAAGAAAGGAAAATCAAGGTTCAAGGGTAACGTAACAAAAAATAAACTAACAGAGACAGAAACAATATTTGATAATAGTAATAAAATAATTCAATTATTAAGTACTAAGGAAGGAGTAAAACCGGAAAGATTGACACGGTTAACTTTAATAAAGGATGAAATAAAAACGTGTTACTTGAAAATTATTAATTTATGTACTGAAGCTTGTGAGGATAGTAGTAGTGAAAGTGATTTTAGTAGTACGAAGTCAAATACAGAAATAATCATGGAATTCGATTTAAAAACAGCGTGTAATTTAATTCCTGTGATGAACAGTAAAGAAAATAACATCATAACTATAATTGACTCTGTGGAAATGTATGCAGATATGCTATCAGAAGCGGGAAAGAAATTACTCATAATATTTGTCTTGAAAAGTAGACTGTCAGAAAATGCAAAACTACGAATGTCCAACAGTTACGCATCTACTAACGATCTTGTCAGAGACTTACGTTCCACACTGTTACCTAAAAAGTCATTTACTGCCATTCAAACGCGGTTACAAAATACAACTCAAGCTTGGCGCACTATCGACCAGTACGGTACGGAAATAGAAAAACTATTCACCAATCTGACAATATCGCAAGCAGATGGTAATACTCAGAATTATTCTGTATTAAAACCATTAAACGAGAAGCTAGCAATTAAACGGTTCGCAGATGGATTAACTGATTCCCGGCTCAGTACAATTATTGCTGCACGTAACTATAACACATTAAAGGACGCAATTCAGGCGGCGAAGGACGAGGAGCTAACTGCGGCATCAACTTCGGGAGCAGAAAATGTCATGTTTTCCCGTCGTGGTAGAGGTGAGTCGCATGCTAATAATAATAACTCTCGCCGATGGCAATACTATAGTCATCGAGCACGAGGACAGCGAGGATATGATCACCGGAACTCGAATAAATTTTATCACTCAAATAATGTCAGGAGGAATTTTGATCATTCACGTGGAAGATCATATTATCGCTCTCGTGGTGAACCTCGAAGTTCATTCAGTACATATCGAAGACGAGGTTACCAAGTACCCTGCGAGAATCGATCGAGTGACGAAGCTCATGGTAGTGGTAATAGTCGTCGCGTGTATTTGTATCAATCACGCAACAACAATAGTAATAACAACGAATCCGTGAGTTCTAAACCAGAGGAAATGCAGTTTTTTCGATCAAAAACATAATATTTTGACGTTGGCAGGCAAGGCGAAGTTCTTAACCTTATATTTTGGCAATAGAAAGTACTATTGGTTAGTTGATACAGGAGCGTCCATATCCATAATTAAAAGAGTCGCATTACCAAATAACATTACTATAATTAGAGACGAGACTATTATAAATGGTATCGGCGGTCAAACACAAGCAAACGGATTTATAAATCTTAGCCTGACTTATCGTGGTGAGCAACAATGTGTCGACTTTAGTGTCAAGCTTCATGTTTTCGATAACATACCATTAAAGGCAGATGGAATTTTAGGTTTAGATTTTCTATGCCGATACACATCGAATATCAACTTAGAGACTAACATCATCACGTTGTCTAAATATGGAATGGAATATAATTTAGTACTACGTGACACCATAGATTATTCGAGCGAAGGGTTACACATTCCAGCCAGAAGTGAATCAATTCATTATTTATTTTTAAATAAAAACTCAAATGAGGATTGCGTTATCCATAGCAAGCAATTAATGGAAAATGTTTTTCTTGCGGGATGTATAGGAAAAATAAAAAATAATAGAATACCGGTAAAAAATTTAAACACTAATGAACATGATGTGACTTTACCAATGTTTCAACCAGAGGTTTATTCATTGCAAGATTATGATTTATGTGATTTTAAAACTAAATGTAACAGTTTACATAGGGCTAAAATATTATTAGACATTTTGAAATTAAATAATCTTAACTCGGAGGAACGAAAATCAATTCAAGAGCTATGTGCAAAATACTCGGACGTGTTCTTTTTACCGGGCGACAAATTAACAACTACAAACGTTTATGAACAATCAATAACCTTAAAACCAAATACTAGTCCGGTTTATGTCAAGCAGTATCGACTGCCACATTCCTTGAAAAATGAAGTCAATAAACAAATACAAAACATGATTGACAACGACATAATAGAGGAAGCAAGGAGCGAGTGGTCGAGCCCTATTTTATTGGTACCAAAGAAAAGTGGTAACGACAAAAAATGGCGGCTAGTAGTCGATTATCGTAGACTCAATGATTGCATTATCGATGATAAATTTCCTTTACCAAACATTACCGAAATTTTGGACTCGCTCTCTGGGTCAGTCTATTTCTCGCATTTAGACCTAAATCAAGGTTATTACCAGGTAGCTTTGGATAAAAACAGTAGAGAGTATACTGCGTTTACTACCAACAATGGACAATATCAAATGAAGAGGTTACCGATGGGACTCAAGACAAGTCCAAGTGCTTTTAGCAGAGTAATGTCAGTAGCAATGTCAGGATTAACATTTGATAGATGTTTTATATATTTAGATGATTTAGTCGTTTTTGGTAGAAATTTAGATATCCATAACAAGAATTTGGTAGATGTTTTAGAGAGACTAAGAAAAATAAATTTAAAATTAAATCCAGAAAAATGTAACTTTTTGCAAAAAGAAATTCTTTATTTAGGCCATTTAGTGTCACAAAATGGAGTTTTACCCGATCCAGCAAAAATTGAGATATTACAAAAATATCCCACACCAACTAACACAGATGAAGTAAAAAGATTCGTTGCATTTTGTAATTACTATAGAAAATTCATTAAAAACTTCGCAGAAATAACCTATCCATTAAATAAATTAACCAGAAAATATGAACCATTTCAGTGGACTGTTGAGTGTCAAAATGCATTCGACACGTTAAAACAAGCGTTAACAACTCCGCCAGTATTAGAATTTCCAGATTTCACTAAGAATAATGAATTTGTTATACAAACCGACGCTTCCGGAACAGCTGTAGGAGCAGTTTTGTGCAATAAAAATTTAAAACCAGTAGCTTACGCTAGTAGACCACTTAATAAAGCAGAATTGAACTACCCAACTATTCAGAAAGAGTTAGTTGCCATTGTATGGGCTGTGAAGTATTTTAGGCCATATGTATACGGAAAAACATTCACAATTATGACCGACCACAGACCATTAATATATTTATTCTCAATGAAAGATCCATCAAGTAGGTTAACAAAATTTAGACTGGCGCTGGAAGAATACGATTTTAAAATATTATATGTGAAAGGGAAAGATAACAGCGTCGCAGATGCGCTATCTAGAATAATAATAACAACAGATAGCCTTAAACAAATGAATGAAGAAATTATGTTAGTAGCGACTAGAGGGCAAAAGAGGCGTTTAGAATTAGAAAAACAAGTAGAAGATACACCTGGTTTTAGTAGACCCGACGACTCGTGGCCTGATCAACCACAGGTAGTTGAAGTACTAAGAATACCAAGTGATTCCGTGGAAATGACTTTTATAGGAAAGGACGAATTAAGTAAAATAAAAAAAAACAACGACGTAGATGTAGAGAAGGAATGTTTTGTTTACAGTCGCCGTAGAAAAACGTTATTTATTAATCTTAACTTTAGGGCACAATTTACGCGAGACGAGTTTGTGACAAAGTTAGGAGAATTTTGTAAAAATATTAATATCGAAGAACTATGCATAGTAAAGAATAAAGAGAATGAAAGTTTTATTAAAGATTTATTGGTAGAAATAAAAGATAATATGGATTGGACCGGTCCACGAATATATGTACTTAGAGGAATTAAAAGAATTGAAGACGAGGAAGAAAAATCCTATATTTTACATGATTTTCATTTACTACCCACCGCTGGTCATGCAGGTGTACGTAGGATGACCAATAACATTAAAAGAAAATTTTACTGGCCAGGTTTAGACAAAGATGTTAAAGAATTTGTGAGTAAATGCATTAAGTGCCAGAAAATGAAGCATTGTAGATATGTCAAGGCGCCCATGGAGATAACTACAACAGCTTCGCATGCATTTGACAAAATCTTTCTCGACATTGTAGGACCATTAGAAATGGATATAGACGGTAATTATTACATTTTGACCCTGCAGTGCGAGCTTACTAAGTTTGTGGAAGCATATCCCCTAAAAAACAAGGAAACGGTAAGTATAGCAAAAGCATTAGTAAATAATTTTATACTAAGATTTGGAGTACCAAATGCCATTGCGACTGATCGTGGTACAGAATTCGTGTCTTCAGTAATGCAACAAGTATGTAAATTTTTAGGAATAAACAAATTGGTATCAACTGCATACCACCATCAATCTATTGGTGCTCTTGAAAACTCACATAAAAATCTCGGTGCTTTTTTGCGTTTACAGTGTGATGGTAAAAAAGAAACATGGAGTCAATGGTTACCATTTTGGTGTTACAGTTTCAATAATACTGTTCACACGGAAACAAAGTACACGCCATTCGAACTTGTATTTGGTAGAGCTAGTGTAATACCATGTAGAATAAGTCAGTACGTAGAACCACTATATAATCCAGATAGTTATCCTTTAGATCTTAAGTATAGGTTACAAGTAGCACACCAAGATGCTCGTAAAAATTTACTTGTAAGTAAACAAAATCGTAAGTGCTCTTACGATAAAAAAGTGAATAACGTAACGTATAATAATGGACAATTAATATTAGTTAAAAATGAAACAGCTACTAAATTAGATCCACAGTGGGATGGACCATTTGCAGTTATAGACGATTTGGGTGTTAATGTTAAGATTTTAAAGAGTAATAAACCATATCTTGTCCATAAAAATAGGACTAAACCGATAAAAATGTAATCATATAATCATATTGTAACCATAGGTATAAAAAAAAAAAAAAAATATAATTATGTAATTTCATTTTTTTTTCTCTCGCCCCCGAGGTGAGGTGTGTGTAATATGTATGTACTTAGTTGATAGCATCATTATTATAAAATACATTGTACTAGAATAAGATGAGCAGTAATAAATGGTAATCGATCGGCTTCAGTTGTTTCAATAACACTAGTTCCCTACAATATTGTAATAATGGATAGAATACCTATGTGGTTTTTAGAAATGTGAATGTGTTTTCAACGCACGATAAGAAGATTAAAAAAAATAATAAACTATTTTTTTCATACCAAATGATGGTATTATAAAGCGTAATTGTGTGTCAGACTAATTGGATGACATGAAAAAATGTCCTCGGTAACTCTAAAGGTGTGAAAATTAATGGTAAGTCATATATACATCACGCTATGGGGCTTGTATCCTCACAATATATGCATCGTCCTTCGTCACTGCTATAAAGAACCGACCGGACACTTACTAGACATCATTTAGCTCAGTAGTTGCTCAGTGACAACAACCTCCAAAATGTTCAAATTGGTGAGTGAATTTTAATCTAATACTTTGCGATTATCATCAGTGTTTTAAAGAAATCTCTTTATTGAAAAAGCGTCACCATTTATGTGCTAGAAACGTTTTAAAAATTTATTCTTAGGTTCGTGTATTAGACATTCGGCGGCGTGTAAAGCCAAGTTCTTATCCAAACTAATATTATAAATGCGATTGTTTGTTACGCTTTTGCGGTAACCCTAGGTTTGAACTCCAAGAAAGGACATAGGCTACTTTTATTCCGCAACAAGGTCTACAACCGCGATAACCGATATTTTTACGGACTAAGTCGTCGGCAAAAGCTAGTACCTATTATAAGTGCGAAAGTGAGTTTGTTTGTATGTTACGCTTTTATGGCTACATCAATGTTGATCAAATTTAGTACAGAATTTATCTTGAACCCCAAGAATAGATATAGGCTACTTTCGTCCGCAATAAACGACATTCACGAGAACAAAGTGGCGAGCAAAAACTAGTGAACTATAAATAAAGGAAACTGCTACATCCTCATTGAAAACATTAAGTTAATATATACATGATAACGTCATCAACTGAATACCCTAATTAATTCTAAGCTGTCTGTACACCAGGCATTATTTGTGTATGAATACAATTTCACAGAACATTTGTTTGCCCAAGGATGTAATTGTTTAGTCATGCTCAATTAGATGGACATGCATATTACTTTTAATTTAAATATATTAAGTGTTTTTGCTCACCATTTGTAAGAATTCTAGTTGTCAAACAGAAAATAATGGACATTTAACTTTTTGAAACAAAAATAAATACTTATGTTAAAATAATTTGTTCTATTTTGTCTGAAGTATTTACTTTAGGTAAACTAATACATACATATAAGATTTCAGTAAGAGAAAACAGAACTGATTAAAAGTAAACGATTAAAAACATTTTTTATAAAAGAAGATCTTAACTGTCAAATCAACGCTCATCCTTATCAACATCATCTGTTGGCAGTAGGTAGGCATTACCTTTAATATCTAAAGAAGGTTCTATAAAAATTCAACCATCCAGAGAAAAAAAAGAAAATCAATAATAATAATCGTATCAAAAATTGGGGGAAATAAGTTAATTACCGTAAAAAAGGTAATGCATGCTATATTTTTTCAAATTAAAAAAATATTTTGGTTCCATTATTAGTCCCAATATTTTAACATAATAATAATATATTTATCAATCAGGCATCATTAGGCCGAATATTATTTATATCTGTTATTAATGTTGCTTATGATTTCGATCGCATACAAACTTCAAATTTCTATTAAAACAATTCTTCCTCAGGGTGTCTCTTTGAGTTTTTAAGTCAGCTAAATTGAGTCGTATTTTTTTCACAGTTCATCTTCGCTTGTATGCTGGCGGTAGCGGTGGCGGCCCCCAAGCCCCAAGTGTACTTCAGCTCGCCGTACACTGCGTACTCCGCTCCGTTCACGTACCCCGCTGCGTTCACATACTCTGCACCGGTCTCCGCATACTCCGCCTATAGTTACTCCGTGGCTTCGCCTTACGCGTACTACTACTACAAATGAGTTGTAGTTTAAATTAAGACGAGTACCTTGTAGTGAACAAATAAATTATTGATGTTATGAATTATGTTTTTTTTTTATTGTCATCAAATTACGTGCTAGGAATATTTTCTACTCCTTTGGTAACATTCCGTAGTGCTAAATTTTTTTCAGTGGTTTCACCTATGAAAAGAAAGCTTGAGTTATAAGCCCCGGGGTCAGCTATTGTAAAAAACCGAGTAAAAACTTTCGGATGCTACTAAAGTTGAAAAAGATAATGACTTTTTGCCCACAAGTGGATCCATCCCACACACTGAAAGCGAAGCAAATAAGTACTTACCGTAAAATTTTGCTCACTTTCATGTAGGTAACGCATCTGAAATATGCCTAAATGTGCATTGAATTGCCTTTTACTAATATTTTTATTTTCACAATCACAATTATAAAATTCTGATAGTATGTTCAAAGCAAACCGATGCTATAAGTAACGTATCTAAACTACAGTATTAATTTAGATACTAACGTACAAAGCTTTGCTTTTGCAGGAGCAACAAAAACCGTAACGGTTTGATAAAATATATATTTTTTGGTCCAACGAAATACTGAATGGACATCTTAACGATTGGGATTGCTGTTTGGAATGCCTTTTTACTTGTTATACTCGTATATTAATTACAATTGTGATTGAAATGTTGGTTGTTACTGAAATTAAAAAAAAAAAAAAATGATTTTCAATTTTATACGAGTTTTGTTGCTAACCTTACTAATATAAGCGGAATGGCGGCCAAAACGCTACAATTATTTTTACATGTAACAGTCACCTTGGCCATTAAAAAAAAAATAGTAACTGTCACTTCTTAAAACTGTTACTACCATTCTTATCTATTCATGTTAAACTGAGTATATGTGCTCATTACTAGCAGTTGTTAACTGCATGTCATAGCTGTAATTTATGCATTCTACACAAATTGCAACAAACACATCGACAACACACAAAATCTAAAACCATTCTTACTGTAAACTTCCACCAAAACTATAATGGTTTAAGATCCCAAAGTCACCAGAATTACGTCATTTTACCGTTAAGAATAAATAGCTGAATATGTAGTTAAGAAGGTGTAGCTATTTCTGGTAACTTAAAAGGCACCTTACCTATTTGCGTTCATGTGAGATGGCTAGTATTTAAACAATACAACGTGAAATTGAATTAACTGAAAACCTGAAAAGTGGTAATTAAACTCATCATTTTGAACAGGTTTTACTTTTAAACCAACCATGAAATCATGAAAATAAAAACCTGGTGATCAATGCATTTGATTATGCTACGTCAACATTAAGTATTGTATAAACTTTTAATAAGTTTACTGCAAGTATAGCTGTTTTACAAGTGAGGAATAGAAAAGACAAAGAGAAGATACTGAATAAAATATTATTTATTTGCTTATATTTCGGTTTCCCACAAAATCAAATTATTTTTTCAGGTAGTAAGCGGCGTAGGGTGAGGCGTAGGGGTAGGCGGAGTATGCGGCTAGTGGTGCGGTGTATGCGGAGTAGGCGAGCGGCGCGGTGTACGCGGCCGCCACCGGCGCGGTGTACGCAGCCGCTACCGGCGCGGTGTATGCGGCAGAGTACAGCAGCGCTGGGTTGGGCTTTGGCTCAGCCACAGCAACCGCCATCATGCAAGCGAGAACCAACTGGAAAATAAACAAAGACCATTAATTTCACTTTTCGTCTATCATTTTATTCAACGAGTGGATGTCAGATTCCAGTCTCTTCCCAGATCTGAGCGACCGCTACTTGAACTCCAATACTTGAATAAGGCACAATTCTGACGTAACATCACTTTTTCTTTCACTTTCACAAAATTCTTAACTTCATACTTCAATCCAGATTATGAAATTAACTTGTCCTTATATCTAATGTATACGCACCATATATTTGAACATTTTGATTGTTTTCACTGAGCTACTGCTGCACTGAATGATACGGTAGATGAGATAGCTAGAGAATTTATAGTAACTTGAGAAGGACGAATGCACGCAACGTGAGGTTAATCGAGAACGCTGCGGTGCTCGGAATAATCATGAGTTTCCTTCAATGAGGAGTGTCGATGATTGCCAATGGAATTGAACTAATGTTAATAGAATGTGATAATTAGTTCTGTAGACTTTATTGTCTGTTATTTTATCGTCAAAAATGTATACTTACAAAAAAAGAATAATACTATGAGTGCCTACAATAGAAAAAAGTAAAGGGGAAAGGGCTCAAATATAAAAAAAAACATTCGCATCACTACTGCACTGTCAATGGGATACGTGCAATGTTGATTAATTCAATGCCCCAAAAATAGGCTAGGCTTCTGGCCACGTGAAGCGTCCAATTATGTAGTTGTGATCAATTAGTTGCATTTATAATAAAACACTAATCAATGAGGATCTGAAAAATATGTTTTATAAACGATCTGAATTCATCTTGATCTGTTTTTTTTTTCGTTTGAAAAGCAATTTGTATTAATTGTGTAAATCAGCAAAGTATCCGAAAAGCTGCCTTGTGATGTGTGTACGCATTTACAACAAAATTCCGAAAGAACTCAAATGTATAAATAATTGTAATTCATTTAAAAATAAGCTTTATAAGTGAATTATAGGACATAATTTCTATGACATTAAAGATTTCTTTGACATTTTGTATTATTATATCCATCTAATAATTTGAATGATTGTATAATATTTTTTTTACTGTGGTTTATGACATGATAATTATTTTTCATGCATTTGATAATCTGTATAGCTTAACATGTGGACATTGTATAAGACTGTAACACCATCATACCATGTATAAAGCAAATAAAGACTTATCTTATTACAGTCATGTTGCAGTGTACCTAGTTTTATAGGTTAATTTGTTTTTATTAATTTTCAATCAATCAATTTTTAAATTTCTTTTCTAAAAATATGAACCTACTAACGGCGAACTACTGACGGCGCCGGCGAAGGTTTAGGTAATTTAATAGGGTCCAGTTGGACCCTTTGGGCACGAAGCCCTAAAACCTTAAAGGGTTTCGTCGGTTCGTTGAGCTCCTTAGGTCAGCTGACCTCCTTAAGTACATAGGGTGACTTAGCCGGTTTGCCGGCTACCTCTAGTTTTCGGCTAGTTCGTAGTTATATTAATATAATATGAAAACTTTACGCTGCACATTTACAAAACAATGACTACTTATTTTATTGGTAGAAACCCTACAACTTTTGAATTTTGTAGATTTTTATTGATCTAATTAATAAGTCTATAAGCCTCCGAAAGTTTCATAGTGCACGCATGTGTCGAAATCAATGAAAAAAATAGTGCGCGCGTTATTTTTGCAAGGTAAATTACAAAGTTGTTTATCGTTGTATAAATATAAATTGCTGTTCTGTGTATGAGAGATGAGTTGAATTAGTGTTATTTCAATTAAAATGCAGAAAGATTAGATTATTTACATTTTAATTTAATGGCCGGGTAACTAGATATTAATTTTGGGGGTCTGTCTACTTCTCGTCCGGGGGGCCGAAAACTAGAAGAAAATCCTTTATATTTAATTGATAATTTTGAATAGAACACAAGGATTATTTTTGAATAAAACTATTTTTATACAAAGTACAACCTCTTCTCATTTGGGTGTTTAGATTTCGGCCGCATGTTATCAAGCTAATTACGTGGTAATAATACTTTTTAGTGATATAGTTTTCGACGGCCGAAAATAAGAGGCTTAATATTTACTTTTCGGCCTAGCTGATTCATGAGGCCGAAAGCTAATAATTTGATAACCGATTTTCGGCTAGTAAAAAATAACGGTAGTTAATGACAATAATTAAACGATTAAATCGAAATCTTCATTCAGACGAATTATAAAAACCTTAAGTGTCTTTCCTAAAATTTGTTTTATCAGCTTGTAAGAAAATTTTACAAGTTGAGCATCATTAAATATATTACAGTCACTGACTCCAGAGCATTTTAAAAATAAATAAGGAAACAAGGTGAATATGGAAGAAAAACTGATATTAAGAAGATTTTAGAAGTAGTGAAAGAGACTGATATCGTATTTTCAGACTAAATTGGAAAAAAAACGTTATTTTTGAAGAAGATTTGGATGTTCATCACGAATGAGATATTTTGTAAAATCTTTTATTTTTTTATTTTTCCATATTATATTTTTTAAAGACAATTTTTTTTGTGATTTTGAACATAAATGTTCCTGTTAAAGTATTTTTTTAAAGGTTTTATGTAAATCGCTGATTAATAGGTACTATTTACTTTTTGATCTATTATAGAACCTCCTGCAGAGTAAATAGCGATTATGTTTCAATAGCAGAAAAGTGGCCGAAAACTAGCAAGAATAACGGCCGGGAACTGACACAGGCCGTCGAAAACCGGCGAAATCGCTATTTTCAGAGATTTTTATATTTTGTAATTTTATTATGACATTGACAAGTAAAACGTCTACAAATATTAAAACTACATTATCTTTCGAGTTCCAAAATATTGAAGAAACTAATTTGCGACTTCATTATCAAAGAAAAAAATCGTCATGAAGTCAGACGTTCGCTTAACTGGTCGAAAACCGGTTAAGTCACCCTATGTGTGCACTGTCTGGAAAAGTCCACTTAAATCAGTATGGTTCTATTTTCAAAAGATCACTTCAGACATTACCCAACTTGGTTTTCAGATTATGTATCCGATACAAGATACTGTTTTGACCAGGGGTTTCCAAACTGTGCGTCGCGATGCCCTGGGGTATCACAGAGCTACATTGAGGACGTCGGGTGACGGTAGGCACAAGATTGATTATAGTACAATCATTACAATGTTATATTTTCTAATAAAAATAATAGTGAAACACGGCTTTAATAAAACTGTTGTGCGAACGTTCTTTAAGGGACGTTCGAGAACATTTCCCCTCACCCCCGCCAACGAAAGTGAACGTCAGACCGCACGCCGGCTCGCACTCAAATTTTATATCGTTTGAATTTTATGTTTAGTTTATTATATTTGCATGTTAGAGAGATTATATGTTTTCAATTATAATCGTGCTACGAATCTTATAAAGAGTTTCCCTAAAAACCTCCCTGAACAACAATATTCCTTACAATAGTAATAATTAAGATCTTTGGAGTTTTATTTAATTAAATTAAAATAATATCTAGGTAAAGTAGTTTTAATGTCTGTTGGCGCAACACACAAATATCTTCTTTATGAAAGGCGTCGCAATAATAATTATAATATGTTAAGAGAGTTGCAGTTTAAAAAAGTTAGAGATCCCCTTTACTTAGACTAGAAAACCCGAATCCATGAAGATTATCCATCCTGCTGCTACTTCTGATTTATTGTGTCATAACATGTTATGTTGTGTCAAAACATGTTATCCTCTCCCAAAACATAAACAATTCATTTCAATTTTGTGATTTATAAAAAAAGGTGTGAACATGGCATTTTTAAATGTTTACAGAATTAATATGATTTTTGTAAGTACTTGAAGTTCTTTAGTCATTTTCATTGCTTTCTGTAGACAAGAGGGCTTCAGTTTTCTGAACTCAATAAAAACTTCGCATGACATACATAAACTTAGTACGTGTAAGTATTATATACGAGTAGTCACAAATACTTTTAAACTGACAAATATTTTTTTGTCAGTGATTAAGCACGTTATGGGAGAAAAGCCACAGAATTTATACTTGTTAGCTAGTTTTCATGTCATGAAGTAAAGCTGCTCCAATCCGCGTTCAATTTACGAGGAAGGAATTGTAGTGTGACTGATTTATAAGCTGTAGGATAGTCGGAATCAGTAGGCGTGAGGTGATTAATACGATTACCAACCTAATTCAAGCATGGATTTGCAATTAGCAAAATGCTTGTGGTAATAAGCATATTTGTATAGTTTTAGTGCTTACCTACATTATGAGAAAAAGGGATAATAAGAAAATCGGAAATGCGACTTTTTTTCCACACCCATTTTTGCATCTATAGTAACTAGACTAGTCTCCGTTGGGTGAGCCGCCATGACCAAAGGTCGATCAGGAAGATGTTATTATTGTGAGCAAAAAGTAGATACCTTTCTATGTAGGTAAATTCAAAACCATATCTAGAGGTATATATTATTATCATTTATTTATTTACGTATTGTATATATGATGATGACTTATTTTTTCAGGTAGTAAGCGGCGTAGGGTGAGGCGTAGGGGTAGGCGGAGTATGCGGCGAGTGGTGCGGTGTATGCGGAGTAGGCGAGCGGCGCGGTGTAGGCGGCCGCCAATGGTGCGGTGTATGCAGCTGCAACTGGCGCCGTGTAAGCTGCAGAGTACAGCACACCGGGTTTGGGCTCAGCCATCGCGGCCACCAGCATGCAAACGAATACGATCTGAAAAGAAAATCACAAAATTAATTAAAAAAAATTGGTAAGTTACGGAAGTAAAATGAAAGTATTCTAGAAAGCACAAAAATGCGGACAAAAGTTTTTTTTTATTTCACTCAGTCAGTTTTTTTTATTTTGGTTTCTTCATAAAGAAGAACTTACCATATATTTGAACATCTTGATTGTTTTCACTGAGCTACTGCTGCACTGAATGATAAGAAAGATGGGACACCTACCGATTTTATAGTAATATATCAGAAGGCCGAATGCACAAAACGTGAGGTCCATCGCGCTTGATACCGCGCAGCGAATAGTAATGAGTTTTCTTCAACAGACAGTGGGTACATTTCAATGAATGAGTCAAAATGTGTAAACTGTGTCTTCTAATTAGCAAAGTTACGGAAATAGGTTTGAATGATTGCGAGTCGAATGCTTGACACGTTTAAACATGGCTCTTTCTATTCAATATGAAATATTAGGTGCAGCAGTGAATTAATCAGATTTATTTTAAGGTAAATGTCAGACTGTCAATTGCTTCAAAATTTTCTCTGTTTTATTATAGCAATGATGTTTCTTTTTTTATGCTTACAGGTGGACATTAATCGGGTCTTGATTGCAAAATAGTTACCCGCCACTTAAGGACAAGTCTTGCAACTCCCAAGAGACTACTGCGTTGACAAACTTGTACGATGGTGACACTCATATCAGACTGAAATACAGCAAAGCGGCAGAATTAGGTATGAACATCGCCTTTCAGTTAGCCAAGACACAAAGAAATAAAGAATTAGAAAGATATTAACAATATTTTTTTCACAAACATAACATCATGCCTGTAGCCCCGAAGGGTTAGGCAAAGGTGTACACAATAAAACAAAAACAAAAAATTCCTTTGTAGGATATAAACTTTCTTAAGGAGGTAGTAAAAATATTTTTTGAATAACTTGACATGTATTGCTATAAGTTGATTCCAGCCTGGAACGCAAACACAGTAGTGAACAATGGGACACCAATCAGTGGCTAAGTTCTGGGAAACCTTATTATAGACTGCCGTTGATATATGTTGTGCCCATTTTATTAGATATTATTTATATTTTACCATAAGAGCGTTGTGTTTTAGAACGTTGTGCTCCTAAAATGTCTAGTTAGTGGCACTTGTTACTTATATTTGTGTAAATATCCCATCTCGTAGCGTAGCGCGTGAGTACGCTTAGATGACACAAAATACACAGATTTTCAGTATCAAAATGGAATAAATCCTCTAACACGGCGCCTGCACCAATCAAACTGCCTGTGGAGTTATGTTGCTCTAAGTTCTAACAACCAAATTGCATGTTCTCTTCACTGTCGTTATGCTAAGACACCATTCTTTAATGGTGCCCTATGCCTACCCTACTGTACTGTACTGTACACTCAAAAAGCCTGATTGTCTGTACACTATTGCTGAATCATTCATATCCTAACTAATTAAAACATTGTGATTCAACAAGTAAAGTCCGTAGCTAAAGTATTTTTGTGTTGTGAAAGTGTAGCAACACATGCCAAAATTACGTGACGGAAAGTTCGTTGTACCCCTATGCCTACAGTGCTTTGCAAAGTGACACCGACACATCTGTCGAAAATTACGTCGCATAATTTTCATTAGAAAACATGACAGGCAAAATATTCGGTTAATGTGTCAGTTGTGTGCTAAATATAATATATGTTGGTCAAAATAAAGGATTAAGTTCAATTTTATCTCTTTTCTCTTAGTTTGCCTTTTTGGTTCAGTGGTCGCAAAGCGCGACTGCTGAGCATGAGACCTCGGGTTGGATTCCCAGGTCGGACAAAGTGTTATTGGGTTTTTCCATCAGTAATTTCTCAGTGGCAGCCTCGGAGTCTGGATTTGTGCCCGGGAGATGGCAATAGCTAGCAAAAATCCCATGTAATAGGGGTATTACATGAGACTTAAACATAAGTGGCGAAATGTGGGTGTACTAATGTGTACACCTCTGCGTAACTCTTCGGGGATTACAGGCATGATTTTATGTTTATATGTTTTCTCTTAGTCAACACAATATAATACAAAGATGTTTGACCAGCATCCTGAGAAGATAACGATAAAAGGCGTGGTCAAAATCCGCGAGGAGGTAGTTTTATACGATCCAGTATTTTTTAAATAAAATATATTTGTTTATTTGCATAGATCGGAAGTACATGACATAAGATATCTATAAAACAATTCTTCCTTGTATAATCTACCTTATATTAAGCAGATAGACATTTAAAACGTATTAAGTACGTTCATAAATAAAACAATCAAAATTTAAGTCATACTGTTGCATATCTACTAAGTATATCAACATATTAAAATATAATTTAGCCGCTAGGTCTTATTCGTTATGTATGACAACACCATTTTGATGCTGAATGTTTGCCTTACACAAACGACGTCGCGTCAGATGAGTCACTTAGACCCTTTTCGGCCTAATGCTGGATATTGTTCAATCTAGATAAGCCTTCAACTTTTTTAAACGGTGTTATTCAATTTTTTTTTCTGCAGTGTGATATTTGTTTTTTTGATAACTTTATTTAATTATGGTTAACCACTGCTTTCAGGTGTAGTAAATAAGTAGGAAATTGGAGGTACTATTAAAATAAAATAGAGATAATATGTTGCTATTTTAATTTATTCGAATCAGTTTACATTCTTCATTTCAAAATTATTTTTTCAGGTAGTAAGCGGCGTAGGGTGAGGCGTAGGGGTAGGCGGAGTATGCGGCGAGTGGTGCGGTGTATGCGGAGTAGGCGAGCGGCGCGGTGTACGCGGCCGCCACCGGCGCGGTGTACGCAGCTGCCAACGGCGCCGTGTACGCAGCAGAGTACAGCACACCGGGTTTGGGCTCGGCCATCGCGGCCACCAGCATGCAAACGAATACGATCTGAAAAATTAAAAAATATTTTGTAAATTGTATTTTGTGTACAGTTTTGGATTTATATTTCATCATTGAATTTGCCTGACGAAATAAAAGTACTTACCATGTACTTGAACATTTTGAATTGTTTTCACTGAGCTAGTGCTGCACTGAATGATACAAAAGATACGACCGTTACGAATTTTTATAGTAATTTAAGAAGGCCGCATGCTTGTACGCAACGTGAGGTTAATGGAGCTCGCTACCGCGCGACACATGGAATACTGATTAGTTTCCTTCAATCAAAAATGTCAATGAGTCGTCTTTTCCTTTCAGTTTCATTAGAGGAAATGAATCCAGATTAAAACGGGCTAAAACATGTTAGATATTGATTTGTGAGAAAACAAAATATGCAATTTTTTAGCTGCTTAATAAGTATTTCGAATATTTGTAATTTAAATTGTAATAGGGAACTCGGTATGAGTAATTATGCTTTTTAGATTTAAGATTCTTCAGCAGTTTGTTTAAAACTCGCAAGCAAGTTGGGTTCTTTAATGAGCATTTAAATAAAAGCCACCGCTGATCTAAATAGTAACCTATGGATTAGGGAATTTATCGTGGAGTGGTTTTTATTTCAACATCTATGTATAACCTATGTAAACAATAATTGGTAGGTCCCTTTAGATTGGTTTAGAAAGCCTTTAAAGTACATCAAAAGTATACAATAGTGAAAGTCTTTCATTAAATAACTGTGAATGTAATAAGTGTTACGAATAAATTTTTTCATTCATTTTAATACTAGTATAACTGATTAACTGTTCCTCCTTCAAATTAGACAATCAAGTGGACCTTAAACACACTACTTCTCTGCATAGCCATAAATCCATAAACACCATAATGACCAAAGCAAAATATGAAGTTTACCAATATCAAAGCACAAGCTTTTCCAGAAACGTAAAGATTTGCTAGTTAATGTCTTTAATCCGCATTCATAATGAAACTGAATGTATTGGACGGTCACTTGCTCTTCATTAACACATGCTGTTGAGGTCAGCTGATCGGTATTCAATGCACGGCAAGCTTCGAGACTTTGCTTACATTGCGTATAATGTCCTTCCTAATTTAGTATAAAGTTGGTTGCTGCGGGTTCTTTGATATCATTCAGTCTAACAGTAGCTCCTTGACAACAACAAACAAAATGTTCAAACTTGTAAGTTTCTCTTTCTCTGCTTTATCAACGTTATTGGAAATGTTTGAGAAAAAGGATTTTACGACAGTAAAACGAAACACCCCAAAATCTTTAATTATTTATTTATTCATAATAATACAGACTACTCCAAGACGATTTTATACGCACAAATTAAACTATATTATAAAATAAACTTAACATAAAATACAAAAAAAAAATATAGTTAATCAGATACGAATTTCGGCAGGTTATCAAAAATACGAGTATCTTCCGATGGGATCTTCTTTATAATCATTTAGATTTTTGTAACATTACCTGTTCAAAGTATGTCGTTATAATGTTAATGTTTATTTTTTTCAGTTGGTTCTCGCTTGCATGATGGCGGTTGCCGTGGCTGAACCTAAGCCCAACCCAGCGCTGCTGTACTCTGCCGCTTACACCGCGCCGGTAGCGGCTGCGTACACCGCGCCGGTGGCGGCCGCGTACACCGCGCCGCTCGCATACTCCGCATACACCGCACCACTCGCCGCATACTCTGCCTACCCTTACGCCTCACCCTACGCCGCTTACTACCTGAAAAAGTAATTTGGATATTTGTAGCACTTACTTTTGGATTTGACAAGAGAGATGGAGAGAGATGATAGCGAATAAACTATAACCTCGATTATAATATTGCATTTTATTTTATTATACATATTTACCTATTTTATATGCACCTTGATCTTCATTTTTTTTCCATCTTGGATATAACATTGTTTATTATATTAATAGAGCCATTTCTTTATTTTAAAAAACGATACTAGATGCTTAATTACAAACCAAAATTATTTGAACCTGCTGGGTACAAATTAAAAATGTACACATTTCACTTGACGTGCTTTTAAAGGTAAAATTATAAAAGTAGGTAGGTACCTATTTGTATTTAATAACAAGTACCTAATTTGTATACTTTACTTAGTCAATTCAGGTGACCTACAAAAGCTTACTGCATTATTTATTCGTCTCGTAGGCGCTCGCAGTTCAAAAACTACCTAATTTTCGTGAAAATTGTTGGTATAACACAATTATGGCTTGTGAGCTTACTAATGTAATAAGAACTTTTCCTACACGTTCACAAGGTAGAATTTTAATCGAATCATTTTTTTATATGAATATTTTCTTTTTAACTTGCCCCACACTATTTATATCTCCTGTATCGTCGGTGAGTTTCCAAAAATCTAAACTCACATACACAATACTATCACTCCGGAACAAATACTTATAGACTACACAAATATTTGTTTCGTGAGGGAATCACCACCCAATCGCTTAACCACTGAGCCAACCGTGTCGCCAATTAATTCATTATTGTTCCTATTTGTACTGTAAGATACCTAAAAAGTACCAGTAAATTACGTTAAAATTACAGCACGTACCTATGAACTTTGATGTATTATGTAACTTATGAACATTGTGATCTAATATCAAAACAGATATAATAGTTTGGTAATGTATAATATCAACAAGCAAGTTAAACACAAGACAAACAGTGTGGCTTGGTTGCACCAACTTAACGATATTTGACGTCATGGAAAGTGGTTAATAGTTTGTAAGTAGCGTCTTTTGAGTGAGCCTAAAGACGGAATAGCTTAGACGCTTTGTAGACCTTTGAGAAAAAGTGTGTAGAGATTAGAGGAACACGGTTTCAATGGATACTTAGGTAGGTATATTTGACATCAATCCTTGTATTCAAGTCTTTAAAATCGTACCTAACTTCTAACTTACTACCCAGCCATTTGTTGCCAAAAAAATATTAACTTTTACTGCTTACTTTTGCTAACAGTATCAAGTGTCATAATTGTGATGTTTTAAACGAGTACGTATTCGGGTACTTAATCGGCAAGAACGAAGTACCTTTAGATACTACATATTCTTTTTTCATACTACATATTCTATAGGAAGTCTGAAAATGGCTCAAGTGACTGAAAAGTACAAAAAGGACATTCGTTGTCATTACGAAATCACCACGTGGTCAAAGTCGACGTCAAAGCATTTACTTTATTGAGACCATTTTAACTTGTCGAGGTGGATGTCATGTGTATATGGGCATGTTTTTTTTAGTTGGTAAAAATCATCAAATGCCTCCTTCCGCCCTGCTCGGGGCGGAAGGGTCTGTCAGACTTGTACTGACTAAAAAACCACCCAGTTCCTTCTGTTGCCCTTTGCGTTCCGGGGTCACGGTATCCTGTTAAGACGTCCCACAACATGAGGTGGAGAAATGATAATTATGTCGTAAGGAAATTTTGAACAAGATTGTTCAAATAAAAAAACATTTCTTTTTAATCGTCTTACTAATCAACAAGGTAATTTACACAGACATCACATAACATCACGCCTGTAATCCCCGAAATGTTTAGGCAGAGGTGTAGCCATTAGTAAGTAGGTAGTAAGTACACCCACATTTCGCCAGTTATGTTTTTAAGTCCCATGTAATAGGGGGCGAGCCTATTGTCATCAACTGGGCACAAATCCAAACGCCGAGGCTGCTACTGAGAAATTCCTAACACTTTGAAAAATTCAATAACACTTTGCCCAACCTGGGAATCGAACCCACGACCTCTTTCTCTGCAGTCTTGCGTTGCGACCACTAGTAATTATAATTACCCAGTAATATTTGAGCATTATTCTGTCTCTTACAGCATTAAATGATCAACTGAAATAGAAAGATGTTTTACTTTTCGTTTAGCGCTAAATGTGGTTCACTAAACAATAATAAGAGCAAGACTCGATTATGAGTGATCTGTATTAGTCGTCCAGATTAAATAGGCGCATTGACCTCCACATAGTGACATGTGCAACTAGAGTTAGCATTGTAACAGTGGACACGCACGCGCTGACCTCTGACGCAACGAAAGTGGCGCATCCTGAATAATGATCAACGTGTCGCATGCACGCATGAACCAAGAAAATAAAAAAAGGGTTCAAAAACTAAAAAAATAATGAACTAAAAAAAATGTCCACCAAAAAGCTATAAACATTACTTCAATATATACGATTTACGTGTTATAAATCTTAATTTATAAGGAAAATTATTGTCTCTATACAAAGAATATAAGATTTTGTAGGCCGGTAGACCATACAAGTGACGTAGAATATTATTGCGCTTCCAGTGTTACCTCATTAGTTAATATACGACGAATAGTGGTTAGCGTCCCTGACTGCTAAGCCGGAGGTCGTGGGTTCGATTCCCACCCAGGACAAACTTTGTGTGATGAGCATGATTGTTAGTTCTGTGTCTGGGTGTGATTTATCTATAATATGTATGTATTTATAAATTATATAAGTATGTATATCAGTTGTCTGGTTACCATAACACAAGCTCTGCTTAGCTTGGGATCAGATAGCCGTGTGTGAGTTGTCCCAAGATATTTATTATTTTTATTATTATTATTATAGTGTAGGAGATATGCGCACACAGATGAACTAAATACATACACACATAGACTACTTAAATCATAGCCTCCTTTAGCTTTACCGTAGTCGGGTGAATTGAACTCATCCTAATAGCATCTTTTAAAGTCGACTTGACTAACTATTTATTAATTTGTAAAAAGGTAATTTACTTAGGAAATTATGAAGCATTTTGAATCATTTGGCAATAATATTATTGTCAACTGTCTTTATGATCGTGGTTCATTTTCCTATAACCTCACCCGCGATGTTTATCTTGAATTCGGAGCACCGTTGCACATGATGTGTTAGCACACCCTCGTATTGTGGTGGAATTTCTTTCGTATTCACTTGAGTATTTAAGTTGCTGGGTTTAGTACAAAGGTATCATTCACCTATCTTGTTTACTACGAGACATACAAACCAACACTTCAAAATGTGCAAACTGGTAAATCAAAGTTTTATTTCAAAGAATGTTGATTAGACATTTGATAACAAAAATCAATAATGGTTCATTCAAAAGTTTTGTGTAAAAAATAACTATGTCATCTTTACAATTTTTCAGAAAATCTTTTGAATATGTTTTTTTTTTCTGTTTCAGATTTTCTTCGCTGCCCTCCTCACCATCGCGGCTGCTAAGCCCGGTATCCACTCCGTGGCCTACTCCGCTCCTCTGGTAGCAGCGCCAGTAGCAGCAGCTTACACCGCCCCTGTAGCCGCCGCGTACACTGCGGCGTATACCGCCCCTTACGCTGCTTATGCCGCTCCCTACGCCGCATACGCGTCTCCCTACGCCGCTGCATACACTGCTCCCGTTGCTGCATACAGCGCCTACTCAGCACCTTTAATATCTGCAGCATACAGAGCTCCAGTCCTGCTCAAGTGAAAACCTATCTATGGAAAATCATCAAAATGTAAAAAAATTGTACATACATAAGTAGCAACATGATTTAAAGTATTACTTGAAGTTTCTCTTTGTATAACCACCTAACCTAACCTTAAAAATTCATTAGTTTATGTAGTGTTGGATCGATAAAAATTTGTACGTTAAATGTATAGCAAATTTTAGGCAATTATAGGCACACTACACTTACAAATCCGATAAGTCAAAAAATGCTATTATGAAATTCACGTAACAGGTTCAGTACCTATAACGAATTGAAGCAAACGTATAATCTATTAACTAGCAATTTGGTATGCGTGCTAAATATACATACATCAGGTATTCCAGCATGACACAATCTGCCAAAATAGATAGCTCGCAGAATACTAGGTAGTGGGTACTCTAGAACATTATAGTAACGAGAACAAAACCGAATAAATTAATATTATTATTTAGGACGTGTTGCGAAATAAGAGTAGCAAGCAGGTTGATACAATCCGGGTATTGTGTGTCATCAATAGATGTTATTACATCATATGACGGGGTTGCTTGGAGGGTGTTTGTTATGAGCGGCCGTTTATAGTGACGTCATAATACTCCACCGTGAAATCATGAAGAGATTAATTATGACGTATCAAGTATTTTTGTATTTGTATAGGAAACGAGCTTATGCTCTTATTGTTGGTATACCTTCTTACGTATTGTTTCGACTTATTTTATGATTTCATATTTATTATTATATAATTTTTTGTTTTATAATTTTCTAATAACTTTCGCAATGTAATCTCAGTCTCGATCTGTCAAAAATGCCTTAATTTACTTACATTTTTTGACATTGATTGTCGCTGAAATGAGATTGCAACTAGATATTGAACGTTTATAATTAGTGTAATTGGTTTCCTGGTATCCATATAAGGCCAATGTGCTACTATTGTTTGGTTTTCCATTAAATATTTATGTCGATGTAACAATCTCTTTCACATGCAAATAGCGATCGGATTGTTAGCAAGTCTGGGAAAACCTACTGATTTATCCAGTCATAAGGAGGACAAACATAATTATTTCAATGGCCTGAAACAATAGATATGACGTATGCAGCTATTTTTACATAACGTCCCTGATAAGTACAGGTAATCAAAAGTAGTTATTAGCCTACATAATTTCTTAATTTTGTCAATAATTGTTAAGGATCTTCAAAATATATAATACAATAATACGAATGAAATGACGTATCTTTTTTCTTTGACGTATCGAACCGTTAAGTAGTAACGAACAGAGATAGGAACGGATATACATACAAACACGTGAAACACATAACCCTGGCTTTTGGGCTTCTCCGGAATCCGGTTAAAAACATGACATACATATTTTATTACATACCATTTCAATTCAATTTCCGTGCAATTCAATAGTATCTACACTCGTTATGAGAAAACAGAATTTCTTGATGGCCCAGTGGTTGAAGCGGCCGCCTCTTATCCTTGAGGTGGTGGGTTCGAATCCGGGTAATTACAATGTGATATTTTCAATTCGTATGTACTTTCTAAAGGTTAGACATCACTGAGATCGTTCCGTGCCTCGGAAAGTTTATTAAGCCGTTCGTCCCGACTGTCATACGTGGATCTTTGACAGTCGTAACGGATCGTCAAAAACCCCAAACCAGTCTTATCAAGGGGTATCGTATTACCCAGTCACTGGCTTGTGAAGGTCAGATAAGCGCCAGTTGCTCCATGTAAAATATTGTTAATCAACTGCATACATGTGCTTAGACTGGAAGTCGATTCCAATATAGTTGGGAAAAGGCTAAGTAAATAGATAGTAATGAGAAGACAAGAGATTTTCACTTTTTTTAGCAGTTTGTATGTTTCATTCACATCGTCGTCCGTGACGCATTAATGAGTAGGCGATTAACTAAATGGTTGAGCTCTTTTAGTCAGAACGGTCACATAATTAGAATATTCCCCGAAGTCTGAATACCTATGAATAAATTCGTATGCACGTAACCTTTTTAACTATCATCAAAACGACTGTATAATTTTAAATATCGAAAGGAACTGAAATAGATGAAAACTTGATAAAAAATAATTTGAATTTCATTTTATTTAATTTTCTTCACTTAGGTACGAAAATTTTGATTTTATTTTTTTGCCTTACCATGTTTCAGCTCTAATTACACCGATGATTATTCAGGTGTTTGTATTTAACGATCGAAGAAACAATAATCCAAAAACATTAAATAAGGAAGATAAAGTCGGATGAAAATATTTAAAATTTTATTAAAACAAACGTTTTGCGTTTTGTTTTGCTTCTGAACTATAAATAATAATCGTTAAATATATATGGGGGTATAGTGGAGACACCATCGAAAGAGGCTTCTAAAGTTTTCTATAGGATGTCGTTTCATTGGTCACCCAGAATTAAAACAATACCGAGATTCTTTGTTCATAAAATGTCATGAAATGTTCACCAACTTTTGATTAAACACTGTATAATTAATGGTTGTTTTATTAAATGGCTAAAAACAGTTTTATGTCTATTTTAATACTTTGTTTATTTTTCGAAAAGCAATTTTTCGTAAGTCTTTAAACAGTGAGTATATTTTATAAACAATAGATACCTTGATAGTCCACACTCAATGCTATGAAAAGCGCAACTGAATGTTAGTTTGAGGGCAAACGCGTTTCAAATAAAATATCTACTCATTGTAAACACATTGTTTATAAATTTCCTTACGATGAATTGTAAAGTTGTTGGTCGTTTTAATCGCCAAAAAAATACAAGTGACTACTGAATAGGGATCTCTTCAATTTAGTTAATTCATCAACATATAGCGGTCATAAAATGTCGAAGACGTGATATTTCACCATAAGGGATAAATAATATCGACACTTAAAATATATAGTTTAAATAGTAATTCTACACTTTTCCTCTTAAAGTTGTCCTGCATCGGAAGTGAGCCTTGACAGCATAGACGACCTTATATCAACCAGGGATCATCAACATTGCGCCATGATAAAATATAGTGTGTACTAGTAAAATCAAGTTCAAGGTTATTCCAAGTTAGGCTGGTAATGGCGGCCTTGATCGCTAGCACCTGATTAAGCAGCACCGTCCGGGCGTCCGTGCGTCCGCGTAAATGTCGAGTCGCTTGCGCACATAGAATGTTCTACACGCATGACGCGAGATCCTTGCGGCGTGATTAGACCGTGCCAAAACAGCTGCCAAAATACAGCGTGCTCTGTTTTTATTTGAAATCTATAGAGTTTAAGTATTTAATACCTACGCATCCTGTCCATCAAAATACATAACATTAAACAAAAAAATAAATAAAGGAAAAAGTATTTTTTGGTATGGTAGCGCGCAATATAACACACGTAGAAAATTGCATTTACAGGTGCATGTAATAGTACCAGGGGTCACGGAGGAATTTAAACTTTAGTTATAATATTTAAATAACAATTTCCTATTTAATCATAAGGTTCACAAGTGGTCTAGAACAAAAAAAAACGCAATGATGGAAATAATGAATTAACTCTGTTTCATTGTATTTTTATATATGTTAATTCATATTATGCCAATTGTTGCCGACCACTGGTGACTCAAATAAGATGGCCGCTCTGGTGACTGCCGCAGAGCGAGTATTAAGTTTCGACTGAAAACTAAACTATAAATTAAACTAAAACTAATCTCTTACATCAAAATATCCTTGAATAGGTACAGAAGAAAAAGTGTCAGTTGTCTTTTAATAGCTACACTGAAATATAATATTCCAGCCCACTGCAACCCATTGAAAGAATAAAGATCTAAATTGAAAGGACACAAAAATCAAACCCAAACATCAATATGTAACACAATATTATTACAATAACAGACGAGGTTAACTATGCTTTATAACTTGACTATGCTTGGTAACTTTGATGACCAACATTCTGGAACCTTCAAGTAACAGCCTGTACATTCTAAAATAACTGCAGTCAAAATATTCTCCTCACGTGTGGGTCCCGATCGCGCACGTCTCACCAAGGTGCGCAGGCGCCGAGCCTCTGCCAACACGATGAGGCCATCTTTGACTCCTTATATATTAGCCGGGAAGTCACACCATAAGTCAGTATTGTGAGACTAAGATAGACAAACAGTCAACATGTTCAAATTTGTAAGTGTTGCTTTTTACAAATTCTATTTTTATTTTCTTTTATCTTATCAATTCCACCGTTCCTTACTATAAAGAAATATTTTCCTTTGTTTTTTGTCATTATGACAACAACTTACATACTTCCCTTAAAGTTAGTAATAATATCTACCCAAGTCAGAATAGATGAGACTATTCATTTGTGGTCCATTTTTTGACATGGTGCACACAAGATCAAACATGTATAATTTAGTAATTAGTAGTCTAAAGATGTAGTGTTGTTTATTTATGTTTGTACTATCTCAGACTAAATAATCTTTAAAAGCACTTTGCCAATTTTAGAACAAAATAATCTTTTTAGATCCACTAAATAACCTGAGAAATAAAACCGTTTTTACAACCATAATCGTTAATTCAAAGAAACATATTTAAAAAAGAAATCAGATAATCTTTTTTTAAAAATATTGATTATTGTAAATTCCATGAAAGACTCAATAGAATATTTTATTTATTTATTTACTTAAAGGTTCACCTACAACACATTCATAAACATACAAATTCTAATTCACATAACAATATTCTAATATATGCCAATTACAGGTAAACACAACATTGACAATAAAGATATATATTTACATTTTAATGAACTTTATTTTTTCTAGCTGATTTTCGTCGCTCTCCTGGCGTTCGCCTCAGCGAAGCCGTTGTTACTGAGCTACGCTTCTCCCGTAGCGGCCGCATACACCGCTCCCGTAGCAGCCGCCTACACCGCTCCCGTCGCCTACTCCGCCTACAGCGCCTACTCGCCCGTCGCCTTCTCCGCCTACACCTACGCTTCCCCATATTCTTACTACCTCTAATCGGACACTTATACGAAAACGGAACTTGTTCATTTTATTGATCTTTAAACAATAATTATTGTGTAGATGAAATAAAATAAAAAATACAGTCATTACCTACTACGCCAAACTGTTTTTTTTTTATTTGCACAAACAACACAAATATTATTACTCTCATTTTTATTCTGATTCTGAACAATTAAGATAGAAAAATTAAGGAACAATTCTAACCGAAATTCTTCGTTTAGAAGATTTAGATTTAAACAAACCAACACACTTGTCGGTTATTCGTGAAATGAAAATACAAATCTGTCACAATGATTTGTTAAAAGGTAATTAATTATCTTGTATAAATAAATCTCCTTCTATATATAATACATCCAATGTTCATGACAGCTGAGATTGATAACTGATTGATTAGGCTGATTTTAGAAGTCTGACCACTCAAAACTCTTTGAGTTCTTGACCGTAAAGGAATCTTGTGCTTCTTTATCGTGTGGGCAGTAAGGTCTTACGACCCCACACACCCTAGGACCCTTGTTTAACGTTAATAGGTAAGTCCTGTACCAATTTTTCCGCAAGCTCCTTTTAGACATAGAATGACATAACCTAATAAGTTATTCAGTAACTACTACTTACTATGGTAAACGCGAAAGTTTGTGTGGATGCCAGACGATAATGATGGATGGACGAATAAACGGCTGATCGGAATTAGCTGAAATTTGGCATACATATAAATATTGATCTAGCTTAAAATATTGGAAATTTTATGTGGCTTAATTCTGTAGTCTAAGTAGACGTCGCGGGTAAAAGCTAGTATTATAATAATTGCCTCTTCTGTCATGATAAAATATAGTTACTAAACACCTACTTATATTGCATTTTAACAGAAGAGTGTTTTTTTATCCAACCTAGCAAAGTGTGGCCGCGTTCAGTTAATCTGAGATAAACATCACAGCGTCGAATTTGGGTACCTACATAATATTCCACCACCTTTTAACAGAAAATGCTCTTTAATTATTCATAATGAAGTTCAATAAGGCATCTCATAATAGGCCGGCCGCTCTCTAATTTCTACTTATTTAAGCACGATATAATTTGTAATCGCATCACGTAATCCTCTCCCCATGCAGAACCAGTGACCCGTGACCATTCAATAGGTCACCATCTGGGAAAGGTTACATTACTTTATTAATAAATTGATTGTACTGAGATGAACTGTTCATGACTAGTTACTATAGAGTATAGACTGGAGTGTGTGAAAATCAAACAAAAGGTAGCAAATGAATGAATTATCACCTATTTGGTGAAGGCTCTGGATGGAGCGTATCTATGTTTTTTAAAGACCTTGTCTAGTGTTAAGCTTGATATGGCTGAAATGAATAAAAGAATCAATTGTACCTAAAAAAATTGTTTGATGCAATTTTTTATGCTGCTCTATAAAATAGAGTAAATATAGATAGATATGAAAACATCATTGGTACAATGGCCATAAACATAGACTACATAATTCAACAAGTATTGTATGTTCTAAGCATTGAAATATACAATGCAAAACCTAATACAAAAGGTAAATGTGTTCTAAAACAAAACGGAATAAGTATATAAACATACCACAAATGTTGATGTTTCATACTTATTAGTTTAGAACTGTACTAGTTTTTACAATCGTATAAATTGACGTTGAAGGTGTGAAGCGTCATTCTTCGTTAAGCATCGGGATAATCCATTGACAATGTTGAAACTGGTAAGTCAATTAAATTAAACAAGGTACTATAATTAAAAAAAATCAAAAACACAACTGCAAAAATTGCACATATTTGTACTTTGTTTACTCGTCAGATTTTTTTACGACGTTTTTTATATTTTTTAAATCTACTTGTCAAATTCTAGACGATAAACATAGACACGACCAAATTCATTAAAAAAAAATATTGAGGCTGGTATTAATTTACATTTTAAAGTGACCACAGAGGATTCTTTTTATTTTTAACTACTGCCTATGTTACTCGGAACGACGCAAGGATTATATCGATACCCCATACATCTAAATCGGTTCAGGCGTTTAAAAGTTATGGTGGAATAAAGAATCTCACATACATACATACATACATTAACCCTGAGCACATAACACTGCTTTTTTTGGGGCAGTCGTGTAAAAATAAAAATATAATGCTCAAGTCTTTTCAGAACGAATTTAAAAAATATATCCAAAAATTATCATTGTCAAGACTCAACCGATATTGAATCCATAGGTTATCTATCTTAAAGGCTTCATATTTAAATAGAATACATTTGAAAATATTTTATTTTAAATAGAATAAAAAAATCTCTATGAAAGTATTCCATGGTGTAGCTTTCTATCAGTGAAATATTTTTTGTAATCGAATGAAACAAACAAACAATTTGATTACTTAGCAATATTTGTATATATTGCATTCAAGTGTCGTCTAGCGTTAGTGAACACTGCCAAAAAACTTACATCACTTTAAAGATCTTAATATGTCATTGTAATTGTTACAGTTTCTGATCGGCCTCGCGCTGAGAATGGTCGCCGCGGAGCAAGACCAGTACTCGGACTATGACTTAAATTATAACGACAAATCATCATTACCTTCCTCCCAAGGTTCACAATCTCCCACAATTCAAGATTCCAATCCCTATTCACACGACAGTTCCATTACCGACGAGCCGAAGTCGCACGCTGCTTCTACCACAGAGCAGCGTGTGGATAAGAAGGCCGCTTCTGCCTCCCGCTCAGGTGCTACTTATTCCGAAAATCTTGACTATACGTCCCGATATCTAGGATCTTTGCACCCTTAATGAAATACCTACGTTTAGTTGATTCCGAAATAGATTTGAAAGCTCAACTGTCGGGTTTGTGTTTGCACCGTAGTAAAGTAAAAAATATACATCTATATAAATAGTAAACTGTTTTTTTTTTAAAGAAATGTTGTATCAATGTATGTAATTTGCAATTTATTTTGCCTAAGTTATCAAAAACAGTAATATGCATCGTAATATGCGTGTTACATCTCTATGACTCGTAATAATATAAACTTTAAAGAGAATTTTGAATGAAATGAGAAGCTAGACCATTAGCCAAAAATTACATTTAATTAATTTCATGGCATATTAATATATTTCTCCATGTGTATAGAGTTTGTTATGACTTCATTGGGTTTTGTGTTTCTAGCCTAGCTTGCCACACTTGCAGCAGAATAGCCCACAACTTTGGAACGTGTGTTTCTACCTTTACACTTCTTCGTTATGATTATATATTCTTTTGTTTTTTTTTTGAAAACCATTCTACAAGGCCTTGGCAATTATAATAACATTGAAATACTAATTTCTTTCATACAAAATATTCATTTGTTTCTATGTTTGTCGCCAAACTCGGCCAAATATATAAGGTAGGAAATTTTTCATGTCAGTCAGTGCAAATTGAAGAGTGTCAAACTGAACAAGTGAAATAAATATTCACAACAAAATTACAAAATGTCGAAGTCAAGTTTGGTAAGTACATAAGTGTTTTGGCTACTTTAGGATGTATTTATTCTTTTGTGTGTGAATGAATTGTTTAGACTTTTTTAGTTACATTTGCCAATGCCAAGTACAAAACGTACTTTATTCATTTACGTTTAAGTACTATAACTGGTTTTTGTACAGATTAACAGGGTGTAGTTAAAACAAACTTACATTGCCAAACTCTTTCTTCAGGCCATAATTTCAGCCAAACGATTAAGAGTTCAGACCGTTAACTTTGTTTTTTTCTACTTAAAAAATATATGAGTTTACATTCTACTACATCGAGAAATATTATAATAAAATATCAATCTATATTTCAGATCACAGTCTTGGCTCTCATAGCATCGGTGTCCTCTAAGCCTTACGGATATGGTTTTGGAACGCTTCCCTACACACAACGGGCTGCTTACACCGCAGCAGAACTTTACAATCCAGCCGCTGTTGCTCCATTGCCTGCTGCCTACTTAACAGCTTACCCTTCAGGGTATCCTACTGCATACTCTGCAGCCTACTCAGGGTACCCTGGATCGTATGCCCCACTTCTTTCTGGAGCGTACTCTGCGCCTTTTCCGTACAGCGGCGAAGAATTAGCAGCGCTATACAATCCGGTGTCACCCCTTGCTTCCGTCGCTCCTGTCGGCCCTCTAATCTACGCATCGCCCCAGGCATATGTGTACAAGCGGTAACAACCCCAATGAGCCATCTGTTAATTATAAGACTACTGATCGGATTGTATTATAGGACTTCTAATTATTTTAAGGTTGTTATTTGATATTATTTGAATATAAAGTGTGCTGTTTAACGTGATTATTATTTTTTATCCTAAAATGGTGATCCACTATGTAGGAATAACCTGCTTAGAGCGTGATCTAAATAAGATATAAATAGTCCCCGTACGTTGCCTAAATTCAGACTACAATAGAGGTGATAACTATGGAATAAATAAATAAACACTGCTTGCAAGCCACAGATTTCAGACAGGCAACGGTATACATGGATCTACATAAGCAAATAACGGTTATGATATTGAAACTGGGAAGAGGTTTACATAATTATGTAATCAGAGCAGGAACCAATAAAGGCAATGAAAGATTGATAACGTCACATGACTGACGTTATTAGTATTTCTTTGTCCTTATTGCTATCTATTGACCAGTTAATTGAATATTTACATACATATACATTCCTTTCCTAGTTTCTCAACACACACATTCCTGTCAAATAAAATTCATTGCTAAGGTTTTATTATACATAATTGTAATTGAATATAGTTATAAATCCTTACATGTATGTTCATGAAAAGGAATAAAATAAAATTTGTAATTTAAAATAAAGTCGTCACCGCAATCAGCAAGTGATCTCATAACACAACGAATGCCCCTTAACTTAATTTTAATGCATTATGTACTGACGCGTGTAAGTACCAAGAACAATAACTTAGATTCATATTGAGTGGCGACACATACAAGCCTTCATTGTTCTATGTAAATAAAAATGAATGGCTAAAAGTGTTGCTAAGCGCAAAACTCGAGAACGGCCGAACCGTTTTTATTTTTGTTGTGTTCGTAATTTCTCGGACAAGGTTTCTGCGAAAGTCTTTTTTTTTTGGAAAATCTGCCAGTAATATCGTATATTTGCGACCGTGCGGGGCCGGGGTGGTTCGCTATTAGTAATCAAAATTTATAAATTACATACTAACACAAACAGACATGTTTGTACAATAGTATATTATAAAGATAAGTTGTTGTTTTCCCTGTTGTAATAAATAAATACTACTTAAATTATTTACGAAATAATCCGACTCGAAATAATTCGACTTCAGAATCCTAAAAATTTGAATATCACAAAGAACTAAAATTAATTCTACTTTCGATGATTTGATGATTCACTTTCAAAATCTCATAAACAATGTGAAAATGTAGTGTCATTTTCACTTTGTTTATGAGATTTCATCATATTTGTCAGTTGTCTAATATCATCTAAAATCTAAATCAATTCTTTATTTGTAAAAATAATCTTAATCAATGATTAACCGCTCTATATAATTACTGGAGCAATGGCAACAACTGGTCTAGTGAGTTACCTAGTCGATCTGTAGCGGCTTGGAGATAACTCCCGCGCCAAGGCCAGCCTCCGCGTGGTCGGTGCCATGCACTTCGCTTAACGCACTCCATTAACTAGTCATAAAATAAGAACAACACACGCTATTGAATTAATTTATAGAAGTACAGTAAAGAGCAATAATGTCGTTGCGATCTGCATAAAATATTCAGAATACATTTTTTATTTAACTGGTAGTCATATTTGCTATATAACCGCCGCACTTTATAAAAAGATTGGTGATTCTTTATTGTATTAATAATTAACTTCTATTTTAAACTCGCACGGGTGCAAATTTTCGACTACTCCGGTGAATTTTTCGAAAACTTTCTTTCATAAAAACCTTGTTCAGGTAATTATGAACACATCAAAAAAACAATCAGCAAAATCAGTTTAACCGTTTTCTAGTTTTGCGCCTAGTAGAAGATAGAATATAGATTAACAAGGTCCATCGTGTTAGTAATAATGCACTTACTATTTAATGTTAGTAGATACATGTAGAGAAAACAATTAAATTCAGCTGCAACCTCCGTACTATAGAAATGTGTCACCGATCCGCGTATACACGAATTATAACTAATAAGAAACAAGGAGTAGAAGGTAAGTAAATTAAATTACAAGGTCGTTTTTACGCTTTCGGCAAATTTCATTAACATTATTAGAAGGTAAAAAAGAGCTGCCTCCGCATTAGCCTTTATTCGCGAACTCATCCCCCTAAGCTTTACTGTCAGGTAAAATGCCTATCTAAAATGTAAAAAAAAAAACAGAACAACTACGCAATGCCGTAATTTCACTAAAATCAAGGTAGAGTGTATCTTGTTAATTAGCCTCTATCTGATACAAATTGCCGACTACCCGGTTTATCTACCTACTACTATCATAAATAAAACCTATCTAAGAATCTGATCTTTCTTTGATATTTTATAAAGCAATAAATTGCTACTAACTAGCTCAATGCTTGTGAAGAGTGACATTCGGACAAGTGGAATAATAAATAAAATCACAAACAAATGAGTATAGGTACTCCCAGTATCCAATTATAGGACAAGAAAAAACTCCTTTGACCTTTAAGAAAAATTCGAATGCAACTTCGCGCTCTTTGTAAAAAATATATTAAGTACCTAAGTATACCTCTCTTTTATTTTAAAATTAACACCCTTGCATAAAGTCGTCCTGTGAATGTTAAGGTCAATGCTATTACAATTGCAGGTTGCATAGTACGTGAGTATAAAAATGCATTCGGCCCTTCGTAGGGCATCATTCACCCCTGTGAACGAGCCACACCCAGCAACATGCACAAACTGGTAAGACTACGGCTTCTTAGTTTATTTTAATTTTTAATCAGTATCCTTGTTTTCCAGTGGGATAATTTAATCAATCAAATGTGTTTTGTAAAGAATATAGATAATTGGCATGGTATAACTTGATTGTCAGAAACGGAAACAACTTTTATTATTTGTTTGTAAAAACATTGTTTATGGAAGCAATGTAACCCATGCAATATATTGTGTTTTATGGGTGTTCTCAATAATGCAGGGGTTGTGGGGATATTATCAATTTAGATACAACATTTAAAACCCTTGTTTTTTTTTTAATACTGAATTTTGACCTTCAATAGCTCCGTCACTAGAAGGTTTCCAGGTATGGTCCAGAACAAAGAAAATATATTTTTTTGGCCAAAGCTACATGTAGATATCGGCTTTAGTGAATATTTACACCCGTTATATGGTGTGAGCATTTTAAATCTAGTTTTCATCTAATTAGATTTCAAAGTCAAAGTCAAGTTTTGTCTTTTGTTTATGTGATGTGCAAAACTGTCCAAATTAGTTGTGGTGTTGCTAAATGAAATATTATTATACACTACTCGTGAACAAATTACAGTTTATAATAATTCCCTAATACAAGATCGATTCATTTGTTCGCCAACTAACAAAAAAAATTACAAAGACTGAGTGCATAAAGTAGGTACATGCATAAATTGATTTTTATGTTATTTTTTTATTTGTTATTGTGATTGGTATAGTTACCAAATGTAGGTACGTGATATTTCAATCACAAGGGCGCGATTACATAAGTCAAAAATATTCATGTCTCCTATTTTAGAGTTCTCGGTAGTCTAATTGTTAAATATCAAGAGTTCTTATGTATACCCCCAATATTTCGTTCATCCTGTACCACCTACTAATAAATAAAACTGTTTATTTCCAGCTATCTTTCCTCGTGATCCTGGCGGTTGCGTTCGCAGCTCCAGCGCCCGAGCCAGGGGCGGCCATCTTAACTCCTGCCTTGTACCGAGCGCCGCTCACGTATGCACCTGCGCTAGGCTATGCGCCCCTGCAGTACAACGCCCCGTACCTCGCTTCATACCCCGCGGCACCCATTGCCTCTTACCCCGCGGGAGCCATTGCGCCTTACCCTGCGGCACCCATCGCCTACAGCAAAATCTATTGAACACGGTAGTGACTGCTAAAAGGTTCTAAGGTATCGATAGTGATCCGGATGGTACCTAAGTAACGCGTAATAAATTGCTGTTCCGCCTACTATTGTATTTTATTTTAATAATCTATTGGACAACGCCGTTTATAAGTGTATATTCTAATACGTACCTGAATAGTTTTCTTGGACCTCTTGACATTCAGTTCAGCGGTGAATTTTCTGTTCTTAGGTATACTAGTCAAAGAACTAGATGAGACACCTAACATTTTATAATTAGTATGGCAGTTATTACTGGCCGTTATAAAAAAAAAAAAAAATACCCAAAAACACATTCCCAAATCAGAAAAAAAAAAATTAAACATCGATGCTGCTACGTGTTTTAAAATTAATAAAAGAGTTACGTCTACACTGTACCGCCATTTTATACCTAGCTCACTAGTTGTTAGAAGAAACTGTTAGTTGCTGACATATTACGTAAGACAAGTTATAGTGTGTTTACATATGTTCCTAAATTGAATTGAATTCGAGGGGTGACATTGGCAGGCAGCATCTGCCACTGACATAAAGCTCACGTAACCTCTGCAGTGGAACAATATAATATTGGAACGAACATTCATGCATTATGTTTTAGTACAAACAACAATAATATGAACACAATAATAAATATTTTAAGTCAAAAAGATAACCGATTAAAATTTTGCTTTAAAACATTACCATGACTTCCATAGTAGTAATTTTAATTAATTAAAAAAATACTTTGTAGTTTTTGAAGTAGGTTATTCTTTTTTTTTTAGAACTGATACTTCTTTAAAGTCCGTTTAAAATATAACCTACTTTATTCCAATAACGCCGAAGATTACGCTTTGTAATTAACGGTTAATATTACAAAGCAAATATAAATACTGACAGAGTACCTACCTAATAATTGTGAGATTGGCTTCTGGAAGCTTCTTGCCGAAAACTTAAAATAATTATCTACCTGATATCGAAGCTCTACGGAACAGTCAATATCATCTGTCAAGGCTATGTATTGTATAACACTACAAGAACAATAACAACAAAGGCATATAATCATAACAAAAAATACGTTAACTGTCGCACAAAGACAAAAAACAGTTTAACAATTGTCGTAACAATAATTATTATTGTATTGCGTCCTACGTACGGATTAGACTCAATAAAAAATGAATACTTGGCTATGCGGGACATCGATTTAAAGGATTCATAAGCTGAGGAACTATACAAGTTTACAAAGCTCCAGCTATTCTACGCATTTGAGTGCAAATACGTGGGCAGCATGCATACAACGTTGAATGAAACAAAAACAGTTGCGATACAAATTTATATTAAAACATGATCAAAAATTTGGTAGTCGGTGTCGTTGAGCAAGCAAGAGTTGTTCTGATGTGTTTATCAGCGGTAGTAATATGCTGAGTAGCCATAGGGATAGCCAGCAGCGACATAGGGAGAGTAGCCCGTGGCGACGTTAGCGAACCCGGCGGCGTAGGGGTAGGCAGCAGGTGCGGCGGCGACGTAGGCGACCTGGGGCTCAGGCTTTGGGTTGGCGAAAGCCACGGCCAACACGGCGAAGAGGGCGAACTGCAAGCAGAATACAAGCTAATAATTATCACGAATAAAAACCAGAATGTTTCATACCTAGTATATACACAGAAATTACAAAGATTTTTAATAGAATAAAATTGTTTTAGTAATAAAAGTTAACAATATTTTCGCACTTTGAACAAACATAGATAATTAAGATATCCTATTAAATAGATTTATGATAATGTTGTCTGATAAAAAAGTAAGTAAAATGTAGAAAAGAACCATTCCATTTCTAGTTCAAATCACATCACAACAAACAATTTTCAATTTCACTTAAAAAACACTGGAAAAATCGCGGAAACACTGATATAACACACAGCAAACGCATACGGTAGGTACTTAATGACAGTTTTACAAAGAGTTCCATCAGCCTTTGGACAAGTATTTATATAACTTCCATATTTCGACATGTTCAATCAGTAATTAAGTGTTGTTAGAAATTATAATCGACTTCAGCGTTACCAATCAGTTTTATGCTTCGTGGTAATATTTTGTAACGGTGAGTGCATGGTATGGTAAATGGTACTATCCTTTTAAACTGAAGCAGTCGATAAATACTCATAATACTCGTAACTCGTCATAACATTCACATAAACATAGTCAATATCATACATATTATGTTTTAGAATCACAATGTTTTCAGCCGAGACAGCAACCCTTGTCCGTAAGTGAAACCATAAAACTATATTATTGTGATAAAACTAACACCGGTCAAAAGCTCTGAAAGTGGACGATATAGTCCAGTAAATGATACCGACCCCTTGTTACGACGATAGTATCTTTCGCTAACAAGATAAACGATACTAAAACGTTTACCCGAATTGTGTTTCCTAATAACTTGGCCGACCTTATATATGTTTATTTGAAGATAAATATGACCGTGTCTGGAGGTAGTGCTCTTTAGAGGACAGGGCATCGAGGGAACTAGAGAAATGATATCTAATGTTTGAAGATTTCTTTTTCTCACAGATTTTATACAGACTTTAAAAAATGTTGAAGTTTCTCAATTCGACTCTTTTTAAGTTAGTTACTTCTTATCTTCTTGCTATATTTCTTAACTGAATTAATTTTTTTTTTTTAATCTTACGTAGACATTTGAAGATAAACAATGACACTTAGCTGTGGTCAACTGAATGTGGACTTCGAAAATACCTCATAGAAAACACACACAGTGAAGGGGTGTCGTGGGGAAGATGAAATACATGTTCTGATTGGGTTATTTACTGTTACTGTTCCTTAACGGATTGGGATGATTATGAAGTGTGTTATAAAAAAGGTAAAAGTTTATATTTATAATCTGTTATTTTTTTAATTGTATAAGTTTTACAGAAGGCCCAAAGGATGAAAAGAACAAACCCAGGTTTGATAGAAACCAGGTAATAGGTATGGATGATCTTTTAGGAGTGCGGATGATGGTTTAAAGGAGGAACCGTTGAATCTTAGTCGTTAAGAATCCTCCACAACCCTCCATCCAAGAGTATATTCCCATTAAAAAAGACCTAATATTGATGATAAAAATAAAAATAATATTAAGACAATTTGCTTTACTTACCAGTCTGAAGAACATGGTTGTAGAGTTACTTGGGATTGCTGTCACAAGTGATAATGTTAGTCGGCCAGTCTTTGCTTATATACAAACCTAAACGACCACGCCCCGATTAGCAGGCTTGTCGCTAAGATAAAAAGTGTCCTTGATCTTCAGTGTAATGAATGAATCTATGTACCTGATCCATATACATTGCCGATCGACATCCGCGTTAGGCGACATCCATCTCTATTGGTCCTTTTGCTAGGCAATCATTACATTGTTGCTGGCTATTATTAATAATCATAAAGGCTGTAGGTATGTGAGCTTGAACTTGCTAATATATGTAGAATAGATTTTCTTGCTCGAGTTATATACAAGTGTCCTTATTTTTATTTAAATGTTTTGCTTAATTGAATGCAGAACATTCGATGATAATAAGTAATGATCCAAGATCAAGGAGCCGTTAGGTCTAAGTCATTTTTAGTATGCCTGAAATTTTGAGGAGTCAGAGGAAGAATACATAAGGAAGGTATGTATTGCAGCTAGCCAGTAAGATTACGTTTTTAAAGACGTAATTACTCTTTCTAGCCTCAAAATGTTAGTTATGCCAAATTGACGTAGGTCTAGGTAACATCGGGACCTCAGTCTATACGTTATTATCATTGAATATTCTGCATCCAATTACGCGACTTATGTTTACATACCAGACTAACTTTTTCCCGCGACTTCGTCAAAGTAAATGGCGGACCTCCGTTTCATCCCTTTGGGCTGTGAATTTTGAAAAATCCTTTCTTAGCGCTTATTAACGTCATAATACGATATCTGCGTGCCAAAAAGCGCAATCCGTTCAGTAGTTTGAGCTATGTGTTGATAGATCAATCAGTCAGTAACGTTTGCCATTTACTTACAGGTACATAAGTAGTATTCAGAATATACGAGTACACAAACATCTTAATGTATAAGTACTTGCTTTCCACACCCGGTTACCCAAAGGAAAAGAAATAAGAAAAAATACATGAATTAAATAAAACAAACAATCTTATAACATATTATATTGCATGGAATTATCTTAAAGGTTCATCACATAAAGCTAGGCGTACATTGGTGTTAGGGTTAGTAGTAGCCGTAGCCGTAACTATAGGGGGAGGCGCCGTACGTGCCGTACGAGCCGTAGCCCACAGGGTTAGAATAGCCCGAGTAACCCGAATAGCCGTAGCCGTAGCCGGGATAGCCCGATGCGTAGCCGCCGTAGCCGGAGTAGAGCTGCGGCCGCGCAAGAGCTAGCGCAAGCACGGCGAACAAGATCATCTAGAAATAGAAAATTAATCCTTACTAATATTATTAATGCGAACGTAACTCTATCTGTCTGTCTTTTACGCTTTCACGACTTAATCCCTGAACTGATTTTGATGAAATAAGGTACGGGGTAAGTTGAACCCCAAGGAATGACATAGGCTACTTTTTATTATGCGATTTTGTCTGCGTCCGCTGCAACCGACATTTACGCGAATGAAATCGCGGGCAAAAATCTTTAACTGCGCGAATGTCCGTACCAAAAATACAATATGAACCATGGATTTATACAGACGATTCGGAATCCGATCATTCTAAATGAATACCAGACATCAGGGCACACGATCTCGATTTTGGTCACATATAACTGTGATTGTAGAACTGAACATGTATTATATCCATAATACTTCCACTGCTGAATGAGAACATCTTTGTGTATATCGCTAAATGTAATGTAATGATTCGTAGTTCGCTCTTTTCCAGTTGTTATTTTTTCGTTTGTTATTTACTTATGAATGATGACCTTCTTTTATAGTAAACAAGAAAGTACAAGTGAACATAATTGCCGCAGTAGTTATCGCTACTCCTTTAATTAATTACTTAAGTGTTAGGCAAAATAAGGAAGTCAACGACTCGGTGCGTCATGAACCAGGTGGTCATATTAGCGGTTAGAATAGTTATTCAGTAGAGTTGGCAATATTAACATTTTTATGTGAACCTTACTGCCATCTATCACATCTAATATATCTTCACTTTCTTTTGTACTTGTAAACCGAGATGTCCAACAGGCCCGCTGTCTTCACATAGCAACATATTGCCAATAATTGTTTGTTATAAGTGTGGCAAAATATTATCGTAAAGTTAAATGAGGAGATCAAATGATGATATAGAATGAGTGTCAGCTTCTAAACAAAATACCATGGAACAATTAAAAATGTATCAGGTACCTCAAAAACAATTGGTGGGTAGGCACATACAAAACTTTTAAACCAGAGCTGCAATTCTCGTATTCTTATTTCAATCTACTTATATGTCAAAAATACTAATTTATCTAAATAATTTATAAGTTTTTTGATTTTGATTCTTGCTGAGACGAGATTGTGAAATAAAAGACAAAGAAAATATAGATTTTCTTTGTCTTTTATTAGATACGGGAATTGATCTTAACGTCTTACAAAACTAAAAACTGTACTCACCAGTTTAGCTAACATTTTAATAAAAGATTGTATTGTTTTATTTATTTAACAAGTCCCGGTGGCTCCCGATACACTGCCTTAAGTTTAGCACTCGTACTGTTTTCATTTCTGCTCCTCCCTCATCATTTATAGGTGGCTCATGTCCTTGGACACACAAACAATAACGGAAAAACTATACTCACAAATGATTCTGTTGGGAATCAATGTAAATTATGAACACAGACAAACGTACCGGGGACGCGCTCCACATCACCAAGTAGGTCGTCTTTGTTTATACAAGAGCTACCACACACAAACTTAAAAGAATAAATTATGCCTCGTTTTATTTTTATTACTTTTAGAGCATACTAGGCAGGCGCAATTTGAGTAACTTAAGTCACTTTAAATGACTTTACTCGTCCTCAAGAGTACATAAAGGAACAAATAATATGTCATTGCTGCCAAAGCTTCACTAGTTTAAAGTAATGCACGAATTAACAATACTGTTTCCTTACAAGGCGAGTCAGGATGTGGGTATTCTACAGAACTCGAAGATCATCGACCTCTGCGAGTGCCCTCGCTATGATTTGACATATTGTCATCCTAACAAAATAGATCATAGTAGTTTAGGTAGTATAAAGATCAAGGCTAATAATTTGTTATATAAGCTTCGAATTACTGAAGCTTAGTATGATTCAGTACACTGCATCGCTCTATCAACATGTTCGCTAAATTCGTAAGTATTGTGTCGATTTTGTCATCTATTTATAATCATTGAAACTTTTATTTTTCAAACTTTTTGACAACTTTTATTACAAACGATTAAAGTTAGAATGGGGTAAAACCCGTTACCTACTGTAACGCTGAAACTTATAAGTCTCGAGACTTTTACAAAGTATAAACTAAGTTTCAGCGTGATGACCTCTAGATGATATGTCCCGATTTTCAAGATAAACTTTCGTGAGTGGGTCTCAATCAAACACAGTTTAAATACATTATATTAGTTTTCGGGATTTCAAATTGATACGAACTCTTCGCCACAGAGTAGGTAACTTCACAGAAGGATAATTTGTAAGCAATAGCCCTAGGTATTTTATCATCGCGCGCTTCTATTACCGAAGCATGATTATTTCTATTAGATCTGTAGGTATTCAATATAATAATTGATTTGTTATATATGACGTGTATAATATGTATCTCAATACTTTTCTAACGATTGACAAGTAGTTTTTTCTTTCAAGGGCGTGATATACTTATTTTGTTCTATTATTAGTTTTGCCTGATCTATAAAAGATATTAATAGACAAAAGTGGATCTCTTGTTCTGCCCCATCCGAAGCACATACATTATCAGTTTATGAAATGCTCAAGCCTTCTTTATAATTTATTCTTGTTTACAGTTTGCCTTCTTCGCTCTGCTGGTGGTGGCCTTCGCTGCGCCGAACCCGAATCCGCAGGTGATCACTTACTCCGGACTCGATTACGCGGGATACTACCCAGCAGGCGGCGTGGTGCCATACGCTGGATACACCCCACTTGCATACTCTGGCTACCCTGGCGTTCCCGGCACCGTCTACCTTCGCTGAACGTCAACCAGATCGTCTCAAACAACTAATGACCACAATTCAATTCTAATATGGATTCTTTGATTGTATTACACTTCAATTCTCAGTAAAGCAAGTTTAACCAAACAAATATTAGTTTGACTTTCTAACTCATTCGATACTACGCCGTGTATGGAGTTCATATTGATCTTTTACGCACGAGTAAGCTTAAGCGAATGTTAGTCCATAATTTATGTGCATAAACTTGTTAGATCCTTACCTTATAAAGCGATTATGTAGGAAAAAGGTAATGAAAGCATGAGCACGGAACCATGTCATCTTAAGGGTATAAATCGTACCTTCGTCCGTGTCCTAATATTTGGGCTGACTTTTAATTAACTGGCTTATTTTCAGTAGATCAACAACTCATGAATTCGATCAACTTTTAACATTAGACCCACCCTATATAAAGTAGTAGCAGTAGGTAATATGTTGTAGTGCATTTTTGTAGAGAACAGAAGACTTTTTTAAAGTCTCTTCCCACCATCTGTAGCTTAGATCTTTTAGGCAACGGATTTTAATGCAGTTTTCATCAAGTTAGTGACTGCTTCGTTGGTCTAGTGGTCGCAAGCGCGACTGCTGTGCATGAGATCTTGGGTTCGATTCCCAGGTCGGGCAAAGTGTTATTGGGTTTTTCCATCAGGAATTTCTCAGTAGCAGCCTCGGAGTTTGGATTTGTGCCCGGTTGATGGCAATAGGCTCGCCCCCTATTACATGGGAATAAAAACATAACTGGAGAAATGTAGGTGTACTAATGGGTAGACCTCTGCCCAACCCTTCGGGGATTACAGGCGTGATGTTATGTTACGTAGTTTAGTTAGTACCTATCTACATTGTACACGTGTGAAGCTGGGGCAAGTCGATAGAAAAGTTTAATACATATTAAAACCAGAAATGGTTTTAATAAGGTACCTAATAAACCTTTAACAGGGCGCATTGGCCCAGCATTTAAATACTCGTATATTTATATATTTTTTTATTCTTAACCACATATTCCTATATGTATTCTGAAAATGTCAGTCATGCTTAAATGACGTGGGTCTGACGGTTCCAGGACCTTGGACCTTTCTCCTGAAAAACTTTGAAAGTATCTGAATATTTTGGAGAACATACTTTTGTACATAATATTAAATAACTTCACCTATTTCTTAACGTTTTTATGGTTACAATTACACCAACCTTAATTTAGTGTGCTTTATAAACTAGATTTTTTGTTGAAAGTAATCTAGGACGGCAATTTAGTCTACGATTTTGTTAACTTAAAACACATAATAAACAAGCACCTGTAAAACATTACCTCCTTCTTTTTCATAATTGGTTAAAAAGTGGCGGTTCTTACGTAATAGAATGTGAATCTAGTTTCTGCTAGCTTGTACCTCTACCTATCAATTAAGCTTCGATCCGTCCGTCCCACCATCGATCGCTTTGAGATAAAAGATCCTTACGGTCAGCGCAGACTATGCAGCAATATAATGCTCGAGCAGTTTTCATTGATTGATTTATTATGTACCCAGCCTTATCTTGGCACTTGTTGGAGTGATTTCTAGTCTAACCATGTAGAACACTGGTATTCAGCTGCATCCCAACTGAATACCAGTGCTCTACTTGAAGCTACTGTCTATCTGACCTCCACAACTCAGTTACTGTGTGGGTAACACGATACCTCTTGGTAAGACTGTTAAAACTTTCGGAACAGCTGTACGAACTTTTCAAGGCACTAGTGTGTCACTCCACTAACTGCGTAGCAATAGCAGCCTGAAGGTTTCCAGGCTGCTATTTCCTAATAGAAAACCCAATATCACTTTGGCCGACCTGGAAATCGAACCCAGGACCGCACGTTCAGCAGTCGTGCTTGCAACCACGAGATCAACGTGTTCATTGAGTGATTGATAATAAACTAAAATTCAATTGAAATAGAGCTGAAAATTGCGTAATAAAAGTCACGCGTATTTTTCTTTTAAACAAAACCTGCTCGAGCATTAACAACAGACGGACAGAGCAGGAATCTCCTTTGTTAGCGCTGACGCTTAATCACCACGCTTAATAGACGACATGATGGTCAAATAAAGTAAAAAAAAAAACAATAATACTAAGGTGTGCGTAACATAAAATGTCATGTGTTAGGAACTACCTGAAGTATATCCTTGAACTTTAAATACAATAGTAGTTTCTACGCACTTCCCCGATGATAATACTGACAGCGTTACGAGCTTAGTGGCCCATTGTGCCAACTGATGTCATAAGTACGGTATTGTTCATACAGACATGACCAATGTAGCTGAGGCTTAATTTGGAAATAGGTATCTCATTGATGTCCCCATTCATTTGAAGGTACTGCGACGGATTTATGTTATGCAGACTGTAATGTTGACGACATATTCTGTATTGCATGTAGGCAGAAAGATAAACTGCCGACATATCTACCTATTATTGTTATCATAAATTAACTTATCTTATAAAAATATCTCTACTGCATACTATTAAACAAAGTCGCTTTACGCCGTCTGTATGCTTCGATCTTTTAAAGTACGCTACGGATTTTAATGCGGTTTCATCAATAGATAGAGTGATTCAAGAGGAAGGTTTATTTAGTATCTATATTGTACCCGTATAAAGCCGGGGCGGGTTGCTAGGTAATACCTAATAGTTTTACATTCCCTGCCCCTTTAGTCCCGTGGTCGTAAGCATGACTGCTGAGCGTGAGGACCTAGCTTAGATTCCCAGGTCGGGCAAGTGTTATTGGATTTTTCTGTAGAAAAGTTGATGATGTGACATTCGTGTGCCTCGGATAGCACTTTAATATCTCCTGTGTATTTGGTTAGTCTCCATCGAGATTATCCACTTTGACCGACATTTGGTCTACAGAATAACATTATTTAAATAAAAAACGGTCTACGACATTTTTTTCCGTGACGAAAATAACTAAAGGCCCTATAATTTACACGATAACATATCTGTATAATGAAATCGGTACAACGTATAATTATCGCTTTTTGCCAACATAATATTTACATACGTGTCGCGTTACCAACCAGTACAAGCCAAAAAAACAATGTATCTAAATTGGTATTAGATCACATTGCTGGATCGAACAAAAACTTTTATCACATTCGTTTAATTGCGATTTTATAAACCGGACTTTATCAAGAACTAGTACTGTCCCCTCGACATCACTCGCGTGATTTTTCTTACGGATCCCTATTTTTTAATTAAAATATAAACTAGTAGTGATAACGTAGCTACCAATTTGCGAATGAATTTTCAAAATCGGTTAAGTCGATCAAGAGATTACACCCTACAATCTCACAAACTCACAAATTTTATCTTATAATAATATGGATTAATAAAGATATTTTTTGGTTCTTGCTGAAATTTTGTTCCCGAAAATGACACGTATGAACATAATATAATACTTATCCAAATGAATGATAATAAGGAACTTTTTTTCCCTATTTTTTTTACGCTATTCCACACCTGCAAAAGCCTACCCCAAGTCCGTCCAGGAACCCTTTTCCCGTAGCATCCAGGTCATCTCGCTACCTCTTTCCACGCCGTCCAAAGCATCCGTAAAAGGCAGGACAGAATCCGAACCCGACGCTGCTTTCTATCACGGACAACATCCATAACAAACGTAGGCAAAAAGGCTGCCAGACTCAAATATGATTGGGCAAGCCACATCAGCCGCATTCAAAGTGACCACTGTGCAAGGCAACAGTCTCAACGCAATGGGTGCCTGAAGATGAGTAACTTATATCAGTTTTTTTTTTAAACTACAAAACAAATGATCAATATTATTTTACTTACAACATAATCAATCAAGTTGTATCAGATAAAAGGTAACGTCTTCTAAACTTAAATTGGTATGAATAAATGAAGAATTATAACACGTAGGTGCGAAGAACGAGTAACTTCCGTGAGACCAATCTGCTCCACAAGCGTTTTAGGGTTCCGTACCCAAAGTGAAAAAACGGGACCCTACTACTAAGACTTCGCTGTCCGTCCGTCTGTCACCAGGCTGTATCTCATGAACCGTGATAGTTAGACAGTTGAAATTTTCACAGATAATGCATTTCTGTTGCCGCTATAACAATAAATACTAAAATCAGAATAATATAAATATCGAAGGGGGTCCCATACCACAAACGTGATATTTTTGCTAGTTTTATGGCACGGAGTCCGACTCGCACTTGGTCTGTTTTTTTACTCCAATTTGTATGTGTAATGTGACATCGCAAAAAAATTAATAAATTATTTATTTTTAAGTTAAAGCATGAATAGACACTTAATACTTACTTATGTAGCGTAAATGTTAACAGAAATTACGTCTATAAATCTGTGTCACACTAGGTATATTGAAAAATATTCTAACATAAAACGAAGCCGAAAGTCCATTAGTGCGATATTTTTTTATTACAATGATATTGAAGGTCAAAATTTCAACATTTTTTCACGTTTTTTAGTATAACAAGTTTTAAATGTTCTAAGTAAACTTTAAATATTTCCACGACTCCTGTATTGTTCTATGCACCCGTAAAAGCACAAAGTTTTGCGTTTGTTACTTTTGCGCGCTACTATAAAAAGTGTATACTTATTATACTAAGTTTTATGAATGTAATGTTTTTTACACCCCATATATTTAGGTAACTGAACCAAATATTGCAAATCGATATGTAAAAATCCGGTACCTAATTTAGCAATATCTATCAATATGTAAGTGGCAGCGCCTAGTTGGTCTGTCCACGTCGTCGCGTCGTTCAGTGGGCCAACAATTGAACAATGCATGTTTACTAAAATAGCCCAATCCCTCGACTCGACGACCATGTTTAGAATAATGATTCACTCACACGGACACATTATCATTCTTACAAAATATCTTATGGAATGCACACACGTAAAACATATTTCAAGATAATATAAAGATTCGGATCAATTTGAACGTAATGTGTCTCCATGAGTTAGTCAAAGTATAGTTTATTCTTCTCTTTAAAATTATTACTTCACTGCACTGGATTCCTTGAATACGTTATTCAGTTATCTCTGTGTTATTATGTAAATGTGGGTACTTACTTTTATTATTCGTAGTATACATACGTTTTTTTTTTACATAACACTAGAACTTATTGTTTATAATTTTAATTTGTTATCATACCTATACATAAACAACTTTCAATAACTTTTTATCCCCTCGTGTTTATGAAGGAGTGTGAGATTTCAAATATCTAGTTAAAATTTATAAAAATATAATATGATAGACTACAAAAAGCTAAAATATAAAAAAAATAATTACGGTCTACTTAATTTCAAAAAAATATATTAAAAGTTTTAAACAAAAATTAACGTCCTGGATAGGGATGGTATTTTTAAACATTCCACAAATAAAATTGGTGTAATCCAATTCTTTCGTTTCTGCGGCCTTTTTAAAAATAAACAACCATGAAAGCATTTCGATACATTTAGCCCCAAGTGGTTAAATAACCAACATTTTTTATTTAACATACGTTTATTAAAACGCTCCCTTCATTTAAGGAAATCGGAGAAGAATGTTGAACTTGCCAACTGAAGTGGCCAACCCTCAGTATGGATAAATGTGTGTGTTTTAACCTTCCTATACTCGCGCCAAAGAGAATATAACTTATAGATACACGCGCGGTCTCCCGGACCTTACTCTTTTAGAGCCTGTTTAAGAATATGATGCTTATATTTTTATTATAATCACGGGAAATAATGAAATTAAATAGTAAGTATGTCGAAACATAAGCTGGAACCTAATGGTTTTTATTATTGTATTTTGTTTAATTAGTCAACCTTCAAAAAAGTTACTCAAAAGTTCGCAAGAAAATGTAATTTTTCTTAATAAAACAAGTTACTTTGAAACATAATTAAGGTAGACTGGTAGAAAATGCCCAAGGCATTAAGTCCGCCATTATATAGTGTAGTTTAAATAAATAAATATTTATTATTAAAGATAACATAAAAAAAGTAAAAGTTTGGATATATTTATACCTACTATTCTGTTAGAACATGTCCCTGCGTTCAGCAGTCTCGCTTGCGACCACGGGACCAACGGGGCCATCAAGTATTTTTATAATGGTCTTACTGACCAGTGCGTGTGTGTAGGGAAGAACAAACCAGAATCGGATCCATGACGCGTAGCACAAAAAATGCTAATCTCTCTTACGCCATTTGTGCCCTTCAAATTCCTGAAAGCTGCTGCTTTATTGTAACAAGAGTTAAATACAATACTTATATCAGTTCATTCAATTCTATTTGCTGCTAATCTTTTTAATACCATCACTTTATATAAGTACAATGATTAAATATTATGAATGAACATATAACTGTATTAACATTATGTCACTTTATCAGCATCATCATAAACACAATTCAATAGCGACTACAAAAGGATTGAATAATATATAATAATATCATTATAACTATAAGTACGATGTATCTAAATTTAGAAAAATAATCGGCTTTTAGGGGCTAAAGCTATGTTAATATCATTATGCAACATTGCACAGTTAATTAGCCCATACAATAGGCGCTGTCCACTCCGATAGATTCAGGTATTACGTGATACTGTTTAATGAGCAGTAATCTCATTTACGAAGCTCTGGATTTCCGATATGACGTAATAAAGGTATACATAGAAATTCCCTTTGAATTTAGACTTATTGGTAGGTACGTCATGTGTTAACTGGACGGGTAAGCTGGTCCAGTGTATGACGTGTATTTGTATAAGGAAAGGGGGAACAGCTTTCTACTTTTTCATACCTACTCTGCTTCTTTAGGTAATCATGAATAGAAGCAGTTAATTATTTTTTGAGGGTCTGTGTTTTCTATCTGTAAGCCAGTCATTCCGAGATAGTTGTTAATAATTATCGTTGCATTATCTATCTAAACAGTCTCCATTTCCTATTTACTTTGTTTAGGACAATAGTTTACATAGTACTTACTTTTTTAAATTTCTTTATTTGTGCAGGTCTATTTTATTTACAAAAAAAACTAACAGAATGACTGGAAACTAGAAAATATTCTTGTCTGAAATATGTGCGGGAAATTTAGTTATTAACAAATTCAGTGTTCTGAAAATCTGTGGGCGTAAGCCATCATAACTTAGGTACAGACCTATGAAAGGAATTTACCTGCAGTGCGCTAAAATATTAACGTACGTGTACCAAACTACTGTAGTTATATAAAGACAATAAGAAAATTAATTCGATTAAATTTTAAGCTTGTGACTATTCAGTTTCCCGTCAAATAATTTAATTTCAAATTGATAACGATGTTTATTTATGCTGGATGCGGGCATCGTAGGAACGGTGATTGTAGTTATCTTTAGGGGAGGCCTATGTCCAGCAATAGAAGAAGCGCGTCGATCGGCTGATGATGGTGATGATAGACAATTTTTAAACCTCGTTAGAGATTTAGAATAACTTATCATAATTAACGATTTCTGCTTACTCAGACTCGGTGTAAAACGGTGTCCTGTCTAAGTTTATGAATAACGTTGCTCCTCGCGATATTATGTCCATTGTTCTCCAGGGCTTTACGAAAATAAACGCTTTACGCGCTCATTGTTATTATTACCATAGGCGTCGGTTTATGTTTTAAGTCTGTCATAGCCACGTTTGATTTTGAAACCAAACATTTCAAACGTTGCGTAATGCTGAAGTAGCACCTATTCGTATTGTGTTATGAGCTGGGAAAACTTTCCGTGAGCCTCATACATACGCAAATGTGTAGTGTACGTTCCTAAAAATTTATATAAGCTATAATGTTGAAACCGATTTCAGTATTTTTTTATTAATTAGGCATAATGATTTTTGTTGTTTTGCCAGGTAGAAGCTGACATTTGGGAGGCAATTCCACTAAAATTTACGAACCTAATTTCAATCTCGATGTATCGACAATACCTCTAATTTACCATCATTTTTTGAGATCGGTGGTTGCCGAGATGAGATTGTAATTTGATTTTCAAAGTTTTTAAATCATTAAATTAGCTTTCTTTTAAAATATATCACTTCATAGAAACATGATGCATACGATACTTTTTTGATAAAGGAAAAATAAAAAAGCTGCCAAATGTGTTTTCTGTCTTTCTTACAGAAAACAATGTAAAGAATTATTGAATGTCTCTAACAGTATTTACTATAATTTTGTGCAATAAATGTCTACGCAGCTGATAGTCGTGACGTCGGCGCCGTCACGGGGCAGCGAAGCACCGGAGTCAAAACGTGCTCGGCCAGTCTTCAGTACCGCCTTTATGAAAGAATTTATTTGTTGTCAACTTTTTTACGCACGGTTACCTATGTAATCTCAAAAAGAATGAATGAAACACGTCATAATATTGTATTAACTTTCGTTTACTGGTATATACATGTACCACTATAGTAGAAGATGTTGAAGCACATGTTTATTGCATTTATGTAACTACGTTTTTCAGATTGATTTACTATAATTGGTTTAACTGTTGTAAATTAAATAGATGTATACTTAAATGATTTACTGTCTACCAAACAAATAACCGATAAACTTGATACAGAACGCTAAAGAATATTTAATGATTAGGTCGTTACAGCTAATTTGTAACAAATCAATAGTGTTTCGACTTGTAAAGATGTTTTTTTTTTCATAGAATTAAATTTCCCTCAAAATAATAATACATATTTATTTATCTTACATGATACGTACCTGTTAAGGTGATTCTGTGACCATAAACAAAATAATATTATCATACACAAAAACAACACTAAAATACGTCTCAAAACAAACACTGCAACTCTTCAACTTCGCAAATAATAATAAAATTACTCTTTTTGTTTTTTTTTTATTTATTGTTGAATAAAAAGATATACATATAAATGCAACCATTTTGAGGAACTTTAAATCGCACCTGTATTTTGCCTAAAGCGGTAGACAAAGTTCTTTTTAATGCACCCAGTCCGTCCGGTTTTCATTCTCATATAATAACGCATAAGCCTAATGCTACTAATTGGACGCAAATCTAGATTCCGGCTGCTACATATAAGCATAACGCTCGCTACAGATTGGTACTCACTTTCCAATATTTTGTTTACAAGCGTTTACTTGTAAATCTTGTAAATAATTAAATTGCGTCGAAGTTTTCCTGAGACACGTTCCCCAATACAACGGTGAGAAACGCACCCACACTCAGCTTAATCACCTGCTGTCGTCACAAGATTCGTAACACGGCGTGCCATCGGCTCGAGACAAATAAGTTCAATTACAAATTAATTAAATCGATCTCGTGCGATCGAATACGTCACGTGCCGACTGCCGACCTGTGACTTAAGAACTCTTCATAAAAACCACGTGCCTTATGCCACGGGATTTATGTTATAACTTATGACCTTAATTAATACGTCACATGATTTGTTAACTACGTACATGCTGCGCACTTTCTTCAAGATACGTCGAAGGATGTAGGATGTGTCGAATAGATAACGAAGTTAGGACCATCTTATTCTGAGATGATCAGTCAAGCATTAACCATCATTGTAATTTGACAGCTTTTTGTAAGAGATCAATGCTTGATCAAATAAGCCCAATCTTACTTAGGCTTTGAATAAACATGTCTAAAAATACGATTAGACATAATTATCCACTAATTAGCAAGACTTGTCTTTATAAAGCAAATGCGTAGGAATATTTCAGGAGAGGCTTGTTACTCGAAATCCGAGTCGTGTAGCTGTTCCGCCCAGCGAAATTACAATGAAATTAAATAATGTAGGTAATTATTTAATACGAATTTAGGAATGTAATTAATTAGCTCTTTACAAAGAAAGTATTTTTTTAATAATAAGAACCCTAAAATAGGTATCTAAAAATCCTGATTCTTTTCTTTGTCACACTGCATAGAATGCCTAATATTTAACCTAAATAACAGTAGGTAACATAACTTCTACTAGTATTAGTCTTTTTTTTTAAGTTTTAGGTACATACAATTTTGTTTCGCGTGGGGATCAATGCGCCTTCTCTATGAGAAAAGGCCTTTGCACTGCAGTAGGATAATAATAGGCTGGAATTCTTTATTTTTCTTTTAATTGAATACATTATTCAAATATAGATCATTGTTTAAAATTGCATTACAGTCGAATGGACCAGAGCATGCGTGTTGACAACATAAATACTATTGAAATGAAAATGAAGACCTGATTAATCTACGATATAGTTCATTAGCAGAATGTCACCGAAAGTCACAAATAAGATAAGTCATTGCACGTTGAACTGTGCACATGTTTAAATACAATTCTCATTAATTGCACATTTTCATATATCAAACGCCTATAATACTCCGATTGCAAATAACACAGCTTTCTATTGCTTTATTGAAATTAAAAGGCGTTTTTACATTACTGAGTATCAAAGACGAGTGTTTTTTGCAAAATGTTTTGTGAATATACAAATAATTATCTTTAAAAAACCCTTTACAATACTTTTCTAAGGAATTTATAGTTGTAATTTTCAACAAAATCTTTGACACACATCATTGAAGTTAAGTTTTTGCTCTGTTAATATAATAGGTCATTATTTCATCAGTACGAAAAATGTTGCACAATTCAACCCCATTTGCGAAATTACAAGGTAACCAAAGCAACATCCCAGTAATGCCGACGGCCGGCAGGCATGCATCTACGTGTACCGGTGCATGAACAATTGGGCCTAACACTACGCATGCGCGAAAAATTCCATATAAGCCTTGCCAACCTCCCACCCGCCAACAGTTCGCGACTAACCCTCACGAAGCGACCTTACGCGCCTAACTCTGCTACCACGCTCGAAAACCGAAAAAGTTTTCAATCACAACAACTGTTACAATTCGTTGTAACAACAAAATCGAAAAATATACTACAGTGTTTCCATCTACAAGGAAGTGTTAACGTCGGCCTTATGAAAAATAAGCTGGGAATCAACTTTTTGACGAGTGAGAAGTTCGTCGGCGACCTGCCGGTGAACGTGGCTGGACAACAGCGAATGCCGAAAAATAACCCACGCCGAGAGTCTGTCACTCCGAAGATAGTGGTGTGCCCACCAATCGAGGAGATGACTGAAACTATCTCGGCTCCCCGCGGTGGAAGGCTGCTGAAGGCTCTCAGCAGTCGCCTATCTCGAAGAGCTACCGACTCGGACTCCATGGGCAGCTCGAGCAGCAACGAAAGTGTATCTGGGGAAAATGGACGTTCTGATGACCGGTCTTCGTGCTCCGTCAGTGAATCAGGAAGCGACGGCTCTGAGCGCCAACGTCGGCACCGCTCAACCGTATCTCTTCGGCGAGTGTTCCAGAGCCTGACCCTCTCATCTCGCTCTCAATCCTGCTCTCCAACGGAACGTACTCGCCCGCCCAAGAAGCAAACACAACCGAAGCGGATTCTCCGGCCCCCTGTAACCTATACCTACGTACGCGGTCTCTCCGGTCTACCTACTCAGAGGGTGCCACGGCACACAGTATGCTGCGCATCCATGGGCCTCAACCGATAAAGGAAGTGAACATTCGGGATGGACACGGGGCGGAGATTAAGACTGGTTAAGATTTATGAATAGAATAAAAGCGCTAGAGAGGCAAGTTCTCATCATATCAGTAGATAATTGCTGAAACCTGGGCGAGTAGCCGATGTAACGATGTCTTCATAGAGGACCAAGCGAGGGCGGCGCCGGGAGACGTGCCTTGCTCCCGGCGCCGGGGACCTCCGCAGCGCTCGCTGCACGTTGAGCTGTGACTCGTTTAGTTCTATTTAAGAGACAATACATAAGACTGTGTACTGAATTGCAACTAGCTGTCGGTCTGTGAAACATTACTAGTTGACACCTTTTCTAAAATCTACTCACTGGATATTATCATTATTTGTATACTGTACCTAATGCACTCTAGAACACAAATCTAAATTACTTTAGACTAAAATTCGATCGAATCACAATTTATTATGTACTTGTTTAAATCGCCACATAACTGCATGCGTTTTGAAATCGTTTTAATATTAATGTAGTATCAGTCTAAGTAATGTTTGTACTGCAGTGGTCTAATGAATATCTAGTTGTAATGTGTATAACCTTTTGATTTTCGTTAATCAAGCATAGTGCCTTTCCAGCTTTGGAAAATAAGTAGGTCTAGATATACGGTATACTATTACTATAAGTACTACTATCAATTTATGGTGTGTCCTGTGGAATATAAGTACCTACAGTTACAGCATAACACACCACATTGTAGAGTAATTTACTTAATCATCACTAATTGACAATGTTTCGAATTTGTACCTATATATTATAGATATACTATTTGTCTACTATTTGATCAGTAAACTACTCAGTTGATATTGCCGTATACTAAGTAGTTAGTTTAAATATTAAATCAATTAGATGTAAGTAATTTTTAATGTCGACTAACATGAGTTTTCGTATTTAAAATAAAAACTATGAAAAATTATACTTGCTTTTCAATCCTCTCTAACCTTACACTGATATATACATAACATCAAAACTTCACGCCCCTCATCCCCGAAGGGTCGGGTAGAGGTGTACCCATAAGTACACCTACATTTCGCAACTTATGTTTAAGTCCCATGTAATAGGGGGCGAGCAACACAGATATAGCTTTCATAATAATTATGAAGAGCACAATATCGTAAACCGATGAAAAAAACAGGGATTCTTTTTGACCCTAATATAACTATGCTAGATTATCCTCAAATTCACAACATTCAGTTGATCAACACTCATTTAATAAATTAAATCAAAATTATAATTACCATTCTAGCCAACCAATCTACACAATATAAGTATTGCAGTCGATTTTCACACTAACCCGACGGAATAGTATCAATAAATTCACACATACCTTTAAAAACGAGTGATAATCATAATTAATGTTATTCAAATACTAATGAAACGAAATTAAGTGGCAAAGATTTTTATCATCTCTTGTCTTGCATTCAAGACAAGAGATGATAAAAATCTTTATAAAAATTTAAATAATCTTTTTATAAAAAAATAAAAGTTTATGTAAAACCACCAAAGCTAGGCCCCGCTTTTTTCTATGCTTTAAAAATCAAACAATCCTACTGGTCGATATCATACACATTGACCGTTACGTCGTTTACCAAATCTCTGAAGAAAAGGTAGGTAACATACAGGAATTATCAAACGCAAATCTGTGATCATCATCACCGTCATCTCTCTCTTGAACTACAAAAACCAGCCTTATTACTTCGAAATAAAAGCACTGTGAAAGTCGATTGGTTCACCCCGACGTGTAGATTCTATCCTGGAGTTGCTGTTAAATCTTTGAAGACTGTATGCTATAAAAATCCTATGTTCATTGTAAGTATCTAAGTACATAACCTAACTGAGTTTCAAACGTTCCCTGTAAAACGTGTAACTAATAGACCGTTACAATACCATAATCACGTTTATTAACTAGGCGACATTCCATACTTTTCGCCTACACATTTAAAAAACATAGCTTTGTCAACCTAGCTCATGTCGGTCACCTGCGGCGTCCGCACATGACCATCGACGCCTACGCACCATTCAGCACGTGAGCAACAATAAAACTGCAACCAAAAAGTTTTATAGTTTATTATGATTGGATTTAAAGCTACGATGGTAGGTACCGGCTAGTACATTTTTTCTCTCGAAGTCCTTCGTATTTTAAAACTATTTACTGCTGAAAACGAATTTTCTCAAAAGAACCAATAGCGGATGATCACACGGTGCTGTGTGTACCTATGAAATATTATAATATAACTAGCTTTTGGCCGCAACTTCGATGGCATGGATGTCGACTATCGTTGATGTAGATTAAGTCACGGATTAAAAAGCAGCCTTTGTCCTTTCTTGGATTTCAAACTTAGTCTGTACCAATAATAAAAATCCGTTTAGTAGATTAGGTTGTGTGCGTTCCTAATATCAGAATGGATGTTAGGATCACACGATATTATCCCATTGTTAATAATAAAGTTGTAAGTTGTTATAAACAAATCTTCTGTGTGATCTAACTATGAAATACAGATATACAGATCAACGCTACGTATGAACGTAGAATTACAATAATAACCACAATTAACAAACGGCTAAAGTCCACTTGCGCCAAAAACTTAACTAAGTATGTGATTTAAGATTTCAGTGCAAACGGGCCTTAGTAAGAAATTATTAGTAATAATAATATCAGCCTATTTTGTCCCAATACAGGGCAAAGGCCTTTTCTCATACACAGAAGGCACGAGGATGAAACACCACGCTTATCCAAGGCGAATTGGCGACTTCAGACTTGTATTAATCTATAAGTCCTTACAGTGTTTTTCACGATCTTATTTCTTTTCGTTCGTGTTTTGTTTTATTAAGTAATTATTTAGTGCCAAAATATTAGGAATGAGCAAACCTTGACGTACCGTATCTTTGACGCCACCTGAGTTCCATGTTTAAGATTTTGAGCTTTTAAAAGTTAATATCGAAACATATTTGAAGTTCAACAAAGAATTAAGTTAAGTAACTTTTATAATCTGTGTAGTTAGATAGAACATTAAAATTCCATTAGGTATTCATACAAAACCGTGACATGAGAAAATCTTAGAGGAGCGGTCATTGACGATAGGTAGGTACGGTAACCGCATTGCAGTCGAAAGTAGCATTTCATATTTATAGGCCAGTGGGCTGGTAGTCGAAACAAGTCTATATAAAGCTGAAGTTGGACAGGGAGGTCAACGATCTGATGCACCTATCGATCGTGCAGCCTCCGCCTTCCCTGCACGTTATCTAACGCTCATCATAAGCTGCAATACAGCGTAATTTATTCCTTGTGTATTAGTAGAAATAGTTCAGTGCCTCAAAACTCTAGATTATTGCAGAATATTCTAGTTTCAGTCAGTTTTCAGAGATTTGCACCTAAAGAGTGACAAACAGAACCTTATTACTAAGACTCCGCTGTCTATCCGTCCGTCAGTCGGCCCATACGTCCGTTTGTCCAATAGCGACAAAAAAATTTACAAAGTGGTTATGGTGTGAAGGTTTTATTTTTAAGTTTTATATTTAAAAAAATATAAACAAAACAAAGGTAAAATTTACAGGCAGTAATTTAAAGACAAGCGAGGCTTTTTATATAGTGTAAAACATTGTACCTACAACGGTACAGAACCATTCGTGTACCAGCCCAATTCGCACAAGTTGGCAAGTTTTTATAAAATACTAAAGGGTTATGGACTTTGGTCCAACGCTTAAAGGATTAATTTAAACAATGCTGTGCTAAACACACTGTCAGCGTTTGATGGATGGATTATTAAGTACTTTCGAGAACCTTTTGTATGAATAGAGTTTTGGACTTTAAAGTGGGTCTTTAGTCTAGTATATTAAAGTTAGTTCAGCAGGTCATTGATGACATTGCCAGCATGACTCATTGACCCATTGCACCCAAATTGGACACTGCAAAAAGCAGTAAGATGAAATGACAACAACACGCCACTGTTGAAGGCACCCGGGAGTCGTCCGGATCACGTTTGACCAAAGTATGACACTATTTGTATCATGGAAATCCCGCTTAATTTAAATGTAAGCAACAAATTAAAATCCATATCCATACTTACTATTATATAAATGCGAAAGTAGCCCTGTCTGTATGACATGGGCTACTTTTATTAAAGTCGCCGGCAAAGGCTAGTAATAAATGAACATGTGAACATTGTTTTTATTGTAATATTTTTGTTCTCTCCGGGAAAGTATCTCAATTTATCCCTAATATCCGGAGCTTTGAAGTCTTTTAGATGACGGCAGCCCCATACCAAAGTGATACTAAGCGGATACTAACAGCTCAATAACTGACCATTTTATTCTCTTCAATACCGCTGTCAAAGAAAAACAAACCACAAATAATAAACACACAGGTCAACGACATTTCCCTGAAAATCCAACTGAAAATTATCAAACGTATATGTGCTATAACGGCTAAAGTTACGCTTAATAAAAGATTAAGATGAGATTGTTCCCAAAATATATGAGTAAACATGACTTCACAGCAATATTGGCGCACGATTTGTTTTACATAAGGGTTATCATATCGTTAGTACTTAACGTCGACATCGCTGTAAATTACTTTATGTGGAAATAAGGAGATTATTGGATAAGTTCATCGGCCGATCAAGGCTCGAGATGGCTGGGTCCATTGTCTTACGGGAAATACGCATTTCATTGCAATGATTGCTGGCTCAGAAACTGTGTTAGTGTTACTATATTTTGTGATGTTTTCTATTAAACTATATGTTTACCTTGAGTATGTTTAATAAAGTTAGGACTTAGAACGGTCAGATTTTTTTTTTAGTAACTATTAGCTTAAGCCCTTAAAGCGACTTTATGTACATATTGGTTATTTTCGATGTTCTCTTTTTTGCGCAATACCCTAATTTTTATTAAAAATAAAACAAGCCCAAGTTAATCCTCCTTTCAAAATCTGAAAATTCAAAATCGGTCTAGCCGTTAGGAGATAGCCCAAACAAACAAACAGACAGACAGACTAAAATATTGAAAATTGTTTTTTCGGGTATAAATACCGTGTAAACATTGATATGCATTTATTAAAAACCTGGTTTTTACATAACGAATACTTCAATTTTATTTATTTCATTCTTTTTACTGATTTTCAACCAGGATTACCAACCAGGTTTATGACAAATCAGCTAACGTCGGTCCACCTGATATCAAGATAACAATATGGTTACGTAAGTTCATATAAAAACCCCAACAGGGGGTAGAGATTTTTCCCTAAACTCACTTTAGAAACGTTTAGCTGCTAGGTAGGTAGAGTAGGTACTCCACCGCTCTGTACCCACTGAAGTACAGATCTATTTTGCAATGGAAACGCGCATCGGAGCAGCACCCTCCTCGCCTACTCTGATCGGAGCACGCGGAACTCGCCGCTGACGCTCAAGTGATAAATTATCATAATGTATGCGTGTCAGGCTGCCACGTCGACGGGATAAACAGACACTCCACCGACACATCATTATAAGAACCACACGCTTAAGTTCATGGCAGTGCAATCAGTGCATACATATATTATGTACCAATTTCAATGACGCCAAGTACCTAATAATCAAATGGTGATAGATGTCAACATGTTTATTCTGAACTAAGTTTCCATGTTGCTAGATCTATGTCATTTTAGCATCGTTGAAGTTTTAAGAGGAATATGTCATACTTGCTTGTTACAATTGCGGGCTATTTTTAATGAAATCAGATATTCATAACAGATATTTTTAAAGATATCAGATACAAAAGGTTCTACTTACTAATGTTCTAGCTGAAAGGCATATGTTTTACATAATATTATTATAAACCATTACTCGATATTGCTTCACACTTTCCGTTCGCCGTAATTTCAACCATACGCTTAAATTTTGAATCTAAAATTTCTGGCCTATTTTTTTATCTGACCTCACTCATATAAAAAATTATTTATTTTAATTAAACCATTTTCATGCACTTTTGAAATGTCAATTAGAAACGCAGTCGAAAAATTGAAATCAATATGAAAAACCTGACTGCGTAAAAAATGGACCTTAAATAAAAAAGAAAAAAAAAATACCTGTAGAATTCTTAAGTAATATTCCATAACTATACCACCATATAACTATTCAAATATGTACTTTCGTGATAGATACACACATAAAACAAATAATACATTGTCATATTGAACACAGCGATTTTAACAGCTGGGACCCATTATTAGAAAGCCGGTCTAGAATTTTAATGTGGTCCTGTTGAAGTCGCTATTTTCCATATTAAAATGTATCATTTGTTTTATGCTTAGTGACACTCGTAAGATTAAGACGAATCGATTGACGTAAGAATCATCAAAATCGGCCCACGCGTGTGGTCTCTAGAGCGCCACAAAGGAATAAACATACAAACATAGGCTAATAAACACCCCATACACTTTGCGACGCTCAGTCAAGTAAAAATAAATCAAATTCAAATTACATCATTTATTGTAAATATAAGGGTACAATTTGGGAACAATCTAACAAAAGTATAACAATAATAAAATGATTCAAAATAAATTTAAAACAGCCAAAGCAGCTAAGAGATGGCCAGTCTCAACTGATGGCGCCCGTTCATTAACATGACGAACGGCCGGCACCATTTTGCTCAAAATGTGAAGGGAACCGAATGATCCGCTACATGCACAATCAGTGAGACATTCAATTGCCCGGAATATACAAAAATAATTTTCTTTAAAGACTTGAATTCATTGATCAGGTCAGCCAACATTATAATTTTGGTCGCGTATTTTGTTTTGTGTCGTAAAAGGATACCTACTTTGTCTTTCACTTGTGGTTATTTTTCTTTAGAAAACTTACTATCTATTTAGCAGGATTTTAGACAAGTGAACTTTTTGTATTCAATAGATCAGTGTTTTTTTTTCGGAAGACTGAAAATACCGTCGGTTGTTGCACTATTGTAGAACCAAGTAAATTAAATACAGACTAAATGTTATATATCATTCTCATGACAGTATACATATATATCATGATGATATTATAATATCCCTAACCACCGAAGCTTTCTTTGGCATCTTCTCAACAATTCAATGTGAATAAACACATTATTGAAAACAAAACTGTATTTATTTAAGCGTGTCCTTGGCCTTTATCCAAAAGCTAAAATAAAACCATATAAAAGTACGCGTGAACCGCAAACTAAACCAACTAAATTGTCTATTCATCTTTTTCTTAACCATCAACGTTTATTTTGGTACATTCGGATAAAGATGTATGTAAGATACCGCACTCCTACCCTTGATTAAAACTATTAGTCTTCATTCGTTCGCCACCAAGAAATAGTGTTAAAGGAAGTTTCTAATGAACCTTGAAATGTGAAAGAAATAAATTCAATATGTACATCTCAATAGTTATTAAACCCTTAATCACTCTAACAATGCTTCATCTCTATAAAAATCTACAAATTATCCAGATTGTTCTTATTACCCTTCCTTGTCTTGAATATGATTTATTATCATTACAGAGAAATCTGCGTAAAACAATAAAACTTTAGTGAAATTATTTTCCATTTGGTAAGTTACTCAGTTTAGATTAGCTTTCGAAGGCATGAACTCATAAGATACGTACCTACAACAAAGTCTGTAGAATCAAAAACTACTTAACATTTCAATTCCGTGAGCACTGAAGGTATAATTACAGCGAGTATAATAATTCTGAAATACCTACATAAACATAAACTGAATTGAATCTCATTATCATGTTTGGTTATCTTGCCCACCCACAAATTCTATCAAGTTTCCTAAACCACAAATAACAAACAAGCGTGGAACACACCGGTGGTTGACATTGTGACACGTCTAATTTTAGCTTTGAACAGAGGCCTTCCGATAGGTAGCCGCCATACATCTGTATGTGAGATTGTGAAGCCTGGCGAGGCTACCACAAATGGAGGCCGTTTTACCTACAGGCGCTTTACTCACACATCAAGTCAACCCTTACGCACACACATTCGCTGCAGCTCTAGTACATACATTTAACGTAACTTCCATTGAAAACGCAGTTCCTACTCCTTCCAAAAAGTTTCGCCATCCATTCGATACAACCCTTGGGCTTCAGGCGCGGAACGCATTGCCGGGGTTGTACTGTCTACGTCACTTGGGTCCCTGGGTTTTGGGTCAGTAGGTCACGTGAAAGGACTGCAGCTGTGCGAAGCGGAGAGGGGGTATAATTTTTAAACCCAACAATGTGACGTCATCGAGTGAGCCTTGGACCCCTCCCGCCCCGTGTGAATGATGAATGAATAGGTCGATTGGTGTTAAGTAACGCTAACTAGGTCATATCACATTTCTATTACATGTTACAGATTCATACACTTTCATTACACTAAATCCCCGCCAGATAGTGTACTGGATCAGGGAACCTTGTAGGTCGCTTAATTTGGTGGGGGAGCGTCTACCTAGGTTCAGGTCGACGACGATACTGTTTTTAATGTTAGTTTTTTTTTAGAGATTAACTGCTTCAATACTTCATAAATAAAGAATGTTTGCCACGTGTTTTCACCAATATTTAATTTATAGAACAACAAATATTGTGCATAAAACTCTTCTAAACCATAACTTTCCATTACAAATTTTAAAAAGACACAGAACTGTATCTATAAATGTTGTATGTTATTACTGACAACAGTTTCCTACGCGAAGTAATAAAATTTTAAACATTTTGCCGAAAATAAATTACTGCCTAGACTTTAAACATCCCAAAAGTTTTTGAAACGTTGAGTAAACTATTGGTTATTGAATTGCGGATTGCGTCAGTAAAATGCGCAAATCTCAGTGCCTGCCGTGACCTGATTTCTCTCGCATTATTCAAGGCTTGATAATGTCCTTCTCATCCAGCCCGGAGTAAGGCTTCAGTGCAAAGGCTACTTATTATATGTATAATATGGCCGACTCTTTGGCTATTTATGGTTTACTGGTGTAATGACCGAAATGACGGTGTGGGTTGCATCACCTACGGATTTGCTGGGTGGGTATTTAACAGGCACAGACTTTATTGGAAGGGTAATAAATACTTCTAAATAAATCGCTACCCAATATTTTATTTTTAAACAAGTCATTGAACTAACCAAACCTGAAATATCCATTCAATAAAAGTCATGAAGAAACCTGACAAACTAAGCATGGAGATTTACGGTCATTAGATTATCTGGCTCTCACTGGTTCTCTTTAGGCATCTAACACATAACTGATACAAAATTTCATAACATATTTACTATGTGCGTGGCATTAAGCTTAGAGTCCTTCGATGATGAAATAACACCGTGAAATGTTTAAACAATTAAAAGCTGGCCAGTGTAGCGGGACACGCGACCCGCGACTCGTGATCACGCGGTCACGTAGCCCCGAGATTGCACAAAAGGTGAAGTCGAGAACAGGCTTCGCTGTGACGCACAAAGCTAACGTAACCATTTTATTTTTGAGGCGGCATTTAAAAAGTTTTGCTAAACCTTTTAAATGTTACGGAAGTACTTACCTTAATTACGAAAACAGCTGCTTAAACCGGCTAGATTCATTGCGTAAATGTTTCGAAAGTTCTGACGAAAAAGAATAGGTTTTTTGTGCCGCAATTAGCCCTGTTGTTGAATAACGGTATTTTTTTTTAATCATGTCTTAACAATGTATTGTACTTAATATATTTTTGGTTGAGTAATATTATGTTATTTATAATAATATGTAGATATTTGACATCTCCTATCCACATTATTTTTTACATGTCTTAGTATAACAAAAAAATATCACAAACAGCAGAGTTGAAGCAAGACTATCGTTGAACAAGGTTATGTACGTAATTAGAGGGACTATGTCTCAATCGGAATCCTTACTAGCAAGTTGGATGTCGAAAGCGCTGGGAAGAAAAGCAACTGAGTCCTTTGTTTACTTAAAACAAAAGTCACGTTGCAGGTGTGGTTTGTCAAACCAGGGAGGAATACATATAAAAACAGCGTCGCGGACGATTTCGACACTATTTAGAAACTCCGTCATTCTCTGTACGAAAATTGTTTCGGATTGCAAAACGGCAGTCATGCTTTCGTAACGTGATGTTAATTCGCGTGACTTGAAATGAAAATCAAACACCATGAGAAAGATATTTGTTTCGACTCAACTTATTTTCAGTCAAAGCTTTCATGGATTTTCGTAAGTTACCTTATTTACAAGGCCTTTTATTTATCTTTGACCGTTATCAACAAACGATACTAATGAATAATTTTCTTGTCGGTAACAAGTGGAGTAGATAATAGACCCCCGCTGTGTTCATGACCTAGACAACGTCAAATCATTTGGTACCAATAATACCTGCATTAATATAACATTAACATTAAAATACAAGTATCTCTTAGTAACACTAACATACTGCTAACCTGCATAACAATAATTAAGGGCTTGATTGAGAAGGTCCCTGTAGAGCCCTGACTGCCGGTAGCTTGGATCCTGTTTACGTTACCGGTGGACTACCATTTGACATATTTTTATTTTTAATAAATAATAATAATGCCAGCTTCTAATTGCTTAGCAACTACAGGGCAAAGGCGTCTTCTCATAAAGAGAAGGCACCTTAACAGAAGAGACCGTAAATTATAGTAGAACATTATTTTAACAATTTATTAAATGTAAACAATAGGATAGTAAACACCATTATCCAATAAATCCAAGACAGAAACTACTCTAATAAAAAACACTTTCACGAAAACTTGATCATTTAGATTTTGAGTTACTTTAGCATAGTTAGTCAATTGAGTTGTCAAATAAGTAACGTCAGTTTGTTAGTTGCCTAACAAAATCTAAGGGGGAACCGTGTTTTGACAATTCAAAAAAAATAGGTCAATTGATTGGTGGTGTACAATGGTTGGCCAACCAAATAACAACACACACAACAACAACAACAATTGTTTGACAACAATCTTCAATGACCAACCATTAAAAATAAATCAAATACGCCAATAAATTAAAGGTATTATACACGACATACCATCATAACACTGCGCCTGTAATCCCCGAAGAGTTAGGCAGAGGTGTACCCATTAGTACACCCTTTCGTCAGTTATGTTTGAATCTCATTCCGGCCACTAGACCAACGACGCAGACAATTATTTGAACAATATGACAACAATAATGTCTGCCCATTACCCATTACCACTTCAACTTGTTTATTCTATGGGCTATGTCGGATCACTTCATTCCAGAAATAGATATTGTTTCCTTTCAATATTATCATGCTGAATGGAATCCTTGCTATTTTATCAGAGGCGAAGTTAAAGTAGGTTGATCCAAACAGAAGTTTGTGATAAGTAAAACTAATATCTTTGATGACCATGAGCTACACGAACATAATTAATATATCCAGTAAAACAAAAACAAGGACGAAATACTTACTTTATTTATTACTTCCAAGATATCCATCATGAATTAAACGATCAACATTTTTACGGGTATTCGTAGCAAACTGCTACGGCGTAGTAGGCGTCGGTGTAGGTACTACGAGCTACGAAAACAACATAGTACAAGTTCGTTTGAAACGTATGTAGGGATTAGACATGGTTTGATAGTAATGAGAATATGAATGAGGAATTTTGTATCCTCAACCTCAAGGTAAAAGTGTTTATTCATGTGTTAACAGAGATTTAATTTAATCCTAGTAGGATTTGTTTAAACAAGGTTACTTTGTCTTAGGGTCGCTATACACATTAGCGGGTGGATGCATTCGGTTCGATATTTACAATACAACGTTATCAGAGGTTGTATAGACAAGGCCGAACCGATGTGATTATCATAGTTTAGTCGTAAGTCTTTAAGTATATGCATTTATATTTTTTATGATTTTACTTTTAAATATCATAAGTTTATCAGCTGAAACTTATTCAAGTTGTAATAATTTTGAACAAACAACAACCATTTTATTTTTATTACATGGATATTTTTATTCTTTAAAACAATGACGCCTACGCTTATAAGCAGAGACATTATCTATTAATATCGCTGCCCTCTAACTTTATTCCTGATATATAAAAAGAAGTTCAAAGTAACAGCTGTTGTGTGCTCCCCTTTCATAACTCGTTGTGAAGTGGGCCAAACAACGCAGATAACATAAGTGGGCGCAATATCATCATATAATCTGCTCCTTCTTAAACTGCTGACGTCACATTAAGTATTCAGTTCAGATAAACAAAGCTTTAATAAAGAGACACAGTCGTTGAAATTATGCTAAACAATAGCCTTTGTAATTTTGCTAGAGATAATTATTTATACTAAACTTATGACGCCTTTCAATTAAAGTTACATGACCAAAAAACATGACGCTTGCTAGAGATATTACAGCATGATAATGTTAACAAACAGAAGGATACTTTCGGCTCACTTAACTAAACTAATTTCGTATTACATGAACAATAGCCTTTGAAATTTTGCTAGAGATAATGGTTTACACTTAAACTTATAACGCCGTCTCAATTAAAGTTATATGACCAAAAACATGACGCTGTCTGCTCACTTAACTAAACTAATTTCGTATTACAGTCGGAGGACCGCTTATGGAAGTCGACATTGTTCTAGTCCAAGAAAGATATGAAGTTATACAAGATGTTTATCGTTATTCTTTTTGATTTTTTTATTTAAACTTTATGCACATGTAAAAAATACACTGTACAAAGGCGGACTTAATGCCTTGGGTATTTTGTATCAGTCTACCAGTCTGTCAGTCTAGTCTAGTTTCTTTTCTCGTGGAATTCTCTGCCAGTGTCTATGTTTCCGAAGGCACTCGACCCTAATTACTTTAAAATTAGAGTGAACAGGTTTCTTCTGGATAAGCTTATCACATCACTTTGTCTTGTCACCTCTGACCTAGACTACAGACAAGAGCAAATCCATTTTATAAATATAAAAAAATCTTTATTAGGTTCCCTGTATACAAAACATTGTAATGTAAAAATAAATAAACATTTATTTTATAAGAGTAAGTATGGTGTTTTTTGCCCATTCTTCTTGTATATGACGTGCAAAAGTGCCATTTAATGTCTGATTCAAATAAATGACACTTATACAGTTGTCAAAACACGATCTTCTCAGGGTGCTTATTTCCCAACTCAATTGGACAACCATATAAGTATTTATTGATTTTAAAGCAGCATAAAATCCATTTATCATTAAATGATAATTAAAAAAGTGTTGATCTTGCCAGTCGTTCTTAAAACTAGGCACTAAAAAAACCGCTTAAGTGCGAGTCGTACACGAAGGGATTCCATCTTAGAAGATTGCTATTTTAGTAGCCACCCAAAAACGCAAAAAATAACAGGTCTCTCTCTCTTTTATTTTTAGTTATATTTATTATTTGTTTCATATAGCGGCAATGGAAACACACATTTTGTAAAAATTATGGTTCTTGAGATATAGCCCGCTTTCCGCGTCCCGTTAGTTAGCAATCTTCTAGTACGGAACCCTTGAAACGCAACCATCCATACAACTTGACAACAGATTAGTTCGAATAAGCTTTCTGTATTAATCGCTATCAGAGACATAATAGTGGGTGAAGAGATAATCCTTACAAAACAAATGACTGTCAGCTACATAATGTATGTATTTAGTTTAGCGATTGAATGAAAATGATATCACTAAACTAGACCTGATAAACAATTGTAAGACAATACGGTATTGTCTAACAAAGTATTGAAACCACAACGACATTATAATTAAATACGTATTATTTATACTTACTTAATGTAATAATTATTATGACAGTGATTGAGTTAATTAAATCATTTGTTTGTCTTGATAAAATGTCTTGGCATACTCATTGTCTATCAGTATGGCCTTTAATATAATCGAATGGAATAAATTGAATGATTAAATCATAATAACATAAGCTAATCAGTAGGCTTGTTAACTCCAGTAAGATGAGCATACTAATGAGATTGAGCTAGCAATGAACTTTAGTAAATAAATAAATGTAACATAACATAACAACATCACGCCTGTAATTCCTGAAGGGTAAGACAATAGTGTACCCAATATATGCATCACTTTCATGTGAATAAACTGCTGTTTATCTTTCTTTCTTTCAATTCTCTCATTGAATTTAGGTAAAGAGATCACTGGATCAAGTAAGATTCTGCATAGGTCACCTCAACTTCATCAAGAGAGATGTTTACAGAATAGTCCCGCAATTTTCTGACTACCTGACCGACTCCTTGACAATTCAAAATTGCCTGTCAATAAATACTCATCTACACTCACTTTTCGCTAATTATTTTGAGTTCCATGTAAAAGGGGCAAACCTTGATAGATAAAGAAGAAGTTCACAATTAAAATAAAACTGATTGTACTAACACTGACACCAATAAAGTCAAAGTCAAAAGTCAAATCATTTATTTCAATTAAGCCATTACGGCGCCCCTTTTGAACGCCATATACAAAAAAGGGAAATAGAATCTAGTTGCCTCTTCTAAAATGTAGATTTGTATGGGGAAAAATGGGCAAGAAATAAGAATAGACTATGATTCAAATTGAATTTTTTACCTTGTCCGCTACGTACCCTTCACCCGGTAGAGACCCCCACGCTTGTTCTATTCTGAAGCCAGAATTACATAAAACCTCCTGTCTTGCGGTTTTTCCAAGTACGAATAGAAATTTTATAGATCCTCGTATTAAGGCACGCGGCCCGCCGTCTGATAAAGGATTCCGCCCATGACAGTCAGCCGTACTCAAACATTTGAGGTTTCTTATATCTTTTGTAGAACTGACAGTCACAAAATAGTGCGGTTTTTGTTAGTGTTAGGTTTATAAAATAAAAAGATTATGGCGCTTAATTCTATATTAATTTATCTATATCAGTTTTTTAATCCGTGCGGTTCAAATTGATTAATGATTGGTTTGTATTATATAGCCATCAAATGTTTTGTTCTAGCACTAAATTAAACTGATTGTTGGATATTGGTTCTGCCAAAACTAGCCAACTCACAATCTTTTAAAAATTTAATTAATGACGTCATGCTAATTCATTTTGATAAATATGCCACATTATGAGTATTATTAAGCAATAACAGTTCGATGTACATTCAAACTAATGCCTAGAATAGATTAAAAATAAATTAGCTTTAAACATTTAATAATCGTTACAAATACTTCAAGAAATGGACTAAATTTTGACGTGGGTTGTTTTGTTTTTGCAGACCTAAGCTAAGCCCAATTGAAGCCAAAAAGTAGATAGGTACTAAATACTGAAAATCTTACATCTAGATATGTAGATGTATTGTTCTCTTCAAGATAAAATGTAAGGTGAAAAAGGTTGAACGCCGCTGCGTGTCTCGCCACGTTTTGTAAGAAAGAATACCTAGACTACGGCTCACGTGTAGTGTCACATTTCCTTACTTTTCCAACAGACGTTGCGTAGGAAAGATCTCACAGAACGTGGTACAGTACCTACATAGCTATAATAAGTTTACTCTATTTAATAAGTAAAAACGTATATCAGAGCTATAGGCTGTTTACAACACAACGTTTAATTTTCGGTTATTTTACATATGAGTATTTTGAAATAAGACAAGAAAAAATATAGACGTCATTTTTTTTATTTTTGGTGTGTGTTTACTCCTGAAGCCTAATTCAATTTAAAGTTTTCCTTAAAGCTCACGCAGATTTCCGAATTATTATGAGAAAGTTACCTTAGTTAGCTAGTTTACGATAGACATCTTAAAATCTAAGTTGCATCGTGGGTGCACTTATGAAGTTACATACAGAAACAACTGGACTTGGAACTACTACCTATAAGCCATACAAATATTTGTTCCGTGCGAATCGAACGCAGCGCAGTTCAGCCACTGAGCCAACGGTATCGACAAAACCATTCACACTGTTTGTCACAATATCATAACATCTTTCAATAATATTTTACAGACTTGTTTGTACATAAATCAACTCCGTCTTTGTACCCTTTATTTTGCATAAAGTCTGAATAGATAAATAGATTCATGGAAGTTCAAAATTAATATTCACAAAGAGTATACATAAAGTTTCCACGGCCCGTGAAGTAATAATAAACATAACATTTTATCACGCCTGTAATCCCCGAAGGGTTGGGCAGAGGTGTACCCATTAGTACACCCTCATTTCGCCAGTTATGTTTTTAGTCCCATGTAATAGGGGGCGAGCCTATTGCCATCAACCGGGCACAAATCCAGACTCCGAGGCTGTTACTGAGAAATTCCAAGCAAAGAAAAGAAGGACTGGGTTTAGGTGTTGAAATAATAATATTATTTTAAATTAGGTATACAACACTACTGAATTCGTTTGCTCCTTGTTTTTTCTTCTCTACTTATATCTCTATATATTCTCTGGTATGGAAACCTTGGGTATTGTATATTAATAAACTAAACTACGAAAAGGTGCCGAAAAAGAGCTCTATAAGATTTTTGTTTTGGTTTTTTGTTTTTTTTTTTTTTATGGTCTTTATATTAAAATTCTTCTATATAGTCGTGGACCAAGCTTTTTAACCAAACCTAACTTTATTCGACTACAAGTCAGTGTACCAAGCATGATGATTTCCGACAAAACCACACGCATTTTGGAAAATCTCAACGGAACTCTTTAACAAGAGAAAAATTATAACGCAGCAAAAAACAATCTCGTTTCTCCCAAAGAAAAATAGGATGGAAAATAACATAAAACATTTTAAATGTGAATGACATTATTTCACAATCTGCCAACCACAACTAGCCGAACAGCGGAGGGGTTATTTTTGTGTGGCGGTGAAGGGAGCAAGTCGGCAGGCGGCGAGCGGCGTGCCTGAAAACGTGATCGCTAGCTGCTGTTACACCATGCTCCTCGGTTTCAAACCTTACAATACAATAAGGTAAAATTGCTATGCTTTATGTGCGCTGATTTTTTCCCCTTTTTCCTTTATGTGGCGAAATCGAGGAGTTACGTCACATTTATATTCCATGTGTTACATGATTTAAATGAAGTGATCATTTTAGCGAGTTTCAAAAAAAAAAAAAATAGCCTGAGTCAAATACTACCTATAACTAAGTACTCATAGTAGAAAGTGCTGGTGAAATACTTAATACCTAATAAAAAAACATATCACGACCGATCCGACCTCAAAACTGTTAGCAATCCAAACCGGAGGTCTTCATTAACTTTCTTGTAAGATTCAGGGCGAAAAAGGTTAAAAGTTTCACTGAATTTGTTCTCACCGAAGGCAAAGCCATGAAATGAATTCATGATTACTATTGAAATAATATCGTATTACAGTATTCACAAAATACAATCCGAAATATCGGTTGGCCTAGAATACGCTACAACGTAAGAAGAAAAAATTAAGCTTAGGTAATTAATTCACGTAAATTATTTATTTGTAAAGAGCAAGTACTTACTACAAAGTTACTACAAATGTGCAAGAAACTACATAGTTTCTTGCACATTTATTACACGACTGCCCCAAAAATAGGAGTGTTTTGTTTTCAGGGTTAATGTATGAACGTACTTATGTATGTGAGTTTCTTTATTCCACCATAACTTTTAAACACCTGAACCGATTTAGATGTATGGGGTATCGTTACAATCCTTGCATCTTTCCGGTCATTTTGAAACGCAAATTAATACTAGCCTCAATTTATTTTTTTAATGAATCTGGTCATATCTATGTTTGTCGTATCTATGTTTGTCGTCTAGAATTTGACAAGTAGATTTAAAGAATATATAACACTGTAAATAAAAAACGTCGTGAAAAAAATATTGATGACTAAACAAAGTACAAACAAATATGTGCAATTTTCGCAGTCGTGTTATTTTTATTTAATTTTTTTATTATAGTAGCTTGTCTTCATATGAAACCACCTTTTGAAAATGAAACTAGATTCAATTTTGTTTTTCTAGTTAATGGCGTGGCGTGGCGTGGAAATAAATAAATTGGCGTTAGACTTTCATGTATGCTCAATCATTATAAAAAGAATGCCACTATTACTGCAGACAATGCCTGTAATGTTCCACATTACTATTATAACACAAATAACACTAAAGATTATTGAACTTCCACTGAGTTAACATATTGTGTAATACAATAAACCAAAGTAACATAATAAATGATTAATGAATATCATTATAACCTCTATTCTGTCTTTCTTATTCCATTGACCGGTTAATTGAAAACTATTATTCAAGAACACAAAAACGATCAGACGTGAACGACATTACCAAATGTTCATAAACCCTAGTGCTTTAAACTGATGACAAAATTACAATAATAGTACCTAATAATGTAACAATGAACTACACTATTATAACATTTCAATTGTCACGCTTTCGCATATTATGTGAAATAGGGGTGAAATGTCACTCACCTTATGTTTCAACCCAAAACTGCTATTGTATCTTTTGTGGTAATCAACCTGTCGGTATTATGATTTTCTTGTAAAGCCAAATCAAAGTAGTTTTCAATTTTATGTTTAACCTCATTTCAGGACAACAACACTTAGAATTCCATAGTCAACAAGTAACCCTTATAGTTTCACCATGTCCGTCTGTCTGTCTGTTAACGGTTTAGCCCAGAGACTCTTAAAAGTATGTGTGACCCCACACTGCCAGCAAAATAACTGTACCTATCTGTCTTTCTAAATATATGAAAGCGAAAGATCACTTACTCACTCACTCTTTACGAAATATCAAAAACTCCTTGGCGTATAAAGATGAAATTAAGCTGGGAGGTCGTTTATAGTTAGTAGACGTTCGCTAAGAAAGGATTGTCCATATGTTATAAAAATTACTGACATATACGCGGTCTAAGTTGCTGGCGAAACCTAGTATATGTTCATAGTATTATAACGAGTTTTTTTTTTTAGGTGGTAAAAATCATCAAATGATTCCTACCGCCTTGGATGGGGCGGAAGGGGCTGTCAGATTTTTACTGATTAAAAAACCACCCTGTTCCTTCTGTTGCCCTTTACGTTCCGGGGCCACGGTATCCTGTTAAGACGTCCCGCAACCCCGGATTATAACGAGTTAAGTGGAAAATGTTCACAGCTAAGTAGGCTTTACAGATGAACTTGAAATCGTCGACCAACTTATAAAATGTACTTGGAGACAAGCGATTACGGAACTTTGCACTGCGCGTGGCCTGACACGTACAGACAGCGTCATCAACTGGTTACCCCTCTCGCTTTAAAATTCTTTTAAAAAGTCAGTACCTAACAGTTGATCACACCCTTCGTACTTGGCCTTCTCTAGAACATCTGCTCTTCCCGAAGCTTCCTTTTGCATTCAAGTGAAATTCATTTCATTAAGCAATTTGAGTTTTCCTCTATTCGTTGTCAATATTCTCCAAGACCTTCTGAAACGTTCCAGACGGTGGGAAATTTGTCTTTATATTTTAAAGAAGAAGGTATGCATTACTATTTGTCATAATATACCTATTCTTATCTATACATATATAAACGCATACTTACTTAAAAATAAATAAAATTGAAGTGTCTGTTTCTAATAACAAAATAATAGTTATTTTTTATAATAACCAGCCTTTTCGGAGACAAACAAACAGTCAGACCGTTACCAAGTTACCAAAAAACTATTTGTCAAGCTTGGACTGGCAGATAGCTGTTGTCGTAAGAAGTAGGTAACTTATACTACCTACCTACTTTTATTTTAGAAAAAAGAATTGGGTCTCCGCTTAAATAATTTTAAGCCCTGTAGAGAATCGACTTTACCGCGGTTGAAGTCACGGGCATAAGCTATTCATAAATAAAAATCAAAAATCGCCACTCTGCCTTGAGCAAACGTGGTAATCAATGGTTTGCCCTGCGGTAAGGCAATATTGGGCTTGTATTATTTTTATCATATAAATAAAAACATAAATAAACATGGACGCTGACCTCCATCGATGGCCTTTAGCGTGAAGGTAACGTAGCCAGCTCCTTAATCTTTTACTGTTACAGTTATGAAAGTCGCATCAACTCAGCCCATAAACATTATAGAACATCACATATGAAATGAACGATACATATGACGTGGCCAAGTAAATGGAGCTAGGTCATGTCGTAACCTTAGATGGGAAAAATTTGATGCTCACAGTTGTTGGAACAGCACATGACCCAGATACGATGCAGGATGACGGCGGATTACTGAACTAAGACACTATTTGTCTTATTCTTTTCGCTATTTGAGTGAAAGAGGAAAATTCAACAGTAATAAGCGCTGCGTAAATTATTACTCTGAAATTCATGTTTTTCGGTCTGAGAGTTAACTGAACGAAGTATAAAGCTACTCCTACACAAGATCAGAGATAAATAACCCTATATTTTTAGATATTCTTACCTAAAATCGTCTTCTAATTTACATATTGCGCCATAATAATATTCTTAAAATAGCTTGAGTTTGAAAACCAGATCTATTTTTATTTTTCTTTAAATATTCTTCTGAGATGCTTCTAAGAATATTTATGAAGGCTAGGTATCTAGAATCTTAACGGACGCAAAGCTTACTAATTGCTTGTAATTCTAATAATGTCTACTCAGTTCGTAAACTATTTTTTTATTTTGGTGTGATGAGTGATCTTAGTGCATGTTTCGGTTTAAATAACAAGGTTTTAGACTAAGACCTATGTTAGAAAAACATGCTTTAACAGAATCCCTAAGAGCGTACTGAGGTTTTTTTTTGTCATAAAAATTAAACAGTCTTCCAAATGTGAGGTCTACTCGCCATATTTCAGGGGAAGCGAAACATATAAACCACTGAGCGCTTACCAATAACTGTTTCATAAATATGTAGGTCCTATAAGTATTATGCAACCTGCTCGACTGCAAAAGAGGTATGTAGGTACTTCCAGAATTCCGACGCTCACACAAATATTTTTTATAAAATCGGTATAAAAGTTACACTAATTATGCAGCCATGTAAATTAGTAATTGAGTGAGTTCAAACTTCCAAAAATCAATCACTGAATAACCTATAGTCAGTCATAGGCAAATCATATCATTATATTTATAAGTGGATCGAGATTATATAATTATGGCAACAATTTTCCTTTCGCCAGAGCTTTTATTAAAAAGGTAATTAAGCTGATGATGTTTTCCTTGATATTTTTTAAGGTCAACAATATTATTAAAATTACGAATATTGTTTTATTTAATTCCCCCATAAATATTAGTAGAATTCCCATGGTTATAGGTAAACTATGTGCATAAACATAGTCTCAAATGCAGACTATAGCATTATTTAATGGGCTGCTACCGAGGTCGTTCTCATAACTATTAACTCAAAAGTGTTTGAATAGTGCTAAAAAGTAATTAAATCTTTTAACTTCCAATCACGAGGAATTGCATTATTTATCTACATTTGTACAACATATTCACAAGCATTTTAGTTTAGTTATTCACAATTTCTGTTAGTTTGATTTGCATATTAATTTAAAAAAAAAAAAATAGCGCCAAAACGACAACAAATACAGACGGAACCAGTAAACAGTTATTTCCGAATCGTAATTCATTTGAAACAAATTGTTCAGTTAGTTCAGTGAATATTTTCATAGTATGAACCTTGGGAGTTCCGGCTGCGCTCTCTAAAGGGCACGACCCAAGCTATTCGTGTCAAGGATTGTTCTTTATATAGACCTTTTGGATTTGCTACTTGTATGTACCTATGCTTTATTAGTATTTATGGGTAAGCAGTCTCAGCAGTTATAAATACTTTTGTCAACACATAAAACAACTAAGTATGTTGGGGATCAAAAATTTGGGAGAGTTAGGTATCTACACATTCAACTCTAATCATTTTTTTTTTATTTATCTTCATTCTTATCATGCTCTACAGGCTTTCTCAGAATGAAGATCAATAATTATTATTATGATTACCATATCGTTCAAAAATATAGCACAAAGTGTTTTTGTAAATAATAAGAATTTATGCTTGACTTCACAACTGAACGATATTCATTTAAATGAATTTCCATTTATGAATTTTGACCTCTTTAATGAAAGCTTTAATGAAACGTCCTCAATACGTTGTTTTTGTTCGTAAACAAAATAAGCAGTTTGTCGGTTGCAGACCGGTTTTCATAACATTATTATTGGGCAAATTAACACGTATTCTATTATTTTGTGTTAAAACTATCTACCAAATATCCATACATAATGAATCCTATCCTGGTTATCAATACATTTACAGTACAACTTTCAAAACTATTCTAGATCAGCACAGAATTAAATGCAACAATGTCTATAATTTTAATAATATATTGTTGACCTTAAAAATATCAAGGAAAACATCAGCTCAATTACCTTTTTAATAAAAGCTCTGGCGAAGGAAAATTGTTGCCATAATTATATACCTGCAACGACCTTCGCATGGCCGGTTTAAATATAAACTCAGGGTGAAATGACCTCCAGCGATACTTCCAGTACTGTGGCCTCGATGATAATTGTATATCTGAGGAGGGAAGGTGAGGTGGAGTGCACCCCAAGCCTGTGATCTAGTTTTGAATGGGCTCGCGGAGGCTCGCGCGTGACGTCAGAAGGCGTAGCTGTGACGTCAACGCCTGAAACTAGGTCGCGCGGTCAATGACCGAGGCTTCCGCTGCACAACCAACACCACTGTCCTTGGAGGCTCGTCCAAACGGGCTAAGTCTGAAAACATTTATTTGCCGTCACATTCGTAATTCCTCTTTACTTAGCAATTATTCCTCGCGTTTATATATTATTCAATTCAAATAAAAAATTGTATACCTAATTTTACGATACTTACATAACTGACAATAATTTTCATTGAAATTTGAATTCAGTTAGTCAGTTTTAATATCACTTTAAACCAGAAATGCTAAGCAAATTACTGAAACTGACCTTTACAACAATAGCATCAACGACTAAGCGAAAAGCGTAGAGTTGTTTACAATACGGATTATTTATATAAAGCTTACAAAGCGGAATAACATCTGAACTTCTATTGTTCATTGGTCAGTTATTTAATTAGGGAATGCTCTTAGAGTTCATTCCTTTGTACTAAATGCAGAAACGTGTGCGAGGAGATACTATTATAGAACAACAAACAGTTAATAAATAAATAAAATTAATCTTATTTTTTATTTTACATTTTATTTATTCGACCCTTACTAAACATTTGTTCTGGTGGATTGGCTTTCTATCGGTGGTCAAAACTGAAATTGGTTTAGACACTAGTTTTTTAAAACTATTTACAATACATGATTGAAATTGGAATATTTTCAAAAAAAATCTTTTCTTAGAGTTACTCTGTTAGGCTTTGGGGTCCACCCACCCTCCTGTTTCATTGAGGGTGCAAAGTAGGTCAGAGCTTGATGCTGCAGGCCCGGGCCCCGCCTCCGATCGATGAACCGGCGTCAATGAGGACCAGGCCTGGAACCCAACCACCGCTCACTATAGCCAGCGCCAACCGCCTATAAATAGACCCCAAGGTACTGCGCCATGTTTCATATTTCAGGATGCATGCTACTATTTATGGAAGCGATGGCCTACTTTGTTTCGGAGCCTTCACTTGAGTGTGCGAGGTAGGCCTTTGTGACGTCGTTTCAAAGGTTATCATAGAGTGCCAAGCACTCAAGAGTTTGGAACCTAATTAGATAGTACTCAATATCTAAGTGGCATAATTATGCACAAGTAAGTATTTTATTCTCTCTAAAGTTGTTTGATACTAAGTATTATAAAAAATCAAATATTTATTCAAGTCACTAACTCATAATATTAGTAACAATTTGACTTTAACATATGTACTAAACTACACAAACTGAGAAACTAAATTTATAAGTATAGTAAGCCATACAAGTACTTTTATATATTTTTTTCGCTATTGGAAATTGTTCCATTACGGGATAAACGTCTTTCCTCTCCCTTTCGAGAGAAAGGGAGAGAAATAGTAAAACTAATCAAAGTAAAGATAGGAAATTGAGTTTGACACCTACAGAAAAGACTGGTCCACATACCAGAGAACAGAAATGAGGATAGAGAGAAAGGGAGAGGAAAGACGTTTATCCCGTAATGGAACAATACAGGCGAGATAGATAAAGCCTAGCTATCGCATCCATCATCTTGTCCATTTATTAATATTATCATGGCCGATGCTCTTAATCCGAAGGCTCAAAGAGATTTAAAGATACTAGACTACAAAAAGCTATCAGAAGAAATGTCATAGAAAATCCCATATTATTCATCTTTTAACACACAATGTGACCTGTCGTGTGGGCCGTATATTATAGGACCAGGTAAGTCCAAAGTAGTAGATTACGATTTTGGTCGCTTTGTCCCGTCTATCAAAAGTTTATTTATAAAAATGTCTTTGATAACAATAACTTTGCTTTTTAATTTTCCTTTATTGCAGCTAATAACAAAAAAATATGGACGACATAAAAAATAAAATTAATATGAAATATAATATAAAATTAAAAACCTTTAGAAAATATTCATGTACAATGTATATAATAAATTTTCTCAAAACGCACATTATAATTGTTTGTCAACAGACAGGCTGCGATCCTATAAAGCTGTCAAAATATTTCATTGTCAATTGGGTATTACATACTACCAATTAATTGACTTACTTTCTATGAGCTTTAAAAACGTTTCCCCATTGATTTTGTATGGCAAAAGTAAACTGTGACGTCACTATTTTGACTCAATTGATTAACTATTTATTTTTATTTTCAGCTAAAAATCCAGTTATACAGTGAATGGAAAATGAATCGGGTTTTCAGGGCTAAAATAGTGCTTTGGAATTATTGGTTTATGGTGTCAACTACCCAGCTACTGCATTCATTTTCAATGAAACAGCAAACACACCAAATATTCTTAGCTGGGACGCAGAAGCTTATCGAAGGATTAACCTTATACGACAGATTTTCGGAATTGCGGTTAAATACACACCTTAACTGTGCGACTAATTCACTTATGTAACCTTTACATATTCAAGTTATGCACTTGCATCGTGTAAAAGCGCCCTCGATGACAATGGTATTGTTGAAGCACTCTGGCTTACAATATTACACGTGGCGGTCGTTCGTTCACGGTTGACATTTCAGCCCCGATCCAAACACCTTTGTTCACATTCATATGTATTCTCGTATTATACTTTACCACGCGCATGTTCCACCCTGTTAACAGTGAATGCATGTGCGGCGAGCCGCAATCAAAGGGTTTGCGTCACACGTGTCAGAGACGCGTCAACGTATCGGGTTTAATAAACTCTTTATATATTGGCATACGATAGACTATGGCTTGTTCCTAGGAGAAATTAGTGGAAGTCAATTAGGTTTTTTTTAAGATATTGTAAGACGTATAAGTGTAGCGATACAGCGTAGCGACACGATATCAACGAACAGATAAGGAACAAGGGATCCTTTTTACAGCAGTGAGACTCTATAAGCTGAAAGAGAATAGAAATTGTGTAAATACTTGCCATGTAATAAGGAATTTAGGTATTTTTTTATTATGGAGCAGTTGTCAAAATTAAAAAAAAATATTGCAGACTAAAACTTTACCTCGTTATAAAAGTTTGGAAAACTTCACGCTATGACTTGCTCAAAAGGAGCTAGTATTTAGCTTTTTATTATAAGTAGTGTAGCAGTAAATGCAGCTATAAGTTGTATAAGAGCTTTAATGAGTAGGTATAGTTATTATTATCATCTTCAGCTGGTATCCGAATAAATGACTTCTAATTGTGTAAGTCAATTAAGAATAGATCTAAGAAAATTATATTTAATTAAACTCCAATGTAAATAAACCAGCATGTGTCTTGTTAAGGTTCTATTCTAAGATCCTTAATAGATAAATTGAGTTTATGACCCGCCTACTGCGTAACATATGGGAAGTTACAAATATTAGTGAACTAAGATGGGACATGGGTGGGATAATGCGAAGTTATAATAAAAGCTTTTGTGAACTTCTTATCCGCTATCCATATTATATTATATATCTCATATCCTCCGAAAACTCGGGGTCATTGACTTTTATATCATAAAATGTTTAATTATATATAGCACCAGAAATAAGCCTGTAAGATTGTCAAATGATTTAGTAGGGGTGACTTGAATTTCTATTACCTAATTATTTTAAAATACTGGGTGTAAAGGTCCATTTCTATAGCTTTCTTCACGTCTTTAACACGTGCAGAGAGCACGTGTAAAAGACGTGAACTATTGAATTTAAATTCCTAATAGTATTATCCAATACTATTTTAACTGTTAATACTTTGACTTACAATACCAGATAATGGTGGGTGAAGTAGCGGGAAAACAGTATTGGCAGAAGGAAAAGCGGAAAATTCTCGAGTTATTGATATTGGGTTGATTTAATACAAGATTTTATGCCATTAATGTTTAAACACGATTTCGTGCGAATGAAACGATTTTTTTCAAAATTAATCCATACTACTAAATTATCCATACAGGTATACGAAAACGGAATAAAAATTCATTTTAAGCTACATCAATATCTATGTTTGCTACAGATATTGCTATCTAGAGTTCGTTAGAGTCGCAAGTACTGCTGACACACGAAGTTAAGGATAAAGAAAAATATTCGTAGTTGATGACCAAACATCAGTAATTGAAGAGCACTTGAACAAAAAGAATATACGATGTTATTAGTTATATCCTATGCTGGTGGTAGAGGCAAGGAAGGGCAGATACAATAGGCCACTGGCCGCACGTGTAGGTACATCTTAATATGATTGTAAGCAGCTCTTTGCACGGTGACTGCTAACTGGAACAGATAACCTTCTTTAACAATTCTCGCGCAATTAATACTATTAAAATAAGGCTGAGGAGAATGTAATATTTGTACCATTATATTGGAAAAAAATCTTTTTATATCTGATAGCCAGATTCATGAGGAATGGTATAGGCCAGGGGTCACCAGGTCGGACAGTGGTCCGCAGAAAACAGTAAACCTCACATCTAAAACTAATATTTAAATATGTCAGAATATATATGAAAGATTAAATTTAAACTAGTAGCATTTTAGTTTAGCCTAGTCTTCCTTAGTAAAAATATGTTATCATCGCTACAGTCTCATAATTTACAAATATGTACCTCCAATAAAACTAATTGGTGACCCTTGGTATAGGCTATATAACATCTCAGCATCGCTTAAGCTACAACAAACGGGACCGGAACATTAACTTAATGCGGGTAAACAAAACCACGCGGACGAAGTAGCGGGCAGAAGCTAGAACTATAAATATTTTAAGGAAAATATTAAATTTAATTATAAGACCAATTTCCATTTTCACCATCAAACAAATTTTCTTCTACATTAAATTTGTTTATAACAGTCTCCATTAAGCCGTCAGTCTGTAGTGTCGGGAAAACAGTCGAAGACACTCGATGACAAGGAACGTGCAAAGAATGCAACCTTGTGCGTCACAGCAGCTCCTGACAATGAACCTGTACTGTAAGCGAACAGAGACACGTGTTAACATCCATTAGCAGCGTCTCAGGTAATCGAATCAGGCTATTCATGCCGACAGGATTTGAAAGCGTTAACTTTTAGCTAAGTTCATGTCTGCACGCATCAAGTAATGTTACCTGTTTATTAATATACGCCGATTTTTGCGCAGAGGAAATTGGTTATTTATAGAAATAAAGGATAAAAGCTTTTATATTTATTTATTTGAATATGGAAGACTTATAGGTAAGAATAAATCTTAACAACAAAAAACAGAAACCTTTGTTGACAGAAAGCCAGCAACGAGTCTTCGCGTTAAGACCTTAACTAGAATTAGGAATGTGAATATTAGCAGCATTAGTTAGGTTTAAACCCCAGCCCTATTCTAATAAAACCTCCCGCGGTGAATTTAGATGAAATGAGTTTGAGATGAGCTGTCAATTTTAAAAAGGTCAATGAACTATAGTAAACCTTTTACGTACCTTCATTAGCAGGTAGGAACGTAAAACGTTTTCAAACAGTTTCCTCAAAGTCACTTAGGATTTGAATGAAGGCTTTTAAGCTCCATTTTGTCGAACTTTAGTAAAAAAGTACAACAGCAAATATTTTTAAGCGGTTTCAACTAAAATAAATAGAGCGGTTGTTGAACCCTTAATTAGGTATGAATTACCTGGCCTAAATACAATTTTCATTTATCGACTTACTTTATTAATGTTCATGCTCGGTGTGTGCTAAAGGTTTGGATGATTAATTTCCTATGGAAATCAAAGCAGATGGTCATTATTAATACTTCTTGTGATTACATAAATAATTAGACCTCACAAAAACAGGATAAAAAATTGCGATATACGACGAAATTATAATATTAGACATAGATTTAGCCGTTCAAGCATGAAAGAAAAACATCCATCTATTCATCCTCACAAACGTTCGCATTTAAGAAGGTAGGATTTATTTTTTGTTAGTCTATTCCGTTCTACCCCTGGGTAAAGGGCTTCCTCCACTCCTTCCATCTTCCACGTTTCCGTGCCTCATCCCTCCAGTTTTGAACGAATCCACCACTTCTATCCGCCACCTCTTTCGTGCCATATTTAAAATAAAATAAAAACAAGAAAAATTGTTTGTCTAATCTTAAACTTTTAATTGAAGAACAGAAAGACGTTTTGAAATCCTTATTCTATTATTCAAACAACAAAAAGTTTTCTTTGACTTCTAATTATTGTCTTAAGAATATAAAAACGATTTGTTTTATTCCCATCACGGGCCACAATATTTTCCGACAATTATTTTTGTCCATACAACTTCTCAGAGGTCATTGACATTGCTACAATATCTGTAGGTACACGTATGTATATAGGGTTCCACAACAAATCATTAAACATAATAAAGTTCTCAAACCCGTCGTGGGCGGTATATTCGTGAGATTTGTTCACACATTTCGTTAAAAACTTTGTTTGCAAACACATAATGATGCTGCCCTGATGGTCACGTGGTAGAAAGTACGTATGCTAAACGCGGTACTGGTTTTAATTTTTTATCATGTTTAGTACAAAATTAACGACACGATTAGCGCAGTAGCTGAGAGATTGACTACTGTGGTACTTGTCACTGATTCGATTCCCGCACAAAACAAAATGTGTATGGTCTACAGGTTCTTACGGGTCTGGTTGTTCGAGTGTAATACTTCTACAAAAAAACAGGTCGGGTAAAGAAAGTGTTAAGGCGTTTTTCCATTAGGAATCTCTCAATAACAGGCCGGAGATTGGAACTTGTACACGGAAAACACATAAGGTACTTTAAAACGGTATCATCATTTTAAGTTTAAAAATCTATTTACCTGGCCAGTATAATAGTAATTTTACACATTAAAATAGAATCGTGAAGTATTAGTATTTTATCAAAACTCTACCCGTGACTCCTTCGGGTATTAGAACATTTAGAAAATTCGTACCAAATATTTTGTATTTATATTGTCACAACACAAAAGGTTGAAAGACTCTATTACTGTCATATTTTAGTCGCAAACTGTTCACGAGAGCACATCAATCATCCTTTTGAACATATTTATCGTAGTGACAGTCGCTTACAAAACCCGCCTTTACTTTAGTTATATCATATTATACGATGTAGGTACGTAGTGTCATTGACTTCACACTTATGAACGGTGGAAGGGACGCGCAAACTTTTACTAAAGCTTCTCCAGTTCAGTAAGTACATGGTAAGACTAAAGTGGATGGTGGTGACTGCCCTGTTGGTCTCGTGGTCGTAAGGGCGACCGCGTTCCGGTATTCAATTCCCAGGTCGTGCAAAAGTGGTTTTTCCATTAGGAATTTCTCATTAGCAACCCGGAGTTTGGAAGTTCAGTTTGATGGTGTGACACCCCCGTCTCTCTCCAACTAGCAAAATAAATAATAAATTACTATTGCGTCGAATTAACACTACAATAAAGCTGTTAACTGCTACAAAACTAGGTATTATAAAACTTTTCATGTCTGTTATTTGTATAATTCAAATAATAAACTTTTTGCTTATTGGGTCGGAAGCACGTTTATCCTGTTGGTCCAGCGCCTGACCTCTCCCAGTTCGTATTTAATTTCCGTCCCATCAGAATATTAATAAGAGTGAAGGAAGAGGGGGTATAGAAATATGTACTGAATCCGTGGAACTAGCTGCGTCCATATCCCTCCTCCTGTATGTAATTCAGTAGTAGACACCTATAATCAAATTTTATACTTTTTATAACCCCCATAGATTCTGTACGGCAGTTGTAAATCGTGACGCCATTTATTTATCAACTCAACTGACTAATTATTTATTGATTTAAAAGCGACAAAAATATCCAATTTTACAGTTAATTGAAAATTGATTGAGTTTTTAGGGCTAAAATAAAGTGTTTTTAGAGAAGTTGTGTCTTGGAATTTTTCGTTAATGGTGTCGACAAACCAATTTGTTCTTTTTTTTTTGCTGTACGTTCGGTATTTTTTTGAAACCATTTACTTTTAGAATGAATTAATTACGTTATTATTAATTCTCTTGATAATATGCTTGTCAAGACAAGTTTATCTCATTAACAGAACCGTCGTAAGTCGTCAGCCGCCGAATGCCACACAGTTATTATTCGCACATAATGTATTAAATGTAAATGTATTCCTTTAGCACGTCACGACACTGATAGTTGACGCACTTTATTCTCATGGAAAAGTACCAAACAAGCTCTCAAAATATCACATTATACTCCTTTGGGACTGTAAGAGATCAATGGGGTTCATGAAACTTCTAGACTATAACTAGTAACTATCTCCTTGAGTTTGTCGTTTTCCCAATTTAATTTTTATTCTGCAAAGGGGTTGTACTGTGAACAAATTGTGAATTATGACGGCTATTCGATAAAATCTTACTACCTATTATAAATGCGAAAGTTTGAATAGATGTTTGTAATTCAATCTGGATGAAATATGGCACAGAGATAGAGTTTAGTCTGGAATGCACTAGGCTATTTTTTTATCCTGGAAAAATGTACGGTTCCCGTGATTATACAAATTTAAAACTTTTGGCTTAATTCTAAAATTTTCACAGACTAAGTCGCTGGCAGAAACTAGTATCAAATAAAGATGATAATCTGCGCTGAATTCAAATAGCCAGAGACAAGATCAAGAGGATGACGACAAGTCGTTTAACTAACGTCTTATTGGAGAGTTAGAGCAAACAAACTCAACAGGAATTCAATGTGTTCAACATTGAATTCCTGTTGAGTCAACTTTATAGAGAAATAAGTATGCTGTAAAGTTGGTTTTTGCCAATGATACTTAGTGAATTAATACAGAATGGTAAAACAATTTCAAATATAAAAAAGCATTATTTTAAGCTCTAAAAACGTGATACATTTCAAGTAAGTTAATTTTAAAATTCGATTTTTAGTTGCTTAGGAATCAATAAATATTTTGGCAAATGTGTTAGCAAAGAAGTGACGTCGGCTTATTAATCGTCGGGTAAAGATTTAGTAAAATATTCTCTGGCGGAATAAAAACGAAACTTACATTTTACATGCTGACTACAAGCACGATAATATTATTCGGCTTTTTGAAATTTTATATACCGTGAGTTTTCGATACTACCTACATCAGATCGACAGGATCTTTTTATTGGCTGTAAGGTAAAATCAACACGCAGAACACGAGTTCTATCGCGTTTATTTATTCACCCTGGGTTCAGTTCACTAAGGGTAGGTGTACCGTGTAAGCTAGTAACCGTTAATAAAATGTCTGTGAAAGTCAAGGCCAGTCGGCCGATGACTTGTCGCCTCGAGCATTTCTTTGTGGACCATGTGTAGGCTTATTTGCTTACTAGGTAGGTACTGCCTGCGATTTTGTCGTAGGTAAACTTCAAAATTAAATCAGAGTTGTAAATGATCTCACGGGAACACAAAAACGGTGTTAAGATTATCTTATGGGTTAAAAGGTTAGGTGTAAAAATGAAGCCGGAAATGTTGCAAATGTTTTTGTGATAGACCACATATAGGAACGTTCTGGTTATGAAGATATTGAAGGTTGAAGTTTCGACTTTTTTTACGGAAACATGTTTTAAATGTTCTACCTAAAGTTGAAGTAAAAGTAAAAGTTAAGTATTGAAAGTTAGAAACGGTACACCATTTAAGCACAATAACCAAGCGCAATATTTTACTTGCGTTACATTTCGCGTCAACATAAACAGTGATATTTTACACCGATAATTAAAAATTATTTACCAGCAATATTTTTTTGAGAGATGGGCAATATGCGTAATTAACGGATATTTGATGTGTCTTTTTACATACCTTATGTGTGCTCAATTTGAGCTAATTCCGTTCAGCCGTTTTAGCACGAACATTCATCCATCATTCAAACAGACAAACAAACACAAACCATCACCTCACAAACTTACAAACTTTCGCGTTTATAATAGGATACTATAGGCAATAGGAAGGAAGTAGGAAGATGTACAAAATACGCCTAGCAGAAAGTACTAAAAGTCATTCCTGAAAAAATATACTTATGAAGTATTTTCAGTCACATTTTTAGGTAGAAGAGTTTTTAAACGTACTTTGTTCAGAGTATTGGAGACTTCTGCACAGTCTTGTTTCAGTTGGGATTTCGCTTTTCATTGAAAGGCAAATAAGCAGTAATAATAGTGTACAAGGTCTAGAGTTCATTGACTGTTATGCTAGATTGAAAACACGCGCAGTCACGTATGAACAAATTGAACCTTCGTCCAAAGAAGATGTAGGAAGCTGAATTTGCGTGCCATTGACCGGAGGCAGTGGACACTACCTACGCCCCGAGATATCCTCCTGGAATATTGCCTTCTTTCATATTTTTCGATATTAACGGCTCTGATTTATTAATACCTACGATCGTTTCCTTACATATGTATTTTGCATAATCATGCCCCATTGGTTATTATTTATTAACGTAAACTGACCTAAGTTGGCGAATTTTAATACCTTCTAGGATTTATTATGAACACCATAAAAGAGCATAGGTAGGTACATGAGAATTGCTGTCGATATTTTAAAATTCAAAGTAGATAACGTACATAGCAAAAAAGAAAAAAAAAGAAGAGAAAATATAAATTAGATGCGAAAGCACTTTTCGGGCAATTTAATTCTATCTGTTAAATATTATTATAGCAAAAAGGTCATCAAATAATCTACATTCAAACTGAAACGAACTTTAGGAAGAACTATGCTAATACTCGCCAAGTATTCTCAACAAGTATTTGCCTAATTTTTAAAACATTCTTCGTGGTAAGTCTTTCGGAAAACGACCCTAATGAGTTCAATGATCTTGAACTAGCTTGTACCAAGTTCTAATCCCAATGCTTATTTCGTAGATAATACGGCTATTAGCTAATGATACTAGATTGATGACATCACTACCTACTACATATATTTATCTTCTTCACTCTCTATATATACTTGTTCCAAGAATACGTGAAGCAACAATATTACCCTCAGTTATCCCCTTTATGTCACATAAAAAAGCTACCTCATTATTGCTCATTATATAACATTTCTACAAATGGTACGTATTCGTTTATTAGGTTTATTTTAGCAGATTGGTCCTCTCAATAACATTGACACCCCGCTGGTCGCGTCAGTCGAAACAAGCCTGTGATGTGCTCTCACAAACAAGCGACGTGTTGGCTATTTGCGGCCTCCTCATATCGGGCCAATTTAGGGTGTACTGACCTATAATTTAACAAATGACTGTACGTAATACCAAAGAGGAGACTCGGACAGTTGTCACGGCGAAGTTCTCGAATGATCGCTGAATTTTGCGACGCAATATGAGAATGATGAAAAGGAAAAAAAGAACGTGTTTAGTTTTAGTAGTTTCCTGCTTTCGTCCTTTTAACATGACTGAAATTTTTGAGGTACCTACTTAAAAAGATAAAGGTACTTTTTGTGCCTGATACCTACTTGAAGAATGTCAAGTATGCAAACTTCTTCAACTACATTTTTTCTATGTATTAATTAAAATCAGCTATGCTTAAATGACATAGGTATGGCGACTATGGGGTATCTGTCCAGTCGCGCAACCTCACTATTGTATCCTGAATTTCTGTTTTTTTTTTAAATGGTAAATGGCTTACATTATTGGGTATTAGACACCATAAACCAATACTTCCAAGACAAAACTTCTATAAACAAGCAATTTTCAGTTAACTGTAAAATTAGATATTTTATTGAACCACTCTGCTCGACAAGATTGTGACATTTGACACATCCCTTGACTCGGCAGGGTGTTGTGGATCACGTCATAAAATACTGGAATTTACATCAACTTTCAATATTCAATATTTTAAGAAAAATTAACGTTTGCAGCTATTTTATAGAATAGGTGTGTGGCAAATATGTTTAATTATAACTTGAGGTCGGTAAAACTACTTCAGATCACTGCAAAATTGGTATAATATAAGTATTTCTACACCCTATCCAAAGGCAGACCACTCAGATTAGCTAAAATTAAGTACATAAAGAACCTTCTCGCTTGCTGAAAAGATGCATTCAGACGAAATAAAGACATTATCATTCCATCTCCATTGTTATTATTGGCATTATCCATACATAAGTACTTTAAAAATACAATCAAATTTTGTCAAAATTTACACAAAATTGTGGCACTTTTTAGTGCTGACCGTTTACCCAAGTTTCATAATTCGATTCAAAAGTTGCGTTCAGCCTAATCGATACTTGAAATAAAATCGAGGTTGGCCAAAGCAGTCCGAATGAAAAAAAAACCTTTTGATAATATTTCTCAGGATTTATATTTTATATTAAATGGATAAATAAATGCAAAGCTTAATCAGGAGCGTAACTTATTTTTAATAAGGTAAAAGATTTACTTAAGTTGATATTTTAACCGATTTTTTTTCAAAAAGGAGGATGTTTATAATTCATTAAATACATAATTATGCATAAATCAGCTAAAATATTAACTGAATTATTTTGTTTTGAGTAGACTTGAAATAATGAGGTCGAAGTTAAAATCCAAGAAATCCGTGAAATTTTACAAAATATGCGTGTTGGTTCCTTGGTTTTGGGTTTATTTCGTGGTCACGAACCCATGACGCATATTTTGTAAAATTTCATGACCGCCATCTTGGATTTTCACTTCGACCTCATTTTCGGCATTAGCACCCCCGAAAACCATGGACATGACACCCATGACGCATAAATGTCGTTAAATTTCACGGCCGCCATCTTGGATTTTCACTTCGACCTCAATTTCGGCATCACCACCCCCGAAAACCATGGACATGACACCCATAATGCATATGTTGTAAAATTTTGCGGCCGCCATCTTGGATTTTGATTGTGACAGACGGACGGACAGACGAACACACGCATGATCCTATAAGGTTTCCGTTTTCATTTGGACGTACGCAACCCTAATCCAATGTTACAGCCCCAGTCAAACTAATTAGATAAGTTAATTATCAATATTGCTGCAAATAATTAGACGTTCTACTAAATGTGTGAAAAAGGCGATATACACCAATCTGAGATAAATGTATACTGTGCACGCTGCATCAAATTTTAAAAAGTAGATAATGCACCAAAATTAAAATTCTTAATTAAATTTAATATAAAATTTAAAAAAAACTATATAGGTATCTATGATAGGTATAGTTCATTGGTCAGGACCAGTGAGCTATACCTATCGTAGATACATATTTTTTCTGTTGAGTCTTGAACTAGAAAACTATGAATAATAATTAAAAATTGAGCTGGATAGCATAAATAGTTAATGTTTATTGTAATTTAAACTTAAATTCCATTTATATTAATTTTTCCGCGTCGATATCTGATATGAGTAATTTTAATTACTCGAATCGATTGAAATAAAAAAAATAATCGATTGACATAATCACAATCGCACATCAATGCATTAAAAAAAAAACTGGTCGACAATTTCTAAGATCACAAAATGAGTAGTGGTAATGAATATTCCGTGTTTTTAGACCCGTGTTTGTAATTTACACTAAGAATTGGGCATTTTCTTGTTGTTTATTATATTTTGAATGACATTTGTCATGTTTTTAATAATATCTAAATGTGTTATAGTGATATTTGTGACAAACAAAAATGTAAACACGCACGGATTGGCGCGAAGTTTCGACTTTAGATATCAAAAACTTTATTACCACTACTAATTTATGTTAAACTATGGATGAAATCGACAATTAAATCAATTATGAGTTATTTACTGCTCCTGTAGTGGTGCTTGGATTTCCAAAATGCAAAATTTTTATGTTTTTTACCCTCGACTACTATTGTCTTCAAAATGGCGATGATTGCATTTTCACACTTGGATTTTAAAACGGTAATTTTATATACTCGCGTGCTAAATCTAAAACATTGGGTGGCGCTAACATTTAAACATTTTATCAAACTCTTTTACTTAATGCTCACATATGAGATTAGATGGCTACCATAATCAGTATTTACACCTATTGGTCAGGATGACGCATGCGTGAACTCCGGGGTCCAATTGGACCCACTACCGAGCCGGCGGAGGTTTCTGTGTTCGGGTCCAATTGGGGGCGCTTCCGAACTATACGGTTAAAATTAAATAATAATCAGCTATTAAATTTGCAAAAAAAAATTATGTCGTAGTTGTCTATTACTATACAAAATCTATGAATTAATCGCGTTTTGACAGGTCATAAAAAGAACTAAATCGGAAAGAAAAGGTTAAAATGAAAGTATTTTTTTACAAAGTTGAGTTCTGGAATTTTTGGTTGATGGTGTCATGTACCTAGATATTATTTATCTGATATCTAGATATTCTAGATATAGGTATTGTGTCTCTGATATCTAGATATTGTTCTTTAATAACTCTATTCAAAAAACATGTTGTAATGTAGACCCTACTATATTGTATCAAAGTAAATAAGAGTAACTAGCTACTTTAATAAATTGAGAGCAAGTCTACAAATCGATAGGGCGTCTGATATGACATTGACTGAAAGACGATCTTGAAGTATTTCTGGAACAAATTACAAAACATTCGAGAAAATGTTTAGATGTTGCCGTCTACGATTTGTCATCACAAGAACCCAGACAGTTTTAGCTCTAGATTAATCATGGATTGTAATTAAATCTTTGTACGACACAATTTGCTCAGCGGCTGAGAGATCTTTTGCTACGCTATGGGTCGGGGGTTCCATTTTCGCAGAGAACAAGTATTTTTTGGCTTGCAAGTAGTTTTTTCCGGGTCTGGTTGTTTGTGTATGTGGGTTAACTTGTTTGTAAACACACTAACGATATCGATAAACGCAATATTTAAAGGTACTAACTTTTTGTTCCAATACGATTCGCGATGTGTCTTTTTGCTGTTTTGGAAGTAGGTCCCTACTAACATACTCACTACCCTTCGGTAGTGAGTATGTTATTGGGTTTTCCCTTTGGAAGGGATCATATCACAAATTTCAAAGCTCCGGGCTGCTACTTTCTACTTCTTTATAGTGTGGGCAGTAAGGTCTTACGACCCCACACACCCTAGTGTCAGAGTTTCTAAACCGCCTCAAGGGTCTCTGACATGGGCTGCTACTGCCTTCCTAATGGGAAAACCCAATAGCACTAAGCCCGGCCCGGTAATCGAACCCAGGAACCAACGCACAACAGTCTCGTTTGCGACTACGTGACCAACGGCCAGTCACACCGTAAGACAGCATATCTTTGAGCATCACAAAAGAATAGGCTGCTACAGTCTGTTAATTGTTTATTATAACACATGTTAAAACGCAACCCCCCCCTCCTCCCTCCATCCCAAGCTCCTCCGTCCCTCCTCTCGGAGGTGAGTGTGAATGGCTGACCACTTTCTTTCTTTTATATATATATAACGTGTAGGTAGGTAAATATTTCATTATAGATATTAAACAGTGCACAGAGTTTCATGTACTACATATCTCATTTGGGCCATCCTGATGATAACCATTAAGCAATGTAGTTAAATTAAACAACATCAAAAAGCTATAACCATTTAATTGCTTACATTAACAAAATTATGCTAGTTGAATACATCGTAAGGTAAATAACAAGTTGCCGTTTTATGAATTCATTTAAGTACATTACACGGTGCCTCGAGGTTCAAAGAAATAACATTGATGGTAGGCGCTTCCCAACACGCCCGTGAAGTGAGGTTCGTAGTTATATATCACGTACTCATTTTCCTCCGCCTGACTTGCGAACGAGTGGAGATTTTTCCTACACTCCTTCACGAAGAAGTCCATGAAGTATCGGTTTGACTTGACCGCGTCTATAGAGTGCACGTAGTTCTTAGACAACTTCCATTCGAAAGAGCTCTTCTCTGGGTGGAACTGTACGCCGTAGAATGGATACCTGCGAGCAAATTATTACAATAAATCAGTAGATTATTTAATTAGCACAATGTATGCTCAGAGTAGGTGTAGTAAGAGTAGGTCAATAGGAGTAGGAGCGCAATTGGTCATCGTTCTGTCAAAACTTATTTCTGATTCAATCTCGCAGAGTACGCAGTGTCGACCTGGTAAGGTCGCCAGAAACCACTGGTGCGGGCAACACAGGGCCGGTCATTGTGGCTATATTTAAGAAAGGCCTATGTCCAGCAGTGGACGTAAGTCGGCTGATAAAATGATGAAAGTTGAGTAGCGTTTAACGGTTTTGTTTAACTGCGTTTCTTTAAAGAGAAGGGGGTAGGATTTTCACTCATGTTTAGATGAGTTGCATTTTCCAAAGGAGGTTGTTATAATTACCTGGTATGTTCTACAGTAGCTATGAACTTGACCCCGTAGTCGTCGTTAGAATAAGAAGTCACTCGCCAGTCTTGAGTCAAATTGTGAGATATCAGGTTCTAGAAAAGATGAAAACTGTGTTAATAAAAATTCAATCCGTCACATTACAAACGAATTTAAACCTAACTTAAAGCTTAAACTTAATTATGAGCTAGTTATACAATAACTAGCTCATAATTAAGTTTAAACTTTATTCCAACATCAATAACGTTTTTAACAAAAAGCTGCTTTTTAATCGGGTCAAAGTTGTCAGTTTTGTTTTAAAAACTTTACTATAGGCGCAAAAAAGTTTCGAATATCACACCTATTTGGAATACCATTCTACCATCTTTCGAGATTTCGTGCTTATTCAGTGAGTGACCAACGTTTTTATTATACAGGGTAATTGAAAATATACCCGAAACCTTAAAAGATGACCCCTCTTAAGGTTTCGGGTATATTTTCAATTACCCTATATTATACAGATTTAGGTGAGGCCATCACAGTAAGTAACATTCTAGTTAAAATTAATATCTAAGAAACATTACCTAATTACTGTTAATGAGGTTGAGTCAACTGCAATTTGAACTGAATAACTAATTGACCACAGTTCTGATTAGATAAACTGGATTGAAGACGATTATCACAATATAATATACAGACGAGTTTAAATGTACCGGCCATTTTGCAGGGGGAGTCAAGTCCGTCTGTCTGTTACGTTTTCACGAATACACCAACAAGCTATTTGGTTAGTACAGACGACAATAATATATCTTTCTGCTACATTGGCATTCATTGTTATTTTGTGTTCACTTTTTAGACATATTATGGTATCTGATAATTTTGAAGTTAACACACTCGAACCATTGTTTAAAAGTAGTTGCAAGTTAACTGCCTATATACCAAATGGCTTGTTCGACTGACCTTACTTCAACTACTAACTATTTACCTCATCTATGATGCAAAACTGGTGAGCATTGACAGTAACATTTTCTTTTTCTAAGACGTGCACAACTTGTTCCGGTGCCTCCTTAAACATCTTGCTGGAATGGTAATCTGAAAGTTATATAAAAAAAGTCTTTACACAACCAGTGTTACACATCCCATGAAACATATGCTGTGCCACACGGTAATAGTGTAGCCTTCTAGCAGTGAAAGGTTTTTTGTAACCGGATCAGTACTTCAAGATACAAAAAAAATGAATATACTCGTAAAAATCTGACACTAATTAACGATTTTTTTTTAAATAAAATTTGGCTTACTACGTATACAATGTACCATGTGTAATTTGGTCAAACTTAAAAGACGGCATGCTTTTTATCTCGATTATGGATCTCATGATATTAATGTTGACCCGGTCACAGCAAAGCGTGGCCGGGTCATCGAGTATTAGTATATAATAAATATCAATTATACTGGTGGAATTAAAAAGAAAATAAAAGGTAAAAAAGAACTAACACTGTCGTTGTTTAAGATATCAGTTATTTTGGTTTCTCAACTTACCTTCCGTAAAATCAAGAGGAATGTTAGAGTACGAATAGCAACGGATCCTGTTCTCCGGGTACCCTCGGCCTGAAGCCAAGATGATGAGCAGCTCGAATCCGAGACAGGTGCCGAATATAGGGAAGTAGTCGCCTGCGTCGTTGAATTGTTGAGCTATCTCGTATATGTGCTGTCCGGCGTCGGCGTAACCGTTCGACTGGTTGAAGTAGGTAGCCCCACCGGGGATCAACACTCTGAAATGGGCAAATTAACATTTCATCACACCTATAATCCCCCAAAGGGTTAGGCAGAGGTATATCCTGAGTCCGAGGCTACTACTGAGAAATACCTTATAGAAAGACCCAATAACTCTTTACACTACCTGGGAATCGAACCTAAGACCTCTTGCTCAGTAGTCAACGAGGTACTCAAAGATTAATTAAAAGCTTCTTTTATTTAAGCTCAATTTAGGGACCTAAAAAAACTCAATAACACTTTGCCCGAGAATCAAATCAAACCTGTGACCCCACGCTCATCAGCCACACTTGCAACCACTGAACCACTTTGAACTTTCCATGTTTTCAAAGTTGCATTTTCCGAGATCTGCAAAATGAATTTGAGTAGGTACATACCCGTTCAACTTTCCCAAAAGTTTCTCATAGTAGCTGCGGTCTTTTCCGATTCTGAAACATTATTTTTATAGGTTTAGGTTAATTGCGACAGTAATGAAAAAAAAACAAAAACGATAAATGTAAACCGAGGTACTTAATGACTTACAGGATAGGCACAACCCGAGCTCCGGAAGCCTCCACATCTTTGACGTAGGAGGCCGCTATATAGCTGGTGTAGTTCTCCTCCGGATACTTGGTGTGAAGGTACATGGATTGTTCCTGCGACAGCACGCCGATGATCGGGCGGTCATTCACCACGGGGTGTTCGTCCGAGTTCACGATCACCGCACCTTCGCAGTGCAACAAATACACGACCGTCAATAGCAGTGCTCCCTTCATGATCAGCATTGCGCCCCAACTGTCTACTGCGCTCATCCACCTAAAATTTATTTGAATTCACTCGTATCTCTTATCAACTCAAAATTATCATCAATTATTGAATCACTGACTAACAATCACATTAGGATTACTTAATCAAATGAATCTACTTTCATTGATATTGCCGCTCTTACGGCGCTTTTTTAAACACAGCAGCTGTGATTTCACATTTTATGTACATCAAAATAAATTGTTCAGTATGTAAACAATCACTAACCTCAACAAAATAAAATTAACACCATCGTTAACTAAGCAAACTACGACGTTTTGTACCACACGGCGCGTGCGCATCGGTTTTACAAAGCGATCTAAAAATAATTTTCTCCTACAGCGTGTCAAACTTTGTTGTTTGCAGTACGAACACACATAATTGAATGAAAGACAAAGATAACAAAAAGGGTGACATTCATCCCACACAAAACAGCAGCAAATTAAATTCTATATTTTAAAGAATATATTTTTATTAAACGTATCCTGGATAATAATTTAGTAAATTAATAAACTGATAGAAACAGATTATCACAATCAGATATTTAGCAAATTGGCAATTTATTGATTGTTATCCAAAGTAGGTCCTTTATACTTAATTACTATGTGTAAACCCGACCCTTATCTAACAACACGTAAACATTACTTATCTGCCTACATCTAAAATACACTCAAATAAAAAAAAACAATGATGCAATTATGTAACATGAGCATTGCGATCAGGAATAAAGCTTTACTTCTTAAATGAAGTTTGCCGTATTCTGCTTGAAACTCCAGTTCTACCAACAATTTCAAAACTCTTGCAACCTAACCTTGCAGGTACAATGCATTACTGGGAAGACCCCCTTACATTCTCCCCTGATCAAAGGGGAGAATGTAAGAATGAAAATGTGGGGTGTCTGAGGGAGGAGGGTTCTGGTGGATCTTTTAAGAGGAAAGAGAACCCTCCTTATGTTCAATTTCAATTTAATTCAATTTATTTATTCTGAACAAAAATACATTTGTGTCGAATACAGGATTAATACAATAATAATAATCAATAAAAGTAACAATTAATTACAAATTATTAATACACGGAATAATAATAACAAAAATTTACAAATAATATGGATAAAAAGTCAAAAATAAAACAAGAATTCAACTCAATAAAAAAAAAAAAAACAAAAATAATAATAATAACATGTCAAGAATAAGACTTAAACGATAAACAAGTTACACTGTGGCATTATTTTTGTCCCTAAAAAACTCTTCTATACTATAGTAGCACTTCGTCAATAGAAATGAGTTTAATTTGAATTTAAATATTCTTGGATTATTAATCATTTTTAATTCTAATGGCAATTTATTGAAAATTTGTACAGACTGTACTTTAGAGCTATGTTTGACAACATTTAATTTTGGCTGCAAATAATTAGGCAAATCTTTCCTGCGCGTTTCCACCCTAGTTACCCTTTCTTCCTTTGTCTCGTATTTCTCTAGGTTTTTTAGAAAACTACTTAGTAGGACCAAAATATAAAGACAAGGTACAGGTAAAATCTTTAATTTCACAAAATGCTCTCTACAAGATTCAGTTTGCTCCATGCGAAGAATAGTTCTGAGGGCCCTTTTTTGCATAACAAAGGCTGCATTTATATTGTATTTATAACTGTTCCCCCATAGTTTAATACTGTACCTCAGCTTGGACTCAACTAAGGCAAAATAAACATTTCGTAACTGAGCAATGGTTAGTTCGTCCCTTAAACTTCTTAAGGCATAGCATGCACTGCTCAGAGTATTTGTGATTGCTTCCAGTTCTTGTTTCCAGCACAAGAGCTCATCAATTTGTATTCCTAAAAATTTTAAATTTTGCACAATTTCCACTTTATTCCCTAATGAAGCTATTTCAATACTATCATTATTCCTCACAGTTGATTTGAATAGCATACATTTAGTTTTCTCCACATTGAGTTTTAAATTGTTAGTGGAAAACCAATGTTCAAAAGCAGACAGTGCATGATTCACTTTGTTTTCTAAGTCCCTTATAGAGATATCGTTCATAACAGCACTTGTGTCATCAGCAAAAATAACCATTTTGATGTCTGGTACTATCTTATACATATATTTAGCTAAGTCGTTAAGAAATATTATAAAAAATATTGGACCCAAGACTGAGCCCTGTGGAACTCCCTTTTGTACTCTAACAAGCTTAGATTTGTTAATTTTTTCATGTCCGCTTTCAACTGACTTAATTTCGACATACTGTGATCTATTCTGTAAATAAGAACTGAAAAGCTTTAAGACGTTATCTCTTATCCCATAGTGTTCTAGTTTGTCTAAAAGGATTTTATGTTCAACAGTATCGAAGGCAGAGCTAAGATCTAAGAATAGTCCTGCCACTTTTTCTCTATTATTCAGTTTGCTAACCACATCATCCACTAGTGAGTCTATTGCATCAATGGTTCCTATGCTTCTTTGATACCCGAACTGTTGATAGCTAATGATATTGTGTTTAATCAAATGTTTGACAAGCCTATCTTTCATTACCTTTTCAAATATTTTAGAGAATACCGGTAATAGGGAAATGGGTCTATAGTTTTTCGCATCTAATGTGGAGCCTTTTTTGAATATGGGCAAAACACGAGCAATTTTATATTGCTCAGGGAAAACACATTGCTCAATACATTTGTTTAAAAAGTCAGCTATTGGCTCAGCTAATATGTCAATGTTATCCTTGATGATACTTATGGGTATTTCGTCTTGACCGTGAGAATTTTTATTGCACATATTATTAACCATTTTGAAGATTTCTACCGGGGTTACTTGATCAAACAACATGTTATCGTCTACTCTAGCCATATTGTCGGTTAAGTATTTGTTAGCTAAGCTATGATCAGAAGACTTTAATGTAATTTTGTTGTCAAATTGGTCAGATAAAATGTTGGCTACGTCTACAGGGCTGTCATATATCTTATTATCTTGTTTAAGTATTACAATATCAGTGCTTTGTTTTTTATTAGAATTACGTCTACTATTCACTATCTTCCACATGGCTTTACTAGATTGAGGTGCCTGATCAATCTTTTTCCTAGTGTCGAGCTTTTTTGCACATCTTACTACCTTTCTAAATATCCTTAAGTAGTTTTCGCGATATTTTAAAATTGATTTATCACATCTCTTTTTATCAATAAGGCACAAAATGCGCTTGACTTTGCTGGATACTTTCACTCCTTTGCTAAACCAATAACTTTTACCAGACTTATTGAGATCAATTAAAATTTCCTTTTTTTTAAAAGAATTATCATGTACTTCATTAAATTTTCTTATAAATGTATTTATGCCGAGATTCCAATCTATCTCTGCCAACGTTTTCCTAAATTCCACCTTATTTTTTTTATTATATATTCTTTTTTTAATATACTTAAAATTACTTCGTTTTTTTTCTTCTGTTACTTTTTTTACATTTATTGTGCAAAAAAGACCGGCATGTCCATCTGATAATCCGTTGTGGTCAATATGGATATCGTTAATATTAGTATCTATTAGATTTGTCAATATATTGTCAATACATGACTCTGTGCCATTACGTACGAATGTTGTAGTGTCAAACAAACATCTAAAATTGTAGCATGTGAGCAATGATAAAAATGTTTTTCGGTATTTGTCATCTTTCATCATATTAATATTGAAGTCGCCACAAATCAAACACTGTTTATTGAAGAAATGCTTCAACAGTTGTTCCAGCCTTTCAAGAAAACTATCAAAATTATTATTCACAGGAGTTCTATAGCAACAGACAATATTAATATTAAACTCTAAATCTTTTAGTCCACATACCTCAAAATAATCTTGTTTATAAAGCTTTTTACAAATTTCTATGTCCTCTATTTGTCTGTCATCGCTTATTAGCACCAAAGTACCACCTCTTTTTTTGTTTACTCTTGTGTTGTAGGAACCAAGTTTATAACTAGTCATCTGTAATTGTGATATTTGGATTTCATTTAAAAAGTGTTCACTTATACAAATACAATTTACTTTTGATTTTAAGTCATTCAAATAAATTTCAAGGTCATCCTTCTTGTTGTTAAGTCCACATAAATTTTGATGATAGATATTATATAATACAGAGTTTTTGTTTGTGTTGATGTTCGTTAAGCTAGGTAAGATAAAATCATTTCGACGACTACAATTAAAGTCATTTAAACCACAGTCCTTCATACTGTTACTTACGAAAAAAGTCAGTTTGTTGCGTTGCACTCAATTCATTCGGATCAGTTAAAGTCACCGTGTATGTGCGCATGGTCACCACTATGGTTATAGTGGAGTAAGAATCCCACCCTCCCTGATCTCATACTAGAAGCACGCCTTTCAATGGTTTCCTGACCATTGAAAGGCGTGCTTCGAAAATACGACATATAATCCCATTTTCTCGACTGCTCGCATGGTTATTTCAGATCACTTTGTTTTCCTAAAGTGCACGTCCAGCAGTTTCAACACGGCAGTTACAAAACAGATTGTGTTGGAAGTCCTTTGTTAATAATGAATATATTGAAAGTATAGAAAGAAAGATATAGAAGGTGGTTAATTTTTGTAACCATTTAATTAATTAGAGTCACCAACGACCAACGCAAATGGCTTGTTACTAAATGGACATTTATATGTGGAAGCTTGTCATTAGCAATTGTCCTTATTTATAAAAGATATTTATAATTGTTATTAGTCTGTAAGCTTTCCTTAAAAATAAATAAATAAATATAAATAATATTACAATAACAATATAATAATAAACACTTGTACTAAATAACAAAATAGGTACAGGCCTACCATTGACATACTGTCTAATTTATATTTGGGACTAGAACTAAGTGTAGAAGTTAGTTACTTTAATTTATCCTTGTGACGTAGTGATGCGGTGAACAAAACAGAATGTATTGATTAAGTACCTAGATACAATACAATATGCTACAGAAATGAATCTCTAGGCAGAACAAAAAGATATGTCTTTGTCTTGCAAACACGGACGATACTTGTATCTAACAAAAACGCACTAATGAAGCGTAAAACAATAATAAATAACCGTAGTTTTTAATCCATGTACCTACAGTAGTCAGGTAGGTACACAAAATAGGTTCTGACAACTTGAAGCACTCACCTTTTATCAATTTACGTATTGTTCTTTTTAAGTCTAAATAACGAGACATACAATTAAAAAATATTTTAGTGAATATCATTGTAATTTTTGAAAATATACCACTATATAACTCGTACATAATTTGTTTATATTTGAACAAAAGCGACTGTGTTGTTGATTTTTAGTAGAACAGTCAAAATCGACGTTTTATTGTTAACGCATGCGCAGTTGCATCAGCCTGTGAGGAATCTAGCGATAGAAGAATAAGTTAAAAATAATAAAAAAGTCTATAATTTCAAGCCTAAAATCTTTAATGGGTACTTACCTAAACAAAAAAGAAAAAATAGGTTACTATAATAAACTATGGCTATCTACAAGATCTCCTAGTATCTATCTTCCTAGATACTGTTTGTATCGAGATAAATGTTAATATATTTTCATTATCTTATCAGGCTGATAAAGATGACGAATTGACTATACTTATCAGCACATCCAACTAATAATGGACTGTTTACAAAGTCGAAAGACTCTTTGGGGTTGCCGAAAGGGGTTGATCGATCTGTCAGGATGGATGGTAATTAAGTAGGTATTTTTCTCCCTACTGAATACCTACATAATAATCCATCGGTGGATCAAATAAACAACTGACAATATTACAAGATAACGATCTCACTGTATCTACATCAATGGCTAGGGCCGGCGCTGGACCAAGTTGCTATGTGATCGCACTTATCAGTGGCCACTGACTATAGGGGTGGCAACTCCTTGTTACCTCCTCATCCTCAGTCGTGCTGACCAACATTTCCGCAACTTACCAATGGCACTATTCCAAACCTTGACTGAAATTGCTTGGTTGGTGACTAAGGCCGGAGACTAAACTGAACGCGTCCAGTCGGCTATTTTCTCGCCTAATAGCGGCGACTATAGTTCACATAGAATAATTATATGAATTTATGGAGGCTACTAATAGTGGCTAGACTGGTAGCCAACGCGAATCGCGTGTGCAGCAAAACTGAATTAATGCGAATTAAAACAACAATTTGTTGTCCAACGGCTCTTGGAGTCAGGAACCAAATATAGTTATCTAATTTACAAACAATAGTAATAAATAGTTTGGTATGTACTTACCTACCTATCTACAACAAGGGGGTAATAAAATTAAAAGGTTTACACCTACTCGTTTATAAAGCCCGAAAGTCTGACAACCAGTCTTACCAAGGGGTATCGTGTAAGAGTTCAGATAGGCAGTCGCTCCATGTAAAAAACTAGATACTGGTGTTCAGCTGCATCGAGTTAGACTGGAAGACGACCCCAACATACCTAGTTGGAAAAATACCAGGCAGATTATTCCTTTATAATAGACATACAAAATTAGAAATATCAATATTCCTACAACCTTATCTAAAAATTGTAGGTGTTCCATACATTTTGCGTCAAAATAGATGGGATAGCTGAATTTTTTGTAAGTGATTTCAGGTATGGTCCCATAGCAAAAGTGTTTTTCAATCATTGAAGAGTACATTGACCCCTTTTCAAGTTAGAAGAAACAAACTCAGCACCATTCTTACGTAGTTCGAGGTAACGCAAAAAAATAATACCTGAAAGAAGTCGGGGGAGGCCTTTAGTAGCCTTAAGTAACAAAAAACCTTAGATTACAACCATGGAATTATTAATACATATAGGATAACAAGAAATATTTATGGCGCTCTTATAATCCTATCATGAGTCGCAAATTTATATACCTAGGAATAATGTAACACACTAGGAAGCTGAATCGTCCTTGAAACCTGTTTTAGATAGTGCCCATCCGTGTTCGTTCTAGTGCCTTTTGCGTTCCAAGGCCGCGGTAACTCTTTCGAAAAAATTCCGCAAACCTGGCCCTAGCGGGCCCCGTCTTCTGTGCTGACAGCTCTTTCAAATCTAACGCGCCGTCGCATGTATTTTTGAAATCTCACCTTATATTTTTAGGATATAAGTGCAAGTTGCACCTTTGTGCAAAAAAAATAAGCGAATTTAGTAACGTTGATTAGTCTTTCAAATAATTAAAACATAAACAAAATGGAGTTATTGTAGATTCGTGTACAGTTACAGATTATACATTTAATTATATTTTCTGGAAGTAAATAATGGCAACACTGAAATATACCTCGTCAAAAGAAAAATGCCGCTGCTAAGAAGAAACGTAATGATAAAGGTATTTTGATAATAATTATTACTGTTACAATCATCATCTTGTGTACATATACTGAGTGAGTGTTGAATTCGGGTAATATCCTTTATCGTATCCAAATGATTTCCAACAAGAAATAGGTAAAGAAACACTTTGTTTTAGGTTGGTTTTCTGCGTTGACAGTGGAATTCGCGTATTTTCTTTTACAAGTCAAGTACACAATAGAAAATGTTCGAAATGGTAAGTATTCTCTTAATTAAGGACCTTTACAAGCTATAAACTGTTTTGTTTGTAGTTATTGCTCGACATGAACGGCTAACCATTATCACGACATTGTCTTTATTTTCAGAACACAGCTGAACCTATGCAGGTGGACGTTCCACCTGAAGATAATGAAAATAATGAAGCTGAATGTTATGTGGTAGAGAATCCTACTTTAGATCTGGAAACATACGCCGCATCTTATACTGGTTTTGCTAAACTGTATAGACTAATGTTTGTAGCCGACCATTGTCCTTCCCTTCGATTGGAAGCTCTTAAAATGGCTATATCTTACGTCATGACAACATATAATGTAAGTCTATATCAAACACTCCACAAAAAGCTTGCTGAAGCAGTGGCATCGGCAGGGTTGCCAGATGTGGCAGTGCAAATGGGCTCCCAAGATATACCAGTCCTGGACACTATATGGATCGAATCAAAAACCAAGAAGGCTGCTATAAAGTTGGAAAAGTTAGACACAGATCTTAAAAATTACAAAACAAATTCAATAAAGGAGAGTATTCGAAGAGGTCATGATGACCTCGGTGATCATTATCTTGATTGTGGTGACCTTACAAGTGCATTGAAGTGTTATTCAAGAGCCAGAGATTACTGTACAAGTGGCAAACACATCATAATGATGTGCCTGAATGTTGTGAAAGTGTCAGTGTATTTGCAAAACTGGGCTCATGTTCTTAACTATGTGTCTAAAGCAGAAGGCACCCCAGATTTCAATGAAGTCCCTGGTAAAGACTCTAACCAGTCAATATTGACACGGTTAAAATGCGCTGCTGGTCTAGCTGAGTTAGCCACAAAGAAGTACAAGTCTGCTGCAAAACACTTCTTAGCAGCCAGCATTGATCACTGTGACTACCCAGAGCTTCTCAGCAGCAATAATGTTGCCGTATATGGTGGATTGTGTGCACTGGCTACATTTGATCGTTCTGAGTTACAAAAGCAAGTCATAGTTAGCAGTTCTTTTAAATTATTTTTAGAATTAGAACCGCAGTTACGTGACATAATTTTTAAATTCTATGAATCTAAGTATGCTTCCTGCTTAAGGCTATTGGATGAAATAAGAGATAACCTATTGTTAGACATGTATTTAGCTCCACATCTAAACTCCCTGTACATGCAAATAAGGAACAGAGCATTGATTCAGTACTTTAGTCCTTATTTGTCTGCCGACATGCGCCTGATGGCTGCTGCATTTAACCGCACCGTAAATGCTCTGGAAGATGAATTGATGCTATTAATACTAGATGGCCAAATCCAGGCTCGTATTGATTCTCACAACAAAATTCTGTATGCTAAAGATGTGGATCAGAGGAGCACTACTTTTGAAAGAAGTCTGGCCATGGGAAAGGAATACCAGAGGAGAACTTCTATGCTTATTCTACGTGCTGCAATGCTCAAAAATCAAATTCATGTGAAGGTGAGACAAATCACAAGCAAGTTATTATAGTCAAATAATAATAATTGTTAACAGCTTATAAAATAAACATATGTTTTCAGAATGTTGGTCGAGACACTGGCCCTCAAAGTGGTGAAGCACCAGGATCCAGCACCAGCCTCACTCCTCGTACTTTTGACACTGTGCCGTTGTGATGAATTTACTCACTAAATAGTCTACTAAATGTTTTGTCGTGACAATTTAAGTACCTACTTACCATATTCAACCAATTTAGAACAAGCATTTGAAAGATAAGCAATGGTTATGATCCCATCTAAGTGGATCTCTGTATTTATATTGTCACGTAAAATCAGATCTTATTTTTAAAAGAACTCTTTTTGTGTACTGAGTATCTGCTTTTGTTTTTTGTTTAATGAGACTGCAGGAGTAAGCCCGCAAAGTTTCAACAGTTTTGCCATTGCAAACTACTGATAATTATTGTTTTAAGGAAAATGTTTTATCAGCAATCACAGAAACTTGAACAGCTGGTGCAAGCATTATTTCTCAACATTGTTTATACTGAATTATTCTATGTAACCACAAAATATTATGTCTACGTAATTTTTAATTAAAAAGTAAAGGCATAAATTGTTTTACTAATTAATTGTCTTTGTAAGTACCATAGTTACTCACCTATCCCTATTTTATCCATTCATTCGACGTATCTTCACACAAAAAATAATATTAGTTTGCCATGAGTTTGACAAAGGCGTTCTTCTGTAACTGACTCAGACTCAGAAGGCGCCATAGTCTTAGTAATAAAGTCCAGTTTACACCCTTGCACAAGGAACCCAAAGAGGAGAGCTATGAGAGCCTACAAGTAACGTTTAGCAAATAGGAAGCAGCAAAATTGCTTGAGCAGTTTTCATTGAGTAATTAACTAAAACACAACAGTTCAACAGTGTTGCAAATTGCCTGAAAAATTTATAAATACCGCGCGAAAATAACTTGTAAAATCACAATTTCAACTGCACCTGTGATGTGTTTTAGTTCATTATCTATTAATAAATGACTGCAGTATAGCAGTGCGTAGCTAGCATGGGTGGCATCCGGAGCGGATAACTAGTGTCACCCCAAGGATAAAAAACTTAAAATAAATAAATCCGATAAACGTAAAGTACGAATTTATTCAATTGTTATAAATGTCTAAAAATATTAAATTATAAAATATGTTAAAGACGTCCGAAAGAAAATGACCACCCTTTTTTTTTCACTGTCGGGTGTCACCCACCGCCTGGTGGCACCCGGGGCGGGCCACCCCCTACGCCCTACTAGCTACGTCACTGCAGTATAGTTAGGGTCTGCCTCCAAAGAGGCATAAAAGACTACCTCTATTATTAAACACCATAATTACTAGCAAAACTGGCAGTCAAAAGGATTCTGAAATACCTAGCAAGCCTTCTTTTTTATTATTAGCCATGGAACGTAAAAAATTCATCTAGCAAACTATTAGGATTACTGGATAATATAAATACGGCGCAATGCAAGCTTAGAGTCCCGGGCCCAAAGGGTGGCAACAGGCAAAATAAAGCTTTAACTGTGGTCAATTTTTGGGACTGTAAGCAATCCTGAATTTTATGGTATGAATGTTGCATCCCCATAATAGGCACTAAAGATATGTATAATTAATAGGGTAATTAAATTAAAGTCACAAAATAAATTTAAATGCTTTATCACAGACTCAACTTAAATCTATAATAATATGTTCCTACAGTACAATTTTAGTTATCTTTTTCACTACAAGTAATAGGCTGAAGACAAGTGGGACACCCGCCATTTGCAACACCAAATGCAGGAGGCCGATTACCAGCACACGCCACTAGCCACTGCAAAAAATAAACATGTTATTACCAATATGTAGTCACAAGCATTGACATGATACACTTTGAAATATTCAGAATAGATTATACACATGTGACTGTACCTACCTACAATGTTAATGATAAAAAGAATACCAAATAAAATTATGTTTTTGTTTATTTCACAGTTTGATTTGGTTAAACTTAAAGGCTAGGCGATTTTTGAAGATTATAAAAGCTATAGCACCACATCTCGTCTTGTCTATTTTTGCACAAAAACTTGCTTGAGTCAATGTTCTGAGATCTTTTATGTAATGTATAACTAACTTGACTGTGAGCTCATGATATGAAAAATGCTCTACCTATTTAATATAAGGTAAATGCCCCTTTTTGTTCGGCATGACAGTTTTTTAGATATAAGTGCGGCCCAAAACATTGTCACTGGCTGCATGATTTGGGGCACAGAAGGCAAGATACAAGGTGGAGTTAATTGCTTATCCAAAAATTTACTACAATTACCTGATACAGACAGGACCTATGGTAATAAACTCCACAGGATGAATTTTGACAGAGAGGCAGAGGCAGGCCAGGTGTGTCAGGCAAATCAGAACATAAACATATTCCACACACAACTGAATTTACTTCACTGTATTCTTCAGTGTCCATTTTATGTTGCTCCAATGGATTTGAAGCAGGTCTAGGGAAATGGCTTAAATCTAAAAAAAAAAATATCATGATTGACTGAAATGATTCAGTTACTAAAGTGATATTGTATCTTGTTTAAATTACCAAATATAGACATAATATTATCAACAATATTTTTATCATGATCCCAATTCAGAAGTCCTGCTTGTAATTTGTTATGCCATTGTTCAGACTGTCCCACCAAGTGGATATTAGTGGCTAAGCCTTCAGGGGTTACCTCCACATGCAGCCAAGTTCTATCATCTGAAAGATACAACGAGATAAGGTTGAATTTTAAAAATCTTTACCAATTCTAAGAAACTAGGCTGCAACAACCAGCATTCCTCCTACCTACCTCTGTTTCAGTGTATACAGTAAAACGGGGTGAATAGAGAGGCAGGGGTGAATCAAGACGGAACTTTAAAAGGGATTTTAAAGTCAAACTAATAAAGTTGGTCGCTAACAATGAGCCTAATTTGTAAATTATAATTCAGAAAAAAAAGGAGTCTTTTTTGCCAACAAACTATATTATTTTAACATTAAAATCTTTAATGTTTCGTTTCGATTCACCCCTGCCTCTCTATACACCCCGTTTTACGGTATTTAAAAAGATTATGAACTCACCAAGAAATATTCTTCTATAATCATCCTTGAAGGAGCCATTAACAGGCTCCATTATTGTACAAGACTGATCCATATTTTCTAATTCATGAAAATACCTAGCTAATTCGTTCACATTTTGTCTAAATGTTTCGATAATATCTTTGACACATTCGTATTCCCGACTTTGCATTGAAGCCTGGGGCAATTTCACTATAGTTATTACCAACTTCTTAGGACCTTTATAATGCACATATATTTCATGTTTTCTTAGCTGTTCATCATCTTGTATCACAATTTTGATGTCTCGCAAAGTTTTGCCAAAATATACACCAGCATTTCCATAATTAACAATATTTTTTATTTCTTCTAATATTTCAATATCTACAAGGTCCGATTTCACTGAATGCATAAGTTCTATATTAATCTGCAGCAAATCTTTTAAGCTTTCTGAAAGTAGAAATGTATCCACAAGCTCTTCAGCCTTCATGGTTTTTCTAAAGAAATTGATGAAGCGGAGACTGGAAGAAGAAACGTGTTGCGTTGACACCAAATAGGATTCAACAGGCCAACAGAGGCAAGAAGATGTTGATGATGATTTAGGAAGTATCAGAAAAGTATCAAATAGGTATCTATCTTCAATTTTTATAAGGCATTTGATAATTTTGATTGAAGCACTTTGACAAGCCTAGTTTTCCCGCGACGTTTTTATTTGGCTGACGTATATAAAAATGTACTCTGTGGGATGACGTTTAGATGCAATCATTGAAGTCTTAAAGTTGAATTTATAGTTTGCCACAAAACAAATCATTTTTACCGTGGCAACATCTACTTTAAAGAAAAGTAATAACATTATGATTTGAGTACTGTTAGAATTGTCATTCAAACGGTAACGTCGCCGTCGTCTTAATTTTTTTCTTTTAAATTAAATGCTTTTGCTTCACTTTGCTACAGCTTTTTTTATTAGCGGGTATCGGGTTTTTATGGGAAGTAAGAAAATACACATCATATGACACCAATAAAACAATTTACTAGAAAATAAAAGACAATTTTCACTAGTATACATTATATTAGGCAAAATATAAGAAACAATACATATGTACAATTTCATTATTTCATTAATTCCGCGGTTGGCGGTGTTCAAATGTTGATTGAGCGTCTTGCCCTAAAACTAAGAAAATATTTTTTTATTTACTTGTACTAAGTAAAAGGTCTAATGTAAACATTGAAGTCACCATGCACATTAGAATAAATACCTATTATAAAGAGTAAAATAAAATTCCACATTATTTCATTATACAAAATATTGGGTAAAATAACACACACACAAACACACAACAAACCTTAATTTTAAATAAAAAAATTGAACCTACAAGAAAGCTTGCGTCTACGGAAGAACAATATTATTATGATAAGTCGGTTGCCAAAAACATAACACAATATTGAAGTCTACATCTTTATGTTTAGCTAAAAAAATATAACTTTATCAAATTACGTACTATCACATTGAAACAACTATATTATATACATTTTGGTTAATGTACTTATACATTTACATTAAGAGGAAGATGTTCCTTGCTGCGGCCTGACAAGCTTGGTTTCAACTTTTACCATATCATCACCTCTATAGAGTTCAACTGGCAAAATGGAAAATACTTGAATAACTTGTTTTACTTCTGGTAATCCATCTGAGGCAGTCCATGTCAATTCCATTTTTGAAAGGCGAGAACATTCTCCATTTTTAATACATTGGAATTTTCCTGGAAAATCCTGAAAATCAAAGGCCAAGGTTTAATATACATTTTTTACTTCATTGCATGGATTCATGGTCTACACATTTCAAGATGGCTATAGACTGGCCCCCTATTACATAGGACTCAAACATAATTGGTGAAATATGGGTTCACTAATAGGTACACTTCTGCCTAACCCTTTGGGTATTAGAGTCCTAATGTTATAAATTTCAGTCGTGCTGGCTGTCGCCAACAAAACAGACAAAAAAAACATTTAGGTGCCTATTCAAACAAATGGAATTTGAAAAGAAATATATGTTCTATCATAATCATAATACCTTCCCATCTGTGATCTTGTTGAAATACTCACCCCATATATATCCCATATATGCTGCATTTTGATAAATGATTTAAAATAATCATTTATCAAAATGCTCTGCTCTTACATACGCACCTAAAATTGCTATAAATAGCTAAGCATTACAGAGATATCATAGTTGACTACAATTGCCAATGATTGTGCAATTAATTGTCCATGTAGGCATCCAAGATTTCAACATATTAAATTACTTACAGTGTTAAAAAAGATTCGTCTATTTAGTCCCATGGCGATTATTATGACATCAATGTATTTTTCTCTCACTTCTACAACAGCTGCGTCAGTCACTAATGGAGAATGCATTTCTATGTACTTTAGTGTGTACATTTCTGTAGACAATTCACTTGCTTTTTTTGCATTGTATTTTTGTTTATTGCATTGAGCTGCAATCATACGGACTTTGTCAACATCCCATTTAGGGGTCTCTCTATACTTTAAACTTGCAGCCAACAACCTGAAATGTAAAAAATAATATTATTTAATTTCCTTGTAATAAACAATGGTCTATTAAACTCTATTATAAGTTGGCTGTCAGTCACTGATTTGTTCTCTCCATAACAACATCAGCAACATTAATATGGTATTATTTGCATAATTCATAAACACACAGCAGGTAAAAAAACTGGTGATTTAAGGCAACCATTATTTCAGGTTAAGCCATACATTTCCTTCTCCCATTTTCAAGAATAAGCTGACCTGGCATTGCCATCCAATGCTTTCTAAATACTGGAATTGAATTTACTTTTTTTTTATGACAATTTACAAAGTAACTTGGTTAAAAAAAAATACAAGAAAGTTGTTACAGATAAAAAGCACAAATTATAAATGATTGTACCTGTGAACCATAATGTCTGCATATCTTCTTATGGGGCTAGTAAAATGTGTGTAAAGAGGAACATTTAAAGCATAATGATGGAAGTCGTCATCATGGCACCCATCAGCACAAAAATATTTGGCTCTTGTCATTGGCTTAGCACACAACATGTTTAAAACCATTACTTTGCCTTTGTCAGTGCAGTCTGGGCCAACATGTTGCAACAAGGAGCGATGCAAATCTCCAGCAGAGTCAATGTCTAAGTCAATACCCATTGGTTTCAGGGACTTAGCAAGTTGTTTTAACATGTATTCACTAGGTTTCGGATGACATCTCAAAAATGCTAATGTTGGATGATCCTCCCGAATACGTTCGGCAACTGTCATATTTGCCAGTAACATAAATTCTTCAATAAGTTGGTGGCTTTCTTTGCTTTCATATATCCAAAATGAATCAGGTAAAGAATTAGCAGCATTCAAATGAAAAGCCACTTTGGCCTGGTCAATCCTTAAAGCTCCACCATCAAATCTATTACGTCGAAATTTTGCAGCAATACTTCCAATAATTTTGATTGCTTTTGATATATCTGAATACTCAAAGCTATTGTATGTTTCAGGAAAGTTTGCCTTGGCATCTTCTTTATCTTCAAGTACTGATTGAGCATGTTCATATGCTAGTTGGGCACAGGAGTTAATTACTGTTTTTGAAAATCTATGATTAAGAACTTTTGCATCTTTAGTTATTTCCCAGAATACAGAAAATGCTAATTTGTCAACACCCGGGAATAGAGAACAAAGCATGCAGAGATCATCAGGTAACATGTGATAGGCTTTTTCTACCAAATAGATTGTTGTAGCTTTGTCTGCCACTTTTTCATCTAGTGGAGTATCCTCTGTTAAAAAGTGGGCTACATCAGCTATATGAACTCCAATTTCATAATTACCATTCTCAAGTTCCCTGCAAGACATGGCATCATCAATATCACGACAATTGAATGGATCTATGCTAAATACACACAATTTGCGGCAGTCCTCTCTGATTGCCAACTCCTCATCTGGTATTTTGTAATCTAAACGTGGATATAAATGTCTAACTTCAGGACCAAATGGTGTAACATCTAAATCAGTTTGGGCCAATATTGCTTTAGTTTCTGTTATCATATCTCCAGACTGTCCTATGTTAGAAACTATTTTTCCAATAGCAAATCTAGTATCTGTCCAATCTGATATTTTGGCTAAAAATAATGTACTTTCATAATTCTTAGCATCAAGATAAAAGTTATCAGGCCAGCTTGTGAATGGTATGTTTAACCTAGGCATTCTGAGATCACGAGGAATAAACAGAGCTTTCTGTCTATTTTTATCTGCCATTAATTTCAAGGAGCCAATGCAAGTTCTATTGTGAACCATTTCTTTGATATACACAACTTTTCCCTTCTTTTGTTTAGTGTCCTCACTGCTATCTTCATTATCACTGTCTGTAAATTGCACAACTACAACATCACCTTCTAAAGCACGATTTCGGTTTTTTAATCCATCAATGAGAATATCTTGTTCACTTCTATTACTACTAGAAACATATGCATGTTGGAATTGTTTTGGGTTTATCCTCAATACACCTTCAATAAAAACATTATCTTTTAGTCCTGCTTCCAGCTTTTCTTCTGATATATAAGGATCAAATTTAATGTCACCAGTGTCTTTTACCTTTTTCCTGTTCCTCTTCTTATTTTTAGGAGTTGCATTTGGATCAATGTTATCTTCTCCTTGTAAAGGCAAAAACCTAAAAGGTTCACCACTTCTCATGTTAAAGGATTTGCTAAGCAATGGATGTTGTAAAAAATTTTGTATACATTTGGGAGTCATAGAGTCTGCTTGAACAACTGGTGAACTAGGTATACTCACAGATGTTGGCCTTTGTGTTACTTGAAAAATAGGAGTATTTGGCAAACTCGCAGCATGTTGAGTGCTCATTAAAAAATCTCTCCCTCCCTGAACATTTTGGGATAGCTGAAATTGCGGATGATGACGAAGGTTTTCGAGGTACCTTGAATTTGTCGATGCATACAAGGGGCTTATTTGCTGAGTAAAAAACTCTTGTAAATAAGCGACGTCATTTTGTCCTGATCGCCCCAAATGAGCCCCAGATTGTTGTGGTGTGTTCATGGCTTCTCTTGACGGAATTTTCAAGTTTTTTAGTCTCTCTTTTTTCTTTGCATGTTTTTTTTTTGGTAATGCCGGGGTATCTCCTTGGTCTACTTCATCATTCTCACTGTTTATATTTATGTTTTGGCACTGCGTAGATATATCACTAATTGACGAATTAGTAAATGTTTGGGAAGTAACTCCAGCCTCGCCTTGGGGCTGTTTATGCCGAGACAACAGATAATTCTTCTGAGTCTTTTTTGCAGGGCAGTGATTCTGATGTTCTTGAACCCTATTATTAAGAGAACTTTTAGAACGAAAAGGTTGCGACGTGGAAAGCTGTGTACCTGATGGATTATTTACGTCAAAATTTCTTTCAGAAATACAATCACACAAGCGAGACATTTTTATATAGATATCAAACGTGAAATTAATACGATGACACAAGAAATTTCCACAAAAACATGAAAAGGACAATTAAAATTTTAGGGTCTTTTTGAAATCTACCAAAAAAAATTGAGGTTGACACAAAGAGGGTTGACATGACAAACTAGCCCAAGGTTTACAAGGTTACCAGAGTAAAATAATTAAATCTCTTTATCATAGAGAAGAGAGAGTTAAGAATGGATCGGAGATACAAAAAAAAACGAATTTATTGTGGTTCTCGCTCGAAAAATTTTGTGAGAATGTAGTGCCTGGAAATGCACGAAAAATGCAAAAAAATCTTTACTGTGACATCACTGAGGATAATAATAGATTACGAGACATTGTAGCGCAGTGCTGCCAACCCTACCGTGAAACTGCAGATGATCGTAAAAAAAATAGCTATTTAAATGTAAAAAGTTAAATTTGAATAGAGTTATTCAAAGCATTCATAGGCTAAATATTAGGCTAGATATTACTTACGTTAGAAAATCTACGGTGCAAACAAACTATTATTAGAACGGATTTAATATTATTTTTAATAATAATTAAAAACTATATTTGAGGTATAATAAAAATAAAAACAGTCAATTTGTGAGAAAACGTGAGTTAAAAGTTAAAACTGCAAGGTTGTTAACACTGCTGCTCGATAGTGATGTTTTATTTAGTACACTCACTTTCTAGACTATAAATAGAATTCTAGAACGACGACTCTATCTCCTTGCGAAACGTCTATATTATCAATGGTGGACACTATGGGTAGACCAGGGTAGACATCAGACAGTGACAGGAAATAAATTAATGTCTATGGAATCTCTACTAGTTGTCCGCGGAATTAAAGGAATAACCTAAAAAAAGCTAAATGCAATTTGATGTTTACTAAAATCGCTGAAACTTTGAAAATACAGCTATTTTATTTGATATTACTGCTACGTGCTAGGAAATAACAGCTACTACGAAGGAACCCGAAATCCACGTGAACGCCCTAAAATGAAACTCATAACACATAACATGTTAACATCAAAGTGTTTGAAAGGTGTTATGACTGGATATCCTCTTGCTATTAATGCTACGGATATAAAAGTAACAGAAGTAGATTTCAATCCAGAATTTATTACACGAATTATTCCAAAATTGGACTGGGAAGTTCTCTGGGCTGCTGCAAATAGCATTGGCCATGGTGAGGGATTACCGAAAACTTTAGAGCCCAAGTATGAAGAAAATGAAGACTTACTCAAGAGAGTCCACAAAGTCTTATTAGAGGTGGAGGTTGAAGAAGGAAATCTTACATGCCCTGAATCAGGCAGACAATTCCCTATCTCAAAAGGAATACCAAATATGTTACTAACTGAAGCAGAAGTACAATGAACTAATTCTACAGTATTCCTTTTTAAGTGTTATTTTATTTTAAGCATAATTTTTAATTTAGCTATTTTAATGTGTACAGGCTCTAAGGGGTGTAATACAAAATTGTTTCCTCATTGTGTTATTGTTTTCTTTGTATATTTATGTCTTGCTGAATTTTTAATGAAGTTTATCTAACCGGAAAGATAGTAGTAATTCTTAAACATAGATATTTGGCAATGTTATTCAGGTATTATAAAAAAAATGATACAGAATAAGAGAATGCCTCGGCTACTGTCCAACAACTGAGATGGCATTTTCAGATTTCAACTAGGTAAATTACCTAAATTATATTTTTCAACACACTAGCTTCTAAAGTGGCTTTTTGCTTTTAAATTCAAAATATATTGCATACACATGTGCTTTTTATTTTACATTACTGCACTCCTTTTTTAGATTCCACCATGAAATTTTGCCTAAAAAAATGGTGAATAAAGTATGCTAATAAATAAGTAAACAATAAATTGCATTAAATTATTTATTTATTGTTGTTAACAAATTATTGTCAGTTTTGTTTTCTTTAACCTTTTGAATGCCATTGTCACATATATGTGACAAACGAAATCTTACCCTGAACGCCAACGTCACAAATATATGACAAAATACACGTCGCACCATACTATGAAATAAACAATGTAATCAAGTTATTGAATCCCTATTCTTTATAATTGTCATTTGCCAAAAAAAGTGGCCTGGCGTCAGGGGTACGGCGATACGTTAATACTCTGGCGTTCAAAAGGTTAAAGACAAAACTATTTTATTTTGTATTTTGGAGGAGGCTGCTTGTGGCAGTGCCTTTTAGTTCCTCTTGCGCCAGCAAATTTAACCACAGCTGTGGAGCAGGAACAACCGGCGGTAGGTAGGGCGCGCGAGATAAGCAACCCGCGCGCGCCATTTTTCTCAATACTTTGTCTTTATTATTTCCTCCTAGACACTTACATATTTTAAGTATATATTTTTGCCTTGCAAGTGTGTTGAAAAACGTCGTGGGAAACGTGAGCAATGTGACATTACATTCCAATTCATTGCGCCCTCGCTTTCGGCACTGTCTACAAATCCACCCTCGACTGTACCTATCAAAATAAACGACTATACATATAACTTGCATCAAACATAATGTACCCAATAGTATCGTAATGTCGCAGGTACCTTGATACCTACCAAAAATGTCTATCTAGATTAGTCTAGAAATAAAAGGCGTTTAGCCGCCTCTTGTTATCTAAAATATAGATAGGTATATACAAAAAGGCGGGTATTGATTTTTCTGCGCACTAAGTAAAGTTAGTGCACACAAGCGATCACAAACACTAGATTACACGGCACACGATTCTCTTATTTAACTCAGTGCAATGAACACCAACAATTTCCGGGAAACGTAGTCGACTCGGTTCGATTTAACTCCGGATATTCTAGCCGAAAACAAAGAGATCGCTTTGACAGTCAAGGCGCAGGCGCGAGGTCGGTAGTTAGCAGTTCATTCCAAGCATTGTATGGATTTGCAAACGTGTCGCAGAAAGATTAGATGTATGCATATGTGTGTACTGTTGTAGGGTTCCGATCATCAAAAGGAAAAAACGGAACCCTTTTAATCTCATTTTTTACACACACAGGGTACACGTCTCCCTAAATCTTCGGGGTTTACAGGCGTGATGTTGTTTTTGTCCGTCTGCCACAAAACCTTAGAAAAAGCCGTTTGAGTTTTCTATAAATGCAACGTAAGAATATAAAATTTTGAAAAAATGTTAAATCTTGATGTCAGGGCCAGCCTTTTATGTCTAGGCGCCCCGGGCGAGTACTTACTTTGTTTGGCGCCCTTTATTATTTTACTAGCTTCTGCTCGGGACTTTGTCCGTTGTAGTGCAGAAACCAATCGGTAGGGCGTAGGGCACTAAATTTACTAATTTATTCATCAATTTATTGTTACTTCAATTAGTTGTAGTTTCGCGAATTTTTCTTGTTGCAATTGCGACATTAGCTTCTCATAATTTCTCCTACAATAATATGTTAAATATTGGTTTAGTTTTGTGCCTTTCTAACATCTCTTTCTTTCATTATACGGTATCCCATCGTTCCCATCCTGTCCACGCCTCGCCGATATCAAACCACATTTAGAGTCCTTGCGGTACCACTCGGACACTGAACGCATTTACAGTCAGTTTTCCTCTTTGTGTGCACTTGTTTTCAAAACTACAACGATGGGCATTAATGTGGTTTTCACAATCATTAAAAAGTTTGTGTAAATAAGTATTAATATTTTACATCACATAATATATCATCACATAAATTTCAGTATCGTCCACGTCAGCAGATTGCACCCATGCAAAGCAGGAGCGGTCGCTAGTCAAATAATATAAATGTAAAGATTTATTTATTACGGTAGAACAATAAATTATAATCAATAATGATCACATTACACTATACAGGTAGTTCTCACATCATGTTCCGTACTATTAAATAAAATGATTAACAACTAGATGGTGGTGTGTAATTTATAATTCATCTATGTAAGGAACAAATGCAAGATTTCCGACGGCAGCCATGGATATTTTGGTTCCAGCAGCAGCAGAAAGAGCCTGTAAACAAAGATTTTCATATGGATTAGTGATACATACATGTAGAGATTGTTTTTTTTTCTATTTTGCATGGATAAGGATTAATCTCAGTGCTTTAACTCTGTATTGCTCACTTTCATGGTATGTAAAACTTATGATGACTAATAAAGCCAATGCTTTATCTTTCACAGACATGTCCAAAATCATCACCTCAAAAACCTACTCTGTATCTACAGAGTAGGATTTTGAGGTGCAGATTAATCTTTGTCCTTGAATAAGAGTTTAGAGAAAAATATAAAAGGAACTTCACTATTGTTAAACGCAAAAATTGATTTAGCAAAAGATAGTAGATAAAAAATTTCCTAAAAGCAACAGTATTGCATATAATTATTAAAACATGCAATAAAACGAATAATAATGGAATCTCACAATTATCTCTCAATTCTCCGATAATCTTACCTTTGTAACTTCATTGACGGGGATGGAATCAATATCCTTTGCAATGTCAGCAGGTGACTTGACAGAGCCGGTGTATAAACCTTGAGCAGCCAGCGACTCGGCAAGAGATGAGCCCGCGTCAGCTTCGCTCAGGATCTGAACCTTCAGTTGGGCCTTGCCAGCCTTGATGGCTGCCTCGCTCAATGGTGTCCTCCTCAGCACCTCGGCAACAGCCTTCACCGCCTAAGAAAGTAAAAAAATATTTATACAGAAATGTAGAGGTACAATATTTTGGCAAAAATATAAATTAAGGAATAAAGTTGATTTTGACTGACTTGAATTATAATAAATTTCAAATAAAACATAAAAGTACTAACGCATTTGGCTTCATCCTTGGGTACGGAGAGTACGACACCGAACAGTCCGCTGTCTGAATAAGACACGTTGAACCCGGCGGCTGCGAAAGGTCCAATGTTGCCGATTGCCTTAGCCAAGGGCGAGTTGTCTGAGCCCCACTTGATAACCGGGCCGTTGCCAAGAGCTGAAACAGATAGGTAGTTATTATTTTACACCAATTATCTTTTTTTTCAAGGGTGTAGTGGCAGTATTAGCGACAAAAAATGATTTAGTTGGAGACAAAGAAGCTGTTTTACAATTAATTAAGATCTGTAAAATTGGTAGCACATGAAAAAGGCACTTCATTGCAACACTTAGGATGGCCATAGCAATACATAGTAGACATAATATTATAATTACATTTGGCAGCAACAGCTAAGGCTAGTGATTGTGTAGAGCCGGCCGGGGCGCCCTGAAGAGCAACAGCGACATGCGCCAAATCACCACCCATTTCCTTTCTGCTCACAAAACAGAAAACAAATTATAATTATTATTTAGGAGAAAAGATACACATTAGTTCGCTGTTCATTTTAACCATATAAATGCACGTTCTAACCTTGCCAAGCGAAAGGTATTTTTTAAATTAAACTAGGTGCCCTGGCGCATTTCATACCGCCTCACAATCATTTTGTTTTTGGTAATTTGTCGTGTGTTTTAATAGTTATTCTGCTATTGTCGGCTAATCCGAATCCAACAAATCATAGATCACTTAAATCGGTCCAGCCGTTCTTGAATTGTAATTAACCTGACTTTGTTAAATTTATGTAGATTATAGATGTAATAATTTATTGCAAATAACCCTCCTTATGGCTTCGCCATAGTCGGGTAAAAAGGACTTGTCGAGTCCTTTTTCTTCTCGTCTTTAAATTTAATTTTCCGATTTTGATAGTGCACAATGTAGCGCATTTAAAATATTGAGCTTATGGGTGTATGTTCAAAGTCTTGATAAGACCTTTAAATTATTTTTTCCAAAAATATTTCTTTTTTTAAGTTGGTACTTTGACCTTCAATGTCTTTTTGTAACCAGTAAGTCCTCTTAGTAGTCCGCTTAATCGTATACGACCCAGGATGTGCTAAAATTTAATTTGTTAGTCGAGAAAATAGTTTGGAGCCAGAATGTAGACCATAATGTCTGTATTCTGTTTTTTCTCGGTTTCTATTTAGAAACTATGAGAATAATGTGTTGACATTACCTTAACTCTCCACCATAATAGGTGCCGGGTTCGTCGCGGCCAGCGTTGCTTGTGGGAAGTGTCAGATTCTGAGCAATCATACTGGCCCTCTCCTGTTATAATAATACAATATATTTACGATTTGCTAGCGAAATGTTTTACCAACACCTAGAGAAACTATCGCTCAACGGCTACGTCAGAAGATGGTCGTCTTGCCACGCATTTTGAGATTTCTCTTTTAAAAAAATATGTTATAATAAAGAATACGAATTTAGCAATACAATGTACATAACATAACAGCACGCCTGTAATCCCCGATGGTTAACCCATTAGAACACCCACATTTCGCCAGTTATTTTTAAGTCCCATGTAATAGGGGGCGAGCCTATTGCCATCAACGGGACACAAATCCAGACTTTGAGGCTTTTATTGAGATATTCCTGATGGAAAGACCCAATAGCACTTTGCCCAACCTGGGAATCGAACCCAAGACCTCATGCTCAGCAGTCGCGCTTTGCGACCACTAGACAAACAAGGTAATTGTTTAGCTATCAATCACCACATTGATAGATGAGAAGATTATTTTCCTATTCTATGAATGTTAAGGTTTTCGGCAAAATAAATGACGTGGTCTAACAAATTTTATCAATAGGCATAGGTATATAACAAGGCTTGAGGTAGCAAGAAGAAATAAGCCAGGTAGTGCAAAATTTTACCTAAAACAGGAATTAGCAAGTCTTATCATCATTCTGTTACCTGAGTGTCCCCAACGACGGCAACGGCGCACCCCGAAGTAGACAACAGGTTGCTTGCATAGTGTTGTAGTGACTCGGAAGAAATTTTGCCAATCCTCTTGGGCGAGATGAAAAGTGAATTGCCCAAGCCTCGGCGGTAGGCGGCCCTGTGGAGTAGGTCAACCGCACGGACCTATGAACAAGAAAACGTTATGGGTATGTTACAAAAACAGATAGGGAGAGAAAATACAAGGAAACTAGCACTTTCGTCGAAATTATTGTAAAGAGGTAAAATGGTCTGTTCTGGAAGCCCAGATCTATTTACAAAAAGCTTCTCTGACACGAGCTACGTTAATATCAAGGTTATGTTTTATAGCATACTAGCTTTGGTCCGTGACTATGTTAGCTTAAATTTTCATACGGATTCCAAATTTGATTAAAATAAAATGTAGCCTATGTTACTCCCTGATGGTTGTCCTTAAGTCAAAGAATTTAAAATATCGAATAAGTGATTTAAAAGATTGGACACACTAAAAATATTGTTTGAAAGTACATACATATTTGCAATTTAACTGTCCAGTCTAATAGCTTGTTTGACAGTGCATGTTTGGATATTAGTACCAATATTTTCCATTTAATCATAAAATGCTAGCTAAGTAAACTAGTGACACTTTTTTGAAAAAAGCAATGCATAAACAGTATCAATACTAAAAGCAATTATTATTTTACAATTACCTGAGGAGGCAGTGAAGCAATATCAAACTGGAGGCGGGGGATGTTGTCTGACAGTTCCCAAGGTCTGAACTCCTGGCAGCTGACCAGGTCGCTGAGGATTGCCACAGCTTCATCCACATTGTCATTGGTAGACTGAAAGAGATCAAAAGTATGTTAGATTAGTTATTCAATAAATTTTATTCTTAAGCCCCAAATTCTAATTATATTGAAGATATGTTTTCCAGAACCAATAATTTTGACTTTCAATAGTAGTATATGTAATGTTAGGTAAGTAGAAAAAATGTAAATTTAACATTCATCTTCATCATCCTCTTATTAACCTGTTGAGCATGCCACATGCATTTATCTGTATGTTTTATACCTATGTGTTGCAGTGATTTATTAGTTTGTAACCACTAAGCCAGCTATTAGTGGTTTGATCTTATATCAGGCATATACGACTAGGTATTGTAAGCGGCATTATGCGTATGCAGTAAGTTGCTTTTCATACCAACTTTACAAAACATTAAAAAGTTACCTCCAGGGTGTAGTAGACTAACTCACGATCACCAGATGCGGTTACAGATGCACCAATCTGTGCCAATTTACGTGCCATAAGGAAAGCATTTGCTTTCGAAGTGCTGAGCCCTGCTGCAGACCGGAGAACATGGGCAATGCCTAGCTCGGTGCTAGGTTCATAACGTGAACCAGCCCTGAAAAACATTAGTTGTAATTTGTTAAACTCAATTTCCATAAAATAAAAGATTAAACTATAAATTGAAAGCAGAATGAAAATTTCTAAACTCTTAGGGAAATGAAGAAATCTATACTAATATAATAATATTATAAAGAGGAAAGATTTGTTTGTTTGCATTGAATAGGCTAAGAAACTGCTGAACTAATTTGAAAAATTCTTTCACTGTTGGGAAGCTACACTATCCCCAGGTGACATATTATAGGCTATAATGCTATATTTTATTATTAAAAATTTAGGGATCTGTGAGAACAAATTCGCTGGGAGAGTGCTAGTTATTGATAATAGAAAGTAAAAACTCCGAGGTAATCAACATACCCTGCAAAAAAAATATATTAATAGCTACTAATCCATTACAGTGGAATTATCCTAATTGATTTAAGACAATCAATGTTGAGCATCATCCCTTGATAAGATAGGTGTGACTAACATGATAGGGTGAAGACCACGCTTCGTTCTTTGCTCTGAAATTAACTGATAGGTACTTACTTGAAGGCTACGGTTACTCGAGTAACAGGGGACCCGTTGTCTAAGGCAACAACTACAGTTTTGTTGGGCAGGACTCTGGTCGATATCTTGGGGATATTGCCGAGCGACGGAGCGGCCTGGGCATAACCCCTGGTCTGTAAGCCGAGTAAAACATGTTTAAGAATTACTTTGCCAAGGAAAATCTCACGGAAAACGTCAAAAAGGTTTACATAACAGGGGTTTGACAGTTTTCATAATTTAAACAATAGGATCATAATTAGATGGCTCATATCAGTAAATTACTAGATATTTACCGCCACATGACGAAAAAGTGGAGTCATGATAGTTTTCGTTTTCGATGCCATTCCAAATAATTTTTCAATTTCAGATTGCACTGCAATCAGAAGCACGTCGCGGGTGGGTGAGAAGAAAACTTCACAATCAATATGACTGACGTTCGCCTCTGACACACTGAACTGACAGCTATGATGTAATGACAGAAACTAAATAAGCATGGAAATAGTATGTACTGTGCGTCTACATCTACAGCACAACAAACGAGTCAACAATAGAGTAACATTCATAATTGGCTATGCTACATGAATCTTTAAGGATTAAAAGATATCGTTCCTCTTTCTGTCGAAATGTATAACATAGCAAGCATACTGCTTCACAACCATTTGATTGCATAGTGAAGTGACGATAAACTTGCTGCTGCATCTGCATTAGCATTAGGTTTAGCATCATGATCATGTCAACAGTCAATCAAACCAATGTCGATTTGTCAAAGTCAAACTTCTGCAATTATAAAACGTCACTGTCAGCTACCGACACGACCACGGACTATCAATAATGCCGCCAAATTGATTTTCGGTATGCATTCTTAGCAATATTTTTATTAATATCTCTACAAAAACCTTCTAACTACTATATGAACAACCTATAATTAATCTACGATAGTACGGTGTACTCCAATCACATTAAAGCTTAGTAAATCTAACCTAACAACACCTTTTCTAATGGTTTGTGATCATCAACAGACGATAACTTATTAAAGTGATATTGTGGAACTTCCAGGGAAGGAATGACAAGTTTCTCAGCAACTGAGTCCGTCTCAACAGTGATCGACGAAATCAATTCAGTATCAGTGATTGAATCTGAAGCATATTGTTGTGGAAATCGTCAAGTAAGACACATCCTAAGGTCGAAGGAAAATACATACAAACACAAATGTAATAAAGTGCTTAGAAGAAAACTAAAGAAGTATAAACTTAGACAAGATGGCCAGGAAGATCAAGATGTTTTAGATGTTTCAAAAATCCTTGTTTCGTCACTGAATATAAAATCTCCAAACAATCAAAAGCAACCTTTATTATGTGAAGGTAGCATAACTGAATTTGAAGATTTGAGACCTCGAAACTACCTTTTCAAAATGGTAAGAAAGCAAGCTGTTAAGATAAGTGAAAGCTTAAAGAATTCCAATTCAGATATGAACATCCAAAATTTTACTATTGCCATTCCTTTGGCGGTTAATAGTCAAGAAAAGAAACAAACAAATGCTTTTAAACTGTTAATGGACTCGAGAAATAAGAGTATTGGAAGCAACTCCCCAGGAAAAGATAAAAGTACAGAAAACTCAGATACTGAAGAGGTAGCTGAAAAGAAAAATATTAAAGCCAAAAGGCACCTACTTCTTCAAAAAATGGCTGAAGCCAAGGGGTCTCTGAGGAACAAAGAAAGGGAAGAATTCCAGGATAATATAATTAAAAAACAAATGGAAAAACGAGCAGAAAAACTAAAAAGTATGATTTTAAATGATGCCAAATTGGTCAAAGAAAATGAAGGCTCAAACAACAAAGTTTCGAAAAGTGATAATAATCCACATTCATCACCAAAGAACAAGTCAGAAGTTATTGTTAAAAATAATAAAACAAAGAAACAAACAAATACATTGAAAATAGTTGATATATTTAACACAATTGAAGATCCTATCCATATTTCTAGTAGGATTAGTCCAGTAAAGAAATTTATACCTAAGGAGGACCAAGAATTTCTGAACAAGTTATCCCCGTCTATGAAGAAAAAAGAAAGCATGCTTAGTTATTTTAAGAAATTAGATAAAGAAGATGCTGAATGTTTTCCTACTAATTCTGAAAATGATAATCTTATAAAGGTAAAGCTTCAACCTAGAAGCAAAAAAAGAGGCAAAAAGAAAAAGTTAAGTCTAAAAAGGAATACTTTAGATTCCTGTGATGTAATAGAAAATAACTATGAAGATGCCAATGGAATAGCTAGCAATGTAATTGAAGAGAATAATGAAGTTATTACAAAGGAAAATATCAAAACTATAAAAGCAGAGGGCAATGCTGATATAGTAATAGACACCATTAATATTCATATACCGAACACAGCATTGGTTGAAAGTATTCATTTGAATAATAATGCTGTGGTAGAAGATACAGATGTGAAGAGTGAAAGACAAAAGCGGAAGCGAAAGTCTAAATTAGACACCAAAGCAACGGATTCTGAGATTACAAATGCAATAGTCAACAATGAGCATAGACCGAAGAGGTTAGTTAAAAGACCTGTTAAATATATTGAAGATGCATGTCTGTCAAGCTCTGATGAAGATTTACATATCTTTACTCCGAAAAAGAAAAAGCACTCTGAAGTGGCAGGTAATGATAAAAAATCTGAACTATTAAAACCTAAGCAGCCTTTAAATGAACCTGTGAAACTTAAATCTGAAAAGAAAGCAGAGAAGGTTGTCAAGGAGACAGTGACCGCTAAGAAACCTGCCAAACTGGCTCCTATATTTGCATCAAAACAATCAGAACTAGCTGCTTTGGAAGCTAAACAGAAATTTCTACAAAGTGGAGTTCCAGAGAAATTAAAGAAAATAATCCAACAGCAGAAAAATTGCTCTGCAGCAGATGATAGCTTTCCTATTGTTGTTCATGTGCAACAAAGCAATGTTACTGAAAACAAACTGGATGTCAATATACCTTTAATGAATATTACCGAAGAAAGTTGTCCATTGAGTTATGAAAATAATGCATTTCAAAAATTGTTATATCTAAATCAAGCAAAAAGTGCCAGTAACATAGATACTAAACACAAGAAAAGCACACAGACAATGTTACAAAATATGAAACAATTACATCCAAAGTTTCCAGTCTATAGGACATATTGGTATCTAAAAGGTAAAGGAAAGGGAGAATTTAAAGACTGTAATTTTGTAGATGTAGATAACAGTATTGAAATTATTTCTGATGTGGTGGATATTATCAATGATAGCCCTGACAGATTAAATTGGACTGACAAATACAAGGCTAGTTCTACTAAACATATAATCGGTAATTTTGAAACTATAAAAGAATTACGGAAATGGTTGGTATCATGGACTGAGAATGAATCGAAATCAAAAACAAAATCTAAGCCTGGATCTGATTCCTCAGATTACTACCAATCCGAATCAGATAGTAGAGAGAGTATGAAGAGCATGAATAATCTTCTCATAGTGACTGGCCCCACAGGATGTGGCAAAACTGCAAGTGTTTATGCTGTTGCTTCAGATCTAGCCATGAAGGTGATTGAAGTGAATGCTAGTAGTAAAAGGACAGGCAAGATAATGTTGCAGGATTTGCAGGAAGCTACACAATCCCATAAGGTAAACAGAGGTACAGGAAATTCAGACAACAGTCAGAAATCACAAGAGAAACATGTACCTGATTTGCAGAAAAAGAATAAAAAACGAGGAAGAAAAAAAAAATTAATTGATGATGAGATAAATAAAAAGCTATCAGCAAAAAATGAAGTACTCAGTGGTGCAACTTTAAGTCAAGAAAGTACAAGAACAGATTCGTCACTTATCCTTATTGACGACGCTGATATTGTTTTTGATCAGGATGATGGATTTTCTTCAGCTATTGTGCAGCTGGTACAATGTTCTAAGCGACCTGTAATATTAATTACATCATCCCTAGTGTGTCCTCATTTGCAAAGATTCCTTCAAAATGGAAAACTATTGAGGATGTGTCCTCTTCTGCCTAGGATGCTTGGGACATGGCTAGATATAATGTGCCTAGCTGATAGTGGAATATGTTGGCCAGGGGTTGGAGCTAAGTTCTTAAATTACTTTAAAGGAGATATAAGAAAAACTATTAATTATTTACAGTTCTGTATACCTAGTTACGTAAATGGTGTTGCCTCAGATGATGAAACAGCTTCACAAAATATAGATTTTTATAAGAACAACATTGATGAAGAAAGTTCTTGCCCTTCTTGGGTAGAAAACGACGATTCAGAAGGAAGAACGATTGCATCAGTTAATAATAATGTTGATTTGGAAACAAATACGATTTGGACAGATTTTGCTTGTAAACATTCAAATTTATTGAATTTTACACAGCCTTTACAGTTATTTAACATATGGTGGAGTATGCCATATCTTTTGACTGCACGACATAATTCTGATGAGCCTGTAGAAAAAATAAGCGATAGCCTTCAACAGACAAAGGATAAGCTTAGCCTTGAACTTGAAGCAATGGCCGATGCAGCAGATGCTTTTTCACTGTCCGATTATTTTAGTCATATCAATCCAGATGCAAACACCAATATTACATCACAACCTTGGCGCTATCCTGAAGGGCACAGTGTATCAGAAAAAGAAAACACAGATTATTATCACAAAGAATATGAAGTCACTAGTGACATTTGTCAAACAATGGTGACTAGTTCTATTCTGGCAGCACAAAATGTTTTGAGGTGTGATAGCAAAACGGATATAAGTTTTCCAGGAATGACTTTACACAGGTAATAACATTTTCCTTTTTTTTAACACAGGATCAGTTCATACCGATACCTGCCGAAGCTGCACAGCGCGACTTAAGATGCGTTTCCACTCTAAAAATCTATTTACTTCAGCTAAGTACCGTTCCTACAAATATGGACCTTAATTGTGCAAGTTTAATGTCTCATGGAAGAATATCGACCTTACGCACATTCAAATAAGGTTCATATTAATATCAAACACTGACTGTGCTAAGTCAAAGTAAATTCTAAGCGTGATTTAATGATCTCAGTGTGAGACGAGCGCAGCGGAGAGGTGACGTTTGCTAATTACGTAGTTGAAATTCTCAACTAAAAGAGTGCTGCGTCGCGTCTCGTGACCTGATCCTTATTGTGATCTTGCAATGTTGCATGATGATATTAGACGGGCATGAGTGCTTTGAACCATCTTATTTGGTAAAGAATGTGATAAGTTGTTAAAATAAATAACAAGATGACTAGTTATAGTTCAGCAAAATAATAAGTTCAGTTATTGTTCAATGGATAAAAGTATTTGCACTTTTCTTTGTTAGTGGTATTATCTGACGAGCTTTATCATTCGGTTATTGGTAAACAACTGGTAACGCAAGCTGTCATACAAATTTGATAGTGTGTCAGACATAAAAAAACAATTTGGTGTCATTTCAAAGATTTAATTTGCAAAATAGTACGTAACATAATGTTATCTGTGTCCGTATTTTCTGATACCCCATTGCCGCCGGTCGGCGCGTGCTGAGTAGAAGAGGTCGGCGTGGGCGCAGCGCGGATGTGCGCGCGGTCATACCCTCGCGCGAACATTCAGTATCTACTCCATACAGAGTTACAAGAATTAAATTCTCAACGGAAAAAAAACCCAAGTCATTAATATAATCAAAATAAAGGACAGTGAGTAAATTATCATGAGGTTTGGTAATTAGATACCAAAGCCTATGTTTTCCAAGGCACAAGATATCGTCAATGTCATCCTGTGATGTTATGTTATGTAATATTAAGTTTATCATGTATAATATTAGGTTATTCTTTTATTACAGGCAAAGAGAAAGAGTTGTATCGCGACACAACAGCTTGACCAGCTTTTTAAATGCGTCAGCGGTATTGGACAGAAGAGCTCTCGCGCTGGACTACTGGTCCTCCTGCCGAACTATATGTCGGTTTGAGAAATCCAAGAATGACACTAACGTGAAGAGAAACAATCGGTTCTGCCACTATCTCAAATCCCTGAGTGTTCTTTGTAAAAGTGATACTTTCGATAACCTCTGCGACAGTTTATGTTCTAATGTAGGAGCTGAATTAAACATTAATAATTGTAATGAATGATAGATAATATATAATTATGTCTCTAATGCGTTGTAAAATATTTAATGTTAGGTAATGTTAGTTAATTCGTGAAATAAATGATAGTTATTCTATTATTTTGTATTTTGGTTTTATAATTAGATGTATGTCTATTGATGGCGATGTATATCGATCAATTAGAATATTCGAGTTGTTATTGGTGTTTATTAGTGTAAAAATAAAATCAAATTGTCATAATCAGAATAATTAGGCTAGAAAGTTAAACTTTTTGCTAATCACTTAGCCGTACAAAGTGCATGAACTCGGGCCATGGCTCATTAGTACTGAACAATACACATAATTACGCAACATTTGATAATTCAGTTATTTTTGACCATGTTGCTAAAATTAAAATTGTTTTTCGTAGAACTTAAAACAATTTATCTCTTGGCAACTGGTACCTATTCCTGTTTTGTCTGTCTGAGAACAAACTTATTTCTTTATCACGTATGTAGATAACAATATCTGTAAAATAACAAATTTGTCTTAAATTTCATGTTTTTTTTTATATGTAATTAATTACTTGGTAACAGGCAATTTATATAAACATGCGAACTTCAGCCCCATTTCAGTGCTTCGTTTTGTAGATTAAGCTTTGGCGCACACTACGCTTGATGCGAAATATAAATTATGTAGTTTATAATTTTAATGTTCTAATATTATGTTACCATTTAATTGTATTCTCTAAAAAGTCTAAATCCTTTCATAAAATATAAGTATAAAGCATCTAACTCTGTGCAAAAAAAGTTGCTTATTTCTTCTTCTACGTAATCGTTTTGTGTTGCCAGTGTTCGCCAACGCTAATATTTCTGAAACTACCCAAGTTTGTTATTTTGTATGAAGCCGTAAAAACTAGTGTGCACTGGCGCTTATTTATCGCCGAGAACGGCACGCGTCACCAAGCCTTATCTTGGCGCTATGCTATACTATCTATGAAACTCGAAAATTCAAGAGATCGGGATGGAAAAATCCCTAGCATTAATTAAACACCCGTGCGTGCAACCACTAAGGCATACCGAAGCCATTTGAGAATGTAGACAAGAGGTTTTGCGGATGATATTGAATAATACACTTTATTTCAATATGTTAAAGTGTAAAGTTGTACTAACATTGACGCAGACTCCAAACGGGTCTTAGAGAATTCTGGCGCTGGCTTGTTTGCACTTAATGAAACTAAAAATAAGGTTTATTATTCAATGTCATAAATAAAACTACGTTTCACATTGGTGTGCGCGGAGCAAGGCTGGTCTGGTAGCAAACAGATTGACTGCTGTTCTGTTCTCGATAACTGCTAAGCCGTTCGTCGTTTGTCGAAAGAACTGTCGGCCTATTCCTGGGTTAAATGTTACTATTTTTTCCGTAATCTTATGTTGCTATCATGTACCTACTTTTATTTTAAATGCGCCTTACTTTCTGGTATTTCTGTGCTGTCTATGCTGTGAAGTATTCTATGTTATTTCGCAGTAAGGGTTATTTTTTTATTAGATTATTATCTAATTAAGCTGTAGCTAATAATGTTGGGTTTCTACTACTGGACAAAAAGCGATACGTCAAATTCTGAAGAAATATCCTATCGCTTGTTATCCAGACCCAAGGTGTCCAGTATCCTCATTATTTTATTTAAATTGAACCTTTAACAGACTGATAAAAGGAATAGGGCACCTACTTGAAGCTGTCCTACAATAACGTAATGCGTCCATTTATATCGGTCATGGCTTCTTATGATTATTTATGTAACTAGTTACTCTTCGTTATTGTTAGAGAAATAAGCAATGTATCTATACGTTAATAAGCTACTGGGTATTAACTGGCCCGCCTTTATACCTACAAAGTAAGCCTCTATAGGCCGTAGGCGCCTTACGTTTTGTCACTTGTCATGCCTCTAACATGTTCTTTTCATACCAAAGTGACCTTAAAACATAGATGTACATTACACTCCGTACAAACTTCGATGTAAATGACCCCTTATCATGATATTTACTTTTTCTAAATTATAATGAGCACTTAGACGTGCGAAGTTTTCCCCGTTCTGAACAATCTTTCATTCAATATTTTTTTTAATAATTATTTTCAGAGATGCTTAGGTACAATGCTTTGTAAAAATGGGTAGAATTGGAAGCCTTCTCCTTTTTTAAGTCGGTTATAAAAATCACTCGACTCGCTTGTGTAAGTAAAATGGCGATAAGAACGGGAACGGGGCACACTCATCTCAAATCATGTTAAGTACCTAATTGCTAGTTAAGTATCGATAATAAAAGTAAAACAATGTAAAAATATCTTAAATCCACTTTTAATACGCCAGATGTGTAGAGGGCCTAACACCATCTCTTAAAACACTATTATTCCAATATTAGTTCCTGTCTTGCACACTGTTGAATTAGCAACACACGGCTCAGAGAGATGAAAATAAAAAAAATAAAAACTACAAAGTATTAAAAATAACAATGTTTTAGGAGACTGCGGTAGGCCCCCAGATCTTGATCTTGTTTGAAACAACAATAAAAATATGCGTGACGAAAACTTGTTGTGCTTTTCAATCATTTTGATCATTTAGAATCTGTCCCTGTTACATCATTTTAGAAGCTGTTTGCAAGAACATTGTCGTGTTACTCATGCACTAGTAAATATCCGAGGTATTATCCTCTCGCAACAAGATATGACGGTTTCATCATCTCGAAGGGCGTTCAATCAATGAATGAAGTTCATTTACTAATCGAACTACATTGTTGTGCCCTTTGTTTAGTTTGTTTAGACGATGCGTACATCATTTGTTAATCAATCGAAATAGCTAGAATTGATTACGTCTAGTATGGTATTGATAGATATAATATTTATTATCTGTTTTATTTATCAATGCTGACGAAGGAGCATTGTGGGTGGCACCACCGACCTAGAGTAAGGCTTTGAAAAGTCCCGATACGTCCGATGGGTCACAAAGTGGTCAAGTTATTTGCAGGACTTTATAAATAGTCTAGTTGTTTACACTGTGTAGCCAGATAGATAAGAGACGGAGCTCACAAGCTTCATCCAGATGATTCCAGAATTTTGTTCGCTGAAGACAGAAAAAACATAATTTCTATATTTTAAAATGTTTTTTTATTAATGTGGAATATCAACTTGTTTGTATTTGTAAGGATTGTATAGTACTTAATTAGTGTCCTGTGTCCTTTTGAGGCATCAATTAGATTGTACTTACGTCTCCCAATTTAGTTATTTACATAACGCATCAATGCAATACGATCACTAACGAGTAAGACGGACTGGTAATAACCGGTTGGGATGTGGAGCCTGCCTTTATCTAGAATGTGCTTTAATGGCAGACGGTATATTAGATATCTAATATTCTACCTACGCCTAATGATGCGTTAATTTGTACCATATAACTACTTACATAATTTATAGTAAGCAACAAAAACTGAGGAAAATTGTGCCCATAACATAATAATTGACCGACGCTATCCTTCATTTTATCATAAAAAATAGGTAGGTACCTATTCACAAGGGTCTACGTCAGCTTGTGATACTAGGTGCTTGGTTATCTGCCCGTCTACCCGTTTGTAGCCATGTGCAGCAATAACTCGTAAAATATTACATCTCCTGATTATTTTATAGGTACCTACTATGTAATTACCTACTTACTATACAAAATAAATTACTACTAGTGTCACACCGCACGCACGCGCTACATTCGTCAGAGTATGTAGCTACTTATGTTTGTAGTTATACTTAGCTACCTTTAGGCTTGTAATACGTACGGTAGCTTGTAATACTTAGTTGCTTTGCCTGTTATATACTACCAGTTTTATGCATTTCTTCGCTTATGCTTAGTGTTTAGGGAAGTCCAAGGAGAAAAGCAAGTAACCAGAAGAAAAAATCCGGTCTTTAGTTTGTACAAGAAAAGCGAATATACACAAATGTTATGTAACTACCTTCTTATGTAAGTAATGAAACAGGTAATTTATGTTCCAATTTCATCTTCACATAGCAATAGCAGAGGCCAGAGATACGTACCTAACCGCTGATGAGCAATCGCTACGTTTCCTGATTACCAACATTGATTCAATAATAATATTAATTAGAGGGATCATTTTTGCCAGTGCCGCAGTTACTAGTTAGTGCGGTCGTCGGTAGCGCTGGCGCCGGAGCCGGGGTTATCGGCGAGGCGCGTGCGCGACGCCCGGCGTACGCATAAATATCTTCGCTCTCTGACAACCGGCTTCAGTTCTCGAAGTTCGTCACCATTCACACATTATTCAAAATGGTTCGCAGTGCTCTTCGCGAAGATACTTGTGGTTATTGCACCGCCTGCGTGCGTGCCCGTTTGAGTGCAGCACGAGGTCGGAGCCCTGAGCCTTCGGAGTGCGCCTACAAGCACATTTTGGAGTCCTACAGTCCAAATGGAAAGCCGGGCAAGATTCCAGAGACGCCAAAATCAGCGTGTGACTCGTGTCGCTGGACGTCCCACGCGCAGTTCCCGGAGACACCTCCGTCTTCGAGTGATCTAAGCCTGGAGTGGAGCTCGCGCTCGTCACAGCAGTCCCGCACGCGGCGCCGCAAGAGATAGGACAGCGTGAAAGTGTTGAACACACCACTCGAGTTTTCATCTAGGGATATTAACCCTCAACAGCGTCGGTGGCTGACACCAACGCCTGACGACCGACCAGCCGGTGGCTCTCCAATAAGCCATTGCCACTCTAATTGTGATATTATAGTGTATACCTATTCACTGTTTTTTAATAAATTATTATTTAGTTACAATCACATCTGTGTTTTAATCATTATACCTCTGGAAGGTACGGTCAGCAATATAAGTCGATTAACACTAAATATCATCTAAATAGACACGAAATTATATGATACACTGTTTTTTAGCATTTCAGCTACTAGCTCAGAGTTATTTTTTTTTGATTTTACATCCATTCCATTGAGATTCAAAGATCTAAAGTGTTAAACTATTTTCGCTGACCGAACTACGTATACATAATTTAGTCAAATTCAGTTCCATACGCTACGGTAATGCCAAAATTGTTGATTCAAAGTTACCTTATGCCTAAGAACCTAACTATGATAATTTCACGTCCTACGCAACATTAAAATACTTAAATGCAAATTGCCGAGAGTATATTAATCTCGCAGCCTCACAGGAAGCCGTGAATCATAAATTATAATAGGTACCTAACTGATAGGATTGCTGACGGTCGTAAATCACAAACATCCAGAACGGATGCAGAACATTGAAGTTCAGGTACAAAGGTCAATGATTGGCCTAACACCTAATAGAAATCAAGGTCAGAACGATAGTGGGAGATGAGCTACATCGAAAGGTTCAAGTTTAGGTACATACACGACCACACCCCGATATAAAATTTACTTGACTTTAGTGTTATACGCTTGTAACAGGAAATAAAAATCACTGAAATAGTTTTTGTAATGTTGGTAAACCCTATTGTTAACCAAATATAAAGTTATTTTCCGTGATTCACGTCACAAATCATGTGTCACTCGCATGCTGACAATAAATCTGTTAGGTACAATAAAAGAGAAAAAAGTAAAAGGCCTAAATGTAGGGACCCACGGAAAAAAGGACATTGACGTAAGTATTCTTTGGAAAATCTTTTAGAAACCAGCAGCTGCGGAGAACATACAAAACAATAAATTGTGTTGGTTAGCCTCTTCTGTGGTAGTATTTAGTTACGAATTTGTTACAAGCTACCCAGAAACATTACTTTATTAGGTAGGTACCTCCCCTACCATATTAACTAGTCTGCGCAATTACATAAGCTAATAGGTACTTTACGAGTAAGTAATGAAGTGCCTAAAGTTTAAACTAAACGCGCCCGATACAGACAGGTCACAGGTTATAAAATTAAATCCCTTAATAAGCTTCAAAGTACGTCATAAATGTTACTCAATAGGTAAGTAAGTATATTTATCTAACACTAGCGACCCGCCCCGGCTTTGCACGAGTGAAATTTACTAAATGACACATTATATCTATTGAAATTTCCATACAAAACTAGCAATCCGATGTTTCTGGTGGATTTTCTAAAAACATAGCTCGGTGGAGCCCTGGATGCGGTAATTGTTTTTTATTTATAAGTATAAGCTGTATACCTGCAGCAGTATACCCTGAAGTGTTAGACTAAATGGCACTGTAGGTAGATTCGTAGGTATCTAAGTACTTAAGGTAACATAAATCGACTAGTCTTACGGACGTGTACTTGCTTGAGCAACGAGCAAAATTATAAGTGACTTTGAGTGTCAATTAGGTGAAAATTGCATAAGTTACATGCCTATACAGCGTTCCCAATCATCTGGTTCGAGTTTGATGAAGCCACTAGCTATCTATACTCGTTGGTATCTCGTCGATGTTCTTTCAAGACTCACAAATGGACCTTCCGAAATTTGGCGAACAATGGCATAATTATGTGCTAGCTAATGTTAGTCTTTGTAAGATTTTTGAAGTTCTTCCTATGTCTTGTAGATACCTACCATCTCGGTACCAATTGCTAAGTGTATCCCGTTCTTATGACCACGTGTATTATTCACACGTGAGACCGCAGCCGTCGCCATCAACGCTGCCTCCCTGTATGAGCTCACCCGGGCAGTACCTAAACATCGTGCCATCCGTGTAACACGTTAGGTCTACCCCCGGGCCCCGGTATGAGCGCGCCCCTCAGCACCTAGTCGTACTCCAAGTTACACAGGAGCGGGCCCAGAATCGCGCCCTATGGAAGACCACACGCTATTTGGTGCTAGTATATACCAACACGTCCTATGTAAATTATGTAGGTGATACAAATAAGCCCCAACGATATGGCGGAGGTAGGAAAGTACCGCCAATATCACCAGCTTCGCATCGCGGGACCCTCACTCGCGATACGTTGGAGCGCCCATGCCGAAAGCCGGCTGTCGTCCAGGTCCGACCCCTCTCTGCACAAGTAGCCGGCAAGGCGGGTTATTCAGGCCTTACCTATGTTATTACTAACATTTAAGAAGTTGAGGTTTTAAGTTTATACTTAAGATAAAAAAAGGATGTAGTCTACTTCGTTAGGTATTCATTGTTATTAGGTACGAATTTAACTGCTTCATAAATCATTATAATAGGTCGCGAGACAACGATAGACACGACTTAATTGATTGTAAATTGAAGAATTGTAGATATTATTGCTTAGGCTGTTAGTGAGGTATCTATGTATAGACACTGATTAAAGCGTAATAACATTGCTTCTACAGAGTAAATTGATTCATTGGTGACAGGTGTACCGGGCCGGATTAACCATGTGTCGGCCTACTTTCAGGTAAATAACGTCACGGGGATCCTTTACCCTTTTCTAACTTCTAAAAATATATTTTTCCTACCTCAACGCAATTTTATTTATAATTACGTTGATTTTTGCTACATCCAGAAGAAATGCCATTACTCCGGTCAATGGATAATTCGGCCCTGCTGGGGTAGTATCAAATAAAAAAAAAATTGTCTTTACATGCAAGTAGTACAATTATACAAAGATACACTTACTTTAATAAATGACACAAAGAAGGGAGATTATTGTACAATGGCATAATACTAGCAAATAAAATAATGTCTTCATACATGCTAGTAGTACAAATATACATACACAAGTACATGAATGAATCACAGACAAAGAAGGGAGATTATTTTCAAATGGCATAACATACGCAGCTTAAGGACATTGCCCTCGGATCAGACGGACGCTACTGATAATTATTTTAAAATAAGTGAGTAATTAATAAAGATGTAGCTAAGTACTTACAGAGATTATTCATAAGAAGTACCTACCTACCTATTACTTTTTCGAATCAAGCCTTATTTTTGTTTTCTTCATTAAATTAACGTATAATATAATATCATAATATTCGGATTTTTTAAGATACCTAGCATAAGTGCGAAAATCCGCCAGTAACAAGTTCTTTTGTTTGACAGACCTCATTAAAAATAGGACGACCTTTGCCATGAATTTATCAATTTAGGTACTTAATGTTAATTAAACTTTTGACTTTATCATATTAATTGTACCTACGTTAACTTTTGTTTACTTAATTAAATAGTTAAAAAGAAATGTTAATTTCCACGAAGTTTGTTAAGTCTACGAACCTTTAAGCAGTCTATTTTTTTATCGCCAAACTCACTTCACCAAAACCGAGGAAGATTTTTATTTTATAGAATAGCACTGTTGCAACTGCTAGGATATAGGTAGGTTCGTTATGAATAATCCAATAAAAACAAAGAAATACCCAGATATGTATCTATTTAATTGATAATTATTTACACTGGTGCTATGTACAATACATTGAATTATCTACATTGTAGAACAAATTCGTTTCGTAGAAAAGCAAGAGGTAGCCATTTCACAGTTGATATTTTTACATTATTCATACAACAGTCATCATAATTAAGTCACTCCACTCACTAAACATTTTTTTTTTCAGTCTCACGAAGATTTTATCATTTTACATTACAACCATTTACCATTCCATTTTAAGCAAAATATAAGTACCTTAATCAGTGACAGTGTCATTATATTACCTGTACAAGTTAAGAATTTATGTTTATCTTTCAAACAAATCTGCATTTTTTTTTAACCATATTTAATTATTATTTTCATTAGGTACCTACACTCTAGGTAACAATGCGAAGTGCCTATTTAAATTTATTAGCAAAATTTCGCTGACACGAAAAATATTAACATATATCATCTACTTAATTATTACGGCGGATAACTTGTTTTCAATGTTAATTATTTTATTATGAACTTCAAAAATTATGTATAGTATTATATTTTTTATGTGCTGAAAAAAATGTGTTTCAGTACTTTTTTAAATAGAAGTTTGAATTCAATATTTTGTTATTTATAGCAATGATAAAATTATGCGTCCTTTATATCTACGTTTCGATTACTTTTGTAAAGTAGCACTTAACTTCATAGAAACAACTTTTAGTAGTTACAGTAACTTGAAAATGATACAAAATACAGTTGGTTAGTATAAAACAAGAGGAACACTAATCCGCGTAGCGTTTGAGACTCTGGAAGTCTTTCTACGTGAGTAACTGAGTACGAGTACGAGTAAATTACGCTATACGAATTCAAGCTTCGCTTGCTGATCGAATGCAGATGCCGTCGAAAATTATATGAAATAAAAAATATCATACAAAGTCCAAAGTTGGTACTTTTGTAATTTTAATTAGCAGATCTTTAGTAGTCGACATTCTAGAGAAAGACCGTATACTTACAGTGAATTACTTATTTTGTAAATAATTTATAGGTACTTATTAGATACTTATTATACCGAAAATACCTATAGGTACATTGATTTTTATTGTGTACAATTATTAGGAATTTTCTAGTAGCTAAAACATTGTTCTTGGTTAAATATTTAAGGCTGAAATTGAAATGGCTATAAAGGTTCGCATCGAACAAAACAATTTATGAATTTTAGTTCTGCCTTTGTTCAAAGGGCTTATTTAAGCTACATTGCCTTTATTGTAGTCCCGTATGCATGACCCTATGAGGCAGGGTAATTACTTATGGCGCAGGAAAACTTTCATGTGGCAACATTTTGTTACGTGACAATGAGCATAAATGTTGAAACTCTATGGTTTTCAACGGTTTCCTCTCTTTCTCATTGCTTTATTTACAATTAAGATGTACCTACGTGTGACGATCATTCGACTCTTTGAAATTAATTCCTTGAGTGTGTGTAAAATAATAATATCGCTTGCTAGACCAAACTTGATTCTTTAGACTAACCAGTCACAACTATTAAAAATAGAAGGTAAAAGGAAAGTACCCAGGTTAAGCTAATTGCCATAAAGACAATAGGTATGTGACCAAGAGGATATTATTATTCAATTTTCCATTATGCTGAAACTACCTACTTTGATTCCGGTTCGATACATTGTTACGTAAGTGCTGCCAGCTTTCCTTTGCGTCGAGTATTATTACAGTTTTATGTTGCGACACAGGTCGTAATGAACGTAGTGAAATACTGGATTTGACAGATTTGTGCAGTGGCATAGCGCGGGGGCGGGAGGGACAGCCCTGAATAGCATTTTTGAGGGTGGCAACGTTGCACAATAAATGATAATTTAATTTCTTAATTCTGTCGTACATTACCTACTACTTACAATTTGAATCGATTAAATTAAGTATGGCACTTTTTATAAATATTTACTGCGTATCAAAACCGTTTTTTTATGTCACTCAACTCGCTCGTTCTAGCGACTGGCAACGACTGTCCTAAAATATTGGAGGTTACTTCATGCCCTTACAGCCTTAGTTCTTCTCATTTTTGAACTTTTTTGCTAAATTCCACAAACAAACTCTTATTCCTCTATGAATGGTCAAAAGAAAACCTCCAGCAACGCCTATCACTTGCCCCCGCCGTACTACGCCACTGAGATTTTGGCATTTTCTTTTAAAGGCAGAAGTGCAGCGGCACCATTCACGTTCATTAAGCACCGTGTCGCACTGTCATACTTGTCTTGTCATCTAGGTACTCCTATCTCGTCAATTTAAGTGGTTAGTGCGACACGGTGACAGCGTAGGTGATGTTGGGTGGCGTGGCCGGTGGCAGCGTAGGCAGTGGCGGCGTAGGATACAGGCGACACGGCGCGCCCGCCGGGGGGCCCAGCATGCCCAGCAGAAGGTATGACACTAGAGACCCCGACAGCAGCCCACCGTTATACGACAACGTCATCATGTTACCTGCAGGCAACGCAATTATACATTAATGTACACAAATTAAGTTTTATATGCTACCTGCAGGCCTGAAGCGAACCACTTATTTAATTAAGTTTAGATATAGGCGATTTGCCGTCAAGCATGTCATAAAAGGTCACCCATAATGCATGTAAGTAGTACAAAGATAAATAAAAATTAGATCTCTATAGACTCACAGGATTCAATTCATCGTTAAGTATGATGTAATTATGTCTTATATTATAATATTTATTATTCCACATAATTATAATAAATATAGGTAAAGCGATTTACGAATTTATGTCAATCAATATTTTTCTTACCGGCAATCTCTCGATGTTCGCGGCCGACACGAGATGGCGCTAGTATCATTGGAACGGAGCCAAACAGGCCATTTGTAAAACCAAGGACCACGGAGAACAATATTGGGTAGATCTGGAAAACCATATAAAACGAGTAAGTAATAAATACAAAGATTATTTATTTCAAAATCGGTAACTAAAGCAGAAAATTACGTACATCCCCAACGATATGTGGTGAGTGTCTGGGTGCGGCGCACAGTAACATTAGAGGTACAAGAAGTAACCGGAGGCCGCTCGCCATCAGAAGCTGACTGCGACTCCACTCATACGGCCAAGCAGCAGCGATCTAGTTACAAAAAGTAAGAAAAGTTAAAAACAAATCTCAAGTAAGGTTGATATTCAATTAAATAGTTCTGATAAACTGCGGAAACGAAGAATTATAAGGCACATTAGTTACCAAACAAAACATATTTTAACACAACTAAGAAATAAAACTATGTACCTAAGTAATGATTAAATAAAGCAGGTATTTTTTTTAGTCTTCGGACTTTAGTTGATTAAATCCGAACAAAAAAAAGGAACAAACAATAAAACAAATTCGCTGAGTCTTACTTTTCCGATGAAGTCAAAAAGGTTGAAGGCAGACATAAGAATGATGGGCATCCAGGTTCCTAAGCGGCAAGAGGGCACCTCGGACGCGATGCCAGGGTAAAGACTGAGCGTTGTGAAGTACACCAGCCCAATCGACACCATGTAGGGGTAGATAGCGCGAGCCACCGCCCAGCGCGCCAACACTCCGCCTGTAACCACATGAGAGATGTCTTAATGTGTGTAAAAATGGACAAGTAAAAAGTCAATCACAATTTTCACTGAATATCTTTTTAATTATGTGTAAGCAGTGCCAACTGCCAGTCTCCTGTCTGCTTTACTTACTCTAATAGCCGAAGAGCAAGCTTCACAGACTAAATATTTCTATGTATCTGCTTTATATTGATGCAAGTACTGACCAAAGGTAGAGTAAAATGCGTTTTGATTTGGCCTGCACAAGACACCTTTCAGTTTTAAACAAAAAAATAAAAATCTTTCGAGCAATAATAAGAATTTACGTTTGAATGCTCTCCAGGAGGTTGGTCTTTCGGGTGATTCAAAGACGACGTCTTCTACTTTGTAGGAAGGTCGTGGGGTCCGCAGAGCTGAAGAAGGTTCTGATGTCACACTGTCCGGGAATGGCTCCACAGCGCCTTCTGACGTGGCAGGCACGACAGCTGTCGGTGAGTAGACGGGGTTGGCAAAGCTGAAGGCGTTTGTCTCTATTTCTCCTGAAAGAAATAAGATAATTATACCAATACCTTTACCAATTCATTTCTTAAATGATGATGAATTATATGTACCTACTGTCCTCTTTGTGACACGGCTTCAATTATGGAGCAAGAGTTAATTGCATGTACGGTGCTTTACAAATAAAAGAGGACCTTTATTACTGAAAGTTACTACTTAGATTAAGGTAAGAGTATACTACGTACAAAAGCATTTACTTGCAATAGAACATCGAGTTGACATCGAACATTAAATTGACATTGTCGCTAAAATGATTTTGTGTTGGAATATTTACTTTATGCTTCAGAAATGTTTTACCTTGCCCAGTTGTAGAGAGTACGGGACTTTGCAGTTTTAATACGCCATAGCTTGCTTCTCCGGCTTCGCTTTCCATCTGAAATTGTGCTAAGTACAGAATAACAGCTTTAGGACATCTATTACTAACTAACAATGTATCACCAATCATGATCATTATGTACACTGCTTAACAGATGGCTTAACAAACTGTTAACTGCAATATCTTGAGTACGACTACTAATGTAGGTATATTTTAATTTGAACCCGGTTAATGTTCTATATTCAATATGTATATTATGTGACTGTCTAAATTTTGATGTTGTTTATTTCACCGTTTTGGTCAAACGGACTGATGATTCCATCCTTTTATCACACGGAGTTCTTAAAACAATATTTATTGAACCTTACCAAAGTAGCATCTTCGTTAGGGTTCAAGTGCAGTTGAATGCGCCTCCTGTGTCGAGACTCATTGGTAAGCCGTAGATAATGTTGCACAAGCGGATGACGCATCATGACATGATGCAGCATTGAGTGGCCCAGCAAGATCAGTATGGAGAACACGAAGAACATAAAGGTGCTTCGTTGTGGCTGACGGAATCCGTACTTGGTGACAATCCGGTCGAGTGACACCCAAAAGCCAGCGGCACCTAAAGAATTGATTTGTAGACTTACAATATTATGAAATAAACGATTATTAATATTAATTGCTGAAAGAAGCAATTAATAATTCACGACACTTAAATCATTCAGAATGTTTAAAGTAAATTCGTTATTTAATGATTCTATAGAAAATAGTACTATGCGAAGATTGTTCTGTAATATACTGGCTGATATGAATTCCTGATTCTCCTTGGATATTTCTATATTAAAAAGCACCATATGGGAATTAACAATTCGGTTACTCCAAACATGAATATATTTAAGTAGAGATTTAGATTGTAAGAAAAGGAATAACAACAAAAGACCATGGTCTTTTGTTGTTATTCCTTTTCTTTGGTGTTAGCACCATATTGGGCAACCACCTACGACATCAAGTATCTTTAGCAGAGTTAACTGAGCAAGAGAACTCTAAACTCTACGCGTCTTCATTAAGAACAGAACTTACTTTCGCCTGCCATCACTGCCTGGGTATATCTCGGCGGAAGACAGCCTGTGAACCCGTAGTATGAGGCCTGCTGCACGGTACAGCCGAATGCAACCACTCCTATCGCAACTAGGTTGATGGTATAAGAAACTCGCGTCGAGAACCCGTCCCAGCCGATGTTGCACACAGCCACAAACAACATTGTCGCTAGAGATACTAGGATACCTGGAAACATGGATTACAAAAGGTGGTTCAGTCTAATTCTTGTAAAGTTTGTAAGTAAACCGGCTAGTAATGGAGTTACAGTGATACATCATCACACTGCGACAGAAAGACAGACTTCAGAAATTATGTAGGTCCTATAATTAATTAAGTGTGTAAGATTGAGATAAAGTTTTTGTATTTTGTTGACTGTAAAGTTCTGTCTTTATTAAAAAAAAAAGAAAAGGGGACCTACAATGATGTAATATTTGAACTATGTAGTAGAATATTAACGAATATAGAATAAATAGAATAGAAGGGTTAAGGAGTTTCCTGTGATATTCAACACTAAGCTTACCAAAGGTGATCCTAGTGTTGTATGTAAACAAATCGAGCAGGAGGTTGTTGAGACAGACGGCCACGCACGCAGAGGCTATGTAGACAGTGGACATGTCGAACATTATTGTGGTATTTGGGTAGTGCATCTGGAAATAGTCGACCGCCATGATGAAACTGGAACAAAAGTTTCCATGTTACGAAAGCCCATTCGTAAGTAAAAAAGGGCATTGTTAGGCGCTATCACAGCTGATGGCACCTAATCTTGTCTACAAAATGACCCGGAGTTAATAAATATTTGTAAGGAGTTTGGGTTTCCCGTGAGTTCTCCAAGTAACTTGACTATAATATTTAGCTATGGTTCATTTGCGCGAACGGACAGGAAGAAGCTGGTTGGCCAAGCGACCAGGCTTATCAGAGAATAGTAGTGGAATGATAAATTTGACAGGCTGAAGAACGTGGAAAGTGAATGTTAGTTACCTGTTAAATGGCAGTAAGAAAGCGGCGCCTGCAACAAAGAGCGTCAGGTAGACGGAGTTGTACCGGTCCGGCGGCGGCGCTCCCGGGTCCGGCATGCTGGACAGTGGCTCGCCCCTTGCTGCGCGGATCGCCTCTATACGGGCGTACCCGCGACCGAGGGTCTCGTTCATTTTGCGATGGTTACGACACGTATAACATCTACATCGTTATTTATCAATTTCAATTTGATTTTGCACAGCTGACGTTTTAAATAAACACAATTTTACTTATTGTATTTAAAAAACAGCATTAGCATGTTCGTTTATTATAACGTTAACACTTTTTATTTTAAAATTATACAAGAATCAATTAACACACCTACACAAATCGCTAGATTTGTTGTTAGTTCTATAATATCACCTAATGTTATTTACACTGAGTAACTATTTTCTTTTTTTGTATTTGGTTTCGTTAAAGTTATTCGTTTGTTTTGAATGGATTTGTTTTCAAGAGATTTATTATTCACTGTGTGTTATAAACAATATACTTTGCCGGTGGTCTTGACAGCGGCGGAAGAAAATCTAGAACGCATGCGCGGTACACATTGATTTTCAGTGAGGAGACTTCCTGTACGTGACCCTCTCCGGCCGTAGAGTTAGGACTCGATATCTTTGTTTTATCTGTCGCAGCATCTTATAAGTAAGTACGTACTTATCGTAACTGCTAAGGCTTGATTATATCTGGTTTTTTTTAAACATTAATCTGTTGCTCTTTCTAGAATTTAATGGTATCACGGGATATAGTCGAGTGTTTCAACATTTAAAACAAACGTTTGCCAGTTTATATCTTTAAATAAAGTATTTATCTATGTAGTTACAAATATATCGAATGTTCTCTTGAGAAAAAGTGCGATTCGATTTTTAAATTAAGTACCTACCGTCCATTCATATTTCCTTATGATGTTTCACAATAACTCTTTAGGTGTCGTCAATAAAAACAAGTTATGCAGGTGTTAACGACCTTTAATTAATAAAGCCGTCTGTACATTCAAACTAAATTGGTTTTATTCCGTTCATTGTAAGTCGTTATAATTGCAATTTTAAACTAATTAAGTTAGAAGTATCAGATTTTACATTCTCGTTTCAAAAACTACTCGGAAAGGTTTAGCTGAGAGCGAGAGACCGTCGTTAGGTTCAACAGAGGGTAATGGGTCGCCATCTGGTATCTTCACTCGGAACTTTTGTAGGATATGTGTAAGGCACATGAATAGTTCAGAGCGGGCCAACCCTTCGCCTATGCAACGTCTTCTTCCTAGAAAACAAACGGAAAGTTGAGGCAACTGGCAACTCTTTAAAAGTTTCATGTAAAAATTGATAGTTGCTATAACGTTGCCGTTGCCGTAACTTTTTGGCAATTTGTAAGCAACTTTCTTAGCCGAGTTGCCATATGCTGTTGCCGTAGCGACACTAGCATTTCCGGGCACACGGAAAGGGAGGGAGGGTGTCAAATCGCCCGAAGCGTTGCGATTGACGGTTGAGGAAACCGGCAACTTTAAAGACCGGTACAATATTTAAAAGTTGCTAGTTGCGTCAACTAGCAACTAACTTAGTCATCGATTGCAGCAACTGAAAACTGTTGACGATTGCCGCAACTCGAAACTCGAGTTGCTCTGTGTGCGCAGTCCAGTTGAAATGTATGTAAACAGCTAGTTGCCAGCTAGTTGCCAGTTGCTGCAATAGTTGCTCTGTGTGCAAAGCGCCTTAATGAGTTAATTTTCATTTTTATAACTTGACAACGATCTGTAAACCATTTCACCTGGGTAAAAATGTAACAGTCCTGCAACCGAAATCCTGAGAAACAGACACACCTACATTCTTTTTTTCTTGTGTATGACGTTTAAAAGTGCCTCTTAATGGTCTTAATTGTAATAAATGATTTGACTTTGACTTGACACACAAGCCGACAGAGCGTTTAGTAATATTAGCCATTGACGTGCGTTTGGCAACTACAGCTGCCTTGGGTATGGAATCTTAAAATGGCGGGTAAGTGTGCTCTCATTTTTTGTAATGTACTTTTTTTAGTATTGTTCCACTGCAGGGCATTGTAATGTAAGTTTAAAATTGGAATAGGTAGGTACCTGTTTCTTGTGGAATATTTTGAGACCTTTACTCATAAAGGGTAAGTAACTCAAAACACGTTTTCTTTAATCATAACTACCTCCAAATGTCAAAGTAAAGTTTTGCTTTTTTTAAAGTGCCAACCTGTTCCAAACGGCATGAGCCACTCGTCTTGAATCAGATTTCCCTCTTTGGTGATAAATCTCTCTGGTCGGAACGTGTCAGGATCCTTCCAGTGGTCTTCGTTGTGGAGGTCGAACATAGCCAATAGTATAAAAGTGCCCTGGAAATTAAAAAAGCTTAACATAAATAGTACTTTGTTAATTAACGAATTTAAAGGTAACAAACGTAACGTCTATAGTCGACAAAAGAGATAGGTATCCAGAGTCATCAGATATAGTTGAATTTTTCTTAGAAACCGATGGAATCTCTTCGATTGAAACTTAACATAATTAATGAACTGTTTGTTATATACTATTTAATTAAATTAAAATACATATAAAAACATTCATCGGTTTCTAAGAAAACTGTAACTGCATACGTATCTCTTTAATTTTGTTGACTGTACCTAATCATTACCATAATCTTTCATTATAATTCTAATGAAGACTATTTAAACGATTGCATATTTCAGTAAATGATCGATTGTTCACGTAATATAATAATGGGGTCAGGCATGCAGTATCTATTAAGGGTATTTAATTACCTTGGGTATAATATAATTGCCAAGTCGTGCGTCTTCCAGTGCCATGTGCGGGATACCCATAGCCGCCACACTTGAAATGCGCAGTGACTCCAGTAACACCGCCTCGGTATACACCATACTGACGAAAACACAGTGAAATATCAGGAGTTTTCCATCACCGATGTCATCAATATCCAAGATAACTTAGAAAGTACATACGCATTGAAAAAAACGTGAGAGGCGTCTTAACCACTGGGCAATCACGGTATTTCACACCTATCACTAAATAGTGCTAATTAATATACCTGGCTCTATCGCTTAGTGCAGGTGGTCTAAGGGGACCGATGACGTCATCTATCTCGGCGTGCAACCGTCGCTGCACGTCATCGTTGCGTACTATGTGCAGGAGCATGAACACGGCCGTGTTGGATACCGTCTCCATGCCAGCCTCCAGCAGATCTAGGCACACCACTTGAAGTTCTTCGTCTGTAACTGAAGAAGTTTTTAATTAATTTCATGACGAAGATCTCATGCTCAGCAGACCGCCCGGGTGTCACCACTGTGTGGATCGCCCGGAGGACACGGTGGAGCATACGGTGCAGGACTGCCCCGCTTGGGCAGACCACCGCCGTGTCCTCACGGAGGCGATAGGCGGCGGCGACCTCTCGCGTCCGGACCTGGTTCAGGCCATGCTCCGGGGCGAGAGGGAATGGGATGCAGTCACCTCCTTCTGCGAAGCAGTAATGCTAGCGAAGGAGGAGGCGGGCCGCGTGAGGGAGAGAACCACCTCACGCCCCAGCCGCCGCGGGAGACGCCCAGGGCGTCGGACGTCGCGAGGCGACATCCGGCCACCGTAGGCGCGGGCTTGCGGACGGCGAGTAATGGGTAGCTCGCCGTCCGATCAAGGACCAAGCCCGGGTTGACGGCGCGTTCTGTTCGCGCGCGCCTCAAAGAGCTGTCAGCACAGGGACGGGGCCCCCAACGGGGCCAACGCCTGCCGGGGTTGCGGGACGTCTTAACAGGATACCGTGGCCCCGGAACGTAAAGGGCAACAGAAGGAACAGGGTGGTTTTTTAGTCAGTAAAAGTCTGACAGTCCCTTCCGCCCCACCCAGGGCGGAAGGAGTCATTTGATGATTTTTACCACCTCAAAAAAAAAAAAAAAAAAAAAAAAATGCTCAGCAGACACGCTTTGCGACCTCTAGACAAACGAGGCAGTCGGCAGCAAAATGTATAAATTTTGCTGCCGACTGCCTCGTTTGTCTAACTGGAAAATAACTTAGGAAAAGACAATAAGTAAAGTGACTTCATTGTGTATGGCGGACGTCATAAAATGGCGATTTATAATTTCCATAGTAACCCCTGTGATTTGGGTCCGTATCATATCAAATGAAAGGGCTTCGCGAGCGAAACACATTATTGATAAGTGTTGGGTATCACTAGTATAATTATCTCTTAGGATGGGGATGCAAAACTGCACCTTGTACACTGCATTAAATGCGCAAATACCTCGAAATAAATAAATAAATAAATTGTATATTCATGTATTAAAATCATAAAACAATAATATTACCAGCCTATTACTGTCTCACTGCAGGGCAAAGACCTAGCTCTCCTCATACAGAGACGGCACGAGCATGATCACCACGTGTGCTTAAATCCATAATAATAATTATTAAGTTTTGTCAATCATATTCTCACACAAATTAGAGTTCTCGTTTAGGCTGTTTAAGTAGGTAGATGGAGATAAAATATAAACATGATGTTTGTTATTCGACAAGTTTTTTGCGTCAACACAGAATAAAATTATTATCTATTGGAAGATAATTACTTATATTGCTATGTATTTATACTGTTCTAGATACGTACAGAATTGATCTTTGCATTCCATTTTTTCAATGAGAAAGGCATCAATGACGTCCCTTGGGTTGTTGACGTCGATGCTTTGTTGATGTTGTTCTATGGTTTCCTGTTGAAAGTGCATTCATTTATGTATAATATTTACGCTCGTTCTTATTATAGGAAGTGTGCTGGACCTCGGATAAAGTAACAATTATTAGTAATACTTATTATGTTATAAAAAATAACAAAATAGCAATTCATTGTATAGCTTTTTTATCCTTATGCTGTAATTAAGTTGTTCAGATTGGCACATTATATGAGCCAGCTACATTAATTTAAAATTCTTTAACGACCGGCATTTCTGCTGTATAGGAACTAATCGTTATTGTGTTTATTTAAAATAAACAGATGATTAGCAAAACTAATTCTTATGAGAAAACCCCATTTCAAAGCTACCTTATGTTACATAATGCTTAATTATGCTTGATTGAAACAAGAGGCTGTTGAATATGCTTGTAAGTCCCAGATATCTCTGGGTCTTAAAAGCATATCAACCGCCTCTTGCGTATTACCCAGTTACTGGGTTATGGAGGTCAGAACGGTCATAGGCAGTCGTTCCATGTAAAATACTGATATTCAGCTGCATCGGGTTAGACTGGAAGCCGACCCCAATATAGTCGGGGGAAAGGCTAGGCAGATCGATCGACAAGCATATCAATCGCGGTATTGTAATAGATAAATTAATAAGAAACCGCCATGACGTTATTAGAGCACAATAAAAACAAAATAATAATTATAACCTATATTTTAAAAAACTGTCAACACCATCCAACGCTTCATACGCAAAACACACGTCCCTGAACCAAATAACAGCTTATCTTATTTGCTGTGATACGTTGTTATTGTGAACTTGACCTCACCCACCATCTTATAGTTTTTACATATTTTTTTAAACAACTTACCCTCAGGAAGTCGTGGAGAGCCTTGTGAATGGATCTCAGTTCGGTATACCCTGAGAGGCCGGGCACCACATGCCTCATAAATGGCATGAAGTTCAAGATGCCTCCGCTCATGTCTACGGCTCGAAACAACCTCATTATTAAATCACAAAGTAATTTGAGCTTTCTGTCTTCCAAATCGTATCTGGAAATTCACAAATGAATAAATAATTGATCATAACTGATAAAAATAGAATAATGTTGTTTGCCGCCATAAATTCTATGATGTCGGTAAGTAATATATATTTTTGTTACTTACGAATATTTTTCTGATAGCGGTTTGGGTGCATTTTATGTAAAGTGTAATTATTGTAAGCATGGTTAATCACCTTCTACAACTCAAGAGAAACTCATAGAGAAAATTATCGGTAATTTAGCCAAGGCCATTGGCTAATAAAGGACTCTCATCGGTTGGCAACATTTTTGTGCATAATTATTTGATAACAACCTAATAAATATCTATTTAGTAAAACAAAAAAGGTGTGACCTTTTCCCAGCGACAAGCCTCCACAATATATTGACGATCGTGATATTAAACATGCTGTTAACTAGTATCGGCTGCCCGGCGTCGGCCGTCCTCAACTTGACGAGTGCTCTGCATTCCTCGTTTATGTAGTTTTCCATGAACCTTGTGTTGTAGCCAAAGCCTTTTAAATATTTCAGTACGACGCGTCTTGTCTTGGTCCAAGAGGCTCCGTCATTGAAGACTACTCCTAAACAATACATCGTAGGATGCAAAAAGAATTAATGCTACAGTTCCACACAATTTAATATATGAGTAAATACTCGTACTAATGGACAGTTGTTATGGATAACTTACAGTCTTTCTCCACTAATGATTTTTTTATGAGTACCTATTAAAGTATTAGTGTTCTATTAGTTATGCATCATTTACTATCAAATACACTAACATTATGAAATATGTTGGAATAAAATATGAATAGAAAAGTACTTACCAAGCTTTTTACCGAACGATCTCATCATAAAGAAAAATCCATCAGGTCTGCCGTCAAAAACTTCGCGCGTCGAAACTTCCTTTATGAAGTCCTTCCCGGAGACGATCACTACGTTGATGAGTCCTAGTCTCAAGCCAAGCACGTTCCCATACAAGCGAGCCCAAGACCGCCATAGCATATGGTGGGGGATCCCAGACCTCAAGTTAAAAGCAACGGATAATAAGTTCCCCAAAAACGGCAATGGTGCTGGTCCTAGAAAAATACTTGATTTAAATTTATTTGACAAAATAATATCGGAAGCAACTCAAAAACACAACCTGGTGGATAAAGGCGTGGTCTTCGGAACTTTTTTTTCAACAAATAGATTAGAAATAATAGTGAGAACGCAATGATGGGCCACATCGTGTCTGCCCGCAGGAAACCAACTGAAGTCAAGTCCTGAATACGTCCCTACTTATTGTATGCACAATGGCTCTTTCAAAAGATCAAATCTCTAATGTTTGAATAAGTAATTTGAATTTTCTCATATTTATTCAGGTAGGCGTAGGTAGTTCGTGTCATAAGTTAAGCTCATCCTGTTTTTGTTATCATGAAAAGTTTACGTAAGTACGGCGGACAGTCCGATACAAAAAGAAAAAATTACGTAATTTCTGATGAAATAATCAATGATTGGCTTAGTAATTACATACAGCGATAAGGTAAGGAATAATACTCAACTTAATTATTTTTATGGTAAATAATATTAAGCAGGTACTATCATTGTACCTATACGATGACTTGACGACTTTGACTGAAAAATGGGGGTGAATGTACTCATGAAGGTGAACAACTTTTATAAAGAGACAAATTCTGAAAAAAAACCAAATCAGCTGTTCCCCCAAATAAAATGCAATACAACACGATCAAAATGCATGGACCAGCTGATTTATTTACACACTTTTCAGGGTTGGTACTTAGCACAGTAAGAGTTGTTCGTATTCATGAGTGGTCCTACCCATGTATAACATACAAACGTGACAACGCGATCGTTTCGAAGTCCAACTGTAGAATCAGACAACAAAATTATTCATATATCTTTTTGCCCGACCTGGCCGTCGAATCCAGGAACCCATGCCTAGCAGTCGCACTTCCGACCACTAGACCAACGGGGCAGACTAAACTGACTAGTATGAGAGGTACCTAATTATTTGGCTACGAGCTATCAAGTCCCATCGTTCTTTATTTAAATAGTGCTTATCTCATAATATTTTGACTGGACTTCTAACTTTTATAATAAGGTCGAACATGGCTAAACCAGCCAGTGCCTACTGCACAGGTTCATAATTTTATTATCATTCTTATCAAAGGCGTGATTTCATATGATTTTAATCAGTCAAGTGTATCCGTTCGTTAGGTTAATGCATTGATTGAAGAACTTTTGGTATTAAAAATAAACCTGTTAGCGAATCTTTGGATAATAATTACACCTATCTAGCGATATAAAACCGATTTGCATTGACGAGTCTGATTAGAATATTTTTATTTTAGTACCGTCTCTCAAATGACAACATTTTGAGAAAAGGTCAAATTACTCTGGTATTTATAAATACCTATATTTGGAGTTTTAATATTTTATTCTTATTGTATAATACTAGCTGCTCCCTGCGACTTCGTACACGTAGATAATTTTCCCATATTAAGTTATGTTTTTTGGTTACTGCTCCGCGCCCGTGGGTCATAGCGTGATATTATATAGCCTATAGTATTCCTCATGAATCTGGCTATCATACACAAAAAATATATTTTCCCATTTAACTGGCAGTTCCGGAGATTAGAGCGTGTAAACATACAAAAAATCTCTTGAGTTTTATAATATTCTAGCTTCGCGCATCCGCATGGAACTTGTTTATATTGTACTTGCATACAAACTTCCAGCCCCCTTTTCACCGCCTTAGGGGGTGATTTCCGGGATAAAAACCTTTCTATGTCCTTCCCCGGGTCTTAAACTATCTCTGTACAAAATTTCACCTAAATCGGTTCAGCGGTTTAAGCGTGAAGAGGTAACAGACAGACAGACAGAAACACTCCCATTTATAATATTAGTATGGATTCTATGCTATAAGCAAGATAGAGAGAGAAGGGGCATAACTATTTATTTAAATTCTAAGTCGTTGATGTTCTTCAAAACTAGAGACAATAATGGTATAATAAAATGCCTTATAATAAAATGATTTATTATTATAATGCATTATTCATTTAGCTGAGCTAACTTGATGTTGTTGATAAATACTTGTTACCTACTACGATGTCGATTAATTCTTAATTAATTAACCTGTGAAACCAAGTCTATCTACTTTTTGATAATTCAATGTAGTAATTTTACTTAGTGCGGCCTTAAAACATGCTAAGTAGGTAGGTAGGGGTATAAGGCCAGGATTGTAATAAGGGTATCCCTGCACAAATATGTAGTAAGTATGAATATCTAAAAACTATGTAGGTATTTAATTTGCATAACGGCGGCCCTAACAGATGTGGGTATCTATTTAGGTAGGTAACAAAATACACAACTAGGTTATTTTAATTACCTATTTGGTGAATTAATGTAGAATTTCTAAGGCTACAATATATTGACGTTGATTTACAGTATATTTGATCAAGTAGCTAGTGCCTATAATAAATTACAAGACTGCAAAAACAGGTTCCTTCCTTAATTATTGTCATACATATTTTTTTATATTATTGCTAAGAATCTCATAGTCCTCACACACTACTAGACCCGGAATGATAAAATGTCTGTAGGCCATGCTATGCTGATCATTCATTAATAAATTGTTTTGCACTAAACTCGAACCCGTGCTGACAGTGACGTAAATAGGACTCTAGTGCTCAATCTATTTGTGTTATCAAATTAATTCACAAAGAAATACTTACGTAATCAATATTAGGCACGGATCGGATAGAAGGTACATTTTCTAAAAGAAAATAAAAAATCACTGAAATGATGTAATCAAATGCAATGACGCGTAATGAGAAGCAAAAACAAAATCTTAATTTAAAATGATTAAAACATAGATTAAACGTTTATTTTTTACCGATAAGCTGGGACGTACCCTTCCACTGATCACTCTGAAACTAACACACCCAATGAACTTGTACGACGATAACTGTATCAAAGCGTCCACTGTATAAAACTGACGAAAGCAATCGTTCACCGCACTACATGCTCGGACATCAACCAATAAACATCTACGCTAACATTTTAATATTAATTACAATCATTTAATTGAGTGCAGTGATGGCTCCTATTAATGCCAATGACATAAATGACGCCAAGGCTTTTGTGCCGGCGAAGAAAGTTTTGCCCGAAGTTGAAACAGAAGGTGCTAATGGAAACGGAAATGGGAATACGACGAAGGGGTATGTACTCCTACTAACATTACTTTAGCTGTCGTGTTTACAAATACTCAGTTCTAGTGTTATTCTTATTATAGTTAAAGTTATAAGTAGGTAGTTTAGTTTTAAAACTGACGACCTACATTCTTCAAGTTTTATCGTTGCTAGTGCACCTCATATGTATTTAATTAAACTTGCATAATTAACTTAATGGTTTAAAGGTAATTTGCCAAGCAACAGGTAGCAAGAAATTTTGATTAATGAATTATTATTAAATACTACTGGTGCTCCCCGCAAAACTTCTAACCGTCGTCCATTCATCGGAACTTTATAGGTACCTATCGATAATTTCTAGACGGATGTATTGTTTCGCTTACGATCCAATAGTCTTAACAAGGGTTAAACGATAAATGGAACAACAACAATCAATCGCAGTGTTCAGAAACTTCTCCATCCTTGAAAATTATTAGATCAATCAATTACATTACCTACCTACTTACATAAAGAAATGTAACATTATAAACAGCGTGTTTTTAGCATTGTAATTGTAACATTTATAAGACCTACCTATTCCTACATAGTTCGAAAAAAAAAAGTTTGTCTGTAGAGTCAAATCAATTCATATTTTTTACTTGTGTTTAAGTGCTTAGTTGTCCCTATTTCATTAACTTAGCTTAATAAAACTACTCATTTGCCCAGAGGGAAACCAGCATAGTGGTTGATTCATCGTAATTATTGTGAAAACAATAGTACTCACACAACAGCTATAGGAAGTTGCTCATGCTATAATCTAGTATTCAATAACAGACAAAACTACCGTACTACTTACTTAATTTAATTAAAATTGATCTTGTAAAACTAGTTGGAAATTGGATACTAGAAATATAATTATAATTAACGAGTTTTTTCCTCAACTCAACGGAATGGGATTATAATGAATAACTACGCTAGCTACAATCATATTATCTCAGCGCCAAGACCGTGAACGCCTCGCAGCCGGCGGGAGATATGCAGATTGCAAATTACATGCAATTGACAGGCATGCAGACTAGACCAGCAACCGCTGATAATATGCCACATTCAAGAACACCAACGGATGTTCTTGAAATACCACAGGGGTTTCTTTCATTCTTGGAAGGACCGATAATTGAATCTAGTGACGTAATCATTGCTAATCCCACCAACAATAGATTTTTATTTATTTTAAAAACGTCATTTAAAATTGGATATCTGAAGTATTTTTATTGTGGGGGCGTGTTGAGTTATCTCTAAATTATCTTGACTGATAATGGTCCAGATAAAACTACGAGTAAACAATGTCTTCAGTTCTGATAAAAAATTAACTAATCTAACTGGTAAGCAAAATTAACGTGGTAAAGACTAGTTCATTTCAATGACTTCTTCCGCGTGAATGTAGACTAAATCGCTGATTAATAAAAAAAACAAAAAAAAAAAAAAAAAAAAAAACATACGCGTCGAATTGAGAACCTCCTCCTTTTTGAAGTCGGTTGAAAAGTAGCTCAGCATGTCCTTATACTGATTTTAGCTGCCACTTTGTCCAATTTCATTACTATCGGTTCCGTGGCATTGCCGTGATGAATTAATAAATAGACAGTTTGACTTTCGCATTAAAAAAATATTGTGAACTATTTTGATTAGAAAGAGTTAGTATAGGTACTAAGCAGCCCTATTCATTGTGGGATTAGGACAACATGCTGACATGAGAAATGTATGAAACAATAAGGTCCAATAAAGGTCCTAGGTGCCTATAATAAAACTTTAGTGTGACTAGAAAATTGACTACAAAGACAGTGTTTTCAAATCAATTTATGTTCCAAGAAAATTGCACAGGTAAAATCAAACGTTACGATTGTAATTATATAGAAACTAGCTTTTACCCGCGGCTTCGCCCGCGTTTGTTTAGAATTTGACAATCAATTCGGGCTGTACTCGGATTGTTGTTCGGCCAGATCCAGAATTATTAAATACCTACAGACCAACAGACTGTGACTCATAAAAGTCCGTCGGCGTTCAGTTTGCATTTCTGCAAGAGAGGTCCTTCTCACCTGCGACTATTTTAGAGTTTCTGTCGCTGTAATGGCTGAGCTTGTTCTCTGAGACGAAGTTGTGTTTGATTGAAAAAGCGTCTCAGTTGCTCTTACAGCTCTCTGGCTTTCGGCTTGTTCCTCCAAAAGCAATTGCGTTTAAAAGGGCGTTTCAGTCATTCTCTGAGAAGCTTGGAGGGCGAACGGCTTTCCTGGCTTTAAGAAAATGTCTCATCAGCTCTCAAATTTACTTGTCGCTCCGGTTGTGCTTGCCTTCTTAATGCGGCATGAACGGAAGATTCCGAGGATTGAGCAGTAATTTTTGCTCGGGCTCGCAATGAGCTTTTGGTTGTGTGTTGGACCTGCGAGATATTCTAAAATTGAAAAACGTAACCTACCTACCCTCATTAAAACACACCGGAAATACCTCTAACGAAAAAATAAACAGTACTGAGGGACAAACTTAACTTTGCCGTTGAAAAATTGTTGTCTACATACATCGACATAGGTCACGGTTAGTTTAGCAACTAAGCTCTTCCTTCAGTCAATCATCGACTACACGCATTAAACAAAGCAATTTTACTGTTAAGACAGTTCTGCGCTGTGATCTTATGAGGAGTTTCCTTTCGATATCTCCGAAGTTCATCATCAGATCATGACAGTATTTATTTGGGACCAATTCGAAAAAATAAACAAAAAAAGAATCATCCAAATCAATTTACAATTAGCGGAGTAATCGCAGAGTATGCTTCATTGACAGTGCGTAGTTATAAGTTCACCTTTATTCTTCCATGCATCCTCTATGAATGCGTTTACACCTGTCAGTGTCAGTGATGACAGTGTCAGTTACGCAGTTTTTCTGTATCCCTGACAACGTATATAAAGTGGGTCACAGACAAACGCGCAATGTTGTGGCGGCCGCGTCAATTGCAAATTTTAACAACCGGCCGCGTGTACTGCTTTGTAAAATGACGCCAAATATGGAAATTAATAGAAATAGTTGAATTTAAATAATAATTTAAATTTAACTCACACTTCTCTATTCCTAAGAGTAATATGCGATGCTAATGATAATATAGGTAGAGATAAACTATTATACCTTGGCGCTTCCCTCCATATTACCATTTCAATGTGTGTAGTCACATTCGTATGAAAGACTTTGTGAGTAATCGTCCTCAGTGGCAGGTTAGGATATTTTTTGTCAACTAATCATAAATAGCCGACCGCGCAAGACGACGTACCTCTCATTTTCATAGAGAATTTCAGTGCAGCGCCATACTAATAATAATGAGTAATTTTTGACGCAGCTAGTCGGACAACAAATCGCTGATTTGTTTTTGTCTCGAGAGCCGTCTCAATACGCACACATGAGTTGTGAGTATTTTTAATACTATTAAAAACACTTTCAAACGTTTTGAATTGTGGAAGGGCGCGTCATGTTACTGTAGTTTATCTCTACCTCACACCTCAAGTGTTTAAATAAACGGTTTTCCTACCTTTTTTCTTATCTTCTGAGAGGACTAATGAGTCATGAGAGTAATAAGACAACGTTACGGTTAACCATATTGACTGACGTCCGATTGCGACGTCCGATTGTCCGATTGTAGCACAATCACCACGCTAATGACACTTCAGGCCGCCACTGTGACCGCGGTGGTGTGTTTTTGGAGCGTTAGGAGCCGCGGCCTGCGGTTTGCCGTAACCGCAAGTCCGTCCGTCTGGAAGCCACTTTATGCAACATGTCAGGATACTCTTCAGCGGTTTTGGGCATGAAACATTATTACGCAAACAACTTTCGTACTCCTAGGTTGTTTACTTGAAACTGGTCTATCGACAGTCTAGACTCATAATGTATTACATGCTTAAACTTAAAATTTAATCATGATCCCATAGACACGTGGCGCCATCTACTGTCATAAGGACGTTTTTGTGATTTCCCTCGGGAACAGTACTTTTTTTCGGGATTAAAGGTACCCTATGTTCGTCCCTGTACACCTGGCAACGTATATGCAAAATTTCAGGATGATCGGTTCAGTGGTTTAGGCGTAAAATGGTAGCAAACAAACAAACAAACTTACTTTCACATTTATAATATTAGTTAGGATTCACGAGTCAAGTATGTTGATAAGTAACTAGTATAGAAATTCACGAGTCAAGTATGTTGATAAGTAACTAGGTACGTACTCGTACATAAATCTTATTCGACGACTAAATGACAGACACGTAGGTATTTCAGGAATTAAACCTTGCACTGCAAGCTGTCAAAAAGTTTATATTTCAGTTGGTTACTTACGGTAAGTTACCATACAACATTGGTATTTTTTCTGTATAAGATTATATTTAGTGTAGTTTTTTTTTTAATTGTACATATTTTACATTTACTTTAAGGTTTTATGTATAGGTTAATTATTGTATAATACAGACAGGAATAAAAATACGACATTCATTCAAAAAAAAAAGTGTAGATTGTGTTCCTATCTCTATCTTGTACTTGTAGTATGACAGTGACATGAATACTTAGCTAAAACACGACTTTTCTGCCCCAGAGGTAGATATATATAGGTACATACGTACTATTTCCATATTCATCAATACCGTCGCATCAGTCGACGATTGCTCTCACATTGAGTTTACATAAATTAGACCGTGTCACAACACAACTGAGCAATTTAATGCCTGCAATGAAACAGTCTCATAAATAATAATTGAACTTCATATGGATCAGATCAAGCAGAATAATGATACATCCTATGCTAATAAATAGTGATGATATATACCTAAGAATAGAATGTTACGGTTGCGTCCTTTCTTTTATTTATAGACCCACCACTGCTTTTAATTACAAATGTACTTAGAGAACAAAATTCTGGAGTTGGCAGACTGCATTATTGCTGGTTACTATCGGTTGGCTATAACTCCGGTTAGACACTTTAAAGATCAGAAACTTGAAAACCAGCCAGTTCTAAAACATTAAAAACCAGTCATTGTGCGTAAGTGAGTAAGGAAAAAGAGCCCAGAATTCAATCTAGTAGGTAAACAGGTATTGCTTGCTCTATCCTCAAAATTGTAGTCATGATTGGCGACTCACTGATTTCAATCAATTAGGTAGTGTTTGATCGTGATGATGACGTTAATTTTCATGTTGTTTCAGATACTCTTACGAAACTCTACTGGAGATAGCAAACTTCTTGCTGTCTCGCATATCGGTGAAACCACACATCGGCATTATTTGCGGCTCTGGGATGGGTTCGTATTGGAAAGAGGGTATATATTAATTCACGCTACTATTAACTTGCGAAGTTATGCAAAGGGAACACGTACAGCGATACAGATTCAATTTGACATTGATTTTATTTCATTGAGAGAATTTCACAAACTATACTGTGATATGATGCATATATCTAAGAGTAAACCGTTAATTGAAATCTTCACTTTGCATAACTACGTCCTGCGGGACTGTAATGAGTCAAACTGCGACTTTTATTCAATTTTAATTATTGTTAATCAGCAGACACGTAAGATATTTCAACTTTTCTCAGGCAAGCCTAGCTTGGAGCTGCAAATGTCTATAGACAGCGGTAAACCACTTTCCATCGGCTGTGTGCCAAGGTTATAAAAATACTGGGAATTTTCCTAAAATCTAATAAGTGGGCAGACTTACTCATTACTCCATAAAGAAATTATATAAAGTTTGGAGGAAAGTGACGCAATTCCAACTTACGGTCATATTTTTCACAGGATCCCTAGCTGAAACTATAACAGAATCAGAATCGATTTCTTATGAAGACATCCCCAACTTCCCGGTGAGCACAGTCGAGGGGCACCATGGACAGCTGGTGTTCGGCAAGATCAGTGGAATCCCTGTGGTAGCTATGCAAGGACGCTTCCACTATTACGAAGGATACCCGCTGTGGAAGGTAAATAACAGTTTTAAAACGCAGTTTTAGCTAACTTACAATATGAAAGGGTTGGTCCAAGTTCAAGTCGATACGGAATCGATGATTATGATACATATCCGTGCGCAATATGTAACCTGGAGCTAGTAAGCTAAAATTTCTGTTCTAAGATAGGATAATATTAGTGAACGTCGCACTTAAAGGGTAAACGGCATCAATAAAATATTGTTTATTATTGGAACAGAACAATGATGTAATCTTGTATTACTTCCTAGTCTTACGATCTTTAAGTAGGGACTAAACTACGCGTTTATAAACAAACATTCTCGTAACCTACGGAAAATTCTCGTCGTCGACGTATCCATATCTGGATGTGGCTGATGCAAAGCGTTCTCGACCCCCAGCAGTGGGGTTATCTCTTGTTATGAGCATTACAATGGAGAGTAACGGACACGTTAAGATAAAATACTACCAGCGACAGACGCTCTTGTTCTTTTTTATGATTGTTTAATATCTCATAAATTTAAAACGTAGAAGCTGATAAATAAAAATAAATCTGTACAGAAAACACGACTGGAATCTTCATTATACACTTTATACAAGAAGTTCAGTTTGATAATTTATTTACTTTTACCTTATGTACCTATTGCCTTCGGTATATTGACCATAGGGTTATCCCTATGGTCAATATACATTAGAAACAGGATTGTTCCCGTTTCACAAATGTAGGCAACTGATAATCATACCCAACACGTCACGCAATTTGATTAATGAAATTCTACAGTGGACAATCAAATTAATTAACTAATCATTTTCATTGTTAAACGGAGCAGCTGTTCTCTCGTTATCAATATGTTTTGTAAATGTTGTCATATAATTATTATTCTCTACGAAATGTAATATGTTGACGATTTATCGTAATGCAGATTTGATTTTTTTTTATATTTAGGTACATAGATTCCGTTTAAGTATCTTCGGCAAAAAGATATTAACCAATAAATCATCACGTTGATTATGGAAGATTATGATTAAGATTAAATGAATATGTTTTACGAGACAAACGAATATGTTTTATGAAAAAGAAAACATTGTTTAATGACGGCTATTTTCAAAAATTTCAGTGTTGCCTACCAGTTCGTGTGATGAAGCTCATTGGCATCAAAACATTAATCGCTACCAACGCGGCTGGAGGATTGAACCCTTCATATAAGATTGGCGACATCATGATCGTGAAGGACCACATCAACATGATGGGATTCGCCGGCAATAATCCCCTGCATGGACCCAATGACGAGAGGTTCGGACCTCGCTTCCCTCCAATGAGCAAAGCTTACAACTATGAATATAGAAAAGTTGCCCGAGAGGTAAGTCCTACCTACTATCTGAACATCATTTTACTAAATCTAAAAAAAAATTGCCCTCGGAACCAAAGTTAAGAAGCAGCAATGCTTATTGACAGCAGGGCGACGCGATGTTACTCGGTCAAACTGCAGATCTTGTAATTTTTCAAAGATTACGCAAACCGCCAGATGTTCTACATATTCTGTCAAAAATAGTTATATTTATGTTAAGTCTTGTACCTCTTTTGAAAGTTTTTAATTACGGGTATTAGCCTTCAGATAAGTTTGCTGTATTAATCCGAGTGTTATCTACCATTAATGATATTGTCATGAGGGTAATGTCGGTTAAACAAAAATTTCAAGACACATTTTCTTGCACGTGAGTTATCTTTGACTTTATGACCTGTAATGTGCGTCTTTATGGCAAATGCAGCATAAGATTTAAGATAATTCGTAATCTGTTCCTTTGTCATCCTTTAAAAATGTTTTGTAAATGCGCATCCGGGCTTTATTAACATAACTAGAGCCAAGGTTATCAGAGGTCGTGTGTACGGTTCACAACTTGGCTCACAATAAAACGAGCTGCGTAATGTTGTCTGCTGCCTTCCTGTTTGCCTTGTTAGGGCGCTCTGATGATCTGGCTTAATCATTCAGACCATTTCAGTTTTTAGAGACATTTTTATTTCTATGAATTATTTTATTGCAAGTACGTGACTACTGTGCGTTTTTGGATAAGACTTTTATATTGAGTATGGTCCTATTTATCACGTAGGATTAAATTCATAGAATAAATAGAGATTAAATAGGTAATATCAAAATACTAAATTTACTATGGCGATAGTAAAGATAAAATGTCTTGACTAGATAATCAGGCGTGGTCTTAATCTAAACAAAGGTAGGGCTTGTTGATTATTTTATATTAGGTATATCCGTTTATAAATACGTCCGTAGGTGTGTACCACTTATTAATCATGAAATTGATTATCAGAAAACGAATCTTCGATGCCGACACAGGTGGCAGGTTTTTCCAAGTCATGAAAAAAATACAAACATCCGAATTGAGAACCTCCTTTTTTAGAAGTCGGTTAATAAACAAGTCTCATGTTTACAGATAGCGAAAGAGTTAAACATCGACAACATCGTACGCGAGGGCGTCTACACGTGCCTCGGAGGACCTAACTTCGAGACAGTGGCAGAACTGAACATGTTGAAGATGGTCGGCGTTGACGCTGTTGGCATGTCCACCGTTCACGAGGTATGCAGATAACTTTGATAGCCTAACTGTGATATAATGTTGGTTAGTAAGGTAATTACATGACCACAAAGAGGAAAATAAAAACAAATTAGTAATCACAACTAAATTATAAATTCCGCTTGCAGGATCCAACCTAGGTACTGACTGATAGTAATAATTCTATATCGTCTTTTTATTATTATAGGTAATCACCGCAAGACACTGCGACTTAAACGTGTTCGCGCTGTCCCTCATCACCAACGAATGTGTGACGAGCTACGAGAATAACGACGAGGCCAACCACGAAGAGGTCCTGGATGTAGGACGCATGCGCCAGGATATTCTGAGCAAGTTCGTCAACAAGCTGGTCGAAAGGTTCGCACAGATCGAGGCGAAAAACCCCTGAACATTCGCATTATAGGAACTGAACTTCAAACATATCTACTTTACACTCATAGAAACTCAGATCTACTTTGATGAACTCATTCCTCGAGAGTTGTCACTAGGTTCACAATATGGATTACAACAAATTAGAGTTAGTAGATACCTAAATTCAAACGTCTTGCCGTTATTGGCAGCCATTTTATTTTAGAGAGATCTTTATTCCCTAATTGAATTGAATTTTGTCGTGCTTAAGACTTTTTATTAAACATTCTATATTTATATGTACCTAGACGATTATTTACATTTAGTTAGGTCAATTTATAAATAAATGTTTATGATAATTATATTTAAACTGTTACAATTGTTTGTAAGTTTTATACCAATGTTATGTACTACTTATTATCGTAAATAAGTATGTTCTTTAAAATGAGGCCGAGATAAATAAATGTTAGTTACTAACATAGCACGTAAGCTAATCAGCATTTGTCTCTGTCGCACAACTGTCATACTACAAGTGCAACTTAAAGACTTTAAACTAATTAAGCAATAGTGTACCTACTTGTTAAGTAACGTTTATTTATCTCGTTCTAAGTAATTATAGTTAGGGTTTATAAGTAGGTTAACATAAAGATCTTGAACAAGCTTAAATCTGTTCGAAGCTGTGTTCAATGAGAATAAGAGAACAAGAAAAAACATATTTTTACAATAAAATTATTAAAAAAATACAGCTGCTAGTCTTATTATCAGAGAACCTTAATTATAAATAGCCAGAATGATGCTATTATAAAGTCACAAAAACCGACATAAAACACGCCACGTCTGTGAAGCCTACCCACTCATTAGCCACATTTCATCTCGTGAAACTACTCTTTCTCTTTTGGCCAATAAGCACGCGTGGGACGCGGAAGTCTAGCCTGATAAACGTCTGTTTCCACCTTGAATAACACAGACAACGCACAAAGCTAACCATTTTATTAAATTCGACTTTCTACACATAAATTTACAGCTGCGTACTTGAAGTACTTACTCGTATTTAAAGTTTGAGTTTTTTATAAACCGTTGTGATATCTTGGAACTGGCAACACTGTCAACATTATACTAGTATGGTTTTTCTAAACAGTCGAAAGAGAGATCTAGAGAGAGAGAGAGAGAGTTCTAAACTGCCGCATGCAATATTACAACTTACAACTGATCTTTTATTTTGGCAACACTTTTAATAACGGATGTGATAAATCATCAACGATGGTGAAAGAGTGCATCTATAAGAATGCGCATTCTCGAAGACCTAGATGTTTTATTTTTAATTCAACCAGTCTTTAACTTTAACTAGTTTTCTTTAACTAGTCAAAACTGAACATTATAGTTACCGATATATTACTTATTGTGATCAACAATATTATTAACCGAAAGAATCAAGGCTATCTTTCTTCTTTCTTTTTTTTCTTACCTAAAACGTTGCCCCGCACGTTTCTCCTGTATTGTTGGTGCGTTTACAAATACTTAAACAGTCAGACCTGGAACAACTAAGTATCTGAAGTTCATAGAAATATTTGTTCTATGCGGGAATCGAACCCGCAACATGCCAAGCGTTCAGCCACTGCGCCGTAAAACGCTGCTATGACATAACTATGTATCTAGAAAGTGTAAAGTGTGTGTTACATAAAATAACTTAACATCACGCCTGTAATCCCCGAAGGGTTAGGCAGAGGTGTACCCTTTAGTACACCCACATTTCGCCAGTTATGTTTTTAGTCCCATGTAATAGGTGGCGAGCCTATTGCCATTAACCGGGCACAATTCCAAACTCCGAGGCTGCTACTGAGAAATTCCTGATGGAAAAACCCAATAATACTTTGCCCGACCTGAGAATCGAACCCAAGACCTCATGCACAGCAGTCTCGCTTGCGAAGTGTGTGTTATATCCACTTAATTGACAATGCTAAGTAAAGAAAGGGTCTTACATGAATACTAGTATAAGCCCGCGACTTTGTCTGCCCAGAGTTCAGAATTAAGCCAAAAAAAAGTTCATAGTCTGCTAAACGAATGTGAACAAGCAAGTAATTTGGATTTATGAACATTTAATATAAAATAAATTCGTAAGTAGGAAATGTGTTTATTTTCTTGCTGTGCTGGGCCTTATAGGGTCCATATTAATCTTAATTATAAAATTTAAATAAAATTTACCAGCTAATACATAATATGGAAAAGCAATAACGAGTAGTACCATTGAGTAGCTAAGTCAGCTTGAGATCTATAAAACAGGGTGAGACTTTTTTTCATACAAATATTTTCATGACAAATAAAGTCATAAAAAGTGTTCTACTTGAGATCTACGATTGGATACGTATTGGAGATTTCAGGCTTATAGGCTATACCATGCATTTTTTATTCCGTACAAGTATCAACTGTACAACAAGCTACTATAATTAAAAAAAATAAAAAACACGACTGCAAAAATTGCACATATTTGTACTTTGTTTACTCGTCAGTTTTTTTTACGACGTGTTTTATTTACAGTGTTATATATTTTTTTAATCTACTTGTCAAATCCTAGACGATAAACATAGACACGATCAGATTCGTGAAAAAAAATAATTAAGGCTGGTATTAATTTACGTTTTAAAGTGACCACACAGGATTCTTTTTTATTTTTAAGCCTAGCCTAGCCTATGTTACTCGGAACGATGCAAGGATTGTAACGATACCCCATACATCTAAATAGGTTCAGGCGTTTAAAAGTTATGGTGGAATAAAGAATCTCACATACATACATACATACATACATACATACATTAACCCTGAACACATAACACTCCTTTTTTTGGGGCAGTCGTGTAAAAAAAAAAATTGAGGCTGGTATTAATTTACGGTTTTATTTTTAACTAGCCTATGTTACTCGGAACGATGCAAGGATTGTAACGATACCCCATACATCTAAATCGGTTCAGGTGTTTAAAAGTTATGGTGGAATAAAGAATCTCACATACATACATACATACATTAACCCTTAACACATAACACTCCTTTATTTGGGGCAGTCGTGTAAAAACACGCACGTGCACGCCTTTGCGATAGATGTTCGTCACATCGGACGTGTACGGTGAATATTAAAATACATTTTTCTCTATTTGTTAACAATAATTTAATTGTCTATTCAGTTTTTATATTTACGTTATTTTAACAAAACAATGTGAAAAAAAAAATGCAGATTTAAAAAACACCGTAGGCACTGTTACAATTAAAGTCTATTTAAGCGGATGTTTCTTCGGCCAAAGGTGTGCGAATTCTTTACAAGCTTCGTCAATAGCCGAGTAATTATATTGGAAACCGTATTCTAGAACTCTTTTCGGTAAGACGTATTGCCCTTTGGTCATTATCATCGCTCTCTCGTGATTAAACAACAGATTCAAAACCATCTCGGGAACTGGCAGTACAGCAGGTCGTTGCAACGCTTTGGCAAACGACTGAAAAAGATTAAACACAGGTATATTAAATAAGGCGATTTAAATACATTGCTATCATAAATATTACAATAAAAAATATTCATGCATATGAATACTGCCTCGTTGGTCTAGTGATCGCAAACCGCGTCTGCTGAGCACGACGTCTTGGGTTCGATTCACAGGTCGGGCAAAGTGTTATTGGGATTTTCCATCAGGAATTTCTCAGTAGCAGCCTTGGAGTCTGGATTTGTGCCTGGACTAAAACATAAATGGCGAAATGTTGGTGTACTAATAATGGGTACACTCCTGCCCAACCCTTCGGGGATTACAGGCGTGATGTGATGTTATTTTATTTATGAAGTAATTAAACAAGAAGTTATTGGTAGGTAAGTCTTATTTTAGAAGACAACGTGACATATGGCAATCTCTCGAAGTCTCGACCAATTCATGAATCAATCATGAATCCTAAGCATCAAATTACCGAATTGATGGCCAAAGCAGTACTTACTTTGATTGAAACTCAGCAGACAACTGTCAAAAATTATGGCCACTAATGGTTAGGAAAGTTACCTTATATCTTTTTCTTCTTGGTTAAAACTTTTCTTTCTTTTGTATAAATACATTACTTTTACTTACTTTCGTAAAATCATCGTTGGTGATAACTTGTGGCGCCACGCCGTTTAGCACACCACAAACGTTATCATTTTCGATGGCAAAGAGAATTAGTCGTGCGAGGTCGTCTATGTGGATCCATGGGAGGTACTGCTTGCCGCTACCGATGCGGCCGCCGAGTCCGAGGTAAAATGGTAAGAACATATTCTTGATCATACCACCCCAGCGGCCCAGCACAGCACCAGCACGAATTACTACCTATAACACAAAATTAGCTCATTTACTGCATTGTACATTGCACACTTCATTACTATGGTTTAAAATTACTATCTAATAAATGTTGTATGCAATCCTTTTCAATTATACTAGGAGAATTATCACTATTTTATATTATAACTTGCATGTGACTCCATTCTTCTAAAAGTTAATATATATAAAATATAAACTACCTATCTGCCAAACCTTAGCTATGAAGCTGACCTATGAAGATCAAGATAATAAAATTTTGTGTTCGGTCAGTAAGTGAATCCTACCTTTCACTTTTCTCAAATGATTAAATGGAATAATAAAATCATAAAATAGGTAGGTTAATATATGTAGTATGTGTTAGTAGTAGTAGTATAATATAGTATATTACATATTAATTAATACTTACAAGTCTTACAGGTGGATCTACATAGGCAGCTTTTTCCCACTCAATAGTAAGCCTGGAGAAAAAATCGTGGCCTGTGGTGGGACTGGTTTCATCATACATGTTGTTGTCTGAAGGTTCATAAGCTCCAACACCAGTGACAACAACATAAACCCTTGGCTTGTCTTGACTTTGGTTAATTGCTTTAGCTAGAGCTTTGGTTGTGTATACTCTGGAGTTCTGGACATTTTGTTTAAACCTGAACAATTAATTTTTAATGTAATAAAATAAAAGCTTCTTACAATCAAGACTATTTTTGAGATTAATTTATTGTGATGGTAAAGGATTGGTAAGCTACACTCTGTGTTACAGCTGACTATGCTAGCTTTCTAGGGTGTGCCAGAAGTTAAAAATCACAGTACAATTTAAAATTAACATTGCTTGGGGAGACTCTTATTTAATAGATGAGAACTAGATTAGAGTAAGTATTTTTTGTTGGATAAAACCAATTTTAGGTCATTTATCACTCCCGGTATATGGCAGCAGAAGGACTTTTACAGAGTTGCAGGGATTTCATCAAGAAATCTTTTATTTGACTTATAATTTTAGTTCTTAAAATGAGAGAGAGAGTCTTATGTAAATGCAAAATAGTAAATATACTGGGATTCCTTACCCAGGTGTCCAAGATTTCTTAAAGTCCATAAATTGTTGTCCTGCACAATTAACAACAGCCAATGACCTTTTGGGCAAGCCAGATTTCTCTAACTGAGTCCATGAAATGTTACAGGTGCCCGGCATACGGGCTACGTTCAGAACATTGTAGCCCTTTAAAGTAAGAAGATCCCCTAAATGACTTCCAATGAAGCCTGTGCCTCCACCTGTACCAAAATAAAACATTACATTTAGGTATGTACTTGGTATTATACATAATATAATATAAATTTTGTCACTATTTTAATTATTTGTGTAATAATTATAAGATTAACCTTATTTCTTTTTTATGAACAAAATATGTAAAAAAACAAGTATTTAATGTGCCTGAAATATGCCTTAAATAAAAGATTTATTTTTTGGATATTAGTAGTATTTTGCTTCCACTGAAAGCATGATTTTCTCCATATAATATTTAGGTAGGTAGGTTAACTTAATTCTAAACTTTGCTCTTTATTTTCATATTTTTATTGTGTTGGTGTGGTTTATAATGGTATAATATTAATACCTTTAAGGGCAAATGAAAACACATAATGTATCATTGATTAGTTACACTATGAAAAAGTTTGGAGGGCTAGTGACCATATCCGGCGAATTTATATATCTACCGGCGTAATGAACTATAAGACTGTCCACTAAAAATAAGGTTGCAACCTTAATAGTGATCGCAAAGCTTGCAATGCTAATTTACATAACGATCTAACAAATTCAGAATTACCGAAATACGTACCAACTATGACTCGTCTGCTTGCCATTATTTAGAATATTATATAACCAGTTTACCACTGCAGTATTTTTTTTAAATTTCAATTAGGTAGACATTGTTTGTCAATAAGATTACATTATAAATATCAAGTAATAATCAAAGTTAGACAATTCCCATAGCTTAAGTTTTCCATTAATAATAGAAATTCAAACTAATATTTTAATTTTACTTTGAATTAATAACAGCTTACAGCTGATATTGACAAATGTACAAAATGACATATTTGAGATGACATCAACTAAAAACCGGCTAAGTGCGTGTCGGTCCACGCGCAGTATTGGGTTCCGTAGTTGGCCATAACAATAATGCGGGCTAAAAAGAATGCTTTTTGCTATTTCATATTATGAACATTTAACTCAAACGCCGAGCACCACCCAATGCAATGCGTTATTCAAGGATACCCCACGAAGTGGGGTAACCATGTATAAAAACACATATTATTTTCAAGATTTTATTTGACCTCTTTGTCGGCGCCAAATAACAAATGTATGTAGGTGTGATGTAGGTCTGTACCAAAATACAGCTTTCTCGTAATAAGAGTCTACGATAAATACGCTGCAGATAGACAGAGGGACGGATATGGCCACCTTTTCTTTGACGTATATTTATATTGTACTCTGCGGTTGACTGTTAGAGAATGCCTATGGCACCACCTTTGTACTTTTTGTTGCATAAAGTTTAAATAAATATGGTGAAACTATAAGGGTTCCTTTGAGTACAACGAAACCCTAAAAACATAACACTGGCTAAAATCTGGCACAACTTCTATGATGCTGGCACACAAAAGTCAAGCCGAAGATTTAATTATAACTATGGCAATAATAATGGAAAACTGTCAAATAAATGTCAGTGTCACCCGATTGGTTGGACGTCGGTCATCCCAAAGAGTTTTTACAATTAGAGATGAGTCGTACTGGGTAAATTTGGTACTAGGTGCACTTAGTCCAATTCCGTACAAATACTCGATCCAAATACCTATTCCACCTAGTCCATGAAGTACGCATACTTTTAAGTATGCTTTTAGTCTAAAGTCTTTGCGTACCACCGATACGTGACGGACGCAGTACCTACTAATGAATTGTAATCTTCCCTTCATATTTTACACAGGCTTAGGACTGTCAACGTATAAAAATATCTACATTGTAGATTGTTGGCGTATTTATAAGATTTCAATAATTTTTTTGGTACTAATCAGATTTTTGCCTTTTTTTATTTTACTTTTATTATTTTTTATTTCCTCTTTTTTCATTTTGTTTTTTAAATCACTTATTCACAATCATTGTTTTTTTTTATACACGTAGAAGATCAGCCATAAGAATTTTCATTTAAAAGTTTTTTAACTACGTAACAAAAGTCCGATACGTTGAGTAGGTAGCTGATACGGCGAGCGAGCGAGCGGCAGGCGCGGCGGCGCCGGCGTCCAACAAGATCACGTTCGTATGAGTCCATCCGTACTTGATAGTCTTGATACTCGACTGTCTGTATTGTATCGTATAGTCTCGAGTGTTTGCAAGTGCCTAGTGTATGAAGTCTACCTAGTATTTGGTTGAATGAAGTCCCGACTAGTCTCGAGTATTGACAGACAAAGATGGAAAGACTGCGGAATCGTGTAGTTAAAAAAAGACGGAGTATATTCTTGCACGACACAAGTGCGCGTCGCGTTATTTTTATAGGCATTGAAATAAGGATCAAATTCAAATGACTGACACACGAATGATTTTGGTAAACACGAGGTCGCGTCGCGTTACTTTTATACTAATAGAAATATGGTTCAAATTCAAATGATTGCACCTCGCTTCACTGCGTCGGTGCTCAATTCAAGCGGGCCTTGGGTGCCATGTGCCGCGTAGGCACTGAGACTAGGTGAATCGAGTATTTTAAAAGTTGGAATAGGTGCTACCTAGTCTCGTTAAATACCTAGTCCCTGGATCTGTTCTAGTATATACGCTTCATCTCTATTTACAATACAGCTTTAAGTCACCGGAACTTTGAAATGTTATTTGTTTTAGTTATTGACATTAATTATAATAAAGTCAATGGTATCACGAAAGAATCGTCAATATAAAAATTTTAGGATCTAATAAACGAAAGATGATATCACTCTACGTTGAGAATGGCATTGCTTATGTATGGAATTGTGAAGGTAACAATGTTTTGAATATTTTATTTTGAGAAAAGAATAACGACGTACTCTCTGACAGACTTTATATTATTAAAGTTTGTTTTAAATCTAGATTGGTACGTTCTACGAGCCAGCCATCGCATATGCGGCTCACTAATTGGTTCTATGCCATCGTTTCCAAGGCAAAATGATTTTTTAGGTAAGTGCCTACCTTGCCTTTAAATTTTTTATAGATTATTATATTTTTTTTTAACTTCTATCAGATAGAATGATCTTTTCAGTATAATCTTTTATAATTTTAGGTTTACCAATGGCTTTGACATCTGAAGAAGCTGCATTGTTGGTAGAAAAGGGTGTTTGCGAGTTGTTTGAGTTACCAAATGTTACAAAGCAACCATCAGATGAAGAAAAGCAGATTATAAGGGACCTAGAACAGAAGTAAATAACAATACCAGAGTACTATGATGTAAATCATGGCACATTGAGCACTATAAAGAGTCTGTCACATCGACATACACAATACACCTCCAATGCAATTATAAATGCAATTATATGCTTAAAAAAAAAAAAAAAAGATGCCAACATTTTTCTTAAACCCAATTTTGTGCCATGAAAACACAAGCATTAATTATACAGTTTTGTTGATAAAATATAGTTAGTCAATAGTGGCCTCATCAATGCTAACATAATTGTTTACTGTTGTAGTGTTTTATCAGAACAAACCGAAGCATTAAAGAAGCGTAAAATAGAACAGTTATCGCAGAAGATCGACATTATAATTGCTGGGAAAAGACAAAAGCTCCTGTCCAAAGGCATAACTGGTGTGCAGAGTTTTATTATTCCATCCATCTTCTACTAAGTAAGTTGCTAATGTTCTTGAAAAAAATATTGTAATGGTGTCTCTTTATTTTACAGACATTCAGTTAGATAAACAAACATTGCTACAAGAAGAAATCAATAAATTGCCAACACTATCTAATGCACATGTCCTAACACACTTGCCAATGGAGCATTACATACCTACAGGTAATAATTATTTAATTTAATATATTAAACTAAAAAAAAAACTTCATTAACTTAATTAAATTAAATTTCAAAATAAACTAATTATCTTTATTGTTACAGAAAAGAAAAATGTTGATATTGATGTTTTAAAACCCAGTGTAGTGGAAGGAAAAGGTGCTATCAAATTCAGAATTTTTAAGAATTTATGGGAAAAGAGATATCATATAACAAATGGATCAAAATTTGGCTGTGACTACCTTTTATACCCTGGTAATTAGGATACATAATAACAAAACATTATAATAATTATATTTCATTGACCGGGTCACCAAAGTTTTATTTGACCTGATTTCATGTCAAAGTGAAAGTGCTTATTACAAGAAGTAGACCATTAAAAGGCACATAATTACAAGAAAAAGAAACTAGTTTCAAGTTTATTGTAGGTAGTTTTAACTAGATTGTTATCGATTATAATGGGCAAGAAACTCTATCCTTAATCTTTATTTTACCCATAAGTAATGTAAATGAATATTGTAACTGATTATTTTTACAAAATGTTCAATATTGTAGTTGTCGTCTGACGGACAGGTTATATTATGTAATTTTAAATTTCAGGAGACCCAGTGAGATTTCATGCAACATACATGGTCCGATGTATTTATGACCAAACTGCCACCATCAGCCCTGCTGAGTTTGTAGCATTTGGAAGACTCTCCGTAGCAGTAAATAAACTAGCTGTTTTAGCCTTTTGTATTAGTCATGGGAAAATAGAATACCAAACACTACAGTGGCATGATAATGTTACATAATTATTATACTAAAATGTTTTAATACTACTTCTTTTATTTCTATTTGTATATTTCTATTCTTTTATTTCTTTTTGTATATCAGAGACAGCCATCTCTGTTTATTGGTTGGTCTTGTTTACACCTACAGCAATAGTTGTGACTTAGCTGTAAAACATGCGGTCTCGGTTTTGATTAGGAATTTCTCGCAAGTCCAGTAAATAATAATTATGATAACAGCGCATAGTCATTAGTATGGGTTTTGTTTGTTTTTATATGAAGTACCTCTATCAATGAGATTTCAAAAAAATCCTATACCCAGTCCAGGTGGTGGGGGAAATCATGACCCCCCAATGAGTTCATGGATCCGCCCTTGCTCTCGCCGCGCCGTGTTAAATCTGGCTAAATTTGTATAGAAATCTGGCTAAATTTGGAGTGTCTGTCCAATTTATATTAATAGGAACACATAATAAAAGGCCGATTTCTTTTATTACCATCCATCCTATCCGCGTCGTGAATGCCTGTCTTACGAATCCTCTCTGTATCTTTTCAAATAAAGTACAGCAAGTCTAGCAATCCGGTGTGTAGCACATGCAAAACCATTATGAAAATTGTCAAGTTCGGGGGCCTACGGACATCTCTTAAAACCACTATTTTAATATTAATTACTTTGTAATTTCTGTTGTTGGATTATGGTTGGGTTTTTCAAATCTCGGCGCTTACAATACTGAGATAGATTTTGTATGGTACAGACAGACAACTGTGGCGTCACTTAGTAGCTAATTCGATTAGTTATTTATTGATTTCAGAGTAACTATTATATCATCTACTTTAAGTATCTAATTTTACTATTAATTTTATTTAAAGGGGGTTTTCAGGGCTAAAATGACGTGTGTATTTTGTCATAAAATTTTAGGCTCTTGGTGCAAATACCTAAGTTTCACATGACTTTTTTTTTTTTAATCTGTCGAGGTTTGCGTTCCTTTCCTCCTTTACAATTACAACTGATGAACTGACAGTTCATGTTGTACACAAGCAGCATGCATGATAGGCTTTAAAAACGTAGGATGAAATAAACGGAACGCAATACCGCCATATAAATGTCAAAAAAACGAAAGCAATAAAAATATCGAATAGATTTTCAGATTTTTCGGAGTTTTGTTGGACAAATTAATTAAATAAAAATTAAGATGGATGACCCAGAATTAGACAAGATTAGACAGCAGAGGCTTGCTCAGCTACAGGCTCAACATGGGGTGAGTGTGAATCATAGATGGAGGTTATGTTCAGTTCGATACCCACCTCCTATTCTGATTTTTGGATTGATTTACATTAACGTTTAGTATTTTTGCAAATATAAGGCAACCTAAGTGTTATTTAATATTCGGCTCATACTTTTCAGGGAACCGGTGATCCCAGTCATGCTAAACAGCAGGAAGAAAGAATGCAGCAAATGGAGGAAGCTAAACACACGATTCTTGCACAAGCACTTAGTCAAGACGCTAGAGCTAGATGTAATTACTGACAATTATTGATTGAAATAGTCATACGATATTATCGCCACACACTAACAGATAATATAAAAAATAACCTTTTGTTTTCTTTTGCAGTGAACACAATTAAACTTAGTAGACCAGAAAAGGGAGCCATGGTTGAAAATATGATCTGTAGAATGGCCCAGATGGGTCAGGTTCGTAATAAGATAACAGAACCAGAACTGATTCAACTCCTCGAGTCTTTAAATCAACAGATGCCCAAATCTAACAGCACTGTGAAATTCGACAGAAGGAGGGCTGCTCTCGACTCAGATGATGATGATTTCTAGCACTACCTAATTAAGTTAACTAATGGAATTATGCTTTTACTGGAATGCCTTAACAAAATATTAAATGCTTATTTATCTTTTACAAGTTTATTTTATTTTTTTGTTTAAAATGAACTTAACTGTATTAAATTAATAAAAGAAGAAGATAGTGTTTAGTAAAAAAATTGTTAAAAATGATCATAAATATCTGCCTGTCACAGGTTCTTATTTCTGCAACTAAATACAAAAGCCATAGACTTGAATTAAAAAAGAGAAAAGTATTATAAGTATTATATTAGTTATTTCTACTGGAGCAGAGGAGTGTAGAAGTTTTAAAGAAAGGTTAATACTCCGGTATCATTCGGACTGCCATCACCTAAATTGCTGACATCAGACAATAACTTCAGAAAGAACCATCTGGGTGAAATAGAGATTTTTTCCAGATGCACTCAAGATTAAATATTTTTACAAGAAAATAAAACTTTTCATCTTAATTTTTAGGGTTCCATACTCAACAGGGAACCCATAGCATACAGTATACTATTATAGTTTCGTCATGTCCATCCGTCTGTCTGTCTGTGTTTTAGCTTTGTCTACTAATGTCTGTAAATCTATTATTGAGACAATAGCACCCTATTTAGCTTTAATATTTAATCTGTGCGTAGACCAAGGGATATTCCCGGATTTAATGAAGTACAGCAAAGTTATACCGCTCTTCAAATCCGGAGATAGCAAGGACACCAATAATTACAGACCTGTTTCGGTTTTGCCGGTTTTCAGCAAGGTGTTTGAAAAAGTGATGCTCAATCAAATGCTCAATTATTTTAACTGTAACAAGATCCTACACGATCAACAATATGGTTTCACCAGAGGACGTTGTACTACTGACGCCGGTGTTACTTTAATTAAGCACATCTTTAATGCATGGGAGGACTCACAGGATGCTGTTGGCATTTTCTGCGACCTCTCTAAAGCGTTCGATTGTGTGAATCACGAAACACTGCTCCTAAAGCTTGAGCATTACGGTCTCGGTGATCTAGCACTTAACTTAGTAAAATCGTATTTGAATGATAGACTACAGCAAGTTCAAATAAACGGTGTAAATTCATCAAGCTTAAAAGTAAAGATGGGCGTTCCGCAGGGTTCAATATTGGGTCCGTTCCTCTTTTTAGTATATATAAACGATTTACCTCATTTACTAGAAAACCAACCACAAATGGTGTTATTTGCTGATGATACTTCACTCATTTTTAGAGTAAATAGACAAGCACAGCACCTTGACGACGTAAATAACGCTATGCTTAAGGTTCACAATTGGTTTACTGTTAATAATTTAGTGTTAAATGAGAAAAAAACGAAATGTATAAGATTCGCTTTACCTAATGTTAGAGGGAGTAAATGTAACGTTATATTGAACAAGGACATGCTAGAATTCGTTGAGAAGACAGTTTTTCTAGGGATTACGCTCGATTCAAAGCTGCAGTGGAGTCCCCACTTAACATCTCTTGCAGGGCAGTTAAGTTCAGCCGCTTACGCTGTCAGAAAAATTAGACAATTAACAGACGTGGATACCGCGAGACTAGTCTATTTTAGTTATTTTCATAGCATCATGTCTTACGGTATTTTGCTTTGGGGACGAGCTGCAGATATAAATTCTATCTTTGTTCTGCAAAAGAGGGCTGTCAGAGCCATCTATAATCTTGGCAGACGCGAGTCTCTAAGAGAATTGTTTAAAAAAATTAACATCATGACGGTACCTTGTCAATATATATATGAAAACATTATGCATGTTCGAAAAAATCTTCATCTTTTTAAGAAAATTAGTGATAGACATGATTTTAATACTAGAAATAGGAACAAATTAGATCAACCAAGTTTCAGATTGTCGAAAGTAAGCACTTCTTTTATGGAGTACTGTGTAAAATGCTATAATAAAATACCAGTCGATATTCTCCAACTAAATGAGAGAAAATTTAAGACATGCATAAAACGCACACTATGTAATCAAGCATATTATAAGTTAGATGATTATATCACGGACAAAAATGCTTGGCTAAATGCTAGTCCTGCTCCACAGCCACTCGGGCTCACTAAATAGGATTGTTTTTTAAGAGAATGATGTTTCTTACCCTTTTTTTATGTCGACCTGAATAACTTTTACTGTTATCAGTACGATTACTTTTTATTTTATTTTTACATATCACAGTCATCCAACGAATAAGTACACTGAAAGTGTTAGTATTGTATAATTTAATATCATTTATTTCAATTTTGTAAATGTGAGTACCATGGAGCATTTTTTATTTATTAAGTTACGATGTGTTTTGACTTAATAAGCATGGCAGTTGAGAGCTTGTCATGCTCACTCAAATATCTCGCTGATGGTGGCGCGTGTGTTGGATCATTTGGCTCCCTCCATAATGGTTGAGCTAGGTGGTGCTGATCCATGCGTCATGCTCGTGAACGAGTGCTGTCAGTTGGGATTGGTCATCTCTTAACTGCTATTGCTTTAATTTCTTTATATTTTTTTTACTACTATTTTATATTCATCTTCATTGTGATCACATATAGAATCTACAAGAATAATGTAACCAAGATTTTGTAATAATCTAATTTAAAAGAGTGCCGTGGAGTTTCTTGCTCGTTCTTCTCCATAGAGGCCTACCTCCGTTTTGGAACGAGCAACTAGCTTCAACTTTCGGACTAACTGACCGACTCTTTGACAATTCAAAAGTGCCTGTAAATGGTCTAATTGAAATAAATGTTTTGACTTTGACTTTTGACTTTGAGACTTATAGTACCTACTTGAGCTGTTATTTCGCATGTCATTAATCACGTTTACGTTTACAAGTGGTAAAAAAAATACCAAAAGAAATAATTGATACCTTCTTACATGTAGGTAAATTGGGTAGGTATGACTTTTTTTCCCGACCATCCCATGGAATGTGGTGTCGTTGTATAGATGTTTCAAAAATATTGTGTGTGTGTGCACACTATTTTTCCACTTAGGTTTCGTTTGTGAAATATTAAGTTAAAATGGTTCTTTTTGTTAAGAGTCAAGTTCCCCGCCCCCTGTCAGATAAATAGTGGTTTATGGACACTTACGTGAAAAAATTTGCGGCAGAGAGATAAAAGAAAACTATCACAGATTTAGATACAGCTAAGTTGGGTTTACAAGTTAAACAGTTATTGTCGTATTGTCGACCAACTTATTTTAATGAATGTTCTGCCTATCTTTCAAATAATCGAGATTACCAAAATGAAGACAGAGTTTTTGAAAACACCTTCCAGATGACCTCCAGACGCCCTCTAAACTGGAACAAATCTGGGTAACCCCTGATGGATGGCACCCGTAGATATCCATTATTTACATAATACTTACTGAATATATTTTTTAAATTCCATATAAAGGCACGTAGTTTACAATTTATATTATCTGTCACAATAATGTTATCTCTGATGTTTACAAAGCGAAAAATGTGGAATAATAAGATTAAAGTACCTAAATAATTACAAGAAAAATAAAACGTTTCCAATTAGCATAGTTTTTTATTTTTTACCACTATCTATAGCACCTGCTTACAATTCCATGCTTGAATACACGTACCTAGTTTGTTTGTTAGGTACATATATATCTAGCGTCTAGGGCTTAGACTCTAGGCCTTAGGCTGATGATGCCCGACAGCTGAGTTAGGTACCTACCTATTACTTTCAAGTGACTAATATTAGGATGTGCGTAAGGCTTAGGCGATTATGCCCAAATGGAGAAGAAGGAAAAAGGGTAAGTTTAGCGTATAGCCTAAGGGTTTAAGTGAAATAGCGGATAACTTTACAAATTTTTGCTTACACGGGTTCAGGGCTCCTGTAGCTTGGGACCACGTATCTTTAATACGGTTGATAAGGCGGTAGCTAAACCTCTGCTATATCTTAAGACATATTAATAAAGATAACGATAATAACTCTAATAGGTCTTAGGTAAGATAAATCGTTTTTTTTCTTTAGAAAATAACCGTTGACCCTCACTAGGAATTTCTCTTGTATGGTAGGTCCGTTTATAAACATAATAAAAACTCACATACACAAACAGCCAGACCCGAAACAACCATGTCTTGGTAGGTCATACCAATATTTGTTCCGTGTGGGAATCGAACCGCGATAAGTAGGTACGCAGCGAAGCGGCCAATCCATCTGCCACTGCGCCAGCTATTCCGTTGATCATCTTGATTCAAGTTATCATTACAGTTTATTAAATAGCAGTCCAGTAGGTAGGTAGTACCAATATCACATAATATGTCAACAGTTCACGATCGATGATGTCTAAGACGTCGACAATCCACTGCGAATTAAGAGATAAGATAGGAAATTATTATTAGGGATTACTTATAATAAATTGTTTAAGGCCGTGATTACCACCATGTTGACTGTCGAATTTTAAAACTATTATTCTACGTAGGTACAACTAATTTGTTTTGTTTTGTTAATAAGTTGCATAATTATAAGTAATCAATTTTTATTAACGGTAAAACGGGGTGAATAGAGAGGCAGGGGTGAATCGAGACGGAACTTTAAAAGGGATTTTAAAGTCAAACTAATAAAGTTGGTCACCAACAATGAGACTAATTTGTAAATTATAATTCAGAAAAAAAGGAGAGTCTTTTTTGCCAACAAACTATATTATATTAACATTAAAATCTAAAGTGCATATAATTTTATCTAATATTTTATTTGTGTTTTATCTGTAAATGTACCGTCATTTTTTTGAGAAAATAAATATTTTCTCAAAAAATATTTTAAGGTACAGCTTGTAAATATTACAGTGTTATTACTTTGTGTTATTTCAGGCTGGTGAAGTTAATCCAGGAAAGCGTCGGTTTTAGCGTCTGGTGCAGACTCATCAATTCTTATACTCTTACCATTTTATTTTCTATTATTTTATCTTTTCTATGTATTTTAATTTATAGTTTTAAATACATTTTTTGCAAGCGTTTTATAACATGGTATATAATTTTCCGGTACAGATAGGTACTGTGATAAGCAAAATGTTGTGCATGTCTGTAATAGATATAAACACTAGCTTTAGTTCACTGTCCTCTCTGTGTTTATATACATACCTATTGTCGACGTGCCATTTTTTATAAATAAATAAACCTACATGATATAATTATGCCATTTGCCAGATTTTGAAATTGATAGGTTGTGATAACGGAGTTTATTGAATTATTTATCGACATTATAAAACACGAAATCTGAACCTATTGTTGCAATGAGTATTTACCGGCTGCATTGTGAACAATGTTACGTGGAGGGTTTTTAGTGGTAATAGCCACACGTGTCGTTCTTGCGGCGGCTGGAAAATCTTCCCAAGCCGACAACATTCAGGGATTTTTGAAAAATATTGACGCAAGATATTCAGATGACGTGTCTGAAGATGCAATTTTAGATGTGGTGAGTGAGAGTTTCAACAAAATAAAATGTTAGTTTCGCATTGTAAGTAGGTATTTTTAGGTTCGATTCCTAGGTCGGGAAGAGTGTAATTGGGATATGAGTACCATTAGGAATGAGTTTGGGAGGTAATTTGTACACCTCTGGGCCTCAGAAAGAACGTCTCCGGGTCCGGTCGTATCCGATTACGGTCCTAAAGGATTACGAAGGTGAGGGAAGAGAGAGTACACTACCTATATACTCTTCCCTTGCCTCCTGCGTACTTCGTTCAGCAGTTATAATTTATTACTATAGTGCAATTCCTTATGAAACAGTCTTCTTCGTCTTGGCATCTTTTTTTCGCGTGGCTCTGAAACTAGAGTGTGTGGGAGGTCGTAACACCGTACTGCCAACGCGTTAAAGAAGAAGAAAATCTTTACCTGAATTTTTGAATTATGATGATGATGATGATGACGACTATGATAATTTTCTAATAATATTTCAGCCTGCTCTGATCGCAAAATATCGTTATCCCGTAGAAGTTCACCATGTGACGACTGAAGATGGTTACATCTTGGAAATGCACCGTATCCCTCATGGACGAGATGCGAACAATGTTCCAAATCAACGAAAACCTGTCATTTTTGTTATGCATGGTATATTTTGTTCTTCTGCTGATTTTATTATAATGGGTCCTGGCTCTGGTTTAGGTAAGGAGAACCATGAACTAAACAATAAGAATTGATGCTTGTGTTTCTGTTGGCGTCCGACCTCATATCAACTTATTTATTTTCATCAAACTACTTATACATAATTTTTCTAGCATACATCCTCGCTGAGGAAGGATTCGATGTCTGGATGGGTAACGCCCGCGGTAACTTCTACTCTCGTAGGCACGTCAGTTTGAACCCTGATGCAATACTGAGTACAGCATTTTGGAGGTTCTCTTGGGATGAAATAGGGAACATAGACGTGCCTACTATGATCGATTATGCTTTGGAAGTGTCTGGAGAAAAGAGGCTGCACTATGTGGGACACTCTCAGGGCACTACGTCTTTCTTCGTGATGGGGTCAATGCGACCAGCTTATAACGACAAGATTATTTCAATGCATGCACTGGCTCCAGTCGCTTATATGGCGCACAATCAAAATCCTCTTTTCAATATTTTGGCACCTTTTTCTAATAATATTGAAGTAAGTGCACTAGCTAACCTACATATATTTTTCGAAGCGTTTCAATCTGATTTGAACAACTTTTTACAACTTATTTTTGTACTATTAACTACTTACCATTTTTTATACTTTTTAGAGCATTGCCTCTATGATCGGTGTCGGTGAGTTAATGCCTAATAGTGTGGTCTCCACATGGGCTGGTCAAGCCTTATGCCGCGATGAGGTAGTGTTCCAACCAATATGCAGTAATATTATGTTTCTCATTGGTGGATGGAATGAAGACCAACATAACTCGGTAAGTAGAGAATGACCTTTTAATACGCTTTCAACATTCAGTACTGAACTGCTGACTGCTGCATTATCTTTGTCCCAAAGTGTCGCCACATATTGATGTGGGACATATTGATTGTGCCCTCTCCATTGGGAGAGGGCTATTCTCTCGATTGCCTGCAATTAATTGAAAATTAATTGACATTATTCATTTAAGTTACATGTAGATATTTGTAATTACAGACCATGATGCCTGCTATCCTTGGACACACTCCAGCTGGTGCATCAGGAAGACAGTTCGCACACTATAGTCAAGGAATCGCCGGCAAAGAGTTCCGTCGCTACGACCAGGGTTCACGGCTAGCTAATAATAGAACGTATGGCTCCTTCAGTCTTCCACTTTATGACTTATCTAGAGTTACCACACCAGTATTTCTTCATTACTCGGACAGCGATCCACTGGCACATGTAAGCGATGTTGATAGATTGTTTGCAGAGCTAGGTAGACCGATAGGTAAGTTCCGGGTTCCTATGCGCAGCTTCAGTCACCTTGATTTCACGTATGGTATTAACGCAAAAGAATTAGTTTACGACAGAGTAATCAACCTTATTAAAGCTATGGATGCCAATGGATAAGATGATCATGTTTGATCGACCAGTGATTTTGGTAATTCTATCAGTACACCGAATTACAAACTCGATCAAAGAAAAAGTCTTATTTTTTTAAATTCATTAAAATCATTCATTTATAAGTTTTTTAATTTTGTTTTTACCTAAGTACTACTCTCATATTACTAAACACACAACCCAAATTGTCATACCTCGTATGTGCCTGTTCCTAAAACAGAGTACCCGAGTTAAAGCCCTTGGACTATTAGGTTGGTACTCCGCTAGTTCCAGCCCTGCAGAGCTTATCTGAGGCGGGTCATTTCTTAAAATATAAATGTTTTTGGTAAGTTTCAGAGACTACGTGTTCAAATTACGTATCTCGCTAAATACCTACCTATTTTTATCCTTTAAGGTTTCTAGTGCTATCATGTGCCATAACAAAACTGTAGGTACCAGCTCAGAAAAAAAATCTAGCTTATTTATTCGAGTTGGCATTGGCACTATACCGACAGTCGGCACCGTCGGGTCTTAGGATCAGCCAGACACTGTCGTGCTTCACATCAATTATACGTGTTACATATGTATAGTTTACAAAATGTTTTTTTTTTATTTTTTTAGGTATTTTTATTTCTTTCTTATCTTTAAGTAGCAAATTAAAATTTTATTGAAAAGTTGTATACTTAATAATTTGTATTTTTAATCAATTTTTTGACAATTTAACAATGTTTTACAATATTTGTTACTCATTTTGTACCTTGATATTGATTTTAACATTAGTTTAACTCTTACCATTTTATTTTTTATTTTATCTTTTCTTTTTATGTACATTTAAATTTTCAGTTTTATTTACATATATTTTTTTGCATGCGTTTTAAATCCTTGAAATATAATTTTCCGGTACAAATGCTGCGATGAGCAAAATGTTGTGCATATCTGTAATAGATATAAACACAAGCTTTTAATCCACTACAATGTTAATGTCGTCTCTGTGCAGGGCTCGATCTTACTACATATTTATCTGCTCCGGGCAAAAATATTGCCGCCCTTTACATAAACACTATAGGTATACGTCATGAGCTTGCTATCCCCAAGATGGGATGATTATATTGTGATATTGTTCTAATTGTATAATATTAGACAATCGTTACGTTTACTACGGCTTCTGAACAAATACCTATGCAAAAATTCATGAGAGTATGTTGGACTTCGTGCAACCGCCCGGCAGCCCCCTCAATTTTGCCGCTCCTGGGCATTTGCCCGACAGGCCCCTTAGATCGCGGGCCCTGTCTCTGCGTTTATATTGACGACGTGCCATTTTATATAAAAAAATAAACCTACATGATATAATTACGCCATTTGCCAGATTTTGAAATTGATAGGTTGTCTTATCGGAGCTTATTAAATTATTTATCGACGTTATAAAACACGAAATTTGATACCTATTGTTGCAATGAGTACTTACCGGCTGCATTGTGAACAATGTTACGTGGAGGATTTTTAGTGGTAGTAGCCACATATGTCGCTCTGGTGGCGGCCAGGAGATCTCCCCAAGCCGACAACATTCAGGAATTGTTCAAAAATATTGATGCAAGATATTCAGATGACGTGTTTGAAGATGCAATTTTAGATGTGGTGAGTGAGAGTTTCAACAAAATCAAATGTTAGTTATGTTTGGATGGTATTCCTGGGTTTGATTCCTAGGTCGGGAAGAGTATATTTGGGATATTCCATTAGGAATGAGTTCGGAAGGCTGTATACGGGGTCATTGAAAATTTACCAGAAACCTAAAAAGGCGTCATTGTACTCATCATTATGAACAACTTTTACTATGAGAGCAACCTTGAAATCATAAAAACAAAATCAGCTGTCCCATACATTACGATCGAGTTGTAAAGTATTTTTGTAGGTTTATGGTAAATATTCAATGGCCCTGTATACACTCTGGGCCTCAGAAAGAACGTAAAGCCGTTGGTCCTGCCTGATCTCCGGTTGTATCTGATAACGGTCCTAAAGGATTACGAAGGTGAGGGAAAAGAGAGTACACTATACACTCTTCCCTTACCTCCTGCGTACTTCGTTCAGCAGAAATAGTTTCTTACTATAGTGCAATCCCTCATGAAGTAGTCTAGTTCGTCTTGTCATCTTTACCTGAATTTCCCAATTATGATAATGATGATAACTATGATGATTTTCTAATAATATTTCAGCCTGCTCTGATCACAAAATATCGTTATCCCGTAGAAGTTCACCATGTGACGACTGAAGATGGTTACATCTTGGAAATGCACCGTATCCCTCATGGACGAGATGCGAACAATGTTCCAAATCAACGAAAACCTGTCATTTTTGTTATGCATGGTATTCTTTGTTCTTCCGCTGATTTTATTATAATGGGTCCTGGCTCTGGTTTAGGTAAGGAGAACCATGAACTGAATAATAAGTATTAATGCTTGTGTTTCTGTTGGCGTCCGACCTCATATCAACTTATTTATTTTCATCAAACTACTTATACATAATTTTTCTAGCATACATCCTCGCTGAGGAAGGATTCGATGTCTGGATGGGTAACGCCCGCGGTAACTTCTACTCTCGTAGGCACGTCAGTTTGAACCCTGATGCAATACTGAGTACAGCATTTTGGAGGTTCTCTTGGGATGAAATAGGGAACATAGACGTGCCTACTATGATCGATTATGCGTTGGAGGTGTCTGGAGAACAGAGGCTGCACTATGTGGGACACTCGCAGGGCACTACGACTTTCTTCGTGATGGGGTCGATGCGACCAGCTTATAACGACAAGATTATTTCAATGCATGCACTGGCTCCAGTCGCTTATATGGCGCACAATCAAAATCTTCTTTTAAATATTTTGGCACCTTTTTCTAATAATATTGAAGTAAGTGCACTAGCTCGCGTATATTTATCAAAATATTAAAATCTGATTTGAAGTACCTGAGTATTTGATTAACAACGTTTACTATATTTTATACTTTTTAGAGCATCGCCTCTATGATCGGCGTCGGCGAGTTTCTGCCTCACAGTATTGTTTTCACATGGGCTGGCCAAGCCTTATGCCGCGATGAAGTAGTGTTCCAACCACTATGCAGTAATATTATGTTTCTCATTGGTGGATGGAATGAAGACCAACATAACTCGGTAAGTAGGGAATTACACATGACCAATTAATTATACGCTCCTATTTAATTATCTCCATTCAGCAGTGCACTGCTGGACATCATGACATCATGCCTTTTGCAAGGTGGCGAAACATCAACTGTTCATGGGCTAGCATAGCTCTCTCCATGCTCTGCAATAAATTCAAAATTTATTAACATTATTTATTTAAATAACTAGTGTATATTTCTTATTACAGACCATGATGCCCGCTATCTTTGGGCACACACCAGCAGGGGCATCAGTAAGACAGTTCGCACACTATGGTCAAGGAATCGCCGGCAAAGAGTTCCGTCGCTACGACCAGGGTTCACGGCTAGCTAATTATAGAACGTATGGCTCCTTCAGTCCTCCGCGTTACGACTTATCTAGAATTACCACTCCAGTGTTTCTTCATTACTCGGACAGCGATCCACTGGCACATGTAAGTGATGTTGATAGATTGTTTGCAGAGCTAGGTAGACCGATAGGTAAGTTCCGGGTTCCTATGCGCAGCTTCAGTCACCTTGATTTCACGTATGGTATTAACGCAAAGGAATTAGTTTACGACAGAGTAATCAACCTTATTAAAGCTATGGATGCCAATGGATTAAATGATCATGTTTGATCGACCAGTGATTTTGGCAATTCTATCAGTACATCGAATTACAAACTCGATCAATGAACTAGTCTTATTTTTTTTTAATAATTCATTCAAATCTTTCATTTATAAGTTTTTTATTTATTTAACTACAACTCTCATTAAGCCAACTAGAACAGGGTTCAGGAGTAAAATCCCTTTCACTTTTACTCTGCCAGTTCTAGTCCCGTAAAGTTTATCTGAGGCGGGTCATTCTTCCACCAATTTAAATGATTTCCTAGAATCTCACTATAGAAAGTCTCTACTGCTATCTCGTACTGTAACCAAAGTTTAGTTACTCAGAAAAAGATATGGTTTATTTATTTTCGAGTTGGCATTGGCACCCTCTATACCGACAGTCGGCACTGTCACAACTAAGAGCCAGCCCCACACCTCTAAAGCTTGGTAAACAACGTGCAGGTTTGGAAACGTGACGATGTGAGGCCGGTGCACGCGGGCGGCGGCCGGCACATTACGTATAACCCATGAACTCAGACAGTCACATTTATATTTATGATAAAGATAATGAGTGATAGTGGAGACCATGTTGAAGCGCGAATTTAACGAGGTAAGTATCTCGCAAGCACGCACCCTAATAATCGGTGTGTTTTGATGGATGGATCACATTCTGTATTGGCGGGCGAAAATACCCTAGTCACGTCAATATCACGTCAGTATATTTTTTAAATATACTGCCGGTCAATTTATACTGTACATAATTTAATGATAGTACATAGGTATAAATGTACTAAAAACATAGGGATATTTATTACATAGGTAAAACGAAAGGTGTTTCGAAAAAGTGTAAAAAGTCATAGACGCTAGTAATAATTGGCATGATAGGGAAGCCCAAAGCAATGTGACATAAATTGACACTTCGCTTTGCTACAAACCTTATCTAAGGGGTGTACTCGACCGAGGTGGAAGTTATAACAAACGGAAGCAAGTTGTATGACAGCACAAACTTTTTATTACTGTCGATTCATTCCAACTTCAGCTTGTTTATTGTAGATAGTTGAACTTGTTCTTCAACATAGCGATGTTCTTGTATTACAAGAGTTAAGGGAGCTAATTAGGGAGTAAATATATCTATCAGCTTTAGCTTCCGTACCGTATCAGCCTTCTGTCATCATGATGATTTTGTTCAGATCCATAAGTCCAGCTGTTGAGGGATACACCAATACAGTGATATCGTTAATTTAAGTAGAAATTGCGATGACAGGACCTGCTATATTGATTAGCTTGTGGTATGATTCACAAAGAATCATAGTAAGTACATAGTATTTACGTAGAAAACCGTGTCTTCATCATTTCTCGAAGACTGATAAATCTACTTAGTTACTTAAAAATTTACTGACAATTGTACTTTACCAACTACATTTACACAGGTTACGCAAAATTAAATAAGATTTTTTTGTTTATTATAATAATATTGCACATTTCTCACATACATAGATGTTAAATGCCTACGCCGTAGCTCGTAGCACAGCGTAGCGTTACAGACTACGCCCACTTGAAAAGTTTATGTTTCTTCATTTAATTCATTAATTACATTTGTTTTTTTGCTAATACTTTCTAATCACATAATAAAGTTTCCTCTAAGCGTTTCCACGGAACCACCTAGCGTTTTACTTTTTAGTCTACGTCATAAAGTTAGCTATTAGGTCCCACGAGGATTAAGAAAATCCAATCCAACCAGAGCATCTTACTACTAGCGCTGTAACTTTCCGCAAGGCTTGATAATGGAATTACTTTATATTAGACTAACAGGACTACATAATGTCACTATGTGATGAAAAACAAAAAGTAATAGTATTTTGGTCACAGTGGCCAATCTCAATGGAGACTAACTAAGGACATATGAGATATTATAATGTACAAGTGAGTACGCAAACACAGGTGCACCTTTTCTGTCATTCTCATAGTCGGATTGGACGATAATCCGACACGATCGAGGAGAGATCAGGCGCAGGACCAACGGCTTTATAGCTTTCTGAGGCACGGTGGTGTCGCAAAACCAACTTCTAAACTTCGGGATGCTGCTCAATTAGGCAGTCAGTCCTCATACCATTATGTTGGTTGCGTCAATAGTTAAAAAAAAAACAAATGAATGTGTAAATAAGTAGGGCAATTCTCGTTACTTTGAGGAATGTTCACATTTTATTCCCTCTTTTAATCTTTCAAAAATGCCTATAGATTACCATAACAATTTTGACAAGTTTTTCACATTAATTGTCGTCAAGACGAGAGTACTACTAGATTTTGGGCGTTTTTAATTACGAGGGTTGATCTTTAGGCTAAAGATAAAGCGGGTACGGAAACACGGTATTCACTGCTTCGAATTTAAACTATTATTAGCAAGAAGTAAAATTGATTGGTCGTTCGTTTGTAAAGGTCATCTCTGGGAGTTCTAATATGATTACAAAAATTCCTAGACTTATAAAAATTACATAGGTAGTTGGCGAATGCCATAGGATTTTATAGGCTAAACAAAATTAGCATAAATTCACTTTATTTGTTAATCAAGGCGAAGAAAAATATCGGCATTCAACTAAACGGTTAAATTAGTAAAAACAAAGTAAGTACTTATACTTACTTACCTATTGCAAAAATATTGGACTTTATATAATAGAAGGTCACAATATCTACTTCTAAGTCACAATAACGCTTCATATGTAACAGCCCCGGCTGACTTACCGGTACGACAGTACAATAGACAATCAATTGTGTCTTATTACGTGGGACTTGAGTAATTAATATAATATCATTATTTTAGCATATTTTTAGGTAATTTTAAATCAAATTATGTAAAAATAACTTAATTTTAAATCATGAGCATTTATTGAAAATAAAATTTGACCTTTTAAGCATGCAAATTTAGTCGTTCGGTTTAGAAAATGTTTAATAAGAAAATAGGTAAGTACCCAAGGTACGTTTCTACATAGTTGCAGTATGGGAAAGGACCGTTTTCCTACATAATATTATGAGTATGTGAATTTTATCTTCATGTTAAGATGATATGATACCCCAACATATTTTTCGACTTCCACGCCACGGCCATCGTCACATGCAAAAGCTAGTCTGTGATAAGATACGAACTAATTGACGCAAGAACACCACAATACATATTATGTACATAGTAGGAGATACGTATCTACAATATCTACATAAGTATCTAACTACATGATAATTTGTTTATTATTATAGCAACTAGCCAGATTTCAGCTTTGATTGTCAATTTTATCACAGATTAATTCTTTATCTTAATTCTGCAAATGTTATAAAAGGCGAAACCTAATAATCTTAATAAAGAGTAGGTAGTTACCTGCTGCATGTGAAGAATGTTACGTGGAGGGTTGATAGTGGTAATAGCCACATGTGCCGCCCTGGTGGCGGCCGAGAGCTCTCCCCAAGCTGACAACATTCGGGAATTGCTGAAGGACATTGATGCGCGCTATTCTGATAACGTGTTTGAAGATGCGAACCTAGATGTGGTAAGTTATAGGTTATTTTACGTCTCTGTAAATTTCGCCGTCTATCACAACTATTACGACACGAATTCCACGCCCGTCCACGACTGTACGGCGCAAACCCGACAGTATTCGACGTAGTGGTTGGTTAGAAAAGCAAAAAGAATAAAGTAACTTTTGAAGCAAACTAAATAGACTGTGAACGGGACACAAAAGATAAATTACAATCACAAGTGCGGACTGATCGGTTTCAAACTCTAGCACAGACCGCTGACAACAACCTCTTTCAACGAAGTTCCATCTTCTCGTTGTCCCGGCTGGCCCTAATCGTTGTTGATTGCCATACTATTAAATAATAATAGTCAATTTTATATGCCCTATATCATTACAGCCTGATCTGATCAGAAAATATCGTTATCCTGTCGAAGTTCACGATGTGACGACCGAGGATGGCTACATATTGCAAATGCACCGTATCCCTCACGGGCGAGACGCCAACAATGTGCCAAATCAGAGGAAACCCGTGGTGTTCTTGATGCATGGTCTGCTTTCTTCATCAGCCGATTTAGTCATTATGGGCCCAGGATCTGGTTTAGGTGAGTGTCACTACGGTCCCTCAAGTCCTTGTGACAATGATTTAACACAGCCTTCTTTGTGTACGATAGACCGATTGATAAATAACTTTCGGTAGAGGATACAAAAATATTATTTTTACAGCATACATCCTCGCTGAGGAAGGATTCGATGTCTGGATGGGTAACGCCCGCGGTAACTTCTACTCTCGTAGGCACGTCAGATTGAACCCTGATGCAATACTGAGTACAGCATTTTGGAGGTTCTCTTGGGATGAAATAGGGAACATAGACTTGCCTACTATGATCGATTATGCGTTGGAGGTGTCTGGAGAACAGAGGCTGCACTATGTGGGTCACTCGCAGGGCACTACGTCTTTCTTCGTGATGGGATCGATGCGACCGGCTTATAACGATAAGATTATTTCAATGCACGCACTGGCTCCAGTCGCATATATGGCAAATAACAGAAACCTTCTTTTAAGGTTTGTGGCATCTTATGCTAACAATATTGAAGTAAGTTGACCATATTGTAAAATTATTACTTAGAATACTACTATCCTAATAACAGTTTGCTTTTATAGTTTTTCATATTTTTTTTAGAGCATTGCTTCTTTGATCGGCATCGGTGAGTTCCTGCCTAACAGTGTGTTGTTCACATGGGCTGGCCAGGCCTTGTGTCGTGATGAAGTAGTATTCCAACCAATATGTAGTAACATCTTGTTTTTGGTTGGTGGATGGAACGAGGACCAACATAATACGGTGAGTTTAGACTTTTACAAAATAAAACTGCAATGTCATTCAAGACATCTTTGAGGTTTGAATTAAAAATAAATTGTGATTGCAGACAATGATGCCTGCTATCTTCGGTCACACACCGGCCGGTGCGGCAGTAAGGCAGTTTGTACACTACGGTCAAGGCATCAATGATAGAGGATTCCGTCGCTACGACCAGGGGTCTCGACTATCGAATTATAGAACGTATGGATCCTTCAGTCCTCCGCGTTATGACTTATCTAGAGTTACCACTCCAGTGTTCCTTCATTTCTCAGACAGCGATCCACTGGCACACGTTAACGATGTTGATAGATTGTTTGCAGAACTTGGTAGACCGATCGGTAAGTTCCGGGTACCTATGGGCAGCTTTAGTCACCTTGATTTCGTATATGCCATTAATGCCAAGCAATTGATCTACGATCGAGTTATCAATCTGATTAAAGCTATGGACGCTAATGGATTGGAAGGATTAAAAGGATTCGAAGGAATAGACGATTTCGAAGGTAGCGCTTAATCACTGAATATGTAAAACGAATGCCCAACTATGTAAGTTTAACAAATAAATACACTTCTTGTAAAATTATGTAATGTGTATGTTTTATTACCTATTTTTATTTTGTTTCTCATCAAAAAATTCAATGATTGTAACTCGATGCTGCAGGTTTTCATAAAGGCAGGTTTATTTATGGGTTTCGACAGTGAGGCTTGAATTTTTATAGTACTAAGTACTGTTTGCTTCAATACATGATTTCATTTCCATATAGGCAACTGGAATTATGTTCCTTGCATATAACGTAATAGGCGCTGTTACAAATGTAGATATCTCATAATAGAAACCGTGGTTCAGTGCGGAATTCACAGAGGGTTATTAATTGCCACCAATACAAATGTAACGGAGAGGCAAACAACGCCAAGGCCACATCAAAGGATTTGAGCATCTTCGATGCTGCGAATATAATGAACCCAACGCGTCTATCAAATTAATGCTACTGAAAGCACCAAGGTTATGTACGAAATGACTGTGATTGATATGGGATGTGCCAAATGGGTAACAGGATATGGTCCTCTTGTACTGTGCGTCTGATAGGTATAACCCTTTAAAATCCGCCTGCAAATTGAGGACATCTACCTATATTATACCTAGTTCTTATACGATGTTTAGGGTTTATTACAATAAATTCGCTGCAAGTAGTTATTTTACCGTAGAGGACAAAGACACTCGAAAATGGAATAAGTTATCGCAATAGATAACATTACTGCAAAGATGAATAGATGTATGTATATTTTGATGTTAGTTCGAAACTGATTTTTATGATATCCACAAGGTCAAATAAATAAAGTGGTTTACGTCATTAATTAAGGAGTTGTATGTAATCATTTAGGTACGTACAACAGTTATACGTCACTCAAACAAATTATGAAACAATTAAACTAGTAATAAACAAAACAAATAAAATAGAGTATTCTTATCTCTTAGCGCAGCAGTCCTGTTGTTCGTCGATAGCTACTTCTGTTTATGAATTAATTAGTACCATCTATAAAATTTAGTGTTCAAGCAGGTGAGATTTAAATCAATAAAACATTCGATGTAAGATGTAGAACTGTGAATTACCCTTAATTACTCATAGAGCTACGTCGTAGCACGTGCTTCTTAAGGGAATTTTAAAATATTTATATATTTTTTTTTAATGAAAACGTTTCCCCAAACTATTATTTTTCTTGTATGGTGCCTTGACAAGCATATAAACTCACATACACACACAAGCAGACTCAGAACAATGCAATATTCACCAAAAAACTATTTTACAACTTTTTACGTTACTTAAATGGTTTTATTGGTACTCAGATAAATATTGTTCGATATTACACAACAAACACGTTAACAATTTAACTAGGAAAAGACATTGTTAAGCTTCCTTAACGACTTCGTAGTTATAATGATCATTCTATACGCTAAAAATTGCGTCTCTGCCTACGGTAGAGGGATATTTACTCAAAGTTTAAATCCATTAGGCTATCGTAATCATGTGACCGTAGACTTTGACATTTCTATCATTAAAATCAACAGGAGGGTGAAAGAATTGTATGGATGGATGTTTGTTACTCTTTCACGCATGAACGGCTGAACGAAATAAGCTGGATTTTAGCACACATAACAGCACACTATGCATAGGACATCACGTTTTTGTGTTCTTGTGGCTTCATTAAGATCTTTGGCTTGATTCTGAAATCTACGCAGCAAACTTGCGGGCAGAAGCTTGTAATAATAATAAAGCAAATTCATGTTCTATCTACTGATTATTTTCTACGGACATACACACGACCCCTGCTGCGGTAATTAGATAGGATCTTAATGACGTACGAACACAGTAGCTATTATGGACATAATAAATTAGTATTAAGTAGTTGTTATGTACGTCGGCGTGTCGTAGATTTACAATTCTACATGATAATATAAATGTTAAATTGAGGTGTTATCCAGATTTCAGCATTGATTGTAGGCGTTATCGAAGCTTACATTTTATCTTAAATCTACAGAAGTTATAAAAGACGGTTTCCTATTGTTTATGATGAGTAGTTACCTGCTGCGTGTGAACCATGTTACTTAGAGGGTTTTTAGTGGTCATAGCCACATGTGTCTCTCTGGTGGCAGCCAGGAGATCTCCTCAAGCCGACAGCACGGAGCAATGGTTGAAAAGCATCGACACGCGCTATTCAGATGATGTATTTGAAGATGCACTCTTGGATGCGGTAAGTTCTACTATTATTTTATCATATCGACATGCAAACTAAAATCAACTCTTAAGTAGGAACATTTAGCATATCATTTATTTTATTTCAGCCCGATCTTATCAGAAAATATCGTTATCCAGTTGAAGTTCACTCTGTGACGACCGAAGATGGATACATATTGGAGTTACATCGTATACCCCATGGACGAGACGCTAACAATGTTCCGAATCAGAAGAAGCCTGTTGTGTTCTTAATGCATGGGATGCTCACTTCATCTGCTGATTTTGTTATCATGGGTCCAGGCTCCGGGTTGGGTAAGAACCTACCACTATTTATAATGTACCTACTAGGAAGTGGTGCGACTCATAGTTGGGATTTATAATTCTGTAAAGAAAAAAATTGGTTGGACTAAAACAGTTGTAAGGTACATATACACCTCTAAGTTTCTTATACATACACAGGACACTAATTACGATTATTTTTCCAGCATACATCCTCGCTGAGGAAGGATTCGATGTCTGGATGGGTAACGCCCGCGGTAACTACTACTCTCGTAACCACATCAGATTGAACCCTGATGCAACACTGAGCACGGCATTCTGGAGGTTCTCTTGGGATGAAATAGGAAACTTGGACTTACCTGCTACAATTGATTATGTGTTGGAGGTGTCTGGAGAAGAGAAGCTGCACTATGTGGGACACTCGCAGGGCACTACGTCTTTCTTCGTGTTTGGGTCGATGCGACCGGCTTATAACGATAAGATTATTTCAATGCACGCACTGGCTCCGGTCGCTTATATGGCACACAATGAAAGCCCCCTTTTGAGGTTTTTGGCACCTCACTCTAATAGGATTGAAGTAAGTCAATCATAGTGCTTATTATACTGTGGGATTGACTATTTCGGCTGTACCTAACACGTTTTGGTATTTTCAGACCATTGCTTCTTTAATCGGCATCGGCGAGTTTTTACCTAGCAATGAGTTTACCGCAGAGTTGGGGTCGAGGTATTGTAGCGATGGATCAGCATTACAGCCTGTATGCAGTACATTAATGTTCTTCATGGGTGGTCGGAACGAAGAACAACATAATGCAGTAAGTTTATAATGTGAATTACTAGTAGTTTAAAAATAACCCTGCTTGGCGCAACCGGGCCTTTAAGTTAAATAGTTTTATGACTGGGAAAATTTGTAATTGGCCAATAGTTTGATTGATATTTGAGTTTGGCGTAGAACGAAAAGCAAAGTCACTCACTGAAAATGTGAAATGATTTCACTACCCCTAAGTGAAATCATTTACATTTTCACGTATAAATTAGAAGGAAGATCTTAACCGTATATTTGTTATTTTAGACTATGATGCCCGTTATTATGGGACATGCACCAGCTGGTATATCAGTAAGGCAACTTGCACACTATGGTCAAGGAATAGACGCCGGATACTTCCGTCGCTACGACCAGGGCAATCGACTAGCTAACTTATTGGAGTATGGATCCTTCACTCCTCCGAATTACGATTTATCTAAAATTACCGCTCCCGTGTATCTCCATTACTCAGACAGCGACCCATTGGCACATGTAAATGATGTTGATAGACTGTACAGAGAACTAGCCAGCGCGACGAAGTACAAGGTGCCCATGTCAACCTTCAGCCACATTGATTTCACATATGGCATCAACGCAAAGGAGTTGGTCTATGACACAGTTATCAATATAATTAAAAGCCTTTAGACGACACCTCATTCCTTAGTATTGTTAGTGAAATTATTTTACCCAAACTATGTTTATATTGACCGGCTAAATACAAAAGCGATGCAAACAAGAAATATGTGTTGTTATTATTTTTTTCAGTCACCTTTAGAAAAGTAGATACTTCTTGGTATCACTTTTGTATTCTGTGCGACAGGGATCACATGATGGACAGAGATGGAGATTTTGCAATACAGCATGATCGGTGACTGTCTGATAATGAACTTTTTGCCGTATGTCAATATTAGTGTTGACGTGTGACCTCCATTATCTCCATCAGACCTTTGTATTCCCCATTGGTAGGTTGATAGCATATGATAGGAGATGGATAATGGCCTGCCGTATAACGTGTAATGCCACTTAAGAAAAGTTTCATTGTGTTTCACAGTGAAATACCGCACATCGAAATAATAATAAAATGAAAAGGTAAAACTACAATTAAGTATATATTCGCTCGATTGATTTCAGTCACGCTAACCTATTTTAATAGAGACACTAAGTACTTAGCGTATAAGCAGGAGATATTATACCTAATGCACAAGTGTGTGCGCAGGTGTTATCATTGATTGACATTTACCAACTACAGAGAATTTTGAAAGCTATTTATAATGATTTATAAGAATTGACACACTCGAAATATTGTTTAAAAGTAGTAGCAAGTTTACCGCCTGTGTACCAAATGGCTTGTTCGGCTGTACTTCGTAGACAAATTATTATGATTTAAGCAATAAATCGTTAAATTGTCACAATGACACTAATGTGATTGTCACTTGGAGATCTTAATGAAATGATGATGGATTCGGCAGCAATTTGGTAGTGTTTGATGTTCCCGTGACAGCACCAATCTCACACCTTTTTACGTCTATGGAAGATATAAATCTCTAAATATACAATGGAATGACATATCTAATCATGATAGATTATGTCATGTTAAAAGTCGTATAGTTGAATAATTGTAAACGTTTCTAATGATTTTAAAATTATTTGTATGTACTTGTTTCACAATGATATTGTAATAATGATTACAAATACAACAGATTTAAATGTTTTAATTTCTGGTGTACCACACAAAAGGAATGTGATATTAGCGGACGCAAACATTCCTTATAAATTTTCAATAGACAGGAAGACGAATACTTTGTTTTTCTGTATAAACGCTGATGAATTTTCGGATCAAAGCTTTCAGTCGGTGGTATTGAACCTCGACACAGGATTGGCCTCTATTATACCTGGAATTCGTAATGGGTTCGCGAGTGCAGTGGATCAGGCGACCGGTGACGTTTACCTCGGAGGAAGCGACGGAATATACAAATATAATTACCTTACCAAAGATATTGAGAAGCCGGCACTTGTCCGCAAAACAGATATCTTCGATATGTATTTCAACGAAAAATTATACTTCGTAGACACGGCCAAACAGAACCTGTATGTATACAATGACAACATGAGGTCTTTGGTGCCAGAGGCAAAGGAAAATTTAATTCAGCACTTTGTAATAGACTTTAATAGTGATTTATATTTCGTTAACCCAACTGGACTGTTTATATTGAAGAAAGGCTGTAAATCACCGATGTTAGTTTACGGCAATGACATAAGTATTCGCGGAGCTACTACGGATGCGTTTGGGACACCATTTTTTGTGGCGCACAATGGAATCTATACTATTGACAAAGAAAGCAAACAATTGGTGATGACACTATCATTGAATAACGGCTACGGGTTAGCTTTTGACCAAAATAATAATATAGTTTATAGTGACGAACGTACGGTGAACATATTGATTCCTTGTTAAATGGATATAAGCTACAATTGTTAAAACGTACTAAAAACTTTAAATTTTATCATTGTGTAATATAATAAATTAGCGATTATTACTAATGGAAACTGGTTCTTAACTAAAGTGTAAGTTAAAAGCCCGCAGCTGCTGGCATGAAGTGGCAACTTGATAAAGTGATTGAGAACATTTTGATTTTTGACTCAGTAGAGCGGAATATTGGGTTTTAGTAGACACGTTTAGAATGTAAATGGACTTCGGTATAACTCGGTTAATTCTTACATTTGAATGCCTATCGACGACTAATACGTCGTGATGTATTTTTTATTTAAAAGTTTTCTGACTAAAGTTTGGAATTGAATTATAATATTATGTATAAATATTTTAACGGTTGAAATGATTTCAAAGGGCATTACTAACGCGATACTGTAGGTAAGTGGTAAAATGACATTTATATTCTCGGAGAGTCCTGCTGCGAGACCGGGGAGAGGGTAGAAGGGGGGGGGGGCGCTACGCTCCCTGCGGAAAATGTGGAATGACACAAATGGAAATAAATGAATCTTGGTTTCGGTAATTTCAATATTAACCGCCCTTTCTACCCTACTTTGGTACATGAAGCTTTATGGCAAGATTTTCTAAAATGAATAATTAGTTTGTGCATTTAGTTATGCAATTATTACACAAATTATGTAGGACATGTGATATTTAGCCTTAATTGTTTTTTTTGACTTTTTTTTCAAATCAATTATAACAAAATCATGTAAATACAAGCTTATATGCACTACAGACGGCGCGGCGGGTCGCTAGTGTTCAATAAATCTAATAGCCCAACATGCATTCGCCAGATCCATTGTACATACTGTGATTGCATATTGCATAATTAATTTTAGTTCGAATAATAAGTCGAACTAATAAAAGTTAAAAGATGTTCATGAATAATAACAAAAAAATCCATGAGTCATGCTGGAATGACAATTCACGTATTTAATCAAAACGGATTAGATAATAATATTATTTACGTGCTAAATTACTTGAATTGTAATTAATTTGCGATAGATAATTGCTCAAAACAGTATTGAATGCGTATGTTTTGTAAGAGCAGGTAGTGTCGACTCGTCACGCGAGTCACTCGTTAACGCCTCCGCTTGATAGATTGATCCGACTCTGTGATTGATGGATAGTTCACTTTATTTAAATTAAAACACCTTCTAAAAATGGCCATTTTTGCTTTTGTTACGTTTTCCAATCAATTTCGACTTACCAGAAGGGACGACGAAAAAAAAGAAATTATTAGAGGATTTATGATCAAATTACTTTTTAGATTTTTGTACAGTTTGATTTGTAAGATGGCTTAGCGTAATTCAGTGTGTGAGAAGCAGTATAGTAAATTTTGGACAGGCACCGTTACGTGGCACACAAGATTTCAAAATAGGCTTTAGGTACCTCACATATATGTAGATACATGATCATATTTAACACTACTAGTTAATGTTGAAGAAGTTTATTAGGGTCGTTTCGTAAAAAAAACGGTCCTCAAAGAATACTCAAAATAAAGGTAAAGGTAAGTAATATGTATAATCCCAATAGGTATAATGTAAGTATTTTGGAGTGCCATATGCGTCCCATGGAGGGTCGGTTCGGGTAGCTCGTGGCAATGGCTCTAGGCTCCGTGCTTGCGATCGGGGAGTTCATTTTCATTGACTTGTTCCGCATCAATGACAAGGGCAGTGAATGGGCAGTTTTCTCAGCGAAAGAAAAACATAATAATGCTGTAAAAACTACGTGTGGGTTTCGTGGATGTCAAACGTACACATACTTTAATAGTATACTTACTAGTTATATGCTTGCAGGCTCTTGTTCTTGCACGAGGTTGACTGATGCACAAACAACGTACCTTCTATATGTGTATATAGGGATTATCGTAACACAGTTGATAGTAGTTTCTTTAAAGCCAAGATGCGGGAGAGAAATACCATTTTATTTAGTTTATGTATCTAGGTGCGTTTTTCGGCACTTTGCTCAACCAATTGACACAAACATATTAGATACACTATACGAAAGAAGTTTAAATATAGTCTAACAAACTAAATGTTAATACTTTGAGTGTAATATTGTAGCGAAGGAAATGATTCCATGGTACGAGTAGATAAAACTGCTGACAACTCTCTAGTCCTTTGTAAATCTCTTAGTTGTTACCACTACAAAGATTTTCTTCAGTAACTTTCATGTTAGAGCTGCATATAGCTACATATGTAGCTTTCATTGTTAGTAAGAATGTCATAAACTAGAATCATAAATCCCCTCAGAAAAGTGGAGCGACAAAAGCTACAGAATTTCATAAAGCTTTTATTCAATGTAATTGTAGGGCGTTTGCTGACAGAATCCCACGCTGGCTCTACCAAGATTGAATGGACTGGGCCACTGAGCTTAGAGAACAAGTACGTATTTACGGAGGCAAATTACATTAATACCACTCTGTAGCCTCCTAATACCCAGCAATTTTCACTACGTTTACTTAAGCCAACGATAAATATAATTAAAGAAAGGTTTTCTTTTCTAACGTTTTCTTTAGCGGTTTCTTTTACAGGCTAAATAAATTTAATTACTACTTAGAAACTATTTTAATAACTACATTTTTATAGTTTAACTTTCATTCTATTTATACGAAAATACGCGGAGGGGGTGCACATTTTTGGGAATGCAATAACGTTGCGTGTATATGCATAATACGTAACAGACAGTCAGAAACACTCATGAAGTCAAGCTATCCGAATAGCTTACGAAACGATTCCTGCTGTAGAAACCGGGAAAAAAAAGACAGAAATCAATTCTCCATCTTTCATCACGAGTCTTGTTTTTTCGGAAACCTTAAAAGTATACGGTTGATTACAAATTCATTTTGAATGAAGCAATCTTTTACCCGCAAGTAGATTTCTGTGAAAAGTAAGTCGATACGGGGCTTATTGTAATTCAGGAGGCGGCGCGGTCAGCGGCGAGGCGCGTCCCGCGGCCGCGGCCACGCCGACGACGCGTCGTCCGACAACACAGCCGGCACGTGCCGGATGACGTGATCATGTGCATACTGTGAAATATTCCGTTTTCATGACCTGATATTATGTTCACTTGTCGTATCTCCCTAGCGTGTAATGTCTGGTTGCTTCACCATGAACGACCGTGCTTAAACGCTTTAGGTAGGTAAGCATTTACTGATGTACTATGTTTTTATAATTATGGATTTGCTTACTTATCGACAACGTGGCTGCCATATGCCACTAAAACTATTCTTGGCATGCGTCAATTTCCAGAACATGGTATAAAACATTGTCAGCTTATCCTTAACTTTGTTAATTTAGAGTTCAAGAAGACGAAACAATTTAGGTACTTATTTCTGATTGTGACCTTCAAAGATAGTATTGCTTATCTCTAAAATAATATTAGAATAATATTTATACTTGTTAGATAGTGGACGCGTAAACCTAAGAGACTTTTTAAAATTACAAGGGTTTTTCGTAGCATAGGTACATACGGAGCAGGTTCGTACCGATATTAGCATATTAAAGTGATCTGCATATGGACTTAAAAAGGGTTGATTGCTAGAAAACTAAGAAAACTCAGGTTCAGGGAGGCTTTATGTATATAATAGCTACATAAAGCTACGAAAAAACACTAAAAAATCAATTAAGTATCTACTGTTATGTGCACGTTTATTATATAAAGGTGGGTTTTGTTTATTTTAAGCAAGCGAGTGCTCATTCTACCCCACTCCTTCTTCTTAGCGTGTCGATGGAAAATATATATAAATTTATTAAAAAAATTGTTTGGCCCAGTATTTAGCCACCGTTACACCATCCGCTGACGCAGTCATTAGGTCTTCACGCGTGCAGAGGTGACAGATCTCGGCGATAAGTGACAGTCCAGGTATGTAAGGCCTGCTCTGCGTGCAATCCCGATGGGTCTCTTGAACGCATAAGATGTCACAATGCGTCTTGCAAGATAGTTCAGAGAGAATTTCTGCTTGCTTCTACCCCACTTATACTCTTTCATAAATAATTTTATGGAAATCTTACAGGAAGTGAAAGTAGGTAGATAGTCGCGTAGTTTTATGAACAACAGGCCTGCGGACGGGGAACGTTGGGTGGCTCACCGTCCGATCAGAACCAGGCCCGTGTCAGCGCCACGTTGTGATCCACGGACGCCTCAAAGCGATGTCAGCGTAGGAGACATCCATGTCAGTGCCGGCTAGGGTTGCGGATTTTGTTCGAAAGAGTTACCGCAGCCCTAGAACGCAAAAGGCATTAAGTGGAACACAAATAGGTTTTAGACAGAAAGAGTCTGACGCTCCCTTCTGCCCCGCCCAGAGCGGAAGAAGTCATTTGAAGATATCCTATCCAAAAAAAGGGTACTTGTATAAACAAATGTTACGACAGTAAAAGTTTTTCATATACTAAGACAAAAATCTGCTGTTGTATACCCAATAGAAAAAAAAAACATACTTATTTCAGAGTTGGTCAAATATTAGATAATTGATCAACTAAAAAAAAAAACAACCCACAGACAACCTCTCAACCTAAACGTATACACCTCCGTTTCGTCGTGAGTAAAAAATGCAATACAATACGATGAAAATATATATTACCTACAGCGGATTTTTGTTCTGCTATATGAAAATTTCATGAAAATCCAGAAATGAATACTGCTACGCTTTCTTTGTCCATTTTATCTGAATCTTAATGTAGTAAATAAATAAATAATCGCTGTTTGCGATAAGACCACCAATTGTATCATCCATGTAACATAATCTTTATTTTCTTTTCATCCAATTGGTGTGCAATTCTGATTTATCATCAATGTACCTATTTGGTATGTTAGTAAGTTGTATAATTTGATCTGTTTCCATATATACTTGTTGTCCACAAACACTTATCATGTACAGAAAAATGCAACTGGCAGGTCTTTCATAACCACCGACAGCTGAGTTTATTGATTGATCGAAACCCATTACGTACTCTCTCTACCCGCACCTGAAGCTAGACGTGTTTGTTATAGCTACACCGACATTGGGCACCTGTGACTTTATTTTGATCGAGTGTTTTCTAAACATTTCAACCAAAACTTCGCTCCTTATATTACCTTCACCTTCAACAAACATTTAGCTGACATATTAATCTTAAGTAAACATGCCTTAGCGGCTTTAAATTACGTATGTAGACCTTTTTGTCTCATTTAGCCAGTTGACATTTTATGAGCCTTCCATTTACGCGAACAACGTACCGTATTCTTTAAAAAAACAAAAACACCGTAATTAAGATTGTCTTTCTTTAGGTGTTGTTAAAATATAATCTTATCAAGGAATAATGATTAATATCATAGTATAGGTACTAGATAGTAGGTGCGTAATGGAATAATCAATTCATTAATTGAATATTTATCAAAGAAAAAAATACGAACGTCACACTTGGTAATATAACACAATTACGCGTAACAGCTTGGTTGGTCCTATTTTCCAAGCTCCAAGGTAACAGCCTACAGGTGTGGTTAGATGCTAGTTAACAGAAGGTCTAGGCACAAATGGTTTTCTCCGAGTTTGATAAATGCCTCTCAATAAAGAGAATTGTAAGAGAAATGTATCGGAATATTTACAGGGCGTCACGTACGATGAGACCGAGGTACTCATAACCATACCAAGGAAATTAAAACGTTGATATTGATAAAAACTCAATACAGTATTGTAAAGTTTCATTTGATTTTCTATCACTTACCCTGAAGCTCACAAAAGTCAATAACTGCACATCTCATAACGCATCCACTCATCCACCACACCGCACAATACACCAAACATGTTTTTATACTGTATTTCATTTATACGGTACTTTATTTAACTTCTAATATTCTCATATTTCGAGGGGAATGACACTGTAAACCGAAATTTAGGTACTTTCTATTTTAGTTTCAAAGGCCAAAACATTTGTTTACATCATCTATTTCACCATTACATATATCTATTTTAATACCTTTTTAAGAGAGTAACAGCCCAGTCATTTTAGGAAAGCTAAAATTTTTAGGATAAATATGTATAGTTAATAAATGATGATGTACTTGTATAGTTAAAAAATTTGGCCTTCGGACTTGAACGTAATTGAGTAAGGTGCCTTTTATGCCTGATACCTAAAAAGGGTCCCGCATTGAATTTACTAAGTACGTGTTCTTAACTACCTATTCCTCTACGAATTCCTAACAAATGTCGTGCGACTTCACATTCTGTATAATGTATTCCCTTATTCAGAACATTGTTTTTTATTTGTTATATCTTTGTTCTCAACAACTCCCCACTTACTCGTATAACTAAATCATAAACCTCGAACATGGAGTCTAATTACATTTGGAATGCATAATGTAGTATAGTATGCGGCATATTCTGTCAAGATCTAATTATTTAGTTAGTTGGAGACACGAGTTAATACAATAAACCGCTGCAGTTCGCCCATGACCACAAACAAGCCCACTTTATAACGATCTCGGAACCGACCTAACTAGCTAATAATCTAATTTATTATCTTGTTACCTCCTCACCTTTGCGCTGCCGGATGACAGAATTTACTGTATGCTTGAAATCTATTCATAAACAATTTTATACTAACTCGGTTTTCCAACAAATAACTGAATAATACAAGTGTTTGGTGTAAGTTTTAGGTATACTCACCTTCTTTGTCAAGTATCTAAAATAAAGCGGACTTATCGAGAGCTCAGCAAATCGAGAATTCCATGAAAAACGGATAAAGCCTAAGGGTATTCTTACAAAGTTGGAACTCGGGATTTAATACTCTTTAGGTGGATTTACAGTTCGGATCATCTTTATGTAGATATCTTGAACCATTGTCATGAACCCATTTTCAATAGCTCTTTAATTGTATTTAATCCGATATTAGACAAGCGCACTGGAATATTTAAAAGGATAAGCTGGTCACTACGTACATAGGAATGAATCGCGCAATACGATTGTTGGGTATCGTTGTACACTTGTAAAGCTTTGTAGTCATGTATAGTCCTTGTAAAATGACTTACCTTTCAACAACCGTATCCGAAGATATAGCTGGAAGCCTTAAAACACATAAACAGACGGTATATACCTTCACTTATCTCACTAGACTATAATATGATCATACCAAACAGTGTACCGTCGTATAAAGTGAAAAAAAAGTAGTAGATACAAAGACGTCTCACTGTACATAATACTTTTCTCATTTATACTAGTCATTAAACGGTGACTAGAAAAGGGATTCTTCAATTTATCGCGAGTCTGTGATCGTAGATAGATCGGTCGGCAGTCGTTGGCATTTCGTGATAGGTTTCATAAAGTTTGTTCGAGGAAACTAGACTCATAGACTCAACCACTCTAATAAGTGTGGTTATTGATTGAAGTCTCACATAACTATGACGCCATTAAAACCTCGTAACCATCTAACCGTACTCTAATCCCATTAGCAGGTCGAAGTTGCGTCAGAGTCAATTATCAACACATTGTGTTCATTAATTTATTATGTGTTAGGCCTTCAAAGCACGTATAGCCTTTAGGTATCTGTTCTAGAGGTACTGATAGCTTTAGTAGAAAAATGTTCGCCATTCAGTCATGTGTCACAGGTTTAAGACACGAACGAATTGTTGGATCTATTTTTTAACGTGTAAGTTTTATAATTCGCTCAAAATTGTGTGTGTGTTTATCAAACACTGAAAATATATTTAAATTTGCGCAAACATGAATTGCTTTCGTATGAGAGTACTTATTATCGTCAGCTATATCAAAATATCAGTGGTTAAAGCAATGAATTGGTAAAATAAAACCAAAATATAAATTTAGTTTTAGAGTTTATTAAAGCCAGGAACACAAGTGTCAATGTACTTACGTACAACTTCAATATTATATGCTTTTGAGTGAAACAGTTCCAGAATGCAGTAGTTTTAGGTTTAGCGGGTTACTATTAATTACACAATTAGATATGTGAATATGGGTACATCAATATCAACACTAATGTTTTCTTATATTTCTAAACAGGATTTGCGTTACGTCAATAACACACATTTAAATGATACGAATAAAAGGATCAATAAGACAATAGCTTCGTAGCTAGAAATATAACATGACCATGTTTAAATATGCATTTTGCATCATATTTAGTAAAATCTCAAAATGTCATAAATTCTCGTCCACCTTTGCTTCAAAAAGTGGTCGATAGAATTTTATAAAAAGGTTTTGTATAATGATTTTATAAAAAAAGTCGATCATCGCTGGCACATGACTTCTTCCATGAGTTCTTGAATACTTTATAAAATATATATAGACTTTGAATGTAAAATATATTATGTTGTTTTTGAATAGCCTATTTTAAATAATTGACTTTTGGAATGGTCTTGTTTAGCCAAAGGATCATAAATTTTGTATTCATAATGCCTATAAATATATATAAGTAGGTAGGTTTTACCAACGTATCAAAAAGAACATGGCATAGCGGTACTGCATCGATTACTAAGATTGGCATCTCGACGCAGTTCCCGCGTTGCGCAAGTATAAAGTTTAAAATACATATATCTTAGGTAAAGTGTAGACGTTAAAAGCTCAGCGATATGGTTGGGGTAGCACTGGATATGGCTTCTCTTGGTTTCTATGAGGTGCGGAGTAGGTATCCATCAATCACAATTTCACTACAGTGTGTTGGTAGGAGGAGCGCAGAAAGTTTACAACATCATCATAATATTATACGTATGGTTTCTTACTTCTATTAAACAATTTTACGGTCACACATTAATTTAAAATTAAGATTTTGAATATAATCTACCGTGCCTAACAAGACGCTTGATGTTGGCTAGTATCCCGTTTCGGTTCTCTCATTCTAGATAGTAAGTGAGCCTGCGGGCCGCACCGCTAAGCTGCCTTTCTAAGTACTTTATAACTTGAACTTGTATCCTTTCTCATAAAATATAATAAATCTGCCACATCCTTCCTTTATCTAAACACGAATCATCCTCTTCTTTTAAATACAAATCCATTTCATATAACTTTAACATTATTTTATACTAATTGTTACATGTATAAAGTAAGTATATATAATTTTCATTTGCTAATTTAAAACATCAATACATCATCTATTACAATTATATACTTGTATACACAGTGTACATACGTCACGTATAGTTATAAAATATATCTCATACAATTAAATCTAACGATGAAAAATCAGTCGTCGAAGACAATGCATTCCATATATATTATAATATATTTAAAATTATATATTCATTAAGTGATAGATGCGACGGTTGTTAATAAAAAGCTCGTTTTTAATGCATAAAGTTTATAAAATTTTTGTACTTACATAATAAATTTTTATAAGATTTATTTTTACCAATCCTCAAACTGTGAAATACGCACCATTGTGGTCTTCAGAACAAGATGCAAAATATTTGAAATTATACGGGATGTATGTAACTTAATAATGATAAAACATCAAACGTAAATTCATTATTAAAAGCTGCAATATTCTTGCATTCTAGAATATTATAAATATTATGGATCAGAGTAAGTTCACAATCAGCAGAAATATATAAGGCAGCAACATATTGAAACATCATCATCTCGGAGTAATATAGACAGCTGTACTCATCAGAACTACTCGGCAAACACGGATTTGATACTGATAATTACATACTAAACATTTATATTTTTTGAGGAACAAATACTATTCGAGTGACATGTGATTATGTAAATACAACTAACTATACAGGCGTATATTGATATATAATAATATACTGTTGACAAAGCTACTGTATTTTAACAACTAACACCATAATAATGATTTTTGGTTAAAAAGGTGCGCAACAGTAAAGTCCATGTAAAAGAAGAAGGTAAGGGGAGAACGGTAGCACGTATGAAATTGTTAACAACGGGCCTTAAAGTACTTGGTCGGGAACTTCTAATAGAGACTAACGACTAGGGACATAAGCTCCGAGGGTGCGTACTAATTCTATACACATATAAAATGCATTGAAATTACACATACACAATACTTTATAGATACATATTCTCTCATGAGTAGAAGAATTACACAGTCTTTATAGTATTTCATATGTTAATACTGATGACTTTTATACATCTTAATCATAATAAATAGGTATGTACTCAATAACTTAAATATTTAAAAAATATCGAATTCCTTTTTGTAAAATTTTGTATATATTGTCAACATTTTAATGGACGTTGTGCGTAAATAGAAGTAACGAAATAAATATAGTAAGAAACAGATACTTGAAACTTGTCAAACAACTTACTGCTCAGCGAATCTTAACTTTTGTTTCTTGACGAAGTCAATGGCCAGCTTATCCGTGGTGCGTGACTCCAGTATTTGTATGATGGGATGATCTGAAAACAATGCTTACTTAAAGTAGACTTCGAAATGTCGACGCAATCATCTATTGAATCTTAATTTTACGTCTCTTTATTGAAAATTACCCATTTAACTATAGAGTAGGTAAGTTAATGTTATTGAACTGAATATAATGAGAAGACAAAACTGACAAGACAAGACAAGACAAGACTATTTAATTTTAACATCAAAGATCGACCTCAAAAAGGACCATGAAAATGTTTTGGAAATCTTTATTGGAGTTATTAATTAGAATGATAAATAACAGGAAAATTCAACATCATCAATAAACTGGTATTCTTGTGAAACGTTTAGTTAATAAATAGGTAGTTCATTACATTTTAATAGATCTTGTCAAGAAAGGAAATTGTAATCGGCTACAAATAGATGTTATGGAGCTTTTTGAGTCTGTTTAATAAGTAGGTATTTTAGACATCGATGCGAAAATTTGGAACGAGTCTGAAACAAGTCGCAATTCGCCTTTGTTATAGATGTATCTAGAGGAGAAAGAGTCAACACAATAAACAGTAACCAGTAACCATGGCCAGCAAACAGTAACCATGGCCTCCTAGTAACAATAAGAAATTCAAATGGCGTTAAGATGTGAATCCACAATGAGTTGTTCTAAAAAGAGTGAGTGTTTCATCACTTGAGTTGGGTAAGTGAACTTTTTAGAATAGCAGTAAGAGCTTTCACGAGAAGTTTGTATTGAATTTAAGAATAAGGCGTTTTGTAAAGAATTTAGTACTAAGAATGAGAGAAAGTGGTATAGTATAAAGTGTAGTACTGACTGCGATCATGCAGCTGCATGAGCGGCAGTTCGATTGGGCGCAGCGGGTCGGGTGGCGCGTGGCAGTTGACGCCAGGCACCCGCGCGAGTGACACAAAGGCCTCGCCTGCGAAGTCGTCTGCAGTCAGCACGTCGCGGTCCCACACCGACAGCGCCAGCGCCGCGCCCGCGCAGCGGCACGCGTCCAGCGACACGCCGAACTCGAAGCACTCGTCCCATACGGGGTTCAGCGTTTTCTGAACATAGTTGTCAGTGTCGTCAACAACATTCTAATTTATGCCAAACTCAAGCCAACCCACATATTCTAAATAATTCAGTTATATAAATATAACAAATTATCCCAACATTTTAAATGAGCCCAAAAATTCACGCGAAAACACGAACCAGCTTTTACTAAACAAAATCATTAAAATTGGATACTTATCTATTTCAGAAAATGAGAGGGGTTAATGGGAAAATGTGGGTTGGTATGGCTTGGCCTAATTGGGTCCAATTTGTGTTTGTGATTGTGTTTACATGACCTCACCGTGTCTTGAGAATCAACATGCCCAATCGAATATTTTGGTAATGTTAAGTGATGCCTTATACACACACTAACAGATTTGTTTATATGTTTTGTACAAATATGACTTTTCATAATTGCATCTAGTAGGTAGGTATTGAAAGTTTCTTGAAAGTGTCCTGACCACTGAAGTTTTGCTATACCTATTTAGTTCTCATAAACGTTTTCCATGACGAAATATAAAAATTTGATGACCTTAGTGTTCTTCTCTCCCATAGGAGCTTGTCTAATACGTGATGCTATACAACCTTCCTACGTATGTATATAAGCTCTTTTCTCCTGGTTTCAATAATGGTAGTACATTAAATAAAGTAATATGTCCATGTCTTACCTTTTGCACATTGGTAACTTGTTCGTGAGCCTTCGGGAACAGACGTTTTGGCACTAACTCGAGCACTACGAAGGGATCGCTTAAACCGTTCGGGTCCAGCGGGATCACGTCGCGCGCCGACAACACTTCCACACACAACGAGTCGTGATTGAAGTACACACTAAATATCAATATTTTATATTAGAATAAACATCAAATTAGGTTTAAAATTGCGATTCAAACGGTCAGACAATTATTTATTCGTGAAGAGTTTCGTCAACTAAAAGTGAATTTAAATAAGCAATAGGCAATTTAGAAAGATCATTTTGCCGCTTGCGTAGGTACTGAGAAGATAAACTTGGTAGATGAATATAGTAAACAGGATTAAAATACATTAAAAACAAGCTCGCTTTTCAATTAAATTTTCACCGGCTTTAGGGAAAGAGTCATCGTGAAAGGAATAAAAACAACGAATCCTTCCTCTTCCTTACAATTTATATTTAATACTGCGAGTAACTTGAACGCGAAGACGCCAAGAAAGTTAAAACTAAATACGAATAAAAAGCCGGTCAAGTGCGAAATGGTTCAAGTCTAGAAGTTCTTTTAAATCCTGCGATATCTATTTCAAAAGAGTTTATTCACTGAGGCAGAATAAATGCTATACCTAATTTAGATTATAGCATTTATTCTGCCTCACCTACTGCGATTATCGTTATGTACTATGTATTTAGATACATAAGTACATAACAATAATCGTAGTCGGGGGTACTAGGTACATCTCTGCCTAATCATTCGGGGATTACAGGCGCGATGTTATGTTATACTTAAAATAACGTGACTGCAAAGTCTAAAAATAAAAAGACTACAAAAACTTAAATTGATTGTACTTAATATACCTTATAAGTATTCATCGAAAGCTCGAGGTTACTTAGGTATTATGAAAGTAGTGATTAAAGAGAAGTGACATAAGATCGACTAGTGGGTACTTTGAATAGTTTGCGTTAGCTAATTCTTGGATAAAACTCATCTCATGCAACCAGCACGTGACTGACTTAGTCTATTGATTACTCTTATATCTACATGTGTAGGCATCGAGTGCGTATATGAGAAACATCAATACATTTTCTATCTTTTGTTTCCAGAAGAGATACCTACTGATATTTCATTGCCTCCCATTAATAGAAAGAAATAAGAAATGTGAAATTTGAAGTAAAACAATATTTTTCCAACAGCGTAAGTATGGCTTTTTTATCTTTCCAAAATTTCATGAATTTATTCTTTGTTCTAAACATACCAACGAAAAAGTTTCCGCTCAATGCTTTTGTCCGTTTTATATTAAAACAGTTTTGATTGTGGACTAAGAGAACTGAGGCGGTCGGACAAATGATTGTTTAAACGTCCTATTCTTATCTGGTCTACAGAACTCTAAACGTAAAATTTATGCAAAAATTAAGCACCAAATGAAGTGATTACATTATCTGTAAACAACTTAAACAAACATTATCCTTATAACAACTTAAACAAACATTATCTGTAAAACATTTTAACAATGTTTGTTGTACCGGACATACTTACATAAAGCGTCTAAACAAACCGTAAGTATAAAAAACTTGTTATGAAACAAACCCAAAAGTAATAAAGAAAAGCTTGAAAAACTGCGGGTTGCTATGGTTCAGTGAGTCGTCAAACTTATGTATTCGGCGAAATGTACTCGATCCAAATTACTAACATGACAAAGAGCGATGGAGCGTAACCTTTTAGACATAAAACGAAGAGACCAAGTTTTAGAGATAACAGTAAATGGAAGTAAACTGACTAAGTAAGAAAAATACAAGTACCTACTGGCAGGAATATAAAGGATACAAATTTGGCGAGCAAAGCTGTTAAAAATACATTTGGGAACCTCTAGTATATTTTGTTAAACATATAAATTAGGGTTTTCAATCCCGTTACAATAATCTAGAATCTCACTGAAATAATATTGCAAAATCGTACTGACCGAACCAGTATAGAGCCATAAGGCGAGGGTAGCGGGGTGCGAGCTTGCTCAGCTAGTCTATCAGCGAGCCACAGCTCCAATAGTTTCTCGGTGGGCGCCTGGTGATATTCCATCCTTTGTTCCACACGGAACCATTCCCCATTGTGCACCTCCGACATCGGGAGACCTAAATAGATATCGATTAACATTGTTTATGAACTAAGCCTCTTACGACCTCCGTTGGACTCGAGAGTGCCTAACTCCTCGTTCTTACTTCGTCAACATTTTAACAAAAGTAAATTTATATTTAAAAAACGTTAAATGTTTAATCTATAAACATTTAACTTTTTTTACTTTTGTTTAGATATCTAATCTGGGTTAAGTGAAATTTTAGAACGAATGGCTGGTTTAAAAGGTGGATGTTAGTAACTTTGTTAGTACCTACATTTAAACTCTTTGATTAAGGGGAAACATTTTCATTAAAAATCCTGCTAGTTTTTATTAATGATAATAATATAAAAATATAGTGGTGTGGTTATTTAAAGCTACAATAAAAGGCAGACTTGTGGAATGATTATAAGTAAACATTTCCAAACCTTTTCCTTCTGCGTGGAAAAATTCGGCTAACAGATCGAGTGCCTCTCTGAGCCTATGATGGTAGACGCGCGGCCGCTCGGCACCGCCCGCGTCGGCTTGCGACGACACCTCCTTGAGCACGCCGCTCCAGCATCCCGCCAGCGCGCGGATGAACGCGCGCGGTAACAGCCATGTGTTCAGCGACGACAGGTGCTGGTCCAAGAACTCCAGCAGAGGAGTTATTGCCTAGTACCGACTTTCAATTAGAAATGTGCCTCAGTCGTTTCTTTGTGGTTCAGTCATGTGTGAATTTATTACAATTTAAAACCAAAAATGAAGTCGAGATCTCTCATTTAATTGTGTTTGGTGAACACTAGTCAAATAATATGGAATTTGTCCTTTGAAAACATGATGACATGATGGATGATCAGGATGATACAGATTAATGTTAGACTATTTGTCAGCAGTTGCTATGAGTGTGTAACTGTGTATATGTTAGTGAAGATGTTGGCTGACATGCAACAATTGTAAACTTTCATAACTTTAAAAATAGGTATCTTACTTGTGTTGTGGGCAACGTGTCTGGCGACCATGCCAGATGGAAAACGGCTTTTCTAAGCGGTGGTCGTGCTCGCGCGGCGAGCGGCGCCGCAGCGCGTGTCGCCCGCGCGTCTAGCGTGCCGAGCGCGCCGCGGACTAGTTGACGCGCGTTCTCTTCGTTCAAGCTATAATGTTATCCTTTTGTGATCATGTTACATAGAATATGTCGTAGCGCTTTATAAGGACTTCCATTAATTAAAGCGTATTTTGAACGTTACACTTGCCTTGCCTGTTACATAATTTACAAGCTTCAGTAACGCGAGCTCAGAGAGAAGAGAAATTATCCCGATTGAGTAGATATTTGTACCAGCTAGAAGATTATGAGGAATAGTTAGATATGTTTCAATAAAGAATTTAAGCATTTTCTTATGTGTTAAGAGCATATCACTTACAATTTTCTTGTAATATAAACAGAAAACGAGTAAGTGTATTGGTTAAGTACGATTAGCTTTAACTTTAAACTAGCAAAATACTGAATAATATTTCATTGTTCATTTAATTCAAAGTGAAATGTTCATTAGCGCGTATCAGAAGTTATGACATGCATCTGAAAATAGTAATTGGTGTGTCAATCGTAGAGGTATATAAATTGAAATGTTAACGTCGAGGCATTTTCACGTTATAATTATCAGGTAGGTTTACATTGATTTATAAAGATCGTAAATTCGTAATGTAGGTAACCAACTTTTGATTGAGTTTCAATTAGGTACCTACTCTAACTGAGATAGTTATCAAGTTGTTTTAGTTTTAATTAGATTTATAGGCAACTCCGTGGTAAGTATTTACGTTACAACTTGTAAGTACTTGCTGATGTACTCATCGTAAAATGTGAAAAGATTTTCTACAGCAGTTTATTCGGGAGAAGTTCAACCATTAACACGAGATGGCTATATCCCAAGGCGATTTGTTCTTAAGGACCACTAAAACTTCGGAATGGCTGTGTGGCGCATGAAACTGAATGTTTTGCGTACAAACAAATGTTCAGGAGCTTACGCAAAGCTATTCAGTTACAAATGTTACAATAACAACATTATCAAACAATTTGTAGTTTAGCGTTACGCCCCTTGGCAAAAGGTTTTCCGATGTTTATTTGTAAGTACTGGCACAAAATCGACTCTCGTTCTCAATTTCAGAAAGAGAAAGTTTCTATTATTTAGCTTGAGCTAAAGAAATTTAGAAATCATATATTTAGGTATTCTTAACAAAATCTTATAAATTTTATTGTAAATACAATATCTCCGTTCGGAATTAAGAGGCAAAAGGAATGCTATGTTTTCAAGCGAGCAAAACTGATCACATTTGTAACAGGTGCTGTGACTGGCTCAAATTGTTTTGCGGCACGAAAACGGTATTTTTATAATTTCACAGTCCTATATTACAACAATATTTCGGTTTCCCACAATGATAAAACATAACTGTAATAAAAGGGTCGATTTCGTGCCTCCGGGTGAAATAAATAACATCTCTAATACGACAGATATTACGCTGTTAGTATTTTCAGCTTGGATGAAGACGTTGCGCAGCTAAGCGTTTTATGTTCTATCAATCGCTGCACGACAATTTGTGTAAGTTACACTAGTAAAGCGAAGTGTAAGTATGATGTGAGCTTTAAGACGGTTTTCCCAAGACTTATATTTGTTTGTGCGGAATTTATGAAGTTTGTGCTTCATAGCGTGTCGTGAGTGTAGAACGCGCAATATTCACGGTCCAGAGATTAGCTCGCACTTACATGTGTTCGTCGTCGTACTCGGCTAGAGAGCGGCGCACATATTCCAAGTTGTTCACGATCGTGCATATTTCCTCTGTAGTTTTGTTTTGACCTGCGTTAAGATTTTATGAAATACTCTATTTTAAACCAACTTCTAAAGGCAAGAGTTATTTATAAGTAAACATTATATCTTTAGGTAGGTACCTACTTAAAATGAAGAGATAAGGCGATTAACATAGCAGAATAAAAGACCGTTGTGGAAACGTATTACATCGGTAAACAATAACACAATATAGATATTTGTAATAGGTAGTTATCTACCTTTATTGTACGTTTGTAACAATTTAGTGAGTGACATATTTGTTCAGACATAATTTTTCCTAATAAAGGACACTTGTCTGCGACCTTCTATCATAATGAGTTTTAGGAGATCGATGTACCTACGTTCTTCTAAAACTCATTATGAAAGAACGATATTGACTTGTGTTTTACTCATAAAACCATATAAGTATATTTTGTGTTTATTTACGGTCACACGTGGGTTAAGGAAACCAAAGCTTTATGTAAGTAGTCCTAAAGTTCTTTCAGGAGTGTACATACTTAAACATTCGACACTCACAAGTTTCCGGTACATACCATGGTTCTCGTAGTATCCCTGGTCTGCTAGCGCGCCGTGCACGAGGTCGGCGTAGTGCAGCGCGGTGGCGCACGCAGCCTCCAACAGTCGCACGCTGCCACCTGCCGTGCACTCCTCGGCACCACCCACCGAACGCCATACCAGTCGCATGTGGTATAGGCTAAAGCACACAAAAAACGCAAGAATGTTCGTCCAGACTGAACGAAGTTTTAGAATGCCATGATTCATCCACCGGCCAAAAACACTTTTATTTAGGTCCATAGTCTAAAAAGTACAGCTGTTACAATATTATGAATTTGACCAAAATGCTTAAAAAGTACGGCAATAAAACTGACGAGGCGGTCGACCAACTCATGTTGCTTATTTTATAATAAAATTACTTTTTACCAAAGTCATATATGTTTTACTCGTGACTTAAAGATGACATCTGTCATAGTTTTGTATGAAAAAACTAAACTGAATTATACAAGTTTGGTCGAATACACTATAAAGTATACTCGTATCAAAACCAGGATCGATAATTAAGTATTGCGTTTTTCCTGTTAGTTCCCTAAATCCCTACTCCTTACAATATCTGTACATGCAAATTAAAGTATACCTCCTATGGGACATAATTAAATGATACTATGATATTTACCAACTTAATAACAAAAAAATAACATGGAAGCAAAAAAGTTACGAAAGTCCGACACACGGGTCAACTCATGGACAAAAAGCTTATTTAAACGGGCCGGGCCGCTTTTTTTTTTTTTTTTTTTTTTTGAGGTGGTAAAAATCATCAAATGACTCCTTCCGCCCTGGGTGGGGCGGAAGGGACTGTCAGACTTTTACTGACTAAAAAACCACCCTGTTCCTTCTGTTGCCCTTTACGTTCCGGGGCCACGGTATCCTGTTAAGACGTCCCGCAACCCCGGCAGGCGTTGGCCCCGTTGGGGGCCCCGTCCCTGTGCTGACAGCTCTTTGAGGCGCGCGCGAACAGAACGCGCCGTCGACCCGGGCTTGGTCCTTGATCGGACGGCGAGCTACCCATTACTCGCCGTCCGCAAGCCCGCGCCTACGGTGGCCGGATGTCGCCTCGCGACGTCCGACGCCCTGGGCGTCTCCCGCGGCGGCTGGGGCGTGAGGTGGTTCTCTCCCTCACGCGGCCCGCCTCCTCCTTCGCTAGCATTACTGCTTCGCAGAAGGAGGTGACTGCATCCCATTCCCTCTCGCCCCGGAGCATGGCCTGAACCAGGTCCGGACGCGAGAGGTCGCCGCCGCCTATCGCCTCCGTGAGGACACGGCGGTGGTCTGCCCAAGCGGGGCAGTCCTGCACCGTATGCTCCACCGTGTCCTCCGGGCGATCCACACAGTGGTGACACCCGGGCGTTTCCTCCCGCCCTATCCGACACAGGAACCTCCCGAAACTACCGTGTCCGGTGAGGACCTGCGTCAGGCGGTAGGTGAGGACGCCGTAGCGCCTCTCCAGCCACTCCTCAAAGAGGGGTCTTACCGCCGCGATTGCGGCGTGCCCGGGGCCGGGCCGCTATGTTCATTTTTAGCTAGATAACAGTGACAAAGTTAAATATGCGCCGCTAAAGCTTCACTTTTGTATAAAGGTATACCTACCTACTACCATATTTTTAAAGTAGGTTTATTTGAGTAATAGGTATAAGTATTTATATAAGAGTCTAAATTTATTTTGTTTAAATAAGGATTTTCCTAGAAATGCGTCGGTTATTGCATTGCCGCTACCGCCTGCGGTCTGACGTCGCCGTCGCCTTCAGAATTATGAACATTTAATGGTAAATTCAACTTTGTTTGCAGCACGTTTTCCTAGAATTACCTGTTGAGAGCACTAAGCTTCGTAGCGAGCGAAGCTTATAAACAGTTCCAAGGAAACTGTTATAATATATGCTCCTATCTTTATACTTGTTTATTGCTCTTCTGATTATTTCTCCGTATTTTCTGTAACCAGTCCAATTACGCAACCAGAGAGGTTCCTATGTTGTTTCAGTTAATTATGCAGAGCAACAATCAAGTCATTAATTTTGGCCTAGAAGTGCTTTTAGTTCTAACCTTGTCATGTTCCCTACGTATACAACACGACACAGCCAGGTATACGTATTGAATACCTAACCCTTACAACGCGACCTGAAAATCATAATTGGACGAATTTGCTCGAATGATATTTGTAAGAAACAAAAGACATGCGGTGGTATACATTAAATGTTGATATTTTATATTAATCTAAATGAGACTTACCAAGCTGCTGTGTCCACTGACGAAGTACTGTGTTTCACGAGGTGCTCGCCCTCCACAGGACGGTCTGAAAACATTACCTCCGTTACAAAGAGAACAATTTTATTACAAACCACATTATTATATAAGAAAATACCATTTTCTAGTTAATCTAAGTAATTTACTATCAAAATGAATATTCATATTTAGAAGCGTCATGCCATATTCTCTTTTATTCTAAGATCCCAGAGGCGCCGACCCTTCGTCATTTTAGCATGGCTAAATTATGAGACAATATTGTAGAATATGTTACTAAGAAGGTATGCGTGGTTGCTAACTTGCTAGTTTGAATGCTGGCTCATTTTTCAGATATCAAATACTTACAATGGGTACCTTACTTGAAGTTCAAGTGCGATGACTGGTTTTATATGTTCTACAATACAAGATATAGGTAAAAACTATTGTTCATAATTGCCACACATACATAGGTATTCTGTGGGTCATCAATTTAGCTAAAAGCTTAAAAAATTCTGACAGAAGTTATAACAAATAAGAAAATGTCTAATAAACATATGTATTTGAAGTCAGCCATCTTAATTGTTAAACATAAATGGATAAGATACCTTTTGTACCTCTTACCCGAAAAAGCGGCTAAGCGCCAAGGAGGAGCCATGTGTACTTACGCATATCTCTTCTATAGGTATACTAGTATTTTCAAAATTTCCGCACTGCAAAAATGACGTACCTACCTAGATCTGGTAACTTTGGAATCTCAGTTCATTTCTCTTTACGCTTTGGTGTGATATAATAAAATTTTATCTTCCAAGATATAAAAAAATACGAGAGTACCGAAATATTGATATTAAAAAAACAAACAAGATATTGATTGGTACAACACAAAAGAACATTTACCTACAGCCGAAATCGGAATTAAAATAAAGTAATAACGAATCCTGTGAATTCGATATTACCGTCAGTTAAGGACCAATTAGAGATTGGTTGGTCCTTTAGCAATAAAATTGTAATTCAATATGATCTTTATAATTTGGTCATTCACTTTGATATCGGATTTCTTCTTCGACGATTCGTATTTAACCCTAGCGAGTGGGACATTTCAATACTTAGGGATACCTTTATTTAAACATAAGGGAATATAGGTACAGATAGAGAGGGATGTAGAATATGCATTGATTTTCGAGTGACTTGCGATTCACAATAATAAGATCATTGACGTTAATTTTTGACGACAGGGTAAGTTTTAAATGTGTCATCTATACGTATTATAACAATTTACAAGCAGTCCTTTATTTGTCTCGGTCTAATAAAACGTTTCGTGTTACGGCACAGTTAGAATTCGATGTTTATCTAAATGGCGGCCGCCCTAACGCGGGGTGTGAACCTTTGCCTTTTGCCTTCACAACAATTACACTGTCTTTTCGAAACTCACTTTTATTTGTATGATGCTAGGTTATAGTTTCATTCGATATCAAAGATAGGTTGCAACTTAGAGGTTTTTTAATAGATATCTACTAGAATACCGGTTTAAGTTTCTTTGACTTAAAATACGTAAGTAGGTAGCTACCTAATTTCTAAGTACATGGTTTAATTGTATTATTTCAACTACAACTCGTAAATCACAGGATACACTTTATGTGTTTACGACCAATTAACTGCATTGCCTTAATTAATGTTCATACGTATTTACGTAAAAGTGTTTCTGTAATTATAATGTACCTAATTAAGTAATAAACGTATGATAGATTTATTGCCCACTTGTAGGATTTCGTGTAATAAAAGTCTACTTTTAGTGCCTGATACGAATCCGGCACTATTTCGCCGATGACACTACAACGTGCGACACGAATACTAGTTTGAGAGTTAAATTAAATAAATTCTTGCGTCTTATACAATACTCGTACACAAGTTATTTATGGGGTTCTAAATCAGGTAACAGACGGGTCAACATTTTCATAAAGTAACACCTGTCGCCAAGCAGCAAAGTTGTTATTGTTAATTTCCAAGAATAAAAAAGAGAGCCAAGTACTAACTTATGTAGACATGACTACACAATACGCCTCGAAGATGCCTACCACGTTAGGTAAGGTTTTTATTATTTTGCAGTTTTTCCTCCACCCGTCCCTCGGGCTTAACCCGTATATACTTAGACACATCTGAAAATGAACGTGACAGAACTAATGCTACCTACAAGTAACAAATAAGAAATGACGTGAGAGCTTACCAAGTTCGACGGCTGCTCGTACTCTTTGCAGAGCCATAGTTTTGGTGACGGCGAGCCACCGATCGATCAACGGCTCGAACCACCTGCGACCACAATAACATTACCATAGCGAAACGTAGTCTGTCGCGTTCCGCTATCAACTACGTTAACGCTTTGCTGCTAATTACCACTAATTACCAAGCTGCTCAACATGAACACTGCGAGGACATACTCCTTTACTACATCCGTTCAGCTTTTGATAAGACTTGCTAAATAAGGAGGCTTAGGTTATTATAAACTCAGTGTTTAAACAAAAACTTATACTTGTATTTTGAGCTAGATTATGACAAAGGCAAACTTACCTTTGCTGTTCACAAGAAGAACTACAAAACTGTGATTTTAATATGCATATTAAAAGCACAGTATGTAGTTCGGAAATGACAGGGTAATTAATTCGGACCGACCCAAGATACAAAAGATAAAAAAAACGACACATTCAAAAGAATATTGACGAAGCTTTTGATATTTTCATTCTGCGCTCGCATTCGAGGTTCGAAATAAATATAGCTCGCTGTTTTCCGTTGCAATGAATATTTTATGTGATGTAGTTTTTGCGGTATGTGCCGCACGTGAACGTGATGTGTGCTGTAATAATATATATGATAACATTGACGTTTTCTTTGATATCCACTTATTCAATTGAGAAGAACTTAAGAAACATACATAAATGATAAGAAAAATAAACGTATAAATAGGTCTCAGAGAACCTCTTCATTTTTATAAGCTGTTTAAAAATACCTTTGGTCGTGCTCATAACGATTTAGTATCAAAATTCCTTCTGTCATGTTGGTACGAACTACTCGCCAGTACACATATTAAAAGAACCAGACAGGTATGTGCGTCCGGTGGGCGCACCTTAAACTGAACATTCAGCTCGTGACCTTTTCACAACCAAAAAAAAATATCAGAAAAGAGCTTCCAACATCAAAATCTGTTTATCAAATCCAATTTTGCTTGGAAACGGGCGCCTTTATCATTGTGTTCGAATTTTAATCAATCATTTTGTCAGTGGCAGTCCGTGTGCCGGTAAACTAGTCGGGTAACGGATTTACGTTACCGGTCCGTTCATACGGTTTGACAGATCGACGAAGATCATATAACCATGAATCTATTAGTTGTTGCAGAAAATTTGGGAGTTAACACTTGAATGGATTTTTCAAACATACACTTCTGTATTCTGTTAAGGTTAGTTATACTGATAAATTTCAAGACGCATGCATGTTTGCGTGTCGAGAAGCTTTACTCGCTGTCTATTTACGGCACAGGTATAAGTATATGGTAGGTACCGAAGATGTGGGTTACTCGATTACTGACACTTTGATTAACTGTAAATTCAAATTTTGAATTACTTCCTGGAACACCTAATCGATTCATCGTAATATAATCTGCGAACAGATTTGTGATCACACTAATATCATAAGGAAAAGTTTGTAACTCAATTCCGCCGCGACGACTGGACAGATTTAAATATAATTTAGAACGGTTATAAATTGACTGTGTAATTGCACGTAGGGAAGTGATGTTGGCTGGAAAATCGGCTCATATAATATGGCGAAAATTTATGTAAGTTTCTTAGTTGTATCTCCATGGTTTAAGATCTGTTTTTCTTTGTGTGATTGGGTAGTTTGAAGCTAAATTAACGTTTTATTAATATTGTTAAGAAAGTAACACCTATATTATATCATTATCAAGTTGCAGGTAATTTGAGGTACTTACAGGTATGCGTCGAGCAGCTGCGGTGGCGGGTCGTGCGGCGCGTGCGGATGTGTCTGCGGTTGCGGCGCGAGGGACGCCGCGGCGCAAAGCTCGCGAACCGCCGACAACACTTCAAACGGCAGCGTCTTCGCTACCGTCACCAGGCATACTGGCGGACATCATACACTTAACATCGTCGTACAATATACTAAGAATAATAAGTTAACTAATTTGGCAATCTGAGCAGGTTTATTGCAAATAACGGATAACCATCCAAATCGTCAAAGCGATGCTGAAATTTTTTTTCTACTTTTTCCCGCCCTTATCATCAAATTGCTGTTAAAACGATTGTCTGTACTTTGGACCTCTGCCATATTTTTTGAACAGGAGGTACGTACAGACGGATCATATTATTAAGAATGTGTGGTGACTTTTGAGCAATCCATCTGTAGTTATGTATGTAAATACATCATTTTAATCAAGTAGGAAAATTAAGATTTTAATATTTTTATTTATATCACGTAGTTTGTTTCACCAGTACTTAAACAGGGGCAATTTTGTAAATGAGAGGTACCTTTTTACCTTTAAATTAAATCTAATCACTTTTCAGGTTAATCAAAATATTTAATTATACCTATACCTACATTTTTCAAAGCTTGCGGGCGCCAGATGTTCCCGTAATACTTTGCTGGCTCTGGGTTATTAATTTACAACCTAAATATAGATAAAATTAATATACCAGAGACGTGAACCTTGCAATGCCTGCATGTTTTATTGACCTTTGACCCTTATTTATACAGTTTTATTGCAATACGTTTTACATTCAAAATATTTCGAAATGCTATCTATCTCGGCCTTTTGGACACAGAGTACGGAATTTGATATGTACATAAAGGGATTACCGTTGCTATTTGAATAGGTCAGTGCAGGGATGCGCGATATTTGTCTTTCAATGACTCTTTGAGCACGCAAGAGAGGTTCCGAGATTTTTATTATTTGAAAAAGTTACAAGCATCTAAACAAATTCAATTGATAAAATATTGATTGCACTTTGTACAAAAATGCTGTGCAAAAGTGTACAATATTTTGCTCGGATATTTTATCGAAAGGTTACCGAGGGGTAGCTGGATACTATGCGAAAATATTTTCTCCAGACATTTTATCGATAGCATCGCCGTGTCATAACTTGGATATAGTCTGGGACCGCTCATGTAAGAAATAGAAAACCCTTGAGACGTGATATGCGCGTTGGCCAAAATTTTTCAGAATATGTGGTAATACCTAAATATGAAATTATAATAGCTTACCGCCATTCCCATGCTCGTCGTACACTGGTTCTTCAACGACGCCGCACCAGCCCTCTATCACCCAATGCTCCACGCATTGTCTCACATCCTCTGATAGCTATACAATAATTTTAGCCTTTATTTTTGCGTTCTCCTTAGATAAGGAAAAGTATTATTTATACTGATCCTGATACACCAAATGGATTTTGAAGTCTTTAACTCTACATACCGAGTAAAAGTTTTCACAAAACTCACAATGAGCCTAAAATTAGTATTGCGAAATATGGGTACAATTAAATTTAGGAGTACAAGTGTATAAAGTATAAGTGTAGATTCCTAGAACGCAACCCTTTACCTCATGTAATCCGCACATGTCGTAGAATAGAATAGAATAGAATAGAATAAACGTTTATTTGCAAATATGAGTACACAATAGTTGTTATAAATCAAAATCAGTTCAGCCATATTTTACCATTTGGCATGCAAATATTTACAAAATTAATACCATTAAGTTATCAATTAAGTTAAGTTATAAATTAAAGTTATTATAATTAAAGTTATATTAAGTGTTATTAAGTGTTATTGTTGTGTTCGTGCACGTCATAAAGGAGGAGAGAGGATATCTCCCTACATTAAGACACGCGTTGGTTAATTTACTGGGAAAAGCGGCGTCCTTTATTTATTTGACGATAGCTAATAATACATAAGGAGGGTTAAAACTGTACATCACAACTCAGATTTATCACTTTGCCCTTTTTATTCCCTGTTTTGTTTGTAATTGCCGACAAAACATAAAAACATCGTTTCTTGCAATGGCCCGGTTCTCATAATTATTGAACTATGCAATTTAGGAAGGTAAAATAATATGGTTGGTGGGAAAGGACTGCGGAATGCACCCGTTTCATTATTTATGCATCATGAGAAGCGACAGTTGTACCGCAGTATGTATGTACTTGGACATAGCAACTAGACCTACTAGCATTTAAATTATTTTTCAACACATTTGCTCGTACAGTGATTCTTATTACCCCGCTTTTAGGTTCATAACGCAACTAATTAAACAAGCGTCTTTACATTTACATATGCGTGCGGTAATGTAAACTGTTTACTCAACATAAAAGGAACCTGACTTTATTAAAATTATAAAAAAGCCATTACTTTACCATTTATTTTTATTGATGACAAATACATATTATTTTATGTCATTAATGCAAAAGTGATCCGTAAAACTCAGTGAACACCAGGCACATATCAAATAGTATTGTTTTAATAGTATCAGTAATCTACTCGTAACAGATTTTGGTTTTAGGTGCAGTAAATCCACCTCTAGACAATAATTGAATACGACTGCGCCGACCCCTTACAGTCAACGAGATGTAACCAAATTTTCCACTTACCATTTTGTCTATCTGGTTGAATACTATGCTGAAGTATGGCACGTTATTGGTCCTGCAACATAAAGGCACGTGATATTTCGTACAACGGAAAATATGAACAGCATAAATCGCTTGGGACTCAAACGCTTCCCGCCCACAGTTCCCTTCACTTGATGATCATGAAGAATGGGGGCACGGACAACAATGGACACCCGGGGTTGAACATCGATAAATAAATATTAACACATACCAGAGGCTAACCTTTCCCTTAATCCACAATAATAAACTGCGAATAAATCTTGATTAAATCTATTGAAGTAGGAAAATTTTGACGAATTCGACTCAAGAGCTCTCTACGGAGACCGCTTATTTGGAACTTAGGCAAAGGGCTTTGGTTCCGGCTGTTAGCTTTTGAGCCGCAATTAGACTCGTAGATAAGAGTGTACGAGCCAGAAGATTAAAGCGTAGGCTAAAGTTAATCTAAAGATAAATCAAGGATGAAATTGAATGCTTCATAGGTTAAACGTTCTACGATGTTTATCGTAGATAAAAACAATACCCCCAATAGTCGTGTTTGCCTGCTAGTTTTTTACCCGACGGCGGAACCCAAAAGGAAGATGTTCGGTTGGAATATATATTATGGTTGGTATGTTTGTCTCTACGTTCCCTTTTAAAGGCTAAATGATGATCATTCTTAGTGATGTCGTGGGTGACACTGGCTACATGTATAGATTTTGAAAAAGGCAACATTAAATAAAACATTTAAGTTCCATTATTGGCATGTATCATTTTAGTTCAATCTCAGATTTTACACCAAAAGCTGCAAAAACCAAAAGGCGGCTTTTTTTTCTGCAAATTAAAAGTAATAGAGTAAGTAACACGTGTTGGCCCCCTAAAACTGTCTTCAACATACGGGACGTTGATTGATAGATACAATATTATATTGCTTATACGAGTTACGTGTTACGAGGTGCGTGAAAACTTACGTTTCAAACAACGGATGGTAGTAGGTGAGTCCCTGCTGCAAGTCGATCTGTATGAGGGTGATGAGGTTGACGAGGTCTTCCCCACGTTCGGAATGCGTGTCCTGTCCGCATAGCGCCTCGTACCATTCTGATGTGCCTTTGCGGAGGGCACCCACGATCTCGCTCCTATTGCCAACAGTTATTGTTGCGGTTATAGTTAGGTCAATCAAAATACTGCACTTTTGTGGATTCTGGATTAATATAGCGGAACAAAAGCCTAGATTACAAAGATAACTGGCTGGTGTTGGCCAAAGTTTATTTATTTAATAAAGATAGTTTGTGGTCTGTGAAACATAAAAACATTTTTAATTACACTTGGCGTTAAACAGAGTCGTGAAATTAAACCCATATTAAGTGTAATACTTTCAGAATATTTCTGCGCTAGTATCTCTGAAATCTCAATTCTGAAAGCTATAACAAACCCGTCTTAAAAAGTCTAATCTGGCTACACCACACAGATTCATTTTCACAGCTATTTAACGTCCCCATTTGCAAAGGCAATTATTTAGAAAATGCTGTGCTAGATCCTTTCCCCCAACTCATTTAGCGAGGGTGGAAGCTGACTTTAATCTTGCGAAAAATACTCTGCGAACTATGAAGCCGCGCTACCTCTACCGAATAATTTAAGTACTTGCTATCTTATCTTATACTCATGTCTAAAGTTTTTCCGTGGCATTGAATTATGTAGATAATTACCGTGTAATACGGTAATTATCTACTCGTACAAAAGTATTTACTATTGTGTAATAAAGTATTTGGTAAAAGTGGCATTAGGTATAATTAGAGATGGGTTTTTGCCTGGGCATTTACGGACGTATTGAGTAAATGCCCAATAAGCGTCCATTTACGCCCAATAAATGTCCAAAAACAGGGCATTTATTTTAATTGTAAAATATCATAAATTATTACATCATAATAAGTTCAAATAACTTTAAAGTGTTTTATTTTTGTAAAATAAAACTATACTTAATTCCAAATTTAAATACCTAGTTTTGTAGACACATACCTATTTCTTATACTCACCTAGATGTGGATACCTATTTTGTGTTCCAATTTAAAAAATAAAAATATTTTGATTACCACCAGCTTGCACCACCAGCTTTAGAAGGTAAATATGTAATTAAGTTTACATAGTACCTAAACACACTTAGACGTGGACACGTGTAGTGAAAAAAATATAATTTCCAAATTTCTCTCCAAACAAGACAGGAGACAGAACAAAACGAGGCCAGTAGGCACAAAGGGATGTTTGTAACTAGGAGAAGCATTACTATTAGACGAATTATTATTAAATTAATGGGTCCTAATGTGAGCTGTCACTTTTGATTCCAGTAATAGGTAGGTATGGCATAAACGCTTGAACGCACAGAAATTAGTTCTAGTTTCTACAAGGTCCGCATAATAATCAACACCGAATGTAACCTGTACACTATCTAGCATAATATTGCGTTCGTTCTGCCAAAGAATACACTCCCATAAGATGTGATGAGCAGATTGTTCATATTCACAGTCGGATGTAGAACATTGACACAAAGGAGAAGCAACAAGCTTGAAAGAAAATAATTTAATCTTAAAGTTGCCATGGTTGTGAGAAATTGGGCAACACAGTGGTCCACCTCAGGGCACGCCTCTATCGAAGCGATAAGTTCCCTCTTTGAGGAGTGGCTTGAGCGGCGCCACAGCGCCCTCACCTTCCGCCTGACGCAGGTCCTCACCGGACACGGATGTTTCGGGAGGTTCCTGCACATCATCGGGCGGGAGGAAACGCCCGAGTGTTACCACTGCGAGGATCGCCCGGAGGACACGGTGGAGCATACCGTGGCGGTGTGCCCCGCTTGGGCGTAGCACCGCGACGTCCTCGTGGCGGCCATCGGCGGCGGCGAACTCTCGCGTCCGGCCCTGGTGCAAGCCATGGTCCGGAGCGAGAGGGAATGGGATGCAGTCGCCTCCTTCTGCGAAGCAGTAATGCTAGCGAAGGAGGAAGCGGGACGGGAGAGGCGCAGACTCTCTCGTCCCAGCAGCCGCCGCGGGAGACGCTCCGGGCGTCGGGAGCCGCGACGACTCCCGGCCACCGTAGACGCGGGTCTGTGGGCTGTGAGCAATGGGTAGCTCACCGTCCGTTCGTTGAATAACGACAGACCGTGTCGACGGCGCGTTCGTGTTCCACGCGCGCCTCAAAGAGATGTCAGCAAACAATTGGAGGGGCCACTAAGGGCCGATGCCTGCCGGGGCTGCGGGTTGTTCGAAAGAGATACCGCGCCCCCGGAACGCAAAGGGCACAAGAAGGAACATGGATGGGTTTTAGTCGGTAAAAGTCTGACACTCCCTCCCGCCCCGCCCAGGGCGGGGGAAGTCATTTGATGATTTCCCATCGGTAAAAAAAAAAAAAAAGTGGTCCACCTCCAGCCATGTTCTGGCCAGCCGCTCACAAACTGATGAAAAGAACTGAGGAAGGCCCTTGATAGAATTATCCCACAGACCTACATTGATTAAAAGTTCTTCCCAGACGTCAGCCTGCGATTTAAATAATCTGGAGATCTTAGCTTGGTCACGTTGTGTTAGAAAGTTTGCGTCCATGGTCTCTCGCGTGGAATAGTACATTGCAGCACGTCGCTGCACCTTGAGATCAACTGGAAGTACACCTGCAAGTACTGGTAGGGCTTCAGTACTGACGGTCCTATACGCTTTATTTACTTAAAAATATTAAAGCTAACCGTTGACTTTGAAGCAATTTACGTCGTACCGCCCCTATGGTGGCCCTATCGGCCCAAACAGGTGCACCGTGCTCCGGTGCGATCTCATGGCGGAATGGGAGATGCGACTGTCGCAACCCAAGTTCGGGCACGCCGCAATCGCGGCAGACCCCTCTTTGAGGAGTGGCTGGAGAGTCGCTACGGCGTACTCTACCTACCGCCTGACGCAGGTGCTCATCGGACACGGTTGTTTCGGAAGGTTCCTGTGTCGGATAGGGCGGGAGGAAACGCCCGGGTGTCACCACTGTGTGGATCTCCCGGAGAACGCGGTAGAGCATACCGTGAAGGACTGCCCCGCTTGGGCAGAGCACCGCCGTGTCGTCGCGACGTCGCGAGGCGACATCCGGCCACCGTAGGCGCGGGCTTGCGGACGGCGATTAATGGGTAGCTCGCCGTCCGATTAAGGACCAAGCCCGGGTCGACGGCGCGTTCTGTTCGCGCGCGCCAGAGCTGTAAGCACAGGGACGGGGCCCCCAACGGGGCCAGCGCCTGCCGGGGTTGCGGGACGTCTTAACAGGATACCGTGGACCCGGAACGTAAAGGGCAACAGAAGGAACAGGGTGGTTTTTAGTCAGTAAAAGTCTGACAGTCCCTTCCGCCCCACCCAGGGCGGAAGTATTCATTTGATGATTTTTACCACCTAAAAATAAAAAGATAAGATCGCGTCGCCCGCTGTTTTTTTTACACGCTTCTATAATCATTCAATTTGAAATTATCTTCACCCGATGATTTGACAAGTGGTAGTCTCTTGATAACATTTATGAACACGTCAGTGGATGGTAAATCTGACGCTGGTGATTCAGGAGGCACAGCAGCCCACACTCTGATCTGCTGGTGGTAATCGTTATCGTTGACCGCTGAATCATCGAGTATAAGAGTATTAAGTAGAACTTTTTTGGTCAATACAATTGTTTTTAATATTATACTTAACTAGCAGACCCGTGCCCACTTCGTTGGGCGGTAACCATTTTAACTTGTGATGAAATTATGAGTGTGGTTCGGTTAGTACTGAGTGCTATGATTTATTTCCTATCTAAAGACGCTGCGCACGTTCAGCGCCAGATTCCCGAGCACGGGCCTGCGATGTTCTCGCGCTCTGGCTAGCGAGCCTCTGCGAGCGCTCAGCGCTAGACTCCCTATTCCTTGTTGCAGAGACATGCTGCCTTAAATCACTGAGACGCTGCGCATGTTCAGCGCTAGATTCCCGAGCACGGGCCTGCGATGTTCTCTTTGGTTAGTAAGCCGCTGTGAACGCTCGGAGCTAGATTCCTCAGAGCGTGCTTGCGAAATATTTTCTCTATTCCTCAAGAGGCGCTGATGCTTTTCAAGAGCAGACTCTTCCGTACGGCGTACTCAAGCTGCTCTGGGATGTCTGACGGGAAAGCTGTGATTTCCTTTTAGGCATGATAAATAATCGCTGAAACTGTCCGATATCCCAAAAACAGAAATACCATGGGTAAATCGATAAAACATCCTTACAAAGCATGTTCTAATGTGGTTCGGCATTTTGCGATTTAGTAATTTGATATTATCTTCGAAACTATTTAACCATTTCACATACTGTTTGGGCAAATCGTATCTCTTCTTGTGATGATAATAATATTTTTTTCGATAAGGTTTAATATTTTGTTGTTTAAAAAATCGTCCAAAGGTAAGTACATCGAAAAATACTTTTTTTAACACATAAAAGCTACTTTAACTGCTAAAAGATAGAAATATGGTGATGCGGACTTTTTTGTAGAACTATTAAAGGCGGACCAGGTTGCCATACATTGTTTTCAATTATATACAACCGTTAAGGCAGCGCATGCAAAAAACTTTGTTATAAGAGCTATTTTTTTCCACCTGGCTAGACAAAAATTGAGATAGTTCGGCTATTTTGCATGATATCTTTATAATTTATAGCCTATAGCACTCACAAATAATGTAGCTTTATACCAGTGAAACAATTTTTAAAATCGGTTCATTACTTCCGGACATTACACCCTACAAACAAACTTTCAAACAAATGTTACCTCTTTATAATATTAATTATTATTAATTATTATAGTATAGATAATATAATATTTATCTTATATTAATCTTACCACTACTTAATGAAAAAGTCTTAATAAGTATGAAATTTAACTAATTATAGTTTCTGCCCTGTTTTTGGGCATTTAAAAGGACGTCAATTCGTTTTTGCCCTATTTGCCCAGTTTATGCCCTTTTTGCCCAGTTGGGTTTAAACCCACTGCCCATCTCTAGGTATAATAGATAAAGTTTTGTACGTACATATATGAATTAGTTTACAAAATAACAACACTTAAAAGTTTGCATTTGAATATTTTGAAAAAAATCCACACACATTATAGCACTGTGAAATACACATACAGTAAGCTCTTGTAAGTACTATTCGAGGAATTCGTTTGTCATGGAAGTTAACATTTATACATATAACTAGAACGAGGAATAAACTGTTTCCACTTGCCTGATTTCCTTGTTGAAGGGGCAGCATCGCCAGAAAGCCTTCATTTGTGAAAGCTGGCTTAAGCATCGCAGCAAGTACTCCAACCTAAAGACAATAACTCAATTTCAAGTTACCAGATTCATTTAAATGATATAATTATTCCGTAACCATTTCTAGAATAGCTATTTATTATTAATCTCTGAATTAGATTAATAGTGTCGACTGAATGAAACCATTTTAAAGTCTACAATATCGATCGCATCGACGATTAGACATTTATGAGCCACGCGACTGACTAGCTGAATGCATTTACACAATGCTTAATAGTAGGCACGTAAAAAAGTCATCAGACTAGACAATCATTATTGTTAACCAAGTTTGCTTGCAATTTTGATATTTCAAACAATTATCATAGAATTGAACCAAAAGTACAGGCCTGTATATGTAGGTGTACGATTCAATTCTAAGTTATTTCTAGTCAAAAACCTGTAAATAGTAAGTATATCAATTATATCAATGACTATATCTGAGATTAAGGAACTAAAAACCAACCCTCCAATTATTACGAATAAAAAGCTATGAAATGGCTATTCCTCATGTAAAACATGGCTTTGTAATATTTCACCGCGCCTGAACGAATATAATAAAGAAAAAAAAATATTGTTTGTTCTTGAAGTAGGTAATCTTGAAAGTGCCTACTCAACCTAATTGGATAATTTCTTCACATTGCAAAACTTGTCATTTCCTACGTCTATGCTGAGTGAAGTGTTACAACAAAAGTGTGTGTGAGTAAATTGCTCAGTAGTTACCACTTTTAGCCCACAACGCGACAGCAAAGGCAGGGTTATGTTTTTTTTATCAATTTATCTTTATACATGCAGGTTTCTTTATACTGTCAAGGCATTCCAACGGCTGGATCGATTTTTAGCAAGGTTTGATTCATCTATATCATGATTGTGATGATTAAAGGCTAGGTTTTGTTTTTATAAAACCATAATGGTGGGCGTAAAGTACCTGCAAAATTACGGCAGAGACGAAAAAAGACTCTAGACTATTTTAAAGGCATACCTCCGTTATAACCTCCGTTTAAGAATTTATAACAAAATAAACAAAAAAAGAATTCGAAAGCCGACTACGAGAAAAGCTAACTGAAAAAATAGATTCAAGATGATGTAACTGAGTGAAAAATTGCACTCGGAGTTATTCGATTTATGTTCTATTTGCTACAACTTGATAAGTATTTTTTGCTTCTTTGTTTACCTATAACATATTTTTAAGTAGGTATAGGTAAATTTACATCAAATGTACATTATTATAGATGAATATTGTTACGTTTATCCGAAACAGGAATTTAAATTACTTATTCAGAGCCTTAGGATAAACGCTACGATGACATGGAAGATGGATGGAGAATGCGCTGTTCATGTCTTTGACACCTACAAGTGTTTAAGGGTTTCTCTAGAGGTCTCTCTTAATAGCTAAGCTCGCAAGGTTCATAGTTAGTCGTTTGTATAACAACAAAGGGTAGGAAGACATTGTATAAATTGAGTTATGTAACTTGCCGGTAGTGAACAGTCATGACTGTGTACGCATTTTGGATCTGAACAAAGATCTGCATTTCATTGTTGATATTATTATGTACCATATTTATATGAAGTCGATTAACACATAGATATTGGTATATACCTATACATGTAGGTATTGTATTTAGGTACTATTCAAGATATTATCTTTCAGCTCTATTAATTATTAACGCATCACATAGGTACCTACAATAATACCTAACAATGAATTAATTCATGTTTATTTATAACATTCTGCACCGTATAATTATGAGGTAAAGTGTTTAGTATCCAAATATGCTAGTAATTTATGCTTTGTGAATATGTTTAGTTGAAACACAGGTACTGCTGCCGTGTAATTAATAATCCAAATAAATCATAAGCGACATTTTATCGTAGTTAGACTAAATTAATGCCGACAGAGTACGACCCAACACGTAGGTATTCGTTGTTTACCTGCTTCTATCAATTATTCCAACACCCTAAAGATTACAAGGGTAGATTTTATTGTAAACTTGTCGAGAAACATGGTATTTATTTTGTTTACTTCTAAAGTATAGGTTGCACGCAACACTTCATCAAGTCTGAATTATTATCGTTAGATATTGGGCAATATTGATTTAGTGTGAAGAGTTACCGGTGCTACACAGGCGATTCGTGAATCGAAATGAAGTAATGTTTTTCGAATGTCTCAAGTTTACTCATGTAAACGTCGAGACCCTCTTAAAGAGACGTCACTTTCAGGAATAAGTCCTGTGATCAGGCCAATAAATAAGTAATAAATCCGTTGACTGTTAGAGAATGCCTAAGGCATTAAATTAGCTTTTGTACTTTTATTGCATAAAGTTTAAATAAATACATGAAAGACCTTGATAATTAATGAAAATTGCTTGTAATTTTTTAAGAACAACAAATAACTGCAAGTTATGACTTCTTCGTGCTTCGGAAAGCACAATCCTTGCTGATTTATCGATCTTTGAAGAACTATCCATCAGAAGGCCGATAGTCTGACAACCAGTCTAACAAAGGGGTATCGTGTTACACAGTAACTGAGTTGTGAAGGTCAGATTGGTCGCTGCATCCGGTTAGACTAGAAGCCCACCTCAAAGTAATTGAAAAATACTAGGCAAATGGTGAAAAGCACGGGATAAATTTATTTGTCTTAAAAATATGCGTTTCATAATAATAAGTATCGTAGAATAATTTGGTACGACCAAATTATTCTGTGTTGAATATCAAAGTGTGGTCGCAATAAAAGGTTTTTATCTAGACAGATTCCACGAGCACAAGTAAATCGAATCTCGTGCGTGTAAGAGCTCGCATTGAGCGGCTAAATAGGAAGCGAAAGTACCACCTATTCAATTCCAACACAGAAGTTGAGTCGCACGGCCATGTTTTGAGAATGAATATAGCTAATACCAACTAGTGGTTTGTCGTTGTGATTACATAAACAGATCGTTACAGGATCGTCATATGGAATTAGACAATATAAAAAAGTCAAACAATTAAATCACACCTCGGCTGCGTGATGAATCCAACATAACGTGTATTGACCACAGAGGGATCGTTACAGTGTCATTACTTAATTTACAAAAACACTATCGCGACTCATTTGCATAGTATGTAATAAATTAAGCTCACACGCAGTCCCTTTGAAACCAATTAATCATAAAAATACATTTTACAATCTTTTACAAAATTATTTTATACTTGTTTATTTCGGATTCATCGAAATTCGTTACAAGTATTTTCAATTGCATCTATATGTAACTCGAATAAAAATGTGTTTAATGTATGTTCAATGATAGAAAGCCTAAAAAGTACCGAGTAAATAACTAACTTGTTGATGCTGTACTGGTGCAGCACCGGGTAGAGGTCCCGATGCAGGCGCAGCTGATGCAGCGCTCGGTCCACATACTCGCCGAAGCAGTCCGCGAGCCAGCGCTCCTCGTCGCGGGACGCTCCCGACCCTGAGTCTCCACTACCGCCACCAGATATCGCCTCACATGCGCACCATGCGCGCTCCAACTCTATCAGCAACTTGTGCATGTACCTTAACCAAAAGTATTTTATTGATAAAATGATAAAGCGGCCGACCATTAAAAAAAAAATTAGTTTTTCGGCTTTAATTTTATTTAGACGCGATTTTCTTGCCTTGGGTATTATGTCCGCCTTTGTATCTCATGCAGCATAAACTTGAAATAAATATAATACGTGTGTAAGTGATATATATAATTAGTAAGGTAGCAGCAGTAATACTTACTTAGGGTCAAGAGGAGCATCAGCATTGAGTCTGCAAGCTGCAGCGAATCGAGCAATAGATGCCTGAAGCGCGCTGAGGTCGCCTTGTATGGCGTGTTGGTGAAGCAGCGTCTGAGCTGCACCGCACAGGTCGCCGTCCCACGGCGGCGTGGGGGTGGCGGCGCTGGGCTCAGGCTGCCCGGAGGCCGCGGCGACTGCGGCCGCGGTGGCGGCGGCAGCAGCTGCAGCGCGCTGCAGCTCCACCTCATGAGCCAGCAGCACGCCGAATAGACGTTCGTGTTGACGCACCTTATGAACGACAGCACAGCTATACATTAATTGCACATACATACCTTAACACAAAACTTCTTTACAATTGTTGTACCCTATCGTCATGTAAATAGAAGGCTGTGAAATAGCAACCTTTAACATTTTTTAATAAAATAAAATAATTCTATAAAATATTAATTTACTCTTTTAGTCAGCTCCTTCGAATAAACACATTAGGTAGGTACAAAGTAAATACTTTCAAGAGTAAAATGCGGAAAGCCGAGTCTGATTGACTTTACTTTGCTTCTTGGGACCGGCTTTAACGACCCTTTTCATTTACAAGAGATTTCTTAGAAATAAATAAATCTCAAAACCTAAATAATAAAATCGGTATGTGAAAACTTTCGAAGCGTACAGAAGCCAGTCACACTGACTGAGTCACACTGAAAAAAGCACCTATGAGGAATAAATTGGATTTATCGTGTAATCGCAATTTCGCTTCAGTCGCTCGCTCAGTTGATTACGCGGGGGTAAAAGAGAGATTCAGTCACTGAATACTTTGAATACGTTATCGAGATACTGGAGAAATCTTTATTGAGACGGTAGGAGATTCTTACATGTTAATTTATTTTTATGTTAGTAATTGTAAAAACCTCTAGTTGAAATTATTGGCACCTATTCCTACATAATGTGTTATAAACACTTTGTTCTTCTATTGATTTCCTTTCTTGTAGCGCTCTTCTTGGTTTTTGTAAAAGTTCCAATCAGCTCATTAAGTTTTATATTATGAATATGTAGTTATGGCAAAGAACGGTTAATAAAACAGACTATTAATAATTACGAAGTGTTCCGAAAAGATTAGGCATTCTATTTTAAAGATGAGAGTGATGCAAACAACGCTAATAATAACTTGACATTGTAGCTGATAAATCTATAAACGTATGGGTTGTTAAGCAAATAAAAGAGGCAATATGATCCAAAATAACAATATGGGCGATGAAGCGTGGTCGACACGCGGCTCGGCCCTGACGATAGCGCTATATTTGCTGCTACACAAAGCCTGCCTATACACATGTACAATAATACATCATATATCAACTAATAGCTCGGTGCAAAAGCCAATAAAATGTTTTATGTACGGTGCAGTGGCTCCGCGGATCAGCAATATTGATATATAAGTCTATAATCCGCGTCAGAGCGATTATCTTTATTGTTCATTTATTAAAGCTTGTTAAGCCAAGATCTTTCTGCGATATTAAGAAGGCACCGTTATTAATATCAGGGTTACTGAAGTATAAAATTAGGCTAAACGAAGAGAAGAAAATCACGTCGTTGAATTGTACTATTTTACTCAGACGGAAAAGTGCTTTGGTTTTCGATTTCACGATTGTTTGGCTCTACGCATAGAGTATTATAGTCTAATAAATACGGTATGATTGTCCAATCATGATAGATTTATTCAGAAAGATAATTTGATTGTTCAGGTAATAAACACAAACAATGGAATGATATTTCATCATAACTTTAGCGTAGCTAACTTTTATTTAAGTAGTTTATTTGTTTTAACGCTAGCGCACAACTCTGAAAGCAATGTGCAAATGAGGAGCACAGCAGTTTCGATTGTAGTGTAGATGTGATGCCCATATTGTTGTAGAGGATCGAACAACGAGGGAGAATCCAATTATTTAAATAATTTCAATGTATTCTGTGTACCTACAATAGCAAACGCAAACTCTACCTGTGTCAACACCTTTTATTTGACATTTCAGTGGATGACCTTTTTTAATTTTTTTCCAATTAGGACGCAGAATCGAAATGAAATTTTTATAGGTTCTTTATTGTATATTTGCCCACGTTTCTTATTTTACAATTAACAGAGACACACTTTTCAAATCTAGAATTGGCACATAATACAAAAAAAAAACATGTATACAACAATCCTACATTGGCTAATTGACGAGCTCCAGATGTGACGTAAAATGGAGTTGTACCTGTTGCCAGTTATCATCGTCGTGGCGACCTGCCTCCCGGGCAGACAGCCACAGTCGCAGACGGATGCGACCCTGCACTGACGAGCGCTGTGAGCGAGCTTCCAGTTTGTACCACGCCTCCATGCCTGTCGACGGGATCTCACGGAGAGGAATGTTCACGCAACCTGTTCAAGGAAATAGAGGTATGGTTTTAAGACCACACTACACCATATGTATTGAAAACGCTATTTTCCTAAAAAGTTTATTGATTTAATGAGTAAAAAAAGATATTTAACGAAGTTGAAAAGAACATGTTCTGCCCATCCTTGCGACTTTTTAAATGGAAAAAGGTTTTCCTTAACGTTATTTAGTTTAATGGGCAGTATGGAGTAGTAAATTACTATGCGATGTAACTAATTTTACCGCATATACATAACATCAATCAACTTTTAAAATCTAATTAGGTCAAATTATGTTACATAAAATATGAAATATTAAACTGAATCGAAACATCTCACATTTTTTAATCTTCCTCGTTTTATTTTATTTACGGAGTTAACGAAGTTATGTTTCCATTTCAAAGTTACGAATTCAAAATATTTTCTAGTATCAAAATATTTGTTCTTATTTCTACAAGAGGTGGAGGTACCTATATGATCAGTTATATTTCTTGTGAAAATCAACAGATTTCTGCTACGAAGGTTCCATTAAAGCCGATTACGTTCACTTAATAAATAGAAAATAAATTGCTGCATTAAAAATTATTATGAAGCTTTGTTTCGATGCCTGATATAATTTATTTTTCCTGTTTCATTGTAAAAGCCTTAATGTAAAATTGAAAATGGATTTTAATTTACTCAGTCGAATCTATCATTTAATAATATTCGAATGTCAGTTACAAAACGTTAACGATACATTACGTTCGCGCCAGGTAAAACCTTCATGGATAATGCACGCCCCGTTAGAGCGAGGTCAGTTTATGTTGAACGTACACAGTTCGCCAACAATGAACAAATAAATTCAGTTCAAGTAAAATAAAATCGCCCAACTGAAAATGAAAATAACATATTGAATGGACAGGTGCTCTCTGTTCCATCAATTCGTCATCCAATTTTTCGACGAATTCACATTTCATCCCTAAGCCTAAAAAAGAGATTTCAAAATGTCAACATTGAAAAGCAGGGATTTTGCACCAAGCTCGGGATTGCTGTATTATTTTTGTTATTGCTATGTGGATTACACGTTATCTAAATTAATTATATCAAGTACCTATTAAGTATTAGTTTTATCTTGACTGTAATTTAGGCCTATTTGCCGAGTCTCTAGTGTAAGTGTGTAAACAATAGTGTATTAGACTAGTCTAGTCTAGTCTTACATAGTTAATAATAATAATTACAACCTATAATTGTTGCAAGCAAAGGCTGCTTCTCACACAGAGAAGGCACGAGCATTGATCACCAAGTTTCTTCAAGGCAGCTTGGCGACTTTAGACTTAAATTAATTATAAGTCCAGAATTTCTCACGATGTTTTCCTTTTCACCGATGTCAGTGATGTCAAAGGTAAACTTAAAAAAGTACAAATGAATAGAAAATATCATATTGTTACTAGTCCGTTTTAGAAGCAGCAAACTCATGCATGAGAGGCAGGTCTCTCATGCATGAGTTTGCTGCTTAATAACGACACGACACTACATAGTTACATAATATTTGTTTTGGATACCCTAAACACAACTTAAGTTGCCATTTTCAATCAAATATACGTTCAATAGTGATAACAGGCGTGCTTTCAGTTCGCTATTTATTGATTCTCATCAACACAACTCAGACACTTGACGTCAAAGGGGTGGTGATGCCACAAGAGCAATGCAAAGTTATCAGATTACCCTCATACTACCATAAACAGGTTTATGCGAAATGAGAGCGTGAGTGAGTGGGAATTACGCTGTTCAAACATTGACGTATGGTGGTGAACGTGTGACAAGGTTCCCGCCGACCGTTCGATTTGACCTCCGCCCGCCGCCTGAATGCAGGCACGCGCTTTGCATCTCTAATTTTAATACTCATTGTACAAAGGCAGACACTATACGTTCATCATACACTTTTGTAATTTTATTTTATATAAACAACGCTTTTGTTAGTTTGTAGAGTATTTTGCGTGTTCCTTGTCCATAAAAAATGTAATTTGTCAACTAACTGCTTCGCTGTCTATGTGAGGCATTATGGGGATTGAATAAATACTGTACTTTATATGATTAATGGTTATATGGCTGGTCCCCAAACAGCTCTGTGTTAAACGCACTCTCTCATTAAAAACAACAGTTTTCTTTTTACATGAACTATAACTAGTAACATCTTTATTGCCTGAATTTGCTTGGGATCTAAGATTATTAAAATTGTTGTACAATATTGGAGCTTCAATGGAAAAAACAGCGTTTTGTAGCCATCTATACAAATAAATATAATTCAAGTATGTCAAAATTACATCATTTTACACTGTATTTTGCGATAAAAAAAAACAGAACAACTAAAACTTATTTCCAAAACGTCTGGACCGATTTTAATTGGACTTTCACTGGCAGATAACTGATCTTATAAGGAGTAACTTAGACCTTTTGAAAAGAATTAGGGTTTCGAGCTTAAAAACGCTGTTATAACCCTCATTCACGCCGACAAAGACTCAGGCGTAAAGTAATGAGTCATTTTATAATTATTTACAAAATTGTTTAATAGGTTTCAGAGCTTACGCTCGCGTTATTGTTAATTCATTAAAAACCATTTATAACTCCACATCTCACTCAATTTTGAAGTTCAACTTATTAATATAACAACCTATAAAAGCAATAATAATTTCATTTTACCTAGTAAATTATAAGAAACCATTCAACTTAACATTAATATCGCTGAAAGAACTTAATAGCTGTCCTTTGATATTCTTCAATTAGTTTTATGAAACCTTGTTACTGCCTATCTAGAGTGATTGACTGATAATGAAAATAATTAAGTCTAAGGCAAATCTAATATGTTCGTCTGGTTGTCTCATCGCACATGTTCATTAGGTTTCCTATCAATTACAGTTAATCTTTTGGCGTTGTTCATCAATCTGTGTTTTATTTATTAGATTTATGCAGATTTTTTTGTTATTGTTACTTGCTTTAAAAGGTAGGTAGGTAGGTTATGTGCCTACATGTAAATTATTGCCCATTCTTCTCCATACGACACTACCTTTTGGAATACGCTACCAGATTCAATATTATTACTATTTTTATTTTTAATAATGACGTTCAAAAATGTCTTTAAGGGTCTAATAAATTGAAATAAATGTTTTTACTTACACTTTTATTTTGATTGCATCTTAGTACCTAGACTTTTTGTACGTTAGTCTATTTCGTTCATAAACTCTTTTGTTTGTTAAAAACGTTACGTTCTGATGTAACAATAGGTACTAATATGTATACTAATATATAATGCTAAAGGGGATTTTCTGTTTATAAAAATATTCTAATCTCTGGAACTACCGGTCGGATTGAAAACAATCCTACCGGTAGTTCTTGTATTGTATATGATAGCCAGATTCATGAGGAATAGTACAGGCCAGGGTTCACCAATAAGTTTTATCGTAGGTCCGTATTTGAAAATTATGAGACTGTCGCGGTCCAGTTGGTGATAACAAATAAAATAAAATACATATTTTTACTGAGGAAGACTAGGCTAAACTGAAATGCCACAAGTTTTAATTCTGTTATTTGCATATATTTTGACATATTTTAATATTTTTTTAGGTACCTATGAAGTTTACAGTGTTCCTGAGGTCCGCACAATATACGTCGGCGGTCCGGGTACGGACCGCGTTCCACCATTTGGTGACCCCTGGTATAGGTTATATAACATCATACTAAAACCCACAAGAGCGGAACAGTAATCTAAGACGTAACTTAACACTGGTGATAAAAACCGCGCGTACGAAGTAGCTAGTTGAAAATAAATTCAACCCATGTTCATTTTTAGATAACATTATATGCTCGCACCTTATTCAGTCTTCCTGTTCCTACTACCTACTTACTGAGCTACTTAGCTTTACCGTACATGTTTTCCTCTCCTCATGGAGTAATCTTAAAAATAACCACGTTCAAAGCATTATGTTCTCGGTACTAAGTAGGTAAAGCCAGGTGAGATAAGTTCATATCGCGTGTCATCCTTGGAGCCTCAGGGAACACTTTACGAGTCGTTCTTTGCAGACAATAAAACAAATAAGACCTTATTTGTTTAGCTCTTGTTTTTCTAGGCTTCTTCGCTTCGATAGATATTAGTTTGAAATACTTTGAGATCGTGGGGTTGTTGTAGTAGGTACCTACTATCTTCTATACAAATAAATAAAATTGAAGTGTTTATTTGTAATTTCAGATAACAGCTTTTTACAAAATAAATATGGAAAAATAAAAATTGTTTCATTTTTATCCATAGAAACCTTTTTTAGCATTTTTGTTTTCTAATCTCCGAGACGGCTAGATTGATTGTAATGGGACTTTTACTTTGAAAATGATGTTATAAGGAGTAACTTAAAAAAATAAGGCTAAGAAAAAAATAAGGGATCCGCGCAATAAAAAAAAAAAACCGTGATAACCGACATTTACACAAACTAAGTCGCAGGCATAAGCTAGTATGACATATATTACAGACATATAGGTAATACATAGTTATGTATATGTATAGCACATGTATTGTATTGTATCGTCTTTGTAAGATTTGCGGATTGCGGAACACAAGCAAGATATGTTGGATCGCGGTTAACCACATTATAATAATGTAGATATTAGGTAAGTAACTAAGTAGAAATAATGTTCTTTGCACACATAACACATATTGCACTTGTTAGAATGGTTACTGTCCAAGTAGTATCTTGTTGGCATTGGTCATTCATTAAGTTATGCGGTTCGGCATTATGTACTCAAGATTCTAGAAAGTTTATGTCAAATCGTTTTACTTTAATTAGATCATCACAAACTGTATAAGAAAATCGATTTCGCTAAGAAGGTAGAATTATTTATCTATTATCAGGCTACACCGCAAATACGGTATGCTAACGAATAAAACGATAGCGATATACCTACAATACTCAAAACTAGTTAGTATTTTACGTTTAGTCGTTACCGGCCTAACGACTCGAAGCAAGCTGACCGCAAAACGACTCAAAATTCAATTTCAGTTCGTAGGTAACTAAGTTAATCTCCCTGGGTCAAGTTTAGGTAAACCAGTTAGGGAACTTATTTAAGGATTTTCCTAAAAAAAAACATCCTAATCAGGGTCGTACGGCAGTCAAGTTTCATGAATGGAAGGGCGGCGGACAGCTAGTACCTATACCTAACTCATAATGTATTTATGATAAAAGCGCCATTAAGGAACTTCGTTTTTCTTCATTATATTACGATGAAAATAAAAGAGGCTGTGTATCACGTTCAAAATGATTTAGTGAGCAAAATGGAAGAGGCCGAGAGACGTGAAACGACGTGATTTTAACGGTCCTAGAATAGAACTTAAAACTTAAAAAGCTTCAAAACTTAAAAAGTGCCTTAAGACAACGACTGCTTTAGAATATTAGGTACTCCTGCCTTCCGGTAGATGAGAAACGGCAAGAACATTCCAAACTTTGATTAAAAATGTAAAACTCACCCAGAAAGTCGTCCTGGCTGCCCTGGCGAGCGCTCTGGCAAACTTGTTTGAAGAAACGTCCGAGCCCACGCACTCCGCGCACCTCGTTGAGCCGAGACACGGCGTCCATCACCGAGCTCTCGTCATCATGGTCCCAGATGTCCAGGTGCAGCACATCAGATGATATGTCGTCGATATCGCTACACACGACACCATCAATGAATATCGATAAGCTGATTACAAAATCAATACACAAATAATTGAGCATGAGACACTTACAACTTGAATGTCTCATTCCACTTGGGCGAGAGTGTGTGTGGTCGGACACTGGTGGCTCGTATGTAGCGAGCTGGCAGCCTGCCGAGGCTGTCGCGTTGCTGGCGACCATCCCGACGCTTGAAACTCAGCCTGAAGCCGTGCTTACGTCCCTCATCCTCAGATGCGCGAGGAGAGGCTGGCAGAGAAGCTGGCTGGATCCCCAACATGCAGTACGGGTCACTGAACCCTAGGTGGTATAAGGTGGCGCCTTTTAAGGAATATCATACCAGTTCAATCAAAAGGAATAGGTAGGTTTTTATATTGGAAATGTATTAAACATTCGGAGAAAAGGGTTATTGATATGGAGGTAACTTGCAAAAAAAAACTTCTAAAAATCGACATGATAAAATAATAATAAACAAAATGTTTGGTTTTAATGTCTGTATATTAACATTCATATTATGTTACTAATACTATCTCCAAAAAACGTGCGGCGAGCGAGATTACTCGATCGTAGCAATTGTAGCAGTGCATGCTACGCCGTAGCTCGGTGCGTAGCATAGCAAAGGGAGGCGTGGTGAGTCAATAGAAGCGATGGGTTTTCAACATGCAAGTAGGTACTTAGAAACTAAAGTATTTAATCATATATTTCATATTCCAGACTATGAATAGATAATAAAAAGTAAATCAATATTTTAGTATTTTTTTCATTATGTTATCTATGTTTAGGCGGACGGTACCCGTCCATCAAATACCCGTATAGACAGGCGGTCGTCGAGTCAATGCCAAAAAATAAAAAGATGGAGTGCCGAAGAGGCCTTTTTTAGCCGAGACTAAACAAATATTAATCTAAAAACATTGCGTCTCAAAAGCGAAAATTCTTGGACAAAATTAATTAAAATAGCCTTTTTGTTTCGTTTTCATCACAACATTCGATATGTATATGGTTTGCAAATTCAGAGAACTGTAATTGGATACCTTTCAACTTTAGTAGCTGTTTGCAAAGCTGTCGAAACAAACTTCCAGAGGTAGCAGCGTTTATTTTACAGAAAATGAGGTTGTTTTTTGGGAATGTTGTTTTAACATTAAAAGGAAGTCGTTTGGAGTGTTAAATGCAAAATTTGATGTCATTTGTTGTTACTGTGAGTGGTTCACGCCATAGTAGTTCGCGCGGTATCTCGGCGCGCGCCCGTCCTTTCCGCGTAATTCAATGTAACAAGTGTAGCTGTCAGCACGCCAGCCCCATTGTGCGCGCCACAGACAATATTTTTCACACAATTTACCCCCTTACCTATCAACTTGGCTTAAAGTTAAGCAATGATTAACGTCTGCTCATCCAAACATTTGACGTTGAAGCGTGTCTTAACTTTGAGCAACGTTTGTAAAGTATTCCCGACGTTGACTTGACGCAAATATCTTAAGTTATTTCCTCATTAATCGCCGCAATAATTGAATTTCCTAATATAGACAGAAAAGTTTGTACCTTTAGCAGAATGCTACCTTTTATAAAATAATACACGGCTTTCCATTGTTACTTTAAAAGTTTTTATGGCAACGCTTATTTTGCAAGAGTGAGGTAAGAAAAGTCTTTTTAAGTTGTTCAGTACAATACACGCAAGAAGTTGAGATTCCTTACACGTGTGATATACGAGTATGATATAGTATATAAGTTTATATAAACGTCAACTGGAAAAACAACAATATCATAAGACATTAGAGATGTTTTAGTAAAATAAATGTTCCAAATGTCGCCTCGGTTAAGTCAACCGAGGGAAAGTCATGAAATGTATTCAAGGCAACACTCATCATTTATGAAAATGATTTAAGGGCACATAATGGGCCGACGTGTGAGCAACAAGCGAGGTTTCTATTAGACGTAGGTTTACTTTGCTCACTTTACGAGGTATAAACGACGGAAAACTTTTCAAAATAAGTCCATTCATCCATTAATCATAAGTATCATTTTTATCAATATATACTTTTTTGGAAGTAATCATCATCGTTATCGTCAACTGCTAAATATTTTTTGGATTATTTAGCAGATGATTACATCAACATTTCAAATTGAATACTGCCACATAAAACAAGCTTACCGTTTGCGTCCTTGGCTTCAAGTCCATCGGCCTCGATGACGGAACAGCCCAGCACGACGGTGGGCGGACGCTCGCTGCCAGCGGAGCGCATGGCTCGCGCGTGCACCTCAGAAGATACCCGGAAGGCACGCCGCGCGTGTTCCACCACCTCCTCCTTATAAGCTGCGAACTGCCCGTCTGGGGCCGGTGCGCCTACTGCGTTCTCAATGCAGTATAGGACCTAGTATGACGAACGTTTTTAAGATTATGACAAATTGGACATACCTATACGGGGTGTAAAAAGACACATCACATATCGTTAACTAAGCTTAATGCACATCAAACTTTTATTTTTGGTGTGAAAAACAGTAAAGGGATCATGGGGGTACTTAAAGTTTGATTGGAACATTTTGAACACGTTTTCGTAAAGAAACCGTTTAATTGTTTTTTTTTTATCTTCCCAGGTATGGTCCAGTACAAAAAAAATTCGCAATGATGGAAAGTTACTGTTCTTTTTACACCCTTTATTTAAATCGCGCAATGATAAAGGTTCAATCTGTGTTAGAATCCATAAGTAATGAAAATGGCAACTATATAATCAAGTAAATGTTCAACGAAACGTTCTATATTGGTATTACTGGCTAAATGTTGACTATACAAGGCATCCACAAAATTGGACAAAAGTAATCAAAGTGCGACGCCTACGCTACAATCCATGAAATCTTATTGTGTCGCCCCTTTGCTTTATAAATGCAGAGTGTATCAGATCATATCCATATCGGCAGGCAAGTTGATTCTATAATATATCATGTTAGGTGAAAAAACATCCGAACAGAGAGCGGATATACCGGTGAAACGTGCGCACGTGCTACCTACACCTCTCTAAGTATCACCTTTTGAACTGACTCCGTGAGGAAAAAGTTGACGTGACAGAATGTGTGTTCCGCGGGAAGATGGCTTTGCATGCCTCAAGATAGTTACGCAAGAGACAAAGTATTCAATTAGGGAACATATTCTACCTTCTTTTGTACTTGCATAACTGTTTTACATTACTAGGTAAGTGAAAAAGAACCTAGCGTACATTTTTTATTAGATATTTAGGTGAGCAAACGAATATAAAGATTCTCCTATTTTTACGAAATACATATAATGTGTTAAGCAGATATACATATATGTATATATACTTTAGATACATATGTACTTTAATTAAAATTATAAAAAGGTAGTAATTTCTGAAATACGTGGTTCGATTACAAACATTCTTCCACTGATACTGATATCTACATCGATTGCCGACTGTCATTGAAAATGTATTATGGTATATTTGACTTCCTCGGTAAAGTCCCGGGAAAAAGGTAATACTAAATAAAAGTAATTACATTTTTGAGACCCTTTCATTCAGAATTAGAAACCCGAAGGGAAAGGATCAGACGATTTATAAAACATTTTCAGTAGCCTTGTCATTGTTAATCATATGAACATGCTCGACTTAGTCCCTCATCGTACCTACCCACAATCAGAGTTATTGTATTGTTCTGCTTTTGTCACTTATTGTGTTAGATGGCTAATACTTTTTTTTTTAATATGGGTTATATGGTTACGATTATTTGATAAGTAAGCAAAATTTATCATTACATATTTATTTTGTGATTTAAAATGAAACTAAGTCAAATTTATCTTATTTTTAATTAGGTACTATTACTATATCTCGACAAACTCGTAAGCTGAATGCTTCAAACAGCGATCGCATTATGCAAATACTCGACTAATACGCCAATTATCCCATTCATGCATATGTACTATGAGTAATACGGATTACTGACTACCACGATATTAATTTCGCTGAGTTAGGTTTTTTGCATCGTCTATCTCATACATAAACATACAAAAATGCTCTCTTATATAAGACTCTAAACTTATTTGTAGCCATTGAAAGGACGTCTGTGATTTAAAATGATCTAGCTTTTGGTACTTACCATCTCAATCAAATTACATTAATTAATTGTGTCATAAAATCCTAAAAATATTTCATAAAAAATAGAATTAAACTTTGACAGATATAACTATATCGAATAATGCACTCATTAAACACAATAGTAGATACAGATGCTAAAGGTAAAGCAGCGTCTAATGTCTGAGACAAAGGTAAACTCGTAATTACACCAATACCTACCTACAAAGGCATTGTAATATCTTTGTAGAATGTAGGTACATATACAACCGATTTAACGACCCCTCGGTTCTCGCACTTTCTCGGGTCACCTTAACTTTCAACTGGAATTTATTAAAAAACTTAGGTATAATTAGGATGAATGGCTTTGATAAATATATTGAAGAGTCTTACACTGAGCCCATTTATATTATGAGCTACAATTTGAAGGTTTGGTATGGTGTTAGAGAAATTGTTAAAATATCTTTTCCGTAGATAAGATATTTTTCCGTAAATGAAGAGTTAGTAGCATTCAGCAACATACCTCTGTATAAAGATGTTCGTGTTCTTTGTGCGACAGCTGTGCCGACACGCTGGGCAGGCCAAGGTCGTGCGGCGCAGGCGGCGCCCTCTCCGACCTGGCTTCCACGAGTCTCAGCGCAGCAAGGCGCCTGTTCTCATGTCGCCACGACAGCGCCGTAAAGTTCTCGAAGTACGAACCGTCTGTGTCTTGAACCCTGCATAAATATATAAAATTGAGAATAAGTACATCGCACTTAGATGTAGTAAGTGGTATTCCGAGTTATTTCATTTTTGTTGTCCCTGGTGTGCAGAATTATGGTACTTTGACCCTCCCTCTTGCATTATATAAAAAGCTCCGTCCTTTAAATATAGTAAAACTCGCTGAAGTTTTCTTGGAACCGGTAATACAACGGAGATAACTTAAACTCAATAAAATAACTATTTACGCTGCTATGTGGTAACAGTGTGGGCTGAGGTACGAAGAGCGCCCTCCGTTACTTTATAAAGTCACAACGGATAGTTAGAACATAACAATTGAAGGACGAGTTAATTTACTTCAACGCAAACGCAATAATTATGCAATGCTATTGTCTGTATTCTGTTTTGTGTTCCTTAAATAAATAAATAAATTATCCTTTCTGTGGCCTAACAAGGAGGGACCAGTTAACCTAACGCTCGATAGCATAGAATTCAGTGACTTGAAATATTATATTTTGCAGTTAATGCATTCGAAATCTAAAATATACACAAACCCTTTAATTCTAAATATGGCCCAGTATGTTTACAAAAGACAGCTCATCGTTTTTTTAGATACATATAAACAAAAGTGCTTAAACTGACTGAAGCAAGACTGCTTCACAAGACTAATTATTACGAATTTAAATTGTTTTAAGAACTTATTTCTGATTCAAAATACTAATAAGCTTTTGAATGAGTAAGCACTAAAAGAAACTTTAAGTACTTTGAAGTAGACGATCATTTTACAATTTATTGTCTATGGGGCCGTGTAACCTTTTCTCATTATTTTCTTTACTTAAGATCGTTGCTTATTTTATGTATCACCCTGTATTTACTGGCACCCATCTAAATATATCTATTCATTTCGTGATTCGTCCGTAATCCCTAAATCGGCCCAGTGAAGCATTTATCACGTATACCATTTCGCATTATTTATTTACTTTCATAATACGAGTGTGTGGTGGTATGGATAAGATGTAACATTAGGCGGGACCGCGGGACTCTTGAGTACCGAATACCGAATATTGATGGTAAACGAGTGAATAATCGGTAAGATGTTAGGGCAAGTGATGACAAATAAATAAAAAGTAATCCTTGATATACAAAAAATAAAAAAATGTGCTAATTTATTATCTTAGCAGACGTGAGGAGCTATAAAATATTAAATTGCCTAAAAGTTTGTACCCAAGAAAGTCTGTGTTGGGCACCCCTTTATTCTAAGCATTAAATGGATATTAATGTAACAGGAACAGAATATAATGGTTAGGTATTTTCACTTGGTAAAGAATAGGCTTTACCAAGTAAAAATGTTAATACAGGCGATTCTGTATAAAATTGAGATAAAATATTCTGTTCTCGTAACTTGTGCGATATAAAATATAAGCTAACATTTGACCTTCAGGCAAAGGGTTTGTGATTTACAGCCGAAGTGGAAAACAACAAGTTTCTACTGATTGATGTTCGCAATCAATACGAGGCGCGGAACTTTGCTGACATTCTCACTGAACCCTATTAGGGCGCCAGAGTTACAATGAAAACCCGATACTTATGGGCCGTGTTATTTAAAAAATGATTTTATCATGTCAAAAACATGGAAGGGGTTAAAAATATATACACATATATGATGCGATTATAGAGTGTATTGTACCTTTTAGTACCTACCTATTCGTATTTACTACCTATTAGATCAGTATTTACGGTAAGGCTTATGTGATTAAACGACCTATAGCTACAATATAATTTTATTATTTAGTTGTAAAATAAAAATTGTGATACGGCCTAAAACTAAGCGCAAAAAAGACGGATCCTCAAGGGTACAATCAATAGGTACCTACTATTAAATCAGAATTGATTCGGGACCCTTTCGTAACTTGTAACACAGAGGTTTTTATTTAATAGTTAGAGGCTTGCCGGGGTTCAGGGGAGGGTACAATGGACATAAAGGTAACATAAAGCCAGTCCCACGCGTATCGGAAACGCGTGACATGTGCGTGACGGTCAGTTTGCTACTACTCTTACACATTACCCACAATACAACATGCTGGTCGAACGTGTTTTAACTTTATAGGGCGGTCTATGTAGGTACATTGTATAGGTTTGTTTTTAGGTATAATGTTATTGCTTAAACTTACAGTACATGAAGTAAATATTTGACATATTTTTTCCCATTAAAAGTGAAAGAAGAAGTACAACTTATCTACCTACAAGTCAATATCAATAGGGGAAAATTGTGATCAGCGTTATATATAAAAGCAATCTTCTTTTAATACACTTGTGGTGTTTCTTTATCCAGCTCAGGAGGGCTAATTTTGTGGCACAAGAAAGAATGAAATAATTTAAGTCTATTGAAAGCTAAAATATTAATAACGTTAATTAAAAGGAACGATTATTTGGCAATATTACTATATAATTACTACGGGGAACCTTAAGGCTTCGAGCACTTTTATCTGAATTAAAACCTTGGTATATTTTTAAGCACCAACGGGCTTCGTGCTTTAGTAGATTCGGCCGAACATTCTTCAGGCAAACTTTTATTCGGCCGAACGTTCGTCGGGCAAACTTCCATTCGGACAAACGTTCTTCAGGTAACCGTTCATACGGGTGAATATTTTTTAGGCAATCGTTCATTCGGGCGAACGTTCTCAGGGCAATCGTTCATTTGGGCAAAAGTTCTTCAGTCAAAATTTCATTCGGGCAAACGTTCTTCAGGTAAGTGAACATCAGGCAATCGTGACGCACTCAGTTGCATGATTGAATGATCCGGGATTATTTTTCGTGGCAGGGAAGGTCTATGCTCAGAACTGGACGTTAACTCAGGAACTTACAATGGAGACAATGTAGGTACCTACTAGGAGGACAAAGGTAGTAAGACCCCGGGATCTATTACCATAAGGAACAAGTATATATATATATATATAATATATCCCACAAGTGGAATTTATCCGTACACACATCCACAAATAAGAGTATTTCAAAGAACTTCTTTGGTATACATAGCTATACAGTCTACACACAACGGAAAAATGTGTTACCTACCTGCCAGGCGAGCTTTTAGATTTAGAAAATCTTTATAAAAAAAAGGGACGCTTAACATTCTGAAAAATATTTGATTAAAAAATTAAACATGCAAATATTTTAAAATGTAACGATTTTCGAAACCTTCGCTGTGATCCATGATTATACTTAAGCTCTCTCGGGAAATTAGTAACGAAAGAACTCGGTTCAGTCGCTGGTGTTCCTAGTTAAAGTAAATACCTAACAGCTTATATACTTACCTTTGCATGGTATTAAAATTCCTAGAATTTGAATGCGCTTAATGAAAATTTTAATTGCGTAGGTAGACCCTTCGTAGAACGCTCATAGGTCCAAGGTAAGAATGTTCTGTTGGTTATTCAAAAAAATCAGCTATTCCATTTTGAACGTGTTGGTGTACCTTGTATGGAACAGCAATTTTCGGGTTTAGAAATAAGAACATCGAAAACTTCATAGTCGCTTTCATATTATAATTATTGAATTAATTAAAAAGCGACAGCTGAGCTGGCAAGAGGTCTTTGGTTCGATTTCTAAGACGGGCAAAGTGTAATTGGGTTTTTCCATCAGGAATTTCTCAGTAGTAGCCTCGAAGTCTGGATTTGTGCCCGATTTATGGCAATAGACTCTCCCTCTATTGAATGGGACTTCAACATAACTGGCGAAATGTGGGTGTACTAATGGGTACACCTTTGCCTAACCCTTCAGGGATTACAGGCGTGCTGTTATTTGTGTGTTATTGAATTAACGTGCCTGTACAAATTGTTACAAACATTTTTTATTTAAAAAGAGTAAGCATGGAGTTTCTTACCCAATGGAGATGGAGATGTCCATACGAAACTACCTCTTGGAAAGGAAAACGAAGGAGGAAACGAACTTTAACCATGGTAAAAGTCTTGTTACGATGTCCCTTCCACCGAATAAATGATTTTAATCTAAGGGTGTAACTAACTGTACCAGTGGTGTAACCGAATACACCCTATCTATACGATACATTTAGATTAATGTTTGGAGTAATCTTTGGGTTAACCCTCGCAGGGCGGCTACACAACCAATAAGTACGTAAGTATGTACCCAACGCTAGCCGAATCAACCTTCAGTAGAAAGTTCAATAAAACAAGCGATTATTGTTTAGTGACTGCAAACTGTACCTACTTGAACTTTGATAAAGATTTTGGAGGCCATTGACCGGTCAACAGTTGTATCTTAGGTACTATTATTACAAATGTGACAGCTTAGATGGATGGATGTTTGTTACTCAATCACACCAGAATGGCTGAACAGATCTAGATGAAATTTGGCACAGAAGTATACAATATTCTGGAATAGCATATAGGCTACTTTTCCTGGAAAAATGTACGGCTCCCGTAGGATCATATAACAACTTTGACGCGGACGAAGTCGCGGACAGAAACTAGTTGTAAATACATTTAAATGAGTGGGCACGTGTTTAATTTGCATAACGTTTGACGTGACGTTATCTTCCATGAAAGGTACAACCTCAGCCAATCCTCGCTAGGTTCCGGTCATCTGAAAGACCTCTGTTGCCGTCCGTCGCACAAACGTTGTATAGTTACACCCCGTATCTCATATTCATATTTACTTATTTGCATACCATGTGTGTAGAAAATGTTACATACTGCATAAAGCTAAAGTACAGTTATGGCCCCTGTTAGGGCACAGTGATACATATAGTATTAAGAGTAACTTAAAGTACAAAAACAAAATTTTAAAAATATCAATTCTATTATAACTGTGAACTTATAAATTATGACGCAATAGTTATAGTTATTAAAATCATATAAAGTTATTATTATAAGTAAAAATATATATTATTTAAAAATATCTTGTTTTCTCAAACACAAATGTAGTTATAATCAATAATATTGTATTGATTCAGCCCTTCCTTCTTTCCTTTTTCTACCTTTTTATTCCTGTCAGATCCATTCACCACGCACAAGTGAAGTGTAAATCCTCGGAATTTTCCTCTATTTTCATTTTGTCTATTTATAGAGAAAAACGGTACGAGTTGTTATTCGCATTACATTGTTAATATTTTCCAATGTCTATTAAAAGATCGTATTTAATGTTTCCGTTTGCGAACATGATAAAATAATTGAAGCCAGCCGAGTGGATATTCATACAATGTACAAAGCAAAATTGTATTTGTTAAAGCAGAAAATAGAATCACACTGGTTTTAGAATACCATTTTACAAAGGTTGGTTAATTCTTGGTTGGTATTTCATTTTATTATTCGCTTTTTAATAATCTAGCAAATTATGGCTATTTAATTAAAATTACTTACATATTTGTATGTGTAGTGTATCTTTTAAAATTTCACGTCTTTAGAATACCTACCTAACGTTAAATTTAAGTAAATAATAATATTTAATTATCTTTTAGTAATACTGCAACGGAACGACGCTCATAGAGTCATGATTATGCGCACTGTAATAATTTATTTACGATGCGTACTTGACGTCAATTCCGTTCGGTTGGATAATTGGAAGCAATAAACCTAATACTTAAATAATAATTATTTCCATAATTTCTTGTCGATGAAAAAAAAAATGTAACATTTACTGTAATGTGTAAGTAGTTACCACATATTTTTGTTGTAGTGTTACTAATTAAGCAAACTGTCTTTAGATGTTTTTCTCGTACCAAGACACAACGTTTCTATATATTCCATTAGGTATAGCATGCGAAGTTTGACATGGAGATACATCACGTCGCAAATCAATAAACATATAGGTAATCCAGTGATTAATAATATTATTGTAAGTAGGTCAGCTGGCGACCTGTTGCACGTCCTTGCACGTGTCCCCGCGCGGCGGGCGCGTCGTGCCCGTCCTCCGCATCCGACCACCACCCTCCATCACCTACGCAAGTACGCACTACCCCTCATCCCGCGCCTTTTACTTTGCAATCATCGCGCCACTGTTGCCAGCTTTTATCTAATTGAAAACCTCTCGTGTCAACTTATGTCGAGACACCGCGCTAATGGGGGGAACGCGCCCGCTACAGCTGAAAACTTTGGAACAGAAACTAAAGCTGACTTTATTACCTATCACATAAAAACGGCTCTCCTGAGTGTTTGTAGTCGCCGCCCTGCACTGATAAACCGTATCAAGGGCGTAATTAATTACATTTTCGATGCAGCATAGATATGGGACTTGTCGAAGTGCTTAATGGATTTCATTAAGAGATATGAATTACTTTATGAAAGTTTCCGTTTATACCGAAATAGACGCTAAAGTTACAGGTTACATTTCAGTATTCATTCATACAGATAAATAATGCGCATCTGATCTCACGAGCTCTTATTATAAGGGCAAAAAAATGATTACATTTCATTTCAAATGGCAGCATAAATAAGACACCCGTTGGTTTAATCAAGTTCTATTCTCCCGAATGGAGCACCTGCTGGTAAATAGATTCATTTAACGACCTCACATCTCTCACATCTTATTTGTCACAATGAATTTCTTTAGGTTAATACTTATTGCGAGTGTCATAACCCTTGAATACGCTGTAAGCCTTTGTTTATCATATAATACAAAAGAAAATCGTGTCTGAGAAGTTTGTTGCACATTATTTGCATTTATTATGAGAAATATTTTGATGAAATTGGTTTACTTACGTGCAACAAACCTAAGAAAAATTAGGTTGACAAGTAAGCCGTACGTTCTTAAGCATTTGGTTTAGGGGACAACTAATCTCTATTCGTGACATGTTTCGTCTCAGAGCCGTAAGGAGTTACCGCTAATTTGCAATTCCCCTTCCGTGGAAACACGTTAATATCCTTCGAGAGCCTGTGATTTCCCCAATATCATTATTTGTCTTGATAGCCTTTGTTGAGCGGCGGGTTTAGGAACACCACAAATAGAAATCGTAGAAATTGACAAATTAAAGTTCATTTTTTATTTATTTCCAAATTATTCAGTAAAACTGAAACACTTAATAAAAATAGGTGAATAAAAATGGCTTACCCAGAATTGACAGAGTTATCAACTTCAGGCCAAGAGAGTCGCCTCTTGCAGAATGCCATGGTGGGTTTTTCTGGTGGTTGCTGGTTGCGAGCCACGCGCAGTGAGCCACCGCGGCGCGGCGGCGGCGCTGGAGCCAGGCAGTCCAGGGTGCGGCGCCGGGCACTTAGCGCTGATGCTCCTTCCGTTGGCACGACTCGCGGAAACCCTACAAACGTACAAAGCATTAGTTCGAAAAGCCACAAACCTTACAGCAATCGGTTACAATAAGCGACACAGTAGTCTTCCAAAAGTCGTAAGTCCCTTTCTCCCTGTTTGCCGTATAATCAGGCCAAAAGTAACCTTATTTTAATTAAGATAGTGATAACTTTTCTCGGTATAATTAAGGTGCGCATTTATATTGCCTTATTTATAATAATCATCATTTTTATAAATAAAAATAATCCAAAAATGACCACGCCCGATGGAATGTTAAGACGTACATATGTAATGTGTCTGTCTACACACGGTTTATACAAAATAATAAGCCTATTTTTAGAAAGGAAATGTTTCAAAAGAAGTGACGTGTTTGCCTCCAGCAGGGTTTCAACACAGTATACCTAATGCTTTTATGGACCCCAACGGAAAATCCTGACAAGCTGAAACTGTACATTTTACCTGAATGGTCTATAAAATTTTTCACTGGTCACTTTTTATCATAGAATAGACTGTAGAAAGCTCTTATCGTCTAAGTTTTTTAATTATTAAGTCTATGCCAAATCAAAGCTATACAGTTTTTAATTTAACTAAGTTGATTCATTTTCTTCAAAGTTATAGGCCTGCCGAGGAAAATTTTTGAGACGACACACTTCCAAATCTGGCACATAACAACTTTGAAGTCTTTAAGAATTCGTTAACTTTTGAAGCTGCCTCTGTTGTGAAAGTTTGGAATAAACCGACATGTTGCTTGATACATTATCCAGTAGGTACATCCAGCCGTCTGATTTAAAAGGTAGCAGAGGGATAATTATGAAATATCCAACAACCGATCAATGAACAATGCGAAGTATGGGCTATGTAGTTCAGCGGACAGAATCATTGGTGAAAATGAATATTCATCATAGCAGAAATTGCATTCGTATTACGAATAATAACCAACTACCCAACCTAACTATTAACTATTATTTCAAAATGTTTATAGCCTAGTCCAGTATACACGGTTAAAAACAATCATATCATGTTTCTTCGATACATAATTTTAAAAGATAGCCATTCAAGCAGTTTGCGCTTTTTTTTTCGAAATGATTAACCCGATTATATTTAGGATACATAGGTCTGAATAGTTAGTTAAGAAAATCACTACGTACTACAAAACAAAGTCGCTTCCCGTTTTCTGTCCCTATATATGCTTAGATCTTTAAAACTACGCAACGGTATTGATGAGGTATTTTTTTTATACATAGATAGAATGATTCAAGAGTAAGGTTTATGTATCTACATTGCACCCATGTGAAGTTTGGATGGGCCGCTAGTATACTAAAAGAACACACATTGTTTTTTGTATTTCATGCAAAAAATACCATCCAGAACATTAAACTCGAATTCATTCCGAGGTCAAAACCTCCCGGGAACTGGACTATTTCGAATGTATTGTATTCGTCGAATTTGTAATCATATTATCGACGTGTCGACTATATTCTTTGGCTTACGGTAATAGTTGGATTTAAATGAACTGCTCTATCGTGTATTGTCGTATTCTGATTTCTGGCTAACATACAGCTGTTACTAATTACTTAAATGGTTAGGTGTTTTACCGCTTCCCCTTTGATATGCCAGATTTTAAAATAGGTCTCTGAACAATTTTTGGAATGTGAAGTGCGGGAACCGACGTAAAGATCTCGTCTTAAAACTTTATGAAATTCTCTACAAAGTTGATAACAGGTTTGAGTAGTTCTAAAAATGTACCTCTCATGGTGGCAGTGGAAGGTGGCGGCGGGTGCGCCTGCGACTCCTCGGCAGAGCGGTGGCGAGCGGGGGGCACGCGGCGCGGCGACAGCGCCAGGCCGGCCACGCTGTCCGCCACGCCCGCCACATACTGACCCAACGAAGTCAAGAAACTCATGGCTACAGAACACCACTCAGTTTTATGAAACACTCATTTGAATCAGTACACTATCTAGTTAATTAATTGTAACACTCATTTCAATCCGTTCACTGTTCTGTTCTAAACGTTCACAGTTCAATCATGGTCGCGGTGGTGACAATAATGTAGTTGTTGTATTGACTGCAGTCAGTCACCTGAAACAAACAAATACAAACGTGAATAACTATGACTAAGTAATTTCTTCCACCGCGTTGGCTCCGTCGGCGCATTACCTATAGGTAAAGTAGGTACACAGAATCAGGCTTATTATCCTTCACGGCTTAAACTGAGTTTTAATTAAGACGAAACACTTCTTGAACCCCTGTTTGACACAAATACGTTGTTTGAATAAATGGCATTCGTGTTGTGGCGGAAACAATGAAATATTGCACCCTGTTAATAAGGGAGCAGTGACAGGTTGGCAACCCTTCGTATTACAGTGAACAGTCTTATTGAATCTTGTATTAGAATGGACGTGAAGGGATATTGCTGTTCATTATTATAAAATCTGTACGTTTCCCTAGACAGAGGCATTGTGTGAACAACAATCGTTTGAGGTCAGCTCGGTGTCGGGCAAAGTTTAATACATGTCGATATTATGGTTGTTTGTGATTTACACAACACCTCTTTGCCACAACTTTCCTTATTGGAAAATGTATAAACTCAAATCAAAATGAAATGTTGTTCATCATGATTAAAGAAATAAGTAAGAGAGAAAGTGAAGATAAATAATTGTAGGTAAGTAGAAATACGTCGAGGTTCTGTAACATGAGAATAAATAAAACAATCTGTAGATACCAGCGTTGTTGTTTGGATTGGAAAAAGTAAACTACACGGAAGACAATTACCTAACTGAAGCTTGTAATAACAAAACCGGTCACAGCTAAATCGTTTTAGCACTAAAATGTGTCCATTCGCTTAACTTTCACGCCGGCCAGACCTACTGACCGAAGTGACTAATTATTTAAAGCTTTCAGACTGACCTAAAAGACAGTTTTTTTTTATTTACTTCATAGTTGACGTGTCTGTTTGTGTACCCTATCTGCCTTTGTGTATTATTAATTCTAATCTCTATCCATCACCTATTTTTTTTATTCATGCACTAAAAATATTGACAGCTTTTACGTTCAAATGAAAGATAATATTGGTTTAGCAATAACTGTTATACCGTACATTTATAACCTATCACTACACATACATAAACTCACCCCTTTTTCCATGGGGGTAGACAGAATATACCTAGACATAATATAACCATATACCTACCTATAATTCTAGATATGCGTTTATTATCGAACTAAATACCTACTGTTCGAACTACATTCATGACTTTAAAATTGAGCTTAGTTATACCAAAGAAGTCAACCCGCAATCTAAACTAAATTCATACTGTCGATCTTATTTGATATGGCAAATGTGTTTCGTTTCTATTCAGCAGAGAGTAGAGTTTAATGTGCTACAAAACTTATTCATAGTGTAGATTTAAAACAAATCGCAAATCTTGATAAGCACTAAGAAAACTTGGTGTTGGTTCGTTTTAGCAGAACTAAACCCAATAGTTTTAAGTATTAGAAAACTTCAAAAACCTTAAACTATTAAATTGATTGTCCCTACATTCCCAACCAATTCTATTATCCTGAAATATTTCCAATAGGAGGATTACAGATTAATAAAATTTCAAGAATTCGATATGTGTATTTATGAGGTATTAAAAATTAAAGGCAGGGTTTATAAAAGCTGCAATATTTTCATGTAATAAATCCAACCCATAAACATTTTATGCTCGCAGAGATTTTTCTCAAAAGGAGATCTTTTGTTACATTTTATAGACACTATAAGATTTTTTTATAGAGATAATTCATTATTTTGCCACCGTTCCTTATTCACGAGTTGGTGCTATTATTTATGTATTTGTATCTTGCAATTAAAAGGTATTTTTCGAGACGAGACAGATGATCGTTACGGGAGAAGTGTTCTGGAGAGGAGACAGCAAAGCTAGCTAAGGTGCGTGCTTAGGATACGTGGAGCAGCGATCTTCGCGAGGTGACTAGTTGCAGCCGAATTAAAGTTACCGAGGATCGAATAATGTCGGGCAATTAAAAATACCTCTAACGAACGATGACCGGATACATGCACAACTGACGATTATTGATTTACGACAGAACTAGAACTTAAATTCGTGACACTAAACCGTGGTAACAGTTTGACTTTGGATCGGTCGAGTACTTTGCATGATGATAATGGATCTAAAGGTATAGACGGAAATAACTACCTATAATAAACCTAAGTACCTTTGGAGGAAAAAATAGAAGCATCATTATATCTTTACCCAAGAATAACTTGAGATTTGACTAGTTTTTTTCCCTTCTTCAGTATTAGGAATTTCATACAATATGATTAATTTTATTGAAATACCTACCCCTTCCCAGTACTATACCCACCCCACTCCCTTCCGAGGTTTTTTTTGATAATGCTTGTGCCAAATTAACTAGAAAACTGAAAACATTGAATAAACACTTATTTATATATGCGAAAACTTGTATAGTTCAGCAAGCAAGTTCAGGTATAGTCGCGCAGAGAAACTAACAATAAATCCATTAAGCCGGGAGTCTGATGCTCCGCCATAATCCCTCCTCCTCAGTACCTACGATATTGGGAGCTGACCCCCGGTCAGCCGCCCGGCACCCAGCGCACGCTACAATACAGCCTACTAGGGTTTGATTAGACCGGGCTTTGTCTAAACGTACAACGTTATAACGACGAACGGTGAGGCTTCCTTCCTGCACTGAATGGAACTAACTCTATCATTTGCCAATTTATCTCATAATCTATTCATTTACGTTGTCACGACTCTAACGGTAACTAATATTCGGTTTATATCGTCATCTTGCTAGAAGGATTATTGGCGATGGGAAGGAGTTAAATAAAATCAATAATATTCTAATTTATGACGTTTGCTACTCGGATACTTTCATTAAAAAGTTAGACTCAAGTATTTGAATTATAAATGAATCAACTTAAGCAAAAATTTATTGCGTCTTTAACATCAAACCCATTACTTACTGCCCGAGATAGATAAGTTTGAAAGTAATCGTCAAGTAAGTATTTTTGGTAAAAATGTCGAAGTCTAGAGGCTCTATTAGAATTTTCTTTGGTACACTTGTTACGATGTTATGCAATTAGCAATCATAACAAGTGTACCAAGAAAATTCTACTCACTGTATCTTACATAATTATCTGCTTGTTTGGACACTCCAGTTAGAAGTTTTGTAGACATTGTGTATAAGTTTACATTTTATTTACATTTTCACACTTATAAAGCTTTTTTACTAAAGACGATGTAAATACCTATGTACGTCGATGTTTGATAAACCAAGTATCATGTAGGTTGACGTCTACTAAACACTGGCAGGGCAAAACGGTTGAAAGGGTTTGACATCAAAACTTATTCCATCAGCTAAGAAAGTCATAGTACCTAACTATAAATAAAACTGTGAATTTTGCAAAGGGGTCGCCTCCTGTATTAAAGGGTTAATGAACAAATTAAGGCGGATTCCCCAGACGGCTGAGTTGTCCCTCCGGGGCCACTCTCAGCTCGCCCACTTTTAATTTCGCTAAAATGAGTTTTTTCTGACATTTCACACCTCTCATTTTATAATGGGAGGTGTTCGTCAAAAGTATTTTAATTGAATTGTTAATTTTATAAGTGTATATACTGCAATCTTAAGTTTAATTACTTGGCTACTTTGAACAATAAACTTAAAATGATTCTAATAATAATTGTTTAGTAGATATAAATGATATTCTGTTAAATTTAAAATAATAAAAAGGAAAGAGCTACGTTCATAACCAACCTTCACCAGAAAATCATTCACAATGATTTCGACAATCAGTTTATTTTGGCGACGATGATGCTTGCTATTGTAGTTGGGTATGATACTGGAAACAACTAGGTTCTTAGGGAAGGAAATCCAATGCTATAGTCCAATGTGCTACTGAAATATTTAACTTCAGCAAAGGATTACATTTTTCTTCTAGCAAACAGTGAGAGATAGTCGTCATTGGTATGCTAAAATTAATTTGTGAACATAATTTCTCAAAAGGAGATCTTTAACATTGAGTTTGACTAATGTGTTTAAAACATTATACTAATCCGCTATTATACGCGTAATACAAAGACCGGCATTAAGTTCTGAAATAGTATTATCGTGTGTGTGATTTTAATAAATACCATAAGTCTAATATGACCGCACACGCTTTGTAGTGGCGAACGAGTGTAATAACTCTGCGTAATTCTATTGGATGTAATCGTTTATGAAATATAAAAGATTTAATATGAACTAAGTGGTAAATCTGTATTAAAGTATTGACAATAGACTCTCTCCACATAATTTAACCGTTCTTATTCTTTTATCTAAGTTTTCTAGTTTTGTTTTTTAAATCACATATTTAAAACCATTTTTATTTTTACCAGTTTAGATTTGTATGGTAGGTATACGTAATAACCAATACACCTCAAAAATATCCTGAATTACTTAAACACAATATTGCTAAAAGAGATATTGAGATATTCAAAATTCAATACTCAAAATTGCCGTCCATATGTGTTCTTAGGTGGTAACTTTATAATTGAGATTTATGGACCCTGTAGGGCACAGCAAAAGGGTAGGAGAGAGGAAGTCCTGTTTTATGAGATCATTAAGAAACATAAACTACATGGGTAGGTATTTGCCTAATTATTTTTGACGGATCAATTACATTGCAATTAGATAGTCTCTTTTGTCTACGTAAACCAATAAGTTCAAAATTAAAATTTAATTAAACCTAAAGTTATTATCGGGTTTGAGTTTATACAATGAAAATATCAAATTTTGTGAAACCTTTCTGAAAGCTGAAGTCCGCTGGACCGACTCTCTGTTTCAATTAATTGTTTGTCGATTTTTTTTTGTAATGGGTATTTTAATACAACATTTATTTTTGGAGAAATTATTTTGTTCACGTTGCTTTGTACTAGGTACCTATCCAATTAAATAGGTTCATTGTTATTTTGTATTAACAAATTTCTTAGGGACTTGTAATTAAATGAACTAGAAACAGAATCAATTTTATAATGGGAATTAACTATGTTTTAGACAAAAGCCCGTGATTATAACTGTATCCCCTGGCTATGTTCGCATAGCCCTCCTCTCGGCACTTGATACCAAATAGTTAGAAAATCCAAACGTAACATTATAAATGCGAAAGTATTTTTATCTGTTATGCTATGAAAGCTACAACTAAACCACTGAACTAATTTTGTTGAAATTTGGAACGGAGTAAGTTTGACCCCAAAGATAGGACATAAGCTACTTTTTATTCCTCGACGTCCGTCGTAGCGTCCGCGATAACCGACATTTACGCAGACGAAGTCAAAATCTAGTTATCTATAAAACAAATCCCCGCTTTCCATAGCTCTCGGGATGTTTTCCTGTTACGGTACATCCTAAATGTATTATTCCCCATTTGTTATATAATTCCATGCGAGAGGACTTCACTCCGTACAGGTAACGAAATTGTGTCATTTTCAGAAACGTGGTTCGAACAATAGAATTAATTATTCCGTGAAACAAAACGGAGGTGTACTTGGAAAACATAACCTGAGCAGGATCTGAGTGCCGTGGAGATAGCGACTAGCAAAGCGATCGTCGACAACATTGTTTTACAATGTTCTCAACTTTTACAAACTCTAAATTGCTTGATTGTTATTTATTAGACTTCGTTAAAGTTCCTACCCATTAAATCAGTGCTAGTGTATATTTATTATGAAACAGTTGTACACCTACATACCTATTAACTCGGCTCAGAAATGGCATGAAAACGTAAACTCAAACAAATTGAGTGAAAGTCAAAGGAACTATGAATTCGAATTTCGAGAATAAAAATCGGTAGGTATTTTTTTACAAAACCCTTATTTTTTTACAAAGAGTACCTGCCGATAGTTTTTAAACAATTGCTGCTAATAATAAGTTCAAATTCTGCAAAGCGTGTATAATTATATAATCCCTTTGATCTAATCATCATAAAGATTTCCCCCTTGGCTTTGCACGTAAAAAATACCTATACGTTGTGTGGACGTTTGATGTATAACAACGTAAATAAATTAATGAATATGGCACATTATTTGCACAGCGAAAAACAATGCTCTTGTTTGTGAAAAATTGGGACACAACAGTCTATTCATCAGAAAATTAAGGTCCAGAAAACAAAGGTCGTTTAATCAATACCCCGTGCAACCTTGTATGTTGTGAACTCTCGACGGGTGCCAATCGGAAAGACATATTCAAACTTCGAAATTGTTTCGTGTAGCGAAAATGGACAAGCACAAGTCTATCCTATCTGTATATTAAAGTGAATTGAGTACGTATTTTCATCAATGTTATTGGTAATATAAAAAATGGTTTCAGTGCACCGAAAGTCTCAACATAGCAACCATAAATCAAGAATAATGTGTCGTTTAGGTATGAAAAATAATTTCAATGATAATCTGGGATAGCAATATTAGAGGATATACTTTTATGACAGCGTCGATACTTCGATAAGCTAGCGCAATATGGTTTTAGCTATCATCATCAACTGGATACGTTATAAGCAGAAGATTAATGAATCATTATTATGATGAAACTCTGACGATGGTGTGCAAGTATAGGAGCTCCAAAGTATACTTAAATAAAAGGTCTAATAAAAGTCTTTGCTCACGATTATGTACGAGCAGGCAATTGTTTTAATATAAAAAATATCGCCTATTATTTTAGTTTTAATTTTTTCGTGAATTCACCTGATTACATTAGGTGTTCAATCTTTACACTGTACAAAAACAAGATTCACACCACAACAAAAACAGGGTTCTCAAAATAAAAGGACACAGTTTCGGTACAACTGAATACAAATATATTAATAAAATAAATTACAAAATAATCTTTTGAGTCAGCTGGGTCTTCCTGTGGCTCGTTTAATTAAAGCCTCCACTTCGCGTCGGACGCAGACTTGGCAAATAAACTTTCATGTAAATTGCGACGTCCATCTCGTCCTCTGCCTCTTTTTCAATCGGTTTCTGCGCTTTAAATGTCATCTAAAGTGGATTTCCTCTGAAATTTTGACCTGATTTTTTTTTTTCAATTAAAAAGCACTCTAATATTTAAGCTTGTGTTTGCTCTAAACCTGACGCTTAATAACTATCAGCTGAAGATGACGAAGCTAAAAAAGCTTTCTTAGTTTATTTACGTCATACTATCTCTTCTTAAGCACAGAAAGTTTTATGTTTTTTGCATAATAATATGTAGGCAATATCTATTTACTCTTAAAATCGTCTACATTTTGATAGGTATACGTGACGGCGATCAAGGTTCAATAAATCTTTGTTTTTGTATTAATATTTTTATTGTACAACAATGTTTTAGAGTTTATTTTTATTACATTATTAGTAACAACTATCTCCTGTATGTATTTACAGGGCTTTGAATATGTTTTGCAAGAAAACAAATATGGTGAGTATCTAAAATCCACATTAAATATGCGGAGAAAACATAACACAATCTCGTTTTATCTACGCGAGTCCAAAATGTATTTATATTCCGTATTTCTCTTGATGTAGTAACATTTTTGCGAACTTTTTACTTACTCACAGAAGGTTCTCCCACGCACCAAGTAGGTACCTACACAAAACCGTCGAGCTGAATTCGTCAAAATCCCATAAGGAAGCAGAAAATTTGATTACGAAAGATGAAAATATCCGGCAGGACTCGGCGTCAAAGGTTATCCAAATAAGTGTTGAAGCTTAGCGCATACCGACGACGTACGTACAACACAATTCGATCGATATTTAGGTGTAACGAACTATAGGATTAACTAAAAATTGATCGATATAATTATGAAACTTTAACATAAAACCTTTATTGAATGTAGGTATTCATTAAATTCACCCCCACAGCCGTCCAAACTGACTTAAATCAAGTCTGGTATCATAATTCTACGGCCCTGACATAAAGTCTTCCTTTTTTATAAAATCTCGAGCAATTCTTGTCAAGGTTTCTACAAAGTTTCTTCACATTTCTTCTAGTTTGGCTCGGATACAATAATGGAGTTACAAGACTTCATTATCTCAAAAAGAACTGAAGACTTCGGCCGAAGTATATTAAAAGTCTGTGGTATGCTGTAAACTCTTATAAGGATGACTCTTTCGCTACAACGCCGCCCTTCTATTTCCTATGCCATAGTGTGATATACATTTTATGTGTATAAAAAGGAAAAATCGAATAAATGTAAGTAAAATAGCGAATAATAATGAACAGAACAAAATGCAGATGATTTTTATACAGTTCCATAGAAAATAAGACAAAGAGAGATCGCTACCAGTGCCATAGTCGACTGATTCACACAATATTCAGAGTTCAGAATTATCTTTGATGTATTCTGAGTAACTATCGATACTCGGAACTGTGTTTCCACTCAATTCAACTATGATACGTAATCTCAGTTCCAGGAAATGGCAATTCATGTAATAAGTTCAGTGCGGAACTGTTGAGCGCGAGAACGGTGCGGGTTTTGGACGACACACGGACAGTTATTTTTTTATACAGTGGACGCATCGAGAGTACCGTGTGACAGCAAGACGTCAAATGTCTTTTATAATGCGCACGGCAAAGGAGTGGAAGTTAGAGTGAACAGGCTTCTTCTGGGTAAGCTCACTCGATCGTAGACTTTGTCTGTGTCACTTCTAACCTAGACTAGAGTAAGAACAAACCCATATTAAAATATAAATAAAATAGGCGAAAAAACGTCACCGTGCCGATTGTTTAAAAACGACTACACTCCGTGTGCAGTCCGACGCCCGCACTGCTCCAGCACCACAACAGTCACCAAACCCATAATTTGAAAGAGCCCTTATTGATACAATAGTTCAGCGGCCAGAGTTGACCTTAAAATTAAATGACCCTGTAAAAATAACTAGATTGTTTTTTTTTTATACATGTAATACTAAAAACTTTGGCAATATTGTTTTTACCACATCTTTTTAAGTTTCCTTTTTTTTTAAATCACGATCTAGTTTTAGACTACGTTCAAACCAATTTTAAGCCGCGGCTTTTATATTTAAAGCGCAAATGACACTGGACTATAACAGAAACACGGTAAATGACACAATGTTTTTGGTTCCAAGAAACATCAAACAACGTTCCCAAGGTTCCGGCCAGCTCAATTACAAGTCCAAGTCTGTAGATCTGTAAAACCCGTGTCACGGCACTCTGATTGATGTGTGTACCTTGGTAAGGAATACATTAAGTACAATATCAGGTAGGTCACTGGTATTTCATGAGAAAATATAACAGTTTCATCCTCTCAGTTTTTGTAAGACTTAATACTTCTTATTTTCTCTCAGTAGTTATTAATTTCACTATGAAATTATACATTGATTGTCTAAAAGACAAAACAATATTTGTTGCTGTATGATATGTCAAAAAAGTGTGGAATATTGAGATGGTGGCTATTAGCTATGGGTACGTAGATGAATAGCAATGCAGAGCGACCTCCGACAATATTATGATGAAACAAGGACCGTATTATCGACGACGGCGACGATTAATTTTACTTTAAAAATGAACCGTCGTTATAATTTAGCTTCTGTCCGCGACTTTGTCGGCGTGAAATTTAGGGTTAATCTCAAGTCCTAAATTATCCTAAAAAAACACGAAAACGAGATAAGGATTATTCGATGTGGGTATTAAACTAAATTCAATTCAATTTCAGCTTACCCAAATTTAGCTAATTTCGTTGAGCTGTTTTAGCGTGAAAACGTAACAACCGTTTCCGATCCATCCATCCATACATCCTCTCAAACTTTCGCGTTTATAATAGTGGTAGGATAGGATGTTAAGCTAAGGTCAGTTCACGGTGCTAACTTGTAATCTAATTTTACTTAAAATCTCTACATCTAAGTAAGTAAGAAAGCTCTACCTCAGCCATATGTTACTATCCACGGGCTGTTAAATAATGTCCAGATCTGAAGGTTAGAGATTTTACCAAAATGATTACAGCTGGTCGTGACCATATGTAACTCATGTTCTGAATGAAACCGTCTGTCCATTTAAATTTCGAGTGTTATCAAATTTCATTTTTTCTTTTGTAAATCACTGATTGATGACTGACTGATGAGTATAGTATTTATAAAGCACTAGCTTTTGTCCGCAACTTTGTGCGCGTAAATGTGGTATCCCCGTTTCATCCCCTTAGGGGGTGAATTTTGAAAAATCCGCTCTTAGCGGACGTCATCTGACTATAATGTACCTCCCTGCCAAATTTCATCTATATAATTCAAGCGGTTTTCGATATTTTGTGATGAGTGTAATGTTTGGTTGTTGAATGGTTAATTTTTAAATAGAAAAACTTAAACTGCATTAATAATGCATTATTAAATAAAATAATTAAACAAAAGTTAATTTACTAGAAGTATATAATACAGTATAGTATATAAACAAAAAAAAACTGAATGTATATAAAACAAAAGTTAACAAAATTTGTTTTCAATACAAAAGTACTTACGAAATATAAGTTGTCACTTAACATTACTGATAAACTTACCTGGCCTCAAGCGACTTGCATTATGGGGGCGCGGAGAATCCTTCGCTATCCGTTGGCACTCTGTAAACTTCGAACGATCTCAGTTCTTTTTCCGATATTCGAACTGAATTTGCGACAACGCTTAAAAGGTTCTACTTCGGAAGAGATGTTTGTTGTTTTTTTGTGATGTTCGAAAATGGAATAACTGAATTTGGTACGTGATGAGGCGTAAGTGAGTCGAGTACACGGTCGGTGGTGCAGGGCGGCTGCCTCGCGAGGGTGACGCGCGTCGCGGAGGGCGGCTGGGCGGCGACTGGCGTCGGGCGTCCTCTACTCCGCTCCTGCGAGCCTCGCCCGGGTGCCTTCCTGTTGATCGTGTACGCGACAGGTGATCTCAAACCTCTTTTAATCACTAACTTATGTTTACAACTCTATCACATTATTGATTTATAGATATTTACTGCGATGCTTCAATGGTGTAGTTATTCTAAAATCGTAATCTCCTTAGAACCGAAACGAAACGCAGCAAATATGTAGGTATAGTATCGCTTTATTACTTGACTCTCTTTAAGTATGAAACAATCCTTATTTTTGGCTTGATCAGTACAATTAGATAAAAATATTATTTATGTGTTGAAGATGCTTTTAAATTAATAATCATAATATAACATCACGCCTGTAATCCCCGAAGGCTTAGGCAGAGGTGTACCCATTAGTACACCCACATTTCGTCAGTTACTAGTTACTAGTTTACTATTTACTAACAGAATCCTTATTAATTACTCAGCAATTAACGTAGCGGCCGCATTAGAGCCTACGCAGACTAGACTATTGGTCAATAGTAAACTAATCATACTTTGTATGAGTCAGCGTGTGCATACATTGTTATATATGTCAAAACATCGAATTTAACTATCGGTCGATTAACATTAGCGTAGCGGTCGTAGCAACCGTAGCAGTCGTAGCAATCGTAGCGGTCGTAGTAGTCGTAGCATCATCACTTTCTTTCATAGATTCACCAATAGAACAGATTTCACGATTAAATTGCACCAAGTCATGACGAAGTATTTCACATGGGAATAAATAAAATAAAAACAATATGTTATATATAAATCACTACTATCACTGTTTTATTTTTTATTTAAAAGCGGACAGAGTATAGTTTTATCATTATTAAAGAAGAATAAAAGACCTTTATATCTATACTTTTTTTTACTAGCCTTTACTGTCCTTCTCCTGGGCAAAGGCCTCCCCTCATTTCTTGCACTTCCCTCTGTGTTGTGCTTCCTCACACCAGTTCCTGAGAAAGTCATCCAAGGCGTCCCGCCACATATACATATATTATATTCTAATATTATAAATAATAAAAATCTATTTGTTTTTGTGTTCGTAAGGGGTGACGTGTGGAAGTTCTAATCCGATTGCAAAAAATATTTTACTAGTAGAAAGCCGTACCGTGCTTCATAGGATATATTTTGTGGTATACTTGACTTTCACGGGGACGAAGTCGCAGGCAAAGACTAGTTTATAATATAGTAGAACAGTTTAATCGTCAACTATATAGTTTTTTATAGTTTTATTTTGTGGATTACTGTAGAATGAGTTCATCTGCAGTTTACCGAAAGTGTTGCCATCCCAGAGACAAATCTGAAAATATTTATATATATACATGTAAATTGGCACTTGTATTTAAACTGGTGTACTAATGGGTAATCCTCTGCCTAACCCTTCAAGGATTACAGGTGGTAAATGTTAATGTTATGCTATGTGTTGTAAATACTACATTTGAAAAACTTTGATTCAGCTTCACTTTATGCTTAAAGATTGATGAGATTGATTTTTTAAAGCTAATTATAAAACTTCGTATACTTATTCCGTCTTCATGACAATACATTTATTTTTCAAAGATGTCCCGGAAGGAGGTCTCCTCACGAGGGATTACTTTGAAGGTTACTGGTATCGTCTTCAAATTAAGTATAAACGTTAGAAATGGATAACAGCATGGTCATAATGGTGATACAGCTTTTTATAGACACCGTGAATGTGCTATCCGGACTCTCATACCGAGGGTATTTTAAAATGGAGAAAAATATTTTTCGTTTTAAAAGCTTTTGATTTTTGCGAAACGCATAACCGTATTTGTTTGTAAAGGATTTTTTGCGGACTTCGAAAAAGCAGCGCTGGTGCTTCTGACATGGCGCTGGTGACATCATATTTTTTGTGTAATATTTAAATAAACCTCCATCAACTCCGCATTTTTACACGACTGCCCCAAAAAAAGGAGTGTTATGTGTTCAGGGTTAATGTATGTATGTATGTATGTATGTATGTATGTGAGATTCTTTATTCCACCATAACTTTTGAACGGCTGAACCGATTTAGATGTATGGGGTATCGTTACAATCCTTGCATCGTTCCGAGTAACATAGGCTAGTTAAAAATAAAAGGAATCCTGTGTGGTCACTTTAAAAAGTAAATTAATACCAGCCTCAATTTTTTTTTTTATGAATCTGGTCGTGTCTATGTTTATCGTCTAGAATTTGATAAGTAGATTTAAAAAATATATAACACTGTAAATAAAAAACGTCACAAAAAAATCTGACGAGTAAACTTAGTACTATTTGTACTTTGTACAATTTTGGCAGTCGTGTTTTTTAGCTTTTTCAATTCGCAAACTTCAAAGAAATAGTGATGTGACTGTTCCTGAAATGCCTAGTCTAATAAAATTTTTGTTTTTCTGAAATATAAGGTATTAGGGTGATTGTCGGCTTCCCCCGAAGGGGAAGGGGCCGTGCCCCGCCATCCGCACGGCCCTGTAGAGCTCGTCCCAGACTGGTCACTCTCCCACCATTAATACGAAATGAATTCCCATAAACCTACACTTCCTTGTCCCGACTGTGAAAGCTGGGGGACAAGGAGGGGACCAAGGATGTTAGTATGGGAATTCACAGTTAGATAGACATACATATTATAACATAATGCAATGTGATTGAAAAGACAAGAGGATATGCAAAAGTATAATATAAAATGTAAGGAGTGATGGCGGGATCGTTACACTTGCGCTTAATAAATTCATCATTTCGGACTACGTTAATTTATTCTTTACAACGTACTAAAGACCCACTTTAGTGACTTGCAACCATCTCTCAATGGCTGCCCAGTCGTACGTGTACGGCTAGACCTGAACGCATAGGTCCACTAGAGACACTGCTACGATTCTAGCGGAACACGTTCCCTAAGCTCTATCTACGTGTCTTTCACAATCCTAAGACAGAGGACTGCGAAGTCCACTGCCATTGAGGAAGACAAGTTTCAATAAATCTCCTATTCGCGTACTAGTGTGATTGACCCTCTTACGACAGACTACGCCCTCTACACATACAATACAAAACTAGCACAAGTGTACCGTAGACTCAGTCTGTAGCAGAATTCATTGCGGTTGTGCTTGGTATACGCCGAAGTGGTTCATATCGTCACTTCTCATTCCCTCTAAACTTCCCCGGTTAGAGGATGCTTCACAACATATTTCAGAAGCTCAGCATCCAAATCACGTGTCTCGCTAAAGGGTGACGATTTAGAAATAGGCATCAGAGCCGGGTGGGGTTTTAACGAGACACGGACCCTAGCGTTCTATAGAACGGCTATTCCAAGTAAGTTTGCGAACTTAGTGGAGCCTACCCCCCTCCCCGGGAATGTACGCACAACAAGCCCAACGCAAGTACTCCGTGCGAGACCTTCTAAAGGGAGCAGTTATCATCAATAACATTTGGTTGTTTCATGGTATTTATACCGTTAGAATTATTACAGGTCGGCATTGTAGCCTAGTTTTAAATAAGCATAGAAATCGTTTAAGGAATTAGATCCTTAAATAACTTCTTAGATCATTTTGATGATCTGAGTATTACGGTTCTGCCTTCCATATTTTGTGCGTCAATTGAAAGTCAATAGTCGGGTGTGTTAGTGTGCAGTGTACATGTGTGTGTATGAGTGAGGAGTGTATTGGAAGGCCTTCCCCGTTTCCCTAAAACCAAACGCTATGATGAATCGCTGCCAAGGTGCGGATTAGGAGATGGACACATAATATACGAGTACATAGTTATAATTTTAAACATAGAAGTAACATAATGTAGTAATCTCGCCATTCTAGAATAAATTATTATTAATAGATAATCTGCGACACCGCCAAACTGCTACCTATAAATTACAATACAAATAGACCTGCACTAAGAATATTATTTAGGACTATAACTATTAAAATTAAATAAAGATAATGCTTACCAAATTGCGTCTCGATTGGATTAGATTACTATACACTTACTAAACCCTGCAGCCCTGAATACTAGACCTGCTGTCTGTCTCAACCGCCTTCCGCGCCTTAACACTCACTCTCACCATGGAAGTAACTGCCGCGCCAGACTCCTAACTTCACTCGCCCTGCCTACCACGACCGTCTCCTATTAGCGTCCCAAACCGACTGCCCCTTCGCCTCCAGCATCTTCGAGATCCTCACACTCAGCCCATGTTCACATACTTTTTTGCTCACAACGATTTATTGCCCTTTTTGTACAATTTCTCAATTGTTCTAAGGGTCCTTTTAAGTACTACTCGGGGCTCATTTATGATAACCAGATGTGGCACTAGTATTGTGAGTTGCGCTTAGAAAGTAAATATTATAATCGTTTTCTTAGAACTTGACGAAATATTGCATTTGACCTGACGGCTGGCACTTGTCCCTAGTTTGTTTCCCATTAAGTAGAGAATTTATGAGTTCCTGAGTGGCCCGTGACCGTGTGAAGGTTTTTAAAACAAATATAATATTTAGCTATTTAATAAGAGTACGTGACATACAGTCACATTCCCCCCTCTGAAAATCAGACGCGTGACGCAGTACAGCGGATGAACTTTCACAATAGATTAAACTATACCTAAAATTTATTTACATATAATTAAACAAGTATTTGAAAAATAAATAATAATCTATCAGTTAACGAGCAAAAGGATTTAGAGAAAATCAAAGTATTAACCGCTCAAGGCCCGGCTGTCACACCGGCATGACAGAACAACAGACAATCAATTGGTTCTCACTACGTGGTACTCGAGTAGGTAATTAATATGGCATTTCATGATTTTTGTATAGTTTATGCGAAATGTTGATGCAACAAACCCTGTTTTTACAATATTCTGTGACGTGACCCAAGCGCTCGATTACGTTAGGAATGATATTATTTTAGATAAAATAGAGTTATACGGTGTTAGAGGAAACGTTCTAGAACTATTTAAATCAGAATTTAGATGATAGGAAGCAATTCACAGAAATATCTTCAATAAATACAACAAAAACTAAACGCGAAGAAGTATATCGATCACATGAAGGTGTAATCATATATGGAGTTCCTCAAGGCAGTATATTGAGCTCTCTACTATTCATATTGGATAATCGGTTGATCAACCTGGGACCCTCTTTGCTGACGACAGCACCATAAAAATTCAATGCAATACTAAAGACAAATATAAAAGTGACATTAATAAATCTCTTATTTCAATAATAAAATATTTGGATTATGACAATTTAAGGATAAACCTCAATAAAACTACTATTATGCATTTCAGTCAATGCTTACCAATTTTATCTGATATTACGGTCTAATACAATGACTAAATAATTAATAAGTTAATAATTACAACTAACGATGAAAGTTGAACTGGAAAGAACACGTTGAAATTTTATGTAAAAGAAACTCTTCATTATTATTCCGTACACAAAGTACCTAGTTCCTGTCCTTAACACAGACGCACCGCTAACAGCTTACCACGGCCTAGTTTCATCGCACCTAAGGTATGAAATTATCCTATAAAGTCCACTGACAAGGATATACCTTTCAAAGCCCAACAACAGCGTATAAGGACGATGTTTAAGTTAGATTCGACTGACAGTTGTTAACCGTATATCATTAATTATAGTATACTGACGTTACCGTCTCTGTACATTATTCGAAGTCGTCATTTTTGTAAAATGTAATCAGCAGCTATTTCCACGCATGACAGACAAAGTCAGTCGCGTCAGACACGATACACTAAGCTCTGCTTACATGGTTCCAAAAAAAAGTATTAATGCGGAAAAGTATATTTTGCATGGCGCCTTTACCTTTTAATAAACATCCTAAGGGATGAAGGGAACTAAGCGCACACATACAAAAAAAAGTCTAATACTAATCTAGTTGAGAAAGCATGATTACAGTATTTTAGAATTTTTAAATGACTAAGTGCAAAATTTACGCATTTAACAAATATTTACTGGCAGTTCATAATTTTTATAATTTAAAATTAGATGAAGTGACAATTTAATTCAAACTTATAATTTTTTTTTTTTAATAATTTAAGTTTGTGTGTCAATTTAATAATGTTTCTAGTATGTTTAAGTACCTACCTATGAATGACTTTATATGTTTAATCTTTAAACTTGTATGTCATAAAAGGGCGAACATGACTGATCTTTTCTTTATTGTTTACGGGCAACCTGCATGCCTTGCATGGATACTCATGTTTCTACAAATAATGTCCTATAACTTATCTTTCATGGAGGTGATAAAATATCTGCCCACCTATCTGCATTCTTGTATAGTCAAATTGCGGTTCTAATTGGAGCACGATTCTAACAAGACCCATTTGCTATAATATTTTGTACCGTTGCACAGGAGCGTTTCAACTGGTACATAATTGCACTAATACCTTGTACCTATTGCACTCGTACCTATTCTTCCCGAAATTACTCTTTTCTTATAGATTTTATTAACATTATCACGCCTTAGTTAAAAGCAGAAATCCTGTGCATGCTTATAATATTTTTGTACATACCAGGGTCTCTTTCAAGAGTATTTGTGTGTTATACGAGGCACGCTACCTACGCTGCTCCCATTTTCTAAACTCGGCCTATTGCAGCTGCCGCTGGACAGGGACCTCTTCCTAAAGGCGCCTTGGCGCTGAGTTACGTTAGTCAGCTACCGTAATCGTATCCATGAGATTCTGAAATAGTCCGCACATATACATATTAGAATTTGTTCTAATTGCATGCCCCCCTCTGATTCAAAGAAGGTTGAGCAAATTGAAAATCCAACCAGATTTGGGAAGTCTTATTGGAATATATGGTCATCAGAGTTGTAAAGTTCTAATTATAAAATGTTGACAACTGATTTATCTGGAGTAATAACTAAAGTGCCTTAAATCTGAATATAATTAATAATATTTAGACAAATAACAAGACCATGTCGCGTAGTAGCGGGTACAAAAGTTTAAAGAAATTATAACTTAACTTCGCAAAAGGAGCCACGTTACAGCTACAGTTCAAGTAGATAGGTGCCAGCCGATTTCAATAAAACTTGAATCCAAGCGCAACGCACAAGCCCAGACCCGAAAAATAGTGCAGTTACGGTCACGTGAAGTATCCTGGAATTTGAAATGAGTCCGCACGAGTATTCTATTCATAAAATAAACCAACTATCACAGTAGCATACACTGAAGAAACAATCAAACGACTACCTTCTTCTCGGTGTGGGAATTGAACCCACTATTTATATTAGCACTGTAATCGAAGCACTCATCACCCTTTCAATATTCCAGTGTTGATTTGACTATGCGTGACCAAGCCAAGCACTCATCACCAAATGAATACATTGTAGGAATCTAACCCACACTATTCAACACTCATCAACCTAGTGTTATATGAAAACGTAGGAATCGAACCTACAATTTGTCGAACAAAATTAGAGTACCAGTCAGACCGTCAAACAAATTACACATTAATTATGATAGTGGCCGTATTTACCTTCGTCGTCCCTTACAACTTATTGCAAAATAAGTATTCTAATTACGTTGTGTTATTATTGTAGTAACCCTTTAATAGCTCTTTCTCGTTGTACTGAAGTGAATCAGTACATTTAATGACGAGAATCCTGGTCACGGCACCACATGTGACTGTTCCTGAAATGCCTAGTCTAATAAAATTTTTGTTTTTCTGAAATATAAGGTATTAGGGTGATTGTCGGCTTCCCCCGAAGGGGAAGGGGCCGTGCCCCGCCATCCGCACGGCCCTGTAGAGCTCGTCCCAGACTGGTCACTCTCCCACCATTAATACGAAATGAATTCCCATAAACCTACACTTCCTTGTCCCGACTGTGAAAGCTGGGGGACAAGGAGGGGACCAAGGATGTTAGTATGGGAATTCACAGTTAGATAGACATACATATTATAACATAATGCAATGTGATTGAAAAGACAAGAGGATATGCAAAAGTATAATATAAAATGTAAGGAGTGATGGCGGGATCGTTACACTTGCGCTTAATAAATTCATCATTTCGGACTACGTTAATTTATTCTTTACAACGTACTAAAGACCCACTTTAGTGACTTGCAACCATCTCTCAATGGCTGCCCAGTCGTACGTGTACGGCTAGACCTGAACGCATAGGTCCACTAGAGACACTGCTACGATTCTAGCGGAACACGTTCCCTAAGCTCTATCTACGTGTCTTTCACAATCCTAAGACAGAGGACTGCGAAGTCCACTGCCATTGAGGAAGACAAGTTTCAATAAATCTCCTATTCGCGTACTAGTGTGATTGACCCTCTTACGACAGACTACGCCCTCTACACATACAATACAAAACTAGCACAAGTGTACCGTAGACTCAGTCTGTAGCAGAATTCATTGCGGTTGTGCTTGGTATACGCCGAAGTGGTTCATATCGTCACTTCTCATTCCCTCTAAACTTCCCCGGTTAGAGGATGCTTCACAACATATTTCAGAAGCTCAGCATCCAAATCACGTGTCTCGCTAAAGGGTGACGATTTAGAAATAGGCATCAGAGCCGGGTGGGGTTTTAACGAGACACGGACCCTAGCGTTCTATAGAACGGCTATTCCAAGTAAGTTTGCGAACTTAGTGGAGCCTACCCCCCTCCCCGGGAATGTACGCACAACAAGCCCAACGCAAGTACTCCGTGCGAGACCTTCTAAAGGGAGCAGTTATCATCAATAACATTTGGTTGTTTCATGGTATTTATACCGTTAGAATTATTACAGGTCGGCATTGTAGCCTAGTTTTAAATAAGCATAGAAATCGTTTAAGGAATTAGATCCTTAAATAACTTCTTAGATCATTTTGATGATCTGAGTATTACGGTTCTGCCTTCCATATTTTGTGCGTCAATTGAAAGTCAATAGTCGGGTGTGTTAGTGTGCAGTGTACATGTGTGTGTATGAGTGAGGAGTGTATTGGAAGGCCTTCCCCGTTTCCCTAAAACCAAACGCTATGATGAATCGCTGCCAAGGTGCGGATTAGGAGATGGACACATAATATACGAGTACATAGTTATAATTTTAAACATAGAAGTAACATAATGTAGTAATCTCGCCATTCTAGAATAAATTATTATTAATAGATAATCTGCGACACCGCCAAACTGCTACCTATAAATTACAATACAAATAGACCTGCACTAAGAATATTATTTAGGACTATAACTATTAAAATTAAATAAAGATAATGCTTACCAAATTGCGTCTCGATTGGATTAGATTACTATACACTTACTAAACCCTGCAGCCCTGAATACTAGACCTGCTGTCTGTCTCAACCGCCTTCCGCGCCTTAACACTCACTCTCACCATGGAAGTAACTGCCGCGCCAGACTCCTAACTTCACTCGCCCTGCCTACCACGACCGTCTCCTATTAGCGTCCCAAACCGACTGCCCCTTCGCCTCCAGCATCTTCGAGATCCTCACACTCAGCCCATGTTCACATACTTTTTTGCTCACAACGATTTATTGCCCTTTTTGTACAATTTCTCAATTGTTCTAAGGGTCCTTTTAAGTACTACTCGGGGCTCATTTATGATAACCAGATGTGGCACTAGTATTGTGAGTTGCGCTTAGAAAGTAAATATTATAATCGTTTTCTTAGAACTTGACGAAATATTGCATTTGACCTGACGGCTGGCACTTGTCCCTAGTTTGTTTCCCATTAAGTAGAGAATTTATGAGTTCCTGAGTGGCCCGTGACCGTGTGAAGGTTTTTAAAACAAATATAATATTTAGCTATTTAATAAGAGTACGTGACATACAGTCACAGTGAGAATAGTATTTTGCTTACATTTATTATCACAAGACTTACTACGTGCTTTTGTGGCATTCATAGATCTAGAAAAATGTTTTATAATGTACAAGCAAAGCTCTTTCATATGATACCCCACTCGACCGACCGTAACCTCACTTTAAAATTTCAACCTCACATTTCGACTCCTGTAACAATAAAAATAACAATATGTCTTTATTTCTTTCACTTGCAGTATAAAGTGTAGGTCTTAATAAACATTATTTATTACTATTTCAAACAAGCCGTTGTTATAGTTGTTAAAGTAAGCTACTGCGACAGACAGAGATGAAGTCATACATAACTGACGCCTGTAATTCCCGAAGGGTTAGGCAGAGGTGTACCCATTAGTACACCTACATATCGCCAGTTATGTTTAAAGTCCCATATAATAGGGCGTGAGCCTATTGCCATCAACAGGGCACAAAACCAGACTTCGAGGCTGCTACTGAGAAATTCTTGATAGAAAACCAGACTACCCGACCTGGAAATTGAACCCAAGACCTCATGTTCAGCACCCACGCTTTGCGACCATTAGACCAACGACAACTTTACGCCTTATACTAAAATATCCTGCTGATTCGAGGCGCTGCTGCGCTACGCCATTAGCAAAGTAAGCAGGCACAACTGGACACCCATCTACCGACGCAATTCGAAGAAACTCGCTTTTTGAATATTCCTGCTATCCGTGGTGAAGAAGCATTTGCTGTAAGGGGGAAGCCGAATCAAATATTGCTAGAAAAAATCCAAATGTGTGTGTCCTCGCCAATGCCTCATATTAAAGTATTTAAAAAAAAAACATTAATTTGATATTTGTAGAAATGAATTGCTGTGTTAAGTGTACATACTGTACGTCTGCTGGTCCCGCATGTATTCCGCGTAACTTTGCCCAGCACTTGAGCCGCTCGTGTAGTTGTTAGCTTGTAGAGTTAGCCCGATTTCAGCACGAATATATTTAGTAAGTGCCAACTTGACTGTGGTAACTTAATTACTTCGCGTAAAACTTTCCTGCGGTAATGCGAGTGGTCGTTCGAACGGTGATTAGCAAAGTTTTGACTGCCACGTCGTCCCGCGATAAAACAAGTCAAATTACTTTCATATTTTGCATATTATATTGTTTGAATTATGTAAAAAGGTTACTTATTTGTTAATACCTTAATTGAAATATTATGTAGATAATTGTGTAATAACTGCCTGACTGAACAATACACTATAGAGCTGAAGTAACAAACAAGAAATGATTTGTTCATTAGAGGCTGTCGAGTTGAAAATATAGATGTTGATGTAAAGTGATGCATGTAAAAGTACTTATTATTTGCTCTGTTAAAGAAGACATGTAATAATTTACCCACTCCCGAAGGAATTTCAATCTCATTGTCGACTAACTAAGTACGCAGGAGATAGATATTACCGTGCACAAGTGAGGTAGGTACACTTCCTATTACCTCACTCTCATAGTCCGATGGGGCGGCATGGATCGGCTTTACGTGTTTTTCAAAGCAAGGGAGTGTCACACCATCAGCGTTCCAACTATGGGCAGCTGCTGTGACATTACTAATGGAAAACCTAATAACCTTTGCCCGACTTCTACTTCGACCTTTGCGGTAATCGACGCACATTGATATCACAAGCAGTCGCGCTTGCGACCACGAAACCAATTTGGCAGTCAAAGCTATATTACTTAATTATTATAGGTAATTATTTCGACGTCGGAACGTAGGTAAGGCAAGGCCTCATCTTGCTACATACCAAGAACTTTTAGGTAAAATATACAGCAGCGACTCAAAACTTAATTCCAGGTAATGTCTTGATGCTATTCTTTAAGGTGAAACAAAAAAAAAAGTATATTTTATGTGAATTTAAAAAGTCATCTTTTAATATGTTCTACCAGCCAAGTCTAAGCATGCACGCTCTGGCTCAAGAACATCAAATGTAAGTCTTTAGGTTAAAATATAAACAAATTCGATTTGTTCAGCGTGCAGCGTACAGTTTTTATACAGCCCTTGTCACCATACAAGTACCCACTAAGTTCACAGAAAATAACATTTGATTAGCGGTGTAATACTGTCATACTTTTCCTCAATTTTATATACACAAAGCATGTAATAAGTGTCTTGTGCCTGCAATTCGTCAATTTGATGGGTCGGCACGAGGGACCGTGTCAATATTATAGTCAACCACATGGATGACACCTTACCCCGTAGGTAAATGAAGGAATTGGGACATCATATTTGCAGATTTAAGAAAAAATTGTAAGTAAGTACTTTGAATGTTTACAGGACACATCATTTTCCTGTTAGACAAAATATTATTATAGGTACAAATCTAATGATTACACAGCCAAGTGTCCGCTGGCTGACTTAAGTCACCGTCTTTTGTTTCCCTCCCAGTCCAGTTTGGCTGCGCCTTATCAAGCTCTAGCAGCGACTGAGTCCAAGATCCAATTAATGAACTAATTTAAACGTTACTTCATCCGTTTTGATCACTCGCTGTTACTGACAGTTATTATATCCTGAACTGAATGTTTTAATTCTACCTAATTATCGAAAGTCATGTTAATTAAAACTACTGCTTTAAAAAAATCTGTTTCTTTATACTTACAACTTAATGGCGAGAGACAGGCATATCTCTATTACCTAGAAAAGTTATAATTTTGCTATTTAACTTTTAATTGAATTAACTCGTCATAATAATACAAAGTTTCTAATTCCATGTCAACAAGGGTCTGAGTCGGATGTGGGTAAACATTTAAGTAAACAACCTATTAGATAGCTTTCTGATTGTCTTCCACAGCCATTACACACCAACTGATGTAGCTTTACGAGCGCGTAAATTAACACACGCCATAAAATTCACATTAAGTTATTCGAATTCTGAGTATTCGCGTAAAACACTGTACGTCAGAAGCATCAACAGTGAAGATTATTACAAGCGATAAACGCTCATTGAAAAAATATGTACACGACCAACCTTTATCATTGAGCTTTATTAAAGTTCGGCGATAAAAATACATTATTGAATGTTATCACTCATCAAACATGACATGTGATAAAATGAGTAGATAATAATTTTGAACAAGTTAGGAACATTCTGCTCTAGATATGAAACGTAATAAAAGGAAATCGCAACGAACTCAACATGACCGCATCCTTTGCCCCGCGAGAGTGGTTTGAAATTGCTTTGGTCTTATTCGCAGGAGAGTCAAAAATTGTAAATGTCGATCAAAAAGAAAATACAAAGAAATGGAGAAACGACTGGTCTCTTTGATGTGACGAGCCATGTTTCTGAAAAAATGTTATAGTCTAGATTGGAACTATGCTCTAAACATAGGCAGGTCTGCACTGACTCCCACACTTTTTTTGGGGAATTGTAAATATAAATCGATATGGGTAATATTAATCCTTTTAGACAGTAATCTGACATTTCCTTCATGTTTACTTTCAACAAAATACCTAATATTTCAATCATAATTCGACCTACAGATCAATATTATAATTATGTATTTTATTAAATGGTATTCAATCACAACATGGACATCAAGATTATAAGGTTATTATGGAAAATATAATCATGGTATGGTTGAGGCAGACGTGCGTGTCAAGGCAAGGCATATATCCACAGGTCGCAAATCCAATCTAAGCGGAGTGCACATCAATGGATCTGATTATCGATTGGCGACCGGAAATGAGCGTGGCGAGTGACGACCACTCCACTACTCCGTTGCACAACAAAGCACAGAAGCCCAATCTGAAGAAAGTGTTACGATTATATGTAGGTATACGTACTGGGTTAAAGAATCGGTGAACGGAAAACTACAATTAATTGAAATAATTTTATTAATATTTTCTTTAGAAATCGTTTAGTTGTTACTTAACATAGTTTAGTTATGAGAACTTATGTCCAATGTGAGATGTCTGATAACAGGGTGTCGAGTTTAGTTTATGAGTCATATAACTTCTAATTCTTGACTTCCTATATTTCGTCACACAAATATGCATCACGCTTGTTTTTAATTTCCTCTGAGTTGATTCGTGATATTCGTCACAAGTAAATGACTCCCTTTACTTTCCCGGTGAACTACTTACTCGTAGACAGACGCTGCTCGCGTGCGTATATGATGAATCAGACAAGTTCCCGTAGTGTATTTTGACGTTGACTAGTGAACTTAGATACAGATTGTGTTTCTACCTTTTTCGAACTTTTAATGCTTACTCTTATGTGATAGACTTCTGCCTTTACTTTTATAGTGTGATCGTTAGACTTAGTGCCGAGAACCCACTTCCTGCCAACTTAAAATGTTTACCCTTTAACTAGGTAGGTGCTGCTAATTTATATATTGTTTGGGAGTAATTTCTATACATTAGAATCACCGTTTTTATATGAAATATTTCTAAATGTACTTGTTTTTAAAACATATCGTATAAGCTGACACGCGAAATAATTCCTTTTATACTGAAATAATTCACACTGACCCGTATTGGGTCTAATACTTCCATCAGAACTATCTGTAATCCCTTTATGTGGCATAGTTCGCGAAATAGTTTCAATTGAGTGGTATGTGATACGCCTAGTAACCAAAATGTTCTAAAAATACCTACTAGGTAGGTACCTATAATGTCTGCGAATATTTCCCGCTGCTTGAATAATAACAATGTTTGTTCCATCAAGTTGTAGTAATAAAATCAGGCTTTGATAAATAACAGATTAGCCGGGATGATCCGGCTTACAATATCGGTATCGTAGCACTAATTGGAATAACAATCAACATAAATAGCTGAACGGTAAATTGAGAGTACCTATAAACTATTAAACTGCGTAGTAAAAAGTCGCCGGTCAACATTCAATGACTAATTTAATGTTCTTTGTAAACCTGCCTTGTATGTTAATCATGGGTTGACTAACTAGAGTAGGATTAGCATATAGTTATTAGATGAGCTTAGCATATAGTTGATTTAGTTTTTTAATAACATTAATATATAAACCAATAGCTGCAATCCATTCTCTTTAGATAATACGACCCTATTCTTTATTTAGAAGTCTAATGTCGGGTAAAAGGTTACCTAATACTTATATTGAGCTCTATTGTCTATTATTTGTAGTTTGTCTTCATTGTAAGCGCTACCTACCTTCTCAATTTTAAAAGTAAGTAGCTCGTTCACTTAGAGTAAATAATATTCTTGTAGCAAATGTATCGAGAGTGCAGTAAGTACCTAAGTATTGGAGTGTGCACTGTATAGTCCACGGCCCAGGTGAGCACTGTGCACTGTGCGCTAGCGTAGGACTCGCACTGAGCTTGACCCATATTTTAAACCTATTGATCGCACCGCTTTCGCAAGGACCCTTCACGCGAAGCAATTGCTAGCCATGTTTATCTGGCACAGTTAAAGGTCTTTATAAGGAGAAGGGCCAAGTTTCAGTGGAAGTTGTTTCGGTTTCAAATCACCCACTTTTATTTTGAGTGTATTTTTGAGGAAAGCATTTACTTTCAGGTAAAATGCATTTTTTTTTCACTTACCTAAGTACCTATTTACTTTCGAACAGACATATAAACAACCCAACAATGAAATAGAATGTAGTGGTCGCAAGAGTCGTATTAAATAATGAGGAAAAGGATCTCAACAGTATAGGGGAAAAAAATCCTTACTTTATAAATTCCCAAACGCATATACCACCTATACTTGTTACAATCACACTTCTATTATATTTCATTCAGTGCAGTGTCCCGCAAAGTTAACTACTTACCTAATAAAAAATGCATTTGTCCGTTGTTTTAGAAATATTGTAAAGTATACTGTATCTAAGAGGATTGTTTTAGAAATATTGTAAAGTATACTGCATCTAATAAAGTAAAGCTAGTCTTATAAATCACCATTGAATAGTCAGAAACCTGGTTGAAATAAATATGAAATAGCATTTAATATCGTGATATCAAAGGTAACTCGCAGGATATTAAATTCCGAACACGAGAAAATATACTTATTCCTCTACTTGCGTCCAAATAAATATCTTAGGTAGGGTTTTTGAGATTTCAAATGCTTCTGTGTAAAATATATATATATATATTCTCTATTTAGTAATGAGTGGAAGCAACTCGTACTCGGGTATTTCGCGTCCACCGCTATGACGTCTGCTAACCGCAAATTCCAATAAGTTGTTGTATCATTTACCTATGAATAATATATACCTATGTAAGTTGTTGTTTCCCGTTTCGCATTACAGTATCATTTGAACCACCGGTCTGTCTACTGCCTTCAGGATATACGCAACACATTTAAAGTGCTTAATGGTGAAATAGAAAAATACGTCCATGTGGTCAAAATGTCGACCGAAATTCCATCGTATATTGATATCGATAATGCTACGGATGTGCTGACGACGGTAGCGCCGGCCGCCACGGACGTGGCGCTCAATGGAAGTGAATTGCTACCACCTGGTGCTGCAGAAGAGGAGTTTGCCGCCAATGAAAGTGTTTTTAACAGTTTTGATGCAGAAAATGCACTGTACAGTGAATACCCAATATTTCAGACTTTTGTTGTGATCGACCTGGTTATGACTACACTAGAGTTAATAATATCAATATTCGCAGCTATCAAGATGCCACGTTGGAGAAAAAATTACAGAAATCAAATGTTAATGCAATTAACGTTTGCAAGATTTATTAAAAGGATTATATTTACATTTAAGTTTTTAGAATGTCAAGGTAATATAACTCCGACTGAGATAGTTACTAACATATTAAATTGCTTTCAGATTTATATAGATTTTGTAATAGTTATACTAGTATTCTTTTTTATAAAACACATGTATAACAGTTTAATAATAGTGTTAGTGAAAATAAGCCATATGAGTTTTTATAGAGTACTGTCTTGTTCATGGTTGATACCAGTCCCTATAAGCGTGGCGTGGACGACAGTCATCCTCACCGACTTGCTGGACAAGTGGTACGTCAACTTGTTGATCTGCAGCATATTCAGATGGCCGCTAATATTCATCGGTACAGGGCTCTATATTGCCATAATATACAGAGTGTTATCAGACAAAATAAGACAGTTCGCCCGAAGTCTGGCAGTCGTTACGTTTTTACTTTGTTTGACCATAAACGTGTATCTGTTTTCCAAAGACGTTATCGAATTGTGGTGTTTGAAATCGTTAATGACATTACTTATAAGTTATATATCAGGTTCTCTCATGAATTTACTGATTCTTGTTTTATACATAATATTATTGATATTCAGTTATAACAATAAGACACAGTCTTCGAGAACGTTACCTGACTATAGTTTAGCAGATGTTAATTTAAAATGTTAAAACACTCCCATTCCCAATTTTGTGATTGGATTGAGTGTGAGTGATTGTAACAGACTGATATAGACCTACCTATTTAAATATAATTTATTAAATTAACACCAAATGTCGTTTTTATTGATTTATTTACCCTTAATAACATATTTCTATCTAAGCGAATGGATCTACATCAAGTCTACAAATCGAATGGTAGAATCTAAACAAATCATAATGATATTTTTTTTTTAGTTTTGGTAACAAAAAGCAAAAATAAAGATAATGTTTTCAATAAATAAAATATGGGCCCCTCGTCAGAACTCAATATTTAATGTGCTTATACCTAGTTATTTTCATTGATATAATGTAACATCAGGAATATGTTTTGTCTCATACGTACAAGTACTCAGATATTGTTACACCGTGCAGGATAATGTTCGCTGTAGGAAATGGAAATTGGACCGAGTACCTTCCTTCTCGTAATTCTCTTACATAACGATATTGAGCGCGGAACTTACACTTTAACAAACGGGTCTTGTAACAGCTTCCCCTGAGCAGAGGGCAATTGTCTCAAATAGAAAACAAGTAGAGAGAACTGTGCGAGAGTATCTATGTAATCTCTGTTTACGTATGTAGGTAACAGAATATTTTCATGTTGGCTACAACGTCGCAGCAATGCCAATGTTATAAAGGCAATAAAATCTAATACGCATCATAGTACAACGCACTTACCTACTATACATACATGTTATGACGCTGCCTTAGGTTAACTTAATACAATTATTTTTCATAAGGTCCTTAATATACATCTTAATTGTGTCTGAGGGACTTTTAAGCACACATGCTCTCAATGGGATGTTTATATGTAAACGTACCTACAGTCAGCCTCGTTTCTTCATTATCTAAGCAAACTATCGATTACACTTGTTCATTTAATTAAATTCTAGCGTGCAATTATAGCGGGGTATACCCTTTTTTGCAGGGTTCTGTGTATATTTCGAAATCTCTTTGAGCTCGACAACTGTTTTGGACCGGCCGAACCACTTTTGTTATTAGTGGTCACTGGACACAACCGCACGACGATGGTTCAATTAAAATTAAGTTTTTGAGTCTCTACTTAGTTGTACTTGTTTAGTACAATTAACATTTGTCAATTTGTTCTCTGATAACTTTTTAGACCTATGTGTGCTTATGCGTAGGAAGGTTCACTAAAATCGGTTCATTCATTTCGAAAAATAAGGACTTGAAAGTTTGCATGGCATGCCGTACGGCGTAAACGCTCAGAAAAGCTGATACCTATACATTTTACACTAAAAATAACAAATTCAAAACTTTTTTTTTCGCGAATTTGTCTTGTGGGCATCCCGACGGTGCCCTCACCGGTGGATCCCCGCTTGATCAGAAACTCCATGTTACCCCTTTGCAGACAGAAATTATGCATAGCCTTGCGTTTTATGAAAAAGAAACGAATGCAGGCAGGAATGACAAGTCTATCGAAACTATCTGTGACGCAAATTTGATAACCAGCAACGTTCCAAGCTCCCTTGCATTAATTGATTAAAAGTGAATAGATACCTGACATGTGAATCATGTTAAAAGGTTATTCGTTTATCGTGAATGAAGTATTATCTAAATACTAATTTACGTTACGGCACTTACTGCATCATGCACTGAGTCCCATCGAGTGGTTGGATAAGATAACATCATGTTTTACAATAATGGCTTCCTACCATAAAGATCGACTGATTTATAAGCTGAATAACAAAGAGAAATCGATTTGGCTCCGTCGAGACTTCTCGCAGTGAGCAGTGCTTAGTCGTCGAGTTACAAGCATTCCGAAGTCGATTGTCTGATAACTGATACAACTAAAGATCCGAATTCGATACTGAAATTCATTCGCATCAAATGTCATTGGAAGCTGATCTACTCTTGTGAGAGAGGTAAGAGTAATCTTTGAGTATCACAATCAACGTAGGTACTTACATTTTGTTTGTTGTCTGTCAACATAAGTAATACTTGGATGAGTCTCCAGCATTTTAAAATATTTGATCAGGGTGTGTTTTGTTATGCGGTCAAATAAAACTTGCAGCGACATAAAACTAGTACAAATTTAATTTAGGATCACAATGATAGAATACAAGTTTGATTTTAATTTTACAATATCACCACTAGTTAATTAAGGAGCAAGGTATGCAAACAAGATTTAAAAGTTCCTACAGAAATAAAAATGCATTTTTCCCCAAACAAAGCAAATATTCTTATCTTAACAAATCAAAGTAATTTTCTCGAAAACCATTTAACATCAAACAGAACAAATTGTGTTCGAGGTTGTGAATTAATCTTGCAGATGGATATTGCATCGCCGACCTCCTCCTACCTCCTACCCTCACAATTACAACATGTACGTATGCACCTATACATACGTACCTAATGTTAAAACTATTATTATACCTTACATTGCATTCTCAAGACGTAACAGTCGGAAATAGAAATTAGGTACAGGCTACATCGAAACAGGAAATAAACAAACTATAAAATTTATAATTATTTAACAAACATTAAAATTTCCCATAAATACAACCTTCTACGTAGCGATAGGTAATTAAAAACCATCATCGGAAGCTCATGGATTAACAACTTTATTTACAGAAATGTTAGAGACAAGCCGTTATTATGTTAACTAACAGGTTTCATTAACTGTTACAGAATATGGAAGATTGAGAGATGGACGGAGAGAAATGCGTATGCGCTACAACAGCGCGGTGCGCGGGCGGCGCGGTGCCTACTGCGCCTAGGGCCCGCAGCTGCACGCGCAGCGCTTCACGCGCTTCTCGCTGCCTACCATAGCGTCCACGCTACGGACTGAACGCGGCTGAAGATCTGCAATCACATAAAAAACATCAATAAACTCCAGTAGCTTGGCATCGATTAAAGTACCTATTACGGTAGTCATCCTGTATAAATATAAATAGACAGGGAGCGTAAGTAATTAACGATTTACGGTCCCTTACCTTACTCGTAACCCATTCTCTTAATGCTCTTGTAAACAAATTAGGGCAAGATCAAGAGCAAGACATGTTAAGACTAATCTAGGTCACTAAACACTATTGACCTGCATTAATTACCAGTTACTTATGAAGAATCTAGTACAAAACGACGAATTACTTGAAACATGACGTCCATCGGCGTCAACTGGTCTGGGTTACTGTGTATACTACGCATTTCCTACGATGCTCGTAACGTCACTTAGCTATGATTTTGTTGACTAATTTTTAGCGGAAAATACAATAAACACTATTGTTTGCATCCTGTACGATATAAAAGTGAATAGTCATGAAGGTCTCTATATTCATGTAACAATATTGTTTTGTACTGATTATCATTTGAACTCAATTACCGTTTTGTAATTAGCTACTCCAAGAATGCTTGTTAACGAAGTTCTCAACCGCAATCTCTCGACAAGTAGATTACGTGTTATACTTTAATTATTAGGTACGAAAAGTTAAATGGCAATAATTATTCTATTCTGAATAAATTTAAAATAAACCTGACACAAATCATGATTGAAATTGGCACCTACCCCTGGCATAAAAATGTAAATAAATTATCTTTACACGTGCCGTTCGAATCTTTTGTCCGAATATACATTTTAATGAGGTTGTTTATTATTATGATCATAAATGCTCCGATAAATTTCATGACTGAAAAATTAATACCATTACTCTAGTGCTATTATTCTAGTGTTGTAATGAACTTTTTTTGCAATTTCGTCAAGCAGTCTTGAAAATTCCAAGTGTAATGTTGCTCTAGCATATACTTAATAATGCATGAATGTCTCTTGATCAATATTCAGCATGTACCTGGACTCTATGCAATTTGGTAAAGTTACAATGCGACTGACTACCATCCGTTACTTGTTACGTAGATACGCGACATTGATTTATTGGAACTAATGTGACTCATGTGTTTTTGTGGTAGACTTCGTGTCTATTCATTCATTTTGTTTAAGGAAACATCGAATGAATGAGTACAAGGATTCTACTAGCTGAAAAAGTTACATTATTGGTCATGAAAATATATAGATAAATATTTTATCTGATATCTTGGTACGCTTTGTTATTGTTAACAACTTAGCTCAAGCATTATCAGTGATAATACACATAACCATTAAAACATAGGTATATTACACAATCAGATTCGCTTGTACATCGATTAAAGGTACCTACGTTAAAAAATATTGTACACATTCTCTTCGCTAAAGTTCCACCAATAATAAACGACAATGAATTTTTAACAAGCTTAGAAATATGTTGAGTTAGCAACTTAGCAGACAGAGACATGTTTACAAGAGCACATGCCAGTGGAGACGTAATTAATTAACGACAGTTCAAGTTTAAGCTTTCTTCTTTGCTTGCTATTTTTCTTCGTTATCAAGTTGGAATTTGCAAACAGTGTAAGTAATTAACTTGAAGAAATAGGTATTGGCCAGTCTTATGTTCTGTTTGCGCTTCAATTAGAAATATAAGGTTTTGAATACTGCTTCAATAACATGAATGCAGCTCTGTTTGTGTGTTAACATCATAATATTGTAAATTCAATTTGTATTTAGCTAGAAAACTGCGAACGAACGTGCAGAATTCTCTGAATGCAGATGGAATAGAGTTTCACTTCAGTAACATGAAAGGATGTTTTCCCCGTAATAATAAAGCAACAGTTTTCAGCGTAGCGAGGTAACAAGCATATCCAGTGATCGGTTAGCTGTAGTGAAATACACATTTCCGTGTAATATCTGTACGAAGTAACTTGGGCAATTTCACGTAGCTGAACCTACGTATAAAGTCAGTTAACATGTACCTACGGGAAAGGCTTCAGTTAAGGCTTACCTAATATTACTAAGAAGTATTCGCCTACAAACTTAATACATCATGATTTAAATCAGTGACCCTAGTTGCTACTCACTTATTCAATTATTTTCCTACTGATCATTTCAATCAGGTGTATACATACAGGTTTTAACAATTGTGGGTCAATAAAAATAACGATTATTAATTGGAACTGTAAGTCGGCATCAAAAGCAACATTATAGTGAATAAACTTACAGAAACCTTAAAGTAAAATTTCAAATACCATGTCGGGCGTTTCCTAGTATCAGTTGTACGTAATCAGATGCTTAAATATTGGATTTTATAGCGTTGTAGGTTCTAAGATAAGGCTAGGTACTAACAGTGCGGCCTCTCATCTGAGGGCATGGGCATGTCCTGTGGCAGCAGCAGCGTGCGCGGTGCGCGCGGCGCATGCGAGAGATCGGGCCGCGCGTCGTTCTGTTGCTCCTCGGCCTGCGCGCGCGCCTCCGCCTCGGCTTCAGCCTCTGCCGCTGCCGCCAGTGTCTTCACGATAGTCTTCACCTGAAAGGGTTAATACGTTCATTTAGGGAATAATTTCAGGCACTGAGCACTGGATGGCTTTTTAGAACCATACCGTGCACAGTCCGTTATCCGAGTTACACCTATTAAAAACTTAATAGTACTCTTTCGTTATACGTTTACAGAGAAAAAAAATGGAGAATAGGAAACGTGACCTCTTTGTAGAAGAGGTCACGCACGTTTCCTATTGTGTTTTATATTAAACCAAACTGGACAATGTAACATGGGCTGTTCGGCACTGCAGTAAGTATCCATCTTGTGAAGAAAAATCGTATTAATTAAGTTACATTACATGATTTTAAACACATTAATAAAAAAATATGTTTACAGTCAATTTCTTCCTCGTGTTTAATATACTATATCGTCTGTTCCCCAACTGTTTCCAAAACTTTACAAATTCTTTGCATTTTTTCCTACAATCTACCAAATATAGTTTGCAAGTAGGCAACCTTTAAGCCTAGCGTATCCCAGAGGGCACAAAATTTTTACTTTCGCTTAACCCTGCCGTCGTGACCTCCCCAAGTCCCAAGTTTTTATTAACTAAAATATTATGTAGGTACCTATTGAAAATCTTGTGCCTAAAGATACGCTCGCTTGGTTACAAAACATCTTACTGTATTTGGCAAACTATAGATTAGAACATAAGGATATAAATAGGTAGGTACATAAACGACTTACAACTTAAGTGAACATGTCACCGAAAATCTGTCTCCATTTCTAGCTACTAAAGGCACATGTAGCTATGTACCTATAGCAGACTAAAGACAAAACAAAGACAAAGAGGTTCTATTCATAAATATAGCGATAGTGTTTCGTATTAAATATTAAATGACCAAGTAGGCACATTAGGATTTATAAAGGTGTTCATATCCCACGAGAGATATCAGGAAGGATCTTCTTAATGTAAAATCGGGGAATATTTTAGTCAGTGAACCTCAGATTTAATAAACACCTTATAAGGGCGTACCCATAGCTATACTCGTTTTTTTATGGGTTGGTACAGGATTAGACAAATCACCCAAAATGGAGATCATGTAAAGAAAATAGGGCAGGTACGCATGTACTCTGAAATCTTAGCTTTCGTCTACGTGTTACGAAGTAAGGTTTGACAAATATTCTGGTATTAGTACTAGATACAAGTCCTCTCAATACTGGTAACTTCCTACACTTCTTGACATAGTCTTTATGATTGAGTGCCAGTTTGTAACAGGATCGACATCTTGAATTGTCTATTTGGCGCTCAAACACACCTAAAAATCACTGTCAAACAAAATTAAGTACATTTCGACGGGTAAAAGGCAAAATGTATTAAGCGACAATTTGTTCGTGTTATAATTTCAACCTTATTTGGTGTGTATAGAAACACCTAATAAGGTTGAAAATATAACACAACGTCGATATGTACTAAGTACCCCACTAGGTGTTAACCAGTTTTACCGTACCAAAATAATTATATTTACACTGAAGTCAGTATAAATCTGTTAGAATTTGAATACTGAATCGCTGAATTTTAAACTCCCCTGAGATACCTTGTACCAACTTTTTTTAGGGATAGGTAATTATCATATCACTTCTTCTGCTCCGGGAGGAGCGGAAGGGAGTGTCAGGCTCTTACTGACTAAAACCCATCCGTGTTCCTCCTAATGCCCTTTGTGTTCCAGGGCCGCGGTAACTCTTTCGAACAAACTCCGAAACCCTGGCCAGTACCCTAACGGGCCCCGTCTTTTATGCTAACATCTCTTTGAGGCACCTTGTACCTACTTATCTGCAATATTGTAGCATTCAATCGAAATAAGTACTTGATCAATAAGTGAAAAAAAACCCATGACTCTTTTCCTGCCTGAGTATTTCATGATGACGTAACTTTACCTAAAAAAGGAAGTTCTAAATAAAAAACATAACAGAAATTAGTAAAAAAGGGGTAGGAGAGCCACAGGCAGCGTGGCAAAACAGACTCAACATAAATAAAACAGCCACTAGATTTCCAAAGGGGTAGTTTTTGTTTGGAGTCTGTTTCTGCCACAAACAAAACAATAGCGGTCAGTATTGCGCGGTTAAATCCAGTGGGTATGCTATCGATTTGTTGAACAATTGTCATTTAAATAATAATAGTGACGCCTCACTGGTCAGTCACTTCGCACACAACACAGAGACTGCTATAGGTACTGAAATACATATGTCTTACTAATAATCTAGTTAGTTCATTACTGTGTTATCTATGACAAAATTATTCTACATGTAAGTAATTGAAAAGCATTGATTCATAGATGATATACATGGGTGGTTAGTATCACATTAGATGCAACAGTGACATTGAACCACCTACAATTATTTACAGATTCTAGCAGTCTTTCATTTAAAATGTCCGCCGAATTGATACCTATACCTGATACCTCATTTTTCACAATATGAACTTGAAAAACTATACGTACGAAGAGAAGAGATTTTAGAAAAAACACAAACATCAATATCTTTTTCCAACATTGACATTGAGTAAAGTGATCTGTATTATTTGACTCTGCAAGGTAGACTTTATTTAAGCAATAGGCGTATGCGTTACCTTTGACGATTAGGCTTATTCACAACTAGCACTCTTCCCGCGACATCGTTTGCGTAATTTTTGTTACCGATCACTATTTTTTTTAAATATAATAATATATGCTAGGTATGTCAACCGGGGATAGTGTAGCTTCCCAACAGTCAAAAATTTTTTCTAATCGGTTCAGTAGTACGGAGCCTATTCAAACAAACAATCAAATCTTTCCTCTTTATAATATTACTATAGTATAGAACAAATAGTACATACTCCATGCGTGTCATTCAACACTTTTAATTCAAGGATAATAAACTAATAATCAGGTATCTGCCTACCGCTTCATCATTTTCCTCTTAATTAAAACGACATCAAACTGCGCACATCTATTAATTAAATTTTATTAATCCATTCTTATTGACATTTCCGTGCGCTACCAATTTAATATCAGTACTTTGTTTCAAATTTTTATTATGTTATTAAGTACTGAAATAGCAATATTTTTTTTTATCGATTATCAAGTACCTAAGTGTAGCAGGTAAAAAGTAATATTTTGCTCGTGCATTAGTGTTACCAATCGAACGAAGCTGATATCATGAAAAATTTCTATAGAACTTTATGTTAGTTTCTAAGAACATAATACCAAAATTTAATAGGAATTAGTAAGTATCTATAACAGCGGTTTTTTCGTATATTTTGGCTGCACCATACTATAGCGATTTGCGGCGAACTTCCAAATGTTAGCTATCTTGAAATTTTAAGCAGACAGAACCTCCTCTACTCCTCTCTATGAACATTCCACTCCTTACCTCCTGCATATCATTGTCGATCTGCTGTTCGCGGCGCTGGTTGGCAGCAGCGTCCTCGGCGGTGCGGTGGATCATGTGCAGCTCCTCGGGGCTCAGATTCCAGGGCAGGTTCATTTGTACACTACCGTCCATGGGCATCTTCTGCACCTGCAACAAAAGGTTTTTAGATACTGTAATATTACATGGAACGCCACGCGCCGCCAATGAGCACAAGATTTCATAGCACACTGAAAAAGGATATTTATTCTTCTAATTGTTTTAATAATGTTCATTGGTTTAAGGTTTTTATGCGAAATAGCATTTCAAACGTATTATTCTCTGTCAATATACTCGGAGTGAGAGAAACCGTTAAACTCGCACGTTATGTACATTTAGGAGATGAAGTCAGCGCAAAATTTCGTCTGTACACAAGAAATACGAACTGTTAACGGAAATCTTCAATTTGTTTAAAGAATCTATTTAGCATTGATAGCTAAACGAGTAGACATTAAACAACATTACACACATTATGGTGTTGTAGTCGTTATGGTCAATTAATCGTTGGAGCGTTGGCATCGTTAATCAAGATTCTATAGGTTGGCACTACTACCTATGTATGAGATGTAATGAGTCTATCGACAAGTAACTAATAATTATGTAACATGATGAATGTATCTAGTAAAGCACTCATAACATGGGAAGAAAAATAATCAAAGATACATGCAAAACATATTAGGAATTTACCTCAGGCTGGTCAAGCTCTTGTGTAGGGGCAGACTGAGGAACGAATTGGTGGAGCACGGTGGGTTGCTGGAACCAAGAGAAATAACGTGTAATCATACAAAGTATATGTATATGCAATTTTTGGAAGCTATGAAGGTACCCAGTACAACAATCGTAAGGCGTGCGTGGACCGCGCCGCCGCCGCGATGCTAACAAGCCGAGTTCTTTAACCTCTACTCAGAAAACGCTTGAGTGATCTCAATGTAAGGTCTAAAACCTTATAATTCAGTAAATCTTTACTCATTCGTTTGTTTATATGCAAACTTCCTTTGTTGTAGAAATATAAATGTATGTATCTATAAAGGATTCTTCATTTACGCAAGAGATAAGAAACGTGCAATCTCAATCCTGAATTATGCTATTGTTATGTAAATTGAGTTTCAAAAAAATTAAATGGACAGCAGCTAACTATTTAAATAAATATTCACTTTTGATGTGATGAGATCAACATGCATTTTAAATAAACATATATATGATAAATAAATACGTTACTGAAATCTATTTTAATCATTTTCTATTATTGTTGAGAAGTTATAATGTTACAAGTCTACCCTGACACTCCTGACATATTTATTATTACATAATTACGATATTTAACATGATACTTTTGTGTTTATTTAAATAATAATTCAAGATTGTTGGCAAGTGCTATTATCGAAGCATGTCTATACATACCTACATAATGATAATGATACACTTAAGCTTCCGCGTAACATCATCTCAATCTGAACTTGTAAATTGCTTTTTAACGGAGTATTTTTTGTAAGTAAGTATCACGTTCTTTTTTTTTGGTCATCGGACTACTTGGTCAAGATTTTAAATGAGTTTGGCTCGTTTCTTTATACTGTATTCTAAAGTTCTGTGTCCTCAGTAGCAGTCTCGATTTGTCCCCGGCTGATGGCAATAGGCTCGCCCCCTATTACATAGCACTTCAAACCTAACTAACCTGCCTAACCCTTCCAGGATTACAAGTGTGATGTTATGTATTCTAAAGTAATTTTTTTGTTTTATTGTAAAACACGGTTACAGAACTTTGATTAGCTTCCTCCTGTACTATGCGATGCATTTAATTTTTTTCGATGATACACGTGAGAACTTTATAATTAAAAAGTTATCCAGGCCATGATCGTAACTTCGTAAGCATTAAACTTTTCTTAAAAGTAAATTACCTAGTACGTGCTGAGATAGGTAAAGACCTTCATTGAGCTAACTTGCTGCTATTAAAGTGTTAATAAAAATGTTAAATGGTCAATTGAATACCAAGACAAGACAAGAAGGTAGATAGGTAGGTACTTACCTACCGTAACTTTTGTAGCGGTACGAACTCTGAACAGTCAATATTTATTTAGTGCTCAAATTAATATAGCATAGGAAGTTTTTAACAGTGTTAAACAACCCCATACTGTTTGTGTGACCTTCCCTAGTGTGTACAAAAGCTTTTAAACAATATAGTTCGTCGAATACAAACATTGCCAACTTCTGCTTATTTAGCACGTAGATAGGTATGGGTACTATCCTACCAATATACTGCCTATACGATTCACTGCGTTTACGTTTACTCTACTTAATTGCTTTTTTTTACATATCATGAGCTATCGAGGTCAACATTATCACAGTCAGCACGTGATGCGCTATGCATGGTGCCAAAGAGGAGGCTCTAACGAGAGACAGTTACTAGTTGGCTAAAATAAGTATGTACTGGTCACCCTTGTTCATGTTATCTACTTACTTCGTGCTGATCATGACCTTGTGGTGGTGGGGGTGGTGGGGGCGCGAAGGGTCCCATGGTCTCCGGCGGCGGCGGCATGTTGTGCGGCGCGGGGATGGCGATCACGCGCTGGACGTGGATGCGCATCTCACGGGGTCCACCCATCTGTTCCTCCGAAGAATCCCATGGCATCTTAAAAAAAAAGAGAAAATCTAGAACCCTGCTCATATAAACATTTATCCTTATATGAAACTTACAAACCGATTAAATAATCACATGCATATTTTATGAGGCCTCTAAATAATAACCTCGACCAATATCTTTTCTTATTAGAGTCACCTAATAAAACGACACCAAGTTATCTTTGATTAGTACATTAGCATTCAAATATGAAATTACTGGAGAACAAAGGAGATGATGGAGGCACGATCATGTCGTTTATGAATAATGCATGCAGTCCGTTGCGCAAACGCAGCGGGAGCGTCACATCTCAGATAAACACAGGCGATCAGGAAGCAATGACCGCGGCTGACACCCGAGGACGCACGCCCGCGCCTGCCCCGAGCCGCGCAAAACAAAGCCGACGAACTCTTCTCGTGACGCCGCACCTCACAGAACACCGATGTATCAAAACTTATAAACACCCACCGCGCAAAAATCACTTCTCAAGACATTGTCAAGATAAAATATTAGACCTTGGCCTATGTAGGTTCAACAAAGGCTGATATTAAATATGCAAAAATGAAACATGAACTCCGATCCGGTACCTACTCCTATCTATCCAAAGTTAGATGTTACCAGCTAAATGTTAGAGCAACAAAAGATTTCATAGCAAAAACCTAACCGTTCTGTGGACAAAGAAGCTCAACGAACATTGAATTAGGAGAACGAATATTAATATTCTAATGATGATGCCGCTTGATACGGAACGAGATAAAAACACGGAAGCAGCGACAAGCACAGTATTGTCCATTCATCCTTGTGCGCTGACTCCTCACTCTTTGTGCAGAGAATGGAGACGAACTGTATGATGTGAGCCATTGTCAGATGTAATTGATCACAGAGAACCGGCTACGACCACTTCGTTATCAAGCATGATTGATTTGATTAACACCATTAGTTTCGCTGACAGATTTATTTTAATCATTAGAGCATGTTTGTTTCTCTTCGTCCACTTACCAGTTTCATGCTGTAGTGTAGATATTTTTAAAGTTATTAGTTAGCGAATTCGTTTTACATACAGCATTATTTTGCTTACTATCATTTCATATCTTTACCAATCGTACACAGTCGTTAAGGATTTCTTAATCTGAAGGTAGCAACCGTATTTTTGTCAATAAAACAAAGCATTCAAGAATCGGTAGTGATTTATGGAATACAGAAAAATAAAAGGGGCGACTATTAAGATCGATCTTGATTCTAAATGCGAAGATAATAAAATATGATGATGATTTCAATAAACAATGTAAATGCCATCCAGTTAAATCTCAACACACGAATTAAGCAACTACAAACTGAATAAACATTTTAACCGAAATAATATCGCAATCAGTTGATAACGAGTCGAGGTGGCTTCGTCCGTAACTCCTCGCCTTGGCTGCTTCCAATCCTTTCGATCTACATTCACATCCACCTGATATCTGTACTTCCGTTTATAATTAAACGATTTCCGTCCCAACTAATCGAAACCTGTTTACCATTATCATTTAATATAAATAGAACATAATATTTTAACGTTACAATATGCTAATATTTATATACGTTTCCTTCTCCGTGCGCGGTAAATGGATATGCTTAAAAATTGTTTCATTTATGCAGGTGTGTGTGAAAAAGCCAGGTTTTAAGAGAGCCGGTCCATTTTTATAAGTTCAAATACTAAACTTTGATATTTCATTAATTTGTATTATTAATGTATTTTATAGCTATTTTTAACCTTTTCTGTGACACCAGTTTCAAATAAAACAAAAAGCGAAAACGATGAATATCGAAAGTAGCCACCTACATTAATAATACATAAATGTTAGTGAGCTTTTATATATTTCCAATTTGTCAACCGATTAGCATAAACATTTTAGACAAACATAAGAACAAGCCGTGATATAGACACGAAGCAGACTGACCACTTTCGTCCGTATATTATAAATAAGCTGAGCATATTTAAGTTTTCTCACAAGCCGTGGAAAATGTATTCTATTTAGAATTTACCGTAAGTGTGTAGGTTTACATTATCGTCTATTTTATCTTTATTCATTTATTTAGATAAGTGTTATGTAATCACCAGACCAAGACAGATCTCGGAAGGTCGACAGCTTGCTCTGTATTTCCTGTATCTGATCGCACATATTGTACCCACGACTAGGTTTACATACTCATGTTTTGGAGACGACCTCGAGTGTTCGGTTCCGGATGCTTTCTATTTGAAATATTGCTGCAATTACTCGTTTATTAGTTTCTTTTACCAAATAAGGATGGAGATGTTCATCAATATTCGTTTATAGGAAGGACATTCGTGTAAAATTTTAAAATCGTTAAGGTATATACATATTAAAGAGATTCACAATTTTCTATATACATGACGTTTGACCAACAAAAATATTTCCTAAAGACTTTATCATAATAATTATTGCTTTTCGCTTTCTTCTAAACTATAGCTCTTTAAGAAATATGTGAAGTATATAAAAAGTGTTGTCCTGCGTACCTTTTTTATTCAACAACAATATAATTAATGCTTAAATTAAATTACAGTAAATTACGCTAGCTGTAGCAGCTAACCAGTTCGCTGCAATGTGCGTCACTTGCGTGTGACATATATATTATTATTGTGCACTTAATTTTCACACCACGTAATCTGTGTACCTACGATTGGATCTTCATTCTTTATTAAACTACTTCCTTATGACAATAATATATTGGCAACTGTCTTATAACAAAGGTTGTCTATTGCTTGCATGATGTACTTGAAAATATGGGAAATAACGAAGGGAACTTGAGTAAATAATAATAAATTACTAATAAAATTATTCGCCTTGCACCGAAATTGTTTTATGTAGGTTATGATCTTCATGATTACCTGTGTATACATACTCTGAGAGAAACTGCAGTAGGATTTTATTAGTTAAGTATGTGTAATGCTAAGCCTATGTGTTTATGCCTAAAAATATAAACTTTTTCTGTGTGGTGTGTGATACAAGAGAGGTAGTTCATCTTCGTAAAAATATTTTTTCAGTGAGTATTTAGTAATAAATAAGTTACTACGAGTAAAGTGAGAGAATATGCGTAAAACAAAGTAGGTATTGTAGGTATGGTAGCTAGGTAGATGCGTTAAATGTTTACCCACAGTTGTAGATACATTATCCTTGAACAAATCGTGCTCTATGTCTATAAATGTGCAATTTGAGGTGGTTATGCTCTGAACACAAATTAAACTTTTAAATGTTTATGTAAGCACCGCATTATATCTAAGCCTAAGAATAAACAAACATACTTCAAATAATGCAATATTTATGTACTTAAATAAACAAAGAATAACTAATAGCCTATATTTAGTTAGGTTCTTATATTCTAATATTTTTTATCTGAAGGTACCTACTATACTATGTACCTACCCATAGGAAATAATCAAGAACCAATTTCAAACGGATAAAAAATGTAATCACGATTGAATGATAACAATCTACCTACATAGATCCAAACTATGTAACGATCGCCTTGTGCCGATGAGAACAACATCACTTAATGTTGGTTAATGTAAGTGGAACAAGGTTCATGAGCGTTCGTAGTCACCGGTGCATCAAATTATACGAATAATTGCACCGCGGCGGACGGTGCGGGTCTGAGTCGGCGCCTCCCGACGGGAGCCGGGCGCGCGCGGGGCCCACAACAACCCGCAGCCAAGTCTCCGCGGCACACAACCAAGTTCAAGAGCGTCTCGAGCTTAACGACCACAAAAAATAAATACCTAAGAACCCACAAATTGGGCACGAATGGTATCGATCAGCGGTAGGTATATATAAAAATGTGTTGTTCGAGCGCGGCTCATACACTCGCCTCACACACCGCATCATGCACGCGTACCTCGCGCTAGCGATCGCGCTCGCGGCGTCCGCGCTCGCTGCACCCGCGCCCGCCCGCCTCGGCTATGAGAGAGAAATAGACTCGACCAGGATAAACCTGCTGCGCAAACCCCTGGAACCCTACGTGCTCGACGAGGACTTCATCGCCTCGCAGAAGAACGGAGTGAAACTTATCACCAGGCCGAGGCCCCTTGACATCGTAGCTGATGATAATGTGATCTTAGAATCGAATGTGTTGAGTATAGTGAACCCGAGGAAAACAAACGTGGACAGCCAATTGAGTGATGCGCTGGTTCGACGGCGGCGGGGATACAACCTGGAGAATGTGAGGGTACCGGCGCGGTACCCGTACCTTCCTGTGCCGAACTATAACCGCTTCCGGCGCTGGGGCTAGTGGCCGCTCGCCGCGCCCAGGTGCACGCCTCCACCAAATGTCAAGGCTGCGCTGATAGCATACTAGTGACTAGAACGAGCCGCGCTGCCTGCCGCCGCCGAGTCGCGCCGCGCGCGCATCCCCCGGACGTGCGCGAATCAAGCTCAGACTGTACTTAAGTTATAACTATGTTATTTATACGAAGTGGCTGTGATCGCACGCTCAAATTATGCCGTTACCTTAACGGTTTAAAGGCAACGATTGACAGATTTGATAATAGATTTATAAACATTAATTGCACGACGATAGTGTAATTAAAAACTGTGTAAAATAGGTACTATTAGATAATACATGATAATATAGAAAAAATATTATATTGTTTTTGAGTTCCACTTGACATACCTTCGTGAAAATGTTCAAATCCCACTCGGAATCAGTTAACCCCTGATTGATCAGATTATAATTTTGAATAAATATAGTTTTATTTAAAGTTAAAGTTTAAAATTATCAAATTCAAATTAAAATTGTAATTGACAAACATTTGCTCAATAGAAATATTTTAATGGTCAGTAGATATCGGTTCACGTCAGTGAATTAATCTTCTAAGGTCACGTATTCGAAGAACTTTTTTGTATTCATTTAAAATCTTTTATATCTTTACAATTGTATTTAAAGCGTGCTATGTAGACATCTACAATATACTTAATAATAATACCAAAGTACCGATAATACAATCAAGACGTCGCGTGTAAACACGAACAGTCTTGTACCCAGAGTACCTACGTATTACAGTAATTAGACCCTATCATTTAGTAATGCGAACAATGAAATACCTATAATGTATGCGAGGTTAAAATGCAGTTGCTTCAATCGGTGTCAGCCAGGCCTGTTCTAAGACATTAAAATTGAGCACTGACTAGTTTCTGGAGCTATGCTTGAATTGTTACAGTAATTACTCATTCAAACAATTGTTACTCAAGCCGAGTCGATTGGAAATTTTAGCTGTATGCGGTTAACTTCACATACAGTGGCGAAAATTCAAATCGTCGCACTTTCTAATGGAAACTTGTCCCTTTCTTGAAAAGCGAACTAACTAAAAGAAAGTCGCTAATATAAAGAGAAAAGTTCATTTGTTTTTATTATAGAAAGCAGTCTGTAAGATAATAGACTCCGATATCTTCAAATAATGATAACTTTCGTGGTGCCTAACGTCTTACATTGAAGTTTTAGAGCAACGATGAAGTTTAGTTTAGTTAGTTTCAGCATAATCATTAAAAACTCTTTGTTCGATAATGAAATGTGAAACGGCTTTGTTCGATAGTATTTGATAAGTCATTACAATTAAACATTATTTAGAGCTTTTTTAAGCTTAAGGTGAATAGAAACAAATTTTGAAAGCGATTGCTGTAGTCCTACGCAAAAAAAAACATTACTCGACCCAAAAAATAATCACGTAATACTTACCTACTTAAACTTCAGATGATGCTTGTTTGCTAATAAGAACATGCTAATATCAGTAAGCATATATAGCAAAAAAAAAAGCGGAAAACCGTACTCGGCGCAACCAAAAACTAACGCAATCTTTAATGTTGTAATACTCGTATCAATATTGTATCATAAAACAGTCATCAAAATAAATACCTATAAATAATAATCTGTAGTAGCTTGACTCTTAACTTGCCTAATCATTAGTATTTCAATGGAACTGATGCGGTGTAGCCGAGTTTTCCAGCTGGTAGGTATAATTTTAAAGCATCAATTTTAATACAGCCTATTAACATTGAATACACATCTAAACTTAATAATGTTAGGTAGTTATTTTCTATAATAAAAATATACGGTCTTACATAAAGTTCCTCATTAAATAACTGAGAACTTCAAGGTAATGTTTATCTTTTTTAGTAAAATTCAAATCAGAGCTTGCTCACTACTTCCGAATACATATGAGTGCAGGAAACCTTGACGATAACCTCATACCGGGCTCAGAATATACGCAGTATTCATGAAAACTTTGCTTATTCACAAGAATTTCACATGAGAAATCAGAAGAACGTATAAAGACATTTTAGGAAGATAACAATCAGAATGTTAAGAATGTCATAGCTGATGTTGTGGCAACAGACCGGCAAGTGGTTTGTCTAGGTGTCGGTGGTGACGGGATTGTGCCAAATCGACGACATGCAGTCTACGGACTGAGGCACTCACTCTACCTACTCCACAGCGACTATAGCGAGTCCCCCTCGGCCTACGACCGAGGCAGCTTCCCTCCGCCCTCTACTCCTACACAATTACTGTCAGATGCTTCACTCAAACGCTCCAATAATAAAAACATCTTAATATTTTACGATGACAGATTTCAACGTAAGTAGGTATACTTATGTATTAAAAGGAATCAGAATGTTTACTTATGTTATACTTTTTTATCTATTGAGTCTGGTAAACGTGCTGACAAAAAAGAATTATTGTCATATTAGATATGTTTGACTCATTGGTAAAAAATATTATTATTTGCCTATACTGACGAAACTAGATCTGGTTAGGTAGTTCTTTCAAGTAACGCTAAAAACACCTGAATATTCAGCCCTACCTGTTTTACTTTAAAATGTTACTGTAAGTTTTTGTTGCATCGGATAAACAATAGCCCTCATGCGCTCATTATGCGATTTCATAAGAAAGCGCATAATATGCTACATGTTACCTGATGAATATAAAAAATGTGGGTGAGTCTGGGAAAAGTTACATTTTACTTTTAAAATATGTACCTAGGTGCAGGGGAAAGAAAATAAACCTTATCATAAAGGAGTGCACAAATATACATACGTCGCTTCTACAGTAGATTTATGAATAAAAGAATGTCGTCTCTCATTGAAATACCTATATTATGTTTACAATGTCAGATGTCTTACTTACTTCTACTGTAAACATCTAAAATGTATCTAACAAACCGACTTTGGCACCCCTTTGATCTTTTGGGTTGAATAGAGGTAGAGCTAGAGTTATATTATCATTTGACTAGCAAAGGAGCTGCGGTCGCAATTCATCTAGTAGATAGATATTATTACAAGTCCGAGCATCAAAATAAGTACTTAGGCAGTCCCCAAGCTCTTATTTATTTATGGAAAGCAGAATATTCAAATACGGTTTGGTCAGCCTGAAAATCGACCCGTGGCGGCAAGGAGAATTTATATACGTACACAAATTATAATTATTATACAAAATTATAATGTCTCGGTACCAACTAGAGATGTTTCTAAAATAAAATCGTAAATTCTTCTGTGAGTATGTAGAACTGTATAAATATCACATTATTACAGTTTCCTTAACGTTTTTATTTTAGCCATTCATACTTGTGATCCCTAAACAAACCTTTCTTTAGAAAGGCTTCCCTGTTAACGCTTCATACCTTTGAATGATATAAAAGTGAACGCTTATTATTTCTCGACAATAGTCTGTTGAGCTGTCAGACGTGTAAAAACGTCATGTACAGTTAACTTTCTGTGTGAGATGAACGATTTGGCCGACTGACACCTAATTATTGTCTTAGGTATGTACTCTCACGATCTAGTACCGCTATTCGCCAGCTGTACAAATAAATTAGCGGTACTTGCACTCCTTTAACAACACGTAGGTATTACATTTGTTTAAAGACTATTTCAGGGCAAGACCGGGCCGCAGAGCACAGCCATCTGTATAAATAAAATTAAAACGATATAAGTACTTCCTCGTATGTCAATCCCAGTTGGTTAGTAAATTGCTCATTATTTTCATTGCGAATCGACCTCATTTTTAATCAGCTATCGTCCATCTGAGCTCATTTAGAATGAAAGTAGCCAACAGCTCCCCTGCGCTATCTGAAAACGAATTTGTTTTCTTCGCTTTACAGATAAAATTCAAGACGTCTCCGTAAAAGTTTGCAAGTACCTACTAAAATTATTTTGCATTTTTAAGGGAAGAAAAGTTTAGGTAGGTAATGATTGATCGGTTTTCATGATTAATTTGCTTTAAAACCTTAGAAATCTTCTCGTTAGAGTTCGAATCAAAATAGGCATCTAAAAAATATATTAAAAAATATAGGGGCCTACAGTTATTCACTTTGAAATTTTACTCTACTAACCTGCTCCTGTAACTTTATTTATATACAGCGTATTATACTACAATCTTAAACAACAATGTAGGAATGTTATGATTTTATTTCAAACGGCATGAATGTGTAAGGACTAAGAAGAATACAAAACCACATACATAATTATCAGCGTAGATATTCTATACAAAAACCTCAACGTTATTTTATACAGCGACATAGTATATTTTGAAACTTGATTGTGGTTGTGCTGGCACAATACAAAAATCTGGTAGAAATATCACAGTGGCGAGCGCCCGTGCCGTACGTGATCTTGTTATAGAGGTGCTCCGGCAATGTACCGATCTGTTATTTATGTCTTGGACATCCTCACGAGCATAAAAGACCACAACACAACATTGACTGAACATTCAAAACCTTGAAGAATACGAATTAAGACTAAACACGAATATTTTACGAATTGTGAAATCGAACGCCACTATGAAAGAACAAAAACTACAATATATTATTTGAAGAATAAATTTAAACATAATTAACATAGAAACATATTATTGCATTCATATGTATACCGAGCTGACCTATCGAAGGTCTGAATTCTTAATTTGAGATACTGAATATACTTAGATGGAAAATAATAATGTTATTCACTGCATAAATCATTCTGAACATAATCACACTAATCAAATAAGAGTGATATCTTAAGCTAGTCAAAGAGAACTCGACCTGACATGTGCACAAACTATTAGGTACAACTATTACTGTGCAATGTGCCGAACAACTACTACGTAAAACTCAATTATTTCATGGCATGACAAACTGTCCGTGTGTTTGTACCTTACAACACTTTCAACATCTCAGACAATTTATTTTTCTTTTATTATTTCATTAGCTGTCTTGTCCGGGCCTCAGCTCGAGATAGCCTCTACTCTAGGTATATTATTGTAAATGTCATGTCATTGTCAGTAAATGTGTCGTCGTGAGACAACGTGATCATAACATAACTTTACTCTTCATAGTTATGTGGAACCTTTTAGACCTGTGTACAAGTTAAAGTCACAAGAAGACATGTACTTAAATGTATGTAAAAATATCTGGTTTCTGGCTTCTATGGTTCCAGATCATTATCAGTAAGCAAAAGCTTAATGATAAAATATGCAAAGCAGTACAAACCATACTTACCGATTCCCTACAAGGCTGACCTTCAACAGGTACTAACATACAACATGAAAGAACACATTTTTCTCAGTTATTATTACTTAACGCTCTATTACCTGGATCTAATCAATAGCTCAGCATACAAATCTTTTATGTAACATCCACTGATAGGATTCATATACAACGCCGTGTAAGCAGGTTTAATGTTGTTTATCATACAACTCTACGTTTATTTATAGTTGTAGTGATTCATGCTTCTTATGTAATTAATCTGACTGACGACGGAACACCTTTACTACAGACGAGGTGATTAATTAATATCCAAGCAAAAACTATGCGAGATATAAAACATAATCTCTGAGGATTATAACGAGGCCTTCACATTCAATCAATGATCAAAATTTAATTATAACATCTGTCACGCGAACGTGTAATAGAGTGGGCGCAAGGCGAGGCTCAGCGTCTCCACACCCGTTTGTTTGTTGTGATCGGGAACGTTTACATTTATTTACGTTCGCGCGCCTTCCCTCCGTGGCCAAACTACAAATGTCTCGGTCCCCGCCCCACACCTGGGCACCAGCCTCCCCCCGCGAGGTGTCGAAGCGCCTGTCACCGCGAGATGTCCGGGGATGGGGCACAACCCGCACAACACACATTTGAACTCGCGTGACTTGAATCATTCCATTCATATCTTTACCCTTGTCCCTTGCAAAGTAAGATAAAGTGTCACATCACTCAAACTTATATCAAGTTGAATTCTACAGCACTGCGTATATTGTATTAGGTACGTATCTCATTAAAGAAAAGCTTCAGTTAAGTTATAAGTTTAAGTAAATCAAAAATAAAGGATACCTTGATCATGAATTTAAATTTATCATTTTGCAATGACTGAATTTCAATTTTTATGAAAACATTTACATGTCAGCCTAGTGAAAACGAAAATAAATTCATGACTTTTTTTGTTTAAGTGTACCTTTTTTATATGATATGGTTTAACATTTTTCAGGTTTGAAGAACAACGTGCGTGTTTCCGAATAATTTATTTCACTTCTCTTCTAAGGAAACATTGCTGAAGAGTAAACAGGAAAAACGATTACATGAAAACAGCAATGGGAATAAAGAAAATCGTTTGAGTGCCGACGTGCCCAACTCTCTACTATAGGTTCCCCGAGGTAGATATTTATTCCGGGGTAACCGTTCTTGTAACAAAATGTTTTCTGTACTCCTATTATGTTTCATATTAAAAATAACTCTGGCGAATACTTTAATTCACGGACAATATCTCTCTGGAAAACTTCGTATTTTCATGAAATATTCTTGTTTGGAGAGCTAACCTACATATATGGTTTAAAGAATTACAGTTTAGTTATTATTTTATCATATTATTTACTGTGTGAATTTCGCAAAATTAATTGTCAGAATCACCTTACGGATCGAGGTCCCACAGTCACCACACCTACATAATTTTTAGCATGACTGAAATATAGAGGATTATAAGGTGTACGTACTTGCTAACTTGAATGCTGGGCTCTTTTATCAGGTATCATGTACAAAAGGGAACCTTACTCACTTACGATCAAGGATGACGGTTGGTTTCAATACATGTTGTACAAGATATTGTTAAAAGTCACGATTCGTTCTTGCCAAACACTCTCCATAGGCCTTATTTCATGTTTTGTTCCCATAGTAAAAGTTGCTCATAATAAACCCATCATTATGAACAACTTTTGAAATCATGCCCTACAGAGAGTATCTGGCAAGAACGATTAATGGTTTATAACAATATCTTGTACAACATAATTATTATCGATATTAAAACAAACTGTTACCGCATTTTAAATTATCTGTTCAATAAAAATACTGCTTACTATATCAGCCATGCTAAAATGACGTTAGGTGTGGCGACTCTTGGATCTTGAACCATTAATGTAACTAATGTTCCCTAGATAATAAATCAATTTCCGCAGTTTCGTACATAGTCACACGCAACATGAGGCAATTTGGCCGTGTTTTTTATGGTTACATTTGTTTTTAGGTAAAACGAAACCTTTGGCCACTTATTGTCCGTCTGTGTGACATTTCTCCCTATGAAGCAAGATTGAAACAACGTAGAAACGGATAAAACATATGAATATGAATGGAATACGAATTGGCATTGTGTATCGACAACCCGCACAAGGATCACTATTCAAATTATCAAAATAAAATAATAATCAGATAAATATGTAAGAGGTCGGTTTGAATCTTTGAAATAATATATTAAATATGTCGGGTAATTAAAAAGTAACCCTTTCTTATTAATTGTTCATAATACATAAATATTATCATCATTTATAAGTTCGAAACATACAGAGCAGAATTCATTTCCGTGTGTTTTCCAACAACACAATTATTTTGCCTTGGTACATAGTAAAATCTATTTACCTATCTTGGTTTTTTATTAGGATCAAAAATGGCAGATTAACAATTGTGTAAACAAAACTCGAAAACAATTTTGAAACAATGATTATTGATTGTTTTTAAATTATTTACTAACAAAAAAAACATATTTCGATAGTACTATTTCAAAAACATGTTTCGATAGTAGGTACTGCAGAGGACAAATAGTCCTGCTACGGGAAAACAACCATTAAAATTGCATCGTGTTAAATTAGAAACTAGTGCAAGTTTATTAATTATGCGCAATAGGTTGGTATAGTAATTATGGAACATCAGTGGCTTTTATAAAGACTGCTCAGTGTAGTTTCGTTCGGAATTCGAACCGTAATTTTGTGAGGTTTTTTTAGCTGCTGTGCTCGATAATGAATAAATGAAAGGATAAAACAAGTAAAGTGAGCCCGAAAACCGGAACCTTTGAAATTGCATAAGCACATGACTGTATGCTGCAACCAGCCTCGGGACCCGGGGCCAATGACCGATCGACCCTGATTTTTGCAATATTTTCAGTTCAAACAACGCGGCCCGGAAGCTTTTAAAATGCTTGCACATCGTACCTACCGTATTCAAATAAAATATTCCCAATATTTACACATCAGAGAGATCATTTAAAAATTGTTAATTGTAACATAAAATTAAAAATTGTATTATATTGTTATATTCGTTTTTAGCCGACATTCAGATGTACGCAGACCAAGTCGCGGGCAAAAGCTAGTTTAACTAGTCGTATAATATAATTACATATTTAGTTGCCTTATTTTATCGTTTTGTGTGACGACGGCAACTTAAAATAAACATTCAGCTACCTAAGCATACATACGCAATCCACATCTGTCTTTAATATATTTTTTGCCACACGAGAAGCCCGTTTGTGAAATGCATTGCTCATAGAAGCGAGGCGTGCAGTATGCTCAAACACTAGTAATCTTTTAAGAATATGTTGAAGAAGCATTAACTGCATTATTATTCTTCACTCTAAAAAGTCTTTCCCTTTCCCAGTTATGTAGGTATGATATTTATTATATAGTTTTATAATATAATAAGTGTGGACGGTAATTTTCTTATTTTATAAATATTTGCCTGAAAGAAGGATTGAATGTACTTAAACCACGAAATGCTTTCGTGTTGCCTGCAACCACGTGCCAAAATAATATGTTGGGTGTCAAGAACACAATGAAGCTTAAGCGATGAAAGCTTAGTGGCATGATCGTATCGCCCACGAGTAGTGTCGTCGCAAAACCGTTTTTAAGAGTAAAATAAACAGCCACTTTCTTTTTCACATTCACTTGATGGTTCTGCAATAAGTAACGTATTGAAAATATAAGTAGATGTAGCAAATTCTGTTTACTTGTATGCTTTTGATGACGTTCTTACGTAAAATTAACTTCCAATGTTTATTTGAGATATTTGCCCCATATGATTAATCGACCAGTATGTGTCTCCGAACCTGGCTTTAAAAGGCGTTGAATGTAGTTTTAACAACTCAAAAATTAATTGCATGTGAAATTTTCAGCAAAATTAAGCCAAAATTAATATTTTAGCTTTCAGCTTTAATATGTAGGGTACTTTCACTCCATCCAAACTTTCCAGCTGTATAGAAAATTATAATTTTTATTTTATTTTTATTATACTAGCTCGCAGACTATCTATATCTACGCTCTGACATTAATAAATTAATTGGCCAATTAACAGAGTTCGTGAAAGAAAGTTGTTTATTAATATAACTTTTATACATAAAAATAACTTTCTACAAGCTCGCAAATGTCTTTACGAACATATGTCACCAACGGCATCTTTTAATATTTTTTATTCAAAATAAGGGTGAGTATTTAAGGAATATTATTCAAGGTGGCTGGCAGTACAATAGGTAGTTATACCTACTGGGTACACTTTTATCTTAGGAATGACACCGGTCAAGCCAGTTTTTGTTCAGTGCAACGACAAGTGGCAACATTTTTCGAAGTACTTGATCTTTTTATTGTCACTCACTTTTGGTTGGACAGTAGAATGACACATTATAATTTACTAAACTCGGATCGAAACTAAATTATTTGCTTCGTTTTATCACATGTGCTGCTTAGCAACTGCATAGGCATGGTAGGTACGTTTCCTAAATACTACACATATTTATAACTATATAATTATATTATTATATTAAAATTCAAAACTAGGCATACTAGCCAACTCTAAAAAAAAATATTTACTATGTTGTAACTCAAGTTAGAAAAATACATACATAATATTTCTTGTAGAATATAAGTATGAACATTGCATAGTATACATATAGGTACGCAGTTATTTCCACAGTACCCGGTCCGAATTATACAGCACCAACAACCGCAATCGTTGGGGAAACATCTGAAAAAATATATACTTTTTTGCACTTTCGTCTCATTCGCTCCTTTGGGTACACTAAAAGCATTTTCTCGTGTGAAATTTCATCATAATTGTGGACAAATTGAAGGACGGAACCAGAAGGCTGTGACGAAATGGCGTTGGATGTTAGCATACCTTAAAAAAGGACGAACAAAGAATCTCCTTCTTTTTTTAAGTCTGTTAAAAATGAGAATACATCGACGCGCAAAATTATGCTATGGTTTAAGGTAATGATTCCTGACTCCCAATAGCTTAATATTTTTTCGTCACTTTAAAATTCAATCATCTTGTGTCCTACAGATAAGATCAAAATGTATGGAACAGCTTTGGTAACAAGAAACTAAAATAATTATCACTTCTGAAGTAGGTTGTTTTTGTTTTCTTACTGAAATACGTAATCCGTTTTACTACTACACAGTTTTACACTTTGATACAGTACATTTTTCTTCTCTAATCGCGAAATCTTTTAAAAGGAAGATTTCAGATTTCTGTAAATAAAACAGAGGCATTTTCTCGTAATTGTGACTGACAACAATGACATAAAGTGGCTTATCTACTTTTTTCTGAATATATATGCGAGCTTATTAAGCCTAATTTCTCAATTTTAACTAAACGAAATCAGTAATCTGATAAGGCATAATCACGAGAAAATACTTGTCTTTTACAAAATCATATCTAATACTTTCCATCAAAAGATTTCCCATAAGTGGATGACCGCTAAATACGGTTGTTCATCTTATCTTTTCTGAAATCGGATAAAAATAGACATATGTACGTAAAAAGGTTTTAAAGGTAAAATGTGTCCGGTTCTCTAACGAAATGTTGTCATAGAAACGTACCTGTGATAGGCAGGTACCTACTTTACAAAGAGCGTTTCTCTTTCACTTTAGGGGGAAGAAGACGCGTGGTCGGATCATAAGGAACTTTCTCTTTGCATAGCATTTCTATACGTTTAGGAAGCCGGAGCGATGTTTCACGGAAAAAGTATTTTTGACAGAAAAGGAATGAAGTTTACCAACATAATAACGAGGGGAAATATTGAGTGGGTGTCTGTATTATTATCGTTACTATTAACATTAGCTGCTGCTACCTACTTAGAGCGTATGTAGGCGTAGTTATCACGTGTACAGTAAGTGGCAAGTATTTAATAAGTGATCGTAATTCATAATGTCCTCGACCACAATCCACAGATTTTTGTTACGATTACTGTTTAGTGCACACGCCTAGATTACTTGGAAGTTAATACTAATATTGCCACATAGAGTCTGCCAATTTAAACCACAATTTTTATTTTCTGGACGCAAAAACTGTTTCCTGGAGTTCCCTCAGCTAGTTTCATATGAGTTAGGTTAGGTTAGGTTAGGTTAGCTGGGCTGTTTCCGCACTTAGCCTCTTTATTGGGCCATTTCTTTTTTTCATATGAGTTATGTACTAAACATAATTTAAGTATTCTGTCTAATAAATGACTACCTGTTTTCAGCACCTAGCAATTAAGCTGGCATGCACGCCCATTGTAAGTTATTATCAGTAAAATAATTATATTGCTATGACGTCATATCATTGATGAACCCATTGTGTAAAACTGCGAATACCCTCCCAGGCCACTCTTGTGTGCTATTGTTAGAAATTAAAACGCTTTGTGCTGCTAGCGATAATAGTTGCCGTCTCTGTTCGGGAAAACCTGGGAATAAATAAAGTCTAGAAATAAACCTTTGACGTACGAAGTTAATTTCCTCATCATTACTTTATTTTAGACGGTGTATTTTAAGATCTGATGCGGCTATACAATTTATAAGTTATTTAGAATAATTTACCTTATATAGGTACCGATTAAGGCTGTTTTTTTTATATACCTAGCGTTAAAGCTGACATGAAAATAATATGTAATAATACCTACTTTAACGTTACACGTGGCTCACTTGTGAATCTTGTGATACCCATTATACATCAAGCCAAAAGTTGTTCATCTCTCTACAATAAGTAGGTTATGCCTTTATCAGAATCCACGCCTAATTAAAATACGGTTATATGTAGATACGGAACTTTCTCATATTGACCAAAGTTTGTCGTAAGTAGAGAGTGTGGGACGTTCCAACAATAGTTTCTAGAACATGGGATTTGTTTCTAATATACACATATGGTATTACCTAGTAGTTTTTTTATTTTATTTTTAAGGTTGGGAAAGTATGTAATTTGTATAAGATATTGACATCAACATGCTGTATAAAAACGTATTGCCGTTTCAGGGAATTCACCATAACAGAACACGACATCACGGCTATCTTGCCTGTAAGGGAGAGCAGAGGTGTGTAGTCATCATTATTATACATTTTATAAAGCGCATGTATTAGTAAACGAAACAGGATGAGCTGTTTTAAAACAAGCGTAGGTATTACATATTATACGAAAATATTTTATGCGTACAAATTATTTCGAAGTAAATTAAAAAAGATATAGGTAAGCATACCTATGCTCCACACGCGTCGTTTAAGAATTTAATAACTACTTTTCTTATGTTTTCAAACATGTAAGATTGTAATTTTTTACTTTGATGACACAATTTTCATTGGACAGCTTTGGCATTTTAACAATGTTATAGTCTTTTAATTACGATGAAGTAATTTATAATGCGTAGCGACAATAGGTCCTGCCGAAAATTACACGACGTTATTTCCGCATGCTTATGTTTTAATGAAATTACAGGACAAGAATTCGGCCAGACCTACGCAAACGTGGCGATAGTAAAATTTTCATACTTCCTACATATTATTAACGAAAATGAATCAATAAGAACTACCATTATATTATAAATTCACTTTTTCGAAAATAAAATGTTCTAGGGCCATTAACTGCGCATCATTGGGAGATTGAAAGTACTAATGAATCACTGTAAGACCAAATCAAATAAGAAAAAAACAATCTGCTGTTTCCCTACGAAAATGCACTATCAAGTTTTAATTTATTGGATATTATAATTGTCTTCAGAAGTCTTATGCAAAATTTCAGCACTATCGGATACCATAAAATGGTCGAAAAATGATTTGCAAATTTTGAAAGGACAACTTACATACTAGCTAAATAAAAGCTTGTAAAAAAATATCAACAGACCGTAAATTCAACTCATTTTGTGGGTTTATATTGTTAATTTTTCCTTTCCATTTTTTTCCTGTAAACCATTGGCTTACAGTAATAAATCTGAAACTTCATTACGTGAAGTAGAGGGCCCACTTATAAGTATGTCTATAATATAAAGTCCGTCAAGATACAACAATTTATATGAAACAACGAGCAGTTTTAATCAGTGTATTCCCATGTCGATCTAGTAATTAAAGAGAAACATGGAGTACAATTGTCTCGCTCGCAAGTTATAATAGTCAGTTGAGACGAGAGATATGGCCGATGTTATTGCTCACGCGACTAATCACTTGAAGTTATGCGCTACTGCAAGCTTTAACTCTGTACACAAGATGTGCGTGCTGTACATAACTCACTTCTGAATCAGTAAATACCGACCCCTACGTATAGTGACAAAGACACAGAACGCACGTTCGATCTCAGCAAGGATCAAGTATCTATTTGCATGGTCTATAGATGATTGGACGTGGTGTGTGTGTTGTGCATTTGTGATTATCCGCACATAGGTACACTATGCATTGTGTCTGTCAATGAACGTCTGCAAACTGTATTACTATAAAAGTTAACACTCTTCTAAAAATTGGAAGAGGTGAAAAGTAAATCTGGATGTAGCAAGCCTTACTTATGCGTGTCGTGTATCTAAGATGAAACAAGTTTCACAAAGCTAGTGACTGCTTTGCTGCCTATTTAAGCATGAAAATAAATTTAATTAATTGTACGTGAATCATACGAATTTGTGTTATTGAACTAATAATATTTGGCACCAATTAAAGTTATCGTTACTCAGACGCGTCAATGATGTTATGTCTTGACGTAATGAAATTATTATAGCGACTATAACACATGACAGACGTAATAAATGGGGCCTCGCCGTCGCAGCACTTATTGTGCGTAAACATCACTTTTATTGTTTAGCACTTGAACTGTTTTGTGACCCGAATACATTACTTTAATAGTACTACCATGGTGCTACTAAACTTCTTCGTTAGTACTTTTCCAGTATATTAGTTTAGAAACTTTCAAAGTAGATACCTCCACAGTTCTGTTTTTTGGAAAATAAAAAGATTGAAGAGACCGATTGAATACATTATAAGGAACTCACTCTCTCTCTCTCTCTCTCTGCTCTAGGAGCAGTCAATAAATATAAATTAAAAGTATCCTGGCATCTTACAAATAAATAAAATTGAATTGAAATATAATGTCAAAATAACAGCTTTTGTCAAATTAACTATTTATATATTTGAACAAGGTTTTCTTTCTGTCTATCAGTTTATTCTAGTTAATCACCGAAACGGCTAGGCCGATTTTTTATGGGAATTTCACTGGCAAATACCTGATGTTGAAAGGAGTAACTTAGGCTTGGAAAATGAAATAGAGTTCCGAGCATAAAAACCCATAGGAACATTTAACCACTAAAAACAACGTAAACCTCTGAAATATATACCTACGGCAAAACGAATCATCAATAACACTACAATTCCTTTGTCGGACATCTCTGAAAGAATCCTACTTATGTACCCTCTTTAAGAACATAATAGGCTTAATTTCACCGGTGTGTTACAGCCACAGAACATTGATTACAGCGGTCAATGTTACACGCCGTTTGAGAGGCGAACCAGTAATTTAGTGAATTCACTCGTGTGTACAGAAAAAGTTTCGGTTTCAGGCTGCTATAAAAGAATATGGTATGTTGTTAACATAATTTTGTCCAGTCCAAACCGCTCAGGGCAGTACCGGGTGTTCATTCTATATTGTGGACGTCATTTAAGAAGGAACTTTATGAAAAGACAGAATTTTTATCACACCATATGGAGACATATGGTGTGATAAAAATTCTGTTTAAATGAAAATTATTGACTTGTAACATTCCTTATAAGTATTGGAATACTTATAAGTAATGCTTGCCGATTTGTATTGCAAGTATATTGCAATTGATTACATGTTTGCTATAAACGCAGAAGAAGCCGCACATATTTTTTTACCCTTTAGGTACTCTTTAGGTATCTTTATATTAAGGGTGCCGCCTTAAAATAAATGCATGTCTAACCTAACCTTGAATTCTAGTGAAATATATGTAACCAAAATAACCTTGTTATTTCAACTTCTACTCCGAATTGTTTCAGAGCCACAAAATCAAGTTAAAATTATTTCGGTCAAGATTATCGTAACGAAAAAAATGTTCAGACCGCTATCGGGCCAGTTGAAACTGTCAGAGCAGAGCCCTTGATCGATAAACGACACGAGCGTAGGATAATCCCAGCAATCACGGTCTCACTTGACCCAAATACCAATTCATATTACGTGCCTCTCTACCACATCAAACGTACGATTACATGCAAGGGTCACGAGTCATCCCTTTCTCTCTTTGACAAAACTCTGTGACTTAGTAACTTCCTAAGTTCCTAGTATAATCGTTTCATGTCGCCATTACATTTATTACGTGCAGATTCGTTCCTCGTCAATTAGTTGATTAGTTATATAATGATTTATTCTTTATGACTCCGGAAGACGAAGCAAGCTATTATGGTCAATTACAATCTTGTGAGATGCCTCACTCGTTCATTACAAGGTAACCGCAACTTCCGGGGTATAAGTAATAAGTCCGTCATAAGATTTTCTCTGCGATAAAATCATGCATTAAGTAGATTTTCACTGTGCATATTATTATTTCACTGTGTGTATCGGTTGAAGTTTATCGGTCCGTTATATTCTCGTGAAATAGAACAACACATTTATAACTCAAAAAGTCACTTACAGGTAGGGGGAAAGGTGCCTGACGGTGAGCAAGGGGCGCGAAGCCAGGGGGCATGCGGGGTCCCTGGGGTCCTGGGCCGGCCGAGGGCGGCGCGGGCGCACGGTCTGCCTGAGGGCGAAGAGGTAACCGGACAGGGCCTGTCAACGGGAACGCGAACACCTGCGACTGTGGCTCTGGGAAGTTCATCGGTCTGGAACAAAAACTTTTAATTAATATTGCTATTTTTTAGAACAACGCTTATGAACTGTCAAATAATAAAAACGACTTAATGAAGTTACTTGAGGACCCCAGTAACTTAATTTAAGACTGTTGAACAAAGAACTTTGTTTATTTGTTAAAATGTGGATTAATTCTTTTTAAGAATATTATATTATAAAAAATTAAACTAGATCGAATAGGTTTGTACAAGTTTTAAATAGGTTGTAACATAAACAACGCTATAGTTTGAACTAACAGGAAATTAATTTACCAGCAGGCAGCACTTAATGGGCCAGGCAATAAGAATGCATAGTAAACCCCAAGATCGTTCTTTTTATACTCCACTTAGGTGGAAGACGCTTTAAAAATGTTATGCACAAATAAAATTCTGTTGAAACGACCATCTCCATAATAACCAAGATCGAAGTTGTCATCTTCGTTCCTACTAATATTATGAAAGTTTGTATAATTGTACATTTTTTAATTTGATAATAAGCACATGTACATCACGTCTTCGTTTAACAATATTTTTAACGCGGTAATTGAAGGGTTTCAAAAAAGTTAGTATTCATCTACCGCTGCGCTGTACCCGTATGTGTATGTGTCACTAACAGTTTCTCCCAAGAAAATCTATACGTTTTATGTTAAGTCCATGAAATTACCGTAATTTTTAAACCACATTCGAACGGAATCTAGTACTATCGTCTTGCTTATCAACCATCACTAAGCAAATTGGTAGCTGTAGGCATAAGCAACATCACTTACGTTTACTAATGAATCCCTTTGTCTTCAAGTAATAAGATATCCGGTCTTACTTTGAACTTCCCTAAAATTATAATTCAAAACGTGTCTTCAGGTTCAAATTATTATCACTTTCAAACAGGAATCGTTAGAGGTATTATTTCTATCATGAAAGTTAAGCCTTTGATTCGCATGTGGGTATTATATACTTACATATGGTGATAAGGTTTTACATAACATAACATAACATCACGCCTGTAATCCCCGAAGGGTTAGACAGAGGTGTACCTATTAGTACACCCACATTTCGCCAGTTATGTTTTTAGTCCCATGTAATAGGGGGCGAGCCTATTGCCATCAACCGGGCACAAATCCAGACTCCGAAGCTGCTACTGAGAAATTCCTGATGGAAAAACCCAATAACACTTTGCCCGACCTGGGAATCGAACCCAAGACCTCATGCGCAGCAGTCGCGCTTGCGACCACCAAGCCAACGAGGCAGTCGGTTTTACAATTATTATTAATATCTTCATGTGTTATGTGAAGAATGTCACAAAACTACCTCTACCTTGCTAAAAACCAATGTTCTCCTTCGTTTTTTTTTTATGCATAATTCAGAGTGCAAAGCAGCGCGGCGAAAATATGTTGTCTCGTCTGCGGAATGCATATGATGTATGAGTATATGTATAATATTAGTAGTTTATACTTTTATGTCTTCTGTGTCTTTAATTATTTTAATTGGTTATTTAACCGTTTTAATTAAAGTAAAATAAATACTTTGGAGTTTAAGACTCATTTGTTTCCTTGTTTATTAAGGACGCGGTTCTTTGCAAAATTAAGCTTCATTTACAGCTTTTTCAGCGACATCGGCGAATAAGCTTCCTTTTCCAAAAAATATTAAGCGAATTTAGAAAACCAACCATGATTTTGTAAGAACGTTTATATTTAATTAAATTAGATGATTTTTCTTAATGCATCATTTTTGTCTATTATATTCAAATCGGACGTTCAATGAAATACCTGCCTACGTATTTACGTAAGTAAGTCGTTAATTCCCAAGTGTATCTATACTGCCTACTTCTTTTAACTACCCAGCCTTTCACTTTGCCATATATACTGCTTTGTTATGAAGACATACGTACGTGAAATAATTTAAGTCACCAATGACTACGTTTGAATGATAATTAGTGAAACGAATTACTCAATAGCCATGCATTTGAATTTATGATGTCAACGCGAACAAACGGTCAACATACAGATAGGTATCTAAAATTTAATGTATTGTTATACTCGTTAAAAGTTACTCAATTATTATTTTGAACGCATCTACCTATTATTGTTTACAACAAATATGGCACCTGATTTAAACCTACGTAGGTAGCATGTACAAATGACCTTCGTCTTCTATAAACCTATACCTTTGTTGTATAAGTCTAAAACGTATAGAAGGTCATACAAAAAATATAAACACGGTGCCTACAATAAAGCACGAAGAATGGAACGCCAAGCCTTCTGAGGTTCTAAGAAACAGGAATAATCGGTCCACTCCGCCGCATTTCAATGCGAACTACGCAAAACACTCAACAAAAGAATTTAATCCGTATTGTTATAAAGGTATGTATGTTTTGTACGTAACGGAGACACGTTAAACCCCAAACAATGATGGTACGTATCTACTTTTCCCGTAGTTTGTCAGTTTATTGAAGCAGAACATATCAATCCTATAAGTATCAAATAAGCCGTAGGCTGTCCCCGGCAACAGCTTTTTATTCACACATTATGAGTCAGGAGGCCACGTTATATAACAATATCTTTGCTCTACCTTTATAAAGGTCAGCTACAGACAAACCTGTCTTTAACGAAATCGAAAACAAAAACAATACAAAATAAATACAAGGCGAACGGTTACCTAACGAGTGCGAACACTAGACGTAACCTTTGCAGAGAAAGCTACATAATTTAAGCGGAGATTGCTGAGTAATTCAGTGCCGTGTGTTTTTGGCGAAAAAGGCTACAGAAAGTGTCGCCCGTGGGAGTTAAAAAAGGCAACTGTTTTGATTACGTATCGTTTTCTAGTTTACTTTATCTCACAGACATTACAAATATGTCTGCAGTTTACACTAACTATAACAACTTCATCTCTGATCATTTATTTACTGTAAGAGCCAATGATGTTTCCTGATGAAGTAGTGCACCCAGCTAGTTTACCTAGGCTCATCGCCTCCGTGGCAGATGATGGCGATGCGCTCTGCTTGTGCGCTGCGCGGGGCGAACGCTCCGAGGATATTGAACGGGAATCTCCTTTCCATCGGGTCGTCGCGGCGTCTCTCCACCACACAGTTCATGCGACCCCTGAAAACAAATAGATACTTATTACATTTATAAAGTTTAACCTCTAACTTCAACCAAATAAGTATTTTCTGCAAAACTTACAATTTAAACCCAAAACTGTTTTTTTTTTATAAAACCCTTAAAAAACTTTCAGTTTTACAACAAACAAAAATAACGAACATGGCTGATTGGCTCGCACGTTTTATGTAGGTTCTGGCTATAAAAGCCGTTTTTTGGGTTCTTTGATTGCGTATTTTTACTGCGATCGATTTATTAATCTAGCAGCTATTATTGAATTTACTACTACCTGCCGATTTATACTTACAATGTTCATTTTGCGGTGAAATGTAATTAACATCTGCAATTAGCTTCACTTCAAGCTTTAATAGTGTTATTACGTGCTGCCATAAATTTCTCAAGAAACGATTGTGTTTTATTTTATTAGCAGAGCCTAACATTTTAAAACATGATTCAATTTTTTAACACAGATGTTTGTCATCTGCATATAAGCTTAAACACGAAAAAAAAACAAAAAGAAATCGGTTACGATTCATGTAACAACAGTTTTATTAACTTTATAATTGAAATTGGTTGTTGCAATATAACCAAGTGCATCTTCGATCTGAGCCACGTTAGGTCACATCACACATATTCCTACAGATTACCAATGAGCTCGTATTGTGATTACACAAGCTTCTGCGGTGTCTTCCGCATAGCGCCCGGCACCTACATTTATTGCACAATGAGGTAGAACTAGGCAGTACATACACAGAAAGAGCGGAGGACCTTGCTCTAGGGAAAAACTCAGTTTATTTATAGGTACGACAACAGTTGCTGACATAAAATATCTATTAATTATTGAAACCACCACGATCGTCCTCGTTTAGCTCCTAATACCGTTTTTAATGAACTCACTTTAGAGCGGTTAACATTTTGGGGAGTGTCCGTTACTACATACCGTAATGTAATAACGGACACTGTTTTGGTCGATAGAGATATTCTTATTGAAACGAGTTCCAGTTGTCTCGTTCCCATTCAAAATTTCGTTAAAGGGTAACTAACAGTTGTTTAGTACCAATACTGGTAAATGTTAAATAGATGAAATAAATTTTAACAATTTGAATTCAAACCCGGTACAATGGGATTGTACTACACTAAATGTCATCTTTTTATTCAAATAGCTATCTAGTTATTATAGGTATTCGTTTCCCAAAAAACTTTTCAACACGCCTTTGAAACATTCGCAAAGTTACCTACACAAAACAAATATTTGATTACGTTAATGGTGTTCGGGTTTGATTACAACACAATTGACCCATAATTATTCGATCACTCTTCTATAAAGCTACTATAGCAAATATCCCGAAGGCTGTAAGATAAGTTACTGATGAAGGCAAACTTGACCTATTTACCTAATTGAACGTCAGTGCAGAACATAATTTTTAATAAACAACAAACGCGTTAAAAGGTGTCTTGTTTAATGTTCGCTTCAGCGTGTTGTAGTCCCCAGTTGAGGACTATATACCTCACCGACCGTTTTAGTTGTTTACCCACTCAATGGGGCAAAATATGTCAACCCACTTTACATAGTGTTTTGTTGCACACTGAGATTCAAGAGCCGCCAAACCTACGTCAATTTAGCAAAGCTGAAATTTTCAGGACATATAGAGCTAGCCTGAATACTGGCTACTGGTAAAATTAGACTCTTAGGATTCATTCCATTACGCTAATTGTTATTTAAATCGAAATTAACTGAAGTGAACTAATTGTGTGTAAAAACGCCTGTAAAACTAGATTAGCAAACAGTTTTTTCGACGTGCAGTGAATTTTATGCTACGAAAAGTAGTTTAATTATTGTTTAAGTTGTTAAACAAAAATCTGCTGTCTTAAATTAGAGAAAAAAAAACAGGAAATACAATAAAATCTAATTCAAATGCTGATATTTTATGTTCTCCTCTACTTATGAAAAATGACACGGTTCTTTCAGCTTCGCTAAAATGACGTCGGTCTATAAGTACAGATTTAAAAACCTTCATGCCAGTTACTTTATTTTGAACTTTATTACGACTAAAGTACAAAATTGACAATTTAAAACTCGGATATAGAGCCAGTTTTTGTAAAACTTTGGATAAGCACCTACTATAATCTGAATCAAGTGCATAAACAATAACAGCCTCAAAGGTTTTAGTTCCTAAATAAGAGTCGTGTTGTAACGAGACCGTAAGAATAAATTAAAGTCTAGATCGGCATCAAAAAAGAAAAATGGAACTTTTGTAAACTCACTTCTGATTGTTAGCCAAGAAGGCTCCAGCCAACTCATCGAGGTCGAACTGAATGGGCAGCTTGAGCATAGGCCGCACGGCGTCGAGCTCGTCTTCCTCCTCGGCCGAACTGTCAGACTCCGAGCTGTCATCGCTCGCTGAGTTCGGTGAGTCATTCCTTTCATCGTCGATTTTCTAGAAACAACAATACATACTATCGTGAACAATACGCTTAAACCGCTAAAGTTAGAAATTAATATAGCAGTAGCATATAAAAAAAATATTAAAAAGAACAGTCCTGAGAAGGGATTTTTCAATAATCAACCTTCAAAAGGTTGAAATAGGGAGGTTTTTATTTGAGGTTCTTAGATATATATAATATATAATATAAATAATGAAGATACCCTAGTGCTATTACAAAAACGTACCCTATTACTAGATACCCTATAAGACAGCTAATTACTGAAAATAAAACTAACCGTTTTGTTTTTTCCTAGATGCTTATAGGTGCACAGTAAAGCCGTTCTAAGAAGCTCAGGAACCTACTTGACCTCTCACACATTTGACCTGACCAGACCTAGAAAGGTAGCTTTCGCTGCCTTCACGCCTGCACTGGATGGAAAGCGAAAGTAGCGACATTTATTGCATTGATCGAAGATAACTAATTCCTGCGTCGCAGATAAAGACAGAGTGTATGACTGTATATTTTTATAATGTCATAAAAACGCTACTATAAATTGTATTTCACACTTAATGGAAAAGCGACGTGTGAATCAAGAACATAATATATCTCGTTCTGTGCTGTTTACCCGGTACAATGGTTCGGACATCCTGCGCGAGACAATGCGCCCGCACGCCATTGTTCCATTGCCCTCCGTTTGTAAATATTACTAACATTTGGATAGATAGCTCATCGTTGAATCAGCCTATGTCTATGCAAATCTTATTATTGTATCAAAAGAATATCAGGTCAGCGTATTGTTTTCCTCTTCGACTATACCCTTACCTGTTCTGTATTCATACGGATGCTGATTGCATCCGTATGCGCTGTATTACTAACCAGTTTCATGAACTTCTTATGTAAGAGTGAAACGATGCACACAAATTGTCTAGACGTAAGCCGATGTTAAGAGGTCAATATGTAGTCAGCTGAGGTATTTGAAATTTGGTATTTGACAACACTGTGAGACTGCATCGAGGAAAATAGTAAAAGGTGCAAAAATAGCTGTATATTAATTGCATTTATTTTATATTTATAAAATAAATTAAGACATAGGAAAACTGTTATTACTGAATTAAATAAACATCGAGCTAGGCATTTTTATAGTCATCTATTCGAAATCTTCATAAATCTACAATCTGCATGTCATTTCGCATTTCTCGACTATGTCTGGGCAATACAAATAATACAAAGTGGTCGCTTTCACGTGGCCGTGGTGCAACAGTCGAGCGGAGCCCCGCTCCCCGCCGCCCCGCCCGTGCCCCCCACTCACCCGCAAGTGAAAGCTGACTGACGTCACCACTTGCACCCACTGACAATGCACATTTCTACAAAACCCACATCTTCACTCAGAACAGTAACATTCTCGTAATGTTTACGTCATCACTTTTATTTACCATAACAAACCTCTAACCGCATCAATTTCTATTGGAAATCACGATTAATTTTTTTAATTTCTTAACTTAGAACATGTAGACGTGTCGAACACGATTTAAATCTTAGGCCTTTCATGTGTGTGACTGCCGAGAGAAAACACTCGCTAACCTTGGTTATTTGTCGACAGCACTTTTACTATTACAGGAAAGATATTATAAAACTGAGTGGCGTATATTCTAGAAATCTTGGAACAAAAGAGGTACCCAATTGTTGACAAAGACCATTAACCACAGTTTCTTGGAATTGGAATAGAGAGTTTGAGACGCACTGAGTGTGCTAACTCAACGTTGCATTCTATTTGATTTGCACTGCACTTTCAGTCACATTTGTTTGTATATTTAAAACAGAGCGAACTCAACACCATCGCCTCTACATTAATTTGAATACAGTATTCGAAGTTGATTTCACATAACTCTTTTTCGATTCCACGGAATTATATCTTACCACAATAATAATAAGACAGACCAACTCTTGAGTAGGTATTCAAGCAGCGAAGGTGTGGGAAAACATATTTACCTGTAATTTGTCTTCGTCGATCTTAGACTCGGCATGGTTGAGTGCGTCGTCTTTAAGCTGGTTGGCGGGGACGGGCGCTTGCTGGTTGGTATGCGCAGGCGTTGAAAACTCCGGTGCCATAGACGGCGGCGGTACGCCGTGCAGCGCGTGTGCGTTGTTTATTGGGAGAGGCTCGTCCTAAAATAAAGAAAACATTCAAGTTTTAGTGCGAATGTTAGGTAGTTATGCTAGCACAGTATAAATATTGCTTTAAAACATATAGAGTGCCACAACAGATGCCACCACATTTAAAGATAACCAGTGGTGAAAGATTTAACATTTGGGTAAGACTATAATCAATCAATTAGCTATTGATTATAGTCTTTATTACATAAAGACATTGGGATGGGAACACTATATAGTCTATTTTCCTAATTATTTTATTTTTCCAAAAAATAATCTAATCTCCCTATATAAATTATGAAATTTTCAATCTTGCGAAAACAATTTCTTTAGTTACTGATAAGGGGCTTGCTACTTCATGTTGTGTCTTTTGGGACTCATCTTGCTCTACTCAGAACTTGACAAGTATTTTCTTTTGCAATTTACTTTAATCCTATTAATTGGATGAAAAATAGTCTTAAAAAAACATATGAGTAGTTTGTAGTGCACATAATCGTACCCAAACCCTCGATCTGTAAATTGAATGTAGAAGTATGACTGCGCTGCAAATTCTAGAAACGTTAACCAAGCCACGACTGTGTCAATGCTATTTTCCACGTAACCACTTTTTGTACAGCTCGCTTTAAGTTATTTAGGAAATCTTTGCAAAATCATTATTTCTACAACAAATTAAAGTTGAAGCATTGCCAACCTCACCGCTCACTTTTCACGCAAAAACCATCAAAGTGCTCATCGCAAAATGGCGGATGCCTTTAGCATGCAGCCAACCTCTTACGTAACCTGAGTACGTAGACTATGTTCTCGTACCTACGTATTTACCCACACGGTATCGCGTCTCATCATTGTTCATGTCAATTGCTGTTATTCTCATTGGATAATGACTGCAGTTGGCCAGTCACAGTCATGCAATGTGCTTAAAAAACAGTCGTGTAACAAAGTGCAAGGCTGCAGGCCTAGAGGACAGGCCGACGATTGTTTAACAAAACGAATGAATTAAACGACCTTTTTTATCGATACGCTTTTCAAAACAATCACAAATTGATTACAAAGTATTACTTATCGAATGGTAATTAGAAGTGACTATTCGTTGACTTACAAGGGTCATTTAAGCCTACCGGAACTTGCCAACTGGATGGCGTGATAAAATAATGTAGATACTCAGAGAGGTACTGTGTTAGTAATCTATTACAACTAAGAGTATTCTTGACTTGATGCCAAAATTTTACTTGCTTTACAGTAAAATATGCTGTGCACCTATTTCAATTATTTATCATGCTAGCAACGAGAATATGATTATAATATCCTAGACAGTCAATCGACGTCTGGTTTGAAAAATCAAGACTCCCCTAACAGTTAGATTGTACCTAATATATAATGCAAATCAATTAGAAAACTATGCACATCCAGAGCGCTACGCATTCGCAAGCTTTTAAAATCATGGAAAATAAGACAGTGAATATCTTACATGAGCGTCTTACTGTTAGTACTGTAATAGGTGACAGATTATAAACATGTCGGGGGTATACTTGTCAGATTTCACGGAGATGTTCGTATCTTTTGCTTGTTTATATCATGTTCTGTGCACTGTCAAGTACCTATCGGTATCGGGGTGCAGCGGAGCGCGAAGTGTTTGCGACCGCAACTGATAGAAAACGACGATTACGTCGACAACTATTGTCGCATTGTGCACTACGCCCACAACACTTTTACTGGATTTACGAAACGTTTTAAACATTTAATAGTTATTGTTGCCTGCCGCGCCAAACGTTGCGTGATAACGAGGAAATTACGCCTCTAGCCAAGACCACTGGCCAAGACAGAAAGTAAGTAATCGTCAATGAACAAAGACTTGTAAACGTTGTCAGAGAAAACATGCTGTCACAATTATTAGTACGAGTAATTTGTGTCGTATTATGTACCTGTGTACCTACGTTTGTAAATCATGTAATTAAATGGTATAAAATTGCCCAGAGTTAATGGAGTTCTGTAGGTACAATTATATTTATAAATACGTATACACGTAACAGCTGTAAATAAATACTTATAATGTTCAACTTACTTGAATGGAACTACAATATTATAAAGATTGATACTTATAATTTTATTTCTTAATTAAAAATTTGCAATGCTGATAAGTGCCTGAACTTTTTTACAAATTCCAAAAATATCAATAAACACAAAGACAATTATTGTGTCGTGGGACAAACCAGACACGGTGATGTATATCGATGCCAACATCACGATAGATAAGTACATAATTTGAGTACCCATAAAGGTCAGATGGTGTCTACATAAATAATCATACATGTACACCAACCAATGACCATCATCATTATAATCGGTGAATCAAATTCCAAATGCAAACAAAAACGATTCTCGCATTTTGTTTATAATAAAGCTTATTGAATTCCTACTCAATTATGATATATGATTAAAGAAAACATCATACAACATCTAAAGTCATCAATAATAATAGTAAGTCACCAACATTCAGTCTGCCTGAGAAAATTTGTTTTGACGTGATTTCAATGAACGCCTACATTTTAGGCCGGGGCTCATTGCAGTAAAATTGCGTAACAAATTAATTAATTAAATATACCTAGTAAAATTACGACGCAAAATAACGTTTATTTCTGAAATCCTCGTGCTATAACGTTTTTAAGTTAGGTATACAAGTAATAATCATACAAACAATTGTATAGATAGACTACACTAAAACTTGTGCATTTTATTACACCTTGTGACGTCATAAATAGCGAAAGCGTGTAGTAAAACGGTAAAATAGTAATAAAAAAACTCTAAAATATTAATTTAGTCGCATAAAAAATAAAACAATAACAACGTGAAATCATTTACCAAATTGCCAAGACTGAAAAACGAGAAAGTCTCAAATTTAAGGCTGATCCTGTTTGCGACTGACCATAACCGCTTCGTAATTATCGAATTAAGAACAAAGCAGTTCATAAAATTGATATCAGTTCGGACTAGGTTGCCAAAACTCCAGACATGAGAACTGACGGGCTGACTGGATCGCTTCAAACCGATTCCAATATAGTTCCATTGGATGCAGACGGACGATCCAGAGGAAATTCTTCGTTTATTAACATCTTGCTTCGCTCCTATGTAGGTACTAGGAAAATACCTGTGACGTATCTCGGCTACAAATTAATCCATTTTACAAGTATATACAGACAAGAAGAAGGAATATAAAAATACGTAGGTACAAAGTTGATGCTACTTTTGAAGAAGTGTCTATCAGAATAGGTACCTACTCCTATATATACAATAAGAAATTCAGATCAAAAGAGATACAAAGTGTAAAAGTACAAAAGTTAATTAAATACATAAATTCATTCCATTCACTTAATATAAAAAAAATTATATATTATATTATATATAATTATGTAAATACAAAAATAACGTTACGTAAATAATATGTATGTGTATAGATAATACGCAACAATGAAGAGGTGAAGAGACAGTTTTTTTTCACTATTCTTATAAATATTGCAACAGTTTTAGTTGATTGAAAATTTTGAAACATTCCTTTTTTTTACAACTGCCTATACTGCGTGTAGGCAGCGTGTGTGTGTGTGCGTATGTACTCTTTGGTCAGGATTGTGACGGCACTGTTATGATCAATGGTTTAGTGGTTTTAGTAAACAACTACAACCCCTAACCAACATAGATATAGGTGTATATTAATATTATGATATTAACTTACACCCCGTAGGTACGAGGTGCTACGGATTACCAGTTAATTTCTTAAGAAAGTTTCTCGGCTGAGTTGTGTGTTTTTGTTTAGCTCTATTTGGGGTATTCAGAACTGTTAACTTAGTTGTTTTATATAGTTGGAAACAATCTGGGAAAACAATGTTGGCATAATCCTTACAGTGTTGTAATGAAACTGTATAACATGAACACAGGCTGCTGGTTCAACAAATACCTTTATGTTAAACGAGTATATTTGCTTTTTGATTAAACATGAGAATCGCCGCGCAGGTTTAATTAGCGAATACAATTAGATATCTTTGTATCATATCATATTACGGCAAGAAAAGGACATTACATTATTTATTATTTAATGGAAGTATTCACTGTATTTTATCTGCTGAAGGTTTTCTTTACGAAAAGGCCATTTTCTACGGTTTAGGGAGCGACAAAAACCAAACACAGAGAATATTATGTAATATTTTTTACAATTAACAGGTAGTAAAGGATTATGTAAGTACTTAACATATTTTTAAGTTACAACATGCAGTGTCCATGATCCCGACTGGTTGCAAAATGTAACTAGAGACGATCAAAGGTTCTCAGAATAGCCTCGAATGGCTATGACTCGATCCTCTCGCTGGCTAAGTTTATTGTTCCAAGAACTAAACATAAAATAAAAATATAAAATATTTTAGTGTTTTTTTTATTTTTTATGTTTATTCCATGGAACAATATGCGTAGCCTGCAAGAGACTCGAGATAGACAAGAAACAACTAGAGTATTGTTCTTGTGTAAGACTTGATAATGATTTCACCATTCGAGGCTATTATAAGAACCTCTGATCGCCCTAGAGTTAGTTAGTCTCTTGTTACATTTTGCAACCAACCGGGAATCGGGATCATGGTCGCTGTGTATGTTTTTTGTACTCTGTATTGAATACTTGCAGTGAATATAAGTTTATACACACATACATAACATTATGCCTGTAATCCCCGAACGGTTAGGCAGAGGTGTACCCATTAGTACACCCACATTTCGCCAGTTATGTTTAAGTCCCATGTAATAAGGGGCTAGCCTATTGCCATCAGTCGGGCACAAATCTAGACTACGAGGCTGTTACTGAGAAATTCCTGATGGAAATCCTTTATAGTAATATATTTATAATATTTATTGTTTATCGGAAAGAAATTTCCTCGTGAAAACTTGAGTGAAACAATTGACAGAATCTACCCGATCCTTTCGTTATTGAACACCTAAGATCAAGCTAGCATTACATGTAGGTAAGTAATAACATATGATTGAGTCTCAAGAGCACTGGTTGGAACCACCCGAGCAGAAAGAATGTTAATTAAAGCTGGTACAACAGCGAGTCAATAATTAGACGATGACAGCGCAGTCGGTGGACGGATGCGAGGAGGATCATTGTGATGAGCGTGCGCGGAAAATAGGCGGCTTCCGCTCTACACGCACACACACGTGACATGAATTATTAGTCGTAAGTATGAATATTTTTGTAGGTTTGAAAATTATAAGCGAGTAAGTCTAGATGCATCGATAAGTTGTGCAAGCAATGGTTTATCATGTACGATAGTGCCCAATCCTATTTTCTTTCCATTTTTACTCCTGATATTCGTACCTATCCAAAATAATTTACAAAGGAATTAAATAATATTTTACTAAAATCATCCAATAATATACCCAAAATAAGCGAACTGGCTAAGCTTGCGTAACATAATACAAATTGTTTTAGACAGTGGTCGCTCAGGGCTATGCGCTATGTGCCCTTTCATAATAATTTATAATACGGGCAAGAAACGTCTATCATAGACATCACCTACGCGATTAGGGAGGAATCTGTTCTCCGAAGGCATTGGTAGTGTAGCGAAGAGCCAACTGGCTACAGAATTTATTAAAGAATACCGTTCCTAATTGTTTTAGAAACTCCCAAACAGAACAATCAAGACTTTGTCCTGCAAATAGTGTTCGTTGTAAAGTTCTCATTGTAATAAGCAAGCCAAGTACGTGTTAATTTTCAATACAATCGGTCACGGCGACTGACTCAAGGACTTCACGCCTTTTGATTGAATGTTTACATTCCGATTCGCCGGTATTGCCAAAAACACAGTGAGTCAAAGTTTATTAAACGTTATGTTGACAATACTACATTAATGTAGTACTCAATATGAAAGCGGGACACAAGATACAAAACAATCATCTTATGATGATGCCGATTATCTTACCCAATTTACTATTTGGATTTCGAACTTATGTCAATCCACAGAAGGTTAGGTAACCGTTTGTCTGTTTTCAAGGGTTCGATAGCTGCAACATGACATAACGAAGCCTCTTGAAGTCAAGCAGTTCTAAGTGCTATTCTGTGAAAATTAATAAATGAAAACTACTAGCTATCGCCAGTTGAGCTGCTGTTTTTATTGAGTCTTTTTTACATTTTCGCATCCTTATTAGAGGTAAGAAAAGTGATGAGAGTGCGGGTTTACAGAATACGCTAGTTCTACAGTGTACACTGTACATATAGCTAGTCTATTCTATAAAACATTCTACAAAAGCGCTACAGTATTAGTGCTCTTGAAGTTAATTTATTAATTTAAATATATTTTACATGTATTGACTAAGAACGTATCATGTTATTTGCGGTATAAATAAGCTTTAGAAATTGACCACATACAATTTTTACGCCAAATCACACAAATAAATAGCAAATTGGATTCTGATTCAAACTTCGACTAAGTATTGATATAGAACTTGGGGTTAATTTCACATGACGGGATGATGATGGCACTTTAGTACCAAAATTAACTGCATGATCGCTTCAACGCTAACAAGTTTTATCAATATGAACACATAGCCCAGTAAATAAATCGATTCTAAGTTTAGATTCACGACGGAAGAAGCTATTGTCCAAGTGACGTCTTATTTAAAGTACTGTGCTCTTATACATAATACAAATATAATGTCGAAGCTTTAACTTACAGGGCCGATAGCATGTAACACATGTTGCATATCAATGAGATTCAATACGAAAATAAACAATAAAATACCTACCTACATAGAGAAATGTGACTGTCATACATGTGCCTTAGTGGCAAACAACATTAAGAATGTGTTGCATTACAGGCCAGACAGAAGACAAAGACAAAAGAAAGTCGCGCCATTGAAAGTAGCTATTCAAATCTGGTCGAAACTTTAGAACGAACTATTGATCTGCGCCTAAACATGTAACACAGACAACAGTTACTACGCCAGGGCAGAAATAATCGAGCGACTAATGTTAGTAACCAAGTTGTTAGGCAATACCAATTAAAAAAGAAAACTGAAACATGCAAACGGAAATTATTGAAATATTTCTCATGACCTGATTAACTGTTGATACATTCGCGACTAAGAAACCAAAAATAAGAGTGAACTTTTACATAATTATTTTACCAGAATATTATTAAGAATAAGAATAATTACGAATATTGCGTATTTGCGTGTTTGCGTTTGCGTATTTTGTGCCAACGCTTAGGCTAAGATTGATTTATCCTGTGGAAGTCAAAGTTAATCAAGAAACTTAAAAAATATTCATAATATAATGTTTCTATTGGCATGCACAGACAGTCTAATGGCTACGTTAAAGCAAAAGGCCATTCTTTTGTCCATTTACTAAAATTGTCAACACGTTAAGCTATGAACAAAGCGGAACGTGAAATCCTGCTCATTTAATTATTTTTTGTATGTCTGTTTGTACGCCGTATAGGTGTACATACAACGCGACATTCACTTTACTCACATATGTTACCTACATAAATAGTTACATATTTCGGAACAGCATTGTTTTTGATATGTTCCTTTTCCAGTTCGACATTAACTTTTGATAAAATTGAGACAGGTAGTCACATTGCATTCATCAAAATTTTATATGAATGCAATATGAAACTTTATTGCGATACATCGTCAGGTAACGAGTGCGTGCTATACTCGAAACGCACATCAGTTCACATGACATTACCATGTGTCACGAAGTGATCCGCATCAAGGGTTCATCGACCCAGTCGCCAGCCGCTTTCGCTACAGACCATAATCACCAACTCCGGCCAGGAGATTGACTTAACCTCACAGCAATTCTTTGATCGTTTGAATTCTGCCCTACAGCAAAAATACATACATTACGATGTACCTGACGTTTGATTACCTTAAAGGAATACCTACTTACTTTAAAATTAATTAGATAAAACCATTTTCATTTTCTTTATATTCTCTAAACATTAATCATTAAAATAGATTCTAACTCCCCATGTTGACAAAATTTTCGTATAAACAATCAGAAACTGAGAAAATAAGGATCTATGTAGGTAATGTATACCATGTTTACAAAACAAATTTCTCGAAAAGGTACGGACTCAGAGCTAGCTTCGGGCCACCTCGGGCTAAACATCGAAACGTTTTAAGTTACCAGCTGGCGATGGACTCTATAAATACGGCAGATAGGTACTAAAGATACATCAACTTTCGCAATCGTAAGTCACAGAATTCGTTATAAAAGCCACAAGTCAACTCCATGCTCTGTGTGGAAATTCAAGGTGATCCGGTCGCAACGCAACTCGGTACCTACCTTTACAATGATCCACTGAGTCGAAGGAAACTTACAAACATATGTATACTTACGTTACATAGGTGGGTACATAACCTATACATAGGTACATTTAAGTAAATATTGCGCTACAATATTTCCTCATCGCATGTCGGCGTGTGGACCTATACAACGTGTGGCCTGTTAACTCGCACGAAGCTTTGGCCAGTTACATGTTACATCATAGGCTAAGTGTCATTCGTTGTCCACCATAGAACGATCCCCCTTGCTTGTAAACTGGTCTATCAGTCTGGCGTGCACTAAATACAACCATTATAAACTCAGCAAGGCTAGTAAATTAAGCCCGGTTCGGTCATAAGAGACCATGCATGTAGGTACCTCCGGACACGATCAAGTTAGATAGTAAATGTCATTAAACTTTAATGACATTTACTATCCATAAATGATAAAAGGATCCTCAAGGATAGTGATTACGACACGAATATATATATATTTATATTTGAAAATGAATTGTAAACCTTCTCTTTGAATCTTTACTTGTAGATGTAATGAAGGTCACACAGAGGTTAGTTGATTTCAAAAAACGCTTTTACCTCGATGAGTTAGAAGCGTGTTATAGTTTGCTACTGCTTCTACCTTCGACGGTGATAGATAACACCATAAACAGGGTGAAAAACATCACATTGCCGTTAATTAAACATACAGTCTATCAAACAAAGTAACGTGGCTCAAAAATTATTGGTGGGAAACTACTTTTATTTTTATTGTTAAAATCACTGTTTATAACGCGCAATGTATTATATGTAGCGCACGCAAATGTTTATGGATGCATGCAACAGGACAGGGGTAATAGGAGTATATCCAGTTTAGATAGAACATTTAGAACCTGTTTTCGTAAAAAGAAGTTGGAACTTTGACCTTCAACATATCCGTAACCAGAAAGTTCTCAGATATAGTGCAAAACAAAATCATCGCAATAGAAAGAACATGTAACCTTCGGCTTTGTTAAATAAACACCTGTTAATATGTAGTTAGTTTATTAATTATTTGGACTTATGAAAGTTCCATTCTAACCAAAAGATAAGCAATATTAGATGAATGGATGCGGTCACCGCAGGACCAGTTATTGTGGTTATCTTTAGGGGAGGTCTATGTCCAACAGTGGACGTCGCTCGGCTTATATAATAATGATTATGATTAGGTTTATTTACAAAAGTCAGTACCTTGCGTAAAAAAAATTAGAATACCCTGACCCGGCTCATCAGGGTTTAAAATTTTATTGCCAGCAGAAGTATAACAAAATTTACAAAACTTTTTTTACTTAACCGTATTTTGTAGTGGTAATATATAGAAGCAACACTATTCGAACCAAATTATAATTTGAAATATATTAAGCAGCCTATTGTAAAAGGCCGTGCAGCGTCATTTATCACGCAACCTTGTGTCTCGCTGTCTAATTCTGATTACTGCTACGGGCGGCGCAACACCATTAAGTTGGATTCAATAAAAAAAGTAGGTAATGTACAACAAGTGCCTATCTAAAAATATTTGGATGATATTTAATTACCTGACTACGGCGATTTATGGTTTAAGCAGTCTATGTATGTATGTATGTTCATCTGCGTGCGCATATCTTTTACATTTTTCATCGCATACCAACAAATGAGGTGGAAGTATCATGATGTTCCGCTGGTTAAAGGCTATAATAATATGATGTCACAGAAAATTTCAAATGACGGTATACAGCGGATATAAAACAGGTATCAAATCAAAAATTTAGTTCAAGTAATTTTATATATTTTAAATAAAAGTTTTTGATAATCGTAGGCCGGTAAATCACACATATATGACGTTTGACTACGACTATAGAAAACCAACTTTTATTCTGTAATTCTAAGATAATATAGCCTTTTTTCAAGTTACACAGAGATATCATTACTTATTATTTGTTTGAATTAGAAGATACGAATTCAATTGTTATAAAATAGATAACTTCTCATTGTTAAGTAATATCAAAACGTAGGAAGTAATATTTGAAAATTATCAGTTGTTAAATGATCAAAATTTACTCACATACTTAACTGATGACACGTTATTTCGCGATTAAGTAATAACATAACACATGTAAAAATGCGTAGGTACATGAAAGTCATGCAAGTAGGTACTAGTCGTCTCGACAAACGTGACTTCTCTTGTTTTCGTGAACTGCAGACTCAATCGATATCTTCGATGTCACTTCAATGCTAATGATAATAACACACATATGGACACAACATTTCTGGTTATTTGTTTAAATTAGTACCTCTACCCACGAATTCATGTATACTTCATACTATTTATTGAAGAGGTAGGAGGCTAGGAGATAACTGAATGGCTCACAATCGCTAAACCGATATTTCTGGATTTTTATTTAACAATCAGATTTATTTAGTAGAATTATTTGTATACGGGACATATATATGTGAAATAGAAAGAGACTTCTAAAAATTCTTCCCCCTTAATCGAGAAAAGAGGACATTTCAATTGCATGAAAATATCATTTCCTTGGACAATAAATATGAGACTTGAAACTTTACTTCACTAAGTGTACATATAACTATCCCTCTCAACAGTAAGTAATTTAATAAGAAAACTACCCAGTAAAAGGGGTAAAGTGTTTATTGAGGTTCATTTATGAAAATTAAAATTTTCACTGGTGGAAGTTCAAATGGCAAGTCCCCCAGTTTAGATGTTAAAAAATAGAGTTAATTTCTGTAGAATTTTTTTTTTTTTTTTTTTTTTTTATAAAAATAAGAGACTGTATATTATGTAATATCAAAATGGATGACCGAAAGGGCACGTCTTCGAGAAATGAGAAACAAATCGTGAAGAAAGTTTTGAGTACTTAAGTATTAATATGGATTGCAAAAAGACATTTTTTTTAGCAAACAAAATAACAAACTCTTTCGCTTTTATTCAACGTACTTAATTACAAATAAATATATGTAATTTTATAAGGAATGTAGTATGTATAGGCATTGTAGAGACGTAGTTGGAAATCTAAACATTTACAATGTAGGCAATCAGGCAAAGCTTATCGATACGCAAGTTACATACGGTTAATAATAGGTCTTCTAAAAATGTTTCCTCTATTATTCAAATTCCATTTTAAATATGATATCTAGATTAACATTTAGGTGAAATAAATCATTTATTTTTCAGTAACTGTAGGCTCTTGTCGGTGCGTTCACTCATAGGTAGGTAATAAATTTAAATATTTTTTTTTTGGTGAATGCCTACAGTTAAACTGAAACGATAGGATAGTTGGAATCATAATGCTGAACTAGCTGAAACACGTATTCAGTCGTCATCTTAGTCCTCTAGCTCCTCCTCATCCATTGATTTTTCGATGGGAATTGATGGTTGGGCTATCAGTCCGGTTCAGAAAATTCAAATTCAAATTCAAATTTAAATTCAAATTCAAACAATTTATTTGTGAAAAATTCTTTCCCTAAAAAGGTACTGAGTGGCTAATTTTCACACGGGCGTAGTATCAATAGGTATAATTTTATTTTTAGGATGTGTAGGTATGCTCATATCCTCATTGCACTCTGTGTTAAATAAAAGGGCCAACAAAATTAAATCAAAATATTTTAAAGGATGATTCTATAGTATATCAGAAATATTTTATTTTTTATTTTTTTGGAATAAAGTTAGCAAAGAATGGGTTATTTATTCAGTCACAATTGTAATTTGATTACAATAAACACACAGGTATGTAAATTGGTTACCAGCTCAATTATTCTGTGTTATTATGTCACAGTTGCTTTTTGTACAATTTTTTTCAAATGTACAGTCAACACGTAACGAGTTCTTTGAAAATATTTTTTAACAATCTAAGTTTTATATTTCAAATACATATATATGTACCTAGGTGTATTGCGCTTAAGCACCTGTACTTAAGTTGTAACTGAAAGACCTTGCACAAATAGTAATAAATTCAATAAAGCAAGTAAATTCAGTACAACTGGATTGACTCTTTAATTTATCTTAAATCAATATTTTATCAAATAATTTTATTATTTAATTATTCACATCCCATATTTTTTTTATTTAGCAAACTATTTTGCTGCTGTTAGTACAAAAAGTTGACATTTAATAGGTACCTACGCATCACCAAATTACATAAAAATATAAATACCTACCTGTCACCAATTTACATTCTAAAAGCTGTGACTTAATTACACTTTGAACAACTACAATAACCCCAAACACTACAATAACCCCAAAGAACATCTAACTTTTAAACCAACGAGAAGGCGGGGGTTATCAAGCCGACGAGAATTTATTTTTTGTATTTGTTTGAAGCCGACTGAAAATTTGTTAAGGGGCTTAGTTATTAAAACTAAAAGATTTATTTTATTTTTCACTTTTCAGTTTTATTTTATGTCGGTTTAGTTTTTTGTTAGAAAGTTTTTAATAACACTTGTTAGATAATACTTTGTTAAATGAAGAACTTACCTAAATGTTGGTTACACTACTTTTACAGAGTACGTATCTGTATAATAAAGTATATAAACCCCGGCGTACGATTTCGTCATTAAAATAAAGTCCTCCAAGACTGTGTGTAAGGGAAAAAAACATGTGTAATAAGATAGGCAAGGGAAGGGCTGGCAGTCTGCCACAGAATTATGCAGCGCTGCAAATGAACCTCACTGTAGTTATCCTTGTCTACTAAGCATGGTTGGCAAGTAGTTCGGTTCTGATTGTAGCTTTCTCTTTAAATCAGGCAGGCAGGTACTTCCTCTTCAGTACAATGCCTGAAAATACGATTGACCTTCCAAATACCCTCGATTGGATTTCAAATTTGGTGATAGTGTTGCCATAGACCCACTCCCTAAGATAACCCTAACACTATAACCTGGTTATTGAGAATGGCTAGTTCTACACAGTAACAAGCGTGATATAGTGCAAGTATGTGAGTACTCACCGCCAGCAAGGCGTCGTTCCCGTATGCTCGTCCTTCGAGCGCCAGTTCTTTGTCGAGCATGGCGTCGAGCTGCTCGAGCTGGTGGCAGGAGGCGCGCGCCGCCACCCAACTGGAGGCGAGTATGAACGCCCCCAGGATAAACGAGGCTGCCACCACTGTCAGCGCCGCGATCCTCGCTATTTGTACTGATGATGAAACCCTTTGCCGATAAGCCTAAGACCAAGAAACACATCCATTAAGTTATGAACACTGTACATATCAGATTAAAGCGTCTTCACATACAAGCGAAACAATCACCGGGGCGATAATTTTGCAGCTGAAATAGAAATTGTTCATATACAAAAATGTCATCCCGGTGATAATATCGCTCGGTATCTTGGAAAGCTGATGAAAGTCAAATAAATACACTAACCATTTTTTCCACGACATGAAAACGTTTATTATTACACCTATTATACAAAAACAGAAAGTAAAAGTGTGCCTAAAATCTTAACAAAGCAATTTTTAGCAAATTCACTTCACTAAGTTCGTTCTGCGACCGAAGAAGAGGGTTGAGCGAGTATGAAATATAATTGTATATGCAGGTAAAAGCATAATAATATTAACATATCCCTTACAACTTCATCTTTTAAAAAAAATGATCGTCTTAAAATCAACGACTTAATAAAAGAAGAAGACTTGTTATAAGTACCCTCTGTTTCTGCAAAGTAAGAAGCTTTCCTAGTGCGAAAACTAGCATAACAATATTTTTTACAAACGATGCGATGCAACCTTAGGTTATCGAGTAATATCAATAAATTATTAAACACCCAATACTATATGAATATCCTAAGAGGTAAATATGTATAGGCCTAAGTGGAAAAGTATCCTAAAAATATTGAAGCTAGCATAATATAAATTCATTTCTGAAGGGAAATTATATGTCGTAATGGACCATGGACTCTGTTTTGCTCTAAAAACAAAAGAATTACATCATTCACTTGACGCTTTCCTAAACGGATTTGACGAAGGTAAACTTACCTACTGGCTGTACGTATTTAATCGGTCAAAACAATATACACTATATAATGGAAATTTCCATTTGAATATCAGTCGACAAAAATGATTTTTTGTTTGAGAAAAAACTGGATTCCTTAATTTATACAATGTGTTCTGAAGTCAGTCTACTCTTAAAATAATAAAATAATAATAATAGTTGTCGTTTACTGTTTGATTCAAGGCAACACTTCAGTCCATCGTTTACGAGAACGGTAGGTACATTTATAAAAAAACGTGTGAATTTTCCACTATACAACATTATGAAACTGCGCAAATTGTATCCAGAGTGTGTCAAGACATAATAACTTATAAACTAAGATCCCAGAGTCGCCCTTCCTACGCCATTTGAACATAACTGACATTTATACCCTTTGTACCTTATACTTGGCCCAGCAGTATCAATGTAATCTTACTTTAAAGAGTTCAACGCGTGGACAAAAAATTAAACAACGGTTATTTTTACTGAAAACCTTACTATTATTACCTTCAGATTAGTTCCAGTTAACATATTTTATTGATATTACCGTAAAACCGCTGTTTGAATAATAAAACAAACGCGTATTTTTTTAAATTAAAACTTAGTTGTATAACGTAAAAATGTCGATGGCTGACCATGGCACACAATGGATTCTATCTATCTATACGAAGCTAACATAGTTTAGTTATATCATCATGTTCCGGGTTCGCGGCAGGTATGCTAGCTGATGTTGGTAATAAAAATGCTATAGGTACCTTATACGATTATGTACACATGTCACCTAACCAGAAATAAAGCTTAGGTAATAATGTTCTCAAAACTATGACAGTCGAAATGTTTAATACTGTTTGTACCTACTCGTACACATTGGACCTACTGCCTATGTATTTAGGTCGATATAGAACATAAGTTAATATCATGGCTTTAATCACCGAAGGGTTAGGCAGAGGCATACCCATTAGTACATCCACATTGAAACCTAATTCAATAGAGATTTACTTCCATGAAAATAGTAAATACAAGAATATCGTGCTATTGATAGGCACCAGAAGCAGATATAAAATTTAGTTTAAACGTACATTCGTTAGAATAAACAACTTCGCCGAACTAATTGTTTTCCCGCAATTTTCCATGAACCGTCTATCAATCCAGTAATTTTACAGGCGTTAACAACAGAAGTCAATTTAATAGAGTGTTTCACGTGGACAAACATAGGTAAGTTATTTGATTTGTTTGTCTTTGCATACGCTGAATCAAGTGAATGGAACAATAGTACCTGAGCATTAAAATTATGAAAATAAATGTCATATCAATTATGACTGTTTATTTTCTAAATAGCACCAGCTAAGATCGTACCTACTATTACCATGACCACCAGATACATGTGGCAGACCATGCAGTGTTACATGTGTGAGCAAACTTCAAAATATTTTATCAAAACGATCCCTGCAACTAAAAGAAACTAGGTATCGATTTTATTCTATTTTACAACCCACTAGCTGACGTGTGGGGTTGGTTTATTATAGATACTTTATAGATATTTATTATTTTATTTTTGTGTCACATTCTGTACCACTGGCTACGCTGACGTGGATCTAATTGAAACCCAAGGAAATAGATACTATGTTATCATAATCCTTTATGTAAACCTAGTTGATCTAATGGCTGCAAGAGCGACTAATTACTAACAGTTGTGACGGTGGGCCCTTCCATGAGAAATTCGTCTGTACACCCTCGGAGTTAAAAATTTTCGGTTGGCAAACCACTTCCAAAAAAGGAATTATAGTGATTAAAAAAATGATAAACATTCTTATACCTAATTTACCTATAGGTTGATTAAATGTTTTTTTTTTAAATTAAAGATGAAGATGTGCCTAACAAATCGTTAGATTGCAATCGACATCATTTTGTAGCTCACTTAAGATGATGAATTTCTCTAATGCAACAGTAGAGCTCAGCACTTTCACCAGAGCTCCCCTCCACCTCCCCCTCGGCCCCCCGTCCATCGTTATGTAATTTTTGTGTACTTACTTACCTACTTGAGTTTGTTAGTAAATTACAACTTCACTAACTACAGTTTGCTAAGGACACAAAGCACTCATGCTATTGCAGTTGCGCTTTGCTATAGTTAATTATTTTTTCATTTGTGTGTGTTTGTGTTTTGCGTGGGAGATAATATATGTAGGTACTATTGTATTTATAGGACAAAAATGTGCATTGTTCAAATGTTATGAAAGTACATACCTAAGTGTCTCTGCGTGCATAGCTATTTTTTTTATAAAATACTAGCCTATACCCGCGACTGCGTCTGGGTGAATGTCGGTTATCTGCCGGATTTTATTTATAGGAGCAGAACCCTAATTTATTTTGTAAAATACAAATAGCCTATTGAGACTGAGATTCCAATGCGAATGTTCTTAAAATACTTCTTAACTCGTCCACACAAATACCTGCAATATCTAATCGCGCCTGAGCCAACATGTTGCCTGCGCCGGTGTGGACATGTCTTTACGTCGGCAAATTTTAATGAAAACAATAAATATGATTTAGGTAGTTTGAATACCAACAAAAATCGTGAAATTTTGCAAGAAGCAAGGCCTCTCAGCACGAATAAAGAAACAAAAAAGAAAACCGATTAAACATTAACTTTTACAAGGACTTTATGATGACAAACTATTTTCAGTTGAAGTATGAATATCTGTGAATGCAGTTATCGATTAGGTACTCATAAAATTAAGGATAGTCTCAGAACTAGTTTTAACTAGTCATAAATGGTCTAAGCTTCGATGGCTACTGCCCTTGATAGCCTCATCTCAAAATTCTATAAATTCTATTCAAAGCTTCTTACTCAACAATAACACAGCATATTTGCCATACAGGTATTAGGGGGCTAACATCTACAAAAAATAACCTGTTATGTAAAATTTTCCATCTCAGTGTTATACCTACCTATAACTTCCTTTGCTGAGGCTTATTCTTAGTTTCGCAGTACGTTAGGTAGGTACCTACATGTTATGGGTGGTGCAATTGTTGACCTCAGAGTTTACCTAGATAAGCATGTAAATATGTAAGTATCTACCTATTTACTAGACTATGATGAAGTTGCGTGATAACTATGATAAGTGGCGAAGGCTATGTTAATAGATGGCCTGAGACAATAGAACAATGATTTTTCCCACATAAACTTAGACACATCACAATTCTCAGAAAGAATATCTCTGTTTAAATAGGTTCGTAGGTATTGCATTTACACAATATATCCGTGCCTGAATTGATTGCTGAAAAGGACTTAAAGCGTAGAACAACTCTCAATTTATGACAAGCCAAGAACGAACCGGGTCAGGCATTGATGAGGGTTTTAACACTTACAACACTAAACCGATAAAGTGGCAAAGGGAGAATGACCGGCACCTAAGTATGAGTTCCATCCCAAAGCGTTGTAACCTAACACTTCACTTACCTATGTTGAAAAACCCAAAGTAGTGCTAGCGCATATATATAATATTATTATATAAGTATTTCCTTTTAGGATAAATTACATTAAATTATTATAATTAGATGTAAGGATGACAAGTGAAACGATTTCAATAAATTAAATCTATTTTGAATAAATATAATTATCCTCCAAATTATACTCCTAACAATGACTCAGCGAAACTTACATATGGAAAGCATCTTGGCATCTCCATCTTGACACAAAATTTCGGTAAAACATTAAAAAATACGTTTATTTCACAATTAAAATCGTAAATGAGCGTCGTTTAAACTCAAACAAACCGCCATGTTTCAGTGTTGCCGAGACAGAATGAATTACTTCAGTCGGGGTATTATAACATTTCGGTAGGTTTTAGTCTTAGAAAGTTTTTAAGTATTATAATAATCAGAATTTGCAGACATGCGATATCAATTTCCTCTTTTCAATGTACCTATCATAGTTTAATGAACAGTGCCACATGGTGCGAGAGAAATACGATTTCTAAATAAAGTTTTCCGTAAGCATATTGGCAATGGAGAGGAAACTTTATATCTGTTAGATAAAGTTTGGTTTCTATTTCCAGTTTGAACACAGTCAGTAGACATTGCTAGACGAAACGATAGGTCTAGGAAAAATCTGTGAATTCTAACATAGATTTTAGGGCTCATTTATACTAACCGGTAAAGCACATCTAAATAATTCACCATCAATGCACACTTAATAATGTTTACAAACAACTAAGAAGCCGCTACGCGCCAGCGAGCGGCTTCACTGCTAAAGTGCTAACAGCCCAGTCCAAGAGAAAGGCGCTTTCCCGCAGCTAGATCCCGCACTTAGTAGGTAGACCACTCAACGGGCTCCTGAACTCCTAAATCAAGGCCGACCCATCCTGTATATTTTAACGTTTTAGAAGGTCGTGAATTCAAATTAGGAACAACGTGACACCAATGTGATGACCGGTATTATTGGCCGGCTTCAAATCTGCATAAAAACTTTTTTATGTTATAGGTACCTACAGTAGCCCAAAGCATTTAGTTTATACCATGAGAAAATGCATAATGCATGGTGGCTCGGTTTAGGATTCCGGGAGTTTATTTACATCATGAGAAACATACCTAGCCATTATGAAATCGAAACACAAGAAAATGAGATCATTTAAGATATAACATGTAAACAATGACCTACCTATAGCACATAGCTTAACGATTACCTATGCCCCCTATAGGGATACGATTCCATCAGCATGTAACTAAATAAAGTCATGTTTAAACAACAGCTTTCCAAGTACTAGAGCTTATTATGTAAATTGTCAAGCTTTGACTTCCAGTCACGATAGTGACGGGTCGCCAGCAAACCTACACGTTACGTGTTTAACATTTATTGAAGAGAATAACGGAAATTATCATACCGGTGGGGGTTCCGACGCGCTGTACACTTCGGATGGTGGATATTCCGGTTTCATGGTGATGGTTGCCATAGAATCTGGTTGATGCTCCTTCTCCATCGCGTGATGGAAATACAATCTTCACAGAAAAAAAAGTAGAGCCCAAGTATTTATTGTCGCGCGCGTAATGTTGGACGTTCGATGTAGAAGTGCGCGACTGCGCGCGAGTGAACGGCGCTTCACGGCGTAGGCGCAGTCGTCGTCGTTACAACGTGGTGGGGCTACGCGACACTGCTCTATCGCATTCACCTTATTAAATGACAATAGAACTTTAGAGGTAAGATAACAATGAAGAGACTGCTCCCAACACTTGCAGTATAGCATCAAACTAAACGGTATGAATTTAACCAAAGCCCAAATTCGTTTCATTCGTAACAACAATTATAACTCTATCTAAGACCTTAAAAGATAGGTAGGGTCTACCCAGGGCGGAATACCTGCTTCTTTTGGTTGAACTATCCTGTACCTACCAACTAGAAGAACGTCGCTCCACCTATCCTGAAGGCGTCATATACTAAGTTTGCAGTTGTTTGTTTGTCCAATAAAAAATGGTAGTATGCAAGTTGTGCCACCATATAAGGTTACTTAAAACGAGTAAACCCAAATACCCATTTAGATATTTAAGTTACCATATTATGTTAAGTTTAGTTTTAGTTGCTTAGCAAGCATATGCTTGGTAAGCAACTAAAACTAACTTTATCCATAGATGACGCAGATAGGCATATGCCTACACATCATCTATAGATTTCTAGTGCGTTAGCGAGCCCATGGCATCCTTTCACTACCTACAATAAATACTGGTAAACTATCAAGATATTAAATACCAACATTACTAGCTTCGTTGAATTATTTCATACAAAAACTCCTTTACATTGACGCATCATTATTAACGACATGTAGGTGTGAAGATTTATTTTCGCGTAGGTATACTTAGCGAGCTCTTTTGAAATTCTAAATTATACAATTTAATTATTTTTTTCATATATTATGGTCCATTTTTATAAATTGTCTGTCATCTACATATATTACGTTGCTACACTGTAAGTATAGCCAGATTAACAGAAAAACAAAACTGACAACCCAATTATGGGTGTAATTAGGTATAAACTTCCGATTCAGATGGTCGCCACTATCAAGAGTTCTACTTCTATTACATATTTCAGAGTAGGTCCCGTAAAAGTTAGTAGTAGGCCATACCCCCAGATGTAAGATTTTATTTTGAAAAAGATCGTTCCGCCATGCAGTTTGAATCAATTTGATATCATCAGGCATATTTTTTTGTGTTCTGTTTCTGGTGCCGCCCGACACAAGATGCCCTCAGCAATTGCTTACTTTGTTTATATGGGCTAAGCCGGCGCTGAGCACTAGCCATAATTATATTTTATTTGAATAAGTAACTTCTTTTACGCGTTATTAATAATAATTAAAATCCTACAAAAATACGAAAACTCACTCATTTTCCAAGTATGTTAAAAGACGAAAATTGCAAAAGAAAGTCTCCGAAGAAGAAGCTCATCAAATAGTGATCAAATTGCTGGACCGAAATAGGTACAAAATAAATCAAAAGTAAACATTTATTGAAACTGTATAGGTACAATATTTTTTTTCTGCATTGTACTCGTACATGAAAATAGGCTTGGTTTCTGTCAAAGGTAACTTGTAGCGTTACCAAGTCCTTTTCGTTCGGATAATAATATATGACCCCTGGAATAACATTAACAAACCGTAACTTATTTATTTAAAATAAATATAAAATTCAGAAAATCTGTTACGTAGGTAACATAGAATACTTATTACACTTCAGTTCGGGACTTTATTTCTAGATAAGTACCTATAGAATGACTATTCAATAAAAAATTCACATGTTAGGCAGAGGTGTAAGTACCTACCCATTAGTACCTACACCCACATTTCACCAGTTATGTTTAAGTCCCATGTAATAAGGTTGAGTCCATTCCCATCAACCGGGCACAAATCCAGACTCCGATGCTACCACTGAGAAAGTCCTGATGGAAAAACCCAATAACACTTTTCGCGACCTGGGAATCGAACCCAGCAGTCGCGTTTTGCGACCACTAGACCAAAGAGACAGTCTGTTAGAAAAGTTAATGATAAAGCTAATTTATGTAGGTACCAAACTAAAGTAACTAAACGTATACATACATATACATAGGTGCCGATTTATTTTTAATTTAAGCAACCCACGATTTATCACTTTTAACAGTAACTATTTGTCGTTATTTGTTTGATTGTAGGTATAATACATCTGGGACAGTAATTAGAGGAGTCAATTTTAAAGTGTAAAATCTTGTGACAACACAATAAATCTATTAATAATAAACGGCAATCTAATTTTTTTAAGCCTTTCATGCTTTCACCCAATTTTTTACGACAAATTAAAGCTATGTGTAAGTGTAAGACATCTTATTTTCAGAATACTAGTGTTGTTTTGGATAGATCTGGAAGGAATGTGATAGAGTTGACATCTGTGTACATAAGTAGAAGAGGAATGTTAGGATTATTATCCTCGAGTTGATCTTCAATTCCGATGAGGATAACCTCATTGACGGCAGGATTAATCATGTCGTAGGTACGCCTACACTCCCACAATCTTCAACATAAGAAGACCGGCCAAGTGCGTGGCGAGACACGCGCAGTGCAGTTAGTTCCATGCCAAATTACAGCTATCTAGTACAAAAAATCTAAGACGCGGATAGACAAACAAACAGACAGACCGACAGACGGACGGACATGGTCAAACTACACACAACAATGGCGATTGGGAACTATTATGCAGTGCTAAGACCCCTCAAATGCTTTTAGTTTTATACCCCTTTGTGATGAAACCTCAGTTTGAATTAATTCCAAACCAAACTATAATGTAATAGTATAGTAATTGTTGTTGCCTACACACTGAAAAAAAATAAAAATAAAAATATCAGGCAGTTAAACTATAATGGCTAGTCTACACTCGGAGGCGATACGAGGCAACGCAAATGTGAGAGTGTGGACGGCCTCGTTTCAACTGATTTAGGGACTACGCTCACTTATTCAGCTCCATTCAGCTTTTGTATGAGAAGCGTACGCGTCCGTTCAGCTTTCCGCGTCTGAACGCATGCTATACAAAATCGTTGTTTTCTATGGACAAAAGCTGAATGGAGCTGAATAATTGTGCGGAGTCCCTTAGCCTTCCCGATTTTATGACCGACGACAAAGAAAGCCAGCGGATCATTCACATTTTCGCTCGTTGACGAGCAGTATGCATGCTGTCTGTGGCAAGCAATTCAGCCATTAAGTAGTTATTCGGATCACAACTTGATCACAAAGTACAATGATCTGAATGTTCGTTTTTACCCATTACCTCTCATGCTGACAGTCGTTATATTTTTATATTGAGTCTGTGGCTAGTACGTCTCTCTCTGACAAAATATACCTACTCTTTCTTTGTTCAGTTGACATTGACATTTTGATTAGACAACTGACAAGTCTGAGACATCCATCAGAAATTATATTATTTCAGGTGGTGCCTACTCCTTATAAGTCCGTGCTTAAAACTCTGAAAAAGTACTGTTATAAATTCTAACTTGATCTAATCACTGCAATAATACGTACCTACATACAATGGCGAATTCTGGAAAAGGCACGTTTCAACCAGTAAGTATTCGTAGCGAGGTTATTGGTACACTGATGTTGTGTTCAGTTTATAATTTAATACCTAACGTTTCTAGGATTCAGATGTTCACATTTCATTTGAAGATCAGCAGAAAATTAACAAATTTGCTCGTCTAAATGCTAAAGTAGACGACATCAAAGACGAACTCAAACTAAAACAAAATGATATGAAGAATTTAGAAGAAGCAGTAGAAGAACTCAGTCTAGCCGATGAGGGAGAAAAAATCCCATACCTCATCGGTGAAATTTTCATATGTCAAGGGCTTGAAGACACTTTGGTTAGTATGATATAAGAAATTTCAAGTAAAATGAAGATAAAACACCAACCTGCCAACCCCCTTACAAACCAGGGCCTTATCGAGCTAATTAGCCGCTCCGGGCAAAAATAATATACGCCGCTCTTTACACTAACACCATGTAAGTCATGGGCTTGCTATTTCAAAGATGGGATGATATACAAATGTGATAATTATTGTTTTAATTGTATAACATTTACATATGTTAGTCTATCACAGCTTCTTAATAAGTAACAAAAATTCAAGAGAGTATGTTGAACTTCTTGCAATGGCCTGGCACCCTCAATTTTGCCGCCTCTTACTTTTGTGCTCTGAGCATTTGCCCCGCTGCTACCAACCTCAGGCCCTGTAACCAACCTCTTAAAAGGTACCTGTAAGAGATCACAGTTAGTCTGTCTTCAAAATTCTTTTCCTCTGTCTCACTTTTCTCCACCCATAAAAGTATCAAATTGATTTAAATATTGAGCCTATGGTCCCTTGCAAACTTCGCTGAAACTTGTGAGTGAGTTTCCGTGCATGTGAGAGTATTCAATTTGAGTTTAGTCCTGTCAACACATCTAAATTTGGTAACCAATTAATTGGCTCTTTAATATTATAATTCCTTTTAAGGTTGAAACCCTTGTAAAACTTTTTAGTATGTCTAAAAACATGTGCTTTTACATCAATGTATTCAGTCATCTGCGTCATTGCGAGGTTTAAGCACTATGAGAGCTAAAGTAACTAACTGGACTACTGCATATTTATAACAATATGTTTCCTGTTGTACCATTTTAAGTTACTATAAAGTAAATAAATGTTCAATTGAAGCATTTTTGATTTCAGAAATCTTTAGACGATGCAAAATCAAAGAAGTTAAATGAAATAAATGAACTGGAAGGCAAATGTGATGAACTCAAATCTCAAATGGGTGAATTAAAAGCACACTTGTATGGAAAGTTTGGTAGTCATATCAATTTGGAAAATGAGGAAGATTGAATTGTATTAACTTAGAATTGTATACTTTAATACTTTGAAATAAATCCTGATGGGTTTAAATAAATAAAAAACGCCTTTGCACATAAAATACAAATATTTAATAAGTCAGTTTCAGTATAACTATAAAATAATATTACAACTGCTTAGCCTGGCTCTCTGTTTATTATATAATGTTTTATTATTATGTATTTCCTACTAATTCAAACATTTGGTATAATTAATGAAAAAATAATACATTTCAAATGAAAATATATAATATAAATTGAGGTTAGTTCTGCCAAAATGAGACCACCCACAAAATTTCAATAATAATTAATTACGACGAACTAATGATACACTTCAAACTTGTTACATTACTATACAGCAATAACAGTTCAATTTACGTCCTAAAAAGCTTAGAATAAATTATAAACTAATCAATGTTAAATTACCAAAATCAATATTTTGGACAAGCATGGACAATAATTATTAATGAATTTCAATTTATCACACTTACAGTAGGTAATATCAATACAAGTACTTCAAAAATGGGAGTAATTTAAACACAGATTGGTTTGTATTGGTAGAACTAATCCCAATTACAGCTTTTCTTTAGACTAGCCATTAAATCTAATAGGATATACTTAATAGATTTATTTTTTTAAAAATATTCAAAAATAAATTAATATGACACCATTTTGTATCAATTAGTTACACATTTATATAAATAATAATAATTTGTGTCCATGAAGATGTTTTCCGCACCAAGGAATTCTGAGTTAGTCAAACTCTGCATAAATAGTGCTCAATTAATAGGTACCAGGAACTTTGAACCTGCTAGTCGGGTCCTGGGCATGAACACAAGTTAACAATGGCTACGGATAACGACTCGGGAGGCGGGTGTGGGCACACGAACGAATTATTGTTCAACCTTTTAAGCTAAATGCTTGGCACCGAAAGTGTTAATAAAGTAATGTCATAAAAGTCTTATTTTTTTAAACAGATTGCATACCCTATAATTACAAACACGACCCCCAGGATAAACAATGATCTAAGTAATGCCACCATTTTGTATCAGCATGACATGGTATGAATATGACATTCAGTACCTACAATCGAATGAAAAAATTACTGAATTGACGCACTCGCACGAAGATTCAATGCTAGTTGAGGCTGTCGCATCAAGGCGAGTTTAGAAGTACCGAAAATAAGTCATTTTTTTACACAATTTTAGATTAAGTAAGTAGTTACAATGACGAATTACTCCCTAAACATGGAAATTAATATTAGTTTGTTTTCTTTTTATTTGACGAGTGCCTCTAAAATCGATATTCAAAACCAATTCAGAACTGAGAAAAAAGGCCACCATTTTGTTGAAGTTTTATTACTAGGCCGCTGGCCTCGCTTATCCCAAATACAAGTTCGTAGTAAGATTAGAGCAGAAAAGAAGCTGCCCACGCACCCGACTGGAAATGCCATTAATTTTGAAAAAATCATAGAAACAAATAAAGATAAAAAAATACTTGAAAGCGAATTCACACCGATTTCCTAAACTACTATTACGCATATTTTCGGTGCGGACTTCAGTTTGATGGACATAAACATTTGAGTCAATTACAGAATTCGAAAGTCAACAAACGGTTTGATAGGAAAAATAATTCTCCCGACTGAATTTCGGTCACAGTTGCCAATCTAAAAGGAGACTAGCCTAAGACACAGGAGATAATGTAGTGCAAAAGTGTGTGCGCAAACATAAATGCATTCCCTCTTCCCTCACTCTCACAGTCCGATGGGATGGCTATCCGACACAACCGGGGAGAGATTAGGCGCAGGACCAACGGCTTTACGTGCTTTCCGAGGCACGGAGGTGTCATACCACCAACTTCGTAACTCCGGGCTGCTACTCAGAAATTCTTAATGAGAAAATCCATTAACACCTTGCCCAACCCAGGAATTGTACCCAAAACCCCACGCTCAGTAGTCGCGCTTGCGACCACGGTACAAACGGAGCAATTGGAAAATAAAAATTAAAGCTCATTAACAACACTTAAGTACATATTACCTACCTATTTAAAATAGGTACCTATACCTAATTACTAAATCACATTTAATGTGTACGTTTACGTTACACAACCAAAATAAAAATAATACGATTTTTTGTTTAGAATGTAGGTATAGGTGAGGCGTTAACAAAGAAAAACTGATTCCAAGTACATTATAACATTTACAACAATAGATACAGAGATACTGTAAAAAAAAATTACCTAAATAGGTATTTTAGTTACAAAACAATTCTTAATAGGTCTTATGCTCAGGTTTACGACTTTACGATGTCTCACAAACACGAGGCGTCAAGAGCTAGTTATTAGCATTGAGGTCGAGATTTTTCTGCAGCCATAATTAAAAAAAAAAAACGTGTATCTTTGGCGCCCATTAAATGTAATTAATAATACTCTAGTCCTTTCTCAATACTCAGTTATATCACATCACATTTATTGACTAAAATGTAATACTCAATAGGAATCAATGATAAAAATATAAAATACTAACATAATAAAATATGAATATCCTACTTATATTATAAACTAACTATGCCCGCGACTTCGCTCACGTCAACTGTTTTCTATTGGCATAGTATAAAAAAGTAGCTGGCCGCCGTCTGTATGCTTAGATCATTTAAACTACACAACGGATTTTAATGCGGTTTATAAATAGTAATTCAATAGGCAGATTTATACGTCTACATTGCACCCAAAGCCAGGGCGGGTCGCTAGTTATAACTGTTATATGTAAAATGGAAAATAAAGTCATAGTGGGTATATTCGTAAAGAAATTATCCTGTGCAAAGGCGGTTAATTTTCTTTATAAACAAAAGAAATAAAGTGGTATATAGCTTCTATGAGAAATTATAGTTATCAGCTGATTGAAGAACAAAATAATACCGAAGCATTTATTAGCAAACGTTGTGCCAGTTATGCTTAAAGTGCCATGTAAGCATAACTGGCAAAACGTGGGTGTACTAATGGATACACCTCTGCCTAACCCTTCGGGGATTACAGGCGTGATTTTATGATAACAGCAAACGCGACTGCGCAAAAAGTGTACTTAGGAGATAGGAACAAGATGAAAGTACGCGTACGTATTGGCCGTTATGTCTTTGGCACATAGACGGCGGTAGACAATGACTTGCATTATAACAAAGACTATACTTCTGCCCAGTAAGTAGTATGAGTTCCCGTGAGATAATTAACGACCAAATAGATTTGCCCAGTAAGTAGTATGAGTTCCCGTGAGATAATTAACGACCAAATAGATTTGCCCAGTAAGTAGTATGAGTTCCCGTGAGATAATTAACGACCAAATAGATTTAAATATACTAAGTCTTTGTTTCGAATCACGCAGGCGTGCGCGAAGTCGCTGGCAAAAAAGAACTTATATGTACAACAGTGATTAAATCAGAATAAAAATTTTTGCTAAGGCTTTGTTATAAAGGCTGTATTTCTAATAGTCAGATAACTTTTATCTAAAAACAAAAATTTTGCTATTGAATAAGTCGAACTTATATTTAATATAAGTTTAACATATACTTTATACAAAAATCTGTCAAACCACATTATTTATACGTTACGTTTTATAAATTTTGTATCTGACGATTGAAAATGCGGCACTATAATTATCTTACATAGTGTACCATGTTGCAAGTTATTTTATAAAGGAAAGCACCATATTGCAGTGTTAAAACCGTAAATATCAATTGTTATTAAACGTGTGGGCAAGCAAAAGGAACCTGCCAAAAAAATCCAGTTTCTGATTTAGCCATTAACTTAAATAAGTATCCTCATAATGGAATTTTTTGTCACTCTTTTCATCCGTGTCTAAAACGATGTATTTGGTCTCTCTGTCTATTTCAAAAAGAATACCTAGGTGCTAATAAAATAGATACTGCGAGTAAGTCTAGCAACATTGTGCAGCCGTTTTGTGCAAACATTTACTATTAGAACACCAAACAATAAATAAATAGATACCTATTTCTCTCAAATGATCCATCCAGTCCAAAGGTACTTCATGAACCTAAGGTTATTGACATTATAATTAATTATACAATTTCAACGTTTTTAAAGGATGTACAGATGTATCATAATGGATGTTTTTGTGTATGTGAAGTGTATTTACAAAATTTAACTAAAGGCAAATCCATCTCTGAACACTTGATAACTATTGTGTTCATTTATACACCTCGCTGCAGACTGGTGTGAGAATTAGAATGTGAGCTTTGTTGCAGACTCTCCTCTTCATCGGTTTCTCGATCATTCGATATTTTTATAGCTTGGTACCACTGGTTGGTAAGATCAGTCATTTGGCTTTTACAATCCTTTAACTCCTGAAATAAGAAAAAGTTAATATTTTAAAACTAATATTAATTCTTTTACTCTTCTGTTATCTTGAACGATCAACAGTAACATTTGAATTACGTTTTTTGTGTTTGTAATTGTGTATTTGTTCTACGATTACTCCGCCAATTATGAATCGATTTGGATGATTCTTTTTTTGTTTGAAAAAGTATAGTTCCGAATAGGTCCCATAGGAATATTGTCATGATCTGATGATGAACTTTGGAGATATGGAACGGAACTCCTTATAAAATCACAGCAGAACCGCCGTAGCAAGAAAAATTGCTTTGTTTATACGTGTAGTTGATGACTGCTCGGCGGCTTTGGTTTTGTTTCTTGTTATATAGGTATTGCCACCGACTTCCAAGCTAAAGTTATTTTTTATTTTGTAGTTTTTGAAGGCGGTTATCTTTTTTTGTAAAAAAAGCTTTTTATTTTTCAAAAAAAACATACGCGTCGAATTGAGAACCTCCTCCTTTTTGAAGTCGGTTGAAAACTGACCCCTAGCCACAAAAGCGCTGTCAATGTCAAATTGTTTCCACAAACGTGTGGTTGACTGTACTTTTAGCATTAATGTTTTCAGCAGATCTATTTATTTCTGTTCGATATTGAATATGCGGCGTCATAGGACTCAAACAAGGGTGAAAAAATATGGGGTGTTTGGTGCATCGTTTGCCAAAACGATTGGCCGACAGAAGAGGTCATTTGCTACCTATCTCTTCACGCCCAATAACTCATTCTTTGTCACACAGGTTTTTTTTATTACGAAAACTTTACGAGCTATTAAAATTAAAGTAAACATTACTAGCAAGTAATTTTGAATTTGATAGAAACATAAAAATTTAAATGAAATTTGAAGATTGTACAAATAACTTTTTTTTTTATTTTAAACTTAAATGCTGAGTTTTGCATTTATTTCAATTCAATTTTCATTTTAATTCAAATCCGGTGTCAAAATTTTTAGAAACTTTGAAACTATAGAAACTTTTTTTTTAAGGTGGTAAAAATAATCAATTGATTCCTTCCGCCATGGGTGGGCGTCTGTCAGACGTATACTGAATAAAAAACCACCCTGTTCCTTCTGTTGCCCTTTACGTTCCGGGGTATCGGTATCCTGTTATGACGTTCCGCAACCCCGGCGGAGAAATGAACTGATGCACCAAACACCCTGTATATTTTAAGACTTGAAATAAATCTAACAAAAGCAGTTCATACCTGGTGAGTGAATCTTCTGGTGAAGAACGGAGTCAGATACTTCATGTCTAATCTTACAAAACCTCTCAGCCGCGTCGCATGGGAATAATTAACCTAAAACATTTAATTAAATAGGTAGGTACAATCTGCGACTAAAGATGTTGAGCATGTCAACGTTCCACATTATCGTTACTTGCTAAAACTTTATCGCTGAATAGCTCAGAGCCACAATACAATGAACATAACCAATCACATAAATATCTGCGATAGGCATAGGAACAAAATTATGATAACTTTTAGCGTTCCGTAATTGAAGTGTGCCAAACAAGACCCCAACTACAAAGACTGGTGTCTCTCTGCCCGTTTATCAGTTTTTTGAACTATAATAGATAGACATTTGAAATCAACTAATGTGTATAATGGGCGCTAAAAAAAAAAAAAAAAAAAAAATAAGGAAAAAAAAATTAAAGAGAGAAGATACGTTTTTTTATTCATAAAGGTAAGGTGGTACATTCGTGTGTGAGCCCAACTCGCAGCTGGTCGGTTTTTTTAATAAAATTGTTCGGGTTTTGGTAATTTCATTGACCTGTTATATAACGTCTAAATAAATCATGGATGTCATTTCCTTGACTGTCGAGGAAGTTGATGTTGAAAATGAGCTTATATGCCTATGCATTAGGTGCCGCAATGACGTCGGGCCAAGCGGCCAAATCCGAGGCTTTTTGCCTTCACTATCCAATCACAACCACGCAAGTCACGTGTGACTGACGTGACCATGTCGGTGGCCTCGTGAATAAGGTCGGTGTAATTTCGAGTAAAAGGAAATATTTTATTGTTGCTTAATAAATATCTTAGTGCAATTTAATTATTTGCGGTGGTAAAGCTAGGAGTGTTACCTATGTCTATTTTAAAATTGTGCATCCCACCTTCAATACAAACAAAAAAAAAAAATTACGTCTTAAATGTAAATTATGTAAAGTGTATAAAATAATGAAGATTCTAATGTTACCTACCCGCATATGAATTTCTAAGAATTATGTTTAGAAACAAGAATGTAGGATGGTAGGCTTAGATATCTAATATTTCATTAGGCAGAAAGATGCGCGGGATTTTTAAAGCAAAGGATACCTACACCAAATCCCATAACTCTTCTTCTGGAACACACTATGACAAATTACTATCAATCATCATGTTACCAGCATTTCCAGTATATATCCTCCAGTGATATGCAGTATATATACTTCTTATTGTATGTACGGAAACCCTTTTTATTTGAAAATCTATTTAGTTAGTTTTAAGTATTTTTATCAGGTTACATTGCGCCATTCTAACTGCATTGTATCTTAGTGAAAACTTCATAGATTACGAGAAAATAGATAAAAACGCTTGTTATCTTATTAACTACGTACCTGCTTACCTATAAAATTTATTTGTATCAAATTATCAATTGTGCAAAAGTACATAAGATTTTGCCTTACCTCTAATTCCTCTTCCGTAATCTCAGATAAATGTTCCGAGTCAATAGCTTGGCCCCACTCCCTTGTTTTGGACAAACTTACTTCCTTCTGTTTACGTAATGATCTTGAACGCTTCGTTTTTTTGTTTGCCTGTTGAAAAATATATCTTATATTAATTCGGTTTGGATGCTTGTTTGTCTAAGTGAAGGGATATGACATCGCCACATCGGACGACTTTTCGCTTTTAACGATGAAAAATCGCATTGCGGGACTGGAAAGGATCAGCAGAAAAGAAAAAATGCAAATCTACATGGATTGAATACGCCAGAAAAGTAATTTAGTATAAACAAAATTCTATTTATAATCAATACCCAGTAATAATCATATCTTAGGTATGTACTTACTCGCAAAAACTTCAATAAAGGCATTGTAGATCCTCCGAAGAATAAAGTCGTAAATAGGACGATTATTAAAGTAGTCGTTATAATCACATGTCGAGTTTCGTCGGAAAAACCCAGATGAAGTGATAAAGCGTAGGATATAGCTCCTCTTAGTCCTGAAAAAAAAGTAAAGTAAAGTGGTAATACATGATTATTTCTTATTCCTAAGGCCAAGTACAAAGGCTAGCTTTTTGTCAATGGCCAATTTTTAGTAGACAACGGCTTATTTGATCCGGTCGGTATTTCACAGTACCTGACTCAAGACTCGCATTACATAAAGCTAGTTTCAACTTTCACTAATAAAATGGTTTTAAGCTTGCTCAATTCGGTGATTACCGGTACGGCAGCATAATTACAAAACCCACTTACAATCCCTAATGTACTACGTGAGTTTGAGAAATGGTTGTGCGATTGACGCTTGTGCGACAGATCTGTACCGCGACACACGATACCTCAAATGCACGCTTGTGCGACACACTGAAGATCGATAACACCCTAGTGCAACACTGAAGACTCAACATTTGTATTCATAATCTTTGTCTTAATCTCATGATCCCGATGGCTTTACTAAGTGTGTAACTAGCTGATAGTTACACACTTAGTAAAGTTCCTGTATTCGATTCCGGGCCACTAGTACTTTAACAATATTGATATTATTACATAATAATATGTTATAATCGAACTACGTTTCCAACTATCGTGTGTCGCGGTACAGATCTGTCGCACAAACGTCAATCGCCATTTGTCGAATTCACGTAGTACACTCGTATGACAATCCCTCACAAATTCAATCCTTCAGATCTACCACCAATAAAATTTGGTTAGAATTGATGAGAGTTAGGCCAATTCAATATTTGCTTCCACTTTAGCAGGACCTTTATTTATGGTGGACACTAGCAAAAAAGTAAAAGCCGTGTCAATATTTCCGTGAATGGCTTTAATTACTGAAACAGACTGAAAATTTGTGGTACAAGCTACAATCCATCACATAGGTCATTAGGCGATAGATTTAGTAGTCACCCGTGTTCATAGGTGGTGAGGGTTTAAATAAGACATGAATATGTACTTACCACTAAACCACATGATAAACATCATTTTCTTAGTTATCTTATGTTCGCGGAATTTATTGCAGAGCAATGCAAGAGGGAAGATATTAGCAGCTCTACCAACTAAACACATGACTATACTCCAAACTACTAGGGCTGGTTCCACTCTATGTCTAAAGCTGTAACAGTAACAAATATTTTTTTAAGAATAAAGATTAATTAGGTTCCTGCTTAATGTAGTTGCTCTTGCTACTCAGTGTGGTATAATGATCACAATATTATATACAATACCTGAATATAGCTAATCCTAAGTAAGCAAACACACAGGTCTCGGCGATGAACGCTAGTGTTCTCATAGTCTGCTGCATGGTGACCTGTGTCACTGTAGATAAGTTGAAATGTGTGTAGTGAGACATTACTACACCACAAAATAATATTGCCATTATTCCTGAAACAAAATATGCACAAATAATGTAAAATACAATTATAACTAAATATAAGTTCACATGTAACAAACAAATTATGTACTATATGTATAATTAAGAGTGTGTATGTCATACAGAAATTAGTTTAATCTTTGTAGCCCATATGTTACGAAATTAATGAACTGATTTTAATGAAACTTCCTACACATAAGCAGGATACATTGGTCTAAAAGGTTATTAGCGAACATTTGATTGTATTATTATACAATAAATTAGTAGATAAGATATAGATAGATAAAATAATTACCTGACAAATGAATACCTTCGGCTAGTACATAAGGAGCGTAAGTGAACACTAACATCATACCAAATTCAAGAGATGGGTTTTTTCGAAGATCAACATGTTTCAATAGAAGTGCACTAACAAGTGCAAACAAAACTCCTATGCCAGCTGATGCAAAAAACATTAACCAAAACCTGTTGATTGCAGAAAGAATTGCTTCCCCAGTGGACATGAGAGGATCATTTGAGTCCAAAACAGCAGTTGTCAAAACAATAGCAATAGCATCATTTAGTATACTCTCTCCAAAAACTAACATGTTGAGTACGGGGTCTACATCAAGAGCGTGGAAGATTGCCACCGTGGCTACAGGGTCTACTGCTGATATTAGAGAGCCAAAGGCAAATGATTCAACAAAACTCAGTTTGTAAACTACCTGGGCTAACCCTAGCAAATATATTCCAGCACCAATGACAAAAGCTGATATAGCAGTTCCAACTATAGCAAACAACAAGATTGATCCAATGTTTTGGAAAAAATTACCCTTGTGAAGATTATAACCTGATTCAAAAATAATGGGAGGCAACAGAACTAGGAAAAAAGCAGTTGGTGAAAACGCCTCTTCCTTTCTCCAGTTAGCAATGTTTTTAATGGACATCAAGTTGATGACCATTCCAATTAATGCACCAAGGAACACTATGACAACACTCTCGGGGAGATACGAGAATCCAGTTTGGAGCATGAGATGAATCAGTAAAATTCCTAGTGCCAACACACATAATACGAAAAATATAGCCATAGAGCTGTTGTGTTCATCTTCTGCAGAGCTCTTTTCAGGTAATGGTGCTGCATCAGAGGGACTTACAACTGAAGCATTTGGAGTCGCCGATGAAGATATATTTACGAGCACGACTGATAGTATAGAAGATTCTTTATCGTTCTTCTCTGTAGCAATATTTGAACTTTCAGTTGAAGAGCTTGGTGTTGAATTCACATTTTGACTATTAACAGGCGATTCACTAGAACTAGAATCACTCTGATCAGGTATGTTGGCTCGCTTTGACCTTGGTAGACCAATTTCGCGATCACTGCTGTAACTAGTATAATCTTTTTCTTGTTGCAATGGAGTATGTATTTCAGTAAACATCGACTTAAGATTTCTCTGCTCACTAGATGAGGATGATGACTTCAGGTGTTCACCGTAACAGAAACTGATTAAACATATTAAGCCAATCCAAAACACGTCTTTTCGAATACAAGGCATTATAAATTTTAATTCTCTTTAGAAACACAATAAACTTCTACACTTCACGCTATATTATTGATTTCGAACTGTACAGTTTTTATCTATATTATTCTCTGTATATTGGTACCTACGTTTCAACGTATTCATTAAAATGTGATCTGTGGTCTGAAACGTCAAAATGAGTTACAAAATCGGGAGATTGTTAGGAAAAGGTTTAGTGTCCAATCATGGAAATAGTATGTACTTTATCTGACCATACCAAGTCTTGTCATACTTTTTGTAAATTAATGCATTGATTGTGATGAGTAGTAGAGAGAGACCTGACCTCTCATGCCGAGCTTGTTTAATTTTAATCAGTTTAATTTCAATATAATTATACAGTTAAATCAAGTTGTAACGTCTTGGTGTAACAGTAAAACTTTGTAATCTTATTTTTTTGTTGGCAACACTAGAATTCCTGTCGTGTCTGCGTCTGCGTAGAAATAGTTTGCTTTTCTAGTATATTATTTTTATAAGACTACTTTGTTTACTTTCTACTCATTATCTAAAAGTATTTGATAATCTCCAGAGTTTGATGATCTATCATAGCACCTACTGGAAATTGGCAAAATTGTGGTGTCTCCTCGACAAAGGCCAATAATGAAGAATTGAAGTTGTCGACTGACCATGACGTAAACAAAATAATTTACCTAGCATAAATGTACTATTCAGATTTAAAATAAATCCTACATAACTAATATAGTGTCATGAAAGTAATTTTACGTTCTTATGTTATTGATCGGCGTCGTGAAATTAATATCTAACACGGAAGCCCAATGGTAAGTACCTAATCCTTGAACAAAACATTTACAAAGAACGCCAAAGCTCATTTTGTTTTATTGCTCATTGAGATTAATTTTGAATTTGTGCGGTACATGTGAGGGAATGTAAATATTGTAGTATTATCTATAATTTCTTGCAATGTTTTATTTCTTTCAAACCTACTTGTTACACAATTTATAATATGATTGTTACAGTTTAAACCAGTGAGTTCTGGAGTTTATGAGACTACAGACAAACACTATTTTCTTACATTACATTATGGATCCAGAACCATAACATTTTCTTCTAATAGAATAAGAGAAAGAAAAGAAAGCAACTAGGACTTTTCAGTGGCCATACCCAATAACATATTCAAAAATAAGAAACCAGAGCTCCACTGCATCTAGATTAATGCAATGGAGCTGAACGGTTTTTTAAGATTCTTGTATGGTTTCTTAAATCCTTGTAATTTTCATATCAATCTTCTCTTGTGAGCTTGGTACTTTCCAGTGGCCAGTGGATTGAGTGTGACATTATTCCTGTCTGTTCAAGGTTGCTACAGCTGAGTAAGGGTACTCTGAAGTTGAACTTTAGTAGACGGGAAGACATATTTGATTGTCCCATCACTCTTGTCTGTTGTGCTACTCTACTCATTGCTGGAATCTTCAGTTTAAGTGGTAAGCAGACATTTTCTATAATATAAAAAAGTGCACAATTGATTGCATTGGTTCTTTGGGGACAGAAAAATGATGAAGTGATCCAAGATTCTCTTTCTGATTAAAAATTACTTTTTCAAAAACAGGCTGGGAGGGCGGGTTGTGAAATGACATATCACAAACCCATTAACCAAACATACTACCCATCAAACTAAGTAACATTAAGCTAAAGTTAATGCTGGAAAACAGTAGCCAATTAGCATCTTTTAATTTTTCTTCCACTTTATTTACAAATGTGGTATAAATATGTGTTATTATTCTGCGTGGTTTTTCCTGTGTTAAGTTACATCTTTGGTTACAGCTCCACTCTCGTGGGTCGGAGCGTGATGTTATATAGCCTATATACAAACCTAAGTAAATAATATTGATGGTGTCCACAAAGGAGATTTAAGGTGCTTATTTTTTAGTGAAAAGTATGAAACTTAAGCAGACACAATCACAGCCAAAGTGCTAGGTATATTATATTATGTATATGTCAATAATTATCTAGGTATAGTTAATCACTCTCTTACAAGTCATACTTGTGACACTATTAATATAATATTATAGTTATAGGAAAAGTATGATCATTGTACTATAGCAAAATTTATTAACCGGTAGTTTGGAAATATCTTATTGACATGAACTCATTAAGAGTACTCCTATTTTGCAAAGGAAACACGTACTTGCGCCGCGCTTCTATCGGTTTTACCGAATTCGCACCAAATCTGATGGTAGCCAAATGGTACCAGATCTGCAGGACCGGAAAGCAATCCTTATTACAACCCAGTGCATTTCAGTGGATAAATAAAATTCTATTTTTGTTGCAGTACTTGGGATCATGGATAAAGAAGATATATTATTAGGAATGGAAATGGGGCGACTAGAAATAGAACCACTAAAAATAAGTAAAAATAGAAGTAATGAAAATCCTTTCATAAACCCATTACAGAAAAGAAATTTTCCCAAGATTACTGTCCTTCCTAAAGAGTCAAAATGTGCTTGTGCCTCTCAAAAAAAATTAAAACCTGGAATCTACAAAAAGAAACATAATAAGGTACTCAAAGAACCAGTATTGAGTATACTTAGGAAGTGTGGTAATGCTATTGAATTGGAAACGAAGAACTCCCAAGAATCAACAAGTGAAAACATTTCAGATATTGAGAGATGTGACCCGTTAAGTTTGTGCACACTTGTCGATAATTGTAACCAGCTGACTATATCATCTAGTACTAATGTACAAAATGTAGCCATCAATGAAAATGGTGTGAATAGATGGTGGAAGCATAATAATGTATCTAGTTCTCAGGAGCATAGTGAACCAAAACAACAGAGTAGTAGATCTGGCAGCTGTTCTCAACAAGCTCTCAATCCACCCTGTGATGTGACCATTGATGAATTAGCAAGTTATTTTGAAACTTTGGTACATATACCAAAAAAAATGTCGTCTATGGCTGAAATGATGTACATATAAGTTAATCATAAATAAATACATGAACTACCTACCAAAAATATGAACCTCATGTCAAAAGCAAAACTAAAGTGATGTTAAGATTTTCCCAGTTACCCAGTTACTTTCTGGCAGCAAAAAGTAATGACTGAAAAAACTATCAATTAATTATTTGATTGGACAATAATTGTCCAAAACTAGTAATTAATCAAATTCGTCAATTTATACCCTCTCGTTTTAGTCTTGCAACCTAATACTCAAGCAGTGCGACTGTGTGTTTTGATTATTGATATAAATAGTCCTTAATTTTTATCTTTTGAAAGTTTGATGATATTAAGATAAATGTTTATAAAGCAAAGTTTTGAAATTTTAGACTGATGCTTTAGGTAAAGTTTAGGCATTTGTTACACCCCATAAAAAAAACGTCGAATTCAATTAGCTACTTACTTAGAACCAAGTTAATAGTGGCAGATTTTCATGAGACTTTTTCTTGTTGAGTTCCTAGAGTTGAAGGTAAATAAATAAATAAATATCTTGGGACAACTCACACACGGCTATCTGATCCCAAGCTAAGCAGAGCTTGTGTTATGGTAACCAGACAACTGATATACATACTTATATAATTTATAAATACATACATATATAGATAAATCACACCCAGACACAGAACTAACAATCATGCTCATCACACAAAGTTTGTCCTGGGTGGGAATCGAACCCACGACCTCCGGCTTAGCAGTCAGGGCCGCTAACCACTAGACCAACAGGCCCGTCAAGGTGAAAGGAAAGTTAAGAAAAAAAAGATTTAGATTATTTCTTGATTTGATGGATTCATTTTGAGGCACTATTTTAATAATAGTTGACCATTGCTCTTGATTTCAACTTAACTGCCATAAGATGAAGTTAAGTAACACCCCTCAGAGATCTCATTTGACATAGTTCTCACCACTGTTGGACAAAAGTGAAAAGTGACCTTTCTATCCCAGCTGTTATTACGATAATGTATTGCGATATCTACCAATGTCTTTTTGTATTAAATAGCGAGAATTTATTTTAAAAATCTGTTTAAACAAATCAAATTAAAGTTAAACTTTTTGAACGAAGTTCCGTAACATGGCTTGCTGTGGTTAGTAGTTAAGGGTCGGTTCACATCTACATACACCGCGTATCACACACATAAAGTTTATTTACTGTTGTTTTATGTTTACCTTTTATCTAGGTTAACATAATAATTATAAATCAACAACATTAGGCGGTCCGCATTATTGGTAAAACGGTGGTCCCCAAACTAGGCGATGCCTGTATCTTGGGGACCAGGGTTGTGATATAAAATAATCCTTGCCATTGAGTTAGGTAGTTAAATATAGTAGGTATTATAGATAATAATATAATAATAAGATAATAAAATATCCAACCATACACACATAGGTAACCTATGATGCGTTAGTGCGTAGACCATACTAAAGACTATGCGTTCGTCGTATCTTTCGTCAGGTGTGAACCGACCCTATATGGCATGGCAGAAATCGTCACGTACAGAAAAAGTATTATGCTCCCTCCAGACGACCTTCCCTTTCTTTCTATTACACATGCGTTAGTGTGTACACATGCGAGTATCGAGATTCGAGCAGCAAGCATTGTGCACGGCCAGCTGTGTAACCTCAATAATTCTAAACAGATGTTTTTTATAAAACTATTTTTTTGTATATTTTGTTTTAATTCATAGGGGATATAATGTCATTATTGCTTGTATTTTTCTTTTTTTTTATCATTATTTGGGAAGTATTTTGGGTTTAATTGCACTAGGGTTTAACTCTCTCTCTCTCAAAATAAAAAAATACTAGTCGTAAAAAGTCAACATGGCCATAAACTACTCATACACATAACAAATTTTTCTCTTTCTGCTACGCGGTAATCTGTTGGTCACAACAATAAGCCACTTCTTTGTCTGTACCTGTTTAGGCTTAAACAAAAATGATTGCTGGGAAACTACTTTTATAACAGACGCTACTGAATCAATCAAGCTTCATTGCCAAGGCGGAGTCGGCGGTCACCACTGTTGATTCTGGCTATCAGGAGTTGCAGTGAATAAATAGCAGTACCTAATAATAGTGTCGCGGGCTTATGAAAAATTATGTAATATGTTATGTTTGTACGACACATCAAAAGGGATGTGGACGTATAGAATTCTTATTACATAAGAACATGATTGTTCTAGAATGCGTAAAACCTACAAGTTGTCGAAAGGCTCCAGTCTAACGAAGGTAGGTATTTAGAGCAGGTCAAAACAGGGGTCGGTAACTTGCGGCACGCGAGCCACATGCGAATCTTTCAATGTGAAGTTGTAGCTTTTCAGTTACCTGCATAGGTCAAATAAATTATTTTACCGTCAAAACTAAAATCATGCAATCTATCAATTTACCTATTTCTCACACGCACCGTTGTGCACTACCTACGTGAGTTCGATAAGTGGTTGCGCGATGCACGCTAGTGCTGTGTAAATATCGTTAGTATTCATCTATGCTATTGGTGCTAACCAATAGTGTCGTTGATACGGTCGAGAGTATTTTTAAATTTCAATACTATCGATATTGTCACTACTAATTTTCAAGGTTAACTATCGATAGATCAATTATTGATATGCAACACTAGCGTTCACTTCAGGCCCTAAATTGAACGCTAGTGTTGCCTAACTATGGCAACATCAAACATGTCACCTTATTTTTTACCCTACCCAAAACCCACAGTAGGTACCCATAATAAGTTACTAAAGTAAAAAGTCATTTTTATTTTACTTTACTTTCATAATTGTGACAAATTTTCAGATGATTGGGCAAGTCACACCCACTTTAGGTGAACCTGGACATCCGACTATTTGTGGCTAATAATATTAAATATTATGCAAAGGTAAAGCCAGGGTGCTAAATGTGAGTTTTTTCACTCAAGATCGATAGCGAAAGTGAAAAATTTTTTTTAGTATGGGTAAAAGTTAGAGCGGTATCTGGAGGTCACTAGGAAAACCTTATTTATATTTAAGATCCTCCGAGATTTGATCAAATCCCTGTTTTTATCATATCCCTGCGACATATACAAAAAACTCATTTTTTTATGGCAATAAGGTCTACAACTCGGCATAGACCACTGTAGTACGACCGTCAACGTCAAGAGTGTTATATAAAGTCATAGAGGTGGATTTCGATTTCCTCATCTCTAAAATTTTAGTAGTGTCAAAGACAAATCAGACAGATAATAATATTATCAGTGTCAAAATTGTCAAAACAAAAAATATGTCTGAGCTGCGGGTAGCTAATAAACATTAACAATAATCTGTCGAGTTGACATTATATTAGTATTAGAATTATTTTTCGTTTTTAACAACAAATCAAAACATTTTTGCCAAAAGTATGCTGAATGTTAGCGCTGGTTGTTGGTATAGTATATTCATGGATGCCTATACTTATTCTACTAATTACTTAATTTTTACCATAACGGTGATTATTACATCTATAGTATTTTTATGGATATACGAAAAACCTCAGTTTTACAAGGTATTTATAATTTTTCTTTTAAAACTTAAAGTCAACCAATACACATTAATTTTATAATTTTTATAAAATTTATATTTTATTTTTATTTTTATAATCATCCATTCGGCAACTTGCCACTTCAGTTCAAAGATTTAAATCCTGGCACCGCTATAATGTTGTAAGTTTATTTAGGTAGGTATTATGGATATAGAAAATGTAGATGAGATAATCTTATTACAAAATATGTTACCATAAATATCTGAAATCAGTAAGAACGCGTGTTTACTAGTAAATACGCGAATTATCTAAGAGCATCCAAAATAATGTGATTTTACTAGTAAGAACCCGTTCTTAAAAAAACAGGTAGTCGACCTGCTTTGCGGGTCTCATTGGTTTAAAAAAAGATAACCATGGTCCGAGTCAGGATGCCCCAAGTCCTATCTGAGGCAGTTTTATAACTTTGTTCTGTTGGCCAATTGTTCTTTGGATAGAAAGTTGATAGTCAGTAGTTTTGAGCAATAGTTACAATATATATTATATGTAATATATGGAAAAAAAGTTAAATGTTATGTAAACCAATGGTGGACCAATCAATTTTTTGTAAAATGTTTCAGTTTGGGTATTTAGTGTAAGTTAACTATGTTTGTTACCATTCAAAAAATAAATCAATAAAATAACTGCATTTTACTGTACTGTACATTATAATACTTAAAAATGAAGGGTACCAAGATAAATGATTTAATTTGTATTTAACCCTAGTAATAAAATAAACTCATAATATGATTTTATTCTTGGAATTGTGTAATTTGTTAGACACAAAATTCAGTAACATAGGTACTAAGCAAACACTTGAGGTTAATAGCTATTCTGTGTTAATAGTTCGACAATGAAGACCATTGGTTTATTTTACCAAATTGCATTTTGTATCCATGGAACTAATTAATTTAATTTTGTTATAAAACACAGCTTTTGTTAATTCCCAAAATGAAAAAATAAATTTTGTTTGATTTTCTAACTGCCAATAAGGGGTAAAACAAACTGCAAATAAATTTACGACTTATTTCTAACTATGTGACTGTTCATGTATATGAGGAACAGTCACATAGCGTATGCTAGGCTGATAAAATTTTAGTTTTTCCTAAATATGTCGAAATTAGTGTTATCGTCGGCTTCCCCCGAATAGCTTCGTTTCACCTGTGCGAAACGGGTAAAATGTTACTACTACTAACTACATATACCTACATATAAACCTCCCTCTTAATCACTATCTATTGATGAAAACCACATCAAAATTGTTACAGAGTTTAAAACATCTAAGCGTTGATGATGATCTAGAGATTGATGCTGTTGGAGTAGGTCAGGTTTTAGTTAAATAATAATTATTAAAAATTGGAACAATAAGTAACTAAGTATTTTTATATTTAATAGGGCCAGATTTATAAATTTGCAGTCGCCTCGATATCATATTTATATCACTAGGTAGGTACTTTGGGAGATTGAACTGGCGGAAAATCTTATTGTTGCCGCCTCATACCAGTACCTTGAAAAACGAAACATCGTGCCGTTCGTGGATTGAATGTTTGGGGAGGTCCTCAGAGGCATCATTCGGGGGTTGCAGAAGGCTTGCACTCGCTTAATGCCCGGTATAAGAGTAAAAAAGAACACAAAAACACGAGAGTTGTTTTTAGCCAGTGTCTGATAGACCCCTTAATGGGGATTTTCCAACCCGGCAAGAAAAAAGTCAGGACTGTAAAATTGACGTTTTTCTTGCATGTAAAATATTAGTGCTAATGTTGGCTTCCCCCGAAGGGGAATGGCCCGCGCCACGCCATCCATACGGCTCTGTAAAGCCCGTCCTAGACTGGTCAATCTCCCACCAATTGTACGAAATGAATTCCCGTGAAACTATAGGTAGGTACTACTTTTTCCCGACTTTGAAATGCCATTAATGAGACTAGACACAATGGATTTTCTATTGTTCTGTCATACCTACCGGTAAGTCAGAACAATAGAAAATCAATGGTGTCTCATTACGTGGGACTTGAGTAAGTAGGTACTTAATGATCGTCATGTCGTTACATTTTTCGTAACCGCCTGTGACAAGTAATATAGGACAGATGTCGTATTTGTAGACCCTTTTAAATAAAATCACTTAAAATACATTTGACAGTCAGGATGCCGCAAGGGAATAATCCTACTGACATACAAATATACGAGAAACATATTTTACTCTTCTTGCCAGTAAAAATCATCTAAATTAGCGATTTAAAAAGGTAATGCCCCAACAGTTCCAAGGGAAATATAGTTTTAAAATTTCAAAGCCATATGGTTGTTAATGGTGGACTTTCACTGTTAACGTAAAAATATTCAGGAGGGTATCTAGTATTTTTTATTTTAGGCCGGAACTTTATTTTTAACTATATTTTTTCGGACGATTTGAATCATCTCCTTTGAGCTAGGTATAATATTAAGAGTAGGTACTTTCCTTTCGTTAAATTTTTACTCTGTATTTTTGGTTACTAATTATGAATACCATTACATAACTACCTACTTAATGAATATTTTGTTTTAGCTTATATTTAAAAGGAGCAAGCCTTCAAATATTATAAGCCCAATAGAAAGTAACGAGGAACTTGAAACAAATTATAACACAACATTGCTGGATGAGATACCAAATAATCAAGAGGAAAAAAAGATCCCAGAAGTTGTTGATCCTGAACCTGAATCTTCTTAATGTGTTTAAATCATTATTAATGTTGTTAATAAGTTAATATAAAATATAATATTTCGCGCATACATATTTAGATTTTCGTTCTAACAGCGTGACTTTTGGAAATTTTGGATATGGTGCTTTAGGACAAAAAGCTCAACTGTGAATCTTCCTCACGTGATGCGATTATGTATTGGTCGTGCAGCACTCCAAGCATAGCTCGATGTTGATTCATTCGGCCCCTAAAACGAAATAATCGGGAAATTCAGGAACCAGAACTTGCATACTTTATTTTTTTTTAAGTAGGTGCTGCTGTTTTGCACTGCTGTTTTTTCTATCTGATCAAGAATGATCGAAACGAATGAACAAAAAAGCATTTTTTTTTAAACAACAATCGCGGTTAAGCTGCTGTTATTAATTGAAGAGTTCCCCCGATTTCTACAAGATCCCATCATCAGATATTGAAATGGTGACAATGGGATCACACTGGAAGCACCAGCTTTCAAATAAAAAAAGAATCATGAAAATCAGTTCACCCAGTCCGCAAGTTATGAGGTAACAAACATAAAAAAAAACAGTCTAATTGATAACCTCCTTTTTTGAAGTCGATTAAACACCAAGTTCCAAAAAATAATGTGAAGTAGGTAACCTGCCTCGAATAACAAGGGTTGGTAACATTAACATAACATTCACTTTGCGACGCTTTTTTTTCAAAGGTGTGGGAAGTTTAATAATAAATTGGTTTACGTACGGATGATTTATTCGTTCATGAGTAATCAGAAAAGTGTAAGATTTGCGTCCGTCCAGAGTTGAATAAATCTTCTACAATAAAAAAATCAAGCCAGCATCGGCCCCAAAAATACATTGAATTACCATACATCCCTGTATTTTTCTTTAAATCACACAATGCAATTTGTTATCTAGGCATAGGACTCTAGACTTTACTCGAAGTTTGAAAGATAAGATCACGAATTCGTTGGCTTTGTCTGTCTATCGTAACTATAGTAAGTAGGTAGGTATATTTAAATATCTTTGATCTAGGTATCCCTAGGAGTCTCTCTTTTTCTTAATGCCATTAATGCCATACAAAAGTTTGTTATGCCGGATCCACAATCGTGATGACAAAAAGATAAAAACCTAAAAAGCACACTCTGCATGTGAGTGAGCAACAACCTATAGATGATTCGTTCGTCTAGCGGCTCGCTTTCATTGAGGCTGACAGCCGAGGCGAAAAAGCCGTCCTTAGGGTCGGTTCACATCTAACGGAAGATACGTCGAACGTATCGTCTTTAGTACGGTTGATGCACTAACGCCTCGCCTAGATGGGTTTTTAGATTAGCCATTAGTATGACTCAAAAACAATCAAAACCCGTTGACTTTTCGTTTACAGACGTAATAATATTTAGTGACAACTAAAAACAACACAATCGTTATCGACGAGTGAAAACCGCACCACGATGGCCTGCAAAGCTCGCCCTATTTAATGGTAGACTTGCATAATGCTCCCATTCTTGAAATATTCACATCATCTAACCCGAATCTTTAGGAGTAATGCAAATATAAACATTCGTAACGTTTCTGATATACCTACAAGGTGTAATTATTAACTAAAAACCCGAAAATCCTTTTACGGGTTTGTCATTGGACTGTTCATTATAGTCGACCTATAGGTGGCCGGGATTAAACTGAAATCGGGAAAATATACTAATAGCTCGTCCATAAATTATTTATAATCGCACATACCTACTCAAGAAAATATAACCAGCAATGTTTTTTCTGTTTATGAATATGTAGTAAAAGTTGAAGATTGAATAGGGAATTTGCAAGCAATTAAAAAAAAAAAAAACATAAAATAAACATCAAACTTCTGACTCGGGATGTATAAAAGGACGCCTCACATTTCCCTTCTATTATTGGACTATCCGACTACGTTACATTGAGAAAACATATTTTTGGGAAACGACTATTTATTTTATGTAAATAAAATTACTGCTCACAAAACAATGTGCTTAAGGGCCATGCCACAATAGAGGGGTCTCATGGAGGTTATTTTAAGTATAGTTTAAACATTTTAACTTTAATTTTGATTAAAAAAGAATAAACAATGCGAAATTGTAGTATAGTAATGTTATTTATGCAATAAGTTGAAACTTTAACCTGCAATATCTCTATAACCAGAAGTTTTCCAGGTATGATTCAGTGCAAATAATAATGGCAGTGATGGAAAGATGTAATAGTGAAGTGTCTTTTTACACCCCTTATAACAACAAGGAGCTTTACATGGTAATTAAATGAAAGCTGTAGTTTATACAATTTGGTTAGTATAATACCTTCTTGATTTATTTAAAATTTTAATGCATCACTTATTTTACGATTACGTAATTACTTTACGTTGTGTTTCTTTTGGGACAATCGGTAAAGATTAAGAATTATGTTTCAAACAAACATCGACTAATTTTAATTGAAATCTCATTATACTCGCTTGTTATCATCCAGCCTTGGCCTTTTCCCAACTTTGTTGGGGTCGGCTTCCAGTCTAACCGTATGCAGCCGACAACCAGTATTGCATTTTTCACAGTAATATTACATGGAGGAACTGTCTATCTGACTTCCACAACCCAGTTACTAGGCAACAAGATACCCCTCGGTAAGACTGGTGGTTGTCAGATATTTGGCTGCAGAGTACCTATAACGACTGTCAAAGATCTACGAAAGACAGCCAAGACAACGGCTTTTACGTGCCTTCCGAAACACGAGGGTGTCACACCAATTTCTAAAATGAAGGTTGCTACCGAGTAATTCCCAACAGAAAATCTCAATTACGCTGTTCACGACCTTGGAATCGAACCCAGGTACCACTAGATCAACAGAGCAAGACTTACTTGAAAATATTGCATACAACAGCATTTTCTGCTAATTATATACGTATCATGTTACATCACATGGCCGTGACAGTACCAGATGTTGGATACTTTGAAGTTAAAATAGAAAATAAACCCAACAAAAGAAAATTAAAATTAAGCTAATTGATTTTAGTGATAAAAACATAAGTACACATAATTATATGCTCTATTTTTACACCTTGTATTTATATCTATACCTACATACCTAGCTTTTAGAAGTCAAGGGTCAGCTCTAACAGAAAAGCAATATACTCGAGCAATTTTGATTTATAAATTGATAACTAACTAATATAGTTCATAGTTGAAAATTGTGTGCAAGATACAATTCCGATCGACTTATATAATCTTGCACGCAATTACACAATTTACAATTTTATGTCTAGTTTTCCAAAGTTCATTGTCAATCATTCTATAAAACTACTCGTGCATATTACTGCTTTGTCTGCGCTGACCGTTATTACAGCATTTTTTAACAGCTTAAGGTATTATTCTATAATGATGTGACTTCGTGGTATGTATGGCGTTTGTCAATATTATTATTTTATTATCTACACATTATGACTATAAAATAATTATCAAAGTACGACGATAACTTTAGAAGCTAAAGCAAAATTCTCACTCTGTATGTTATTAAAGTCATGATTATTTATGATTACATTACATTTCTGTTACAATATTTTTTTACAATCACAATATAAATTTTGATTACCATAAACTAACACAATTCATAGGATTTATTGTGCACATTTTGAAACCACTGTATACATAAATACATATAATGTAGATACGATTTTTTGTAATAAATTTAACATGATTGACTACAGTACAGCACCCCAAATATTGTCCAGCAAACCAACGCTGCTATAGGGTGTTTACTAAAGTAATATACATTTCATACACAATTCCACAGCTCACATTGCGCACCATTAGAAAAATAAATTATAGATGCTCCTAAACTAATACCTTCAAATTTATCTTGGCATGTTTTCGCTGCACATCTGAAAAAGAGAAAAAAAATATTTAAAATTTTTAGAATTCACTTTATAATACATTTAAGTGCACCTACAATTTAATCACTATTGTTGTATATAGTTTCTGCCTGTCCCCACGAAAAAAGAGGCGAATTTCATGTATCTAAATTATTTCTAATATGATTTTTATTACATCATTAATATGTCGGTATAAAGCTGGGCGCTACAAATGTCCGGTTTCCGGTTCCGGTTTTAGTTTAAATGTACATACATACACATACACACACACATGTAAAAAAATGTATATATTGGGTAATTTATATGTGTGCTGTAATAAATTGTGGTAGTGAAAAATGTTCAATAACTTATTTGCCGGCCCGAGTTTTGGCTTTGATTTGAATCATCTCCTTTCCCAAATATGTAGTAACGATATCTTGTAACCTGAACCCTTTCATTACATATTTTTGCAGGATCTAGAATTCCGACCGATATTGTATTTATTTTTTATTTATTCTGTGACAAAACAATGGAGTTTTATGTGATAGAATGACGAAGTACCAAAACAACAGTTCTAACTCTGGACTTCTGCCGCAAGAAAATTTACTTTACTACATTTACTTTAAATTGCAGATAAACTTAGTAGAAACGTTTGTCAATATAAACTTACGGCAGTTGAGCAGGAAATTGACGAATAATTTGTCTGAGGATTTGGAGTGCCAGGGAACACGTTCATTTGCACGTGTGGTGGTGGCGGCGGCGGTGGTGGGTGCGTGGCGAGCGGAGACACAGGCGGCGCAGTCGCGCCTGCGCACCCTCCGCCACCTGCATTGTTTGGGCTGCCCGTCGTGGACAGCCGCGAGAACGCCGCAAGCGCATCGGGAAAATTAGGAGGAGTAGCTGGAGTATTGCATGGTGTCATCAATTGCTGAAATAATGAATAATTTATTGGTTTTAAAATATAACCAAAATTTGTAATTACAAATAATACCTAAACGAAATGCTTGCTATAACAAAAGGGGATACCTGACGGTAGTGTGGCGCAGCAATCCCATTAGCGCCAGCAGGTATAGCCACCTCTTGGAAAAATATTGATAATGCTGTCTGAAACAAAATTCATTCATACATAATAATATTAACAAGAAGTCAAGAATAGGCATAATCCTGAGTAATCTGGTGACTAAACCTCCAACTAAAGTATTCTTTTTGATGAAAATGTTAACATACCTGCGATGCAAGCATGGTAATATTTTAATGATCTGCATTTTATGACAAATTTTGGTTATTTATTTGCCACCAAAATTCTCTAAAGACACTGATCTCTCACAATATTTTTTTTGCAAATTTTCACCATGGGAGACAGCATTGTCTCCGCAGTATCATTTAACCAAGTTCAATCAAAGTGACAATAAGTTTTTGTCTTTATAATTCTATAATAAAACAATATGCAATAAATTACTGCAAAAAAAAATCTAACTAGGTTTATGATGCAAGCATTACAAGGAGAGCAGAGATAAGAGTGTCTATTCTTCTTTAGGCACTTCCGTCTTTGCTCTCCGTGTTGTAACAACCAACTGCAACAGTCACGACATGAGCAAGCAAAGACTAGATGTTTGATTTTGTTTTCCTTACCATATTTGTTATTGTATGTATTACATTTGTTATGTGTACAAGCACAGTATGTTGTATGCAAAATACAAAATCAAAATTGAAAAACATGACACATCAGTAATAAATATGTACTAAAACAGAATTGTATACATTCAATCACCAATACAAAGTTATAAGTTATAATTGCCCCCAAACACCATTTATTAACATCATAAATAAGCACATTTATGGGTAATCTTAACTTGGAGATATGTCGATGATTTTAATGATTCATCATCATCATCATATCAGCCAAATGAAGTCCACTGCTGGACATAGGCTTACTATCAGCCAAAGGACGTCCTCTGCTGGATATAGGCCTAACCTTATTTATTTTTATTTGATTTTAATGATAATTTTATTGTATTATGTTAGTGTAGCTCTTCTCTCTATTTTTTTTTATAACAAAGCAATTTACAATAAACCTAAGATTTTTTTTACTTTTCAGCATGTGATTATGTCACTGTGTCATGTTTCAGTGTGGATGAAGCCAGAAGCTAGTCCTACTACTATTATAAATGCTAAAGTTTGTGAGATGGATGAATAGATGTATGTATATTAGTATTACCCTTTCAAACCTAAAGTGCTGTAGGGAATTAGCTAGAATTGGGAACACATTCATGTAGTATTGATTTATCTTGACACATAGAATGATTTGTTAACCTATTTTTGTGTTCCTGTGGTAAAATTTTGAGCTTTGGCTTAATTCTCAAGTCTACATAGAAAAAGTCAAGGTCAGGAACAAGATACTAAAAAATTAAAATAAACTGACTTTAAACACAACCTAAGTATATTACAGCTATTACTACTGACTGGCCGCCTGATTTAAACTCCCTGATTTAGAAATTGACAAAAATAATAATATGAATAGATAGAGACCCATATTCAATAATTTCTCATAGATAACATAAAATGAAGAAAGTAAAATCTAAAAAAACATAACCCTCACAAACCAATCACAACAAAAATGATTTTCATAACTAACAACTGATACCATGGATAACAATAGGATTTGCATTTTATTTATTTACATTGTACCTACAGCATCCTAGAAGTGAGACTGAGTAGGTTCAGACATGTAAATATCTATGTTTACAACATCAATCAGGTTAATGTCTGCTGTATTTTATAATCACATCAAGGTTAAACCACTAGCTCCGTTCACTTATTGCGTATTATTTTGTCAATAACATTAGTAAGATGTTTACAGTAGAAGCATTCATCGCGATACAATTTTCTACAGTTATTTTGACAGAATGAAAGAATTTGTTGATCTTAACCATTATTATTCGACGTTAAATATGTACCTGTATGTAGGTAATGTAATGGAATTGATTACAATGTGTGAAATCTGTTAAGAGGCTATATTGTAAATCAAACTAAGTAGCAGCCATTTCATGATTAATACCTACTGTTTGTTTTTATTACAAATTTACCTCGAATTGCCAGTGTGCAGCTTGCAATAACTGTTTTGCTTGTTCTTGAGCACATCCCGCTGCTAGCACAAATTGATTTATCATGACTTGTTCACGTAATGTCGAATCCATTGTAACAAAATTCAACAAAATATAAAAAGAAGTCCACCGAATATCTAAGAAATAACAAGCAATGAAAATAATAAAAGTCAAGAATGCCATATATTAAGCGTTTATCTAATCAATTATGAGCGCTAGTGGACTTGGGTTAAAATGCGAGTGCGAAAGAGAGGTCCAATGTAATCAACACAATGCCGTGCTCGTGCCGGTGACCTACACAGAGTATCAATTTACTTAATTTTTTTTTCACATGCTTACTATCACTAATAAGAGCTATATAGAGTCACAACTTGTCTAATAAAGTGACAACGCAAATTGTTGAATACAACAATGACTATTACATTTAAAACGATAGGCACTCGCCAAAAGATGAATGTCTCTTTATCTTATCTGTATTATTATAATAGTGACCTGCAATAGTATCTTCTTGGATCAAACAAAACTATCCATCGGATATTATTAGCCGTACGCTAACAATATTCGTATAATAGCGACCATTAGCGGGGTTTCGTTATCATTAATCAGTGATCACTACGGATCTAGTTAGCCTAGTTATAGGGTGATTGTCAAACTAAAAAAGAAATGATTGGACAATTGCCGCTACCGAAGGTCCGTAGGTCAAGTGGTTGGATATTGTAGTTGGACTATGACCCTGTAATGGAAAGTTTGATCTGTCCGGTTGCATATTATGTGGAATGATAAAGCCCTCCAGAAGTTTTCCTGAAGATTATAGTAGCGTTATGGGCCGGTGTAACTTAGGCTCTAGACAGACGAACTGCATTTAAACTGCACTCCGACTGCCAAATTGCAGTACGAATGCAGTTAGCACGACTGCAATAGTGCGTCTACATAAGAGTGTTTTACTTCAGGTTCACACTAATAAGTTTAGTACTTAGTAATTCCATGGACTTGTCCACTATGAATCTCTGACTCTTAAGTGTATTATCTGTGTCCTGCTGTAACTATTTGGTAGCAGTGTTGCCACATCTAGGACGCCGATTATATTATTGGGTAGGTTTGAAAATAAAATTTTCTTTTTTTTTGTTTGAACGCGTTGATATCCGGATCTACGTGCCCAAAGCTGAAAATTAATATTACTAATATAAATCTACGTAATCTCTGAGAGCTGTCGGCTATATTTTATTACTAAAAATATAGGAATCCGTACGTTAGGATTTTCATGTTGACGAAGTCGCCGGCAAAAGCTAATTGAATTTTTAAAGTAAACATTACATACTGGCTGACACTGATCTAAACAATTTTATTAGCATTCTTTTATAAATCGGTTTTACTTCAGAACACAGTTAATGTTAAAAAAAATAGTAATGAATTTTAATAAAGATAAAAATGACTCCTAAGTGACAATAATGTCCAATATCAAATTTAAATCATGAAAACAAATAATGAAAAAGAACATTAAATTATTCTTCGAAAATCCTTTCATGATGACCTCTACTTTTTTATTCAAATATGAAAAAAACTTAACTTTTTGAAATTTCACTAGATTTTGCCCGTTCGCATGAATATATATTTTTTTATTGTACTTCATAAAACTTTATCGTATTGCACGTTGGCTCTTACAGAAACCTATACATTAAATAAAACAAACAAAATCATTTTTTTTTCTTATATTCGCTTTACCAGTATTTTCTAAGCAATCGTTCCTGTACTACAACACAGCCGTCGGCCATTTCTTGATTCATCAGCTGGCAACACTGCCTAGTCGTCACCGTCAGATCGGGAAAATTTAGTTGAATGAATTCAAGCCATTCAATCAAATACGAATAATCAATCTGCAGATGAGTACGGTATTGATTTTCACGTATTGTTAAGATAATGGAACCGAATCCTGTAATTATTGCTGCCACAGCCAAACAAACGGCTTCGGTGAGTTATCGTCTTTTTTAGTTTCTAATATATCATTGAATATTGTTGTACTAAATCGTTATCAATGTTTATTTTCAGCTTATATTTCTACATGGTCTCGGGGACACTGGGTTAGTATGAATATTACGTCCTGATTGTCTGATTGTTTCCATGTGTTTTAATGGCCTAAAATTATGACAATTTATAATTCCAGCCATGGTTGGGCAAATACCATCGCCGCTATCCGTGGTCCTCACGTCAAGGTAATATGTCCGACAGCCGCTACGATGCCAGTAACATTAAATGCAGGCTTTCGTATGCCGTCATGGTTTGATTTAAGGACACTTGATGCCACAGCTCCTGAAGACGAAGAGGGAATATTGAGAGCAACTGAACATGTTCATCGTCTCATTGCTAATGAAATTAAAGTAAGTATCTATGATTAAATATTAAAACACAAATCCTACAGTGCGCTATACACAACTTGGCTTGCCATCTATACTGAAATATGTAACTGGTGGTTTACAGCCTTAGGACTTAATAATAACTTATCTGGCTGCTAAAACAACTTTTTCTACACTCATATTGACTGGTTCTTCTGAAAGTTCACGTTATCATACTGTTTTATATTGCAGGCTGGCATACTCCCTAAAAGGATATTGTTGGGTGGATTTTCCCAAGGAGGGGCATTAGCACTTCATGCAGCATTGACATATCCAGAACCACTTGCTGGAGTCATGTCACTATCATGTTGGTTACCAAGACATGCACACTTTCCAGATGCCGTGAAGGCTCCTACAGATATGCTGGTATGTAAATTTACTTGAATTTATAAGTATTTATTAGCTATCTATAAATAATACACAATACAGTTTTATTTTCAGTCTGTTTAGACAAAAATAATTGGTGTAATAGTAATAGATAACATGCAGATCTATCTTACAGGGCAGGTGGAATCTCAATACCACAGCTCTATTTATTTTAGAAGTTTTTTTATTATTGTGTTTATGTTGTATGGACTATCTGGACTTGAGAGTTATTCAATTGTTGTCCTGCAGTGACACAGCGGTATTACACTACCACTGATAGATGCTGGTTTATGTGGAGTTCATAAAGTAATGAACTGTCCAGGACACTCTTAACATAAAAATGCTACACTACATTTCCAAAGCATCTATTTTCTTCTTTCCGAATTCTCTCAACAGACCAGGTACTTTCAATACCTAGATGACCCACATTTTTGTGGCTTTGGTTATATTGCGATTCTTCCAGACCTTTCCGCATGTCCACAATAATCCTACACAGCCATGCATAGCTCGATTATGTCTATGCAGCCCCTTTATTTGAGGATCAGAGCTCCTAAGTAGATGTAGGACTGTATGACATGTAACATGGTTGACAATCAAAATATTTGTGTTATTTCTGTTTATTCTCAAACAGAATGGCAAACTATATATTCAATCTTGGTAAGCAATTGCTTTATGTGTTCATTACTAGTTGCGAAAAAACGTGGTGTCATCCATATAGTGTAGATTAATCTATATATATAAAAGAAAGTCATGTTAGTTACTCTATTTATAAACTCAAGAACGGCAGAACTAATTTGGCTGAAAATTGGTGTGGAGGTAGTTCAGAACCAGGAGACGGACATAGGATACTTTTTATCTTTTTCTTGTTTTAATCCCTTTTCCGTCGGACCTATGGCAGTAGAAATGCATTTACTCAGACTGGAAAGGTCAATCACTTCACTCATTATTATCTACAAGCAGAGTACAACCTGAATTGATTAGCAAATTCTAAATTAACGCGAGCGAAGCCGCGGGCGAAAGCTAGTAGTTACTAAATTAAATTACAACTGATTGTGTTATTTTTGTTTCTCAATTGGTGACTGACCATGCAGTCATGCGCTTTGGATAAGTAGGTCTTCAGTCACTTGTTCATTAAGATTATACTAGCATGCAATTTTCATTTATCAAAGTTAGCCAACAATTGTTTACACAGATATTAAATTGATATCAGTGTGATCAGGCGACTGCACCTCTTTTAAGAACGCTTTGGGTGCAGTGGGATGTAGACGAAGTTGGTGCCCATTCTTTAAGCCTACTTACAAATAATACATAACACTGTTTATTAAGTTCAACTTTTTTCATAAGATTATTGTATAGAAATATATTTTCTGACTGGCGATCTGTATGCATGATAAGAAAGCATACTACGTCAAATAGAAATAGAGATTAAGTTTATAGGCAGGCACCAGAAAAAATTAGTAACTTTAGCATTATAGAATTTTCGTTTTTTAGCATTATATTATTTTGTCTTTGTTGCCCTCATGGAGTAGTTACATTAATTCTGATATATAATTAAAATGATTTTTTATTATAATATGTTAAAAGGTATTTTTTTCTTGTATAATATTTAAAATGATAATTGAATAAAATCGGTGTGTGTATCAGATCAACAATATTCAACACATATGCATAAATGACAGGTAAATCAAACCCGTCGCGAGTATGTTAACAATAAGGTTAAGGAAGTTAAATTCTTTTATATTTATTTTTAGAATATAGTACCTACCTATATTAAATAACAATAATTATCTATATAATTTATCGATATAATATCGTCTCACGCAATGGCAAGGCACGCATGACCAACGAAGGGCCGAACTGAGGGCTGTATTAAGCAGGTACCATTTAATAGGTACTTATTATCATGCGATATGTACATGCATTATATTGGTCTGTATGTTGGTAAGTAGATTCTTATCGTCATTCTGGTCCTATAAGGTCAATCTATTCAGTAAACACAGTTAACACACGCACTTTGCTTCAATGCTTGCAAAACTCAATTAAAACATGAAACATTACATAATAATTATTTATTATAAACAATTAAACATAAGGTTTGAATATCTATTTCACTACAAGCAAATTCAGACATGAGCCCTTAGGATAATTTTGACTATTTAAACTATGTACACTACAAGAGTAAAAAAAAATAAAGTGCTTGTTTGTAATGTCACATAATTACAAAACCCTTAATTTTTATCATTTTAGTCTGTCTGTCCGTCGGTTTGTAGTTAATCTCCGAAACGGCTGGACGAAATCAAAAAGAAGTAATCAAGTCTTTAGACGAGGCATTAAATGTTTTTTTTTGTGTGCTTCTTATTATTGTGTAATAATAAGACAAAGAATTACTACATAACATAACATCACGCCCGTAATCCCAGAAGGGTTAGGCAGAGGTGTACCCATTAGTACACCCACATTTCGCCAGTTATGTTTTTTTTTTTTTTTTTAGTCCCATGTAATAGGGGGCGAGCCTATTGCCATCAACCGGGCACAAATCCAGACTCCGAGGCTGCTACTGAGAAATTCCTGATGGAAAAACCCAATAACACTTTGCCCGACCCGGGAATCGAACCCAAGACCTCATGCACAGCAGTCGCGCTTGCGACCACTAGACCAACGAGGCAGTCAAAGAATTACTAGTATTGGGTTTTTAAAAATCAACCCCTAACATTAAAAGGAGCTCATTTTTATTGCAGGATTGTATTGCGATTGGTAAACGTGACCATTTTTATTATTACTCAAAACAGGACAGTCAAAGTACAGTAAAATAAAAGAACAGTGAAGTGGCAGCAACAAACCTAAATATAAGGCTATTTCTGGATTAGAATTTTCTGGATGAAGTTAAATATACTACATGTTTTTTATTTCATAGAGTAGAAATAGGGGATAAAAGTTTGCACGACGCGGCGCTTCAACTTTTTTAAGTGCTTATGAGGGTTGTTTAAGCAATGTGAAGGTACTTGGTTATATAACGTGTGGTAGGCCCTGGGCTGTGGGCCTCAACTCCTCAAACCACTTAAAAGCAGAGCCATGTCCTAAAAAATGATATACATATTTATGTCGATTGTTATAAAAGATCCATACTTGCACCGCTGGTTAGTGTATTCAATACTCATTGTATTCTGTCTATTTGATGTTATTAATATTTATTGCGGTTTATTCACAGGAAGACCAGGTTAATCACTTGGACTTACAGTATTCCTAATGTAACTTATTTATATAATTTTGCAAATCCGAATTCGTAGAAGTTTGATATGGTCAAAAAGAATATGAGCTCACGTGTTTAAAAAAAATACTTATTTCGTTTTGGAATCCCGGATTGCCGGAAACTGTTTTATATCAAGTGGTCATTCACATTCTGTTCATTGTCTTAAATGTCATTGTCTAAATCTTTCCCATAAAGTTGAGTGAGTATCTGTGCTTTAAACACTCTTATTCCCTCACGCAGTTTTCTCTAGTTACGGAAAGATAGTTGTTGAATATTGTTTATCCTTTTTTAGAAACACAAAATTGTATTAGTAACATTATTAGGTACTTATTTTTTTTGTTTACATGATTATCATATTTAATTGCTGAACGGATCGAAAAAATACCGATATCTGTTTGTTTGCCTGTCAACATAATATAGGCATTAAGTCCGCCTATACACTAATGTATTTTTTTACGTTATGTGCATAAAATTTAAATAAATAAATAAGCAAACAGAAACAAGAATAAAAAATTGTTTGTTTTTAACATTTATAATTACATGAATTTTGCGACTAACAATGGCAAGCTACGTGCAAATATTGCGAATACGAATACATTATAAGTTAAGTTAAATCACTAATATTTACTACGCTAATAGTTACCACTGTAGATTAACCCAATCAACCCATGTTGTAGGTAGGAGGACATTTTTTTTTACGAAAATCTACTTCCACTACCTACTACAACTTAATACGTGAGTTTATAATATAATAGGCACAGCGAGTTTTTAATAAAATAGAGTACCTGCGTACCTACAAAAGGTGTTTCTTTGTTTCAGATATTTCAAGCACACGGTGACTGTGATCCAGTAGTTCCATTCAAATGGGGACAAATGACAGCCTCATTCCTCAAAACATTTATGAAAAATGTTGAATTTTCCACATACCAAGGATTGACACATAGTTCTTCAGAGGCGGAACTTAAAGATATGAAAGCATTTATAGAAAAAACACTGGCTGCTTGAAAAAATAGAGAAATCCCTTATATAAGTACAGAAATGACTTTTCTTGTTATAGAGTTATTATATTACCGTCATGCTACCTTCCTGTTTCAATTTAAATTTGCTGCTTAGCATGTTTTAGTATAAGATATTAAAAGTAATAGTTCTTGTAAAGAAATAAGAGAATCCCCAAATAAAGTTTTTTTCGGAAGCATCCTTGAGTTATTTATTATGAATTATTTTAACGTTTTATATTCATTTTATTCGGCTCGTGAGCTCGTGGCTAAGTAAGAACAGCCGCACGAATCGATCCATCAGGATAAGCTACGCTTGCTGAGGTTGGTCTGTGGATGGGTGGTCATCTTTGCATAATGAGACTTCGCCGTGCCAGCTGTCATACGTGGATCTTTGACAGTCGTTACGGGTCGTCAGAAGCCCGAAAGTTTAACAATCAGTTATAACAAGGGGTATCGCATTGCCCAGTTACTGGCTTGTAGAGGTCAGAAAGGCATTCAGCTGCATCCGGTTAGACTAAACCGCCACATACCGACCCCAACATAGTTGGAACGAGGCTTCGCAGATTGATTGATTCATATCGGGTGGAAGGAACATCGACGCGCAAGCTTCGAGAAAATTATTATAATAACATTTATCTCAATAACTCGTGAAGGCTTAGTGGCTACGGCGCCCGCCTCTCTTGCTTGAAATTTTGAATTCGATATCGAGCAAGTATTACCAGTGTAATTTTCAGTTAATTTATGTAGTTTTCTAAATTTATCTTGGACAGCACAGACATCGATAAAAGACATCATCGTGACCAAGCCTTGATTTATCTTTATCCATACATCTATACTAATCATAATAAAACAGATGAGACTTTTTGGTTGTTTGTTATTTTGATTAAATCTGATATGCTTTCAAGCTGTAAAAGTTTCACTAAAATCGGTTCAGCAGTTTAAGAGTCTAGTCCAGATGCGATATTGTGTAACACACTTGGCCGATTTTGAGTCACCGTGACATTCTTTAATCTTTATTGAGGGATGAACCGCCTGCGGGCGGGATTGGAGCAGTAACCAAACACCTTACCTAATATACAGATAAAGATCTGCATGTACCTATTTATAAAATAAATTGAATGAATTCGGCTTACCAACCTCGATTTTATTCCGAAATTTTAAGCAACTTGACCTGAAACTTTTAAGCAACGGGTTGGCACGCACGGTCAGCAGCAACGTCTATGATGGACTTAAAGGCCTAGTCGCCAGGTCAATAAATTCTAAAAAAAAAAATGGATAAATCTGTAGGTAGCCTCTAGGCTCTACCTGACTACCTGTCACTGTCAGGCTGTCTGAGACTGTCATATTGTTCAAAACGTAATTTAACCTAAAAATAATCAAAATATTGTTTGAAATATCTTATTAACTACGCGTTAATAACATAATTGTGGTGTCTCTTCCATGACAGCCATTAATGAAAAGTTGAAGCTAAGAATTAACTACTATTAGTAATTTTGGACTGTCATTGGAAGCAACATATTTCAAGGTATTTGTAACCCTAGTATGAAGTACCAAATACTATGTATCTTATTAAAATGAATTAAATAGATAGTAGTCTTACGTTTTTAAAAACGTTATTATTCATTTTCAGAAAAATGCAAAGAATAATGTCAGTTGTGAAGACATTAACATCAGTTAGAAGTTTTGCACACAGCCATGTACAGTTGTCGATGCTGAGTACATTTCAACAAATGGCAAGAGACCGATTATTACAGCCTACTCTTCCAATGATTAATTTAATTTGTGGTTTTAAAGTGAAGGGTCGCGTGCGACGGCGTTGTAAATCTTGTTATTTTGTTATTAGAGATGAAAGGCTGTATGTAATTTGTCCTAAATCACCCCGTCATAAACAGATGGCAATGAAACCTAAACCATTAAATACATGGATTTTAACACATGCTAGTCAGAGTCCTGTACGACCATGGTGAATTTTATGATTGAATAGTTTTGAATATTATCAGTGTAGTTCTAGTTGTTATTGTTTAATTAAAATAATTTTAGTCAACTTCTACAAATGTTTTCTTTTAGAGAGTGTTGTTTATACTAACAGAACCCAGAGTGCAGGAGCTGGAGCTGCATATTTTGATTAAACATTTACAAATATAAGCCCTGTTAAACAAGCGATGAAGTAAGTATAATTAAGAACATTTTTATAATGATTAAATTAAGACAAGATTGCAGTACGTTTAGAAATTTGAGGGCATCAAGTACCATCTGACAGGTTTGGTAATTTACAACTGGGGATTTTACCAAACCTCTTGCTATAACAGGAACTTTATATATTTATTTCTCTCTGGCTGTTTTCACAATTGCCATTTGGAAACAGTTGCAAATTAAGAATTTTTATTGTTTGTTTGCAACCAGTTGCAAATCAAGAAAACTTTTCCTTAAGTTTTAAGCTACCCCAAAAGAATTTTCTTCCTTACTCAAAACCTAATCCTGGGTGGTTGATACTTTGTTGTATTAGGTCAGCACTTTGATGACGACGGACCAAAACGGCCGAATGATTTAAGCCAAGTTATTTTTCGTTCTTGAACTTAGTATGCAAAAGCGAGCGCAACAAGCTCGGGACTTCGGGCCCCATGCCCTGAATACGACATGTAAGGTTAGAAGGTCGTGAAAAACCACTCAGATAATGGAGCCCCGCGGAGCGTTTTCTATGTCTATAAAGTGAGGATCTGATCTAGATCAGATTTAACCCTTACGTTAGAGACAAACAATGGAATTTATTAGCAGTAGACATAGGTATTGTGATTAACATTTGGTCGTCGTACTGAAGATCAAAGAAAATTACTGGTTAGTTATTATTGTGGTGAGGTTTGGGCAGCGTTGCCAGACGTCCCGATTTTGGCGGCACGTCCCGATTTTTAAATCAAAATTAAATGTCCCGCGCGGGACAGGCTCAGTCCCGCTTTATTTTTTTACATGCTCACAGCAATTTTTTCAATCTTGAACTTTTATTGAATTAAAAGCTTCTATGGTTTGTGAAACATATTTTTCTAAAGAAGAAAGCTTTTTTGGTTTCCATCCCTTTTTTTTTACATCTTTTATTCAGAAGACGAATGAGACTCAACTATTTAAAGAATCCCGCTTTTTCGCTCAAAAAGTTCAAAAATCCCGACTTTTCAAAAAAAAATCTCTTTGTGATATGCTTTGTGGGCTCTATGTTTCGAAATGTTTGTGACTTCCGTCAGGCTTGTAAATGTCATGCTCAGTGCTGCCAGCTTGGTTAATCACGCAGTTATTTGTAGTTTGTAGGCCAAAAGCATAGAGGACCACCGGCGAGCCGGAGTCCGTCCGTGTTGCTCTACTATGGCATTGGGACATAATACGGAATTACGAATTTATTTATTTAAACATTATGCAACAAAACTACAAAGGCCTAATTCTGAAACGGATCTATCTATCTGGGGTAGATTCATCATTGACTCTCATCTCTATGCTACTATCATGCCGGCAGTTGACATTGACAAACAGCATAATTGTTGTGACATTGTAATAATAACAATTTTATTTGTAATATTTTTGTAACGACTTATTAATATCGACAATAAACATCGTAAACTCAGCAGGCAAACCTCACAGACTACATTTTTAAGAAAGAACCGTGTTCACCATGATCTTGTAATTACATATGTTTAAATAAAATTATCAATTAAATAGGTACCTATGAACATAACAGTCCTCACGATTTCCCGCACAAAATTGAACCTTCCGTTTGACCTGCTCAGCGGGTGAAGTATCAAAAATCTTTTATTTGCTTATCTCTGCGTATTAAACTATGTAGTTTAGTTCCTAGGGGGATAGGATTGTTTGTGACATGAAATAAGTACATCAGTAAAAAGTTGAAAATTTAATTAAGATTAGGGACATTTGATTCCGAGATTTATGGACTACCTATGAGATTTAATGATACTGTACTATACCTACCTCTATATCTGAACTCGGAAACATACCAGTTACTTATTATCTAAAATTAAGTAGTGTAGGAACCTACATACCGACCTGTGTCTGGTAATGAATAATGGTATTTAACAATGTCCTGTAAAATACATGTCAACAAAAACATGTGAAAAAGGAACAAAGTTCAGCAGCAACAGCCTTCAAGGTCGACAGTGTCCTAAGCTGTGTCACCAAGGGTTTAGATCTAACGGGTGCCAAATTCCATAGTAATTCCTTTAATCATAGTTGTATTATAGGAATATATACCTACATACATAGTTCTTCAATTCGTTTGAAAACCAATTTATCACTTTCTGTGATATCGAATTTCTCGATTTTATCTCGCAAATTTTGACAAATAAATTACTATATAACTAGTTTTGGATATTCCATTTCTAAGCCTGGCCGCACACAGGCCACCGACCACAACCACAAAACGCCGCCGCCGCCACCCACGTATTTCCTGTAGTTTTCATACATTTTATAATATACTAGCTTTTGCCCGCGACTTCGTCCGCGTCAATTTCGGTTAAAATCATGATTCGAAACGACAGGTGGCGCCATCTATGATCATAAGAAAGTTATTGTGATTTCTCTCGGAAACAGCAGTTTTTTTCGGGATGAAAGGTAGGTACCCTATGTTTGTTCCTGTACACGTGGCAATGTATATGCAAAATTTCAGGATGATCGGTTCAGTGGCTTAGGCGTAAAATGGTAACAAACAAACAAACAAACTTACTTTCGCATTTATAATATTAGTTAGGAAGTTAGGATAGTTAGGATTGACACGCCGCACATGGTTGACGTCGGTAGTCGGTCGCCAGTTCGCCACAAATCGCTACAAATCGTCGCTGCTCGCTTTTTGTGGCGGTAACTGGCCATTAAACGCCGACGACGACGTTTTTTTTATCAGCAGCAGCGCCAAAGTAGCCCTCTCCAACCGCAAGTGTCGACGACCGGCCACAAGTGGCATGTACGCGCGCTTTAGCTACCTTTGGAGCCGCTTCTACCTTCAGGTGGCGGCGTTAGTGGCTATCGCGTGTGGCCCGTGTGCGGCCAATAATAGTAATGGAAACTGACTTTGATGTTAATTGTATTATATTGTTTAAATCAAAAAAGTATTAAACAAAATTATAAAGTAAAAAAAAACTAAAACTCGACTACGTAAAAAAGAGGTCTAAAAAGGACAAAACAAGAAAATAATTTCTTTTTTTTCATTCAAAACAGAAATCCAGAAATGGTTAATGGTGGCGCATAATTATTTTCCATAATTTACGCTTAATGCAAGTGATTGCATACCTGTCTTTAGAGTAGTAGCTTTTTTTTATCTTTTTCTTCTTGTTTATTCAATATTCATAAACAATTTCTTAAAGAGTTCCCTTTTTGACACCTACTTAATATATATTCTCACTGAGTGCAGAATTAGAAACTATTTGCTTAGGAACAGTCTTGGCGTTGTATCGAAGATGACTACGTTGAAGCCAGACGATGCAACCAAAATGAATGTTCACAAAGTTACCAAACAAATTGTCACATCGCCAGACATCTATAAACCCGTTGGACCTTACAGGTTTGTTACTATTTTTAGTTAGCAGCAGTTCGTACGAGCGCCGGGGTTGCGGGACGTCTTAACAGGATACCGTGGCCCCGGAACGTAAAGGGCAACAGAAGGAACAGGGTGTTTTTTTAGTCAGTAAAAGTCTGACAGTCCCTTCCGCCCCACCCAGGGCGGAAGGAGTCAAAAGAAGTCCTTATCCGTGTAAAAAAAGCGCTCTGTCAAATATGCAAATTCCGCGCGGTTTAGCCGAATGATGAAGTTGTAGTGCGGGGTAGGTAATAAAACTCCATAGTAAAAAAAACCCGTGCGTAGATACTAGTTGGTATAGTAGCTAAGTACCTAACTACCACATTTGAGTTTATTATATTCAATGCAATTTGCGGTGAAGTGGGATCTAAAGTATTCCAAAGTACTTAGAAGCTTAGCGCACTTGAGCTGTAATGCAACACTTTTTCAGGGTGAATTCGGGAAATACATGGTATGTAGGTATGCTTTAATTACGTAAGGATAGGACGTACATTCAACCATGAAAATACTTATGAGTATTTTATCATGAAACCCAATCTAGAACAGTTCTCTAGATATTTCTAGTTTTTAGTTACCTACTAACTTTGTAAATGCACTAGTTAGGTACGTACCTACTGAGATGTTTTTTTTACGATTTCACTTATTTTGTTGTTTTCAGCCAAGCGATATTAGCGGAGAAGACACTTTATGTGTCTGGGGTACTGGGCATGGACCCTCAGGCACAATTAGTATGTGGCGGAGCCGAAGCACAAACACGGCAAGCTCTTGAGAACCTGTGCCACGTGCTGGAGGCCGGAGGTGCTTCCCTCGAATCTGTCGTGAAGACTACCATCTTGCTAGCTCGAATGGACGATTTTCAGGCCGTAAACCAGATTTATGCAGAGTGTAAGTGCTTACCCACATAGATTCATATTTCACATTTTTCTAATGCAATTAGAAATAATATAGGTACCTATGATTTGACAGCATGTAAACCAATGCTGATACGTATAAATTAAAATGCAACTAAAAAATAAAATTTAATAGCCAGTGTGCAATCTATAATTTAATTGGCAATCGAATCTGAATCTGAATCGCTGTCCAAAATGGCGACCGCATCTAGCTGCGGAGTACGGGCTCCCTATTTATTCTTCTTAAGCCTAGACTAGACCTACTACTATATGTACTCATTAGTAGGGCCTTTTATCTCGATGAGAACTAGACTGGATTATGACTGTCATCAAAGGTCTGATGATGGAGACGGAAAGCTGTCTAGAAAAAAGAGATGACTTTTACATTGTTTATTATTAAAACTACTGTTTCATACAAAAGTGCAACACCTACCTAACTCACTTAATACGGTCAAAATGTATGGAAAAGCCGATTTTGTGTCTAACCTGTTGTAACCCCCGTTAAACCCCTGTTACTAAAATAACATGGTTACAAAGTTCATAAGCTATGAAATATCGAAATTATCAGTCTAAAATTCTGAAACGGTTTGAACGTATGTTTATATCAATACTGTCAATAATAATATTCTTAATAAAGCTGGAGAGTTTATGTTTGTTTGTATAAACAAATAAACAAAAGTTAACAATGATGTTCACCATTGTCACATACATTATGCGTGAGACAAACGAGCCTGTAGGTACACTGTACGTCAACGACGCAAATGTATGACAAAAAATGCGGTGCACGAAATAAACAATTCATAATCGTACTCTTGTGTTTATTTATATATCTTCTTATACAAATTGAAACTCCCGTTCGTATTTTATTGCATAAAACAAAATAAATCACCATTAGTACCTATTGAGAAAGATTATGATTACTAGAAGAAATGAAACTAAAGATTCCGACGAATTGAGAACCTCCTCCTTTTTTGAAATCGGTTTAAAAGGAGTGATCATATATACGCCAGTGATCACCTCTGGTGATGTGACGTTCTACATATACATATGATGGATAATATCATTAAAAACTTAGTAAGACTGGTGTGAAACTTTTTGCAGAATAAATTAATTTTCTATTCGTTGCTATGATAAACCAATTTACGATTTTGTCTTAAAAAACCACACCAGCAGCTACAGAATCAAAAATAAAATTTGTTTAGGTTGAATTTCGATATCACTAACATCAACATCAGTCCCTTTTATGCCATGGGCTTTAGAGTCCATAAAATGTGTTATTTAAAATTATATTATTAAGTGATTGTGTGTGATTTGTATGCCTTTTTTTGGGCAAAACATAGAAGATCTACCTTCCTGTAACATCTCACACTCTGTTGTAATTTGACCTATGTTTACAAATAAAGCGTTCGGATTCTGATTCTTGATTCTTCTACACATATTAGAAGATTTTTCAGACAGACGAATTCTTTTCTGAAACAGAATAATAGTAAAAAGGTAGCCAATTACAGTGTGTACCAAATAGTTTGGTGTGCATGTAATAAGTTTTATATTTATGCAGGCCCGTCTTTTCCATTGGACATTCCGGGCGAAGAGCCCAGGGAACCACGAACGCCGGGGCCCCAGCCTGCCCCTAAAATTATAATTCTCTGCAGCCGCCGTTCCATTCTATTAGTAGGTACCCAATTCAATGACAAAATATTTGATATGCAGTAAAATTTAGAAGCTAGGTAGGATAGGAGGTAGCTGTCAGATTCTAGCCGTTTCTTATGAACTATTAGTAGGTATTGTTTATTATATTGGATTTATAAAATTTAGTTAGGTTCAATTGATTATTGAACTCTAAATTGAAAGAAGCGCATTCATTAAATTTCGTAAAAAACGCAATGTGCCGCAGGGCCTCCAATAGGTTAAAGACGGCCTCGTATTTATGTATTTCTTGAAAGGGGTTGAAATCTTTGACACCGCGAATTAAGGATCAAAATTGGGTTGTTTTTGAATAAATTTTTTGGACATGTTTTGCCTTTCAACAAAAAAAAAACTAGTAATGGTAGCTCTACACTAGCCCGCGAGGCGCAGAAGCGAAGCCGCAAATCCATCTTGCGAGTGTAAAGCCGGCTTTATTCTTTTCATGAACGAATAAAAACCTCAAAGCTCAGCAGCAGCTATAGGTATCTAAGTCAAAAATAAAAACATTCGGAATTTTTCATAGAATCTGCGCGAGCAATGATTGAATTACACCCCGTTCTTATTGGAAATACCCCGTTCCTATAGGGATTACAAACATGCCTTTTAAAAAGTGACACCAGTGTACGGATGTTTGAACAATCGCTATATACGCGCGCCAGTGGAACTCGGGACCGTAGAATCGAACAAGATGACGAAAATATGTTGGAAGTACAGTCTTTCAACCGAAAGGAGCGCCACCGCTGGCACACTTCGAAGGCCGACCGGAGCAGTCACTCCGTTATCACAACGCGTACCTACCTACCTAAACACCACTGCGCCTCGTCTCACTGCTTTAAAAGTCCGATGTGCGTGCAGCACGGTGAGCGCCAGAACGCCACACCATCGTGTGGACCTTCCCGAAGTCTAGATACTATACCTACTGTCAATACCACGGTCAACAAATTTATCTTTTTTTTTTGCTTAGGATATCGTTTGACATTGACGTCCTACAGTTGACCAATTATTTGACATAACTTGGAATTATTGTTGTAAGTTTTCAAAATGATGATTGTTTAATTTTATTTACCTACTTATCAGCAAACTAAGTACTTACTCGTTTATCTGTTGTTGAATATAATATGAGGAATGAACTGATGACCCCGTTCACGTATTGAGTGCTTTGTAAATTTATTACTTATCTACAATGAGTAAAGAAGCAGGGAATATTGAGACTTCGGGCAAACCAAGCGTTACATCCAAGATGAATACGCAAAACCCAGATGCAACCAGTAAGATAAATGTTCACAAAGTTACGAAGACGATCGTTACATCGCCAGATATCTACAAGCCTGTTGGACCATACAGGTATGTTATTTTTAATAGGTACCTACCTAGGTATAGTTTAGTTTTCACAACTTGGTGCAATAAACATTAAAACAATTTTCTCATCTAGTTGGTAGGTCTAGGTACGTACAATACGAGCCACGAAAGACTATGAGACTTGACACAGCACACAACTTTATGAAGTATTTCGTAATAAATGTTATATTATTGTTAAGTTTTTTAATGTAAATGTCATAGAAATATCTATAAATTCACAAATTATGGATAGGTAGTTATTTCGTGCATCCATACCTGCGCAAGCTCCCCATTACTGACGCTTGTCAATTCTCATCATTCTAGGCGGGTATAGGTACCAATTTGCATGCCTATTGCCTAGGCATTGGTAAGTAAGTACACAAAGTATATGTATACAAAGAAGGATAGGTAGGTACGCAAATTTATGAAAGAAGGCTGAAGTTCTTAGATATGTGTTACTTGATGCAATTTTCTTGTGCCCAATGTTACGGGTAAAATTAACATTAATATCACTAAAAATAAAACCTACCTAAGTATGTTAATTAATTTACCTACTTAAGTAATAAATGATGCGGTTTCAGCCAGGCTATTTTAGCGGATAAAACTCTTTATGTGTCTGGGGTACTGGGCCTGGATCCTCAAGCAGAGTTTGTGAGTGAGGACGCTGAAGGACAGACACGACAGGCTCTCGACAATCTGAGGCACGTGCTGGAGGCCGGCGGCGCTTCTCTCGAGTCTGTTGTGAAGACTACCATCCTGCTAGCTCGAATGGAGGACTTCCAGGCTGTAAACAAGATTTATGCAGAATGTAGGTATTACCTATATTAGGTACTTCATTTTATGTTATGGCAGCTAAGGATAATTATGTCCCAGTTCTGATATATACTGGAAATTTGGTAAACGTCCGTTACTGAAGAGTACCTATTTATTATATTCTTAACTGGCACATACAAAATGTTATGCTATGGGATATTATGCTATGCCTTAGATGCGAAATGTAGAAATTTAACATAGTAGGTAATGGCAAAAAAAATACTCCAAATATTTAACCAACAGCAGTCCTGATTATAAATTTTCTCAGCAGAAGTAGGTAGGTAGGTACTTAAGGGTTTATTCAAATAGGAACCTAACATCCTTTGACCGATCACTTTCCTCTCCCGTTACGTCATCAAATAAAACCATACCTACCTGCTGCTCATCTAAAACTATCCAACGGTCCAACTTCGATAGATACGATTTGTAATGCTGTAGTTATGTGACGACCCTCTTCCTGCTCCATCATCAGACTATGTTCAGTATTTCCAATCAACTATACTCATCGAGACCAATAAAATGACCCAAGGATGAAACGTCATTAAACTTTTTTTTTTACTCAAGAGCACAAGAGATCTTTTTATTTTGTTGCGCTAACTAGTTTTAAATGCTTTATGACCCCTACGCCCTTTATATATAGGTACCGTTAGATGCACCCGTAAGCACACTGTTTTGCAAGTGTTACATGAACGAATAATATCTTACTAAACAATGATTTTTCACGTAAAAAATAAAAGTACTTAATTATTAGCATTTTTTTTACACAATACCCGTTTCCCATGGAAACGCAAATATTATCTACCGGCAATAGGTAGGTACTAGTGTTGAAATATTTCCGAACTATACATTTTCTGCATCAAACATATATTACCGGTATGACTATGGCCATGCTCGAAAATGTTGCAGATATATAGGTATATTGCCGTAAAAGTATTCTCCGTTTACAAGCGCTTTTATGTAAGATCTTAGGCACTTGTACTGACAGTATGCCACATAATATTCTCATACATGACCATGCTCATGCTGCTTTTTGCTGCAGCATATGCTGTTTTGCTATGTATGCATTGCTGTATCTAAAGGCTCGTCCACTATTACATGAGACTTAGACGTAACTGGCGAAATGTGGGTGTACCAATGGGTAACCTCTGCGTCACCCTTCGGGGATTACAAGCGTGGTGTTATGTTATGTTATGTTTATGCCACATAAGTAGGGAACCTCATACTGAGAATCTCACAGTACCTAGCTATTACATATAATCTTTCTCTTAGTCTTTCTTTTTTTTTAGTTTTTGAAGAAGACTTATAGTAGGAACTACTGGTTTTATAATACTTAAAAGTTATTAGTACATCAGTCTAGTTAGAGCTTTAAAGTTTCTGATAACCAAATAAATTAATCTAATATCGTATTCGACGTACATAATTATTGTTTATCTACTACTTAGTTGACGGACGATAGATAACCAAATACTCAAAGTTTGATCATTCCATATTTCAGTTTTCCCAAAAGATTGCCCGGCACGCGCTACGTTTCAGGTGGGTAGTCTTCCTTTGGGCGCAGCGGTGGAAATCGAAGCTATTGCACTCAGTGGGGATCTAGTCGTGGCCGAGGCTGGCCCCTGCCCTTGTTCAAAGGTTTAAGGTATCTAATGATACCAATCTAATGTTATTATGACAAGACAAACTAATTATTCACGCTGTGTTACTATGTTTGTTGCATTTAGGCCAGAAAATAAATTATGTACTGAGTAAAAAATGAAGTAGGTACTTATTCTTTCATATTTTGTTATTGTCAAAATTGATCGTTTTACACAATTGTCATTAAATTAAAACTGTGTTTTTTTCTTAAATCTTGTTTCTTTCTTTTTACCCAGGAGGAAAAAAAATACTATGATTTCTGAAGTTACTTGTAAGTTCCGGCATCAGGCGCCAATACCTGATGCCTAATGAATAATGATTGTTACTGCTCTAGTAGGTCCTTTTTTGTACGATAGTTCTTCTTCATCGACTTTTACCGTGTCACACTAGTTGTTGTTTCGGGGTTTAGGAATTAAGTATTTTTATAACTACCGACATAGTCACCTACCCTTTAATTGAATTTGACTAGCTACATGCAAGCCTATTTATATTCAAATAAGTAAGACACTATTTTTAAATCTGTGACCTAGAGTGGACTGGTGGGTGGTCATGAAAACGGTAGTTTACCTACAGCACGGCACTCGTCGGGCAACCTACATAAAGCTTGCCATGCACGAAACGATTAGTCGGGTAGATTAGCAAGTCCTTTTGATATGAAGGTCGAAAAATATACTAACCCGATTGTCATAGATCATGGAAGATTTCAGTTGTTTTTATACTAGAACATTATCTTATAACATAGAGCAACGCGGAGTACTGGATCGGAGCCAGTGGTCCGTGTTGTTGCTAATAAATTGTTCTGTCTTTTTTCTGACACACAGATGGAATCTGTCATATGAAATGTCAGATGAGTGTCACTTCTCTATACTTACATAAAATATAACAAATCTATAACTGGTCGCCGCCTGTACATGGAAGATGTATGAGAAAAACTATTGTAGTGCTTTTATCCACGCAATAGAACCCAAATTATAGCTTGTTTAGTGTTTTATGCTTCGATGAACGTGGGTTCGTGCTTGGTGGTGAATTGATAGGTATTATTATTTTAATACTTAGTATTTTCTTTGCATTGATTTAAACATTAAAAATTAATAAAACTGCAGAAAATTGAGTATTCTTTTTGCACGTCTTTTTTACTGTTTTATTATCTTAGTTGGCTACTGCATCACTGCTGCATGGTAGATATTTGACACATTAAATAAGGCGCGCGGACGACTTGACAAACGACAAGCAGCGTCGAATTTGATAGGTATTTGAAGTTCTATGAATGGGATATTATGAAGTACGCACGAGTAAGGCGGAGACGGCATAATTTATAAGTACGTGTGTATGTACGGAGTAGCGGCCGTAAGGCGAGTGTTGCGTGCGCTTAAGAACAAAGAGCTTTTGCCGTTAACCAGCCACTAAGCTTTATTTTGTTAACCCTACTTACATATTTTATAGCAGCTAATTATAATTTAAACTAGTTAACAACTAAACTAAAAACAAATAGAAATATGCACTATGTAAACCTCTTTTTTACTAATATTACTTGCCTACACATAAAATTTAGTAAAATTAACTTAGTTTTTACAAATAAGAATCGCTTTATTATTAACGTAAATAATAGGTACATACCTAGGTACCTACTTCATGCAATATTTTTTTAACCCACTGCGCAACAAAAAAGTAAAGTGGGAACAGACAAAATAAAAAGAAAGCTAGGTACTTTAACTAAACCGGACTTTGACGCAAAATCGAACTAAAAAGCTTGAAACAAGAAAATATTCCTGTCCGATAGCCTGAAATTCTTCAGGATTGGCGTTCAAGCCCTCAAAAGCCAAAAACCATCCGTACGCGTTGAGAATTTAAAAAAGAATTTCCATACGAGAGGACCCGGTGGGACCGTAAGCAAAGCTGTATTTATATTTACTATGTGGAAAGGTCTCTCTTTACCATAGCGTTCGTAGAGATACTTGGATCTCCACTGACTAAAACCCATCCGTGTTCCTCCTAATGCCTTTTGTGTTCCAGGGCCGCGGTAACTCTTCTTTTCTTCTAAATATAGAGTATCTTCCTGTCAAATTTCATCCCTAAATGTCAAGAGGTTTTCGATATTTCGTGGTAAGTGAGCGAGTGACTTTTTGCTTTTAAAATAAATAGTGGCAGCCAAATTAATAGGTACAATGTAATTTAATAATTTGAAATGCATAGATATTTGTAAAAACTAAGATTGGGCACTATTGATGATGACTGTTAGTTTTAATAAAATTCTTCATATTGCATCCTCAGGATTCATACTTAATGGCAAATGTATTATTGAGTCTAGACTACTTTTGAATAGAGTGCGTTGTCGGGAAAGTCCCCTTAAGTAGGTACTTGCATACCAGTCCATACCAGTTGTTTACAGGACTACATCAGAATAGGGTTGCCAGGTCCTAAAACAAGAAAGCCAAACAGTACCTACAGCCATTTTAACCGGACGTTTGGGTAATAAAGCTTATTTTTTTTATGGATTTTGTGTGTTTAAATTCACATTATTGTATTTAGCTTTTTTGATCCTCTATCATTAATCGTCTTAACTTCTAATTACATGTCTGATAAAATGTAAAAAGCTGGACAGGCCGGAAACGGTGACAACTGGCAACCCTACATTTCGAGGACCGTTGGCTCCTTCTTCGCCTTAGCGTGTCGATGACAGTTTTTAAATTGATTCAGCCCAAAATTTGGCAACGAGTTTTGCACTCTCTGTAGGTAGCGTCCATCAAGTTTCGTGATGAGCAGATAACAAGGCAGACAGGACACGATATCAAGCGCCCCATCGTTTGTCATCTAATCTATTGGCTCCTAAAGCACAGGCTCTTGGCCTAGTGCAGCCTTTTCCAAAGTGGGCGATAACGCCACCTTGTGGGCGCTGCAGGCCTAGAAGAGGGCGTTAAGAGACCCAGAAGAAAATCGGGGCGTTGTGCAGAGGCTTGAAGAGCCATTTGTAAATTCGTCTACTAGATGCTTTTTAAGTGTCTAGATAAAAAAAATTGGCGCCCCCATTTTTTGACTAGAAAATAATTTATTCTCAAAGTGTGCAGTAAACAAAATAAGTTTGTGGACCCCTGACCTAGTGTATGGGGAAGCAGGTCGTCCCCTAGTTTGACATTTATTATGATACAACATTATCAATAGGTAAGTAGGAACTATCTGTGCTGCTAAGTATTACAGGGTGAAGTGTAGGAAACAAAAAAAAAAAATTTACTTATTTATCATTCACTTGAGGTATGTAGGTAACCTACGTATAATGTACTTACATTATAATAGTTCTTAATAATAACAATATTAAAACAAAAAAGGCATACTGCCTCCTTGGTCTAGGAGACTCAATAAGGCGCGACTGCTGAGCATAACGTCTTGGGTTCGATTCCCAGGTCGAACAAAGTGCTCTTGGGTTTTTTCAACAGGAATTTTAGTAGCAGCCTCGGAGACTGGATTTATGCCTCGTCTATGGCCATAGGTTCGCCCCCTACTACATGGAATTATGGCACATAAACATAACTGGCAAAATGACTAAAGGGTACCTACACCTCTGCCTAACCCTTCGGGGATTACAGGCGTAATGTTATGAATTATGCAAAAATTGTGGCCCACCGGATTCGGGAACAGGTTGTACTAATATACTTAATGAATGATTGACACATAAAACAATAGGGTACCTACCTACTCGAAAATTAATTAAACGGAAGAAAGGTTTTTACAAACCCATTTGCGAGTCAAAGAATGTACTAGGTACCTATGTTCGTTTAATAAGAAAAACGCGATGGGGGTGCGAGGTCAGTTTAGCGGGCTGCCTCCTCCATAATAGGTAGGTAGGTCGCTACGTACGATACGATCTCGGGGAGTCGTGAACTCGTGAAGCGGCCAGTCGGGCCAGTCGAGCCGAGTTGCTGCGGACGACTGGTCAAGTGTCCGCCGGAGTAGCTAACAACATCGCGGCAATTTTTACTCAGCTAAGTACTTCCTTGCACCAATCGTCTTTGTACCTGCTAATGGCCGCTGACTAACTTCCCACTCCCAAGATCATGGGTTGTACCAGTAGTGCTCCAACAATGGTGAACTCAAGTACGGCAGGTATGGTAATGTGACATTTAAGGAACCCTTTTCATCGTTACAAAGAAGGGTAACTTATACCTATCACGTTATTTTATATTTAATCTATTTATTTTAGGTACCTATCTATTACTAACTTAAACCTACGGTCTGTTGATGGACTTTGCTAGACAAAACAAATGTTGTTAATCAGTAGCCCTCAAATTGCCCTTATTTACGTAGTAACTACCACTTGTAGGTACCTACTTAAGTAGGCACTCTCATTTTATCCTAAAATAATTATAATATCATTGTGAAAATTATTAACAAGTAGGTAGGTACCTACTGTGTTTTTCACCAGTCCAGTTAACAACTTACATTAAAACGACACGTTATTACTATACGTATTAACATTACTACTTAAGCACTTAACTTCGTGCTTATTATAGACCGGTACCTACCTTAATCGCCGTCAATGCAGACCACAAAATTCAAAATTTCTTAAGTTACCTATGTTGATAAGAAAATCACGTCAGCATTAACGATGATTTTTCATTAAACTTATTATCATTGAAAACTTCAATTACCTACCTAGCTGCAATATTCAAAAAACTTATGAAATTCTGAATTTCTAGGCCTTTAATAATTTTAATTTTTCTTTGCCCTTTCCACTGTTGGATTTTCAAAGGCGCTAAGTTGAGCATTGCAAATCCAACACTAACTTACATACCTATTACCTATGAAAGTCAAAGTACTTAATGTGAAATAATACTATTATAATATATTGGAATTTTGGAAGGCCCATAGGTCTAACGTCGCGTAACTGTTATGTTTCAGAGAAAAGCATACAGTCTGAAGAGGAACTAAGTGACAATCAATCAAAATCAAAAGATACAGAAGAAATTATTTATAGAGTGGGAAATGTGTCAGACGATAATATTATAACCGTGCTTCCATCATGTGATACTTTAACAGAACATAATAATATATTTAGAAATAGATCTACACCTAGTTTAAAAACAGAAAAAGGTATTGACACTTGACATCTATTGGTAAGGTATCGATATTTCGATAGGATAACACATAAAAGCCTACAACCTAAAACAAATATCACTAACAGAAAAGAAATACCAATAAGTTAATAAAAAAATATAAAACACCAAACAATTTATGTTTTTAGTAACTTATTTTTAAGTTTACTTGTTGACATTTTATGCGTGTTTTATAATAGATATCTTTAAGTATAAAAGGTAGGTATTTTTTATTTCATACCTTTTAGTGTTAACTGGCTTCTTCCTTATAATCTTCTTAAAACATATCCTATGATGATACTTTTCAATAATGTAGCTCTAATGTACCAGTACTTCCAGAAGTTAGGTCTTACATCTTTACCAAACCTTACCCCTTTATAATATTTGTATAAAAGTAATAAATATAGATATAGATTGCAATCCATCATTCAGAACTATTAAAGCTTAATTTTCCAAACCGAGCCAACTATCTTACCGACTGACTCATCATCGTCATCATTTTCCGACTACCACACCGACGAAGTCAGAGGTAACTAGAAGCTAATTCAATAACAAAACAAGGTACGAACTTTTTCAGAACTAAACTGGAATCAGGACAACCCAGAAAGATGCATTTTATCTCGGATTTTTTTTTTACTGTGCACCAGACTTTTATCGCGCTACTCGGATGTGAAAATCGCACTGGATTTTCGACCTTTAGATCAATCATCGAAAGATCTCCCGCTCCCATTCAAACAACCGCATGTAACATTAGAAAAATATTGACTGTTATAGGTAGCTATGAAGCCAATCTACCCAACAATTATTAGTAGCTTCTCTACATAGAGTTTATATAACTACATTTAGAATATGAGTCAGGTGATTTGACATAGGTCATGTGCGGAGTACTCGTAACCGGCGTGCTTTTATGACGAGATGTATGAAAGTAGATGAGGTGAAAGGAGTATGTAAGGATCGTAGCAGGTGGCGTTCTGTAGTTTCTGCCTACCCCCATGAGAAAAAGGCGTGAGTTTATGTATGTATGTTTTGACATAAATACTAGATATGGAACTGATGAGAACATGTCACAAGCACAACTCTTGTACTGTGTTTTAATCATGGTACCATCGTTGAATTTTGTTTGAAACACCTATTTTCATGTTTTTCAGAAAATCAAGAAGACGAACATAGTGTTAAGATTAACAAAACAGGTTCAAGCCATGTACTACACGAAGAAGACCATCCAACTAAATTAGAACAAGTAGTTGAGAAAGTCGTCGAGTTGCATTCTGCAGAAAATATAAATGAAACCCAACCTCATTTAGACAGACTTGATTTGACAGCAGAACAATCAGAGAAAGGTCAAGATAATAATGATAAGAATGATTTAGAAGAAAGTAATGTTTTGCAAAACAGTGAAGATCATTCTGACGTAGAGCAAGATAAAAAGTTAGTATCATAATTTAAATCTATGTAGATAATAGGTACTTTACATAATTATAAGGATGGTCTACGCAATGAATTCATACTCAAGTCAGCTAACCTGTGGTCGCATTGAAATGAAATGAAATGAAATGAAATAATATTTATTCAGTAAATTGGTTATAAATAACACTTTTACACGTCACATTTTAAACTAGATGAGTCCATAGATTCGGTTTGATTCGATCCCCGAAAGTGTTATTGGGTATTTCCATGTAGACTTTTCCAGAAGATTACATTACCCCGAACCCCGTAGTTCTGGAATTATTTGAAGGAGACGATTTTTTGGACTCCCCATTTTTTGAGGTTTAAATCGTATAGCAAAAAAATATCTACCAAAATAATAAAAACAGAAAAGTTCAAGGCAAAACTAATTTGGCATCTTTAGTTAGTTAGTTCTAAAATGTCACCGTCCTTTTCTTTTTTTCTTTATTCTCTAATTTTTAACTGACTTCAACAAAAGGAGCAGGTTATCAATTCGACTGTATTTTTTTTCATGTTTGTTAGGTACCATATAACTTGCGGACTGGGTGAAACGATTTTCATGATTCTTTTTTTATTTGAAAGCTGGTGCTTCCCGTGTGGTCCCATTGTCACCATTTCAATGTCCGATGATGGGATCTTGTAGAAATCGGGGGAACTCTTCAATTAATAACAGCAGATTAACCGCGATTGTTGCTATAGCATATCTAAGCATTGTTTACGCTATCACACAACATAATATCACGCCTGTACTCACTACAAAGGTTATAAAAACTTTTTCGAAAAAAATAATGTTTAAGGGCACTTACAAAGTTTTACAAAAAACGCAATATTGAAACTAAAATAAACTTAATTATATGTTTATACGTGTAGTCGATGATTGACTGAAGAAAGAGGGGGAGGAGGTCCTACCACTTTCCTAAATTAAATAAATAGTGTGAGGTATTGTTTGGAAGGGGCTTTTATTAAGGATTTCAAACATTAACACACAAGCACTCAAAAGTGAAAAATAAAAAGCTTCTTTACAAAAGAAGACAACCGCTTTCAAGGCGGTTGTCTTTTTTTTATATTATTTTTTTCACAAAAGTGAACTCTACTCACTCATGCCGCCGCGCTTACGAATCGACTGATGCGAGGGTACATTAGGAATAAGAGCTACATTACCTAAAAAGAAAATAAATAACCAGTCATCCTTTCCTCTTAGTGGTGAAATAATGTGGATAAGGTACCTACATTTTAGAATAGATGTAAATGAATTCCCGTGACGTGAACTTGGTTTTCACACACAACCGTGCTTCTGCAAACTGAGATATTATAATAATAAGTAAACTATGTACCTTCTTCTATTTAGGGCCGACCACCCAGAGGAAGCCATAAGTCCGTCGCAATCGGATAGCAGTCGCGCGACTCGATGGGAAGCTCTAGCCGACATAGCTGCAGAACTACCCCCGTCTCTTACAGTCGATCCTATATCAGGGCAAATTTATACACTTTCTAAATAAATAATTTATTTTTATTCGTTTTTTTTATTTACTACTTTAAGGAACCTTTTGTCAGCCAGATTAGTTTTCAAGCGATAGCTTCTAGAGTTGCTGAAATAAGCAACTGTGACAGACAGATGATGGACAGAGTCGCAGCTCGCACGCACTTTATGCGTTCTTTTTTACTGAACTGCGGCGAAGCCCGACAGGACGTATATGTGTTTGACCTGGCCGATGATACTAAGGCTGCTGACACCTAAATTGTCGACGCCGGACAAAAACTTAAAAAAAAACACAATTTCGTCTAAATGTCCGGGACATTTAGGCGAAATTGTGTTTTTTCCCGGACATACCAAATCACAATAAAAATTTAATATTAGAGCTTAAGCGCTTTTACTCACTAGCGGTTAACCGCGCGGCTAACTGCTTTTCCAGTTTATTAAGCAACCGCTTTTGATTAATTTTGTGGTGGTTTAGTGCATACAATCATAAGCAGTTGCATAAACTGGAAAAGCGGCTACCTGTAGTACCTACACTTTTTGACAACCGCTTCCGGACGTTCCCAGAATGCCCTCTAAACTAGGGCAAATCCAGGGAAACCCAAACGGATGGCCCTAGATGATACGCAAATTGGCGAATTTTTAACAGAAAAGTGTGAAATAGTAACAGGAAATTATAAAAATCAACCGACTGCGTAAATAATTCAATTTTAACGCAGTCAAGTTTTTGTTTGTTACCTCTTTTGTAGGGAACCCCAAAAGTAACACATCAATGTTAAAAGGTTTCATTGATTTCATTGGTAGAGGCAATGAAAAGGACACATTTCACATTTTTAAATAACTTTAACTGTATTCAAATATTAATAAGTGGCTTTTGGCACATGACAAAACAACAGTGAACATAAACCTACATTGCCAGCAGGCATCAATACAATCAATCTTAATTACCGCATTCTGGATAAAAAATTGAACAATGATCTTTTAGATGTTAAACTGCAAGTTTTCTCCTATTTATATATTTCTTAACTTTATAACAATAAACTTAAATTAGTTAAGTGTTCTTTACTTTCATCAATGCCAGTCCATTGTCTTCTGTGGTCCCTCCAAACACAATGACAAATAAAGAAGATTGCTCAAGACTGTCCCAAATTGATTTAATCCACATGTCAATTTTATTAATTAGTTCAACTTCTTTATCTTTGACAATTTCAAGTTTCAGATGAGCCATAGTTAAGTTATAATCAGTGACAGAGTCTGTAAATGATGTGATTACTTCTTCAACACTGTCAACAGTTACTAACTTTATCTTCTTAGGATTTCCCTTTTTTAACTGTGCAGACATACTCTCCTTTGCTTGGGTTAAATATGTATGATAGTCACCAGTTATATTATCACAGCCTATAATAACAGATGATTTCTTCTGTTCAAGCATGTGATTAAATATTGACAAGGCATACTGTGGTGTTTTTACCATTTTTATAATATTTTCTTTAAACTTTTCTCTATTAGTGTGCACAGCATCTCCAAATACTATACTTTTGCTTAGCTTCAACTGTACTAGCTTTAATGCCGCCAAGGAATCTTCAGTGGAACAGTGACCTTCCTTACCCATTTGAATATTCTCCTTCAAAAATTCTCTAGCTAATGTTTTGAGTTTTGGTTTGTGAGTTCTTTCACCAGTAAAATTATACAATAGACTGGTGTCTATTATGTAAGGATGCATCATTTTCAAAGCATGCATATCTGTGTTTAATGACTGGCCAACTAAAATAGCATCAGGAGGCAGAATTGCTCTTAAATCGTTCTGGACATCTTCAAGCCGTTTAGTTACATTGTTTAATAATGATTTTGTAATACCCGAAAACCTGGTCAAATAGTCAGTTATATCATTATAAGGCTTCACTAATGACTCATATACAACCTCATGCTTTTCATTAACTATAGAAATTCTAGTTAGTTCTGACCCTGCATTAGTTAGGCACATTTCACAGTCTATACCATACATTGGTGATGTAGCAGTAACAGGCGCATATGAATCCTTTGTGAGAACATAATCAGCATATGCAGCACTTAATTTTCCCTTCAAAGGTACTGGATAGTTTTCTTCAATTAACTGCCAGGCTGACAATACCAGTTGAGTTCTAGGAAATTCATCTTTAGTGGAATCACTGGCCTCATTAGTGATTCCATCCCCAATAGGAAACACAGCCTTCATCATTATCATCAAATCTTTCCTTGCTTCAAGTGCTAAGTTCATACTCCCATATTTTTGAATAATGGTATCTTTCTCAGCCTCTGATAATGGCACTAGAGCCAGTTCTTCTACCAGTGAACCCCCATATACTGAAGGGGTCAAAATTTCAACAAAATCAGTAAATATTTTTTTCGATTTACTAAATTCGCTAGCATACTGTTCCCAGTGCTTAATGGATATACCTTCTAAAATCAAACAAGCAGTTTTTTTAATTCCTCCACATTTATCTAACACATACCAGCGTGGAGATTGGGTTAAGTTGAGGTTTCCTAGTAGAGAGTGTAGCAATAAGTATTGTATATCTGTGAGTGTTAATGGAACCCTTTCACTGGTGGCAGTAGACAAAGCAGCATTTTCTCCATTTGCTTTTAAACGAAAGGTTGGTATTTGTTTCTTCCGCTTTTTAAATTCTTTAGCTGATGTTTTGATGTTTTGTTCAGTTTCTGTTGATGATTCAGAATCTGTAAACCAAAATAAATAATTGAAACTACTTAAAGTATCAATGATATTGATATTTATATACATCCAATAATGAGAATGTTGCATACAGTTTGCATATCAGCTGTGTGCACAAAATTAAACCTGTTGAGCAATATCAAACAATTATGCCTGCCTCGTTGGTCTAGTAGTAGCAAGTGTTATTGGGTTTTTCCATTAGGAATTTGTCAGTAGCAGCCTCGGAGTCTGGATTTGTGCCTGGTTGATGGCAATAGGCTCGCCCACTATTACATGGGACTTAAACTTAACTGGCGAAATGCGAGTGTATGTACTAATGGATATACCTCTGCCTAACTCTTCGCGGATTACAGGAGTTTATTAATTTATTTTCTTTGGGAAAACAAACAGTTACATAAAGTTTTCTTAATTAACAATCCATAGTATCTAAAGTATATATTGTATGTGTAACTCACAACGTTATCCACATGTTGCCTATTCCATTTTTTATACAGTAGTTCCTGCATGCGAGTGTTTTTTTTTTATATTATTCTTAGAGTTATGTTATGTTTTATGCCTGCCTATATCAAGTCTAACTAAATAGAAAGAAGAACTTAACATACAATTATTTCTTTATACAAGGTTCAGCGTACTCATAGCATAACCACTATTGACTTACGTTTTACTAATTCGTTACGAGCGCGTCGTTTTCTAGATGGAGAAGCAATATACATATTTACATCACTCATTTTATTTTCTAAATCAAAATAAGCACATTTTAAATAATGACAGCAAATGGGCAAAACCACGACGAGGCGCCTAGAATAAACACAATACACATTATGACATAAAGTACATCACTAGTATTCAGTAGTACATAGACCAGTGTTGCCAACTCACAAAAATATTTGCCTCTAAAGCGTAGTCAAAAACCCCTAAAATCCCCCAAATAGAATAATAATCTTCAAAAAAATAATAAATAGCTTCAAGTTTCTGTCTTAGTTTTGAAATGAATAGTTTTAACTGACTGATATTACGGCGAAAATATTAATTACATAATTTTTGTATGACCGATTGATTAAATATGCCCGACATGTCAGTAATATTTAAAAGTATAATTTTATGGAAACAATTTATTCTTGTACAGTAATTCGTCAAACAAATATTTTTCTATTCACTATACAGAAATAGACATGAATTATTATAGATAATAGTTTTACTTAGTAGTTTTAGCGTAAGTACTGCATATTTTTTTAAAACAATCTCCGTTATTTTTAACCGCTACTCTAGTGTGATTGTTATTCATTGTCATTGAATGAATCCTGTGGTCGTGGTATCATGTCAGATCAGAGACCTAGGTTATTAGTGTTCTGTGTCAGAGACTTTATAGAGAGTAAATAATACAATATTTATTTTGTATAGGTAGTGCGTCTGTTGCGATAAGTTTCATAATTTTGTTGTTTTTTAATGAAAATCTGATATTGGAGAACTATTCTTTCTATTTCTATACCTACTAGGGTAGAGAAATATCAATATGAATGAAAGTAACGACTGTAACTTTCGCAAATCTGGTAAGTTTCAATCTATTTTCAAATACCTATTTTGAAAGTTTAAAAATAGTATTTACGGTCAGTGGGTCTTCTTGGTCTTAGTTTTCCGTAACTTGCTTGACGGAAAATTGTAGCAATACCATTTGACAAACCATTTATTTAATTATTCTATATTATAATCTGTCAATAAGGTAATATAAATATGTTAATAATAATTTATCCTAGAAAAATAAAGAGTGTAAACACTGATCAAAAGAATGAATGAATTCTTAAACAAAAACAAACTTTATAAATGAGTTTCATTACAAAAAATAAATGTTAAAACCGTATAAAATAACAATAATAAATAACAGAATTTTTACAAAAGAATATATTTATTGAGAAGCCCAAAATTCAACTTTTGGCTCTTGATAAAGCAAGTAGTTGGATTCTGAATGAAAAAAATAAAATAAAAAACATGTTTAATACTTTTTTTTTTAAATTAAAAATACTAGGGATGTCTTATGTTAGTTTAAAATAAAGAAAAATGGAGTGTTATCTTTAGAACCCTGTTTTTAATAGGGTATGTATACACTAGTACTGAACTTCTAAGTTATAATCAGACATATTTTTGTTTATAAAATAAAATATTATGATTTTCTATAAACTTCCATCATTGTGATCATTTCGATGTTCTGGAGTTCTGGACCATACCTGGAAATGAAGATTCCTAGAAATGTAGGAACCAGAAGAATGGAATTGAAAGTTGAAGCCTTCAAACATTAAATGCCTCTACCTTCCTTACTATGATGCAGTTGGTACAGACCAAGTACATTATATGAGATGGTATGGTGTTACAAAAAGGTTTTTTTTTTTTTATGTTGTTAATTTGTGTGAAAGCTTTTACAATTCATTTATAAATTTTAACTTATAATTATTATTATCAGACTTCAAAATTTTTAACATTTTTACCAACTTAAAAAAAAACAGAAATTATTTAAATTTTGGTACAAAATGCCATTTTATTCAAATTCTGTTATATTTTATCTTTTATGCTAGCTTAATGATTGATTCAATAATTTTATATATTCTATAAAAAAAGTTCATATTGTAATAGTTATTGAAGAAACATTATTTAAAAAAAAAACTATCCTATGACTGTGACTCTACATGAATGTTGGTTTTCTGTGGGTTTATTTTTCGTATCCGTTTCTCGTTATATAAAATAGAAGCACTTACCATAAGTTGGTTTCTTATAATATCAACTATGTGCCTTAAAAGATTAGCCTGAACTAGACTGAAAAGCAAGAATTGAAAAAAAGTTTTTTGGTATTAGTATCATGTAAACATTTATATGCATTTAATGAAAAGCTTAACAATTAGTTGGTAGTTTTGTTTGTACGCGATTTCTACCTTCAACATGCATTGTCCCACTGTTTGTCAATGATTGACCCTGATGATTGCTGGTATTGCATCCCATAATTATGCTGACAGCAATATCCAAAATTCCAAATCCTCCAATCCAGGGCGCCGAGTCTTTATGTGGGTAGGTGCTTGTGACATAATTATATGTATTTATTTTACAGAACTGGATTGTGCTGTGTGTTTACAAAAATGTAACCATCCAACACAGTTACCATGTGGACATGTCTTTTGTTTCCTCTGTGTGAAGGTAAATATTATTGTAACTAGTTAATACTGAATTATTTAAATTAAATATATGTAATAAAATAGTCTGCTTAGTACTAAATCAAAATTTATACTTTATTACGGCTATTAATGGTAGACTGTCGTAAAAGTAAAAAATGTTCAGGGGGCCTATCCCATCCCTTAAAACGTATTATTTTAAGCATAGTGCACTATTTAATTTTTAATGCTCGGCTCAGCGCCGAGAGTTGAAAATCCAACAACAGAAATTACAAAGTAATATTAAAATGGTACTGTTGTAAGAGATGGTGGTGGGCCCCCAGTAGGTAATAACCGGTCAGAAAAAAAACTGTTTTATTTTGTTTATTTCGGCCTGGATATCATTTTGAGTAAAAATATGTGATGCCTGAATGATAATTCTTTTTTAAAAATGTTTTTGAAATTTTGTATAATATAAAAGTTGTTGTTTCATACCAGGGTATTGCATTCCAAAGTAAAAAGTGTGCAATGTGTCGAGCAGATATACCACCTACTTACCTGGATAATCCAATATTACTGGGGACATTGTCTGATGAACAAGTTAACATTAATCCCAGCCAAGAAGTATACCAGTGGTTCTATGAGGGTAGGAATGGTAAGTATATTCCTATTCTTTTTTTTTTTAAATATCGAACTTATAATGTAATTCCTAAAGTGAAAAATAAAGTTTGTAAACTAAAACTCAACTACATACGATAAAAACGTCTAATATGCATAGGCATAATCATACAATGTATTAATGCCACCTGTTTTAATTATAATTAGCTGACCCGCCACGATTTTCGCGTAGTATCCATCCTCTACCCAACCGATACTCCTACCCCTTTCCTACCGATACCCCTACCTCTACAATACCGATACCCTACCCATACCTTACTCTACCCCTACCCTACACACTACCCTACCCTACCCTACCCATGAGACCGACTTAGAGTGAAGTGATTTTTGTTTGAATAGGTAGGTATACCCTTGATTTTCTGACACTTTTTTTTAATGAATGAACTCGGTATGTTGACCTTTCCAGTCTAAGTAAAATTGCTTATTTCTACTGCCATAGGTCCCAAAACGGAAAAGGGATAAAAAGTATCCTATATCCGTCTCCTGGTTCTAAGCTGGTTCTGCCGTTCTTGAGTTATAAATAGTGTAACTAACACAGCTTTCTTTTATATATATAAATATGATTTTTTTTTTAGGTTGGTGGAAATATGATGAGCGCAGTAACTATGAATTAGAAAGTGCTTTCAATGCTGGAGATCCTGATTGTACATTACTGCTTGCTGGAACTTTATACAATATAGATTTTCAAAGCATGACACAGGTCAGGCGAAGTGACCAAACTAGGCGCCGCCGAGTGCGACGAGATACTCCAATGTTCCCGTCCAAAGGTTTGAACAAATTACATTAATTTGAAGGAATATCTACACCATTAAAATGTAAATTACTCAGTTTATTTTTCGTTTCTAAAGCCAAAGTTGACATTTCACCTCCTGCCGTCCGGAGCAGAGTTGCCCAGCTATCGACAGTTTCCCTATCGATAAATGACCTTGAAAACTAGTAACAATATTCTTCTTCTTATCGTGTGGGTAGTAACGACCTTACGACCCTACACACCCTAGTGTCAGAGTTTCTAAACCGCCTCAAGGGCCTCTGACATGGTTTGAGTGGAACAGTAAAGCCAGGTTTCCTCACGATGTTTTCCTTCACCGAAGCCAGTGATGTCCAAGATAAACTAGATACAATATCGATAGTATCGATACTATTGATTTCACAAATTAACTAATATGATTGGTTGGAAACAATGGTATCGATACTATTTTTGTATTTTTGTAGCGATAGTCGACTATCGATAGGAAACACTGGTCCGGAGTCATAAATAATATATACTAAAAATCCCATATAGCCCGGTCATAGCTCAAAAAATAGGGGTAAGCTTACAGTAATTCGCAACAAGCTGAAAAATGTACGAATGTTGAGAACACCATTATAAACAATATGTGAAAAATCGCCATCGATCCCACTAGTGCAATAAAATATATTCAAGGTTCCAAATATGTTTTTTTTTCTGCATTTTTCAGGCAAACAGTCGGTTTTATCATGAAATAGTTTAGGTAAAAATTATAGGTCATGCAATTACCAATAGAAATTACGTTTATACTTTTTTACTCAGAATATTCTTGCCCATTCTTCTCCATAGAAAACTACCTTTTGGAAGGGGCAACTAGACTCAATCCTATTTTGTTTTTTGTGTATGACGTTCAAAAGTGCCTTATTGGCCTAATTGAAATAAATGATTTGACTTTGACTTTGAATAGCCATTTCTGAGATAATATAGCGTTTCAAAAAGTAGTATTCTCCTTAGGAACGTTTACGCCGTACGGCATTACATACGAAGTTTCAAGTCCAAAATTTTGGAAATGAATAAACCGATTTTAATAAAACTTCCTATTTTACTTCCAATTTTTAGCTTCTTTTATTTTCATGTATACCCCCGGCCATTATAAAGTCACTTTGAGCTATAGGAAATGTTCGACATTGTTGAGTGTGGTCGCTGCGCTGCCCGTGTAAGTCTTTTTCTAAAACTTGGTGTGGTTTAGAACCTAATAAATTATTTATTTTCTAGGAATAGCTGGAATAAAGACTGATGATACTTCTGGAAGACAAGTTAAAAGCGACGATGAAGAACATGATGTTGAACATGTACCAACTGAAAGTGAAATCATAGAAATTAGTGATGATGAAAGTACTGTCTTTAACGAGCCTGTTCTTACTATACAAGAGGATGTCGATCACGTAATTGATAGAATTAGGTAGGTAACGCTGTGTTTATTAGCTTTTTCGATATCATCATCCTCACTATAAGGTTCTTGCCTTTATCACCATATTTTTTTTATTTATTGAGTGCACCCATTTTATTAATAAGAAATATCACGTGATTACCTATCAATGATTCAAAAACTTATAAGAGTTCAAGAAGGAATTTAGAAAATGTTATAGAATGTCATATTCAGCATTTCGTGAATTGCTTTCTTTGGCTTACGTTTCGCGCGTACATGCATCAATACAGGGTTCTGACGCAGAATGCCAACTTCTCAAAATGTCAACTCGACGCAAAACGCCAACTTCGCAGAACGCCAACTTCGCAGAATGCCAACTTCGCATAATGCCAACTTCGCATAATGCCAACTTCTCAAAACGTCAACTTCGCAGAACGTCAACTTCGCAGAATGCCAACTTCTCATAATGACAACTTTTCAAAAAAGTCAAATTTTCGTGTAAGAGAAAATATATAGAATTTTTAGTATTTTCTAATAAAAATAAACATAACTTTATAATATGCCGTCTGTATTAATTAACATATAAATACAAATACGCAAACAATTACGTAATCAACAAATAAAATCAAAATACGGTGAAATATATTAAAACACAAAATATTAAAAACTAAACAGTTTTAGTCACTATTTTATAGAAAAAAAACGATCTAAAACTAAACAGTTAAAAACTAAACAGTTTTAGTCACTATTTTATAGAAAAAAACTTATTTTAATACACTAGCAACACATAGAACAACTATTTTTCCTAAGTGGGTAGATTTAAAAAGTAAAAACTTAAATTATTTGTCACACAAGGAAACTTGCGGGTAAATTATCAATTACAATAATTCGATACGAAGGTACTGTATGCGGTTCGGCAGAAATTATATTCTACGATTTGGAGTTTTTATGAGTTTTTTTTTAGATCGTTTTTTTTCTATAAAATAGTGACAAAAACTGTTAAGTTTTGAATATTTTGTGAATTTAGATTAATATATTTCACCGTATTTTGATTTTAGTTGTTGATTACGTAATTGTTTGCGTATTTGTGTTTTTATGTTAATTAATACAGACGGCATAATTATTATAAAGTAATGTTTATTTTTATTAGAAAATACTAAAAATTCTATATATTTTCTCTTACACGAACATTTGACTTTTTTGAAAAGTTGTCATTATGAGAAGTTGGCATTCTGCGAAGTTGACGTTCTGCGAAGTTGACGTTTTGAGAAGTTGGCATTATGCGAAGTTGGCATTCTGCGAAGTTGGCGTTCTGCGAAGTTGGCGTTTTGCGTCGAGTTGACATTTTGAGAAGTTGGCATTCTGCGTCAGAACCCAATACAGACGCCATGCTGAATCGATACACGCGCGCGCGTTGCTAATGCCCAACGGCCAAAAGTAGCGATTCAGACGCACGCTCACGAAACGCGCGTCTGCATCGCTGCAAAAAGTACCCGTGGGCGACCGCCTTTGTAGTTACAAATAAAATCCAACAGCATAGTAAACAAGTTTTTTTTGTTTATTCATTTAAATTATGTCTATTAATCGTAATAATAGAAGACTTTATTGTAGTAGCAAGAAATGTTGAGAAGGTTATTGTTTATCGTATGAATTCAGTATTAAAAACACTGAAAACGGAAATACGTCTAGAACATACTCGGTACTTCCATTTTTGGGTACAAAGTATTGGACGCCTGCCTAAATGGTCTTTGTTAAAAAAGCATAAAAATAATAAGATTAATAATGTGTTTCAGATCTGTAAGTCTCCAAGAGCCAAACATTTCCCGAGATCTCAATCGAGAAGATACCTGATGATGTGAATTAAAAATATGATATAGGTACCTACCTATTGTGTAATTTTATATGTCTATTGTTTTGTATTGTACTTATTTTAAAACATTAAATTATTGTTATTGAAATATTGTAATTCGATTAAACGTACAAGGATGTGTGTGCGTCTGCATCCGGTGCTGGCCTCCGATTTGGATGCCATAAAGGTTAACCAAATAAATCTGATACTCCCTAACCGCGCCAGTCAGGTACCTAAAACGTTTTTCTAGAAAAAAAAAATACCATTTATGCAGACCGATACTATATTGTGGTACATTTAATGAATAATGTACCTCGACAGATAATTATATTTTGTCGCTGTTTTCTCGAGTTTGATGGGTAATACGATACGACCCCGGAAGTCTGACAACCAGTTTTACCGACTGGTTGTCAGACTTTCGGGCTTCTGACGACCCGTAAGGACTGTTAAAGATCCACTGATGACAGCCGGGAACAACGGTTTAACGTGGCTTCCGAGGCGGGAAGGAGTATCGGACTCTCGGTGGGTAAAGATGGTCTCCCATCCACGGACCAACCCCGGCAAGCGTAGCTTAGCCTGATGGATGGATACGTACGGGTTTTATTACTCAGCCACGAATACTGCAAATAAACTTTGAACTTTTTACTTTTTTTACTTTTAGGAACTATCCTAATCTAATCTCAGTCTCAATCTGTCAGAAATGCCTAATTACACGACTGCCCCAAAAAATGGAGTGTTAAGTTTGTGTTTGCAGTCGTGTTTTTTATTTTTTTAATTACAGTAGGTAGCTTGTTTTACCTACATGAGATTAATTGGACGTAGTTACACGAAAAGGATCCAATCCACACAAAGTCACTTTAGAGATATTGACGTTTGAAGTTTGGAAGATATTTCTTCATTGGTATTCATATTAAAACTAATGAAAGTATGATGTTGTGTGTGGGATTATAAAACTGTTTTTATTGTTAATAGTAAAGTCAAGCATAGCTATTATATTTTCCGAGATATATGTAAATTTATATGGTTGGATCCTTTTCGTTATATGGCAGTTTCTATAGTGCATGCTCTAGTCTTAATTTCGTTAAAACGCCCCAAGTAGTAAATTTACCTTATTTCATGAAATAAAATACATTTATTTAAAATTTCGGTCGGTCGGTAGCGTCTTGTAAGTTATTTTCATAAAATGTAAGTACCTAATAATATGACAATGTGTTTTATTACGGTAGGTACCCATTAAATTAAGATTGTCCGATAAGTCAACATATCTTTAAGGTGATTGTTTTTAAAATGAAAGCAAGACCAGTGGGACGATTCTCGTACTTTTAAGAACGTTCACAAACTGTCAAATATTCCTTTTTTGTCTTGACATTTTTTAACAGCACACCCTTTTTTTCTATAATTTCTTTTTTAGTTATTGTTCAGATGAGATTGCGCCTAGATTTGAAAAAAATGTAATTATGGAAATTGACTTTACTTTATTTCTAAGTAGCGCCCCTAATTCTATCAATCCTCTTCATGTTAAATATAACAACGTTAAGATTACAGAAAAATCTAGTGGGTACATATCAGAATATCGAAAATTTAAAATATCGAAAATCAAAATGTCGAAAATCAAAGTATCGAAAATCAAAATATCGAATGTTCAAAATATCGAAATTTTGTTTTACGTGATAAAATATGTGCCGTGGGGCTCCTTTTGCAACTTGCGTCAGTACCATAGACTACTTACTGTATGTATTTTCTTGCCCATTCTTCTCCATCACCTTTTGTAAGCTAGCGAAGCGAGCTCGGGACTTGGGACATTCCGACTCGGACAGATTAGGTTAGAAGGTCATCCGGCCCGCCATCCCCTTCGTGGTTATTTTTTTTAAATCGCTCAGAAGTAGGAGCACAGCTTGGCTCCGTAGACCGGGGTTCTGTTGACTACGCCAAAACTAGATTGTCCAGGTATTGTTTACCTACCCGCACGTCATCTCCTTCTCTACTCCCGTCTTTTACACACGACTAATTTTAAAGAAGGGGATGGCGGGGTCTGGCAGACCCCGCCATCCCATTGTTCCAACCTAACCTGTCCGAGTCGGAGTGCCCCAAATCCCGAGCTCGCTTCGCTCGCTTACAAAAGGTGGTGTCGTATGGAGAAGAATGGGTAAGAAACTCCATACAGTAAGTATTCTATGGTACTGCCACGCAAACACAAGTTGCAAAAGGCGCCACACGGCAAATACGTTATCACGAAAAACAAAATTTCGAAATTTTGAACATTATATATTTTGATTTTCGATATTTTAATCAGTCGATTTTAATAGGCCTGGATCGTTTTCGCAAATTAATTTAAATTGATTTTGGATAAAAATCTAACCAATAAAAATGTACCAAGCACTCTGGATCGTTTTCGTTGACAGATTTATTGGAATACTAAATGAAAATCAATTTATAGAAAAGGATCCAAGCATTCTGGATCGTTTTAGTGTTTTTATTAAAGTGTCGGTGATGAACAAATTGTAATTACGTTAAAAGAATCCAGACTCCTTGATTCGTTTTACTGAATCGGTTGGTAATACTGGTTAAGAACCAGGAAGGTTGGATTATTTAAGGTGATTTTGTTTTTTAACGTGCCATACATGTGGATTGGTTCTGAGGCTGAAAAAAACGTGAAAGACAGTTGATTTTGCTGGGATCTTTTTTACTGGCCGATAGTATTGATATTTAGTATCAGTTTTATGCACTTAACTCATTTTTGACCATGTTGTGGATTGGATCCTTTTCGTTTAACTACGTCCAATTATCGCCGAGATGAGATTGCAACTACATTTTGAATGATTTTAATTAGTAGACTTGGCCTTCTGATTGGACTTTTATAAACTTGGTAGGAGTTTATGTGGAAATAAAACTAGTGTAGTACTTATTGAACATTTATTTAATCCCCAGCTTATAAAATATTACACAAAGTAATCTGGAATGAAGTTGAATTACGCAAGTAGGTAATCAAGAATTAAAGAATTATTTATTTACTTTCACTTATCTAATTGAATTAAGTAAAAAATACCATGGATTTACTTGTCCCTTACTTTGACAAGATCGTTTAGATCTAATGCTACACATATTTCCTTGGAGTCTGTACGTGGATTCCGGTCCAGTATTTCAGTGATTGGATAATAATTATCTCTGTTGTCAACATTCCAGCCGGAGTACTGTAATTAAAATATGTAGTAATTGTAAGTAATTCGATAGTAACAAAAGAATTTATTTTCTATTATATGTCTATCTATACATGGGTAAGTCTATCAAGAATGTAAGTTCCGCGTGCTTATACATTTAATAAAGTATAATTATGGCAAAAAATAATTTGGAGAACTGATTTGTTGTTTTTAGCAACAGTAGGTGATATTCAAAATGTAATCTTCTAATAATTATAAGAGTTGATCCGTACGTTTTTCGGGTTCCGTACCCAAAGGGTGTCCCCTGTCCATTCGTCCGTCCGTCTGTCAGCGGGCTGTATCTTATGAACCATAATAGCCACAGTTGAAATTTTCACACAATGTGTATTTCTAATGCAGCTATGCCAACAAATAATAAAAATAAATAAAAGTTAAAAATGATTGGGGGTCCTCATGCAAGAGACCTGTGTTTTTTCTGTGTGGCAATACTGTTATAAATATCTGTCCGACTCGCACTTGACCGGTTTTTAATTTTCACGCGCTTATTTCCGGAACTACCGATTCTGAAAATTTTTTGGCTGATAGAAAGCTACGTTATCGTAAAGGTGTTGTACACTTTTGTACATTTTGTTACATCTATACTCGTGCAATTCCCGGTCTGCTTATGTTATGCAATGACTATTAACAAAACTCTGGGCTAGACCGCTTGACGACGTGCAGAATTATTGCAAAACGAGTTCTAACTTTAGACCAAGGTTAAACCTTCGAGCTAGTTATTGCAGGGACTTTAAATTTTATTCAGACTTTGGTAAAGGTCTTATATTACTTTACCTTACTTAGTTAAAAAAAATACAATAACAGGCACGAAGGTTTCGACTAAAATAAAATTATAAGTAATTTTTTAATGAAACAGTACCGATCAGCTCGGGCTGCTTGCACATGCCCGCCGCGCTACAAATAAAGCATAAGCACACAAATCCAGACGCATAGAAAAAAAATAAAGACTATACATAAAGAATAAGCCCCAAAAAGAGAGGTTTTTTTTGGTTTTCTCAAAAATGAAAGAGAAATTTCGCGTCATTAGCATAACGAACCCTGAAGAAGCAGTGAATACATTCGAAGCGGGCGGCCATAGAAGAAATCCCCTGGCCACGCTCTCTACTCCAGATGCGATAAAGTTTCAATTTAATTAGGTAAAAAAAAAATAGAGTTAATAGCGTCCTTAATTGCTCAAGTCCCACGTAATGAGACACAATTGATTTTCTATTGTTCTGTCATACCGGTATGACAGCCGAGCCTTGAGCGGTTGATGTGAAAATTATAAGATTCAAGGCTAGCAAAGGAGAGCATACCTCGTATGCGAGCCAATTAGATCCATAACCTCGCAGTCCGTACCGAGAGGACCGTTTTAACAGCCAATCAAAGCTACTTGATCACGGACAGATCAGGACCCCGAATCACGCACAAGGGTTTGGCATACCTTGACAAAATGCATTATAGGCAATGCATATAGGTCAAGTTGTGCCTTAGTTGAATTATTATCATTTATTCATTATAAATAACATACAAATTACACTTATACATTCTTAAATAATTATTTGTATATACATAATTATTTAATTTATAATAGTTTTATTTTCTGCATTTTGGCATTGGAATAATAACTTCAGATCACAGCCTAATTCTAAGTCTAGTTCGAACCAGATATAATTCCTCAGTATCCCGTGTCAGATATCTACCGACGGCGCATAGAGCGAGTGCGCAGAGCTGATTGATACCTACTTACGCGCTGCCCGCGAGTGACAATAAAATTAGTTTCAAAGCAAATAACTTTCGTTAACATTAGAATTGTATTTATTAAAAACTTTTCCTGGATAAAAAAGGACAGCTATCGAAGTTAAGTAGGCTTTACAAGATAACAATTAAAGGTGTATGTTGGTGATTTCCTAATATTATAAATGCGAAAGTGTCTGTCTGTTACCTCTTCACACTCAAACCGCTGAATGGACTTTGATGAAATTTGGCATGGAGATAGTTTAAGACCCGGGAAAGGACATAGAATAGTTTAAATGGGGATGCAAGTTTGTATGCAAGTACGCTATAAACAAGTTCCACGCGGACGTATTCGCGGGCAAAAGCCAGTTAACTATAAGTCTAGGTTTCCTCATGATGTTTTCCTTCACCAATGTCAGTGATGTTCAAAATAAACTTAGAAAGTATGTACATATGAATAAGTAATATTGGTACATACACAGTATTAAACCCACCTCATGTATGGGAGGCAGGCCCTAACCAGTGGGCCATCACACAATAGTTTAAAAAGACAAACAAGGCCAGAAGTTATATTTTCTTCCAGTCTAATTGTTGTAATATTTTTTTTGTTCTGGACTATACCTTCTGGTTATGAAGATAGGGAAGGTCAAAGTTCCAAACTATTTTTAAATGCAATAACTAAACTTAAAATAACCCCGATACTGTTGCGAATACTTACAAGTTCAATATTTTGCATGCATTATAAATAAACAACGAAATTTTAACTTCAAAAATAATGTTGTTTCTCAGATATGGAGTTTCCTTAATATTTCTTAGCTTGAAAGGCCTTAGGGAGTAGTCAATGGTTATGTGACAAGTCCTTTTACACCCCATAAAAACGACACATTCTTAGTCTTAAAGTAAAATTGATTATTGAATTAATCAGTCAAGCGTGCTTACTCAAAATTGCTTTAAAAATATTTGATACTTACCACACATGTGCATTTGTGCAATATTTTACCATTTGATTCCATTGGAATAAACTTCTGCAGCAGAGCTTTTCCATCTATTTTCCACAAATTAAGTTCATCCAACTTAGAGGTGACAGTGTCTCCCGACCATTTGACGTCAGATTTTAACAATACAAAGTTTCCAGACTGTAAATAATCAGAATTGCACATGTTACCAAAGCTCAATGCGTAAATGAAGAAATTATAATAATTCAATTATTACTTACATGGAAGTGTTTTGGTACATCTTTTGACTGACTTGAATCAGACTTGTTTCCATCAGACCCATTTTTCTCATCATCAGAGCCTTCTTCCTCATCAAGTTCCCCCTCTTCATCCTCAGCTTCTTCGTCTTCCTCCCCCTCACCATCACTTTCCTCAGAAGATGAGTTTTTGCGCTTCTTTTTGATGTTATTCATAGTTCCCTTAGATGTACGTTTTCGAGTTCCACGTCCTGGTTGTTCATTCTGTACAGAAATTATTTTTTATTATGTATATTATTCTAACCGCAGGTTTCAGTAACTTCCTTTGAAAAGCTACTCTTCAGAACTAACTTAACCTAACATTACAAATTCTTAGTTTTCATGCACTTACAGAAAACCAAAGCAAACCTTTGAAACGATATTTTGGAAAATAATCGGTAAAAGCTAAAAACAATAAAGGTACTAGCGAAGAGTTTACAGTACACTTACAGAATCAGCATCCGGCGTCCAATCTTCACCTGAGTCTTGAAATTCTTCAGGTTCCGCTGCGGGTTCAGAACCGTCGGAATCGTCGTCATTCTTCTTTACTGATTTTCGTTTACGCATAATTGTTAAAAATCGACAGGGAACAGAAATTCACAACCCACGCCAAGGCCTCAAAAACACTCAAAAGCAAGCAACACACACAGACGTTCTAGTAGATAGATACAAGTATGCAAGCAAGAAGCAAGCAACATACATAGAGAATTATAGAAGGTAAGTCTTTGTCTTTGGGTAAGTCACAGATTATTTAGTCAAATGTTTACTCTGTTTAACTCTGTTAGAAGTATCATAAACTTGGAAAAGTGATTAGAAATAGTGAGAACCTGTGAGGGCGCCACTATTGTACTTGCGTAATTTTGTATGGGAAATCAACTCAATATTTTTTGTTTGTGGATTTGTGCCCGGTTGATGGCAATAGGCTCGCCCCCTATTACATGGGACTAAAAACATAACTGGCGAAATGTGGGTGTACTAATGGGTACACCTCTGCCTAACCCTTCGGGGATTACAGGCGTGATGTTATGTTATTTTTTGTAACTGGTATTTTTTGATTCGGATTTATCACAGTCCGATTTTTATCCGGCATGACACCGATTTACGTCCGGCATTCATGAACAAGTTTTTTAGACTTCCGTTTCATTTAGGCCGTCCGGTTCATCTCCGGTGCATGTCGGTTTGTACCCGCCAGTTTACGTCTCTATTGTCTTACATGTTTTATTGATTTTCTAAATTTTCTTGAAAATCAAATTTATTTTTAGTTTATTTGCAAAAAAGTTAAGTGAAAATCTATATTAAAATGAGGTAGAATTTCACGTCACCAAAAGGCTGAATACCTACGAAAGCCTTTTGGGCAGTGTACCTTTGACAGCTGCGATGCGGACGAGTGTTTTGATGCCATAAATAAAAATGTCCCGTTTTCTCTTGTTTATGTACAAATATACCTTTAATTTTTACTATATTAAATAAGTTTTGGTGTTTTGGTTAATGGATTTACATGTGTGAATAAATTATATGTCCGATTCGAATGAATTTTAAAAGTATTTTACTGCTTCATAAATACCTTTTATGATAAAACTATTTATTTTAATAAGAATTAATATTACGACACGAATGTAATCAACTTTTGTTTCTGCCGGTAATCTAATTAAATTTTAGAAAACAAAAGCTGCTATTACTTAATTATGATGGTTAGATATCTATAGCCCCTCGCGTATTTTTTTAATAAAAACTTTTAAAATTACATAATTTGTATGTATCACCAATAAGTTTTTCTGATTTTCAGTTTTTTGAGTTTTTTAAAATGTTACCTATATAAATCATTACTAATAATGATTTTTATAGGTAACATTTTGAATTACATTAGTGCAATATTCCTTAATTTTTTTCAACAAATTTTTGCCTGTGTTACTTTCTCATAATTTACTTTACTATTGATAAAAAAAGGTTAAAATCTGTCCTATTCCGTACATATAAACATTTATTAAAAATAAGTATGGTATAAATAACTCATGTAATTGCCGTCGAAAAACCGGCGGAAATAATCGCCGTGCTGTCGCCGTTGCCGGCTTTTTATGCTTGAATGTTATTAGAATCTTACATTTCGATACAAAAATAGCTCTTGACACAGCATTGGGTGTTTTAAGTCTGTATTTGACTTTAGGAATATTGGTTGCCAACATAATATAAAAGAGCAAAATGCTATGTATTGCTTGTCATATCAGCTGATTGCGTCATTGCTTCATAGTCATTTATAACGCAAAAACAAAAAACAAGTCGCAGTAGCTATCAGATTCGACTGTATTGGTGATAATTTTGAAAATTGTGGAGTGCGCAACAAACATCTCAACATGAAATTCCAATATAAAGAAGAACACTCTTTTGAAAAGAGAAAGACTGAAGGCGAAAAAATTCGCAGGAAGTATCCTGATCGTGTTCCGGTAATTGTCGAGAAAGCCCCAAAGGCTAGACTTGGAGACCTCGACAAAAAGAAATATTTGGTCCCATCCGATCTTACAGTCGGACAATTCTATTTCCTGATCAGAAAACGTATTCATCTACGACCAGAGGATGCGTTGTTCTTCTTTGTTAACAATGTAATTCCTCCAACATCAGCCACAATGGGATCTCTCTATCAAGAGCATCATGATGAAGACTTTTTCCTGTATATAGCATTTTCCGATGAAAATGTTTACGGAAATTAACTTTCTAACATGATATTTTCATTATTTTAATTGTACTGTGTTGTTTTATCTGACCATATGGTGGAACTTAATTGTAAGGTTTAGCTTAATGATGATGTATTATGTTTTAATGGTGATTATTATAATTATTGGCACTCTCACACTGTGTTATGATAATATTACATACCACTTTATCGAGAAAATATTGCAATGTTTCTAATTCTTTGTTTGGTTTAGGCATGTAATTATTCCTGTATCAAAACAATAAACATAAATAAATACAATTTGTTTTATTTTTTTATCACAGGGAGGTACCCACCTTATTCCTTCTACCATCGCACTTGTAATTAGGCGTAGAAACATGCTTTTTACCCAAAAAACGATAGAATTGTAGACTACCTCTAGTAGACTGCTCAATGCTGGTAACAAATCTCACACAAAGGTAGGTACCTAGTACAAAATTTAGGGTGGTTTATCTTCCAATAGGTACAACAGGCAGTAAGTAGGTAGTTACGTTTTCATTATTATAAAAATAAGTAGGTAATAATAGAAATGAAGATATTTTTTCTTAACCATTTTTATTAAGATTAAAGTAGGTACACACATATTTTATGAGGTGCAGTGATAAAAATCCTGTAAGAAAATAGGTAGGTAGGTACCTATGCTGTGAAATAATAAAATATAAATCTTTGTTTATAATGAATAATAATGCTTGGGAACTTGCTGATGGCTCTCTTTATAACGATTCAGTCTTGACAAAATCAAGTGGTTGCTAATATTGTTATTTGTTTTATTTTAACTTTCTCTTTGTCATTTTTATTCTACATTTGGTGATTGATTACGTGACTCACACATTGATTCTTTGTTTTTTGTAAGGTTAGGAGTGATCGCCTACGATTACATTATTGTAAATATGTGAGGACCATGTTTCTATAAAATGCAATTTAGGTGGCATTGCTTAGTTTGTAGTACTTTGTACTCACAGTAGGTACAGAAGAAATCTGTAGAAATAGAAATCGTAAAACGCTTCATTTATATCGGAACCAGCGTACTTAACAGCATCTACAGGATAACAAAATTGTATTTCTTTATTTCGTAATAATAAGAAATCCTTTGCGTGATTGGTAATTTCATATTGTCTCAAAACACATAGGAGGTAATATGTCTGTCGTCGTCTATTTGAAAATAAATCACAGTACCATAATTATAGAGTTGTTTATTGCTATACCCTTTATTAGCACGTATTGCCTATATTTCCCTAAGGTCACACACACGGCATCGTTTAATGAGCATGTTTCGCGACGTGACGCTAGATGTCACTTTACTAATTGCATTAAATTTTCGGCTGTAAAGCATTACTTTTATGGTTGATATTTGCGTAACGATATCATTTCTTCCCCTAAGGATGTACCTACGCTTTTGTTGCGTTATTTATCGACATTGAGTTTATGTTTTCAAACAAAATATAGTCAATAGCAAGAGTCGATAAATATTTTCAAATTTCATATCAAAACGGGAGAAGGGAGATGCATGTGAAACCGCGTGTAGTTGATATATTTTACGAAGTCTATGTTTAACATATTATATAACATTCTGATGGAATAAAAATAAAGAGAAGAAAAATCATTGAACAATTAATAAAAGTGTGTTTTTTAGTACTAATACTGAACCACAAAAAAGAAATCGCACATTGGTTAGTTTTTTATTCATGTAAATCATAATAAACCATTGTTTGTTAAAAATATGTAGGTAATACCACATCACGCCTGTATTCCCAAAGGGTTAGGCATAGCTGGTGTACCCATTAGTACACCCACATTTAGCCAGTTATGTATGCCCCATTGCATGTATTAGGGAGCCAGACTATTGGCATCAACTGGGCACTAAACCAGACTCCCGCGGTTGCTACTGAGAAGAAAAAAAAACCCAGTAACACTTTGCTGGACCTGGGAATCGAACCCAGGATCTCACGCTCAGCAGTCGCTTTGAGACCACTTGACCAACGAGGCAGACTCATAAAAATAATATACATAATTATATCCATCGATAATACATAATTATATTATATCGATAGCTTGCTGTCGCTAACGGTAATCTCTAGGTGACTGGTTCACTTGACAAGCGCTTATAGAACCTTCGAGAATAAGGGTCATCGCAAACAGTGCAGCAATACAGCAACGTGTTCGAGCTGTTTTTATTTATATATAGGATATCTGTCATGTTTCTTTAATTAATCGAATAGGTTTTAAATTGTTAATTTATTAGACCCTAACAAAATGTATTGCTTTTTAGAAAACCATTTAAAAAGTATTAGGTTAGGTACTTACTCGATGTTTTCGAATAGCAGAAAAGCCGCGCTTAATCGCAATGTACAGTTTTTAATAAATTCGAGCCTAACAAAAAGTACATGTCTTGACATAAGACTTTTGCACAACTCAACCCGCGTATGATTGACTATAGGGAGGATATAGAGGGAGCAATAAATTGCAGCTTTTTAAGGGGTGAAAAGTGGGAATTAGGTTACGCGTAAAATCTTATTCTTTATTTTGTAACTAGGCAAGACCCGGAGGGTTTGGATTTAGGGTAGGTACGTCAAATTTTGTATGGCAGAATTAAACGTGCTGTGCGATTAACTTGAAGCTGGGTTTTAATAATCTTTACATAAAAATTTACATTTTTCCGAAAAATCAATCCCTGTCGGGGTTCAGACGTAATACAGTTTGTATTGCTTTGGCTGAGAACCTTGAAACTTGAGCATTAATATCTCAAACCACTTATTATTGGGGGTGGAGGGAGTGTTGAACCAGGGTCGATCCAGGGGTCATAAACTCCCCCCCCTGAGCTATTTCCTTTTATTTAGAATTACCTATTATTGTAATCGAAACAGAGCGAGCCTGCCCTGACTAGACATTATTATTACCACTCTGCCTTGAAGGCTAGATCCGCCCTTGGTGTGGAATCGTGTTCGATAGAGAAAATCATAAAGCGCGGCCAAGAAACTCAAACAATGGGTTTTATAATTTCTGCATGTTGTAAAATTTTAAGGGGTAGAAGTCCTCTATTTATAATTTTCTACTCCCTTTCTTTCCATTTGTTTCCATGAGTCTGTGCAGAATCCTATTTTTTTCTGCTTTTGAGAGACTACTGTTGATAAAAGGCTACGTTAGATGAAGAATTAAAAATAATACCAACATTTTTTGTTTAACTTATATTTAATTGCAGTCTAATCAATTATACAAATGGAAATAATTGCTCAAATCATATTATCATCTCTCCAAATAATTTCGTTATTTACCCTTTCAGACAAACCCACGGCCATGGAGAAGATCGGTTCATAGGATCATACCCATTGACCGACATAATTCTATATATGACAGAGGATACTCTTCTCATAACAGCCTTGTCATTAAAAACGTATACAGTGCAACATTTTTAAATAATTTTAGGGGTTTCAGGTCGTCCTTAATATTGTACCCAAAGTATAATCCCGATTTTAAAAAGCTGGAAAGGCTAGCACGCTCAAATACATCGGTATCTTGCCATTTAAATATGTGTTTGTAATTTTATGAACAAAATTGAGATAATACTTAAGGACTTACAAATAGGTACCTACATAATGAAATATAACAATGACAACGCGAAATTTACGTTTTTAAACAAAAAACGTCACATACAATACACCTTAGTCAAAATGTAAATATTATCTAAGTAGGTAACCAATTGTTCAAATATCTGCTGTAGCTTTAATTTTTCGAAACACTCACTTAGCGTTGAAAACTCGTAGGTATCTACATGAAATTTTAAATATCTTTGTAGAATGAATTTGTTAAGCATTGAATTTTTTTTTTAATAATAACTTCCAAGTTAGTTGCTAGTACGGATCCATTATGCATGACATTGATATAATTATTTGTAAAATTTAACTTAGTGTTAACAACTAACTCAAAATTAAATTTTTGGCGCAAGTGGCAATAGTCATATTTTAGAAACCAATTTATTCTAAATTTAGGCAACAATATAATAAAGGTTTTTAATATGTTCATCTATTAGATATTTCAGATAGTTGAATACAACCATTCTCATTTGAACAGATTTAATTTACAACAGTCAACTATTTTTACCGAAAACTATTAGGCTTACCTAATTCTCAATTAATCACATTGACATAATTTTGTTATATTTTTGTTAAGAATTAAGACGAAGACTTCTTGCATTCATTAATTGGCGTCAATCAAAGATATTCTGGCTATAACTGAAACGGGCCTAAATACTTCTATATACACGATGGTTAACTAGTTTCGTGTGGATTTTATGCACTAAGATGTTATCGAGGGTTCAACTGATGCGACTTGCCATCCTTAACTCGTTGACTGCAGGAAAACACACACGTTGTGTTTCGACTAAAAACGCAAGTGCGGCGCACACACACCGTATGTGTTTCGCCATAGCGAACACGCGAACATTGGTAGCTAGCCGCACTTGCGTTTGGCGCAGCGAATGTTCGTCCGCAGCCAAAGGGTTAATGAAAATTAATTACAACCAAGAGCTTACATCCTTCTTGTTAAATAAAAGTTAATATTCTATTTCGGATTTTTAGCAGATAAACTGTACTTAATCTTTTAGAATCCATAGTCCACTATTTTTGCATGCCAATGGCAGAATGTACCAGGAGTTTATTTAGTATTAAGAAATCATTGTAATTACCTTCATTTAGCCTCTATCCATAAATAGTCTTATTTCTATTTATGGATGATTCCAAATGATTCTGGAACTTTGTACAAATAGTTGCAATCTCAAAAACACTCTCGACCGTCCGGATGGAATACCACACCTTTCATGGTCAGGGAGTGTAGCTCAATCTTTGAGAAACCTCTACTACCTACACATTTTCAATGTACAAGATGGACACAATCCAGATCATTAGAAAATGACGCGAGTTATCCCAGCGTCGAAGGGGTGTTTAGCGTCGGACTATGGTGGTTAGGGACTGGTGGCCACGCAGTCGACGTTCGCTAAGGTTTTTGAATCAGTGTAACACCAAGCCATTCACACACAAGGAGTCTACGCCTGAATGAAGTTAACGTAGCATGCGAAGTTATCGGGTATGTGATGTGGTTTTTTACACTTTGTATCTACAGCAAAAATAAATATTAAGAAACGACTTTTATTTTTGGCGTGTAAAACCGTTGTTTACAGTTGCGCGCAATTGACTTTAGTTGTATGTTTAGGCTTAGATAAAATCTTTATACTGTATAAAAGGCAACCGTTACTGACTGGCTGAGCTATGAAGACACAGCTCAAATCACTGAACGGATTGTGCTGAAAGTTGGCATGCAGATAGTTATTATGACGAAGGCATGCGCTTAGAAAGGATTTTCCAAAATTCACCCACTAAGAGGATGAAACGGGGGTCCGATATTTACACGGACAAAGTCACGGGCAAAAGCTAGTTTACTATAAACTGAAAACGCTGGTTTTCCATCATTCAAAATATCCAATAGACAAATATATTCCAAACTTTTAAAAATTTCATCTAATTTTGCTAAAGAATTTGTCTCCATTTTATTTTGAAATTGGTATATTCAAAAGTTTTATTGACTGTTCAAAATATTTTTACACGCAGAGTCGGTAATTACATCTAAGTAAGATAACCTCATGAGTAGCACTCACAAAGATAAAACATCGCAAGTTCAGCGGAACCTCTATCGTTGCGGGCGCGGGCGCCGCGGCAATGTTCTAATTCACACGAAAATTTATTACATATTTCATTTACAGAGGCGATGGTTTTTGTTGTCGCAGTACTGCCGCAGATGCTGAAGCGCACACCGCCACAAGTGCGGCAGCTAACTTGGCTCATACATTAGTTTATATAAGCGGTATCATGACACCCACCACCACCGCGGCATGTTTATAAAATTAATCCGAAAACACTGAAATACGTATGAAGTATTTTTGTGCTTGATAATTCGTGCGATTCTTCTGTGGCAAATACAATTTCAGTTCGAATGAGTACAAAATTTCAAATTATCACTAATTTCTGTAATGAGTTTGCTGTTAATAAAAGTGAATTTGCATAAGCGCATGACGTGTTTCCATTGCACAGTGAACGCGTGTCATCGCAACAAGGCAAGTTGCAAACGCAATACACGCTGTTGTTTTGTATTTGTTTCTGTTCATATTAATCTTCGTTCAGTTTTAATAGATCGACATCGACAAGAATAACAGCAGCAGCACGTAGTGTACCAAGCTCATAGTCCCAGTAGCTATATTTTAAACTTACGAAATTACTACGAAACTGGCAAAGTCAGTAATTTTTATTCATCCACAGTGCTGCGGCTGCTACCAAGCTAGATGGGTTTGCTACACTGTACGAAAGTATTACTTTTCGATCCATAAATATCTGACATCGTTGTGTTTTCTATAATGACCAGTACAAACGAACATCACAAAAGATGTATTAAAATGTAATTATTATTAAAAGCAAGATTAGGATTATCTTACTTAATGACAGTTCACAATATTAGGAATAGAATAAGGAATTTAAACTAAAGTCTATAAATAGCAACATCAAGTTTTTTCTTTTAAGATATTACTAATTTTTTAAGAAGATATCTTTGACGTAATGATACATTTATTTGTCTTAAAACTAACTACACTTAAAAACTTAGAACCTCATATTATTGTAATTGTGGGATCTTCTGGAAGGCCGTCCACGGGGCCGCGTGCCACGGCCGCGTGTTCCGCTCTCGCTGTCTGTGAATTATACATTAATATTTAAACAGCTGCAAGATAATAAATAACTAAAAATTAAAATATAACTATCAGCACATTTAATTTCGTATTTATAATATTTGCATAAGTGATCATTTAATTATTGTCGAGTTGCGGTCTTGTAGGGCTGAACTAAAACTTGCTAAGTTAGGAATCCGATTTCAAAAGAAAGTAAGTAAGTAAGTGCATTAAAGAAAAATCTAGCCAATAGTCTTACCTGCGGCGCGCATCCATCGCTGGTTCTGTGAGTGTGGCGAATGAGGAGAGTGCGCATGCTGCGCGTGAGCACGACGCGCGACACCCGTCGGCGCACTTGCTTCGGCTTCCCGTCCTTCCTCTGCCACCTGCTTTTATAGATTATGATCACATTAATATTTTGTATTGCTTAACAAAGAGAACTGAAACCTGTCCTGTCTGCGAAGTGCAGTGATGCCAAAATTATTTTCAAAAATAACAACTATACTTAGGTATTTATATTAACTATGGGAGAAATCTACAATGTATCACAATGGCATTGGTTTCAAGACTTGATAATTATCTAAGCTTCTGAATTCACATTCAGTTTAACCGTCGACCCTCTAAGAGCATTAATTGCGCACTACATATGACCCAAGTCAAAGACATCAGAGCTTGATTTGTTCTAAGGTGTTCCAAAGATGACATTCAGACGAACAGAATTTCCTTTGAGAATTCTAGTTGAACTTACATTCATTGAAATGAACCAACTCATCATAATAGTGATTGAACTGCATGTTGGCTTGATCATAATTACATTTCCTATTCATCAAGTAAATATTTTTTTTGAGAAAATAGATTGAGACAGAAAGACAACATGGAACAGAACACTAATTCCTAACGGAAAGTACTTTATTTTAAAATGGAAATAAGTATGCATTATTAATGATGCAAACTGGTTAGCTATCTGTAGGGACGTGTACTGTGTTGTACTTAATTTCATTTAAAAAAGGTATGGAAATTATGTTCTTGTCAAGGACAGACAATGTTATCTTTGGCACTATTTAAATGACTTTCTCTTTTCAAATATCCATACATCTTATTAATCAAGTACAGTCAAACAGGGTTAATAAGGATGCAGGGACGAATCGGGACGAAACTTTAAAAGGGATTTATCACGGCATCGTTGGTCGCAGAACATTTTTTTATTATTTATTTTATTAGAAATAAGAATGCGTCAAGCCCGTCTCAATGAATGTTGTTAACAAATTACTATAAATATGATTTCGGACGTAATGTTTTGTTTAAATTTCGCTGTTGAAATAGGTTTTTTTGAGTGCTTACTTGAAGTGGGGAAGAAGGTTCACTTCCCTGTGAACTGACAGCGGTCGCTTCCTCTTCCACTCGTGACTCTTCCCAGTCTCTTGACTCGCTCCCTTCTGCACCTATATCAAACAGGAACATTTCAGTAGTTCAATTGTTGGAAGATTTTACATTAATTTGCTGACCGTTGGATAAGCATTCGTTTTATTGAAGGCAGCAATGAGTCTATGAGCCTGGTCAGGTATATTTTAGTACGTAAGCAGCAGTAGTTAGTTTGAAAGGATTTGAATAAATGAGGCAATCATTTTGGGAGTGAAGCCAAAGGTATTTGCTAAAAATATTACAAGAATAATAATGGAGTGTTAGTGTGTACTGACGCGAGTCCCCGGCGGCATGCGGCGGCACGGAGGGCGGCAGCGCGGCGGCCAGGTCGGCGTGCGTGTCCAGGTGCGCCGCTTCCGCGAACGTGAAGCGCGCGCCGCCCGAGCCGCCGCCCCCGCCCGCGCCGCTCGCGCCTCCCGCGCCCAGCGGGGACACCACCGCTTCTCCGAACCTACACATACACAACATCTTCCATAACCTCTCTGCAATAATATATCCCAACGTCGCTACTACACAACAGATTTGTATGCGGTTTTGACCCTTATTTAACATAAATGAATGAAAGATTTCTCTATTTAATACTACATGGTGGGAATTTTGATCATGGAAATATTAAAAGTATTACGTGGAATAAGCCCCAAGTTAACTTGCACGAAGTTTGTTACCACACGAATAACTACGTTTTTAGTTTGAAGAAATAATGGAATCTTAGAATTTCATTATTGATTTTAAATATAAATCACTAGCTTTTGCTCGCGAGTTTGCCTGCGTAAATGTCAGTTATCGCTAGTGCAGGCGACGACGCGGAAAAAAAAGTAGCCCATGTCCTTTCTTAAGGTACAAAACTATCCCCGTACCGACTGATTGACAGTTACTTTCACATTTATAATATTAGTATGGGTTAAGCTTGCCAAAATATTTTGTAAATTATCGTTTTTATTTTACAAATAATATTTATTTATAATACAATATTTCTGGAGAAGATATAATTATTTTTTTATTTTTGTCTAATTGCCTAATTTGTCGTCCATAGGTACGTTAAGTGATTCACTTGTTTACATATTTATAGAGTTTTTTGAAACAAAGTTCATACTGTACATGTATTACACAGTATTTTGACGCGTCAGTTTCCCTGTTTTTTAAGTTTTTTTACCAGTTTGCTTTATGTTAGGACAACCAATGTATCAAGCTTTTTTTTTAAATAGACTACTCATTATATCCTTGCGCCATTCTTACCCGTCATTGCGTCTCGGCACATAAAGTGTAGGTGTAGATGGCACGATACTGTCGTCGCCGTCATCACCGTTGTTGCCGCCAAGAGATAAGGCTCCACTTTCTAAAAACAAAGTTAAATAATTTGAGCTTTATTAGCCTGTTCATTTCAGGCCTTATCATATCCAGCCAGACAGTTTTATGTATTTTACATAAATATAAACTAGTTATTTTTTAATAGTCTGAAAGTCAATCAAATCAGTTTTTTACCTAAACTAATATGAATAGGTAAAATTATTTCACTGTGAAAGAAAGTTTACTAAAAAAAAATTAAATGATAGAAAAACCACAATATAATGCCTTAAGATACTTTATGGTAAAACACAGTAGGGAACTGGACAACATTTTAAAGCTTTGTTATACATAGAACATAAAATATTATTATGTAGTATTATTTAAAGTTTGAACTCTTTGAATATTAAAATGTCATTCAAATATTAAGACATTAGAGCAGTTATAGCAGAACTGTAACAATTTACACGTCTCTTAATTAATATTCATTTAATATATTGGTAAAATACAGGCTAAATAGACTCATTACAAGTTAATAATGAATATAATACACTACTATGTGTGAGTCTGAGCCTGTATTTTACCAATGCTGACGCGTTTGTCCTCGGCGATTGTGGGCCAGTCAAGCTCGCCTCTCATTTATGTCGTGGTTATACGTGAATCTATGTGATTTGTGATAAATTATTAATAATTAGTATTACACAATGCATGCGATATAAAATGCACCATGTTTACTTGTTTCGATTTTGGACGCAGTAGTTACTGGCAAGGAAATGACTTCTATAAACGTAATCTAAAATCATTACAATTGGAAAATGGGGGAAATGATTGGTATGTTTTAGCATCACTGGACCTGGCATGACATTGTACTTATCAATTAGCGATACAGTAAAAACCTAGCAGTATGGATTTAAGTGAGCATAAGGCTCGCAACTGAAATAAATGAGAACGAACGTTCAGTGCCGCTGCTAATGGCTTCGATCTGCTGGTGCGGCGCGGCGGGCTCGCTGTCGGCTTCAGCGCCTGCCGCTCCCGCGCTTCCCTCCTCCGCCTCCTCGCCCGCCTCGGGGGACTGCGCAGGCGACTCCTGAACCACACATCACACACTTTAATTATTGGCAATGACACAAATAAATCAATCAATCATCATGTTTTGAAATTATAAAGTCAATGTTAATCGGGACTTTATTTAATGTCCATTGCAAACCATTATTTATTCAGGCCCTTGTTTATTAACTAGTGGTGATCATTGCATGTGCCTTCTCTGTATTACATGGAACTTAAAAACATAACTTGAGAAATGTGGGTGTACGAATGGGTATACCTCTGCCTAACCCTTAACATCAAATTCGAGCGAATTTTAGATATTTCCAATTAACTTTGTTGAATAAGACATTTCTAAAATGTTCTCAAACTATATTTTTAGACCTATGTTTTCTGTTTATGTATAGAAAGTGAGAATGAAACCGGTTCATTCATTTCGAAAAATAAGGACTTGAAAGTTTGTATGAAATGCCGTACGACGTAAACGCTCTTAGACGATTCTTAAATAATGTCAAGAAAGTGTAAAAAATATAGTGACAGGTTTTGTTACATTTGAGGCGACAATACTTTTAAAACTCAGTGAAGGAATTTGACACTATTAGTAACTAAGTTTAATTAACAGTATTTTGGCTTTGCTATCGGATAACAAGTCAAAGCCTGGGTTCCACACATCTGCTGTGTTACATGCGTGGGTCTTCTTACTGGATGGGCGAGACGATCTTGATTTATGCCTTTCGCAATCTGCAATGAACCGCTCATCTAAATGTTTTTTGCCTTTATACTGATACAAAAGGTATTATAATTAAAACAGCAAAGAAAAGACCGACCCTCACGGTAAAGACCTGTACCAGAACCACTTCAAAGTTCCGATCTGGCCGCTACGCCAGAAACAATTAACATTTTAAGCATTCTAATTTTATTTCTATTATCCTTATCTTTGTCCTAAACATAACTAGACAAAAGTTTTCATGTTACATGCAAAAAGTGTTTTTTTTTTACCAGTTTAGTCTATCGGCATTTTTTTGCTGCGTCAAAGGAGTTGACCCACTATATGTACATTACACTAGGCTACAAGGGATGCTAAACATGATGAATGGGGGTTTAATTCAATACCACATTCACATCTTAAGACGGAATTACGAAATTATAACTGTGAATGCTGCCCTAGTATCAATTTTTTAATTGACAACATAGAACTAGATGAGGGGTCTAAGTCTTATTAATATAATATCTTATTTAAAATGTTGTAACAATACCACATTATATTCAGTTAAAAAACAGAGAAAAAATCTAAAGAAATATTTTCTTGTTACAATGGCCCGGGTTAAACAAAGACACACTGTTGAGATATAACGTCATAGCAGTATCCATGCACTTTAACGCCTCAATACTCTGATCAGTACAGTGTCCGTGAGCTCCTGTTGTATGAGAAGAAGAGGAGTTTTTAAAAAGCAAAGTTCATTACCTAAACAGTAATTAATTAACGATTTTAGTATTGTGACAAGATCTAATTTGACTTGCTTGGTTGAATCCACTATTGTACAATTTTCTGTGAATGTGTTAGGATTGTCGATTTTTCTTATACTGAACTCTGAGTTTCTTGATTAATTTGAATACTTCTTTATTTCTTTAAGTTTTAGTTTTTGCTTCTTAGTTTCATGTATTGTTCACTTAGATAATATGTCGCCTTTATGATGTATGGGCCGTCTTCTAAATATTTTGTTGATGGAAGTCCTCTCGTCGCATAATAACATAGTTATCTACCTGTCGGGCGGCGTTTTCTACGTCGTCTCCTTCCACCTCCTCCTCTTCCTCGCCGGCTTCAACTTCTTGTTCTTCCTCCATATCATCCTCTTCTTCCTCTCCCTCCTATTAATGTTGAAAAGTGAGAGTTTAGTGTTTTATATCCGTGTCGCGATTAAACTAATCGATGCTTGGCTAAAACCATACCCTGTACATAGTGCCAGTGCATCGCTCGTCGTCCTCTTCAGAGTCTACGACGATGACGCCCTCGTCGTCCTGATCGCAGCGTGACGAAGTCGGTACTTGGTATTCTACTTCCACTGACCGTTCAAATCCCTGAACCATACAAAAATCATCTCAAATAAGATTTTCTGAAGTTAGAAAAAAATCATAGTTTTATGACAAAAACTTTTCACGGTTCTTCGTACGTTTAAACAATAATTTGAATTAATTATCACTTATGTCCGTCGATCTATAGAAGTGTTAAACAAATTCGATTTGTTTCTAAAATTCTATCGGAAATTTCGCGTTTTGGATTCCAGTTACAAGTCAATATACGTCGCTATAGTATACTGTTTTTAAACTATTCAACCACTTTATGTGAAAAAGTTTTCGGATAAAAAAAAAACATCATCGATATTATTATCTTATTAATAGTTGCGCATGTCAGGTATGTACCTACTTACTTTAAGAGAGAGCTTTAAGATCGACTCTTGCTAAGTCATCACAAAATCGTACTAGGAGAATCAAGCGTGTGTCGTGCATATCGATGTTTTAACTAACAACTCCCTAGCTGTAACTCACTTATAATGCAATCCGAAGCATTTCGAAGTGGAATCAAAATGGATGGCTTCATATATGTTTCACACTTAACATCGTAAATAACGCAAATTTAAATACTTAAATATCAAAATTCAAGGAATATTATTGCGAGTGTATTACGCAATTAAGCTCAAGATCAAACTTAATGACATACAACGTACTTGTACCCTTGTTCTTTTAGCAGCAAGTGGTCGTTGTTGCAAGCGACGCTTGGGAGGGCGCGCATCCGGCGGGGCGTGGGACGTGCTGACTCCGGGCGGAGCGTGCGACGTGCTGACACCGGGCGGAGCGTGTGAAGTGCTCACACCAGCCGGAGCGTGCGATGTACTCACACCAGCCACCGGCTGCGAAGTACTCACGCCGGGAGGAGCGTGAGACGTGCTCACGCTTCCCGATGTTTGCGATACCGGGCCTGAAGCTGACGGTCCTGCTGTTGCTCCTGCTGTTAACATCATTGTCATTATTTAAGGAAACGACCCCAAAATTGTGAACGGGATTGGGCTACCATTTTAAAAAAGACCGGTCAAATGAGAGTCTACCTTGCGCACCGAGGGAACCGTAACCAAAATATTACTGAAGTTGATAAACCATGATAGTACCGAATATTGCTCTGAACAACCCTCCTTTTAAAAAGTTACCTTTGTAGTTGAAAAAATGTTCGTCTTATACGACACGGTCAATTCTCCAACTGTAAATTTTAATTTGTAATCGCAAATTAATATTTTCTAATGTAAAATAATGTTTTAAGGGTTCCGAACCCGACAGATGCCAACGGGACCCAATTACTAAGCCTCCTCTCTCCGTCCGTTTGTTTGTCAGCAGGTTGTCTCATATAACCGTATTAAGTAGTCAACATTTTTACAGAATGTGTATTTCTATTGTAGCTATAGCAACAAATAACAAAAGAAAAAATATATTTATAAAGTTGAAGTGACACAAGGGCCATACAAGAAACGAGTTTTTGTAGGTACTGTTAAATATTGTATGGAACAATTCGTGTGCGAATCCGCCTCGACCCTGGCCGATTTTATCCTTTATTTGTGCTATGAGAACTTGCCTTGTTGGTTCTAACAAAGGGAAGTTGGAAGAACCCTTTCGTTTATTTATTTGCTAGTGGTATTTTTTACGAATTCTGAAGTATGTGGCTGAAAAATTGCACATCTTTAATAATTGTATGACAAAGGTTAGCACGTTATTTGGTGGAATTAATATTGCATTATTCCTTCGCTGAATAATCGACTGATAAATACTTGTTATAGGAGGTGCAGATGCAGCAGGCGTGGGCACACTGGATGCAGCTGCTGAGCTAGCCGTGGACACGCCCGTCACGCTGCCAGACGCAGCCCCGCTAGGTTGCTCGATACGCGGCATCACCATCGCCACGGCCTATAAAAAATAAATTTAAAAATGTGCACTTTTTTATTTTGGTAGCTATTAGGATAAACATAAGAGAACTATCCCGACCGGCAGTTCATACAAAAGTAGTCTAGTCTGTTGAGTACGTAAGCTCAATGAAATTTTAATAGGATAAGGGCACTAATATATGTATAGACTATAACTAAATTTATGATTCGTCAGATTCACGGCAATTATCTAAATTTCAAAATGATAATTGTTTTTAAAACTTATATGTGTTTTTGAATAATGTGTAACCACAAGCCTAGGTATTAATGCTTAATGGCCAAACATTTTGAAGACTGCCTCGTTGGTCTAGTGGTCGCAAGCGCGACTGCTGTGCATGAGGTCTTGGGTTCGATTCCCAGGTCGGGCAAAGTGTTATTGGTTTTTCCATCAGGAATTTCTCAGTAGCAGCCTCGGAGTCTGGATTTGTGCCCGGTTGATGGCAATAGGCTCGCCCCCTATTACAAGGGACTAAAAACATAACTGGCGAAATGTGGATGTACTGATTTGTACACCTCTGCCTAACCCTTCGGGGATTACAGGCGTGATGTTATGTTATGTTATTTTGAAAAATTAAATCGAGTTTAATTACTTATTACCAAAATATGAATATACTTCAGTTATTATTTCATGAAAGAAATTTAAATATATAATTATAGTTTGAAACTGGTGAAATAACGATAGTTATCTGTTATATTGTTAAAAAACTGCATTTTGATGATATTTTCTTAATCTAAGAGGCCAAATTATCATTTTGATTTCTATTTTTCGTGAAATAAGAAAGCTTATACGAATGGACTATAATGTCACTAATGTATGAAGTGTGCTGTCGGGAATATAATATTATACAAAATATTGCAGTGACTTCGCCAAGTCTGTTACTATTTGTCACATGCACTATTTACTTGATCTGTTGTATTCTTTTACTACTAATTACATTATCCATTTGAACATTTTGAAAATTAGACATTGGTGCCGGTTCCCTTGTTCATAATCTAGACTTAATTTAGACAATTGACATCTCATCTCATCTTGATCTCTCATCAAGTGGTCGCAAGCGCGACTGCTGTGCATGATCTGCTGTGAATGATGATGGTCTTGGGTTCGATTCCCAGGTCAGGCAGTGTTATTGGGTTTTTCCATCAAGAATTTCTCAGTAGCAGCCTCAGAGTCTGGATTTGTACCCGGTTTATGGCAATAGGCTCGCCCCCTGTTACATGGGACTAAAAACATAACTGGCGAAATGTGGGTTTAGTAATAGGTACACCTCTGCCTAACCCTTCGGGGATTACAGGCGTGATGTTATGTTATGTTATGTTACATTAGTCTCTTTCTTGTTTTATTGGACAGAAAAAGATGAAAATAGTCTAATTTTAGTTTAGTTTGTGACCAAGAGAATCGGCACCATTATCCGTATTATAAATTTACACAAAGATTTGCATAATTCTAGATTTTCTTAGAACATTTTTTTGTGAATAAGCATGTTTATATTGCTTAATGTTTGATCGGGCGAACCTGTTGAGGCGCTTGCGAATGTGTTGAAGGTTGTGCTGTACTGTCACTGGAAGCAGAACTGCCCATGCCAGCCTCACTGGTATCCATGTCCTGAAGTGTATTAAAAATTTCGTAAAAAGAAGGTTATCAATTCATGCAAAAAATACATATATTTTTTGGTTTCTATTTTCCTAATATGCGGATAGGATTTGAACCACGAGTAAGCTGGTCGCCATAATGCCGCAGCCATATACACCCTGAAATGTAAACCGTTGCAAAAACGCGGCAGAACGATTCGCCCTCAGTAGTACTAATGGAACGTAGAATTAAACTTAAAAAATAAAAATATTTTTATTTTAAAATATTAAAAAAAATATTCATAAACTCGAAAGCGTGAGTAACAATAGTTACACTGTCACGCACACAAACGCAACGTAGCCAACGAAATGATACCTACGTCCTAACGTAGGTATCATTCAAGAAACTCATGCGCTACCGACAAAGTCAAGCAATAAATCATAAATGTTCAGAGAAAAATAAGCTCTCGTGCCTTGTGATACGGTATAAACTAGAGCGCGTAGCTTACACTCTCTTCATTCGCCGCCACAGATCAAAAAATGCCGCGCCGTGCCGCGCAGTGTCGCGCACTCGACGCTCAGTTGTCTTGCGGACGTTGTACTTGTAGGTTAAAAAAGTGAAAAATGGATTGAAATTACGATTTTTCTAATTTTGAGTGAGACCCATTATTAAAACTAAAAGAATTTATTTAAAAGTGCTCGTTTGTGTGTGGAATGTAGTGGCTTACACTTCGAACACTTGCTTCGATACCGCGAAGTGTAGGTAAGTACTTTGTGAATAGTGAAAATTCAGAAATAGGTTAGGTGATTAAAATCATTGTAAATAAGTTGATTCCAACTTTTTAAATACGACTAAAATACTTACTTTATTGTCTTTGTTTAACTTGTTATTTTGTTTTCGTGTTCAGTAAGTAAAGTTGTAGGTAATAAAAAGTATTTTTGACAGTCTTAAGCCTGTAAAAGTATGAAGGGAGAATTGGAATAACTTTTTGGGTGTTGTGTTACATTAAATTAACTAAAGATCAGAAAATCAGCTGTTGATAAGCGCAAGGGTTAACGACCCAGTGTTCTGGCGCCCGCGCCGTCAGCCGCTCGGGTCTCGGCCGCTGCGTTTGACTAGGTACTACTATTTGATTGCGTTCATTTTCGAGTTTCGCTTTTCACAATTGTGAATCTGCCATTTTTATATTTTCATAGTAAAGATATTTACTAATCGATTGTACTACCAAAACAAAGTCATTTCGCTGCAGCTTTGCAACGGTTTACATTTCACGTTGTATAGTTTTGTGGCCTTGTCGTATGCCTTTGTCAAGTCCAGTAGTTGTCCAATTGCATATTGTTTGTCATGTCGCTTGTTGCACATATGTATTTATTAATTGCTAATGTTGTTAATTTACATTTTCTATATTTATTTTCTGTGGTCAAGAATATTAAACTTTTCTTTTCTAAAAATGAACATAACTGATTGCAAACAGCTTTTTAATATACTCAACATTATGAACAATTTTTACTATGAGACCAACTCTGAAAAAGTGAACTTAAAATCATCCATATATGTATTAGGTCGAGTTACGCGAAATTAAATGTGAAGAATGAGCAGATATCTTTTTAAGGTATCAAAAAATAAGCTTGTATAGAAGAGTAATTAGGCTTTTACGTAAGGAGAAACGTTATGCAAGTGTAATTAAACCCATAAAATATTTGACATAGCACTGACCTGTGTAGACTCTGGTGGCGCTGTCGATGCTGCTAGGGCAGCGCGAGGAAGGGGTCGAGACGACGAGGCAGGCATGTATTCTGTTGTATGAGCGTCGTGAGGCGCAGTCGGTCCCACTTGAGCCATTGGGCGAATTGATGCCAATGGTGTCTCACCCCCGCGCCGACTCGCAGTCACACTTTGTTGTGCTACACCTAATCGTGTTTTATAAGAATATTATACTTTTTGTTGTCATAAAAGGAAACCGGGCGAAGTTGTAAATTATGATGTTAACGTAAACATTTTAAATGCAGTCATTTTTACTATTTTATCTACTCATGTAAAATACTTCTTATTTATTATTTATTTATTAAAACTTAATGCAACAAAAAGGCACAAAGGCTGACTTTTATTATGAAATCAAAAATAGTACCGTATGTGCACACAACAGACAAAGAAAAGAGTGAAACATTGAAGACCTACACATGTAAATCTCATAAAATATATATATTAAGTTTTTTAAAACCAATCTGCTTATGGTCGAATGCGACATTATCAGCACATGTGAGGAGAACAGCTAACGATCTAAAGGGCGCTATATTTTAAGATATCAACCTTAATGTTTTGAAAAATCTATTGATGAATTTAGAATAGATCAAAGTTGTGTGTTAAAATGAAAACACTCATGTGATACTATTGAAAAACTCCCACAACAAGTATAAAATTTCCAAAAACTATCTATGCATTTTCTTTTTTTACCAAGACCACTTTCTTTTTTTTAAGATTACTCTACTTCTCAAAACTTTGGATTTCACACTTAAACAAAACAAAATTAAGGTGGCCAAAAAGATTTACTCACCAGCCATAGGTTTTATATTAGCGGTAGGTGGATCTGTAGTAGTTTTGTCAGCAGTTGCTTGTTGTTTTGACGCCGACGCTTGACTGGCGAGTTGACGCTGAAGTATGGTAACTTTTTGATGCAGCGCTTCCACCTCTTTGGCCTTTTCTGCTTGTGCTTCACTACGTTCTTTCTCTAACCTAGAGAGACGCCCCTCGTACTGAGATTTTATTAGAGCTAATCTCACATCCTGTTCATCGCGTGTACTTTGCTCAATTGCACCTATTTTGTTACGAGATTCGTCCAACTCTCGGCTTAACGTATTTTTAAGTTCAGTTAATTGAACAATTTTACTTTTGGCTTGCTTCAATACTTGTTTAGATTTTTCTTCCTTTTCCATATTTGCCGTTCTAAGGGTTTCTAGTTCTTGTTTTAATTTGTCTGTATTCATCTTTTCAGCTTCGAGTTTTGCTTGAAGCTCAGCTATATGTTCTTCGAATTTCTTATTAGTTTCCGTTAATGCGGCATCAGCTGCAGCAACATCACCTTCAGTCTTTTTCTTGTCTTCCTCTACCGTTTTTACCAATTCTTCATATTGGGCTTTGTACTTTTTAGCAATTTTCCGTATTTGATTTTCTTTATTTCTGATATCAGTTAAAGATGCATCCTTATTTGACAGTTCATCTGTTAATTTTGCGTTAGCAGCAACAATTGTGGAATGTTCAGCTTTGAGTTTCGTTACCTCTTCAGTAACACGCACCATGTCTTCCCTAAGAATTTGCAATTCTTCATTAAGTTTCTTGTTTTCCTCTGCTAAAGTATTTTGCTGCCTGGATAGCAACGAATACTGTTCTTCTATTTTTGCCTTTTCTACTTTAATACTGCCGAGTTCCTCATTTAGCTTCCTGACGTTTTCTTTTTCATTTGTCAACATTTTTGCAAGAGTTTCCCTTTCATTTTGAAGTCGTTTCCAATCTTCGGGACTAGTTTTGTTAGCACGTTCAACTAAGGCGTTCACTCTAGTTCTCCATCTCGCACAATCGGCCTTCAAAGCATTATTTTCTGATTGTAAAGTTTCATTTTTCGATGAAAGGTCAGAAATTTTATCCTGCAATGGTGCTAGCTGGGATTCCATTGCCTTAGCTATTGCTGCAAGCTCTTCCACCCGAGTGGATAATATGTCACGTTCTTCTCGTAAGATTCTGTTACTATCTGTCAATGCATTTAATGTTTCGACTTTTCTCAAAATATCTGATTGCCTATTCACAGTTACCATGCTCACTTCTGTCTTTTCCCTCTCTGCTGCTAAAGTCAATTTAGTGTTATCAAGCTGTTTCTCAGCTATTTCTAACTGTGATCTAAGTCTCATAGTTTCAGCTTGCAAAATGTCAAATTTGGCCATAGCAATGTCTTTTTCTTTTCTCAAAAACTTGACTATTTGGAACAATTGTTCTGATGATTTTCCATCTTCTTCACTTACTGAGATGTTGATATTAGAATCATTTCCGGATTCATTAAAGCTCTCAGATCGTGATTGAGATGCATGTGTAACTGACAGCTGAGTACCTAATGCTTGGATTTGATCATGTAGTAGAGTATTTTGATCATTTAAGTCTTTCAGGCGCTCAGTTAGCTGGCTATTTTCACTCATTAGTATCTTTTGCCTATCCAGCCAAGAATTCTTTTCGGTTTCCAAATCTTCTACGGCGCGGTGTTTTAAAGCAGTCAATTCATTTATTTGATTTTGTGCTTTTAATAATTCATCTTTTACATGAGATAAAACTTGTATGTCACTGGAATGTAAAATCATTTCATGAGTATATTTATCTTCAGCATTCTGTACAGCTTCAGACAATTTTGTGATATCGGCACGAGCAGTTTCAAGTTCCGTGCGATAATCATTTGTTTGGAGTATTGCACTATTTAATTGTTCTTTGACCATGGAAAGCTCAATTTTTAGTGCACTGTTACTACTAGAATGCTCTCCATTAGCATGCAATGATAATTCAGCTTCCAGCTCTGAACATTTATCCTCTAAACTTTGTAGTTTACTGGCATAGTCAGCCAATTTTGCCTCAGTCTCTATTTTGTAAGCTCCATATTCACTATTAAGGGCTTTCAATTCTTTTTCTGCACTCTCTGATATATCGCAATATTGTTTTATATGTTCTTTAGCTACATTTAGTTGCTCCTGGAGAGATTGAACTTCTCCTTGTTTATCTGCCAGTTTATTTTCTAGATCCCTTATTTTCTTAACAGTATCAAATGACCCATCTGTAATAGGTGAAAGAGCCACTTTCAGTTTCTTGCTAAGTTCTTCATTTGCTTTGCTTTTCTCTTGTAGATCTTGTCTCATTTCTGTCAATTCTTTTCTTAAGGTATCTGCTGCATCCTTTTCTTCCTGCATTCTTTCTTTTGCAGTATCTTTTTGGCGTTTGAGATGATCTGCTAACTCTCTAAAACGGTCTTGTTCTTCCTGTAGTCTTCTTCTTAAAGCTGAACATTCTCTTGTGGCCTCATCTAACCTTGTTTCGATTTTGACGCGATTTTCAGCTTCTACGCGCTCTAAACTGGCTTTGATTAATTCCAAATTTTTTAGCAGTAATGATTGGCCTTGTCTTTCTCTGTTTAACATTTCTTTTTCCGTTTGAATGCGTAATTCAGCGTCTTTAAGCAATTTGAGTTCGAGTTTTAAATTTTCTAGTTGAATTTCAGCAGCTGCAAGTTTACTCTGAGCATTTAAAGCCTCGTCCCTTAAATGTTGCAAAGATACTTCATGCTTAGCAATGGTTGCATTATATGCTTTATTCTTTTCTTCTAATGAAGAAACTTGTTTCTTATAAGTTGTGATGTTGGTTTGCAAAATCTTAAGTCTTTCATTATTATACTCTGAAGTTGAGGCACATTTACTGTTTGCAGCCGTGAGTTTTCCGATCTCCTGTCTCATATTGTCTATTTGTTCAAATAACATTCTCTCATTTGTTACTTTTTCCTCTTTATAAGTTTTATATTCTTCCTTTAACATTTCTAGTTGCTTCTCTGTTTCTTTGTATTTTATTTCAAATGGAGATATCTCAGGAATTGGTTGCTTAGTTATATTTTCAGGTGCAGTGTCCATTGCATATATACCACTCTTTTCCAACTCTGAAATCTCCGATGTCGATAATTCATGACGTTTACCCTTCATATGATCATGGTAAAGCTTTTTAAACATATCGCGTTGTCTTATTAGACCATTTACCATTTTAGTTTGACGTTCTTGAGCTTCAGTTAACTCAACTACTCTATTTTTCAAAGATTCTATTTTATTCTGCATTTCCCCACTCTCAAATTGATCTTTATGGCGTTCAAATTCTTCTTGCTTTTCTGTCATTTCACGAATCATTCGCAAAAGTTTCTGATTATTTGACTGTAGTTCTTGAATATCACTAAATGTTACTAAGGTTTTAGAAATAATTCTTGATGAACTTAATTCTGATGAATTAGTTATGTTAGAAGCAGTTTGTGAGGAATCATGATCTCCATTTGGTAACAGGGCTCCACGACTATGTTCAATTTCTTTCAACAAGAAACACACTTGTCTGCCTAAATCAGCTAATTCGCCTTTAAGTTTTGTATTTTCACGACTATAGTGATTGGCAATTTTAGATGATTCACTGTAATCATCTCGAAGTCTGTTACATTCAATCACTAGAGAATCTATTTGCTGGGACAAAGCAGTATTGCTTTCTAATGCTTCCTCAAATTCAAGTTTTTGTTTTTGTAGCAAAGGAGCCTTTTCTTCTAACTCCTGAACAATTGTGTTGATAGTGATGTTAAGTCGTCTATTGTCTTCCTTCTCTTGAGACAATTCATCAGAAACTTTAACAAGCTGAGAGTATATCTGAGTGAGAGACATACCTGATTTCAGAAGTTTACTAGCCGTTGCTGCCGAAGGAGCTAAATCACTTAGAGCCATATCAAGATTTTGAGCATTCGCAGCTTTTAATAAGTCATTTGCATGTTCTAATTCATTTTTTAATGAACTTATAATTTCATTTTTCTTTTCCATTAATTCTTCATGGTCCAAATCAGCTTGCTTGTATTTTGTTTCTAATTCACCATACTTTTCAGTGGCTTCATTCAACAATTTTTGCAATTCTGAAATTCCTTCAGTCAATTCTTGTGTTTTAGCTTCCGCATCATCATGCATTGTTTTGAATAAGTCTGCCAGTTTAGTTTTAGCCTCCAATTCTTTTTTGTAATTTTCTGTCATTTTATTCTCTATCTCACGCTGTTCCATCAAGCGTTGAGTAAGACTTTCAGCTCTATTGTTAAGACTTTTTTTGACATCATTTAATTGAGTTATAGTTTCATTAGCTGCATTTAACTCTTCAATTTTTTCAGTTAACTGTGTTTCTAAATTCACTAAACGACTGGTATTGTTTAATCTTACTGTTTGTAATTCAGAAGTAAGCCGATTTACTTCCTCGGTCAAGCCAGCAATTTGGGAATTGAGTAAAGTTCTTTCCTGCTCAATGCGTTTTTCGCGATATTGTAGAGATAGCTCTTTGCTTTGTATTTCATCATTTAATGCCAAGGCTTCACATTTAGCATCTATTGCTGCACGTAATTGCTGGGACAGTGCAGATTCACTTGAAGTTAATCTCTCGATTTCTGTATCCCGCCTTTGTAATATTCTTGTCAAGTCATTTCTTTCATCAACAGCAGCATCTCTTGAACTTTTGAGAGAAATAATCTCATTTTCCAGGCGGGTTATTTTATCACGTGCCTTTTCTAATTCTGTATTCAAAGATTCAACCTGCTGTGTCAGTTCAGTAATGGTTTCTTCTGAAGTTGATAATTTCTTTACAGCATCCTCATATTTTGCCGTGACTTCAAGAATTTGAGCTTCTACTGTTGACAATTTATCTCCTAAAACAGTAATATGAGTTAAATATTAAAAAATATATAGTGGTGGACTATTAAGTAGGAAAACTAGTGTCTACCAAATACGTTATATATATAAGAAGAAGGGAGTCATCATGGGGTATACACAGTATAAGTGCTATTATAATATTGCAAATGTACATACATGTATACCATATCTATACTAATATTTTAAATTATAAAGAGGCTTTGTGAGGTTGTATGACAGTTTACATCTGAAATCCATGAAAAGGGAAGAATTCAATTACAATTACATTGAGATAAAATGTTTATAGGATGTTGAGTTAGCAAGGGAAGTAGCTTTTGCCCGCGACTTCATCCTCGTACATGTCGGACCTCCGTTTAGTCGCTTATGGGGTGAATTATTGAAAATCCATTCTTAGCGGATGTCTACTAACTATAAACTACCGCCTTGGCAAGTTTCATCTTTATATGTCAAGCAGTTTTCGATATTGTAGAACGTTAAAAAATCAAGTATAAACAAGCATTAAGAACCCTCACCATTTATCTGTAATAAAAATAAATAAAGCCTATCTAATCATACTTTTGATGAAAAGTATAAATTTACCCTTCAATTATTTCAATTTAATTCAATCATAAAAATATTTTGTACATACTGTACAACTAAAACAGTGAAAAGCATCTAGAAGTCATTCTTGAAAGAGTAAACTTATTAGAAATGGTATTGCTTTTTAGGTTTCTGTACTCAAAGAGTGACCTAAGACATTATTACGCCTCCGCTGGCCATCTGTCTGTCTGGGGCCGTATCACATGAACCATAATAGGTGGAGAGTTGAAAATTTCAAAGAATTATGTATTAGGATGGCTGTTATAATAACAAATAAAAATAAATAAAATCAGATATAATGGGGTCTTCATACAAGAAACATGTTACTTTGTATGTAATGAAATATTGCACTGACCCCTTTGTGTGTCCAGTTTTATAAAGGTGAAAATACTTTTATTTCAAAGTAGGAAAACTTCTGAGAGTTGGAACTAGGTTAAAAGGCTTATTTATAACTAGCTTTTGCCCGCGGCTTCGCTCACGTTAATTTAGAATTTTCCAATCAATTCGAGTTGTACTTTGCTTGAGTGCATGAGTGAACCCTTCATTTTCTAATACCCTAGTACTTTTTTTGATAAACCCAGAATGTTGACCTTTCCACTCGGACTAAAACTTCTTATTACTACTGCCATACCTTCTTTATGACACCCTAGTACTTTCTTTTCTTGGGTAATCGTTTGTAATAACCCCGAATTGTAAATAATCGATGTTATGACACCCTAGTTAAAGCTAGTCCATCGACACTCAAAACTCAGAAAATGTATTAGGTACTTAAATTTAAAATTCGAACATGATTCCGAAAGACATGTGGCGCCATCTATCACAATAAGAAGGTTATTATGATTTCCCTGGGGAACAGTACTTTTTTTCGGGATGAAAGGTAACCCTATGTTAATTCCTGTACACCTGGCAATGTATATGCAATTTTTTTTTTTTCGCATTTATAATATTAGTTAGGATAATTATTAACATAATATTATTTTTATTAATTTATTTATATTTTTGATTTAAGTAATGCTAGATGTATTGAGACATAAGATCTTTTTCCAAGAGATTTCATCTGATCTTTTCATCCTTTAGGCACTTTGCACACGGAGCAACTACAGTTGAGGCAACTGGCAACTCTTTAAAGGTTCCTGTGAAAGTTGATAGTTGCTATTTGACATTGCCGGTTGTGATTGCCAGTTGAGGAAACCAACAGCTTTAAAAACAGGTACAATATTTAAAAGTTGCTAGTTGCGGCAACTAGCAACTAACTTAGTCATCGATTGCAGCAACTGGAAACTGATGACAATGACGATTGTCGCAACACGAAGCTCGAGTTGCTCTGTGTGCACAGTTCAATTGAAATGTATGTAAACAGCTAGTTGCCAGTTGCTGCAATAGTTGCTCTGTGTGCAAAGTCTGTCTCTCAATATTTTTGACATCAATCAATAAATAAAAAGTATGTGTCAAATATTCACAAAGAAAAATGATACTACACCAAATCTGGTGTAGCATTATTTTTAATATTTATGTTGTTTATAGTCATATAAGTAGTTCATCATAGTTCTCAGCATTATGTGGAAATGACCACATAATGCAGAGAACTATGATAAAATGGTATTTTGAAGTCCTAAAATTACTCTTTAAACTGAGCCATATTAAGTGATAACAAATTTTATAGAGACAGTAATTGCAACACATTTTATTGTAAATAGTAAGTTACAACAACATTGTGGTCGAATGTATTAATATCATTAACATTTACAGTAGAATTTATTTTTACTGAAAAACATTTGGTAGTGGTTGTGTTAAATAACATTACAATATTTGAGTTGAAGTGTCCCCGCACACTTCAATTTCAGGTTCATATTGAAGTTCATTTAAAAGATGGCTGTAGATGTAACTGTAAGCATGACAACTCTGATTGAACAATCAATTTGTACAAGCATGGTTGAAAATCCGTCTGTATCATGATTTTGTGCAAGCATTTATTCTATACAGAAGTGTGCAAGTTGGCGCAATGCAATTGTTCAAGCAGGCTTGTCATGCATGCAGTTACATTATAGCCACCTTTAAAATATAAACAACCTCCCCTGCCGTGAGGACTATCTACCTTTCGGGCAACTGTCCCGTAGTGTAGGAATAGGCACGGTCAAGTAGACAGGTCAAAGGTGTTAATTATTGTTTGAATCTAGGTTTTGGTTTACGTTAGTATATTTTACCAAAAGAATAGTCAGAATAGATGCTAGCAAGTATAATTGTAGTGATATGCAATGCAAAGGTAAATATCGGTAAGTCTGGAATTATGACCAGTCCTCTAAAGAGTACTGCTTAGTTACTGCCTGTTTAGAATGCATTTCCTAAGCGTTTTTTAGTATAATGGCCACAAATATTTATAGAAATAAATAATACAACAACATACAAAAATAAGGTTATGGTAAAACTACAATGAAAAGACATTCATGAAAACATTACATTCAGGAATACCAAACGAAGCAAAATAAGTAATCATCAATTCAAATGATAAATACATTTAAATATAATAAAGGTAATGATTTTAAGTATTTCGATGAATTGGAAATGAAACAATAGGTGAATGCGTCAGAAAACACCGGTTTACATACCTATCTGGGATTTATTAGTTTCATGTAACGCCGTGGATGTTAAGTATTCTTCGAATTTGATATCAATGTAAGAGTTGATCTTCTTCGCAACGAGAGTAGGCAAATTTGCAATCTCCTCGTCTGATAATACATTTTTCAAATGACTTTTTACATCTGGTTCAGATTCAACGGCCTCCATCTTCGACCTGCTTCGAAACCGATTATTCGGGTAACCAATTCCTCGTTCGCTTCGGCGTCGTCGTCGATGATCCACACCATAGATTATACAGACAACCACAGACACCAACCATACAACCACAGACAACTTCTCTACAATGCCACATAATTTAGTGCTTGTTGCTAGTCTGGACTGCCTAAGACAGGTTTTCATTCCTAGCCGTTTTCGAATATTCGACTGCAACGGCACGGCACGACACGCCACGCCACGCCGTGCCTCTATTTTTGTATCCAATTATAATATTAATAATTATATAATATTGATATTAATAATTATTATTTTTGTTTTTTTAATCGCTTCACATTAAAACTTGCAACACTATGGTTTGTCTATCTAAGTCCATGTCCATGCCAAGGGTGGTGCACCCCCCCGGAAGCGCCTAGGTGCAAACATACCCCCCCCCCCCCTCCTCGCTGGGAGGGGGGGCGATAAGCCCAACGCCTGGTCCTTATTTTTAGGGACCGCGACCCTGATGCCTCAGGAAAGGGGCAAACAGTCTCAACTTCGCGGTGAAGAGAAGATCACCGAACGGGTGGTACATTAAATAAATATATACCAGTGATTCATGGGGGCCCGTGTTGCTCTATGCAGTAAATCAGTAGCGATAGCATGAATAAACTCCAGAAATGCTTTATAAATCCAATATTTGAATGATTCAATAACAATCCAGAACATTCAGATTTGCGTAATTCTGTTTTACCAAAAGTGACAAATATATCCAGTCTGTGACCTAATCGGCTCAACAAATTCACCAAAGTCAGCCCATTACCTTTCAGAAGCAGATTAATCTTCCTGAACTATTCAAGGAGTCCGCTAGAGATTTTGGTGAGACAGCGGTCTCTTTCCGAATCTGGTAGACGACAACACATATCTTATTCATATCTTTCGACGCAATCGAAGAGGAATTGGACGCATCGCGCCCTACTCATTTATTTAGTATAATAATTTGACCGCAACCGCATGTGCTGAGGTGGGGTCCGAGGAAAAAGACCATGTGTTCACATGAGATCGAAATTGTCGGATTAATCTTACGATATCGGTTTACAATATATTATGTAAAGCTTTAATATTGGCGATTCCAGACTTATATTATTACAATTCCAGGTTTCCTCACAATGTTTTCCTTCACCGATATATAGATAAACATTAGAAAGCACATTTGAATTGAAAATTGCCTCCGCTACAATTTTGGCAAAATTCGCATTACTATTCTATTCAAAGCTTTTGGTCTACATTTCTTATCTTAAAATATTCGGCCATTTTAAAAATAACGGTCTTGTCATCACGAGATAACGCACGACACATCTTTGTATATTTATATCCTGCGCGTCTGACATAGACGGTCCGGTACAAACAAAATGCTAGCTACCGCCATGAGCGTTGGCGGTAGACTGACAGAAAGGAGCGGCCGGTACCCTCATGTCTCGCCGCGCACAACATACCCCAGGCGCGGTACAGCCCTTGCGGTCGAACTATAGAACAGAGCCGCATTGTGCGAGAGGGACACGATTCCTAGAAAGTATCTCTTTCAGTTAAATTTTTCCTATACATGATGGTAGTTAAAAATAAACTTTATTGCAGACTGTTATAGTCGATTTTTATGTACAATTTGAAACACAGCAAACAGTCCTGCTCTATTTTGGTTGAAGTGGAGAAAATTGCTCAAAGCAATTTTTTTTTAATGATTTTTATATCTATCTGCAACTAATAACTTGTCATCGTATGAATATCTTCTAAGATATTACAGCTTTTAGCCGTAAAAGAAGCCCAAAGCCTCCGTCAAGTTGAATCCGTTGAGTCTATGACTGTACAGTCGATTCAAGGTTCTCGATTGAGGTTTTTGTAATGGAAGAAGAACAATGTTTACATGAGTGTGAAAACTATATTCAGAGTCATAATATTTCGTTGTTATTGAAAGATTGTATAGTGCAATTATGTGTAAACAAGCCTGAAAACCCTGTGGCTTTTTTGAGACAATATTTTCAAAAATTAGAACGGGTGAGTCCTTTCTATAAAATGAAAATAAAGGTTACACAGTAAATTTGTATTTCTTACACTAATTTATTCTGTACTTCAGTTTTTAATGCTGTTTATGTAGTGTATCGATGTTATATAGTTATTACAACATACAAATGAAATGGAAAAAAATATGAAAAGATATGGTCAATCTTGTCATCTTGTGCTACATAATATCTTATATTTTTATATCTATTTTAGGGAAAAGCCACTTAAGATTATAGCTACAAATTTCATATGTTTGGACCAAAAACTTTATACATATACCTTATCAGCTCACAGTGTGCGGATACTGAGTAAGGTCCTACCACCTTTACTCCCTAATTCCACTCCTTGTGCTTGTTTACTTGCTCTTAGTTGTGTAAATTAATAACATTGGGTTGATCCATGAACAATTGAAGACCTTAAAATTCTTAGTTAAATCAATATAAATTCTAATGAATGTATTAGTATATTAATTCTAGGAACTTTTAGTATGTGGATATTGTATCAGAGGCGTAAGGGAGAAGGTATTACAACTCTAACACAATATCCACAAAGTTCGTTATACTATTGACATGCCCATGTTACAGTGATGTACATAAAAACATGTTTCTATATTATGAAATAATATACTATTTAGTACTCGTAAAACTTGGCATTGATACAGGATTGATTTCGAAGAGTAGAATTTTGTAAGGTTTTTTTGTATTATAATTTTTTTAACGAAATTTTTAGTTCTGGACACATCTTATACTTTTCTGATAGCTCACGAAACCTTTCACTCCTCTAAAGACCAATTCATTACAAAACTAACCACAACTACCTATGAAAAAAACCAAATCATTGTATATCTTATGTTTTCAGTGATTTTGTTGAGAATTTTTATGCAGCATTTCATTCAAAAATGTTCTCAACTAACTATAGACCTATGTATCCTGCCTGTGTGTAGGAAGTTTCATTAAAATCAGTTCATTTAATTGGAAAAATAAGGACTTGGAAAGTTTGAATGAAATATTGTACAGTGTAAACATGGCCAAATTAATAGTTATGTATTTACTAGCTTTCTCCTGCTACTTCTGCTTTGAGATGTAAATAATTGTTTAATTTCTTTATTATTTTCAATAATTTGTTTTGTCCATCTCCTTTGTTACAACACCTTGTATTGATGACTTTGTGAGGTGTGATGTTATGAGTATTATTTGGTTTACCCTCAATAATAATTTAGTTTTTACATATGTTGTTTGTTTTTTAGCTTTTACTTTGTAATAAGCTTAACTAGCGTCTGCCCACGACATTGTCCGTGTGGTGTATTTAACCCGCGTTAAATTACTTCTTTGGTTACTGCGCTGCCACCGTGGGTCGTAGCGTGATTTCATATAGCCTATACAATTCCTGATAAATCTAGCTATCTTAAACAACAATAATTTATCCAATCCAACTGGTAGTTCCAGAGATTAGCGCGTTTAAACACACCAACACAAAATCTCGACAGCTTTATTATTATGATTATATTATAGATCAGGGATGGCTAACCGGTTGATCACGGCAAGGCAAAAAACATAAATATCATAATATATTATGCTAACTTTTAAGACCAGTTTGCATATATTTTTGCCGATTGTCCTTTTATAAAATATAGTTTTTGTTTTTGTTCCATATCTGAAAGGGAAAAGCAGGAACCTTTTGTCTAGTGGTCGGTAGTTACCAGTTTTAAATAAATTAGTTTTCGGAGGATTCTTTGGTTCATAAGCAACTTACTAGAAAAGAATGAGATTTGCTTCAAATAAACAAGGTATGGTTTATTTATCCTCAGTTAAGGAATGCATCGAATTACCAATCGCTCTGTATAACAATTTATCACATTTATTTGTGTAATGTTAAGGACAATATTTCAAAATTATGGATATTTTCCTCAAGTATCACATTAGGTACCTACTCCTATTATGTTTGTTAAATTATGAGTTTGTGAAATAGTGTAATACAGTCATACTTAAATATAACAGTGGTCATAATAGCGTACTTGTTCATAGAAATAAGTGTAGCTTAATTATTAGTATTAGTAATTAGTATTTTGTTCACTCATAATTTTATAGCAAATCAAATAATTATGACAAAACCTAATCTGTGTATGAAGGCAAGTAAACATTTTTTTTACTATACATATGAAAACTGTCCATGGTTAATGATATGTATTGATTTAAGGTAATATTGTATGTGGATGACAATTGTTTATTCTGGGGTATCAGGGCTGGTTGCCGCTGTCTTTTGAATCAGGCATTATGGGTGTGCCATTTCGCAAGACTGGTAGATTGAACTTGTTCAATATTCTAACGAATTTACCGTCAGAATATTGAACAAAATCGATATTTAGGAATAGAAGCAAATATTATCATGGCACGCGCTAACATAATTATTAAAATAATGATGTCTAGGGTTGGAAAACTTTTTAGTTTTATCTAAGATTGCGTCAAGTAATGACGGTGTAGACTAAAGGTATACGTGGCTCTTTCACGATTTTTAATTTCATACCGTGTTGTTGTTTCACTTCAAAACCGAATTATGCCCTTCTTACATACTTCAAACCTTACAGGTCGAACTTGACTTCCAGTCAGAAATGTTATCTCTTGGGCGGTTGGGTTTTATGTTTACTTGTAACATACCTACATACGGTTAATAATTATATGTCAGTCAAGTATAAGTAGGTAGTTTGACATAAATACATAATAATCAACCACTATGTATTTTTTAACATTCCATCTTTAAATAGGTAACTATACTTCCTAAGGTGTTCTACAAATGCAAAAAAAAAACGAATAGAATGGTTAAAGTTGCCTAGGTAAATAAAAATACTCGACTATGACGAAATTCCAACTAACAATAATACACTTTTTAGTTTCGATTTTTATCATATTCAGGATTTATATAGTTTTAATTTTTTGTGGCATTTATTCAGGGAGACACTGTTTACCACTTTTTTGGGCCAGTTTGAGGCTTTCTATACAGATTTTGTATTTTTTAGGATGAAGTGAAGGCTGCACAAGCTGCAGCAGCTGCATCAGAAGGTGAAGCAGATGGAGAACTTTCACCATTGCCTGTGCCAGGAGGACAGCCTCCGCGCAGACGTGGCGGCATTAGTGCTGAACCTGTCACAGAGGAAGATGCTACCAGCTACGTCAAGAAGGCAAGTTTTAACCTAAACAATAAAATAACCAAGTTAATATAAACATTTATTATAATACTATAAAGATCTACACTAAGCTAGAATGTCTCGCGCGTTTTTCCACGTTCACATCTAAGGTTGGCTGAGAGATTAATGATAGGAAACCCGTTAGTCGTCAAGTTCCTGTAAATTGAGAATATTAAGAATGTATATTAAGAATATACAGTCACTTACGCTTAGTCGCGGGTTTTCAGGTAGTTTTAAATAACAAAAAATTATACAGGATAAAGGCGCAAGTTTAAGGGGGATGCATTAAGGTAACCCGCGAAATTGTAAATTTCTTACGTTTTTTGCAATTAATTTTCAATTTGCATAAAACCTAAGAAACAGCAGCAACTATAACAAATATGTATTGACAGAAATATGATCACCAAAATAGCTCTCTTTAGCATTATCGAGATGTTATCTGATTTTGCCTGTTATGAAATCAATATCCACTTTAAATAGTCAAACACTACAAACTAGGGATCAATCGTATATTTATTTTAAAATATCTTGTTCTTCTTTTGGATGACCTACGTCAAAATAAGTGTAATTTAATACAGTAGGTACATACTCATTTTAGTCCTGTAGCAGTACGAATGTATTTTATGATTAGTGATATTATTAAACTGATTTTTTTATTACCATACAACCAGCTGGACTATTCTGGTGAGCTGTGCTGTCAATTCTTAACATCAGGTAGGATGTCGGCCGGCACGTCTCAAGCTCACTTCATCTTAATTCACCGAGGGAGATTTTTACAGAAGCTGAGAGGGAGATTTTTAAAGGAGCTGAGAGGGAGATGATTATAATGCTGCTAATTGCAAAAACGTAAGAAAATTTGAATTTGGCGGGCTACTTTAGCGCATCTTCCTTAAATCAATTTTATTTATAGGTCGTGCCAAAAGATTACAAGACAATGGGTGCTCTATCGCGTGCTATAGCTTCTAATGTTCTCTTTACCCATTTGGATGAATCTGAGCGAGCGGATATGTTTGATGCTATGTTCCCAGTCCAGTGTCTCCCTGGCGAGACGGTTATCAGGCAGGGAGATGAAGGGGATAACTTTTACATTATTGATTCAGGAGAGGTCGAAGTAAGTGTGCTTTATATTTATAAAAACTAATTAAAGGAAATCATTTAAAAGAAATAGCAATGGCAGGGACATTTAACTAACATTTTTACTAGGGATTCAATACATGATAATCCTAGAGGAGGGTTTCCTAACCTGTGGTCCACGGAACCCTAAGGAGACCGCGTAATGAACGTCAGGGGTTCATGACGTGACAAGCATACTTATCTAGAAGTGAAAGATAACATGCGCCTTACATTAATCAAAAATGACTCCTCAATTTGACATTCTAATCCAGCATTAGCAGCAGCAACCGCGTCAAACTTACTACTCATATGTAAAGTTTGATCGTGAACAATAAAAGCTTGTAGAAGGTAAACCTCGTTATTTATTTCCGATAATTTCCGTGTGCTCTTTGAAATTTTGGGAGAGTCATGAATAGGAAAAGTTTAAGAATCCCTATTCTAAAGCCACAGGAGTTCAATTTCAAAGGTTTCATCTGTTGTTAGATACACCTAACTTATATGCTGCTTTTTTATATTGGACAGCCTTTCAGTTTTAAGTTATAGAATTAAGTATCGTTTGAAAAATTTTTATTATGGTGTACCTTCTTCCATGAATAACAATTTGGAAATCTTTAGGTCCTAGTAAATGGGGAGCCCGTTACAACTATTGGGGAAGGGGGCAGTTTTGGCGAACTGGCTCTGATTTACGGCACACCGAGAGCTGCCACCGTGCGCGCACGCACTTCTCTGAAGCTGTGGGGTTTGGATCGTGACTCTTACCGTCGTATATTAATGGGTTCCACAATAAGAAAAAGACGCATGTACGATGAATTCTTGTCGCGTGTATCAATATTAGGTAATTATTATTACAACTACTCCGTATTGTCCCACTAGTAAAACGCCTCCCTCTTTTCCTTCCATCACTCATCGGACTAATATTAAGTAAGTTAGCGATAATTTTTGAACAGATGGTATGCTAATTTGCTAAAGTACTATAAGGAAACGCCGCTAGAAAAATCAGTAATGAAACTGTCATAGAAACAGCCGTTTTAGTATATCTTAGTTATTTTCATAATCTAATATCGCACAGTATTCTGTTGTGGGGGAATGCCGACGTAGATACTCTTTTAGAGAGTTTAAAGAGCTTAGTTGATTATTTTCGATTTTTTTAACTTCATCAGTACGCTCAACATACCGCCAAGGAGGAGTGCCTAGGCATTAGGGAAATGACGGGCAATTCTTTAAGGGAATCGATAAATCGACCGCTCGTAACAGACAATCAACGAAAAAATTGTAGAGGTCAAGAGATTTAGAGGAATTTATAAAGTGAAAGTTTTAAAGATCTGATTCTAATCTGGAAGAGAATTTGTATACCGCTATCAGCTTTGGGTATGCGATTTAAAGAGGTTATAACATACTAGAAAAATGTTAACGTTTAGGAAGAAGTAAAAGTAAGGACTGGAACCCTACAGCTAGTACATTATTCATTAAGGACGCAAAGTTTACAAAATTACCGACAATTATCTAAAAGGTTTAGCAAAAATCTGGAGGAGGGGAGGATCGTTACAGTCTGAATCACAAAAGGTGACAAAAATCGCCTAACCCAAACTCAGAGCTGCAGATAGAAAGGAGGATGGAGTTAAATTCGGACAAATGATTAGCATTGCAATGAGAAAAATAGCTAGAAACAAATGTTAAATGTAGTAGCCAGTATCACATCACCGTGTTAGAATGGCTACCACATGGTAGTCTAGAATCAAGTTGAATAATGTCTGTAAATTGCTATAATAGCTGGGTAACAGATTTTTTTAGAAAAGTTATTTACTTACTGGCGAAATGTGGGTGTACTAATGGGTACACCTCTGCCTAACCCTTCGGGGATTACAGGCGTGATGTTATGTTATGTTAGTTATTTACTTACCAATGCTTGTTACCGACGACTATGACATTGTAACTATCTATGACTTGAAGAGTTCATGGATTCCCAACCCTAGATTTCTATGGCACAAACTCCAATGCACTTCCATTAAAATGGCAAAGGTGAATCTACTATAATAGCCAAAAACTCTATAAAAAAACTTAAACATTTAAATAAGTTTTTCGAACAATAATTATTATACATACAATAAAGGTCGGCCATTTCGTACGTAAGGACCTAAAGAGGCTTACTCTCAATTCTTTTCTCTATTCTGCATTTTCAGAAAGTTTAGAGAAATGGGAGCGTCTGACAGTTGCAGACGCCTTAGAACCCGTATCTTTCACTGACGGCGAGATCATTGTCAGACAAGGTGAACCTGGCAACGACTTTTACATCATAGTAGAAGGTAAAAGTTTATTTTTTCAGTGAGACAGCCTTCGGACAGTTGTCAATTTTACGCGCGACAGATTGTGATATTAAACAGTTACACTTCGATAGATTGTAATCTACCGAATCTACCAATAAACTAGAGTACTCCCCTTCAAATTTTAATTCAGAGTTAGTTGCTAACACTAGGTTAAATTATAAAATGTGTCACACATGTTTGTTGGGTGTAAGCAAGTAACTTGGGCTAAATATAAACAAAGGTTTCGCAAGCGCGCCTTAAAGATTTTCTATTTACATTGTAGTGACATCTATCGCACAGTATACGAACTATAACTGACAATTCCTACATCGCGCTATCAGAGTTTGCCGCTACACACAACAGCTTCTGGTCTGAGGATCCTCCCTTTTCAACAGAGGATGGGAAATTTTACACCCTGTTTCTCATACCTATAAACATAATTATTACTAGTTACTGTTTACTAAAATTAACATTTATTCTGCAGGAACTGCCGTCGTGCTTCAACAAAGATGTGGCCAGGGGGAAGGTTCTGCGGTAGAAGTAGGTCGGTTGGGCCCTTCTGATTACTTCGGCGAGATCGCATTGTTACTAGACAGGCCACGAGCTGCAACCGTACGCGCTGATGGGTCTCTTAAATGTGTCAAGCTTGATCGTGCCAGGTGAATATGACTATGCCACTAATGATCAGTTCCCACTGTGTATTTCGCCGATGATGATAAATACCTACCTATATTGTGATCGATTCCCGGCTCGTGAGTTGTTTCTAGTTTTAGGCTATTGGAAGTGTCCATTGGCGTTCCCCACACCCCTGCTAATAGTAGTTTTTAATACTTGTCAATACTTCTAAGTTGAACCACACTATAAATATAGAATTGAATTTATTCATCACGATTTTATCATCGTTGAAGGATGTCGTCTATCTATCCTATAGAGAGAATTCAATCGGTTTATCGATTCTTTACTTGATTTCGCGCAAACTACTCGAACATATTAATTATCATTGTTTATAAAAAAAAAAATTTCATTGTCCAATTCCCTGAACTTTGCGATATAATGTAGATTTATTGCGAAAAGAAGACAACTAGTTCTGATCTAGTTAAAACTCTTATTTTAATGTAGATTATATTACCATTTAGTACCTACCTGTAGTTATATGACTAACCGTATGTACTCAATTTATTTTATATTATTTTCAGGTTTGAAAGAGTGCTGGGCTTATGTGCTGACATCTTAAAACGAAATATTGCACAGTACAACAGTTTTGTTTCACTGTCTGTATAAAAACAATGTTTGACTGTGTTTATGGTCATGGAGATAATTAGATAGAAGCAGAATAGATATTAGTAACGCGAGAAGTGATTATGTCAGTACTTAAGTACTTTTTAATATATTCAAGAACAAAAACTTGGTTACCACCACCTTTGTAAATTCTATTAATTTTATACTAATATATACCTACTTGCCAATGGGAATGTTGAATTATTGTTTTTTTTTCATTATCCGTTCTAGGGGTGAAACATTTTGTAAATAGTAATGTCCGTTTCGTACACATATTGCGAAACCATGCGGAGTACAGAGCTCAGAGGGCCTACCACCATCTCTTAAAACAGTACTATTTAATAGAACTTTGAGCCGAGAGTTGAAATTTCATTACTGTGCATGGCAAAGTAATATTAAAATAATACTGTTTTAAGAGATTGTGGTAGGCCCCCAGGCATTTTACGCATAAATCGTCAACTATGCGGTCTAAAATTCTAAATTCATTGCACAGCACAGATTTTGCGCATTCGGAACGTTACTCTTGAGCTCTGGATAGCGCGATGTTTATAACGGGTGTAAAAAGAAAAGACTTATATCGAAACCGAGAGTCACATGATCTGCCCATTACTGCGATCATTGAAGGTCAAAGTTCCAACTTTTTGGCATGTAGGTAATGCATGAAAAACCAGTTATCCTTTTTATATTACCTACTGTTAGCTGTTGGAAGCTTTTATAATACGCCGTCATAGATATATGTATTGCCTATTTCCTATTTCCCTCCATCGGTTACCATTCACATGAAAATTATTTCACAAACCACAATTTGGAACTGACAAGACTAATTTAAGAAAAAAAAGCAGATACAAGAATTTCTCACTTAATGAAAAACTCAAACGCACAGAAATGTATTCTTCTTATATTTGTAAAAAATAATTCATTTTAAAAACCAGTAATAGAGAAATCCTTCACTGTTTGATTTTAAATTATACTTTTATCATTTTTTTAATTGATGATTATTGAAAAAGTAATTAATAAAGTCCTATCTTAATCTTAATATTATGTCAGTTTTAAAACCTGATTTTCTTAACTGAATTCTTTAATGCGTATCGACAGCTGCTACAGCAACGGTTGAATGCAACTTGTCAATGTAGTTGCATCACGTCGTTACACTGATAAGACACTAAATGTATCAATGTGTGAACGAAATCGCTTCAATTCAACCTCACCTGTTATGACAAACTTAGCTCACTAGTATCCTATATTGTCTTAATTTGTTTCGTATGTTGTGTATGATATATTTGTTATGTACCTACTGTATACATATCAAACAGTTTGTTTCTGACAAAATGGTAATTAGTTTGATTATTTAGGTAGGCCCCCAAGTAAAGTTAGCGCACTAATTTTATTGACAATTCGCCCCTGTTTCTAAAGCGCTTGTAAACTGAGCTTAATAAGTTTTAGGGCGACAGGCTGCTATTCGACATTGTTGATAGCGAAAACGCTTCTTTATTGCTGTAGTACATATTCGTGAGAATGTGGTATATACATTTTGTGGCACTTTAAAAGTCTGTAGTTTAGTTTTTAACGCTGTGCAGTGCTGCCAATTTAGCGACCTAGAGTCACAGAATAGACTATTCTGTGCTAGAGTCGCTAGAAATGGCTCACAGCGACAAAAAAGTTATAAATAACGACAAAAATGATTTAGCGACAAAGCTGGATATGTTCTTTGTATACATGTGTCTCACTGTGTGGGCAGGGACACACTTTATTATTTCTAGTATTTCTGGCAATTGTGATATTTATGCAATAATAAGTGATTGTAACAATACATATAATTTAACGTTAGCGGCTTTATAAGTGTATGCTGCTCACGATTCGTTATTTAATTCTATTTTCCTCTGCCTAACCCTTTGGAGATTACAGGCGTGATGTTATGTGTTACCTACGTTATGTTTAATTATAAAACAACATTTGCTAATTTTCTTTTACCCTCCACCTTCTTTTAAGACCGGTACTGGCCTCTTGTGATGTTTCTATCAGAGACATTTTTACACGACTGCCCCAAAAAGGAGTGTTACGTGCTCAGGGTTAGGCGCTTTGCACACGGAGCAACTTTTGCAGCAACTGGCAACTGGCAACTTTCTGGCAACTCGCTGTTTACATGTAATTCAATTGGACTGCGCACACAGAGCAACTCAAGTTGCGAGTTGCGGCAATCGTCAACAGTTTCCAGTTGCCGCAACTAGCAACTGTCAAATATTCGATTTCACACCCTCCCTCCCTCGCCCTGTGCCCGGCATAGTGTTGCCATTAACTTAGTGGTTTTTCCCACTAAGTAAACACTTCTTTTTGGGGTAATGTGTAAAATTCTATAATAAAATACATCTTGATATTCCCCAACTAAATGAGAGAAAATTTAAACCATGCATAAAACGCACACTATCTAATCAAGCATTATTATAAGTTAGATGATTATATCACGGACAAAAATGCTTGGCTAAATGCTAGTGCTGCTCCACAGCCACTCGGGCTCACTAAATAGGATTGTTTTTTAAGAGAATGATGTTTCTTACCCTCTTTTTTGTCGACCTGAATAACTTGTACCGTTATCAGTACGATTACTTTTTCTTTTTTTACATACCATAGTACTCTAACGGATAAGTACACTGAAAGTGTTAGTATTGTAAATTTATTTCAATTTTGTTTTTGAAAACCATCAACCTAAAACTTGCCCACTAAAAAATCCACAAGCCACCAGATACAAATTCTGACCACCAGAAGGTGGTCCCAATCTACCAGATCTAGTGGTAATACCGCAAAGTTTGCAACACTGCAACTCGGCTAAAAAAGTTGCTTACAAATTGCCAAAAAGTTGCGGCAACCGGCAACTTTATGGCAACTAGCAACTTTTACAGGAAACTTTTAAAAAGTTGCCAGTTGCGTCAACTTAAGTTGCTCCGTGTGCAAAGCGCCTTAATGTATGTATGTGAGATTCTTTATTCCACCATAACTTTTAACCGCCTGAACCGATTTAGATGTATGGGGTATCGTTACAATCCTTGCATCGTACCGAGTAACATGGTTAAAAAAAAGAATCCGGTGTGGTCACTTTAAAACGTAAATTATTACCAACCTCAATTATTTTTCAACCGACTTCAAAAAGGAGGAGGTTCTCAATTCGACGCATATGTTTTTTTTTTTTTTGTATATTTGTTCTACGATTACTCCGCCAATTATGAATCGATTTTGATGATTCTTGTTTTGTTTGAAAGAGTATAGCTCCGAATAGGTCCCATAGGAATATTGTCATGATCTGATGATGGACTTTGGAGATATGGAACGGAACTCCTTATAAAATCACAGCAGAACCGCCGTAACAAGAAAAATTGCTTTGTTTATACGTGTAGTCGATGACTGACTGAAGGAAGTGGGGAGGGGTACGTCAACCTATTCGTCCGTCGTCCTACTATTTTCCAAAACTAAATATATCGTGTGAGGTATTGTATGAAAGGTCTTTTTGTAAGGATTTCAAACATTAACACACAAGCACTAAAAAGTGAAAAATAAAAAGCTTTTTTACAAAAAAATATGACCGCCTTCAAAAACTACAAAATAAAAAATAACTTTAGCTTGGAAGTCGGAGGCAATACCTACATAACAAGAAACAAAACCAAAGCCGCCGACTTTCAAGCTAAAGTTATTTTTTATTTTGTAGTTTTTTAATGAATCTGATCGTATCTATGTTTATCGTCTAGAATTTGACAAGTAGATTTTAAAAATATATAACACTGTAAATAAAAAACGTCGTAATAAAAACTGACGAGTAAACAAAGTACAATTTTATTAATGTGTGCAATTTTTGCAGTCGTGTTTTTTTTTTTATTATTGTAGCTTGTCATCGATTTTCTAGCGGATATATATGTTACGGCTAATACCCGAAGTGCGGCTACACCTAGTTTTAGCCGGTTAGAACTAGGTGTAGCCACTTACTCTTGGTTAAACCTAGTAAGAGCCGATTGTTTTCGGGTAAAACTAGGTCTAGCCTTCATCATGCCGGCTACAACTAGGTCCAGCCATTCCCAGTTGGATAAAACTAGGTCTATCCGATATTATTCCGGCTAGAACTGGGTCCAGACAATCTTAGATGCGTGTCCCGCCAAGCCTTCCGCCCCGCGTCACACTCATGACTCAGAGCATCTGCAGCAGCGGCGCGGGGTGGAGGGCATAGCGAGGCACGCGCCTCTGCAGGTTGCGAGCGCCAGGTGCTGCTGATCTACTGCAGGTCTACTAGCGAGTGTGACTCACAGCGTCTGCAGCAGCAGCGCGTGTCTTAGTTTTATCTAACACGGATTGGCTGTAGGTACATAGTTGTAGCCGGCATGCTATCGGCAGAGCTTTTTTAGATATGAAAGACACATCCAATAAAAAGAAACTTAAAGAGTTTTTTTATTCTTATAAATCATATTGTAATAATTAACACAAATTATTAGGAGTACAATTGTTGATATAATATAATAGGAACAATCAGGAATATTTTTTTAATAACAGACAATAGTTGCATATTATAATTTAAAGAATGTTATTATAATTATAAATCACACTTTTATAAAGTAACATAAACTATTTATTTTGAACTTGAGTGACATTTTGAGCCTGTTACTTGTTTCAACTTGTTTGCAACTAGTTTTATCCAACAGGGAATGGCTGGACCTAGTTGTAGCCGGCATGATGAAGGCTAGACCTAGTTTTACCCGAAAACAATCGGCTCGTACTAGGTTTAACCAAGAGTAAGTGACTACACCTAGTTCTAACCGGCTAAAACTAGGTGCAGCCGCGCTTCGGGTTTTAGCCGTAACATATATATTAAATTTAATTATTATAAGCCTGGCAGCCTGGGAGACTTGGAATTTTTTGGAGTTGGCAACACTGTCCTGGTGCCGATTCTGCGAGCGAATCGACATATTTCTAATCTGTGGCGACTCAAGCGAGAGTGATACTCTGACAGGTGGGTGAAATGCACCAAAGAGTAAAATAAAAATGCACTGAAATCCACAGCGAGTGTCGTGTAGTAAATAGATAAATTACATTACTACAAAGCTTATAATTAGGCCTACTGGCGTAGTACAGTAATCTGTGAGATAAAAATAATACTAGATTGATTTAAGAAAACCGGCTAAGGCTGATTGTGTCATGGATATTATTGAAACAATAAAGAAAGACAAAGCCTATTTGAAATGTAAGCTCATAGTAAAAAATTGGGAAAATGACTTCAAATCAAAGAATAGTCGAACACCTTCTAAATTTGACATAAAGGAAGCGCCGGCGAAAATTAAATATGCTTACAAGAAATACTTTCAACTTAAGAGCAACGCCCTTGAGAACTCACTCTCGATTTGTGATATTGATGATGAGCCCATCATATCGGCAGAACCACATACACCACAGCTGGATAATACCACCAGTGAGTCTACAAGTCCACAACTAGAGATTCCTGCACTACCAAGTGGCCAAGAGTTGGAAAAGTTACTATCAAATACAGATCTTCGACAAAACAGTCAAACTTTGGGTCCATTTACTGAAAATCTATCTAAGAAACTTTTCCAAAATAGAAAATTTTGTTTGAGAAACCCTAGAAAGCTTACATTACCTAGAACTCAGTCAACTAGTGAAAACAAATCCATAAGTACTGAACCAATAATATGTATGAGCCCAGACCTACCACACAATAATACTAAAACAAATGCAGAAATAAATATAAATACTGAAAAACATACTTCTTTCAAAAATTCTGAAGGGCCTAACATGGGTAAATGTATTGAAATGCCTAGTTATGTATCAAGAAAATCAGATTTTACAATAAGACCATTGACAAGGCAGCTCAATGATGCTTGGCTTGACAGAGCTACTGGTGTTGTAGCAGAAGGAACTGAAAATTATGAGCCCAAAAAATTTGGATTAGGCAACATTAAAGTTTTGGATATTGAAGAAAAACACTGTGATTATGTAGAAAACAGTGAATCAGAAGATGAAGATATAATCAGTAATAAGTTGAAACCTGCCTTGAAGAAAAGGAAAATAGAAAATGTAAATATAGATGGTACTAAGCATAAATATAAATGTGGAAATGAAAAAGAAATTGTGCAAGACCATCTTTGTCAATCAAATATAACACCAGTGGTAAATACTAAGACCAAGCATGTAACTAAGAATCAACATAAAAACAATGACACCAATGTAGAACAACAACCTCCAGATATACAAGAATACATACCTTACGGTTTAGAAAAAGATATACAGCCCCGTCACTTGCAAATATCCAATGTGCTCAAGAAAGTAAACTCTATTGAAAAGTATGATAAGCTTGATGAATCCAAAGAAATCAATAGTTTAGATAATAAAATTAAATCTGGAACATTAAATGAGAACTTTGTTAAAATTAATATTGAAAAAAAAGTGTTTGTACGAGGAAAGAAAAATATTAATTATAGCAAGTATAAAAAACAACAATGGAAAAATAAAAAGAGTCTTCATGGTGGAATGGAATTTCCTGAGTCTGGTAAGATTGCATGTTTTAAGTGTGGAGAAACCGGGCACATGGCTAGGTACTGTAGATCACATAAAGGAGAAACACTTTTACCATTAGATAGTTACAATGAAAATGACATTCCTACTTTAGAAGATATGCAAAAGTATGCATCTGAACCATCTAGCAGTAGTAAATCAATAACTGATCAATTAGAGGAAACTATGTTTGAACCTGATCGAATTCCAGATACATTTATAAGAATGTTAGCCGAATCTACAGATGATGGCAGCAGCATCAAACCTCTGTACAGTAATTTGAATGAAGAAAATATTACAGCTGATTTAAAGCAGGCTCTTGATAAATTTGGTCATCAATCATTTCGGTCTGGGCAAGAAAATGCCATAAAGCGAATTGTTTGTGGGATGTCTACTTTACTAATTTTGTCTACAGGAGGTGGAAAATCACTCTGTTATCAACTTCCTGCTTATCTCTATAGTCAACGAAGTAGATGTATTACATTAGTAATTTCTCCATTAGTTTCTCTTATGGAGGATCAAGTGTTAAACGTCCCAGAATTCATTAAGGCAGGTTGTTACCACACAAATCAATCACAAACACAGAGAGGTAAAATATTGCAGTGTTTGAAGGATGGTTTGTTAAATATCCTTCTCATATCTCCTGAAGCATTAATAGCAGGTGATTCATCAAATGGATTAACAGGTCTGTTCAAGTCTCTTCCTCCAATCGCTTTTGCGTGTATAGATGAGGCACATTGTGTATCACAATGGAGTCACAATTTTAGGCCAAGCTATCTTATGATTTGCCGGGTACTGAGAGAAAAATTAAAAGTAAATTGCATCCTGGGATTAACTGCGACTGCAAGTCAGACAACTATAAAAAGCATAATCAGTCACATAAATATCCCTGATGGGGCAAATGGAGTTATTAGGAATCCAGCCCTGCCTGATAACCTTTGTCTATCAGTTTCTATTGAAAAAGATAAAGATAAAGCTCTGGTGTCATACTTATTGTCTGAACAAATAATACATTTCAATGCTATAATAGTTTATTGCATAAGGAGAGATGAATGTGAACGGGTTGCAGCTGTATTAAGATCTTGCCTACAAGAAACTGGTAAAATCAATATGGAGAGCAAAAAGAACAAAAGAAAAAGAATGTCTTACATTGCAGAAGCCTATCATGCTGGCATGTCTGCTGCACAGAGGAAAAAAATACAAAAGCATTTCATGGATGGCACACTCAGAATTATAGTTGCAACAGTTGCTTTTGGTATGGGCATAAACAAGTCTGATATTAGATGTATTATACATTATAATATGCCCAGCAGTTTTGAATCTTATGTGCAAGAAGTTGGAAGAGCTGGTAGAGATGGCAAACTTGCATACTGCCATATAATTTTAAATAAAGGTAGTAGTGACAAAAATGAACTTTTAAAGCACATACATGCAAACTCTATAGACAGACCTACTATAAGAAAATTACTTTCGAAGTTGTTCATTTCTTGTGAATGTGCTAAATGTGACAAAGTTTCAACGGCTAACTATTGTAAGGGTCATGAAGTGGGAATTCCTACAGATGCAACTGTAGAGGAACTTGATTTACCTTCCGAAAATATTTCTACTCTGCTATGTTATGTTGAACTGCATCCTAAACAGTACATTAAATTTCTTAATAATGCTTATATAAACTGTAAAATTTCTTCGTATGGAGGTCCAAAAAAAATACATGATGCAGCAAAGATTTGTCGACCTCTGGCAATGGCACTTTTACTAGAGAACAAAAGGGACCCTGGAATTATGACTAGCAGTGTTATAGAATTTAATGTCATTGAAGTAGCAGCAGCTATTGGCTGGGAGAGTGGTGTAATTAAGTACCAACTAAAAAATTTAGAGTGGAATACCGAGTCAGGGACTTCGCAAAGATCTCATTTAAAAGTAGAATTCCATACTCTTGGTTTTAGAATAAGAGCCAGAGGAGATCTCAGTCCAACAGAACTTGACAGTGTTTTGGATGATTTACATAATTCTGTGATTTCTCAAGAAAAAGCGCGATTATATCAGTTAGAAGAATGTAATATAGCTTTCCACAGTATAGGAAATTATTCATTAGAAAAAATACAGTTATCAAACGAGACTCTTTTCAAAATTTCCAATGAGTTAAAAAGTACTATAAGAAACTATTTCGAAAGAGATAATTTACCAGCTCATATGAATTTAGAAGAAAGACCATTGGATGTGGAGAGAGTTATATCAGATGTTCGTGCTATTATTAGTATATACAAAGATTGTAATTTTTCTGGGAGAAGCATAGCAAGAATATTTCAAGGAATCTCATCACCAAATTATCCTGCCATTGTGTGGGGTAGATGTAAATTTTGGAGGTCTCATTTGCATGAAGACTTTAATGGATTAATCAAAATAGCGACTCAGCAAATAATTCAAATGAAAATGTAACTTTTTTTTTAGATATTGTTAAGTTCATAAAGTATTCGCCAGGGACCTTTTTGTAAGTCAAATTAACCGCTTATTAAATTATGTTAATTAAAAATCATTTGAAGCGTTTACTGATGCCTCCGAGAAATAGGTACAGTCAACAAAAGTGATAGGTAGGCATGGTACATACCTATAGCTGAAGTATTCTAAAAACCGATGGATGTCTTCGATTGAAAGTATTGAAACTTAACTTCATTAATGAACTGCTTTTTATATACTTTTAAAAATAAAATTACAATTAAATACATGCACCGGTTTTTAAGAAAACTTCAACTATACGGTCTATCTGACTATCATACATACCTATTTCTTTTGTTTACTGTACCTACCTAAAAGGTTCCTTTTCTTATTCGGTACTGTCCTACTCCTGTGCAAAGGCCCAAAAATGAATACAATGAAACTACTGACTTACCGGCACAGACACAAACAACCGTGGACTGGGGGCCTACCGCCACCTCTTAAAACAATCTTATTTTAATATTACTTCGTAATTTCTGTTGTTGGATTAAAAAGATTATTCAATTGTGTTAATCGCCTAATACGACACTTAAAATCTGCCGACATTCGTGATGGCTCAGTGGTCGAGTCTTGATCCTCATTTCTGGCTTGCCTTCATGTCGGGGTTCAGGGTACCGCACAAACTTATAGTTTTGTCGCAAAGCGTAAATCGCAAATTCTATTTGTCGAACTTACGTAGTAGGTACCTGCTCTCCAGTTAGTTGACTAAAACTGAGGTACCTCCTCACTTAGTCCAATTTCTTTATACAACAGATAAATTTTCGTTCAACTTTAGTAGGACCAACACAGGAATGATGTACCATCTACTGATAGGACAAAAAATTCTACAAGTAAACACCCATTTATTTGACAAATATATATAATTTGATAAAATAATTATAATGTTTACTTATCATATATAATTAATTAACATACCTGTCCATTAAATTCATTTACTCACAAAATATTAAAGCATAAAAAACAATATATAATTATGACCATAGTGTAGCGTTTCTTATTGCACCCAATCAGAGCCGCTTCACGAGCTAGTCTGTTGAAAACGGTTTTTATCGAACAGGTAGGTAACTAAAAACTGTCAAGACAAATTAAATAAAAAATATTCACAATAACATTGTTACAGAAGCTGGACTATTTTATTATCTCTTGCCTACACTCATGTGACAATATTCGATATTTTTTGCTGGAAGACTGCACTCTGTTACCGCGCATTGATCTTCCAACGCTCGACGTTGGGACGTGCGTTTAAAATCTTAATGCCCGGTAAAAAAACATAATTACGCGTTAAACAATTGCCCATGTGAACACGCAAGCACCAACATTTAATTTCTAGCGCGAGGACTTTTTATAATAATAAATAAATATCTTGGGACAACTCACACACGGCTATCTGATCCCAAGCTAAGCAGAGCTTGTGTTATGGTAACCAGACAACTGATATACATACTTATATAATTTATAAATACATACATATTATGGATAAATCACACCCAGACACAGAACTAACAATCATGCTCATCACACAAAGTTTGTCCTGGGTGGGAATCGAACCCACGACCTCCGGCTTAGCAGTCAGGGCCGCTAACCACTAGACCAACAGGCCCGTCAAACCACCCTCGTAACTTAGGTGGAAGGATATTACGAACCCTAAATGCATTCTAAGAGGTGATGAGTGGAATATCCTAGAGAGCTACGCTTCCCACCAAACAAGATCACCTGACTTTATCAGAGAGGATTCTCTCTTTTCAACGGAGTAAAACACCGATAAGCGACACATTGTTATTTTCCGTATTACACGCGAATGAAGTCGCAAATACAATCGTTTTTAAGTATTTCTACATTAAAATTCCTAATTAAAGAGAGTAAACATCTAATAATTAGTACCTGCCCACCGATATCGGTAACAGAGTCCAAGCTGCCGACTGATTTTTAGATAAAATTTCAGGTTAAATTTAAACACAGGTCATTGCTTTCTAAACAAAATGTAATTAGTTTAAAAATTATATAATGTGTAGTACCTACCTACTTGATGTAGAGCATGCTTTGTCTGTACATATATAACATGGCATGATTTATTTGGAACATGTACCTACCTAAGTGTTGGTATGAGCTATAAATCAACGATAAATCACAAAATCTATATTTGTTATGAAGAGAAATGCCTATTTGTTGACTGATTAGGATTGATCAATGTATAGATAGATATGTCATGTATATATCTCTTAAAATGATAAAAAAAATACGAGAAACCAGCATGTTCCTTAACAATATCGACCACTAACAACACAACTCATTTATTCATTTATAGGTACATATTTACACTAAAACCTACATTTTATGTATGTACACCTATTTAATTTAAATAATAATTATGTAAAACAATGTACCTACGTAGGTATAATACCGCGTACACTATCAATACGGGGCAGTGTAAATGAAAATATGTCTACGTCACCGCGCGACACAGGACAGGCACGAGAGCTTCGTCCACCTTGATGTCCTTTTATCGAGACTACTCTACCTCGGATATTCTGTGACTCTACCGCCTCACATAGCCTGTGTTACTCGAAGGAATTTCGTATGTTGTTATTCTAGCGCTAGCTACAACCGCTATGAATTAGTGTACGATTATTGTGTAATTCAGTGCATAGAAAATCATTACCTACATCATAAAGAGATAATGTTAGTTTGTTTTTAGTTTTTAGGATCTTCTTTCTTGATTTTTGATAGTACTTAGGTACTGGTCCGATTATGAAATAATGATAGAAAGCTACATTATTGCCAAGTGCTTTGGCAATAATGCTATCTTACGTTTGATAAAAACTTTTTTTTTTTCAAAATTACTTTATCTTTGAATAATGTCGTAGAAAAATTAGTTGTTTTGCTGCTTTTTCGGTGTGCGCTGACCGACAGTTTGGTGCACATCAACACAATAACGAATTCAAAAGTTCAAAGTAAAAACTGCCTTGTTTTGTTGGCTTTCCAAATAAGTATTACAGCATTCACAGCGTCCGCATTTAGCACGCGTTTAAAAGAAAAAACGAGGTTGTATTACACGCCTTGCATTCTCGGTACGATTGGTGATGTTGTTTATTTGATTTATAACGATCATAGTTGAACAGAACCGTTCGTGATCTGTCTTAAGCATGTGTACTATTATAGCCATTAGAAGGTGAAACGTGAAAGTAGTAACTTTCTTCCCTTTCAACGGTCATAGTTCTAGCAGGATCGAGACCTGCTTATTTATGTGCTTTTCCCTAAATCTAATAGAAAATAACCAGCTTCGTGTGCTAGAAAAACGAAGATTAGAAGATTTCTACCAGTGACTGTCTGGGAGAGCAGCAGGTAGTCCACGTGTCCATGGTACTAACACACAAGGACCGTAGTATCTACAACTTCAAACATGTCCCTATCCTTAAACTAACAATCAAACTAATTATAAATATAACTGACTGAACAGAAATGTTCATATACTATGCATACAATAATAGTGAATTATGATAATTATATAAGTGAGGTAAGTCTGTCTTTACAGTCAAGACTAGATTGCAGTTCGAGCTAAAGACGGGGGCGTAATGCATCCATGAGCGCAATGATAAAATGCTCACGCGTTTCAAAAACATTGCTATAACTCATTGATACGAAAATAAAATTATGATTTAATTTATTATGGGTAACGTTATAACGTCGTATCTTTATTATCTTCTCCGTGGAGTGAAAAGTAATAGGTTGGTTGTAGGTGCCACAAACTGAATTATTATTTTAGTTTCTATTACACATATTTATGTTAATTTACTAACAAAAAATAATAATTTGATAAATTATAACTTTTATCTATCGTACGTAATTATTTACTAATAAATTCAAAAAATATTTATTTATCTAGCAGAGATTAAGGAAAAACAAGAGCTGTAAGTCAAATATGGCAAAAAGAACTTGTGCGTAATGCGCTGTATTACGAAAATATAAGCAGTGTAATAGAGCCACTTTACAAGCAAGTGTGTTGAAGAGGTATTTATGTTAAGTTTTTAAGTATCTATATCGTATCAAAATATAAATAGACCTTCATATCACGAGCATTCAATGAAGCTATAATTTGCCCTTTAGAGCATGAAATTTGATTGTACGTTTTAGGAGATATTTAATAAGACTTAGATAAATCAATTGAGCATGAAGGCAATTAATTCAGGTGTGTGTCAATTGAAAACTTCATAATTATCAAGGTACATTGTATACATGCCCTTCAAATTTCAAAATCATAATTCTGTTATCAGATTTGTATTTTTTGCCCCCCAGATGTCGATGTCGGATGCAGTAGACTTAAGTAACCAAATAGCGCCTAACTTTCTCAATAATTCTGACATCTTTAAAAGTTTACCGAATTTTGCAAAATTGACGTGATCTCAATTTCTTTACATGTCTATTCCTGTTTTCCTAACACGTTTTCAGTATTGTGCGGCCAAAATACTTTTGCAACTATGCATAAGGTGCTAACGATTTGCGGAACGATATACATATTCAATGACTTTTGCTGCTAACTGTACCACAGCGCAAGGGAGCTGGAACGCCTAATGTAGCCAAGTCTACCACACGCTGACTGTTGTGCGGCAGAACTCGCGATTAGAAATATTTTAAGGCTACTAATTACTTAAACAGAGTGTTAGTGTAAACACCGTTATCCTTGAAACCAGTGGTTTGGTTTCACTAATAGAAGGTTAAATTCAATGAAAAATAATGTTTTTTTTTTAAAGTAAAATCTCCATTTTTCCTCAAAATTATTTCACCTATATTACAATGATGTAATTAGTTAAAACTTATGTAGGTAGTTATAACGAACGGCCAGTGCAGCAGGTCAACGCCCTTTGCGGTGATTACGTAAATCGGGCGCATAGTATCCATGAATTTACGGTCAGTGTCGGATAGATTTTTTTTTTAATTTTTGAAAGAAAACTATATTTATTTATTTTTAAATTCAGATAAACATTTTTTATAATAAATCAAGTACCTATGGTTCTAGTGACAACGGTGTTTACACTAACAGTCTGTATACTATGTTATTACAATTTAATTAATTCAATTCTTATACCACGAAAAATGCTGGTCTCATTTCTGTTTCGTTTATGTGTGCGTTACGTTGTTATTCGACACACAATAACGCAGTTACTTTGTCATACTCTTTCCATTCGACCACTTATTTTATTAAGTTTACCTATTGTACCTTTAGGATCTGGTGATAAGGAACTCCACTGTGTCAAAATACATTTTTCAAATTTATGACGTCCACATATTAATTTATCTTTGATTTCATTATTTACCATGACACATGAACCTAATACATTATAAAAGTCTAAACTTAGTCCATCTATCCATTCCTTTAAATCTTGGTTTATCCTCTGGATATTTGACTGAGATATTTTTTGTAACATTATACTCTCTTCATAACCAGGAAGAAAGTTCTTTGGTTTAATGTTTAAAAAGTTTTTGTAAGAATTTTGAGATCCACTGTGAATTATACTAGATTCTTGATGAGACAAATCTTTACCAGAGAAATATTCTAGTGGTGATATAAGGAACTTGCTCGCTACTATTATTCTATTTTGTTCAAATAAACCTACTTTCCAAATTCCAGGTAAAAGAGGTACTTTTAAATTAGGTTTGATGAAATTTGTAAGATTGTTTTCATCTATATGTATGATATTCACATCACCAATGGCCCCAGTAGGATCTAACCAAATTAAAGTCAAATTTTCACTTTTTTTATCTATTTGAGCTGAGAATTCATAGAGCAAAACGGGTTCAGACAAAGGACCTAAAATATTTGCTAAGTTCCTAAACGTCATTTCTTTCTGATCATAATCAGAACTTACTTTAAACAATTTAATATTATCTACGTAAGGATGTTCAAAATTTAATTCTATGTGTTTTTGAGGTTTATACCAAGTCTCTATTAATACTTCTATGTTATCATGTACAATTGCTTTATGTAATATTAAATTTCCCTTATAAATATCTGCATGATTATATGAATTGATTTCAATAATGTCATCAGGTTCTATTCTACAACCTTCTTCTAAAAGTATTCTTGCATTATGTCGAACAATACTTCCAGCATGAGTTAATATTAAATCATCTGAACTAGCTGTCATATCTTCAATATTATATATACTTTGCCAATATGCTTCTAAGTTTGGCAATAAATAATGATCCTTAAATCCGATATATTGTTCTACTCTGTTTATTATTTCTTGATTTATCACAGGTTCAAACTTGCGAGCAAAAAATAACTGTCGGTCTTGGGTATTTTGAATTCTAGGCCAGTCTTCTGTTCTAAAATCGTTAGGAGAACACCCACACCAGTCAACCACATGTTTATATTGACATTTGCATCCCAATTTTCGTTTCCAGTTGGTAACATGCAAATTATTGTCGACATATGAATCACAATAATGAGAATTTCTTAATGCTGTATGAAAAAAAGATTCTGCTGGTAACAGAGTATGTTGAAATATTAAATCCAATCCAGTTAAAAGCTCATCTTGTTTACCAACTACATATGATACAAATTCTGGCGACAACGCAATCCAATCGCTTCCACCGTCTATTACTATACCTCTTGGTAACTTTCTTTCGCCGGCTCGCCACATATGCGTGTCACATTCAATAAATGTTTTGTCAAGGCCTTGTTTTTTTATGAATCTCTGTACTTCTCGTCCATGAGATTTCACAAAGTTAAGACCTTTATTTGCAGACAAGAAATTCTCTAATTCTTCTAATGATTTTATGGGGAAGTCACTTTCACTTAAATTTATAACAAAATCCCATTTCCATCCCAATGCAATAAAATCTTTCATAGCTGCAAGTAACATTTTGAGCAAAGATGCACCACCCCATATGGTTGAAAATCTACTTGAGGCTAATTTAATATTTGGGAACTGTTCTAAGGCAGATAGTTTCCTATGCAAATAATCTTGACGCTGGAACAAAAAAATGATATTAAAATATGTACCTAATTTTTTTTTTATTTAGTAGAGAAGTACTGTTAAATAGATTATAAAAGTTGACTTTATAAATCAATCTATAAGGAATGCTTGTGTGTGCACCAATTTTTAATGTCTTTAGTGAATGCCCAAGGATGGCCCCATACTCTGACTTACCTTATCAACATGTATATAAAAGTAATGATTGGTTCTGTACAAAGCGTTAATCAGTCTATGTACTTGTCTCAATGCACGCCCATTAAGAGTCAGTAGAAACACTATTTGAACAGGTTCCTTATTCATGGTTGTTGTTTTAGGTATTCTAGGAGTAAATTCTGTAAATAAAAATGTTTGTATTTATTTAAAGCTAGCTGAACAATGTGGGGATGACTTTAGGACAAAAAAATAAACTTCATTTATAAAATGGTGTAAACTCTCTGCATTAAAAATTCAATCAAATATATTCAATAGTTTTGTCACAAGTCACATTATTTTTTCTACTAGACTACAAATGGCTGCTTGACTGTAGTTTCTACCCGACTACGGCAAAGCCAAAAGGAGGGTTATGATTTTGACCGGTATGTATGTATGTTTGTTTGTTCTCTCATAACTTCTAAACTACTTATTCATATATTTAGTAAGAAAATAAATGAAATGAACATTTTTATAATTGTTTTATGACTACTACTAAATCATTAGGAATTTATTATGAGAATTCCCAGTGTGGTTCCCCAGTGCATATGCACATAACTGCACTCATGGACTCCTAGAAGTTGGAAATTATTTTGCGCAGTCAGATTTTTTAATATTGTCTAAGTTTTTAAAGTAATTTTTAGGCATTACATACAGGTAAACATTTCAATTTATAATAATAGATAAAAATTTAACTTACTTGATAAACCAGTTTCAAAAATATTCATTGTGAAGTAACCTCCACAACTTTGAGTTACATTTCCTGGGCATTTCATGTCACACAGATGATCAGCAACAGCAGCTGAAGTCTGTGGTAAATTATCTCCACAAAAGCACTCTGACCTGAAAAATATACCAATGAGAAACATTTAGTTATTATACAATAAATTAAAACAAAAAAGTATGTAGAGGCTTTGGCAGGTTTAACTTTATTGTAATAGTTTATTCTCTACACTTTAAATATTATGGTAGAAAATTGAAGAATAATAATGTTCTCTTACAAATGTCAGTCAATAGAGACCAACACAGGAGATATTACAAGTGTGTACACATAGGTACACTCTCTTTTCTCTCATTCTCTTAGTCCAAAAGGACTGCACTTCAACATAGACAGGGAGAGATCAACAGTGGCACCAAAAATAATAATTTAGCAATATGGTTTATTCATACTGAATTATTAAGTTAAGTTCGAATAAATTGCCAGTATATGCATCAGAAAAGTTAAATTGCAAAACTATTTACGACATGTGAAACAGTCACAGTTAGATGTTTGCATGAATATCAAACCATCAAAAGGTTAATGTGGTTATAAACTATCACTTACGCATATTGAACTCCAGCATACAGAAATCCAGCTTGTATGCAAATATCCAAACAAGCAGTTGGTGAATTAGTGTTTGCATAATTGCCATAGAAACCTGTCAGTAATCTTAATTTTTTCTCATCTGCATAGCATCCCAGATATTTACCATAAATTGTCTGTCCACGAAGGCAACCATTAGGTAATTCTTCAGGATAAAAGTGCCCATTTTGTATAAGGCATGTTATATTGACAATTTGATGCTTGCAATTTTGTGTTTTAGCACGGTGAATAGCAGATACAGCTTCTCGACTCTTAATTTCACAAGGAGGTTTGAAGTCCAATTCTTCTAATCTTAGGTGCGTCGCGAGCTTGTTTTGATTCTTATTATTTAAAGACAAGTCTTCATCATCACTAAATCCAATATAGTTCTTTCTGGCCGAAACTTCACCCACCACTTGTCGAGCAGTCGATACATAACCATTCTTTTTCAATAAATTATCATTTAAAGACGGAAATAAGCTAATAGCGATAAAGATATGTATAAAAAAAGCAAGTACAACTGTTACCACTATACACTTTGTATATATAAAATAATATTTTCGAAAAGTAAACGCCATGTCAAAGATGTTTCATTTTGTATTTTGTTCAACATTTAAAATTACATAAATATAGACTGTATCATTAGCATATTTTATATGCCTACATTTTCTATTTTTGTATTACACCTATGGCGATTAATAACTTATTTTAAGTTTTACGGTGATATTAAAATCCGCCAAAATTCGCTTCGGAATCCCAAAAACGAAGTTGACATGACACTTCACTCACGCTCACGTCACGCTACAGATAACCAATAAGTCCACAAAAACCTACTCAGTGTTATAGAATTATGGACCGATAATAATATTACTTTCCTTCTATGGGATGGACATTATCATGGTAAAAGTATTTTACTTTTCAAACTAAAGTAGTAGCAGAACTGTATTAATTAGTAGGTATTAATTTGTTAAAAGTATTAATTAGTGAAATCCCAAACTAATAAAGGCACATGTTGTTGATTTTAATGACCTACTAAAAGCTCTAGCGATACGATATAAATCTATATATGCGATTATAAGCGATTGTGTTTGTTTGTATCATAAGGCCGATTTAGCGGTATGTGTAGTGTCACTTTTGCCCTCAATATGATCTCTGTTGACTGGTTGTAACAATCAATTTACTCGTTAAGGCTCTTTAAAGAAACATAAAACTCACACCTTATTAATTATATTATCTACCGAGGGGCCTAATACAACGCAGAGCATATATGTGCGTAGAAGAAAATAAAGTGCACAAGTGTGTGTCCCTTACTGTCATAGTCCGATGCAACGGCAACAGCACTACGGTCTACGCTTGAGAATATTAACCTGAGGAACTTGTGACCACAGGACCAACGAAGACGTCAAATACCGACATAAAAACTTTGGGTACCGCTTCCGCCGTAGTTGAGTAAAAGAAAGCTGATTTGAAATGTACCTATTTGTAATCTGATCTACAATTTTTCTTTTTCGCTTTACGGGTATAATAATACTAAGATCTCCTCGGCAGAATAAAGGTCATGGCGGCCAATTTCAATGGAGACTAGCCAAGTACGCAGGAGATATTATAGTGCACAAGTATGCTTGCAAACACAGGAGCACAGGTGGACCAAGGAGATCAGGCGCAGCATAAGCAGTTATTCGTGCTTTTCGTGATACGGGAGTGTCGCATTATAACTTTCAAACTCCAGGGTGCTACAGAGATATTCTTCATAGAAAAACTCATTAACACTTTTTGGCCGACCTGGGGAAAGTAACGTTACTATAAAAAAGAAAAAACAATATTTTCCGCTTTTTAGTACATAACTACTTCTTATAATTCAAATCCATGAAACGGTAATACCCATTAACTTAATCAACAATTTATTACGAATTTCCTCTACTAAGTACTACTGTTTGTAGATGACGCGAAGACTTCCATGGGATATCTTCGAAGTGGCTTCGATTCGATATACCTACTCATAGACTGGACTTCAAGTCTGTCCATGAGTAGTTCTCAAAGACTTGCGGTAAAGCTTAGTCTACATATACCTACGTTTAGTCTCTTCGGCTGCGAGCTCTTAGGCTCTTTTTATCTATGGAATTTATTAAGATTTTAATAAAAAATCTCTTTGGTGTGTGAATGTATACAGATACGTAATTTAGTGTAGGTGTGGGTGGGACAGGTTCATAATATTTTTTATCAGTTTTGCAGAAATACTTATCATCATACTTTGAACGTAGATAAAACTTTATATATAAATAGATTATCTACATCACTCACGAAAACATGATCTAAAGTAGGTATAAGTTGTGTGCTACCTGCTACGAAGCGTGAACGTACTGCTTATTTTCACAAAAATTTAAGATGTTTCATTCAATTAAAATTATGTCAAAACCAAATAATTTTATAAAGTTGAACCCGTTTAATTTAAGTGCCCGGGAGGTTCATAATAGTAGATTTAAAGGAAAAGTGGCAATAGTTACAGCCTCTACTGAAGGGTAAGTTATTTTTTTGATCGCAACTTCTACTGGCATGTTTACATCGTAGTTATTGTCATTCACTGCACCGACACCTATATTATCATACAATTAACAATATACAACTAGTACCTATCTATCAAAACAATAAAAATAACGGATTTAGTCTAAAACATTGCGGATTTTAGTCAATTTGAAGTTTGACCTAGGGGTCAAACTTCACCCGTCTTTGATTAAATACATAACAAAAAATACGCCAGTAGATACTAAATTGTCTAGGTTGCGTTTCTAATGAAATCGGTTTGAATTCAAGACGCAATATGCTTAAGTTTATATAAACCTTAATTGCAGGGTTTACCTAAGGTCACCCAAATCAACTTGTCTGACGGGGCATAGCATAAAGTTGTTAGGTGTATTAAAATTTGGTACAATTCAATTGAAAATTGAGGACTTAAAATTTAGTTAAAGTAGACTATTTATACATTTAAAGGTAACAGGTATTATAAAGCTGAAGAGTTTTATTTGTTTGGTTGATGGCGCTAATCTCAGGAACTACTGGATAATATATATATGTATTTTTTTTGTGTTGGATAGTCCATTTATCGAAGAATGCTATACCTAGGCTATATAACATCACGCTATGACCAAAAGAAGCGAACATTATTGAAAAATGTTGCAAAAACGGGAAAAAATACCTATTCCTTTTCAGAGCTTCCCTTGCGAGCGCTGCGTAAACGGTTAAAGTTACGCAATAATTATGTATTACGGAATTTATTGTTCCCCTTTAAAAGTTCTAAAAAAAGTCCGCGGCAGCATTTATGTTTAAGGTTGACTCACTACGACCTTTTTTATGATAATCAAATGTGTAAAAAATAATGCATTATTTGCAACGGCATTATAAACATAATATTATTCGTTATCCAAATAAAAACGTTATTCGTCTCAAGTAGGTATTTAATTTAAACAACATTGCCTTTGACATCGTTTGATTATAATGAATATCGTAGTTTTGAAATAATAATCAAATTACACGCTAATCTCTCGAAGTTGCAGCCGGATTGGTATCTTTTTGTGTATGGTTAGATATGATAGGCTATATAACAGCAGGCTAAGACCCACGGGAGTGGAGCAGTTACGAAAGCGTAACTTAACGCAGGTAAAAAAAAACCACGCAGACGAAGTCACGAGCAAAAGCTAGTCTACTATTTAAAATTAAAATAAGCCGCACCCCGCGCTCGCGCTGCAGCGTCGCACAGTGGTGTGAAATGGTCGCTCCGATCGACATAGAAATCAAAGTTTCGGTAGGAAACATGGCTTTATTTCAATATTCTATGAATTAAATAAAAACGTTGAGTTTTTGGGTAAGAAGGCATACACAAGTCGTTTATTCTCACAAATTAATAAAAATAGAAGTTTGCCGCTTACATGGCATGGAATGTTGTTCCATAAGAGGTGATTCCGATGAGTTTATAATTGGCACACCTACGCGCGACGTTTCATTCACAGTAAAGTGATGAAGTTCGAGAAATTCAGTAAGGGATTCAATATCGAAGTTAGATTCAATATAAGTTTTGTAATTACTATCAGTTAATTCAAATCAAAATCCGGTCAGAATCCACCACACTTGACACCTCGACAAATTCAATGTTTTCTTTACCCATGTGTCTCCGGGCATACAGCATAATAGGACACTTCATTTCTTCTGTTAATTCGTTTCCAATTTTTTTAGTCAGCGTACGTCGAACGCTTTAAAAGTTTCTAAGGGTATTAAAAACCATTGAGGATGCCTTGGTTTGTCGTTTTGCGACTTTTACGAGTATGATGTTCCCTTCTGATAGCTTACCTATTAGAAAATATAAAAGTTTTTTTATAATTTTGACTCCATGCAGAAATTTGTAGACCCAAGACAGCATGTACCTACTATCGAAATTTTGATTTCTTTGCCAAAGGAGCGTCAACACCTCTGTGCGCCGCCTGCTCCTTGCCTTCGAGACTGGGCCCAATGACATGGATGTTATGTATTATTTATTCATGGCAATTAAAAAATAAAAAAAATTATCATGGTAGGTAGGTGTTTTCAATTTTTTATCTTATAAATTAATAGTATTATCAGTATCATTCATTAGTGTTATCACACATTAACCCTATTCATTAGGAACTAGCTGATGTGGAGGCTCTGGCTGGTTTAATCATGTTCGACGTCATGTTTTTTAACTGACGGATGTGGATACGTTTTTTTTTTTAGTTTAGCTATTCTATTAGTTAAGGGACTTGATAGTCAGACCCGGATTTTAATTAAATAGTTTCATTAATTTATCGTTATACAGACTGTTAGTGTAAATACCGTTGTCACTAAAACCATAGGTACTTGATTTTTTATAAAAAATGTTTATCTGAATTTAAAAATAAATAAACAAAGTTTTCTTTCAAATATTAAAAAAAATCTGTCCGACACCATCCGTAAATTCATCGATACTGTGCGCCCGAGTTACGTAATCACCGCAAAGGGCGTTGACCTGCTGCACTGGCCGTCCGTTATAACTACCTACATAAGTTTTAACTAATTACATCATTGTAATATAAGGTGAATTAATTTTGAGGAAAAATGGAGATTTTACTTTAATAAAAATAAACATATTTATTTCATTGAATTTACGTTCTATTAGTGAAACCAAACCACTGGTTTGAAGGATAACGGTATTTACACTAACACTCTGTATTGATATCAGAGTTGTATCCAGTAGCGCGAGAGCTTCGAGTTTTTACAGTAGATACACACAAGATATTGTGCCCATTGAAATTGGCAGCCTCGTCTCAACCCTATTTGGCACAGTGGATAATTTGATACATTGCACTTCTTTTTTAAGCTCGTCCCCCATTTACATGGGACTAAAAACATAACTGGCGAAATGTGGGTGTACTAATGGGTACACCTCTGCCTAACCCTTCGGGGATTACAGGCGTGATGTTATGCACTTTTCGAAAATCTAGAGACGTGAACGATGGACACATTTTAAGTAAACATTAAAAAAAAACAAAAACAATGTTTGCCAAGACTAGGGCTAACAAGGTCTTACGCGATCTTCTGTATAATATATATAACTAGCTTTTGCTGCGAATACGTCCGCGTGGAACTTGTTTATATCGTACTTGCATACAAACTTCCACCCCCTTTTCACCTCCTTAGGACTCCCTAAGGAGGTGAAAAGGGGGATTTCCGGGATAAAAACTATTATATGTCCTTCCCCGAGTCTTAAACTATCTCCATGCCAAATTTCATCAAAATCAATTCAGCGGTTTAAGCGTGAAGAGGTGACAGACAGACAAACACACTTTAGAATTTATAATATTAGTATGCATTAGCGTCCTCGATTTTGTGCTGAGTTGCTGACTGCGTCCAGCTTCCAACTCCTTCGGCCATTATTTGCGAGCATTCTCGAACACATATGGACTAGGGCATCATCATCATATCTTAAGCTCCTTAAGTCCTTACTTTGAACTCATTCATTCATACAATCCAGCACTTAAAAATTGCTCTAAAACAGTTTACTGCTATGTTCACGTTAACCCGTGCGAAACCCGATATGCCGAGGGAACCGTCGTCGCGTCCGTTGAGGTCTGCGTTGGTCGTGCCCGTGCGGCGTCCAATTTTCCGGAAGTCTTTAAGTCATTGACGACGCGAGGGGCACATTATTACAACTGAGACGATTGATGACGTATTATTACAATGAGGAATGGAGCTTTCTAATAATAATGTACCTACTTTGTTATAGCATTGGTTACGCTATAGCTAAGCGACTGGGAAATGAAGGAGCTGCTGTTGTGATAAGCAGTAGAAAGCAGAAAAATGTGGATGCAGCAGTCAACAGTTTGCGTAATGAAGGCATTACGGTTGAGGGTGTTGTATGCCACGTAGGCAACGCTGATCAACGAAAAAACCTATTTGATGTTGTAAGTAACCTAGATTTTATTTATTACCCTACATAAATAACTACCTATTATAACTTTATTAGGCCGCGACGTCTTTCTATTTTCTCAACTCCTTGAATGGGTAGTTTTGAAAATATTTATTTTAAACTGAAAGAACAAGATAAGCGAATTGTATCACCCTTGGCAATCATGAAAAATTGTTTAGTATGGTTCCATTAATAGCTTTAACACGTGACTGCTGCGTAACAACTGTTGTGTATTTAGGATACTAATTTTTTAGTTAATAAAATCAAGCAGTAGAATCTTCCCCTAAAAACTTTAAATTTTTCCAAACAAACTAAAATGTCTAAATTTATTAATTTATTTTGATAAGTTAGGTACATATTCTTCCCAGTTTTTTGTTATTATTATCCAAAGAATATGTAATACCCTTTTTTTTTCTTATAAACAACATTGGTACTTTTTACCCCTTAGAGCTTATCCACATGATATGATTTGAAGATCTCGTCGATTTGTCTTTTGTTTGAGTGTCATGCAAATCTCGATTAGTCTCTCTTCCCACCCTATTTTTCAGTAATAGTTTAACATTCGCACATATTCTATTAACAATTTTATCTAATAACAATATACTTACTTATTTTTAGTAATCATTATTGCAGGCCAAAAGCAAATTCGGAGGTTTAGACATACTGGTTTCCAATGCTGCAGTCAATCCTGGTGTGTCGCCGATTTTAGAGGTATCAACACTATTTTAATACGCTTTTGATGTTTAACACAACAATGCGTTCAGAATGCTGCTGGGGCTGTGACGTTTCTGCAGTGCGTTGGGTATGTTTGCTGATTCGCACATTGGTGGCCTTGCAGCGATTAGGCGTAAGCGGGCAGCTCTAATAGTCTCCTGGATGTCATATAGGCATGAGATGTTAGGAGTGGTCGTCTATAGTTCTAATATTTGTGTGTTCCAAATTCTTAATTTGTATGATTAATAGTAATATTTTTGAATTATTATGATTAGTTTTTGCAACTTTCACGTGTCATGTCGTGTATGATTCTGTATGCCAATATGGTAAACATTGATTTTAAATGAGTACTTAAGGAGTTTCTTGCCCATTCTTCTCCATACAAAACTTTAGGAAGAGGCAACTAGATTCAATTCCTTTTTTTTGTATATGACGTTCAAAAGTGCCTTAAAATGGTCTAATTGAAATAAATGATTTGTTTTATTAAAATGTTAGAAAATTTTTGTGTTGCATATAATCCGTAAGGCACACGTGCTTATAATATTTTAAGACATGAATTGGACAGATTACAAAATAATATGTTAATATGTTTCTAGACAGATGATGCGGTATGGGATAAGATATTCGAAGTCAATGTGAAATGCTCATGGCTATTAGCAAAGGAAGCATATCCGGAACTCATTAAGAGAGGAGGGGGAAGTATTGTGTTTATTTCATCAATCGCAGGGTATCAACCAATGGAGGTAAATGCTTAATACATGTTTTATCTTCTTTGTAAAACTTAATGCAAACTATACTTATACAACGTTATTTGCTTGCAGCCGCTAGGTGCTTACAGTGTCAGTAAAACAACTCTTTTGGGTCTGTCCAAAGCCATAGCAAAGGAAATAGTCCATGATAACATCAGAGTTAATTGTGTCGCTCCTGGGATAGTTGCTACGAAATTTGCATCCGCCGTAAGTATTTAATATTTTATGTAGGTACCCTAACTAGGTACTTAACACAAAGGTAAACCTTTAAAAACGGTTTGTCTTTTATTTTAGATCACGGATTCTGAAGCAGGTCGAGAAAAAAGTTTGTCTATTGTGCCAATGAATAGATTGGGAAAACCCGAGGAGATAGCTAGTGCAGTCGCCTTTTTAGCTTCAGATGACGCTAGTTACATAACTGGAGAAACCATAGTGGCTGCCGGAGGAGCTTATTCTCATCTATAAGCGTCGTAAATGGTGATGTTGAAGTATAAAATTCTGGACATTTATCCAAACAATAAATCATGGAATCAGGGAGATATTTTCATAAATTGTTTTATTTGTTGAACAACAACATATCTACTGCAAGCTTACATATTTACCCAAGTTTTTCTTATTTACTTCTGTTTTAAATAATGCTAACATTTTATGACCTAATCATCATCAGAATCCAATAATTCAGTTTTATTTACCCCCAGAGACCACAGTAAGTTGCTTGACGGCCCCGTTGATGCCTTTTCTTCTTTCAAACTTTGAATAATGTTCCCAAGTACAGATTTATCATCTTTTAAAATTTCAGTTGAACCATTTTGTAGTTTGGCTTGAAGTTCTCTTTCGCAGGAATCATCGGTGTCGTCGTCGTCATACATATTACTATCAAAGTCGTCTTCACTACCTTCACTTTCAATGTCTTCGGTACCTGTACTTAACATTGTTAGCATTTTTTCTATACATGAAACAAATTGGTCCGATTCAAAGTAAACATTGTCATGTTCGGATACGTCATTGCGATCCTGTTCTATCCCTTCAAAATCTGATGTTTGCTTTAAAAAAGATGACAATTCCTCTGATAGTCTTTGTGATGTTACGACATCATCATTTTTAAGTTTTGTTTTCATGCTGTAGCGTGTTTGCAGTAAATCATTTAATTGTTCTGGGTGTATATTCAACCATTCATCATTATCTTCTACATAACCCAATTCTTCAACTGATGTCATGTCTTTTAGTGATTTCTTTACTCTAGTAAAGTCATTTGATGCTAAAATTTTTGATATTTCTAGAGATACATTAGAACTTACAGGACTTTCCACAACAGAAAAGTAATGTTGTGCTCTTTCTAGTAAACGATTGTACTCATTAGAGCCTTCAATATTATTCTTAAAATATCCATTTTGCTTCAAGCTACTGAGAAACCGATTATATTCTTTTGACGAGTACAAGTCATTTTCCGAGCCCTTGTTCGTAATAATCTGATACCCACACATTAATTTGAGACCAAGAATGTTTTTCTTATCTTTTTCCTTTTCAATAACGCGTTTAGCAAAATTAATAAGTTTAGAATGCACCAGTGTAGCATACAAAAATTTTGTGAATTTCACTTCAACTGTAACACAGTCATCAAAATTTATGATTTTACAACACTTCGCATCAATAATGTCGTGGTTACAATATGCATCGACGATTGGTGCAACAAGAGAAGGTTTGATTGTCAACAATGCCGCAAGGTCTGAAGGTAACTTCACTACAGCTTTGTGAATATGTTCGGATATTTTGTCTGGATAGTTTCCAATACGATTCAAAATAGCTTGTTGAATTTCCTTAGATGCTTGTGTTAATTGTGGTGTTTCTTTAATAATTTTTAAAGCTTCTTGTAGTTCCAACTTTGTATTTAATGCACCCACTTCTGGTGGAATTATGTGAATATGATGATCATAAATGAAAACCTGAAATATTAGAAAACAAAATTCACAACAAAATTTAAAAAAAAAATCTTATTGGGTGTAAAAAGACATAGGTGCCAAAAGCTACATTTTCATTATATATTTTGTTTTTGCTCTGGGCAATACCTGGGAACCTTCTGGTTACGGAAATATTGAAGGTTACACATTTTTCTAGGTTTTTTTTAGGAAAATAAGTTTTTATAACTAAACTACATGCATCCATCAGCACAATAATTTGCGTGTGTTACATTTCATACTACCATATAAAAAATAAAATAATGTATGGCAAAAGTTCAATAGTTTTGTTTGTAAGAAATTACTAAATTAAATTACAGCAGCTTGTGTCATTTTTGCAACACAATATTCTATTGAGGCGATTGAGGTCAAGCCTTTAAAAAAAAAAAAAGGTTTCTTTGGGATATTTGTTTGTTATCATGAGTACCATCATAATTGTGTTGAAGGGGCGATAACAGATTAGTAGTCATCTACATATACATTATAAAAAGAAAGCCAACAAAATTTCACATTCCTGGCTTTGGCAGTTTAGGCTCAAGGGCAGATCCAGGGGTGCGGTCATGGGCTTACTAATCGAAACAGGGTCTGTCCTGACTATACCTTGATTATATTATGACCCCCCAAGTTGAAAGCTGGATCCTCCCTTGTTTTGTCTATGCGTTTGAAGCCAATTCTACTAACTAAAACATTAAAAATCGAGTTGCAATCTCATCTCAGATTCTAAAAGTTAGTAGAATTGCTGAATTCCTGCTGCTGTTATAATGCAGTTTGTCAGCTGATAAAATTAATTTTCATCACTTATCCTCATTTAAGCATAATATGTTTGAAAATTCTAAGTCACTGAACCTATGAGGCTGGCTAAGTCACCAGGAGTGCACTGAAGCCTCAAAAACATGAATTTAAAATAAAAAAAACTTTTTCACTACTCACTCTGTTCTCCATATTTTCTGGATTAGCCCATGATTGTAAGAAGTTAGCAGCTTCTATCAGAAGGAAATCACCGTCATTATCTTTCACTTGAATGATTAAGTCTCTGTTAAGCTTGGATATTTCTAAAATAACATGGACTATAAACCATTCATCCTCTAGATTGTCACCGAAACATGTAGTACTGCAAAGGTGGTTTGGAAGTCCTGTAAACAGTTTAAATGTTAAAATTAAATACTGTTTTATAAAAATATATTTTATTAATATTATAGTAAATAACATTTTAGATAAGTATAGGGATAATATTAATAGAATAAATTCAATTTTCCTTTCATCCATTCTGGGTTAAAAAGTCCCATTCTCAAAATGTGTAATTCTCAAAATGTCCAATACAGAATGGGACTTTTAACCCAGAACACTTTTACCTTCTCATAAAACTTAACTTAGGTATCCCATAAAGACTGATTTAATTATGCAGAAACAACTTTTAATTTGGCTTGTTTGGTAGTAATTAATAAACAACGATAATTGGACGTAGTTAAACGAAAAGGATCCAATCCACAACATGGTCAAAAATGAGTTAAGTGCATAAAACTGATACTAAATATCAATACTATCGGCCAGTAAAAAAGATCCCAGCAAAATCAACTGTCTTTCACGTTTTTTTCAGCCTCAGAACCAATCCACATGTATGGCACGTTAAAAAACAAAATCACCTTAAATAATCCAACCTTCCTGGTTCTTAACCAGTATTACCAACCGATTCAGTAAAACGAATCAAGGAGTCTGGATTCTTTTAACGTAATTACAATTTGTTCATCACCGACACTTTAATAAAAACACTAAAACGATCCAGAATGCTTGGATCCTTTTCTATAAATTGATTTTCATTTAGTATTCCAATAAATCTGTCAACGAAAACGATCCAGAGTGCTTGGTACATTTTTATTGGTTAGATTTTTATCCAAAATCAATTTAAATTAATTTGCGAAAACGATCCAGGCCTATTAAAATCGACTGATTAAAATATCGAAAATCAAAATATATAATGTTCAAAATATCGAAATTTTGTTTTTCGTGATAACGTATTTGCCGTGTGGCGCCTTTTGCAACTTGCGTTTGCGTGGCAGTACCATAGATTACTTACTGTATGGAGTTTCTTACCCATTCTTCTCCATACGACACCACCTTTTGTAAGCGAGCGAAGCGAGCTCGGGATTTGGGGCACTCCGACTCGGACAGGTTAGGTTGGAACAATGGGATGGCGGGGTCTGCCAGACCCCGCCATCCCCTTCTTTAAAATTAGTCGTGTGTAAAAGACGGGAGTAGAGAAGGAGATGACGTGCGGGTAGGTAAACAATACCTGGACAATCTAGTTTTGGCGTAGTCAACAGAACCCCGGTCTACGGAGCCAAGCTGTGCTCCTACTTCTGAGCGGTTTAAAAAAAATAACCACGAAGGGGATGGCGGGCCGGATGACCTTCTAACCTAATCTGTCCGAGTCGGAATGTCCCAAGTCCCGAGCTCGCTTCGCTAGCTTACAAAAGGTGGTGTCGTATGGAGAAGAATGGGCAAGAAAATACATACAGTAAGTAGTCTATGGTACTGACGCAAGTTGAAAAAGGAGCCCCACGGCACATATTTTATCACGAAAAACAAAATTTCGATATTTTGAACATTCGATATTTTGATTTTCGACATTTTGATTTTCGATATTTTAAATTTTCGATATTCTGATATGTACTAGATTTTTCTGTGATCTTAACGTTGTTATATTTAACATGAAGAGGACTGATAGAAAATAAAGTAAAGTCAATTTCCATAATTACAAATTTTTCAAATCTAGGCGCAATCTCATCTGAACAATAACTAAAAAAGAAATTATAGGAAAAAAGGGTGTGTTGTTAAAAAATGTCAAGACAAAAAAGGAATATTTGACAGTTTGTGAACGTTCTTAAAAGTACGAGAATCGTCCCACTGGTCTTGCTTCCATTTTAAAAACAATCACCTCAAAGATTTGTTGACTTAACGGATAATCTTAATTTAATGGGTACCTACCGTAATAAAACACATTGTCATATTATTAGGTACTTACATTTTACGAAAATAACTTACAAGACGCTACCGACCGACCGAAATTTTAAATAAATGTATTTTATTTCATGAAATAAGGTTAATTTACTACTTGGGGCGTTTTAACGAAATTAAGACTAGAGCATGCACTATAGAAACTGCCATATAACGAAAAGGATCCAACCATATAAATTTACATATATCTCGGAAAATATAATAGCTATGCTTGACTTTACTATTAACAATAAAAACAGTTTTATAATCCCACACACAACATCATACTTTCATTAGTTTTAATATGAATACCAATGAAGAAATATCTTCCAAACTTCAAACGTCAATATCTCTAAAGTGACTTTGTGTGGATTGGATCCTTTTCGTGTAACTACGTCCAATTATTTAAGTTATTTTCGTGTGTTAAAATAACTTTAAAAAAAAGATTAGGTACTTAAAAAAATTATTTCTATTATAAATATTTTTTACTGTATCTTTAAGTTAATGATAAAAGACGGTGAAACTATACATTTAGGTATCACAGGCTATGTTATCTAACTTACCTGTGATGCTATCTTTGATAATAGGAACATACACTTGCAATTCATCTCGATGCCAAATATAACCTTCTGTTAAGATCTTTACATAATTATTGAGCTGCTGGCATAAATCTTCCCATAATGATACATCCGAGTCAAGTTCAGGAGAAAAAAACAAACACTGTATGGTATCATCATTGGCAGGTTCTGAAGACATTTTGCACTTGCTCGACATTTTCAAACAGATTCTAAAATTCTCATGGTATACGATATTTTTCTACACATTCAGAGCCAAAACTCTGAATGAACCCCCTTCAATTATTAACCTTATGAACTCATAAAACAATGCTTTTTACCAAAGACTACAATAAAAATACGGCTTTTTACTAAAAATAGAACCAATAATGTCACCCATCACGACTACGTCAAAATGACCAAAGACAAAGAGGTTTACAAACAAAAGTACCATAGATTGTGAGTATTTTCGTAGAACTGTAGTTAATAAGTCGAGTTGACCCTTTACTAACTGACCGTATAGATCTAGTACTAACTACACAAAATTTCATATATCTGTATACTATTTCCACAGAGTGCGCAATTACGCATGACACATGTGACATGCGTGACAGCGTAACTGCTAGGAAATGTACCTACAACATTTACATGAAGGTAAGCAAAGGGTCGTATTTTTTAGAATCTGGTAGTCTTTGCTCGAACTGCATTTTCTTCTCATGATTTTTATCTAAGAAAATTGCTTTAATGTGTTGTTATGTTAATTAAAACCTAATGTCAGCATTATCCTATATATGTGATGAATATGGATCTAGTTCAGAAGATAGTGAAACAGATATGACCCATGAATTTGATAGGTAATACAAATTAATCATACACTGATTGATCATACATATATTTGTTATGATGTCTGTCTAGACAGCATAACATTGAATACCTAAAGCTAAGCACCTATAAGTACTTCTACTTACTAATATTATTTTCGCCTTGTCCTTACTGAATGAACTTCACACTTATGTTCTCAGTATATGTAGATAGGTCTGTGACCATGATTTCCCTAAAATGTTCTTTGAACAATCTATGTGAAACAACTAACAAAACTGAACTTTATCCTTACAGACCTAAGTTGCCTACACCTAATTTGAGCAAAGTGCCAGTTGTGCCCTCTGACGTACATATAGATGATCCACAGCTTCATGGTGGCAGATCACGATCATTTCCGCACTTAAGGGGAAACTGGGCCAGTTTTGTTTATGTGGACTATTGTATGTACTCTTGGATTTTTTATTAGGTGAATTAAAAAAGAATAAACCATTTTTAATGTAAGTATTTATTTGTTTTAGATTTACACATAGATACTGTCCGTAATTTGGTTAATAGATTGGAGGAATTAGTAGTAACAAAAGTTGAATCATGTCACTGCTGTGACAATTTTCATATTAGTTTGTCTAAAACTTTTGTATTGAAATATCATTTGATATCAACATTCAGTTCGTCACTGCACAAAAGCCTCACTAACATTGAAAGGTATGTACAGTCAGTATAAAACCTTGATGTTTGTTTTATCTACAATAACTTTATATGTATAGTTCACATTTCAACTTGCTAGTAATGTGTTGCCTGGGGTTTCACTCTTGGGGCACCACACATCTTCATGTAACCAAATAAAAAGGATACTTCCTTTGTGCTTTACAAAATGTAAATATGTATGTATTTTGCTCAATTTTATCCAAATGTGTCTTTAATGTTCATAGAATGGGTCAGAACAGAAGTAATTATAATTTGATGTCAGCTTAGGGCCGGGGTTAGCCACATGTCTGAAGTAGTAAAAGCTATGGGCCCCAGTCAATGGATGAGACTCCTAGATTTATTTTTTTGTGACTGTCAAAAGGCCTCTTAGTCTTGGTCCACTAAGTATAAAGTTCTCTCCACTTGGTGGGTATTTTCAGTGTTTATTGCACTTCTATAATGGGTCAATGTGTTTGCATCCTTTACAGTCAGCCTCCAGCTATAATACCTTCTCAATTTTCATTTCAGTTTTGACCTTGGATTTGCTGCTGTGAAAATATATTGTAACGAAGATCACTCAAGGACATTTGTATCTCTTGATGTGGATCCATTTACACATAAACACTTACTAAATGTGTCCAAAAAAGTGGATGATGTATTGACTGAGTTTCAGTTGCCTACTTTTTATGAGGTTCGTAAAATCTAACTTATTTGATTATACTTAATGTTAGAATTCTAAATATATTTAACTTTACAAGACAAGGAACCAATCACCCTTAGAATAGAAAAATAACATCATTATGTGCCTAGCCTTTTCCCAAGTATGTCGGGGTTGGCTTTCAGCCTGACCAGATGCAGCTGAATACCTGTATACATGGAGCAACTGCCTATCTGACCTCCACAACCCAGTAACTGCATAATACGATACATTCCATAACAATAAAAGTTGCAATCAAATAATGTGAAAAAGCAATGTAATAGGAAAGATTATATCTTTTCACATATTCCTTGCGGTCACTCGAACATTTTGGAAAGTAGAGGATTCTCCTCATGTGTCTTCCCCTTGGGCAAGCTTCAATCCTTGACTGCACTCAGGATTCTCAAGTTCTTCATTATGCTCATGTTCTAATATGCAATCCGTAACTGAAGACACTGCTTTACCCCTTCGTACATAACCTCATGTTTTCTTGTTCATATGTTTTATTTCCATTTCAGAATCCCTCATTTCATATGAGTATCCTGTGGGTAAATGGAGACAAGAGATCGGAGCTTAATAGTATTTTAGATGCATTAAATGAACTCTTGACTCAGGAGATAGAAAATTCTCTTAACACTGTATTAATAGAAACTATTAATTGTAAAAGTGGTAATAAATACTTTCAGTACTCATTAAGTTAATATGGCTGTTCAAAATAAATCAAATGGGGAACTTAATATAAATTATTTGAAAAATATTAAAAATAAGGTTTATGTAAACCCAAATTTCAATAGGCCACAATTAAATAATTTTCCTAGCAATGCACATGCCACAATGCATGTTAATCCAAAATTCTCTCACTTTGTATCAAATGATCAAAGTAACGTAAATAATAAGAACAAAATTTATATTAATCCCAATTTTATAAAATCTAGAAATGTTGATGAGAGTAACCAGTGCATTACGAACGTTGTCAGTAATCACGTTACTTCTGATAGCAAATGCGTAAAGAATAATTCATTGACCGCCTATCCACAGCATCAATTTGTGGACAAGGAAGCAAAGGCTCTTCCAGTACCAGTTGCACAATCTCGTTATTGTTTAGTTAGGCAGAATGTTACTAATAAAGCATTAAATGACACATTGATAGAAAAAGGCAAAAACACTATCAAAATAAATAAGTATAAAACTGTGTCATGGAAAGCCATCAAAAGAAATCTAGATAATGTTAAAAATGTTACAAATAATAATTTGAAACATTCTGAAACCAATTTTCAGACACCATTTATTGAAAATTTTTCGAATTCATTGAGAAGAAATAAAGAATTTAAACTCATTAATAATTATAATTATTCACTTCCTTTAAGACAAGACAAAATAACAAAAATACACTTAGAAAGTCATAAAAAACTGTTTAAATCTAATCAAGTAATTCAACCGAGAGTGAAGAAAATTAAAGGGAATTTGAAGAAAAATAATATACAATGCCCTTTATTCCGTAAATTCGGAAAATGTATAAGACATGCACGTGACAGCTGTGAGTTTCTACATGATAAAAAACACGTCTCAATTTGTCGAAAATTCATCAAAGGCCTTTGTCACGACAAAGACTGCCTACTGTCTCATGACTTAACGACAAAGAAAATGCCCACCTGTTATTTCTATTTACAAGGAACATGCACTAAAGCAAAATGTCCATATTTGCATGTTAAGTTGAATGAAAAGACTAAGATTTGTCCAGATTTTGTGACTGGGTATTGTGAGAAAGGTAGCAAATGTTTACAACGCCATATTAACGTTTCTACACAAAGGAAAAATCAAATTTCTCAAGTGAGAAATTTATTCAGAAAAAAACACACTGAGTCTAAAATATATCAAGGTGGTATTAAAAAATCAAGTTATCAAAACGAAGGGCTTCAGAAAATTGGAAAAGCAAGTGAAAACAGTGCTGCATCACTTTTAGTCAAAGGCGAAAATTACTCTGAAAATAGATATTACGAAGAACACCGTGAAGATAGTAGCACCAATGAATATGAAATAATAAAACCTATGAGATGTAAATTAGGCACATTACCCTCATTTATTCAACTATAATTTGGATGTAAATTCGTACTTAATTTCATTACTTTTATTATTGTAGGAATTTTCAGAATCGAAGGCAAATGATCATGGGCAGGTTTTATTAACGCTGGCTGGTCCATGTAGGTAGGTAGGTATACAAACAAAACATATACTAATTTTTAGCCTATTGTTTTGCTTAATTTTCGAATGGTTAACAGTGCACTTTTGGGTCAGCTTGTTGGTAAAAACGACCCTATAGCATATACAAACTTAGTTTTGGCTTATTTTGTATAATTATTTCCTCAGAACTCGACATGTACCTACGGATCAACTGTATTTTCTTCGCGATTTTAGGGTTGGCCCCTTGTGTAAAAGTTGTTCGTAATAGTTAGTACTAAGTATTACTCGACTACGGAGGGTTATGATTTTTGCAGTATAATTACTGTAAAAGTAGTATACAAATATGTTACTGTAAAAGCTCGAATAATAATGGTACAGCTGGGGACTTTGGGCTCCCCGACTCGGACAAGTTAGGATAGAAGAGGGGGAGGATTGGGGGGTTTATTAAACCACTCAGAAATAGGAGCCCCGCGCAGCGGTACTCCGTAGACACGGCCTCAGTCAGGCTTTATAGTAACATATAAATGCCGCTACGAGGTAACGTAACCTTGATTATTCGTCGAAAGTGCGTTCAACGTAGGGGACTCGGCAAACTAAAACGTGTTATTATATTCTTCTCCTTAATTTTTTTTTTTAATTTAGTAACGTTATCATTGTAATCATTCAAACACTTTGTCACTGTTATTTTTCCAGGGTTTTATAATTCTTAAATAAATTTGTGAAACATTGATCGATTATTATTTCATAAATATCCCAAATTCCCAATCTCACCCTAATGCTACGGTATTGTTAAAGTTGGTCGCAGTATCTGGAAGGTTACCCCGACCTAAAGTGTTAGGTTGGTCAAGAGCTGGACTGCCAAGCGAAGCGAGTGGCTGCCGAGCGCTACATACGCGTGCAATATTACGTCTTTGGTTCCTGCTCCGGTCCCGTGGCGTAATGTTACCTTCACCTAGCCTTCCTTAAAATAAGGGTCATCGCAAAAGGATTTTTTTATTAAATTGGATCAGTAGTTTCCGAGATTAGTGCGTTCTAACAAACAAAGATTGTCCAGCTGGCGGTCAGTATAATCTGACCGCGATCGCCGCCGCCACCAATTGAATATTGACATTAAGAGATAGAAGTAAAATAGCAACAATATGCAGGTATGTATGAAAATCAATGATTTAATATTATTTTAAAACGATGCGTCGGTGATTCCGTCTTGGTAAAATAATGTCTTAAGTAGCAACCATAAAGGAAAAACCGCGCAGGTTCATATGTGTATCGTCTATGGCCGGCTGCAAGCAACACTAGCTTAATGGTCGGCGTTGTTCCCCTCTCGTGTCCCGCAAGCCATCAGGAGAGCCACGCTTACGGCAGATGACCTGTAATAATTTTTTTTTAATACTTCATGTTTTATACTCAAGGCGTTTCACATAATTGGTGGAATTGGTAGGTATTTACTATTTCATATGAATTAGAACATTATTGGGAACGACTACTATTATTTTAATTTTATAAGTGCAACATACTTACACACGTATTTGTAAGTTTCAATTCTTAAACCATTTTGGCAATCTGCTACTCTTAGATGTGGAAGCTGTAGGCTTCTGCGCACTAGGTGCATCTTCCAGTTTTCTTCTTGAGGGTGCTCTAAGAAACAATACAGAGTGATTAAATATTTTCTGAAATTTTTATTCTATTGCTTTAGTAAAGAACTTTTAATACTTAATTATTTACGTCGATAATAGCCCTTTTTTTTTACCTCTTAGTTACAAATTAAAGGCTGGAATAAGTTGCAACACTAATGCATTCAAGTAGACCAAGTTCGATTATTTTAATGTGAGAAGAACTTCAATTCTCAGGGTCACGATAATTTCGGTAAAACTTAAACTTGTCTATGTATTGATCGAAATTAGAAGACTGTAATGGCAGAGTTTTTGATGATAAAAAACTTAGATTTATTAAATCTTAGGTACCTGTATTTGGAGGCCAAGATACTGGCTGCGTCCGAAGCCGTTTTCCTTTGATATATCTCTTCTTTCAGATATGGTTGTTTGGTCTTGTCCTCATCTATCCACTTAAAATGCATGTGAACACAAGGCACAAACTGTGCATCCAGTAACGTCATTTTGGGTTCGAGGGTTTCTTTTAGGGGAGTAATGACTGCAAACCAATCTTTAGATTAATTAATGCATTGTATGATTGATCTGAATTCAGGTGGAGTGAGCTTGAGGTGGGGGGGACTTTTTACAGGCGTTAACATCACGTTAAAATTCAAATTTCATTCCCACTTTCCCGCGCTACTGATTCTATTAGGGTAAACTACATTATTTTTTATGCCTTATCCAAACCTAGTATAGATTTTCGGTCAAATTAAAATTTAATAAAAGCTATCCACTATCTCATTCAGGACAACTTGCAACAAAATATAGTTTATTATGAATTACTACGACTTGCCACACAGGCAAAGCACCTGTTACGCGACGGTCTTTATTGAAAATATACAATAATTACTTACATATATGGAATTTTTTGTTTGGATTTCGTAAATGCTCCTTTATGAAATTATTCACATCTTCAATCGTGTTGGTAGGAGTGAAAATTCCTTGAAGTATTATTTGATCAGGGAATTGTATGCGGACTACCACATTTTTGTATAAATTAAGTTTTTGTAGAGAAGCCTGCAAAGTAACATATTTTATAAAAATTAATAAAAGCTTATTTTAGACTAAGTCCGTAGTTTCCACAGTATATTAGTGTTACTAACAATAGAGATTTATTCGAGTCAGTTGTCTACATAAACAAGAAAAGCGCGTGTAAGGTTTTAGGTCTACAAGTTACCCTAAAAACGGTAATAGTTATAAATGAAGTAAAGCCTTGTGACAACATCATTTCCTAGCAATTATTTTGATCTACGATGTTTTCCATCTGCTATTTTGAAAAATGGAGTTACTGTCCATTCTAAATCAGTGGTAAACAATAAAACAACATAGTTTTGTATTCTGGCTAGTCATATCCATCCAGACATATAAATTTATAACTTAAAATGTTGTAGTTCTAAACCTTACCCCAATAACGAAGTACTCAAAAAGTTTGACCATAAGACTAGCATAGAGTGACGTAATTACTAATAAATAAAAATATTTATTCAAAGAGGGATGTGGAGGTGTGCGCGTTATATAAATAAACGCTGTTCTAAATTTGAAAGACTTTAGACAGTCCGACACGAGGGCTGACAAGAAGTTAAATAATTGCCCGCGACTTCGTCCGCGTCTAAATTGCACTATAAAATTGTCAATTGTCTAGTATTATAAACGCCGAAGCAACTCTGTCTGTCTGTTTGTTTCGTAATTCATCATGGCAAAACCACTGGACAGATCGTAATGAAATTTGACGAAGAGGTTACTATCTGAATTAGGACATAAGTCTGGTTTCACAGCGACGCAAGTCATCGCTAGCATCGTTGTCGTGTAGGTACGGGTGGCCCGTACGTGATTCCCGCATAGCTTTGAAACAAACCTTAAGGGCATATTCAGATGACACGCGCCGATCACGCACAGCACCCGTGCACGCGTTGTGCCCGCTTTAAACCGGCACACGCGCTGCATCCGCCTCGTACACGCCTCGCGCCCACTTAAACTACTAGTGACTGGACTACTTCGTTCACTAGGCATAGTGGGTTCCAGGTGTCACAACGTACGCAAGGCGTACGCGGGGAGGGCGCAGAGCGCGGGCAGGGCGAGTGCAGGGTTGGCGCGAGGCGGGCACGGGGCGTGCGCATGGCGTGCGCGTGTAGACCTCGTTAAATGCAATTTGAGATCTATTGATGCATTATAAGGCTCAAATTCTTATTTAACAAATTTCAATGCGAGTTGGACGCGGGTGGCGTGCGCTGAGCGTGCGCGTGTCGTGTGAACGCGCCCTAAATGTACTTTTTAGTTTATGAGACTTCGTCTACGTCCGCGATAACCGTCAACCGCAGACAAAGTCGCGGGCAAAGGTAAGTGTAATAAACATGTTTACCTGTTTTTCAAACTCTTTTTGTTTTGTAGAAGTTAAAAGTGGTGTATTTTCCAAGGTAATACGATGTTGCTGTAAGTCCTGATACAATCTTCGTACTTCTTCTATGCTTAATTCGTAAAAGTCATCTGGCAGATCTTCAATTTCTGCTTCTACAAAATCTGGTTGCATAAATGCTATTGCTTTTTGAGCTCCCAACTACATGAAAAAAATTTTTTTTCATTTAATATCTAGGTACACAATAATAAGTACCTAACTAAGTAGGTAAATGTGGTATTATGAGGTAAGGATCATATTATCGGACGTATATTATTACTTTTGATTGTACTTATTATGTTTGATCATTCTCTACATTTTTGTTCTTGCAGATTTAAATTGCTTATCTGAATCTTTTTGAATGGCTTTCTTTACCTATAGAAACGCGTTTGCTTTTCTATTTGAAAAGTTTGTTTTTTTTCCATTTCTATATTTCATTAAATAATGTCTTAGTGATTAATTAAAAAAAAAAAAACATGTGCACACATGCAACCGATTTTTTGTCGCTGCGAAATGTGGTGTGGCTTTAACGACATGGCAACCGCAAAAACCCGTTTAAGACAGCCAACAAACGTCACTGCAAACTGTAGACACATAGATTTTCATAAAATTTGCCTGGCACATATTTGTTGCTGATGCTTAGTTGTGGCACGTGGAAGCTTTTCCCTATTGTCAATAAATATACAAAGCTTGAAAGTTATACCAATTGACTTACAAAAGTGACTTCTTCTTCAATTTTTAGTCGCCTTTCTAAATGTTCTCTTGATTGAGAAGAAAATGACATATTGCTCTTTTTAACATCACTGTCCATTAATGCTTCTCTAATACCTGTCTCCTGTTCTTGAGAAGAAGTTTCATCATGCTCGATTGTCTTAGTCTCTGTTTTTTCTTTCTGTTGTAGAGTACTTTCCTTAAATTTAGTTAACATATCAGGCTCAGGCAGATATTGACCTTGCTTGTGCTTCATTGTTTCCGAAGGTCCCGAAACAGGGTTGTCTTCGGTTTTTTGTTTTTCTATTTCTTTTTTCTCAATCGCAGGTTTATCGTTAATGACTGGTCGGCCATAAAACGCAGAAACGTTAGCTTGTCTATAAATTAAATTAAGAAGGGCATTAAAAAATAATTTCTTATAATTTTCCATTGATGTTGAGTGTTACATTAGATTACCTTGCTTCAGCTTGTTTATCAAGCAATCTGAGAATGGCTCTACCTCTTATTAATCCTAACTGCCTTAAAGTTTTTCCTCGGAGTGCAGCTTGCCCCACGACTTCTTGACGCATGTACAGAATAGTTGGATGCTCTAATGTATTTAATTCTCCAGGAGCCAGTGATTTTATTAAGTCGTATAATGAAGTGTTGGGTGCAAAATCAGCTGTTCTTCTTTCACCTGTAATAGTAGTATATCACATTATCTTAAAATACTTACCTATCTCTCACAGCATATTATTATTTCATATGATTGAGTACCACTTAGGATTTAAACTAACTTAAAAAATGAGTAAGACATCAATTCGGTCTGAAGAGCTTTTAATAAGGTGAAATGATACCCAAAGTAAAAGTCTCTATGCAAAGGAGTTATAATTTTTTTTTATATTGGGCATAAAATTGTGTGTGAAGCCAGGGTGGGTCACTAGTGGTTTAATAAATATATAAAGTGAGTATGAATTAATACAATATAATAGATTTACCGTCTTCCAATTGCAATCCAATGGTGACATTTGATTCTTTCCTTTTCTGTTCAGCTTCTACCATTTCAAGCATTGCTTTGTTAGGAAGATTAGAAAATCTGACAGTGGTTGTTAAATCCAAAATATGGTTATGATGCTTTAAATCATAATCAGAAGGTTGAAAACCTTGCTTATCACAGACATCTTCCAAAATCTGTAACAGAAAAAAAAACACATGAGTGTGTACCTGTGCTAGAGCTAATTAGCATGATTTTAATAATAAACTGACAATAAAATATTATTACAAGCCATTTTTATTTAAGGAGGTCCATTTATATGCCTTGGAAACACAACATCCATACATAAAACAAACATCACGCCTGTAATCCCCGAAGGGTTAGGCAGAGGTGTACCCATTAGTACACCCACATTTCGCCAGTTATGTTTAAGTCCCATGTAATAGGGGGCGAGCCTATTGCCATCAACCGGGCACGAATCCAGACTCCGAGGCTGCTACTGAGAAATTCCTGATGGAAAAACCCAATATCACTTTGCCCGACTTGGGAATCGAACCCAAGACCTCGTGTTCAGCAGTCGCGCTTTGCGACCACTAGACCAAACGAGGCAGTCACACAACATCCATCTCCCCAAATAGTGTGAATGTTTTTATTTGACAAGGACTGTTGTTTTTTTCATCAATACGGCCACAACTGTCCTCCTAGTGGTAAATCCACCTCATAGTATAATCACAATTTTTTGTACTTAACCAATTAGGTAAACAAATAGTGAGTAAAACAAAATCATTATCTATAAGCCCAATTTTATAGATAATCAATAATTTGCATGATTAAGCTTGCTGTTGGTTTAAAAAACTGTTTCTCAGGCGTATTATTACAACAATTAAAACACAAGCTACACTGAAGGGACCATTTTCTGAATGGTTTGGACATGTAGTAAACAGGAAAATACAATAAACTACACTTCAAAAATAGTGCATCTTAATTTTTTTTTTAGCTTTTTTTATTTATTGTATAGCTTTCATCATTTTACTCACTTTAGGTTTTATTTGAAACAAAATATTCATGTCAAGTCTATCTAGAAATGATTGCAGATGCAGTGAAAAATGTGATTATAAATACCTGTAAAATACTTGTATCTGGAGTACAGTGTATTTTTTGTCTCCTTCCATTTGGAGTAAGAACAATGATATCTTTAGACATGATTAGGATGAATATGCAATATACACCGTTTACGAACACAAGATGATAATAAATTATTTAATTTTGCAATTTTCAACAGTCATTGCACCAGCAACCGGTAAAAATAAATGTCATACTCACAGCTGTGAGTCTCTGTCAATTGTCATCATTGTCAAATTTGACAATGACTTTTACTATGGGCTTTGCACGAGACATAGAGACCAACAGAGCCCGTTATGTCAGTCTACTTTCGCACAAATTAGAACCGATGACATGAAAATATTGTAGACTGTGTTTTTCGTTAAATAATTGTTAATTAACTGTCTAATAGGGTAAGATGTGCGATTACGTAGTTACGATAGGGGGAGCAGGAGGGTGGAGGGGGTGAGGGGGGAGTAGTATAGTCGCTCCCCACCATTTTTCCCCGCCGGAGATACTCGCCGGAGCCCTACCAGGGATTTCTACCGTGTCACCTTAATAGGGTCGTAAGGGGGTCAGGGAAGGCGGGAAGAGGGGTAGAGTCACCCTCCAGCCTTTCCCCCCGCCAGAGGGGCTCGACGGGGCTCCTACTTCTGGGTGGTTTAAAAAAAAAATAACCACGAAGGGGACGGTAAGGTCTTTTCGCTCGCTGCGCTCGCTCACTGGACCCTGCCATCCCCTTCTAACCTAACCTGTCCGAGTCGGGGTGCCCATAAGTCCTGAGCTCGCTTCGCTCGCTCTTGTCCACATTAAAACAACAGAATGTTAATTGGACATTTATTTTAATTTGTAAAGATATTTTATTGCTTCCATCATTTGTAAAAATTTATCTTTATTATATTTAATATTATTTCGTCTCCATAAATATTATTATTATTATCATTAATACTACAGTTGTCCTTTTCAACCGACTTCAAAAAGGAGGAGGTTCTCAATTCGACGCGTATGTTTTTTTTTTTTTTTGTATTTTTGTTCTACGATTACTCCGCCAATTATGAATCGATTTGGATGATTCTTTTTTAAAAACTCGAAAGCCGCGGAATTTAATTTACCTGGCGCGTTTCGTTTTACGCATTTTAACAGACGCAACTTTAAAATACGTAAGAATTTTGTGAAATTACGTTTCGTTTCAAGCAATAGTTAGTGATTTTTCGATTTTTTTGAACTCCGCTCCGGCAGCTAAAATTGCTTGAGGGTGCTTAAGATAAGTCCCCTTGACCCCCCACAGTGTCAGAATCCTCAAATTTTAACTACGTAATCGCAAACCCAACCCGAAAACTATCTCCCATACTGGCTAATAATATAAAAAGTATTGCCAAACTTCAACATGAATTGTACAAAAATTAGGTATATGCGACTGCTAAAAAGACTTCTTTCGATCCTCCTTCGCATTCTTCGCCCACCATTGAAATATATTATTCGCCCACTATTTAAAAAAACGGTTAAATGTGTAAATAAAATTATGAAGCGAGATATTACCATAAATCAGATTTCGTTTTGCGACCCCTACATATCTAATTTCACCCACTCGTGACCTTATGAGACAACATTTAGAATGCCAAAATATGGTTAAACAAATATTCAGTTTATTCTATTCCACTCCGAGGTTCAAAAATTAGTAATAAAACGGGCAAGGAAGATTTTTTTTTTAAAGTTTGGTTCGTGTAATTTCTTTTGTTACTTACCTACCAATGTATAAGTTCCAAAATTAACAAAATTAAAATAATAATAATAGGTACTATAATTCTATTTTCAAAGCACGTTTTGGAAAAAACCTGTTTATTTTTACCTTTTCTTGTGAAGGTCTATGACTGGATTTTCAACGTCGCCGGCTTAACGTCGAGAGTTGAAAATCCAGGGCCTACCGCCATCTCTTAAAACAATACCATTTTAATATTATTTTGTAATTTCCGTTGTTGTTGTTTTAGTTTTTGTTAACCGTGCTAACTGCGTTTTGCATTTTCAACCCTCGCCGTTGAGCTGGGAGTTGAAATGAAATAAAACACTTTATATTGTCCAAAAAATATATTTTATTGTAGTAGACAACACGGGGGCGCGCGCCCGGCGCCCAGCCTGCACCGCGCGCGAGTCCCACAACAACGCTTCGCTATAGATCTACGTCCAGCTCTCTGTTTTAATAATTGTAATAGTTTATTTAATAATTACATCGTTTTTTTATGTGTCCGTATTTTAACATTAGGTATAACTAATTTCGTTTTGTATAACTTGGTGTAAGAACAGCCTTCAGGAATTGAAATAGGGTGGCGCTATATACGCCTCACAGCACTGTTTCCATTTCTACTCGCGTCCGTTCTCTGAAAATAAAGAAATTTTATGCAGGTACCTGTTTACTACTTTAAGATTAATGAATCAATGAGTTGATTAAGTTCTTTTTACAATACTGATGAACGATGATGTTCATATTGTGACTGGGCTGTCAGATGGATTTCTAAAAAGGAAAACCATAGAGGAAAGTAATAAAAGGAAAACGTAGGCTACGCTATTGGTGCATTCACGCCGATGTTACTTTTTACACGACTGCCCCAAAATAAGGAGTGTTATGTGTTTAGGGTTAATGTATGTATGTGAGATTCTTTATGTGAAGCAACGTTTGCATATATTCATCGACCACAATGGACAACAAAAAGTTATTTATAGTTGTCGTATCAAGTAGGTACCTAGCCATGCCCAACTTATAACAACAGACAACGTAATAATAACAGGTCGGGCAAAGCGTTATTGGGTTTTTCCATCAGGAATTTCTCAGTAGCAGCCTCGGAGTCTGGATTTGTGCCCGGTTGATATGCTCGCCCCCTATTACATGGGACTTAAACATAACTGGCGAAATGAAGGTGTACTAATGCGTACACCTCTGCCTAACCCTTCGGGGATTACAGACGTGATGTTATGTTATGTCAGTAACGTTGTTACACAAAGTTGCTCAACGTTATCTCAATATAACAACATGAAATACTTAATAATTGTTATTGTTTTCTTCTTCTTTGAATTGTGTATATATAAATTTACTTATCATGAACATGTAATTATCACTTTTTCATGTGCCATATCTTTATGTTATGACAATTAGACACGCAAGTTTTTCACAGGAGGGTTCGCTCCAGACACTTTCCGTACATTATGCTGTGCAACACGCATCACCGACTGGTTACTGAAAGTTACTCTTCGTTATAACGTCATGGAAAACATCCATTAACAGGCAACAACTAGCCGTAAAAAATAAAAAGAATGTGCAAAATGTAACTCCACAAAAAGTGACTTCGGTGTGGATACACCTTATTATTTACCATCATAAATATTTTTTTACCACTGATGTTAAATAAATTAAAGTTTAAGAATAGGAAAGAATCAATTCATATCAGGGGTACGCTAAGGTGCAGGTTCGTTTATAGATAGTTGCTTTTTTTTAGTGATTTATAATTAGGTACATAGTTTACCTTGAGCGTAAATCGCCGCAAGAGAGCGGTCTATCGAGATCGGGCAGTAGATCGGCGGGCGGATGTAGCGTGCGCACGTGCGTTGCGTCGTGCCGGCCGCCCGCCAGCAACGCGCCCGCTGATGCCAGGCGGCGCGGCGGCGCAGCCAGCCCGTGCGCCGCCAGTGCCGCCGCCAGCTGCCGCGCGCGCGCTACGGCGATGTCGCGTTCGTGCCGCGCTCGCCATATCTAAGCAAACCCCCACCCTCGTTCAGTCGGTGTAATGAGATAAGTAGGTATCCACCTAATAAAGGTATATACCATATAGCTATAAGGTGTATAATTTTCACTGTTAAGGTGAAGCACTAACTCTAACAGTCAGTCATTACGTATGCGCATAATAAGAATGAGAGCGATTTGGTAGTAGGAGCCATATTATACCGAAACACCAAATCGCTGTAATTGGAAATGAGTGGTTTTCAAATTATAACGGTTTGGAAGTTTGTATGTGTCCGTCTCCATTTACGACTACCGAATCCACATATGTAGATTGACACAGACTGTAACTATGCTCCAATCTGTAGTTCAAATCACAGGAAAGATTTTGGATCTTTGGATGATTTGGTTGATTGGATGGTTCGGATAGGTCCTACCTAACACTTATTTAGATCATTACAAGCTTCTGCCCGCGACTTCGCCCGCGTAAATGTTGATTATTGGCGATGTAATCTTGTTTCTCCATACAAAGTTTGGATCCCCGTTTCATCCCCTTAGCGGGTGAATTTTGGTAGATCCTTTCTTGCGGACATCAACTAACTATATAAACTACCTCCCTGCCAGGTTTCGTCTGTATAATGTCAAGCGGTTTTCGGTATGTCGTGATGGATGAGCGAGTGAGTGAGTGACCTTTCGCTTTTATAGATAAATTTAGATATAGATTACTTGGTCTACTTAAGTTTAAGTTATTTTGAGATATTAATTTTCTAAATTGGTTACCTGTGCAGCACAAACTGCGGAACGGCAATGAGTCCGTTCTCCAAAACCACGCGCCGCCACTTCTACGACGGCGCCGTGGAATGTTAGGGATTGTCCTGTTAACAATGTTTAACGGGGTGTTATAAATTTGCCCATCTATTTCAATAAAAATGAATTGCCGAAATGCTCCCTTTTTAATTAGGGCTAGGTTTGTATAAAAAAATATTTTTGCGAGATCCGCGGAAAAAGTCAGAAATTGCACCCGTGCGAAGTTTTTTATTTCGATCCGTCTGATCCGATGATATCTGCTACTGATTCGTCCACTAAGATAATCGGGATTCCTTCTTCTAAAAGTGCATATAGTTTTTATTGTTACACGTTAATATGGAGACCGCTCAGTCTCCATATAGGTTCGACGTCAATTTATTATGATCTAGTAACTTGTGATGCTTGCCGTATCACCATTCGGAGGTTCACTCTGCGATTTCGACGATATTTACTTCGCAGACACAGACAGCAAATGCGGTTTTTCTTTGCTTCTTCCCATCTGGGATTCCTATGGAATACAGACAATTGCTCGCAGACAGGCAGTTTATATTCTTGTTTGGATATCGACACGACAGCGATCGTCCATTGCATGGCATTATCTTTTTGTCCTTGGCGAATGCTCGCTCTGTCCTTCTGAGTCTTCGTTCTTTGCCTGAAATGTCTTCATTGACTTAACTATTTTTACCCACATCTTTATTCAAAAACTAAATAAATAATCTTCAGTTCTGTGACGTTTTCGGATAAGATCAAGGCAAAATTTAAGACGGTTCTTCACCCAACGCATTGTGTTTTGTAACTAATATCTAGTTTGTTTTAATACGAGTGAAACAGTTTATTGAAAACTCAAAAATTGAACTAAGTTAAGTAAATCCTTCGTGCGGAGTTCCTCTATCTATGCCATGTAACCACTGTGAAAACTTACATAAAAAACTCGCCAAAAGCAAGATTTGTCTATTTCTTAAGTTGTTTAAAAATGTCGAAGAAGTAAGTATAAGTATAGAATTTAAAAAAATGGGTAGTACCTACATTGAAAGCTAATATAATCAGTAGTTTTTATACCCATAGATAAAGACACCAGCGCGCAACAAGAGCCCGCACGGGATTCGGCGAGATGTGAGCGCAGGTATCGGAAGTAGACGTGCTCGAGCAACAACAAAAGTGCCGCGAGCAAGATGCCTGCCATCAGCAACAGAAATGCTGACAGAAATTGTTCCAACGCCAGGGGGTCGGATGACTTGTGCTCTTGTTTATTAGGTTTACAAGTCCCTGTCATCCAATATCTGCAATGAAAAATACATTTCACAAGATATATCTAAATTGAAAGCGGGCTTACACTTTTACACTCCTATTACAATATTTGTATTTTGTACATTATATCTAGTACTTACGTACTCTACAATTTATTATATTCTTCGCAAACGATGTGAGATTTTTAGTGGATAGGCCTCAAAAACTAGGATCTTGTCAAGTTCCAGTTTCAAAGACATTCCTGTGACACGTGGGTGTACATGCTACCTATGAATAATGGGATCCCAAAGGGGAACTTAGGGGAACCGAAAACCATACACAGTACCTACACACAGTTGAGGGCACGCGGCATACTAAAGTCATATATATTTTGGTCAATAAGTAATCAAATCCGATAAGTAGATAGGATAGAGGCACTAACATTCTAGCTAGGTATGCGTGTGGTTACCTAGTCAGTTTCTCTTCAAATAACTTAGTTTCAAAATAATAAGAAGTTTTAAATTAAGTTATAGGTACTGTATTTGACTGGAAACTGAGTACACCTGGTCTATTCAAACGTATGCATGCAGAAGCGGTTGTCGCGTTTGTCGCAATGTACGACGCTGCGAAGTAGTGCGAAGCTCGCGGTGTCAATCGCATTAGTGCACGTGTCTACACCTACGCAAGGAAAGGATTCTAACCGCGGCGGCCGCGGTGCAATCTGCGTTGCAGCAGGAAGGAATACCTACTGTTCTTTTGGCGTGACTGGCCATTTTATGTCTGGCAAAAAAAGTAAGCATGCATGACATGATATGAAATAATTTGTAATTCTCATTATTTTATGCAGTTGAAGGGCGCAATGCCCGGCATCTAGAACAGCGTCTTCTTTACCGAGATTGCATTTAATTTTATGGCCCTATGTTTGCGCACGTGACGCCGCGAGCACCAATCCGTCGCTGGTATGAACGTGCCCGCCTCTCTATGAACAGCGATTCGCATGACGCCACGCGATTTGTCGCAGCACGTGACATGCAACGCGCCGCGTTTCCGTAAACGAACTCTTATCTACCCATTGTCTTTACTGCGGGACATCAAACCACTTTTGTGGTTTGATGTCCCTTTATGTCAAAACGTAAAGCCAAACATACCTACCTTGATCTGGGGGCGTATGTTAAATGCTTTGTCTAGTACCTAAGTGTAATCAATGTTATTTGGTTTGAATCGCTTACCTCCGTAATCTCTCTAGATCTCCATTGGCTCTTAAGTCAAGTAATCTTTTATTAAACATACTGACATATTTAGAATTACGTGTAAACGCTAATCCATAACCGGACATTGCGTACCATGCACCTACAGTTAAAAGCCTGCAGTCTTCATCCTGAAAATAAAAAATGTAGATGAGCTACTTATAGATAACTAAATTCAACCCTTTACATATATTAGGTATATAAGTAAACTAGCTATACCCCGCGGTTTCAACCGCATCAAGTTGAGTCTTTGATTACTGGACCGCTTCCGTAGATCTTAGCGTTATATATTCCTATAGCCTATATATATTCCTCATTAAACTGGCTTATATTTACCGTTTCGAGTTTTAGTTGATTACAATATTTCAACGTAATTTGGGGTAGCTCTTAACTTACTTGAGATACTAAATAGTCTAGTACAGTGCCGTCGTATATGAAGGCGTCGAGTTCACCAGTCAGTACACAAGTGACTCCTGCACTCACGGTACTCCGATTATATCTGGAAAATTATCGATAATTTAATTAAGTATAACAATGTTCTCTCGATCGAATCTCGGTCACGGCGGCAATCTCAAGGGAGTCTAGCCAAGTACCTATGCAGGAGATATTATTATTATTATTAAAGTCTGCCTCGTTGGTCTAGTGGTCGCAAGCGCGACTACTGTGCATGAGGTCTTGGGTTCGATTCCCAGGTCGGGCAAATTGATATTGGGTTTTTCCATCAGGAATTTCTCAGTAGCAGCCTCGGAGTCTGGATTTGTGCCCGGTTGATGGCAATAGGCTCGCCCCCTATTACATGGGACTAAAAACATAACTGGCGAAATGTGGGTGTACTAATGGGTACACCTCTGCCTAACCCTTCGGGGATTACAGGCGTGATGTTATGTTATGTTATTATTAAAGTGCACAAGCGTGGGCAGACACAGCTGCACTCCCACATCCCTTACTCTCATAGTCCGTTTAGGCGCAAGACTAACGGCTTTACGTGCTATCCGAGGCACGGGGGTGTCACACCCACCGTTTGGAATAAAAACATTTTACATTATATTGGCTAATAGAAAAAAGAGATTATTTTTAGTAGGCTATTCGGAACCGAACTTGTTGGATCAGATTAATTATTTATATATCAGATTATTAAAAAGGCTAGGTGAGCCGAGTGAGCGAAGCTAGCGGCGCCGCGACAGCGGCCAGCGAATGCGAGAAACGACTAGGTAAGACAGACAGACTCCGTCACTATAGCCGCTCTGGCTCTAAGCCTTAAAACCCTAACCTTAAGCCTATCCTAGCCTTTGAAGCCTATTACATGGGACTTAAACCTAACTGGAAAAACTGGTATACTAATGGGTTCACCTCTGTCTAACCTTTCGGGGATTACAGGCGTGATGTTATTTTATGTAAAACCCTTAAAACTTATAACACCACTCTTTATACGCAAGGAACCTTTCCTCAGGTATACGATCAAAAATACAGTAGGTAGGTAGTAAACATACCGTGTCATATAAGCATGCGGCTCCGTAAAATATTTGGCAAGAGTCGCATCTGTGTGGGACCACGGTACTGTTCCAAACTTCAGTGGTGGTCGCTGAGTCAGAGGCCTCGCTATCCGTGGATCGTCTAATCCACTTAATTCGTGATATTCTTCGCGCGTGATCATGAAGGCGGCTAGGTTGGCAGTGTAGATGGCAAGAAACACTACTGCAAACATAGCCCACATATTGGTCATAAAACGGGCGGTGAAGCCTCGAGGTGAGTCTACGTGCACTGATGCCTGTAAGTTCAAACAATTTTAGTTATTATGTATAAGTAAATAATACATTATGACAGATTCTTTAAAGCAAAAATAAATGCAGTTGAGATTGGAAAGGTAAGTACTAACTAAGTAGGTAAATAACTTCATTCTTTCATTCTTCAAATTCATATCTAAGTATGTATTTGTTAAAAGTATCCACTTTGACACTATCGTTTGGCTGATAAACATAATATACCTATTAATATTGTGTTCTAATAACTGTAATTTATCAAAAATATATAAGTATCTAAATGTGATTTTATTTTATTATTTCTTACAGCTGGTGTACACTGGTAGTTACACGGTAATAATTATAATAATTATGCAATGCTAAAAATTATAACGTAATTTATATGCAAAAATAAATTATTTATTTATTTTATTCATCTTTATACATACAATTTTCATTAACATTGAAATATATTTGATTAAACCAAAGGATTATTATGAAATAGGTACCTATTTCCCTTACTTGAAACCTCACTACCACCCTTCAAAAAAAAACAACTGTGCATTTCTTGTATTTACTTATGAGTAACTTAGGTATGCCCGCGACTTCGTTCGCGTGAGGTTGGTTATCACGGAATTTTATTATTTTGCGCGGAACCCTAATTCATTTCTAAATTAAAGTAACTAAGGTTTAGTTACTCCTTTTAACATCAGTGAAAATCGTCCCGTCAAACTCGGTCAAGCCTTTTCGGAGATAGGCCCGGGACAAACAGACAGACAAAAGTTTTGAATATTTATTTTGTGAATTGCTGTTATTCTGGCATTACAAACAGACAGTTCAATTTTATTTATTTTTATAGATCATCAAAAACTATCAAAATATCATACGGCAAAACTCAAACAAACAAACAAGTATTATGAGCAGTTAGCCGATAACTACTCATAATACGCGCAATGACACGAAACAACAGAACAGTAGGTGTGTGGGTTATTAAAGTTTAAAACCTCCACAATTTTATTTATCTAAACCCAAGCGATTTGTTAGTAGTATAACTACTTGATACTTTTTTTTATGTTCTATAGAAATAATTATATATACCTACACATACTAACGTACCTGAAAAAGAACTGCCCAAACAATCCAATAGGTTCGACATAAAGAAAATCGATTCTGCGGCACACGTTTCGAATTATTGCCAGTTGAACAGTCGAATCCACTGGGGGACAGCCACTCGAAGAAGAATATGGAGAAGGTAGCAGCCTGGATGGCTACTGCTCCCACCAGCATCCAAGAAGCTGTATCGAAGGGCTCCAAGAAAGCTGTAGGAGATATGATGCCTGTTCGCTTGGCCACTACGATTGCAACCCCAGTTTCCATGAAAGGTACACTGAAATCCACTACAGCCTCTCTATCTGAATTAATAATCAGCGATGTTAGTACCTGAAAATAAATAATTATAAATTAAGCCAATTCCCTGGTATTAAGACACTGCGCATCTGATAGTAAAAAGTATAAGACGTTATTAGCGTGACACGTGCTTTTGGAATAATGCTAATATCATTACATACTTACATTATGACGTAGATGTCACATATAAGTAACAGTGAAATTAACATTATTTCACAGGCACGTGTCACAATGATAATATTCCCTGGTAGGAACACAACAAACAAGTTATTTTGTACTCGTACGTTATAAACTTCTGTTGAAATTACCTTAAGATCCTTTTGAATGGAGCAAACTCGCAAATAAATTTACTGCATTATTTCATTTGCACGTTGCAGCGCTAGTAATGCAGGCCGGGCGGTGCGAGTAGATAATGAATGAGAAAGGCTTACCATATCCGTTTTCTTATTGACAAGATCTGCAATGAGTCCATTCCACTTGCCGTGATGCAGAGTACCCCAGCGACCGTCTTCGACGCGCACGAGCTCGTACGTGAAGCCCAGCTGCTCAGCCAGCTGTTGCAGCAGGTCTATACAGAACCCGCTGCAGCACTGGTACAGCGAACTGTTTCCGTGCGCCGCGCCCGCCTCCAAACTATAAACATACAAACACAAGGTCAAACAAAATCAACTGGCGAAACTTCAAAGGCGTGGCGGGTCTACGATGGATTGAAATGAATAAAATTCCTATTAAACAAAAAGATAAGATAAAAAGATAAGTGTAATTTTCATAGTAAATGTATCCCGCGGGCATTGACCTTGATCAGCTAAAGTTGCTAAGGCGTTGACACGGAATGCAAATTCAGTTCAATGTTAAACACGCGTTGCTAACACTAAAGGTCACGTGAGGGCCTCACACTGAGCTCCGTAGAGATGTATAGATGTGTGATAGATGGAAGATAAAGGTGCAGTAAAATTAAGCTAAGTGTAGATTTTCCATTCCATATCCATAACTGATTGAATTAAAGTTGATAAATACCGATTATTAAAATTCGTAAAATCCTATATCCGTAAAATTATAACTGCCCGGTCGAGTCAGATTGCTGTCGCATAAAATGTCAGAGAAGTGTTTGCGTAGCAAATTAGTGAGCGCTACGAATGCTACGACGTAGCAATCCTCTGCGCTGCTACGACGTAGCTAGCATCTGTGCTGCTACGACGTAGCTAGCGTCTGAACTGCTGCGACGTAGCAAGCCTCTGCGCAGCTACGACGTAGTTAGCGTCCGTGCAGCTACGACGTAGCAAGCCTCTGCGCTGCAAGACGTAGTTAGAGTCTGTGCAGCTACGACGTTGCTACCATCGGTGCTACCATTGGTGCTGCTACGATGTAGCTAGCGTCTGTGCTGCTACAACGTATCTAGCATCAATGCTGCTACGACGTAGCTAGCGTCTGTCCTGCTACGACGTAGCAGGCCTCTGCGCTGCAAGACGTAGCTAGCATATATGTTGCTACGTCGTAGCTAGCATCTGTGCTGTTACGTCGTAGCTAGCGCCTGTGCTGCTACTTTGTAGCTAGCGTCTGTGCTGCTACAAAATATCAATGCTGCTACGACGTAGCTAGCGTCTGTCCTGCTACGACGTAGCAAACCTCTGCACTGCAAGACGTAGGCTCTAGCATCAATACTGCTACGTCGTAGCTAGCATCAATGGTGCTACGACGTAGCTAGCGTCTTTGCTGCCACGTCGTAGCTAGCGCCTGTGCTGCTACTTCGTAGCTAGCGTCTGTGCTGCTACGACGTAGCTAGCGCCTGTGCTGCTACTTCGTAGCTAGCGTCTGTACTGCTACGTCGTAGCTAGCGTCTGTGCTGCTACGACGTAGCTAGCGTCTGGCCTCCAACGACGTAGCAAGCCTCTGCGCTGTGACGTAGCGTTTGCTCTGCTACGACGTAGCTAGCGTCTGTCCTGCTACGACGTAGCAAACCTCTGCACTGCAAGACGTAGGCTCTAGCATCAATACTGCTACGTCGTAGCTAGCATCAATGGTGCTACGACGTAGCTAGCGTCTTTGCTGCCACGTCGTAGCTAGCGCCTGTGCTGCTACTTCGTAGCTAGCGTCTGTGCTGCTACGACGTAGCTAGCGCCTGTGCTGCTACTTCGTAGCTAGCGTCTGTACTGCTACGTCGTAGCTAGCGTCTGTGCTGCTACGACGTAGCTAGCGTCTGGCCTCCAACGACGTAGCAAGCCTCTGCGCTGTGACGTAGCGTTTGCTCTGCTACGACGTAGCTAGCATCGATGGTGCTACAATGTAGCTAGCGTCTGTGCTGCTGCCACGTAGACAACTTCAGTGTTGCTACGACGTAGCCAGCATCGGTGCTGCTACGACGTAGCTAGCGTCTGTACTGCTACGACGTAGCTAGCGTCCGCGCTGCTACGACGTAGCAAGCTCATAGCTACGACGTAAAGAGCAGTATGTGTAAATTGTAATTTATGATAAAATAATTATTTTGTAATTTTGTACGTTATTTTGCGATCATCTATAAAGAAGAATAAAGAACTCAACTTTGATTGTAAATTGTTATAGTGTTATCTAGAATAACTTACAGTTAAATATACCCATTACCTGGATTTCTTTTTTTGCGGGTATAACAATTTATTTTTCTTTAATAGGTAATAATAGCCTAAGTTACTCCTTATGACATCAGCTATCTGCCGATCTATCAGTGCAAGAAACTTTGATATCGTATCAGTACTACGAGTAATTGACCAGTATTTTTTTTACTTTTTTTACTTTTGTTGATATTATAATAGAGCTGGGTCAAGAGTCAGATGCAGAAGGCTGTTGTCATGGAAACGGCACGCATAGTGAGGAGGTTCCTCTCTCTGGATCCCTCGTTGCGGGCGTTTTTATATATATTTTTTTATTCATAATTTGTATCTTCCTAAAAAAAATGCTTTAGCATATCTATGTTGTAATAAAGAATATGCACAAGTCTATAAGTTTCGATCAAAATAACTAAGACTAAAAACACGATTGCGATTCGTAAAAAAGTATGACAATTTAAATTTTTACGGACTCCCTCGGATGTCTTTCTTTATGTAAATACTCACCCGGCGACTTCAACTTCAGGTGCCACGCGACAGATGACTCCCCGGTCTAGCGAGCAACGCCCGCTCACGGGGTCCGGCGGCGCCAGGTTGATGTACGGAGGCTCCTCCAGGAATGTTATACGCATATGAAACTTCTCTGGCACGCCCTGAGGTGGAGTATGCAAGCCGCCGGGCCAAACTATGTCTTTAATAATCAGCCTTTCTCTTGGATAGGAATTCCAGGTGCCGATTTCCTCCCACACCACCTGTTGATTTGAAGACCAAAGTAAGTACCTACGTACATAATTATTCAATTCTAAAAATAAGTTGCGACGAGAAAATTTCACCTGTTCTCCAAGGGCCGGTCGCAGGTTCATTATTTTTAATTCGGCCGCTTTTAGTTCTCCGTCTGGCGTGAACTCTATGCTAGGGCGCCCTGCTTCGCCTTCGACGCTGACGTTGCGCAGGTGGCGGTAGAAGCGCTCCCCCGTGGACCACCGCGCCTCCCCTGCCCCTGCCCCGCTGCATGACAGTCGCGTTCCCAGCGGATACCGTATGTTCTCCGGTTCTGACACATATGACTCGACTCCGTACGCAAATACCTTCACCGCTGTGGCAATCTCGGCAATCAACGATGAACTTGATGTGTCAAAATGTACGCCTAAAAAAAAACATTTCGTAAAGTTACGAAAGCGTTGACTTTATAGACTGGAGAATACAACAAAAGCTATATTAATACCTAATTCATAGATAACTAACTAATGTACTTTACAACGTCCTCAATATTTTTTTATTATGATTTCTTTTTAGATGCCGATAACCGAACGTATCTTTGGAGTTTTGCCAATGATTTAAAAAAGGCCCCGGAAAATTATAAAGTTATTTGTACGTTGTAGGTACTTATAACAAATAGTACCCGAGTGAAGCCGGGTCGGCCCGGTATTTAACAATAATCTCTAGTAGTTAATAAATTAACGTAAACATTCAATTGAGTAATCAACAGAAACCAAACATACCAAGCATTCCAACGGGAAATTTGTTTGGCTGTTGCATGGAACCGAGTACACTTTGTGTGACTATCCATACAAAGTTTTCATTGGTAAGGTGGAGGTCGCCAGCTGCCGACAGGATCTCGGCGGCTTCCTCGCGCGTGGCGTACAACAACATGACGCGGGCTTCACTTGTCACCAGCTCGTTCAGATCCGAAGACCGTTTCACCACGATGGCATTCAATATCGTAAATTTAAATCGATCCTGTGGATCAGATATTACATACTAACTTATCAACTATAATATAGGTATATCATTATATTAACCTAAATAATAGGGTTTTTTGTAACATGAATTAAGTAGGTAGTTATTACAAAATCAAAACTGTATGACTTCAACTTGCAGGCCTGCGCCAAAACTAAGCAAAGATTTTTTAATTTTCATTAATATACGCAGACTAATAAAAATCTCTCTCGATTTATGAAGGTAAAGTTTGTTTAATTTTTAAGGAAGAGCACTGCTATTCTTTTTCGCCAAACTCAATATAAAATCATCTTCATATAAGTTTATTTAAAACTTCAGTTGAATTTCTTTTCGTACACTCTCTTAATTGCATGAAAAATATTATTTGTTAGTTGTAGAGTAAGTAGGTAAGAACTGGTTTATACATACTTGCAGAGCTGTAACTCTTTCACGCACTGCCTGTATAAAATCGTCATGGCCTGCTATCGCAGATGTAACGACACTAAATTGATGCCACTTATATCTTTCTAGTATTGACAGCATTGCCGACGTCTGATGTTCTATTGAAGGAGCGAGCTGCAGCCGCAAAGACGCGTGCGACGCTCGCTTTTCGAGACCACTGTTGTCTGCGTTCCACGCTATAACCTAAAAATCATATGAAAAACTTATCATTTGAATATATCCATATAAAAGCATGATTGAAATATACTAATAAAAGCATGATTTTATTAAATAAAGTATGCATAGATAAAAATGTATTACCGGTATGCCAAGATAGCCGGCGAGTTGTAGAAAGTACTGTGCAGAGGCAGTAGAACGCCCATATTGTTCATGATTCATAAGATAGAGGATAGCAGACACATTGACCGCTAGAAATTCTTTACATAGCGAATCCAGGATAGCTGAAAGCGTTCAGAAATTAGTAAACTAAAAATGACAGCGTTGGTAATGACGTGTTCCCAAGAAAGATATGAAGTTGTCTAAGTAGATAGGCTCTAAGAGTTATGTAGGTAGATTATATCACTTACACATTGGACTAGGCGTCAAGCCTTGCGTAGAAAGCGTTATATTTAGGCGCACGTGTGAGAAGAGTTTTAGTTTACGCGGCAATTTTGACAGCGCTGCCTTCTCGGCCTTAGTGTAATCACGAGTGCCAAAGGCTTTGTGTGGCACGACAAGCGCTGCTGTGATGGAAGAAGGAGCGCGCGGCGGGGGCGGCGCAGGCGAGGTGCGCGGGCGACGCAGCCCGTCACCGCCAACGCGCACTCCGCCGCCGCGGCCGGCATCGCGCGCGCCTCCACCAGCGCCCCCACCGCCAACTTTGATGCCGCTGCCTCGCTCCGCTGCCGCCGCCGTTGCCGCCGCCGCCGCCAGCGCTCCCAGCGCCGCTAGCGCCATCAGCGCTGTGCGCGTCTGCATCTCCACTCTTGATGCTGAAATACAAATTATAATGTGCTTGCTTTGTAATTACTTTTGCGGTCACGCCGCATACTAGGTTTGCGCACGTAGGTAAAAACCTACGTGCGGAAACCTAGTATAATATACGTACCTAATGAGTCTGTCGCATGTTTTATGTCAAAATAATAATATCTAATAATATAATATCCGATATGTCAAAATCCGGATTATTTTTTTAATTTAATAAAACAGTTACTAGTTACTAGGTAATATTAAAAATAATAATAGTGACAAACTTGGAATGTCGCAATATATTAGTAACTTTTTAATGTTGTCCATTTTGCTCAAGTAGGTGCGCAGAAACTGTGCGCAAAGATAGGTATATAAGTTTCAGGCCGCATATCTATGTTCCGATCTTTTGTGGATATGTGAGTGTCTTTGTTAATAAAGAGTGAAATAAATATATTAAGTTTTTTGGAAAGAGAAAAACAACCTAACTAAATAATGAAAAATAAAATAAAAATATGAAAGTAAAATAGCTCAAAATCAAGATCCAATAAGTATTATAAAGAGGTAAAGTTTGTTTGTAAGAGCCAGAGGTTATCAATGGAAGCACTGATCAAAATAAAAAAAAATGTAATAGAACATAACATAACAAATTAACAACACGCCTGTAATCCCCGAAGGGTTAGGCAGTGGTGTACCTATTAGAACACCCACACTTCGCCAGTTATGTTTTAAGTCCCATGTAATAGGAGGCAAGCCTATTGCCATCAACTGGGCATAAATCTAGACTCACGACTCTAGAGTCACATAAGTAACTCTTGTCGTTGGTTTTAATTAAATTTAATTGAAAAAATACAAATCAGTTTATGTTTAGTAATGATACTAGTGAGGTATTAAGTAACTTTCGTTACTACTGACGAACTAATGGAGTCAAAAGTGTACCTAATGCTAAAATGCTCACGCGTTTCATACGTAGTTTTTCACCAAGCTTGTGTACTAAAAAACAGTATTTAAAAAAATATTTATGTATTTTTATTTGTTCATAGCAAACACTTCACACAATTAATAAAAACTTTTTGTCAAAATTTAATGATGTGGCGAAATACTCATAATGTTTATTAAACGCTTGTATTTACAAAATATTTATTTATTTAAAACTGATATTTATATTATCAAAAAAGCCGTTATAGCACTAGTGCTGTACCTAATCTAATATCAAAAGCGTTCGCAATACGCGTTGTGACCCTGAAAGCGTTGCAATAAGAGCCACTTTATAAGCTAGGGTGTAGAAAACATTTATACCTACGATCCTACTTTTAGGAGGAACCACATGGATGACGTGCAGCGCGATTATCTGAGGCTACGGCTAACGTTACCAAAAAAATGTGCCAATGTGCATTTTACTAACAAATGCCAAGTCCTCATGTTTAAAGTTAACCCCGTAAGTAATGTCAAAACCGTATATAAGACGTTACAACAACTTCCCCAACACAAATAATGTTATGAACGGTAACAAAGCTAATAACTCAACAACCATGGCTTTAATCTACGAACTCTTTTAAATTACGACATGGGAAAAGTGAAAGTTATATATTATTCTTCAACAATAATTTTAATTATTTTTCAAGTAATTATTGTTTTAACTAAATCAAGTTAGTATTTTTTTAGACAGCTCTAACATTTTTAAGTCATAGAATAAAATGGGCACTGTTAAGCCTTTTTTTTTGGGGTGGTATAAATCATCAAATGAATCCTTCCGTCCTGGGTGGGCAGACTTTTACTGACTAAAAAACCACCCTGTTCCTTCTTTTGCCCTTTGCGTTCCGGGACCATGGTATCGTGTTAAGACGTCCCGCGACCCCGGTAGGAAAGGCGGATACCTTGAGCAATTCGTCGAACACCGCTGTGTTCGTTCGTTAATAATTTTACAGGTAAATGCTCGGACGAGCATTTATTTACCTGTAATATGACTTTTACTTTGCATTTACTCTTCATTGAAATGTCGGATCTGCAGATAGAGAGTGTGCGTTTATCTACTCGATGTAATGTTATACAAATTCGTTCGTTGGGTTGTAAAATCAAGTTGTAGTAGCAAAGCATCGAAAATTGCTCAAAGTTCGGTTTGTGAGAGCTGGTGACACATTAGAACGACTCAATGTTGTGTGAAAATTCGCCTTAATGGTTAGTAGAAAATATATTGTTTGTTATTTACTTATTTTTTATATTTACATTATCAGCTTGCTTTTGTTCCTGGCCGCATGGTAAAGAGCATGTTTAGTTTTAACATTAAACGTAGGTACTGTAGTTTTGTATCCGTGCTACTAACCGATGAGGAGTGCCCTCGTGAGGAGACAATCCTAGCTATAGCAACAGGTTAATTATCTATCATGTTAGTGTATTGTCTAAAATGTGGAAAGTTCACACACCAAGTGCGCGATCCTCGCAAAACGAACCGGCCAAAAGTCTACAACGTACCTAGTACCCGTGGCCACCTTTCGGATAGGTACCTACTATCTGGGACCAGAGTAAACGAGATCAAAGTCTATTGGGATGTGGGACCAGGGTACTTGTGAAAACAAATTAAATGAACCCAAACTAATTAAAAAAACGTGATTTCGTTACGGAGTTTCTGTGACTATTTTTCGGCTTCATTAACAGGACCCTGGACATGATAGTTCCAGATTACAGAGTTCTATCGGCTACCTTCCAGTTCCATCATCAGACCAGCTCTTCACATTATTATGTTGCACTGTAAAACGATTTGCATAATAGGTTGCAAAAACTTGAAAATTTATTAACAATTTAACAGATACCGGGGATATTAAATTAAAACTTGTAATACAAAAAAATAGGGATAGTTGTTTTGCTTATTTATGTGTGTAGGTAACCGTGGTGTATAATAAGTAATGATTTCATTTTAATTTGCGACATTATTTTTCGAAAATAAGTACCTAAGTATACCTACTGCCTATCTTCCGCTCAACACAATTCACAACAATCAAAACCAAAACCACGTTAGCTCCGTTACACCTTAATGAATAGTATGAAACTTAATGTTCAAATACCTATACATACCTACTCTATATAATAAATCATAATATTTACTATTTTAGAGTTTATCGTTACGTTTACGTTATCGTTGTTTAAAAGTAGGCGTCAAATAAGTAGGTATGTACCTACTTACGAAGCAAAGTGATCTATTTACCACTTACCTACATTATTAACACAATAACTAGATAGGTAGTTTTTATTAGACCGATTTCTTCTAAAGCTTTAATAAAATAATAATAAATGGCGTAAGTGTTATCAATTATACACACGGTAGCTGTGGTTGGCTAAAATAGGTACGTACTTAAGATAGTTATTATTAGTTATGTATATAGTATATAATATATACATTATACTGGTGCTAAACCGTTTGTTTAATAAATAAAACATCAATACAATAGGTAGCTAAAAACGTAAGTGTTTTTTAATTTACCTACCGGAAAAGACATCGTTAACTAATGCAATTTATTTCATGTATAAAAATAAAAAATGGAATTGTGTAAAAACGATTAAAATACCCAAAGCTGTAAGAAACCGTAAGGTAGGGAGGCACTAGAAAGTCAACGCGATGGATGAAGCGTCCACACGAGCCTTCATCGTAGCTTTCATATAGACGCAATAATGTAGACGATTGTTTATTTGGTTTCAAAATCTCATAAGTTACACAATTTGGTAGGTAACTACTATTGATAGCTATGCAGGTACATAGGTTATTTTATTTTATTTGATTTGATTATTTCTCCCCTAATGTCGAAATCAATATAAGAACGTATTTTATGTTATAAAACAAGTAGGTACCTATAAGCGCGTTAATCGGCGGTGGTGACAATGGTGGCAGCGGCGGCCGCGCGGCTGTCTGCGCGCTACTATCCACATAAACTTAGGAGGCGGCGCGGGCCAACATGGGGTCGTTCGAGGACGGACAGTGGCGCGGCACCGCGCCGCCTGCAACACGAGCTGTGTTCCACGCGTGTTTACGTAAGCGCCACGCCCCGAGCCACGCTCCGGCTGTTTGGGGCGCGGCGCGAAGCGCGAAGCACCTCCAGACGCCGAGCGCTAACTGACGCGCCCTCACCCCCGCGCGCCATCCGGTCTCGCGCCTGCGCTAGCTACCTACTTACAGTATCCACGAGCCTCCTATGTCCTGTTACATAATAGGACCAAATATTCACGGATCCTCTGATATCGAGAGTCGAGAGCACGCAAACAATTAATTTGATCTATAGTAGACTGAGATGAGATCCCAGAACCACCAGACCTACGTAATTTTATCATGACAGTATGGAATGTGTTCGTTCCGTTTTTTGTATCCATCAATTCAAACTAGATGTTCCATAATAATTATGAGTAAATTTATTCAATAGCAATTTTTTTTTTAAACTTGGTTGTATGAAATAAGTGAATGATAACATTGGTCACAAACAGCTGGTGCAATTCGCCACTATCGGTACTTTCGCTGTGAATTTTCTTACGTAGGTAGAAAGATACCTATTCTAATTTCTTTTTTATAGTAAAATCAAATATAAATATAGCACTCAGGAGTAACGTACTTCCGATCAGCGAAAGAATTTTCAGAAGAGGAACATCAAGTAGTTATTGGCTATCATAAACAAACATATGTTTTCCAATACGAGTAGAAGTCCCAGATATTAGCGGGCTCAAAGAAACGAACAAACACAAAAGCTCTTCAGCTTTAATATATTTCTTATCTGATTATTTCCTCATGTACAATTTTTTGCACCTGCTTTGTTATCTCTTCACCACCTTTGGTTGACTGGTAGAGAATGCCTAAGGCATTAAGTCCGCCTTTGTACTTTTTTGTTGCATAAAGTTTAAATAAATAAATAAATAAATATTTGTACTAGGTTAAGCCCGCGACTTCATCCGGTCTAAGCGTGATATTATATGTAGGTATTGCCTATTCCAGGGGTACCACTGCGTCTCCGTTTATGTGTTGTAATTTATTGAATGTAGCTCTGGCAGATATTAAGATTAGGTGCTTTATTTATTTATTGTTTTTAATTAAATCAATAAATCTTCACACGATAATATAATCTTAATTATTACTATATAGGAAAAAATATATCTACCAATATAATGATTGTACCTACTACAATCAATGCTACTAATAGTGCCTACCGTCGCGCGTCGCCCTCAGGATAGCTCGACGTCGCCGCAGGGCGTCGCAACGCACAGTTATGATACCTACCCCTGGCTATATTGAATTCCATAACATCTGGCTACCATACACAAAAAGATTTTTCCGATCCGGCTGGTAGTTCCAGAGATCAGACAAAGCAAACACACAAACTATTCAGCTTTATTGTTGTAGGTACTAGTTCTTGCCCGCGACTTCGTCCGCGTAGAAACCGAAAATGGTTCTAATTGGATTATATTTGAAGTAGATTAGACCAAGGAATACCGTTGTCCTTTACTAATTTTGGCCCCCTTTTTCACCCCCTAAGGGTTAGAATTTCGAAAAATCCCTTCTTATCGGATGCCTACGTCATACAAGGAACACACCCTAAAAGTTTCAGATCTCTAGAATTAGCGGTTTAAGCTGTGCGTTGATCCGTCAGTCAGTCATTCAGGACAAACATTTTATTTATGAGATAGAGGAAGATTAGTAGGTCAATTGCCCCGTTGTTGGTCTCGTGGCCACAAGCGCGACTGCTGACCATGAGGTCCTGGGTTCGATCTCCAGGTTGCGTAAAATGTAATTGAGTTTTTTCATTAGGTATTTCGTAGTAGCAGCCCGAAGTTTGTCCTACGCGTGATCTCTCCGATCGTGTCGAAATGCCGTCCCATCGGACTGCCATGAGAGTAGTACCTACACCTGTGTCTGCACACACACTTGTGCACTATAATAACTGCTGACATACCTATAATGACGCCTAACGTAGCCGTAACTTACATGTACTCTTACCATTATTGCGATCATTTATCTGTGATTTGCGAGTGCAATCAATTGTCAGTGTTCTTTATTTTCTTGTTTTATATCTGTGGGTCATACAAATATTTGTTCCGTGCGGGAATCGAACCCGCGACGTGCAGCGCAGCAGCCAATCGCTTAGCCACCGTGCCGCCAATATTCCACACACACACATACAACACACAGTATCACACACAGTTATCAAAATTGATTTCTTTAGAATACAAGAATATAATAAATAATAGAATTTAGGTACCTACATAAATATACAGACTTCAGAAAATGTGTGCCAATCCATAGAAGAACGCCTTGCACTATGTGGCGGGAGTTTAAGCAACAATGTGCGTAGTTTTCAAACAAAGTGCCAACCGAAGCCGCACATTTGAAGCACGTTGAATTTGATTTAGTTAACTAATTACTTATGCGCTAACTTCATATTGCCTTATACAGCGTCTTAAAGGTGGGTTTATACTTTACGGCCAGATTAGGTCAAATCGATCTTACCTGGCATAATTGAAACCGGTCCGATCGCCGTACACAGTAGCGCAGCCATTTCGTTAGCCTTTTTTCTGTGAACAGCCTCATACACGAGGATGAAATGATAATTTGTAAACCTTATTGTAATTGTGGTACGAAGCCTATAATTATAATACCTAATATCTTTATTTTAGACAGACAACACAACATCACGCCTGTAATCCCCGAAGAGCTAGGCAGAGGTGTACCCATTAGTACGTACCCACATTTCGCCAGTTAGTAATTTTTGATATAATAAAAAGGACCAGGCGACATTTTTTGGGGGCGACACCCACTTTTCAAGATTGCCCCCACATATGAGATGAGGCCCATGTTATATGAAAGCACTTAGGGTGTATTTAATTTCATTTTATGGCAGCACAAGTTAATGGCACATAATATGTTCAAAACTATAGAGGAAACGTATGTATTTTGGTACATTAAAAAAAACACAATCCCTAATATTTATTTTATCTGAACTGAATGAACCCAGGCTCCACTTACAAACAATGTTCAACATGAACAAATTGTACATATTCTAGTTCATTATGGCAGATAAATTTCAAATCCAATGAAAAAAAAAAAAGATTTTTTACGTTAAGTATATTTAGGATTTGAAATATTAGTTGTTAGTAACTAGAAAGAATTATCTATAAATATTAACACTGGCATTTATATTCTAACTATAATTTTAAATATTCGGAAACAAATTACCTACGTCCTAATATCGATCATGGCCACATAATTACATAACATCACGCCTGTAATCCTCGAAGGGTTAGGCAGAGGTGTACCCATTAAGTAGTACACCCACATAATTATGCAGACATTAATATCATACAATTAATAAAATCAAACAAAATGTCTGGTTTATCGTTTGTAAATAAGTTTACATAATTTATAGAAGATTGCAATGTTGATGTGTACGTATAACTTTCTTAAATCAGTTGTTAATTTTGAAACAATGTGCATATACACGCACATTAGGTACGTGCGAAGAGGCTAATGCATTTGCGTTATATATATATTTTTTTTTTAACATACAAATATACCTCATTTTCTCTGTAGTTGGAACTTAGCTGCTTTAAAATGTAATGAAGTACATACTCTACTGCTTTCATATGACGTGGTTCTCATCACTTTGTTGGACAATGTTGAAAACTGAGCCCAAGGTTCATATAAAAATGACAAAATGTACCAAATTACCATTATCGATCTAGATTTGTACTTAGCTGTCATAAAATGAAATGAAGCACACTCGAAGAGCCTTCATATTACATAGGTTTCATCACTATTGGTCACACAGAAATGCCCATGGTCGTTATAATGGTCCTATCAACATTTTCAGAACAAGGGTACTATTAGATACCATGTATTTTTCCATGGCACACGACAAAAGGCGAAGGCAAGTTAAGATATGTTACAACTATGCACAACAAGTTGAGCGAAGCTCATACAAAGTTGCACATTATCCTTTGTGTTTGATTGAGACATTTGATTCTGGTGCCATGAAAATGGGTATTACTTTTTCACATTCGAATAGGTTGAATTGCTGAATCAAACAAAAATCTTAAATAAAAACGAATGTTTTCTTTCAGCAAAATTTGCTATTTAGGATAAATTGCCTGCAGGGCTCTAACTTTTCACCTTAAATGTATTTATTAAGATCACACAGTGTATATCAATCAATCATATCAATCAATAGCATAGATTCTATGCTTTTGATTATGATATGACATATGTGATGAAAATTTTAGGAAAAGTGTATGGCAACTATCCATTTTTCAGAATCTGAATACCAAAACTAGATTCAGAAAGGTTTCTTGAATGCTTTCTGGGCGCCCGTCGTTATCCTTCAAGAAAGGACATTCATTATTATCTGATTAGGGTCAGTGCAGACAGAGCAGCAATATTATGCTCTAGCAGTTGTCATTGATAAATTATAATTAATTAAAACACAAACTGCTCTGTGTGAGTCAACCCTAATACATTACATTATGATGCTGGACAAACTCAAAACATAAGAATAATATTTCTTTGGTTGATATGTATTTGCCAAAGCAGGCACAGCATTGTAAAATATAATAGATAAAATAGGTCGAAATATCATATCACAGTTATTTACACAACCATTTCGAGTTGTACAAAATTTGTTATCTCTCTGTAACATTACCCAAGAATAATGTAGGTGTACCTACCTAGTTCATAACTACATCATAATTATTATTATCATTATTTGGCTAATGTTACACATTCACTAGGATCAAAGAGAAAAATGTAGGTAGTCTTGTTATAACACTCCCATCACTATTTTTATCACATACCCTGTAAATCATCTGTAAATAGAGATTTCTTGCATTTTTAATATATCAAACTCCACTGAGAGTACCTAATTTTAATTAGTCCCATTTCATTTACCTGTAAAGTATTGAAACTGTCCAAATTAAATACCAATAGTTCAAAATCATTATCATCATAGTTCACCACAACACTCAATTATTTTACTCATCAATAAAGTTCAAAGTTCAAACACAATTTTTTTTATTAGCAATTATCAAATATTATATCAATACATTAGTGGTGATACCGTTTTTATCGTCGATCGCGGTATGATCTATGTGATTCACGTTCACGACTACGGGCACGAGAGCGATCAGAAGTACGCCACAGAAACTCATCCACCGAACGTTCATAAGACCTTTTATCATAAACCAACACTGAACGAGGATAGTCAGCTATGTCGTAGTATCGCGGAGGAGGTGGTGGCGGTGGTGGGGGTATTCCATCATAAGTTGAAAGTGCACCACTAAATCCTGGTGGGGGCACATAAGGCAAAGGTGGCAATTGATGATGCATTGATCGCATATATTCAGCTACATAGGCTTCAGCTGCAGTGCTGCTACTGTTATAACCCTCACGGTTTCGTCCAAACCAAATTGGTAAGCGCTCTCTCATGTACGGTGATGGAGAGCGGCGCTTATATGAGCTTGAGGAAATCCGACTCCTTGGAGACATAAACATCTTCCTTCTACTTCTAGATGATGTGTTCAAGCGGTTTCTAAAATTTGAACCTCTAGATGACAATGGAGCACGATATGTTCTGTAGTTGCCACCACTTTTCATGTACCCCTTTTTAGAGGCTTCCTTGGATTTTCTTAGTATTGGTGTCATTTCTATACCTTCATCTTCAGGAAAGAGCCTACATAATTCTTCAGCAACTTTAGGCTCAATTTCTTGGCCATCTCTTCCAATTTTCACTGGCTTTCCTTCATTCCACGGATTATATAAGTGAAGGGTGCTACTAAAAGGCAACTCTTTTCGACAAATCCAATCAACTTTGAAGACACCGTCTAAAACCTTGGCAGAAAGACCAGGAGGTAGCACCCACGATATAGGAGCGACATCTCGTCGTGACTCACTGCCTAAACGTGCAAAACCAGCAAACTTGCCACTTTCCTTCACTGAAAATATTAATAGCACATTTCTGGATTCTCTATAAGCTTGGTTTAAATTGGCTTCATTTTGTGGCAGTGTAGACCACACACCTTTTGCTTTGGACAAAGTTATATTTTCTGCATTGTTCGACTTTATCAAAAAGAAACGAGTGTCTCTGAATAGATAATTCAACTTAGTCATGTAATCGTATGTCTTTACTTTGTTGCTGCTGGAAGTAATACATCGTCGTTTATTTTGTACAGGTGAATGGCTTGCTGACTTGTTTCGTTTACGATTTGCGCGTCTCTCTTTGGATTTAGTGCTGACTGAACTAATGCTTGGTGTACTCGACTCGCTAGAAGATGTACTAGTCACTTCACTCCGTGTATCAAAATCTTTTCCTTCTTCTAATTGTTTTAACTCCTCGCCAATTTCAGCTTCTACTTCACCAACGCCAAGGTTGACGGCGTCGGTGTTGTTGGAGACCTCCATTTTCAGTTCATGAGTTCAATGTAGGTTTATTATTGAAATAATTTTGGGAGTAGAATTAGTTACTATGCCAGCACTAACATAAAAGCATAGTATTTAATACCTAAAAGAATATTCAAATACTAAATTATAACTTTATTCAAAAATAATAAAAATTACACGAAACAATCAATTAAAATTCATTCACTTGAAGTTGCCCAGATATGGCCCAGATTTATGTTGTCTACTTCAGACTAAAGACATTCGGTGGTGTAGGTAGTATTCTAGTTCTCCCAGCAGAACTCAGTAACTTACTCACTCATTCACTCAATACTAGTGATGTTTAAATTACACTTACTAACTCAAGTTAACTCGAGTTACGATCAAGACGAGTTACTCAATTTCGGCGCTAACTAACTTGAGTTCATGTATTGCTTATAATTATGTATAATATGTTCACCCTATCACCCGTAAAATGAAGATGCTCCGACCAAATCTAACCCACTCCCACGGATGGGATAGAATCTCGTTGCACATTTTTAGTACCACTTTAGAATTACAGATGGCGTTGTTCGTCGACATATTCATTATTTTGTAACTAATCATCGTCTGTTTTAACTTGGCTAACATATCTCAATTACGTAAAATTTCAAATTAAGTCATGTTTTATACGATTTGGCACCACCACTCAACACAATGAAGTCATTCTTATTTCATTCCATCAGTCACCTGACTTACGTTGACTCATAGACATATATATTATGGAGATGCCTATAACTTCAACATCTATTCTTTATAACATCCCTGCCTGTAATCCCCGAAGGATTAGGCAGAGGTGTACCCATTAGTACACCCACATTTCGCCCTTTCACGATCTATTATTTATTTATCTAGTAATTTGAATAATTTTATGATACAAAAACAATTGCTTCATTATACTCTGAATAGATTTTTGTGGGGGAGGGACCACAATTTTGCCAACTTTAAGTGGTTATAGGTCTACCAGAATCAGAATCTCATTTGTATCGTGCTCGTTCTTCTCCTTTTTGGAACGAGCAACTTGAAGGTAGTTGCTCGTTCCAAACTTCAAACTAGACCTCGGCTTTTAATTCTATTCAGTAACTTGACAGACACAGGGCTACCAAATTTTGTCAAAAAAAAGATAGGGAGTGTAAGAATTAACGAAATCGAATGAACTTAAATAATGTACTTTTTATAGTTACATACAACTAGCGTATCTCAGTTGTTATATTTAAAATTTTATTTTAAATTTAATAACTGAGATACGCAAGTACTCCATGATGAAGGGGTAACATTACTAAGTCCTTTATCAAAAAATATTTTAACTTCTTTGTCTTTAAATATTAATTATTTTTTGCTTTTACATGTGCCTTTGTGTTCCTATTCCTCAACATTATTAGATTGGTTAGGGTAACATATTATTATATATTTTTTCTTTGAACTGTCGAGTTACTTATTAGATGTCGAGGTTTATCTGACCGACTCCTTGACACTTTGTAAACTTGCCTGTATTTAAATAAATGTTTTTGACTTGACTTCTCTTTTACTCAACAGCTGCTAGGTACTCTGCGTCTTTTTCTAACGCATTGGTTTTTATGCTCATTGTTTCTCCGTCCTTGCACTATAACGTATTATTTAATTTTTAAATCGGCAAACCAATGACTTGCGTTTTATTACAAAGGCTATATCTTCGTGTTTGCAATATTTATCTACATTTTGAAACGCAATTCGATGAGGGTAAATTAATTCGAAAATTTAATTTTAATAATTAATTTAAAATAGCTTTGCGCAACTTTAGAGGGCAACCCTATTACACTGTGTTCTAAATAACACATTGGAGCCCATTCCTTTGTTCATATCCTAAACTAAAATTGGACTATTTCCACATTTTTCTGTCCAATAAATCAAGAAAGCGGCGGAAATAAATTAGACCTGTCTGTTTTAGTTAATCTGAAACGTCCATGCAACTTAAGTTGACATTACAGAAAGCATTGATTCAAAAACAAAGACCTACATCTAAATTATTATAAAATCTCCACTTTTCTGAAATTATTTTACCGATGTGACTCCGCCGGATTTTTCATAATAAAGCTGGGTCACACTGCCAAATTTTCTGCGCGTTGAATACAAAATCCAGCTTGTGGCTAGTGTCAGTCAGTCAGCTGATTTTTAAATTGTAATGTTGGTAGCGTTTCATAAGGTTTCATGGGCGAAAAAACCGCGTAGAAGTTTGAAGAATTGTGTTGTTAGATAGAGTAGTATTATTTTTATTTAACTAGTTTCTTTTAATGTTTTTCTAACCTGTTTTTTGTAATCTACCACCTGTAAAAATGCATTATGTTCAAAAATATTTGGAGAAATTACCAACACCAACATTTAATAGTAATGCAATTGCCGGTAAAAAATCACCAAACATATACCTCTACTGTAATTATTACAGCTTTTACTCACAAAAGGTAAGACATTGATTGAACGTCCTCATTACTTTTGCTGGTTACTTTTACTCGTTTTGTGAAGCTATTGTACTCAGCCAGTGGCCAATGTATATTATAATTTAATTTATTGTGCAAGGGGCTTGAACCAGCTGAAGTAGAGTAGAAAAATAGTTTAAAAGTTTTATTTTACGAGTTTAACAGAAAATGAATTATTTGGTCAGTGGGTCATCTTAGGGGTTGATTGATATACCTATTGGTTTGAAAAGTTTTATGCCTAGAGAAAAGCTATTTTACGGTAGTCGTACCTGCCCTTAACTAAGTAATACTTGAGTAACTTCTGCTCCGATATAAAAAGTGACATGTATTTTTGTTAAAATTAACTTTAAATTCGTCCTGTATATTTATTTTTAATTAAGACACTGACAACAGCAAGAGTGGAATTACTGTCAGACTGCATAGCACATTATCAGGAAGCTTGTATTAATACAAAATATGAAGCAACAAGTTAGGTACTTAATAATAATAGAGTACTATATATATTATTAAGTAACTTGTATGATAAATAAAAACAACCAAGTTATTTGTTTAAATATTTATATTTTTAGCTGAAACTGAGAAGACTACTATACAATGTTTTTGTATCTAGAATTTATAACAGCAAAGTTCACAGAAACATTTCAACTTAAGTCACCATTTCCATTAACTGTATAGATTTTATTAAAACAAAATTTTTGAAGTAGCCTATTTGGAGTACCTACTTAGGTCTTTTCAGCATCTTATGTGACGAAAATTGTACAGTAGGTAGGAAGCAGTATAATATCAAATTTCATTTAAGATTGGCAGGGGCGGAGGTTTTAGGTTGGTGGAGCTCCTTAGAGGATTGTGGTATTTGATGTAATTTTGCAGGTTCTGATGGCTCTTTACGAAAAGAATATTGATTTTGAGCCTTTAATTGTGGACATAACAAAAGGCGAGCAGTATTCGTCATGGTTTCTGGATATTAACCCTCGTGGTGAAATCCCAGTATTAAAAGTAAAAAATGAAGTGATACCGGATTCCACAAGAATTTTGGATTATTTGGAATTTTATTTTGACTCAGGTTTGTTTATAATAGAAAAACAATAAAAAAGAAATATGGGCAGAGATAAGTTTTTACTTAGTCTGAGATTAAGGGTAAAGAAATAACAATTTATCAGATTTGTTTTTGTTTTTAGAACTGATATCATTGATTAATGTGTCTACTGAGAGTAAAGTGCTGGATGATATCAATAGATTCCGTGAGATGTTGGAAGCACTACCAGCTGGCTTGATTACTGTGGGTTCATTTTTTCATCCACATCTGAGTGGTACTCCTAAGTTACCATTTATTCTGCCAGTTCGAGAAATACTTAAAAGTAAGTAGGTAGGTGTGTAATCAGTGTTTTATTGTTGATGGATGAAAATTAAAAACAACAATTACTTTAAAAAAAATTTTTTAAACATAACTGGCAAAATGTGGCTGTACTAATGGGTACACCTCTGCCTAACCCTTCGGGGATTAGAGGCGTGATGTTATGTTTTATGATGTAGGTAATGATATTTTTTTTTTGCAATGATTAATAAAAATGTACTTAAGTAGGTACCTAAACGAAAAGTGTAGAAAAAAATAAAGATTGTCCAAGATTGCACTGCCTTGCATAAAAATTCAAAATACGAAACATTTTTAACTCTTTAATGCATTTTAACTGATCAGACTATGTAGGAAGGAGGTACTTACCTACTGCATTGTAAAAATGTATTATAAAGTACTTAAAGGTAAACATACAAGCTTACTTATTGTCACATTTCTAAAGACAACAAGCTCATTCTTTCGTTTTTTGTTATATCATTGCCTATGATAATACAAAGAAGTGAAACAACTTGCGTTTCTAAATAATCTTTTTGAAATTATATCATAGGTAGTGCATTGTTTACTTACATCCAGTAATTTTTATAGGTGGAGAATTAGGTAATTCTTCAAATTTGAGAAAATTGGCTGAAGAAAATCCTAAAGCAAAAAGTATATTACTTTACAAAGCTGAGATACAAGACCGCAAACATGGAATTATAACCAATGAAGAAGAATACTACAAAGTTCTAAAAATTATTGATCAAGTTTTGACTCAAGTTGAAGAACAGTTGAAAAAACAACCTGAAGGTAATTTTATTAATTAATATAACATGTCATTATATATTTTATACCATGAATCATGATAATTTTCAGTCATAATACTAAAAAACTAAAAACATGATACCAGCCGAGTGCATTAAAATTAGGTTTTTAACTTTTAGTGTTTAAATGTTAATGGGACTTTTTTGTTGTGTTCGTAGAAGCAAGAACCAAGTTAAAAAAAATGTTTATGTTGGGCAGGTTTTTTTTTTTAGTAGGTACGGTCTCCTTACTAATTGAATATATGTGTGTAGTTCTAGCAGACATTAAGATTACTGACTTTATGATTTTTATTTAATTAACTAAAACTAGTAAAATAATAATAAAGTACAATACTTAATCTTTACCTAATCTTAATTTTATTATGATTCGAGAACGCCTCGACGACACGGGGTGATCGCGCCGGCGCGGTGACGAACTACCGACGCAAACTTTAGCCATTACCACTCCGATTGCCAAATTGCAGTTCGAATACAGTTAGTACGACTGCAATAAAACTGCTAACCAACTGCATGCCGACCGAAATCGGGCAGCATTGCGTGCGCGTTGGAACTGCACGCCAACTGCACACCAACTGCACGGTCGGTTGGCAGTTTCATTGCAGTCATGGTAATTACTTACATTCAAAATGCAATTTGGCAGTCGGAGTGCGGTTGAAATGCAGTCCGTCTGTCTAGAGCCTTAGTCACAGTGATATTCATCATCATTTTCGAGAGTGGAGTTCAAATTTTAATTATGTTAGAAGGCTTTTTTCGTGGAATAAAATCAAATGTTTTAAAATACTTTTTACAAAAAAAATATTTGCTTGAAAATTTTAATACCATACACCATTACCATAACTTAACTAAATTGCGAGTTATTGATTGTAACCGCCTTAAAATGAATCCTTCGAATTTAAAGTAGCTCTGAAGAAAGGTCAACAAATGTAAAAACGTCGTCAGTTTCATAAAATATGTTCTCCTTAGGAACAAAGGGTCTTCTCCAATAGGACATTACCTCTAGGATCTCAACAAAAAAGTTATAGATAAAAACTTCACTATAACTTGGTTACGGTTTTAAAGTGTAGAACTAAAAAAAAACACTATCAACAAAAATTGGTTTCCCAGTGTCGTTTAATTTTAAGATCATAATGAATATTTTTGGTTTTTATATTTCTTGCTAAAATACATCATGCGTGCATTTTGCCAATAAAATCATGGATTAATTTCGATATTGGGCAGTTTTTTTTAATGATCACTAACTGTAGCATTTTTTTAGGTAACTGGCTGTGTTGTGAAAACTTCAGTATTGCTGATATTAATTTAGCTATACTACTTCAACGTCTTTGGGAACTTGGATATGAAGGTAGATATTGGGAGGCAGGAAAACGTCCATTATTAGAAAGCTATTATAATCGTGTGAAACAACGAGAATCTTTCAAAAAAACAATACCCAATTTGCCAGTTCATCTTAAAATGATTGTAATGTCACAACCACCAGCATATTTGTGTGCTGCCGGTGCTGCATCAATCGGCGTCGTGGTTGCATTTGTATATATCTTAAAAAAAATTGTACGCTAAATTGTAAGGTACCTTCTAGTTTCCGGTCTATTCTGTAAAAATCTCTCGGTAAATTTAGGTTCTGAAATCTCTCTTGGTGAACTCAGGTGACCTGTCAATCCCTCAGCACTTCACCTAACTACACCGAGCGCGATTTTTATAGAAAAGCACTGAAAAGCCAGCAAAAAAACCGGCATTGACAGCTCCACTGATGCTCCCTTCTGGAATTGACCGAAGGAGATTTTTACAGAACATCACTGTATAAAAGTTAAAATTTTAACTGTCCTAAAAAAGAAGGTTAATGAATCTTTATTATATCGGTAGTCAATATTAGAAACGTGCGGGGTGGATTTTTCAGACGAGGCAGTGTGGGTGGGGTGTTATCGTTTTAGCTATAGTCAAACGTCCTTATGAGACTGTCCCTAGCTTTTTGAGTAAATGTTAAATGCATTCACCCATTTTAGGAAAATACTTAAATGAGGTACCATTTAAGTATTTTCTAAAAACGTCATCCTCATGGTTTAATTTTATGATGCCAATCAATGTGATTTCGTATACGACAGACGATGATGCCACTCGCGACGTCAATCAGTCACTATAATAGGTACGATAATTAAAGTATCACCGAGCTGGTCGGGGTGTAACGGAACTTGGCTAATATCTGAGAGCTACCTTCTCAGTACCTAACCAGAAACTAAAAAATATTTATCAGCATTTTTTGCTATTGTTATAAGTTCACTGACCTTCGTTTTTACGATAGTTTACAGTGTAGAGAAGTATAAAACTAATGGTGCACCTAAACGAGCCATATTTTCCTGGCAATGAATGTTGCTATACCTACGTTTTAAACATGACCCGGCCTTGCTTAAAATGTTGTTAAAAATTACTCTGCAATATTTTAAGTGTGACCCGGCTACTCCAGAACGTATTGCTACAACACTTTTACACTATAGTTCTCGGCAGCATATTAAATAGGTACCACTGTTGAACCCAAGCACGCAATGCGTTATAATTTAATTTACCCCAAAACTATAGCGTGATACAGAGCTTTCGCAAATCTGCACAACTGTTTTGAGCGAAAATCAACAATTGAGGGATCCGAATTTATTACACAGTACAGGTGGTTTTTTATCCACTTAATCAAACTGTTCTGGATAGCGCGATTTTATGTTTCTAAATACATAATTATTTTCAGCTCGACTTTCTTTTTAATTAATGGTGTTTGTGAATCGGCACAGATTTTATCAGCCAGCATTTTTGTTAGAATCATAGCGACTTTTTGTGCAGTCATAAAATTAATTCATTCTTAAGTAGATAATAATGCTTTGAAATAGCAAGTAATGGTCATATTATTTCCATTTCCCTAACTCTACCTTGTACCACTACCGTTTCTTCTAAACCGTTGGCATCACAGTGGCACGTTTTTAATTTACCTACCGATCTAGAAAGCTCTATGTATTTAGGTGAAAAACTGTACAATGAATTCACACTCCATCATCGATCGTTTTCGCCAAAATCACTTATGCTTTGTAAAGCACAATTGATTGATTTTCTGTTTTATTGCTTTCGCAGTTCTGTAGAACTGCCTATATTCTGTACTATGTAATGGTTTGGTGCTAACAATCGCCCGGGTTCTCTCACATTGGTTCTAAAATAGAGTCTGGTCAACGAAAGATGACCACATAAAAAGGCGGCAATTTAAAAAAATCTTAGCTAAAACCTCACAATTTTAATCTGATTAAACGAATTGATAGTTTCATTTCCTAATTATATTAATCACTTTTACTTGTATCAACTTCGTTATTCAGCGAATTTTCTATCTTATTATATTACCGATAAAGTCGTTTTTTAAACTGCCGCGCTTTCATGTGGTCACCTTTCGTTGACCAGACTACGATTCTAGAATGTTTTATTAGTAGATTCACATTGCAGGTTAAAATATTGCACGTTTGAAATTACCTTTTCGAATATCATGACTTCTGACTTCGTTTTCATTGATTTACAATGACATAATAATACACAGTTCCGTGAGCAAATCCACGGGCTCGTCTAGTTTTAAAGATACCTATAAAATGTAATTACAATAAAACAGTATTATTTACCATTGTTTTAAGTAAGTATTTATTAAACTGATTTAGCATACACTTTTGTTTTTTTATGACTTGTGATACAATACCTATGAATTAGGTTCATTTCCTGATGAACATCTATCTGCATTTTTCAATGATTGAATACCTACTTAGTAAATTGATAAATTGACACCTACTGCTCATTATATATTTTTAAAATCATTATGTAGATAAATGATCTTGAAACAATATACTGTTTGTATGTTGGTAAGCTAACTAAAACACACAGAAACAAAATGCAAACATTACAATGTCAATAAATTACAAAATCTTCCCAATGTTACACCCAGGTACCTACCAAAGATTTCAATTGCAGGTACAGTGCCATCACCTTATTGTGTCAGTCGAAAAAGCGGCATCTTTTTCAAGAAAACTTGTTGTTTTATTGAGATTTAAATCTTTGATAGGTACATTACTTATTTATAGATATAAAATTCTAAATTTCACTTAAATTATGATAACATTTATAAAAATTACCAACCATAAACCATACTATAATGTAGACTTACAGGATTAAACATCATAATCCAAATTGATTTATCCCTCAAACTACATTTTACTAAAACCCATAGGTACCTCAAAATATACAATTCCTACTAAACTGACTACCTATCTGGCTTCTTCTTTAGTGTTTTCCGAATCTTGGTTGGCATTAATTGGCATGCCCATAAAATGTTTGCCATTTGTAGAACTTCTTTTTCGATACACCGGTGTAGTAGGTAATGGTTTGATCTTATTGTTATATCTAAATATACCTTCTCCTGGTAAGTTAGGAAAAATATTTGGTATGATATACCATACTCTATATGTAACAAACCAAGTGAGTATTGCTATTACACCACTGATAAACTTTTCCACCATTATATGATAGTATAATATTGTTGAAACCAGCATCACATCCCATAACAATTGCAGCAAAGCAATCGCTATAAAAAATCCTCTCACGTATGGGGTAAAATTCTCATAGGATAACTTTAGAATAGTTAATTCTTCATTAGTAATATTCTTCAAAGGATTAACACTGGCAGACTTATCATTGATACTGCGTGTATACTTTTCATCTCTAATGTAGTCTTTTATTCTTTCCCAGCCATTGATTGCTTTTGCCTCTTCTATCAATACCAAACTTGAATAAATAAGAATAAAACAGTGGCCGGATATATCAAACCCATTCCAAAAATGTCCATTCTTTAAGCATGATATTTTGTTGTCATATATTTTACTATTACAGCGCCCATAACTGATTTCTATCATGTTGAAAACCGAAGTCCACATATACCAAAACACAGTGGCAACAATCAGTCTTGATACATGAGCCAGTGCTATTGTTCTTCTCTTTCCGCAGCATGTAGTATATGATGTCAATAAAACATAAGGCACAGTCATAAACAATGTCCAAAACCATCCAATTTTTACAAAATATTGGTTAAATATGTTGTCACTCCTTGAAAAGTATGTTTTGGGAAATGTCAATACATCTGCTACAATAGATAGTAGAAAAAGAGCTCCTAAATAAACTGCTATTTTTAAATTAGTGTCAAAGAACAAAATCTTTTTACAAATGTGCACGATCATCAAGACAAAAATTTCAAGTATTGATGATTCTTCACGTGTGGGTTTGGTACCTTTACTTTCAAGTTGTTCATTTTGCACTTTAAAGTTCATTCGGGCGCTTTTAAAACTTCCTCGGCTCGTCATGATTTGAAGATTTTCATTTGCACTGTAGTAGGTAAGCTAACCTTTCGCGAATATAAATAATGCTGCAATTATAACATAAGTATACTTAATTTTCTTTTCACCAAAAGTTGGTTAACCACGAAATAAATATTTTTAGAAATACAGTAACTTCTTAACTTTTTTAATGTTTCCTACCATTTTTGCTTAGACGTAATAATAGTAAAAGTACTTGGGTAGTAATATACAAGTATAATAATAATTTTCCTACCAATTCAGTGTTGTCAACTTTAGTTTTAGAAAAGTAGTACCTAGATGACCTGCAAAAAATCGGTAGAAAAAGAAAAAGATTGGTAGAGTTATCTCAGAAGTCTAGTTTAGTAAATAGAAATAGAGACAATTCAATATTATACACACAATACAAAATTATTGCTAATATTATTATATTCGATCAAAGATAAAAATTAAATCATTCTTACTTATACGTTCATAACACAATAATTGTTATTAAATTGTATTCATTGAGACTGACAGTTATTTAGCACTCGGCCGCTTGTTCACTCAAAACAATATTGGTTAGTTCGCAGATATTAATTTACTCAAGTAGTGGGTAATTTAGTTTATAATACTTCCTAGAAGACTCCGCTCGGCTTAAGTTCCGTTACACAATAATAATATTATTATGGCTTATTTCAGACGTCGGTAATAATTGATTTTTAATGGTAGTTTTGATAAATTCAAGAATAGGTAGATTTCTAAAGATCAAGTTGATAGCTTAGAGTCGAGCATTTATGCTCTAAGTATTGATAGATAGAATAACGAGCGAAATAGGTAGATCTACCAAAAAGTTGGTACTTTATTAGAAATAACAACACTAATAATGAACCAACCTTAAGCCGGATTTACATTTGTCTGACGTGTTGTGTTGTTACGAATCGGAAGGTATTTTAACTATTTAATAAATTATTCAAATGTAATCTAATAACCTATAATACAGTTAAAACATGTGGCAACATTGCATGTACGATTGTATTTTAGAAGTTTCTTGTGGATCTTTGAAAGATGAAGCGTAGCGTAGGTACGGTAGATGTATAGCTCTAAGTCTTTGACATTTTTCTTCCCATAAACAATGTGTTTTTACGACTTGTAACATTTTCCGGGCCGGGCATCATAGCATTCATGGCATAGAGTATAATAGAGTGTTTGCTAACAAGCAATAAAGCCAAAGCAAAGCGTACTCCTCTCTAAGGTCAACTAAGCAAGTCAAGTAGGTACCAGTATCAAGAAAGGATTTTCCCTCCTTTATCACCAATCAGTATAGACAGACTACTACATTATTGTTTATATCCCAAAATTCATCATGCGTAAGATATCGAAAAGTCGCACAGAAGATGATGTGATATCATCCACGAATGGGTCTGTTATTACCGATGAACAAGACGCGGAACGCCAAGATGAGAACGATCAAGAGCCTGAATCAGAATCGACAGAAAATGTCGAATTAAATGAAAGTGTTTCGACAAGTACTACCAAAGAATCTCAGAAAAAAGGAAAAGCAAAAAACAAGTCTAAAAAAAGAAAATCTGAGAAAACTGTCGTCGAAGAAGAATATGAGGTTTGTGACTTATCTATAAAAGTTTATAAACAGCAATATTATCAGTTTCATATCATTTCATTGTCATTACCTAGGTACTAGGTATGTTTAAAAATTTTGGCTTAGGCCGGAGATGTGCTATTTCTATTTTTGTCTAATAATTAAATATACGTAAGTCATCTTTTTCCCGTTTACGAAGGCTTAATGATTTTAGCTATATTATGTACGTAGGTTCATCTGTGTATGCATATCTCCTGCACTTATTCCTCGTATATTCAATAGCGAATGAGATTTATGCTTTCAGACGTCAGAAAATTCAAAATGGCGGCTAACAGCGTACAAAACACGTAATTAAAAATAAAATAATGCTTGGTATATAATTATAATAAAATTATTATGAAAGGTCTTAATATTTTATAGGCCCATTAAAAAAATGTACATAAGTTAAATATCAAAAAATTTAACATAAGTTATAAAGCAAAAAATGTAAATCCTAACTTTCCTAACTTAATTTTATAAATGCGAAAGTAAGTTTGTTTGTTATCATTTTACGCCTAAGCCACTGAACCGATCATCCTGAAATTTTGCATATACATTGCCAGGGAACGGACATAGGGTATCTTTCATCCCGAAAAAAAGTACCGTTCCCGAGGGAAATCACAATAACGTTCTTATTGTGATAGATGGCGCCACATGCCTTTCGAATCATGTTCGAATTTTTTTCGAGTTTATCAAAAAAAGTACAAGGGTGTCAGAAAAAGAATGGTTCACTCATGCACTCAAGCAGAGTAACAACCCGAATTGATTGGCAAATTCTAAATTAAAGTGAGCAAAGCCGCGGGCAAAAGCTAGTATGACATAAATTAAAAAAAATACAACCTGAATATTGACAGAACGCCCCTCATAAATAAAGCTACAAATAAGATTTCAAGTTGGAAATTTATGTGGTTCAATTTTATAATTCAGAAACTATTTAATAATGTAACACAGAACTAATTTAAAATAAATTATTTTGATGTATGTAGTATGTAATGTGAAATGTAATGACATGTTGTGTTTTATAATACCGTTCTATAATTAGTTGAGTTTACTTGTTGTGTGTACTTGTTTACTTGTTATTATATATATTCATCAATAATATCCTTTATCTCGAAAATTTCCTAGTACAGATTTGTTTAGCACTATTAAAAAATTGGACCAAACAATAAAGTAAAAATCTTTACTAATACATCATATAAAAAAATGACTGTTATTTTTTTTGTTTAAATATGCTAATTCTAAACAATTATTTTGCTAATAGGATGCTACATCATCACAGGGTGCTATAGAATATATTTTATTATCAAAAGTGAGCATTGAATGAACTGGTGATACTTCACACAAATGTGTTGGGTATCGGAATATATTTAATAGCAAACAAAACGATTTCCTTGAACATCTGTAATTTACGAGTCATATGGCGCCTATTATGATTTTAGTAAAAAAAAAACTAAATTATTTTGCTGCTACTAGATGTACCCATTGCGTCTGTGTCGTTAGCCAGTTAATTTTAAAAGGCTTAGGAAAAAATTATTGCGGTAATTTCATTTTTATGTTGCGCAACTGCATGTTGGAAACAAAAGACTCCACCTAAAAATACATAAACATTTCAGGTCGAAAAAGTTGTTGATTCCAAGAAGATCAAAGGAAAACTTCATTATTTAATACGTTGGAAGGGTTATTCTGCTGACAATGATACATGGGAACCTGAGAACACTTTATCATGTCCTGAACTAATTAACAAGTATAATGATGAGGTGAGTGAATTATGTAATACTTAATAATCAACACCATAATATTGGGTGTAAAAAGACAAGTAACAAAGTCAAAAGTGACATATTCTTCCTGTTATTGTACTCGGATTTTGTCTTCTGGTTACGGAGATTTTAATGGTCAATGTTTCAATTTATTTACCGAAAACTTGTTATAGATATTCTAATGATCTATTTGTTCAACAACATTCCCGAAAAGCTCGTCTTTTCACACCCTGTATGCTAAAATGTTCTCTTATGGCTGTTTCTTTATGCATTTGCTATGTTTTTTAGAAAGAGAATTCTAAAAATAAAGAGAGTAAAGTCGACAAGAAGAATAATAAAAGAAAAGCAAAAAAAGATACCAAAGTTAAAGCTAAAAGGGCCAAACATGACTGGGATGACAGTAATGCTGATGAAAATGCTGAGTATGAAGTAAGGATACATTTGTAAATTGTTACAAATAGTAATTTTAAATGGCTTGTGTTAACTGTAAAACAAAAAATCTTCCTTTATTATTGAATAAAAGTCTCCAATCTTAATAAAAAATACTGATTCCACAGCAAAATAGTTACCTCAAATTATTTTATTTTTTTTACAACAATTTAAGTTCATTAATTGAAAAACGGAGATTTTAATGTTAAGATAGACAGTTATTAATAATTAATAAATACAAAAAAAACCACACACTAAGGCTAATCACTTACCGCAACAAGGGTTAAAATTGATGTGCAATCAGTATATTTGTTACGAGAAATATTTAATTTATGTAAATTTCACTGAAGGGTGTTAAGATTTTTGATCTATATAAGTCATTTTATATCTATGAAAAAAAATCTAATGTCTTGCTACCTTTATTATTTACACACCATTAAAAAGCAATATCCTTCTTTTAGGTTGAACGTATATTAGAAGTCCGTCACAAAAAAAATGGAAAGAGGGAGTTCTTCATTCATTGGAAAGGGTGGTCAAGTAAATTTGATTCTTGGGAACCAGAAAACAACTTAAATTGTCCTGAGTTAATAAAGAAATTTATGGATAAGGCAAGTTTATATCGAAACAGGAAATAATTGATACATTAGGATCGTGGAAAATTCCTTATCCATTAATGAAATATTTTAATTAACAGGTGAGCAAGGCTCGGTCTGTAGATTCTCGGAACTTGAGAGTGGCTCCGGAAACTACAAATCGCTTCACATTGCAGGACCCTTCATCTGGACGTCGTTTAAGCAAAAGACGTGGTCAGCGTCAGAGGTGAGTTCAAATTCAAATGTTTATTGCTCAACACAGTTATAATCTTGCATTTCCAGATATCAAGTATATGCGCTGTCCACTGTGTTGTGTTCATGTTCATTATACAAAGAACTTCAAAAATAACTCCAAACTCAATTAGAATTGCTGTTAAACTGATCACTATATATTATACAAAGAGATAAGAGAAAATATGCTTAGAAAGCATTTACAAAAATCAATCATGCAGGAACATCCTAAATAATGCTAACGCTTGTTATTTCAAAATTTAATTGTAGAAGGGATTATAAAAGTTGTCACGAAATCATGCCTATTTCATTATTACTCTAATTAGCATTTAGGCAATGAATATCCTTTCTCTAAGTAGCTATTAGGCAAAGAATATTCAGATATGACATTTAAATGTTACAAAAGCAAAATGAGAAGCTTGTAATCTTTAAGAAAAAATCGCACAACACTTTGGTGTTATTTTTATGTTGCCGTGATATTCGGAGGGACAGATCGCTAATAAAGATCTTTGTGTTATTTTTTTTACACGCGTTAAAAAAAGTACCTGTGCGTTTTCTTCCATTCCTCCGCGGATCCCGCTCAATTTACTGGGGGGTTTAGTCTGGCATGTGGGGAACCAATCAGGTATTACAATTCCTACTGGAGCATATTGCTACTCTGCGCTGACCGTAATGCGGTAATACTTACAGGGTTCGTAGGTACAGCATTCCTACATGCTAGATGGGTACGTCAAACTTTAGAGTAAGGAGTGCCAAACAAGGTCTTGATCCAAACGCCGATGGCATGAAAAAACAAGAGAAACACTTCTAACTAAAATATTTGCATCACTACTGCTACTTGTGTTATAAACTCTGAATTGGCTGTTTGTTTCCTGGCAAAAACTTAGCTCCTACTAGAATTTTTGTTGGGTTTTAGTCTTACTTTCCAATATTATGCTCAATGCTTTTTTACATTTATGAGATTCTAAAATTGGATTTTTAAAACTTACTAGTGTTTTCTTATTGTTTGCAGAGTCCGTTACGACAATGCTGAATGAAGTTTGAAACTTCTATTTTCCAGAATGGTATGTTTATATACCAAAAAAAATCGTTTATTTAAGATTTTTGCAGTGTTAAACAGAAAAAAGAGTTAGTGGGTTTTTCTATATAAGAAATTTCTCAGTAGCAGCCTCGGAGTCTGGATTTGTGCCCTGTTGATGGCCCTGTTGATAGGCTCGCCCCCTATAATATGGGATTAAACATTACTAGCGAAATGTGGGTGTACTAATGGGTACACCTCTGCCTAACCCTTCGGGAATTAAAGGCGTGATGTTATGTTATGTAAACAGAAAAATTGTGAAAATATTTGATGAAACATGTATTCCACATTGTTATAACATTCATGAATGTGTGTACATTCACGCAGGGTCTGCAACCCCATTATGTTCGTATTTGTACACAAAAGACTTGTCTCAGGCTTAAAGTTATGCCGGGTTACTGATTATTAATTGCTCACGATCTTATAAAAGGATTGTAGGACACGTTATGGCCTATATACAAATTTTAATGGTAGGGAGTCTTATCCCGTTTTATAATAAAAAAATACATCTCCGAAATGGTTTAATATTGCTTGTGTATACAATTTAATATAATACATAAACAAAAAAAATCAAGTACTTGTTCATTATTGGCCAGATGTCAAATTTATATTTGATTATTTGCGTCTTTTATAACAACCTCTTGATTTTGACGAGGTTGCAAAACTGCACTTTGTATATTTACGGCGTTTGCCCACCGCATCCGCCACCGGGACGTCGTCGAGAACGAGCGACCGCGACGAAGCAGCAATACATGAATGTACTTGTATTATGGCTGCGTGTCCACTGCACATCTGTCACCCGAGTACCGTTATCCTGGCCACCCTGGAACTATAATCTCGTTTAGCTCAATGACGTCCCGGTGGCGGTGGCGATGGCCTTTAGGGCATAACCACAATAGCGATGGCCTTTCGGGCATAACCCAGAGGCGGATTAAACATTGAGAGCGCCATAGGCAAGTTTCGGAAATAACTGCGCCCCTGTCTGTATTGAAAATATCTAATTTACTGGCGCAGTTAATTTTATGCCATTTTTTTTGCAATTCCTCCCGCGCGCTCCTTGTATCTTCGCGCCCCTAGGCACATGCCTAGTTTGCCTTATGGGTAATCCACCACTGGCATAACCACAACAGCCATGTCCTGTAACTCTACCACGTGATCGTAATCAATAAACCAGTAACTCTGTATACCTATTTATTATTACGAGGCTCAATTTGAACATATTGTTTTAGTTACGGTCTTTATGTATGGCTGACATAATATATGTCCATTTATTTTTACTGTTTCATAGAAAGCGGTAAATACTAATCATTAATTACAAGTCTCCAAAATACAAAATTACATACTCGCTGGAAGCAGTAAAGTGCATGCATTTACATGAAAATAACGTAAAATTGTATTTAAAATAAAATGAGTTAAAGTGTAGTCAGTGTAGCTAATAATATATCCATTAACTAACACGAAAACATCAGGATAGCAATATTTTTAAAGGGGCAGAGAAACCGTTGGCTTTCTTTGTACCTACCACTATGGTAGTTCCTTTAAACTAAGCAGTTCTAATTGAAGGAACTACAGATAATTTTGGTCACAGTAGTTCCAAAAAAAAACCGAAAGAACGAAGAAGTACAGGAACTAAAATTATTAGAACTTCCTTCAAAAGAAAGGACCGTAGCACAGTAGCATAATTACCATTTTGACTTTTCTTTAAAGTTGCGGCGCACAAATAAAATGCATGTTCAGACGTCGGTAAATGAGATCACACGCGTCCCGCTTGGAGCGTTTTACGTCTTACCACACATGTTTTATATGCCGCGTGGCGCGTCGCAGTGTGGGATCTGCCTAACTGATACCAGCGTGCTGCATGTTAATCAATTTAAAACGATAAAAAATATAACGATTTATATTAAAGTCAAGCAGAATTATAATTTTTATTTGCAATAAGTACACATATTAATATATTTAAGGTATTCATTACTAAACTTACAATCCCTGTATAAAAATAAATAATATTTGTTTACAGTGCAACATAAAAGTGTATGACGCTTGCCAGGTGGAACTTAATGTTTTAATTAATGGAGCCACTACCTTGCAGACAAGTGCTAGACGATTTCGAGTCAGTAACAAGTAACTAGCAAAAAAAATAAAAACAACGTTTTATTGATATTTATTTTTCTGCTATTTTTTTAATTAAAATGTCCTTAATGTGATAGTGGCGCCCTCATTTTCTTTTAAACTAAACTCTTTTATGTTGCACTTATGTAGATGTCTCTACAATTAAACATTTTTCCTTGTACACGAGATAAAAAACTGAAATATACATGCTATAATAAAACGTATACCTACTTATTTTTACTAATTTTCTTATGCGCTCATATTACATAGGGATTAACTACAAGTTTTCTAAAGACAAAAGGAGGATTGAGCTGCATAAGTGCATACGCCATTTATTGAACAAATAACTTTGTTTGCTATTATTATTTCAATGTGAGCGTTTAACGAGCTCCGGTTTTTGCACGATAAATATTAACCATATAAAAAAAAACCAACATCACCACAATGCAAATTTTCACGTCTAATTAAATTTGACGCTACCTATAATAAATGGAGTAAAAGAGTTAAAATAATTGTCGTTGTGCAATACACATAGCATGTGTATTTCAGGCTGTGTGGTGGTACTTCATAATAGTAGGGATTGATAAATATGTTTTGTTTTGAAAAATATAAATATTTTACACTATTGTACAAGATTATACCGAGTTCTTTAGTATGGTCTCAGTATAAAAGTGTTGACCATTCTTAATATAATTGCTATTTAAAAAAAATGTTTTGTCTAAAATAAAAAGTGCAGTTTATGCATCCTCGTTAAATTCAAGGAGGAAACTTTAACTAATAACTAATAATTCTCAACACGAATAAAAAATATTGGACTTTTTAGTCTGTGATTTTAGAATTCGAACTAGCCATCTTGCCGCTAGGTTTAGGGAGGCGAGGCGATAAATTTTGCACGCTCACAATGATATAGTCGCGCGTTCCGCTCACGCAACGGGGCGATTCTGTTCTTTGAAAGAGGTGTATTTTGATATACTGTCCAACGTAAACAATTATTTTTTATTTATTAAGATTAATCACTTTTTTTACTATGCAAAATATGGTAAAAATAAAATGTAGAAATAACGTAATTTTTGGAGAAAATCCAGTGATTAATATTGAAGCGCTATCGCTTACTTTTAAATTTTATTTAAAGTACATACAATATTTTAAACTTTGTTTTGTAAACAAAGTTTATTTCGATCACACTTTTAATTGGGTACTGTAACGAATTGTTTGGTACTATCATTATCACACTGTCAGTGTCAGTGTCACTTCGACCGTAAAGCGGACGCACGGTAGTTATTATGTCAACGATTTCAATTTAATTATTGCGTACCTAATCAAAATAATCATACTTTTGTTATAAACGCGAAATTGTGAGGATAGATAGAAGGATGTTTGTTATCCTTTCAAGCATAAACGGCTTAATGGAATAAGCTGAATTTTGGCACACATATAGAAATTGATCACGTTTGTAATACAAGATGTTTTATCTCGTTTTTGCGTTCCCCTAGAATAAATGAGTACTTTGTAAATTATAGAAAAAAAAAGGCATGGTCTTGACCCATTGTCTTCGACTCTGAAAGAAAGAAAACAGACAATGTCGCGGTCAGAAGCTGGTAATATACATATGTCGTTGCTCTGGCAGCGCCATAGAAATCACGAGAAACAGCCAAGTGGTTGGTGTCTAGTACCCAATAGGATGTAGTTAGTTATACGAGACCGTTCCACTCCACAATAGGAGTCATTGTGGAATCAATTGACACTTTGACAGTACACGTCGTAGAAATGACCCGCTTTTTTATGAGTTCCTACCGAATTGGTTTGAATAGATGTGTAACCGACTACATGAACGTGACGGCTACTAGCCGGCTCGACTGTTAGCCTATTATTTATACATTATTAAGGAGAACGTTTCAAAATACATAAGTACTATAATATAGTTAGTAAGAAATTGTTTAGCGTTTATAAATTAAAATTATTTAGACCCGGTCGTTATGTCAGAAATATTTACGAAGAAAAACTTATGTTTATATTCAGATTTTTTATGAAATTATCTGCAGAGATATTTTATAGCAACTTATCTCATGTGGGTAAAACAGGCCAAGCTAAGCTACACAAATGTTTAAAAAAAGCACTTAAAAACTAGGTGATCGATGGCAGATTTTGTCCGAACCAATGATGGTAGCATATTTATCTGTTTTGATTACATGATAGTCATCATAGTAGCAAGTAATAATATAATAAATAATATCTTTTTTGTTAAGTTGTAAAAAAATGGTCAACATTTTTGTTCTGACACTATAATATGTTAAATTTTTCTAAGTGGTTTAATGTGTGCATTTAATTTTTTAAGTATTATACTAAGGTAGTTAAATATAATAAAAGATTAAATATGCAAAATTGTATTTTTATTTTTTTTGGTACGATGCATCGCTCAGTGAGGCGCTGAATCGGAGGTTGGCGAGATTCAGTGACTATCACTTTCAAGAAGGACGATATGCAGTGAGTGTTTTCCAGGCTTACAACTCGATTCAAAATAACACAAATTATTTTTGGTTTGATAACATGAATAAACGTTTATTTATTATATTTTTCATTATATAAATAACATATATAATCACAAAATATTTAGGCATAAAAAATACGAAATTTCAAATTTAAAAAGTACCTAATGTAAAAAAAAACACCCTTGCGTAATATGAAATCTGTAACCCTACCCACTGTTAGTGTTACAGATTTACACACTTCCTTGTGTAAAATGGCTTTACACAAGGAAGTGTGTTGAAAATTATCCTATCTAAATAAAAACGTTTACTTTTCTGCGGCTTAAAATAAAATATAGGTACATATTTATTGAACTACAGAACTGTTAAAGTAGTTTGTTACAAAGGTTCAAAATTCTTGATCAGTTAGAGTTTTTAACTGAGATATTATTAAACCTACAGTATACATATTTCGTTACTCTTATTTCATGCAGTAGGTATTTATTAATCTTAAATGACTGACATTGATGTCATTGTAAGAGGGCGGTTATTACTGTTGGTATTCTGAACAAAGCTACCTACTGGAACTGCTTTATCGTTGCTACTGAGGAGAGTTGTTAGAGAAGTGAGGTTGTTATCGGTTAAAATGCAACGTCAAACTTGGCAACTATGTAATTTTACACTTATAGCTATAGCTATCACATTTACACAATGCGATTTCACCCGCTGTTGCGGCCTTTGTTTGTGCCTATCTCATCCAAGTCTTACACGCGATAGCAACAACGTCATCTCTATCTCATCGTCACCTCTCATTGCCTCACTCTAGTACTGTGTTCTGCCTAAGTCTATTTAAGTTCCTGATTGAACATTCCAATGAATAACATTATAGACAGTCTTACTGAGACATGGGATCAAAGTTTATTTATGATACTTCTTCTGATAGCCTCGCTATGTATATATCACTTGTCATAAATCTCTTTGTTTTCGCAGGAAGTATAAACTCCGATATCTGAAACGCTGTCGTCTTCGAGCGTCACAATTTCAGCCAATAATTAAATTGTGTTAATATTATTTGATTCCAATAAAGATCTGTTCACGCGCGAACGTTATCTGTGGTGACTGGAGCCACGGCAGACGGAAGCGGGGAGAGTGAGGCGCGGGACGGAGCGGGCGACAACCACAGCTCGCCAGTGTCCGTTAGATCTCATAGCGAGCGGGCATACTACTATTTTCTGTACTGTCAGCCATAGCGGTAACATTATATATTACTAGCTTTTACCCGCGGCTTCGCCCGCGTTTGTTTAGAATGTAATAATCAATTCGGGCTGTACTCAGTTTGTTCGGCCAGATCCAGAATTATTAAATAACTACGGACCAACAGACTGTGACTCATAAAAGACCGTCAGCGTTCAGTTTGCATTTCTGCAAGAGAGGTCCTTCTCGCCTGCGTCTGTTCTGGAGTTTCTGTCGCTGTAATGGCTGAGCTTCTTCTCTGAGACGAAGTCGTGTTTGAATAGGCATCTCAGTTGCTCTTACAGCTCTCTGGCTTTCAGCTTGTTCCTCCAAAAGCAATTGCGTTTAAAAGGGCGCCTCAGTCACTCTCAGAGAAGCTTGGCGGGCGGACGGCTTGGCTCTCCAATGTTTCCTGGCTTTAAGAAAATGTCGCTCCGGTTTTGCATGCCTTCTTAATGCGGCATGAACGGAAGATTCCGGGGATTGAGCAGTAATTTTTGCTCGGGCTCGCAATGAGCTTTTGCCTGAGTTGGAGCTGCGACATGTTTTAAAATTAAGAAAAAAGTAACCTACCTACCCTCATTAAAACACATCGAACATACCTCTTACGAAAAAATAAACAGTACTGAGGGACAAACTTAACTTTGCCGTTGGAAAACTGTTGTCTACATACATCGACATAGGTCACGGTTAGTTTAGCAACTAACCTCTTCCTTCAGTCAGTCGTCGACTACACGCATCAAACAAAGCAATTCTGCTGTGATCCTATGAGGAGTTCCGTTCCATATCTCCGAAGTTCATCATCAGATCATGACAGTATTTATATGGGACCAATTCGGAAAAAATAAATTAAAAAGAATCATCCAAATCAATTCACAATTGGCGGAGTAATCGCAGAGTATACTTCACTGACGGGTCGTGTTATAAGTTCGCCTTTATACTTCCATACTTCCTCTATGAATGTGTTTACACCCGTCAGTGTCAGTGACGACACAGTAATGTCAGTGTCAGTTACGCAGTTTTTCTGTATCCCTGACAACGTAAATAAAGTGGGTCCCAGACAAACGCGGAATGTTGTGGCAGCCGCGTCTTTTGCAAATTTTAACAACAGACCGCGAGTACTGCTTTGTAAAATATGGAAATTGTAATAGAAATAGTTTAATATTAATAATAATTTAAATTTAATTCACACTTCTCTATTCCTAAGAGTAATATGCGATGCTAATGATAATATAGATAAGTACCTCACACCTCAAGTGTTCAATAAACGGTTTTTTTCCTACCTTTTTTCTCATCTTCTGAGAGGGCTAATGAGTCATGAATGTAATAAGACAACGTTACGGTTAGCCATATTGACTGACATCCGGTTATAGCACAAACACCACGCCAATGACACTTCAGGCCGCAACTGTGACCGCGGTGGTGTGTTTTTGCAGCGGTTGGAACCGCGGCCTGCGGTTTTCCGCAGCCGCAGGTCCGTCCGTCTGGAAGCCACTTTATGCAAAATGTCTGGATACTCTTCAGCGGTTTTGGGCATGAATAATTATTAAGCAAACAACTTTCGTACTCCTAGGTTGTTTACTTGAAACTGGTCTATTGACAGTAGACTCAAAATGTATTAGATGCTTAAACTTAAAATTTGATCATGATTCGATAGACACGTGGCGCCATCTACTGTCATAAAGACGTTATTGTGATTTCCCTCGGGAACAGTACTTTTTTTCGGGGTTTAAAGTACCCTATGTTTGTCCCTGTACACCTGGCAACTTATATGCAAGATTTCAGGATGATCGGTTTAGTGGCTTAGGCGTAAAATGGTAACAAACAAACAAACAAACTTACTTTCGCATTTATAATATTAGTTAGGATTTATACAGTCCACTATTAGTTTTATTGAAGACCATCTCCAACAAGATCAAAAGATTAATTATACTTAAAATTTATTTGCATAAATAGTTACAAGTAGGTAATTAGGTATAATACATTACTAAGTAGGTACCTACGATACAATAAAATTATGCTAGCTGTAACCGATCGCATTTTACTCGGTTGCATAAAAGCATTATAAACCTTCCCATCGCGACTTGTAAACGGATCGTGCAGTACATTTGTGCCTCTACCACTACGAACCTTCGAGATCGGGTCTCGGCGGAGCTACCAGGAGCAGATCAAAGTCGAGCGGTGGCGGCGCTGGCGAGCGACGGCGAGGTGCGCGTGGTGCTAGAGTCACCTCCGTTGCACTTATGCGCCGCCCGCACAGCCCGCAGCAGGCTTCCGCCTCGCAGTCCGCGTGAACCGCGCGCGCGCAGTGCGTGGTGCGCGCCGCGCGCTCCGCCAGGCGCCGCGCGCAGCGCACGCAGCGCCCGCGCACCGCCAGCCCGCGCCGCGCGGCCGCCAGCGCGCGCGCCAGCCCCGCGTGCGCCTCGCGCGCGCTCGCCCGCGCCGCGCTCTGCCACGCCACGCGCCGCCCCGCCGCCGCCGCCAGCAGGGCCAGCGCCACGCGCGGCGTCGCGCTGGCGCCCTGCAGCGTGTCCTCCACGGGCAGGTAGGCCGCGGCCTCCAGCAGCAGCGCGGGGGGCGGCGCGCGGGCGCGGCGCAGCAGGCGCGCCCACATGTCGGCCGCGGCGGCGGGGGGCAGGCCGGGCGCTGCGCGCGCACACAGCGCGCCGGCCGAGGCCACCCAGAACGAAAAGACTTGCTCGTCTTCATTTGCGGCAGCGAGTCGTAGGATTGCGTCGAGAGCGGCGCTCGGATCGCCGACCGCTTCGAGACAAAACGGTTCGGCTTCTAGCGGACCCTCTGTGCGGACTATAGCCAGCGCCTCCTCTGGACGTACGAGACCGACATTATCGGTGAGAAACGATTGCACGTCGTTGGGACGTTGGCGACAAAGGTTACGCAAGTGGGCCGCGGCGGCGTCACCTCGTAGGTGGCCCGCTTCGAGCAGACTCTGTCCAAACTCGATGATCTGTTCGTTACATATCGACTGCAGAAACGACGCGCCAGCGTCCGATACATGATCGCCCGCGAGGCAGGCCGCAGCCCGAGGTCTGAGGTTAATGAGCGCTGGCAGATATGATTCTAGTAATTTTCTCGCGTCGTCGTTTGCCTCCACCAAAGGACGAAGGTACTCAAAAAGTTCATCTATGTCAGCATTGGACGGTTTTATGATATTGAAAAACACAGAAAGTGCGCGTTCATGTCGACCTAACATCGCATCGATGCGCCATAAAACGCGCGGGCGTTGGTCGGCAGCGTTGTACTGCTCTTGAAGAAGTTCACATTGCATGCGTCCCCTGGTAAGAAGCGCGAGCCAGGCACGATCTGCTCGCTCGCAATTAGTTATTGCGGCCAGTTCTCGGAGGCTGTTTATTACTTCTTGGTCGGTCGGCAGAGAACCTGAGTTCAATTGCCCTGTTAAAAATTCCAGAATCTCTACACGGCCATCGGATTCCTGAAAAGATGGTTGATATGATTGTAACTTAGGCTTTTAAAAAGTAGACATGAATAGCTTACGAGTGCCGCCATTTTCGTCATTAGATATCTGAGGGCACAACAGTGTCAAGTCGAGCAAAAAACAGTTAAAGCCATTTTCGACCCCTCCTATAACTTCGTTGTGGATAAAACTAAAAGCCTGAATTGGTAATCGCACTAAACAATCTAATATAATATGTATTACTTGTGAAATACATTGTTTTCATGCGATGACCAAGTCAATCTATTTATTTAAAACATAAAATATTTTTTAAATTGATATGGTCACTATAAGATGTTGTTATGTTAGCTAATTATGTAATAACTTAAGACAGAAGGTCCCTTAATTATGGACTGAATAAATAAACCGACTTTTTACGGTACAAGAACTGAGTTGCAAAACTTGTTTTTTTTTTTTAAATATATGTTTTTTTTGGTATCTTATATTTCCCATAGATTTAGACTAATTGTTACTTTTGTTGTTATTAAATTGTCTATAATGCACAATCATGAGTAGAATGTAAGTACTTATTATTATAACACGTAAATCAACGATAAGTTATTCAAACAATAATACTTACTGGCAAATCTCTTGCAAAGGTCAGTAATGCCCGGGCGACCCTAAGCCTGTTCTGTTTGCCGAGAGGGCCCACGAATGGAGGGTCGCGAGTACTCTGCTCCAGAAGCCGTACTGCGGCGGCTGCGTCATGCTCGACCATTACTTGTAAAGGTGATCGTCCCTCGTTCTGAAACAATACTCCAGATCACTTTCAATGCTGTAAAACAGCCACATATTGTATTTTAATCCACAGGCGTTCTTATTGTAAAGTTCTTATTATAAAATCCGTCTTCTAAAACTACAAAATCCAAAAATAAGGCGAGTCCATATAAAATGTAGAAAACTATAGGAAATATGTCGGTGGCGGGGTTTTGTAGTCGGTGTCAGGATTTATGGCAATCTGATTCGGACAGATTAGGTAAGGTCAAAGTCAATCAGAATTAGTGAGAGCACATTAGCACATTTACCTCTACGGTTGCGAGTAAGGCATGTAGCGCGTCGTGTCTAGCGGAGGGCCGCGCGTGGCTGGGCAGCGCGCGGCCGGCGGGGCCGCGGCCCGCCAGCGCGTCGGCCGCCGCCAGCACCAGCGCGGCGCCCGCGCACGCGCCGCCCGCGCATGCGCCGCGCGAGCACGACTGAGGCACGTGCGCGGCGAGCGAGCGCATCGCACCGGCGCCGCCGCCTGTCACACGCGACACACGTTATCACAAGTATAGCTTGATGATGTTCGCTAAGGTTTGGTTATAGGTTGATGGGGTTGGTTTATAAATGTATACGTGGCCAAATAGTGCACGAGGTGGAGGTCCCTAAGTATGCCAACGAAGTTTCTTTTTTAATGTGTTTTTTAATATACAATGAAGCGTTATGTTCCTATAAGTAAAGTATATTATTTATTGTATTACCGAGTGCAGCAGCAATTGCGCCAACAGCTCGCCACAGGCCTTTCTCTCTAGTGAGTACGCTTGCTCGGTGAGGATCAATAGACGTTAGCGGTAAGGACGCTACAACGCGTTCGACTAGGGCTGGCTCAAAATCCGCCAATTTCTCAATCAAAGTCTAAAAAATAATAATTAAGATGTGCGAATTAACTTCCATATCCAATTTTAATATTAAAACGTAACTGAAGAGACAAATGCATAAACCACCTGCGTAGAGTCTGGTGAGGGAGATAGCTCATCCGTTGATAGCTCTCCACGGGCTGCCGCGTCTCCTAATGCTTCTACAAAAGCTTTTGTGTCGGAACACTGTTCCCAGAGACGAAACCACAGCTCCTCCCTAAACGTTATTAAATTTTATAATTCTTTACAATAAAAGACGGCGGCGTTACGAAAAATTACAATAGGTAGAAATTTTATTAGTAGCACTAACCTTAGATTATACTTTAAGCACAACTTTACAGTTTGTTCGGCAACTTGCTTGTTACTCAAAATGTGAGGTCTGTCCGAAATGTTGTCTATAAATTGACAAGCTAATGACTTTGCCTCCGGCCCCTGGGTAGAACAAAGCAAGCGCAATGCATTCAGATACCGTCCTGAAGACAAGAATGCCTGTGCTCTTGCGAGTAGGTGACGAGGCCGCACTCGGACGATTCCGCGTCGGCCCAATAATGATAGCGCGCCGGCACAGACGCATGCGCCTCCAAGTGCACTCACGCCAGCCGTACACATAGCTCGCGATACGCGCCCGTCGGTCCAATGACCCTGAAACAATACATGGCCAAGTCTTGGATCGCCTACACTTCAGTCTCAGCTATTGTATAGAATACCGAAGTTTAGCGTTTACAAATAGTGAATAACTTGGTACATACCTTGAAAAATGCGGAGGCGTAGACTGGTTCCATATGTGAAAGATCTAAGGGTTTATCGTAGTCATCTCCCCACAATCTTAGTTTCTCATCTACATCGAAAATAGCAAGATTGCCGCCAAGCCATCCAAGCCATAACGGATTTGTCGCTAATTCGACTCTCTGGGTTGGTTTCAGAGATATAGTCGATCCTGTGATGGTCAGTGATAGCCATTGTAATGTTTTAGAACGAGCACATACTAGTACTTGCTCGTCTGTTTCACTCCACTCTAGGACTGGGAGAGTATCTGGAGGGCCGGTGAGTCGTAAGCCAGCAGCCCTACCCCCAGCTACTATAATAACGCGCGACAGCGTCGCGAGAGCCAAGATGCGAGCGTCCCGCGCCGCCATCGCTACGACTTCTCCTCGAGCACCAGAGAATAAGCAAGAAGAACGTGCAGATCGTACTCCTAAGGGTCGTGAAAATTTTATCAACCAAACAGATCCGCCCGTGTCGAGGGCCAAACCAGATGTGCCAGCCCATGTGACACGTAATGTGCCCCATAATTCCCCACCTAGAGTAACGCGTCTTAATATAGTTCCACGTATACTTTCGTACTGACATATAAGCCCTCTCGCGTATCCAGCAAGGAGTCGAGTGCAGTCATGATTATATGCCAAACATGTTACTGCTCCCCGATCAGTATTTAAATCACAAACCCATCTCAATGTTTGTTCATGAAATGACAGTAGGTGCCCATGTGCTGTTCCTACTGTTAATTTGGTATCAGTTCCAACACTCAGCACTGTTGCAGCACCGGCTGACGATCTTTCCTATAAAACAATGAAAAACAAATTTTTGCTTGAGTTAAATTGCTTTAAAAAGCGACATTGCTGTATTTTATACCTACTTACGGCAAACTTAAAAGAAAAAATAATAATTTTGCAGTCAATGTATGTCACACCATAGCCCCATTACGATGGATGTATCATCAAGTGTCCGATTTTTTAAATTGTGTAAATATTGTAAGTTATTTATTGTAGTAATGAGATGTCAAATGACAAAAAATTGAGTTCAAAAATATAAATTCATTGTATCTATCTGTACAAGAAATTTAATTGAACTGTCTGTTTGTAAAGTCAAAATTTTCATTTTTTTTCAAATTTTCTATATTTTGTCTAAATGCATTAGGAATGTTAACAAGGCTGTTACTTTGTTCCAACTAAACTCCGAAATGGCTGCACCAAATTTGACAGGACTCATTGCCAGATGGCTGCTACTTTTATTTAAGAAAAAACATTTCCACATTATTATTTGCTAATAGTAACTTTGCACTTAAATGATTAGGTATATTATGATAATAATAATATATATAGTATGTAATATGCATTATAATAGTGTAGCAATACATACTTGTGCTTGTAAAAGCTGTTGTGATACACCTTGTAAAAAATCCACTTGTAATGCAGAGCACGCAGCAGGGTCTTCAATATATTTTGTTTCTTTATTTTTACCATTTTCTTCTTCTGTTGATAATACTTCCGCTAATGTTGGCGCCTCACTTGCTGGCAATGCATATTCAACCTCATCTAACTGAAAAGTACATTTAGGATGGTTTACACAGGTAAATATTTATTCAATAAATCATATAGTAAACAATAAATTGCAATCAAGAAATCATGATTATTTTCACTAAATACTTTTAATTTCTTAAAAGTATTTAGTGAACTAAGATTTATTATTATTATATTACCATTATCATATCATTATATTGTTATTATCTTTGCATATTGAATTTTGATCAACAACATTGTGTTTAATACAACAAGCCTGCATTAAACTTAAGAAGATATGAATTTCCTTGACTAAATTGACAGATCCCTCTTAACTCATTGACTGCGGGAAAACACACACGTTGTTTCGACTAAAAAACGCGAGTGCGGGGCACACACACCGTATGTGTTTTTCTATGGCGAACACACGAACATTGGTAGCTAGCCGCACTTGCGTTTGGCGTAGCGAATGTTCGCCCGCAGTCATCGGGTTAATGTAACTGGAAAAGTAGTAACCAAGCATGTTTCCTAGATATGTTTAAATAATTAAATATTTGGATATAATTTCAAATGCAAAATATAAATTTTGGTTTAGGTTCTATTGCAAATGACAGTTTAAAAACAAATAAATAATATTTAGTATTCTAATCTGATGATAGTAATGAGTGTCATAAAAGTAAAAGGTGGGCGTAACAGGCGATAATTTTAAATATATGCCTATACCTACTTACTGAAAGAAGTGAAGTGCTTTAAAAATGACCTAAAAATATGTAGAACTCGTATTTTAAACCTCAGCCCACAACCCACTGAACACTAATGCAGATCAATCAATGTATGGAATATTAACAATAGTGTTATAGCAACTAAACAAATATTATTACCTCTTCAATATCCAAATCCAAATACTGAAGACTTTCTACTGATTCCAAGTCAGAGTCTAACAAAGACTGAACAGACGGCGTTTTTAATAAATCCATCATCTAGGGCTAATCATCTAAGACCTGTAAAAAAAATATCGCATCCTAATTTTAAAAATTAGACAAATTTGTTAATTATTACTTAAAGATTAATTTTGTACATAGATATATAAAAAATCGGTGATTGATGAGGTATATTGATTCAATTGGAAATGGAATTTACCGGTATTCAGATCATTTCGAACCATTAATAAAATTAATAGAATTATTTTTATGATTATTAGATTTACTTTTATGATTCTATCAATGACTTCAACCTTCAACTGTCAAGTTGTCAAAATGTCAACTCTTTATTTTAGTACTGTTAGTGCAGTGGCTTCTCTGAGTGGTCATCTTTTGTATCTCTGTGAGTAACTTTATGAAATCATTATAGAATATTTTACGTCATATTTTTATGTGTGGATTTTTCTTTGTTTGACCCCACCTCAATTATGTGCATTAAGTCTATTATACCCATAGAGCAACACGGTGCCACCTGACGGAAGGATTGAGAACGCTTTGACCATAGATGAGTTTAAACCATAGAGGAAAGTAATTTATACATATGGTATAAATTGACTTTGACGACTAGATGTCACTCAGTGAAATATAAAACGCAGTCGCACAGAAAAAAAAGAATTGCTATGAGTGCGAGTACCTATTGTGCAGTAGAGTGCTAAAGCGATCGTTGTTTATTATTATAACCGAATTTTACACAATACAAGTTTCTAATAAATACAGTCCACTAGTTTTATTGTACCAACACCAAGAATACACAAAAACACTTCTTGTTTGTGATTTCTTTGAATCTCATGTACTGTGTACTTACAAAGTAATTAACTTTGATTACACAGTAGTTAACTTTAATACACAATCATTATTAAAAGATCCAAGAATTAAGTGTCTCAGAGTAATAAACTCATAATACTTTATTTACAAACAACTTAACAATCTCTTAGAAAAATAGTCAGAAGTAGGTTGTGCTTAATTAAAAACAACTTTACATAATGGATAAATTAACTGTAATATCAGGTACATTGTTTATGGCAGCTGATGTTTTTGCTATAGTAAGTCTTGCAATGCCAGACTGGATAATTACTGAAGTTGGAGGTAAGTACTACCACAACCACTGTAGAGCACACTGCAAATGCAAATATAGAAAATGTATGAAAAAATTGTGAAGGTTTAACATTTTTATTTAAGTACTTGTTCTTAAAAAAGTATCTTAAGTACAAATTAAATACCCATCATACATCTATACTAATATTATAAAGCTGAAGAGATTGTTTGTTTGTTTGAATGCACAAATCTCAAAAACTACTAGTCTGAATTGAATAAAATTATGTATAATACTTCACAATTATTTTAATACTGGGCATCTGAAGATAAATATCTTAAATTAGATACCATGAAATTAATTGTAATTTCTGTTTCACTTTAAAATGGTACTAATAATATTGAAATTTGCATGACAATGTAACAGCATTCTTACTCACATTGCTTTTTCTTATTATTCAGGTGATACAAGGCTCGGTTTGATGTGGTCCTGCATTACGCTGTACAACCGGCCACAAGTCTGTTACACTCCAGATCTACAACCTGAATGGTTGCTTGCTTTAATTTGCATATTTATTGGATGCATATGCATAACCACTACTGTGATACTCTTGGCATCCAGCCATTTTGATAGAAATGTGATACCATATGCACGATGGGTTGGATTTGCAGCAAGTATGATTATCAAATTGTGTTAATTACCAAATTTTGTTTTTTGTTTGATAATATATTCATATTTATTGTTTCTTATTTTCAGTGGTAGTTTTTTGCCTAGCAGCAGTCATATTCCCAATGGGATTCCATGTGGATGAAATTGGAGGTCAACCATACCAGCTACCAAACAGCCACCAAGTTGGCATTTCATATATCTTATTTGTTCTTTCTCTCTGGATTACTGTGATATCTGAATTATTTGCAGGGAAAGTGTGTCTGCCTCATTTTTAGTACATATTATGATAAGTAAAATGTTTACCTAATTTTATTGTAAGATAATACATAATTTATGTTCCACATTAAGGTCCACTATTATGTTTGTTGTGTAGGTACCTAAAATAAAATAAGTCATTAAGAGATAATTTCTTGTTCATTCATTCATCATATATCCTTTTTTTCTTTCTGTAAATATAATCACAGTGTACGAAAGTTGTAAAATGGTCTTATTAAAATAAATGACTTGAACAATAAATACCTATTAAAATAAATGACTTGAACAATACCTATTAAAAAGTATCTTCGCCTTAATATTAAATTTTTATTGTAAAAAAAAATGTTTTTGGTATGTCCAGGAAAAAAACTCAATTTCACTTAAATGTCCGAGGTTTTTGAAGTTTTTGTCTGCTGTCGGCAATTTAGGTGATGGCAGTCCTACCCATAGCCATATAAAAATTGTGTACGCTGCTGCACACTCGCTCTCTCATCGTAGGTAGATTTGACCTTGAGCTTGCACATTTCGAAACTAGATATCTTCGACAACGTATCGGCTAACAATTACAATACAAATGAAAGCTGTTACATTCGGATTTCCAGAATATATTTATTTAAACATATTTGGCACAAACGATTGTGCGACCGTAGTTCGACACAACGGTAGTGCGACAAACGATTGTAGGCCGTACGTAAACATCTCGGGTTTCATTTAAAAAAAAAAAATGCATTTTAACAAATGCTAAAAAAAATGTAAATCAAAATGAGTCGCCGAAACCTTGCACCGAATGACTGCACTAAATTGGATCTTTTTCTTGTGTTTGTTATTGTGATGACCAAGTTTTGTTTATAAATATGAAAATTAAAAAAAAAGGGCTGGTTTTTTTAATCTCGTATTATGAAAAGTAAGCGGGTGAATGAGGCAGAGGTCTGTGAGAGAACATAAAAATCCAAAAAAAGTACTAGGGTGTCATAAAATCGAGCAGCTCTGTCATCCAACAAAAATATTTTTGATCTGTTAAAATTAAGAGGTACACAACACAATTTTATTAAAGTATACTAGTGGTCCGGAATCGAAAATATAACTAGCTGAGCTATCGGGTTCGTCAGATTAAGACAATAATAAATATGAGTTGAGTAGTCAGTGTCGCACTTGGGTGATGTCGATCTTCAGTGTGTCGCACAAGCGTGCATTCGAACTATCGTGTGTCGCACTACAGATCTGTCGCACTAGCGTGCATCGCACAACCATTTGTCGAACTCACGTAGTGAACTCGACTTTCTCTCGGCCGATAGTTTGGCCGACTTCTTAATCAGAGAGACTCTGTGGATCTACCACAAAAACTGGTTTTGGCCCTCATTTTAGTGGCTGGTGGATTTTTCTAGTGGCATAAATTAATGGCTTAGCGGAATGCAGTTTCTATTAGGTACTGAACATTACATTTTGTTTTATAAATAAAAGCAATTAGAGCGCTTTTTCTGCATTTTCGACCGACCACACGTCATTTTGCTAGCTTGAAATTGTAAGTCTGCGGGTGCCATAACAGTTCATTATAATTGCTTTTATATAGGTACTTATATGTATTACACTAACAGACGCGTGCTCCTTAGACCTGTGGCTGTTGGTGAAGAACTACTTGATTTTGGTTTGCTTTACAAAGATGATAGGTAGGATAGGGTAGGGTAGGTAGGTTATGTATGAAACCGATATCATTCTGATGCATCACAATACAACAAGTCAGACAAATGTAAATCCGGCTTAACGTTGACTATTGCCAGACACTTAGAGCATGGCAACCCCACGCTAGACACTATTAATAATTGGTACTCTGCGAACATAGAGCAACATAGGAACACTTCCGTCAGGAGGCCTGTGTTGCTCTATGTCTGCGAATTAGTCGGCCAACTAGGAAAAAATAAAATTGTAAGTCCGCGAGCGCTCTTAATGACTTTTTCCTCAACTCAATGACCGTTAACTTTCATGTTTTTTTTAACGTAAAGTTATAACGTAAGAAAAAAATGATTTCGTGGGCTGCTCAGTGCTCTAGCGCTTTTTGCTAGAAGAGGGAGCGCGCACTGCAATTTTTTATTTCTCGTTAAAACATGAATTATTATAACATAACATAACATCACGCCTGTAATCCCCGAAGGGTTAGGCAGAGGTGTACCCATTAGTACACCCACATTTCGCCAGTTATGTTTTTAGTCCCATGTAATAGGGGGCGAGCCTATTGCCATCAACCGGGCACAAATCCCGGATGAAATATTATGTATTCGAAATGTGACTATTGCTCGCTTTAATTAATCAACTGGCAACACTTTACACTAGAATCTTGTGTCGCGGTGTCGCCATTTTGTCATGGCGATCTTCTGACCTAAGGTTAGCTAGCTTATTATTTTAAACGTCTCTATCGTGTTCCGTAATCAAATAAAGTGAATATTTCTACGCTATTGCAAATCATCATGGCTGAAAATAGCTCAAAAGAACCTCCGATACAAACCGTTAGTGGTTTACCACCTAATCACAATCCCTGGCTCTACAATGTATACCACCAATACAATGGATATCACGGTGGTATGTACACGCCGTATTATAACCAGTATTTTAACCAAATGGCCAACAACAACATAGGGTTTTCTAATAATCCTAATCAATTTCATCAAATTAAAGACCAGAAAATGGATCTTGGTCATCCTCAATTCTCCAAGCCACCGCCAACAACTCCTTTGCTTGGAATGTCCCCCCTTGACACCAATCGCCCATTTTTTAATCAACCTCCGATCAGGTTTAATCTTAACAATGTAAGGAAACCAGCACCTATATCTCTTAATGAAAATCCACTCCTTTCAAACAACACTGGCCCTAAAAAGAAACGCAAGAAGCCTAACAACAGCAGATTTAACGACGATAGTACAGATGGCCTCAGTGATGTTCAACCTCCGCTGCCTGACCATCCTCCTCCACTGCCACCACTACCTCCCCCAGACATTCCTAAGCCTCCTCCTCCACCACTTGATTTGCCATTGCCTCCTCCGTTGGCAACAGAAGACATACCTCAACCACCAGAACCAGAAGAGCTTGAGTTTATCAAAACTGAAATTGTAGAAGATGAAGAAATTATTAAAAACAATAATTCTTCAAACTTTTTCAAATCAACATCTACAGGCTCTTGGCCTGAAAGCTTGGAGAGATATATCAAAAGATGCTATGAAAAATGTAAATCTGGTTTTGATCGTGATCAAATTGATATATGTTTAAAAGGAAGAATAACAGCTGCTGCCAATAAAGATGAAATATGGACTAGGAATTGGGATGAGGAACCAATTCCAAGTGTTCATAGCGAAAGAAATAATTTGGCTGTTAAACCTGTCCGTGGTACATTAAATTTGTACCAGAAGTTAGAAAACTCTGTGGAACCTCCCAAAAATAGAGGTCTGTTAAATGCTCGAAGCTTTACCATGCCTAAGAATTCTCCACAGCGAAGAAGACTCCCTAGCTCTAGAAGTAGATCTAAGTCTAGGAGCCCTCCTAGAAAAAGGCTTAGGTATGTATATTTTGAAACATTTTTTTTTTGCAAATTGTAGCTTCTGTTCTACACACACAACTGTATGTGTTTTGCTATGGCAAACACAAACTGTGTAGCCAGCCGCACTACGGGCTTGGCGTAGCGAACAAAGCAAATCTGCATGAAACTGCAATATTAAAATTTGATGTTCTATTGTTTACCATGAATATGAAATGCTAGCTTTGTCTGTGACTTTGTCTAGATGAATTTTCTTACAGATCCCTATTTTTTAAAATAATATCTTATTTAGCACTTACAAGTGACACATCTACATGGTGCCTCTGAGTTTGTGTTAGGGTTTGATACCAAATTCGTAAACAATGAACCTCTATGGCGTGACATTGTCTGTTTCCATTTCAGGCTTATCTAAGTACTCAAACATCTGTTGGTACAGAAGAGTCTTTTAAACCTTTTAACATGTAACTGCATTTATTAGCAGCATCATCTAATTAAAATAATTATATTCTAGCCGTGTTATGCCAATTTTTCAAATCTATAAATGCAATTACAAAATACTGGAAAATTTAAAGACAGCCTCCTAAGAATGTCCTCCTGTAGCTAGATTGATTAAAATACTTTCCCTTAAGGCCCCGTCACAAAAATCCTCTATGATTTTCAATAGCAATGTAAAATTCACTTTAATAATTGTTTTAATTTCAGTGCTTCTTCTGCTTCTGGTGATGAGGTTGAAGACAAAAAAAATACGAAGGGCAAAGGACGTCAGAAAGTTAAAGATAGATTGTCTTTAGACCAAAAGAAAATGGATAAAATGTACCATAAAAATGCAAACAAAAAGAAACCTTCATTTGACCAATTTGTTGTTGAAGATTTTCAGGGTAATGCTGAGAAGCTGCTCAAACGAGCTGAGCGATTTGGTAATCTTGTAAGTAATGTTCCTTCCATAGCAAGCTCTTTACAGGGTGGAATCAAGAGGCAGGAACCAACAGCAAGAAGGTCAATTATCCAAGATTGTGAAGGTGATTATGAAATTAATAACATGCACATAGTAGGGACTTGCTCGGATATTGAAAAGTCATTCTTAAGACTGACTAAAGCACCAGAGGCATGTGAAGTTCGGCCTGTGCCAGTATTGAGAAATTCTCTCAAAAATGTTAAAGAGAGGTGGATAGATAAACAAGATTACAGATATGCTTGTGATCAATTGAAATCGATCCGACAAGATTTAACAGTAAGTATTTTTATCATTTATACAGCTTGTTTAAAAGATACTGAATGATTAAATTAAAAATATTCTTAGGTCTCAACCTAAGAATTTAGTGGCATCAAGCTTCCAGCTTGATATTTTAATAGCATTTGAATGCCATGTCTAGATTTCAGTTTACTTTGAGTAACTACTGGCTATAATATTGGCTTTATACATTAGTGTTTAACCACTCTGTCATACCAGTATGACAGGACAATAGATAATCAATTGTGTCTCATTGTGTGGGACTTGATTAATTAAATATGATTTCGGGCATATGAGCACCATGGTTAGCTCTTGTTACAACATACAATTTTTTTTCCTCAGGTGCAAGGAATACGCGACAATTTCACTGTTGAAGTTTATGAGACACATGCGCGAATTGCTCTTGAGAAAGGTGATCATGAAGAGTTCAATCAATGTCAGACACAACTTAAAATGTTATACAGTGAATTACCCGAATGCAAAACTAATGCTCCAGAATTTACAGCTTACAGGATTCTGTATTACATATTTACTAAAAATACCTTAGGTAAGTTGTATTTATATTGCAAAGTGAGTTCAAAAAAAATAATTTTGGGAGTTTTATTCAATTAAAAATTGCACTCCTTCCACTAAATTCTCCAACAAAAAAATTTAATGTGTAGTAAACAAGCAGTGGAGGAGAGTGCAATTTAAAATTAAAACATCTCTACTGTGATAGTTACCCAAAGAAATGATATGGGTGGTAAATGTAAAATCATAATTTCTCTATACAATGCTAATGAGATGAGAAATAGTTATTTGTTATACCAACTTACCAAGTAATTTGTTACAATAGGGGTTAGTCTAAAGAGGTTAGGTTGTTTTAAAATTAGTTTTACAAAGGTAAGCAAACTCAGCCATTATAACTTTACATTAAACAATAGTGACAAATTATGTTATGCAGTCTTGCACTTTACAGATAGGTACCACGCGACACCAATCATTATTACTTTTGACAATTTTGGACTCCTAGATTGTCCATAGCTTTGTTATTCTTTTGATCAGAACATATGTACTTATTTTTAAATTGGTCAATAATTATAAAGCATGTTTTATTTTTCAGATTTAACAACAATATTTCAGTTTCTCTCAAAAGAAGATAGAGAAAATGAGTGTATCAAACATGCACTCCAAACAAGATGTGCTTGGGCCACAGGAAATCTGCATAAATTTTTCCTGCTTTATAAAACAGCTCCTTTAATGGCAGGATATCTCATGGACTGGTTTGTTGATCGCGAGCGCAAGCAATACCTGAGATACATCATAAAGTCGTACGTCTTTTATTTTTTTATCATTCTACATTTATTTGATTTGGTGCTGAGTTTAAAGTCCTGCCCTTACTGGGCATTGCGGCACTTCTACAAGAGTGGGCAAATTACAAATGTGCGCATGTATTAGTGCCGCACTGCACAGGTAGGAAGGGGTTAGTAAAAAAAATATTAGGGACTAAGTAAATGCAATTCTGATTTAGCATTAACTACTGGTATCTTTTGAAACTCACAATTTTTATAGGATGGATTGAAGGAAGTGTAACACCATAGAATATTCAGTTTTTCATTATACACATAATATAAATAGTCCAGTTCCGCTAGCCCTACTTGGAATCGGATGACTCCGATTATAACAGCCATTAAATAGCCTCGATTACCCATCGGCACGTAGTGCAGATATTAACTGTGACCTATTTTTCGTCACTCGTCTATAGTTGCTGGCAAGCTGACATGTGATAAATAAGTCATAATTCCTTGAAAACTGCGATCTAATTTACCTATATTACCTATCTTATTTACCAGTTAATGATTGAGGCACCTAAAGTAGTAGTCATAAAAGTACTTTCTCAACTTACGACACTTGTGAGGGTTAGGCTATATTATACCTGTGCGATCCTTTTAAATACGAAATTCAAACGTAAAGAAATCAAGTACCTATGCATAATTGCTAAGTTGGCGGTGTGGCCGACATGTTGACAACGATCATTGTGACTACAGTCGTGACACGCCAGCCTGAGGAGGCTCACGTGAGTCAATTAAATTTGGCTTGATTCAGCATTCACATGCATATCACCAGTCATTTAACAGTATAAAAATTATTTGGTGGGTTCAGTTTGTTCCTAAAAATAAGTTTTATTTATCATATGTATCTTAAACAAGAAAGAAAACCAGACAGTAAAATAAATGGTATTGGAAAGATACAGTTAAAAATTTACAAAAAAAAAACCGTTCCGCCTTCTTCTAGGTTTATAACGGTTAAATTTTTAGCATAGGAGTTATTACCTAATGAGCCAAATATTTAAGGATAATAATATTTAAATAATTTTATTATATGGAGGGAGGCCTTTGCCCAGCAGTGGGACAGTACAGGCTAGTTATAATAATTATACACCCTGAAATGTAAACCGTTGCAAAAACGCGGCAGAACGATTCGCCCTCAGTAGTACTAATGGAACGTAGAGTTAAACTTAAAAAATAAAAATATTTTTATTTTAAAATATTAAAAAAAATATTCATAAACTCGAAAGCGTGAGTAACAATAGTTACACTGTCACGCACACAAACGCAACGTAGCGAACGAAATGATACCTACTACTACTACTGATACTAAAAAGCAATAAATCATAAATGTTCAGAGAAAAATAAGCTCTCGTGCCTTGTGATACGGTATAAACTAGAGCGCGTAGCTTACACTCTCTTCATTCGCCGCCACAGATCAAAAAATGCCGCGCCGTGCCGCGCAGTGTCGCGCACTCGACGCTCAGTTGTCTTGCGGACGTTGTACTTGTAGGTTAAATAAGTGATAAATGGATTGAAATTACGATTTTTCTAATTTTGAGTGAGACCCATTATTAAAACAAAGAATTTATTTAAAAGTGCTCGTTTGTGTGTGGAATGTAGTGGCTTACACTTCGAACACTTGCTTCGATACCGCGAAGTGTAGGTAAGTACTTTGTGAATAGTGAAAATTCAGAAATAGGTTAGGTGATTAAAATCATTGTAAATAAGTTGATTCCAACTTTTTAAATACGACTAAAATACTTAGGTACTTTATTGTCTTTGTTTAACTTGTTATTTTGTTTTCGTGTTCAGTAAGTAAAGTTGTAGGTAATAAAAAGTATTTTTGACAGTCTTAAGCCTGTAAAAGTATGAACGGAGAATTGGAATAACTTTTTGGGTGTTGTGTTACATTAAATTAACTAAAGATCAGAAAATCAGCTGTTGATAAGCGCAAGGGTTAACGACCCAGTGTTCTGGCGCCCGCGCCGTCAGCCGCTCGGGTCTCGGCCGCTGCGTTTGACTAGGTACTACTATTTGATTGCGTTCATTTTCGAGTTTCGCTTTTCACAATTGTGAATCTGCCATTTTTATATTTTCATAGTAAAGATATTTACTAATCGATTGTACTACCAAAACAAAGTCATTTCGCTGCAGCTTTGCAACGGTTTACATTTCACGTTGTATATAGCCGTTTGCGACTGTGGTGATAGTTGCAGAATAAACTAAAACAAAAATTGGTGCTTCCTTACGAAAGCCTTTTGATCTATGCAGTATTATTAGTACTCAAATAAAAAACACAATTTAGGTGAATCATATAATGCACATAGTATTCCGGCATAGTAGGTATGTCATTAGATATAATATATTCCGGCAGCTAGTGCAGGTCTATTTAAGAAATTGTCATATAGTACATAAACTGAGGCCTAACTTAGGCGTGAGTTTATGTATGTTTAGTATAGGCAAACCAGCAGCCTTTCTATAAATTACTCAGTGTAGTTTCAGTCTCAGTGACCTGATAGTGCGATCCCAACTAGTTCTTGACTGTTTTTTCATAAGGAAGTTCATTAACTGTTTTTCTAATCTTTTACTCGATGAAATTTTTGCGCGGAGCCACTAATATTTAGTGCCTCCTGCACTAAGGCCAATTCGGCACTAGGTTTGGCATTCATGTCTTGCACGGTGCACCAATTAAAATATTAAATAAAAAATATTACCTTGCCAGCATTGCTGGTCGTGTTTTATTAACTTTTACTTTATATGTGCAGCTACAGACAATGTGTTCCTGTGGACTTCATCATTCGAGAGTTGGCGTTCGATTCAAGCTCTAAGGGAGTTGAATTCTTAAGTCAATACCCACTTTCTTATACTGACTGCGATCAATCTACATTAGATTGCAAGGCCAGTCTTCCAGCTGTTCCGGGCATTTAACATTCCATATTTGATATTCGTCCTGGTTTATTAGCGTATTGTTGCGTGGTGATGTAACAATCAAGGAGAGCTGCACTCCGATTGCTGCGTGCCAGTCGTTATCATCGCTCAACATAATTAACATCTTAATTTTAAGCGCTTTGCTAGGATGAGGAGGCTCAATGAAAAGCCGCAAATTCAGCTGTACAGCAGAAATGGATTGATCATTGAAAATATGGCCCAGGAGAAGAAACGAAGAAACGCATATAAATATAACGCATCATTTATATGCGTGAAATAAAGTGGGATTTTATAAACAAACATTTTTTTAGTGTGAAGTGATAAAAGACTTGCAGTAGACTTTATTTGTACATGTTACTACTAAATGGACCTAAGTGTTAACGTTTATGTCATACGGTTTTTTGTAAATATTGTAATTTTATGATTATCTATTACAAGTTTCATCTGTATGTTAATAATTATGAAATATTTTTAAAGCACGCTGACCGATATCACCGGTAATAAGTAAAAGCACGCGAAATATTCTATTTAAGATATAGTCAATAAATGATTCTGGTTTTACTAAATATTGTTTAATTTTTAGTCATTACTAGAGACGAAAATAGTACGGACCCTTACATCATACATCGCGGATATAGGTTAGGTCTTGGCAAGGAACCTATTGGCTAAGCGCACCCTCAAAAGGTGACACTGAAGCCGACTTCTGTGCCACGAAATTACCTATAAACATAAGTTCGTAAATAGTTTTTACCTTCTCAATAAAAACAAAATAAATAGTAGGAAGAATAGAGCCTACTGTCCGCTCCTGTTTATAAAATAACGAAAAGAGATTTATGCAGTGGGTATAGCAATGAACCAACGATGTACTTGAAGGTGCTTATTAAAATTAAATGTACCTGATCAGAATCGTAGGTAATAATCACAAAAAAAAGAAATAACCCGCCATTCTTCGCGGACGGAATAGATAACTTATTATTTTTGTGTTAAATAAGCTTCCATACCTGCATTTTTGTTGCTTCAATATCTCTACTTGTGGCGATCGTGTCACGTCACTAGAGTGATGACTTATCACATGTCATGCGAAAACTGACGACCATCCGGCCATTACAAGACCACCGGTGTGATATCGATTGCACATCACTCCCACATAGTGAACAATTTGTGATATAAACAATTACGTTACGTTTACGACTGCCTCGTTCGAATAGTGGTCGCAAAGTGCGACTGCTGAGTCTGGTCTTGGGTTCGATACCCAGGTCGGGCAGTGTTATTGGGTTTTTCATCAGGAATTTCTCAGTCTCCGCCGGTCAGCCTCGTGAGTCTGGACTTGTGCCCGGTTGGTGGCAATAGGCTCACCCCATAATACATGGGACTTAAAGAAACAAAATTGGTGACATGTGGATGTACTAACGGGTACCTACACCTCTGCCTAATCCTATGGTGATTACAGGCGTGCTGTTGTGTTTAAATGATTATTATGGTAGGAATGTAGATCACTTCCATACGAAGCTCCGTTAAATATATCGTTATGAATCTTTTGTAAGCAACACATTTATCATACTTGAGTATTATCACTGACTTAAATATTATTTAAACTTTAGTGTATTTAGGTATTTCGAAGTCAGTTTTATAAGATTGGTAGTTAGGTTTAAAAGATTTTTATAGCAATTTCTCATATAGATTTCATGAGATCCAGTCACCGGGCCAGGCTACACTATCAAACAAAAAATGCCATGCCAAATTTTAAAACATTGTAGTACCTACCTACGTAAGGGCGAAAAATGAAGTCTTTAATTTAAACTAAGTCTTAGATCTGTTTTGCAGAAAAAATAAGGTAGAGGGTTTTTGAAAGCTCTTAGATGTCTAGCTTGCCTTAATCCAGAATACCTGAGAATACCTTATGTTTCATTGTGTTTTTTCACCAACCATTCTACCAAAAAAAAAAACAATAGCTTTAACTTGAACATCTGTAATTGCATTAAGTAAACAATTCAGTTATACATATGTATATAATCAAATATTACATAGTTATTAATAATAAGTATTTCAGTCCGTTAAACATGCCGTAGTCGTTGTATTGAAAAAGAATCTATGTTTAATAGATATAGAACTACGTAGGTACAGCTGGGATAAGTAGTACGCTATTTTACAATACAACTTATGTAGTCTTTGATCTACATGCTATGGGTTCTTACACCTTACCCTATACAGTCAGCTTAAAATCTCCGTAGAAACAGTATTGACTTGACTTCCAATAGATTTATAAAAATACCAATTATAGAAAAACATCAATTCTATTTCTAGACCTTTTTGCTATGCGGTGTGTTTCTCATTTTGAGCTCAGATAAAAATACGAGGAAGTATTTAGGCGGGTGCTGCGGCTGGAGCGCTAGACACGGTGTTACTGGTTGCAGTAGACACGGTATCATCCGGCTCTTGGATTTGCAACCATGGCATGCGACGTTGCAGTTCTTGTCTGTAACAATGCAAACAGAATACCGAAACTTTGATTAGTAAGTAGTTATAAAACAAAGTTGCAACCACATGCTGGATTTATAGTAGGAATTATCAAATCCCGCAATGAATTGTTACGATGATAGCTATTGTACCTTTAAATTAACTCAACCTTAATTAATTAACCTTTGTATTAACAAAGAATTATTAAAAAAAGAATTTTGTAGGTAGTACTCGTATTTCGCCAAAAAGCATCTTGGCCTAAGTTTTTAAAATCAATTCTATGTTTTGTATTTTAAGTTCTTTTTATTTGATGTTAACGATATGTAGGTAAGTATAATTATATTTTTTTGAACGATTGCATGATAAAGAAGGAGAAAAAATATGTACTTAGGGCTGATTTGCAATATGACAAAAAGATTAAAAATATGATTGTTTGACATATTTTCTTTACAAAATTTATTAAACGCGACCTCTTACTCTGAGTTATCTGACGATTGGAAAATAACCCCTAATTTCATAACTAAGTAGGTATACATCTTCCTAGTTCGGCGTGCTGTGCTGGCGCTGCTGCTGCGGCTGCAGAAAACCTCAAACGGCGTAAGTATAGTACCCTTTCAGGTAACTATATTTTCGAGCCGTTTGGGGTGGAAACTCTCGGGTCGTGGGGTCCGTGTGCCCATGGCCTTTTCAAGGAGTTGGCCACGATTGGTTGATTCTTCCCGTGACCCAAGGGCTGGTTTTTACCTTGGCCAGAGGTTAAGCATTGCCATTCAACGTGGCAATGCGGCCAGTCTTTTGGGCACAATTCCAGTAGACAGCGATGCGGATGAATTTCTTGATGCCATTTAATTTTAGTTTCTCTTTTTTTTATATTCTGGTTGTTTTTTATTTTATTTTTATTAATAAGCTTGTAAATATTGTATATATTTTAATTTAATTATATCTAAGTAGGTATATGTACCTGTACTTTGGATGACTGATTGCATAAACCCAGGGATCTATACAGGCAACAGCTTTGCATGCCACAGCTGGAATCATTGTAACCTGCGAATTAAAAATGATTTCAGTCAGTCACTTTAACACTCACTCACTTAAAATTATAGACGAACTGCCTCTTATCGAAACACCAGGGTCTCTTGGAAGTTGGGCAAGGTGGAAAGGAATTCTTCGATATGAACAATAAATTTTAGGCGATGGAGACGAACGTAGCGATTTTGCTAGCGAATCTTGTCCTCATATAAGTACATAGGCCAAGTTAGTATATAGGTAACACCTATGAATAAAGAATTTTAATTTTGAAAATGTTGGTTGGAGACTCCACTAACACTCGCTTATTCAGAGTTCTTGATTGCAATCCATTATGCAGACCGTGTGTGAATCATGCATGCCTGTCGCTAATTCATAGGGGTCTTGATCGCTTGGTCTAACATAATGAGTAGTAGTACCCATAGCAGTCCCATAACTTGAAATCGAGCGTTTTGAAAATGTAAATAAACATTGCTTAATAGGTAGGTAGTTGCTCGGTAGGTAGGTATGTCCTACCCTGCTGTAGCCAAAAGCAAGAATCGAAGAATGGGTTCGAAGTACCTACAACAAACACGGCCATTGTGTATTCTACAAAAAACGCAAATGCGGCGCACATATAACCGTATGCGTTTTCTACGAACCCACGAACTGTGTAGCCAGCCGCACACCGCACAACGCACGAATGTTTGTCCACAGTCAACGGGTTAAATTTCGCAACGTTTAACATTAAGAATAGATAGCCAGGTTTAAGAAAAATACAATAGTTCATAGGTACTAAGGATGTACAATAATAGTGGACAACGAAAGACAAAATACCTAAGTAGTAAGTATCTTAGCAAATATTTACCCCAGGAGTAAGGAGTTGTTGGTTTCCAAAAGCTCCTATAAGCGCCATTACGCCGTAAGGAGTCCATGACGCTACAAACAAGAAGCACACCGTGAGAGCAGCTTTAGCTATTCTGATTTCGGCTGATTCTGCGCTTGCGTTTTGGTTTGCTCGAAGTGATTCCACGTTCATCTTTTTGGCTTGTTCTCTAAAAATTTCATTTATTTTATGAAAACATGAATCTAATTGTTATTCGGTACAGGTATTGAGGTACTGATTGAAAAGAACTAGGTACCTTAAAGCAGCTTCATGTGCAAACACCTGCTTCACGATACCGCTATAAAAATATATGATCATCGACATTGGGAAGACGTAGCTGCAGGCGAAAATGCAAGCAACGAATAATTTCGTGTCAAATGTATTCGTCAAGTAATCGAATGTGCAAGACGTCAAATAACCCTCTGAAATAACAAAAACAGAATTAAACAGGAAGAAATTATTAACATTGATCCAAACACGAAATGAGGAGTTAAAACGGGCATACCAGGAACATATCTGCCCCAGATTTTGAAGAGCGGTAGTAAAGCCCATGGTGTACTGTATATCCAAACAAATGCCATCATAAGTAGAACTTTGCCGCGGGAGAGTCGTCCGTCTAAGGGGCGAGTGATTGTAGAATGCCTGAAACGTTTAATTAAAATGATACGGTAAAAATTATGACATAATCGATTCTCTATAATATATAAAAAAGGAATTACCGATGGCTTTTATGGAAGAAACACCACTCGCACCACAATTTTACCAGTATCACTTAAAATTTAGATAATTCTAGTAGGTATGTATTTTACCTGTCATAGGCAATGCATGCATTAGTCATACCAGCGCCAATGCCACTATACGCGCCCATCAGCGCGAATAGTTGACAGCCGAAGGTTCCGCTGGCGAAGCCTCGCATAGCACTATTGTATATAAATATTGGAGCTTTCGCCATCATTATGAAATCTAAAATAGCTAGTTGCAGGATTAGAAGGTTGCTTGAGGTTCTTAAACTTTTTGTTCTGCAAATAAAAAATAATATAAGTATGTGTACCCAGTTTCTACTTCAAGTAAGCTACGTACGTATTAGGATTATATTTATACTAACGTGGAAAATATGAAAATAACAAGTCCATTTCCGACTAAAGCGGCCGCAGTAAAGAATATGTACAGCAGTGCAAGCGCAGTATGCGCGCTGGCCGGAGGTGCCGGGAATGACAGCCAGTGCTCCGGGACCGCGGCCAAGTCATCCCCTGACAAGCCGTCGCCCAGCATTATCACGTCACTCGCCCCTCCCGACCTGGGCAATTAGTAATACCGTTTTTCTATTTTCAACTTTTTTTTGGGACCGAGTAACTTAGTCTTTTTGTAAAGGTTTCTGTTGATTTATAAAAAAACCGTTCTTTTATATTATTATATTCTTTATTTTTAAAAATGTTATAGTTAATAATATGTAATAGGAATACCTATAATGCTATACATATTGCTAAAACGGAACACACGACTTTTCTTTCTGTTGCAATAAAAAAAAATGGTTTTTAATTCTCTCACATGCAAATCGCAATTTATGGGAACAAGCATTAGGTATTTAATAACCATTTAAAATTCCAAGTCAATAATTTAAGTACCTAGTTCCTAAAATAGCAGCTATGACAGACAGACAGCTGGAGACACTGGGTAGGGAATCCTACGTATACCTATAAATAATATGATTCAAAATGTTACTCACTTGAAAGGTGCAAAGTGTGCATCATAGTAGGAATTTTCTGTTTGATTGTACATGGTGAGTATGGTGACTGAATGTTGGAAAGGAGTGAGCAGTCCTCGGTAGTGTGCCTGACTGCCCACCTCACTGACTGACTGCTGCTTGTAACAGCTCGCACTTTGCTTTTATATCAACCTAACCTAACCAGATTGAACAGATTATCCGCTGTGACACCTTTGATAGGATTATTAGAGATTTGGCTGAACCACGGGCAGAGATTTCTGTTGATGTAGTACGTAATGCGTTTGAAGCGCCTTTAATGCGGATATAATGTATTTATAGGGCATGTAGAAGCCCCATAGTATTACCTATAATGAATTAATCACTAGTAAGCCTTTAAATAAGTATCTTTCAATTAAGCATGTTCCTACGCTCAGCAGTTGCGCTTGCGGCCACAACATCAACGGGGCAGTTAAATATTCCTGAATACGTACTTGCGATAAGACTGCGTTACCTGACTTAGAAATTACATTGAATATCAGGACACCGTATGCTATTGCAAATCATTTGACAACGAATAGGTACTGAATGTTACTATGAATTATCACCGAAACATAAGACTAAACTTCTAGGTATTCACTAATACAAATAAATGAAATAATTTTACATTGAAGATCATAAAAAAATAATGCTGGACTTGCGATATTGGTAGCTCTAAGAAGCAATATTATAAAGAATAAAACTACAAAATAAAAAATAACTTTAGCTTGGAGCTCGGCGGCTTTGGTTTTGTTTCTTGTTATGTAGGTATTGCCACCGACTTCCAAGCTAAAGTTATTTTTTATTTTGTAGTTTTTGAAGGCGGTTATCTTTTTTTGTAAAAAAGCTTTTTATTTTTCACTTGTTAGTGCTTGTGTGTTAATGTTTGAAATCCTTACATAAAGCCCTTTCAAACAATACCCCACACGATATATTTAATTTTGGAAAGTGGTAGGAGGGGGGTTGACGTACCCCCTCCCCGCTTCCTTCAGTCAGTCATCGACTACACGTATAAACAAAGCAATTTTTCTTGTTACAGAGGTTCTGCTGTGATTTTATAAGGAGTTCCGTTCTATATCTCCAAAGTTCATCATCAGATCATGACAATATTCCTATGGGACCTATTCGGAACTATACTCTTTCAAACAAAAAAAGAATCATCCAAATCGATTCATAATTGGCGTAGTAATCGTAGAACAAACACAAAAAAAAAAAAACATACGCTTCGAATTGAGAATCTCCTCCTTTTTGAAGTCGGTTGAAAATAAAGGGCTTTGCATTGTGTATGAAAATAGGCATAGATTTGGTCAAAGATAATTTAATTGTAGCGTTACGAGCTCCTTTGGGGTGATATTGGAAAGGTGCCTTAGTGGCGTAAATAAATTATATTTCATTAGCTTCAGCCCGCGATTTCGTCCGCGTAATGTCGGTTATTAGCAATCTAATTTTGTTTCTCCATACACATACAAACTTTAGACCCCCGTTTCCGCCTTTCTTAGCGTATGCCTACGTCATAATAACGATCTGCTTGTCAAATTTCAGCGCAATCCGTTCGGTGATTTGGGCTCTATGTTGATATTTAGACCAGTCAGTCAGTAAAATATATATATCTTATGATATCCTTTTATTGTATTACCTAATGGTCTGTTTTCAACCGACTTCAAAAAGGAGGAGGTTCTCAATTCGTCGGTATGGTTTTGTTTTTTTTTGTATGTATTTTACCCGATTACTCCGCCAATTATGAATTGATTTGGATGATTCTTTTTTTGTTTGAAAGAGTATACTTCCGAAAAGGAATAATTCCCATAGAAATATTGTCATGATCTGATGATCAACTTCGGAGATATGGAACGGAACTCCACATAGGATCACAGCAGAACCGCCTTCCATAACTACAAAATGAATATCTTTAGTTTGGATGTCGGTGGCACTACGGTCTATATAACAAAAAACAAAACTAAAGCCGCCGACTTCCAAACTAACAATAACGTAACATTTTTCGAAGTTATTGTAAGGATTGCGGATATTTAGGTAACGCTGATAGTTAACACCTGAACTGTCCAAAAAGGTTCGACTGGCTGTTCACAACGGCGTGCTGGTGCCTATTCGGTCATGTTGAGAGGATGAGTAAAAGGCGGTTAAGAAATAGAGTTTATATGGCAGATGTGAGTGGCAACGCAGAGAAGGGAACCCTAGGAAGACTTACACTGACCTTATTGGTGGGATTCTTTAGAAAGTTTAGGTGCGCAGTACTTGTTTGACAAAATGTGTGAATGTGGACGAGGCGAAAGAAGTATGTAAGGATCGTAACAGGTGGCGTTCTGTGGTTTCAGCCTACCCGCTTGGGAAAAAGGCGTGAGTTTATGCTATATGTATGTAAACAACTGAAAATAATATAGAGGTTGCTTATTTTTATTAAGTACAGGATAGAAGGTAACCCTATCTAGTACGATCTAATAAAAACAAAATGAATAATCAACAATTTTAATAGACATCACAACAACCATTTGGATTGAGTATCTACACATTGCTAATTTTATAAAATAATCTAATATTTATATACAAAAATTTTATATACAATTACAGACTGTATAAAATGAGTTTAATTTTTTTTTTATAATTATATAAAAGTACAACTAATATTTCCGCGGATCAGTCAGAACACGACTGTATCGACCATTCTTAGATACCCACCAGATTTGCCCGAATTGACTTAAGATGGAGACGTTACCTCTCTTATAGATTTGTCTGAAGCCCAAGAATGGGTTAGGAATTAAATACCCAGCATAAATAGGAGGGAGCCGATAGCCCCAATAAAAAAAAAACCTATTACTTGCTTTGCCGGTCTTCAGACGCGGTTCATTGATGTAAGAGCTGATTATAATATTAATTGACTGTGAAATAGAACATTGTCTTGAGTTCCGTAGCTTGTAGGACCTACACTCGAATAAAGTACTTGGTGATGACACAAATATCATAAAAACCTGTGATCATTCATGTCTCAGTTCGGCCAACTAGTGTTCTAAGATTTCATAGTTTTGTTATAGTATAATGTTCATAGTTTTTCCATTACTATACTCGTGGTAAAATTGTTCCATTTTAGCATGCAATGCGACATGAGGGTAATTCTTATATTATTAAGAACTTTTGCATTTTATTAACCTTAGTCACAATGTGTCAAAAATGCCTCTAATTTGCCAACATTTTCGACATGGTTTTTGCCATTGATTGTCGCTGTGACACATGTGGCCGTATGGAGCTAGACTGAGCTACTTTGTGCCAGTAAACGCTGAATAGTATAGTTTATTGATTAAGTATACCTAATTGGTTAAATAATTATTTAAGTATATGACTAATGTATTGGCTTTGTGCCGTCTATTGTATACCTATTTAAATGCTCATTGCATACAATAGAGTGATTCAAGAATTTGGTACCCCTCACACTCACGACACGTTTTAATACAAGATTTAAGTTATTTTTCTTGTACTTATACCAAATAACTGGTTCAACTGTACACATGACTTTGTGGCTTCGTTATCATGCAATGCAGACTTTTGTGTAGTATATGCTGCGATAAAAGGGTAGGTAGGTTAAGTAGGGTACCTATGTACCTTATAGGTACTTTTCTTTTTACAAAAAATCTAAACACCTACAAAATTATTCGATATACTTTTAAGCATCTCATGTAGGTACCTATGGTATAGTCAATAGTCTGTGTTATTAATGTTACGGCCAAATATAGGAGCTTATCATGCCATTTCACTCACACAGTATAGCGAACGAGAGACAGGACATGACAAACGCCGAAATTTTAAATTCGTCTTCGGCACGGGTTAACATGCATCTGTTATTCTTATGATTTAACAAACTTAAGTACATAAACGTTGCTGCGTGCACCTACCTATCTTTTAAATAGCGTTAGTTTCAGACAAATAAGAAAAACAGAAACAGAAAAACAGTAAAGAAAATGAAATGCCATTGAAGTATTAAATGGCATTAATTTTGAAAAATATACAATTTTTAAGATTATTACAGATTATACAGTTTTTTAAGAATCAGTACCTACTATAATAATAATAAATATTAGTGCCTAGTTTATAATAACGTTGTTTTGATAAATAAAAATGATTTAAACATTTGTGCATTTGGGCTCAGAAATATTGGTATACGTAAGATAACCATAACCCGTTTCTTTTTTACGCCGTCTGCCAAATATGACTGAGTTCGACCTTCAATTTTTAGCTACGGAACTTATCTACTGTACCAGTCCACATATCTTTCAAATCCTTTCAAAATTGTAAATAAACAAAGAGGACTCTGTTTTTTCCTGCGACTTTGTCCGCGTAAATGTTTGCTATCGCCGATGTAGACGAGGTCACGGAATAAAAAATAGCCTATGTCCTTTCTTGGGTTAAAACTTACCCCGTACCAAATTTCATCAAAATCAGTTCAGTGGTTTAGTCGTGAAAGCGTAACAGACAGAGAGACAAACTTTCATTCGCATTTATAATATTAGTAAGGGTTAAGAAACTGTTAAGATAGTCGCTGACCAAACGCCTGCAAGCGGCCGGCAGTCCGCAACAACAACAGGTCACACAATAGGCTTTAGAGACGCCCATAAGAGCCATCTATATCGCGCCCATCTGTATCTATGTGGCGTCCCTATATAAGATAGTTAGCCATAAGTATAAAAAACATTTAATTATCAGCCAACTGAGGCCCATAGAAAAACTACACAACTTTCTTAATATGTATCGTATAAAAGCGAAAGGTCACTCACTCACTCATGCACTCATCACGATATATCGAAAACCACTTGACGTATAAAGATGGAATTTGGCAGGGCGGTAGTTTATAGTTACTAAGAAAGAATTTTCTTCAATTCACCCCCTAAGGAGATAAAATGGGGGTCCAAAGTTTTTTATGGAAAAATCAACAACGACGCGGACGAAGTCGCGGACAGAAGATAGTAAGTATAATCTATAATGACTACAAATAAACTAATAGATCTTTATTAAACTATTAAATAATTGTCCTCGTAACACAACTATTCTTGCCTAAACAAGTGAAAACATTTAAATTCCAGTAGGTGCACGTTTTCAATTAATATGAAAAGTTAACCTGATATTTAAAAGAACAAAAATAATTTAAATTTAAAATAAGTATTTCTTTTTATTGTGGATTGGAGTGGATTTTTTACTAATGCTAATTATAATTTGTTACATTTTCCTACCTTTATGTCTGAGGTTGATTAAAATAAGGCTCCATGCAAATATAGTACAGGGTACCTATGTTTAAAAATATTTTTATTATTACATATATTATTAAATAGATATATTGAAATGTTCAGTATTATGTTGATTACTACATCCTGCGGGGGGGGGGGGGCGTAACAGCGCAATCAAGAGGAATTAGAAAGAGCATCTGAATGTGTGGCTTGCCGCCGCATTGTACACACAATATATAAATAGGTACAGTAGTAATACAATTACATCACATCAATAACACTAACACTAATTCATTCTTTAACTATCCCATTTATTTATTCATAATAATATATTAATTTCAGACAAAGTACATAGTACACATTTATTTTCATTTTATTAGACGAATTGTGTGTTATGATGGACCTAAACTTTATAAAAAAAACAACAGTATTAGATATCTACTTCAGGTTAGGCCTTAAACTAGTTTTCATAATAATAATTATATTAGATACAAAACTTTTAATTTAAGTATTACACAAAACTTATAATTACAAGAAATTGTTTTCATCAAAGATTACTTGAAAATCTGGAATGTTCATTTAGGCATAGAGTTTGGAGGATGAATCACGATACATTGTAGTCGAATACATTATTACTCCATCTTTACACACTCTCTGTCCTACCTACATTTTTTTCTCTGTAAGTAGGTAGATATTGTATTATAATCAAATGTTATTTCCAATTTTTAATCACCTGTCATAGGCGCCGGTAACGCCAATGACCTTGACGAGCGAATTCTATAAAATTTCGGACGTATCAATTTCACTTAGTCAAAAATATATATATAATATAAAAAAACCTCGATCAACACAATGTACCTTACCAATTCCTTTTAGCCATCAAACCTTTTTTCATTTACATTGTCCAATAAATCAAGGTTTTACATGTGACAATTGTTGTGAAAACTACTTATATGCTGCTTTGAATGATTAGAAGTATTTTCTATAATACAAAATCTTGATATCACACATGCATTATCTGATTATTTTCACCAACTGATTTTTGTGTATCAACTTGCAAGAGACCTAAGCACGCTGCTGTATGTACTTGAGGAGTTGACTAATATTCAGACTTACCTTGCTGCAGCATCAGCTCAAAGTTACCATATAATTACAGTTTCAACTTTACACGTGTTAAAATCACCGTTACTCTTGTTGAAAATTAAGTAGGTATCTACTATACATACTTATACCAAATTTCAACAATAGTAACGGTGATCATTGTATAGCTGAGACTGCTACATAAATCAGAAAAGAGCTGATTATCTTTAAAATGACCGAACGGATTTTTATGAAATATACCGTAAAAGTAGACGATTTCAGCCTTCTAGTAAAAGAAAACCGCACTGAAATCGGACCATTTTTGTGAGAAAGTAACAAAAGTATTTACGGGAACCCGGGATGCAAAAAACATTTTTTTTTTCTTTGTCCTAATCACTCTGTTTTGTATTCCTGTTGACATTAGCTAAATTGGCCCTACCTATTACGACCACTAGTTAGCTAATAAGAAAAAAATCACAAAAAATGATTGCCAATTCCTGATATCATAAAAATAATACCAAATATAGCTGCTTAGGTAGGTACTTGCGAAACCTTTTGGACCTTTTCAATATTAAAATACTCTTTATTTCATAAACAAAATTGGTCAAGTGAAACTTAAAGTGCGGTTTTAATTTTCTAGACGCTATTTAAATTAGCTGACGAGGAACTTACGAGCTAGCGCAGGTTTATTACAGTAAAGTAACTACAGCAGACCAGCGGCCGTTTTGTAGACTGCTAAGTGTAGATTAGTGTGGAACCCTAATTGTGCGAGCCCGACTTGTTTTTGGGCAAGTTTTTGTTTTTTTACAAACATTTTAATAAAATTAGGTCGAATTTGCTTAAACGTTACACAAATATATATAATTATATACTATTTCCCTGCAGTTACAACACAGTGTTAGTTTACCCCCTCACCGTGTCATTTCAACGACAAGATTATTTAATACATATTTAAAGTTTGCTTTATTTGAATTTTTCTTTTAATTTTATTGAACACTTCTATTAAATGTAAATTATAATCAAAATACCTAGGTCGTACAGGGTTTAAAAAAAACTTCTTTCTATAAAAAAACAAATCGATATGACAGTTAATTCCAAATTTAAAACATATTATTTTATGCCTACTTCTGTGCCGGTTGACACTATGATAAGGGTAAGTATATTTATAAGCTTTATATTTAACCAAATAATCATTTTAGCTACTTACCCTTTACCTACATAAAAAATGACTTACTAGTTATATGACTAGCGTCTGCTAGCATGCGTCTGGTATAAAAGTTAGGTAAAATTCGCCCTAAGCATGTGTCCTATCAATAACTGAAAGCAACGTTTTATGTAATGGGGTTAATGTTTACAATGATATCCAGTGAAATAATTATCCATGCAATAAGTGCAATTGTACGTACCATAATTCATCTAAGTATAATGTTTTAATGGCGTTTTTATTGTATTATTATGTGTTTTTTTTATAAAATTCGCTTTAATCAGTCTTTTAATTTAACAATTGATTAAATTAAAATCGATTTATTAATTGAGTTTCTTCTTTTAATATAATGTGTAAACGAGATTATTCAAACGTAAATGCAGCTTTTGTTCTAGATTTTTTAGTTGAGAATAAGCACCATAGTACATATTTAAATTGAAATCGTTTGATAATGAGTAGGCCAACATCACACGTTTTTATAACTCATTAGTTCATTGTTCTTATCATAGGTACACCAATTATTTTACTTTACAATAATTTATAGTCAAGTGGGTCTAAAATATAGATAATAATAGTTGTCAATTTTATGAAGACACATCGAAAACTCGTTAAGTTATAAGTAATGTATGTTTATACAATACATTGTTATTTCAAAGTAACTGAAAATTGTATATTTTATACAAAATTGTATTAACAAGAGTCGTAGTCTCCTCGTATGGCATTTTAGATCGTCTCGTCAGTTCGAGACTGAGCTTATTCTCATTGGTCAGTCGGAGGGGGATCTTCTGGGGTCTCTTGCGAGGGTTCGATGGTGATGCAAGTCTCCGGCGGGGTATCCGGGAAGCGTGATGTCATCTCGAGATGCGGAGAGGGGGGCGGCGACGACAACGCAGGGGGCGCGGGAGGGGCGCTACTTGAGCGTTCCTCTGGCTCCACACATAAATGCATCATTTCTAAATTGTTTTTACAAACATTTTCCTCTTCCGTTCTAAAATCAACAAAAGAGTCACTGAGTAGGATATGGAAAATGAGGAACGAGGACGATCTAGTAGGTCGCAAAAGGGGCCGAGGTCGATCGTCATCTCTACATATTACTACTACAATATCACTTCACGCATTTGAGCACTGCATGCGGCTCCAAACCGACAAATGACTGTCTAAACAAAATTCAATGTGTTAGGTAAATTCGGATGAATGGAATTCGGACTAGCTGTGCAACTTATCACTTTTACTATGACTACTTTGTATTATAATTTTCCGGATTTCAATTCTAAAGTCACAATGTTGACCGTTGTTTACACCTTCATATCTTTAATGTGAGATTAATAGCCGCCTATATTTTGCAAAAAATATAATATTAAAAATAATTACCTGAACGTGGGTTCTTCTATATTATTTATATTGCTTACACTTGCCACAGGAGTTGCTGTAAAGAGAAATGTTCAAGTGTGATTGTTGGTTTTCATAATAGATAATATACTTTACAGGATATAGGCATTAAAACTATCATTAATTATTCATATTGATTAATTTGGATTTGTGCACGGTTGATGGCAGCTAAAATGTTACCTTTTGCGGCAATTCAATAATTACACCATTAGGCATAATATAATAATCTGTCAGAATATATAGTCAGGGGACTTGATGGTTTAGCAGATTGACACACTTCGTAAATTTGCCGCGATGTTACACGAGTAACAAGTGATTATGACCCTTGTAAACGCTAAGATAGGCTTATCAATCAGTTTCCTAAGTTTACACTACTAACGGTGTACGGTGTCGTCTCTGAGGCGCTGTTGTCTTGCGAGCGGGCGGCGGCGTGTGTTGTCGCGCACGCGGAGGGTGATGCCTGCGCAGGCGCCGCTGCCGTGCAGGTCTAGCGCGAGAGATGATTGCGACCCGCACTCCGACTCCGCTGCACTCGCGCTAAAAAGTTATCAATGTAATAAATATAGTCCCGAATTGAATAGCAAATTTAGATAATATTTTTATAGTATACTTAGTAGGAAAATGCGGTCCTTAATGGCACATCGAGTTGTAGGATAAGTTCTGCTTTGTAGAATGTCATTTCTGTCTTTATGTAAAGAATAATGACTAAGGATTATTGCATAAAGAAGCGATACTCAGTGCCCACTTCTACTCGAGCATAGCAACTATAGGCAAGCCAGCTGTACCGTGCAGACCGTCTCCTACCTGCATCACTTCGTTTGTGTAGTGGTGTAGTGCGGGTGTGCGTTACGTGACGTATTTACGGCCGGTATGTACTGTTTGTTTTTACACTTACCAATTATTCTTTTTCATTGTTGGGATCCAAAACACATTATATTTTCAAGAAATAATTTGAAATAAGCAAACAACAGGAAAAACAATAAATATCTAAGTTTTTAAGGTTAAGAATGACTAAGCGAAAATGAAGGTAATGAAAAAAATGCATTCGTGATGAACTTAGTGAACATTACCTAACTGCTGACTGCGGGGGCTCATCTACGGAGAGCGCGTAGCGGCGGAGCGGCTGGCGCAGCGCACTGACCGGCATGACGGCGCGAGTGCTCGCGCTATGCAGGTCGGGCGCTGAGCCAAACCGAGCGCGAATCTTCCCTCTTTCTCCAGCAACTCTGTCACATATACTGACTGCCCTCATCATCGTCCTAGTTTTGTGAAGTATGTTGGAGTCTGCGCTCACCAAAGGCGGCCTAATATCTATTTGTCGAGGTCTTTGCCACCTGACTTCCGCAATCGTGCCAGTAGAAAACATGTAGGTATATATGTATGTCTATCCATCCTATTCGACCACTCATGTATTTACGCGACATACTCACATGCCTTTGTTATTCAGTGTTGATTGTAGCGTAAAGCTTAATGTTGAATTCGCTGCTCCGCCAAACAGTAAGCAATGACATGAATAGTTTAATAGTGAACGTGGCTGAGGCGTTGGAACGACAAACAGCTTAGCTACGGGACTGGATAACTACGGTCTGCCTTATTGTTTTCACTACGAAAGGCGCGTGCTTACTATTCACCATTGATATTATTTATTATACCATTTATGTTAAAATTATTGTCACAAGCACATTTGAGTATTTTGGAGTACCTTTATATTATAAATTGTTATAGATCTTTGTATTGGATAGAGTAAGCATACGTTTCATTTGGTTGAGCGTGTGCAATTAAAACGTTCCTAATTAATCATTAATCAAATAATAAAAGTCGAACTTAAATAGCCAGTTTATATTGTAAAAATCTCCCTTGGATAATACCTATAGCTTCAGGTAGTTCAATTACATTCAGCGCCAGATTTTTACAAAATAGACTGCCGGCTGCACACTGATTTACAACTATGCGATTGCATCCGGAATTATGTGCTCGGAGAAACGCTAGAAATTGGTCGTTCACGGTAGGAAATGTTTAAGTAGTAATAGTGCATTACATTAATGTAATTAACATAACACTAAATGTATAATTTACAGTAGAGATTCATTTATGTTGCGAAATACATAATAAACTTATTTAAAACTTTGTGTCTGATTACAGTTAAAGTTACCTAAGCGCCTCTGCGAGTTGCCTTCGGCCCCCGTTACGCCTTCTAAAGGCCCAGGACGACGGGGTTCCGGGATATATTATAATAAAATAATAATAACTTATTCATCACTTAACAATTTCTACTATGCTACGTGACCAATTTGTAACGTTCCCTCTAAATGTTCGATTTCGGACGCAAAATAATATTATTAGGTAGGAATGGGATGACAGTTCACCTCAAGTTTACTTTATCTAAATTCACCGTGGGAGATTTTTATTGAGTAGCACTACGGAGCATTGGATTTGCAAGTAGGTATAGTTAATGCACTTTACATGGCAATAATGGTCACCCCTTCCACCGTCACTTATTGCAGATTATAATACGAAAACAGAAATTAAGTCCAAGTATAAGTCTAGTAAGTCATTTTTTTGCGTGAGCTATCGTAGTTGTCAACATTCCTTACTTATGAATAACGATACATGGTTTTTTGCTGGGATACCTACAAAGAGATATTGGAAAAAGATCAATGACCGTTATTGCCATGCGAGAACGCACCAACTATACCCAATATAAGTTGATTTGTATGTAAGTACCTGTGACGGCTAGGTCGGTGTCGGTGTGGTAGCGGCGCGAGCGGAAGCTCGTGCGGCAGCGGCAGCACGTGCGGCAGGCGGTACACGCCGAGCGTGTCGAGGCGCGCGGGCGCACACACCGGACCGCGCCTCGGCAGCGGCCGAGGCATCGCCTGCGGATAGCATTACCATTTTAATAAGACCTGATAAAGCCCAATGTTTGCATAAAATATATAGATCATCAGATTCAACTGTATATTCTTTAAAAAGTAAAAAGTTACATAAGGTTATTTTTTAAGTATATCTTAAAACACCTGCAGTGTCATTACTGTGTAGCTCTGTGATCGTGTGATACTCTGCCACGCCACAGCTATGTACCTCGAAAACGTGTTTCTAAAAAAACTGTTCAATTGATGTTCTTTACAGAATGTGTAATGAAAAATTGTACCTCAACAGACTATTAAAATTTAAAATATATACAGTTGAATCCAGTTGAAAAGAGGCCAAAATGCGTGACTGCGTCGCACAAATCTGGACGGTTGGTAGTCCTACCTGTGGACGCGCTGGCGTCACCTTCGCCGCGCTGTCCCGAGCTTCGAATGTCATCACGCACGCTGCCACCACGATAAATCCTTTAAATACATATTAAAACATTAAAGCCAGTAGAATAATTTACCATAAGGCCGTGCATACAGTCCAGTAAATAGCCTATTGCTTGGAATTATTGTAACCATTAGAGCACAATGCGGTGTTGAAGAAGCATCGCAATAGATCCCCACCTCTGCTCTAAACATATGTATTTAACTATAAACCAGACAGATTGCACAAACAAACAAGAACATACAAATTAAGATTTATTTATTTATTTATTTATTTAAACTTTATGCAACAAAAAAGTACAAAGGCGGACTTAATGCCTTAGGCATTCTCTACCAGTCAACCAAAGGTGGTGAAGAGATAACAAAGCAGGTGCAAAAAATTGTACATGAGGAAATAATCAGATAAGAAATTTTAAAATAATTGAAAACAAAATCTAAACAAGTTTAATCGTACACAAGTACATAAACTCATATATACCATATATAATATATATATAATATACATACTCATAAATATATACATACCTATTTTATAAAAAGAATAGAAAGGATATTTATGATAAAACTCTTGCTAATTGTTCTGAAGATAAATCCGCAACTTCCGCTTGAAAACATATCGACTGGTGGCTGTCCTGATATCAAGAGGAAGGGCATTCCAAAGAAGAATGGCCTGAATATGAAAGGAGGAATGAATGAAATCAGAAGTATGAGAAGGACAGTTGAGTAGAAGATTATTAGAAGAACGTAAACACTTAGCGTGAGTAGAACAAAGATATTGAAAATGGGAAATAAGATAAGAAGGGGAAGAGGGAGAATTGAGAAGGGAGAAAAGAGTAGTTAACGCTCGCAAATTTCTTCTTTGCCGAATGGGCAGCCACTTTAGCTCTGCCCTGAAGCTAGATACATGATCATATTTTCTCAAATTAAAAATGTACCGAATGCAGTTGTTTAGCATCCTATCCAGCTTATCCAACCAGACCGCATTCAAGTCGAAGTAGCACACATCACCATAGTCAATTACAGGGAAGATTAAAGTCTGCACAAGCATTGCTTTCGTCTTTACAGGCAAAAAGTTCCTCAGACGATACAAGGAACGCAAAGTCCCGTTGACTTTTTGACAAACACTGGAAACCTGACTTTGCCAGCTAAGCGTGGAATCAAGATGCAAACCGAGATCTTTCACACAAGAGCTAATGGGGATGACAGTGCTATTAAACATAATTGGAGGAAGAGAAGAAACCGTCACTCTGCTCATCATGCGTGAGCTTCCTATAACAATAGCCTGGCATTTTGTAGGGTTTACAGACACCCCAAATCTACCAGACCAATTGCTGATGGCATCCAGATCTCGGTTTATTTCCTGAATGGCCACTGATAAGTCATCAACCTGGGATGAGGCATACAGCTGAAGGTCATCAGCGTACAAATGATACGCACACTGAAGAGAAGAAGTAATAAAATTAATAAAAATTGAAAACATTAATGGAGAGAGAATGCCGCCTTGAGGAACACCAGCACCAAGGTCACACCAACTCGATGAACTCTCGTCAACGCGAACCGACTGCTGACGCCCCCGAAGATAGGAAGAGAACCATTCCAGCGCCTCAGATGAAACTTTAAGATGAAAGAGCATAGGAAGGAGAATATCGTGACTGACAGCGTTAAAGGCGTTAGAGAAGTCAATTAAGACCAACACAGTAACCTTAGCATTCTCCATCGCTTCTCTAACGTCACCAGTCACTTTAAGGAGGGCAGATGTTGTACTGTGTCCAGGCCTGAATCCAGACTGAAAAGAACTGACGAGGTTGTTACGGTGAACATACCCTGAAAACTGCTTGTGAACACAGGCCTCAAGCACTTTAGACAGAAAAGGTAGAATGGAAATAGGTCGGAAATGATTGGGAAGGCAGGGATTTGAAATTTTCGGAAGAGGACGGCATAAGCTTTACGCCACAGGGATGGGAATACCCCAGAATCCAATGAACAGTTAATAATATGGGCAATGGGTGGAAGTAGGAAGTCTAGGATTGAAGTGACCATAAGGCGACTAATGCCATCACAGCCCACAGCCTTGGATTTGATGGACAGGACGATCTTTTTAATTTCATCCTCGGTGGCTGGAGAAAACTTGAAAAAATCAATATTAGGACTGGCTAAAGATGCCGATTGCACGATTGCCGCTAAGATTCGTAGCGGCAATCGTAGCAGTCGCTACGGGATAGGACACGCAGCTATGACAACTGCGTAGCGGCTCATTATCGTAGTCTGTGTAGCCGCTACGCCGTTTTCGTAGCGTCAGGCGACTACGCCGTAGCTACAAGTATACTTTAACGTTTATTATAACGTAGCGCATTTTACTGTAGCAACCTGTGAGTTTGGTATTGTAATGACTATCCCATACATGCATTAATTTTTAAAGGAAATACAACAAATGTAAAGCGTTTTGTCAAAGCTTTGACAAAACGCTTTATTTTCCAACCTATATTTATTTCAATTATTTAGGTACCTCCGAATCCCATGACGATGGGTCCAGCATACGACAGGTTGTTGAGATGAAAACCCCGCGCCTCGTCCTTCACGGAAATTGTGGAATTTCCGCGCACCTCCTGCGCCACCGAGAGCGTGTCGGCGTAGTAACCTATAACAGTTGTTTGAAGACATTATTATTTCATATTACCATATTTATTTGGTTAGTACTTGTTTGGTTACATGATAATAGGTATAAATAAGTACGTATCATTAACAGACAGGTTTGCTATATTACAGATTTTGCACGTTCAGCAGCGGATGTTCGCAATCAGCTGTTCGATAATTCTGGGTGTATTAATTTACAGCTTGTCTTGGTTAAATCAAGCGAACAAGTGTTCCCGTGAAATACTCTATACAAATGAATATAAGACCGACGCTATTAAAAGAAAAACTATGATTTGGTACGTTGGAATGTGGTGAAATTGTCCATGATTATTTACTAGACTTAACCGTCGTGACTTTCTAAGCATTTCTAAATTGTCAAACAATTTTCACAGTTTTAGGATGCAAGCGCACGGAAATCAGAAAATGGATCACAGCAACAACAATGGCCGGGACGGTTGTATGGTGGCTCCATCAATAAGTAGCGACAACGCTAGTCTACGCGAGAGACCGGAGGCTCCAGCCGGAAGCGTCAGCCGTCACGTGCGCCACAGGAAGCGTTACCTACCCGCAACATATACACTGACTCACGTACCGGGTTTCAAACATACATTGTATGTCTGAAACTTTGCCACTTTGTTATTGACGGGTTACGTCGCTCGGACCGGTTAAAAGACACATATTGAAAGTCATACGGACCGGTTAAAAGACACATATTGAAAGTCATATGAAAACTTGACGTGGCAAATATAGAAAGGACATCGACGCGCAATCTATTATCATTAATTCAGTTTTATAAAATATTTAGGACCCCAAAGGGTATTAAATAATTATATATTCTATATTTTGTTTATTAATAAGAAATCAGCTTTACTATAAAAAAGTGCAAAACTTACCTACAACATCAAAATGTATAGAAAAGCTTATAATAAAAGCTAAGCTTAAGCTTTAACTAAAAGAGGATTAACTTGGAAGTCGGTGTAAATAATCTTTAAAGGTCATGTAATGGAACCCTCGCAAACGATTATTCGAAGAGCAACGCCAGGCGAGGTGAAAGATCTTGTTCCTTTGAATTAGAAACTTGAAACTTGGCAGAACCACTTCTCTAGATAATTAATTTTTCGCGTGTGTTGAAGTTAGTAGGAGAAAGAACATACGAGGCGCTCAAGGCAATTTTCAAGTTGATAGTAACGGTTGTATTGGTTGTAAAGAATACCTATATGGGTTTGGGGGCCAATCGATACCTTTTTGCATTGCGCTGCACACCTTCGTGAGCCAAGACGTTTAAATATCGTGAGACTGTGTATCTCTTTCATCAGCGTCTTAGTAAATATGATTAAGTACTTATTTACGTATTTACTTATCGTACTTAATACGTTGAAATACGCGAACGATTATGATATTTATGCATGCAATTTTCTTTTGTGCCATGCATCGGGCTCGGTACTGACATGGAAAACAGTATGTTACGACAAACGCCACGAATAGCTCTGTTTATTGACATGACATGATTTGCATAACAAGTTCAGTTGGAATTCAACTATTGATTTGAATCAATTCCATAACTTTGTCGTTCCGACAGCTAAGAAAATTGTTTGTTTTTTAACCTCTCAAATCATGAACGTTTTTCAGACAAACAAATTTGAACTGAACATTTGCACGGTAATTAGCTTTCTTGAGATAAATAAGAGAAATGTTGTTACCTATTACAGCCATAGCAGCCCCGAGAAGCATCAGCAACAAGCCAGCTGACAGTGCTCGACAAGCGTGCCATAAACACGTGGAACTCATTTTGCCCTTCACCACCTGAATAAGTACAGTAGGTATTTATAAGCAATAAGGTTCATATTCGTATGGAACGCTTAAAATAACATAAACAACTGATTAAGTTATAATCAGAGGTTACACGAAGACTACGATCTTTAAACCGTAACAGCAGTCCATATCGTATGATAACATTTCATACATAACATTGGTTTTTGTGTAGGTACCTATTAGCGTAGGGACTGAAACAATATGTGAGAGCGCGCGGATTTCATGCGCGGCTGTCACGTACTCGACACAAATTCAACGCCGACGTTGTCCCACAATTTACCAAAACAAATATGTGTACATATAATACTAGACTATTAAATTAGCCAAATGTAGATTGGCAGCACAGGGCTATAAAGAGTATATCAACGATCCAAACATATTTGTTTATCTCCACAATATAATTATTTGCATACTACGTCTTGTATGTGTAAAAATACAAATGTGGTGGATCATCATCAACTGATTATTGTAATGATCTATTTATGTTTTCTAATTTCCTGCTAGAGAGAATATGTGGTTAATTCAAAACCATTTTAAGAAGACAGTCATCATTTCAATTGGATTCAAAGATGACAGTAAGATCGTGCAACAAGTCCTCGGCCAACTGTTGAGTTCCACCTTCCAGCGATCATATTCACTAGGTGATTAAAGTGCACTGGCCCAGAGCCTAGCTGCCTCATACTCAAAGTGGTTAGCAGAGTCTGGGATCAAATAGATGCCAGGCAGGAAGTGCTCTGTCATCGAATTGAGGGTACGGTTTTTTAGTGGAGTCTGGAGGTACCTGGACGTTCCAGGTGGCGCCCGAGGCCGGGTGGGCGCGGCGCAGCGGCCCGGTGACGCTCCGCGCGCGCCTCATGCCGACTGCCGCGCGCCCGGCGCCGCTCCGAGCCGCGGCCGCTGCGCACGCATGCAGCCTCTCAACTCCAGTCCACCTGCGTCCTAATTCCGTTAATAAAAATTACGATGCTTGAGAATCGTACAGATGATGCTTCAGTCAAACGAGGTTCGAAGAGACGAATGAGACGACTAAGTAGATAGGTTGCGATTCAGAATGTTTTTATATAAGTAATTATAATCTTTATCTACATCTACAAATTATAATAAAATCGTAACGAAGTGAAAACTCTGCTAGCATTACATATTTTCGAAAAAACGTAATTACTTAGAGGTGTGAGACCGTATTCTCTGTACCTCCGCATGTAGGTAGATATATATTCCAGCTTTACATAAAATTACTGGACAGAGATCTCTTATTTTGCAAAATATTCCATAAAAGTCGGGTCAACACATTAGTTCAGTTCCCGGGGGTTTTGACCTCGATATCAGATTATGCTGAATGAAATCGTGTAAAACCTTCTAAATTGCATTTTTTACATAATATATTTTGAAGTTTACTAATGTTTTTTCTCCTTTTTAGAGTTCCGTACCAGAAGGGTGCTAACAGGACCCTATTATAAGCCCCCGCTTTCCACCCGTCCGTCTGTAAGCGGGCTGTACATCTCATGAACCGTATTAACTAGAGAGTTGAAGTTTTCACAGAATGTGTGTTTCTATTGCCGCTATACCAACAAATAATAAAAATAAATAAAAGTTAAAAACGGAAGGGGGCCCGCATACAAGAGACCTGTTTTTTTGAGTTTTTGGCTCGATACTATAATGTTATAAAATATCTTCTACGATGGTACGGAACCCTTCATGTGCGAGTCCGACTCGTACTTGACCGGGATCGTAATACCTATAAGTTTTACTAATACTTTTGTAAATAAATCGTTATTCATCCAGTAACAATCAGGAAACATGTTCAGAAGACATAAAAATTAAAAATTTCGTCTCAAATGCCTTTTTTACTTTAGTGTCCAAGAATAGATCCAAAGTAAACTTAATGGCTTTGTTTTCTACTGAAAATGATAGCTGATACTTTTATAAGGATACTAGTAGCTGCCCCAGCGAACTTGTCATTATTTATTGTTTTTTTTTTCATGAAAAATAGATGTCGGCCCATTCTCAGATCTACCCGAAATGCACACAAAATTTCATAAAAATCGGTGGAGTTTGGCAACAAACACTGCGACACGCGATTTTTATATACTAGACGATGATAAAACAAACAACATTACAACACAAAAATACAAACAAACAAAAACACACAAACAAATAATATTTAGATTTCCAAATGCTCACAATGCACAAAAGTAAAAATATTTTATTCGACAACGGACATATGGAAATCGTTTAGAGGAGGGTTACTGTTTATTGTTTCTTTTACTTTGAAATTGACAGCCTATACGTTTTTTTCTGGCGTTTACGTTTTTAAGGCCTCAGAGAATTATGTCCTTGTTATTAAATATTTTGATAAAATAGGTAGTGTAATCTAATAATAATCAGAAATAACGAAACATTTTTTGTAGGTGCAAATTAATCTTATGATATCAGTCAAATACATACCTAACACACATTTATACTCAGTTTTGAAGTTGTAACATGATTTGTGGGGAATTTGAGTTGCGCGCGTCAAATGATTACGAACTTCACCACAACACCCCGTTAGATATAACTTTAGAACCGCATTCATACGTAAACTGGCAAAGCACAGCTTATTTCATAGATTTATCTACGGAATGAAATACCTATTGATAGTTTTGTGCGTAAAAAAATGGCGTTGATTTCTTGCGAGCTTTTTTGCGCTTAATTACCAGAGCTAACTATAATTTTTGCTGTCATTATTCAGATCAAATTCGTTGTCTAGTTGATTTACGATGTGGAATTAAGAAATCTTTGAAAACTGTATCTGATTCTTTTGTAGCTTTTGTCTGTTACCTACCCTCATTCTATAACTACTTACATAACAATTATATTCCATATAAATGGAATCTATTTTAACGAATAATCGTTAAAATAGATTATTGACGTTATTTCATCTTTTAAATGTCCACCAAAGAGCTTGAAATACTTTAAGTTTGTACGTTTATGTGAAATAATTTTATAAATCATACACTACGAAAAAATCATTTTAGATTATACAATAATATATTCTAAAAATAATAATTATATTATATTATAATTATTAATATATTCTTTTTTAAGTTGTAGTCACAAGTCGCTCGTATGATCGAAATCTATTTAAAAGAAAGTCGTGTTAGTTACACTATTTATAACTCAAGAACGGCTGTACCGATTTTGCTGAAAATTGGTGGGGAGATAATTAAGAACCAGAAGGACATAGAATACGTTATACCTTTTTTTTTGTTTTTATCCCTTTTCCGTTTTGGGACCTATATAGCAGTAGAAATAAGCAATTTTACTCAGACTGGAAAGGTCAACATAAAACAAAGTACTAGGGTGTCAGAGAATCAAGGGTATTCAAACAAACACTCTAAGTCGGTAGGGTAGGGTACGGTAGTATAGGGTATTGGTAGGGTAGGGTACGGTGGGGTAGGGGTTGGGTATCGATATTGTAGAGGTAGGGGTATCGGTAGGATAGGGGTAGGGGTATCGGTTCGGTAAGGGAAGGATACTACGCGAACGAAGTCATGGCGGGTCAGCTAGTAATATCTATTAATGAACTGGTGGACTTTCTTGTCAAAGTCGTTACCTGACTGCGGCGGAGCTCAAAAGGAGGGTAATAGTTTTTAGTTGGCACGCGTACGTCTGTTTTTATGTTCCCTACTAGAGGCTAAACGAGCGGACGGATTTGAAAGAATGAGATTTGTATTGATGTCGCAAATAGCACTTAATATGTGAATGGAATATGGACTTTTCAAATCTATACATCGTTGCGTTTGTAATCAGAACTTCGTATGTGTGTAACTGAATCGTTTTACAGTTGAAAATACAGTAGACAATAATCATCCCCTATTTTTCTGCCCTTAAATGGAATGGAATTTTATTTACAAACACTTTTTGTGAAAGGTATATTCTAACCAATATTAAAAGAATAATTAAAATCAGATTTGCCTGTAAAAAGTTAAGTATGCTTGGTAAAAAAATATATACTCATCGACTTGGTAACCTCATTTTTTTAATCTTCTTTCCAGTTTGCAGTCGGAATTTGTTTTTTTCTTTATATGGTTTCTAGAAAGAAGAGTAGTACCTATCTAATATGCCACCCTTTTTGCTAGAACAGAGGTGATCAATATTGATAAGGTACTTCTCTTACTACCGTACTTCCAAAAGTTTTAACTAAGTAAACCCTTTCGTTATCAGCTACGCGACCCAGGCGACCCCGAACAATTCGGTCACCGGTAGATATTCTTATTTCCATGTTTTCGTGTTCTCATAGTACTTCCCAAAACTATTCTGCGAGACAGCGAGTCGGTTTTCCTTTTAACCGGTAATTGTACCGAATGTACCTACGTCGCGGAGTTAATTGATGGTTGACGATTGTATTGTGCATCTGAAAGACGTGTCCGGCGGTGAGAGTCGCAGTGAGCTCGGGAGGCGCGCGGCCGGGGCAGGGGGGGGGCGCGCGCGGTCTGTCACGTGGAGCTCGGGGCGCCGGCGCGGCCGGGCTGCCCGGGTCTCGCGCCCGGCCGAGCTCGCGGCGCGGCATTCCCCAGCCGGCAAGCGGCCGCCACGCTATGCGCGCCGACACGCGACAATCCGCGCGAGCCGCGGTTCGCCGCTCACCGGGGGTAGGGCCCCAAGCTCGCTGCGAGGGCCGCTTCGCCGGCGCCTCCGCGCGCTAGCCGCCGGTGTATGGTGGAGCGCGCCAGGTGGGGGGCGGGGAGGCAGGTGGCGTCGCGCAGGTGCGGCCCGCGCCCGGCCCGGGGCCGCATTCGCAGCGCGCGGAGGCGCGGGCACGCCGCGGCGCGCGCCCGCCCGCCTCAACGCGCTCATGGAGCCGCCGTGGGAGATCGAGCTGGAGTTGCGACGGCACATTGAGACCTGTCAATGTACCTGCGACCACATGGGCTACGGGAACTATATGGACTACCAGGTGGCGCCGGCGGCGCACGCCTGTCTGTGCCGCGCGATCACCTCGCCGCACGCCCACGTACGTGTTGTTTGCCCGCGCCCGCTCGCCCGCTTGGCGCTTGCATCCTCCGGCCCTCTCCCGCATGATCTTGCCGCGGTCCGCTAGGGACCGTCTTCACGCTGATTTGTTTGTAGTGCTCGTGTTATGTCATTTCAACTGCATAATGTCGTGTTGTTTGGTTTGTACATGTGATTTATGTAACATTCATGTACCTATGTTAAAGTGAAGTTATCATTATAATATAATTCACTCATTCATCTCGTTTTATTTTTATTTCAAGCTTAAATGATTGTTTTACGTTGATTCAGATAGGTACCTAATGGTGTGACTGTAAACATACATTAATACTCTACCTCTATACCTAATAACATTTATTTATATATTGATAGACAACATTTATATAGGTAGGTATAACTCCTACCTTAAAGTTATACCAAAAATTAAATTAAACGTATGGTAGGTACCTTTCTACTTGAACATGGTTTTAGAACATCAGTAGTGTTCAATCAATGTCATGTTTGTGTTACCCATACTCACTCTTCACGTAGTTACATGCAACAACTCACTAAATAATATACCTACCTACATAAGAAGTTCAAACTTTTTATAATCTGTGTGCGTGCTGTTTGTTTGTAGTTTTAAACAAGACTTCTTTTATTTTAAAAGCTTTTATTTAAACTAACTTCGTTTGTGTTTCTTGTTTTGAAAGTAATCCATTATGGAGGCACTTGTTGGTATCCGATTTAGTTGAAGGCATGGGTTACTATTTAATTACATTGTAATCATAATGAAGCTACATAGGTGATGCTACTAGGAACTAGGCCATAGGGACTCTTCAACTATATAAAATAAGATAGCGTCGTTGTGTTTGGACTCGTTAGTCTTGACAAGTACTTTAGTTCTCGGTGGAGTCCATTGTCTGATAGTGGAGTCGGAAGGTGACCAAAGGACCCCCTTTAGTAAACAAGGTAACGGAGTAGTGTTTGGACTTGTAAGATTAGTCTTAACAAGGACTCCCTGATTGTGGAGCGGCTAGGTGACTATAGAAATTCATCAGCTAAACAATATAAGTAGCACTGTTTTGTTTAGTTGTTATTTGTTTTGGCAAGCAGGTACTTAAGGTTTAGCCCAAACTTTTTAAGCAAACAAGATAGCCCGTTCATGTTAAGACCTGTTAGATTTATGCTGCCAAGTAAGTGCTTTACAAGTGAAGACAGTAAGACAGGTACCGTTATTTAAATAATTTATTTAACATTTCGATACTGGAAATATGAAATAACGTAAGGGACATGATTTTCGACCTTACGTTATTTCATATTTCCAGTATCGATTTGTTAAAAAAGTACCTTCTTACTAAATAAAATTAGCAAACAAGCTTTTATGAACTAGGTACTAGCCCTTGCTCGTGACTTCGTACCGCGTGTTTGTTGGTTATCGCGGACGCAACGTCGTGGATTAAATGAAAAAGGAACCTATGTCCAGACACCAAGTTACCTCTTTGTTTGTTGTGTTTTTACCGTAATGAGGTAACAAACAGGCAGCGTTACTTTCGTATTTACAAAATTAGACTAAAATGTACCCACTTAATAAAATTTTCATACTATGGAACTTTAAAATATATTCATAAAGTACAACAACAGTTCATGGAAGTTAGTACCTATTATTTTATCTGTGTACCTACAGATAAAATAATACTACCTTCCATAAACTACCTAGTGTTTATTTATATTAAGTTTATGGTAGCTCACAAACTGAACATCGACCTTCTAATTAATACATATACGGACTTAGGTTCCATGAGCATTCGTGGTTTCAACTAAAAACGAAACTTCATTAACAAAACCGATCTTTCAACTACTTATTTTCATTCATTTCTACACATTGTATTTCTAAAGTGTGTTAGTACTCTGAAGAAATACCAACGTATTCTAAAAACATGCAAGCTTTTTTCCTCTCAAAATATAAAAGATTACTTTTCCCGAAGCATCGCTCACATTGGATGGTTTCTTAATTTCCCCTGAAGCTGATGTTTTCTTCCTGTATACCTACAGTAAGTCGCATTCTAACCGGATCTCCAACTTCCTGTTGGTGGAAATTTAATTATAGTCTATCTAGCGGTTATTCCGACTCTCCTTTAAAGAAAACCGTTTAGGTAATGTAGCTGAAGTACATTGGTCGAACGAAAATAATTTCTTTTGTAAAAGATTATACTCATACACAATTATTTCAAACAAAAATCAAGTAAAGGCTATTTGTTGTATGTATTGTGAAAATGTAAAAAAAAAATACATTACAAGGTAAAGGTTTTGTTTGGTCACTTTGATCTTTTCTCAGAATTATAATTGTCGAATAGGGATTCAAGCGGTGCACTTGACATTTTATTAAACTTTCTTCTGCTCGCAGCCCTACTCACTCCCGCGGCGAACAAAGAACGCGTACGTAACCGGTTTACAGGAAAAAGGCTTGTTTTTTGTCTAATTTGCTTAAACTAAATTGGATGCTGCGTGGTGAATACATAAATTAGCGGTATCAGGGTAGGCTGCCACCGTAGAAGGCCTATGTTGTTTGTTGTTGTATATTTGTGACTAATATAAGACTACCATTTTGATCACAACTTTACCCGCGTAAATTTCGTATTATACCCTATAACCAAGATCCCTTTAATTCCCTTGATAGAGTTGTTTTAGAAAGTGAATGATAACGATTTTTATTATATTATTCACTTAGTTTTTGTACTTACTTTCAAATTTCATCTAAGATCTTTTATATAAACTGTATTCCCATTTAAAAACTCCGGGGTTGATTCTTTAAAAATCGTTTAGTACCTACCTTCTTTTCCATTGTTTGACTTAAAGAATATCTATACCAATTTTCAGGTAAATCGAAGCAAGCAATAAAACCTGTTCCTAAAAACTTGTTTACTACTTTTTAAACAGTCAGTAGTCAGTTGATTTAAAAAAAAAATCTATAAACTCTTAATTCTTATATTTCGACAAAATTCTTAAAACAAAAAGCAAAAATTATGTTACAATCGAGATTCTCATCAGTAACAAATGACCCATTTCACAGCAATTTTATTATGAGTGCAGTCTGAGTGGGAAATTAATATATTTACATAATTATTATTAGGTACATAATTTCTATAATTTTGTATGTGATATTCACGCTTAACGCACTAAAGGTCTATGTGGGTGTTCATTTATAGCAGATCTAATTATATCTTGACATAAAGGCTAATAACGTAAGTACCGTAAATACCGTAAGTATACCGTAATAGGTCTCTGTAAAGGTAACACACACACGTTGCAGTAATACATAACGTTGAGGGCACGGCATGACAGCAGTGCCAACATTCTTTACCGCAATCTGTCTACGGTTATGCTTTGTTTTCAGTCGGTGCTTCCTTATAACGAATAACGTTACTTGGTTTCATTATGTTCATTAATTATATCAAATCCATCAAGTTAAACTGTATGCTTACTTAATACGTTCTTTATTTTTATTTGTTACATGTTTTTTCTAATATTATTTGTTACATGTTTAATATAATTTGTTACATGTTTTTTTATAATATTTGGACAAATTATGACCATGATTGTCAAAGGTTGTCCATAAATAGTTATAATTATTGTTTTTATCCTTTGAATGATAAAGTAATTTATGGGCCTTAGTTGCCTGAATTGGGTTTTTCCATCAGGAATTTCTCAGTAGCAGCCTCGGAGTCTGGATTTGTGCCCGGTTGATGGCAATCGGCTCGCCCCCTATTACATGGAACTAAAAACATAACTGGCGAAATGTGTGTACACCTCTGCCTAACCCTTCGGGGATTACAGGCGTGATGTTGTGTTTTGTTGCCTGAAATAAAGGATGAAGAAATCAATATTTAATTATATTATATTATCAATGCAGTATTTAGGTAAATCGTTGTTTTTTCTTTATTTTTAATAGACTTTTAGGGATTCAGGATTCGTATTTATAAAGAGCAGTAAAAATCCAAAAAAAAAATTTTTGAGTCAGAGCTGACTAAATTTTGAGTCAGCTCTGACTCAAAAAAATATTTTTTTATTTTTACGGCTATGAGCATACGACATTTACCCATTACTTATTACTAAATAAAGCTAGACATATTTGAATATCCTAGCAATTTATAAATTTTACCTTTACCTATGCATAATTATGATAGCTACAATATGATCAGATCATTATGTTCTTAGATAATTAGAGTGTTTTATGCTGGTTTGAGATATTATACCTGAGAATAGACGATCGAATGAAAACCGCAATATCATTTTTAAGATTTTAGAAAAGATGATATTGCGCAGCATTATACATTAATTAAATATATATTTTAGGTCCTCCTGAACGGGATATCGTCGCGCAACCTGTTACAGTGGATTCAGTACCTACCTACCTACATAATTCTAGACACAAAGAGTTGACATTTTTCGTCGCTTGTTGAAAAAAACAGCGCTTTTAGGTACCATAAAGTCAAAATGCATAAACTTTTTTTGCGGTCTAATGATAAAAAGCTGAAAGATAGATAGTGGAACTCTTACTTGGCCATATGCATACCACATACTACTATGACCCATTTATTGGCATTCCAGTATGCTACGATACGTAATTACAATTCCCCTAAAGTAGAAAATTGCGATAATGTAAACAAGCCGATAATTTGTGATTTGTTTGCAGCTTTGACTAAAGACATATCCTGCCTTCCTTTATTTAATCAATAGCAAACATCTCTGAATATTTACGTCTAGTGTCAATGTCACAGTAACATATTGAGATAAACGGCGTTTTACTAACTTTCATTGACATTTACGTCGCAATTCTTTTTATTATCCTTGCGATTAAACTGTGTAACTAATTTTAGGGTTGTGTATGTAAAATTAATCACCAGAGATTACATGGTAATTACAATACTTTACGTTTAAAGTTGATGAATAAGTTCGTAAATGGAATAAATAAAAAAAATGAGCAGATAGAAAAATAAAATCATATTCATCGTTAGAAATGCTGTCTACGCGAGTACAATTCGCGAATGTCCGTTGTTTTTTTGGAATTCTTTATTATTTGAAAATCAAAAAGTACCAGTAATCTATTAAAACAGTAAGTTAGGTAGTTATTTAGTTTATAAAGAAATAAGAGACCGGGCTATTCAATACCAACTAAAGAAACGCCTTTGTGAGCAGTTTAGTTAAAAAAAAATTTTTTTTTGGAAATGGAACACTCCCTCGAAAAAATTGTAGACATTACTAAAAAAAGAGTAGCAGAAAAAGAAACAAAAGGAATGATATACTTTTTATAGAAATGTTGTACTTATAGTTATTTGTAAAAAGCAAGTAGCACAGTTACTTAAATTGAATAATCTTAAACTAGAAAGCTGATGATTAAATAAAATAGCGTGAAACTTCGAACACAGTTTCGTATTTTTCATAGGTACTAGGCAGCTTTATTTTTATCTGTTACACGGTCTCATTTCCGGTGAGCGCGGTATCGGAACATCTGATTAAATTGGTAATGGGTATTTGGAAAAACAGTATTGCATTGTAATGTGGACAGATAAATTGGGTTTAATAATGAAATAGTAGAATCAATCACGTAGTTTAAAACGACGGTTTTGTGATAACTTATAATCGGACCTACTTATGAACTTTTAATGATGTTATATTTGATCAAGTTATTAATTTATTTAAAAAATGCATTGCAGGTAAATATTTTTTTAAAAGTAAAACAATAAAAAAAATTGCCCGACCGACACCTTAATAGGCACTTCGTCACTGCACAACGGCTTTTGTGCAGTGACGTACAGAATAATGTACCATTTCATTAACAGTTTTAATATGCTAGCTAATAGGTAACGCAAGTGTTCCCTCAGACTTGAGTTGCTAAAGCCCCCTTCACACCTGGGCACAAGTGGCCATGCTCGACACTTGAATCCCGGCCATAGAAAAAAAAGGCAGATAGTTTACTCCTGAGAGACTTCTTCTTCTTCTTCTTTGATTATTATAATGTGTAAAGTTATTTGAATTCGCTATTGAACATCATCATATGCTTACATTAGAATTAGAAAACTAGCTGTCTGTTGGTAAAAACTATACAACTTTTAAAAGTTGTGTGAATGGATACGGTATTTAAACCTATTAGATAACTATAGGAATGTTGATGTATTATTAAAAAAGTACTTTGATAGAACATTAGGTCCATAATTAGGTATGTAAAGCCCCAAGCGCAAGTCAAACAAAACTTTCGAAATAATTAATTGTTCTTTAAACAAAAGTTATCTTCTTCAATTAATCGGCATCTGTCAGTCTGTGAGTACTAGATATACTTAGAAGACATAATAAAGGCTAGCCATACCGGAGTGGACAACTTGCGGGCGCGGGTTACTAACACCTTCAATTGTCATTTAGAATTAAAGCTACTATCACACCGACGCTGGCGAATGAACAGAATAGATATGTGTCATACATATTATTTAGCTTCCTATCACAAAACTCTTTTGATTAATTTAATTTTTTATAGTCGCTTTCTTGAGGTGATATTTGCAAACAGATGCGATTTTGTCCTAAACCGCCCAGTTGGTAACATTAAAACTGCTTTTTTAGTTTGAGATAATCCAAAAGCTTAAAAATTATAGTTTAAATTAGAATGAAAAGACTTGAAGAGTTAATTTAATGCGCTCTCTCTCTTCCTTGTCATACTCGAGAAAATATTGATAATAAAAACGACCTCCTCTAACCATTACTTAATCCTAATAAGTTCAATTCTTTAACAAATTCGTTTATTTTAACTGAGTTTGAAGTCAACGATTTTGTAGTCACATAATATGCGTTGCGTCGGTGTGGTACAAGCATTACATCGTACTAAGCAGTCTCTACGGGCCCCAGCGTTGGTGTGTGCTAGGCTTTAGCAATTACCAAGACTTAGTTTTAGTTTGTCTGCCCATTTCTAATAAATGATATTAGGTTAGTGGGAAATAACGTTTGTGTGTTGGTACAGGTAAGAGGTTGGTCCAAAACGGAAGGAAAACATCTGATATCTCTTCCTTAATCATGGCGGGTATACGGCGTACCGCGCTCACCGTTTTTAACGAATATTTTCCTGAAACCTTTTTATGAGTTCCTTTTGGTGTACTTAGGTATTAGGGGAAACTTGACGTTGAAAATATCGCCTTGTTCACGCATCACTGTGTATAGCCGACATCAAAGTGGTCTCGCGGTTTACTTAGAAGTTTTATCTTTCCCCTTGTCAACTCGCTATTTGCACTGTTCGAAACAGACGGTCCATATCGAGATATCGATCTGAGGCTATCTTTGTAGAACATTAGAGCAGCGGTGTGCTCATGAGGGTCCGCGTGGACCATCTAATTTTAAGGGATGACCTAGTTGAAAAATTCGGTCATCCAAAAGAGAGTTTACTTAAAACAGTGACGCCAGCAGCGGATATTAAATAATACAAGAGTGTGATGTTATACTTATACCTAATTTACACGTATAGTACGCTCTTGGGATGTATTAAATTTAACGTCGCTTTAGATGTCTACGGAAGGCGAAAATGAACGTTGGACAATAAGCGGTTACTTGTTCAGAAGTACTTATGTTACTTTCAGGAAAATGTTACGATGTTCGTGGAAATACCCTCTATTTGGTAATGAACTGCCTTTTTCTTTTCCACTTCGAGACCTCACTTAAATGTAATCAATCATTAATTTTAATTAAGTAGCGTATCTCTACACGTGGAAATAAAATTGGAAATGTCTTTGTTGGATTTTTGACTGACCGCATTTCAATATGTATGGTGTAAGTAAATAGACACTTACCGAAACCGTCGATTTCATGTTCTTCCCAGTATATAACACGAGGTAAATATAATAACAATCACTTTTTATACTGGAAATTCAGGGTCAGAAATGTTGCCATTTTATGTGTTTAAAAAAAATCAGATTTCAAATATTACCTATAACTAAACTTGAAATACTTCTATGACCACTAGATGATATAATATACCGTTACTTGCGACCGTAAGTACAATATTTTGCGTTACATACCCTTAACAATTATTATTTCACACCGAAAATAAAAGTCGTTTCTCAGCAATACCATAACATAACATCGCGCCTGTAATCCCCAAACGGTTAGGCAGAGGTGTACCCATTAGTACACACTCATTTCGCCAATTATGTTTAAGTCCCATGTAATAGGGGGCGAGTCTATTAATTGCCATCAGGCACAATTCCAGACTCCGAGGCCGCTACTGAGATACTCCATATTGAAAAACCCAACAAAAACTTTACCAACCTGAAAATCGAACTCAAGACCTAATGCTAGCAGTTGCGTTCTTCGACCACTAGGCCTACTTTGACGGCTTTGATGCTTTTTTACACCTGTTTCGACACAACAATGTAGAGTGTGAAGGGGTATAAAATATTGGAGTCGATTACTAAAATAGGCAGACATTTTTAATACTTATTTCTAAGAGAATAACAGGGATTTCACATAATTTTAATAGATCGTATCTTTAGAATTGTTATAATTAGCCTTACATAGACGACTACTTCTACTACGCAGGTGCGTTAATTGATTATCTTAGTAGAGCTTGAATAAACAGTTCAATGGTGGGAAATGAACAAGACATTAATAGGTATGCATAATCAAAATATGACGCTTTTATAAACTGCATTGTTTTGCAAACCAATAGTTCAAGTAAAGTCTCCATGTTCTACCTTTTCATCGCGCGTCTACAAAAGCTCTTTAAAAATAAAATGTTTATCGTTTCTTCGTTTTACAAACCGTAGTAAAAAATTCGTAAAAAGAATATATACATATATGTATACACATACGTATATAGTAAAAAAAACTTCCCCCTTTTAGAATTCGGTAAAATGTCATGTCATCAGCTCCATGATGAAAGCAAAACGAAAAAGTAAATATAATTTAAAAAAAAACAAGGATTCCTAATTGCATTGTTTTGCAGTTCGTAGCAAAAATGTAGGTAAAGTTACCATTATGCTATGCGTCTAGGAAAGGGCTACAAAAATAAAAAAGAAGTCAAAAGAAGATTGCCTTAGCCAGTCACCAATATCGCTATTGAATCTGTTGTGAGTTAGTTTAGAACAATTTAAAACTCAATTATAAGGGTGATTTGAGAACTTTTAAATACAATTTACAGATTTATCCTAATTCTCTGCATTACACAGTAATCATAATAAGTCTCGAAATAGGTATAAGTTTAAAATCGGCTTCTGAGAATTTTTGGCACATAATATCATGATGACCCAGTCTGTGGTGAGCGTCCTATTCCGCCTATGTACCTACAAAAAAAATAAAAGAAAACCTGAACTTATAGTCCAGGTTTCTTCACGATGTCAAGTAAAAAAAATGTAAAGGCGGACCTTAATGCCTTAGGCATTCTCTACCAGTCAACAAGTCAAAGGTGGTGAAGAGATAGCATGGCAGGTGTAAATACTTACCTACATAGGTTTTTAACAATAACATTTGTATATTCTGTATTTTCAGTATAACCTGAGAGCGGATCAAGCAGCTTTCATTGTGATACGTAGCTATAGCGGACGCCACAAAGCACTTAGTTTGAAACGATTCAATAACAATTAATGGGACTATGTAGTAGATCTTCTGATACTGAAAGGGAAACAAACAATCAAACATCCGCTACGAGAATGGAAAAGCGTTATAGCCATTGAACTTTACAGTAATATTATTAAAGAAATTAAGTTTTTAATGTATAACGAAAAAGAAAGAGACGATATTTTTAAATTAAATTAGTCGTAGTAGGTACGTAAGAAACCACTTATTTTAAACAACAAAACACCAAGTCTTTTATAAACTCCGCCTATGGTTATAGATGTGAATGATCATGATTTACTCATTCAAACCACTTTTATGGTAATATAATATGGTGCTTTGTTTCATTCGTAGAGAGTATCGTAATCTTGGCCTTGAGAATGTGTGATCCGTGAAGGAAAGGAAATGGAGACGACAGCTATCGTAGTTCATGTTACATTCCTTCATGATCCCACGGCGTCTCGATTATGTTTACGATAAAGTATATAATATTAAGAAAAGGTAGTAAGTGTATATTTGGGGTTTAGGATGTAGTACCATATTTAATAGAAGGGTGACGATAGGAAACAATAAAACGTGTGTGATTCACACTCGGTTCATATAGCATCCAGGTCCGTGCTCTATAAAGGCATTACGGACGGACGGCTAGTTGTAGGTAAGGTTACAATGGGGGCGCAAATTTCACGCAACATTATGTCGTTGCGGGGGCCAGTGGGGGCCGCAGCAGCCGTAGCGTGGGCCGTGGCCTGTGAGCCGTGGCCGCGGCCGGGCCATGCTCCAGGGCCCGCGATCCCGCTGTCTGGCATGCGAATCGATGCAGCTCCGCCCCCGCACCTGCCTCGCCCCGCCGACTATGTTTTCGCGATTTTCCTCGACTTTTCCAGTAAACATTACTTTTATCGTATATAAATTACATGATAATTAATTATGCGGAGCAATTTTAGTGTGTAATGAGAATTTTATTTGGAATTTCGAACGCTAAATATTCTACTTTGATGACCGTCGTAATTCGTCTAACATCGGTTCGCATCAAGCCGGTCAATGACTTTGAATCTCGACATTTAATTTGCACTCATTGCTGTCAGTGAGCTTTGTAATTATTCTCAAAATTTGATAAGGAATTCATGAAACTACTTAGTGTACATACTTAAGTTATTTAAGATATTTAAGATTAACGCTAGACGGACAGTTTCAGAAATGAGAATGTCTGAGTTTGGGGTAGTTAGTCCAATTTATGTACTCCCGTATTCATTTACTGCAAGTAAACGTCCTAATCCTTTGGGGAAAGCGAAACTAAAAGTTATGTCTCACTTTGAGTCTCGACGATAGTTGGGAACGCTACGATCAGGGAGGGGAGCTATAATATATATCCTCTTGAAATTGAAACTTTGTGTTTACAAATAAAGCTAATCAATTATGAACTCCGATAGTATGCTGCTGAATAAGTAATAAGTACAGCCGTTTATATCCTTAATAATCACTGTAGATAGGTAATGGCACTTGGGCAGTTACACTAATTTATTGGATTTAGAATTTATAGTTGTTTTGTATCTATACCTCTGACTGTTATTATTACAATATTTTGTAGACGAACGAAATTTTGTGTCATCTGAGTAATGCATTTATGGCTAACTTTGTAAATAGATTCCCTCACATGAGAGCAGTAATTTAAGGGCGCTTTTCACATATGGTACAGTCAGCAACAAAAGTCGATTAACATTTCAGTTTTATTAATCCTTATTATTTGGCACAATATCAAAGGAAATACAAAATGGATGTAAAATAAAGATAAAATAAACTCTTGAAATAAAACCTATATGTTTAGAAGAAGTGCAATGTGTTAAATCGTATCTATTTAAATGATATGTTAAATTAAAAGTTAATGTTAATCGACTTTTGTTGATGATTGTACCTACAGCAAGGAGTTTAGTTTTTTACATTCCATGATTTAGATTTGCTTTAGGTTAATGACAGAATAGTATTTATATTTTGATTAGGCTATTAGTACTCAGGTACACCCAATTTGTTTTTGGCTGGTGCCTGCAAAATTTTACAATACCTAATATTGTAACTAGAAAGTTTTAGTGTCACAAAATTATAACTCTTAGCATGTATGTACACAAGCATGTACAAAATGTACATTTCAACTATTATATTTATAATAATAATCCACACTAATGATAGGTAACGATTAGGGAGTAGATTTAGTCTGCAACTTCGTAGGAGTGAAAGTCGGGGAAGAAATGGTATTTATTATCATTAATAAATTATTTAATACATTTTTAAATATACGATAAAAATTAAGTAGTGTTTTATTAAACATTTCGCTCTATCGACCCGTTAATAGTTAAACATATGAAGGTGTTAGGGGGAGCCCATTTATGTGATCTTCCGGCCTACGAGATAATATTAATTGATGACATAATGTAGTCACATGTCACGGCTTTAAAAAGATAATATTTTATGTAAGTTTATGGTAGTTTTCTATTTATAAATGATAACACGTAAATAGATGAGGCGAAAGGAGTATTGTAAGGATCGTAGCAGGTAGCGTTCTGTAGTTTCTGCCTACCCCCATGGGAAAAAGGCGTGAGTTTATGTATGTATATATGCATGTAACACGTAAATGTACGGACTAGAAGTCTTCACTTTCACTAATTTACCAGCAAGTAATTTCAAACCCTAGTTACCAGTACAAGATAGAATGCAAGATATGAACATCGTAATTAGAAAGGGGGGCTTTCAGTTAAGACTGAAATCCAGGCGACTTGGGGCCTTCGCGCCAGTTCTCTCTGTAAATGGGTCAGAAGCTATTCAGGCTCACCCTGCGCGCCCCTTCCCCACAGTGTCGTCCCCTAACTGTGTGTGCCCCTTGCATAATTGAACACGCGGCAAATTATTGTCACGCCTGAATCGACTGTTATGAACGTATATCATATATCTTTCAAATCCGGATGAAAAATTCGCACGAAAAATGGCGACTCGGATTTCCTTTTAAACCGACTGTAAAGAGGAGGAGATTCTTTATTCGACTGTTTTTATGGGAATGGCCTGCAACCGGTACAACGTCCCAAAATAACGAATTTTAAAATTATTAAGGTTTTGGTCTACCGCCTTATGCTCTTGAAAGACAAACACTTATTGACAAAGAGTTTTTATTATTACAAACGAATAGGATGAACAAACATTCAATAATAAAAAATGTAAGTCTCTTTCAGCGATCCTTATTAATATTTTAAATGCGAAAGTAACTCTGTCTGTTTGTCTGTTAAAGTGTTAAAAAGATTTCATATGATTAGCAGTTGTTAGTCAAAAGATGAAAAGAAGATTTAAGGAAACACTTAAAAACTAAAAACAACTGGCCGCATCTTCAGGGTAAAAGTTGTAAATTAGCTCTAGTTTGTGCTCTTTCAAGGAATGAAGCGAATTACTGATCACCCTGTATACATATATGTTAACGCTTAGTGAAGGCGTGCGCCGTAGCAACGAAAATGTGTCAGTCATTTAAATCCATTGTAGGTATTTTAACCGCGTCGCGTCTGCAAGATTATATTTAATCAGGAAACATGATGTGGGATAAAGCAGACGGGCGACGTAGTTATAAAGTCACATATAATGTATGTAAGGTACCTATTTTCTTCAATGCCCTACTTCATCTGCCTACTTGTTGAATATGCCTAGGTTTGTTTACTGTAAGTAGATAGGTATTTTTAAGAACAAGTAAGTCGAATTTGTCATTATATCAACGTATATGTATAAATGGAGTTTACAAAAAAGTTTCTACGATTAGTTATTACATGAATGTAGGAAGTATAACAGCGTATATTATTTATATTTCGGTATATAATATATAAACTCCAATTCCAACAAAAAGACGAGCTTTTTAAACATACGGCAGGCCCCAAATGAAGAAGAGTGGCTCGTGACAGAAACCTGTGGAAAGAGCTAGAGGAGGCCTTTGCCAAAAGGAACACTGAATTGAGGGACATATTAACAAATAAAGAAACAGTAACAATTTAGACTAAAGGGCAATTTATTATTATTGTTTAATATGTCCATAAGTAGCTTTAAGATGAAAACAACGAATCAATCAGTAATCAGCAAAATGTCTATCCCAGATTGTTGGTAGCTTTATAGCCTTCGAAGCAAATTTTCAGACTTTTATTTTTAAAATAGGTAACACTAGTTCTTTTCTGGTTGCAGGCCGCAGTACCAGAAGGTATGACGTTTCCGGGTCCGCTGCCTGATGTGGCCGAGCGGTGCGGGCGCTGGGCGCCTGACTCGTTGTCGGCCTCGGCGTCGGGCAGCTCGGACGAGAAGACGGTCCCGCGCCGGCCGCGCTGGCGCATCGCTCTAGCGGCACTGGTCGTGCTGGCCGCGCTCGGTGCCGCGCTAGCGTTGCCCCTCGCGCTGGGCGGCGGTGGACGCGCTACTCCAGAACAACGACTCACTACTATTCGTCGCATGCTACGAGACTCGCCACTGGTTGACGGTCACAATGACTTAGCGTGGAACGTACGAAAGTTTTTACATAATAAAATAGGTGACTTTAATTTGAGTGCCGGCCTCGACGGAATTGAACCATGGGCGCGGTCGCGCTGGTCGCACACGGACATCCCGCGCTTGAGATTAGGCCAGGTCGGTGCTCAATTTTGGTCGGCGTACGTGCCATGTGGTGCGAGAGATCGTGATGCTGTTCAGCTGGCTCTTGAACAAATGGACGTTATCAAACGTATTGTAGAATTGAATGCAGCGCATTTGGCGCTAGTGACCGATGCAGGGGAGCTTCTGGATGCGCATCGTGACGGGCGCATTGCTTCTCTTATAGGTGTAGAGGGTGGACACGCTTTAGGAGATTCGCTTGCAGTACTTCGTGCATTCTACCAACTTGGTGCTCGTTATCTTACAGTGACACATACGTGTGACACAAGATGGGCAAGAGCTGCGGGCACTGCAGGAGGACTCAGCGAATTTGGAAGAGCTGTCGTCCGTGAAATGAATCGGCTCGGCATGATTGTAGATCTGTCGCATGCAGGAGAAGAGACAGCACGCGACGCTTTAGAAATGTCGCAGGCGCCTGTAGTATTTTCGCATTCAGGAGCTGCGGCCCTATGTAACTCGAGTAGAAACGTTCCTGACGACTTACTTCGCATGATTGCTGCGAATGGTGGCGTCGTCATGATAAATTTCTATGCAAAACTAGTGACGTGTGGGGAAAGAGCTACTTTAGAAGATGTGGTGGCGCACATTAACCACGTCCGGAGGGTCGCCGGCGTAGAACACGTCGGCTTGGGTGCGGGGTACGACGGCATCGACGCGCCGCCTGAGGGGCTCGAAGATGTGTCTCGCTACCCGCACCTACTGGCCGAGTTGCTACGCGACCCCGACTGGAGCGAAGAGGACGTGCGCAAGCTGGCCGGCATGAACGTGGTGCGCGTGCTGCAACACGTCGAGCGAGTGCGCGACCAATGGCGGCGGGCCGCCGTGCTCCCGGGCGAGGAGACGGCGGGCGCGCGCCGCGGCGACTGCGTGTACGGGCCTGCGTGACGCAGGCTACGAGCCGCGCGCTCCCGCGGCCCCCCTCGTACTGCTCAATATTGACACTTGTTGAACGTAGTTATACATGTATATTAGTGTCCAAATGTGATTTAGCGATTAAAGTAATCTCTACCTGAACCTCGATGCACAAATTGTTTAGCTAAGGAGCCGCGCGCGCTGGGCGCTTCGTCTCGGCGTCGCGCGTCGGCCGCGGTTTATCCGCTGAACTCTTCTCCATCCATGCACACGACTTCGTTGACGAAAGCCCAATGCGATTCGCGATTTGTAATAATGTCAGCAATTGATGATATAAAAGGATAATGTGTTTATAGAAAAATAAATATTCTTTATTTATAATAAGTGATTTTTATTAAAAACTTGCCCATGACTTCGTCTGCGTGATTTTTTAAATTACATTTAATTTCTTACGGATTCCTAATTTTTTATAGGACTTTGTTGAAGAACATCGTAGCTCTCTTTTAGCGAATGAATCTCAGAATCGGAACAGTAAGTAGTTCCGCCGATCACCGGGATCAAACAAACTTGTCAGAGTATCAGCCGCTCAGACTTCTAGATTGGAAATTAAATAATGTTATCAGCGATAACCCGGACCCAAAAGTCCGTCTAGTTTATTGGTATGCCCATTTCATTGCTTTGACGGGCCTGTTGGTCTAGTGGTTAGCGGCCCTGACTGCTAAGCCGGAGGTCGTGAGTTCGATTCCCACCCAGGACAAAATTTGTGTGATGAGCATGATTGTTAGTTCTGTGTCTGGGTGTGATTTATCTATAATATGTATGTATTTATAAATTATATAAGTATGTATATCAGTTGTCTGGTTACCATAACACAAGCTCTGCTTAGCTTGGAATCAGATAGCCGTGTGTGAGTTGTCCCAAGATATTTTAATTTTAATTTTATTGCAACCATTACGTTTGGGTGGCACTGTGAAAACCAACGTACGAGTACATCCTAAGTCCACCGCTGTCCAGCGGTCCACCCCCTAATCCCCACAATCCTTAATTATTTCAAAGTAAAAAATTAACCATCATCGGTATAATACATAAAAATACAAGATCGTATTTGAAAGATTAAACATGACACACACCACAGGGCTCAATAATAAGTCCTTACCTATTTTTAGTTAGTATTAATGGCTATGTCATTTACTGCTCAACCAACCTAATATTAGGTTATTTGCTAAAGTAGAATGCCCCCCATCTTTCATAGGATGCATGCTTAAAATATAACGAGACGTTTTTAACTAGGTTCACTTCAGGGATTATCATGACATGACAATCCCCGAAGTGTATTCAATGCTTATTCGATTAGGTTACACTAGCTTTAAAGTTGCTGATCTAGCCGCGGGCACTGCTTGTCAACTTGTCACGCATATAAGGCACAGTATTATATAGCAAGCATATTATAGTAGGCGGATGGAATCACTGGTAATAATGCTTTTCTGCCTATGCAGAAAAGCGCTCTTGCGGTTGTAAAATAGGATTAGTACCTATGTACTAATCTTATTTCACAACCGCAAGAGCTGCTGAAAATCCAGTCTTTGTTTGTATTGTGATAATTCAATCAATTATTTTATATTATCTTGCATAGCACGATAGATAGGTAAGCAATATAAAGGTTATTGTAATTTCTTGAACGATAGAGTGAGGAATGAGGTTATACGGTAATAACGGGGGTATTTATATGGCAGAGGTGAGTTGCAACGCAGGGAGGTGTCGCCCTAGGAAGACCTGCGCTGACCTTGTTGGTGAGGTCCTTCAGAAAGGTCAGGTGCGGAGTACTCGTAATCGGCGTGCTTGTATGACGAGATGTATGAGCGTGGATGGGGCAAAAAGTATGTAAGGATCGTAGCAGGTGGCGTTCTGTAGTTTCACCCTCATGGGAAAAAGGCGTGAGTTTATGTATGTATGTAATTTCTATATTTTAATAGGTACATCCCACAGGGAGGGAATATTTGGTGACCCACTCATCATCGATAATTTGAAACTCCTGGGTGCCTACCACCATCTCATATTAGGTACAGTATTATTTTAATATTACTTTACCTTGTTCACTGTTGGATTTTAATGCTCGGCTCAGCGCCGAGAGTTGAAAATCCAACAACAAAAGTTACCTACAAAGTAATATAAAAATGGTACTGTTTTTATAAGAGATAGTGGTAGACCCCCTGAAATTACAAAAAACTTATACAGTGGATTTAAACAGTAGATTTATTCAGACATGAGATAAAAGGATTCTTGAAATAAAGTCCCATAAAAATAGTGGAAAGCTAAAAATTCAATTGAAAAAAAAAATCTTATCTCTTAGGTTAATTTTAACTTTTAAACTTGGCACGAATACTTGTCATACCTGTGTAAATAATAAAGATTATAATGATAAGTTTTCTAAAAGTAAGTACTGTCTCAAGGGTAAGTTCGAATGTAAAAGTAAACTGTCGAAAGTTTAAATGGGGGTTCGTCAGTTTCGATGTTGTAAACTTAAGATATAATTTTTAACTTGCTGTAAAAATAAAAGTAGCTACCCTACGGTTTCATGTTTGCTGAGATGAGAATGCTACATGGGATGACTGAAACGCTGTGTGGAGGTCGATTGTAATTTATGAACATTGGACATGTGATACAGAGAAACGAGGATCAAGTCATGAGGAAAGCTTTTCCTCCTCCGAGTCTTGCTACTGTCATGTTATCTCTTCACCACCTTTGGTTGACTGTTAGAGAATGCATAAGGCATTAAGTCCGCCTTTGTACTTTTGTTGCATAGTTTAAATAAATAAATAAAGTTTTTAGTATGAATTATCTAAAAGTTTTGAGTATGAAATAGCTAAAAGAGTGGATTCACCACCTAATAATAATGGATGGAATATGGAATGGACTGTGTGAAAGAAGATACGGCTATAAAGGAGGTAAAGGACTACCTATTGATATGAAGACTAAACACGTGTTTCAGCCATTTTATGCCACTATAGATAGGTGCTACTAATTTAATTCTGTTGTAATCATCGATATTTTTTTTAAGGCAGGAATATATGTATTAATCTGTCAACTTACAAATAATAATTGCAAATAATGCACCCTTGCATTGTTTGCAATTATTATTCACGGTTCCATAGAATAAAATTTGTACCCTTAAGTAATAGCTTCAGATCTATCCACGCTGACCCATCGCAAATCACAACAGATCATACCATAGGTAGGTACTAAAACCTTCTTGTTAAATTATAATGTACACTACCTAGATTACGTTAATGAAATAACTTTCAAATTAATTCATTCGTTTTTGAGAAAATCTTTCAACGTATACCTTTAGACATAGGTACATACCTTCATACCAGCATTATTTAGGTACCTTTGAGTCAAACAGAGAACCTCTTTTTTTACTGTTCTGACTCTATAGTACACCTGGAATAATGACAATGCCTCGTTGGTCTAGTGTTCGCAAGCGCGACTGCTGTGCATGAGGTCTTGGGTTCAATTCCCAGGTCGGGCAAAGTGTTATTGGGTTTTTCCATCAGGAATTTCTCAGTAGCAGCCTCGGAGTCTGGATTTCTGCCCGGTTGATGGCAATAGGCTCGCCCCCTATTACATGGGACTAAAAACATAACTGGCGAAATGTGGGTGTACTAATGAGTACACCTCTGCCTAACCTTCGGGGATTTCAGGCGTGATGTTATGTTTATGTTAATAATGACAAGCACCGAAAGGTTGGTCTTGAAAAAGAAAACTTATTAGGAGTTGTGTCCCTTATAAATATGTTGACCTACATTCTCTTGTACCTATATAGGTACCTACTATAAAAGTAGGAGTAGGACACAATTATGCTTATTAAAACTAAAATTATTGCAATCTTATTCTTGGCATTAGTGCTCTAGACAATCATGATAAAAACACCCATGAGAAATAATTTGTAAAAGTTTGCAATCATCATCTGTCATTTATTCGCGACCTTTGCGGTGTCAGCGCCCTCAAAAGCTGTGAAAATAATACTCGTGATTTTTGTAATATTAGTTCCTACTAGGTTGATTTTTTTTTCGATCTCATTGGGCCATGATATGGAATATCACGGCTCTAGAAAACCGCAGGAATGTCACCCATGGCGAATATTTGCAAACATTACTAAACGCCATCTTTAATGAATACCTAGGTAGGTAGGTACTCTTAATTTAGTCAATCATGAACAGTGCCACTTTGTGCGAAAGGGACCTAATTTCTAAAAAGCCTGTTCTTTTTAAGCCCGCTTTTCTCGTATACCTTTGATTGTGTGAAATAAACTTTATGGCTGACTAATAAAGTTGGTTTCTGCTCATAATTTCAAATATAGTAAACAGTCCTACTAGTTTTTATTTTAGTCAATCAACACATAGTCAGTCGCTAATTGTCCACCTTTAAAAATGATATGGCCATGGTTCGATTTTTAGCGATTCAAAAGCAGGCCTGGTTTTGAACGGAAATTGACTGGCATTTGACCCCCGGGTCGCAAGCAGTGTTGCCAACTTAGTGGATTTTCCACTAAAAGTGGTGGTTTCCACCCCCCTTTTAGTGGCGAAAAATTGCTTTTAGTGGCTAGTGGATTTTTCTAGTGGCATAACTGGCTTAGTAGAATTCAGTTTCAAGTATTGAACATTACATCTTTTTATTAACTCATTGACTGCGGGAAAACACACGTTGTGTTTCGACTAAAAAACGCGAGTGCGGCGCACACACACCGTATGTGTTTTTCTACGGCGAACACACGAACAGTGGTAGCTAGCCGCACTGGCGTTTGGCGTAGCGAATGTTCGCCCGCAGTCTACGGGAGCAAATAGAGCCGTCATTTTCCGCATTTTCAACCACTTACAATCAACAAAATAAAATTAGCCGATTAAATCAAGAAATAATGCAATTTAGTTGTTCGATAGTCGGCCAACTTATATTTTTAAATGTAAAGTATTTTTATTTATATTTATCGATTTAATTAGTTATTTAATTAATTAAAAGCTATATATTTCGTCTTCTGGATTGTAAATTGAGGCAATTTTATTATTGTATTTTTTTTTATACAAAATATAACGCTTCTTAAATTATATCTCATTACAACTTCGGCCTAGAATTCCCTGTTTCCTTTGTTTAGTGGAAATTTCAGCGTGAATGAAGTAGGGCCGTTTTTTGTTAGTGGTTTTCTGGTGGTTTTTGAAGAAGAATCTGGTGGGGAGCTAGTTTACCTGTTGGCAACACTGGTCGCAAGTGTTCAGTGCGACTGCGAACCATAGAGATATCACTATCTCTGTGGCGGTTAAATCAATGGTGGGAGTAGAACTACATAACCAGTGATCTAAACATTCTATATAAAAAAAAAATGTCCATTTAACGTCGTCATGACAATGACTTAAAAGTATTGAATCTAATGTCAAAAAGTGTAGTCCATTTTGACTTTTGTTAAAGTAATGTCAACTAATGTCAGACCTTGTCTGTCATCACTGGTTCACTGCTGTTATCAGTGTGGTGGTACGGTGGCAATTAATAATAGTTATTTATTATTCTGTTGTGGTGGATTCGGTAGTAGTTGGACTATAATAAGAATTGTGGTGTCTCCTCACTTCATAAAGTGTATCTTGGACTCTTCCACCATAGACATATCGTTCTTCCACGAAAACTATTGTAATGAAAAGTTGAAGTAAAAATATATATATTTTTTTATAAATTAAATACATGGCTTTATTATCATAAATCAAAAGGAGACTGCTATCTGCAAAGTAATTTTTGGAAACTAAATTAATTTAATTAGTGCTTGTATTTAGAGCAGGATTCGAAAACAAACCATATTTGCGAAATTCAAGGTAAGTCATGAAATATTTGATGTAGTATGAACGTTTCTGAAAAATTGTAGGTATATAAAAGAGTATTTGTGACCATCGAACGCATCTTGCACGTTAATTCATGAACTTCCTCGTATTGCATGCAGCGTTACCTTGACTGGAGATGGATCCTAAAAGAGGTTGGTTTCACCAGCTCCATTACTGTAGTGTTATTCTTTTAAAGATCATAAGCATACACAAATGTTCACTTCTAAGTATTACTGTAATGCAATTAAATCATTGCTTTTTGCTATATAAAAATGTAGGAACTTTAGCTTGGTGTGTACATAAACAGTAAGTATAATAAAAATTATGTTCATAATATTATAGGTGCTTTGGATGTCAGAATTATCTTATATATTATCCTTAATTTAAACTTATTACCTGTCTAACAATAGGTGTTTATAGGATTATTTAATACAAAATAGTAAGTTAATAATAAAGGTACCTAGGTAATTAATTTCAGTTTGATGAAACAGCTGCTTTTTTTTTGTTTTTCAGGAACCAGAACTAGATTATATTTTTTAATATTTTGTTAAAATCAAAATTTGATTGTTCTGTTTTTGTTAAATAGTATACATGTAATTCTTTAGCGTCTACAAATTTATTCTGTAGTAAATTTATTTTTAATAGACAATTCAATAATTATGTTAAGTATAGGTACTTCTTTTAGTTAGATAATACATTTACTTACCTACTTAAAATATGCAAACAAATATCACCAATAAGATTTAAATTTTATTTTTGGGTTTTAATACAATTATTGTTTTTGTAGATACATTTAATGAATCTGTGTCAACAATAATAGAAAGGAAAGTTAGAGGTTGGTTAAGTGGAGTGATTGACGATATGCGGCGCAGTAGTCCTGTACAACAATGGCTAGATTCCTTGCCAGCTGATGCAGCAGCCGAAGCTGAAAATACTACTGAGGAGGTGAAGATCACAGAGCCCAAGTCTGAAGATAGCAAAGCAGATGAAACAGTGACTGAAAACACAGTTATAGAACCAATCAAAGAAAAGGTTCAAGAAGACCAAAATCTAGAAGTTCCTTTAAAAGAAGTATGGAAGAGGAAATCACATGATAGTGCACTACTCACTAGCACTCCCCAAAGAACAAATGTTAAGAGACTGCAACGAGACCTCTCAATACAATCAGAGGGATATTCTCCAAAATTTAAAAACCCTTTGTTGAGAGATGCTTCTCTCCAGGTAACTACAGGCTGTCACTTCCATATTATAGCAAAACAACTGAACTGAAGCTGAACTGATATCATGTTAAAAATCCCTTGTATTACGATTAATTTCATAGGTACTTTTGTTTTCAGTCTGATAACAGTGGATCAAGTGGCAGCTCAGTTTTAAATGTGTTGGGAGCTCGTAAAGTTGATGCTGAGTCAGTTTTGCTTGCTCTAGGCTTTGGGCCAAGTGAAAAGCAGCAAAAATTGCAAAGGATTCCTGACAGATTTTTAGCTCCATCTAAAGTAAGCATAGACTATTTTCATTCAAAGTAAAATTGCTTAAAAATATTTTCTTGTGCCATATTGTTTAAACATTTTCTGGTAAAACATAGTGATTATGAGCTGCTTTTGGTTTTTTTTGTACATATTAAAATATTTTTTCAGCTTAAAGGTATAAGTACCGAAGATTTCATTAAAAAAGAGCAACATTCAATGCGTATGCATGACTGTGGTATATTTGGGTACAGAGGTCTTACTGGTAAGTAGTATCTATTATGATTACACAATGGGTAAATTGGTTGGTAATAACATGTTAATTGTAGGTCATTTAGTGGAGAATTAAAAAAAAATCTTTGATTTCCCAGTTCCTAATACAGAACATAATTATTTTATATTCAATTAATTTGGTTTAGGTTCATTTTTTCACTATTTACATAATATATACTTGTGTCTAGGAAGGAACCTACTGCTACAATAATAAAAAATATAGTGAATACGGTACAAAATTCAAGTTGGCTATCTTAAAATCTCCAATAGTAGGTATTTATTATAGCCTAATTGGGGTAGCACGCTTATGATACTGATAACAGCTTATACAAATGTATATGCTGGTATTATTAGTAAATATCTTATGCGTATTTTGCTACTCAAAAATCTCCATCGAATGACGCACACTAACAATACATTTTAATAGTTTATAATCAGCTTTAACCTTATTTTTAGATTTCAGCTTTTCATGGGGATAAACATCATTTAACCTCACTGACCTTGAAGCACTGGGCATTGTGTTTCGTAATATTATAATCATATTTTTTATAATTTAATTATATACCTACATATAACATTTTAATAACAGCGATTTGAATTAAGTGAGCTATTTAACGGATATTGCAAAGCTTATAGTGTAGGTACCTATCTGTCTTTCGAAAATAAAAATGTAGAATACCTAATGAAAAAGGTCTAGTACCTAACTATAGGTATAGTTAGGTACTAGACCTTTTTCATTAGGTTCCTTCGGTACCTTCCGTACCTAACTACACCTACCTACATATTGGTTAAAAAACCGATAATTCAAAATAAACAGAGAACCGAACAATGATTGTCTGATGTCGTCAAGCTAGGGATTAGTAGGGAGATTATTCGGAGGGATAGTCCCAATCTATCAAAATACAAAGATACATATAAGATTTAAGTAGGTAGGTATTTGTTTTCGGAAACTATTTGGAGCTTTTGGTACCTAATTATGTTTTTTTTTTTTAATTATTGTAGGTACTAACGAAATTTGAATTTAGGTCTAATATTCATTTGTTTATTCATTTCATTTAACGGTTAACCTTTTGAACGCCATTGTCACATATATGTGACAAACGAAATCTTACCCTGAACGCCAACGTCACAAATATATGACAAAATACACGTCGCACCATATTATGAAATAAACAATGTAATCAAGTTTTTGAATCCCTATTCTTTATCATTGTCATTTGACAAAAAAAAGTGGCCTGGCGTCAGGGGTACGGCGATACGTTTATACTCTGGCGTTCAAAAGGTTAAATGGTTGTTTATTCAATAAAGTACTATAATGGCATAAACGTAAACATCATCAGTATAGTTAAAAGTTAGAATTCACAAAAATATGTAAGTAGGTAGCAGAAACAATAAAGGATCGTGGGAACAAACACACGACTTGGCGCTCCCGTAGAAAAAACACAGTAAAGGAATCTAAACGGTACAGTTCGTACCGTTTTTCTGAAGCGTAAAATCTCGAATGACGAAAAGGGAGGAACGCGGTATTTTGCCCAGGGAAGGGACAGAAAAAGGTAGGTAGTAAATATATTGAAATTCATATTGGATATCAAATTACAAAGTATATAAGTAGGTACCTAAGCTTTTGAAAATATGCTTAATTTGCGATAGATAGGTACCTATCTTTATTTAAACAATCCACATTCGCATCCCAAAATAGCTCACCTAATATCTACCGACCGATTACTTATTAATTTATTAACCTTGTTTATTCATCGGACTGGTTTATTTGGTGAAGGAGTTTATACTAACAATAGTAACAATGTTCATAAAATTACTAACAGAACACTGCACGCCTGTTTGCCGCTTTATGAAACCTGTTTCTTCGAGTTGTCATAGGTCGTATCAAGTTCCTGAGATTGCAGTGCAGTAAGTACCTACCTCACTTTATTGTGGTGTCCGTGTCATGTCATATTTGTGTGTAGTTTAGAATAAAATACCTATAAAGTTTAATATTTTTGGTCTGACCCTAAATGAAACTTTTAAGAATATATGTACTTACTGATATTTCTTGTATTTAAGTATTTTATTCTGAACCAAAACAACGCACGTAGTTGCAGATGGAAAATTGAGTGAACAAATTTTAATTTCAGAAAATACGTCAATTAAATACCCTTTTTTTTTTAATTAAAATTGAGGACTAAAATATTTAATAATATTTTATATTCTTCAAAACCCTATCTTACCTATAAGTTGTTCATATTATTAGGTAGGTATACCTACCTATTTACTCATACGTTTACACTATAATAAGATTGTATTGTCAAGTTCAGTTTGTACGATTTCAGGAAATCCTCATGTTCCACCGTCGACAATTGTAGCTAAAATAATTGGATGCATTCTTCAAGATGAAGTTATTCGTGAAGAGGCGTTAATAAAAGCCAGACATTCTATAGCGGACATGCGCACTCAGCCTAACCTCAATGCAATCCTCAATGCGCGTACGCGCACCAACTATCAAACATGACCTCACCTATGTATAAACAACACTTATGAGCATATCTGAATTATAAGCTCATAATTTTATTCGTGTAAATAATATAGTGCGTTATTAATATTTCGTTATTGATTTAGCAATGCTAAGTAATTTCCAAGTTAGCTCAAAATTCAACGCTCAAATGTAATAATCGGTGAAAGGGATTTTTTTTTAAATAGAATATCATAATAATAAATAAAAGACTATAATGCCATTAAATGGATCAATTAAACATTGTACCTACGGATTGTAAATCACAAAACTAAAACAAAACTTGTAATCTCCAGAATAAGACAAAGAATTTTAATGGAAAAGTTAAAATTTTGATATTTTAATATAATAATCAGAGATTCTTACTAATTCATATTTTAGGATTAGGAATAATAATTTTGACACGTTTTAAGCAACTGCAAGAAGGCATATTTAATAAGAGATAACTCCTCCATTATTCTTATATCTATTAGTAGTCAATAATAGAAGAAACCATATGATACGAGTGAGTTAAATTAGTACCTTATTAGCAGGAGCAAAAGGCGTCGACAAAGCCGCATAACAGGCTGATTTTAAAAATGTAGGAACTGAATAGTTTTGTATAGAGAACACTATTTACTGTTAATTTGTTGACAAAAGTTTATAATTTGATGAAATAATGTTAATTGATTTTATTATATTTATAATCATACTCGTAGTTTATTTACTCACAAATATTTAAGGCATAGCTATCTATAAAAAGTCATTACAGCTCTAGCGCGGTAATGTACCTTAGTAAAAATGAACATTATGAACCTAACAACAGTGCAATAAAAGCCACATTACGAGCTAGTGCAAATAATTTAAGGGCAATACATTCTCTTTATTATTCCTTCACTTTTGTAAATGTTAGAGATCTTCAATTCGTGAATCTTATAAATTTCAATATTTTCTATAAATATATCGGAGCTTATTGTAAACAATTTTGAAATCTACAACTTTTAAATTTACTTTTAGAAAATACGTAAAATTAAGTCATGTTGTGTACATGTGTAGGTGAATCTACGTGTGTTTGTGGACTATGTACTTATCGTTTGAAATAATTAATAGTTCAAAGACTATCATTGCTTGTGTATATCTTAGATACCTAGGTAGGTACATACCTACGGGTCATATCAAACTTGCCTGACATTTTAAAAATAGAAAGCAAACCTTTATCAATGTGTTATTATTATTATTATAGGTAGTAATGTAAATAAGTTGTATATTTTTAAAATTGTATTGATATTTATTAATAAATAATCTTCTCTCCATATTCTAATTACGACGCAGATGAGTTATCAAATGAGCATAAAATTAATAAATTGTCCATGCAGGCAACTATATGACATGTATTGACCTGAATTTTCGGACAATTTTTTTGATGTTAAAAAGTTCACTGTATGTGTTCGGCTGTGGTCATACTAACACACTAAGCGCATAGCCAGCCGCCTAGTGTGGACTGTTTGTTCAAAATGTAAGAGCAATCATAGTCAGCCGCTGACACTATTTACTGATTGTGACGGCTGACAGTCAGCGGGCGTTACGTTCGGTGTGAACGCGGCATTACTATTTTTGCTTGAAACCTTTTTTCATGACCTTAAAATTTGTCACGTGACGAGCTTATTTACAAAGATCTGTTAATTAATGCGTAGGTACCTACTTACTTTATATTGACATACAGGGTGTTAAAAGACCTATCAACAAGCCGTTATCAACGCATTCTGCACATCAAATTAAATAAGATCGACAACATTGAAACCGTTTCCCAGCGGCGTTTCCGGGAAACGATGTTTATTTATGAATATTTTTATATAAAATCATTTCCCGGAAACGCGTTTTTTTGCAGTGTGAAAAACCGCTATTGATTTTTTAACCTATAATTTATATCTTCAACACTAAATCTTCGCGATGATGTGATTTTCGGTTTCGATGAGTCTTTTTACAACCTCTATCAAAGAAACACTATTTGATATAAATAGTTACCCTGTGATATAATATTGCCAAGCTCTCAAAACAGTAAAGGTAATGACGAAGTGTCAGTCAAGAACAAAGTGATTAATTATAATAGATCTGTTACTCTTTATTTATAAGTTTATAGGTAGGTACCTAATGATTATGAATAAAACTAATTTATTAGTTACCATAAAAAGTGTAATTTTATTAACTAAATACAAAAGAAATAATTATGGTTCATTTTAGTCATAATTATGAACAATTTTTATGATAGAAGTAACTGCCGAAAGGTGATCCATACATTTACTTAAACATAGATAACTCGGAAATGTATGGATAAGTTGGTTTTGTTTTCGCTCTGTCAAGGTAGGCCCTAATAGTTAAAATTCGTACATTATAATGATGAGTTCAATGATTCCTTTCCGTGTTTTCACTTACCTTTTTCACATTCCTATTCGAATTTAAACATTCCTACTCGTAAAATGAAATTGCCACACAAATACTTTGTGTGTGGGGTGTTTGAACGATATTTTAAATTATGCGAAGGCCTGGATGAACAATTTGTTAATTTTATGTAAGATTAAGATCATAAAGTAGCGTCCGCTCATTTCCTACATCCAAGGTCTGTAGTCGTTTACTGGCCTTAAACTATTGTGATTTTGTAATGTGACCTGAACCTGAATGTCATATTATTTTTGCTCATTAAATTAGGTACTTAACTAATAATATATAATAAACTTTAACTTTTGGAGATATTTCGCAGTTATGTGTGGGAACAAATGTAACTAAAGTGAAAATTCCATTAAACTCTTATTTCTCGATGCCTTTGTTTTATTTTTAATTCCTATGACGACCCATATTGTACCGACCCGTTTATAAATAAACTATTGATACCTACATAATTGGAATGTACCTATCTAACAACTAAAAATATAACACTTATCAGCGGATGCAGCGTAGTCATACGTATTGTTGTTCCTTAAATTAGAACAGGAAACTTTATCATTATGTAGGTAGGTATTTAATATTATTTAAGTAATAACAATATTCATAAATTAATAATAAGTTAGATTATTATACCATCCTCCAAAAAGTCTTCTTCTTATACAGTATTTTCTAAACTCGTCGAAGGCAAACATCAACATGCAGAATGGTAAAGCCAAGAACCACCTGTAAATAAACGATGTTTTATTATCAATAGGTGTAGGTAGTTTAAACCTAAATTAAAATAACCGTCAGTACCATCTTATTCGGAGAGGATAAGTTCGGAAAAAAGTATTTATTCCAGGCACGTAGCAAATTGTGCATGAAAGTAATAGCTCGAATACAAGTCCCATATTCAAAATTTTATTCTTCATTCCTGGAAATTATCATCAAATTATTCATTTTGATTGCGTTATCTAAGAATTATTGAGCTTTAACATTGGCAGGAGCCCAACATTTAATTATAGAAGTTCCATTACTCTCACCGACATGAAACAAAGAGTTATATCTGGTCTTGCAAATGACGCCATTCGTCATTTGTGTGAGTACCACGGCTACAAAGTATGCCGCTTGAGAAGCTCGCTCTACCTCTTTACGTTCATCGTAGGTCCACTCCTGACCGTATGAATCTTGTACGTCGTTGACTGCTTCGTTGTCCCATCTTTTTCTTATACCTGGACCGTCAAGTAGGTTTTATTATTTGTTTGTAAACTTCACACCAGCTACAAAATTGCAGTTTAGATAGAGGTAGTTCAAATTACTGCATCGCAACTATAATGCCAAACGACTGCGAACGCGTGAAGCATGAGACAACACTTACCGAATAAATCGCCAGGATAAAAGCCATGTTCTGCCATGACAACGAAGTAGGCGAACATACCAGCAGCGAATTCAATAAGACCCAAGTGTCCGTACACTAAACTTAACATTCGTGACGACACGAGAGGGTCACGCTGGCGAGCAGATCGCGTCATCACGTCAGATTCGGCACGTTCATACGCTAGCGCCACAGCCGGCCACATGTCCGTGCCCAAGTCTACACACAATATGGTCATTACACCTTCGACAAAAAGTGATTATAAAGATAAAAAAATCAATTTTAAAGCGATAAAAATGCATCCTATAAAATTTCTAACACAAACATGGTCCGTAGGAGGCACCTAAACTTACCCAGCGGTAAAGGGATCGAAAACAGGATAAACATTAATACAGGGGCGACTTCAGGTACATTTGAAATGAGTATGTAGCAAACTGATTTTTTAAGGTTATCGAAGATCCTTCTTCCTTCTTCAATACCCGTCACGATAGTAGCAAAATTATCGTCCATTAAAATTATATCTGCTGTCTGTTTAGACACCTGTAAAGAAAGGTTGATGACGTGATTAATACCTACCCACCCTTTTTTTTTTGTGGGGAAATCCTCACGGACTGCCTCGGGGTAGGTGGAGGGGTGTGTCGGACTCTTACCGACTAAAACCCCACGGTGTTCCTCCAATAACCTTTTGCCGGGGCACGGGGGCGCTCAGAGCATTCTTCTGCACCCCGGCAGGTCATGACCCGCCACCGCCACAAGGCGGGTCCCGTCACCCGAATACCACTACCCACCCTAACATATTTAAAAGATAGGTACCTCCTTACCGTGAGCACTCTCTTAGCAATTTTGTTTTGAAAATGTTGGTTGCACGACTACATTAGATTCTCAGAAGTATCTACTTATGTTATGTGATTATGGTGACCTAGTTCACTCAATTTTTTGTTTTACTAATTTCGCAAAAAAAAGCTCGCAAAACAAATTCGCAAAGTGAATGATGGTAGTGAGATGGTACGTTATATTAACGGTTAACTAGAAGTTACCTGAGACCCAGATATGCCCATGGAGATACCGATATCTGCTCGTTTTAGCGCGGGCGCATCGTTTACGCCATCCCCGGTCACTGCTACCACGCCGCCATCAAGCTGACAAGCCTCGACTATTTGAAGTTTTTGCGTCGGAGAAGTTCTTGCAAACACTTAATGGTACGAATAATTTGAAGAGATTTTGTGTATGTAGGTACCTATTATACTTATTTGATTAACTAAGTATCCATGTCTTTACTGATTATGTTTTTTACTAACCAATTTCATAATGTTTATCAAGCGTCCAATGTAACAATTCTGGGGTCATCCTCCTTAGTTCGTTGCCTGTGACAACATGACATTGTTCACTAGTGGCGATGCCTACCTTTAGTGCCACAGCGCGCGCGGTGGCTGGGTGGTCACCGGTAACCATCATTACTCGCACCCCGGCCCCGCGCACACGACCTATTGCTGTGCGCACCTAAGACAAACCAGGTAACCAATTAGTTCACAATCACTAACTGTTACAAAGTTATAGATCCTTTGGTACCTACATAAGTGGATGGATTGCACGATATTACCTACAGTAACAAAGTCTTTATATGTAGTTACTGCCCCAAATCGGCATCAGTTGGATATGATAGACAAAAGTAGCTAGACTGTTACGAAATGTTCCAAATCTAGTCAACGTATTTAATAATTGTTAAGGCTAACTTAATAAAACGAATGTTAACTAACCTCCTCTCGAGGCGGATCCATAAGACCCATGACACCAAGCAGACGTAAGTTTACCACAGGAAAATTAATATTATCCGTATCAAATGAAAAATTCTGTGGGAATTGTTTTGAATCCAGGATAAGATCAGCAAAGGCCATTATTCTTTCACCTATAAAATTTTAAAAGCGTAGAATATAACAAAACCACAAATGGTGGTAAGACTGGTAGGCTAGATAAATTGGGAACTATAAATATTATATTATGGGCACATGAAACACTCGCCTTCAACAAATTGTGAACATGTGTTATCTCTCTACCAGAATAATGTTTCCATATAGGTAGGTATGCTAAGTAGTTAGATACTTATAACTATTTTGTGAAGACGAGGTACCTAATTGAGAGATCAACGACAGTTACAAAACTTGCAAATAAATAAAGGCAGGAAAGATTAAGCGGGAATTTAGGGTAGGCAACACATTAATTAAAATATGAAAATTAACAGATAGAAACCAAGAAGTACTAGATACTACTGACCAGTGTTGGCTAAATTTTCAGTGACCATGTCAGCTGATTTTTTCATATCGTTCGTCAAATTGATATCTTTGGTGTCAGTAGCTACTGTGAGGCAGCGAGCGAATATGATCTCCGGCGCACCTTTCATCACAACGATAAATTGCGCCGACAACGTATCGCGGTGCACACTGACCTAAATATTTGAATAAATAACTAAATGCGTCATAGAAAATTTGCGTATTTTTATCTAAGTAGATCATCTTCAACCAGTTATATAATTCCAAGTACCTACCTACCTAAAAATATGCACAAAGCAAATAATAGGGAAAACTGTTGATTACGGGTTCCTATTACCCGAAGGTTACCTATGCTTTCAGCAGTCTATGTATATATGTTAATCTATGTGCACATATCTCCTACAGTCCTACACTGTTGTATATTAACCAAAGTTTTTTATTTTAATCCGACAGTTAGTTCCAGACGTCAGCGCGTTTGAACAAAATGTTATGCGGTATAAGTTACCCATAGTAACGGAATGTTCGTGTTTTCGAATCGCATAAAGGTATGGTGGTTATCACTTACTTGATACTTATTAACAGAATTAAAGGGTATTTCTGCTACTTTCGGAAAATTTCTTCTGATACCAATGGGGTCATTGTATTTGAAAAGGAAGTTTAAAATGGCAGCCTCGGACGCGTCACCGCGAATTCCGCCGCTAACCTTAACGTCTGCGTTACTGCACAATGCGCCACAAATTATCAAATAGTCGTAGGCTGAAAAAAAAAAACACCTAACAATTAAACGTCTTTATGACATTATAGTTTCGATAGATTTAAATTTTTGCTAAATGATGCAGCCTGTGCCGAGAGGACCGTTTGTCTCCACTCGGCCCCACTGTGTCTACGCCTACTTGTTATTACGATAAACATTTAAAGAGAGAAATTGTTTAGTCATTAAATTTTGGGCAGACGTCATAATTTTTAAAACATAAATATTTAAGTATGTACCAGACTTATTGATGTCTTAAATCGAAATCCACTTTATTGTATTTTTATTCCGGGGTTGCGGGACGTCTTAACAGGATGCCGTGGCTCCGGAATATAATTTGTTACAATCGGTTTACCTTAATCGCACATCCTGACAGGAATGGCGGCACCATTCATTAAAAAAAAACAGGACAAAGAGAGCTGACCACTACCCTACCCATTGAACCTGAGCTTCCAATTACAATGGCCTAACATTATGACGGGTCAGACCAGCCTGTTAACAGCATCCAATTTTCGGTTTAGATCTGTTGTACTCGCGAAGCTACGTGCAGTTGAAGATCATCAGAATAAAGACGACACGACCACGGAAGACAGAAAGAAAGTGAGTGCGAGAAAAAAAATGAATGGAAATAGAGAACGAATCCAGTCTTGTGGTTTCCAAGCAGTCGTCTTATCTGACTTGTGGTATAGTATCTTTACTTGTATTTACGCGAATAGTGCGTTTAGCGAATAGCGCGAGTAGTGTTTTTTGATGTAATTGGTAGGTCGTCTTTTTGCAGCAGGTAGTAACCTACCTTTTGGAATATGGCCAGGTATATACTTGTTTATTATATTAAATAAGGTTTTTGTCTTACCATGATTGTTTTGTACTGCACCTGCAACCAGTAGCTTAATTAAGGTAGTTAAGTGCCTTCTTATCTGCTATAACTATACTACGGGGTTAATTAACGGTGCACACTGATAATATTATGAGCAGCGTTTTAAACTTAGATTAATAATTGGACGTCGTGGGCTCGTGGCGAGCCACGCTTGTCCAATTAATAAATCTGAGATCAAACGTATATAACATTATTATAAACCTTAAATTCAAATGGGGTAATGTAACTTAGGGAAAAATCACCAAAAGCAAATACCTACTTGGGCAGTTCATTCGTTTAAACACGTAATGTTTAAATTAAATACTTATGTCTTCTTACTATTAAAATTAGAGTCTTGCACATAAAATACTCTGTTCCATGTCCATATGTGTTGCACGATCATTTTGTTCTGAGTAAGTGTGCCAGTCTTGTCGGAGCAAATAATAGTGCAAGCGCCCAACGCTTCTATTGCCTCTAAGTTTTTAACCAGGCAGTTCTTTTTCACCATACGCTGAGCAGTTATCGTTAAGGATGCTGTTATAGTTGGTTGTAAACCTAAAAGATCGAGAAAAGCAATAGGTATGTATGTGAGATTTCGGAAGAAAAAGATTCCTTCCTGAAATTCTCCTTTATAGGATTTGGAGATAATATTTAAAAGGAGTGGTACCTTCAGGGATATTGGCGACGACTATCCCGATCACGAATATAGTAGTCTGCATAAAAGGATAACCGAGAGCTAAAGATGCCGCAGCTATAAACAAGCCGAGTCCAAGAGCCCATATGGACATGTAACGCATGAAGCGGCGTATCTCTCGAGACAGCGGGGACGGTGCCGGGGTCAGTCTCGATGCCAAGCCAGCCACGCGACCTAGCGCCGTCAGGTCACCGCAGCAAATTACGACACCTGCAACGTTATTAGACTACCCTTACAAGTGCTTTATGGTTAGGTATAAGCTCTGTACCTACTGATAACAATGGCTAGGGAGCCCTAGTGCCCAAAAACTTTATTTCTCTACTCTTCCCTGATGACCAATGACAAGAACGCGATTTAACTACATTCTGGAAAAACGTAATGCATCAGGATCTCAGAATCGGTTTCGTACTTTCCTTAACTTTCAAAGTTTTTTGTTAGGTACTAATTAGGTAGGTATCTATCATTTACCTACTCATACAAAAAGTTTACCTAGTGCCCAGCCTTCCACACACTGGGTCGAAAAGAAAGCAACATTTCCAGATTCATGGATGTTCTGATGTCCGTCGGTATTACTTCGAGCTACTGCCACAGACTCACCAGTCAACGACGAGTTATCGACCTGTGAACAGATAACCTTTACAATTTATACTCTGAACTAGACTAGAACTAGCGCATTCTCACGCGGAATGAGCACGTTTCAGACATTGATAAATGCTTTGATGCGTAGTTACTTTGAATCCTTTGCTTTCGATAATACGTATATCTGCCGGCACAATATCTCCCGCCAGCACGTGCACGATGTCACCCTTGACGATGTCACATACTGGTGTCTCAGAATTGAGCGTTCCGTCTCGTACACAGGTGGCGTAAGTCGGTATCATACTAATAAACGACTTCATTATCTGAAACGGACCAGCAGTCGATTAATGTAACCGTACCATATTATGATACATTACAGCCATTTACTTTAAAGCGTTACGAAACTAGTTAATTATTTTGATAGCTAGATTAACGTTAGTAGACAGGTATTTGTATTCTCCACAGAACTATGTAGGTACTTAATACTTGTACCCAGTGGCGGAGTACCCCGCTGAGGGTAGGTTTTTAGCAAAGCAAATACTAAAAAAAAGGTAGGGTAATGTTTGCAAAAAAAAATTAATTGGAATAATATCAAGTTCACTTTAAGATTGTCACGGATGAACTCAGAGGTCCTCCGAACATTTTAATATGTCGTCTGGTCGGTAGAAATTTTAAAAATTCTAATTGCTTTCTATAGATCCTTCAAATGATACCTACAGTTCTGCATCTGATGTACGACACCTAACTTAATTTAAATAAAGTTGAGTTTATAAACATGGGCATATAGGTACTAGATATACCTACTTAGTATGTAAAATGAAATCAGACCTTGCAACTTTTATAGTTATGATAGAAACTGAAGAGTCCACATATGACGTCGACAGCAATTAATACGCAGCCGAGATAAAGGTTATCAAGCGCGGCCTCCGCTCTTGTTGACGATTCTATGACGTACGCCAACAAACATAACAGTGCGCCCAACCAGATCAGTATAGAAAACCCTAGACACAAAAGAAAATATAATGTTTGGCATTTGCAAATAAAGGGAAACAATTTATATATGATTGATTGCGCCTTTATTTTGTAGCGGTAAAGCGGTTTAAGCGTTACCTACGTAGATATCAGTGTTAGAAATAAACCATCATGCAATGTTTTGCTATCAAGTTAGCGTAGTATAATAATATTTTGAACAAACAAAACACGCGTAATGTCATGTGCAATATTATCTTTTTTGATGCAAGAGCACCAGGAGCATACCTGTGCATAGCGACTTAAATAACACTTTCGGCCATCCATTTTCCGTAGCAGGTGTGAGAGTATTCGGTCCATAATATTCTAACAAATCTTGAGCCCTTTCCGACGTCAAACCATTTACAGGGTCTGTTTGCAGCTGGTCGTATAATTCGTCTACAATTGAAGTCCGGCTGTAGGTTATATTACTCTAGTTGCCAAGCTCGCAACTTGGCAAGTTTTGACGTAGTGGGGTAAGTTTGCGCAAAGCACAAATTGTACATGCGTAAACTTGCCCCGCTTGTAAAATTAGGCGTCAGCTCGAGATCGGCTTGGAAGTGTTTCCAAGCCGATCTCGAGCTGACGCCTAATTTTAATTTTGAATCTACCTACTTAAACTGGATTTTTTCTTACAGAATCATCCAGGAAATGAATTTGGGTACCTAAGATTTTAGATTAGATGTCTAATATTAATTTGACTAAGGACTACTCAGCCATTAATGTATCTGCAAGTAGATGGGTACTAACCTAATGGTATGAGCTGTAATTCTGTCTGTATTTCCTTCTTCAATAGATTTAGCCGCGTGCTACTCAGATCCCTTGATCTCAAACCTTTCGGTCTGATCGGACGAAAGAATTCGGATAACGAAGGGGTACTTGAAGTTGCCGAAGACATTTATACGATTATTTATACGCTAATTGATAACAGTAAAGTCAGTAAACGAGCACTTACGAGTAAAACATAAAACACCTAGATTTTTAATGATTTTTAGATACAATCCAGTTGGTTCAGTTAGTCGACTGACACTGACATGTGGGCTATGTGGCCCATAGGGGTAAGAAGGTAAACAAAAATTCAACGTAGTTAGTAGTTACCTACCTCTTGTGTGTGATATCCCATTAGGCTCCTGCGGGTGTTTAAAATGTAAATAATGTTTATACTAACATAAATAAGAGGTTGTATATATTATTTAGGTAATCCCATAATTGCATAATTTTAATTTAAATCTTTATATGCTGTATCGCAATTTGTGCAGCTTAGTTATGTACTATTAAAAAGGTGTTAAAATAGGTTCCTATTATTAATTATTATTGTACATATGTATATCTCCCCGAGTGTACAGATTTTCAAAAATGTAAAAAAAAGTTGTTTAAAAAAAAACAAACAAATTAACTCTTCAGATTTATTTATTATTACATTATTAATTATAATTACCTGCATTCCAACTTTAGACTCTGCTACAGTCAACCACAAGCATCATGTATATGTCTGCTGCAGTTACACTTCAATTATGTATGAATATCGCCCTTACTGCCACACTTTAAGGGTCAAAATGTGTGTGTCAATGCTAAACTTAAGTAAAATCACATAATTGATAAACCCGCTTGTTTATTGTGAATGTAAAATAAATTACAATTATTTTTTACTTATATAATAATATGTACTACTTAGTTAAGCAATTTTTTGTAATATTATTTAACTTGTTTTTTTTTCTGTGAATAGGTACAAAACGCTGACAATTGCAATGAACCACTTTACACCCTGACGCCTTAATTAATAAGGTTGAAAAGTAGTCAACCGCCATAATCCTCAGTCGTACATACAATATAATATTTATATAAAAATTATGTACATTATAACATGTCCCACTGCAGGGCAAACGACTCTTCTCATAGATTGATTGCCAACCTTGGCAAGGCGGATTGGTGATTTCGGACTTAGCTACCTACCTGTATTAATTTTATGTAACTACGTACTTGAGTTCTGTTCAATAGTCATTCACAATGTTTTTCAAAATGAATTTATCAAATGTATAAGCAAGTAAATAATTATTAAATATGGAGGTATTTCAGTATAATCAAATTATACTATAGATAATCTACTATAACATGGCGCGCCCCTCCACTAATTTAAAACTATTCAAAGTATTATTTATACAAGACTCACAAAGTCACAATGCATGTGTGCGTACTGAGACGGCTCTCGAAACAAAAACAAATCAGCGATTTGTTGCTCGACTAGCGGGCAGCGGCGTCACTTATTATTATTTAACATGGCACTGCACTGACAACTCTATGAAAATGATGATTAGTTGACCAACAAATCTGCCTGCCACTGAAGATGAATACATAGAAAATCTTTCATATAGATATGAAATACACACACATTGAAATAGTAATATGGAGTGGCGCCATGGTATAATAGTTTATCTTTACTAGACTAGAGCATACCACATATTATATCCATAAATATAAGTTTAAAGCCAAACTATAGCTCGGCTCTTCTTTAAAAAAATAAATACAATATTAAGTCATGCTTATTTAATTTGCATGTACAGCCTGTGATAAATGCAAATTTCAAAATACAAAAATTGACACTATACATAGGATATTGATTTTAAATCAATCTGGAAATTTTACTTACCTGGTAGTCCTAATAAACAATACAATATTATATATTATATTTTGCTTTTCTTCATATTTTTTAACCAAATAGCATTAAGTTCATCCATCTCCTTGTCGTTGGCCTTCAACAGTTCTCCTCTGACAGCATCCCTTATTAGTTTCTTAGTAGCAGTTACACAGTAGTTGGGAAGTAATGACACTTCTACTATTTTATCCCAAACCTTACTTTGAAGTTCTTCTGGTTTATAAATGTAATTTACAAACCCATACTCCAATGCTTCTGTGGCAGGCATCCGGTAGTTACATAGTAACATTTCAATAGCCTGAAATTTTAAACATTTTATTATATCAATGACATAGTAGAATAATAATATATAATGCTGTGTGCAGCAAAACTACAAATATAAAATAATGTGTTAGTTTTAATTCTAATTACCTTTCTTTCTCCAAGAATTCTGGGAAACGTAAATGTTGAACAACCTTCAGCTACAATGCCCAACTTTGAGAATGGAGTGTAGAAATAAGACTGTAACAGAAAATGTATTAAAATATAAGTACACATATTTAAGTACACAGGTATCAGCAAATAAATAATAAGGTTAAATAATGATGTTTAATGAAACTTACATTCTCTGAAGCAAACACTAAGTCACACAGAGCTAATGTGGTGGCAGCTATACCAATGGCTGGCCCATTTACAATTGCAATCAATAATTTTGGAAACATAATAAAAGCATTGATGTAATCTTTGAGAATATTCAAGTGGTTGTTAGAACTAGAGTCTGTTGGAGCAGACAAATCATTCCCACTACTGTAAAAATCTCCAGTACCCGTGAGCACCATTACAGAAATATTATCATCAGTTGCAGCATCATTAAGTATGCTTATAACTCGTTTGTACATCAGACCGTCTATGGCATTTTTCTTGTTGGGTTTATTGTATTGAACAATTTTGATACCGCCTTGGTGAGTTTCAATAATAGTCTCTTTGATATTCATCTTGTTATTTAGTAGGTCCTAAATGCTCAGTGTCCAAAGTTCGCAGGGTTCAAAGTCCTCAATGTCCAAAGTCCTCAGGGATCAAAGTCCTCAATGTCCAAAGTCCTCAGGGATCAAAGTCCTCAGTGCCTAATGTCTGCAGTGTTCAAAGTCCTCAGTGTCCAATGTCCTCAGGGTTCAAAGTCTCCAGTGCCGAAGTCCACAGGGTTCAAAGTCCTCGGTGTCCAAAGTCTGCAGGGTTCAAAGTCCCCCAGAAAATCCACGATAATAATTGCTACACGTCTATAAGAATTACTGATTGATTGATAATACAGCCTACTAGCTAGCTAGTCGATACAACTGCTACAAATATAATAACAATACCGTCGTTTTTGAATTCTTATATACTCTTTGATAACATTGATAAAATCGTTTATTTGATATTACTTTGCATACTTTCGTCTAATGACAGATGTCATATCAACGATGTTCCTTTTCTATCAAACATTCATCACATTTTATCAATCTCACTTAGCGACTTATTGCAATATTCATTTGTGTTTATCCTTTTTATTAAAAACTTGTAGAAATAGAAAATCAGAAAAAGTGTCGGAACTCATTCAAAAGAGGTTTGAAGGTTTAATTGACCTAATAAATCGTTCCAAATGTAGTCGCAACCTCATCTCACTAACAATCAATGTAAGAAATATTGTAGTTTTATTAGATGCATTTTTGCCTTTGATTTTAATGCGATTTAAGTTATTAGAATTACCTCCCGGTTCTAGCATATACCTTGTTACCAATGAACTATTATTTTAGAAAATCAATGACAAGTTGATAATAAGTTGCTTTTAAACATAGACATACTTTACTTATTAAACTTAAATATTTTTAGTGGTTAAATACCTTAGTGCATTGAACCATCATTGACTTGATTAATAAGTCGGACTCATTTCGAGTCGGAGTCGCAGAGTAGGTATATCTCTATGACTTCGACTGAGTCGACTGACATTGACAGCTGACTATCTGTGCTGTGACTGTCCAGTCCTTAGATATAAATGACATTTGATGATTTGACAGATTGACACATTTGACCTAGGCTAGCCCTTTAGAGTTTATAGATTGAATGCGAATTGAGAACGGGTATGCATAAATTGCTTAATAAAATCCTTAAAATTAAAAGCTTACATTGTTCTAAACTTTATGATAGCGTTATAGTGCCGCATAAATTTAGAAATTTTAGTACAAGTGGGAACATGTTTAAGTCAGCGGTATTCAACCTTCAGGAAGCAACGAAAGATCAAGTTCAAGAGTTCTTAAACTCTTTTGATACAGTTTTAACTGATTGTGATGGTAAGATAAATTAAGTATTTGCTACTGATTTTCATGTCAAAGTGTTAGCTTCATATTGGTTTCCCTCCTACAAATTTTTAACTATTTCTAGGTAGAACAGTTCTTGTCTACCTATATGTACTGGAACCATGAAATTATATTATTATAAAATTCTACGGTTTAGAGTGATAAATTGATTAATATTAACAATTATTGGCTATTAAAAAGTGGTTATTTTTAACTATAGGAGGTTGCGCTAAAGAAACCCACGAAATTCAAAATTGCTTGCTGTTATGGGACCTGCCCTTAGCACTCCCTCTCAAAACTTCATCCTGGATTTCATTCAATTGTCTAAAATGTTATTATTGCCTATACCCCTTTATTGCCTTAATAATTTATTATTGTTTTAGGTGTACTATGGATTGATAACAATGCAATCGCTGGTGCAGCGGATGCAATGAACCATTTCCGAAGCATAGGAAAGAAAATATTTTATGTAACAAACAACTCCACTAAAATTCGTAGTGAATTTGCCAGCAAAGCTACTCAACTCGGCTTCATTGCCAGTCCAGTAAGTTTTTCTTTTAATTTTAGTAATAACTTGAACAAACTCGAACTCAACTCCCTTATTTGTCCATCTGTCTGTCAAACAGTCGCAGCTGTTTATTATTAAGAAAAAAATAATAATGTTTATTGCAATGTGGGAGAAAATTGTAAAGTGGTTTCCAGGTCAAGTCCCTGCTGGATTTAGGCAGCCAAATTTTTTTTGAATTTTTAGGAATATGAAGCCCTTTTTCCATATTTTGAAAGGGTTTCATTTTAATTATAGAACATGTATTATGTACCATATCTCCAAAGTTTGTGAAGCAAGAAATTGTAATAAATAGAGTCTTAAAAATTACATGAAAAATGAAGCAATGTCTCCCTCAGAAACCTACATAACTGTATTGGAAAATTTGTGTTTTTTATTTATTGATGGATTTTTTTTGTGTCCGACACAGACCCAAGGAATAATTAAACTTGACCTAGGTTATATATATAGGTTTTTAAATAAAATTTGCGTCTAAAATGAACTGCAGCATCAATTACCTACTTCTGATTATTAAAAGAAACTATTATTATAACTATCAATTTGAGAAGTGCTTTGTTCTATATTCTTAAAAAAATATTACTTATTACTTTCTTGCAGGAAGAAATCCTCTCAACTGCTTATTTAGTAGCTCATTACCTAAAAGGTATTGGATTTATCAAAAAGGTATATTTGTTAGGTTCTAATGGCATTGGGGAAGAATTGAAAGCTGTTGGAATTAGACATATTGGTGTTGGGGTGAGTAAAATTATGATAAAAGTATGAAAATATGAAGTATATTTTTAACCAAATATTTTTATAAAAAGTCATATAACAAATTCATAATTAACATGTTCTACCCATCATTGGGTTCAGTTTTTTGTAAAGGACCATACCTGAAAACATTATGGAGATATTGAAAGTCAAACCTCGAACTGTTTTTACATTTATTTTACGAAAATAAGTTATAAATGTTATTACTAAACTTATTTAACACATAAATACAACCTGTTGTATGCACTCAAGCACAATGATTTGTGTGTGTTACACTGCACGCTATATCATATCTATCAGTGATATAATACTCTAAAAATATAAACTGTTCCAAGCAGTAATTATTGCTCAATGTTACTTGGTTTTATGCATAGTTAACAGCTAAGTATATACTATAGCTAGCTACTACCACTATAGCTAGGTATATAAAATTTGGTCTCTTTTGACACCCCATGTTATGATAGCGACACCTCTTGTTATTTAACACTAATATCAATATATTAGATATCTAAATGCACTGTATAATACACAATTGTATTATACAGTGCATTTAGATATCTAATTAACCTTAAAATAATGTTAAAAGAAACAAGAAAGTGAAAAAAATATTTTTTATGTTGCAGCCTGACCATGTGAAACCTGAAACCTTCAAGTCAATGCAACCATCAGAATTAGACCCTGAGGTCGGAGCTGTGGTCGTGGGCTTTGATGAACATGTCAGCTACCCAAAATTCATGAAGGCTGCTTCCTACCTTGCGTCAGAAGAATGTTTGTTTATAGCTACAAATACTGATGAAAGGTTTCCTAAACCAGGCTCCATTGTTGTGCCTGGTACCGGCACGTTAGTCAGAGCTGTTGAAACATGTTCAGAGAGAAAAGCTTTGGTTCTTGGGAAACCTCATAGCTATGTGAGAAAGTATCTTGAATCTTGTGGTCTGAATCCTGCGAGGACTTTGATGATAGGAGATAGGTATGACGTTTACTTCCACTAGCATACCAAGTCATTTCTAGTCCATACTATACAAGTATTTAGTAAAAGTTAGGTATACGTATATCGCAAAGTTAGCGAATGGCGACAAAATTAGCGCGAAATTGCGAGTCCTGTTTTCATCAACACTAGGTGACATCTAAATTAAAAGCCTAAATAAAAGCAGTCTCATTCAAAAATTCACCAATTAGTAGTGTTACCGAAATTGAGCTTGTATCAATGAATTGAGCATAATAATAATTATGAATAAAATAATCAATTATTTATTATACTTTTTCAGATGTAACACGGACATAGAGCTAGGCGTGCGCTGCGGGTTCCAGACACTGCTAGTCTTGTCGGGCGTCACTAACGCCAAAGAGTTGGAGAAACTGCGCGCCGAGAAAACTCCACCTCTACCCGACGTCGTCTTACCCAAGCTAGGCGATCTCCTCTCTTTAATTTTACCATAGTATAAGACGTAGACAATCAAAGTAGTAGACAATTATAGTAGAATGTTCAAATCATAGGTCAATTCTAAAGCAAGGATTTATACACAGTGTACTTACATGTCATGTATTATTAAGTTACAAAATACTGTTCAAAATAGAAAATGCATTAGATAAGTACTTTATTTAACTAGCACAATCTTATTGAAGAAATTTGTTATATATTTTATAAACTAACTTTACTGTCGTTACCAGCGCGCTTACTGTGTTTTATTAATCTGTGATTTTTTTAAATTTTTATTTATAACAAACACATATTTATATGCCTAGCTATAGGTAAATTTTATAAGTAAATAAATATTCATGGGGCCCACTTACCTTGATGTAAGTTTGTTTGCTATAAAGTAGGTAGGTATGTATTAGAACATCATTATCATGTAGGTACCGTACCCCAAATCCATCAACTATTGAACGTATCTCTGTAGCAGCACTTTAGTCTTATTAGGTAAACTCTTATTTTTTCAGTCATGTTGTTCTTGGTTCTAATTGCATTCTAATTCTGTAACAATATTATTCTATAAAGGAGTCTGCCCACTACACCGCACCGTGCAAAAAACGTGCTAAATATGGACACGGAAAGAAACATGATACGGACTACTATGGCCACTAGAACGTATCAGCATCATATCGACTGACAACTGTTGACGCTCCGTGCTTGGCACGCGAAGGCATTGGTCGGCGCGGAGCAGTCTAGTGGGCACATAGTCTTACACTTTTTTAAAACAAAGAATATTTTTTTACCTGATACTTTTTAGTACGGTCGGTGTAGTGGGCAGACCCTTATAATTATTTTGTAATAGAGACGGCAGTTTTTTATGATGAGCGTTGAAACGTAACTAATTACGAGGGTGTATAATAACCTCGTCATGTAGATTATCCAATATATTCTTCGCTAGAGTTATGCCCCTCCTGTTGATTTTCTATGACTTCGACGTGCAACTTAACTCGAGTCTCTCTATTCGAATAATTAAATAAGTACCTACTGCAACTTGCAAGTCCCATTACGTGTTGTTTCAAATCCCATTATCTAAATTGCGGTAGTCATTTAAGTTTAGGTTCATATCTTTACTTTTTATCTTGAGATTAAATATAGGTAGGTATCTACTAACATTCATTTACCTACTGCAAATATATAATATTATTTATATCCATCTGTATATCTTATTTCTGCCGCTAAGCAGCGTTGCTGTGTTCCGATTTAAAGGTGTGCGCGGGTATAATAACAGGCACATGAGACATTTAAACGTTATCTCTGGGATGCTTCTCTGGGATCTACAAGCAGCGGTGACCCCTTAGCACTAGAAGGACCGACGCCTGTCATAAAAAATATAATATTAGCTTCTCGTGACTTCGTGAAAGTCACAGTTAAAGTGAAATCAGTTCTTAGCTGACGTCTGTTACCTATTAAACTACCTATCAGCCAAATTTCAGCACCGTAGGTCAAGACATTTTCGAGATTTCGTGTTTATTCAATTAGTGCATGACCATTCGCTTTTAAATAAAGGGCATATAGATGTTATTTTATTGTCAAAGGAATAAATCTAAGTTTAAATGACCAAATATTTACATATCATGCATCTTTATTTTAATTCATTTCCAATTCATCTTCGCAGCCTGAGTGTCGTTATTATTTATTTATTTCTCTCCTTGTGTTTTCCCTATCCTTGAGATAAAGATTAAGCAAAATTATAAAATTGAATATGAAGGGAACCTTCAATGCCTAACCGTAGAACAATAAAATGTAAATGGATCATAAAGAAATTAAAATTGAAAATTATAATACAATGAAAGTTTTATGTTGTTTAAAACAACTTTGTTGTTATCACTGTATGTGTTCATTCGTATACAGAATAAAATATATTTTATTACAGGTGAGGAATAAGTAGGTATATAATAAGTTATGTACAATGTTGCTTTTAATAAAATATTTACGTCGTTCATGAAAGTTTTATTGAGCTCGTAGTCTTCGCGCAAATAAAGAAACGAATTAACAATGCGGCCAACTGAGAGAACTTATTATATATTACATACATTTCACTGGAACAGAATGGCGAGTAAGACAGAGGACATGAGAAGCACCGCAATTTTGAATTAGTATCTATAATGGCACGGGATAATACGTATGTATGGACAACAGTTTGTCAGAGTAGTAGGTAGTACCCACGTCTAGTAACACTTGAAGTAGGTACGAAAACTGTCCCCGTTTCTGATACGAAATGAAGATGGTGAAATCAAAGTGAATAAGAGCTTTGGGCATAAAGTTAGATCCTTCCCGTCAGTAGTCCTAAGGTCCGTTAGCTGTGTACGCTAAGTGCTAAGCACCTAAGAGCTGAGCAAGCTACAGCTCTGATCTCTAATCTACACATCAGTAACGGTATGGCCTGTAGATGACTATATTTAGCTAGCTCATGTAATATTTATTACCCTGTGAATACGTAGTACTTACCTATAAATGGAAAAAAACCAGGAGCTAGATACTATTGTCCTTATAGTGCCCCCTATTATATGGGACTAAAAACATAATTGGCGAAATGTGGGTACTAATGGGTACACCTCTGCCTAACCCTTCGGGGATTACAGGCGTGATGTTATGTTATGTTTATGGATAGTGCCTTTATAGGATTTCCGAATTGCTAACTTATACATAACAGATTAATCGGTATTCAATAAGGTAGGTACAGAAAATAGCAGGCTTAAATTAGAATGCTAGCCCATAAATTAATTTAGGACAAGATAACTCCATGCGGTATCTACAAGCGATTAGAAATTAGAAGATTGTGTTTGCCCACTTCATGGGGCGTGTATATTGGGCCAAAAGCCATTGAGACGGCATACGGCAGACACGGTGCGTTTTGCAGCGCATGCGTAGTACAGTATCACTATTCGCCGCGCATCTCTGGGCTTGTCAACATTCGGTCCCCCCTGTTTCGCGCCAGTATCGGTGCAACCGCGATAGATACGCGCCGCCACGAATAGCGCTCCGCATACGCTAGTTCATTGTGATCTCATTTATTTCACTCATATCCTGAAACATTGATGTGAGTCTATATTCATTTATTTTTACTCAAACATATTATTCTTAATAAAATTATAACAATAGTTAATCGTCGCACTTATGAGAAGAGAACAGACAGGCTAAGCCCAGATTTCCTCTCGGAAAAGATGGACATGCAAAAAAAATATTTTACTAATTTGACGATATTTTATGGACCTTTTGGCGTAGATGTACAATATTTTTTAATCGTTTACTCTTTATAAAATAGATATTTACCTATAAAGTTAAGAGTGTTAACGAGAGTACCTACATATCTCCTTCTCGTCCCGATTGTTATAGGAAAACAAAGAAAGCGTTCTACGTTTGGGGCATTGAGGGGTGACATATTTTTGGCTATATAGAGGGGTGTTAATCTATACCGCGTCTAGCTTCCCAATAATTATTTATCTAGTGTTTTGGAAATAAATGCTATGTTCTATAATGATCCTCAAATTTGTTCCTGCGCGCTCACACATTTTCTTCATACGCATCTATTTTTAGCTTTACAATCACGGAAACGTATATATCCAGTCCTATCCATCAATCAGAACTAAAAATATTTTCACAGTTCTTGCATCACATATACCTAGTATAAATATTTGAATTTATTTATACACAAGCGATAACCGTAGGTAAAACTACCTAAGTGATTAAACGCTAAAAAGTTTCCTGACGATAAACACTATCTGGAGTATCGGCTCACTCAAAATTCATCATGCAATTATGTGATAACAACTAATAAGTAGTCACGGTAGTTGGTACAACCTTCGTCAACACTAAACTACGCAAACATTTTGATAATCACTCAATAAGCTGCGTGGTTCCGTTACAAACATTGTCGTAGTTAAGTAGATGATCAGTCATTATTGCAAGTATATCCTTTCCAAAAGTACCGACATTCATAGTACCTACTTAACTTATTGAACTGAACTGTACTGAAGATGTCCAAATAATTGCATTAATTTGAATGAAAGAAAGAAAAAACTGTTTATTCAAGTGAAAGTGAATTTACAATCTTTTTTAGTTATAAATAATTAATTGTATTTATTATCTTTGATAAAATAATGTAAGCAGATAAATATTAAATTCTACATTGAATTACCGAAGTACTTAGGTAGATACACCTGTTTTCGATGACATCAACACACAATTAAGTAGATACATAGGTATACTACTAGTACCTACCTATTTAAGAATATTAATTTAGTTCAAAAATATTTAGTTGTATAAGATTTCTAATGTAAATTTTATAGCTCGGGCCTATGTCTAGTTGCTATGGATATATTGCTAACTTTACAAATTACAACACGAGCGACCGTTTCATTGAAAGCCTGTTTGAAGTTTATGTTAGGAGATGATATCATCTCCATCTACCAATACGATGTTGCTGTAAAATGCGCATGCGCATGGCTTTTTGTAAACAGTATTTTTTATAAATAAATTGTAATGTGGATAAATAAGTTGTTTTTGTTTAAGACCATCACTTAATTACCAGTAGGTATTTACTTACTTGGGTCTAACCTACTTGGGTCTACAACTTCAAACGCCATTTTTCATGACTCTGTTGCTCGTATGATGTAATGTTCACCTTCAAATATTGACTGTATCTAAGTTCCTAACTAATACATGATCCAAGGCAACGTCACAAGTATAGCTAGATACTAGGTAGGTAACTTGATAAATAAGCACCATCTATCAATGAATGTCAATCAGTAAGAAATTAACTCGAAGCCGAATGTAACAATGATCCAACGACAGTATCTGCTCGTCAAGAAAAAAATCGTTTTCAGGAATCAGGACACAAACTAAGTATTTTTGTATTTTTTGTATGTAATTTGAAATTGAAAACTATTCAGCCACTGGTTAGGTACCTTATTTACATTTCTTGTCTTAAATGTCGTGTTTAGCTTGTTTCAGGGTAACCAAGCAAACAATGAGCGCTAATGTTTTGTAGTATAGATATACCTATTTACATCTTCTAGTTTCATACATATGTATACCTACCTAAGACTTACATAATTTGAAAATCACTGAACATGTTACGTTGTGGAAACAATAGCTAGTGAGAAGCGTTTAGTATCTATTGTGTTAAATGGTACATACCTTAGTGATTGGTATAGGTACTCACCTACAATTCAAACGTCTCCATGGGGACTATACAGTCTATAGTCCCCAAGTCAATAGTCCCCAAGAGTAAAAGTAGGAGTTGGAGTCCTATACCTACGTACAAACAAGTTCGAATGAAAAATCTGATTAAATACCTTACGTCTACAAAATGTTCTAAAATGATGGCAGGGAAAGTTTATGCGGAACATTTAGCTGTATACCTTTATAGAAACTTGCAAGGCCGTTCACATTCTGTCTGGTTTTTCGCACGCTACCTCACTTTCCCGATTTCCCTCCATTTGTAGTTAATGTGAAGGTAGTTCGCTATTAAGTTGTCGAAACTATGCATTCAACAAGTTCTTATCAATGTCATTTAATACTCTTGTCTATTATGCCTACTTACGTTGAATTTTAATGTTTTTGTTTTACATAGTAGGTAAGTACTTAAGTACCTATCTTATAATTATCTAAATATTATTTATACATATACTTAGTAGCTTACTGAAAATAAGGTTTTACCTAGCTAAGGATTACATATTACCTACTTAACGTGTCACAGCAGTGTGTTTCAAAACCCAGATCCAAAAATGGTCTATGTAAAGTAAAGCTCTAAATCGGGTTTTAGAGATTCAATTCTGTGAAACGGAGCGATAGACACAAGGGCTTCCTTGCTATTACAAGGGGGGCGATATCTAATTTGTCGCCATGCGCCACTCCGTTTGGAATGTAGAAAGGTCACGACAAGGTGGTGGCCTGGTGTAACCCTTCTTTCCCAGTTTTAGAACATTTGTACTTAAAGGAGTTATAGAGTAGGTATTAACTTCATGTTAATGAAAAACATAAGCCATAGGTACTTTAAAGTTTATTCTCTTTGTAACGGAAATGTTCAAATCAAACGATTAATCGCTGCTGCAAAGCCTGGCCTTGTCTTTTCGATCCCATGACACCTCGCCCCTTGTTCCACCGCATATTGTAGTTACTAGAAATAGCTACACAGGTAATTATGAGTCAAAGAAAGCCTTGAAGCTTTCAACTTTGTGAATATTTTAACCTGATACACAATAAACAGCTAAAAAGTTCATGGCTAATAGCTCAAGGTATCAATTTATATTACGTTATCTACAGGGTGTGGTTGCAAGTGACAGTTATCAAATTATGTGAACTCGTTTAGATCATTGTCCTTACAGAACCACTCTAAGGTTTGAAGCAAACCTTTTATCAATTAATCATTTGGTATAAGTTAATTAAAAAAGTATTGGTTAATTGATTAATGGGGTCTAACGAGCCGATTCCGATTTAAATGGACAGTACGCACGGATAACCGTAATCATAACTAAACTCAGGGGATCCCCAGAATATTTAAATAATAACAAACAAGCATCGTTTGCAGTGTTGCAAGCAAGCTTCAACACTAAACCGTCTGTCATCTTAACATGACATCATTCTTAAGCAAATATCATAGCTTCACCGTGTTACATAAAAGTCTGTCTTAACTCATCAGAGACACAAATCACGTCCGAAGATGAACGAAGCGCAATGAGTCGTCTCTTATTGTGCCGTTTTCGACCAAAGCAAATGACGATGTGAATTTGTCATTGAATATTGAGGTAGTCTTTCATGTAGAACCACTAGAACTACTTCCACTAGAACTTTGCCTATAGGCACTAAACTTATCTAGCTATGCTTATCTCTCAGGTGAATAGTGAAGTTTCTAAAACCCGTTTCCACAATTTCCCAACGTGTACCTATTCATTCTGATTTGTTTTAGTCACGCGAAGGAAGCCTACAGAAATCGTAGATGTCTAAGGGGAAAGTTAAATAATGCGAGTTAATATTAGGGGCGTATATTTATAATATAGGTGGGTAAGTCGGTACCTACCTATTTTTATAAGAATGACTCATTGCTGGAGGGCATTTACTGCGAATGGTGATGGGGGTGACGTCAGCCTCGGTCACTAGGACACAACGTATTCTATACGGGAACATGACTGTGGCTACATACAATTACGTACCTAACTAATTACCTTTAAACTTGTCGTGTTCCTGTTCCTGGTCCCTGTTCGCTATATGTTTCTAGAAATTTTACACCTAGGATACCTAATTATAATTATTATATTATATTATATTATCTGGAGTAGGTATACCTTAACCTAGGAACACATATCAAAAACATGTGGAAGCCAAATAACTTGTAATTTAGATGTCCTTTCTTTTTGCCTTGATAAGATTAGAACCACAACTTACATGAATTGCAATTTTTATCATTTGATTACGGTATTATAATTTATGACAGATTTCCTAGATAGTGTACCTATGCAATTGCAGTTTCAAAAGGCACGTCTCACTTTTGCGTATGAATAGAGCGGTGCAGCTCTAAGAGATCAGTGTAAACAGTGACACCGTGCGCATGCAGCCAAGAGCTACGACCGTATAAATATGGGTTAAAGCAAGAAGTAGGTCGGAGTGGTGCCACCAAGCCGTCGACCTCAATTGTAGGTATGTAGGTAAGGCTGACATAAATGCAGTAGGTACTACTATAAAGCTGGCCGTACCTACCTACTTATCTATAAAACTAAGCAGGTACCTACAGACAGACAGACAAATGGAGAATTGTTATTCGAATAGCTTGCCATGGCACCTATAAACCTATTCGCTATTAGTTTAATAAATCGCCATAAAATTAAAATATTATTTCCACAAATAGACACGTCTTGTCCTTGGGCTAGGCATTGAAAGACGCACTGCGACTTTTTAACTTTCAATATAAAATCAACAAAGGCGTCACACAACTAAAATATCAGCCAAGGACACTCCTTTGTTTGTATGCAAACTTAAAACTAGGGACCCTGAACGGTTATTATAGTACTAACAGGATAGGCAGTAATTGTGTTTTTCGTAACTTGGTGGGTTGACATTCATTACAATTTACTTTCGTGGGTCGCAGAGATCTATTTCAATTTTGTTAAGTGATTCATCGAGTCCTGGAACAAATCAAGTCGTATTATTATGATCAGCCTTGATCTCCAGCATGGCTAGGTCAGATCATTTAGTCTAGATATAATATGCGAGCACCCACAGAGACAAATCAGCGGAGGTGTACATAATAGCATATTGTTCCTCTTGAGCCCCCACTTCAAGATTGTCAAGCAGTGATTAATGAATTTGTGTGTTGATATACACATTGTCTTCAGGATTAGACTAGCCACCGAGGCCAGACGGCCAAATCAGGCATTAAGTCATTTCCTTATTTGAATGAAACGGCTTGGTAATATACTTTTATGTGTTACCGACAAACCTGAAGAGACGTAGGAGGCAACTTATTTGTTTGCACTAACATAGGTAGGTACTCGTATCTTACATACACTACCTATTGCAAGTTTGGAATCTCAGCTGATGTTTACAGCAAGTTACCGGCAAATCGTTTCGCCGGCAAGGTCAGTGATGTAATTGCCGCTTTTAGCACTCGATCGTGAGCTACACAGCTACAATACGTGTCGGTGTCGCGTTATCCTACGATAAGCTGCGATATCTGTATGTTTGTTTGGATGTTTGGGTAACGTATGACTCATCCCTCGCCGTCATCAACTGCAATAATGATAATTGACCATCATATTAGAAGATTTAATGAATGTTTTTTTTTCCGTTATTCATACATGGACATAGCACCTAGACCTTGGGGTGTTTGTTGCTTAGATGAGATCGTCGAGGCCTAAAAGTCCTAAACCGTTGGTGAAAAGTATATACATATAATGCATCTAGGAATGTAACTTGTAATAAAACTTGACGATATATACGTAGGTAGCACTAAAAGCCTTTTTCTCGTTGATCTACTGACTATAATGATCGGGTCGCGTCGCAAGCGCGACTGATCAGTGTGGCGTCCCAAGTTTGATTCCCGGTTCGGGCAGTATTGTATTAGGTACTTTAAATTTTCTATTTAGTGCTAATGTAGGCAAGGTATCTGACGCTAAATTTTTATGTACTACGGTTTTACAATTAATCAGGTATTTCGTGTTTTTGCAGTAAGTTAATAAATCAACATGTCTGAGGGTGCACAGGCAGACGCCGCGGTCGAGCAGGTGACGCAGGAAGTGAAGGACGTCAAGCTAGAGAACGGAACGGCTCCGGGCGCGACCAACGGAACGGCCAGCAAAGCTGAAGCGATCCCGTTAAAGGTATTTTATAATTATGTTAAAATTTAATAAAATATTGGGATACTTGAACTTAGGACCTATTGGTCAGCTAGATACTGGTTTAATTTTAAAGTTCACGCTTTTTTTGGATGTGTGTAAGATGTTCGATAATATATTCTCCAGGTCGATTTGGAGACTAGCCAAGTACGCAGAAGATATTATAGTGCACAAGTGTGTGCGCAAACAGGTGCACTCCCTCTTCCCCAATTGTAATAGTCCGATGGGGCGACACAACCGAGTAAAAATCAAATGCAGGACCAACGGCTTTACGTGCTTTCCGAGGCAAGGGCGAGTCACATCACTAAAAAAAAAACCCAATAACACTTTTTGTCCGACCTAGGAATTGAAACCAAAACTCCATATGCTCAAAAGTTGCGCTTGCGACCACAAAATCAACGGGGCAGTCGGGGAAGGCTGGGATGTTTGATAACTGTACGTGTTATTGGAGAACTGTTCCATGGTGGAGGCAATTCTTCGAAATTACTGTCAACCTCGTTCATTTATAAACTGTTAACTTTATAAATGAACGATGGGAAGCAAAGACAGGTCTGCGACTGCAAATAACCTACTATTTTTCTGAGTGCACGCTATCGCACATAGACGTACGTAAAAGTGCGTATCCATACCTATACACATTTAGGTCCTAATAATTATGTCGAAATAAAATTCAATCAGATCCATTATATTATTTTCCACAGGACGCGTTCAAAGCATTTTCCAAATTCGGAGATCCTAAATCAGATGGCAAAACGATAACTCTGTCACAAAGCGACAAATGGATGAAGCAAGCAAAGGTCATCGATGGAAAGAAAATCACAACGACCGATACTGCTATTCACTTCAAGAAGTTGAAGACTCTGAAACTTGGCATCGACGATTATCAAAAATTCCTCGAAGAACTCGCTAAAAGTAAAAAGGTGGAGGTGGAAGAAATAAAGAAGAAGCTAACAAGCTGTGGACAGCCAGGGTTGACTTCACACGTAAGTTTTTGTAGAAGTGTTTAACCACTCAAGGCCCGGCTATACAATAGATAGTCAATCGTGTCTCATTACGAGAGACTTATTAATAAACCAACGTAACTACGACAGCACATTGTAATTTTAAGCCTATTGGGAAAAGCTTAACGACATCTGTCTAATTACAGGTGACCAAATCGCCAGCGGCTGCCGCAGCAGTGGACCGTCTTACAGACACCAGCAAGTATACGGGGTCCCACAGGCAACGGTTCGACGAGACCGGCAAAGGCAAGGGTATCGCGGGCAGGAAGGACGTCGTCGATGCCTCGGGCTACGTGTCCGGCTATCAACACAAGGACTCCTACAACAAGTCCCATTAACCACCTATATGTTCACACGGCTTACATTTACATTTTAATATACCCGGGAGTCCGAATCCTCAAACCTGATACTTTCTTTTCGAACAGAAGAGCCAGTTACAGCTGTATAATAGTCAAGGATAGTGTTAAGGCGTGTTTAAACGAGTTTGTGTTCTTACCTCTAGACGGTAGAGAAACTCTCCTCGTGTAAACAAGAGGTTTTATTGTGGATGGCATCTAATAACCGGTCCCAACTTGATTTATGTTTGCACAAATAAAACGTGTGGCGTCAAGTTTGAAGTTCGTTGCTGTTGTTCGTTCAGTCTCCTTTACAAATGTCAGCGCTGAGCTGTGCAGACTTAATTGTGTGTGTGGACCAGCTATTAGACCTTATCCAACGCTTGTCCTCAGAAAAAAAAAAAAAACATTTTATAAGGTTCACTTAAAACTTTTTGCAATAAGTACAAAAAATATTGTAAATCTTTGTCGTAAGTACCTTCATGGTACTAGATTTAATGCATTTAACAATTGAATGCTTTGTATGTTGTGCGAAAGACATTCCTTCCTTAGAAAGTAGGTAGGTACCTATACCTACTACGTTAAAAATAGAGTAAGTTGAAACGTTTTCCCCATATTTTATAATTACCTATCATTGACTACTTTTGTCTAATCTGTTTGTCTAGTCGTGTGTAGAGTTAGATTCTTTACAAACTATTTAAAATTTAAATGTATTTTATAAATGGAAATGGTCATAAAATGATAGTATTTTTTGTATTGTATCTCTCATATTTCCTAAAGAGCATAACTACTTACTAAAAATGTATGCAATAAATGGTACAAAACATATACTATAATAATGTACAAAGTATGAACCAGCCTACGAACTTACCTTGAACTTTTGTATATTCAAGGTATTTATTATAGTTTCCTTTCAACTTTTTCAAAAGAATATTGATGTGTCATAATTATATCGTAAGTGCACGGTTATTTATAAGTTGTTAGATTTTTTTATTGGTTCTCCACATTAATATTGCTAGACGCCTACTTTTAATATAGGTACCTACAGTAATGTATCTACCTTAAATTTATTTTTGTTATCTTTATTAATAAAATACATACATTATTCTATTTCTATTGTAGTTTGGTTTAAAACTGATGGTATTTAAACATTAAAAGAAAGAACAAGTGAGATGTCGATTGGTACAATTTATTTGACTTATAACTACAAATACATGTGTAAAGCACTAACATTTCATGAAATAATTAATAATCAATTATACATGGTATTATTATATGGTGGTACTATCAATTTTATTTACCTACTGAAAGCAAATAATCTAGTTCACATATTGTTCGATTATTATAGTTAAACTATACAATATAATTATAATAACACAAACATTGACCGCTAGCCCTCACTACCTTCCGATATAATAATATATTGTTTAAATAAAAGTTAACAAAACTAAAATAGAATGCAAAAAATTAAATAATAGGTACAGATACTTGTGCACGTCATAATACAGCCAGAAAACGATAACCCGACTTTCCTGTACATCATGTTCAATATTTACGTGATGATACACAAATTAAACACGTTACATCATCGCAAATATTTAATGTAAATAATATTTATAACCACGAAGTTATGTCATTATATTTCACGCACACATACCAACAGAATGGACAGGCGTAGCCATAATTATGTTTTCGAGGTTCATTCCCATTCCCGAACATGATAATACTAATTCGAGCCACTTGCAATGTAGTAAAAAAATGGTTTGTTAGGTAGAACTACTTGAACACGACATCTTCATTGAAACCCTAGCTACGCCTGTGGGTAATCCACGACAAAGTTAATATTGAGTAAGCGGTAGTAAGCGTAATGAATCATCAGTTGATGATACGAAGATATTATAAGGTAACACAATCGCGTAAGTATGTGTCATGAGTATGTTGGTGGCTATAATTCAATTTTCTCGAAAACCGCCTGTAATGCCGCGATACCCGTGTACACTATAAAAATCTTAGTTGCTTCGTTACCCGACTGCAAAGGGTTTTATTAAATATATTTAGAACTCATGCTATGTACATATATGCTTACTACCAACATGAGAAATGCTGTACCAAATGTAAGGCTTCACCGTCACTCATCTAAACTTTATAAAATTCAGCACCAAATTATTTGTTTTGGATTATAATTTGTACCTACTCGTAATAGTTATCTTAGCTTATTTTTTTAATGAATGATGTAGTATTACATATTTAATGATTTCTTTAGTAGCTAAATATGAATGAGCTTTCACAGCACTCTCAATGAGAGTACTCGCGCTATTTGATGTTGCCCTTGGACTCAGTTTCACTGATTTAAACTAAAACATGGACATAAGCAGCGCTCTCAGCATAGTGACCAGATGAAACTAATAATGAATGAGTGACGACGAATGCTTGATAGCTATTTTGGATTAATTTAATCAATGAAGTCAGTCTACAATACTAAAAGTTACGCAATATGATGCATTAATTTTGTATGACATACTTTAATATTAATCGGTAGAATTAACCTTGGAAAGTCTTTACCTACAATCTGTCAAATTGGCTCATTTAAATATGGAAATGTCTGCAACAAGTTTATTTGATACATGACCTTTGTGAAATAGGTACATACAAAGCATGAATTTAGGTTATTGCAAAGACTATTGCTATGTTCAAAAAATATTTTTTAGCAATGTTACTAGAGAACCTGTTGTGACAATTTCGCTGTAAATCCAAGTCAGAATTATATACAACAGCATTTCTGATTTTTCAAGTCAATTAGGTATTTATGTCACAGGTAAAAATAAATATTTACAATTTGCTACATGTAGTTACATATTTATAGACAGAATTGTAATCTGAAAATCATGACAACTTCAATCATAAAAATATCTTTAAATAAATAACCTAGAAGGCAAAATAATATCACCCTGCATAAATAATACCCTCTTCAATTTTTTTACTTTTTTAACATACATATATTAGCACTTTAAATGTGTGTGTCTTTATGTTAAATTAAATTAATCTCATAGGTTTTATACTTTTATATTGTGATTTAAATTAAGTATTGCCATTGAAATGCAATTCTAGAGGTGCAGAGTAAGACACAAACTGTTAATAATTTATACCACATGCTGACACATGACTGCAAGAATTGGATCAATGAATTTCTTATATGGTGAGATTCCTTAAGGATAAGGCTTATCCATTGCAGTATAAATACATACCAACAAACTATTAAACACATTATTGCAAGAGCTGAACTAGCATCCCAGATACAACACTGTTTGTCAAAAATGTATCCAAAAACATAAAGTTAATTATATACAATGGCATTATCCACTGCTTTAAGAATAGGGCATAACTTACTTACACTTTATTCGATTTAATAATATAATTTTCTTCCCAAGTTTATTTTAGGTACATTTAATGCAATATAATAGCTTACTAATCATCAAATAGAACAAACTCGGCTCTATCTTGAGATGGTTTAAATATACCTACTTGGCAAACCAAGCTCTTATAACAATGCTATATGGAATTGAGAATTTTCTATATAATATATTTTCTAGTCATACAAATTTTATCACAAAGTCGAGTGACTTGACGACTATTACATTGGGCCCTCAATGGTGCTTACTTTCATAGCGAAGTAGTAGACAGCTCGACTGCCGAGGATGAAGGCGAGGAGGAAACCCCCGACGTAGGCGACGTAGATGCCACCGCCGTGGCTCTTAGCGGCGGACAGCGTGCCCAGCGTGACGCCGAGCGCGATGGCGAGGAACACCAACGACAGCACTGCGAAGATAGCGCCGCGCATCCGCGCCACGCGCGTGCCCACCGACGACACCTTGCGGCAGTGCGGACATCGCACCGGGGCGTTCTTTAGCAGCTGGTACTGTAACGCCACAATCAAATAAATAAACACTTAGGTCAATGACCTTAACGAACTGTGTTTGTAGCACTATCTAAATCTAATAAAACATATGTGTCATAGTAGTGGTGATAATTTTAATTATATATTTTGCCATTATCTAACTAGAAACATAAATAATATGATACAGTCATACTCACAGTGATGGAAGACAAGAAACTTGGTTATAAACCAAATATTTAAGAATCCTGTATCTTTTTGTAAACATGGTAAAAGTTTACAAAAACATACAATACCTACTCTTATACCTTTTGTTTATTCTTATGTTGGTTTTATGTTTCTAAACCAATTTATGATGCCATATAAATGTTAAAGACATAACATTTTGTGACTGAAGGTTAATATCAACAAGTAGGTTAATTGATGCACTTAATACAATGCTAATGAGACACACATTTAGGTACATTGGGCCCTTTAAATTATTATTTTATATACATTAAATAATTTACAAAAAATACGATTCTGTTAAAATATTAGTTTTATTCTTCTTCTTTTCATATTGATGATGTATCTATAATAAATTTAACAATTTAGGTTGCTACATTAACAGTAATTGTTATCCTACTCCATTGTATAGCAACAAAATCACAAGAAATATTAGTTTTATTAAAACCATAAGACAAGTAGAATGCTTCAGAGGTTAGTGAAATAAAATCTGCACTAATTGTGTCAATAAACAGATAAGAAAATATTGTTTAAGTGATTAGGCATTATCATTAGTCAAATGATTTCAAACTACTGAACTTGCAGATTGTTAATTTGTTTGAATTTCTACATTGTTTAGAACGCATGCTTAGAATTAACATCAACATACAATATTGAAGAAATGCCATTGATGGTTTATTTTTATGATCATAATATTTTATGCTTATACAAAATTTATTTCCTTTTTGCAACACTCTCTTACTGCTTTTTTCTGTTGCAGCAAAAATATATTATAGTAAAAGTACCTTTGCAAATAATTATTGCTTATGGAAAAGTAACATTTTTATTTATTTATTAATAATGTATGTATAGTAATGCATTATGCTGCCATGCAATCTTTTCAAACAATAACAGAAACACAATACAACAGTATGTTTACCTAGAGTCTAGTCAGTTTGAGGTCTGGTAGAGGTTATGATAATAGAAGAGTGATGAGTATTAACTCGTATATAATTATTGAAATCACAAGTGAAAATGGTATACTTCATCTATAAGTTAACACCTTGAGAAATGGCATGTAGTAATTTGAAATTGTAATCATAGTAACAGAAGTAGTGAGGTGCAGAAAAATATTATAACATAAACTAGTAATGTTTTATAAAAATTTTAAGACACATCACATATCTGTTAACTGTCACGCTTAAACACTTTCACCAAAAATTGTTGCTAGGAAGAGTCTTTTATTTTACTTATGTGAAAAATCACTGTTTTTGTTATTGCACAAAGTTATGCACTTTTAACATTCTACTTTGTGTGCATGTAAAGTACAGTAGTTGTGGGTGTATTGAAAATTTTCTTTTTACACCTATTATATGATACCTATTCTTATTTATGCTTATGATAGTACATACCAGAAATGTGTCCTGGCAGTGAGCACAGATGACCCTGCACATTCCTGGCAAGGTTGGCACAGGTGGAGTGACAGGCGATGGAGCCAAGTTGATGATCCTCTTACAGTCTGCACGGGGGCATGCAATGCGCTGTGATGATGACTTGCAAATCAACAAGCAGTTGCAAGGACAGCGCACATATTTCTTGCCAGGCGGAGCATTCCTTATAGGCTGAAAAATAAATCAGATCAAGTAAAGTATCCATAAACCAAGTACTGTATAGGTAATCCACAGTATCATGAGTCAGTGAACTGATTAATAACAAGAACATAAAAAACATTGATAAACAAAGAAAAGTATTAATCTAAGAGTACATAATCAATAAGATAATATTGAGAGAGGCATTTTGATCCAAACTTATTTGTAGATTTGAAGATTTTCTAAGTGAAAACAGATTATCAAGTTTGGCTTCAACTACTCACAGTGGCTTCATTGCATTCTGAACATTTGACAACATGCTGTTCCCTCTTCCCTGATATGTCGATCATAGCCTGGCACACGCGGCATGTTACCATCGGCATTCCCGCTTGCTGGTACGGTGGAGGGAGCTCGTCAGGTCCGATAGGAGATATTGTGCTGACATTTACCTCCTCTGTCACACAAAAACATTACAATCGCGTGTTAGTAATGAAGTTAGAAATACGTAACCAATCATGTAATAACTGGTAAATCTGTTGCACAACACATTCATTGCGGTAAACTACGTAGCGGCTACTTCGAAGCATCTTACTCCATTGTTTAGCAACAAAATCACAAGAAGTATTAGTTGAATCATCACCTCAAATCAGCTGTCAAAACAATAAAAGCTATTATATACTTACCATCCCGTAGTAACGGTTTAGTTTCACTTTGACCGTCCCCCATTATACAAGAATTAAACTTGTTAATGTAGTATTTAAATATCCAATAATTCAATCACGATTTTGACGAAAATTTATGTACTCGTACTGACTGCAATCCTCGTCGAAGTCGAAAAGTCGAAACTTGATTTTTACTTTTTTTTTTACAACAGATACTTGGTTATTCAGTCGTAAAGCCATAACTAAACCGATATTGAAGCAGTGCGCTAGATTTTCTATTTATCTACTTATTAAATATGAATTCACTCTTACTTATTATTTTCAATAAGTTGTTATACGAATATTTTAAAAATTAATAATGTTTACTGATTGCTTGATGTTTGTAAATGTAGATAGGCCTCATAATCCCACTGGCATCTGCCTTCGTTGTAATCTTTAAACCCAAATGGATTACGTCTGTCTGTATCTGACGCGATTTCAGTGGCGGATTACCCTAAAGGCAAACTAGGCACGTGCCTAGGGGCGCAGGAGTACAAGGGGGCGCACGGGCGTAATGTAAAATAACGAAAAAATATTTATTATTGCATAAAATTAATTTACATAATAAAAACAATTTAATTACATGTCAGCTTAAAGCTATAAAATATTGTAAACTGATTGTAGATCGATATTGTCAGACAGATCATACGATTTGTAAGATCTCTTTTTTCCTTGTCCCCATCTCACCGCGTTTTCCTAAGGCGCGGTACGTCGGTTTCGGTCAAACTATAGTAAGTACGAGTTATTTTGAATATAGGAGCGCTTGCCGGTCGTAATCGTGATCGATTGTGCGATCCATGGCCATCCACGGGGCCCCGGTGTTCAGTGGGGCGACTCTCGATCCGACGGCTGAACGCGGCCCAGGAGGATCATCTTGGGCGGAGCACCGCCGTGTCCTCACGGGGGCGATAGGCGGCGGGGACCTCTCGCGTCCGGCCCTGGTTCGAACGTGGTGGAACGAGAGGAAATGGGATGCAGTTACCTCCTCCTTCGCTAGCATTACTGCTTCGCAGAAGGCGGCGAAGCAGTAATGCTAGCGAAGGAGAAGGCGGGCTGCGTGAAGGAGAAAACATCCTCCACCTCACGCCCCAGCCGCCGCGAGAGACAACATCCGGCCACCGCAGGCGCGGGCTTGCGGACGGCGAGTAATGGGCAGCTCCGTCCGATCAAGGTCCAGGCCCAGGTCGACGGCACGTTCTGTTCGCGCGCACAGGGACGGGGCTCCAACGAAGCCAAACGCCTGCCGGGGTTGCGGGACGTTTTAACAGGATTCCGTGGCCCCGGAACGCAAAGAGCAACAGAAGGAACAGGGTGGTTTTTTAGTCAGTAAAAGTCTGATAGTCCCTTCCGCCCTGGAAGGGGCGGAAGGGACATCAGGGAATCATTTAATGATTTTTACCACCTAAACCCAAAAAAGGAGGATCATCTTGGGCCGCGTACGGCCGATCTCCAGATCGCGACTGTCGCAACCCAGTGCTGGGCACGCCGTAATAGCGACGGTAAGATCCCACTTTGAGGAGTGGCTAAAGAGGCGCCACGGCGTGTTTTCCTTCCGCCTGACACAGGTCTTCACCGGACATGGATGTTTCGGGAGGTTCCTGTTCCTGATCGGGCGGAAGGAATCACCTGGGTCACCATTGCGTGGAACGCCCGGAGGACACGGTGAAGCATACGTTGCTGGTCTGCCCTGCTTGGGGGGAACTACGCCGTGTCCTAGCGGAGGCGATCGGCTGTGTCCACCTCTCGCGCTCGGCCTTCGGCTCGGTGGTTCATGCCATGCTGCAGAGCGAGAGGTCATGGGAAGCAGTAATGAAAGCAAAGGAGGAGACTGGACGCGTGAGGGAATGGCAACCCTTCTCATGCCCCAGACACCGCAGGAGACGCCCCGGGCGTCGGCCTCAGGAGTCGCAGGGCGATTTTCGGCCACCGTAGGCGCGGGCTTGCGGGTGGCGGGCAATGGGTAGCCCGCCGTCCGATAAGGACCAGGTCCGAGTCGACGGTGCAATAGTGTTCCACGCGCGCCTCAAAGAGATGTCAGCTCAGAAGACAGAGGCCGCTAGGGCCAGTGCCTGTCAGAGAAACGGATTTTTTTCGAAAGAGTTACCGCGGCCCTGGAACGCAAAGAGCACTAGAAGGACCATGAAGGATAGCTTTTAATTAGTAATTCCTTAAAAACAAAAAAGGGGCGCCGATGAGTACTTGCCTAGAGCGCTCTCAACGTTTAATCCGCCTCTGCGCGATTTAATGAATGGATTAATTAATTTTTCGTTAGCGCGACTGCTGAGCGTAGGCTCTTGGGTTCTATTCCCGAGTTGGGCAAGTGTGACTGGGTTTTCCTGTTAGGAATTTCTCAGAGCAGCCCAGAGTTTGGAAATTGGTGATGTAGCACCCTTATGCCACGGAAAGCACGTTAGAGTTGGCATTCGTATTTGACAATGTAGCCGCCTCATTAATTCACACAAAGTATGAAGATGTCCTTAACATTTTATGTTAAGGACATCTTCATATCTTCTTCTTCATCTTCATTTATAGGTATATCTCTAAGCATTTAAAGTACTTCATGTGTCTCTTTTTGATTTATAATTTGTCTCTACGTCAATTGGTTTCAAAAGTGACACTTGACAGACGTGATTGACATGTGCCAATGTCATGTTTTGTTTTATTGGAGGTTATGTGTATCCTGCATGTGATTTTTAAGTTTTAAATACTTATATATTTACACCATTTAATCCATAGTTCTAGCAATGGCTAGCAAAGTGCACAGAGTTCGTTACTATAATGCGAAACCGCAACCGATCAACTGTGTTTCATTTAATAAAACAAGCAAACAAATCGCCGTTGCTCGGTAATGCTTCGTCTAGCATAAATAATATTATTTATAATATTATTTTGTATAATAACTAATTGTTTTGGTTATTATTACAGAGGAGACGCTTCTATTGAGATATGGGACTTAAACTATGCGCCGTATCTCGTCAAGTTCATTCCTGGTGTGAAGAACGGGTCTGTAGAAGCACTTGGTTGGGTAAAGGACAGGCTGCTGTCAACAGGTCTTGGGGGCGCTTTGATTGAATGGGACTTAGATAAATTATGCTTGAAAACGACAGTGTTATTAACAGGCTATGCAGCTTGGTGTCTAGATGTGAATCCAGATAACAGTCTTGTAGCAGTGGGCACTGAGCAAGGATATGTGAACCTATACAGTGTAAATAATGATGAGATCATTTACAACAAGTTATTTGATAAACAAGAAGGCAGAATATTGTGTTGCAAATTTAGCAACACAAGAAATGTCCTGGTTACAGGTATGGATTTACATGATGTTTGTCTAATAAATAATAATATATATATTTTTTTAATATTGCTCCATGGTAGGCATTACTTCCCTGTTATAATTCATACCAAATAAAATCACAGATGACTACTGAATAAAGTGTCTCTGTAAATAATAAATGATTTATTTCAGGTTCCATAAACACAATACGGGTGTGGAATGTAGAGACTGGACATGCAATAAGTCGCATGTCAGTGAGTCGACGCGGCAGAGAGGTTATTGTGTGGTGTTTGGAAATACTCTCAGATAACACTATTGTGTCTGGAGACAGTCTGGGTAGACTTATATTTTGGGATAGTACTCTTGGAGATCAGGTAATAAAATAAACAAATTATAACTCCTGATTTAAAAAATAAAACAGTTTTTCCATATATTATTGCATGATTTTTAAATACAAATGCTCAGTGATAATAAATAAACTAAAACTACTACTCTATTATAATATTCTGTACTAATATTTTTATATTCCTGTACTAATATTTTAATGGTATATTATATGTGTGCATTAAAGTCACAAGTTACCTGTTTTCTTCACATAAGTTTGTAGATATGCCAAATTCCACTCACTAAATGATAGTTTCTGTTCAATAATACAATTGCTTAATTAATTTCAGCTTGAATCATACTCAACTCACAAAGCAGACATATTGTCAATAGCTGTGTCTGATGATGAGAAGAGTCTGTTCTGCAGCGGAGTGGACCCTGTCATCATGAACTTCATCAAAGTAAACAAAAACACAGAGAAACAGACTGAAGCTCAGTGGGTTAAGAATGTGCAGAGAAACATTCATGAACATGATGTCAGGTATGTAGGATTATTACTGCAACTAATTCTAAAATGTACCACTCTCGTGGTATTTATTAAAGTCCGACTAAAACGGAAGTCACAGCTGCAACAGAAATGTAATCTTCAGTCTTTACTATTTTTAATACATGCTTTGCTGCTTTTCATTTTCTTTGTAAATCTTTTCAGAGGTCTTGTCATTCATGGTGAGAAATTAATCTCAATTGGTGTTGATGGCTACCTCACCTTCTCCAGCTATCCTCCTAAGTGGGTAATGAGATTGCCACCCATGATACCAGCACCTAGGTCTTCAGTTTGTGGTCAAAAGAAATTACTACTTTTAAGGTAACTTTTTATAAGCAAGCAACCTTTAAATCTTATACAACCTCTTTTGATTGCATTTATCAGACACTTGTGTTCTGAAAATTTTTCTTTAATCTTTCTCATGTTTTGTTCAAAGGTACAGCAGTCATCTAGAAGTATGGAAACTAGGCTCATACGCAACTAACAACAATGGTAATGTGTTGGTCACTAACTTTAGTACGAAATTAGGTAGCAGTCAAACGGAAAACAATGAGTTGGAACAAGATTCAACAATTGATATAATCAACAGAGCTAAGGCAGAAAACACACAACTACACAGTTTAAAGTTGACAGAAAAGCCAGTGAAGTTAGTGTCTATTCAAACTAAAGAAAAGAAGCGAATACGATGTTGCGCGCTGTCGCCTAACGGAGAACTAGTCGTTTATTCCACAGCCAGTCATGTTAGGATGCTCAAATTAGAAGCTGTAAGTATGCGGCAGTCGTAACTGAAAAGGCTTTTTTCGAAGACACGCGGTGCGTCACATAACATCGGCCATAGGTTTCAATTGGCCGCTAAACGCGACACGCAACGCCCAGTGTCTACGAAAAAGAGCCTTAAGATGCTTTTCTGGCGATCTTTAATATCTGACATTTACTGCATTTGTTTTACGAAGAGATATGCTTACATTGTAGGATGAAGAGCAGTCCAACATATCTCTATCTAAAGTGCTGATCAACGGTCTGCCTGAAGACGGAAGCGACCGTGTGTCGTTCACAGAAGACTCTTGCACGATGGTGGCGCATACAGCCGGCGTTCTGCATGTGCTGCAAGTGGACCCAGAAGCCGGAGCCACACCTGTGCAGACTATATCTTTAGAAAAATGTAAGTAATTATCAAACCAGACTTCCTACTACACTACTTACTTCTACTTCAGTTTTCTCGTCCGAAATACCTCAGTGCCTCAAGTCGAAAGTTTTCGACCAATGTGTGCTACCAGTGATGACATATGGCACTGAAACTTGGTCTCTTACAGTGGGCCTCATTAGCAAGCTCAAGATAGCCCAACGAGCTATGGAGAGGGCTATGCTCGGAGTCTCTTTGCGTGATCGAATCAGAAATGAGGAGATTCGTAGACGAACCAAAGTTACCGACATAGCCCAGCGAATTAGCAAGTTGAAGTGGCAGTGGGCAGGCCATATAGCACGCAGAACTGATGGCCGATGGGGCCGTAAAGTTCTGGAGTGGAGACCACGCACCGGCAAGCGCAGTGTAGGACGTCCACCAACAAGGTGGACAGACGATCTGATGAAGGCCGCGGGATCGTGCTGGATGCAGGCCGCTTCCAACCGGTCTTATTGGAAATCTGTAGGGGAGGCCTATGTTCAGCAGTGGACGTCCTACGGCTGATATGATGATGATGATGATGACCTACTTCCATGACCAAACAATCCACCTCCTCAGAATATATGTGGTTTGTGTGATGTTGGTGAGTTGTAGCAATCGAATTTAATTCAGTTGGTGGTCTGTAAGTAAAGGTACACTTTGACTTATCATCAGCTATATTTTGCTGCTGTGGTTTAGAGTGGTAGTGACTAATCATTAGACCCTACTGTTTTATGATCAAATATCTTTTTTTTATTGTCAAATTGCAGATTTGAAAGCAAAATCAATATTACACCTATACATTTCAAAGAGAAGTCCGAAGGGAGTAACTTACTTGGTGGTTGCTGACACTCTTGGCTCCATAGCCATTTGGACACAGAACAACAAAAAGTTTGAGTTCTATGTCAGTTTACCCAAGTACCAATGCGTTCCGTCGGCTTTGACTGTTGACAGTCAAAGAGAGAACCTCATCGTCACTTACGTCGATCAGAAAGTAAGTGTCCACCTTAGAATAAAATCCACCTTAGTACGTTTTAGAATACATTTTATATACACAAGTCGTTGTTACCCAAATTCTGCATTTTTTTTTTTACTTTTCCCCATTCTAGTAATATCCCTCGCATTGTGGGTGCATATACAAACATAAACCCACAACCGTAAAAACCTTTTCATTATTAATTTAGACCTGTTTAAAGAACATAACCTATAGTTTATTGCATTGTTTTTTATTACGTTTTTTTAATGTCGTCTTACCACACCTCAGCTATCAACTTTTGTGTTGCATATGCTAGCTCAAACAACAGTCTGGGCTGAGCTGGGCTCCCTTTACTTGTTCTCACTGCTTTTACAAAGAACGAAGGTAGTTTTAGAAGAGTAATCTAAGCAGAATGTATACCAATAAATAAATATCCATCTTTCAGATAGTAGAATACGAGTTGAAAGACAAACGGTTCACAAAATGGCCAGGTTCGTCGTTGCCCCCGGAGTGGTTGTCGCGCAAGTCTGCTGTGTTGTCTGTCAGCGCGCATCCGACGCGCGACGCCGTACTGTTTCAAGACGAGACCTCGCTATGGATCATGGAGAAAACTGCTAAACAGGTATTTTCACAATGTTTAACTTTAAATATATAGTCACAATTGATGTGATTAGATAACCCCTATTACTTCGAGCCGTGTGGACTTGAATTCAAAATCCTATAAAATTTACATGTATTGCCACTCAATTAATAAGATACTTGTATCATGTAGTGTAAGTTCAATTTTTCAATGAAAGTTATGGTTGCAATAGAATTTGAATTTTGATAACATTTAGTTTGTGTTCATTAAACTTGATAATTATCTTAGATTCTGTATAAATAGTTATTGTGACTGAGATTTTTAATAAACTTTTTACTGATTTTCAGGACATATCTGAACCAGTCGCTAAAAGAAAGTCTAAACCTGGCAGTATGAACGTCGCACTAAAAATCGTACCCATTAAGGTGAGCACAATTCTATTGTATGTATAAAATGTGTAAAATGAACCAAACTCTGAAGTCTTATTTTGCATTATCAATTTTAATTTATGTTTGGGATTTTTGTATGCCTGCTCGGCGATAGTTAACCACTGTTGTTAATTTTTTAGTACTTGGCTGATTTTCACTGGCTCGACGAGGAAGAAGCGGTCACACTGGAAGTGCTGCCTGAAAACATAGTCTCTCAGTTACCGCCTATCGCAGCTACCAAAAGACATGGGCACATATGATGTAAATAAATGACATTTATAATATTTCAGTTTGTGTTTATTTTATAATCGATATTAGATAGGTTCCATGCTGATAACATTAATCGGGGAATGGATAATTCCTCGTAGATTTTAACGTATTAAATGTACTAAACTTTTGAAACAATCTGTCTTGTCAAGACTTTTAAGATATATTGTTCGGAAACGGCTATCATTCATTATAAAATGAGAGCAATATCATCACGATAGGACTAAGAATAAAATATATTTAAAGTCTAAGTAGCGTTTTAAGATTTGTGTTCCTACAAAGGGGTTTTAAAAGTGTACAAGTTAAGAGAGATGTTAGAATGTCATTTGTGTGAAGTAGAAGATTTGTCATATTAGATATTTCTCAAAAGATTCATAAAGTAGAAGAAATTTGAGTTTTTTGATTGTTAAAAAATTATCATATTATAATCATTCAGTCTCGTTCATGATTCGCTCCAAGTTGTCCCAGCCGAGGGGCGATACCGTCAGCTGTTGCGGACGCGCCCACATTTCGTCCGTCGTCTCACATCGTGCTGGTGGCAACTTGTATGAAATCGGATCCCCGTCGACACTCCTAGAAAAAGTAGAACAAAAGTCACGCGAACTCATAAAGATTACGAAATTTGTGATTAAGTTTGGTCTTCTGATTAACTTCCTAACAGAAACTAAAGCAAATTATTCAGTTTTTTTTTGTTGTAACCTTTTGCCTGATCGCCTAGTCTCCATCGTGCAACAACGTATTTACGTAGGACCGCAACGTATTTTAACGTAGGATCGCATTCAATATAAAAAAGCTCCGTTCGCAACGTCGTTACGTTTCGGAGCTTTTTAACATAACAAATATCCCGAAGATCTTGAACACACTATACACTAATACACTCCAGCTTCGAGGCCTAAAGCCGTCAAAATATATTTATGTATGTGAAGGTATACGCACCCTAAGAATACAACTGTCTGCTTGTAAGGGTCGTAAATTTGTCCGGGTTTTAATGGTGGGCGGAGCGGATAATCTCGGTCGGTTTTCACCAGACGTCCGAAACGCTCTAGAGGGCACTGTGCGCGACGCCCAATCATAGCTGGAAAAAGTTTATTAAACTTTATTGCATAATAAAAACATTAGAATTTTAGAGGGAAGATTTTTCTTTTTGTTTCATACGCAACTTGTAGGTAGGTACGCATTTTTATGATTTTAAAAAGTCTTAACTTTTTGCGTTAATTTACTAAGCTCGATCCGGTCACCTTTACTCACAATCAAGGACTTAGAAGACTCAATATCTATAAGGTACTTCTATCTAATAGGTACCTACTCAATAGAAACCTACCTAATAGGTACCTAACCTAGTCAATATAAATACAATTTATGTTTCAAGTTATGTTTTAAATTTATTTTCATTAAAATTATGTATGTTCTGGTTTTACCTATTTGCAATTTTAGTTTTAATTTTATTCTTAATATTTACCTTTGTTAAATAACATATTTTCCTATCTACCAGAGCCGGGCGATCTGTATCTTTTTTCGCTTAACATAAAAAAAAGATAAGACATTTATTTTATATTACAGCAACAATAATTAACCTTTTAGACGCCCATCTATATAATACGCGATGTCTCCTCCAGCGCCACGCAACAAATGTATAACGTATCTATAGTAAAACGTAGGGATGGGATAAATTTTCTATCGACAAATAATATTATAAGTTGAAATTAATGTTTATTCACCAATTTACGAAGCTAAATAAAAACTGATACCGTATTTTCATATTTTGTTTTATTTCATTAAAAAATCAATATGAAAACCTGGATATATTTCCCATAATAAAAGAAAAGAATTGTAAATTTATTAGACGTGTGTTCTAAAAGGTACATCCCTATTTGTCTCCAAATGTAATCCTTCTACTTCATATCAAGTGATTGGCGCTCGAGGCACGTCAAAATCCTTTCTGGCATAAGGATGTCTAGATGTCTATGGTATTTTTCATTTTTATATTCACTGTACATCTACAGGTAGATCGCTACGTTTTTAGGGTTCCGTAGTTATACGATTTCGCGTTGAATATTGAGTTACCATTTTGTAAACTGGAATCACATTTAAACACATTAAATCGATAAAGGATACTTAGGTATTAGGTACTGAAGATCCTACCTAATAGGTAGTATATAATCTAAATGACATAATATATCTACCTATACCTAACACTTTTCTTTAGAAATCGATACTTACATGGAGAACAAGATTAAGATACAATAATATAATTTACTAGCTGGCCCGGCAAACGTTGTTTTGCCAATTTTTTTTTTTCATTTAGTGCGATGAAAATAAGATGTTGTCCGATTCTCAGACATACCCAATATGCACACAAAATTTCATAAGAATCGGTCAAGCCGTTTCGGAGGAGTATGGCAACGAAAACTGTGACACGAGAATTTTATATATTACATTGAAACTTACCTCAGAATCAGATTCTTCCGATTTACTGTCTGTGTGTGATAAATCAAATTCTGATTCAGGCTCCACACCTTGTAAAACTCGCAATAATTCGTCATATTCACTGTCACTCATTTTTTACGTGTTACACGTGCGCAACGCAAGATGTAAACATTGCACTACACTAAAATGCACAAAGTCACTATGACCTTGAAACCCGTCCGCTTATGACGTCACAGATTTACTTCTATACAAGTACTTGGCGCTGTGCGCACTGAAAACTAGCCACTATGTAAGGATGGGTTTTTCAAACGGTGTTTCACTATCGACAATGATTAGAAAACCTATTTATTCTTGATTAAGGTGAATAAAACGTAGTTTATAGTGTACAATATTCATAAAATATTATTTATTCACGTCATTTTCTTGCAATAATAGTATTAATGATCGTTTCGACGAGATGAAATATAGCGAGGTCTTCATCGTGTCCCATCACTGGCTTACTTTATATCAAGTACTTGGCGTTGGGGGCATTAAAATATTTTCTGGTGTTTTTGTTTCTATTGAATATAAAACAAACAAGACCTTATTATGTGTAAAAAGGTAAAAAATATGGCTTATAACAGGGCAATTTTCCATAAAAATAAAACAAAAGGTCTTGTAAAAGTCGTAAATTTATTTTATACTATGATTACTTCTAATCAAGTAGTGGCGCTGAGGGCACGAAAATCTCGAACTTGTATACAAGTGATTGGCGGTTAAAGGGTTAAAAACGAGACCCCTTTTAAGCAAGGTGTTGCTTGTGTTAGAAAAATCCGCTCTTTGACTTTTACATTGTTTAACTACTACGACGTAGTTCCATAATCCACATTTAGCCAGTTATTTTTAAGCCGTATGTCATAGTGTGTCTATACACTCATGGAATCTCTGCATCTAACATAGTGTTTTAGGTACTTTTTTTGGGGACTTCGCTTTAATATTCAAGGTATAAACATTAACGTTACCTGCTGATGTGGGTGGTAAAGGAAACGGAGATGGGTCCACCGTCACTGGATACTGCTTGGGTTCAAGTTGGCTACTGTGCGATTGCAAGGCTGCACGATACTCTTCCACTGTCATGCCTGCCAACATAAAACCTTGGTAAGATAGTAAAGTGCGGTGAAGGTTGTGTCGCTATGGCCCAGTGGTTTAGGTGGGTCTCATAAGGTTATGGATTCGGGACAGGTCAAGAGGTACCTACCAATGTGACTTCTTCAATTCCTGTGTAGGTACTTTTTAAGTTTATCTTGAACATCACTGACATCGGTGATGGAAAACATTGTCAGGAAACCTGGACTTATAATTTATATGAAATTGCCGATCCGTCTTGACCAAGCATGGTAATCAATGCTGTGAAAATCTAGTCTAGTCAAGAGTACATACCTTCCTGATTTTTTTTAATTTACTTAAACTAGGTACCTATTAATTTTTGCCATTAGCAACTATAGCGTACAAAAAAAGTAGGATGTACCTACTTACCGCATTTCTGTGCTTCTTCTTCCTGTATTTCTCTTATTTTGCTATAAAAATACCATCTTTGCGGCCAGAGCTTAGCTGCAGATTTTGATTTGCGCATAACCGAATTCCTGAAATAGGTATTATGTAAGAAGAGTAGGTACCTACCTACTTTAACCTCATTCTATATTTAGCGTTTTCATATCGTAACTAAATTGCGGTCCGCTTTAAAGAGGTATATATTATTTTCTTCGAATTGCTTCATCTTTAGATGAGTTCTTCATCGAAAGATGAAGAAATTCGACGAAAATACAATGATATAAGACAAACTAGTTCTGCCTATTCAAATCCATTTTTACAAAAAAAAAAAAAAAAATCATGCGTATTAGCTTAGAAACAACAAAGACGAGGTAGATACCATTCTATGTTTTTTTTGTTTATAGCGCTAATCGCCTAATCTGATCCGCTTCAGAAATGTCTTTCGCTAAGGAGGCTATATTTTACCTATTATACAAAAATGAATCCGTAAGTAGACTAGATAAGATAGTAGACAAAAAAAAAGGATATGAAAAATACAGTCAAACAAGGTATTGGCTATAGGTAGGTACTACCTAACCTACAGGCATCGTACTTGTGACTATGTACTTTTAAACAATGTTTGTAAGTGTGCTGATTAACTTTATCACGCCAAAATCTCTGCATTGCATATTGTGAATTCGATTCAAAGGTTACTAAGAAAAAATCAAAAGGAGATTGAAGAGTAGGTATTTTTCACATATTCTACAACGGTGCTTATTTATTGAAATGATTTATTGATTAATTTTATTAATATCTACCGATTATTCGAGGTAATCAAAGATCATAGGTACCTAGAGAAATAATTTTGTACAGCAGCTTAGCCGAGTACCTACCTACTGCATCTAGTATGAGTCTGCCTAACGTAATGCTTCCGCAAGTAGGTACCTATTTAACTACTTTCCGCAAACTTTCATGGTTTTGGAAAGTTACCTATAACAAAATGTCATTTATTTCAAATCACGGTTTTGTTGTTATGTTACCTTACTAAATATTAAGCATTATGTGGGTAGGTAAAGCTGGTGAGGTAGTATAATTCGTCAATACAATTTAGCCCCTACAAAAATAACAACAATCAGTAATTATCCTCCCAACTAGAACTAGAAAAGTTGTACGATTTGAGGAGCATGCAGATAGAACGTTCACTAACATGGATTGGGTATAAATCAGTCCAGTGCATAAATAAGTTCCATGATTTAAAAAACTAAGACAAAGGAACACTTACAATATTCCCTGAGCCTTGACAGGGTCAGTAGAAGGCTCTCGGCGACCACCTATATTAGCCGGTGCAGGTGCTGCTGCAGCCTCCATTTTTTTTAGATTTTCAATATAAAATAGCTACCGTTGTAAGAACTAAACTGTATTCTTGCAAGTATTCGAAACTACTAGATAAAAAATTCTCCCTTCGGTTCCTTATGCAGAATGTTGCTGTGGTGATGAATGGCATCGATCAAGCAATAAAAAGGAATTTATTAATACCCATTTAACAATCAAAAGTCACGGTGAAGGAAGTTTATACAATCCTTTGATGTCATGCAATCGAAATGACATTTGTAGGTAGTTAGGCAGTAGTTAGCAACCTACCTACCTGACTAGTACCTTTCTACTTATACCTGTATCTATTGGCATTCGTGTCTTCAGTAACTGAAGGGGATATACCGCATCCAATGTTTGTTGAAGCTGCTTGGATTTTAGTATATCTATTAGTTAGTAACCTAATCACATGCATGTTAAAAGCCACTAACGAATTTAAATTCTGTAATACGTTCCTAGTTAATAACAAAACGAACAAACAATGAAGAATTTTCTACTTGTTGGAAAACTCTCTCGTGTTCTGTGGACTTTCTGAACGTAAGTACACTACCCAACAAAGTCTAGGCAGCACGCCAACAACGTCAACTTATTTAATAAAATTAAAACCGTTTTAACTAATAATAAGGTACCTTAATATAAGTAAACTAAAATACGCGATTATGACATCTACAGGGTGGCCTAGCTCCCGACGTAGAAAACAAAATTCTGAAAGCTTCTCTTCATGGGCTTCCCAGAATACCACCATAGATGTTCTACAATTTTTTGTAGTTTATGAGCTAGGCTTTTTTATTTATTTTTGGGATATTGACATATTTGCACTTATTAAAAATTTAATTTCGGTTTAAAGTTCTAAAATAAATATCAAAATGGTGTGTTTAGAATGAAAATATCTACCTATAATATATCTTGATACTTTGGGAGTCCTTATAGACCTCTTACATAAGACTCACAAAATATCTTATTAAATCCTCAGTCTACATTGCTTAAGTAATAAAACTGTAAATAGTGGTATGTTTCCATCGCTTTATTTTGTCCTAACGGCCCGACCCGGCCGGGGTTATTCAAGGACTGTGATACGATATTTTATTTTATCATATGTAGGTACAACGTGCAAATGAGATGATGGAATAACTGTTCTACAGGGTTTTTTTTAATTGGCTGGCGAAAGTTCACGCACATGAGGTATGTGTCAGGCGTCTACGAGCAATATGTAGTTATAATGAAGTTTCCAGTGTTCGAAATTTCGAGTTAAATACCCATTTTCACCTAGTATGAGGCAAATTTTTGGAAATCCCTAAAACTTTTATTATAGTAATATCGAATTTCAAGGGGTAAGGGGTAGGGGGTATCATTTTTTCAAACTCTATTGTTTACGTATTTGCGTATAATTTCAAGTAAAGGAATTTAAATTAAGGAAACAGAATTATCTCTTTCATTAACTCGTATTAAGGAAATGCTACTTTTTGCCTTGTCTGTTTTAGGTAGGTACACAAATCTACTGTGTGAAGGCATAATTGCAACTCTAGTGGGTAATTTAGGCTCAGCCATGATCAGTTAAGCAGTCGCCAATGCACCTCCTAATTCATTACATACCTATATTTTAAAATATTGAAAGTAAGTATAGAACAGCGACGTCAATTACAAATTCAAAGTTTTGTTAGAGACGTGTTCTGTGAACTTCTGTGTTGTGTCAAGCGAGACGATGTGCGGCGGGACGTTACGTCTAGACCAGACAGCCTATAAACTTTCTCAAGCATATTACTTTTATTTACCTACGGCATTTACGCGAATGGAAAAGCTGGCTCTATTCGAAAAGGTCAAAAGATGTGACCTACGCCGCCCTAAACTAACGCTCAGTAACCTAATTATTAAGCTGGTTCGGCTTGAATTTGAACGTCCTTTCCTTTTCACCTCTAATTTATGAAAATTGGTGACCCGTTGTGTGGGTTCTATTTGCGGTAGGCTATGTGTATGTGTGTGTGTAAGAATATTTTGAAGTGTTTTATAAACGTGTTTTTTTGCATGTGATTTTTTGATTTATAATTTCATAACGAGTACAAGAATTATGCCTACCCCCATAGGAAGAAGGCGTGTGTTTATATATGTATGTATGTACAAGAATTATCTAAAAAGTCGGGTAGGTATGCACTATTATTTAAAATGCTTTACTGTTGTTGTTGTTGTTGTTGTCGTCATTGTCAAGAAAATGGAAGGCGAACTGTGAAAATATACATAAGTACCTACCTACCTATTAATAGTACCTACTGCCTTTAATTGGTCTATCATGTTGCAGAACAATCCTTTTATTTTTCAAAATAAAAGGATTCTTAGATTTGATGATAAGGCCGTGTACGTGACGCAAGGCATCTATATTTTTAACCTAATTATTAGTTTGGTTTCGCACTGTGTTTAAAACATAATTTAGTTCAATGTCTTTGTGTGCTCAAAAGGTTCGTGTAACAGCTGTATGTACCTACGTGTGCGTATAGATACTATAATATCGTAATAGCGTAGACAGACAAAGGGCGACGGAAGGGCAGACAGTTTGAACTGCAAACGACTTACTTCATTCGCAATGTTTTGCTTTAAAAATGGATACAATATCTAAGCCACAGAGCGCATTGCTGTTTACAATTTACGTTTTATGTTTTGTCTGCACTTCATGTGTCGAGAATGCAAATGGGTTTATCGTATCAGTAATAATTAGGTACCTACTTACAAGTATTTCTTCAATGGCCTCTGATTTTAAGTAACAAGATGAAAAGGTACTTATATTCTATTGACCTAGTAAACTACCAAAGGCACTACAAGTACTATAAGTATAGCACTTGTAGTACTACTAGTACTTATAGTCCTCAAAGTTATAAGATAGAGACTGTCTTGAGAAAAACCAACCAACTTGGCTCAAAACAGACAAGGTAACCTATGGATAAAATAAACAAAGCCGTGCAGCAACTGTACGAACATAGAATAAGTTGCTTTTCTCAAACTTTGTATTGTTACAACACTAAGAAACTTGTGAAGACCTATACAGAGAAATGTAACAGGGTAGGTAGGTACCTACCACAGTTATGTAGTAAATGTGTTGCGTATAGTAAGTAGATACTTCATAAAGTCTAGACACTCCGCATAATGATAACGTTATCGTCCGCTCTCAAAGACTTTACGTTATTATCAGTCACAAATATTTAATCTTTTCTCTTTATATAATGTTGAATTAGTTCATGTAATGCTTATTCTAGGTACCTGCAGCAAAAATTCCAATAAACTAAGTCTGTTTTAGTTCAAAAAACAATCAAATTTGACAGCATTCCTCTTAGAGCAGGTACATCCAAAAATATAGTATAAGTACCTATCTAACTAAATTATTTCTTCACAATCTAGACGATTCGATTAGTTCTAGTTTTAATCTAGGTAGAACGTAGATGTTTACGTCAGCATTGGTACACTTCATTTTAGTGCACTTAATGAACATGTAGATATCTACCCCTCACGAAATAATTAAATTGCGCTTTTGTCATCTATTGTGACAGGAACGCACATTCGCCAGGAACTCCTTTAATTTCTATCAAAATTTCCATTTTCGGTTGTGAGAAATACCCAATTTAGAATAAGGATAGTATCGATATATAAAAATAATGACCCTAATTCTATCGAGTTGTGTTCAAGTTGTGTATTGAATTGGTTGAAAAGAGATTTTGCGATCTGACCAGAGCGACCTTCTCCCAAAGTTAACACTATGTATACATAAGATAGGTAGTGTGTTAATATCTACGGCATCAAGCTCGTGTTAAACGAAGTCTAGACGCTATTAGTAACACATATTAGATCTATACAAGTATACACACACACTTTAGATATGTGATAGACGTCTGCACATATTTTTCAGTGCGCGTCTCGGAGTTGTGCATGTATAGGTATTTTACACAACAAATCTTTCGAGATTTATTTTCATTTACTTTTACACAATAAACATTAATTTCATTCTATCTATTAATAATTTATTATTCATGAGTTGAACAATGCGTACGTTAAATAACGGTATTTGTTATTCTAATATTAGATATTTTCATTACTTGGATGTTGTATATAAACTGAAAATTAAAGTTTATTAAAAAAAGAATCTTTACACGACTTTGAATAATGGTGTTATACCTATAAAAGTTTTCATCGTTTCAGGATATCTAGCCTGAATAATAGGGGTTTTACCTACCGGGGGCATTGCATCCATTACTCGCTAATGGGTCGGCTGATAAAAGCTAGACGTTTATAATGACAGTTTTATTGAACTAATACCAAAAGCAAGTCAATGGGACTGACCTGTAGTTCAGTTTTATTTTATGTCTCAACAAAATCGTAAGCGGAAACAACCGTCTGTGGCGCTGTCGGGTCAGACTCCGGACGTATCAGACGATGTCTGTTCATTGTACTACTTATCTTCACCCAACCGATTTATTGTTATTTTAGTATCGTTTTGCATTACGTAGGTAGATAATTTATTTAAATAAAAAAACCTTATATGGTAAGGGTAGGTACTAGAAAAATAGTTAAGATATAATAGAATAATAGTATTTTTCCTGAGGAAATGAAGCGTCTTACAAAAACCGATCGACATTTTCACTAGATCTTACACTTGTTTCTGTGGCAAAAATCTAGATGTGTGTGTGACCTAATTCCGCATACAACGGCACTGAAGGGTCGTGAAAGGAAAGGGCCCGAGCCGTACCTATCTAACCTTTGCGCACGTCCGCCCCCGCGTCTAGACGCCAGTTCAATAGAAACATAGACTGTATAGTAACTGCACGCAATTCACCAATACCTCTCAATTCTGAATACTAATATGTAACAATCATTCACTATTCATATTATTTCATTATATTGAAAAAATGGTATCGAAACGAAGATTTTTAAGGTTTTTATACGCAAGTCAGGGGCTTCGTTCATTATTTTTAAAAACTAATATCAAATTCTAAGGGAACATAATTATGTAGATACCTCAGCATTAGATGTAAGGAATACCAAATTACTCGTAGTGTCGTCTACATTCGAAGCAAGATTAAATAATCGTTATTTCAAACGTATTTTCCGAATGATACACTTACTATGAGTCATACAATATGTCAGTCACAAAACGTTAACATGCTGCTCACAATGTTTGCACTCAGTTTTTGTGGCGAGGCGTCTAGGCTAAATTGTTGTTGTTGCACTTTTTTTACATGTTATTTTACACTATACAGTTATCTTGTCTGGCGATTAAACTATTGGATTAAATCCCAGTGCCGACATATCTACGTCATTTTAGCATCCATGGGTGTTTTGAGAAAAATATGTACTTAGTTAAAGTGAAAGCGCTAGGGTTGTCCGCGATACGTTTAAGAAGCTCAGTGTATGGTAATAAGTTAGCCCCAACAGTAACAAAAATGGTGAATTTAATGAATTTACAGAATGATTACGTCAATATTATTATTACCATACAACCAGATCAGCAGCTGCAAATTGCAAAAAAATATATTTTTTAAAACATATATAAAAAGCAGCCTTAGAGTGAGTGATCCTTTCTTTTTGCTATATAAGAAAAAAAATCAGATACCAGTATTAAATCCTGCAAGTACCTACGCATACTTTTTTAATTACAATATTCCTTAGGTATATCTAATATATTTTCAATATTTTAGCCATGCTAAAATGACGTAGGTGTCTCTACTTTGAGGTCTTGGATTATATGCAATACGCTGAAGAATATTCCATTAAATTAAGGTAGGTAGATATCATAATTTTCCGAGCTACTGATTGAATATATCTTAACTACTTTTAACTTCCAGAACAGAAGTTTTGATGATGAAGGTTTTCAAGTTTGAAAATTAGTAATTGCTTTAAGGTTTCTTTTTCCTAATAGGAAATAAGTACTTAGTGGCAGTCTGATGGGTGTGGAAGTTACGGTCACACGGACACAAAGAATTACCAGTAAAAGAGTAACTGTGGGTTTTGTAAGTGCCAACTGCCATCATCTTGTTGGGATAATATAATGGTTAGCCGCGTATATTTTATTATAATTATTTCGTTCATTCTTTGTCACACTGCCTACAGATTACATTCAAGTCATTGTCATTATTAGTCATGTTATGATATAAGTATTATGTGGACGGCAAAGAAAACCACGTCACTTAAAGCCAATTAGCATCTTCAACAAAGTATGCATCGTCATGCTTTAAACAAAGCTAAATTTTTGAGTTAGGTTCGAGTATAGGTACGCTAACTGAAGTCTGTGACAAAGGGGTGCGTTCGCGGTGCACGCCGGCGTGGGAGGCGGGCGTAGGCTGTCTAGACGCTGGCCGCGTCGCCCGCGCCCTCTGCTACACGCCACTAATTAATATTACCGTCCGTCTGTTGCACGAGTGTGTACTGTGTTCGCTAATTGCCCTTAAGCCTTCGATTAACTTAAATGATGCTTCGCTTCTAAGTTATCTGTCGGGGAACTGGTTAATGAGCGAATCAGTTATGTGGAGGGTTGTACCTAACTAAAATCCTTTGCATATTATTGTAATTGCTAAGTTTAAAATATATTATAATAAAGCTTTCATTGACAAACACTGTTGTTTGAATTGTGGTTGCTTTGAAGAAATATAATAACTTTTCCAATTAACTTTCAACACAAATTGGAATGAAAAATATTGAAACAGGTGCTTTAGATATACAAAAAAAAAATAGAAAAGGATTTATGCAACCACTAATATGTATATGACTCATAAATATTTGAATGATAAATGTTTTGGAACTTATTATTGATATCCTGAAGAAGTATTTACACCATTTTCTTACTTAAAGTTATTTTTTGTACTGACAATGTTGTGAACTCATTAAAAACTATAAACAGTAACAAAATGCTCCGACTTGTGCATTTATTATGCACAGGTTGGAGCATTTTTTTTATCTACGAAAAAACATAGAGTCGTAGATAAAACAGACGTCAATAAGTAAGAATGGTAAATTTAACATTGTTGAATTCTCAGTCGTCTAGGATCTAGGCGGCCAGACGGTCCAGAATGCATTTAGTCGTAAAAGGCTATGAAGAGGCCTTCGCTTCACCTCCAGACGCTCGGCACGCTTCGTCTGTTGTCCTCCACTCCGCCACTCCGCTGCTCCGTCTAGACTAGACAAACAGCTATCGCCACCGGCTTGACGTCATCTAATCTAAAGCTAAAAATACAAAGAGGTACCTACATTGACGGATATTGTAGTAGACAGGTACCTAGTGTTAAACAGTTTGATTAATGTAAACACCTGCATTGTAGAACAAAGCGTTATCTACATAAATACGCGCGTCATTATATACGAGAGCTTGTTTTGATCATTACAAGTGGACTGTTGGGTGCAGGGACATAAACCTAGTACTACTTGGCAAGTAGGTTAATCGTTGATTACTGACAACATTAATTTGACACAGCATACTTACTTACAATTTTAATTTTGGTAGCATTCCTAATTAATTATATGACTTGCATGTCTTGAATTGCGTTTAGCGGCTATACTACCGTGGCTATACGCGAGATGTTCGTTATCAGTCGATACTTCAGGAAAATAAAAGAAACTTTAATTAAACATGCGGCAGACCTAACATAGCTTCGTAAACAATGAAAATAGCAAAGTAAGTAGGTATTTAATATGTCTAGTAAGTATATTATTGTATTAGGCATGTGACATTGATGCGTGTGCAAAAGAGCCGAAAAGGTTGTGGTAGGTCGTCGTTATGCGTTCTCTCAATAAGTGCACTTGTCTTGCATTACGACTCGGTTCACCTCTAGACAGTCTCCTTTGGACAAGCGCCGCGGCGAGCGCACTTCGTCTAGTCTAGACGAATTGCATTATGTAAATTTATGTACCTAGACGCCTATTTTCAAGACTTGAAGATTATGTTTTTACTATAGAAGTGCTTTGATATACATATTTGATCATGTGAATTGCTTTGTGTACGTCTATTGTATATCGTATGTTGTATTGTTTATTCAAGGTATTTGTTTTTTAAATTGGAGATGCTTATGTGCAGCACTGGGCAGCGCACTAAGTAGACTGATTATGATGATGAAGTCGGATTTGGAAAAATAGCTTAAGATAGGTTTCCCTATTCCTTAGGTGCCTATTACATGCTACGTAGTATGGACGAAAAGTTTTAAATAGAGGTACAATTAAACTGTATCTTGATGAGCTTAACTAAGTTGTTATTTTCAGACATCAGCAACGTTTGGCTATAAATCCAAGCAGATAGTAATAATTTGTAACTGTCAACTTCATTCATAGCACAATCCCTTTTTGGCGAAAACAACCGTAAAAGTTGACCCGGTAATCTGGCTGTTGTGCCAGACAGCCGTAATTGATAACTCGCTTAATGTTTTGTAGTGTCTGTGTCTGGTTATAATAGGTGCGTGCTGATTTAAAATAATCAATCGTTATGTTACACGTGTTTTCCTTTAGTAAAATTGTTATTGCCGCATTTTCTATTAGGAATTTATTATTTTACGACTGTTGCGTGCTTGTATTTTTTTAACAACGGAAAACATGTTTGCTATTAAATGAAAATAATCTAAATTTCAGCTTTGTGCATAAGGATCTCCATAACATAAACATACAGCTATAAAATACATAATACAATTAACCAGACTTTCTTGTTTTATTTTCAACTTAATCTAAAGCTATTTAATAATTAGATTACGTTTAATTTGAGCAATTTCAGTAAGTAAGATTTCAGAATCATAGTTAAGATTGAAAAATAATATTTTCTTTTGACGTACGTGTTTTCGTACCTCAAGAGGCAAAAGTGACGCCTTAGCGCCAAGGTGAGCCACAAAAGATCTGGCTCAAATTCGTGTGGAGTCAGGTTGAGTGACAAGAAGAGGGAGCGCGACCCCACGCGTCGTGTCCGGCTGCCGGGCGGCGCGGCGCGGCGTCTGCGCGACCTATTTTCTACCGTGGGGCAGATTGTCGCAATCGTGCACAGACGTCGCCGCGCCAACCGTTAGTTACGACCGCTCCACTTTAAACCTCATCCATTTTAATTTAACAAAAGTGCCGGCCGATAGCGCGGAGGAAGGACTCATATCCGTCAAACGGCACGGCGACGGTTCACAACTGACTCATAAGTCTTTAAAATCATGAAACAGTTCCTTTTTACCGAAAACCGTCATGATTTCGCTCCACAGCATCACTTGTTCACTCTATACTGTCTCTGATATAATTAAACAAGTTATGTAGATCTATGATCTTAGTTATTTTTGATACAACTGTTTAAATAAAGATTGATTTAAGAAATAAACTTTAACCATTATATACCTAAGTACGAAAAACCATTTCATCATTTTCTCAAATGTTAAAAGTTTATCTCATTTGGTGCCTTTCGAACGAGTTTGTTTTCATTATCCTATTTAACACGTTGTATTCTACATGTTTTCTAAATTAAGTATTTGTGTTCAATAGAAACATTAGCGATAAAATTAATGTATTATTGAATGCGTGCTTACATAACGATCTTGGTCGCATCGGTACGAAACTGCGGGCGCGCGTTGGCGGCGTCACCGGGCGGCAGCCCGCTATTACGCCGCGTCCCCTTCCTTACACAAGGTAGCCTGTGACGTCACTTAATAGCATTTCGTCTGCGACGTCGGGCAGTCTATTACAGCAAAGTTGTGCATGATAGGTGCGCCATATTTTCCAGAAATGGATAATGATGAACCTTCTGATAACGCACTAAGTTAGGAGAGCAAGAATAGCAGTTGCAATCGACATCGCTGAACGAGTCGATTAGAGTATATTGACAATTAAATGTACCAATGTTGCTGTCGCGTCGTTGCCGCGTCGCCCGACGTTTACATTTGAATTCAACATGTCTGATGATAGTAAGTTCCTATTTTTATTGTAATATTTACTTCAGATACCAGAGAAAAAGTTATGGAGTAAGTTATTTTCTGGTGTTGGCATGAGCTCTACGAGAACATAAACTTATACCGTGTTACAAAACATTGCCAGTTAGCAGATTGGTAGCTTTTCTGACTGCCCACTAAGGTGCACCAGATAAACTTTTCGGATTAGTACTTAGGTTACGTTACTTGTGGAACTTTCTATATTCTACCTCACGAAGTTAACTTTTATAATATTTAGTTAATATTTAATAGCAGACACAAAGTTCAGCTGTATGCTCTAAAGCTGAATTAATCTGTTTTTTTTTTTTTGTTTTTTTCTTATTATGTCACTGAGCAAACGACCATAAGGCCAGATTTCAAATACATAATATAAAATAGATTCTATGTATATGTTTTAAATATATTTGCGCTTACAATGTTAATACTAATGTTATAATAGCAAAAATTTTAACCTACACACGTACGCCTTTATCAATACAAACCGATAGCATATTAATATATAAACGCAGTGCATAATCTATTGTCATTCCTAAAAAGTGACAATGACAAAACTGTTCACTACTTATAGCACATAACGTCATAGAACGAAATTATGGCGCTAACGCTAATATGATAATAGATAGGTAGTAATGTCCTACCAATCTATGAGCTATACCGGTGAATAAAACGGTAATGGTGACGGCTCGAAAGTATGGTAAGGCTAAATTATGATGTCATCAGTCATAGAAAATGGGATTGTATTCCGATACTTAGAGAAAAGACGTCTAAAAGAAAATACAAACATAGGTTATTTAGATGTTTAAAGAAGCTCATGTAGGAATCCATATTTCAGGATTTTTATGAAAAATGTTGACCGTATTCTTATAGCAAATATTATAATCTACAAACATTGTAGGAATACCCGAAACGACATTTTTATTTTTTTTTAATATATATTTGAAGTTGACAAAACAGAACACAGAGGGCTGAGTGCAGGGTGCAGGTGCGTCAGTGGGATGTGTATAAGTATCATTAGGGCGTGCGTGCGACTGAAGGGGGGGCAGTGGGGTGGCCTTAACCTTGAACGCCGCCGTCTGACCCCAGGCGGCGTCATCGCGACCCCCTCGCCACCCTCGCGACCCCTTCCTTTCTCGTCTCGACACTCGATAAATGAAGCTGAAAGTCGTGTTAAATACACGCAATAACGTCTAGTCACATTGTATTGATTACAAAAGTTGTATTGTTTTATGTATTAAGTTCTTATGTCGATCTCAAGGTGCTCTACCTTTATGATTACATATTTGTGAAATAATTCGACATTTATGACCGTATAAGTTAAAGCTGTCCTTTCTCTACGTGACCCAATCTCTGAACATAAACCTAAATAAGAACTTTTCTTTCGTTTCATAGTTTTAAGCTTAAAAATCGAACCGGCTTTTTTGAGTCGAAACTATTTTATTTACGCTTCAGATTTCAGTTGCCTACCTACTTGTATATGTATTTAATTGACGTGTGAAAGTACTGAATGTGTGGTCAATGTAACCGTTTATATCCCGCAGCAGCCACGCAGGTCCTTCGCGTAATCCGCGTAGCGGCGTAGCACTGCTACCGTCGTGAAGTCGCCGCACAAACGCTAGGTATTGTAGTGCACAAGTGTGTACGCATACATACGGACACTGCCTCTTTCGTCACATTCATAGTGCGATCAGACAACAATCGGGAGAGATCAGGGTCAGGAATTTAAACTTTGAGAAGAAGCTTATAATTTATAATCGAAGAAAGTTAATAACACTGCCCGACCTGAGAATCAACCCTAGGGCGCGCTACTGCAGTCGCGCTTGCTACTAATCTATCAAAGAGCAACTCAAAACGAACAAACAAACAATTTTATTAGTGAATAAATAAGAATAGTGAACATGAAGTCTGTTACAAAAACCATGGCTAGATTTCGAATGTATTGCTACGCAAGACCACGGCAGAAAAGCTCGCATACCAAAAAAAAAAAGACATGTTTAGCATAAAATGACTTTTATATAAATTACCTTCTAACAACCTGAAATAAATTCCTAATTAGTCAAAATATAAATAAAATAGCTGAAAATCTGTGTCCCCTGTTGCCTATTAAGTTCAAATTAGGAATAACTAGTTACGCTAATAATTTTAACTGTGAAGAATTTGTATTAGGTAAGTATCTACTTATAATGTAGTGTTTACTGTCTGCGTCTCGATTTCTTAAGGCAGTCCAGACGAGGAAATATTTACGTGCTTTCATGTTTATTTAGTCTACAACCCGCCGTTCTCACAGCCGTTCATTGAATCAGAGTCACTTAATGAGATGTTTCAATATCAATGTAACATTTGTTGCTTCATTTGTGTGCCGAATGACTCTTTGTTAGTATTGGATTGAATTCGATAATTCCAATAAATTATTTTATTTACAGGCGATAAAATAAATGTTTATGATAAAAGTGCGGCCAACGAAACGAGATAGAGAGTGTTTAAACAAACTTTCAAAAAATTTCAAACTAACGAATGTTGTTGGTAACGTGCATCGGCCGCTTTCTCGTACCATGGATCATATATCGACGGTGATAGCGACATGGGCTCCAGACGTTACACGTACGAGAGAAAAAGACAGAGACACTAATCGATCGTTGTCGTAATTTTTTATAACTTAACTAAGTACAGGTCCGCGTGTTTACATTTTTAATCTCGTTTAGTTGTCCACTTTAGTAAGAATGTTAGTTTAATTAAATACTGTACACCGTCCACTACACCACAGTATGGTCAACCTCATGTCAGTAGAAAACCGATTTTACTGCCAAAAAAAAGGTGTGGATATCAAAATGCTACCATGCACTGGTTTTTACATCTATTCATTGGAATTAAGGGAAAACAAAAAAACAAAATTTTAATTTCTTTCTCACATGAGTTCGATATCAACTTGTAAACTTACGACTTATTATGTGGCGTGTAGTTTTCAGTGTCGAATTCAGTGACTTTTAATGTGAATTGATGGTCGTTCTGACCGCGTGTCCTCTAGACAGCAGACGGCATGGCGACCATACGAGGTCGACTGCACCTGACACGGAGCGGTGTACTATTCAATATAATGACGTTTTGTGTGTGACCGCAGCCCGCGGCAACGCATTCGCGTTTGACTTATAAACCTTTATTAATGGGTCATTCAGAACATAAGTTTAGACAACTATATAGGTCTTCTTCTTCTTCTTATCGTGTGGGTAGTAAGGCCTTACGACCCTACACAACCTAGTGTCAGAGTTTCTAAACCGCCTCAAGGGCCTCTGACATGGTTTGCGTGGAACAGTAAGTCCAGGTTTTCTCACGATGTTTTCCTTCACCGATGCCAGTGATGTCCAAGATAAACTTTAGAAAGTACATATGAATTGAAAAATTCACATTGGTACTTGCCCGGATTTGAACCCACAACCTTATGCATGAGAGGCGGGCGCCTTAACCACTGGGCCATCACGACACGATATAGGTATTGTATATGTAATTTACTGACCCTACCGTGCTTTTATATATTTTTGAAATGGCAGTACTTATTTAATTGTTAAAAAAAATACAGTTATTCGAAACCTTTTAAACAAACGACTTAAAAATTTGATTCATACCAACCTCACAAGAGAGCATTATATTCAAAAAGCTGTCTGTCTGTCTATACTATATAGTTAGGTACTATAAAGAGGTAAAGTTGTAGGGGCTGGATCTAGTGAACTCTATAAATCCTTTCGCAAATTGGATGCAACGTTATCGTTGTGTGCTATTATAGGCTTTATTTTATTGTCAAAAAAATAGGAATAAGAACGAAGTTGCGGGAAGAGTGCTGGCAGGTACTTTACAATAGATTAAATAATACTTTCTTATATTGTTAAATTCATGGCAGAACATAGAAACAATGTATAACCTGTAGAATAAACACTATTTAATTGAATTGTTTCCAAAGGCGTACCTGATTTAACTAAGCTTTTACATAAAAAAGGTATTACTTTATACATTAGAAATACAAAAGGTATATAGGTAATTAGGTACATGCTTTCAACTATTTGCGTCTACTTTTGTCACCCTATATTACGTTTATTTAAAAAAAAACATAATGCGTTGTAATTCTTTTTTTAATTACAATATGCATATAGATAAGGTAGGTGCAAGAATCGTAAAAAATGAGTACTTTTATCGGTATGTAAGAATTTTTAGAATTCTGTACTTCTTAATGACCACCGTAGCCCTAATATAAAAGGTTGACGTTTAAATGATTGCGCCAAAGTGTTCTACTAGTATTCGTAAAAATGTTTACTCTTAAACACGTTGTTGTCTTTTTTATATTTCAAAATGCAGTATCTTCGTCGTATCTTCATCAGTACGAGGACGATTATTATTGGTCTCCTGAGAGTGAGGAAACTAGTCATTATTATTTTATTTATTTTATTTATTTAGTTTCCCTATAATTTGTGTTTTATTTTTGTAGCAGAACACTTGAGTGCACATTCGCAGAATAACATCGAGCAACTATGTCCTGATAAAGATCAGAGCTTAATAAGTCACAGCGATATAAAATATTTAATTGAAGACAGGGTAGAAATATTGAAAATTAAAGAAAAATTTAAAAATAATTATTACCCTGACACGGAAGAAATTTTAAAAAAATATATGGATGAATTAGAAGAATTCCAGCAACAATTAGAAGAACGTCCGGAACATATACGACACATACTGAACGATATGGCTAGTTTACGCCAAAAACTAGAACCAGAGGTAGAAGAGATTGCTGCAAAGCTAGAAGAATTTTACACCCTTGAAAATGACTTCAATGCCGTGGCTAAAGTTTCTGCTAATTTGTTAAATCAATTTGAAAAAATAAAAAACGTATGTCAAATCAACTGTGAAGATAACGGCATCGAAAACAGTACGTAAAGTTTTGTTATTTCTATTTTGTAAGATGGAAATTAAAGTTACGGCAGGCAAGAGCATCATGCGCGCTTGTAAGATTCCTAGTTATTATTTTTTATTATACTTGCTTCTAAAGTAGTTCTTACCGCATCGGTTTTAAGGTCATAATGCAGCGAGAAAAACTAGTTTTTCAATTGTTAAACCAAATATAACAAACGATATTTCATCAAATTATTTATTCTTGGTAACAAAAAAACATTGATTTGTTTTAGTGATATAAAGAAAAAACAGTTTGTCATTTTTTGAAGGCGGCTTACTATATCGTAAATATCTTTTTATTTTCCGCTTTTTAGTACCTACTTCTTTTCATGCAAATCCAATATGTAACGGTTACACTAAATAACCTCACCAGCAAATGTGTTTTATCTTCCGCACGACACCCCTTTCACTGTACGAAAATATATATTCCTACTTTTCGTCGAAGAGTAGTTTCATGGGTTTCTTCGAGTCCATGATCAGTTGACAACGGATAGGATTCGTAGTACATAGCCTTCACAATACGTGTTAGGTACACGTATTGTACTTTTTGTATTAAGGAGCTCCACGGTAAAATTTTATTTATTTTTACTTCACGATTGTCTTTGTATGAAAAGCGTGAGTATTTATCATTACATTATCGGCTTCATACTGCCCACATTTCGGCTGGGCTGCAATTAAGCCTCGAGTAGTAGTAGTAGGTATTGTAAAACTGAACTTACCTGAATGAAATGAATGAATGTACGAAATCTTTTCAGGGTTTAAACCGAACACGGTTAGCGATCCCTCCATTGTTTCAACCACAGCAGGAATGTATTTGTATTGCATTAGATTAAAAGATCTTAATGACAATATTTCTGAAAAGCTAAGAGAGGTACAAATGAAAATTGACGAAGATTCAAATAACAATTTCGAAATCAGAAACAACAAAATTACAGAATTTAAAAAAAAATTAAAAGAAGCTGCAGTGAAACAGTTTGGTATGACGATGTATGATGTTTTAAGTCTACAAGATGATTATCATCATTTCGCCAAAGATTTGACCCACGTTAACATTTCCTTGGAAATCTATGATATATTGGAAAATACTGCTGAAATTGAATTAAGACAAGTTGGAATGAAACGCAATTTGGAGAAATTTCGGAAACATTGCTTGAAATGTTCTGCTAACCAACGGATAAAACGCAGTAAGTAGATAAAAATATATAAATATTTTAAGTACGTATAATATCTATTTACTTATGTTCATTTAAAAATTATTATTTCTGTTTTGTGACTGGTTTACTTACCTGTAACCAGGAATATCGGTCTAACCGAGACCAGAATTTAGATTAATCTTTGGTCTATTACAGATGTCCTTGCCGTACAGGATGACAGCATATATTACGAACAAGAGTATATTCCAACAGAAACACCAATTGATGTTGACATTAACATTGTAGACGAGTTAATAAATGCTACAATAAATGAAATCACAGAAATCATAAAAATGGATTTTACTGCTATGTTTGAGGAGCTTGACGAAAAATTAAACAATCCTGATGTTATCAACTTGCATGTAGCACAACTACATTCAATACAAAATAATATTGGGGGCGAAATAGAAAGGGAACAGGAAGCTTTCAACAGACTGAGGAACAGTATCTCGGAAGACACAAAGTCCAAAGTACGCGCTTTATCGCAGGAGTCCAAACAAATGATACAGAGTCTGGAGTCTGCCAAACAAATTATTGATAAGTTTATGCACAGTAACTGACTCTAAATGATGGTAGACGAGAAATAAATCGTTGTAATATTTTATTTCTTTGTGTGTGCAACTTATTTTCCAAAACATCTAACTTCAGATAAGTCTGAGAACAAAGGCTTTTTGTTCATTTCATAATACGCTCCTTTGGCAGCGCATTGATAATGAAGGGTTACCGACCGGACAGACAGTCGATTACCGATTCATCTCTTCAATAAATCTGAATAGGTATTGTGCGCGGACGCATACAAAAGTGGTGTGGGTACTTAGGTATCATGAATTAAATTTTTGTGAAGCGAGGGTTCAAAGAGGCGTTGACATCAATTTGCAAACGTGTTATGATGCTAAACGACGAAGTGTGTCTGACCGCACACGCCAACTCCGCCGTATACGTAACCAGCGATGACTTATTTGTTTCATTTCCTTTTTACCTTGGGAATATTTAGCGTATTCAGTAAAAGTAAAAAACTGAAAACCCAAGCTGATGAATTGACTAAATCTAGTCATGTTCTCATAATTGATTGATCAGGAAGTCAGACAAAATATTTGGTTTTGACCAACTTTTGGTTGAACAGGATCATTGCCATTTTTTTTTTTTTTTACATTACCTATTATTTAAAGTAAGGTGTATGAACATCTGGCAACATAAATTATGGCTGTCAGACTGTCTGGTAATATCCCTTTATTATAGGGCACAATGCAAACGGCTTGCTGTCCAAATACACCTGCTAACCACTTGCAGTACGTATAGGTAGGATTTTAGAGCAGGGTACGTATACATTACATTGAAACAAAGACAATTCATACTAATATTATAAATTCAAAAGTTATACTCTGTCTGCTGTTACGCTTTCGCGACCAAACCACTAAACCGATTTTGATACATTTCGTACGGGGTTAGTTTGAACCCTAAAAAAAGGTCATAGGCTACTTCTTATTCCGCGACTTCGTCTGCGTCCGCGATAACCGACATTTACGCAGACTAAATCGCGGAAGACTTGTTAGGTTACAGTACTTATTTTATCAGAAATCTTCTTTCAAATCCACTCCCGTTTTCCAAAACTTACATACATATTTCCATCACACGTGATTGAACATCTCGCGGGACTTTCCATCTTGTGTTTTATTCAGCATCACAGCAAATTGCAGCACCCAATATTATCAGCGTAGCTTTATGTAAAGGGAATGGCATCGCATAAGAAAAACAACGGTTTTCCCGTCTCGGCTGGACATGTAAGTCAAAAACGTTATTAAAATGCAGCATCACGACGATGGCGCGACTACGCGAGCGTACTGGAGCCGGGCGGGGCGGGGTACGCTGACGGGGAGGGGTTGAGGGCCGATGCACGGCCGCAGACAAGGAAAACTAGTAGGACAACTATGCGATTTCTTCATTAACCATCTTTATCTTCGAACGTGAGGGAATGAAGGTAAATGGCCTTTAAACACAAAACAAAAGAAGAGCAAAGTAGGTTATTGTTGCGTAAATTAAAGTTGAACTACTTATCCTTGATTGAGAAAATCGTTGTTCAACGTCAGGAAACTAAAACTAAAATTTTACTGACAATAGTTGGATAACGTCGAGTTCAAATCTCAAATCAATTAAACTATTTTGCAATATCAGACGAATGAAAAGAATACTTAAGATTAAATGTACATCGAAATTAAACTATTACACAAACATTCATCTTGTTTGGAGATGTGCAAAACACATTCATATTTTATTTAAATGTCTGTGTATTTAGTAATATTTAACCGACCAACAGGTAGATGTGTTACTATATTAGAGACACACTGTTACACAGAACATATAATTTAAGCTGTTCGCCTTGCATAAAAGATATACATACTATCAAATCTGTTATCAACAAATGTCTAGTGTAACCGTACATACTTGTTTAAATACTACTTATTTACGAATACAATTCATTATAAAACCAAGTTGTCTCACTGTTAGCCGCTGGGCTATGGGTATACAGGGTGCATGCACCGTGCGCCCGCAAGGGCACAGAGAACGCTGCAAGCGATGCGCCCTCGGCCGCGCCGAGCCGCCGACCTCCTCGCCCCCTGCTCGCTGCTGCAAGTCTGCAACCCGATGCTCCCACTGACAAGCACGCCACACGCTTCGCACAAAAATACCTTTTAACAGGTAAATAAAATTAAAAGCTCATATTACTTAGTAATTTTATCACTGTCAGACCTGTACAGCTTAACATTCGATACATAGATTTATGGCCATATTAGATCTATCATATTCATGTCATATTTTTCATTCTGGTATGCAGTGGCATTGAATGAACGCTTCCAATTTGTATAATCGTTTGCTAAGCTTCGCTAAGTTTCGATAACCCAAAAATACGCGATTCTTGTAACCGCAAGGACAGCGGTCGTCATCACCTCTGTGTAGTGGTAAGATCTCATTATGTGACCATGACCGCCCAATAACATTGATCACTTTTTGCCGCCAGACTAGCGACCTCCACTGTCGACCGATTAGTTATTCAACGCATCTAGCGTTGAATTAGTTTAATTGTAGGTATAATCTGTTTGTGGACATACTCGTACATAGGTATATAATACAAAATCCTCTGCAGCAAATTGTCAATCTGTTCAAAACATTTGTGATTGCATCGAAAATTAGTGATAGTAACTAGCGTTTTTGTAATCCTCTTCAATGTAATTAGTATTGAAACTTGATTGACTTATTTAATTTTGTATTTATTTTCGTTCCGTCGTAATTCATTTGCGCCTTCTGTGCAGGGCCTAAGCCTCGCCTGCGCTGCTCACTCCTACGCTGTGCTTACGCGACTACTACGCGGCGTACTTATGCAGCTGCTACTTTGTGTCTGCGCGGCTGCTATGCAAAGCCTAAACGACAGCTACGATGCGCCTACGCTGCTGCTACTAGGGTCCTTAGCGATTGCTACGACGTACCTAAAAAATTAAATGACGCGACTGCTACGCCGCCCCTGCAGGGCTTCTACGCCGCATTAACGCAGCTATTACGCCGCGCGTACGAGGGCACGTCGTTGTGAATTTACTACCATGTGCCTTGCGTATGCTGCGCCATTCGTACGCTGCTGCTACGACGCGCCTACGCGTATGCTACGACAAGCTTGAGTCGCTGCTACGACGCGCCTACGCCGCTGCAAGGACGTGTCTATGCGGCGTCTACGATGTATTCATGTTTACAAATTAATTTTACAAAGAAAGATTGCTATTGCAGGTTCTAGGCATCCCGTTTTTCATCAAATTTATTAATAAAAATATTAATAATTAATATTAATAAAAACCTATAAAAATATCTCTTCCACATTTATTTATAAATAATAAATGTGTTTTGGTACCTGTTGCTATGAACTCGTATCTTATGACGTAACAAAGTCGTCTGTAATTTTTTTATCATTCAAAGTTATTCCTTGTCATATTTCATTGTACGAGTAAATTTTATGACGACACATGATTTGTTAATCTGAAACAAAATTCTGCATGATAAAGTGTCTACAACTTTAGTTAAAAGCAAAAAACGACCCCAATGCATAGAAATGCGATAAAAATAAAAAAAATATTATTACAATACCGACCGAGGCGAAGATACGCGGGACGCCTCGGAAATTGGCGACATGAAGCACAACATCGAGGGAAGCAGAAGGAATAGGGGAGGCCTTTGCCCAGGAGTTTAGAATTATAACACGTCATTTACAAGACCGACCCAAAATATTTCAATATGAAATATGAGTATTTGACTTCTTAGTTTATCAGAGACTTAAATCAGCACACGTCAATTTGACTTTGATGAATAATAGATACTTTTAAAATGTGTTTTGTCATTCCTTATGCGTGTTATATTACAATTAGTCTTGCCGTTATGGTTTGAGGTGTGAACTCGGAGCCTCGAAGGATACCTAAAGGACGTTGCGTTGCATTTATCAAAATTGTTATCAATCGACCGAAAACATTAAGTTTTTACTTAAATACAAATAGGTAAAGGCGGTGAGGATGTGACTTATGTTTGTTACATTACACCTGGACAGGAAACTGAAATCAGACCTCTGGCAAGTTGCCATATCTCGGTAACAGACAAGCTGTTTACTAAAGTATTCATTTGTTTTTTATTGGTGCTTATTGTAGCGATAGTATACTATATAGTGAATTAGCACCAGTTCATGACTACTATAGTTAACCTCGAAACTTTATGAAATATGACAAGCAGGACCTCAGCCAACATCTGGAACTACGCTTGAATGACATGGTCACGTACGTACTTATTATGTAGTCGCTGAATATTATCATGAGGGCGCTGTATGTGATTGCCATAACAGAATGTTCTACGTTTCGATAACTATATGTTTCCATTTGTAGTTAGGTAGGTAGTAGAAGCTCAATCTATCCAAACGAGCGAACTTATTTTTTATCCTTCGACATTAAAAAGAATTCCTCAATAATGTTTTGATAAACATAAAGTTAAAATGCAATAATCATGAGCACAGAGGGGGGAGGGGTGCAGTGCAGGTGTGGGGGGAAGGTACCGAATGCCGGTGGAACATGGTTGGTGTTTTAGTGCGCATCCGGCGCAGCGCGTGGATTTTCACGCGGCACTGCCCGAACAGGACTTCCATCTTAACGCTCCGACGACACATTTCCGGCATAATGTACTTATTGTTCATTTAGTGTCTTTGTTTTCTTTTTCAAGTAGGTAGGTAACTACCAGGCATGTGTGCCAAATTGACTCCAGTTTTTTGTTAAATCTAGTAAAATGAGAATATGTATGCCTACCTGCCCATTCAATCTATAGGAAGAATTGGACGTAAATGGGCAGTAACCACAAAATCTGAATCTTACAGTGAATCTTACACTATAAATCAATTATAATCATCCTACCGGTACCTATACAAGTTTTGGTATATAAGAGGTGTTGGTAAAATCCAAGCTTTTACTTAAACTTTTCTTGCACAGGGTGTACAAATATATGTGCCAGTTAAGCGGATTATATTGACCAATGTATTATGAGATTGTTTAATTCATTCGTCAATAAATTCAGTATAAAATGTTATGTGTGCCCTGAGACAGCAAACACGTAATTTATTTACCGTCAAATATTTTATATGTCGGCCATAATGACAGGGCACGATAAATCGAGCCTTTTTATTACTTACGTATAACATATTCGAGAACCAAGACCATTTGCAACTTCGTAAGCTTTGTCAAGTATGCACAAAAATATTTTAATTAAACATTTTAACAGTTTTCGAGTCCCTGATCACGAGGCCGTTGACCTCGAGTTTCCCAATTTGTCCACACCATTCACCGATGTGAAAGGAACGTTTATAATAAGGTTGTCATAAAATATGTATTATACAGAAAATTCCTTCCTACCTTTCGTTCTTTAGACCTTACCTACCTACCTACCTTACCTTACCTTACGAGCGCGCTAACATAATATATATAAGTATGTACTATTTGATTAGAGCAGATTTTGGAATTGGAAATACGATTATTCTAGTGCGTTTTCATTTAATTTTATTCGACTAGCACAATAATTATAACCCATTGATAAAAATAAAGCATTCAAACTAAAATAAATATATGTTCAAAACCGGTATTTCTAATTTAAAATTTGATTTAATTTACGTAACGTTTTGTCGCTGCGTTCGTATTATGCCTTAAGATAGAAAGTAAAGGACCATGCGACATTTTGGGACCACTTTTCAACATTGTTAGTATCCTTTTGGCTTCTTATGAAATGGTTCTCATCACTGTTGGACAATGTTGAAAAGAAAAAAAAAAAAGGGTTTATACAAAAATGCTTATGGTACTTACTCTATTAAAAACAAGGTAATTTGGTTTTGGAAGTAGGCAGGCACTTAAAGTTTCAATAAATCAATCAATTTATTTCAGACTAGGTACAATGCCCCATCAGCCCCATGATATATTACTTACAAAGTAACATATACGCATATATACATATGAGTATATACATAAATTAAATAGATCGCTCGTGTTAATAAATAAGGCTTAAGACTATGTTAGAAACACAAAAAAAGCCTTTACTGCTGGAGCGCAGCATTAGAAGCTCCATTTAGAAAGAGTCTATAAATCAGCCGGACAGGAACGTTACAGGTACTAGCGAGAGAGTCGGTTTTATTTGGTCTATCTTCTGGTTCAGCAAATTGTTCTGCAGGAGAGATCGTTTCAGCTAAGAGGTTACTGTAGGTGCTGCAAATCTTACCTTTTATAAAGTAGATGCGTATTTAAGAAAAAAATAATGTTCGTTCATAATTATTATATTACGTAATTATATCTTTCTAGTAGGTATGTTTGCAGTCTAGATATTTTTCCAGCGATCCACAGTCTGGTTTGAAAGAAAGATATAATTATGTAAAATAAAATACACATAGATGACGTAGGTACTTAAAATAGAAGCAGTGCTTACAGTGCACAAAAATATAATATTGACGAGGAACCGTTGGAACTGGTCAAATAAATGTTTTAATGACGTGACGAATATATTATGTGACGATCATTTCTTGATACTTTTCTCCTATATTTTTTCAATTTTTAACAGTAATATACCTGTATCATACAAGACTGTTATTGGCTATACTACTGACTAATTTCTCATACTGTCAAAACGTCAATGGATATAATCATAACTACAGGTGAAAAGCTGCACTCTACAAAGAATATGTTCTGAATACACCGCAGAGCAATCTGTACAATACGGACATTTAAAATGATCATCGTTTGCAGATTTCACTTCACATGTCCATCGGATAACTTCGTAAGTGCTGGTGAAATCGGTGGCAATGGCCAGCGGGGGCGCCGGGCGACGCTCCGGGTGCATTGTACACTGTGGTGCATCGAATGTAGCGTGCACCGCCCCGCACACCGCACCCCTCACTCCACACTCAAGTACATCAATTCACTCTTCTCGAATAATCCGTGCATTGACGTCGCACTCGTAATCTCAAAGTTTGTACACCACCGTGCAATGTGCACTCAGTCGCAATATGCACGAGAAGCGCTAAAGCGACGCTGACCATCTCGTTTAAACATTTTACTATCTCTAAAAAGAAACGGCGAGACATAACTAGATGAATATCTAAAAATAAAAGGCCAGACGAGTTTTACATTGTGAGACTGAGTCCAATTTACATGATTTAATGGTCTATGTTAAGTATGCCCCAATTGATGTGACATCTACCTATGCTAATAAGCAGACAGCCTTATTAAAACATACGTTAAGTCTGAAAATAAAGAAGTAGTTAGGTATTGCCTGGCTACTCGTTGGCACCGGCAGACGGAGAATGAACATTAAGGACAGGCTTCTAACAACAGACCTTACCTACTAGTAAATGCGGTGAAATTTTAAAACATCTCTAAACTCTAAAGTGTTTCACTTGTAACTGAAGATGTTCATTCACAGGAATTGTCAGAGTTTAGTATCACATTCACTGTAGACTGGAGATAAAACAACATTAAGTTACTAGAATTTATAACTATGATGTCAAATCTACAGGTTCAGCTATGTAGATTTGACCTTAATTACTCAAGTCCCACTTAATGAATGACACGCAATTAATTATCTATTGTTGCAGTTAAGGACTTACAAAACTTACAAGCGAATCAACAAAACGCTGTGTACTAAAGCATAATCGTGTAGTGCATGCATATGTTACGAACAGTCCTCAATCAAATTGAATCCCAATGAGGCCGAGTTCAAAGTTGTTTTGCAAACTGAATTGACATTAACTTGCACCCAAGTAAAACGTCTTACTGCGACTGGAGTCATAAAAGAGTGACCGGTCACTGTTATCTTTGTAGAGGTTTATGAGTTTAACCTGTCACCATGGCGACCACCATATGTAAGTATATGGTAAGCCTGGAGCCAGGAGGCAAACAGGAAAAACATGTTTCCGGATGCCTCTGCAATGCAAGAAGCCCCATTCTATTTAATTATACGACGCAAATAAAATTATAAATGAATTGCGGACACATTGCAGAATTAAAAATCCAAGTACAACCTTGAAGTTTCACTATGAACCTTCTCATGAATAAAAATGTCAGTTTGACATATTTTCTGTATAAAAGCTACCAAAAATCCTTATTCATTCCTCCGTTAAGAGTTATCAAGCGGTTGAAAAATCTGCTTAAAATGTTGTTATTCAGTAATATATCGCATATGGTTACTACCGAGTACCGACACTGAAAGTAGTCTTACTCCATAGATTACTATTCATATTACTACATCAAATTATGTTCAATAACAAGGCGTGCAGCCTTTCCTGCTACTGACGGCTTTATTTACACGTCTCTAGGCTCCAGGACAGAGCGTTTATGGGCTTATTAAATTTTTATTAAATAATCTCATTTTATACTGGGAGTAGCATTATAAAACAACCTAATTAATCACGCCTAATTGTTTTTTGACGTGGAGCCGTGATGTTAGAAACTAGTCAGACCATGATATATTTAAGTAGACTCCTCACAATTTTATAAAATTTTGACGTAAATCGAAAGAGCAGGGTTGACAGCGGTCTTCCTGAAAGTCTCCAGTCTGCAGTTCATCCGCCGCCTGGCTCCCGACGCCGTCGGGCCTGCCGTGTCGCAATTATAGCGTCAACCACCTGCCTATTGATGTAGGTACAGACTTGATGACATGCTCTGATGTAATCTTAATTTTCCCAACCAACATTATTTTTTACATACATACATAAACTCACGCCTTTTTCCATGGGGGTAGGCAGAAACTACAGAACTTACATACTCCTTTCGCCTCATCTACCGGCGGTGCTTGTATGATGAGATGTATAGACATTATTTTTTAAATATCGATATGTTATTAAATATACCTAATTTGCAACTTATACCTTTATACAAACGTGGATTGGATACGCATGTCTGAGTGTTTATGCAAAATATATTGTGACTTGCAACAAGGTACTTATTGCTTTATTTACAGGTAGGTATTATAAACACAGCTAAAAACAGGCAAAGCTAAAAATACTTTACGTTCATTCCACTATCTACTTAGTTACTTAACTAAAAAATGGATTATACGTGTTTAGAATGTTGACAAAAGAAATAGTAGTTCATGTATGTCCGCAACTATAGTGACCTAGATCAAATGGGATGATGGGATGGGATGGGGGGTTTGACAGTAAGGGATACACAGGTATAGTTACCTACCTAATTCATTTATTATCTAAGGTGAGCCATTTACAGAAGCGATGTTTGTTTTCGTGATTGGTATTAAAAGTAGAGATTTTTACGTTAAATAGCTAGAATTGCTAAGAATGTAAAAATGCAGCAAAATTACATGAATATTTAAAACTATTTAATGAAACCTGTATTCCTAGTGGGTCACGCCAATTTATAAGAGATAATCTCCGTCATTATATAAATTACCTCTTGAATTGCGTCGCCTATTGTCAACGTTGTAATTAGTTATGTCTTCTGTAACAAGATAGCGCAATTCAAATAATCACGAACGTTTCAATCCTATGTGGAACAAATTGGTGAACCGCTACTTGAATCGGTTCCGCTGAGCAAACTCGCACGTAACTCAGCACGAGTCGAGTCGAGCCGTCAAGCGGCATGCGTCGTGTCTCGTGGTGACGCATCAATAAATCCGTGTCGAGGCAAGGTCGGGGCGAGGGCGCGTGTCTAGTTCGCGCCGCGGCCGACGCCGGCAGCGCCAAACAACGGGCAGACAGCGGGCGCGTGAGTCAGCTTCGTCGTGCCCGCAGCCCGCACCGCCTCCGTCTGCCGCGCCGCCGCCGCTCCGTTGACTACCGACGTGTTTACGTGGCCTGTGACACCTTGTAATCACCTGACTGCAACTATCCACTACGACTATTTACATGTAATATACTGAATATACACAGGTAATTAAGACGCAGTGTGCATGAAACGAAAAATTTATGTCAGTTACAATTTTGAAACCTTATTTTCAGATTCAAAATGAAGCTGAAGCCAGGGTTAACAATTATAACTCTACTGTCGACACGATCGTGTAGAGTAGTCGTCCTGATTTGTTAAAGTATCTAAGCCCTTAAAAGCTTCCGGTCCGGAAAAGCTCTTATTAGTAAATATTTTCACCGATCAACTTTGTCTAGCAGATTTACTACGATCTATAAAACGCATAGAATTGCACTTGCAGGTCATTAAATTGCCAGCCTGTTTGTGAAAATAATGAAAGTCTCTACAATTGGGAACTTGAAAGTCATGTAGACTGTCAAGTACCTAGACTGGATTTTTATCAGCGAGAGTCGTGACAGTAATACGCTGTCACTGATATGATATGAGTCCACCGAGATTGAATAGGAAACAAGGTAAGCTAACTATGGCGAGATTCTTAGATAGCATTGTAAGGTTGTCTGGGAGTGACGACACATACATAATGTGCTGCTTATTTACTGTTGTAATTTTGAAGGTTCTATTTGAAGTTGGTAATTCAATGTGGTTTTGTTTGCAGCTGTAATGTATTGCTTTCTAGCTAAGCTAGTAATTTTTTTATTCAAAGAATACCGATTTCATGACCTCCGTTAAACTTTCCACTGATGCTCTTCGTGTTTACTAATTCATCTTAAAAAAACGGCAGACCAATCTTATTTAATGACTTCGATAAAATTATAAGATAAATTCATCATTTGTTTGGCTAGACGTGTCTGAGACTTTCCATAAACACGTTACGTAATATTAACAACTTTTTTTCTTTGCCCAAGCTGACATGACATCCCTTCTGTTCCGCAAAATCTTAAATTTAACATTATAAGAGCTTAAAAAAAGTTTCTCGTTGTATTGCGAACAGTCGACGCCGCGTCAGGTTTGGCAAATAAACGTGTCGAGCGAAAATTACCGCTGCAAACAATTACGTCTGGGTATTCGTAGTCTAAAAATAGATAAATTTACATAAATGCAATGATATGCTCACACTAAACAAAAAAGAACCAGCCAAGTTCGAGTTTGTCTGACGCACTATTGGGTTTCGCACAACTGAAACCAATAGTTTACCTTTCTTTTAAGTGACATAATAGAAGCACGCTTAAGTAAAATGTGTTAAAAAATACACTGTGACCAGACAGATAAACGGCCACAATACATAACATAACATAAAATCACGCCTGTAATCCCCGTGTTAGGCAGAGGTGTACTCATTAGTATACCCACATTTCGCCTGTTATGTTTTAGTCCCATGTAATAGGGGGCGAGCCTATTGCCATCAACCGGGCACAAATCCAGACTCCGAGGCTGCTACTGAGAAATTCTTGATGGAAAAACCCAATAACACTTTGCCCGACCTGGGAATCAAACCCAAGACCTCATGCATAGCAGTCGCGCTTGCGACCACTAGACCAACGAGGCAGTCGGCCACAAAACACTACTAGCAATTTGATTCTATTTATTTCTTTTGGGTACCGAACCCTGAAAAGAGACATATACTGTAAGCTGGCACGTATATTAACCAGCTGGTAACTGGTAGTGGTAATGGACTATGCAGTACCTACGCACGCGGAGTATCCGGAAGCGTCGCCATATTTGTAGAATAATTATTGTTGCTTAGACTTAGTTGCATAGAATATGTGGCTATCAGCCTTGTTTTTGTATATGCCGCAGTATAATTTCAAAAATAGGTTCTTCTCGTAAAATCCTAGGAATTGCAATAGAATGGCTTATTAAAAACTAAGAAAGATAATCCTTATCGACCGAGTTATTTCCAGGAACATTCCAAAAATCCAGTTCATCTTATAAAAGTTGCGAGTAGTAGCCTACGTTAAGAGTGCTGATTGGCAGACTACTAAAATTACTCCTTAAATGAACTCCGAAAATCCGTTTTCAATAGTTCTAAACAAACTGCGATTTCTGCTTTGTGTTTGATATTTTATTACCTACTATAATCTTTATTAGATTCGTACAATCCGGTCTTTTGCAATTGTCTTATGATGTTCGCAAAGAACCAGTTATTTCCATTATCCCTCTACATAATTATACAGCAGACTTGCAAATCGCCCATGGGTCGGTTCTATCCTGTTGCCCTGTCAGGCCGATGACCGTTTCTTTCAAACAAATCGTTGAAAGCCGTTTTGTAAGCCGCAATGATATAACGAAAGTGGTAAATCATCTACTTACTCCTGAATAAGCATTTTGCTGCAAGTTTAATGAAAGTCCTGTATTACTTATACATATATTAATATATTAAATCATATAACAAGTAATGGTATAAAATTTAACACGATTCAGTTTTCTTACGATGCGTTTATCAACTGAACTCAAAACGCAAGCGTGCATACTTCCTTCAATGCGGTAGTTGAAAAAAATAGATATTCATGAGTTCTTGTCATAATTTATAGTGGTAGTTAGACGTTAGGATACACTACATGTATACCAAGAACCCACAGACATTTTTTAACAGTAATAAATAACAGTCAAACTTTTTTTTACAATCTGAAATAATTTGAAGCAACAATAATGAATAAATTAATAATGTATGGTACCTACTTATAGAAATAATGGCAATATTTTTGTGGTGTCGTCAATGTCGGCCGACGATTATCTTCGGGCTAATCGTTATCAGCGCCGCGCCAATAGTACTTGAAACCGTGATACGCTACGTTTGCAATGTTTCATTCTGTCTGCGCTAATGTTTGTTTAGCTATGTTATGCTCTGACAACTACTAATGAGGTCAACATTACCTTTTGTAATTGTAGCGGAAAAATTCAACCGAGGAATACTTATCTTGAATGTTTACATTATTGTCTGATCAACGTTCAGTCTTACATGTGTGTAGTTTTCATTGAGCCAGCTACTCAGTACCTATTTAAGTAATTCGTTTTCAAGTGGATGAGTATTAAGTGTAGTAGTAACATAGGTACTATTACATATAACATTTCATCATTTTGTGATAGTCTCATTTCTTGTCGGTTTAACTCGGTTTAAGTACTTGAATCAGACAATTGTTTAATCGTTTTTAAAACAAAAAAAAAGGAATAAGAATAGATATAAAAGTAGGTATGTATAGATTACTTAGGTAATTCTAGATTTGAGAGTCGCGAATTCATATAAATTCACATAGAACAATACTCGCATAAAACGTTCAAAAAGGTACAAAAAGTAAATTGAATGGAATCCTTGGGGCAATTATTTTAAAAAATAAAATTATTTCTTTCAGCTTACTCCAGTAACCCACAAATAAAATAGGTAACAATAGAGATAACATTTTTTCAATAACCAGTTACGACCAATGAAAAATAATGAGGTTATCTGAAGATCAAACGTCAAGAGTTATAGATTCAAATCCCTTTTTTATTTATTCCTTCCGAGTTAATAAGATTAGGTACCTTTCAGATGAGATTATTCGAGATAAAATATAGAGTAACATTTGAACAAGCTACGATTAGTAAGGTAACGAAACCTTATTAAATATTAAGTAGAGACGGGAATAAGTTTTTCAATAATGATATGTGTATAATAATATTATTACAAAATTATAAAACATTGCATTTTAACAACCAGTCTTGTACCTACAACTTTAAAACTTAATTACGTAGTATTGTAAAATGTCAGTTCGGCAGACAGTTTTAATCAGACAGTGTCATTTTATTTTCCGACAATTTATTATCATATGGAATGTTTCAAATTTAAATATTCGCAATGTTACATCATACCGATTCATACCTACCAATTAAAGTTGTAGTTATTGAATAATTTAAAACTATTTGGGATTTTTTACGTGTGAATTTCGAGCATGAATTAAAAAGGTCCTTCATATACCCTTGATAGAAAGACCTTCACTCGTGAGAGAGTCTCATAATGAAATTCTTAATATTTAATTTGTACCTACTAGCACTTACGCACGACTTTGCTGGCTATGACCTTATTTAAAATTGTTAATTTGTGTAAAATATAATGTCTGCAATTTTACAGTTTAAAGAATTCGTAGACATGTAGGTACCTATGTCGCAGCAAAATGTAGTTCTGATAACGAACTCCCGCTTTTATAGAGCCTTACGAAGAGTATAGTTTTTTCAAAGCGTAACCAAACACATCAATTTATGTAAATGGTAAGAAAATGCTCTTCTTGATATCTAATCGCAAGGTTTTTGATGGGTATTTATTTTTAATAAAGAAGGTACCAGTACTCTTCCCCTATGTAAATCCTTATTACGAACGCTTTCAGATTAAAAGTGGTCTAAGCAATTAACAGAAAATCATTAAAGCCACGGATTACAATAATGTTTTTTGTATAGTAGGTAGTGTACCTAGTTCATTTGTGTGAACTGTACCGTATATAGGTAAGTAGAAGCTGCCTGCCGTCGGCGAGGCGCGGGCGGCGGCGGCGCTGGGGAGAGGAATTTTGGCGGCCTTCCTGAAGAGCCTTCAGGTGACGCGACGGGCCGTCTAGACGTCTGGCGCCTACCATGTGTCGCAAGCCTAGCTCACGTGACTTTATTGTCACGTCACTTTTGATGTCGAACGAATCGAATGCAAACAATCGTATTTAAACGACGAGTTATCGAAACAAAAGATTTTTGGGTTTTAGAAAGAAATTAATGATGGCGATTAACTGTGTAACACAGTTTGTTATCCTAAGACAACGTACTTGTTCAAAGTAATACGGACAAATAAACAAAATTACATGACTTTATCAGTCTTGTAAAATCATTAGTCATGGTGTGTAGAATGTTTAGTAAAAAAAGTAGGTACAACGTCTGAATATAAAGGAATTGTCTGAGTTGGGGAAATTGTATAATATGATAATGTGATAGGTAGACTCTCTCACTGTGAGCCTTGAAAATTAATCATGCTCGTATCAATATTATCCGCAGATATTAAAATTAATTAATAAATCGAAGAGCAATAAATACGTCGTACATAGTGTATCGGGGTGTCACTGGGAGAACACTGTGAAGTCTGAAGACGAGCAATATTTTAGATAAGTACCATTTCCTTACTTACTATGTAAATATTAATTAATTACTCAAGTCCCACGTAATGAGACACAATTGATTTTCTATTGTTCTGACTTACCGGTAAGTCAGACGGAGCTTGTAGGAATGTAACTGCAGATTATACTATCAAAGTATTGCAACGGTATAAGCCATTTGAAATGTTATATAATATAATTATTTATTATTTATTTATTTATTTATTTATTTAATCTCAAAAAGCCATACATTCTAAATTACATGTAACACTGGACCTCACACTAGGAAAGTAGTCAACATATAAATTGTGCCTAAAAATAACTAAGGCAATTTAGAAAAAAATGTATTGTCGTCCAGCAAAATACATTTAAGGACAAAAGCACAATTATTTTAATAATAGTAAGATTCACGAAGGAAAATAGGTTTTAGGCATTCTTTTTTACAGAAATTACAGAACAGTGTATGTTACGCACCAGTCTTACATAATAATGACAAACGTAGACATCAATCAAAAGTGATTACTTATCAAATTTAGTTTGTCATAAAGCTGAATAAACTGAATGCGATTTCTAGAACTATTTCTATTGAAACTATTATGTCGGTAGACACATTTTTCTCAGGCAGCGGAGCGTGGCGTCTAGTCTGGCTAGATTCCATACACTGAGGGCGAAAGCGGACGCGCTGGATACTCAACAGGAAGTAGATTATTTAGACAAAGGTGCGACTAGGCTACAATTTTATTGCAGTCTGCTGCTAATTCTGGGCACACACCGAAGCGAAACGCGACTTTCCATAGAATGTGCACTTTGAATTCAGGCAACAAATAAGCAAAGTAGATAGTTGTTTATTTGGTAAATGATGCTCTAGCTTAAGCAAATACTAAGAATATAATAACAGGTACCTATAGCATACAATATTCAATCATGTAATATGTAGTGTTATATAGAGCCCTAATGTCTAAAGGAAAACTTTGACAAGTTAGCGTAATTATTGAACGGAAAACGGTCAACTCTCCCAATTAATGTGTTTTATTTGGTTATATTTTTTTTAAATTAAGTAATAACTATTTAAAATCTATGTCACAAATGTCATGTGATTTTGTATAAATTGCGGTGTTTGAGTAAAACTTTGATAGTAAGGTAGGTGCGTAACGTAAACTGTCGTCGTATTGATTATCTCTTTGGTGAGTGAATGTGAATGAATGAGCGCGTGTGTATCGCGGCCAGGGCCGGCTCCCGCTTCCTTGACTATTCACACTGTTCACTGGTCACAGTTTGACCATGACACTAAACAATGAAACAAATACTAACTCGAGTGAATCTGCAGCCGTTCGCGCGTACACTCGTCTATTTATAAAAGATTGTTTAATTTTACACGTCTTTCATCATTCTTTTTGTATTGATAATAGTATGTAGAAATAATTTCAGGTTTTGCTTGTTGCGAACTAATTGATAGGGGTTTGTTTTATTTCAAATTTTCGAAGTTAGCCCTGAAGTTAAACAGTTTAAAGCCTATTTAAGTTATCATCGCGAGTTATTTCATAACATAGGTTAAAAGACCATCTAAACTAAGTAATCAAAACTGAGATTCCTACCATAAACTGCTCGTATTAAAAACGTGAAAGTTTGTGACGGTATAGGGATGGATGTTTGTTACTCTTTTACGATTTTACGGCTGAACAGAATTTCTTATCTGATAGATATGGTCTAGCTTTACACGTAGGATTGCTTTATCCCGTTTTTGTGCTCCCGTGGGATAATTTATGACGTTAGCTTGAACGAAGTTGCGGAAAAGCTAGTAATTTTGTAAGTCTCTTATTAAACTTGGTAGCACAAGCGAACGATTGTTAAGATTTCAGACTAAGTTTTATTACATGACATGTGTCACATAAAATATGGTTACGACTTCACGCTTTAACATTTATGGAAAACATGGAAGCGCGTACCTAATCACTGAACCTACATTAAACAGTTCAAAACTTTTGACAAGTTAACATTTTGACATTCGTTATGCTCTGAGTAAATGAAGTTTGATTTACATAATACAATTTCTCTTATTATGTTAGACAACGAATAACTTCAGGTTAGTCAACAGATTACCATTAATTATGTAAATCAACATGGCTACTTAACTGATGCGTGATTGATGATATTTTAGTAGTACAGGTGTGTATGAATATAGTTCGGTTGTTTATCTCGATTGTTGTTTTCTGCAGTGTGGTTTGAAGATGCATTGTGCTGCTCAGCCTTGTATCATTAACTATGTGTCGAAGTGTGCGCGTCTAGACAGGTGTGCCCGTTTTCTCGGACACCGTCGTATCGCAAGGTAATGTGAATGTTAAATTGACCGCAACGCATTATTAATGTGAAGAGCGCCTCGTTTGCCTCTAATTGTGCAATCATTTATTCTAACTGCCTACAAATGTGTTATGGTAAGTATATGAAAGTAAGTTAGCGTAACGATGGTAATGTAGGTAGGGACATGATACGTACGATCGAGTTCTCTTTTTTCAATTCTGATGCAATAGTCTTGAAATTGACGACTATCGTTTTCAAGATTACAGCGTTTGTTATGTTATTGCTATAATGGTTAATGGTTATCATTATAGATAAACCATACTGTCATAAACTTAATTGCTCGTTATGACTAGATATAATTCTTCTTTAAGTATACCTACCTATATGATTTAATTATAATTAGGTGATCGTTGTGACGATTAAAAATACGCAGACGTGGCGTTATGGCCATAATCATATTCTGCTTCGGACTTTGATAAACCAATTACCAAAAGTGTACAAGGGGCCTACCGCCATCTCTTAAAACAATATTATTTTAATATTACTTTGTAATTTAGGCTCGCCCCTATTACATGAGACTAAAAACACAACTAGCGAAATGTGGGTGTACTAATGGGTACACCTCTGCCTAACCCTTCGGGGATTACAGGCGTGATGTTATGTGATGTTTATTTAAAATAATCCTGATTCCTAGATTTTTCAAGTCATATCTAAGAAGCTGAAAATATTTATTAAGACTAAGACCCAGAATTTTTACCACTTGGTCAATTATCGACCTAATCATCAAATCCGTCCCAAAAGAGAAAAAGTAATTAAGTAGGTAGCACGTGAAAAAAATAGGTAGGTACCTACTTGTTTATATTTGTGTGTGACAAATCTCTACGGAAATAAGATCATTTATCACAGATTCACAGCGTGACTTTGTATTTGTTGCGTCATGCTAATTATAATAATGACACTGCATTATACTTAATTCTAAAAAGGAAAAGAGCATTTTTGTTGTATGAACAAAACCGTGTTACCTGCTTGTTGCCGACACAATCGGATGATAAATTGTTTTCAGATCCTCGTAGCTAGCCATAACATTGATACTTGGAATGACGGCAAATTACTTCTACAAAACGGAACCGAAGTATAAATTACAGGCTGTCACAGGGCTATAGGTATCTTTTGAACCGTAATAAATAAACACTTGAAATTTTCATATAATCTATTTTCACCATGATCGTTATAACAACAAATAATAATAAAAAAAAACAGTATAACAATAAAATAAAATATATATAATAAGAAATCCCCACACATGAAACGTGTTTTTTGCATGTAGTGTTTAATATTATAGACATCAGTGTACAGCGATCCGAAACTCGTCGTGTGCGAGTCCGACTCGCACTTAGCCGGTTATTTTTCTTTTTTATTTTAACCGTCATCTCAAAAGAGTGTCACCCCCTTTCTAGTCATATCATATTTCACACAATCCACCCATCATTTCTTTAATGTTCCCTACTCGTAAAGCCGATATGTTTATAATTCCTGCATACTTCATTGCTTGTTTCTGCCTTACTTAGAATTTAGGTCAAGCCCAAGCAAATACGCAAATGTAAGAAAACATAACATTTACTTAATTATTTTAATTGAAACAGTGTTTTATAAATAATAGTATTTGCCATAATATTTATGATGTTGTAGGTCCTTGATTTAGCTCACCAGTATGTTTACAGAACAGCAACTCAGTGGAAAATTCTAACCTATTGAGTTTGTTATTACCTACGTGACTAATAGACGCACACATACAAACCAATAAATACCTATTAAAAGAGTACAGTACAGACCTATAGATTAAAAGACGAATTAGGTAGGTATATAGGTAATATGTTTACTATATAAGAGTATTGGTACGTATGCAATTAAAATTCTTCTTAATTGACCAACATGGTCAATTATGAAGAAATTCGTTTGTTTAATATTCATTCTTGAATAGATTTTACATTATTAGTTATTTAAAGATGTATACCTATTCAAACAAGGTTATTAAGAGTTAAGACATCACTTATTATACATACATAATAAATTAAACAACACTTAATGAATAAATTAACTTTTTTTTTCCATTTATTGTTTTCATTGGATGACATGAAGTGTTTATGTGTGCACTCCCAGCCTAAACGCTTTCATTTTCTATTTTCTACGGAGTTTCGTCAAATAGTGATTTTTCAAACAAACGATGCCTCATTATAAACAAGATTTAAGCTATTGTGATTGTGTTGTATGGTACAGAAATAGGCTGCAGGTCAACGACTTATAAATATAATTATTATTACCTAGGTATAATTAATCCAAACACTGTTTGTTATTTCCAGGGGCAATGTCTCCAGGGTTAGCAGACACCTCAATTACATTTATTTTTTTAGTCGGTCGTCTGCCAAACCGGTTGCTAGCGAAGGGAGCCACCCTTCTTAATTAACATTGTCCCAATTTATGAGCGCGTGCCCCATTTTTACTTCCACTACTGTGAAGAGGGTCTTTTGATCTTTTTTTAGATCGAAAATCCCAGTGTTGTCTTCGACCAAGATTGCATTATTTGATCCCTTTATTTGAATTCTTGTCAAACCTTTTATTTAATAACGGTGTTAGGCTTTGTGAGGCAAAAATATATTGACCATGTAGGTAGATACTAATAATATTTTGACAACAAAACTCGTGATGAGGATACAATTTGTAACTGCATAGTCTGTAAGACTACGTAAAATATCAAGATTATTTTTAACCAACTAATAAAAAGTGTAATTGCAAGTCTTATAGTCAGGACAGGACAACAATTGAAGTTGCAACTAGAAACATAAGGACAAGAGCATACATATACTCGTTGGCTATGAATACATTAAGAGTCGGATCGTAATTTCGCACAATCATGCTGAATATTACGAGGTACTTCCTGCTAACGGCCAGACATGAAGCAGACAGTTGAGACAGCCTAGAATAACAGAATGCCAGACAATGTGAAAGTAGAAAGAAATCCGTAAGGATCACTGCACTAAACATGAAGTAACTCTGAAGCGAAACTAATACCTAATTGGCATTAAAATTCTTGAGAGTTGGATTGTTGGATATTTATATAATTTGATTTTTTAGTATTACGCACTAACACAGAGTAACATGCAAATATCATAAGATAATTGATGGAGGTAAAAATTGGGAGCTAACATGAAATACAAACGCGATCTGCTGTAGATCAGCTGTAGAGCATTCTCGACGATTGCAAAAACACAAAGAATTGAGACCTTGAACTAACACCCATTACTAATTTAGCTCAAATACTTACACAAAGACTAGGGGACTATGCCACGAGTCAACAGCAATGAAGGGACTATTCCAAACCAGATCTGGTACACGTATAACGTCGACTATGTCGGGCAACGTATTTGCAAAGTAATTTACGAGCAGTAGTTAAGCTGTGAGTGCAAGATGACTCACACATAAGTTATATATCTGTGCGGCCTACATTCGGGACTGTTTACCTAATAATTCTGTATTGTTACATACAACTTACTACTAACGCACTAAGGCAAAGGACGTGCTAGTATAGCGTTCAGTTTACGTTTCATGAAGACTTTATTTAAGATTTAATCGGATTAACGCAATAAAGGGTTAGCACCATTATTATCAGGGCACGAAGAACATAAAGCGCTATTAATGGTACATCAGCAGACGTCTCGTCGCTTTCCGAGTTCTGCCTGTAAAGTCTGACAGTTCTGAATTTCATTTCCGTATCCGATAAATGCGCGTGCCTACTCTGTATGAGAAGAGGCCTTTGCCCTGCAATAGGACAATACAAGCACAATTAAGATAAAAGGCTGGTTTTAATATAATATAAAAAAAAATATTTTAAAAAGTATCAATTAACCAGACTCAACTACCCTTTCCGATCTAAAAATAACAAATTGATACACATTGTCTTATTCTTCTACGTTTATGGTATGTGTGTTTATGTACTTGATGTCTGGTAACTAGGTGTGTCGGAGATAACGTATAAACAAGATAAGCAGTAGACATTTTCGGAACGCTATCGTATCGCTGTCGTTTTGAACAAACAGTTGTTAAAGACGTACCCAAAACAATATGAATGTTTACCAAAGACTGAAAGCGATATTACACTGCGAGCCGAACTAAACCGGCCAGTCCTTAGATGTTTACAAACCGTTCAAAGTGAACAGTTCAGTGGATTTACATCGCGTTACCTGCTCAATGTAAATTGAAATTCATTGAGCATTCTAAAAGGAATTGCGTACTAATATGATGCATCCGTGTTACGTGCTTGTTTAATGCTCGTTAAAGTGTATCATGCGTGGACTTTCACACAGCTAGTGAACGTACTTTCTGCTCGATTTGATGCCAATACTATTTGAGGATGATACGTATTATGAGGGAACCATTACCACATGATTAACTCCTAAAATCGATAACATTCGAGTTGCTACAGTTGCTACCATTGTTCTATGCATCAGTTTTGAGATATTTTGATAAGATCCATAGAAATTTAAAAGTTAAGTAATAAATGCAATATGCAATTAATAAATTCTCAACGTAATCAAAATCACACGCTATTGTTAAAACGGTCACCTGAATTACAGATGGTCATCTTAATGACCTCCACGTTTATCGTGTCTTGTAGCAACTCATTAGCAATTCGTTTGACGCGACAATGCCTTCCAGTACTTACACACGTACGGGTTCATTCATTAATGCACCGACAAATTGTTATTTGTTTTGCTAACAGACGTAACAGAGAACTTAAAACAAAGTTTTTAGAATAAGTAGGTAGGTACCTACGCGTTATAATATCTAGCATTCACGTTTGACTTGTTACATTAAAATTTGTTTGCAAACGAACTTTCATAAAAGAGTTCGTGTAGACAAGTCAGCTTGAATGAATGTTTTGACTGACTGGTCATTATCAAACCACAGCTGTTTACTACAGGTAGGTACACTATAGCCTACATGTGTGACGGTGTGACCCCTCCATGGAACATCTGTGTGCTGTGAAGTGCGTCACGCGCCACGTGCATTCTGATGGTAATATGGTGCATGTGCAGCACGGGATGTGCAGCGTCGCCGGCACTGGGCCGGAGCAGGGTGACCGGTGACCGCTCCGGCGTGCCGGGTGCCATATTCGGTCAGTGCACATTGTTGTTTACCGGCGCGGTATCGCGAGGCCGCGTGACGTAGCGTCTAGACGGGCGCCTGCCCCGCGCCCTCCGCCCCGCGCCGCTCCCCCCGCGCCCCACGTCTGCCACCCGACAGCTATGCACTGACTGTTTCGATCAGCAGCTTATTTTTTCAAACGGTATTGCTGCAGTGTACCGATGCACTCGACGATAACGATCGACGGTGACCAGACGACACATGACACCCCTGTCCACCACGAGTACCACGACACCCTAAACTTTGTGACGTGACGGCTGTTGAGCCACGAGCAGACCAGGAGACATTACAAACAATAGAAACATACAATGAAAGGTCAAGAATGAAACATAAATAGATTTACTTTTACTATTTACCGTCACTTGCCCAATCATCTGCTATTAGCGACAAGTAAACAAAAAGACAATCGAATCGTCTTCGCCACTGACACTAACAGTAATGAGACTCATTCGGTGTTGACTGACGCACACAATTAATGCAATACGCATTAAACTATCTACTAAGTAGTATTAAGGAAGCAATATGTCGTGTAAATTATGACGCAATAATTTATAATTAAAAGTGTAATTATATCATCGTTGGAACATTTCAACGCTGATCGAGCAGCCAAAATCATGTCACATTTAGGTACCTACCTACTATAACAGGTTTCAGTTTAAATTGGCATCTAAAGTCAAAGAAAGAGACATTAATTATGTAATTTTCGAATTTAAATTAGAACAGTTATATACGTATTGGTCCTAAGTACCCAAATATTCAATGCCGAAGAGACCTAACGTATCAGTTTTGCCCAAACACCTTGAATACAGCTGTTGTTACCTATGTCTACGTAACATTACTAAGCGGGCAACGTATTTCAAAATGCACTGTCCGATGATTTCCATTTTATAAGAAGCGATGTCTGTAGCAACTAATGCAGAAACATTTCCAACCATCAAGAAACATTTTAATGAGAAATAGGTAATACCAGTGCAGTTTTGACATAACATAACAACACGCCTGTAATCCCCGAAGGTTAAGTAAAGGGGTACACCGTTAGTACACATTTCACCTGTTATGATTAAGTCCCATGTAATAGGGGGCGAACCTATTGCCGTCAACCGGGCACATCCAGACTCCAAGGATAATATATGTAATGTTCCTGATGGACAAACCCAATAACACTTGGCCCGACCTATGAATCGAACCCAAGACCTCATGCTTTATAGCAGTCAAGCTTTGCAATCACTAGACAAACGAGACAGTCAGCGCAGTTGTATATTACGTAGATCAATCAGTATCTGGCACTAATTCTCTCATTTTACATGATTAAAATTTATTATGTGCGGCGACAGAGTTGAAAAAGGACGGAGGTAACAACGACCTTAATAAAACCCACAGGTATATTGCCAATAAAAGTAAATCTTGTATAGATTCACCAAAAAAAACGTGCAAAGAAACCAGACGGATTTTTTATTAAAAACAGTAGCGGACGCTATATCATGTGCTGCTGGACACAGTATAAATAACATATAACATAGCAATTAATAAGTCATACGATTAGGATCCGACTCAAACGTGCAAAAAACCAGCGCTTGCTCTGTAGTTAAACTGATTCTAGATAAGATGAGAGGAAACAGGTGATTATTGCAGATGAAATCAATGAAGCCAGACGTTTTCATAGCTTCTTGTGTAGATATTACATAACATCACGCCAGTAATCCTCGAAGGATAAGGCTGAGGTCTACCCATTGTACACCCACATTTCACCAGTTATGTTTAAGTCCCATATAATAGAAGGCGAGCCCATTGCCATCAACCGGGCGCAAATCCATACTCCGCGGATTTTTTCTTTTAGGTGGTAAAAATTCCATTCCCTTCCGCCCTGGGTGGGGCGGAAGGGACTGTCAGACTTTTACTGACTAAAAAACCACCCTGTTCTGTTGCCCTTTACGTTCCGGGGCCACGGTATCCTGTTAAGACGTCCCGCAACCCCGGTAGACTCCGAGGCTGCTACGGAGAAATATCTGATGGATAATTATCACTAGACCAACGAGGCACTCACATATAGTCCGTTTGAAACATATTACGAGATATCCGAAAGATGTTAACCATAGTCCTATACCTAATTAGAAAAGAAAAGAAGTGACGTGTCAAGTAAAGCTCAATTTGCGAGGTATTTATTATGCTGTGCTAGGTCGCCCCCTATTACTTAAAAATTACTGGCAAAATGTGGGTGTACTAATGGATACACCTCTGCCTAACCCTTAGGAGATTACAGGCGTAATGCATGGCGTGGCGTATTTATTATTCTAGGCAAATTACAAGTCGAATAATCTAAATGATTGTTCTCTGGAGCGAGTAAATACAGTGGTTCGTGAAGAAGTCTTCTTATCTACTCACGTGATAATTTAAACGCTGTCACCTAAACCTAAGGTATGTTTACAAAGAAGAACTTAACGATGAATTTTGTTTAGAAAAAAGAAATTAGACATACTCAAATCAGTATAACATTTTTGACGTATAAAACCATCTCATGGTCATGGTCATGGTGGACATGGTCGGGTACCACGGGCGTAAGGTCTTTTTTATGGGTTTAAAATTAATAATATTGCACATGCATAAAGCAGACGAAATTGGCGAATTTCGATTCATTACACCATTGTGGTAGTCGGAAGTGCGGCAGACGAGCGCACTAGCGCAGCGAGTACGATGTCAAGGCAAAACGTTCATTGTTGGATTTTCTATTCGGATAATTTACAGTTGCAGGTAGGACAATGATGTTTACGAGTCTATTGAAAGTACCTTCGTCTTTAGCAACCCCCTCAGGAAGTCTTTTATGAGAAGAACACTGAAAACTCTTGTATCGTAGGTGCGTTTACAAACATATAAACTCACATACACAAACAACCAGACCGGGAACTACTACCTGAATAAAATGAAAACAAATGCCTGAGTATTATAATATTTTATTACGCCATTGCTATGAGAACGTATATTTTTTCTCACATCTATTGGTTACTTTATGTTACACGTGTGGAACCACTCTTACATCTTTAAATCGAGGTCTTTGATCTGTTATATTTCATGACGCCAAGATGTTATGTGAAGTCTAGACACGTTACAAAGTCTAGGACATAGACAAGCGACGTAATTGAATAAATACTAAGCGACTATGTACTTTGAGTCTGAACCTCGTCAATCAACTCGGGTAATGTTCATGTAGTGTTTTACAAAATATTGTAGGTATTATATACTAAACATGGACCGTCACACGTAACAACAGTGACACCCCAATTTTTTTTTAACTTTCAAGCTCGGAAAATCCAACCTGACAGCTACTTGTGGTGAACTTGCCTTACTAGTTGCTGTAAACTGTGAGCAGAAGAAAAACTTATTTTTCAACTACAACTTAGCATGAGGCAAAGGAAGAGGCTGCAGCCTGCTTGATTGGAACGTATTGTAATAAAACCTCAATAAGAAAAGTTCACATCAGCACCCCCACATAAGCCTGCTGTAAACGGCGGTCTAGGGATAATTTGACAAAAACCAATTTAGCATAGTATAAATAATATTTAATTATTTCTTTACCAATAGGCCGAAATCAATAAATTAAATAACGTAGTCCAAAGTTCGCCGTCAAATAAAAAATATTCAGAGCTGCGACGACTTATCGGACATATTTCTGCTAACTTTCTAGACTTTTGTGAAAACAATACACGATCAAAGCAGAAAGGACGTGACGATGACTGAGAAAGGTTTTTTTTTTTGGATTTTAATTATGTGAACAACGAAGCCTCTATCTGACGCGTGTTGTCAAAAACATTAGACAGGCCTAGCGCGAGTGCACGGATTAATTATCTAACCTACTAACTACCTATCTACCTACTAACCACCTACCTAACATTCGATTGTTTCTTAAATTGGAAATACTCGTTTCGCACAAAGTGTTAGTTTAGTTTTAAAGCTTTATTCATAATAATAATGAGTGATACCTATTGTAATTATGGTCACCACAGGGTTTCCCCGTATTTGCCCCAGTTTAGAGGGCGTCCAGTGGTCGACCGGCAGGAGATTTTAAAAAGGGTCAGGGGAATCCCGATTAAGTGAAAGGTAAGCAAATAAACAAAAAAAAAAAAATAATAATAATAAAAAATTATGTAACTGATTTGTGTTTTTTTTTTGTATTTGTATTTTTTTATTGTTTATTTTTTTTTTATAATTTTTTTTTTTGAATATTTTTATTATAAAATTTCAATTTCACATAAATTCCGGGGTTTACTTTGCGTTCGGCGCGGCGGCGACTATTTAGGTGATGGCAGCCCCATTTATGCCCTCTTAGGAAATTAAGCCAAAATACTATTAGAAATATCTACTCCAATTCAAAAATCCACTCGAACTCTCCACTTATACTTACGTCCAGCGCGCTCGTGCTAAGGTCCACTACCTCTCCGGAACAGATAAGGGCCAATATATTTAGTTATCTGTGTCCTGGCTACAGTTTTCAAATATATCCTACTATGATATTAAACGAGACATAAAGAATTCACCATGACCAACGATTTTCATATTCATGTCCCTAATAAATGTACTTTCATTACGTAAGCAAAGTAATAAATTGTAGACACTATAATGAAATTGTGACTCCTCTTGTTACCCTCCATTTAGGTCATTGAACCAGGCCATGACACATAGGGTCATATCAAGTAGGTTGATAAAATTTTAATAAATCAGATTAATCAACAGTTTTTTAGATATGGGCCTGTAAGATACTTTAAGCTTTTTGATAATTCAAGTTTGCTTTAGTTCAGTAAAGTTACTGCACGGGTAAAATATATTTTTTAACTTTATTAAGTCTCTTTTTGGAGCCGCATTTTTGTTTTTTGACATCCAATTTTTTAAACTAAAACGTAACAATGCAGCTTAGAAAACTTCGCAATTGGAAAACCTTAAAAAATATTTAATTTTTATTTTCGTTATTTTGGTACAGGTTATATCGCCCGTTTAGACAACAAACAACTTAGGTCAATAAAGCAAATCAACTAACAACCTTTCCACGAGTTACCATTACGGTATGTCCTAGCAATAAATGGTTGAAAAACGAAGAATATTAATAAAGAATTTTTTTTTAATCTCAAGCAAATTCTTTACAATATCATTTTCTGTGTATATTACGCAGATATAAGATAAGTATACTCTAAGTAAGGCACGTGATGGCCACCTCTGTAAAAGCTCGATATTGTGATGACAGGAACTAGAGATTTTATTAGAGTTTATTAAGCCCATTTGTGACCTTCGTCATAATTTTCAAAATACCCCTTAAACGCAATACTGCCGTCGTAATTAGAAAAGGCACAACTAACATTTTACAAATGTTGAGAAAAATGAGATTTAAATATTTTTTGAATTTTGTTAAAAAAAACACGTTTAAAATGTGTTTTTCGAAATTATGTAAATGTGAAAAATTGCGTATTTATAGTATGTATACAAAGATAGCAATTTTATAATTTTAATTTTAATGGATATATTTAATAATTAGCATATTTCTTTTTAATTTAACATAAAAAATAACATGAAAAGAGCAATATTACGTTTAAAAGGCACATATAACCAAATATGCCTTTTTAATGTAAAATTTCGAGTAAAAATTTAAAATTTTAACGACAAAAAGGCATATCTACTCAATTGTGCCTTTTTACTGTAAATTATTAAAATAAATACATAGGTAAATGTGTCTCTGCAATGGGATTGTATATTTTAAAAGAGGCTGATAAATGTCATTGTATAAGAAATAAAATAAGGCAGTTGTAAGAAAATAAAACATTTATTTCAAAGAGTTTACACAAACAAATTTTCAAAAGTACTATCACTTATTTTATTGAAGGAAAACAGAACAAAACAAAACAAAAACAGAATTGTTTACTAAAAATGCCACTTCAAAATCTCTCTTAGTTAAAAATTAGGTAACACAGTCAGTTAGGAACTTCAATTTATTTAAGAAAAAAAGAAAACGAAGTTTACAAAAACAATAAATATCATAACAATTATGTATTAAACATCTAAGTAGTTCTTGCAAATTTTTATCACAATCCAAGGAATGGAATTAACTTCTTATTACGTTATACTAAAAATGGCACTATGCATCTCTCTATCACAATCTTGACAAGGTTACAAAATAAGTAGGAACTTTTTATTATCAAAATTAAACAAAAAAATAATTCTAAACCTGAAAATTAGAAACTTTAAAGCACCTAATATATTCTCAAAATAATTAAATCGACTCTAAAGTGAGCGTAAAAAATCAGTCTTGCATTATTTCAGTCTTCTTAGTTTTGAAACAAATCGACTGCCCGATCATTTATAGGTAGTTTCCCAAAAAAACTCTCCTGGTAGTATAAGTGGACCAAGCTTTGTGAGTATGTATTCCTTTCACTCGTGATACCCCTCGGAACAAGCTTTTGTCGTGGAGGTGGTATCCCTTCTTTAATATTTTTTAACTTAAGAAAATCTAGCTAAAAGTATTCGTCGAAGAGCAGTCTTCATAATCATTAAAGTCTTGAACTCCCATCTTCTTTACCATGGTGCGAAAGCCAATATTACATACAGCTTTGCAAAAGTCTTCTCGACAATATTCTCTTCTCGCCTCGACACATCAGGCACAACTGACGGCATTCTCTGCATACCTTGCCCCCCTCACTTCATCTCCGTTCAGAAATGTTTAGTAATAAAGGCACTTAAACGCCAATGTGCCTTTTTTATATAACATTTATAAGCTTAGGTGTAAATAGAAAGGGCATAACTGCCAGTTGTGACTTTTCTTTCTACATTAATTGCTAAAGTATTCGTATAAAAAATAAGCACAATTGCCACATAAGCCTTTTATATTTGACGAACGTCAGTTATGCCCTTTCCATTAAATATATCAATAATAAAAAGGTGAAATAAAAGTCATATCTCACAATATGCCTTTTTATTGTAATAAAACTTAAAAAATTATGCAGTTGTGCCCTTTAAGCTTATGCTATCTCTGTTTATTTTGCAGCTAAAAATCCACAAAAAATCTGGCAGATAGACCTTTTTTTCCTGATTCCGAATATATATATAACTCATTTTGACAAAAAGTGTTAGTTGTGCCCTTTTTCGGTAACACGGCAGAATACATGTCAAAAAGTTCAACTATTGCATGGTGTGTTTTTGCTTTGCGTGTTGCAAGAAGTTTAAGAAGCCTTTTTATTTCAAGACAATTCTTAAACTTCTATTAAGAATTATCTTTAAATAAAAAGGCAAGATGTAGGTACAAAACAATGATCTTGCTTAAGTGATAAGATGGATAGTGTATGGTGACTATGTGCGTCATACAAATCAGTGCAATATCTTGTTACCTGTTTATAAAGTCTTGCAATAAGTGCACAATAAGAACAAACAGTCAATGTGCCTTAGTAAAACCTTTTTCTTCTGTGAGTAGCGATTTTCTTGAAGATTTCCCTCTAGTCAACAATTTGCGTATGTGCAGTAAAACATTTCTCACGTAAGTAGATGTACCTACAATGCTCAAATTATTTTAGCTCTCATTGTACAAGCGAAGTGACCTAGACAGAGTTATCACGTCTGTCTGGCGCATAATTGTCTGCTATGTAATTAAACTCTATCTATGAAACTGTACCTACCTAGCTAATTCTGAACTGACTCCGGGAGCTGCCGCTAAGCGTCGCCACTCACTGCGGGAAATTCCGATTTATTCATTTATTTCTAAGATAAATAAAATACACCGACAGACTCCAAGGTATTTAATTCAATGGATATAATTATAGGTGGGCAATGTGCAACCTATAATTTGGACACGAATGGTGTACCGCAAGTAATGTAAAAAGTGCGCTTAATTGGATGGTAAGCGTTAATTAAAACGAATTTCCAACACTTTGGTTTTAATGACGTAATGACATAATTTCGAACTCATTAAGCATACTATACCTATTATGAAAATGGAAGAAATTATGATCTAAGCGTTTTATTAAATGGAATTAAACCTTTATCACGTTAAAATATCTATAACATATCAACCAATTCTCGTAATGGTTACTGGCGATTGTAATTAAGTACACTACAATATGAAATGTGTGTCGCATGGGCCCGACCCATCAATTGCTTAAATCGTTTAGTTGAATCAATAACCCGATTGTTGTTTATAATCAATAGCACAGTTGAGCAGTGAACAAATTAATGTTGGATCAAACTATCAATCTACAGTAAGTGTCATATAAACTACATAAGTCCGGTTTCTGAGGTCCTCAGATAAACTCTCGATAGCTATTGATTCGACAACATTGTCTGTTTGAGCCTTCTTTCTTAAACTGAGTGCTCAGAAACGCGATATAATATTTAAACATTGGTTAAAACGCCTCAATAATCAGTCATTAATCTAATTAGGTAAAAATCAATTGCCGTTGGCATACGGCAATTGAACTTACAAAAACTTAAAAAGGGCTCGGCTGAATTAAATTAAATTTTCTTGTTTTTTTTGCTCACCAATATGGGGACAAACAAAACAAGTGGTTTAGGAAAAAAAAATTAAAAAAAAATATTGTTACACGTGTTCTCGGGACCACTAGATAATCCGGTGATCTTCGCACCGCATTTATTACAATTTTTTTCTAGAATAAGTATTACAAACTATAAATATCCATTAGTTTGAACCACACTAGCTACTTAGGTATAACCGTCATTGTTATCTCATAGCTCAAAAAGTAAATTAAATAATTATGTATATATTATCACTGCAAACTGCAGTGCGGACATGTGAAAACGTTATTACGATGCAAACAACGGCAACATTTCAATTCATTTCAGACAATAATGATGTAAAAGTATCTGCATTATGCGGTCACGATAGTCCTGTGAATACGTTGCACTCGGTTGCTGGATTATCGATTTTGACTCGAACAAGTACAGGTAGATAAATTGGAAAACGATGGACGAATGTCAATTACCTACTGGTACACCTCTACCTAACCCTTCGGGGATAACAGGCGTGATGTTATGTGTTATGGTCGAATGTTTATTGAAATAGAATAAGCGTATATATGATTATATTTAGTATCGTTCCGGGGCCCGCGGCTATTTTCATATTTAATAATTTCTCTGTATGAGAAGATCCTTTGGCCCAGCAGTGGGACAATTATGGACAGTTATTATTTAACTGGTATTCTTAGGTAGAGACGGTATAGAAGAAGGCTATTATTACCGTTTATGCTGAGGGCAACCACTGCGGTACAACAAAAAAAACGTAACTAATCGTCTTACATTGATGTGACCGTATCAATAAAATAAAACACCATAAAGAGAAATCGTCTATCTTGATTTAATTTATCTCATATGATCGGGATTCAACAGATTACAAAAAGATAAAACATTTCAGCCAACTTGATGCGATAACGTTATCTCACCGCTTCATGCTGAAAGACAACCTTATCTACAATCAATACACCAACTTAGCAGAACGTCAAATCCTAGAGACACTATCTATATTTTGATACGACATATTTATTTACCCCTGTTGAGCCTCTACTATTGTTAAAGTACCTTTACTTACAATGTGTGAATTTACATGAATTCCTGATTCTTATCTTCTGAGCGCTGTTTTACTTTGTATCTTATATTTTTTTTACGCATCTGCTTTTTGTAAGAGCTTCATTGATACAGGGTGCACTTTCATCGTCTATAATAAGGTTAACGAATAAGGTATACGACAATAAGGTTGTTTGCTTACCTTTTTGAGCCAATCCTTCTGTCAATGATTGTCTTAAGGCCTTGAGAGATCGTAGTCAACAACCATATTATTGATATTCCACAGATGAATTGCCTTAGCACGCTGTTACACTTCTTCGTCTATAGGTAATCAGATAATATGCTTAGGTACTAGAGCCATATTTGGAAGTCTCTAATATTGTTAAAAACGCATACATCTTTATGTACCTACTTGTATGTTACCGATTTATAAAACAACGCTTTGAAAGGGCAAGGCTGACAGTTTGATTACATAATTACGATATGCTGAAACATTTCATTAAAGTATTACGTATACCGTGACACACCATGTACCATGGCGTGACAGCAATAAATTAGCGCTAGAAAATACTTCGCCCTTAAACCAAAACATAAAGTAAGTACATTGTATACAGGGTATAGTATCGTAGCGAAACTTTTACCATAGATTCAGTACTGATAGGAAACTCCCAGCGTTAACATTTTTCCTCGTTATTCTACAGATATACAAAACTGAAAAATGTGACTGTATTGTCTGTTAATACGATTGTAAATGTGTTAACTTCACATATTTGTTGTAGGTACACGTATATACATGTAAGTGTGCATGCATATGTGTGTTTTTATCATATCAACAACATCGGCAGGTATCGTCTACTCTTCACACCTACTTAGTACGTACGTGCATTGTTATCAACTTTTATAGGTACCTGTCTAGTGTATAATTATGTCGTTAAAGCGTAACATTAAGTATGTTGGCACCCTTTAAATATGGTCAGCATAACGCAAAAATGCAACTCGAATAATTTTTTATTCGGGATTTTCAAAACTACCTACTATATGAAGTACTGACAAAAATTAATACCTATCTACATGGGGTAATAAATGTTTTCCGTTATATAGACAGTTATCGACTTATTGACTGATTTATCGAACATCTCCCACATCCCACATCTTTAAAATATCTTAGAATGTTTCAGTAATACCTACACATAACATAACATCACGCCTGTAATCCCGGAACGGTTAGGCAGAGGTTTAGCCAATCATACACCCACATTTCGCCAGTTATGTTTAAGTCCCATGTTATAGAGGGTGAACCTATTGCCATCAACCGGGCACAAATCCAGACTCCGAAGCTGCTACTGAGAATACCTACACATATAATATCTTATCACTGCCCACCCCCATGTATGGTCAGTTCTACTTTCAGATACTTCAGTTAACTGTTACAGCATTAGGATCGCCTATGACACTGCCGGGACTAATTAAGTATTAGAAGTCTAGAATTTAAAGCAAATCGTTGAAACTAAACAGTCTCACCTTTTTGTACGAGTAAATTATTATATAGGTATGCACACGCATCCAGCCAAATCGAACTGACTCAGATTGATCACTTTTGTGTAAAATGTAAATGATTGAAGGCATCGTTATATAAAAAATCATATTCACTGAAAGTGGGGTTACAACTTAGTTATTAAAAAACCTTTTAAGGATAATAAACTGTATTTTTCTCCTCCCTATCCACGTGTAGATACGAATCACAAGGTATAAAAGCTATGTACAGTAAAAGAAGAGCTAAACCTGTTTAAATCTGGACTTATTATTTTATTTCATTAAATATTTGTCATTTTAATATATTGTCATTAATTAAAAAAAAATAGTAACTATTTGTAAGTAATTCCTCTGAGTATGAAACACCCGAAAAATGCCTCAGCGATCGGACTACAAAAGAAATTTGATAAATTATATACCATTGATATGAATCACTAAACGTTTCCAAATAGTAATTTATGATCATGAGGTTTATCAACTTGAAAGAAAAGTCAATTAATTTTGCTTATTAGCAAAAAGGAAGTCGCAAAAAACGGTCTATCTCACAAGTCTTGATCAATAAAAGATATTACATATCTATTATTATCAATCACAAACGTCTAAAATAGACACTTAAAGATAAATGATAACGCCTCGCTTCCTCGTATCGTAATGAATCAACCGTTTAGTAAATGTCTCGACAGTTAGTCAAGGGATCACATAGGAAATGCCTGGTACAGGTATGAGTGTCACGCTATATCTGGCTGGTAATATCACGCTATTTCGCGGTAGTGATAACGAAATTATCAATTCGGTATCTATTGTTATCAGCTGTTACGCATGAGTTGAAGGACGCGGAAGCTTACAGTAATAAATTATGCTTCAAGAACAGCTGGCTCTATTTAATTTCGTAATTAATAAAAAATAATCATAAGTGTATTTTAGTTTGTTTAATTTTTATGATGATACTGTAGTGACTTTCCGTACAAACTCTCATCATTATTTTATCTCTCCTGTGTGGGATTTTTGTAACTGGTTCCTTTTTCAGCAAAACTGTAAATTAACTTTACTTGAAAAGTACAGATTTTTGTACTTACATTTCCTATTTAACCCTCTTAAGGGTTGAACTTCCATATTCTTGAAAGAAGTATTTCTTAGGTTTTAGCAAAAAGCATATAAAAAAATATTGGTATCACATAAAGTGCTACTATTTTCAATCAATGTTTACCATTATGGGGTTATTAAAAATCTGTTTGGTGGATACCAACGACACACTCACAACTGCTGTCCAAACATGTACAGTATCAGCTGTTGAGGCACTTTATTAAATCATGATCTCTATTTGATAATGCTAAAAACGGGTTAACGAGACTTAAATTTTGTTTGTTTAAACTTTATTCAATAAAAACTACAAAATAAAAAATTACTTTAGCTTGAAAGTCGGCGGCTTTGGTTTTGTTTCCTGTTATGTAGGTATTGCCACCGACTTCCAAGCTAAAGTAATTTTTTATTTTGTAGTTTTTGAAGGCGGTCATATTTTTTTGTAAAAAAGCTTTTTATTTTTCACTTTTTAGTGCTTGTGTGTTAATGTTTGAAATCCTTACATAAAGCCCTTTCAAACAATACCTCACACGATATATTTAATTTTGGAAAGTGGTAGGAGGGGGGTTGACGTACCCCCTCCCCATTTCTTTCAGTCAGTCATCGACTACGCGTATAAACAAAGCAATTTTTCTTGTTACGGCGGTTCTGCTGTGATTTTATAAGGAGTTCCGTTCCATATCTCCAAAGTTCATCATCAGATCATGACAATATTCCTATGGGACCTATTCGGAACCATACTCTTTCAAACAAAAAAAGAATCATCCAAATCGATTCATAATTGGCGGAGTAATTGTAGAACAAATAACAAATATACAAAAAAAAAAAAACAAAAAAAAAAAAAAAAACATACGCGTCGAATTGAGAACCTCCTCCTTTTTGAAGTCGGTTGAAATGTACAAAGGCGGACTTAATGCCATAGGCATTCTTCAACTTTCCAATTCAGCAAGTCATTTATGCTTACTTACCCAAAAAAATAAATGTGGTTTATGAGATAAAACAGATTTTTAACTCAGGGTTATCAAGCTATTCCGAGCGATTGACTAAATGGAAGCAAAATTATCATACCTGCTTGTTTTTATTGGTAGTAAAACTATTGTTGATAAAGAAAAGTGTGACACGAGTGTGACTAACCGCTCGATTAATGCCGCTGCAGTCGCGCGCACGCGTGCTGATTACATACAGCCGAATTGCTGCGCCCGCGACCCGCCCAATGCGACGGACGACGTCGGGAGAGATCGTTCATTCGTGCCAGACGGCTACCGAAATTTGGGTTAGGCGCTTTTTGCGCGACGCGGGCGCCGCTGTGGAAGCGCGAGCGCCGAGGTCGATGAGCCCCGAGCTGCCCCGCGCCCCTCTCACCCCCACCGACCAGTTCCACCACAAGGTGCAGCGGCCGCTGCGACCAACCGACCAACCCTACATACCTACCACCTGCCAGACACTAAGCAAGTATAACATAATGAACCAGCCTGAACACTACGTAGATACGTCCACTTTCGACTTCGAGATCAACTGGAAAAGTGGATGCGATGCAACACAGCTTCTTATGCAGGTTTTAAAAAATTACATTGAATAATTGAACAAAATTGTTTGAAGAACCTTCAACATGCACCCATAAGATGTGAACAAATATGTTATTTAGTTGTATAATTTGTTTGTATTTTTTTTTTTTCGTTTTTCATGAGGTCTTGGGTTTGAATCTCAGTAGACTATCATCTTACGTAATTACTCGTAGACAGTAGGCCTGAAAAAGCGACTTTTATAAAAAATATAGAGTCATTTGATGACTTTTACCACCTAAAAATTCTAACGGATGCCACAATATTTTTATAATAAATTATAGCTTATAGCACTCGGAGATGACGTAGCTTCCTATTAGAATTTTAAAATCGGACCAGTATTCCGGAGATTATCGCGATCATACAATAAAAAAAACTTTTCAGCATTATAATATTATTCGAGTAGTATAGTAGGTAGACCGTATAGATTAGCTGTCTTCATACAGTTCGTGCTGATACTACAGAAAAAGTATTGCTTTTAAACATCAACCTTTTGGTCAACGTATACAGTCACTCAATCATAATCTCAAATTACAGGTACCTAACTAATATCACAGAGAACCAAACTATAACAAAGACAAAATAAAAATGAAGAATAAAAATTTGAAAACCTAATGAGTCATGAAGACAATGGCACAATTCGCAATCAAACGTGTAAAATTGTGTACTTGTGTTTGAATGCGAATTGTCGAATAATTTACAGCCGTTTTTAATTGACGTCCCTTTCCGCGGTTACACGAGACTGTAACATTTTTTACGGACGTCGATCAAGCAAGATCGGTCTGGGGATAGACGATTTGAATTGTACGTCTAGACAAGCCATCCGCCTCGACTAAGCCGCGCATATGTTCTTGTTATTTGTCTGCCGCACAAAAAGCGAACAGCCAAATGTGCATTGAATAGGTATTATAAAGATTGACACACCATATATTCTGCACCAAATGTCATTGGTTTTTTACAACCGTCGTCTCTGCACGACGCTATGAATAAAAATGAATGTAATCATGTCTGGAGATTTATATCAGACACAAGCCATAACGATTTCAAATTAGATTTTAATAGGCGATCCACTGCATCCATGTCTGCGAACAAACGTACGTCATAATATAAACAAGAAATGTTAGCAGTAGGTAGGTACTAGGTACATATTTATATGTTCGAATGTTTCGACGATAATGGAATTTAAAATGAAGACACTTCAGGTACATCTCGAATTCAGTGCCCGTGTACAGTCTCCTTATTGTTTGTGAATTTGACGATTTGTAGAATCGGCTTTAGTTACGGCTATTACTTTGAGCGTGAGACGAGACTGTTTGTTATTTTGAATTCTATCTAAATAAGTACTTTTCATATAAAAAGTCGTCTCGGTTTCTTCTTAAACCGAGGCTCTACTTTACGTAGACTGTGACTGTTTTTACCTTCTTATTTGATGTATTTTTTTGTAGTGGTGTTGTGGTCATGAAGAGTACAAAACGAAGTAACTGTTGTAGACACATCACTAATAAGAAATGCTAGGTATTCGCAAACAGTACAGCGTGCACAGAGGTGCAGCGACTTAGCCAGGAGTCAACTTGAGGAGAGAGCGTCGACTCGTAGGCGAGATGTGCCTAGAGAGTTTACATTATCAAGCGACTTACCTCGACTTGTTAACTAGACATTACTGTATTTTATACGAGAACTATGTTCATCACGCAAGCAAAGTGCTTTGTTGGTAAATTAAAATCAAAATACTAGTTTATTATGTCCCTAACCAGCCAGTCTGACGTCCATTTAAATTTTAGATACAAAATAGTCTTGCGGTCGCATTCAGTTGGTGTACTAAGTCAACTTTAACGAGAAAGGCAGCATTGCACCGGTAGGTTCTTTTGCTGTTCAAAGGTTTTGAAAATTATTTTCGTTTTTGCCCTGACACCTGTCTGAAGCTGATAATCAAGAGGAAATTATATTTTTATATTATAAAGTGATGAAATATTACTTTACGATTGTACAATATAGGTTTCAATAACAGTATAGCCCACTGATTTATTAAATGAAATCTAACCATTTAACTAACAATCTAAGCTTCAACGATTTAGTACAATTCATTTTATTAGCGTATAGGTAACAGACTAAATTTCTTCGAATAGGTATATTTCATCATCCATGCACCAGGCGAATATTACAATAGTACACAAAACACTAGTCTAGACACCGGCCTCCCGGAATGTATTAAGCGGACTTTATTATAACAAGCAGATACATAATACATAGGTACATAATACTCAGACGCCGAAATCAATCCCTAATTCTATTCGAACTAGATGCATAAGTTAAGTCGATGTTTGTGGTGGCACGTGATGACGACACAATGTAAACGGAGCGCGTCTAGACGAGCCGCAGACGAATTTTTAATACAAGCACGAGCGGGCTCGGCTCGGCAGCGTCTACCTACTGCAGCGCAGTACTACATAACCACAGGCACGTGATATGTGCTCGCACTAAACATAGTATAAAATACATGCTCACTTATTTCATTTTAAAACTCTACACCACAGTAACAAATTATTCGCATACTGAGATAAAGAATTTAAAAGTCGACAATCCTAATGAATATTTTAAATTAGTGTGGTGTATTAGGGTCCTGTAGGCACTATTTGTAGTAGCAGGAATTTTAATCGAAATCCAAGTCCCCATTTCTTAGCCAGATCAATCTTGCAAGTTCTTCGTGCTCTGTTAGGTACTTAATGTTTAATTTATTTAAAGTGCATTAACCTCTGCTTGCCTGAAATTGACATTCATAAACACAAACACATTTATATTGTTATGCATATTATTTAAATATATTACTGCCATAAATTCATAAGCCCAAAGTTATTTCAAGGTTTATCCTTTTGTAATTTTATTATAGCCGAACTTCGTATAGTTTGCACCAAACTGTGTAAAAGGAAAAAAATCCTTACTGACATTGACCGTGCCCTCTCCAATTTTGAAGTTGTTAAAAAAAGCCCGAGAATAAGGACAAAAATAAATGTACGCATATTAGTATTAGTGGACAAGTACGCGTCAGGCCAAGGTCGTGATTACGACGCGTCTGGAGGACAATCATTAGTCCGCCACTTAGGCTAATCCAAAACAATGGGCTACGTTGCGCGAAATTACATCGTAGACGCCATCATTTGTGAAATAAATGAAATATTTTGAGGAATTACAGACAATGTATTTTCGTGATTTTTATAGAGATATATGTATAAAAAACAGGCCAAGTGCAAGTCAGACTCGAATGCAAATAAAATTTTGCTCTTTAAATACATGTATTTAAAGAGCAAAATTTTATTTGCATTTTATAAAGTTTGATGCCCCAACAAGAACAAGACCAACGCAACATGGGACTGCTATTGACCGAGACGTCATGTGTTTCGACAAATACATGTGTACAGTATTTGAAGCAAGCTGAAAAAGAGTAAATCATATTTTGATCTAAAGTGAAATACCTACTGACACTGTCTAATACTGGCATACTTAGTTATAAATATGCGGCGATATTCGGGCCTAAAATTTTCTTATGGTGTGGTAATTAAAGAAAATAAACTTGTTGTTTTGGGTCAATTGAAACCCAACAAGTATAAATACATAATATTACATGAAGTACGCTCGTATGTGTTAGTAACTCAGCATTCACGCTCAGGTAGACGAGGTAAACAGGTCCATTTCGAGATCGACTCAGACTTTTAGTGCGAAACCCGAACAAGATTTCGTATTTGCAAAAAAAAAAACTTTAATTTTAGGGGGAAAAATGACCAAGTAGACAGGCTGAAGTAATGCAAAAGCTGTGAAATTTAATCAACAAAACCAAACGTAACATTAGAAATCAAAATACATGAATCCGCTTTAGCCTTACACACAAACAACTCAACAAAACACTTTGGTAATAAAAACGCTTATTTAATTTTAATCTGTTCAGTGTATCGCTTTGTTTTTTCCAATGGTGTTGCGATCCGTCTAGACGGGATTCCGTTGTATCCACGGACACCATTACGCAATCACTCCAATTGGATTTGTTACAGCTATATAGGTTGTTTTATGACTTGTTGCAGTGCAATGACGCACGCGGACAATCATCACCATCGTGGCGAGGGGAAAGCCCACCTATTTAGCAGCACGTATCTAGACTGTGAGCATGTGTCTAGACGTCTGTTCCAGGAGGTCGTGAGCTAACCGACCGCTTTCACATATTTATTCAGACACCGAAACGGGGCTCCCGACACAATCGACGATTACGTGACGTAATTCAGAATTAATAGTCGTCTGCGACTATTTTCACTGAATCACCCGCACCGCAGGTATTTCACGTTTAGTCTAGGTCCACGATGAAGTGTCTTTTATTTTAAACTTCTCAGAAATTGATGTCAGACGGCTCGGCTTGTACTTTTGGGAGCTATAAATTTGTCTAGCTCTGTACGCTTTTCCTCGAATGAATTAGAATGGCAGGCCGTTTCACAAAAGATATTAATTTCCTACTGCTACGAAATTACGCTAATATACCTACTGTGCAATATTTTCCTTATGCTGCCGAACACGCGCAATGAGCATGTTATCTGTCCGCCTCGATAAAGTGATTGACGTGAGTACTCCAAACATGTCTGTCGTCTGGTGACTAACACCGACAACTATTATTGTATTAAGTATTTGCTTATCACTATTATTTATTTAGTGCCAAAAGTACTGAAATTGTACATAAATGTTTCGGATTTGGTCCATATTCCTTGAAAATGAAGTCATCGTCAGTAGTAAACACATCAACAGCCTGTATGAATTCATCTTTGAAACTATTTAATAAAAACACAAAATAAAAAGAACGTTGAAATTCTTCCGTTGTCTTCTTCCGCTGTCACTCCTTCTTTATGCGTTACCGATTCTTTATTCTCCAGTCATCTTCTTTATTGTGCTGCCTGTTTAGTGTCCATTATTAATAATTTGGACTGAGTAAGAAACTATCATCGATTTTTTCATTTTATACACTTTCTATATAATTCATTCCTATATAAATCTTTTACAATACGACACCTCTGTAAACAAAGCAGCAATGTGAGCCTCCAATGGCAACTGTTCTTTTAGCAGAACTAATGTCATATTCCCAATGTTAGTTTATTGCCTTATCCCTGGAGTACTCAACTAATCATAATAATAGGAACATGGCATCGACGGTTGCGTCCCGTCTGCAGTGCACGGCAGGTGGTCACACCACACGTACCTCCACATCTATTTATAGCTATCTCGCTACATAGTTATAGCTAGGTACGTGGTGTACACCGCAACATTGTATCGACTCCTCTTATTTATTATGTTGCTCGGAGCGGGGTGCCGGGCGGTGGCCGGCGCAGCTTGCAACTCGTAAAGCCGGCCCGAGACTAATCTCATTCTACGCTCACTTCAACCTTTTTGCCCGTCTGCACCCTGCCGAGCTTGCAAATAAAGGATTAAACACACAAAGGTAGCTGTGTAGGTGCTTAAAATTGAGTATAATTAACAATACATAGACACTGCATTTCCACTTGATTAATACTGTTTTGATTTTAATAGCTCCGTCGTTCTATATACGGCTCTGAAATTGAATCCATTTATTCTGACTCGGAGCAATAGAAACTTCTACATTTTTTTTCGTGCTAAACTCTGATTTGTGTCATCTTCATTCCTAAAGTAAACCTTCATTTCAGTAGTTTGTTTCAGCAAACCAATTTAACCCAACTGCTAATGAAAATATTACTGAAAAATATATATCTAATTATGTCATTTACTGTTAAAATATATCATATCCATGTAATTATATTTTTATATATTTTCTGTGTACCTATATAATTCTGTTATCGCGCCGCGCCCGCCGCCTGCTTCCCGCTCAGCCCCGAGCGATTAACCAGCATATCTTGGAGTCACGCATGTGTGAACTTTAGAGCTTTCAGGTATGCTTATAATGACGTGTTTACGATCCATCGCTAATAACAACAACACTTATATATGTGTGTACTCGGATTGTTTCACAGATAACTAGCTAGCTCATTACCAGTAGCGATCATAAATTGTGTCGAAAATTAACACAAAAAAGAATTCTTTTGTTTAATGTTCAGATCTTTGTAATTATAGTCTTGTTATCAGGAATAAGATATAAATCCGGAATGATGAATAACTAGTTGTCCGTTACGGTTTTGTAAAAGTAATAAAATACCTATTACCCTGTTATGCTTCTGTGAAAGCTGTTTATCTTTTTCCGGTTTTTGCAATAAGTACGCGAGTCTGATTGACACTTTTTATTGAGTTTGAAACAGCATTGCTTGTCTTTGTATTTGTTTATGAATCGCTCTCCTAATTGTTATTATGAGTATGCGTCAGTCAGATATAACAAAAAAAAATACGACCTCATAACAACACTCGGGTAATGGATATTTACACCAGCACATTGTAAATTGATGTGATTACAACAAAAACCACATAGGATTATATTAAAGCCTGACCAAATGAAATTGTTAGCAAGTAGTGCAGTTAACCACAGCAGAGTGAGGCGGGGTGAGGCGCGGGCGGCGCGGGCTTGGGAGGGGGGGTGTCTAGACAGGCCGCAGACGCATGGAGGCTGCGCCGCGCGCCTGCCACTCACGCACACTAACACCCGGTGCATCGTCCGATTTCACTTATACACGCACACAAACGCAAAGTGCAGTCTCACGCTGACCTCTGCCTCTCAGACGGACATTGCATTACCTACGTGTTTCTAATGCATCCTTTTGGAAATATGCACTTAATGACTCGAAGGTTTTAATGGTCGGTCGGTTCGCAAAAAAACAAGTTTTACGCTGCTGTTGCTGATTTGCAAATTCCTGTACCTTTTCATGCGGGTGGGATCGATAGCTTATACATATACAATGTAGGTATGTATACTTTAAATTTGAATGCATTCAACTCAGTGTTTGTTAACGTAGTCTTTTAAAACGTCAATGATAAATATAATCAACGTATGTACAGTTACCTATTGCAAGGTGATGTACACATTACAGTAAAGACCAACTCACACTAGATCAACATTCAAAATACTAACGCCACTAAAGCAACAGTTTGATATATGAAAGGCTCGTATACTATCGGATTATGATATCGATGGTTCGTCTATACTAGCCGTTTACACATAAGAAACGAATAGATACTAAGTGTTAAATATAAACGCTTTAAAAATACCACATCGACTCACACTCATAATAAAGGTCGGTAATCTTATAAAATAAGCAGCACAAAAAAGTTTATGTACAGATGTGTATGAATATAGGAGCACATACATTGTATCAAGTTGCGAAGTCGGATGGTCGAGACGGAGCAGGAAGTCGGTTGGTTTTTTTTCTGAGCGGTCGCGGTCGCCGCGGGAAGGCGTCGGGTTGCTAAACTTGCAATGCAATGCGACCCGCAAGGTGTACAACATAGTATTATACATATAGCTACGTCCTCAAAAGCGGAGGCATTCTTTTTTTTTCCTGGACACCAAATTTTATTTACGGGTTTTATTAATTATATAAATAACCTTTGTTTTACAACCAACTAGCTTTATTATAACTTTAGTAGGTACTTAAGTGCAGGATAAGTTTTATTAATTTTTTCCTGTTTATAAAGCTCTAAAAACAGATCGTTTTACTCTATTGTAGGTAAATACTAACTGTGTAGGTACTGCCAAGTCTACGTATTCTTAGGAGGGGGGCAAACCGACAGGCAGTATGACATGAAAACTGAAATAAAATGTAAAACTTCAAAAGATTGCAAAAGTTTCCCTAAAAGGAAACTATTATCAGTTCGAATTAACAAGGAAATAAAAATCTGTAAGAAGTTATGAAATCGGCATTAAAATTAGTACCTTTCAATTACTGATGGTTTTAAATCGACAAAGAAAGAAGATTGGCAAATCAAACGAAGAAGCATTCGATGTTTCGTGTCGAAGTAAATACCAAGACATTAATTTAATTGGGTATTCCAATCACTTTGTTATTAACATTTCATTTAGTCTAGACATTGTCGGGGCATCACATTCACAACATCAGTCGGTCAATATATCTCTTTTGAATTGCGCAGCGAAGATTATTTTCAAATAATTTGCCGGCTACAGTTATCGTTTACTAAATAACTTGTAGGTATATCTAGACTGAACAAACAGGACGGCAGTAATGAAACTTTAACTCAGCACCGACGAGTGTCTGAGACAAAATGTACATTTTATGAGTGTCATGTAAACTTTTGAGATAAGTATATTTTAAGCATATTTATAAAAATATGCTTAAAATAATAAAAATCTTCTGGAAGGACGAGAGCACGAAAGATACTGACGGCTTTTACGAGATATAAATTTCAGTTTTAGAAGCTATTTTTGATGTTGTAAGGAATTTTTAATGTCTATCGTAATTATTCTACTAAAGTTTTATTAGATATCTACATTGCACTTCTGCAAGTTTGTGATGACATGGATAGACATTGTATTGTAAGTACAATTTGTACATAATATCTGGTTTCGTAATACCTGAGCTCGCAAAATTCCTGGAGCACATAATTATTAAATTATAATTGTTATATTATATTCTAGTAATGTAAGAGGTCTACATATAAATAGATTTAAAATTAGTTTAACTCAAATAGAAGTTACGACTATAGTCTCTTTGAACATATACTTACTGCTAAAAGTAAGGTGACTGTTTCACCAGTTAGGTGAAACAGTCAAAATAGAATAATATTTTCTTTGTCACAAAAGATCGGGAAACAGAGCTTTTAAAGTGCGGCGAACACAAAACAATTTAGGGTAGGTAACGTATTGGTTATCATATACGCAATACATAAAAGGCTCAGTTATGAATACAATATATGAATATATAATAACACCCTAATACTAAAACGATAACTAGACTATAGCAAAATGTGTTATTAGCATACAATTAATTGCGTACATGTGTGTGTACAAAGTCAACGTGGAATTGAGAACAAAGCGGAACACCGGGTGCACTGCGAGCGATAAGCGCAGGCCGCGGCTGGGCCCGCGGTGGCGCCCGAGTCGCCGGGGGGCGCGGAGCGGGGGCGCGGGGCTCGGGAGCGCGAGGTCGACGCTCCACACGTAAACAGATAACTCCGATTGATTACACGACACTGCCCACTCTTTAATACAATTCGCTCGATACAGCTCAAACAAAAGGCTATACTTAGTTTTCGTTCTGCGCTATTCTCACGCACCTACTTATGCATAGAATAGATCAATGGGTCTTAAAAACATACAATTGGAAAGTAATCGACTCAATTTTTGTGTTTATTCAGTAAAATGTTTAAAAACTGAAAATTCCGACAGAACAAGTTTTCGTTTGCGGTTTAAGTGGCAGTTTGCAAGCAGTCGCGTTGGTCAATTCGTTAAAACATATGAACATTCGTTAGTGCGAGAGAGTCAGATTGCATCAGATTCAATACAATACAAACATACATACCAAGGTGATGACTGTACATCGTCTGCAGTTAGAATAAACAGCAAATTATCTAGTGTAAAGAAGATAATAAAAACACAATACATATTTGCTGAGTAAAACAGCATCTGCAGAAAGTTGAGTTCTTTTCAACCGCCTTCAAAAAGGAAGTTTCTTAATTCGGCGCGTATGTTTTTTTTTGTATTTTCGTTACCCGATTACTCCGCCAATATGAATTAATTTGGATTCTTTTTGTGTTTGAAAGAGTGTACTTTTGAATAGGTGCCATAAAAATATTGACATGATCTGATGATGAACTTCGGAGATCTGGAACGGAACTCCTCAAAGGATCGCAGCAGAACTGAGAACTGTAGTAACAAGTAAAATTGCTTTGTTTTTACGTGTAGTCGATGACTGACTGAAGAAAGAGGGGGAGGGGGTACATCAACCCTCCGGTTGACGTACCCCCTCCCCCTCTTTCTGTTCTCTTTCTTTTTCTTTTCTTTTCTTCCGACCACTATCCTAAATTAAATATATCGTGTGAGGTATTGTTCAAAAGGGCTTTTTGTAAGGATTTCAAACATTTACACACAAACACTAAAAAATGAAAAAGCTTTTTTAACCTGTATTCAGTCTCTCACTCTTCTTAAGAAGTCAATAAAATCATATCGCCATCTCAACTTTGTAGCTATATTTGAATTTTAACATTCGATAAATACAGCATAGATCTATTCTAGCTGATCGTCATATTTTAGCGGCGACGTGGAGATTATGCTTCACAAATTAAAATCTAGTACCTGGAACAAAGGCAATATTTAGCAAGCTACACTCTCCTTCCATGAACCTTACGTAGGTAACTACTTCAAGAACAAAAAAATGTTTAGGTGCTAGAATCTCGGCTCTCGTACAGCGTGTTTTCTGGAAAAAAAAGTCCGGAAAAGAACACTGATATCACCGTAAAAAACCTTTTTGACAGCATATTATTTATTTATTTATTTATTTAAACTTTATGCACATGTAAAAAATACAATGTACAAAGGCGGACTTAATGCCTTGGGCATATTGTGTGTTAAATAAACTTAACACAAAAAGAAAATCGGCCACTTCACATCATGCAGCAGAACATAAGACTAAGGCTTCATTTACAAAAAGGGCACAGCGAAGCAAACATGACTAACCGCAGCGTCAACGCGGTTGTGCGCCATCAACCGTGAATTCAATATTACAGAGCAAACCCAAACTTACTCCCATAAATATTTCCCTTTGTAAAGACCAATTCCCGTAATTAAAAACGTTCAAAATCTAGTCAAATTTTATCTTAGCGACATTTAATGTCAAAACGTGTCATACCATATGGTAAATTACAGATCTTTATGATAGATTGAGACTGAGATTAAAGAGAACGATCTCGCAGTCGAAATCGTATTTCGGCTACCACACACCGTGGATAGATCTGAAAGGTAAATGTTAAATATTTATAAAAGTAATAACTTCTCGCGACTCTGACTCCGTGGACGTCAAATATTATGGCTTTTTTTTGGTAATGGAAATATCCTATGTCAGTCGGCAATTAATAGAGTACAAAGCTTTCTATCAGCAAAAGAATTTTTAAAATCAAACCCAAAACATTCAGTGAAAACCTCTTACAACACATACACTTCAATATTTAAGTATAGATTTACCAAAAAGACTAGGTGCTAAGCGATATGTCATGTATACCGAGGCGAAGTATTTTGCGAAGTGTACTTACCTCACACTTCATAAAATGGCTCTGGCTTCCAAACAAAGTCTGCAGGCGGACTTAGCGCAGTGGTGACTCAGACGCTCGACACCGCTTTGTGTGAAGAGCGAACCTGCTACCAACAGCCATGAAAGTTACGCGGTTACGGGTGGAACTTTGAAACTGAGCGTGGTCTTCATAATTGTACTTGCAATATATTAGCACTTCTATAGCTGCACGACTATATCTACATTTACGTCAACAGCCTTTTAACTAACCTTTCATAAAGTAGGACTTAAATCCTTCTATTTTTATTTTTATGATGCGCTTTAGATTTTCTAAGTTATTATGCAATGTATTTTTTTCTGTACTATACTTTGGTAACGAATCGACAAAATAAATGAACACCGAACATTGAACACCAAAAACAAGTTAAACCAGTAACGTAGATATTGTTAGTATTGGTTACTGATAATTACATAGATGCTGCTACGATTCCTTCATGAAGTGCTACGAAATAGCACGGACTCAGTGATTGTAAATCGACCGTGTACGTATGATGTTCTGTAAAAAAATTCTTAAGGGAAGTAAACTTGAGATGAGCTTATACATCCCTAGCATCAGTTGGGATGACCACTCACCTCAAATTCACCACGATTAAATTCAGCGTGGGAGAATTTAAAAAATCACTATTGGTATATCGCACACTGTGAGCTGTAGCAATCGTGCTTATTATGTTTGATCATTTTCATTCGTCTTATACACGCTCTATAACCACTTTACTGTTAGTATAGTTAGAGATTTTTAAAAACCAATCCTTGGAATAACGTACTTTTAATGGCATTACATCTTCTTCAGTGTAAAGCCATTTCGCAGAACTTATGTCAATGTTCATATACTTACATTTGAGATAAAAACATAACTCGATATTCTAACACATAACAAAGTAACGTTTTTATTTAAGTAATATTTCAATTTCAATCAATAAAGTCAACAAAATCGTCTATAGAACAAAAGACATCAACGCGTAGACTTAAATAATCAGAAATTAATGTCGATGTATTTTAGTTTACGCGTTAATTGCTTAACAATACAAATAGATAACTTGGATTATGTAACTTTTAACTAAATTGAAAAGTACAATATTCTTCTTGTAAATGTAAAATTATAAAGGAAAGTAAAAACTGCCCGTTTACATAAAAAATACGAAAAAGCAATTAAAGTAAAGAAAGTTGAGGATAAAGCAAGTGTTCACGAAAGCATACATCGTAAATAAAAAGACAATTTGTAAATTGCGAAATGTAATTGCACACGTCGTCGGCGCCCGGGCGGCGAGAGGCGGGCGGCGATCCGCCGTGCTAATGAAAATTTAAAGTAACCGGTGCGATCGGACCGAGCGGTCTCGAAGATATAAACCCAGCGGGTTGCTGGAAATATGTAAAGATATTTTAAGCATTATCGTGGTAAACCAAATCTTAGCTTTAGAAGAAAGTAGTAATTTTGATTAAGTATTTCCAATATCACATGCCGTGCCCATTTTTGAAATTATTACTAATTTTTTATTGATTGTAACTTTAAACACAATAAGTCAGTAACGCATAAGAAACAAAATTCAGCAAGTCTTTGGAGGCCTTTGGAAGAAGCTTTGGGGAATAACCTTTTTAGGAAGGTTGACTTCTTCAGAATTGTTCGTACAACTTGGGTTTATAACCAAGTACTGCAAAGTATAATTGGGCGTATCCATCAGGATATGCCACAGTGTCCTCCCAGAGCCTGCATTCATGCCCGATTATGGCCTTTAAGATGAGAATTTTCGTTGTACTGGACACTTCTGCGCAACCCTTCGAGAATACAGGCGTAAGTAAAAACGCTGTTCTCCCATGTCTTATTCGCAAGGCTTTTGCGACGCGGGGGTGAGTGCTGCGGGGGGCGAGTAGTGGCCACATGCTCCGGTGCATCGCGACCTCAGTGCAGTGACCGCGCGCCGCCGCCTAGCGCAGCCTGCGATGTCACATGAGCACATTGCATCTACATGACCACATTGCACAAAATTTAAGGATCTCATACCATACCGATATACCTAACATAATCGAACACAAAGGGTAGGCAGAGGCGAACGACACCCATATTTCGCCGTGTTATTATTGTTGGCAGTTTCCCCTGGGTCTCCTTCCCCGAGTCGTTTAGTTATTGTTTGATTTTGATACTGGACTTGAGTGACATCTGACCAGGTCAGAACAGACTGTTGTTAGACTTTTGGGCTTTTATCTAACTGTTTCAATTGTTTAAGCTTCGTAAATCCACTGGCTTGATGGTGTAACATGAAGCCGCTAGTAGAGCTTAAGATTCTTGATATGTGTGAAGGTCATTAATACAACAGGTACCAGTCCTACTACTTGTACAATATGAAGTAGTAGTATGTTTTTCACTAGCCGTATGCAGGATTTATTTTGAAGTAAATACTATTATTATCATTTAGAGCTACTAATTTAAATAACAGAATTTAATAAGATAACAGGTGCCCCAAACGCAATTGTGATGCGACATCAGCGCGAGCGCATGCTGCTGGTATGATAGAAGTGATGGCTCGGCTGTAGAAGCGATAAAAAAATGCAGTATGCAATCAGCCGCTGTAAATCCCTCCCTACAAGTAAGGGTTCCTCTTTAAACAAGCCTCAATATTTTTGACTAACTAGAACCAGTTTCTTGACAATTCCAAAGTAGTTAGTAGAAATGGTTTGTAATAAATGCTTCGCCCGTTTTGCCTATAATACGTTGAGATAGTAGTTCTCCCTCAAAGAAGAATGTGACACTATTTCGCGTGTACCAGTAGAAGAGTTCCTTTTCTATTTTATCTTCCTTGGTAGAAATAGATAATATGTTTCAATTTTAACATGAGGAATGTCAATGGTCTCATTCAATGGCCTACTTAGGTAAAGCAATTTTTGGCTTTTCCTTTAGAACCTGGTCTGGTTCTGGATTGATTGTGCCCGGCTTGGGTACACGCGACCGACAAAGAGTTTATTTTCTGTATACATATCTTGTTTGCTAGAGAAAGCAGGCGGTAAATTACAATGTGTCTATCACCAAATAGACTGGGACGTCGTGTAAAGGATTTTGATACTTTAATACTTTTGGAAACCCTTGCTCATAAGTGGGTACGAAGTGCAGCGTTTGCGCTCACAAACATTTCAGTCATTGGCGTTCTGTCGCCTACCTTTTCATATAAGTACTAAGTTACTAACCTCAATGCGTGTTCACTTAAACTCAACGTCCCTAGCCTACAGCGGTTCACTTCTGGATTAAGTGTGACCTCCATGTTAGCTCTATTCTCTGCCACTCTCATCGAACTGCTACGAGCCACCATGCGAAGATCGTCTTATCCTATTATATTTATACCCTAGGTTTGCCATTTCCTCTCAAGAACACGTCCACCGTAACCGCCATAGATCGGTTTTATTTCTAATAATACTTATTCTCGTATTTATTAATTATTAGTCGCATATATTTTAGCATTAATCTATATATTATTGACCGACCTACTAACAAGCAATGATAACACTCAATAAAAGATTTATTTTTTCTATCCTAAGTAGAAACTACTCAAAAATTATGTTTCAAGTTTAAAACATATTTATTGAGTTTTTTTTTTAATTCTGTCAAAGTACCCTTTTCATATTATTAAAAAAAAATCGGATTGAACTTTTAAAAACCAAATACAATAAAATAATTGTAATCCATATTATTTGTTACAGAAACTGTTAATTGGCTGGTTGCTCTTTGTTTCGCTTACTTGAAAGATTTGATAAATAACAGTTCAGACATTGCGCTCCTGTAGTACAAAATATTTATACAGGTGGAGCTTCCCGACGTATGAGAGTTCAACGTAATGTCAAACACCTATCTATATCAGAAATAATTTTACGTCTAAATATAAACCGTGCATAAGAATTCACAACACAGAGAGCGCGAGACAGTGAGATAGTGCGAGTCTCTGTTTCCTTGCCAATAGCTGCGACATTGTATCTATTGACACGGGCCAGCAGCACGTTCGCCGCCGACTATTTTGAGTAGACGGGTGGCGCACGTGTCGAGCGGCGGCGGCAAGCGGCGTAGCGGCGTGCGGGTCCGCGCCCTCAACACCTCCTCGCAAAAAAACCCTCTCAATGAAAAAGGCAAACCCTCGCAGAATGTTATTGAGCAGCGCACCGGTGGCGCAGATGCAGGTGGCCGCGGCGTGGTACATATCGCATCACCGCCCGCCCGCAATTTTGCGTAAAATTGGCAGCGTGCGGCGGGCGGGCGGCGGCAGCGGCGCGGAGCGTCGCTCCCGAAATAGTGTTCGGGCGCGGTCGTACGCTCTCGGGAACGGCGCCCCAGTCGCCGTGTGGCCGCGCGCGCGCACCCGCGTCGCTTCGCCAGCCGTCCCGACGCCGCACGAATACCCGGGTGAGGGAGCGAGCTCGCCGGTGCACGAGTCAACGGTGCGCGTATTTCGGTCGCGAGAGGGCCCCGGGCCGCGTCGGGCGCGCTGCCCGCGCGCTGGCCGCCGTGCTCTGGTGGTGGTGCGTGGCGCTGCTGCGGCTGGTCGCGCTCTGCGCGCCTCCCCCCGGCCCGTCGCCGCCGCCCCCCGCCCGCGCCGCGGAAGATGCGCCGTCGGCGGCCGCCTGCGCGAGCGCGCCTTCCAACACCACCGAGCCGTCGCCGCCGCCCGAGCCGCCCGCGCCGCCCGCGCACACCGGTCAGTACACCTGCGCCCGCGCGCGTCCCGCTTCCGCACACCGCGCCGCCGCCACCCTCACTGTACCGCACGCCCGATGTTTTGCTCATGTTACTCTTCAGCGTATTATCATAACCAATTTCGACTTTCGATAAAGCACGTGTTATGACGTACCACAACAAATTCATTAAATTCAATGTTACTTATTTTACTAAGTTAATGGGATATTTCCTCATTATATTTCGGTTTTTAAGTAATATAATGTAAAGAGATAATTATTACCTATGACAAAAACAATTACATAAATAATCTTCCATAATTATGTAGTTTATATGACACAAAACATACAAGGAATGTACACAACATAGCAGACATGAAACTGAAGTCACTAAGTAGGTGTGTTGAACTGATATCTGTGATAACATTATTATCAGTTGGTGTTGGTAGAAAACAAACAATGCTATGGATGTGGCTAACATAAATATTTACCAAGCGATATTTTTAATTAGGTAAGTGCTTGTGGCAACGACTGAATTTAAAATTATTTCACAATTAGGGTTGTTCTTCTAATTTAGTGTTATAGTTCCAGAATAGAATAGTACAAGGATTTTTGACATTCTGGATTTATCAACCACTAGCTTTTGCCCGCGCGAAAATAAAATAAAATATAGCCTATGTTACTCGCAGACAATGTAGCTTTCTAATGGTGAAAGAATTATTAAAATCGGTCCAGGACTTTTTGAGTTTATCCATTACAAACAAATAAACAAAACTTTTTTTTTCCTATTTATAATATTTATGAAATAAACATTTGCTACTCGACTTACTTATCTGTACTAACCTAATCGTAACATTAATTTATTAATATGTCAATTTTAACCCTTAATAATTTTAGGGACATTAAAAATAGGTTTCCCAGTAATATAGACACCGCAACATCAGTAGGTATGCTATCACAATCTAATGCCACTATTTCACGTTACTTTTACAGCATTTAAAAACATTTATTTCCCTTTTTGAAAATATTTTAAGACTAAAAACGAACTGAAGGTAATGACTGTTTTCATTGTGACGGTGAGTGTAGAAAGAAATGCGTTAGAGGGAGCGGCGGCGGCGGCGGGGCGCGCGGATGTGGGTCATCAGGGCGAAGGTTCCGTCTGCCAGCCCTCGCCCTCAATCACCCTGCGCGCCTGCCCATGCCGGCTGCCTCCCCGTCTCAAACGCCTCGCCAAATTCGCCGCACGCACTGCGCAACCGACCCCCTCGACGCAACGAACACTTATTATTTCTGTAGGTACTGAACAACACAAGATATCATCAAAGACAAAACAATTGAATCGCGTTTCTCGGAATCATAACCATAAAATGAAGATATATCGAACAGACAGGTCACAGAGGCAATTAAGCGACGATAAGTGTATACAGTTAACACACATGCAAATAATACCGATAGGCATATTGAAGCGTGATTCAATTTGCTAATTAGGCCGCTCACTAATAAGACCATGTCTAAGGTCTTGTAACAGCGATAATTTTATCAATTTAATTGTCTCTATATACTATTTAACATAATGAGGTACAATAAACAACGGTAAAAGTGACCGATGAATAGTTATATTTAAAGTAATCATTAGCATAACATAACAATCATATTTTGTAATAATATTTTGCATTGCATACGTACGTACAACATAATTATGTGACACGTCACCAATAGTACCTATAACTTATATATTACGCTCTACTAATAATATTTTAGTAATTTTCACTAGCCTGACTGAAGCACAAATATAAATGAACTAATTGTACAACAATCAAGGCGAAATGTACGCAAACGTTTTAATTAGAATTTCCAATGTCCATGTTACTTATTATGTATGTACGTCGTTATGTCAATAGCTCCAACAATGTCAGAGCTATATCGATACTCTGAAATTGCCGATACAATCACTCCTACATCCGAGATCAAATATTATCCAATTATTATTTCCACTTCATACTTAGTAGGTACTTCAGTAAACACTAACAATGTCGGACATTCTGACAACAGAACTTACTGCTTGATTGAATAAGCACAACATTCTATTATAATCTACGGTGTCAGGAACTTTTTCATTGCATTCCAGTTTCTTTAAATAAAAAAGGGAATGTAGTTACCTACTTAGATTATGCATATTAAGTAACACAAGAATTTGGAATAAATCATCACGCCAGACTTATTGTAGGGTCAGACAATACTGCATAGTAAAGCTACTATATAATCACAATAAGGAAATTGTTTCTCAAATTAGAAGGTTTTCGGTTAGATGAAAACTGAAGTGAGGGTCAGTTTCAGAGTGTGAAGCACTTAAACTATTATTAAATTCATTTTTAGTATTATTTGCCAATATAGAGGCCACGTCCACTTTGTGGACATATCGACTAAGTAGGTACGTGTTTTTATTAAAAAGATGCAGCCCAGTGACAGGCAGGGAACAGACAAAATCAGCGACTAAGTAGTACCTTAGCACCCTTTAGGTACGGAACCTTAAAACATGAAAAATCAGAGAGCACAGCTACAATGAATAATGTTTATTAACTGAACATCTTATTACAATGATACACTGGACTGATAGTGAGCCTCACTTACACGTCATACATCCTAGGGCGATAAGATTATTCACTTTGTATACTATAATGCGATAATAATCTACGAGTCCACGACATTCGCATCAGGTATGTTTAGAGCCGAATGTAGCTAGTTTCTCAGTTTCTCACACCTGATTGTCTACTATTAAAAAAGATACGAATTTAGGTATTCTCCTTAACAAGATTTAATTGAATGTTAATCAGTCTGCTGGAGTTCCAGAGAAGTTGTAGAGTAATCTCTTTATAAACAATTTTTTTTATAATTAATATAGCCTAACACTAAGGGATAACGTAGCTTTTTAGCAGGCAACATGAAATCATTCTTGGTACGTCGATTTTGTCATTCTACAAATAACATACCATACCTACCGACACATCCACTGTAAAACACCAAAGCACAAAGCAAAACAATGCTGGCAAGTTGGTTCTTTTATGTCAAAAATACTTAAGCAAGTTGCACCGGCTTCACTTCAACACATGTGTATCTACTACAAAGTTTCAAACGAACCCAAAATTAGCTAATGTCTACTTGCAGCCTCTTTGAAGTATATTCTTCGAATGTATTCACTCACGTTATGCGTATGCCTTTGATTGATGTGTCTACTACCTACTTACGACTAACAAAGCGATACGTGTAAGTGTAACATATCGATTCCTAGTTTTCAAGTGAGCAAGCAGACTGCTTTCTAACGTGTTAGTTTTGCAAAAGAAGGCTGATATGGCCGAAATTTACGTGATTCTGAAATAAATATTTTTAGTCTAAGGGCACACGTTATCGGTTCGGCTTATTCAGTTCGGCATTCTTAATAAAACTTATAATAACTATGTATTGAAAATACCGAAACGAAAGGGCCGATTATAGCAACCTTGACGGCTGTTGTTTCAAACCACACATACATTTCAAACATACATACTACGTATTTATTCGGAAGCCTGCAGGTTGCCTTTGGATTTTGAACTCAAGTTGGATAAACCTGTATCTAGATTATTCTTTAAAAGTTAGCAACCTAGATTTAAGATATATTTGTTGCAGAGGTTCGTTGATATTTCTCTAATGCTCTCTTATCAATCAAAATTAGTCACAAATTTAATTAGTTCCGCATTTGAAACTCCCTGTGTATTGAAGCCTTTCATGACTACCCTTGTGATAACCACATAGTTATGTAATTACTAAACGTCATTTAATGCATTATGTAGATTTATACCTACCTAATTGTATCAACAAATATAACCATTTATAGGTATAGCAAACTATACTATACCTTTCTACACTTTGTTTAACATACCTCTTTGAATAAGTAACTCTTTTTTCGTCACTTTCGTCGGGTCTTTTCTAACTCCACCTGAGACCGATTTTATGTAGCGCCTATTTATTATAAGAAACATCACTTCAGATCGATTAATCACAGCTTATTTTGAGCCTCTCTTATTACATATTATATCTAGCGTTAATTAAACCTGTTTCACGACACAACCTTCTTTGCTTTTTGACTATATCAATATTTTTTTCTGGAATCGTAACGTTTTTTGCACGTTATTATATTATAAACTATCCAATAAGTAGTTATCTCAGCTCAATAGTCAATGAAAAAACATAAATATGCAGTCACATGACACTTCACGAATGGGTTTTTCAGCGTTACAATATCTCGCCATGCAAACATTCATGCTCGAAGATAACACCCATTTAATTTGTTCAAAGGGTACAGATACCCATCTGAAGCCTTTGTTATATTTTAAGATGCGTAACATTGGCAGGCCGAAGGTCTTTTCTTTAATGTGTGTACCAATAAATACTTATCTTGAGGGTCGGGCGACCATTATATAAGGTAAAGTTGGAAATATGTAGGTAGGCTGAGAAGTACTTAGCTGAGTGTATGGGTGTGCACCTGTTTACCAACATGTTCTAAGAATTCTACCCGCGTGTAGGCGGTGCGTCCGCCGCGGGGATGTCTATGGATTTAACCTTCTTCCATATGCTATTATTTTAGGTAACGGTATTCCTAATAACAAAATATAGAAGAATGAGGAACCCGCCACATGTTGTGGTGTTGAAATTGGCAAAACGAGGCCTAAGCCTCGTTTAAACGAGGAGAGTTTCCCGGCAATAGGGAGGCAAGAATGTCCATGTGAGACTCGTGGGCGATGTATCGCACTCATGTGGTTTACATTCATCGTGTAAATGATGCCTTAATTAACACATGCAGCGTGAGGACTCCTTCATTGTTATTTAGGTGTTCTTAAATTACAAATATTACGATGTAACTGCCTCGTTGGTCTAGTGGTCGCAAAGCGCGACTGCTGAGCTTGAGGTCTTGGGTCCGATTCCCGAGTCGGGAAAAGTGTTATTGGTTTTATCCATTAGATGTGAACACTCGATTAGGATTTAGTCATAATGTCACGCAAACTAATTACTTACATGAATTATCTGGTTCTCTACTATAACTACATATCTTTAATGTGTCAACATTCAAGTATCTATATATCAATACATTTTTAAGTGTACTAACTGGCGGCTAATACTGTCTAGTAGGTATCTAATGTCGCGTAGGAATCTGCACGTCATAATTAAGACGAACAAACTTATAAGATAATTAGGCACCAACACCGTCGTCAGTCAAAGATACTCGATCGAATAAATAGACTATATATTAAGAGGCTAAGTATATTCTTATGTAATTCATAACACCGCTGCGTCCACAGTTTTACATTCAAGCACAGGTAGATATACTGTTTTGTTATCCGCATAAAACATAGATAATACATGAATTTAGTTATAACATCATCGCTGCCACCTGCAAATCGTGTAGATCAGATAACTTTCATTTTACGTAACAGTTAAAGTTTTAAACATCACATTCTGATGTCAATTCAGATTCATTTAAATTGTCAAAAATCAGCGAAACAAAGTTATTTTCTTCGTAGTCACAATTCCGAAGCAACTCATATTAAATCTATTGGATGATTGGCTTAGGGAAGGACCTCTTCTTAGAATCAAGGATTTGGTTTGATGCGTGCGCGGTAGTAGGATCCACTTGGTCGGGACGGGAAGCAGCGCGTAGGATGGGTTGGGCGCGAGGGTGTGGGGCGGGGAGAGATTTGTTATGGCGGCGGCAGGAAGCGCCCGGTGGCACGGCTGGCACGTGTAAGAGCGGCCTTGAGACGGTAGGTCGTCGAACGCGACGCGCCGCCGCCGGCAGACACAGCCGCCTGTCGCCCTCTGGCCAACCGCGACACCATAGCCTTTGTCGCATCGCCATCGCGCCAGCGCTTCTCCACACCTTGCTCAATATTTACACCAACAACACACATGCCATCGCCTCCGTTACTCTTCAAAACAATCGTTTTTAGACCCTCCAATCTATTGAAAATATTCATCTACTATGTCGCGACGCACGATTTCAGATTCACGGAAAGGTCAACCATGTTGCACTATTACATCGTTCATGTGTGAATTATGCATTTCGAATATAGTTTGAATCCGATTAACCAAGACAGGTTTTAAAGTAGCTTAGATAAATCTCAGCTCATGCTAGACACGAGTAAAAAATCTGGTAACCCCGGTTTTGAGTTGGGTCATCGCAACAATACGCGAGGATATTTCGGATGACGTCATTGTATTCGTGATGCGAATGCCGTGCTAACTCTTCTCGGTACATAATCAGGTTTTTCTACGCGTGCAGCTCTTTTTTATTTAACTATTAACTTACTATTAGTAAATAAGCAAGTGTATACTAAATAGTAACAGAAACATGATAACGATTGGTGCTTGCGCACCGAGTTTGTGTACGGTCTATAGTGCAGGAGTAGGCCGACTTCTTGTTATCACTGTGATAAAGGAGTGTGGGACAGAGGAGGGTGAACTCGCGGGGGGCAGGGGTGAGGGAGGAAGTGGGTCGCGGGGCCGACGCCCGAGCCCGGCCTCTGCCGACGACCTACGACCGCCGCTACCCCTGAGCTCAACGTTTCGCACTCAGACTTAAGAGATGTTCATATTATAATAAATTCAGCTCCAAAACGGTGTTGAACCCAGTTAACAGTTACATAAAACGTAGCAAATAATCCTCAATTGTAGTGATTAAACATTTTAGATTATCTGTAAACCTACGTAGGTACCTGTTTTGTTGAAAAGCTTTACAATTCTTGGTTGTAACCACTTTTGCCTAATGTAGATAAGTATAGACCCACAAACATTCACAAATTCGGTTTAGATGAAACTATAGTGCTGTCTACCGAGGGTAGTCCTGTGTTTGTAACCTGGCACATAGCTTCAACAAAACCTTCAAGTTATGATTATTACATAGAAAGTAACTAACGGTGTGTGTTTGTAAGGAAGTACCCAAATGATTATCCTAATTTTTTGTATCAAACATTGAAAAGAATCAGAATCAGATCCGCCTTGAACAAGCGTGGTCAATGCTCGTGCCTTTTCTGAATGGGAATAGACCTTTGCGCTACAGTTGGGACAATAATAGACTGGTATCTCTTAAATCCGTAAATCGTATTTTCACCCGTAAGCAAATCTTTACGCTGAGACGTGGAGTTGCGAACACCAGCCTGATATACAATAAAATTGTATTTTAATGTAAAAGTGACCCCTAAGTGAAACCAAATGACAAGACAAGAAATAGTAAAAACATGCGCTCTCTCCCATGGGCTTATGTAAACAACAAATAATGCAAATTTGTTGTTAAGTAGGTGTGATAGTAGATAGTAATACGGATCGACAGAAAACATCTTGATTCTCACTTAACATTTCCATCACGAAAACATATATATATTCATATATTCATATTTACAAAAAGCTGTAAATCTTTAAAGCTATAATATATCAAATGTACTACATCGACGATCGAATATCAAGTGTTGTAGTGGTAGCGTTGTGGACAGTCCGACGGCGACGTGCGCGAGTGGCTTGCACTGCCACGGCGCACACGCCCGAAATAACCCGCGAAACACGACGAAAACAATCGAGACCGCGCTTGCGGCCTCATGCGAGCGCAAAAATGACGGAGAAATATGCACGCCACTGTCCAGCTCCCCGGCCCAGATGCACAAAAAAAGTGCCACCGAGTGTCACTCCTCCACGCATTGCTGACCAGACCTCTCACGTACTCACACGCATACTCATAGGACGAGCACTGCCGCTTCAGACAGCCTTGCGTTACTGGTCGTTCATGCGACGAACCAACGATCAGAGCCAGCGACCTCTTCATAATATTATCGCATCTAAAATAGAATCATCATGACTCACACATCAAATATAGAATTTCTTCTAAATTCAATAAGTCCGTAAGTAGGCCTTTTTCGTAGAACTGGCCACAACAAAGCAGATACAGGTTCGTCAATTAGTAGTGTTGTGCCAAATCCAGTTTTACTAGTAAGTTTCGCGGGCATCGTCCCAGAACGGTGACGCGTACCGGCCGTGTCGCATTCTTGCTGCATCCCTACGCCCTGGCCGGCTACGCGCCACCCGCGCTAGGCCGCCGCCGCCAGCGCGCCGCGTCGCCGCCCGTAGCCCGCACCTCACACTAAATCGATATTGCATACTGGAACTGAAATTGATTTTGTAAAATAATGTGCTCATATTATTATGGAAGTAGGGACTATACGGGTTGAAATGATTTCCTCCTGAGTTCTCTTTAAATACACAACAGTAGCCCACCCATATTGTCGTTACGCGGTTTTATTATTATAGTATGCCACATCCTTGACATCTGTTTTGTAAATGTATACTCATGTGTATATCTGTATACCTGTCTATTTAAAAACATACAATATGTGAATGCCTACTCAACATGTTTGTTACGGAGTAATCCGACCTTGACCTATCTGCTATCTTCCCAAGTGTGAAACTATAATTTAGTAAAGCAAATCTTTAACAAACACATTAATGTAGAAATAAACATATTAATGTATCAATTAAAATTACAAGAATCGACTGTGAATCTTTTGAACTTTGAAATACATATCTCTTAAAAACCTATTTATTAGTGCATCACAAAAATAAAACTACAATTCAAACGTAGTTATTTAGAATAAAAATAATATAACAATATTATCAAAGACACATAATATCACATAACATCACGCCTGTAATCCCCGAAGGGATAGGCAGATGTGTACCCATAGTACACCCACATTTCGCCAGTTATGTTTTAAGTCCCATGTAATAGGGGGCGAGCCTATTGCCATCAACCGGGCACAAATCCAGACTTCGAGGCTGCTATTGTGAAGTCAGTATTATCAAAGACCAAAATGGTCTTTGATAATACTGACTCGTTAAAGCGAATAAATATAGGTAAAGCAATTTTCTCCTTATACAGAAATGTTTAGCGAAACCAATATCATTAAGTATAATGAATAATGATATGTAAGTATACCTAATGTTAGATAATTTGAGTACAGAGATTTATCAATCTTGCTAGTGATCGTGTATAAATTTATCACCAAAGCGGGTACGTAGTAAGAAGTCACTCCCCACAACAATGTTGTCGTACTCTAAGGATTTAGTTGGAGGGCCGCGGGATCGATAGAAATAACCGGCTATTTACCGCCAACAGTCGTGGCTCCCGACTTGTACCCGACTACACACTTACTTGCCTGTAAATATACATTATTCCAGATGGTAATTTCTGTTCTGGTGTATAAATCTAATTGTTGCACGTAATAGTGACATGAAATAAAGTTATGGAATACGTCAGCTATATACGTCCATGTGCAATATGCAGTTTTAACACGATGAATGCACTAATAGTGCGTCCGCACAACAAATTAAAACTCATAAAATCGCACTTATTTCTTCAAAGGTAGACAGTCAACGCAAATGTACAACAACGTAACAAAATGTTACGACACACGCCATTCATCCTAAATGCATTTACGTCCCTGAATAACATCGGCGTGGCGTTGCATTCACATAGACAATGGCAATTGTTTGCGCGACCGTATTTCGCGCGAAGTGACGGCGATGACGCGGCGCGCTGCTTATGTTATTTATTAATAGCTACGTACGACCGGCGACCGGCGGCACCAGTCGACGCCGACGTTGACAAACAACTCGCATTAGCAGCATCTCACCGCGGCCGTCGCTCGCTTCGCAGAGGAACACGACCATTACTCCGTACATCCTCTGTTGTAATGACCTTCAACATAGTGTCATACGCAGCGTCCCGAATGACAATGACGCGCGTGTATCATGTAGTGTATGTAGGCAGTGTAATACAACATTATGTCTTGTCCTACATTATGTACCCTGTAGCTACATAATTATTACTTATATGGCCTGTTTTCCAGTTACTGCACGCTTGTGGATTAGTACGAGGTTATTGTTACGAAACAAGGTTGCTATTACAATAAAGATAAATTTCTAGAGCTGACCTAACTCAACAAAACATTATTTAGCTAAAGCCCAACCCCCTTAACGTTAAACTCGAAATAAACTTATGATAAAGCTAACAACAACTCAATCAATCTGTAACTTATTTCAGTGTTAACATCCTACAAAGCTTCAACGTTACGTAAATGTTGATAATTTAGTAGAGCCAAAATATGGAATAATAATTTATCTCGAAAATAAATACCTACTTGAAAAATCTTTTGGACCGAACTCAGCCCAGTTTATACTAGAAAGAATCTTTTAAAAAACATCATGAAGGTAAGATAATGTGAGCAATTGATCGGTTCAGTATCAAACCTCTTTCTTCCCTACTACCTTCATCTTCTGGATTATGTTTAGACCCCCGCATTTATTACGTCTGCCTAGTTGGAAACTACTGGCACTCCGCAAAGATCTTCGCCGGTTTTACACACTTGCGTATGGACATCAACGTTCCAAATTAGTTTTCTTTCCGTAAGAGATTCTGATTCCACATTAAAACTGCTTGCTTTTTTCCAATTTTCAGGCTATCCTGTTGTCAAAACAGATGGTAAATACTCCCGTGCAGACTGACACGCAGAGAGATATAGAATCTCTCTTACACGTGTTTGTAATCTTTTAATTAGTAATTTAATACAGCATGAACAGATAAAATAACTATAGTGATCTAGAACATTCTACAAATACCTACGGAAATAACAAAAATACCTAGAGATTGTTTATCATTATTGTTTTCAATCTAAAACAACCTTTATTGGATTTACGAAGTTATTCTTTTGTTTATATTTAGATTACGAGCAAATAAAACAAGTTGGTCATTAGGAAAGAACTATGCACTTTTTTGCCCTACAGTTATTGGCAACATTACAATATCTATCTACCTAGGTTATTGACCTCCATTTTGACTGCATCTTATTCTATATTTTTTTAAACCCAACTTTAAAAAATATCCATTACATAAAGTTTATTTACTCATACGGGCACAGTAGACACCTATGCCAGAGAAATTGCGAGATAAACAAGTCGAAATCCGCGAGACACGTCATTGAACCATTTCGGGGACACAGACCGATATAACAAGTACAGACAAATAAAATTTCCTTCATGCTGCTGTGATGCTCTAGAATTCAGTCGATACTCCATTAGCACAGGTTACATGAACTTTTTCATCCATTTTCTTGAATACACTAGCACTTTAGCCTCGATGTCTAATCGGAACCGTCGTTGAACCATTACACAAAAATAAGAGTGACTAGGCAGTGAGACTAGACTATTAAAAGGTTGAACTGACAGGCAATAGGAAGCCTCTAGGGGCTATAGGACAATTTAGTTAGCATGGCTGAATGTTAAACCAGTGTTATTGGCACCCAGAATGCGTAATTTACCTGTTATATTAATTAGAGGTGACGCAAGGTTCGGGGCGGGCCGGGCTCGTCCGCGTCTGCCTACGCTCACCTTCCTAATTACGCCGCGTCTAGACGACCCGCCAGCCTCCACCCACAGCCCCGGCCACCCCCTTATCAAATACGGCTTAGAATTTTGCACATATTTGTACTTATTCGGCGCGCGCTTTAGGATATTTTTCTGGAGCGCTACGAGAATATCTCTTACAGCATTACATACATGCCTACCTACCGACTCAGTTACTGCGCAAAAGAGTTCACTTATCGTAGAGAAACTGCGACATATTATTATACAATTTTTAAACCTATGTAGGTCAGCATTATTCTATATTTATGAAAGATTTGGGTTTGTTCATTATGATAGAACAAGATAAATATAAGTCAGATTCATGAATAATACAATAACAACGTATCGTACATCAGCTGGTTATCTTTTAGGTAAAGTCAATGGAGCGAAACACGTTCCCATAGCATTTGTAGCCCAGAGAGAAAAAGTTACGTGTCTCTGAGACAGAGATATTGCTGGCACGGCTGGTATCATCTAAAGATATATTAACGAACAATGCTACTAGTGTCCTGTGGTAACGAATAAGTGATGCAGCGATTTCATAAAGTACTTACTGTATTTATTTAGGAACAGTTTACTGAATAAAAGTCTTTTAGTGAAATTAAAGAGTCAGCCTGAGCGACCTTATGCTATAAAATTAAGGCTTTCACCTGACCACTATAATCATTTGTCACAATCACGAGTATAACAGGACACAATGCACTACAAAGTGTGATCAATGACGATATATTTTAGGAGTAGGATACAACCAAAACACTAAATACTATAAAAAGTATGTACTCGAAAATTATGTAGATAAATTAAAGAATGATCACTCATAAGAGTGTGTCTTTTTCAAAATACTTGTAAAAGATGACCTTGTCTGACTAATTCAGACTCCCAAAATCCGTGACAGATTAAGAAAAAATAATATAGGTATACTTCTTTAAGTTCTTTATGAACACTTGAGGACTCGAAGCTTTCTTCGGTATTATGTATAACATTATTAGTTCAATATACACGTGTGCAGCTGCTGCTATGCTGATTCATGTATACTTCAACGGTTTGATTGCACGCTATCGTACATACTGATAAATAATTAAAATCTTGTCATTAATTACGGCCGACATTGAGAATACTATCTAAACTATATGATCATTATTTTAAATGATTATTTGGATGTGCTCAAATAGACAAGGGTCGTCGCGCCTCGCGTGCCATTGACGTGATTACGGCGCTCCGTTCCTAATTATCTATCACTTACTCTATATACATTTTATATACAATAACATGTATTTACATATGAATATTCTTAACCTAATACTTTGTAGGTACTTGTAGGTTTATGAAATGGTCTTTTAAATTATTTGAATCAAACTTACTCATTACTTTTTGACTAAGCTTTTTTCAAAGTTATTTGGTACTTACTGCTCTAAATTAAATAATTAATTATCTATTATAGTGGCTGTAATTAACTAATATTACTAGTTACGTATGACTGATGATGACTCAAAACTTAGGTAAAAAAAAACACGTAAAACTCGATAAAGCAACAGAACTAGATCTATCTTCGAGTTACATACATACATACATACATAAACTCACGCCTTTTTCCCATAGGGGTAGGCAGAAACTATAGAACGCCACCTGCTACGATCCTTACATACTCCTTTCGCCTCATCTACGTTCATACATCTCGTCATACAAGCACGCCGGTTACGAGTACTCCGCACCTGACCTTTCTGAAGGACCTCACTAATAAGGTCAGTGTAGGTCTTCCTAGGGCGACCCCTCCCGGCGTTGCCACTCACCTCTGCCATATAAATACCTTTTGTCAATCGTCTTTCACTCATCCTCTCAACATGACCGAACCATCTAAGCATACCCTTTTCTATCTTTGTCACTACATCTTCTTTTAATCCGCAACGGTCCCGTATAACCTCATTCCTCACTCTATCGTTCAATGTTACACCACACATACTTCGCAAGGAACGCATTTCCACAGCATTAATCCTACTCTCATGCCTCGTTTGCCATACCCAACATTCACTTCCATACATAAGCGTAGGCACCAGCATCTTCGAGTTATTTATCAATATACTTAGATAACTCGAAGATAAATCTAGCATAGGCAAAGCAGACTGTCTGAAAGAGCCGAGACCTAGTGTTTCATGCACATTGCACCTTAATTTCTATTGGTCGTTGCTGTTAAGGACATGCGTACGCTGTAATACATAAACCTTAAATCTCTTTCAATTTGTTATCTAAGGGTGGCGAAGAAAAAAAAACCAGATTCAAGAGACGAGTACCTACCTAGATAAAATCACGTTCAGGTGTGTCTTTTGATATCTACGGTTAAGACAGGTCTAGTTTAAACGTCATACCAACATACATACACACAGTAGACACCCGCAGAGCACAAGTCGTCTGCGTCTCACAGATACCTAGTTGATGCCCAGCGTGATAATTGGCACTCTCCGTACTCCCAAGCCGTCAGGGCACAAAACGCGTCTAACATTTAAAAAAAAATTTTTTTCACCGTCATGTTTTCAGTCTGTCTGGTACTGATAAGAAACGGATTTAAGTGCCTACATAATGGTTTATGATATTCGAATGCCACACTACACTTGCACTGAATTTAAACTAGTTTCACGGATTGTATCGCGATCGCAGAATATAAAAGTTGTTAAAGAAAACTGTTAATAACAAGGCCGCGGTAGTGGTACCGCGGTTGTTATCAGTTTTCTTTTCATATAATTTCTATCATCCCTACGTACTGATAAGTATCACCTATATCAATTTATGTAGGTAAAAAAAGATTATATCTTTCGTCTACAGAAGCTCTCATGTTTTTTGCCACACCTCTGCACAGTACCCACACAGGGCCCAGGAAACAATCGAGTTCTGGTCGATCAAGTTCAATTCGACCAACCGACCAATGATTGACTCGGCGATACCGTCGGAATGTCTACAAATTACAATTACACAATTGGCACCACAATACAGTCTAGTGAGTCGTCGGCGTGGGCCCTTCGCGTTTATGTGTTTCAATTCAACCTCGTTAAGATGTAGTAGGTATACTAGAAATGTCGGCCTACTAGCTAGTAGAGCGGTGCGTTTACGACACTGGCTCAAACGTGCCGTGGAGTGGTCGCTGACAAGGCTCAGGCAGGTAAGCCAGCACTCAACGAGTGAGTTCGCGCCACGTGGCCAGGTACCGCCAGCTGGAGAAGCTATTTCGGTGATCGGCGGCAGGCCCCGGCAGACCGACACCAGACGTCGCCGCCGCCCCCGCGCTCCTCCCAACCTCTATAAATAACCGCACTGTGCATTCTTGGGCGAACGATGTCGAATTTTTGTCGAGTACGCGCGACCACATGCCGTTTGTTTTGGCCTCAACCGCCGACGGTAACCCGCGGCCGCGCTAACTGCTGGTGTACAAGATCCGGCTCGCTCCACTGATCGCTAGTCGTGACGCGAGTGACGCATCTCGCGTATCATTGATACTATTACATTGTATTCAGCAGCCACATTATGTCTCCACATACAAACACGCAGAAACACATTTCGTCTTTAAAATTCCAATTCTTAAAACCAGAATAAATACAATCATAGCCAACATTCGAAGGTAGTCTACGTTCCTACTATTGAATTTTCCTTATAATACTTTTTTTTTTAGATGTATTTGCTCTTAACTGTAGTCTAGGTCATAACAGAGATGATGACGATGGATCGACGATGGAGTGAGCTTACCTAGAAGAAACCTGTTTACACTAACTTTGAAGAGAAAAGGCTCAATTCTTTCGGAAATACAAACGCGGGTAGAGAGTTCCATTCCTTTGCTATGCGCATTATATAAAAAGATGTTTGACTTACATTGACCGATAAATAACATGGCAATAACATCAAAAGTGGAATCATTTTAAAAGATTATTTAGTTTACAGTGCTACGCCGTTCCATTAAAACCATACAAATAGCTCATTGAGGGTCATACAAATATGCTGGTACAAACCATACAATTAAGTTATGAAAACGTGCGTTCGGTTTTACTCCGGTCGTCGGCCGTCAAGAGAGATATTCTGATTAAGCCTTGCTAAATTTAGCTCAACCACGCAAACAAACTCTCTAGTAAAAATAGAATGGCACATTATGCGAAACTGCATTAACCTTAGGATTTAAACTGATGTTTTGACATTGATTACAAAAATAAAACATAGTTTTTCTCATAAAATGGATAATACATTTTTGTTTGACTACGTTTCCGAGACTTAATCATCTACACGTGCAGTTTACACTGACGATAATTTGATCTACGTTGCTACGACGACTCGTCTACGCACATGCTACGTAACGAGCTACGAAAAAATTAAGCATCACATCGAAGTTTCGACTTGTGTTACTTACCTTCTACATTTTTTGTATTTTATTTAATATTAGTTTTGTTCTTAATTATGTTTTGTGTCGTTTTACCATTTTTTTCCAAAGCAATTCAAAACATTATAAGTACGGCTTTCTAAACTAATGAGATAATTTAAATAAAATAATTATTAAGTGATTTACATAAGGCAGTTTTATTTGAAAGGTATCAACAACCCATTAAGTTACGATTACGATCAACATATATTACGATTCGGCCCATCACTGCAATCCTTTTTTTTTTTTGTTCCAATCTATACCTACATACAAACCTCTTGGTTTATAAAATGCAGATATTTAAGGTCAATACTCCATATTCTTTTTTTTTGTTTTTTTTTTTCGTGTAAACATGTTTTATTTATTTTGTTGTATCTACCAAAATTTTAAGTAATCCCATGACCCCTATATATTGTTGCAGGCGTACACGTTAGCATAAGATTTTGCGTGCGTTACATTGCGCGTATAAACAGTGATTTTTCACACCAAAAGTAAAAGTCACTTTGTTTGATGCATATTTAGCGTCTATATAATGGTGTATCTTTTAAAACCTCTTAAAAGTGAAAATGAGTGTGAGCATTGAGCAAGTACAGAAAAGATCCAATTGCTGTGATAGGAATAAGATGATGACACATTTCTATTAGCGGATTTTTCAGAGCTAACACGGTCTTTACTGATGAACAGCAGCCCTAAAGTAAGATGACGTAAACCGCCCTAATTGTAATTAATTCTCATATTATAGGTATGTACCTCTCGGACACTCGGTACTTAAGCCAATTCCTTAAAATTATACGGCTCATATTTAAAATGACGTATTCTTTCTTTGTCTGTGTTGAACATGATAATTATTCAGGGCGATGTACTGTTCGTGTACATTGCTGAAAAATATGAATGCTCAGGATTTGTAGGTACCTACTGTGTGCATTGGTTTGTTTGCAATATAACTCTAATTTTGTGTAAGGGAGGCATTAACTTTAACCGAAATTAGTATAATACCTATACAACCTTATTTTGTGTAAAGATTGTAGGTACTGACTGAAGTTTACCCTCGATTGTAGAGTTATTTTAGCCCGCCACACTTTTCCTAACTACCTACTGCAAGTCCTAACAGCCAAAATGAGTGATGACCATAAAAAGAGCGCCGCGGTAATGAGACTAGATGAATCCCAGAAAAACAATTCAACTGTCTTAAAAAAAAATTATACTGTGTCACATTTTTAATCAGTCATGATATAAACCGCACCGCAGACTAACCTTTTCAGTCCACAGATTCTTTGGTGTTTTCGGCCGAAAATTCAATCCCAGACATCAACGAATTATGTATCTTCTATTCGCGCAACTTAATTCTTACTAATTCTTAGTGTTGATACTTGATTGTGTTCATATATGTATTATACAATTTATTTTGTATATAATATATATGTATATAAAAATTAAATGTAGTTCATCAAGGCTGAAACTCTTATACCTATCGCTTTTTAGCTGCATTTTCAAATATCACGTACCTACCCAAGTAGTTACGGGCGAAAAGATCTCCTATCAATTTAAGCTCATAAAAAACATAAAAAAAGAAATACTTAGTAGGTAATTTATTCGCACTTTTTAGACTGCAGATTCATGACTCAGCCACGTGTAGCATAACGTTATATACGGTTGTTTCCTTCTATTTTGTTTTACATAAAGTCCGCATGTCAACTAAACAAAAATACATTAGAACATTTAAGACTAAACTTCGCACTCGGCTAAGCTTTAGTTTGTACCTACATATCCACAACTAGGATTTTTTTATTTTTCTAGATTCACTGTTTAAAAAAGCCGCAGACCGGTATATTATAAGGTGTTTTATGTTCAAACTTTTATTAAACAAAAATACAGCCCCAGTTCATAGCTGGGTACATGGTCGAATATAGCAATACAGAAGACCTGTTTAACTTTTACACAATCCGTCCATGATCCATCGGTTTCTTTGGTCATCTCTTTTATTTTTATTCTTCCATAAAATCTAATTATACATACTCAAAACTTTTTCTCTGGTAGGTATAAGTATGTAAGTATTTCTCGAGTATGCGTATTACATACTCCAGAAGTTATTGTTTGCAATACCTACATAGCAAATTAAAAATTCTTTCACCATTAGAAAGCTACATTATCTGTGAGTAACATAGGCTATATTTTATTTTATTTTTGCGCGGACGAAGTCGCGGGCAATAGCAAGTTACAATATGTATATTATATAATTTTGTGATTATGACGGGCGTTTAAACACTATCTTTTATCTTAGATAGTGGTGAAACATGAAGCCATGATACCTACCTGCCTACATTGATGTAAAAAAAACGGAACGATTTCTGCACAACTTGATAGCGTTTCATTCATCGGTGCGGGCGGACGGCGACAATTGACTTGGTCTACTTATTTCTAACTAGCTTTTGCCCGCGACTTCGTCCGCCTAAATGTCGGTTATCGGTGTCGCGGACGAAATTGAAGTCGAATAAAAAGTAGCCTGTGTCCTTTGCAGTGCTTCAAACATACCCTGTACCAAATTTCATCATAACCGGTTCAGTGATTTAGTCGTGAAAGCCTTACAGACAGAGTTACATTTGCATTTATAATAATATTAGCATGGATATTTGCAGTAAGCTCTTCTATCCTTTATCGAACCATTTTCCAATTTGCAACCCCAACATTGACCAACCATCCTGTTCATTTTTATCACAGATACATGCTTTCGTTCCTTGCTTTTGTTGCTAACCATAGGTACCTATCATTGTTTTATAAGTTTTTTTAATATTTGCTTACCGTTAACAATACAAATCAAATTACCAATGCCATAAAACGAAACAGCATAAAACTATACCTAAGTACCTGTCACGCTTGCTAATAGATTGGTTGAATTGAAGAGTTTGTCTCTGGTCATACAGTTATGTAGGCAGTCGGCTAGCCTTGATTAACATGCTGCCTGACGTATGCGCACTCTGCTAAGGGCAGTGGCAAAAGCTTTAATGTTCCCAGACGCATGCGCGCAAAATAAATCACACAGCGACAGTGCGGAACCTAAGACCTCATCAATTAATATTATTAACCACTTCAATTTTAAAGCGCATTAATTGCAAGGAAACATTGAGTAAAGGGATATTTTAGAAGTACCTATACCATAAAATTATTTGTTTTGTTTTTGTTTATGCTAGTTACGATACCTTTCTGTTAACCTATAATTAGATCCTACTATCCGTACCTACAATCTTATTTTACTAAAATTATTCCTCTAGTAGCAGTAGTTCAGTTGGCTATTCCGGTTGACCGAACTACTCAAACTTTCAGTTGCGATAGTTTGGTTCTAACAAAGCACCAAACTACTGACACTTAAATAGGTATGTAATCCTTTAGTTCGGCTAATAAACTAGGCATATAATGCAAACAAACTATAAACTATTTTTAGCTAGTCCACATTAAAACATGTAAAATAATTGTTTCAATTGCATGTTACCGAAGTAGGTACAAAGTAATATGACATTTAAAAAAACCTTTATTTTCTGTTCAGTTTTTTTTTATTCTGTCAAAAATCGAAATGAAAACAGAAAACAGTTAATGTCCATAACTTTTGCGAAATTGATTTTATTATGAAGATTATCAAACAAATATTTTTTTAATTACCTACGTTTTTTACTTTAACGTCTCACGCGTATTTTTTCAGAGTGGTGGTGGGCGGGCGCATGCGTTGGCGCCGCTGTGCTGGTGTGCGCGGCCGCGGGCGCGCTGGCCCGCCCGCACCTGCGCCGCCGACACGCTGCCGCCGCAGCCGCAGCCGCCAACCCCGTGAGTCGTTGTCATCACTATCATGCACATGGGTGTGCCCATGCCCCGTGGTTGCCATATTTAACAATATACGTAAACACACCACTACATATTACAAAATGACATCAATACCTTTAATGTGACCTGCCTGATGATATCAACGAATGTTGCGATTTTAACTGAAAGATCACAGGAATCCCTCTGTGTTCTGTCTGAGTCTTTTACTTAGTAGAAGGCCCATTTCTTAAATTTTTTACCGATTTACAGGTTCTGAATTCGACCCGAATGACTGTTTGCACCTACCTATATTCACAATGTTCCCAAACACTAATGAATCAATATGATTAATTCTTTTCCTTACGTAATCAACACATTTCCAAAATTAGTAGGTACCTACTACTCCTTTCAGTAATGTTGTAGGTAGTATAATTTGACATATTTTCATAAAACTTTAGAGAGCAAAGCCATGAGCTGAAATCTAGACAGAATTATTTAAAACGTAGATAGGTATGCGAATACTGGTCCTGAAATGGAAAATTCAAAAGTAAAATATTCCTGGCTTGACTCATTGAATTTTATTGTATTGCTCCAAAAACTTTTTTACATAATCAATGGCTATAGTGGGCAAGGATCGATCTACAAATCGCAATATACATAGAAAGCAGCCCTAAGTGCATAAGTAAAAGAAGAAAAAATAATTTTGTACCTATGATTATTGGTTACGTACATTCTATGACTACAACTCGATCATTGAGCAATGCCAACCGTCTCGTCTCGCGAGCCGACAAACGCGTCATCGCTCACTATTACAGTTATAGGTGCGCATATATAACAACTACGACGGTAGCAGCAATCGAGCTCCGTTTACATGTGTGCCAGCTCATATAATGCACACACACGGTACGCTCACTATAATCTACAAACACACTCACTCGCACTAGCTACATCGTATCATCGCACCTACCCAAGTACCGATTGAGCACACAAAGTGAACTAGACAGATTGTTTGTATGTGTGAGGGAGCAATGCTACACACTACGAACTCTTTAGTGTGCGGCGACATCGGGGCAGCCGGTGCACCGCCCGCCCGCCCGTCCTCCCCGCTACGCGACTGCGAACACCGCGCCGCGTCCGTCCGCGTCATTGAACAACAAGACTCGCTCGATGGCAGGCGTCTTTCTGCCAATATGAAAAAAGGAGTTAAGAAACTCCATCACAAAACACGCGATAGTGGAATTTATACGTTATTCTTAATTACTAAATGATTTTATTTTTATAGTGTTAATGCCTTGAATAACATATTTTTATTTATTAGTGAATGATACCTAGTTAATTATTGTAAACGCGATAATCTCTCTATAGTGCCCTGTGATTGTTTTGTTTAAAATATTTACAGCTTCAACAAAACAAATGCAAATGTCAGTGACTGTGTAGTGTAATTATCAAACAGAACATTTATGTTCGTGATCGATTCACATAATTGTGTCTCGATTAGTGTGCCATCGAATTTGGATTTAAGCACATCACTATCTGTCATCCATAGGTGGAACACCTACAAAAATTGTGGACGACACTGTTTCAAATAGTAAGTAGTGTTGATAAAGTCGTAATTTATTTTGACTGCCAATGTAATCTAGTATAAACAACGTTAGTAATTGTAGACTAGACATACGTTACCTTTATTTTAGGCTTGATAACAGAGTGAAATTCTAAAGCGGTAACTAGTAAAATATCAAGTGGATTATGGACAGAATAGAAGAATGTTTGTACTGGAGTCGAGTGAGGCCCGAGGCGACTCGGATGGCCGCGAGACGGCGGGAGCGTGCCAAGTGATAAGAGGCGCGCCGATAGCGACGTCACACCCAGACGTTGTTTGTGTGAATTTAAATAAATTTTCATGACAGACAGTTCCGTAATCACCTCTTGCTGTATCATAGTCGTGACATGCCAACTCGATAATATGTGCACAACTTGAAAATATGCTCATCAAAAACAGTGGGTATACTCTAAAGATTACTAAAATTACGATTATCTTAGTGGCTTTCATTCATAAGCTAGTTAATATGTTGATAGTAAAGCATTCAGAAAAAATAAAATGTGTCAATATTGAGTAAGGAAGAGAGAATCAATGATTATAAATGTTATCACAACAAAAGACTAGGTATTTTGCACAAGGAATTAGATTATAAGACAATATTAGTTTAGATTAATGGTATTCTTAACCTACAAAGATAAAAACTAAAGTCATTTATCATTGCCCTGTAGTAAACACATTGAAGTCACCTTTTTATTGGAAACATAGCTTGCCTTAAAAATAATATTCACATTTTGTACTTAGGACTTTGGTTATGGACATTTTTGTATTAAAGCAACTCTCATAAGGACATACTATATGTTTACTTATATTTCTTATCTTGATAAGGAAAGTGGAAACAAAAAGATAAAATTTTGATAATCTATAAAAATTGTTGGTGATACTGATGACATTTCAATAGGCTTGTGTTATCTAGTGCAGAATTTAAAGAGCACCTAAGTAGCACTCAGTAATGGCATGCTTATGTCAAATTGTTAATAACAATCAGTGTTCAGCTGTTCATCTACATGTTCAATATCATGTTTTTAGGTTATTCCCTGCGCAAGAATATTTGAGTACATGTTGTGGTGGACGTTTTATGATTTATTTCTTTGATACAGAATAAGAATGTTTAGTAGCTGCACGGATAAGTGTGAAATACTAAAATGATAACATCATAATTAAATGTCTTATAACCTGCCTTATGTTATTCTTAACTTAATATAACCCTGATAGTCAACAAATATTATCTACTTATTCAACGGTATAATGAGCAAACCTTATTACAGACTATCTGATAACATTGACTATAGAAAGCTTTTATTTGAATTCAGTAGAATACCTAACACTCTTACAGGATAAAACAGTGCCATATTCTTTGTAATAGTAAGACAGATAATCACTGGCTCACAATATTCTTTGTAAGGACATTGCCCTTTAATAAACTAACTAATATTTTGATTCAGATAAGTATAATCATTTAAATGATGTCTTTTTATTTTTTGTTCACTCTTATCAGAATATAAGTTTATATTTGTGAAACAAAATGTGATACAAAAACACCTTTCTTAGTTGATATCTTATTATTCATCCACACAAAAGAATGTTGAAGTGCATTGACCTTTTATTCTATACCTAAATACTTGTTTACTATTTCAAAGATATCAAAAATTATCAATAGCAGAGTTAAAAAACATATGATTTACCTACTAAGTGTAAGTGTGTTTAAGTGTTTATTGTTTAATCACATAGTTTAATCATATATTATCTTGTGCAAATTGTAATAAGAAAAAGAAACAAAATGGTATCAACAGTAAAAATATTGAAAAACTAAACAAACCATTATTAAATTCTTTATTTTTGTATTAGACACAGTGCTCATCCTTCATTTTATATTTTAGATTCCATTACCAATAAATTCTGCAACTTAAGTCTATATCTTTTGCCCATTATCACAATTCCTAAGTGTAAAGAGCTGATATCTGGGCAATTGCTACATGTAGGTTTGAAATGGGGCTTTGAAAGTAACTCATACAGAAAGTAAAGATTCTATTAAGACTAAAATCATAAATGATAAATCTAAATGTAATTAAATTAAGAGTGAGTATGTCTGATACCACAGGCAGTATCCAACATGCACCTTTCACCTCAAAAAGTTAAATAAGATACTCTGCCATTAGATCACTAGAAATATTGGAATAATAAAAAAAGGTATCCATAATGAATAAATATTTTGTTAAAAATAAAATAAATACTTCTGGTGTTGAAACCAATACCTGCCACATGGATAGGTGCATATTATGGTGTGCATGTATGGAAATCTTATCTTATCTTTAACCCATTTAATGAACTCTGTGACCTGAAAAAGTTCATTCTAAATACAAATAAAATAGAAAATTTTAAAATATATTAATAGTATTATTATTGAAAATTGAGTTGTTACAAAGAAATGCATGTGTATTGATAAAATAACTCAAATAAATTATAAATGTCTACTTGCAGCCAGCTAACCCTAAACAAATCATATGATGCATAACAAAATCACTGATTAAACTTGTTTTGTTTTGTGTCTCAAACTGAAACATATTCTAAAATTTTAAGAAATAAAGTACTTTATTTCAATGCAGTTTAAGTTTAATTTAGAATAATTGAGTTCATTTATTAAAAAATATATTAGTTCCAAATTGGCTGATAAGTTGTTTCGTTTACTAGTTAGTACTTATGGTAGAATTAACTACAAAGTACAATATCCTGTTCAGATAAAATATAATCTTCTTGAACTCTGAGTTCTAAATCTAAATGTGAATTGGAATAAATAAGCAGTCATATTGTATAAGGAAGCATACATTTTATTACAAACAGAAAGTTTGTTGACTTGCCAAAAGGTAGCAAATTAGGTCCTATAAAACATTATAGAACTATTATACAAATGTGACAATCAACAGAATCATTGTTAACTAAATAATTTAGTACTAGTATATAGGTTAATACAGTATGCCTCTGTCCATTAACTAAACCTAGCTGTGTTAAAACATACATAGCCGTTACAGCTGTACTTCTAGTAATATGAGGATAGACCAAATATGTACTGCAGTCCACCTAGGTACTGTTTTCGGATCATATCATTAGGTCCAATGTAATTCTCTATTACTAAGAATAGTTATAATGTTAGGGAGAAAAACTCAATTTTGTCTGGACTATCCTGGAAATCAAGACTTATCTCTTAGTAAAAAAATACTTTTGAACATCAGTAGTAACATAAGACAACACCCAAAAAACTTGCGCCTTTTACTATGCTAGCATCTTCGAGAGGACACTCTTAAATTTAAAAGTAATGCAGTGATAAAATATTAACTTACATCAGGGATAAATTAAATATAAAAATAAATTAAGGCAATGGTAACATTCACACTTACAAGGTCCATTATCGTAACTCGTTGCTAGTTGATAAGACCGGTAAAGGGTTAACCCCGAGGATAACCACATAAGTGAGAGTAGTGTGTTGTGATTTGCAGATGCTCTCGGTACAAGTGCCGGGGTGCGCGGGCATGGAGCGGCTGGGCGCGCCGGGGGGACCGCGCCTACGGCACGATCACAGACACCACCATTCCACATTGTGAGTAAACCTTTAACCTTTCCTTAGTCTCAGCAATATGACCTGGCTGTCGCCGCTGTATGATTCTGGCTCACAATATGATTTGCAGTTCCGGGTAAAAGTGTAGTGAACTCATGCAAAAAATAAATCTATCTAGTAATAGTAATCTGCAAATGCTTTGAACAGACAACATAACTGGCAAAAAATGTGGTCATTAGCCTTCCCTCCTTGTGATCCAATTTCTCATGAAGATATCCAGTTTGACTAGCCATCTTCGACTAGGTCTCTCTTGCAGTTTTGTTTGCTTTCGTTCATTTATCAATGCTGTTTTATAGTTGTGTAAAGATTCTTTTGTTTTTCTTGTTTGCATTTGCATAAGGAAACACGGTATTAATTAATAGTTTGTAACTTTACAGGGAATGGGAAAAGCAGCAGAGGTTGCAGGCGATGGTGGGGCGGCTTCAAGAGATGGTGGAGCAAGAGACGCGCGCGCGGTCCGCCGCCGCGGCCGAGCGCCTCGGCCTGCCGCCCAGCATACAGCTGCCCGACGGCGAGTACGGACAGGACGTGCATCTACAGTTACGAGTCCCTTATCAGGTACTTTACTTTATTCTAAAACCAAAACTGACCCACCCTTAAAGCCTGTGTGTGACCAGGGGGTCATGGCAATTATTGTAATTTTAAATAATGTGCGGTGCATGTATTTATATTCTGCCGCACTTAAACCACTCTGTAAATAATAATATGGTATGGGCCTAGCATTGCATTCAGTATCGCTTTATCTCTTAAAAATCCGACTGACATGTATGAATCTTGAAGTTGATTGTGTTTATGAGCATCTGATACAGGTTCACATTTAGACAGGAGATTTCTAAGATATCTGAGAGAGATATGAGAAAAATAACAGTAATTGACGTACTATTTTTTTATTCACCATCAAAATTCTCTGGTTAAAGCCCCAAATTGCAGCTCCCTATAAAATAATATTGTCCACGCGCAATCACGTGAGTGATGTTGACTTTTGACATTGCAGCAAGCCGAGCTGACGAGAAGCAGCTTCCAGCCTCCACCGAACAAGTGCGTGAGCGACGTGCCCGAGTGGGCGGGCGGCGCGGAGGCGGGCGGCGCGCGGCGCGGCGGCAAGAAGGACGGGCTGCTGCAGAAGGCGACGCGCTGGTGGGTGCGCATGGGCGCGCGGCCCGTGCCGCCCGGCCCGCCGCCCTGCGTCATGGTGCCGCGCCGCCAGGCCGCCGAGCCGCCGCCCGACGCGTGACGTCGCCGCGCCAGCCCCGTAGAGACCATATCACGCTTACATTCCATTATCGGGACGGTCGGACTCGCCGCAGTGCACGCGCGTCCCGGAGTATTATAGACTTGGTATTTATTTATTCGGGAGCGTGCCGCCGGGGGCCGCCGCGCGCGTCCGGGCCGCTCCTCCGGGCGAGCCCGTGTTCCTCGCGCCGTCTAAGAGTTTCGCGAAAACTAAGACTGAGATAAAGTAAAAAGATATAACGTTATAAAGTCTACGTTGAAGTATGTTGTCTTAGGTGAAATTGATTCAGATAGAAACGATTAAAGGTATATTATAATATTTAATGAATCTTTCGACGACCGCCCTCGATGATATCGTGTATTAGCCGGGGGTCCGTCGACGGTGAGCTGATGTCTTGCAGTGTACAGTTTCATGTTTAAGTGACCTATTTTAAACTTTAATTTCTATCCAGCAGCTATAAATCTGTGTTTAAACAACTTTTATATTTATTTATAATTGTATGTAAAGGATGCATATCAGTACAGTAAACGCAAGGAATATTAATTTACGTTGCATAGTTACTATTTTATTGTAAATATTGTCTCTAATTTAATATTATTAGAATAATTATGGCCGAACGCCAGAACCCGGGGGTCTTTTCAATTGAGTGTTTGCTACATTCCATATTTATGTTGAAATATTCTCGATAATACTTACTGTACTAGTTGCTTCCACTTGTCTACCTGTAGTCCTTGTATGTCTGTATCCAGTACCACGACTGTCTGTAGTGTGGGCGCCGCGCTCTATGCGGCGCGGCGTCACCGTGTCGATACCTAGTCATGCTGACAATAATTGACAATCGATTAGTGACTGATATTTAAAATGCAGAGAAATAGAAATCTCATTAGAAAATAGACATAAAAAGAAAAATATTAAATGAATTAGTTATAAATTAGCTGTTTATTATTTATATTATTCGCTCTGCGGACCATGTTCTGCATATTGCGATCACAGAGTTCGCTGCCTGATGTTTGTACGACATGTTAGTACTACTTGGTCTCTCATTATGCAGAATATGTTTTGCAGGCCGTTATTAAAGTGTCACGACAGTCATTAACTTGTTTACTATCCATGATATCATCAACAGATGAACTTAACTGGTGTTTTGTGTTTTGTTATTACCATTGCTTTACACGCACAAGCAAAAATAAACACCTTTTGTCTTAGTCCATTGAACAGTAATGGACGCTCGCCTTATCATCCATGCTTGAATCGATAGTTTGCAGTGAACACTTGTATTTTTCCTGTATATAATAAAATGTCAAAAAGTGTTTTGATTTTTAATACAATTACGGGTCTTAAGCCTAACACTTGCCGTTAGTTAGCTACAATGCTAGACGCTAAAGTAGTTTACAATAAAATGGCGCAAGATATGTAACTTGTATATGTTATAAATATAGCAATTTTCACAAGCTTCTTTATATGATGAGAAAAACTTAAAAGAGAGTATATTAATTTAGATGTTAAATTCTAGTCGCTACCACAATGTAGTTTGATTCTATCCCAAAAATGTTTTATTACCTATTTAAGAAAGCTTGAGAATGTTCACGTATTTATAACGTTGTCTGGAATTGTATGCAGCATAATACAAACAAAGGAGGTAAATTGAAATGTGCCCTATTTTCCAAATATCTATAACATAGTATGTTGTTGTTACTTATGAGATAGTGTAGTGCATTATTATCGCGAGTTCGTGTGAACGTGTGCGTTGTATGAAGCGAAACAATCCTTTGTCTGTATCGTTAGTAAAATGGCACAAAGGTTTGCGCATTTTATTGAATCTATTGCATTGACAGCATTGATATGCTACACGCGGCCATTTTTACGGACTGAAACATAATGTAATGTTCAAAATATTAAAAGAAATAAGTAATTATAATTACTGAAAACTGATTTGTTTTGTATATTTATTGTTTGTCTTCGATGTTTAAATATGGCGATTGATAAATAGTTCATTGAAAGACAATTTAGTATTTATTTAAAACTATTTGTATATACTTAAATATAAATATATAAGAAACTATTGTTGTGGCCTACACCTTAAAATAGAGGGGTCTGTTCATCACACACAAACAAATGATGACATACAAAGTGCATGAAACGAATCTCTCAGTTGAGTTTCCTCAGTGGTATGAGAGAAATCGAATTGAACATCATCCCTAATGATCGAGTTGTACAGTATTCTGCATAACAGGACAAAAATATAGAAATTCTCTTTCTTATTTCTATGTTTTTGTTTTTTATTTTACGGTCACAAGTATTGTTATACTTAAAGCAGCTTATCATTTTATTATGTCCCGCCATTTCTTTTTGTTGCCTTAAAATTATAATAAGTGTCGAAAATGCTATTTTAGCAATTGTTGTACAAAATGCTGACGGAAATATAAAAGTTGTTTAAATAGTCTCACAGAATAGATATTTAATCTAGATATCAAACAATATTCCATTTGTCATATTAATAAGTAAAAGCAGAAGCAAATGTTTATTAATAAAAGAAAACTGCATTAAATTATGACCTACCAATAATGAACAATGATTTTCATTTTAAATTCGTTACCTACTATTTTCTGTCGGTCGCTGCCACACAGTACCGCCTGTACCAGAGAAGTAGGAAAGGGTTTCATATAAAAATAAAACATCTAAGAACATAAGCTATGGAAAAAAACCGTGTTGTTTTACGTACCTACTAGCTTTTGCCCTCGGCTTCGCTCGCATTTAAATTTCGATCCTGATTCGAAAGACATGTGGCGTCATCTATCATCATAACGTTATTGTGATTTCACTCGGGATCAGTACTTTTTTTTCGGGATTAAAGGTACCCTATGTCCGATTACAACCATCCGATTGCACCTGACAATATATACAAAATCTCGGGATGATCGGTTCAGTGGTTTAGGCGTGAAATGGTAACAAACTTACTTTCGCATTTACAATATTAGTTAGGATTAGCGTTTAAAGCCTGTCATGTGCTGGGCAAATACTTATTGGTTTGTCATCTATACATAACTATGGCGGCGGCGTCAAAAGGTTAAGCTCATATGGCATACCTACCCTGGCGAAAAGGGTGTAACAAACACACATCAGGTTGATCTGTAGAATGAGGGTAGAGGCTGTGGTAGAGGTATGATAAAAAGAATTATTACTAAAGTTGAGTAGGAAACCAAAATAGGAAGTCTCTCTGAAAATGTATTTGCTTAACACAATGTAATAATGTCACAGAGCTGGGTCTGATGATGGAGCCAAAAAGTGGCCATAAGTAGTTTCAAGTTTTTGACCCACTTCCCGGTGTTAGATTGAGCTAAATGAAATTTTTTAATACATTTGATATGAATGCAGGTTTAAAAAAATAATAAGTTGAACTTGTTTTAAATGTCTTAATAGTTGTTTTAGCCTACCTCCGTTTATCGATGGGGTTATCTGTAATACAGCGATCGACAATCCGCGGCTCGTGGACGTCTTACTTGAGGCCCGTGAATGTTTTCGTATAAAATCAGTTACCTTCTAGGTACTTAGTAGTTCTATTTTCTGAATGATTTACAGTGGTTATTTCTATATCGAGCTATAAAGCCAGTCATTTAACTACGCGTCTAAACAAAGCAATTTTACTTGTTACTACTATGATTCTCTGAGTTCTGTTCCATATATCCGTAATTCATGATCTGATCTGATGAGTGATTTTTCAGCAGACAGGATCAGGCCTAACTGAAGGTAGCTTTTTAAATTGTTCGTCTACAGTACCTAAGTACCATTTTTCTGGACTGTGTAGGTAGGTATAACTTTTTTTCTCCTTAAGTCAATTTTATGGTGCCCATAGTAAAATAATATCCTACACTCACGAACTATCATAATATGATAGAACATATTATGTACTAGGTTTCATCAGCCGACGCCATTTGGACCAAGGTCCATTTTAAAATGTCCCACCTCCTTTGGTTAAACTAACCAATTTGGTTGACTCGACCATGGTGGTTGCAAACGCGAGTTCTAAAGGGCCTCAACCGACTTCCGATTCGCCACGCAAAGAGCGTTATAAACTAAAGTTGGCACGAAACAAAAAAGAAAAACAGTGCTCTAAGCACTAAAAAACAGCATAATTTATCTTTCAATGTTTTTTCTAGGTACCCAGTGACGTTAGCACTTCTGAAATCAATCTTTTGGTTGGCTACTTTTTCATATGTGAAATCCATGTTTATATTATATTATATTGTAAAAACAGTTTTTTACAATATAAACATGCATTACACACATGAAAAAAATAGGTACGATGAAATTTCAGTAAAAAATTTACAGGCATGAAGTTGAGTACAATTGACATTTAATTTTGTTCAGACCAGACACCTACGTAGCGACATCTGGTGTCAGAAAAAAGTCTTGAAAACCCCCATTGGTTCGGTTTCAACCACTACATTTATGGGCTCACACGACGGCTTAGGTAGACCTTTCAGTTTGCGACTCAGCCCTGGGTTGTTCAGTAGACACCATTAACCAATAATTCCTAGACATAAACTACATACTTATATAAACACTTTATTTTAACCCTGAAAACCCGTCAAGTTTTTTTTTAACAGAAAGTATTAGACTAATACTATACAAACATAAAATCCCCCCCTTTTTCCCATGGGGGTGGGCAACCACAGTTCGTACATCTCGCCATGCAAACACGCTGGTTACGGGTAAGCACTGCGCACCTAATATTTAGACTTGTTTTGTAATCAGTAAATAGTCAATCAATTGCAATCAATTGAGTTGGCAAAAATGTGATGTCAGGGTTTACTTTTGCTATACAAAATGGGTATCGCGTTTTGACAGCTCATAAAAAGACGAGTACCCAATGAGGGTTTTCGATAGTTTTTATACTAAACAACGACGACGGTAACAACGTTAAAGTAATAACAGCCGCATGGGTCGATCCGTCAGGTTAAGCTACGCTTGCCGGGGTTGGTCCGTGGATGGGTGACCATCTTTACACACCGAGACTCTTCCGTACCTAGGAAAGCACGTTAAGCCGTTGGTCCCGGCTGTCATATGTGGATCTTTGACAGTCGTTACGGGTCGTCAGAAGCCCGAAAATCTGACAACTAGTCTCACCAAGGGGTATCGTATTTACCCAGTTACTGGGTTGTGGAGGTCAGTTAAGCAGTCGCTCCATGTAAAATACTGGTATTCAGCTGCATCCGGTTAGACTGGAAGCCGACCCCAACATAGTTGGGAAAAGGCTAGGCAGATGATGAGACATTGTTATACTGTTCTGTGGCCCATTCCCGGTTCGTTTTTCGCGAAATCAATTATTATTTTGTTAAAACAAAATAACTACGTATTAACGGTGCTGATTGCTGCTTGTTCTGCAAAAATCTCGAAATTATGGGAGAGAAACAAGGAATTTGCAGGTTGGCTTTAAGAAAGTTTCCAAAAATAAACATTTTAGGAACAGTTCATACATTTTTAATCTTAAACTGAGGTTGTAGATCTACCAATTTTGCATTAGATGCTACCAATTTCTACTAACATTTGGCACATAATCTATAAATTTTCTAAAATTCGAGTTGGCAACACTTTACACATTTCCGATTGGGTGGGCAACATTGACTGACATATAGATGTGAGAATGTGACGTAATTAAACCAAATTACCAAAACACTGTCACTGTCATTAATGTTATGTCCAACCATCATCGGTCATAAAACGTTGATCATCAGCGAAAAATAGTTTCAAAGAATTCGTCCAGAATTATAGTTTTCACGGAAAGTGTTCCCATTAGTGATGTGTAAATTGAATTTATAAGACAGCAAAAACAAGTATCAAGAACATGCAAATATACATTGACTGGTTAGTATTCATTAACATACTTGGATAACCTCTAAAATTCAACATAATTATTAGACATGGGCAATATGTATCACTAAAAAGAAAAGATTGATATGAATCTTTCGATCACTGGGATATGTATCACTCATTTATATCTTTATATCCTTTTGAATCCGCGCATGACACGAAGCGACGACGTTGCACTGATGCGCTGCTCAGCGTGGTTCGCTTCACTCAAAATTGATCAATTTAATCCAACGAATCAGTAAGAGCAATAGATACCCGAAAAAATGAACCTTAAATTTTAGTTTATTATAATTATATTATTATTACAATGAAATTAATGACTAACGAATACAACATTGGTAGTTTAGGTACGTTAGGTATTGTTTTTATTTATTTGTAGTAATAAAGTGTCGGAACATATATAAATTACAATTAGGGATCTATCTACCTTATAAGTTTTCGAAAAACTTTTCAGCTAATCCTAAGCGATTTGCGCGCAGAAAATCGCGCAAATCTGAAATCGAATAATTTATATCAGTTTGCGTTCAAAACCAAAAATGCCCATGATTAACATACAAAAGGATACAAAAGAACGACGATTGAACGAAATGAACGAGTTGTAAAAGAGACACTGATACATTCGGATTTGAACTGATATGAAGAGTGAGTGATCAGAACGGATTGATACATATCTTTTTTATCTATCATTCCTGACTTACCCATCTCTAATAATTATTGTAAATAAAAACAAAGGGCAACAAAACACCAACAAAACTTACTCGTATTTACGGGTTGTTTATATTGTATTATATAAATACTTAGAAAAAACTTAAAAGTTATTATGAGTTTGAAAATACCTTCGACTTTCTAAAATAATTATAGCTTTGAAACTCGAATACTAAAGCAGATTTAATATGTATAATTACTACGTTCCTGAAGATTCCCCTGATTATTCAGCGTTAACAATCAGGGTAAGGTTTAGAATTAAGTCGCCTTGATAGGGGAACCTTGAGAGGGGTGAGGTGAGGTTGGGGTGGACTGGTGGAATGGCCCCCCACCATTTTTCCCCGCCGGAGATTTTTTTTTTAAAAAATTCCTCGAATGTGATGACAGGGTCTGTTCGCTCGCTTTGCCCACTTACTGGACCCTGCCATCCCCTTCTAACCTAACCTGTCCTATTCGGGGTGCCCCAAGTCCCGAGCTCGCTTCACTCGCTCTTGCGCACAATAAAACAACAAACAAAATCGTGTTTATCTGTCACTGTCAGTCAGTGGCAACAAGATGGCAGCTACGCGATCGTTTTACGCATTTTGACATAGTAGGTACATAATACGCAACTTTAAAATAAGTGAGGATTTAGTGACGTTTCGTTTCAAGCAATAGTTAGTGCTCAAATTCAGGCGACTCAATTGTAAACCCACAATCGCACTTTTGATACGCCGCGCCTTGCTGTTTTTTTTATGTTTTTGACATCATTTTGAATAATAAAATAAAGTCAAAAAGTTAGTAGAATCAAAAACAGCCTAGCGTTAAATGTCTTTTCTGTTATTAAAATATATTACTATTGTATTTAGATGGTGATGTTTGCTGGCCTATGCCCAGTGGTTGTCCTGGTTAGCCCTAGAGTAGATTGGAGTATTTTAAGCCATATGCTGTACAACAATGCTGTCTTAAATCTTATAAACATTATCTAAGGCTATAAAATATATCGATATCTATTTTGACGTAGGTAATGCATTAAATGGCGATACCGAACGATAAAAAAATGAATTTGACAGCATCGGACTCCGGCCGGGTTTCAGATGTAGGGACCGGTTGTTCGATGCTCGATAAATGACCGTTGTTCGATACTCGATAAATGACCATGTTTATAGTTTTTCGATGCTACTTTACGATCCCGACTAATATCGGATCACCAATGTCATAAATAATAATCAACTCAAATGTCAGAGGCCGTTTAGAAACTATGACTGTAGGGTGTCCTACTGTCAGAGTTTCTAAGCGGCCTCTGTGTGGGGTCGTTAGATCTTATTGCCCTCACGATAAAGAAGAAGAATGACAATGTCACCGACATCAATACCAACCTTTAACGAAAGTAACTAAGGCGCTTTGCACACGGAGCAACTTAAGTTGACGCAACTGGCAACTTTTTAAAAGTTTCCTGTAAAAGTTGCTAGTTGCCATAAAGTTGCCGGTTGCCACAACTTTTTGGCAATTTGTAAGCAACTTTTTAGCCGAGTTGCAGTGTTGCAAACTTAGCGGTATTACCACTAGATCTGGTGGATTGGGACCCTCATCTGGTGGGCAGAATTTGTATCTGGTGGCTTGTGGATTTTTAGTGGGCAAGTTTTAGGTTGATGGTTTTCAAAAACAAAATTGAAATAAATTTACAATACTAACACTTTCCGGCGCTGCGGGTTGTTCGAAAGAGATTCCGCGCCCCCGGAACGCAAAGGGCACAAGAAGGAACATGGATGGGTTTTAGTCAGTAAAAGTCTGACACTCCCTCCCGCCCCGCCCAGGGCGGGGGAAGTCATTTGATGATTTCCCATCGGTAAAAAAAGAAACACTTTCAGTGTACTTATCTGTTAGATGACTGTAGTATGTAAAAAAAGAAAAAGTAATCGTACTGATAACGGTACAAGTTATTCAGGTCGACAAAAAAGAGGGTAAGAAACATCATTGTCTTAAAAAACAATCATATTTAGTGAGCCCGAGTGGCTGTGGAGCAGGACTAGCATTTAGCCAAGCATTTTTGTCCGTGATATAATCATTTAACTTATAATAATGCTTGATTAGATAGTGCGTTTTATGCATGGTTTAAATTTCCTCTCATTTCGTTGGAGAATATCAAGAGGTATTTTATTATAGCATTTTACACAGTATCCCAAAAAGAAGTGTCTACTTAGTGGGAAAAACCACTAAGTTAATGGCAACACTATGCCGGGCACAGGGCGAGGGAGGGAGGGTGTGAAATCGAATATTTGACAGTTGCTAGTTGCGGCAACTAGCAACTAAATAAGTTGCTAGTTGCCGCAACTGAAAACTGTTGACGATTGCCGCAACTCGCAACTTGAGTTTCTCTGTGGGCGCAGTCCAATTGAATTACATGTAAACAGCTAGTTGCCAGTAAGTTGCCAGTTGCTGCAAAAGTTGCTCCGTGTGCAAAGCGCCTAAATCAGTGTTTCTATCCGTTGACGTACACGACACGTGGATCTAGTATTCATTGTTAGAGCCTGTTGTTCTTTCGCTCTGCAATGTACTCTGTGCTAAAGCCGAACCAAAATACCTATTTTAATCTGTTTTCTTCTAGCCGAGCTAAATGAGATTGTTTGGTTATAGGTTGTAAATAAATGCTGACTATCACAGTCGAAACATCGATGTCACTGAACTGATGTTTATGTTTCCACTTTGAAACATATTGAAAATTGATGTTTAAAATGTAAGATATCAATTGATTCTACAGCGTCTATCATTCGTCAATTTTCTGTAAGAATTGCCAGTCAAAATAAAAACCGATTAAGTTTTTACGGTTTTGTATAACATGTGTCACAACCCTCACGATAACTTATTGTGTGTGTCAACTGTCAACAGTGTGTCACATTGTTTGTCAATCTTCTGTGTGTACTGTGTTTGCTTAATTTACTTTTAACGAATGAAGTATTATGACGCATTATTTGAGTACAATCTGCAACTGAAATTATTTATTTTAGACATAGCTGAATTTATTAATCATTGTCTCCTAATTTCGGTGCCACGCTTTGTATTTACATCAAGTTGAAAAGAATCTGGTTATTACCAAGAAAACTAAGTTGTGTTGTGATTTTTGTTTTATTTCTGGTAAGTTATTGAGTTTTCTTTGCTAAATAATTCTGGTCGGGGTCCAATATATTCCGTACAATACGGTAATAGAATACTATCAATTAGCATCAACTTATATTCTAAATTTTTAGGCGTACTGTGGGTGAGAACTGCTAATCAAATTCAAGAAAGAAGAAAAAATCCTTATTAAATAAATTAACGCAACACTATGGGACCTCCAAAGAAGTTAAAAAAATATGATTCGAGAACAGGAAGTGATAGATCAGGTGAGCTATGATTTCATAAAAACCAATTTTTATTTTAAGCAAATATTCTACCAAAACTATAACTGATAAAGCCATTGCTTTACATTTGATGGATTTGATTTAGTTTTACTTTAACTAAAACGGTTATAGAACCAAATTAAATAATTAAAGACACATAAAATTAAAAATATAAAAACGAAAACACAAAAATACATTTAAAGACAAAACAATGTCATACCTTTCATAAATTCACCTCATAGTACTTCTGACATACCAAAAAAAACTTCGTTCATTAATCTGCAAACAGATTGTTTGATCATGATCTATTTAGTGTAATTTATGCGAAATACCTACCTTGTTTCATTAAGACAATAATTAGAAAACTCAAAATATAACATTGGTTGCGCAATTGCTTTTGTTGTCAACAAGTAGTGACATGTTGGTCTTTGGTGTGATGAAATAATGTAATGGATTGTTTCCAATAGGCAAGAAAAAGAAAGTTGATGAAGAAATGACCATAGATCTAGTGGATGATGATAACACAGAGAATGTGGGTGTGCCTGGAGCTGCTATGCAGGATGCGGAGAAAAATGATCAAGTGCCCGAAGATGAATTTGGTGCGAAAGATTACAGGTTAGAACAGTTAATCTTCTATTTATATTCCTTGACTGCCTTCATTTTAGAATAAACCATAAAAATAACTCCTGCTATGGTAAAATATTTAAGACGGCAAGCCCAATCACCACTTGTTGGTTAAGGTTGACACACCATTCAACATTCCTTGACCATTGTGAACTAAACATACCTATTGATGTTTTGATGTAAGATGTGTTTACTAATCCTGATTATTTTCAAATTTAGAAGTCAAATGGTATTGAAGGCTGACAATTCCAGTCGTCCGCTGTGGGTAGCACCAAATGGTCACATATTCTTGGAAGCATTCTCACCAGTGTACAAACATGCTCATGATTTTCTCATAGCTATTGCAGAGCCTGTGTGTCGGTATGTATTTTCTTGTATTTCAAAATAATATTAAAGTTATTGATACTACAAAGAACTTATTTTTAAACATCAAATTATTATTACTTTATCTAGAAATCAGGATTTGTTGATATACCCTAACTGTTTTGTTTGTAGGCCACAACACATACATGAGTACAAACTGACAGCATACAGCTTATATGCTGCAGTGTCTGTGGGCCTACAAACTACAGACATTATTGAGTACCTACAGAGACTCAGCAAGTGCACTGTTCCTGCTGGCATTATAGAGTTCATACAGTTGTGTACTCTGTCATATGGCAAGGTGAAGCTTGTTTTAAAACACAACCGGTAAGTTTTTTAAACAACAACCAATAATTTTAAAATTTAACCATCTGTTAATTATTCAGCATCCAAGTACCTTTGAAATCTAGTGAACCATTTCACTTAGCCCAAGCACCAATGAAAATAGTTCTCCCAAGTTAAGTAACAATAGCCATTCATCCATTATTTTAATAAAAAAACAACATCTATTTCTCTGTCTCTCACTTACAATGTCATTTTCCCTTAATCAAATTAATGAAATAAACCAATTTGTGTTGTATTTATGTGGTGGTTATCAGGGTTCGTTAATTATAGATATCTCGTTGAGAGTAAACATGTGGAGGTGCTCCAAAAACTGTTGCGCGACCCAGTGATCCAGCAGTGCAGGCTGCGACGTGATGGCGATGATGACTTCTTATCCTCTGCACTGCCTGATAAAGCGACTGCAGCTTTAAAAGCAGGTTGGTCTAATCTTGGGTCCCACTATACTGATACTAATCGACGCACGCAAATAAATTAATTAATTAAGAAGATGCATCTTCTTTATTTCATTTTTATTTATTTTACTTAGATTTTGTTTCTTTTAAAAAGTTTTATGAGCAGCATCTTACCTTGAGTCCCACCCCGCTTTTGTTCTGTACTGATTCCTAAGTCGAATAACGACATACTCTAGTAAAAAAATGTTATTTAGAAGTTATTTCATACCTACATATTTGGTTATATTAACAATAGAGGTGTATTTTCTTAGGCGAGACTAGCGACAAGCTGCCAGCGGCTAACGGCGCAGTTCCAGACGACATTAGCCAGTTCTACCAGCAGCTGGACAAAGAGGATGACGACGACGAGGCCACCGACATTACCGCTAACACCGCCGTCGCTTTCGAAGTCGACCCCGATAAAATAGAGGTACACTTGGATTATGCCTTCTAGTTTCGAGTTTTCAACTTTTATTTTCACTAAGTATGAAATGTTTATATTAGAGTATATGAAATATTTTAGGCTTAGTTTAAAGTTTTCCTTTAAAAGACGTATCTGAAAGTATTTATTTCATAATTTTAAGGGATTCATTTAATTCATTAGTTCAAATCAAGTAACATTTATAAGCTCTTTTTGGGCTATGCTTAGTCTCTCTGAGAGATCACATTCGGAAGAGTTTATCCGACAGAGAACCGGAGTTGTCGACATAACTGACAGAATAAGAAGCTGAAGTGGCAATGGGCCGACCATATTAGCCGTAGAACCAATGACCGTTGAGGTAGACGAGTTCTTGAGGGGAAACCGCGAATCGGCAAGCTTAAAGTGGGAGCACCCTCAGGCTCAGTGCAGCGACGATCTACGCAGTGCGCAGCAGTGTACTGCTGTAGACTGATGATGATGAACTCAGTTATAGCCCTCTCCATTCGGCCCTGACCAGCCCTTTGCCACAAGCCACAGGTTTGCAAGTACAATGATGTTATCCTTCCTCTATAATATATTAATTTGTACAGGTCATACAAAAGCGTTGCATTGAACTTGAACACCCGTTGCTGGCGGAGTATGACTTCCGCAACGACACCATAAACCCTGACATCAACATAGACTTGAAGCCCACCGCCGTGCTGCGACCTTACCAAGAGAAGAGCCTTCGGAAGATGTTCGGAAATGGTCGGGCACGGTATGTGCCTATCAATGTTTAAAGATATTGTTTTTATTAAATAATTCATAATTGTTAAACTTAATATAATACAGTTCTAAAGCTTAATTTTTTAATGGCAAACTGGCAATTTTACTGCCAAAGTGTCTAGCGCCAAAAGATGTTTCATATCAAAAATACAAAATTAGTGGAGTATTAAGTTATATTTTTACTCAGTTTCCCTTTTTTGTTAGTAATTATTGTATGTTTCAGTTCAGGAGTGATAGTACTGCCATGCGGCGCGGGTAAGTCGCTGGTGGGCGTGACGGCGGTATGCACGGTACGCAAGCGCGCGCTGGTGCTGTGCAACTCTGGCGTGTCCGTGGAGCAGTGGAAGCAGCAGTTCAAGTGCTGGTCCACCGCGGACGATAGCATGATCTGTAGGTAAGTGTGATGGTGACCGCGGCAAGGTGCTAGTGCAATACAAAACATACATAAGATTTTTGGCTAACTAAACTCGGAGGACATTTTTAAGAGTCCTTGAATCTACAATATTTTGGAGTAACAAAAACAACAAAAGCGAATTTTATATTCGTTCTAGAATTCAGTAGTATAGCTACAAAAAAACAAACAAATAATTACGAATGCTCTGACAGATTCACATCAGAAGCAAAAGACAAACCGATGGGCGCGGGTATCCTAATCACAACTTACTCTATGATCACTCACGGTCAGCGTCGATCGTGGGAGGCCGAACAGACCATGAAGTGGCTGCAGGCGCAGGAGTGGGGGATGGTCGTGTTGGACGAGGTGCACACCATCCCCGCCAAGATGTTCCGAAGAGTGCTCACTATAGTGCACTCGCATGCTAAATTAGGTAAGGTAGAAGTGTTAGGATATATGTTAATTTTTTTTACTGCGTCTCAGTATTTTCCTTCAAGCGGTGTCAACCTAAGATAACATTTTCAGTTTAATATAATGATCCCAGCAAAAATACAATCGCTGAAATGCAGGTGGATAACGTTTATTGATCTACCTTCGCTAATTGTAAAGCTCATTTCGGACTATGCTGTAATATAATAGCATATAGTTCATTGCACAACAAATTCGCTCACCATACATTTATTTAGATTAGAACACGTTCACACTTTGCTATACAATAATTATATTATAATTAATATTAGCAGAATAGTATAGCGTAGTCTGAAAAGAGCTTAAAATGCGTGAACTGATGGTGCTTGTGGTTGAACGACCGCGAAACAGTCACTAGCGTTGCCAAAACAGATAATAAAACCAATAGGGTTTAGAACTTATTACGTAAAAATGTTCAAACATACAATAGTTAAGCTGCGCATGTCCACTCAACGGTACCTTCTTGTCTTAGGTTTGACAGCGACACTACTTCGAGAGGACGACAAAATTGCGGATCTGAACTTCTTGATTGGTCCAAAGTTGTATGAAGCGAACTGGCTGGAACTGCAAGCCAACGGATACATTGCGCGCGTGCAGTGTGCCGAGGTGTGGTGTCCCATGACACCGGAGTTCTACAGAGAATATCTTATACAGAAGTAAACATCAGCATTATCATTAATCAGCTTGTATAAAAGAAACAGGAGCCTATGGTGTCTATGTTTTGGCTAAAAAATATTGCTTCTATATCGGTAAACATTCAGCTTCTGTAGCCCTGAGTCCAATTAATAACAGTATTTTAATATTTTCGTTAAAATAACCAGCGCTTCTAAATTTATCAATCCACATTGGGATCGCGTGTCGGATTACATCTCACTCCCACTAAGAGACTGACTATGTTGCAGTAACGGGATGAAAATATTATCGCCTTTAACTTGATCTCATGGACTACAACGAAAAATTCTTATAATTTATATTGTGTAGTCCAGATGTTCATAAAAAGTTCTTTTAGCACTGGTTTATTTTGTTAAATTTGTTGATTACAGAATCAACAAGAAAATGTTGCTGTACGTAATGAATCCGTCAAAATTCCGCGCTTGTCAGTTCCTTGTGAGATACCACGAGCGACGCGGTGACAAGACCATAGTATTCTCTGACAATGTATTCGCCCTCCGACATTACGCCGTCAAAATGAACAAGCCCTACATCTACGGACCCACGTCACAGAGCGAGAGGATTCAGATATTGCAAAACTTCAAGTTTAACCCTAAAGTGAATACGATTTTCGTCAGTAAAGTGGCCGACACCAGTTTTGATTTGCCTGAAGCAAACGTGTTGATTCAAATTTCATCTCACGGCGGTTCACGTCGACAGGAAGCGCAACGATTAGGTAACAATATTGAAATATTATTAAGAGTTTACATTATTTCTATTTAAAATACAAGACTAATTGCCGTTATCATTGTATTTTTAGGTCGTATTTTGAGAGCTAAAAAGGGTGCTTTAGCAGAGGAATATAACGCTTTCTTCTACACGCTAGTATCACAGGACACACTAGAGATGGCGTACAGTCGCAAGAGACAGCGGTTTCTCGTTAATCAGGGATACAGTTACAAGGTGATTTTATTGTGATATTGTGATGTTCGGGCCGTGCCTGCGTCATAATATGCTGTCATATAAACGGCGTCGTTAGATTTTGATGTACCACTGGATGCGCTAACTGGACACAGCGATCATTCGTTGAGATAGCCGATAGTGGTTGCCTACATCTGCGTGTATCGTGACATAGCGCGAAGCTTCTGAGGATAGACGCAGATGCGACCATCAGCGTTACGGTTGACACACATTGAACGTAAGGCTCGTTCGCAGTCTGCTACCACATTATGTAGATTCCTGATTATTCTTACATTTGCTATGTTTAAACTGAGGCTCATAGAGTACCTGGTCACAGTCGGCGACATACATACACATATGTTTAGTGTGACGATTAGAAAAACACTGCATTTGTCAAAATTTGACCAGTGATTGTTAACAGTTACCCGGGACACAATAGTTTTATTTTTAACGCCTTCTGCTTGCAGGTCATCACAGAACTAAAAGGAATGGATCAGGAGCCTGACTTATTTTACGGCACACGAGAGGAGCAGGGAATGCTTCTTCAACAGGTTAGAATTCTTCTTATTTATTTATTTTTATATTCAGGGTCTGCTAATTCATATTACTATCCGAAATGGTGGGTCGTTATAATCGGGATTAATAATGTCAAACAGCTGGTTTTGACCAGGTGTAAATAAATCATGTTTCCTTGTGCAGGTGCTGGCAGCGTCCGAGACGGAGTGCGAGGAGGAGCGTGAGGGCGGCGTGGGCGGCGCGGGCGTGGCGCGGCGGCCGGGCGCGCTGTCGTCGCTGGCGGGCGCAGACGACGCTCTGTATCTCGAGCACCGCCGTAACGCCAACGCGCAGAAACATCCGCTATTCAAGAAGTTCCGATACTAACATCATTACATTGTACGTCGCCGATTAATTTACCAGTGTTGTTCGGCATCGCAACTTGTACTTCTAATTTTTCGTTTATTATTGAGAATGTCGAAATCAAAAATTACGAATTTCTGCAAATAAGAGTTGCCAGAACTCAAAAATTTGGTTTAGTAGCATCGAAAATACCTCAAAGTACTCGTATCGTGATGCGGTAAGGTTCAATATAATATAACTATCTATGATACACTTAAACACCAGTGTCTCCTCCGATGTTGCAATTATGGCAATGGATGAAGGTGGGGGTTGTTTCTAAAAACAAACAGTTTCTACTAATCAAAATATGACAATAAATTTTACTTCCAGGAATGCTCATTTTGTTTTATTTTTTGTCCCCGTTTAATTTTCCGCTTCAATTTTTTTGACTGATTTTCATAAAGGCTTTCCATTAATTTCAGTAAAAATGAAAACGACGGCAGTGTACCTGAATGGGCCATAGTTGAGCTTCAGGGTCTCATTCATACGAAAAAGGAGGGCAACACTGACGCTACGGTGGTCGGTGATCTGCATTACATGAATAGAAACAAACAGCCAGTTTTAGTCCTCGGCCACCACATCCTCAATGGCAAAGAACAGAAACTTGAGCAACCGATGGCGGTGATAGAAAAAGTTGTTGTAGAAGACAAAACAAGCTACAAAGTGAAAGCTATTGTCAAAAAGAAATTGTTATTTAAATCTAGACCTAAGCCAATCATCTCTAATGTAGCAGACAAAGTGTAATAAAGTATATCTACAAAAATGTGGTTATATTTATCAGATCCTCAGGTAACCTTGAATCAAATTAGTGCCTATATTAGTGTGTTTGTACGTATTTGTAAATTATTGTACTAGCTAACACAGCTAACAATATTCTTTCTAAAAAATAATATTATTTAAAATCTCCATTTGAAAAAACAAATGGCCATGTGTGTGCTGCAAACACGCACCGAGGCATCGTACCTTTTAGAAAAAAATAAGCTAAATCAAAAAATCCGAGATTGGTTAACAATTTTTTTTCGTCAAGGTTTTTTGACAGTTTAATGAAATATTATGCTTGTTAGTCATAGAATAGAGTTCACATAAACCCCCACTCTTAATTATTTCAAATAAACTCACCTTAAACATGCCGGGGCTGCGGGTTGTTCGAAAGAGATACCGCGCCCCCGGAACGCAAAGGGCACAAGAAGGAACATGGATGGGTTTTAGTCAGTAAAAGTCTGACACTCCCTCCCGCCCCGCCCAGGGCGGGGGAAGTCATTTGATGATTTCCCATCGGTAAAAAAAAAAAAAAAAAAAAAAAAAACATGGGGAGGGGGGAGTATTATTATATATTTTTTTCGTCCATTTAAATAATGCCCATTAGGGCATAGGTTAATAAACCTATTTTGAAATACCCATATCAACACCTGCTGCAATTAAAATATTATTTTCTATTTCAGCTCCAGTAGTAATAAAAAATATTACTTTTCATATCAGCTCCTGTAGCAATTAAAATATTACTTTTCTGGCTGTCTATGACGATAACTGGCCACTGGTGACTTGCAAAAGATCCCCTTGAGATATACAAGATAACGTATAATAAATAAAAGACATGTTACAGTACTTAATTATAATTAATTACACTATTCACATACTTTGATGTGACAAATTCTGTGACTTAAAACTATTTAACCCATAATTTAAACGATCTTAACTATATGAATGTTTTAATCATTCCAAATAAAGGTGTTTTGTCAAAATTAAAACAGAGATATTTATTTTTGAAACTATGTATAATAACTGATTTTAGAAATATATATTTTGGATTTTTTAAGAGTATCAACAATATACCTAGTAGGTGTTTTCTTTAAAATATATAAATATTTTTTTACAAAAAGCTGAAAAATTAAATGAATACAAATATCAACCTTTCAAGCAAACCTTACAAAAGTTCAACTTTAACAGAAAAATGTAAATAAAGCGATAACATCACATTGATGACATCACAAATACAACAATTTATTATTTGCAAACTATGGTGAAATATTCCAAGCGATTTGCTAATGACACTAAAGAGCTGTTAATGAATATTGTAAAGCTAAATGATGCATATTAGTGAACCAGCAAGTCTGGTCGAACATAAACTACATGTTACGTTTAAACTACTTTAAAATAACACATGGTGGAATACTTTCTATATCATAAAACTTTAAAGTGTCACATCAATTGAAAAACATTAAATTCATTATGTACACATTTTTACTTCATTTGAATCAACATCTTGCCGAATGAATCGAGATATAATATTTAAACATTATCTTCCAACCCTTACCACCACGAAGTATTTACACATCCATCATCCCAATTCAAAGTAATCTATCAATTAACAAATCTAATCGTGCTCGAATAACAACTTTCAAACTATTCACGACATTCGCCTACCACACGAATATTGTTTGTACTATGTGGTGAAAATGCATCTCATGCACATAACCTTCTGTGTTGCTTAGATCAGTACTTACAATCGGTCCTTTCCTCAAAAACTATACATCTAGCTGGGGTGTGTTAACCATCAATATGGTAATAACATTCAATTCGTGTGATGTCTTATACACCAATAACATCAGTATTATGGTCGGTACTCTAATCATTATTTATTTTTAGTACATTTTATTTTTATAATCAAAATATATATACTTAATAGTTTTCGATATCATAAAAGGCACTTTATTTTAACAAAAAAGAAATACCACTAGGTACACATATATATATATTTATTATATATATATATGAATACATAATATAAGAAGAATTTTAACAATATTATTTTGAATTGAAACATATTTAGTAGTTTTTCCATACAGAAATGGAATGAAGAATTTAAGTGTATTTAACATAACTGAAGACAGACGCATTTTATTATGAAATAACATATACTGCTTTACTTATTAACATTTTTTATTTTCCTGTATGAACACATAATTACTTATGTGTAACAAAATGTATTGCCATAGAATTCAATTAAATTAACTTACACAAATAACCAAAAATGTTTGTAAATAAAGCCGTGAATGTGAACTTTGGCTGTTAAAAGAAAATTATGCTAAACCTTAAGTTATAAACTCATAAAAATCTAAAACAAGGACATAAACAATTTCATCTACCTATAACATAACATAATTTTCTATGACTAAAATATAATTAACACCAAGGACCTAAATCTGCCATAAACATAAATCAAACAGTTTTAAATAAAATGTATGCATTCACACTTGTTTGTCTACTTTCTCATTTCTAGCAGTCTTAGTACAATACCTAATCCCTATATATCGTAGGGTGCATACTAATTTAAATTTTTACAGTAATTTTGATGTCAGTCCGACAATTTGTCATTTATTTGTATGTTTAGCCAGGATTATTTATTAATATAGCTTTTATGTAAAAAAAACCATAGCTATGCAATCTTTTTTTAATTACATACTCTCTTTGTATTAACCAAAAACAAAATTTAACATGTTGCAAAAAATAGCTTGCTGGAGGTTAATTTGACCTGTGGCAACATTTGTTGACAGACTAAGTTTCAAGATAAAAGGTTAATCTGAAAAATTAATATCTTTTACTGTTAGGTAATAAAAGAGGATGAGTTTAGGCATTGTATGTCGCACGTAAGATCTCCTGTCCTTCGACCGAGGTCCAGTACTCTACTAGCAAATCTCGTTCCTTCTCCAAATACGCGAGGAATGTAGACTCCAACCCACTCTTCTTCATATTCAAAAGTTGCTTTTTTAGCCAAATGTTCTGAAAAAAAATAACGAGAAAATATGTTACATACAGTTCTTTTTATTCAGGCTACCAAAAAAGTTCTCATCATACCTGTAACTAAGTAATTGAAAGACTGTCTTAAATAGATGTAGTGTACAATGATATTAAATTCAGTTAGTCGAAACAAATCCACTTGAGTTAATATCTCATTACAAGGTTATCTTATCGATATGGGTTGCGACCTATTAAGCAGCTTAGTTTATGAGAATGAAGTATGCATTACAGTAATAATTACTATGTGGTTTAACATACTATTGCTATTGGTGCTATGTACTTGTGTCGAGCCAAGTGATGACAACGACGAGCCTGTTTTATACTATTATGGTCTCGTAAGTACTCTATAAACTACCCTTCGAAAAAGAAACTACCTAAATAGTCAGTCTGTTAGTAGCGACATTATATGCAATGAAGTTAAAATGCTTAGCGCATGGTAAAATATTTTTACTTTTGGGTCCGCATTACTAAGGTTGGTATTCTGGATGTTGCTGTTTTTATAAAAAACTTATGTAGTAAGAAGCAGTTTTCGTCAGTTTTTTTATCTACATTTACACTAATATTATAAAGAGGAAAGATTTGTATTTTTGTGTGTGTGTATGTTTGTAATGAATAAACTCAAAAATTACTGTGCCAATTTAAAAAAATGTTGTAACAGGATATATTATATTTTCAAAAAGTTATGGATCCGTAAGATCCATATCACGTGAACGAACTCGCGGGGAAAGTGCTAGTTTTATATGAAAGCCATTTTTTAGGAAGAAAGCGAGCGAAGCCTGCCTTCTTGCCAACCGCGACAGGCCTGTTCTGCGCTGATACTGCGGTACTGGCGAGCGCCTGCGCTTGTTCGACTATGTCGATGTGAGCGCCGCATGCGCTGCGATACTCGCGCGCATGACGACAGTGTCATTGAACTAAACAATCGAGCTCATTTACAGGTAAATAATATAAATGTGCTTTTAATCAATGTATTATTATTAAGTAACTGAAGTTTTTTTTTGGGCCGCTAGATTTCTTGGCTTGATACATAGCCCGCTTTTATCACATCTCCAAAGATCTTTTTGATCTGAGAACAAAATTTTGCTTGCAGTTTTGCCAACCTGTCACAGATTGGCCAGAATGTGCTTTCAACGATACCGCCCTCGATGTGATCACGACCTACCAACGGATGAATCCCGATGAACTAGAAGAAATGCATCACGTGAACATACAGCTTGTCCCACCAAACATAACGTTTACTTGTCGTTGTCGGAACCCCAACTATTGGAAGCTTACTTCTAGTGAGGATAACAATCATAGGTATCGATGCTCGTCTCTACCACTGTGCAAGACTGGAGAGTTTTGTGGAAACGTGAACCACGATCTAAACGCTTTATACCAGTCTTGCCTGTGTCCTAGACACCACATATGTGTCCATAACGGAGGAATAACACACACGTACATTTCGGAACTGCTTTACGAAGGGCGAGGATGGAAAGCTTATTGCCAACGCATAGAAGACGACTACAGTTATGAAGATTATTAACTCACTTGCGCGGGTTGAGCAGCAATGTCTTTAGCGATAGTGTGGACTTGTTCGTTGAAGTTTTCAGGCCATAGTGTGCGGCTTACTAAACCGCCTTGCAAAGCTTCAGCCGCAGTTAGCCGACGCCCAAAAACAACCAACTCGTTTAACTGCAACAAAAATTAAGTCAAATTAAAGTAGAACACAAAAATCGATGTGTTTATTTATTCAGATATCCCTGTACTACATGAACATGAAAAGACAAGTTTGTATGCAGTACTACAGTCCCACACCAAACACCAATTTAAAGAGCCCAATAGTGACTAACTTTCAACATGAAAACCTTATTCAAGTGGTAGTTTGCTTTGGCGTTTTTTACCGCGCTCTGGATCAACTGCCGGCGTTGATAGTCATGGGCTTATTTTATTATATCTTTTTATTAATTTTAGTCCTATTTATATGCAAAATATAAACTTACCAAAGGTTGAGATAGGAGTCTGTATGTAGTAAATGCTGATACACCGGGCTCTATTGGCGCCACGGATGCATGTGATTTCGGGCTGATGGCAAAGCTGGCTCGTTCCGAGGCCAGCGCTACGTCGCTTAGGCCGATCAGCGCCAGGCCAATGCCGGAACATCTACCACTCATCCCTGAGCATAACAGCTTGCTATGTTGTTCCACAGCTTGTAAAAGGGACCTATAAATATTAAGGAGCTATAATTCTGAAAATTAGACTTAACACTATCCAGAATTAATTTGAAAATTCTCCTAAAGTGTATTAATTGAATTACAATAATTATCAGATTAGAATAATTAGATTGTGATAGAGTACAGTTTAAAGTAAAATAAGAAACTCAAAAATATAAAACAGGGTGTTCAGTAGAAATTGACTTCCACTACTATATTAATGAATAGGGTATGAACTATACATCTGCATCAGTTAATCATAGCTGTCTTATCTTTAGGGCCAGGTCCTTAGCAACATAGCATTTGGGTAAGATAATTTACCTTTCAATCGTCTCGGAATCTTACAATGGAATATTATGTAATATCTTTATTAATTTATAATAACATTATTTGAATGTCTTATTTAATTCCTTTTTATAGCTGGCATCGGTAAAGGTAAACATTGTGAGTAATCCTGGACTTAATGTTCGACTCAAACCGTGTCAGAAGCCCATGAGGCAGTTTAGAAACTCTGACAGTAAGGTGTGTGGGATTGTGGGGCCTTACTGCCCACACGATAATGAAGAAAAGAGCTGCTTTAAAGATTATTTAGCATAGTGGTTACATACATACTTAACTTCTGGAACACAAGATCTAGTTATTAACAATAAATTATTGCTACAACTTACCTAATAGATTCTGCCATCTCATAAGCAAAATTTGTTGAAGTTTCCATATTTTCATCTAATAGAGGTCTTAAGTCTAAATCTGAATATGTAGTCCCACATTCAGATGATAATAAAGTCACTGATATGTCTTTTCTTAATTCAATCAACTGTAGTGCTTTTTCTAACTCTTTTATTATCTGCCAAGCAAAAAATAAAGTTAGGAATGACATAAAATAAGTAGTTTTGAAATGGACATCTCTAATTTATTCAGTAGAGACAATTTATTAAATGAATAATTTACTTGTGAAATGAACAGCTAGCATCAAGGTACTAGTGGTAGTACTGGACCTGAAGTAATATTGGAATTGGAGGTACTGCTGCACTTACCTCAATATTACAATTGGACCCTGGTTTCTGAACACATATTTCAGCAAATCTTTGATCAAAGTTAATGGACAAGTATTTAAAATCTTTACTATTTATGTTTGTTTTCTCATCAGTTTTCATAACTTTTTTTAGTTTTGATGGTTTTTCAGCTTTGGAATTGTCACGCTTTCTCTTATTTAAGGCAAGATTTAATTTGGAATTCAGTTTTTCTTTTATAGACATGCAATCATCTTTATTTATGGTATCTGTTCTGATAGCATCCGTGTTGTCTGACATGAACATATCAGTTATTGGACGATTACTGATGATACTGGGCTGCTTCTGAACCTCAATATGAGCAACTTGTGGGGGATTGCGTGAGCTACCCTGATTGCTTGCCTCTACATCACTCAACCGTCGTGGACTCATGCACGAGCTTGAGTATGAACTTGATGAGTGCCTTCTATAGATAATGGAATCGTCAGCACTGTGTGCTTCAAAGTCTTCACAAACTGAAGGTGATTTGACTGAACTACTCAGAGAGGATCTGTGCTTGCCCCCAAGAATTTTTTTAGCTTCTCCTTCTTCATATTTTAATTCTTTTTTTCTTTCACGAAATTTCATTTCTTTTGAGTCAGGAGTAGAGCTCTGCAATTTTTTAATAAATTCTGCTTTGGTTTTCATGTTCTTCTTACCCTTTGGCGCCTCAGGTGTTAGCTGGTAAATCATATTCACAGCTCCTTCATCCATCAATAATTTATCAATTTCAGTCAAACGCTTATTTTGTTTGCAATTTTTAGGAGAGGGCTTTTTCCAGTGCATATTTTTTGTCAAAGGTGATTTGGTTTTGGCTGTCTGGAAAGTTTGCTCAGTCTTGATTTTCTTAGATGGAGTTGTGTCTTTCTCCATGCTAGGCTCTTTGCTTTTAATAACAGTTTTAGATTTTGTAAAAGTGTCAGGATTGTCAGGATCAAATATAACTTTTTTCTTTATTACTCTACCAAGTCTCCGTTGTGGTTGGCCTTCATCAGAGCTCTTGTTGATAGCTAGTGTTTTTCCATCACTTGATGAGTCAATGGAAGTACGGGCTGAAATTTCTTCTTCTTCTTTAGTATCTCCTTCTTGTGGTTTTACAACTTCTTCAGAGGAGGGTTCAATTTCCTGCAACTTGATAGACTTTTCAGCTTCAGAGGCTTCTTCGTCATCCCACTCTTTAACCAAAACATTGACTATATTTTCCTCAGGTTTACTTTCTGCTGATTCTTTTGGAAGATCTTCTTTGACATTTTTTTCTGCTTTATCACTTTTTGTTATTTTATCACTTTTAGCTACTTTTGTTTTTGCTTCTTTTTCACTTTTTACTATTTTATCACTTTTTCTGTTTCTAGGGAGCCGATCAGGACCACTGCGTCTTTTTGTAGTTCGTTTCAATCTTGAAAGCTGTTGCAAAGCTATTTGTGTTTCTAGAATCTTTTTTGAATGTAGTTTTTTATTAAAGTTTGGTGGTAGTAAGGATTCAGGTTCTCCCTCATCATTCCCCTCCAAGATATCCAATAGTTCCTCTTTATTGAAAACTTCCTGTCTTACAGCACAGTTATTATTTTCAACACTATCAGTAACATCAGATGAGCGTAAAGCTTCACTTAACTCAAGACTTTGACCAAGATCACTAAGTAAATTGTTTGAGTCATGATCATCAATGATTGTCTCTTCTGTAATTGTTTCAATCAAGTCGTTATCACTAGTTTCAACCAAAATTTCAGTCTGAAAAGTGACTCTGTCCATGGGCGGTTCAACAACACTGATAACTTCAAGAGCAGTTTCTTCTAATTGTGTTCCTTCCGTACCACTGCTTTTACCAATATCTTTTACTTCATCTTTTCCAGACTCTGCAACAGTGGGAGAGGGATCATCAGTAGGATCCTTGCTTTGGTCGGTTGCGCTCACAGTTAGTTCTGTTGTGTTATCAATTTCAGACACAGTAGATACTACCGCCGAATCTTTATCATTTTCTTGCGCTTCATTCTTCACATCCACCGATGTTTCAATTTCACATTTACTGTCTTCACTGGGTGCCGTGTTACTTTCTACTGCAGCTACTTCTGCAGATTCAGAATCAGCAACACCGTTTGATTTGTGACATACATCCGTTGCTACCGAAGCCACGGCGTTTTCGTCTTTTTCCTCAAATACAACTGTTATTTTCATGCCATCCACAGAGGCGTTATGAAGTGGAGGCTCCTCTACAGCATCCATTTTGCCAAAACCGTCACTAAAATAACGAAATGGTTCTATTATTGCTTTTAATAGAGATAACCTAATTTATGTTGACGAATGCAAAGGATAAAATAAAAGAACAGAGCGATGTTGAATTTACATTACAACATCAGGTTGAAAGAATAGTTATGTTTTAGTTTCACTTCCAGATCAAGAATCACCAACAATTACCTATCTAGTTTCAAATAAGATAAATTCAATAAAAGACAAAGTTTGCTTTGCGTTGCGTCTGTACGTCCATTACATTACGCGCACTAGGGATGGAGCGCCAGCAGTGCCAGCCCATCTGCCATCGACAATCGAATAATTAAATACTCGACTAAAACGAAATAAAGTGTTTTTATATATATTTACAATGGATGATCTATTATTCAACCGTGTAATTGTTGCACTTTGACAAGGAACCTTAGAGCATTGCTTATTTTTTTTTTTTTCGCTGATTTGCTAGGCGGTCTAGAATCATGTAATGAATAAATAGTGAAAGTTTTTAATAATCTCCGACTTCAAGTGTTTGTCTGTCTATGTATCTGTATGTATGTCATAGGCATAGTAGAATAGCTCCTAAATTAAAGTTTTTGTGATATTGGTTTAGGTTTAGGTATCGATATGATAAATTATCAAACGCATATCCGACACTTACGTTTTGATATATCGAACACATACCTTATTAGTAATGTACTACCTCTGTAGTACATTACTAATCATGTGGAGACCAAGCCCAGTGGAATAAGAAATTTGTATTTCGCAAGCTACATTTGATGGAATGTGATTTCACATTAATTAAGTTTCTAATGAATTAGAAATAATTATTTATTACACAATTCGGTACCGACAGGATCTGAATAGAGCTCAAACAATTTATTTAATATAAACTTTATTATGAGAACGTAGAAGTCTTCACCAGCTGAAATGAACATCACTAATTGACTTATATTGTCAAATGTCAAATTCCAGCAATAAAATTGACATTCTTGTTTGTTTTATTTTATCCAGTTTATCTTCGTTTCATGGATAAGTGTTGTTCAGTGTTGTTTTTGTTATGTATGTTGTAGACTTGTGACTGAATTTTGTGCTTGCTAATTTGTGAATGTGAATCAATTGTAGTACTTTGCAACCAAGTTTTTAGAATGAATATCCTTCCAAAGAAAAGGTATACGTATATCTTTGATTCAATACCTAAGGTACCGCACACAGTCATGTACAATGTGGCATCCAAATTGTAGTTTTTCTTCAGACCTTATATTACAACCACATTATTGAATAGTCTTGTCGGCAACCCTATCCTAAATCGTATACCTACCTATTATTGGAATACTAGTTTAGTCTGATGTTTATAAATCCACTTTTTTGTTATTTATACTTCGATGAGAGGGTTGTAGCTATAGATTTATTTAGCAGCAAAATGTGACAACCCATTAATCAATCAATATTTTATAGAATGAACAATTTTCAATTTCTTATGAAATTTTAAAGCATCATAAAATGCATGATTCACCAGTGAGGTTGTATCTGATTTTTATAATTATTAATATTGCTATATTATTATTTATAGATGGCATGTAAGAACTAAAGAGAACATAGCCAGAGTAAGAAAAGATGAAGCTGAAGCTGCAGAAAAAGAGAGACAGGAAAGGTTGAGAGTTGAACAAGCCAACCGTGAGGCACGTCTTAGTGTGTTAAAACAAAAAAGCAAACAAAAGTTACAAGATTATGGCATTACAGAGCCAGAATCAGCACCTACACAACAAACAACTGTTGAACATATAAACTTATTTGCAAATTTTGAAGATGCTGTAAAAACCACCAATAAGGAACATGATAAGGAAATAAAAGAGAAGAAAGAAGAATATGAGAAAAAAATTGGATACTTGACATATCTTGGTCAAGATACAAATGAGGCTCTTGGTAAAAAGAATTGGTATGAACTACCACCAGAAGCAGCTGGGGCCTCAAGATCAAGTATTGTTAAAGACACCTATGACAAGCTGGTTTTGAAAGATCAGGATGGTAAATCTAAAATAAAAGAGCCTGATGAGAAAAATGGAGAGATTGGTTGGAAAAAGAAACAAATGCTTGATCCTATGAATGCATTTAAACATCTTCATAATAATTCTTATAAAGAAAAAAAGTCTAATTCTAAAACGAAAATTGAGAATCATAATATTATCATTGATAAAAAACATAAACATAAGAAAAAGAAACACAATAAAGAAGAAAAAGAAAAAAAACTACAAAAACTAAGAGAGGCTCGACTTAAACGTGAACTACATGAAAAATATAGAACAGATTTGTTTTTAAAGGGTCTTCATAAATCTTTAGACACAGAAACTAAAAGAGAAACTGAAGTGAAAGCAAAATACAATTCACAGTTCAATCCTGAACTTGCAAGGCAGAATTATAAATAAATATATCTTAAGTACTGGGGTGGTACTTGACAGAGAATATTAGTTTATCTTGTAAATAATAAAACTATTTAGTTACATGGTATAATACTTATATTAATTATGTACCTTTATATTTACAATTTATCATAGTAAAACTTAATTGTTGTTTTGAAATTATCAACAAGTTATAATTTTTATAGTCTTACTTTTGAAAGGTATGTGTAAGCAATATTAGAGGAAGTTTGTCTTCCAGTTTCTCGAAAGGGTAATTGAATGTCTCGCAAAATAATTGCAAAATCCTCACAATAGCAGCACCATCGTTTGATAATTCTGCATGTTTTATTCTGAAATTTTAAGAGAAAGTTGTCATTAGATAATTCACTATTACAAGCACACTCAGGACAAAAATACATGTTGATTTTAGAAAGACTAGACTAGACTTACGAAAATGTCATAAAAATATTGGATTTAAGAGAGTATATTTGTAAGCAGACATCCAAGATTCTGATATCACATTATTGTGAACATAGTTTCTGTATGTATAATAATTCTACAAAACAACTACAGTAAAACGGGGTGAATAGAGAGGCAGGGGTGAATCGAGACGGAACTTTAAAAGGGATTTTAAAGTCAAACTAATAAAGTTGGTCGCCAACAATGAGACTACTTTGTAAATTATAATTCAGAAAAAAAAGGAGAGTCTTTTTTGCCAACAAACTATATTATTTTAAGATTAAAATCTCTTTTAAAGTTTCGTTTCGATTCACCCCTGCCTTTCTATACACCCCGATTTACGGTAGTGCAACTTCTGGTTGCTATACAGGCAACTTACTGACGTTCTATGAGCTATAACTCTAGTAATGCAGCAGAAATTCTTTTAAATGTTGTAAAGAACACAGTATATTATTATTATACATATATCAACTACAAAAAACTTGACCTAAATTAGTACTAAAATATTATCTGAGCTGGTAAATTTCAGCAGCTGTAATGAAACATTTAAAACCAAAAGGCAAGGTAGTAAGGAAGAATCCACAATAATATAAAAGCGGAAGTAACCGCTTGTCTCTTTATCACCACAAATCGATTATAATGAAATTTGAAGAAGTAACTTGCGATCTAACTAAGGATATAGGTTATTTTTTACCCGCGGCATTGCCAGCGTCCGCAATAACCGACATTCGCAAGAAGTCTTAGGCAAAAGCTAGTTTATAGTTGAAGTTACTAACCTCACATACGTGCATAAGGAGTCGATAAAGATATCTACATTCTCGCTTTTACTTTGGCGTAACAGAGAGTAGATTCCCACTAATAGAGGATAGCCATCTATATTGTCACCTGTTCTTCTCGATATCAGGTCACCTAAAAAAATTGTTTAAAATCATTTTAGCTATAAACTTACATAAGGATGTGCGTCAATTCAAGTCATAAAAGATTTTATTTTATTACCCATGCAAACGTTACAAACACTTTTCGAAACCAGTCTATGTTTTTATATTTTTATTATTACCTACTATATTTACATTTCTTATTAAAAATTCTGTCTTAATAAGACAGAATTCAAATTTAGTAAGTAATAAAACGTACCTATGTGAATAAATAGATTGCTATTAATGACATCATCAATTTCCAGAATTCACGGCTTCAACTAGTCACGTTATTCTTACACAGAGACAAATAAGTAGTTCAAGTGAATAACGGGGACATACGAAGAATATACGTGGAATTACCATCACGAGGGTTTACGGGAATTACTCTAAATCTCATATTACATAACTATACCTGTTGTATAACATAGTTGCATTCTGGGTAATTGAGAAATTAACAGTGCAACGAGAATGCGTCCCATATCAGCATGCAACAACTCCTGCGCATGTTTCACGTAAATTTTCTCGTACGGTTCATAGATTCCACATCTCACCAAATACCCTTCCAGATTTTGCATTAGTAACGACGATACTTTTGGTTGTGTTTCAGAATGTGTTGATATCTTCAATTCGTTAATTATGGACCTGAAAGTTTAATAATTTAATATTTATGTGGTAATGCTACTTTAAAGTATTGTATTGCTGTCTTTGAAAAGTCTAACTAGAGTAGATAATATATTTTAATTTTCCGTTTTACTTACTCATTCATAGTCCTCAGTGATGCCTCTAATTGCGCAGAGTCAAATTTACAACTAGTATTCAATTGATAAGCAATATGCCTTCTTAAAATCTGCAAGGTACCAATCAAAACAAGTACATCTGATAGTTGTTGGAATGTTTTATATCCTTTAGTAACAACCTGTTCCATATCTTTCATATCAGCATTCATATTTCCTAAGAGCATCTTGTCTTGTCTAAATATATCTTGAACATTTTGCATTTGGTTTTTAACCATAAAACCATATAAAGTATCTAATCCATGAAGACCAACTACTCCAATAGCCTCATTTAATTTTCCGAAAGTTTTGTTATTTATTATTTCATTTTGAGATTTTACATCGTACCATGCTGCACATATGTTAACATATGTGCAGATTCTGAAATAAAACAATATTTTTATTGGTAATTGAGTACATAACCAGTTGTTTGTGTTGTGGTTGTGTTGTTGTTGTTTTGTCAATATTATTATTGTATGATAATATTTTTTTACATATTGTAATGGTTTCATGTACCTCGCATCTACTAACTGCGGTATTTGTCTAGCTAGACTGCCCATGAAGCTGGCTGAGGGACTATACAATGTAACTCCTTTCCGAAAACTAATCTCTTTGGCGACACTCTCGTTGATGATTGCTGTTATCTAAAAAAAAGGAATTATTTATAAGTAAGTAGGTTCCTAAGACAGATTGCACCTGGATTTAAGCAAAGAGTACCTTTTATTTTCGTGGGGGAATCCTCATGGATTCCGTTTGGGGATAACGGAGGGGTATGTCAGACTCTTACCGACTAAAACCCCACGGTTTCTCCTGGCACCGTAAGTCGGGACCCCGGTATTCGGATTACGCATGATTCACGCCCCCGACTGGTATTGGACCGCCATTGGCGAATCCCTTTACCATGTGAGGCCTGTCCTGAGACCGCACATTCCATTAGAGAGGCGCGCACGGAACACTGCGCGCCGCCATCACAGGCCTATGTCTAGTCGAGCGATAAACTGAAGCAGTACCTAATAAAACGTACCTGTTTTTGCCAAATTCTTAAACCATGAATATTTATATAATCCTGAATATATTCGAGGGACCGCCTGTAGCCATCCATACTTTCAGCTAGCTTCTGCAGTCGTGTCATCAAGTTACTTGCTGTAGGTTGGTATTTTTTGCCTTGAGGTTCTAAAAACTCTGCGAATTTCTTGCTGATATGTCTGTCTAACTCTTTTAATAAACCCTCTTCTAGCAACTCTGCAGGGTCTACTCTTATTACACCAACCAAAGTCGACCTCATGTCCAAGATTCCTAAAAATAGATTTATATATTATTAAGAGGACTGTATGTTTACGCATGTCGTAATCCTTATACGAACCTGTGGTGAATGTAGATGCAGAATGAGTTAGTTTGGCGACTTCCATTCTATCCTCCAACTGTGCATAATCCCTTAATCTTTCCTTTTCCAATCTGGTTGGCACTTCTTTTATTGCCCAAGTTTGTAAGTCAATAATTTTCTCCACAATATTAAAAACCATTTCTGGAATTATTTGTAATACTTTTTGAATGTATTTAATCAGTTCATTACTGAAGTATTGTGATACTGACACCAAGTCATCACTGTGAGCTTGATTTATCCGGAGTAGAGGTATCTCCATTGCACTAGCTAGCTTTAGGAAAAGTGCTCTTAGTCTGCTGGTGACAGCTGGATTCTCCTTAATGCTATCTTGCATATGCTTCGTATATAAATCTATTGTACACCAAGCGTAGCTTACGTCTGCAATAGTTTCCAAAGTAACCAAGAAATCTTCTTTCAGGGATGCAGCCCTCAAAAGATTTTTCAATGCATCTTTGCTATCAGACAGATACTGAACAATCGTTGACGTGCTTTTTATACCATGAAACTCTTCAACTTCATCTAAAGCTTGAAGCAATTGAGTTACTTTCTTAATTGATTTTGATGAACTAGGTTCACCTAAAGATGCTATTTGTTTAGAAATATTGTCAAACCAAAGTTTCAATTGCTCGTTTTCTTGTATTTTAGCAACTGGTTTTGCTCCAGAAAAAAGCTCAGATAAACTGTCTACTGCTTCAATAGCAAGAGATTTATTCATATTCCATGAGGAATCTCTATTATCAAGCAATTTGTTTAATATTTCTCTGATTTTTAATTCCAGCTCTGCAGTACTTATTAACAGTTCCAAGATTTTTAATGGTTCATAATTGGACTCCTTCAATACTAGATCTTTAAGTTGTTTACTCTTTTTGTTGTTGTCAAAAAATGTCATATCAGTGTTGTGTAGAAGAAGCCACCTTAAAACTAGATTGGAGTTTAACAAGAGATTTAAGATTTTGCTTATATTATCCAATACAAAATCATCAGTGAGTGTTCCTTCTTTTAGTAGTTGGTGAGTTTTAGTTGTCAGCATTGGTACTGATCCACCTCTTTTAGCAAATATCTCTTTAATCATTTTGCCATTACATGTATTGATAAGAGCAGATTTAGCTGCCTTGAAATTTTCCCAGTAATCAATAATGTTCATTGTAACACCCATATAAACTGGTATAACCCAATTACTAGGGAAAAATTTATCAACAATTTCTCTCATTTTGGATGTATCTATGTGGAGATAATGTGGTGTAAAGAATAAACAGATAAAAAGCATACTGGCCTGTGTGCCCAATGCTGATGCTTGATGCTCGGGAATTGTGTAAACAGCAAGTTGATTGTAGATATCTTCTGATCGAAGTTTTCCTACCACTTTCTCAACAAATTCAGGACGAATGTAAACACGGCTGAAACAGTAATAAAGTAGGCAGTCAAAGTTTTACAAGTAACCAAAAAATAATAAATGCAGAAACCAAGTATACCTAAAGTACTCCACTGGATAATCAGCAGGTCTTCTTCCATTATGCTGATCATAGCCAGTATCTCTTAGAAGTTTGCAGACATCGTCAATGTTAGATTGTGATTGGCTTGTACTGTAGCGATAAAATGCTACAAGTAGTCTTTCCCTCATTGATCCCGGAATGTAAAGGTCGCATAATAGAAGCATGGCTCCATACAAGTATAAACTCTCACACTGAAAATTATATTTAGTTAGTTATTAGTTATATCTCTTTGTCATGGGGATGCTTTTCCAACAACATCACAAAGATTGAAATAAATCCCTGTTTGACATAATTTCAGGGTTGGTTCCACAATAAAACAGCATAATGACTCCTTTTTACCCGGCTATGGTTTGTTTTTAAAGTAATAGCCGTGGTCTTATATCACCTAGCCAATAAAGATTGTGTGATACAACCGCAGGTGACATACAACCACGGCTATTACTTAAAAATTTCTGTCAAATGAATATTGTTCTTGTTTTATATTTTCAGTGCGTGATTTTTTCGTAGTCGGTTTTGGTTATTTTTAACTTATTTTTTTACGAGTTGTAGCATAAGTTACTCAGGTCAGTCAAGGTTTACTTTACACATTGTATGTGTAGAATAATGACTTATTTTCCTTTTGGTATGTATGTTGTATAATATTTTTTTTCATAAAAAAGTAATCATAGCTGAATCAGTAGAAGAGCAAAACTTTTAAGTAAAAGTAATGTTAACTTACCAAAAGCTGTTTACCTTCTACATCTTTTAGTACTGTTTCAATAGTTTGCTGGATAAAAGTATTATCATTCAACTGCTCCACGAATGAGTTCAAATCAACAATATATTGATAAATATTCTCAAAAAGCAAATAAAATCGATTTATAATTTCTAAGTATTTTTCTTTTAACTCATCATCTAAATCTTGCAATTTCTGAAAACAATAGATTTTTTATTTTAATACCTCCAGCAATTAAATTATGTATCTTTTTTACAAAAATTGCTGTTAGTCAAACTAGGTTTTATTTATGTAAGAATTAAGATACGTAATCTTTACTTATGTCAATATTAATAATGCATACTTACAGGATTAGCATTAATTTTCTTTTCCTGAGCATCTGATACCTTGAAATAACTGAAATCCATGATGACATCCTGGTACTTTTGAAGAGCTTCTTTGCTTTCTAATCTGTAATGTTTTCATATCATTAAGTTACTTGCAAAACAATAATGTGCGATGGAATACTATTGTTTATTAACTGCGAGTTAACAAAAGCTTTAAAATTATTTTTCAAAGATTAACTAAAAAGTAAGTAGGTAATACGACTTACAGATAAGCAATAGGTTTATGATCCTTCAGTCTTAATATCTCAGCAACTATAGCATTTCCATGAGATACTAGTTTTAATAAGTTCTGAGCGCAAAGATTATCTTCCGATATAAACACCTTCATTGTTTTTATTCCTTTAAATCCGCAATAAACACACAGCACAAAACATGCTGTTGATTCTACTTTATTGACAATGACAGACATCACACTGACAATACTGTCAAAGTGTGATGTCGTTGTCGTGACAATGATTTGACAGCTAACTGATAAAGGAAATACTACTAAATGTTAATTCTTTTATATGTTTCTGTTCATAATACATACTATTTCTACCATTTCCGTAAATGTTACACACCCAGACTGAAAGAATACAATTTATTTAAATGCTCACCAAATATTGTTTTACTGAAACTTTAACATGAATACGGGATGGGTCAGATTCAAAGGAGATGGCGGGGCCTAGTGGCCACAAGAAAAATCTATTACCTACTAAAAGCAATATACCAATTTAGCTACTACAAAGGGGGGGGCAGAAACCGCCAGTTTTAGTGGAAGTAACCAAGTAGGTAACATTGTGCACAAAGTGCGCTTTCTTAGGGATATTGTATTTTGACAAAACCTTCTATTAACTAGGAGTGGGCGTTAATTCAACGAACGGCTTTTTTAAACTGTTAATCTAATGTTAACAAATTAACAGCTTTTTGTTTGCCGCAAAACCCGTTAAATCTATCAAATGTTTCATTCAACGATTTTGGCAAAGCGCATATTATTAACTCAACGAATAGGTTTTCAAAAGTCGCTAACTTTATCTGAAGCTGCTAACGCAAAACCCGCTAAAAGTATTTGTTTCTTTTCTTCTGCGTCTCGTTCTCGTTAACGGAATAATATGCCGAGTTGACGTTAGGGTAATGTTTGTTGTTACAGATTGTTTAATGTCGACTTTTGATCATTATTTAAAATTTCCTAGTCACTCAAACAAGCTAACTTCAAAACACGAAAACGTTGTTTTGGTTTTAATTAGCAGCCCGTGTAACGTCAGCTCCTTTTTTAATTTGAACATTGTTCGTCTATTAACTGGTACGTACATTAATGAAAACTTTTTAATAACGTTAACGGCTTTTTTAACAGGTTAACAGGATGAAATTAACGGCTTCGTTGCGTTGACCCAAAAATCGTTAATAACAACCCACCACTAGGTACTATTAACCAGTAGCAAAGACCACAGACCACACCCCAGACTACAGATTATAGAATTGTTTCACTGACATGACTGAAGGACTGAGTATTGACCAAACTTTTTGCTTCGTTCACTCCCCACTGAAGTCCACTGACTTCTCAATGCTGGAGACTCATCTCATTCATTCATATCACTTCTGTCATTCTAATCTATCTATGATCAGTCAGTCAGTGCGTTCCGCCAATTTTGGTGGTCGCATGTACATAATAGGTCGTTTTATATAAATAATATTTCCAAATAAACTTAAAGAGGGCAGGGTCAAAGTGCGATGAATCTCGATTGATATTTTTATTAATTTGAGTAGTTTGCCAAGTAAAAATGGCAACTTCATTATTTAGTTATGAAACTCTAGTCCATGCTATTGCAGGAGCAACGGTACGTACTTATCTGATAATATGATTAATTTTTAAAACGCATAACTTGGATATAATCCGTAATTTAATTAAAGCAGTCGGGATATCCTTCGAACGTACGAATTAATAATCACACTAAATGGATGATTTCAGGGCAGCGTAGTCGGCATGGCTGTCTTTTATCCACTGGACACCTTGAGATCAAGAATACAAGGTAATTTAACTAATACTTAGAAATAACTATTTATGTTTCAAGTGTAGTGACTTATTTAAGAAATTCTATTCAAGAAGTAGGACTACTTTTATTCCAAACACGTAATTTACCTATGCAGTGTTTACTTTTCACAAAAAAATAAATCGTTTTCATTCCTGTAACAACAATATGAAAGAATCGTTTTTCGTAACTCTTTTAGGTATACCTACCATAATCGTTGTGACATTAATGTTCCGTTTCCGTGTGCTCGTAAACACTGTAGTTTAGATACTGGTAGGTTGAATCAGGTAGGTACACTGTTTTGGAAACACATGAAAATAAAACTTTGATTTTTCACTGGTTAAATCTTCAAGTCAAAAGTTTAAAATTTGTTTATATCGTTTCAGATGTTATAAACAAATTTTAAATATCCCCACGATATATAAAATTTGTTTTTATCATCTGAAACACGTTTTCGTTAAAAAAAAAAACCAAGGAGGTGGAACTTTGACTTACAATATCTGCGTAAACAGAAGGTTCCCACCAAGTATGGCCCTGAACAAAAACTATAGTCGTAATTATGGGGAGGACTTGTAACTTTGGCTTCGCTTAGTGTCTTTTTGCACCCGTTATTCTTGATGATCCTTCATCCAAAGATATTACACTACCCTTGTTTTGCTTTTTGTTTTCACGTACCCAGACCATGCCACCCCTTTTCATCAAGAAGAAAGAGATATTTTATATCGATGATTGATTATGTGTGTGTCGTTTCCTTCCAAGTTGTAGGTACCTACATAAATGTCACTTAGTTTGTAGTAACTAGTCGTACAATTTTATTTTGGTCAATTGTCCAAACCAATGTGTGCCGATTTTATCTAACTCTGCTAATTATTTCTATAAAAAGGGCTGTCCTGACGCCTCTATTTCTCTTACCGATAATATGTGCTTATGTAGTTATTTACAAATCAATGATACGAGTACCTATACAACTTCATTTGGTCCTAGAATTCGACCATCTAATATTAACGTATTGCTATTTCATTTTCAGTTGAAGATTCCAATAAACTGCAAGGATCATCATTTGAGTTACTAATAAAATTGGCGAGTGAAGAAGGTCTGGAATCTTTATACCGTGGTCTGGCACCTGTTTTACAGTCACTCTCTGTGTCGAATTTTGTATATTTTTATACATTCCATGGTTTACGAAAAATGTCAACAAAAGACACGTCTGCCTTAAAAGATTTGATGTTTGGTTTAATTGCTGGCAGTATAAATGTTCTTCTAACTTCGCCTTTATGGGTTGTTAACACTAGAATGAAGCTGGAAAAGTCGTCCTACAACAGTTTATCCGAAGGACTTATAGAACTATTTAAAAAGGAAGGAGCCAAAGGACTCTGGTCTGGAACAGTGCCCTCTTTATTGCTGGTTTCAAACCCAGCGATTCAGTTTATGGTATACGAATCTTTAAAAAGGCATCTAGTTTCTAAGGGCCTGTTCGATACCTTTTCGGCATTTCTTGTAGGCGCTGTTGCAAAAGCAGTAGCCACAACGTTGACTTATCCACTTCAGTTGGTACAATCAAGGCTTCGCGCTGGTGCCAGTTTAAAACCTCTGTTTAGAGATGTAAAATCTAAGCCCTTGCTAGCATTCCGTGGATTGGAAGCTAAATTAATGCAAACAATCATGACAGCTGCTCTTATGTTTATTATTTACGAAAAGCTCGTTCGACTAGTGTTAACTATTATGAGAGTAAGAATGGCTAGACGTTGACGCGTTCACTAAGATAACGTGTGGTAATTTAATTTTTAACAAACTCATCAAGCAATTTAAAACCAGTTTCGTTTATTGCAAAGTTACGAAAAACCAAGGTCGCGTCTTTATACATCATTGTATGGGATTTCAAAATACACCAATCAAGGTTAAGAAACCTATATAGCAGCAGAGTTTATTGATATTTTATAAAAAAACTTATTAGACAATCGGTAATTGGTTAGTCAAGATGTCCCAAAGCACTTACAAACGCTTGCGCAAATAAAGAACGAATGCTATTTTGTCGCAAAATTATTCACACTACTATGTAGCGCCAATGTACATTAATATGATTTACCGTGTACCTACTTGAGTATTATAAATACGTAGATCGAGCGACCTTGGCTGTCTAACATAAGTGTGTTAAGACGAGGTTAGTAGGAAAACCATTTGTATGTATAAATTCAAGTTCAAAAAGAACTAACAATTACAACATTATCAAAGTCCCCTTGAATGAACGATGCAATGCGAAAATTTCAATTGTGTCTGCTCTCTATCTATTTTTTTTTTTACATAATAGAGAACGTACAAAATTATTTATATTTAGATAGCACTGATGGACAAGGTGGGGTGTTATGTAATGTTCTAATCTAAGGGCCTTAACACTTTTTTTTAGCACGGACGCAGCCTGTCGCACTATTTCAACAAGATCGCAATTTTATTACACTTTCCTGTGAACTTAAAAAAAATATTTAGTGGAAACATTTCAAATTTTGAATTTATCTCAGGAACCACGTCGTTGTATAAATATTGTACAAGTGCGTATAGGCAAATTATTTTAAAAAAAATCCATGTAAGCTTAAGCATTAGACCAGACATGCGAATGAAAACATGGCTTGAGAGGCAATTTCCTAGTTTTGTAAACCATGCATCACTTACGTCATGGAGTGACGTAATGGTGATTATTGGTTAGTCAATACATAATCATTTTGAATGGTGTAAGATATTTTATTATTAATACGGTCAGATGGTTCTGAAGGAGGTGACGGATGTAAACATTATGTATTTATTTTTTGTTAATAAAAAGTTTTTTTTTTTAATAAAAATGCGTTTTATTTATTTTAATCAACCATTAGGTACACTAGTTTACAACAGCATGTTCCAATCTTGCCAGCTTCATATCTTCAGAAATCCTTATTACAACTTTGGTGTACTCCTTTACTAGGCCATCTAAATCATCATAAACCTGAAACAAAAAAAATAGATTTGCTATGAAGTAGAAAAAAAAAACAAACCAACAAATGAAGTCAAACTAAACTTTGATCTTCATTGACGTGTGGGCAGTAAGGTAAACAGACATACAGATATACATACTAACACTTGTCGATAAATGCTTGTCGTAAATAATCTTATTGACACTTAGGTTTTCCCATCAGCGGAAAGGTGAGTACACTCCTTTTTAGAAAATTGCACATTATTTTGAGACCGACCGCCGACGCGACTATTATACTTGGACATTGGTTAAAAAAACCTGGATAAAGTTGTGCTCTCATGTGAATGAAAAATGACCGTCATGCGTGAACTAAAAAGTAGTCTAAAATGGAGCAAAACGTTTAAAATATAGGGTCATGGTTAACGAGTACTCGTATCTGACCTAATCTGTACTGTACCTAAGTGACCCGAAGCGGTAAACGCAATGGAGTGATAACATTACGTGGTCACGTGTTAAAAAATATGTAAATTTTTAGCGAATATATAAGCCCATTTTTGCTTGAATTTCGATTGCATTGATTAGTGATGTTTTAAAAGTATAGTGCACGTTTTATAGTACCTATGGTGTATGTTCAAAACACCAAGTTTTACAAGTGTATACATTATTTTTACATTTGTGGCTATCATCTTTGTTATTTAAACGCGTAGGTGATTGTAATAAAATACAATAATATTAAGTAAATGACATTACTCTAGGGTCAATGATCATGAAAGTATTAATTTTGCACGTTCATGAAGTGACGCGAATGAAATTGGCCTTGTCCATTATGATATATATTTTTTATTTTAAAATGGACACTAGAAAAAGAAGGAATTTAATTTGAGACACGGCACTTTATCGCTTATCAGGGAAGTTGTAGAATCAACTATTTTTTTAGCCCTTTGTAATAGGCCCGCAAAGTCAAACGACGACGTTTTCGTAGGCATTTGAGTAAATTTATGCGTAAATGGCTCCTGCCCGCCAGCCCGCGTCTTCAGCTGCTTAAACTTTAGAAATAAATCAATATCCTAAATTATCACACGGCAACCTAAGTTAGGCTAGATCAATATCACAATATCATATCTATATGTATACCAATTTCAACTACCTCCGTTCAACTGTTTAAACTAATATCCACCTACCCATCTCGCACCACGGACTTAGAATTTCAAGCATCCACAATGAGCCAGCGAGCAAATTCGATGGTTTTAAGTCCCAAGACTTTTAAGTGCTCCATTGGCTGTTTAGACCTTTAGCTCGCGAGTTCGTTGGCGTACCAGCGGTTATGCTCGCAAATGGGTCACCGCCTTTACAAAGATTTGCAAATTTGTTACATATATTTTGAATTAATTTATATTACACAGTGCATTATCCGTGTCCCGTCCGGGCCCGCTCGACGCACTTCAATACCACGTTTGTTGCACGGTCCCGCCCGGCCCCTCCACGTCCCGTCGTAATCCGAACATTCTTCCGTGCTGCGTCCGAGCACTGAGCGACGAATGTTTAGTGAAGATACACGCACGTGCAAGTTTGTTTTACAGAAGATTTTGGAAACTGAGTTTCTTTTGTTGCAATATTATTCCATCCATGACTTTGCGGATAATGGATGATGAAAAATTAATTGAACAAGTCCGAAAGTATCCGGAGTTGGCAATGACATTGCAGTAGCAATGACAATGCAATAGCAGCCATCTCCAGCAAAGAAAACTCCATCATTATAAAAGAAAACAATAATCGGGAGTTATTCACATCACTACACTACCTCGAAGCGACTGTGGCGGCGCATTAACCCGTTTAACACTCGGTGTAATATAAATTGCGTAGCACGGGCCCCGGCTCGTCCACGCCCCCGGCCCTGGCACGGCCCGCTCTAATAAGAACTATCCCGAACATGCCTGACGCATTTGAACGGAGGTTTATGAAAGCTGTTGTGATTGGTTCAAATAAAAAACCACAATCAATTTTGTAAAGACACATGTTATTGACACGGCTTACACAAATTAGAGAATAGTGCGATCATGGTCAGTTAAAATAGTAGTTTTTACCTGCTGGACATAAGAGTCGGCGGTGTGATGCGAGAGCTCCGCGAGCAGCAGGTCGGCGAGCGCGAGCGGCGCGGCGCAGGGCGCGGGCGGCGCGTGCGGCTGCAGCGCCCGCAGCGCGCGGCGCAGCGCGGCGCAGCACTGCGCGCCCGCCTCGCCCGCGCGCCCGCCCCGCAGCAGGCCGCGCACCATGCCCGCGCCGTCCACTTCCTAAGCAGATAGTAGGCTTTTATGAAGCTTTAGGCCAGATTAGGCCTGACCTATCGCAGGTTTGAATGGCCGACCAGTCGGTTATCTGAGTGCATTTAAAAACCTCCAATCTCTTACTACATAGTTTACGCGTTAACAAGATTTACTTTTTTGGGCGGAGTCTTAATTCTATTTCTAAATTAAAAGTAGCATATATATGTATAAAAGTGACTCCTTATAATTTTGCTATCTCCCAGTAAATTTCTCACTGTAAAACGACAGATATCTAGGGTAAATCGACCCAAATCAAAACTTACCATGTATCTTTGTAGAAACCAATGTGGAAGAAACTGGCCGGTGCTTATTGCCCTCTTTAAGACTGCCAGTAGCGTTTCTGGATCGGCGTCTTTCAATCTTGGATATAACCCATGGAAATCTATGTTATCACCTTCTGCAATAAAAGTATTATTGGATAAGACAGATTTTTTATTACACAATAAAGTAATTCTGTCACATTTTAGTATCGTAATCAGCGTGATAAACTTACTACTTAGCGCTTGTTGCACTGGGTCCAACGACTCAGGGTCTTCTTCACGAAGCTCTGCGGCCAATTCCTCCGGTCCGATAACCTATCGACGATTATTCATGAAAACAATCATATTGATAAGTCTTGAATACATATTTCATCATGGCGTTGATGATTGAAATACAGTGGTAATATTTGAACTAAATATATAAAACCGGCAAAGTGCGTTTTTAGGATATACCCCGTTTCTTTTTTCAAGTATTTACATATTATTTATTTTCGAAAGATACAACCATGTGATTAACAGGCGGACAGACAACGGAGCCTTAGTAATAGGGTTCCACACTTTGCGCATGCATCTGCGGTGAACTATACCACAAAAATATAACGTGGAGGCAAATATAGGTGTCTGCTTTACCTGCAGCTGGTTCCCGGCGGCGGCAGGCCTGGCCAGGAAGGCGTGGTCGGGCATGGCCAGGCGCAGGCACGTGAGCGCCGCGCCCAGGCAGCGCCGCCGCACGCGCCACGCCTCGCCCGACCGCTCCGCGCCGCACCGCGCCGCGCGCTCGTACATTACCGCCGCCGCTGACGCACAATACTCTTTATTACTTTACATGGTGGCAAAATCTAATAAAACCCAAATTAGTCTAAACCTCGGCGTAATACCTGTGGTAATACGCTGAACTAAACTCGACCTCATGCTACTAAAACAATACGTCACAAGCTGGGTAATAAATGCCTTTAAGTTGAAGACGAACTAACGGAATATTCTTTGTATGAACAAGATATTCATGTTGAGTTATAAAAAAAATCAGACGCAAAATAAACACATAATCATGTTTAAAAATAACAATGAACATACGACCAGACCCTTCCACGTACGTCGAAGAAAATAAATTACAAAAAGTTTGCCAGACAATCTTAGGATAAAAGGAGAAGCATCAACTAGAATCAATGATTTTTGTGCATCAATAAAGGTAGCATCATAAAATACACTTACCTTTCCTATAATGGTGTCGCGACACATGCAGCGCGTACAAGAAGTCGTAGTAGGGGTTGTGAGCGTGCGCGTCGTGCAGCTTGGCGCGCGCGGCCGCCGCACGCTCCGCCTCGCCCGCCAGCGCCGCACACGACACCAGCGCGCCCAGCTCGCGACGAGATGCTGAACATTATAGTAGAATAGATAAACCCTTCTCAATGAAGTGAGGCAAGGAAGTTCAAGTGATTGCCAATCTTTCTACTAATTGTTTTGCTATTGCACTAATGCATATTTAGGTATAAAATAATTTGAAAGGCCTGATGTTTTGTATTTAGACTTTTTCAAATGAAAATGATAAAACTTATTGTATAATTGATAATGACCTAAAACATGTACAATTTATTTGTTTGTTTTTAAATGTAATTTTAAATAATATAAGAAAAGATTACAAAGTAAGTAAGCCATGGTCTACGTGGCCTACTTAATTATAATCTTTTACTTTTATCATTTCATAACAACACAACAGATTACTACAGTAGGCGCTTACCGAGCGTGGTGAGTAGCGTGGCGGCGGCGGCGTGGCGCGCGTGCGGCGCGGGGCTGGCGGCCGCGGCGGCCAGCGCGCGCGCCGTGCGCCCGCCCGCCAGGTGCCACTTGAACACCACCCACTGGAACATCGCCTGCCGCCACACTCACTGCTTAGTACGGCTAAATACTGCCAGTGAAACGTGGACACTCATCATGGCTGATGGTCCACAAATTCAAAGTCGCTCAACGTGCCATAGAGAAGGCAATGATGGACACAATTCGCAATGAAGTCATCCACCAGAGAACTAAAGCCACCGACATTGCTCACATAATCAGTACACTGAAGAACGACAGACGGTCGATGGAGCAGATACGTATTAGAGTGGAGACCACGTCTAGGCAAACGTAGTGTGAGACGCCCTGCTGCACGGTGGACCGACGATTTACAGAAGGTGGCAGGCAGCGGATAGTTGCGGGCTGCCCAAGACCGGGATAGTTGGCACTCTTTGGGAGTGGCGTACGTTCAGCAGTGAACGGCTCTAGGATGATATGATGATGATGTTTAAAGCAAACACCGCAGGTAAACATTTCTCAAAAACTAAGAAAAATCTCTTGTCTTGAACCCGAAATATTGTAAATATTGCATTGTTAAAAGTCGCTTCGGATTTACTCTTTTTTTATTATTCACAAAAACCGACAGCTTTTTGAAAATTAACATTACCTAATCTTTAAAATTATATAAAGTAATCTTACAACAAAGTAGAAGTTTAGAATTTAGTAGCTGTACATGAATCATGCATCAGAAACAAAAAAACCTGGTAGTTGATATTCTGGATTTTATACGGATTGGATTTTACAAGCCTGCCTCAACGCCTATAAAGGTCATCTTTACATAAAAGTTAGAGAAACAAGATTTAAAAAATTCATCCTCTTACCAAGTTCGGATCATCCTTGTCGGCAATGCTGATAGCAGTTTCTGCGAGACGGACTACACATGCGCCTGCGTCGTGTATTTCAAACAGCTTTATTACCTGAAATAATTGCTCCAAATTCAAAACTGGCGCTGTTTTTCTTTCATCAAAATACAATAATACGAGGTCGAAACTACCTATCCATGAACGTATTGAAGTTAAAAATATAATACTTTCAAATCTACCGGGCACAATGAGTGAAATTATCTACGAGCATTATCTAAGTAATTTCACTTTTATTATTTTGACTAACTTTTACCCGCGACCTCAAGCACGCGAATTTTCTTAGGGGATCCCATTATTTTTACTAATAAAATATAGCACTCAAGGATAACGATACTTTCAGAGATTAGCGCGTACAAACAAACTAAAGAGTTTGTTTATTTGTACATTTACTAATTTTGCTTTATAACATTATATATATAGTAGCGAACCGCCCCGAATTCGTGCTGGGGCAAATTTTCTGTGGATTTTCAAAATAAAAAATCGTTCATATAAACCTTGTCCGGGAAATAAGGAACACAACAAAAAAAAAGTATCAGCCAAATCAGCCCAGACGTTCTTGAGTTTGGCGCTTAGCAACACATTTAACATTTTTAATTATCTAGAAGATAGATAGTAGAGATTAGGCGACTTACTTTACTCGTTAAGTATCAATAACGTATAAACAGACCTTCATATAATACAGAACAAGCGCTTGATGTTGTGTGAGCCGTGCGTCTGGCGCGGCCACAAGTTGTCGCAAGAAGGGTTCCGTGCTCACGCCCTTAGCGGCCTTGCAGAATGCAGTATATGCGTTCTCCGCGTCATCTTGATCGAGTAGAGCGAGACCGAGAATGAACTGACCTGTAATAATTTTTAAACAAACATACTTAAACTCATGCCTTTTCCCATGGACCTAGGTAGAATCTACAGAACGCCACCACCACGATCCTTACATTATTTTTAAATTCATTTATCATTATCGAGTTCAATGGTACCATATGGTCTCCCAAGCTACTCTACACACGCAATAATCACTGCAGTATTTCTTCTAAATAGGTAATGTTAAAATTCTTGCTAGTGAGGTAGACTCATACAATTAAAAATTGTATACTAACGTGAGCAGGCGTTCCATTCGCACCAGGGCTCCAGCATGTTGACGTAGTTCTGCACCAGACGCGGCTGGTCGATGGTGGCCAACCACCAACTGAACTCGAAGCCCCCGCTCACTGCCCAGCTGTGATCTCGTTCAGGAAAATGATATTGACATGTGTTTTGTTTTCATTAAGCAATGCATTGCAATAGCTTTCTCAAATTGTGATGTTTTAAAGCATGGGGAACAAAAGTTTAACATACTAAACATCGTTCCCGGCAACACGTTTTTTTTTTTAAATAATGGTTTGAATATTAATTTATTTTGATGTATCCAAGGCACCAACCTTGCTAACTGATATTTTAACTCATTGGTCGTGTCGACAAGCGAGAGAAGTAATGAAAGGATACAGCTGATGCGCGAGATGGTAGGCGAGCAGCGGCAGCGCCTGGTGCCACGTGGTGGGCGCGCGCGCCGCACGCAGGTGCGCGCGCGCACGTCGCCCGCCCGCCGCGCGTACGTAGGCCCACACGGCGCCGCCTAAGGGGGCGCAGCCCGCAGGGGCGCCGCCCAGCTCCGCGCCCCCCGGCGGGGCGCCCAATGCGCTGAGTTTCAGACGGAACGCCTCTGACGAGCCTGTCGCTCTTTACACACAAATGCCAATCAATACCTATATTCTTTTATTATAATTATTAAGAGTATGTGTCGTTGTCATTGAAGTATTGTAGTCTTACTAGTACTGGCAAAAAATGAAATTCATCTCTACACTCATTCATGGAAGTAAATGAACGCGCCGAATTAGAAAAAAAAACATAAAAAAGTGCTGGATAGGACAAGTTTTTGTTATCATTTTTATGATACAAATCAGATGTATTAAAACAGTTTGGGTGTATGAGTGATTAGCTGCGATCGAAATAGGTATGGGTAAATACCTAAACTTATGTTTTTGAAGTCTGGGATCCTGGTAATAGTTTTATTATAATATTTTATTAGTGCACATGAGATTACTCACACTGTTGTGGAAGTAATATTTCCGGGATCCCGGGATTAAAAAAAAGAAATCAATAATTTTTTTGTGGCTTTAACCAGTCCGTGTAGTATCTTCTCGCCAACATTAAGACAATGAGACATACTGCGGTAGCAGCGTGGCGGCGCGCAGCCACAGCAGCGCGCGGTAGGCCTGCCAGTGCACGGCGCAGTGGCCGGCGCCCGGCACGCCGCCCGCGCCGCGCCACGCGCCCAGCGCGCACACCGCGCCGCGCACCACGCGCGCCCTGACACCACAACATTGCCAACTTCAGTTTCACCTGACACGAGCTGGAGGCTTACAAATAATACCTCAGCTTCTATACTTTTGCAAAGGCCTTTGATTTCCCCAAACAGACAATATAATTTAAAAATATTGATTAGAATATTCTGATATTTCTGTAGTTTGTCTAGGAGGAGCTCATACTAAATGGGTGAAGTCAAAATAACAGATTAGTTAAAACTGGCGCTTCTGAATACAAATCTTGAGGATGCGCTTAGTTTTTACTTTGCTAAGATAAAACACAAAAACAACTGGCGCTTCTGAATACAAATCTTAAGGATGCGCTTAGTTTTTACTTTGCTAAGATAAAACACAAAAACAAATAATAAATTAAATTACATAACATTATAAAACCATTAAATTCAGAACATTTATGCACACGGTAGGGGTTTGCCTACCTCATCTCGGCCATCTGTCGAATCGCCTCAGTGACTATAGCTACACCGAGATCGCTCGCCAACAGACCGTCATACTCGCCAGTATCCTCTTCATCATCTAAAACAAAATACATTTGTATTTAGCAGTTCATGTTTCATAAGACATAACATAACATCACACCTGTAATCCCCGAAGGGTTAGGCAGAGGTGTACCCATTAGTACACCCACATTTCGCCAGATATGTTTTTAGTCCCATGTAATAGGGAGCGAGCCTATTGCCATCAACCGGGTACAAATCCAGACTCCGAGGCTGCTACTGAGAAATTCCTGATGGAAAAACCCAATAACACTTTGCCCGACCTGGGAATCAAACCCAGGACCTCATGCACAGCAGTCGCGCTTGCGACCACTAGACCAACGAGGCAGTCCTCATTTGTCCTCGTTCTCGTTTCATAAGACTGCCTTAAGCCCCTGCCTGCCTTTGCCTTAGTGTTATCGGCTTGTTCCTATTAGACAAATCTTCTGAATGACAGCAGATAGAACTACGGATTTGTGCTCCACTAATGGCAAAAGGCTGGCCTCTAATTACTTGGGACCACATAACTTGCAAAATGTGGGTACTCGAGAGTATTATGGAAAAACAGTTGCTATAGAGATTGTTATACTAAATACGAAATTTCGAAAACTACATGAGCTATGAAGCTGAATATTTTATTTTATTTTGTTACTTTTATGAAGGCTTACAGGCTAATTACATGATTATAGGTAACAACAACACTTTATCCAGTTGTTAATAACAAGCCTCCACAGATAATATAACATATTGATTACCTAAAGCAGAAAAAAAAGTTACATACCAAGTAAGTAAGTTAAGTGGGTTTAGTTTTTATAGGTTTAAGTTTTATTATTATATATGTTGCTACATATCAGTTTGAGAACCACTAGCCGGTGCATCATTTACAAAAAATGAATTGGCTAGGAGCTTTCTGGCTGTGCTCTTCTTAGTGCAAAATAAGTCAATATCGTGTTCGGAAGATACCATATTGAAACTTCGAGCGCTTCTTATAAGAAAAAATATATATGACAGATAGACAGGTACCGAACTATACAAGTAGGAGACGTCAACAAAAAAAAAAACATTTTGCACTAGGGCCGAATTAAGGGATCTTTCACTTTCTACAAAATCTAGTAATTTTATAAAGCTTACTTTTAATTGTGTCAATTTCAGGCACGTCTAATCTCAGTGCGTCGTTAAGTTCGAGTACAGCACTCTGAAGGTCCTTGATGGGCTCTAGAACAGATGTGAGGTCATCTATCTGCTGCGGCGTTAGTGTCTGAAATCAGAAGTTATTCATTCACACATTCGACTTACTTGGCGATGAAAAGTTGATAGAGGATAATGTTCTTTTCTGTTGCACTAATTGTACCATTTTATACCATATCCGTACTATTATTTTCGACTGAGTGTCACAACAGTTTATGTTATGTTTTTAATTTGTAATTGGTGTGCTTCCATTATAATTAAAGTTAAATAAATAATAGTACATTGTGGTCAGGTGAGGTGAGATTATCATTTCGGTCGAAGTTAAAATGCAGCCCGAACCTAAATCGACAAGTGCTCACGCGTGTCATGAGACGTTTTTCAACACACTAGAGAGGAATAAACATATAAAATAAATTAATAATAAATTATATATTCATTGTCAATTACCAGTAAAAAAATATAATATATTTCATCACAGGTGACATTTACACGATATTTTCTCTCTCAAGTAGTTAATAAGTTACTTTTATAAGGGGCCAGTAGGAAACAAATAGGTGAAACATTATATGTAGATTTTTTGTTTAAATCCTAACTAATATTATAAATGCGAAAGTAAGTTTGTTTGTTTGTTTGTTACCACTTTACGCCTAAGCCACTGAACCAATCATCCTGAAATTATGCATATACGTTGCCAGGTGTACAGGGACAAACATAAGGTACTTTTAATCCCGAAAAAAAGTACTGTTCCCGAGGGAAATCACAATAACGTCCTTATGACAGTAGATGGCGCCACGTATCTATCGAATCATGATCAAATTTTAAGTTTAAGCATCTAATACATTTTGAGTCTAGACTGTCGATAGACCAGTTTCAAGTAAACAACCTAGGAGTACGAAAGTTGTTTGCTTAATAATTTTTCATGCCCAAAACCACTGAAGAGTATCCTGACATTTTGCATAAAGTGGCTTCCAGACGGACGGACCTGCGGTTGCGGCAAACCGCAGGCCGCGGTTCCAACCGCTGCAAAAACACACCACCGCGGTCACAGTGGCGGCCTGAAGTGTCATTAGCGTGGTGTTTGTGCTATAACCGGATGTCAGTCAAAATGGCTAACCGTAACGTTGTCTTATTACATTCATGACTCATTAGCCCTCTCAGAAGATGAGAAAAAAGGTAGGAAAAAAACCGTTTATTAAACACTTGAGGTGTGATGTACTTATCTATATTATCATTAGCATCGCATATTACTCTTAGGAATAGAGAAGTGTGAATTGAATTTAAATTATTATTAAAATTTAACTATTTCTATTACAATTTCCATATTTTACAAAGCAGTACTCGCGGTCTGTTGTTAAAATTTGCAAAAGACGCGGCCGCCACAACATTCCGCGTTTGTCTGGGACCCACTTTATGTACGTTGTCAGGGATACGGAAAAACTGCGTAACTGACACTGACATTACTGTGTCGTCACTGACACTGACTGGTGTAAACACATTCATAGAGGAAGTATGGAAGTATAAAGGCGAACTTATAACACGACCCGTCAGTCAAGCATACTCCGCGATTACTCCGACAATGATTGTGAATTGATTTGTATGATTCTTTTTTTTTGTTTGAGAGTTGTTTTTTTTTCGAATTGGTCCCATATAAATATTGTCATGATCTGATCATTAACTTCGGAGATCTTAACCGGAACTCCTCATAGGATCACAGCAGGGCTGTCGTAACAAGTAAAATTGCTCTGTTTAATGCGTGTAGTCGATGTCTGACTGAAGAAGGAAGAGCTTAGTTGCTAAACTAACCGTGACCTATGTCAATGTATGTAGACAGTTCCGTTCATGCCGCATTAAGAAGGCAAGCATAACCGGAGCGACAAGCAGCTTTGAAAGCTGATGAGACATTTTCTTAAAGCCAGGAAAGACTGGAGAGCCAAGCCCGCCAAGTTTCTCTGAGAGTGACTGAGACTCCCTTCCAAACGCAATTGCTTTTGGAGGAACAAGCGGAAACCCAGAGAGCTGTAAGAGCAACTGCGACGCCTGTTCAAACACAACTTCGTCTCTGAAAACAAGCTCAGCCATTACAGCGTCAGAAACTCCAGAACAGACGCGAGAAGGACCTCTTATGCAGAAATGCAAACTGAACGCCGACGGACTTTATGAGTCACAGTTGGTCCGAATTTAATAATTCTGGATCTGGCCGAACAACAAGCCGAGTACAGCCCGAATTGATCGTCAAATTCTAAACTAACGCGGGCGAAGCCGCGGGTAAAAGCTAGTAGTACAAATAAATGTTAATTTGTTCACAAAAGTAATAACACTTAAAAATATTTAAAATAAATGTAATTGTAGCGTATAGATACATACATAATTATATGCTTAGTAACCACATTGTGACCCTAAAAGCGGTGCAATAAGAGCTGCTTTAGGAGCAAGTGTGTTGAAAATAATATGGTATACAGGGTGTAAAAAGACACATCATACAGCTGTGAACTATGCATACTGCCCAAACTAAGCAACTGGGCAAACATGTTTTAGAGAAACTACTTTTTTTTGGTGTGAAACATCACTCTTTATACAATACAACCGGTACAATGAAACGCACGCAAAACGTTGTATTTTCAGGTGCATACAAAGGTATAGTATAGGTAAGGGATTGTGGCAATATTTAAACACTTACAGGCGCGGGGTTGTCCTGTGACTGTGACGGGTTGGGCGCGAGCAGCAGGTGCAGCAGTCTCGGCAGCAGGCGGTGTTGCGGTGCGGCGCATGCGAACAAGCGTCGCTCTAGTTCTGCGGCTGCGCCGGCCGCAGCCCGCTCCCAGCGCGCGCCCGCCACTACTACGCGAACTGCGTCCGCTGACAGCTCACCTGTTTCACCACCTTAAACGAACACCCTCGCCATAAGCCTATATCTGACTTTGAATAAAGTCGTCGGCGTTTAGGCAAACGTCCGGGATGGAAGCACTGTCAACAGACTTTGACGCACATCCCGGAATCTCCAAAAACAGACTGTATATCTTGGCATTTGCCTAAAACTGAGCACGCCGAATTTTATAAAAAAAGATGCGCAAAAAACTCTCAATGCAATGTTTTATTGCAATGCTTTTATTTTTTACGAAATGATAAACGTACCACCTCCATCGAGCATTGGTATGTCTGGTGACAGCATCATTCTCTCGAGCGGCTCCAGTTCACAGATGAGCGATATTCCGGCCCGGCGGACAACAGCACACCACCAACCGCATTCAACATCCGATTCCTGTAGTAGACAATAAAACAGATCTTAGCTAGATACTACACATGTACACATGAATCAATCTTCTTTCGTATTTTGGAGACAAAAAAACACATTGAAAAATGGAGGCAATTAACTTGTGAATACGACTTACTTGTTTTGACACCATCAATCCAAGTGGCTTCTGCAAACTTTCCATATACTGCATGCACCAGCTGTACAAGTCTGACCAGCATCTGCAGCAATTGTGATATACATGTTAATCAAGTCTCCAATCAGCAAGGGAGAAGTGTCTTCTCTGTTGCTCTGTAGTGGGACAATAGGCTTGTATACTTTTATTAATAATAAATAAATAACTAAGAATCATACTTGTGCATAAGATGCGCGTGGTCGGGCGAGGCGGTGCGCGCGGTGAGGTGTCGCAGGCGCGCCTGCACCGCGTTAGTAGCTGCGTCGCCCAGGTCACCCTCGCCGCCCGTGTCGTTACTGCCCCATGTGCGATTGTAGATCTGGTAATTAATCGAGTATTTCATTACATTGTCAATTTTCGTAACCCGGATAAGAGATCCGATAAGAAAGTAAAGAACCACACCCACTAATGTAGTATGAAGGGGGGAGATGTATATATGACGTTCTTTGCAGTTAAATGGCGTACGTTTGGAGAGGTAATGTATGCACATCAGGCATATCAAACAATGAAACATTTTTGATACATAGTTTGATGTCGTTTGATGCACTCTCCAAGATGCAACTCTGTTGGGTACTCATGTGTATTGACATATTTACCACAAGAGCCTTTCTGATAACGGCGGGTGGAAACAGTCCGGGCGCCAGCAGTCGGTCGCGGTACTGTTGGTGCGAGCCGAGCGCTGGCAGCGCGCCCGCCGCCTCCCGACCAGCCACCGCGCGCCACCATGCTTCCGCGCCCACGAACACGCCTAGGAATGAGTGACGATTTTTAGGGCAGGTATATTTATAAAACATTTTATTTTCGAAAATTGAAAGTGCTATTTACAAGTCATCAAATGGTTTCTTCTGTCGGTCGGCACTTTAAGATCACTAGGATTACATTACATTACATCATTTATTACATTACATTTTATTATTCCATGCCAACAAAAAACCTTCTGATCTGTGCTGGTCGTTACTTTTCACCATAAATCATATACATTTTGAAACACTTACTTGTTATAATAGTATCTCCATCTGGTTGGCTCCATAGGGCCCAAATGACATTGCTTCCATCTCCATAACCAATAGCGTAATCAAGAAGATCCAGCTACAAATTAATTATACGTAAGGCACAGAACATTATAATTTAAAATAATTAAAAATGATTAAAAGAAAATTCTAAATACCTGAGGTCCAAATATACGGCTAATATGCGAAAACCTCACACCTCCTGAACCTCCGTCGTGCATTTTCATGACTACAAATTCACACTCATTTGGGAAAGACAAATATGCTACCAAAACAACACTTCCATCAGATCCAATAGTCCTTTGCAACATGTGTCCATGAGCTGAAAATAGAAAAAATGTTGATAAAAATACTCTCTACAACTGTAGTTTTTCTTTCCAATGAAAACAATAGAAAAGTAAACAATATCTTACGAGGTGGTTTTGGTCTCACTAAAGTCTGTGAAAGAGGAGTGGACACTGCAATAGGCGCCCCGCCCTCGTCCAAAGGCCACGCTCGTAGACAAGTGTCGCCACATATTGCGACTGCTAAGCCACTGGTTAGCACTACTCCATAGGTTTCCACACCATCCGTGCTACTTTTGCCCCTAAAATCAGACATATTATTTTTTAATTATTTATAGAATTCAATAGAAGATGACACTAGCCCCATTATGATATTTGGTATAATTTATAAGTAAAAACATAGTTACCTCAAAGCACCTGTGATGCCAGACAAGAACCTTGGTACAGTGGACTCTCGTTTTAACACTGTGGTGACAGCTGATCCAGTCACCGGCAGTTTGACAAGTAACAGGCCTCCTTCACCACCATGGCCAAATGCAAGTGCAAATACTGCTTCACCGTTGTCTCGTAACAAGGAAGCACACGTGTGAGCAACACCAGTAGCTGGTATAACAAACAAATAGTAAAATTATAAATCAACAATCACTATTTACAGCTACCTGCAATAAACTATGATTCAAAAGTAAAATCTCATTGAATTTTAAAAAGAAATTATGTTCTGTATAAAATTAATTGTTTATATTAGGCTTGTGGATACTTACTTGCATTTGAATATTGATTAAGAATGTAGTAATTGTTTGGATTGTTTATGGAACTTGTATCATGAAATATTGATGGTGATGAACTGCTCAGTGATCCAAATGTAGACTGAAATAGTAAAAAATAATTATAATACTTAACTAAGGAAATACTTGAACAAACAAATAATAATAATATATGCTTAGGTCTAATAACATGCATAATCAAACTACCAACACCAAACCCTTCCTAAATAAGTAGAAAGGAAAACTTTTTCATGTATTAATCACAGCCATATATTTTTTATTAATTAACTGGTTAAACCCCAACTGACTTATTTGTAAGTCAGAACGATAGAAAATCAATTGTGTGTCATTATGTGGGACTTGAGTAATTAAATTGGCACATACACAATTGCTAAAGTGTCAAAACAGTGTCTTTTTTAAAATTTCATTTAACACTTTTCCAGACACTGAATTATTTTCCTTTCTACCTTCTGGAGACTTTTTACAAAACAAACTTGTATGTATATTTATAACATTAATAAATAAACAGAGTATTACCTTCTTATCTAATGTCCCTGGATGTGGAAATATCAATCTATGTACGGACGAGACAGTGGCAGCCAATATTACCATGTCACGGGACACACTTCTCTCATACACTGTAATACTGCTTAGGGGAGGGGTGCCTGGAGCTACTTTGCATCTCAAGTTTGCTGATGATAGATTTATGTCAAGGGATGCTTCCGAAAGTTCTATGGCATCTGATGTTGTTTGCCTGTCAAAAATATGTATTTTACTATGTAAGAGTTTAAATATTGTAGGCTGATAAATTTATTTTTAGCAATAAATGGATGACTTTTGTTTGTCATTTACCCAAAACATTTAATAGAAAATAAAAGATCTACTTTTAAAAATGAGTAATTTCAATAGTACTTAGTAAAATTATAGATTGAATCAAACAAAAATAGAGACAGTGGAAACCCAATTTAAAAAAAAAAAAAAATTGGTGATATCATGTGTTATGGTATTCATGTATCTTTGGTTATAGTTTTAGAAACATGAATTGCATAACAATTGATACACCACTTTTAAGGCTGAATCTTAGCTAATGGATAAACCAAAATCAAACCAATGAGCCAAACATTATAATATATAAATCAAAATGTTGTTAAAGATTCAGTCTGAAGTACAAATCATTAGGCAAACAAAAATAAGTCAGATTTAGCAAATTAAACAACACAATAGAGAGACTCACACTTTTATAAAATTTATATACGCTTTTATAAATTAATAATAAATAAAAACTAAACTTTACATTTGGAAATAATTGTGTACAAACAAATGTAAATACTAAAATATGTAATGCTTGTGTTCCTACATTTAACAGTGATAGGCATGCTGGATTACAGGGGGTGTCAGATAAGGCAGGGGCCAGATTACCGCGGTCCACTGTATTTGTATAGTTGACATTATGTATTTTTTAATTGTATAATTATTATGTATTGATTTGCATGCCCAAAGTGTAGCTGATCTAGTTTATTTATGTTATTAATGTTATACTGCTGTACCTACATTTATAGCATTCTGATTCTGATCAAACTCACCAGTAAATAAAACGATTTCGAGTGTACACCTTCTTGGAATCTTTGTACCAATATCCACCAGCTTTTTGAGGCAATTTGATGTCTTGCAAAGTGCTGTGAGTACCTCCTATTAAAATTGAAAAATATGAAGCACAGTTAACTTGGCACGTAAGTACGGCAATAATAGAATTATGTTGGTGAAAATAACGTAGACTAAAGTAAATACCTGTATTCAATATAATTTCTTTCCACTTTTCGGGTAAACTATAATTCGGTGTAATTTCTTTGAAAGTAACTGGCATAGCTTCCAAGAACTCCATGGTTAACTTAGTTTATTCTTGGATGATATCAAGAAACTAATACATTAACCGAGAATATACGTATCTTTACACATTTATACAAATAACATTTGAATTATTCGTATTTTTTATAATAAATTCAGCTTACTTTGGCGGTTTTATAGGTTAATTAAAAGCAAAGCAAGCAACCGAATAAATAGCCCCAACAAATCAACGAATTTCTGTCACTGACACTGTCAGTACTGTCACTGTCACACACAGCACATTGCAGGGTTGCCAACTTAGAGTTTTCCCCCTAAATTTAGGGTGTAAATATATATGCTATGATTTTTTAGGGGCGTTATATTTTTAGGGATTTTTTGCCTACAACATTTTTTAGTTAAGAATAATACATAATTTTTTGATAGATATTTAAATACTGAACAACTCTTATTAAAAAACATATACAGGGTGTCCGGTTTTCAATGGATTATCTTGAAATGGGTCATGGTAGAACTAATGACTAATCTGGAAAAAAATACAAATAAAAAAAAAACCAAGTAGTACCAAAGATATGATTCATAAAATAAGATTCGTTGTTTTTTGTGACCTTTTTTTACATTCTTGTACACCACGACCACGAATTAATGAATTCTGTCGGTTTTTTATTGTTAACGTAATTTAAGTTAACTAAGCTGATAGATAAGTAATCAAAAATAGGACTGCTATTAAACGGTTTTGAAAAAAAAACAACTTGAACTATGTTCTTTTGAAAAAAATCGTGATCAATTTTCTTTTTGAGCAAGTTTAAACGTCCGTAGCTTAAAAAAGATGTATCGAAACACAAGTGGCCAATAATTTTATAAGATTATGTGTTTATAGCCGATTTCAAAATGGTATGATTCAGTTTTGTACCTAATTTAAATAGTGAATTACTGCTATTCGTTTTCAAAAGGAGCGAAATTTGGGTAAACAACAAAGTTTGAGATATTAGAATATTTATTTACATTAAATGTATCTGGTCATTGAGGTTTAACAAAAAACAGCATTTGATATTAATGACACTGTTTTTGACTGCTAAGCATGAGGTTTTGGGTTCGATTGCCAGGTCGAGCACTGTTATTGGGTAAAATGTTATAACTGGTGAAATGTGGCGAAACCTCTGCCCTTCGGGGATTACAGGCGTGATGTTAAGACTGTATTCGTTGTAAATTACATTCGTTGTAAATTGTCTACCACCCACTCTGATTCAGACCCTACATTTTAGAATAAATGCTCTCTTAAGTAGTCGTATATCACGTCGATCGCTTATTTTTGATGTGGTTGACCGGAGACGGCTACCTAAGTCTTTCAAGGATCGACTTCGCGTAATAATTTTCCTTAAGACAGCCCAAATAAAAAACAAACACGGTCACACCACATTTTCATCATATCACATCCCACAAATCACATTACAGGTTAACCAAGCTTTCCTATTAATTAATAACGTCTACAAATCTTTTTATTTAAACCGAGATGGTCAGGTTCAGCTAATGTTCAAATTTGTTACAATATTGCAAACTTTGTTGTTTAACCAAATTCCGCTCCTTTTGAAAACGAATAGCAATAATTCACTATTTACATTAGGTACAAAACTGAATCATACCATTTTGAAATCGGCTATAAAAACATAATTTTTTAAAATTATTGGCCACTTGTGTTTCGATACATTTTTTTTTAAACTACGGAGGCTTAAACTTTTTCATAAAGAATTTTTTTCACATTTTTTTCCAAAAGAATGTTTAAGTTGTAAGTAAGTTGAGTAGTTTAAGTTGTTTTTTTTCAAAACCGTGTAATAGCAGTCCTACTTTTGATTACTTATCAATTAGCTTAGTTAACGTAAGTTACGTTAACAATAAAAAACCGACGGAATTCATTAATTCGTGGTCGTGGTGTACAAGAATGTAAAATAAGGTAACAAAAAACAATGAATATTATTAAATTAATCAAATCTTTGGTACTACTTGTTTTTATTTTTTAAAGTATTTTTTTTCAGAATCGCCATTAGTTCTACTATCACCCATTTCAAGATAATCCATTCTTTACCGGACACCCGATATATGTATACAACTAATATTTTCAAGTAATTTCAAGCATTTAAAACTATTCATTTCGAAACTAAGACAAAAATCTTGGCGCAATTTTTTTTATTTTTTGAATACTATTATTATTTAATTTGGGGGATTTCAGGGGTTTTTCACTACGCTGTAGGGACAAATATTTTCAAGAGTTAGCAACACTACACTGTAGAAGTGTCAAAGCAAAGCAAGTCAGTAGGTATTGCAAGTACGGAAACCAATGAAAACCAAATCATTGCCAGCATCAATGACAAAAGCGAACTAACGGAGAGTAGAAAAACTAGCATGGAATTAATAAGTACTGAAAACATCATTGGTGATTTTAAAATTGATCTCTAATATTTTATGGCTTGGGACTGGGCCTGGGTTATGTATGAGTTAGGTTTATTTTTGAAAACACTTTTACTTGCACATCACCACACTTAATTTTTTTAAATTCTTTTAGAATTATAAAAAATCTAAGAATGAAAAATGGAAATGAAAGCAGCGGCATCGGAAGAATCGGAAAAGTTTAATTAAGCTGTTCTGATTAGGCAAAGAGGCTTGATGGTTTTAGTTAGAAGTTCTGAAACATGGTCAGATTTCTTGACTATCGTTAATGGCGGTGTCATTTACAATCTATATGTAAATAATTTATTGACAATCTGGCTAAATAGTACTATCTCTATGTGACAAGATATTTTATGCTATGTGGAATAAGTGGACAACACTAGTAGTAGTGACTTGAGTTCGTGAGCGTTTTTGTACATATTATTTTTCTCGTGCGATTTCATGACAATTTTCAAAGATCCTGATATATTTTCAATGTTGAATGAATAATAATAAATTTTCGTTAAAACTCAAGAGTGCAGACATTGAAGGATGGTTTTTCTTTGTTCAGAAAAGATCATAAAGGTAAAACTCAAAGCTCATCGATTTTTTATTTATTTTTATATTTTTTGAATTATTTGATTAAAACTGTTGTTAGTTACAAACTTTAGTATCTAAGTACATTGTGGGTCTCTGGACACTTCATATTATTTTATTTCGCCTTATGGGGTTGACAATTAGCCAGCTCAAAGCTGAAGATGTTTTTTTCAGCATTCCCAAAACGTAACTTATTTCTAAATTGAAATAATAATGATGTGCAATGTCTTCTTTATATGAATTAGCATATTTATTCATATAAACATATTTTTTATATCAAACAAATGCAAAACCATTAATGCATAGGTACATAAGGTCCTCACAGAAAACACCTTCTTCTTATCTCAGAAAAATGTTAGTCTGATACATTCTAATCTGCAAGTCAACTTGAGCTAGAAATTATGTGTGTTTTAATCTTAATGGGTTGTGGAAGTCTGATAGGCAGTTGCTCCATGTGAAATACTTCAATTTCACTAATATTCAGCCACATTCAGTAAGACTGAAAACCAAACCCATTTGTTTCATAATTATTATTAAAAAGGTCACTTCAAAGCTGTCCTGGTTATCAAAATAAATGTTCAGCTGCAGTCTTGAAACAGTAACATTTGTAACTGGAATGGCAAACCAACAACATAAGTGCCAGCAGTGGCAGACTATTTAACAAATCTATAAATTTAATTGAATCTAATTTGCAAAAGCAGAAATCACAGTATTTTCTGTTATTAAAACAATTATAAATAAATAGTAAACTTTACGATTTTTGTACAAATTTTCGAGGAGCAAACAAAAAAATTGGTAGCGTTTATGTGTTTTTCCATTATATTATTTTTATCACGAGACAATTCTTTGGTGCCAAAATCAAAATGCCATTCCATACTCATATGCATTTAATAAATTAATGTATATACAGTAGCGCGGTGGCGGGTTGTGAGCACGGCGCGGGAGGCGCAGGGTCCGGCGGAAGCCGGCCGGCGGCGGACACTATTCGCCGCGTCAAGGTGAAGATGTCATCAGTATCGGCGCAGGGCGTCGTAGAGCGAGCTTCAGCCGAATTGTCGCGCCGCATCACAGGACTAGGCCTGCGCGGCCGCAAGCGCTCTCCTGGTGTAGTGGAGCGTGTCGCCAATGCGCTGTGCGGACCAGCCACTGCCGCAGCCGCAGCGCCGAGGGTCCCGCGTCGCCGCCGTCCCTCACCCAGGCCTCTATCTTGGAATCAATTTGTAGTAGAAGAGAGATTTCTTGAAAAGTTTTTTCTATACTTCAATGCTAATGATAGACGATCACTTGCGCAAGTATGCACCAGATGGCGTGACATATTGTACTCGTCGCCGCGGTGGTGGACTGGCCTCGTCGCAGTGCTCGACTGCCGTGAGCTGCGTTCTGCTACAGTATGTTGTATGCAGAGGTTCTACAATTCTCTAGTCAGGAGGGGTATTCGCGGAGTAATTTTAGTTTCAGCTTCTGATGATGATATAAATGAATTTATAAGACAATTCCCTTTGTCAGCTCATCATATTCACGCTATTGGTTTAAAAGGTTGTACAATAACAGACAGAGGACTAGAAGCTGTTTTGGATCACCTTCAGGTAATTAAAAATTAATTAATTAAATATTTTTTTAATTTTTATGTGTGCTCTATAAACACGCAGCCAGTAAAATTATCTAATTAACTTTAAAAAATATATATACATATAAATAATGTTGTTTGCATGCTAATTTTTTACACTATTATTTCAAAGTAACTCAAACTAAAGTTGGTTAATTATTAATATTAATCTTTTTTAGGTTCTCTTTGAGCTAGAATTAACTGGATGCAATGAAATAACCGAGGCTGGTTTGTGGGCATGCCTAACTCCACGAATTGTCTCTCTCACACTAACTGATTGCATTAACATTGCTGATGAAGCTGTAAGTACTATTTTCAAACGAAATTCCTACTATTATACAGCTATCTTCTTTTATTACGATTATTATTTTTATTATGTGTTATAAATATTAAAAGGCTTTGTCCTGATTGATTCATAATAGCTCAACATATAATACTAAAAAAGAAATTGCAAAATGTTACGGATTTTATATTGTAGACGTCAAAATGGATTTGCTTTAATCTAAATCCCTTTTAGCCCTTTGAAGTAGATTAAAAAGGGGGCAGTCCATTTATATGAAAAGTCTTATTCCTAGGATTAGTAAACTTGAAACTTGGCAAGAATATGTGTGCATAAATAAGTAATTGAGTTTGATTTTATTGATTCTAAAAATATTGCCCATTTATAGGTTTTAGGGGGCATTAAAGTTTTATGGAAGAGTGATAACTTGACACTATGATCTTGGTAAAAAAATAAGAATTAGGAAGATTTTTATTTTCAATCTTTCAAAACAAGTTTTAGGGGAGTTTTATACTGATAGCTTTGATTGATATGAAAAATGGTATATTTATGTAATTTTAAAGTTAAATAACAGAAATATCACCAACGATTTTTCAATAATTAACCCTTATTGGATAAAAACAGGATACAGTCTTTGAAAGACATTATTCCTTCAATATAAAAATTTTGAACTCACTACAAATAGTTATTTTGGTAATAATAATACGAAATAAATGCGAACGAAGTCGCGGGTATACAGCTAGTTTATGATAAATAATATATTTTTTATGTAACAATGATACATTCAGTCTTATGGCCTCAATTAAGCTGGGGCCACTCAGTTGCTGTAGAACCCATTCAAAACTAATATGGAATACTTATTTCTACTTCACATAACAAATTTGGCCTGTTTTCATTAAATTTCTATGAAGCTATTAACATAACAAACTAAGACTTATTACATTTAAACACAATGCGTGGCGAACGCGGCCCGTGGTGCCTCGTGGCTAGTCATGAGGGCAAGCACAGTTAAGGCACGTGTCTCGTATTAGACTTCTCAATAAGCGTACACTGTTCGCATCTTATCGCTCTTAATTATGGTGCTTGTAAACGGTGCATGGAACGTGCGAACATAATTAAGGTACTTCTACTATTACTGCTAGGTAAATGTGTGCACAGTTGTGCAAACATTACGTACTTACCCGGTACCGAACCCACGTTTGCACACACGCATGAGGGGCGGTCTTAACCACTGGGCCATCACAACATTATGTGAGTTTATGACTGAATGAATTTTCTCAGGTTGGAGCAGTAGCACAACTGCTGCCGTCACTGTATGAGTTTTCTCTGCAAGCTTATCATGTGACGGACGCAGCTCTGGGTTACTTTTCGCCCAAGCAGAGTGCTTCACTCAGCGTGCTGCGTCTGCACAGTTGTTGGGAGCTCACCAATCACGGCGTTGTTAACATTGGTAAGAATTATTCGGTACCTACTGTATATTAATGTTTCTTTTTCCAGAAGTGTACTGACATTTCAGCATTAATGGTTAAGTCCCATGTAATAGGGAGAGGTGAGCCTATTTATTAATCTTAAATCCACCGGGTTGCTTACAAGATATTGCTTAAAAAAAAACACTTTTCTTTTTATTCGTAAGTAAAATCATTCATGTAATTTATATTTTTAGAAAGACAATACCCAATTATTCCGTAGCGATCCCGGCTGAGTCGCGTGTGTATTAAGGTCAAGGGTCATCAGCCGTGTTAGCTCGCCTAAAGGGCCCTTTGGAGGGTTTGGCATATTCACGAAAAAGTACATACATATACAGTGACGGTATTTGAATTAAAAGTTTTACTTATGTGCATTGCATTAAGTAGATTGGATGGCGTTAGGTATAATTTTTTACATTTTTGGCATTATTAAAGCAATTTGTATATTATAATCACTTTTACAATAAATTCATACTTCGAATTTTCTCCTTACTTTACTCCATGTAGCCGTTAAATATGATATTAACATGTTTAAACACACATTAAGACGATACCTACGAATTCAATATTAATTGAATATACTATACAGCCTGATTTATTTTTACAGTGCACTCCCTACCAAACCTGACGGTGCTGTCTCTAAGCGGGTGTAGCAAGGTTACAGACGAAGGCGTAGAGCTGTTGGCTGAGAACCTCCCGCGCTTGCGCAGTCTCGACCTTAGCTGGTGCCCGCGCGTCACTGATAATGCGCTAGAGTACATCGCGTGCGATCTTAACCATCTGGAGGAACTCACACTGGATAGGTAATGATATGCTAACAGCTTTCTTAATTATTATTCTGGATAATTTGTGACCTTTTCGACGTGATTGGATCTTTCGACCGTAACCGGCGTACTTGTATGACGAGATGTATGAACGTAGATGAGGCGAAAGGAGTATGTAAGGATCGTAGCAGGTGGCGTTCTGTAGTTTCTGCCTACCAACATGGGAAAAAGGCGTGACTTTATGTATGTATATATGTATGGATCTTTCGACCTACCACGGTACCTACGGTTTACACAAATTTACTTTTGTTGATCTCTTTTCCATATTTGCAGGCAAAAATTTATCTTCGTGTAAATAAATCTAGATGGGATAATTTAAGACTTGGTCTAAACAATTGGTCACTATACGCTCGCTGTTGACAGATGTGTCCACATAACGGATATTGGCGTCGGGTACATCAGCACGATGCAGTCGCTGGTCGCTTTGTTCCTACGCTGGTGCTCTCAAGTGCGCGACTTTGGAGTACAGCACCTTTGCGGCATGCGCTCGCTACAGCTTTTGTCTTTGGCCGGTTAGTATACTCAGTCAGATGTTCCGTATTCCAGGTAAAACGTGTGGGGTTTCTGCCTTACTGTGACTTACTGCGGCTTACTGCCCACACGATAAAGAAGAAGGTAAAAAGAATTAACGCAACATGATTGATACAAACTGGATAAAATGTTTTCAGCAACATTTTTCCCATGAATACGCGGCTTCATGTAAGTTAGGGGGTAACGAAAGCACAATGCCTTTTCGTCCCCTCGTTTTATGACCGCGGGTGTTGAGAATAGATCCTTTGCCGCCGTCACAACCGCGGTGCGGCTAGCAGCTAAAAAGCCGCACGCTTTGCCGCACAAAGGAGCATGTCCGTTTGCCGCATAAAAATGCCGGGCGGTTATGCCGGCTTGCAAGGACAGTTCGCTATGGAAAAAGCAACTGAAATGACGCTCCGCGGCTTTAGCAAGTTTATGCGGCACATGCCGGCGGTACAAACGCCCGGAAAAAGCCGGCACTGTGTGTAGTGTGTAGCCTTTATGATCACTATAATTATTATATTTCTAGCCTTGAGAACCTGTGTAACATACTTAGTTTTATTTATTCACTTAAAGTATAGCTGTCGGTTTTCCATTCAATTTAATAAATATATATTTTCGTAGGTTGTCCGTTACTCACGTCGGGCGGTCTCTCGAGTCTCATACAACTACGACAGCTGCGCGAGCTCGAGCTGACGAACTGCCCCGGCGCGTCGCCTGAACTATTCGACTATCTTCACGAACACTTACCAAGATGCCTGATCATAGAATAAGCTTCAATAGTCTTATTGTATGTCAACCGCATTTATGCTAAAGTGTATTTATTTTTCATTTGCCTTATTAGGTATTTGGTAAACACATTATAGAGCACTGAATTTTCGATTTTGAGAAAATTAGTTTTTTGATTCAGTTTTTGATTATAATGTAAATACCGAATGTGTTTCTTAAAATGATCATGATGTTGATACGTAACCGTGTTTATGATGAACACTTGTGATTCTATTATCGCGTTTGTTTACCAAATAAGACATGTCATAGAAAATGTTTTACACTGTAAGTAGGTACCTGTGACACTTACACATTCTAAGGTGCATACATCTCAATTCGGGTTTTTTTCTAAATAAGCTACACAGTAGTTAGCACGTTACACTGAAGTTAGAGTGCTTTTTTTTAAATATGGTAGCGTTGTTCCGGTTTGTTACAGGCTCTTTCTGTTTACTACGATAAAGCAGTTCAGTATGATATGAAAAGAACCTATGTAGTTTCAGGCCAAACACTATTTATTCTACCAACATGAGTTGCTCAAAAAAGTGACTTTTAATGATATTTTTAAGATTTTTGAGAGAGATAGCAATGGGTTTTTGTTGCAAGTCATCATGAAAAATACGTCACAGTCTATTGACATCTAACTCGGTACCATATGGAGTATGTAGCGCAGGTACATTGTGGTAATGCTCTTGTTGAATCTACTGTCAGTCAAATGCATATTCTTGTAAAAACAAGACTTCTCACTTCTAGTCCTAGTTTCAGACAAAAGAGTAACCTGTAGTTATAAGCGATATCCCCACCAATTATACATGTTCATAAAATGTACTATTTCAAATATGCTTGATAGTTTCTATCGCTCCTATCATAGAGTATTATGAAAAAGTGCGACATCTTTGATAATTTATCTTTAGTGAGTCCTTAGATCTCAATTTCTTTATATATTTTAGATATTGTGTTATTTACGACCTCTTATTCCTAAACAATTATTGCTCAAATTGTGTGATGTCATGTCGAGATGGATTATTAAAATAAAATATGTAATTAAGATTTAGGTCACTATAAACCATCTAGTGACCACTATCTATTCTGGATATAGTCATGGCTAACAATAGTCAAGGGTTTAAATTTATTAAAGGGTACAATTGCTTGCGTTCCATTAATAAATCTGCGAAAGCTCGATTGGGGTTCCATTTTGTTGGCCCTGTCTGTATCGAACCATCTTCAAAAATATTGTATGTAATTACTTACTTCCGACTTGACTTCATGATTTACGCGTTCAATTTAAAGTGTATTAAACCTTGTATAAAACAATTTATTCATTCACTCACATAAATTAGATGTTTTATAAAACTAGCGACTCGCTCGTGATGTGGTGACATAAACCGCATCAGAATTAATTGTGTTGTTTAGAATAACTAGGTATTCACATACACAGCATGAAAGGCGACGTTGTTTTACATAATTGATTAACGAATCTGTATTTCCCAGTAATATAAGTAAAGAAGTACACGAGCGTACATTAATACACACATTAAACTTTCAGAAAAGTAACAAGGTTTAATACCCAAAAATATAAAGTGAAATATATTATCATATTTTAAATATTGTAAGAAAAGTTGTTTAATTAGATAATTTGTGTGATTTTATGTATAGTGTAATTCATTTGAAATCAAATTGTACGATTTGGTGATGTCCATTAGTTAAATGTAATTTATGAATTAATAATAAGAATAGTGACTCTCGAAATTAATAATTTAAAATATTATTTCAGTTATCAGATGTCTGATATAAATCATGTAAATATATATCTACAATATTTCACTGATGCAAGTATTATGCCGGTATTGTAATTTATCTCAGTATAGTATTCCTGTATCCTGTTTAAAATCATGTAAATATTGCAGATAACAATTTAAAGTCTATTACTAATAATAACATACTTCTTCCTTTTACATTTAAACGCATTTTAATATATTGGCATTATGATAAACACAAAACATGCAGGTTGTGTTAAGATATTATTATTAGCATGATTATTATGGTTCAGAAAATATTCTAATAACCTTCAAGCTCCAGTGCCTGACACAAGCATCATATCGGTTATCGGAAAAAAAATACAGTATGGAAGGGACAGTACATTTTTCTAGAACGGGGGTTCTAGAAAAATGTACTGTACTGTGCTGTACATTATGTTTTAGTCGCTTAATAAAGTAAAGCCAGATGCTCCATACATTTTTACCTTGTAGGTATTGCACTTTTATATTTTTTTCTAATATAGTGACGAAATATTTTAGCTCCGTCGTGAAAGAATCCTGTACTGAATCCATAGTAAAAGTTTACACATCAAAGTCCCTTCTACAATGTGTAATTAGAATATTCGAAAACAATCAAGATTTCATTTGGATAGCGGGAAAATATTTTTGTGCAGCTATTTTCATTTGATTATCTGTTAATTTTCCTATCTATCTCTGTCTCTAGTCATTCTTTATTTTAACTACTTCATAAAAAATAGATAAGCTGTAGTGTTAGTAAACTTATGAAGATAATGAAGCATTGTTTTTAGATAGATAGTGGATAGTACAGAAAACGCAGTATATAATCACATACAAATATTAAAACTTTACCTGTTGTTGTAATTATGTATTCATATTAGACTGTTACTACTGCAAATAGCATAGGTATAATAGCAATTCAATATTATTTTTACTGTCATTTAAATTTTTAAAAAATGCTCAGATTAACGACTTGTGAAATGTCATTTGTTTGCATACCTAATTTCGAATATAAACTTTTTATACTAGTAACTTGTACCTATTCTAATTATTATTGTTTTTATATACTGATTGCATGCAGTGAACGACTTACTAAATTGCTTTGTAGATGTCAATAAGACATCTGCCTAAGTAATAGTTTTAATAAATCAAAACTTAATGTTTTATAAATATGTACTTGATTTTGTATTAGATATGTGTTACGAACATAGACCACGATTTGCGTAGTTACTGACTATACTTCCCGTAATGTACCAACTTTGCACAGTTTCTGAATTTCGACTCTGTTGCCTATTTTGTTTTCGGTAACTGCTCACATACTCGTCGGTTGGATTCGCTCTCAGCTGGTTATGTTTTGTTATAGCTACAATAATGATCCGACTATAAGAAAGGGCACCGATCGATCAACTGTTATTTATTTTCGATCTTATAAAAAAGTCACTTACCTTTTGTTAAGATGAAACTATTTGGGAAACTCGCCTGTCAGTTTGGTTTCACGCAGCGGTCTTTGTCCGTAACACACGTATACTACGCCCTTCCGAATAAATACCGCTATTATAATACCGTCCGAAATAATAATAACGTATTTTACTTGTACTAAAAGTGAGTACAGATGTTCTTTCTCTGTACTAAACATGATAACTTAGTACAGTCAGCATTAAACAATTTTAATATTCCACCTGGCTGACTCTCTAAGTATATGCTGCTTTGCAACCGTTTAAAACGGTAAAATATATTTATACACATATTTCTGTAAGCTAGAATATTTTATATTTTAAATAAAAGAGAGTTGAATATTTTTGCATGTATTTAATGCTGATGGTACTACCTATAGAATAGATCTGGTACACATGGCAACATAAACTGCAAGTCTCGCATTGAACATGATTTTTCTAATGCAATGCGAGGTCAGCTCATACTGCCAGTAAATATGCAAGCATGATGTGTCGCCGTGTGTACGAACAGTAAAATCTATGATTGTTTAGTATTAGTAGTCAATATGCTACTATTGTTAAAATCTGAACTATCACTGACCCGTTCTTAACGTTGACTCATTAATAATTGCTTCAAAATTTTGCGTTTCTTTTTTTTGTCATTTGTTCAATACTAGTTGGTAACTATTGGAATACACGTATTTAGGTAAGATTAATTCGTACATTAGATCAGATTACTAGTCGGACACTAGATCTTTTCATAATTATTCTTAATAGATTTCTTAACTTCGAAGACAGTATGGAAATTGATCTCTCATTTGTGTAGGCTTTATTTTTAATACCTCGACAGCTAAAATGTGTTGAACTTAGAAATATTAAATCATGATAAGAAGTCATTAACATAAAATGTGCAATAAGTAGTTTCACTTGTAAGAAATGTTATGGCTTTGTATCAATAGCACGAGGTAATCTGTAGTATGGCCTTTAGGCGCTTTTCACATAGAGCAACTATTGCAGCAACTGGCAACTAGCTGTTTACATATACAAACCATAAACGTTATTAGCAACGATCAACTTTTACTGGAAACTTTTAAAGTGTTGATAGTTGCCTCAAGTTGCTCCACGTGCAAAGCGTCTTATAGTTTATTATTTTGATTTTCGTACCGAATAATTAGGACAAAGTAGTGGTGATATTTTAAAGCAATTAGTTAACAAGACAGCGTCCATATTAAGAATGGAATGTTTCATAATTATAGTATGTACTTATATAATATTTTAAAGTTGCCCTTATTCTTAGGAATACGGCGTGTATATATGGAGATGTTGCTGAATTTGTCAATTTACGCAAAGTAACTGCAATTGCAGTAATATATTACTACAAAAGCAATATATTTCTTCGGCGTGGATTAATTAAGATTTGGTGGTAAAGAATGTTTGGATAATGACTGCAAAACTGAAATCGCAAATAATTTGACGAGTATATCTTTAGTAGTCATGTGCGCAGCGACACACCAAGCGGCAAGCCTATACGAGGACCTGTACTAGTGTAGCTTTATGTGACAATGTTTGTTCCTAAATAATTTTCTTATTTGGTTTATTCCCAAACCTACTTCTAAAAAAAATTTTAGGGCCCAATAAATACCTAAATAATTGTTTTTATTTGCCAAACATTACGTACGTCGCAATCAAGAAAAAGTGTACAATATTAACAGTAACTAGTATAAGATATAATGTATGTATATAGATACAGCCGTATCAAACACATCTGTTGCGTGTCCAAACATCCTGTAGTACCCTACTTGGATTTGTTAATGTGTGTGTTACATTCAAATTGTAAATCAGTTTTTTTTTTTGTACATAATAATTATAAATAATGAGTACCTAATAAGTCTATTATATGTAATAATGAAGTTTAATGTTGTTGAAAGATCTGACTTCTGCATTATAAAAGGTTGTAATTAAAATGATATGTATATTACGTACAAGCAATAGATTAAAGCCTATGTAATATACTCGTAAATGTTTGTGGAAGCGACTTGACTTGTCTAATCTTAGCTACTTTGAACTAGTTTACACAATAGTTTAACGAGGCGCAATAATATTCACATTGTGTGACTTATGAAAACGAATTTGCATCAAATTATAGACTATGTAAAATTCAGAATATTATAACATAGTGCACACTCAATGCTTATATTATACTCCAGATAGGCCGCCGCCGTTAATCTTATTTGTAGTGTAAAACAATTCTTAAGTTTCGATTCTACTAAACGATTGATTTATATCGGTTTTTTTTTTAATGTATCGTACTGTTGGTGTTACAAGGATTGCTCGTGCTCTATGTTCTTGTGTACCTATTAGTTTGTGTTGTGATAATGCACTCGCTAGCTATTTAATTGGCATCACTGTGTAATGTTTGTATTTTAGTATAATCCATTTTTTCGTAATAACGATACACGATTTGTACAATACTCAGTGAGATGTTATAGTGCAATATAGATGTACTGTTTTAAGAACTGTTTTAATTTACCACAATCCACATTTCGACGTACATAAATTACTAGAATGCTTTCTTTTTTGCTTAGGCTATTATCTCACTGTACCGCGCTCCGTCACGTAGCGCGCGTCCGCAGATTCAAACATTGTAAGCAAGTATTTCAATTTGTATGGTAAATACGCCTAGGATAACACACTAACGCGTGTCGACAATTGTGCAAAAATCTGCAGCCTCGCGTTACGCTACGGAGCATGGTGCAATTTAATAATCGCCTTCTTTTTCCGGAAAATCTGCAGCCAGTTTTATTTGCTGGATCTCCTAGTCTATATTTGACTTCTAGGGACTGCGATTGATCTAGGAAGCCATCTGACAGATGGCTAATGTTTTTAAGATCATAATAAAATTATTCACCTTGATTAACACTTCAACATTGTATCCGATGGATTTTATTCATTAAACAAAATATCATTTTGTACGATTTATTGCGATAACACAGTCTTACAAAACAAATCAGTGATGACAACAAATGCGACACTAATGGTAACTTTAAATTGTTATAGCCCCAAAATCACAATTTTGACTAAGCTTGCATGTCAACAAATAAATAAACAGGGATGATTTGAACACGCATTATTTTACAAACCTACAAATTCAACAAGTTTTTAATTAACCAAATTAAAATACTTAAAAACGCTACTTTTTATATATATTTTTTTATTTACTGCAACAAATAAAATAATGCGTCTTGAAATAATAAAATCCCCAAACAAATTATATTTATTATAATGCAATTCTTAATATAAAAACAATTGCACAAGGTTTAAATGAAGTAGCAAATTTTCAAGTGTGTACACATAGACCAAGATTGTAGGATGGAACAGAACAAAACCTTTTTATCCTACAGAATTGAAACTAAATAAAAATGCACTTAGCACCAGTAGTAAAACACTCAATATGTTGAACAAAAATTACGTAATATTTATACACATTTACAAATATCTAATGCAAGATGTAGGGGTCTAGGTAGAATAAGACGCAAAATTTGTCATTTTATTGGAGCGTAACACATTTGAGTAACCAGTAAACATCATATAAGGTAATTGACACCCTTAGGTAACTTACATCATTTGTTCTGTAGTCGCCCATTTGGAATCTAAACTATTGATGTCTGACGCTCTCTATGGGATCCGTTGATCGATCTTTGCCTGCAACCAATCAATGGTCGAGTTTGCAAACTCGGCCAATTGATGTGTATGTATGTGTATAAAAATAGATGAATCTGTAACAATATTGAGCGTAAACAACTCTATGCACTTAAAAAACTTCTACCGAAAAGAAATGCATATTGAAAATTAAAGTGGCGCTTGAAAGTTATTTAGATATACTTACATTAAAAAAAAAACACCTTTCAAGACCATGTACATATATGTCTGACCGATTACAATAAACTTGCAAAAAACTACAGTTTAACTATCAATTTAGCAATCATAGCAATGACTCCGTGTTTGAATTCATAAAACTATTTTGTAATGTCTATTGACCAAAATAATAACGAGATCGTCATACTTCAGTCAGCTATAACAATTAATTAAACAATTTCAAGAAGAACTATTCAAATATACAGCACATTGAAATAGTTGACCTATATACACCAACCCTCTGTTCAGTAGACTATAAAATATAATTTAAAGGAAAATAAATAATGCTAGATGAAATATTACTGTAGATTTCGTTGCAGTTTTCAGTCTTGTGTCATTTGGTCCTGCAAATAATTTACTATTGGTAATAACAAAATAGTAATCAATTCGGATGCAGGTTGTTTTTAATCTGTAAAATAAGCTTAGAATCGTAAAGTTACAGGGGATATACCGGTTGTGGTCAATGGTAGGACTGTAGGTATGTTGTGGTAGAGGCGAGGTCTCGACGCAGCCACGCCGCATTGAGTCGCACCGTCTCCAGAGCCTGCTGCACCGACCGCTCGGTACCAGGAGACTGGTGTGTGCGGAAGAACTGCTCGATCTCTTGTGCACAAGTTTCCGAAGCAAAGTTCTCCGTTGTCGACTTCACCAGACGGGCGAGTAAGAAGCCACCCTGTAATCGTCACAATAGCATATGAGGAGTGTGTCAAGAAGCAACCACTTTTGTACATCATATCAATTTGATAACTTACCTGGTACCGATCCATGAACTGCTGCCAATGATCCTTGAAGAACTGCCAAGCAAGATCGCGACCATTTTTACTGACTGCTACCGAAACTATTACAAAGACAGTGTCTTGTGACCTCACTTCATCCTGCAAAATAAAAATGATAGTATTTAGGTTTTTTATCATAATATCGTACTTACTACATAGTATTGTTAGGAGATTCCCTTCTCTTGACCCCTCACCACCAGTGTAGCTTGGACCCTATTCCTGATGTCAGTGGGCTAATATTTTTTACATTTTTCAACCGACTTCAAAAAGGAGGAGGTTCGCAATTCGGCTGTATGCTTTTTTTGTGTGTATGTTACGCGTTTACTCAGCCAATCATGAATTGATTTGGATGATCCTTTTTTGTTTAAAAGAGTATATCCTTCCGAATTGGTCCCATAGAAATATTATCATGATCTGATGATGAAGTTCGGAGATATGGTTCGGAACTCCTCATAGAATCACAGCAGAAATGTCGTAACAAGTACAACTGCTTTGTTTATATGTGTAGTTGATGACTGACTGAAGGAAGAGGGGGAGAGGGTATGTCCTACTACTTTCCAAAATTAAATATGTATATTGTGTGAGGTAATGTTTGAAAGGGCTTTTTGTATAAACACACAAGCCCTAAAAAGAGAAAAATAAAAAGCTTTTTTACAAAAATAGAGCAGTTTTGGAAGTTGGTGACAATACTTATCTACATAACTAAAAACAATCAAAGCCGCCGATTTCCAAAACCAAAGTTATTTTTTAATTTATAGTTTTTGAAGCCTTTTCAATGTTTTTATTTTTATGTAAATATTCAAAAATGTATTTAATATGTATTGTGAATTAATAATTGGAAATATGTAATAATAATATCAGCCTACTAACTTGAATAATTTTACTAATATTGAATAATTTTATTGATCACTGTCTCGGCAACCAGGCGAATTTAAATCCAACCAATGCAATGCGCGAAAAACAAGTCGGTGGGAGGACCTGCACAGTAGGGGCCATAATTGTTCAGTTTGCGGGCCATTATACGTAAAGTATTTCCATTTTCACTATTTGGTGTACATCCGCCTGCAGTATGTCAATGTGCTATCTTTTGAACATTCAACTGACAGGAGAATTAATCCTCTTTTATGACAAAACTTACTGAGATAGCAAATTCCAACACTTTGTTGAGCAGCCCAGGATCGTTGACCGCCCCGAGTGCGCGGCTGATGCGGTCTTTCTCCTCATGCAGGTCGGCGGCGCGGTACAGGCCCAGGAAGCGTTGGAACGTGGCCTCGTCCGCGTCCGCCAGCACCGCGCGGTAGCACGCCGACCGCAGGTCCGCCGGCAGTGTACACGCGCCGGATAAATGCTTCTCGAATCTGCATCAAATTATTATGTCAAACTAAATAACAAAATCGAGAGGTAAAAACGGATTCCAACAACAAAAATTAACAATAAGATCATACATACGAAAAAAAATATAACTAATTACCGGCTCTTAGCTTCTTTAATCGTATCTGGGTCTTCGAAACTGATCATTTTGTTGAGTACCAAACTTCGAAGCAATGTGTCAAGATGGCTTTCTTTTTCTTCAGCATCCCAACCCAAACGTCGGGTGATGTTCGAAAATAGCTTGCGGCCGTAGTTTTTCAAGGGCTTGTCAAGAGGTGTATGCGAGAATAAGGCACTGAGTTTCGATAAGCAATTGGAGATTGAAGACCACACTGTGAAGTTTGCTTCATTTGTGAATGCTTCAATAAGTTTCAAAGACTGGAAAATAAAAACATTTCAAAGACTTATATGACAAATAGCTGAAAGAAACAAGCATTTTGTATTTAGCTAGGTACCTCTGCCGTCTGCGTATGTCCCGCCTGCACCAACGCAAAGCAATCGTCGAGAAGACCGAGCCGGTCAAGTGGTGGCAGCGAGCCGTCGCGGATGGCCGTCACTAACTGCGCCAGCATCGACGCAGGGTAACGAGTGCGGTAGTATCCAACCTGAAGTAGAATTAAATACTTTTTATATTGCCTGTAATATTATATATTCACTGAATTGGCAATAGGACTTTATACTTTTCAATAAGTTAATTTGTACAACTGGCGTTAATGACGTCATCATCCTTTGTGGACATTTTATTTGTTATATTAAATAAACATTTAATAAATTTACGCTTTGTTAACTCACTGTGCCAGGGTTGAGCTTGACCCATGAACTCTCAGAGACATCTTTCAACACAACATCTTGTGTTCTCTTTTCCAATACTGTAGATAAAGCTACCTGAAACACAAAAAACTTAACTTACTTTTTTTTCATGTGGCATCATTTTATGAATTAATTTTCAGATGATAAGTCACTCAATGACCAACTTGAACATCCAAGACATACCATATGAAGAGGCAGTTAAACATTATTACTTCTTTTTATCTCTTGCATTTCTTGATAACATAAAAATCAATGCAAAAATATAGGCCAAAGTTAATCTAATCTAAGGTATATCAAGGATCACTGATTATCAATAATAATTGTGTAGTTAAACTTTTTTTATTAATTAAAAATAGGTGTACAAAATTCTCGCCTTTGAAGGTTGTTCCTGTGTGGAGATTGTGATTGGTACCATCCAAAGTGTGTCTCCGCCTTGACTACCATCCGCACAGAATTTTTGCTGTGTCAGTTTCAGAAGTCTATCTGGCCCTTGTTGTTCCGAGCTAACCTAAAAGTACAATATTTGTCTTCATAAAAATATCTGCATTATCATTCAAATACAATTAAGGAATATTTTATAAATAATTATATCCAGCTATGGAAATATTGCTGGGTATTTGAGAATTAAATGATAAGATCCAAATATTACATGACTCCTATGTGTTACTTAATAATAACACCAACCTCAACAACAGGGAATCCCATTTGTTTGGTCCATGTGGACATTACAGCCCCAACAGGCTTGTTAGACGCTTCCTCCAAAGCAGCCCATAGATCCTCTGTGAATGTATTTTTATACTGAAAATGCAAAAGAAAAAAATGTAAGTCACATATATAATTATCTACCGTCCATAAGCATATCTTTATATGTATGCATAACATATTTCTAAAACTTAACCAGTTTTTATATTTCATGTGTATGTTGTTTGATTACCTACATAATGTTATCATGCATTATTTATACAAACCATAATGCTTTTATCACCATGGACAAATAAAAGATACTGAACAAGTTTATAAATAGCAGATATAGTATTAAAACGTTAGATCTCTGGCTAATAAACCAGTCAATTAAAGGATCACTTACTTGGGTTGTAAAATTATTTTCAAGGGTATCTAAATTAAATCTTTTATGATGTATGCACTATTCAATCCTGTAACCCATATTATTTCACCACATGGTTAAATGAAATAAAACAAACACAATAAAGAGTATTTACCTGATGTCTAGTGAGATAAATGTTCATGCCTTTGCGGAAGTCATCATCACCAATGTATTTATGCAGCATACGAATTACAGATGCACCTTTGTTATAAGATATATCATCAAATATTTCATCAATTTCTGATGGGTGTCCTACAGGAACTTCTATGGGATGGGAATTCTTCAAACAATCCAATTCTAATGCTCTGAAATTTCAAAACTCATGAAGGTCAATCATAACTTATCATACATAATGAAAGATGGAAAAAAAAAAATTGATTTGTGTGATTAAACCAAATTCCATTGTTCTCTTGTGTTTACAAGGTGAATGATATTACAGTTTCAATAGCTGGCAAACATCCAAAGAATATGAGAGAACTATTCTCACAAACAAAGAAATGATAAAACCTTCTCAAGTAATTGATGGTTCAATTATCTAGAAAGTTAGACTTAAGTCTTACACCTTTCTACTACTAGATAAACAAATTAAATCATTCAAGTGATGTTTGACAACTATACAAATATGTGTGAATTGCAAGACAGTGCAGTGCTTCTAACAACATTCATAGAAGGATTATGCCTCATACATACCTGATATAATTTTCAGTAACAAATTGGGTCCAAATGTCATACTCTGGGAAGAGATGGTTGACACAAAGGAACTCAACAAAAGAGGCATAGCCTTCATTTAGCCAAAGATGTGTCCACCACTCCATAGTAACCAAGTTTCCAAACCACTGGTGGGCAAGCTCATGGCCTACCACCAAAGCTATCCACTGCCTCCTGACAGCTGATGTGTGTTCCTCATCCACCAGCAAGCAAGTCTCTCTGTATGTAACTAAGCCCCAGTTCTCCATAGCACCAGCAGAGAAATCGGCTATAGCAATTAAGTCAATCTTTGGCAGAGGGTAAGCTATGTCAAAGTACTCCTTATAATAGGGAAGGACCCGTGCTGCCACCTCCAGAGCAAATATGCCTTGTTTACTCTTCCCCACAGGTGTGTAAACTCTTACTAGAACACCATCACGGGATTTCTTCTCCACATAGTCATATTCACCCACGACAAAGGCTACAAGATAAGTAGACATTATAGGAGTAGTATCATAATGAATTCTCTTTTTTTCACCGTTAAGTTTCTCTTCTTTAACAGGCATATTAGATAAAGCTACTCGGTCAGCTGGCACCTCGAGAGTGATATCAAATGTAGCTTTGATGGCAGGTTCATCCCAGCACGGGAAACAACGCCGAGCGTCTGTTGCTTCAAACTGCGTGACAGCAGCGTAGCGCTCCTCGCCAGAAGGCGTCAGGTACTTGCTGCGGTACAGACCCTTCATCTTGTCGTTGATCTCGCCTTTGAACTCGCATTTTAACGTCGCGTCGCCTTCCACGAGCGGCTTATCAAACACAATTGTAGCAGTTTCATCTGCTGCGTTAAGTCGGACTTCAGAAGGTTTGATGGAGTTCGTATCTCCATCTTTGTATTGCAACTTGACGTTATGCAGCTCCAAATCCAAACAATTTAGCACTATTTCACACGTTGAGCTCAATATCTAAAAGGCAATTGGTACAATCAGATCAGCGAGACACATGGAAACGTTTTTTTGTGCATCGTCAATGATGAAATTTCCACTTACCGATACTTTCACTGCTGTTTTCCCAGTGAATGTGAATTCCTCCAGATCCGGCACCAATTCCAAATCATAATGTTTGGGTACCACCAATCGAGGAAGACGCTGAAACTGTTTGTTTTCGGGCATTGTCACTTTTTCTTTCACGATCGTGAATGTAGGACGCGCTGTACAGAAATACCGTAATGACCGAGTGACAGAGTGAACTCGCGCTCCAACGGCGCTGCTGATATGTACCCCCCTCACGCGTCTCAACCCCTCAGAATAACGGTATTCGCTACGTAAGAACTTACAATGGCGACCGAAATAATGTGAACAATTTTCAGTTGGTAATATAAATGAATTACGTATGACGCGTAATAGTTGCAGCGTCATGGAAAACGGTGAACTAGCGCTTTAAATAAGTGAAAGTTATACAAAGTTGTTTCCGTCCATGCTACAAATAAAATTGAATTATTGTACCTAAATTTGAGGTTATACAAACGTCAATTTTATATATTACCACAGCTGAAAAAATGTCTGGCATATACTTTCTTTTCTTTCTCAAATGTGCTAAAAATTATGTGAGAAAGAGAAAACAACTTTTTTTTTTCAGAATTATTATCTTAACGCTTTTTTATAGGTTGGGTGATGGTGCATTGTTTGCCAAATCAAATTTGCTATTTTCACGCGTCATTCACGCTTCATTCTTTATCCCTCCGACTTTTTATTTGTGCAGTCTTCAAATTTCATTTTAAATAGTGCGTACTATTGTTTGTTTATATCAAATTCAAAATTACTTGCTAGTAACGTTTACTTTCATTTTTAATAACTCGTAAAGTTTTCGTAATAAGAAAACCGTTGTGACAAAGAATGAGATAATAGAAGTTGAGTTATGGCGTAGCAAATGTCGGGGTCCTATCGAGTTCGATTTGGCAAACGGTGTACTAACTAACTCCATTTATTTTGCGATTATAAACTTTCAAAAAGCCAACACGTTTTTGTAGAACTTGCTGCGACTTGTGGAATCATTACACATACAATCATTATTATTCTGTGGCGCTTACGTTGGCTAATTGCGGAGTCTTAGGTTTGATTCCCAGATTTGACAAATAAAATTTTATTTGGTTTATATATTTTGAAATTCCTAGTAGCAGCTCAGAGTGTGGAAGTCAACGGTCTGAAACTTTGTGTCTCGCAAAATGCGCATGGTCTTCTCCCATTTTCGTTGTTCGTGTCGAATTACCGTCACATGGAAGGAGGGCACTTTGTTTACTTGATAGTCTCCATTGAAATTTAGATGTCTGACCAGAACTCGATTGGAAGAATTAATACTATGGTGTCATATTCCTCCCTGATACAAAATGAGAGGTAAAATATGAGCGGACTGTAAGTCCTGTTGTAGTGCTACTTACTATCCACGTTGACATAAAGGATCTTAGGCGATCAATCTTTCAATCTTCTTGATCTCTCAATGTCTACATTATTTATTAAACCCAATCTAAGATCGCGGTCGTACCCATCAACGAAAATAATTATGTTATATAGCTAGCTTCTGCCCACGACTTCGTCTGCGTCAAAGTTGATTTGTCCATACAAATTTTGGACCCCCGTTTCATCCCCTCAGGGGATGAATTTTCCAAGTTTCTTGTCTCTACGATCAGTGTTTCAGGCTGTGCGTTGATCCGTCGATTGGTAAGTCAGTTTGTCAGTCATTTAGGACAAAGCATTTCATAATTATATAGAGAAGATAAACACTACGTTTTAGTACCAAGTTAAAGTTGCGTCATATACTTTTAAATACTATTACTAGGGTACTATTCTTACGGATCCCTAATTTTTTGATAGTAAAATATAGTTTATAGCACCCAGTGAAAACGTATCTAGCTTTCAATTTGCCAATGAATTTTTAAAATCGGTTCGATAGATCTAAAGGTGACCCCCTACAACCTAACAAACTTTACCTTGTTATGTACTCGCTTTAAAATATATGATATATTAAAAAAGTATTAGTAAATAAGCTCTCATTGATAGAGGATGACGCAGTATCGCGATGACCACAATGGGTTTGGTTTATTACATACTGTTTCCATGAGTTGTCCATTTTAAATGCCAAATGCCATAGAGTAGAGAGTAATGACATTTGTCAAAGTCAACAAAAAATTGCTAACCTTCCTTTTTTTCTCTTTGAGTGAGAAAAAATCAAGGAATAAATGGGAAAAAATTTTGTCATTTATAATAGTTATTAGTTATTGGATACTTAGCTCTAAAAAGCAAGTAAACAATTTGCATGGTAAATGCCTGCTTATTAAATCTTAAAACTATACACATTTTTCGCTAGGTAGTGCGCGCCGGTGAAATTGTGATCATGGCGAATCCGTCATCAGGCGTTGGTAAGTTTTTGTTTTATTTGCTTAAATGGTTAATTTCGTGGCAAGCTGTGTTCCATCACTTTACAATTTTTGACAGTCTTGTTATTTAATTATTGTAATCGTATTTCTTTTTGGGCAGTGGTTCCTCGAAACTTTCGTCTCCTAGAAGAACTTGAACAAGGCCAAAAGGGAGTGGGCGATGGTACCATATCTTGGGGCCTCGAGAGTGATGATGACATGACCCTCACTCATTGGACTGGCATGATAATTGGCCCCCCTAGGGTAAAAAATCTGTTGTCATTTTAACTTGAGTAATAACATTTTGTTTGTAGATATGCATTGTATTCAATCTAATTGAAAATTCTTTTACAGACGCCTTATGAAAATAGGATGTATTCACTTAAAATCGAGTGTGGTACCAGATACCCCGACGAACCTCCAACTGCTCGCTTTATTTCTAGAATCAACATGAACTGTGTAAACAGTCAGACTGGACTTGTAAGTGCTAACGAATTTATATAATTTGATTGGTATAACACACCAGTTACACATTATGTTGTTCTTTGTACAGGTGGATAACAGACAAGTTCCAATTCTTGCTAGATGGCAACGTGATTACACTATCAAGACAGTTCTGCAGGAACTGAGACGTCTCATGACACTGAAGGAAAACATGAAGCTGTCACAGCCACCAGAGGGAAGCACTTTCTAGTTTCTCTCCTGAAAACTTTTCTCAATAGACCCAATCTACCTACTTCTCACTTTGAATCCACACTTTACTATATTGTTTCACTTGATTTTAAACATAAGCAATGATGTGCATCTAAATTTATTTTGACTTCAATTTAAGTAATACTATGGTGTGTGTATCTTAGATTTGTATAATTGCATTTATTGTGCTCTGAGTCAGTCTTTTGTGCAAGATTACTTTGATGTTATAATTGTAGATTGGGTGAAAAAGTAAGAATTCATTTTACATAGCTCTTCAATTACCCATATAGAGGGTAACACCCATTTATTTATCATATTACCTAAATTATTGTGGCCTTTAAAAAGTTAAACTTGCTTTTGGTATTATTAAGGCTAGTTTTACTGATGTCTTGGTTTAGGTACATAGTCTTATGCCCGAGCTATAATTCAACTAATCTTTTTATTCTGAACTCTTTAAAAACATTATCTGCATTTTTGTTGTTTATATTTCTGGGCATAATGTATTTTTAACCTGTTTATTTCCTGTGTCTGAAATGTAATGGTTAAAGTTTTTATTTCTGTGTAATTAGTCATTACTGATTTTATGTGACAGAAAATTGCTTAATTTTTTAATAATTTAACTTGATCAAGTGTAAAATATTGTAGGAAATTTTTATTTCTTAGGAACATAAGATAAAGTACTACTGGTTCATTTCCATGCTTTGCATCAGGTTAAATGTTTTTCTCAAACACATAACTAGTGCATGTAATGCAATTTCTTAATGGCTACATCCTATCAAGTAGCTTGTCAATATGGGAACTATATTATTACATTAGCTCCCATGCATCTGTTATGCATTAATTTAATGTTACAAACCAAATGCTAAGTCAAATTGTTTCATAGCATTAAATATTTTTACCAATGTATAACTAGCAAAAATAAATAAATCAAATAACACTGTCAAAAATTGTTTTTTATAAAACTGTCTCAAGTAATGGCAATTTTTAAATCCCTAAAAACTAAAAAGTTTTGGAAACCAGTTGGTAGACAATAGGTATCTCCCACAGTTACAATGGCGGCGGTGGCAATTATTTTAAAAGAAAAACCTAGCGTGTAGAAACGAACGAAGCTTTTGTCTATTCATACACGTCGTTAAGTAGGCGTCCGTCGACCACCTAATCAAGTTTCACGTAAATAAACATGAGAGAATCCAAACAATTCCCAGGTAACCAATCCACTTCGGCCAATATCCTTTATTTCCATGTCCTGCACCCTCCGGGGGTTTGACTACATTGAGACATGAATTGAATGTCAACATTCTGGTTAAAAGAGCGAGCTCCGCAGGATTGGTTTGGTATGAAAGGGGAAAAGGCATAGGATGCATGATGAGATAGGCGTAGACGAGTACGTACAAGACCTCACCTTCGCTAACTCCTTGTCTACCAGAAAATAAAGTTATTCTGTTGGTGTGGATTTTAGCACACATTCCTCGGTATGAATCCTCGAACCATGACCCAGTGTCACAAGCTTTAAACACACCGCTTCATTGCACAGCAGATTCCGCTTTGTCTCCTCGCACCATTCGTCTTTCTCGTTATTAGAAAGAGTCACATTCATCTTTTTACAGCTCCGCATAGGGTTTCTTTGTACATCCCTGGTGGTAACACTAACCAATAACGCTTTGCCCGACCTAGGGATTGAACCCAAGACCTCATGCTCAGCGTTTATATTGTCAGTAAGTTAATAATATTTATTTTATCATTCATGTAATTAACCCTTGTTTTTTAGCCTTCCCAGCTACCTACTAACATTTTATCTACCACGTTTGCGTCCCAGTGCTGCCGTCTAAACTTACTATGACTGGCAGAGTGGTCGAAAATGGCTTAGTTACCATAAAAGAAAATGTCGTATTAGATTTTACTTTTATACTTTTAATATCTCCAAATATTAATCTCGACCATTATTTAAATAACAAGCACCGACACAAAATATACTAGGGAAACAGTGGTTCACACACGTATCTGAATTTTACCATAATTATACAATTTATATTTAAGTTGGCACCGAACAGCACAAGAATAGGAAATGCATAGACACACAATTTCTTTTAATCTTTGGTCTGAGTATAAATATTGCAAACTAAGCACCACTAGAGTGCCAAATGATTCAACTTTGTAATGTAATACACAAACGTTATTTTTACAACGTCAACCTAGTAAAATATTGTATGCGACATTGCTTTATTTATTTTAACTAAAAGTTACTTAATTATGTAATATTTGAGATAGACTATTTATTTACAACAATTTAAATATGTACATAGGTAGATTTTTAAATACACAACATTAACTTACTTAAAAAAAATGTAACCATTCTAAAGATGCATACAATCTACAAATCAGTAAACAATTTATATTTTCACAATCTAATATAACTAACATTTATGAAATGCGTCAAACTTCTTGAAAGTTAAAAAAAATAGTACACGATGTACAAGACGCCTGCATTATTTGGGTACCTACCCCAGAAGCATATTTCGAAAATAGGCCAACCAATTAGTGCAGGTATCCACCTTTACAAAGTATACGAAGCCTTGCAACACTGGACACGCTCAAATCTATGTGTTGATTTTGTGAACGATTACAATAATAATAATATGTTTTGCACAGATTGAGCGCTAGCGGTCTTGTCTAGCTTTAAGAGTTATACTCTATAAGTATTTTTATAACAATCATAAACACTCAGTACAAACTTATGTATATATTACAGATATTTAAAACAATTTTTAATCATTTGCAATGATAGTATTGATAATGCAGTCATAATAGAGGTAGAAAATATGCTACAAATATGTACCTAATTACCAGTCTGATATATGTTATGGGATCTGACGTCCGACTTATCATGAACCCGTAAAAGATGTTACAATACGTACGAAAAGCAATTTCTAGACAAACTTTGAGGTTTCCATATTATGTAGCACTTAATCCTTTACAACGATGGAAGCAACAGGTCTAGTACTATAACTCGATCTAAGGCTGCGGCCTGCGACGTCGTCTAGAGTGCGAGGACGGCGGCACCGTGGGTCCGAGGCCACGGTAAGTGTAAAGACGATTCTAACATTTTGATCTAAACAGTTGAGCCAACGCTGTGGCTACACTCCAGCATACGCGCAAACCACAGCTTTAAAAAGCTCATTACAACAATAATATTATCAGAGGTACAGTGACTAACTACTATTTTTATTTAAACTACATTGTTCTTTTTTTAATACGGACGGGCCATCTTGACGCAAAACAAAAGCAAACTATCTAAAAAGTAACGCTAGGCCGCTAGGCGTTACTTTTTAGATAGTTTGCTAAAAAGTAACGCTTAGTACGATTTAGCTAGCGAGGTCCTGTAATTAATTGTAAATTTTGATTCGTTATAAAAGCAATGTGCTGTACTATTAAAATACGAAATACACATACGGAAAAGCAAGTACAATAAATTACTGGAAAATCTTAGGAAAGTAACATTAAAACATGTAAAAGTCGAGTTAAAAACGTTCACTGCTCTATTTTAATGTGTATACAAGATTTTAAAACACAGAAATGAGACTAATTCCTAGAATTAAGAGAACGATGAATAGATTATTGCAGTATACAAAACTTTGCTAAAAATCAAGATTCAGCCAGCACCGGTACATTGCAGTCACGACAACTACCCAAGTACGTAACTGGCGTACGTACTCAGCAAATCCTGAGATGTATTGGCAAATTATAAGTGCCCACATGCGATTTTGCAAGAATTATTATCATTGATGTTTTAAATTATTATATTATTATTATTTCATATAGTATATGTATGTATATCGATCGTTTGTTTTCTAATACAATTCGTTAGATAATTATATTACATCAATATTATATACACGACGTGTTGCAAAAAAGCGATCTCTCTTTTAGATCAAAATGCCAAATTTCAGCGAAAAGATTGAGATTACATCTAGCTCGTTATTAAACTTGAACGCTACATGTAATAAAACAGTTGCAATGAGGAAACGTCATTAGAAAAGTGAGTTTCGATGGTAGAAACCAAAAACAAATATTTATTGTGTTCAAGTTGATGAGTTCAGGACTTCAGGTGATTCTTTTGGCTATAAATGTTCCAATTTGGGTCAATAATCTGGCAGTTCAAGTAATGTGCTGTTTGAGTTTTAAACAAATATTGTAGTGTTTTCGTTTGGTCAATTTTTCTAACAAAAATATTTAAAACCCTGTTTAACCTAACAAATGGCCAAGAAGACGAGATAATGAATGTGCATCAGTCAATAGATAATGTACAACTAGAAGTAAAACAATTTGTTACCCCCCGTCATTTTGTTGCCATTACCACTCATGAGTTTGAATTTAATGTTTAAACTGAACCATTAGAAACCCTGTTTACCTGTTAGGATTTTCTATAAAAATACAATGAGTAGAAACATTTCAAATACCAGACAGCATAAAATCGACAGCGGTCTCACGCGATCAGATAATATTGTAATTCCTTCCAGCTTCCAGCACTTGGACGATATTTTTTTTAATCTTTCAACGCCCAGGGCACAGGTATCCTTTAGCGGTATTTTCTACCAAAAAGCCGGAAATCAAACATCGTCGATTACACGGAGGCGCCGTCGCAGGGATCGTCAGCGTAATAAATAATCTCCAAAATTACCCAAAGCCTATCTCTCGGCAAGTTGCGAGACGACGGTCGGCGGGATCGCGAGGCGCGCGGGTCGCAGTCGCGGCTGCACGGCTAGCACAGCCCGTGCAGGCGCCGCGCGGACGGCGGGGGCCGCGCCGCCGCCAGCAGGCGCAGCAGCGGGCGCCCGCACAGCGCCACCAGCCCGCCGCCCCCCCACCGCGCCGCGCCGCTCGCCTCCTCCACTTCCGCGATGCGATTTAGCGAGCGCGACTCGCGCAAGCGGCTCTCCTTGCGCGCCGCTCGCCGCCGCCGCCCGCCCGCTGCACCAGCCGCGCCGCCCGCGCGCCCGTCCCCCGCCGCGCCCCCCGCGCCTCGCTCGGCGGGGGCGGGGGGCGCGGGCGCAGCGGCGCGAGCGGCTCCGCGGCCTCCTCCTAGCGCACCCGCGCCGCCCCCGCGCTCCTGACTGTCACTGGAATCGTCGTGCGAGTCACGCCGCGCGCGCTCCGGAGGTCCGTCGGCGTGCTCCGCAGCACGCTTCTTTTTTTCGGAGTCGTCGTCGGACAGATCCGAAGATGAACATGAGCCAGCGCGGGCACGTCGCCGCCGACACTCGAGGCGCTGCCTCCGCGCAGGCGGGGGCGCCGGGGGCGGAGCGCCGCGCACCGTCGGTTCCGCGTTCCCTTCGTCATCCAAGTTCACCTGCGACAAGGTATAATTCGGTCGGTCGCATCTTCCGGTCCTCGGGGGACGAGGCCGGGACTCGCGACAGAGTTCTGACCTTAGTGAGGTTGTCGGCGAGATGGGCGGGTCGCTGCGCGGGCGGCGACGGGGTGGGGTGCGCGGCGCGCGCCGCGAGGTGCAGGCGGCCCTCCGAGCGCGAGCCGCGCCGCGCATCCACCGCACGTCCTCCGCAGCCGCCAGCAACGGCACCCTCCTCGTCATCCTCCTCTTCACGAACGATACTACATTTCCGGGAACGCTGTAAACAAGGATTTAAAAGAAAAAATAAATAAGAGATTAGATGTTAAAAATCGCGCCGCTTCGGGCCTGGGGCTTCTGGGAGTGGTGTGACTCACCGGTGGCACGTCCTGTGGCGTGCGCGGCGCGGCGGAGAGCGTGGGCGGCGCGAGCAGCGCGCGGGGCTGCGGCGCGGGCGCGGGGGGGGCGCCGCCGCGCGACACGCTCAGCGCTTCGGGTCTTCGCGCACGTAGTGTTGCCTCTTGCCTGTGATCGAACAAGATTCAAGTGTCTGGCTTATGTTTTAAAACACATCCCATTTGAGTAAAGCCGTAAAAAGTAGAAATCTTTAAAAACTTCCTCAAACAAAGATTTACCTTTTGGATCTGAGTTTCCTTTCAGCCAAAAGGTAATAGGTTGCTGTTATATGATTATATTCATTTTTCTCCAGAGCCTCCAAGATCTCCTCTTTGGAAGCGATGGCACCATTAACCATTCTTTGAACTATAGCAGAGCGATCTTCCTCAGAAAGCTGTTCCTTTGCTACTAAAGGTGTATCAAAGTCTTCCACAGTGACCCCTTCACCAGCAGTAACCCATGGGTCAGTAGCTATTTCCGAGAGAGAGGCGCGTTTTTCGGGTTCTCTTACTAACATTCTTCCTATAAGCCTGTAATTTAAGATATGAAAATACTTTAAATAGGATTAACTAAGATATGTGCATGTGAAGGTTGACCTTCAAGGTTATGATGTCACTAATGTAAACAAGCTTCTTTTTATGGTACAATAGTTTAATTTGCTCCGGAATCAATTGATATTGATAGCAAGAATGGGTAAGTACAGTCCAAACAGTAAAATATAGATACAGTTACAAGCATAACCACATAGCAATTATGTAAATTCATAGGCGATTTTCTCATACTCTGGCTCATAAATCCTGGTGTATTTATACTTATTTATAATGCAGAAAGGAAAACAGTGTCTTTTCAAAGTGCAGGAATGTATAAAAGCAACTTGGATGATAATTAAAATATAAAAGAGTGCATAAGTCATACCTTTTACAAGAGTTTGATATATGTAGAGGGATGGTATATTTACAATCCATAATCATTGTCAATGTTTCACTATCATTAGCTTCTTGAAAGGGAGCTTGACCACAAACAAGCATGTAGAGTATCACTCCTAGAGACCACACATCCACTGCTGGAGCATCATATGAGTCACCAAGAAGAATTTCTGGAGCTGAATATGCTAGTGAACCACATGAAGTTTCCAATTTCTGACCAGGACAAAACTTATTACTAAATCCAAAGTCAGTCAATTTCACTACACCAAGTTTTTCAAAAAATACTACATTTTCAGGTTTTAAATCACGATGCACAACATGTAACCTGAATAAAAAAAGAAACATTATTCATTTGCATACAATACCTAAATTATTGATAAAAATAAATATTACTAAACATTAATATTACCTATGACAGTATGATATTGCACGTACAATTTGACGGAAATAATCACGAGCAAGAGATTCAGATAACCCGGATTCATGTCTCATAATGTAATCATACAAGTCGCCACCATCGCCTAATTCTAGTATTAAATATAGTTTAGTTTGTGTATCTATAACTTCATACAGACGCACTACATTAGGATGCTGTACTAACTTCATACAGCGAACCTGAAAAATAAAGCACTATCACTTAGCAATAATGTGAGTACCACAAGTTTTTCTTAGTGAATGTTGGAAGGAGGTGATAATCTGTGTTTGATAGCAACACAATTTACCAATTAAGTTTAGTAATAGCAGAGATACAAACACTTTACAAAAAGATTAGGAGACATACATGCACAAGTCATCAATCTATGCAGACTTGTGCATGTATGGCTAATGTCATCAATCTACTCCTAGGAATGTTTTTCTTTATTCCTCAATACCTAAGTAGACCACCTTGTAAAATGTACATAATTATATGAGTTGGTAGCAAGTAGCACTGATGGTATCACTTTTTATTGTAATAGTTTTACTCAAAAGTACACACAAGTTCACACAACTAAATTAGCATGTACAGTCGACTCTCGTTAATTCAAACCTGCGATAATTCGAACCTCTCTATAATTCAAAGTTAATACGAGTTCCCTACAAAATCTCTTGATATTTCGAATTAAATCAATACATTTTTGTGAATTTGTTAATTCGAACGAAAAAATCAGTGCTACGCAACAAATCGACGGGTTAATTCGAACTCGTCGGCGTCGAACACTCGACAATTCAAAGTTGCAGAGAGAAAGACACAGAAAGATTGTAAGTAGGTACATTTTGAGGCAAGTTCAAACTTGTATCACGCGCTTTTGTTTTCGTTATGATTAGTTTGACATACACTTCCGCATGAATTGCTTTGTTTTATGTTTCGGTTACTGTTACACTCTTTCATTGGTATACAGATTAAAAGTTTGTGTTAGTTATGAGTTCTAAAAAGTATAAATGCTTGACAATTGCTGAAAAGAAGAAATTAGTTCACATTATATTAAATACCTCGAAACTTTTGTCTTTGTTAAAGAATACCAGTTAATAAATAAAAATTAATTAACACTTAATAATTCGAAGTTTTATTTATTTTCTCTCAAAAATTTGGAACCATTTCATATTTCAAACACTCGATAATTCGTAATATTTTAAGAGTCCCTCGAGTTACAAATTAACGAGAGTTGACTGTAGATACCTAATTAAAAGGATTTTGTTTCTCAAGAGGGGCCAAAACAGACCAACAATGGTTTGCTACAGAAGCTAATCAATTTGATGGAACAATTATTTACTGTTGTCATTTACATTTAGATTATCATACTCATAGATTTTTTTCTATAATTTTATATCTACCCTGTTATTTCTTCCCTGTTGAAAATGAATAAAATTATAATTATCTTGACAACTTACCTCTTGAAATAAATGTGATTTAGAAACATCATCCAGTTTACTTTTATCAATTACTTTAACTGCTACTTTTTCACCAGTGAAGACATGGCGAGCTAGTTTGACAACAGCAAAATGACCTGAGCCCAGGGTATCCAGTAGGTCATACAACCCTGCTATTTTAGCATCATATGCACCTCCTCCTCCTCCCACAGCACCTGCTCCAACACCAGCACAGTTGTTGTTCATAGTTATGTCCTAGAAAAATATTTGTATCAAACATTGCATATGACTTAAGACCAGGATGAGAGTGTAATAGAAGTAAGCTAATGGGAACTACACTCTCCTTATAAATTGGAAAATATTTCTACGTATGATTATGATTAATTTATATCTACCAAAATAGAATGACAAAAAAATGTTTTAGGTGTATTAAAATTTTGTGTAAAGTACAACTTCTCATGATTAATAATAATTGTTACTGAAATAGACTCATTGGACTTTTAAAACTTGGTGAATGAAAGAAGCTGATTGGAATATTATGATACCTGCTAGTAACAGAATAGTCACAGACCACACGGTAGGCATATACTTTATTTGTGTATTATTTTCATGACCTACATAATGAATTAGAATGAACTTAGCCATGTCTGTCATACAAGCAAGTCCAAGGAAAGTAATAAGAAATATATAAATCAAGCAAAATATACGACCACAGTGCAATAAACAAAATAAAAAACTGAAAACGGTGCTTACCTAGGTAGATTTTGTTTCGCGAGGAAACCCAACACTTGACAAAAATGCAATCAACTAGTTTCGCATATCATAATAAGAACAGAGTCAATATTTGATAAGCATTTTTTAAATACAATACACAGATTCCAATGTTTCACAATACTGCATATTTTCCATATAAAATTATTATTGAAATAAAATAAATTGATCCACAAGAATCACAAATTCGCCATTTCACAAAAATCCGTTCAGAAACTTCGTCGAATAGAGACAACAACACTGACAGACACAGATAACGAGCAAAAAAGTATCCTCCACGTCTATGGAAATATTATGTACCCTTTGCCTGCGACTCTGTCAGTCTGACCGCATGAATTTATAGGGATGCTAACTTTTTACTTGCAAATTATGTAGTTTCCCATGTGAAAGAACTTTTAAAATCCGTTAAGTAGTTTTTGACTTTATTTTGACCTTACATATAAAATGAATCTCTATTTCCCTTTGTCACGGTATCACGAGTGAATGGACCAATTTCACTAATTATTCTTTTTTATTGTGTTTATTATTTGAAAGAACTCACCTAAGCTTTAATTATCTTACAACCAAACGATCACAGCGGCGGCGGCTGACGCAATTTTTCTATTAAAATCATGTACGCACACAAATGAGTGCGTCGGTGTAATCTGCATTCCCACTTACACTCTCATCGTGACACTGCAAAAGCCTCCTCTACAGGTACGTCTGCAGATCCGACCGCGGACGTCATCTGCAGATGCGTCCGCAGACGTTTAGAGGGGGTAATTTATGCATCGCGATCGGTTGTAGGTATTTAACGTCCGCAGACGCGTCCGCCTCGAATCTGATTGTTGTCGGTTTTTGTGGCACAGATCAAAGGGTTTCGGCGCGGACGTCCAGAGTCTGTCCATACGTCTGGCGACGCATAAGTTTAATCGGAGTTGCGATTGAGAGAGCACGCACGCTTCTTGCGGTTTAATTTTTGTTGAAATGGCTAATAATATGAGCACCGAGGAATCTTTTAGGTTTATAGAGCTATAACAAGTTGAAAACTGTTTGTAGAACCCCAAAAATAAATAATAAAACATGCGTGTTGCGTCTGTCGACAATGAACCTAGACTTTTCGACCTGCAGATGTGTGAACAGTTCGTGGTGATCAATCTGCGGATGCATCTGCGGGCGTCCGCGGACGCATTTGCAGACGTGTAGAAGAGGCTTTAGACTTGCGCTTGTGTAACTCGGCCAACTCTAGTAGTCATGCCTGTCAAAATTATCCGTCAATAGCTCAATACCTACCGCAAACCGTGCGAAGCCAGACAAGAAAAAAAAAAAAAAATACTCAATACTGTCAATTTTGACAGACATGATGTTGATATTTTTTGAAAAACATAATTGGTATTTTTCGAATTACTCAATTGGTTTATTACTCTATCAGTTGTAGTATTGTGTATTTTAATCATGGTTCTCGCCCATAATATTAATGAAGGGTTAAGAACTCAAGATGTTCAAATATCGGAAGATGTTACCTTCGACACAATGCTGCTTTCACCCAATACTTTAAAAGGATTGACTAATTGCGGTTTTTACAAACCTTCTCCTATTCAATTACACGGCATACCTTTAGGAATATGTGGATTTGGTAAGATTTGCCCAAGTTTGATTTTTACATTCCAAATCAGTAATTTCAGTTGAACTTGAGCTACTACTAACTACCACTCCTTAGATTCGTAGTTTGATAGATATGTTTATAGCTATGGATAAAAGGAGCCTATAATAATTATTCAGGTTATTAATATCATAGGATTATAGAATATTAAGGAAAGAGAATGATAATAATTAATAGACAGTTCATGTTTTTTGTTTTAGATCTTCTATTGGAAGCTAAGTCTGGGACTGGTAAAACAGTTGTTTTTACAGTTATTGCACTGGAGAAGTTGGATTTAGAGAAAGGCCTGCAAACTGTTATCTTGGCACCTACAAGGGAAATTGCAGCTCAAATATACGATGTCATTTCTCAAATTGGTTCCAATTTTAAAAGTAAGTAAATGGAGGTTACAGTGAGGCTAATATTATCTTGTCTAAAGTTTACTATATTAACCAGTTGTATGTCATATTAAAAAGTTGTTAAGCCCAACTGGATAATAAACTTTTTTTTTAATGTAATAAAGATGTCATACCAGTTTTCAAATTATGTTATACACGGTTACTTTTAGGTCGTCCAGGAACTGAAAGCCATAAACACGATCATCAAACTCGAAACGATTGGGACCATTTTTTTCAAAACGAACATAAATGTGAACAGCAGATTTTTTTTATTGTTATTTTTTGAAAATAATGGTCCCAATCGTTTAGAGTTTGATGATCGTGTTTATGGCTTTCAGTTCCTGGACGACCTAAAAGTAACCGTGTATAACTAGCTTTTACCTGCAACTTCATTTATGTAAATGTTGCTTATTGCGAATGCAAACAAAGTCACAGAATAAAAAGTAGCATGTCATTTCCAAGGGTTCAAATTTAACCCAAACCAAATTTCATCAAAAAACGTTCAGTGGTTTAGTTGTGAAAGCAAAACAGACAGAGTTACATTTACATTTATAATACTAGTATGGCTATGGATTTCAAAATAAAAATATTTGTTGCAGATTTAAAAGTTGAAGTTGTAATAGGTGGATTGCCTTTACAGGAAGACATATCAAAATTCAAAAATAAAGTGCATATTGTTGTTGGCAGTCCTGGGCGGCTAAGGCATTTAATTCAAGAAAATCACATTGATGTGACAACTGTGCGATTATTAGTTCTTGATGAAGCTGATAAATTGATGGATGAAAGTTTTCAGGCAGATATCAACTATATTTTTTCAGTATTACCTAAAGACAAGCAAGTCATTATGAGTAGTGCTACATATCCTGAATTGTTACAGTCAGTTCTGAGTAAATATGTTCAAAATGCTCAACATATTTGCCCTGACAGTACAACTGTTCTCTTAGGAATTAAACAATTAGTTAGTACTGTAAAAAGAAACTCTAATATTGTAAGGCAAACGCAAAACAGATTTGATGAACTTCTGAAAATAATATCTAAAAAGAACTTTAAGCAATGTTTGATTTTCTGCAATTATCAAGTTAGAGTAAGAGACTTGTACAAGATGCTAATACGTGAGAAATGGCCTGCAGAGAAGTTGCACAGTCAACAGCAACAAACTGATCGTTTGGATGCATTGAAAATGTTGCAAGATTATAAATGCAGAATATTAATATCTACAGATTTAGCAGCAAGAGGTATAGATGCATCAAATGTTGATTTGGTCATTAATTTTGAGCCTCCATATGATTGGCAAACATATTTACATAGAATTGGGAGGGCTGGGAGATTTGGTTCTTATGGCATTGCCGTGACTATACTGAGTGAAGGACAAGAAGAAGCAACATTTAAAAAAATTATTAACTCAATTAATGGTTTATCACTCTTAAAAAACATTTGGGATGAAGAAAATCTGAATTGTGATGAATATGATTCATCCCCAGAGTCATTAAATAACCAACGCATTGAAAATAGTGATGCCTGCCATGAGTTAATCAATAAATTAACAAATGGAGATGCTAGAAGTACTGAGAAAACTAAAAGTTTTGAAATAATAAGCAACTCATTTGAGAATACTGTTGGAAGTGAAGTAGACTCTTTCAATGATTTATTAACTTGTTTTAAATCTCATAAAGAAAATGATTATGATATTTGTCACGGAAAAAATAATGATGGATCTAATAGTGAGCATGTAACAAGCTTGAATATGCCTCCAACGAACAACGCTCCTTTTACATCAAATATGAGTACTCAAATAGAAGACACTTTAAAGCAACTAAAAGACAAAATCAGACTTGAACTAAATGACAAAAAGAATATCAATAAAAGTAAAAAAGAACTTAATAAACCTGATAAAGCACAAAGGACACATTTTGAATTGCATAATAAAACTACCTTGAATGTGACACCTAAACAGAAACAAGGGTTTAACGTAGACAATGAATTGTGTGATTTTGATTTAGGTGAATCTATCTCAAGTAGAGCATTGTTAGATGCAGGGCTTCCAACATCTTTTCGGTCATCAAAATGTAGTAATAATATTAAGCCAAAGATAATGAGCACGAAAACATATTTAAATGAGCACGAAAATAAACAACATCTCCACAAATCAACAAACAGTATTAAAGACAAGGAGCCTGGAAATAAGAGTATGCCTCAATCAAGGGAAAGAAAAGCATGCAATAAGCTAGCAAGCGAAAAATGTTCAAGTAAATGGGAAACAGATTCATCTAGTAGCGAAATTGATTTAAAAGAATCGATAAAGCAAACCAATTTTAACAATTTAATACAAAACGAGAGTAAGAAAAAGAATTACTACAAAAATTATAACAGAAATCCTCAAAAAAAATATGAAGTAGAGGGTGGCAGTCATGCAAAATATGTGATTTGGTACAATCAGTTGAAAACCCACATAGAACAAATCCGAATGACTTTGTATATTGAGGAATTATCTAAGTTGTAGCATTTTAAATTTATTAGTACAATCTGCCCCAAAGCTATTTAATGAGAATATAAACAAACCTGTTCAGGTAAAATTGTCATACAAGTACTCACAAAATGGACGTAGTAACATATTACTGGGTATTTCGTAGTGTTAAATTCATATCTGCCCTACTTTTCAATCAATTATTGCCTACTATAATTGTATAACATTCACTATTAATGAATGTTATAATATAACTATATATGGCGCGCCCCTCCATAATACTGTTTCAATGTGTGTCTAGTTACATCCTTACTAGAGAGTTTGTATTTAGTTGTAAGACAGTATTCGTCGTCAGTAGCAAGCCGGCTGATTTGTTGATCATCTTATCATAACTAGCCGACCGCGCAAGACAACGTAGGTGTCATTTTCATAGAGTATATCAGTGCACCGCCATACTAGTAGTATTGAGTAATTAATGACGCGTAAGTGAGACTATATTTTGGCATTCAAACATTTTCATTAAACTGTTATGGAACAGGGTGTACCTACTTATATCGCGGTAACAATAAATAAAAGTCTTAAAAAATATCAAATTATTTTATTGAAATCACAATACCACCCGTTATTTTTGTTAAGTTTAATTTGTTTTAAGTAAAATAATAAGTACATAAGTTACTTTAGCCACATTTTATTGTACAGTCGGGGAACTTGATTGCTGAGCAGATTGATTCACGTGCGCAAAGGCAATACTAAACTGACAAAGTACTTCCTTTATGGGTTTAGTATTGCCTTTGCCTTAGGATTTAATTTTTCGATAGAATTTACTCATCAATCATATTCTATTCACTTATTTAAAAAAAAACATTAAATATATAAACTTGGAAGGTCTTCGCCCAACAGCGGGATGTTGTGGGCTGACAGTAACCTTTCCATAAAGAAGAGCGCTTTGTCACCATTATCGATAACTGAATAATTTCCGTCTACAAATAAAAAACGAGGCGGAAGGTACATCTGATCGTAACTGATAAACTTGTATCATGGATTCAGTACCTACCTACGATTTAGGAATATATTTTCTGCTCATAATATTTTAATAGTGAATTCTTGTAATCTTTGGTACCTACCTACCTTGACTCGGACTTACTTTCTAAATTCACAAGAAATAGACTAGCGATTACAAAACAACGTTTAGGTATACTAAGACATCCTGTTAACCACAATGTAGGGTAAACAATATAAAAAAAAAAAATACAAACATCCGAATTGAGAACCTCCTCCTTTTTTAGAAGTCGGTTAAAAATGGATGCAATATAATATCTCAAAAACAAGACCCAGAAAGCGAGGCATGATTCACGTATGACAAAACTTGATTTTGATTTCTCAATTTATCTTCACGCATCGGGCGATATGAGAAAAACTTAATGTGGGTTTAAACCAAACAGGTATGCTCCTTTTGGTCTCGCTCTATCAGATTCTGTTTGTTTAATAAACAGATACAAAGCATTCGAATGTTCACAATGCGCGCCTTCTTCGCTTTTAGCTTTAATGTGTTTTAGGTAACGGCCCACGAGTGATTTCTTCAAAATGTCTAGCGACTTGATCGAATAAAGATCTGCACGAATTTTGTTCATAGCGCACGAAGTTATATTATGCTTGTTTAGAGTAAATGGCGAAAATATTTATGCTTAAACGAGACAATTACAGATTGTTCGCTTGCTTAGGTTCTGTTTGTTTGGTCTGAACACACCTTTATAAAAATCGCAAGTACCTGGTATCAAAAGTTTATAGTCAATATACATAATATATACCAATAACATCTATTGTGTAAGTAGGAATCGGTATTCGGTATTTTACTTTAAAGGCCTGGACTTGGCATGATAAGGTGCGAGTCATACTGGTCAGCTTATCCTTGTGACCGCCACAGTCATGTATAGACAACAAACCAAAATATGCCCAGCCCGCTACGGTCATAACTACATGACAGACTTTAAATACAACTTCATATGTTTTTTTTATTTCATAAGCTAATTATGTTCCTAATTTATATTAGTTGAACTTCTTTTTTTTACATTTCATTTATATCAACATAAGATGCCAAAAAAATATACCAATTACAAAGTTTTGAATTCGTAGCTTGGCGTCATGGGCACTTTTTTGCTTTTTTGATGTGGCGTGCCTTGGAGGGGAAGCTAAAAAGGTTGCTTTCTGCCGCTCACAGTTTAACCCGCCCACACCCACTCGTAGATGGGCCTCAGACTAATAATTTAATGGCATCTTTTACTGTACGATATAAATGTGCAGTACAATATTGAACGGAAGTTGCAAGGTAATTAATAAAAAAATTATATATGTATATATAGAAAATGTGTCACAGACCTTGCAATAATGAAAAGCATAAAATACCATTTTAGCTAAACAAGCTTTAGTTTTTTCTTCTCAATATTATCATAAAAATACTAAAAAAAAGGTGATTGACGATCTTGGCGATATTGGTGTCTAGTCCTTCTTTTCGTGTGTTTCTGAAAACAAACATATTTTCATTAATAATAAAAATGATGAATGGGAGATGCTGAAGTATTCCGCCGATACTCGTGAGAGTGTAACTGGCGTAATCACTAAAAGCCTCGACTGACATCTAAAAAGTGTTCAGGCAGTTAGAGTTTATGGACACTAAGCGAACGCGTATTGTTACGCTTACGAGGTTCTTCTCTGGAGCATTGATCACCGCCCTGTAATTTCGACTCTGGCTGAGGTGCGGTCTTTTGTATACATATTATTACTGCAGTGCGGCTAGCTACCACAGTTCGTGTGTTTGCTGTAGAAAAACACATACGTTTGTGTATGCGCCGCACTTGCGTTTTTTGTCGAAACACGTGTGACTGAGATTGACACTGCTTACTGAGCAAACCAACAGTTGACCCCTAAAACTTGCACTTATGACATAAGCTAAAACGACATTAACAACTGTATTGATTGTAAAATAGCGTGCTACAGGAGGGCCGCTAGAGGCTGATCATGATGCTTATACAAACAAAATGGTAGTAAATAATTTACCTGCGGTTTCGTCTTCTTCTGCGTCGAGTATGTCGGCGCAGCACACTGAGTAGCATATAAGGGACAGGAAGCCGAGAGGTAGCCCAAACACTAACGCCGTTAATACAGGGTTTCCACGCCACATATTTGTCAATGTTGTCCTGGCTTCAAAAACACCTCTATAGAAACGTACTGGCCAACTGTTGCCTCCATATGTCTGTGGGAGAAACATATATCCAGTCTGTAGACAGTGATGTAATGAAACAAGCAAAAAATTTAAAGTGTTTTGTAAAAAATTAAAAGGCACATGAAAGCCGATACAGATATTCTAAACTATACAATCGGGAGCAAGGTATTAACCACAGCATGCCAACTATAACATTTTAAGTATTACCGGTGCTACTTGGTTATGAATCTGGTCAAGGAAAATTGAAACTGCTTCAGGTGTCATGAGGACAGGATCATCATCAGGCATGTGGTGGTGACCTGTAGTTGAGTTGAGGACCAGCAGATGAGGCACCGTCAGTTCAGACATAGCTATTGAGTTTGCTAGTTCAGGAGTTCCCATCCAACCAAATTGGAATCTGTCATGAAGATCCCGTTTCCTTTTCCTGTAAGTATAAATAACAAACTGTGAACTATGAAATGGAAACTGCATTGACTCTACTTTGATATATGTATCATAATATTCTTATTACTGCATACAAAACTCAAACTCATAACATTTATTTGCATACTAAGTACAAAAATTGTTTTATTACAATATAAGGTATTTACAACTTAGCTGCCTTTTTTGCAAATTAGATTGTGCACATGATATAAAAAAACTATCTGTATTGATTGTAACATTGACAATCTATATGTTAATAAACAAACAGTAAAAAAGCAATTTGTAGTAGAAAATGCAAACCCAATTGAATAATGTAAATAACTTTATTCAATTTGCATTTAAAAAACATCTCATGTAAACATAAACATAACATCATGCCTGTAATCCCCGAAGGGTTAGGCAGAAGTTTAACCCATTAGTACACCCACATTTCGCCAGTTATGTTTTTAGTCCCATGTAATAGGGAGCGAGCCTATTGCCATCAACCGGGCACAAATCCAGACTCCGAGGCTGCTACTGAGAAATTCCTGATGGAAAAACCCAATACCACTTTGCCCGACCTGGGAATCGAACCCAAGACCTCATGCACAGCAGTCGCGCTTGCGACCACTAGACCAATGAGGTAGTCACACAGACATTTCATGTTTGAACCAATTTTCTCACTATAATAAAAGACTTACTTGATAATGCTCTCAATCATATCTTTGAAGTCCCTCTCAGTTTGCGTGATTTCATTTAACTTATTTTCAGAGACAATAGCAATAACTATGTATTTTTCTATATCCATTAGTTCATTTATGTTTGATCGAGTGACTTTTGGGAATGACCCAAATCTCTCTGAGTTAATCCATTTGTCTAATGTAACATTTAAGGTTTCTCTATCTTCAATTAATGATGGATTTGCTGTAAATAATTGTATAAGTATGAAATTATCAATGAATGAACATCATTCAATACTCTGTCCCATTTAACATACATCCTAGGTCAGCTCAATAAAAACCTTTGAATAGCCATTACTGACTTTACACTAGACATTACATTAGACACATTCTTCAGCTACAAATTAAAGGGACTGTCATGCATGCTTGAGGGAGGGCTTTCCAGTTTAATTAAAGATAAGTTTCTAATCACAGCATTTACATTTTTTTTTATAACAAATTGGTATTTTTCCATCTGCCTTGCCTTTCATTATTATAAATCTTAAACCACCAACTGTTACTTTGAACTATTTTATAATATGGATCTGTGTTTACATACTTGCAATCAATGAGTGTTTATAAAAATTTGTGCATTAATTTCTTACAAAATATTTTGTAAATATCTATTATTTGTTCTGTCTTATATACCTTCAAAAAAGTAGGCTTCATCTTCTTTGTATACAAATACAGCAGTTTCATTAGGTATTTTAACATCATTTTTCAATAGATCATGTGACATTGCATAAAACCATGTATGCGGCTGATACTTCTCAGCATGCAGTGTAAACATTTCCTGTAACAATAAGGAAAATTTACTGTTATTAATCATTCATAATGTCTGTATTTAATACATAAGGTATAATTAATTTGAAACCATTTGTTTTATGGCTATTCCTGTATGAGAGCTGTTTTATATTTTTTTTCTTATGTCTTATTATTAACAATAACATTTTGTAAATCATAGCAGGTATATTAAAGAACCTTGATTTTAGGAAAACCTGAAACCTAAAATAGAATTGGGCTCTACACTTCTAGGCACTCCTACACCACTATTAGGCAATCTATTGAACCCTTTACAAAGCAAGCAACATCACTGAGACTGTACCAAATAACCGCTAGGTGAAGAAAAATGAAAGAAGAGTATTTGTCCTGTAGTGACAAAATTTCAGCTAACCATAATTACTATATTTCACTTTAAAATATTTTGAAATTACCCATAGTGGTCCTTGTTGTTTCCCAATATATCCAAAGAAGACTGGATGCGTTTCCTTTAGGTACCCTAGACTGTCAGCTTGTGACAGCCTTTGAACAGCAGGTTGTGACATTCGAAGGGCATAATTGACCATCTCGTCTTTGACTCTTTCTCCAACATACTCATGCCGATATGGACCTTTAATACTATAATAAATTAAATGGAAATTTTATTTATTTTCAAATATTATGTTTTTGTCAGAAACAATTAAAGTGTTCAAATTACTACTTACAACATTATTGTAGGGTATGCTCTGACTTTGAAATGCGTTGCAACAGCCATGAATCTAGTGCAATCAACCTTCGCCACTTTTATTGGGCTGTTGAAAAGGGATTGAGCGACATGGGCCCAAATAGGCTCTATCCTGCGGCAGTGGGCGCACCATGGCGCGTAGAATTTCACGAACCACATCCCTTCATGACTTATATCCACAAATTTGTCACTTAATTCTAAAACTCTGGATGATGAAACCACGCAGAGTACTGAAACATAATTATCATCCACCATGAGGTAATGTTTAACGCTGTTAGCCAAAATAAATAAGTTCACGACATAATTAATAAAAATACATAATTAAACAGGTAATTATCATACAACTTAAGTTTAAAATTAATGATAATTAGTTATGGACATAGTAATTCGATAAATTTGAAACGTAAACATTCTGACCTGCTAAAACCATAAAACACTGTCCGGCCAAAAAATTCATAGTTACTGTTATTGATTTAATTTAAATGAATATTATATATACTATCATGTCATAATAAAAACGCCGAATTTTATTTCAAAATCCAAATCGATAAACACAAATTTTGACAAATTAATTTAGGAGTGACGCCGTTTGACATTTTGCTTGACAGCCGCCCTTGAGGGTGGAGGGAGATTGGAGTCATCTAGAGTGGTTGGTCAACACCATAGTTTTACCTGCTGTCAACACTGCGTAAACGTAAAGGTAGGTTTGAAGAACGGTTCAAGCAGTTGCTACTTAAAAGACGCGGCGCCACCATAGAGCAACACAGGCCTCCGGTTCAGGTTTTAAAAGATGGTAGGTAAATATTTATATCGATAACAAACAACCAATCTATAAAGTAACAACACTATCGCACTTGGTGATAGTGATATAACAGTGGTCCATTTGCACATATGTTTTGACAGAGGGGAACGCCTGCCTAAGGCTACCTGCCTGGCTAAGTGCTCTTGGGGTGCCACTTGATACGCTCCATCGCCAGTGACCAGTCTAATACATGCTAGTACTGTCTGTCAGTGCTATGAAATAGGCCACCTGCTTTCTATAATGCGAGCTCGTCTTTCGCATCATTGCGCCAGTGTCATACCACACAAGGGGTCAAGTTTGGACCCATAGCACCGCCCAGTCGCTGGAGCAATAAACGTTTTGAGATTTTAATGCTTTAAAATCGTTAACGATAAAGAGATAGAGAATATACTCAGGTTGGAAATTTGAGTTTCTCAGTTCAATAAGATCGGAAATAATCATTTATGTGACACTCACAGGTGGAATTAATATCTATACGGATGAAGCTACTATTTTGCCGACAAGTGCGAATGCGCACATACTAACATGAATAAAGTATATCATATGTTGTTAGTATGGACTATGGACATACACCACACCGTATTCAGAGCAACACAGGCCTCCTGACTGAAGATTCTTTATATGAAAAAGAAGCCCTTGCCCTACAATCCGACAATAAAAAGCTAGTAATATTTATGTAGAAACCAAGCGCACCTCTACGTTGTTGACATAAATGACTGATAAAACTGTAAGGCTGGGCGCACACGTCCGGTTTCCTGATCAGGAAGAGTGTTTAAACATACAAACACGTAATGAAAATGAAACGAAATGAAACGAATGAAAAAAAATTATGCACTGCTTTGAAAAAATACTTAGCTATAGAAAAAAAACAAACTTCCAGTCCAATTTATGCTATGAACAATGAAACAATGTAAACTAGGATATAGTTATAATTTTGTGAATATTATTCAATCGATTTTTTATCGGTTTATTTTTATTTCTTTATCTTCAGTCACAAAAGTGGACAGTGTAACCGGAATTATGTATTATGGCAACATTGTTGAATTGACGTGCGTGGATAGTCGAGGTTGATTCGTTTCGTTTTCCTTTTACAGGCTATTATTTTATAAAAACACATGTTTACGGGGTTATTATAAGACGTTCTGACAAATATCTGTTTGTGGTACATATGAACCCCTAAATTTAATTATGAAGTGCTGTGTGCTTTGATATCGTGATAGTGCAATTTTGGAGGTAAAATGCCCGCTTCCATTTGCGACCCAGTAACAAGCGCATTGCGTTTATCTCTTACCCCAGACGAATCACAAAGTTCTTCACTGTTGGATAGCAGACTTTACTCATCAGCTAAAAGCGTTCTTCTGTCTAAGATTGAGTTTGAGGAGTCTGGTGATTATCAAAGCAATGTTCTTGACGGACTGAAATCTAAGTACGTGGTGATCCGACCTAAAAAACCAGTGCACGATAGTAAACTGCTGAAAAAAGAATGTAATTCTGCCGGCCAAGCATCAGGTAATTAGATAAATGATAATGATACTGAAAATAGCGTAGATTTGTTTGTTATCTACATGCGCGATAAGATCAATTTAGAGGTTATATCTTATGGTCACTTGTCAATAAAACGTCATGGAATCATTGAAGGAGTTCTGATAATACTTGAAAACCGAGTTAAAAATAATATTATTTAAATGAATGAAAGCTTTTTAGTTATATTGTTAAATATATATATATTTATTTGTGTAATTTTCAATTTACTTGTTTGTCATTTAGCAGATTCTTAGCACAAATATCCATGAACTGTGTGTGTGTTTACTGTTTATAATTTGCAGTAAAGATCATGGTAAATATCAATCTGTAGTCAAATGTAATTGCATAGTGGCATGGTTAGTGAATACATGAGTAAAACATTCATGGTTGTACTACTTAATCCTTGTTTACAATTTGTAAATTTATGAAACTATTATACAAGGATGAATGCTTGTGACTTTAGCATAGTGTTATGTTTGAATGGATATTGTTAAATAACATAAAACCAACAGTAGATGATAAAATAACAAATGGTGTACTCTAATATAGAGTTGTGGTTATAGTTGGTGAACCCCATTGGTTTCTTTCATTATTGGAATGATTAAACAATATATTTATTTATTTAATGCATGACGCACACAACATAGTATATTGTTTATACTATGTTTACAAATGAGTCTAAAGGGTTCCAGAGATTTCAAGCTAAGCTAATAAAAAAAATCTCTATTAATTTCTAATCTATTCAATAATAATGTATTGTTAAAATAAAATATCAGTAATCAAATACAAAAGTGAATATTTAGCTTAAAAGCATATCATGAAAAATAAATCATTTAAACCATTCATATTTAAGATAAGAAAATAGTAATATCATTTGTTGTTACATTTTCAGAAAACAACACAAAACTGGAAGATGGTTTGCCTAAGCCTAAAAGGGTATTATTTCCTGTTGAAAAAGTTCACTTGGGATGGCAAAATGCATGGGCAGCTGGTGCCGGCATGCAAAATGTGGGTAACACATGCTATTTGAATTCTACTCTGCAGGCTCTTTTCCATGTGCCTGCTTTTGCTAATTGGTTGGTCATGGAAGTGACCCATGCTGAGAAATGTAATCAACAAGGTGAGCATACAATTGATTTTTCAGTAACATAACTTTGTAACAATGTTTGACGGACTTTAATTGAGTAAGACAACAGTATCCTCCAATGCAACACTTAAAACTGTCAGCAAAAAAATTACAAAACTGTTGTTGCTGGTAATTTTTTTATAATAAAAGATTAAAAGTTAATTAGAAATAGATTATTGTCACCTAATTTGATTGGTAGGAAAACTAAAAGTTTAAGACTAAAAGCCAATTCAAGTAAGTTTACTTTTAGTTTAGGTAGGTATATAACATTATGTAACATGTACATATTTTGTACAATGATAATTTAGGCTGACATTGATATTAAAGAGCAACTATAATGTGTTAACAGTGTTTGGTATGATGTTTCAGAAGCATGTGTGATATGTGGGATGCGTGCCACATTAATGGCTACACAGAAAAGTGGTGGAGCACCCATCAAGCCCTGGCAGGTGTACTCCAAGCTACGTCTCATATGTAGACATCTCACCCCAGGTAGACAAGAGGATGCACATGAGTTTCTAAGGTACCTAACTAATGACTGTAGAGTAAACTGAGTTATGGATAATTATTTGGATTAGCAGTTCCTTATGGATAAAAGCATTCGTTATAATAGAATATATTTAAATTTGTTTTAGATATTTAGTGGAGGCAATGGAGAAATGCTATCTAAACCGCTTTGTCAACCATGACAAATTTGAACAGTACAGTAAAGAGACAACACCATTGAATCAGATTCTTGGTGGTTACTTACGCTCTACAGTCCGGTGCCTTGCTTGCCATCATCTATCTACCACCTATCAGCATTTTCAGGTAACTTATCAATTACTGATTTTTGATCATTTTAAATTCATTATTTTAGATTTAATTAATATTATTTTTAATATGATTGTGAATCATAGCTTTTATCACTTTTTCCAGGACTTACTGTTAGATATAAGAAAACACTCAACTCTAGACGAAGCATTAGATTCATTTTTTTCACGTGAAAGGTTAGAAGATTTAGGTTACAAATGCGAGGCATGCAATAAAAAGGTTAGTAGTGCTTTTTTTATGTGGTAGAGCCAATGACAATAATGGAAAATTAATACATTTATAATGACAAGGTACGATTGTTAATGTCGTGTCTGGCTACTAAAATGGAGAGCTTGTCATGTACTCGAAGTCAAATTTCCCATACATGCGTCAAACATCTAACTTAAATATTTTTTTTAAGGTATCAGCCACCAAACAATTTTTCGTCGAGCGTGCCCCTATGGTTCTTTGTATAGCATTGAAACGGTTCTCATTAGCTGGAGGCAAACTCTCAAAACACGTGCAATTTAGAAAGAAGATCACCCTCAACAAATATATGTACAACAAGAGTCACCAACAGTTGGTAAGGTTATTAATATTTTTAACTCATGCTATAGAATGAACTTACTGATGATGATGTGCGAAGTAATAATATTTTATTTTAAAAGCATTTTTTTTTGTTTCAGTCATATAAACTAGTAAGTTTAGTCACTCATCTCGGACCATCGCAGAACTGTGGTCATTACACTGCTATAGGACAAGCACCAAATGGCAATTATTACCAATTTGATGATAGTTGTGTTCGACCACTACCTCTGTCTGCAGTGCTGGGCACAAATGCTTATATTATGTTCTTTGAGAAAGACAATACCATGGAAGAGACGTCTCCCGCCGCGGCTTCTTCTTCAAGTGTTGTGTATGGCCCACAGTTGCCAGATAATATTATATTAAATAGAGATAAAAGTCCTTTAAAACTAACATTCTACAGAAATGATGACAGGAAGCCAGTTCTACTTAATAGCACTTCAGTAGATGTTCCTAAACCTGATATCAAACCTATAATTCTAAATAGCACACTTGGAAAGTCAACAGAGTCTAATAATGCCAATTCTGAGCCTTGGGTGGTAAAACAAAATGGTGAAGTAGAGAAAATTGTTCAGCCTCCAAAGATTCTGAATGGCATAGAAAAAAATGGTAACAAAGTGGATGATGATAAGAAAATAAGTTTTATTATTAAAAAGCAAAATGGTGATGAGGGCCAAGTAAAACCCAAGTTATCCAAGAGTGAGTCTGATCTCAGAGCCATCATTAACGCAAAAGGAGTCGAAAAATCTGCGTCTACTAGCAAGTTAGTGAAGACGCCCAAGTCCCCCTTAGAAAAATTGGAGGAGCAAATGAACAGGAGTGATTCATCGGGTCTCTCGCCGAGGAACGGCTGCACGGGATCGAGGTTGGTCCCGTATGATTCTGAATCAAGTGGAGATGAGCGAAACGATAGATTGAACGAGGACGGAGCGAGGAGGGACGACGGCCGCCGGCCTAAGCCAAGCCGCTGCGAGTCCCCTCGAGCACTCGTCGTCACCACGAAGAGCATGCACCACGCCTGGACCGTCTCCAGCGAGAATAGCGGGCCGCTGCTCAGCCCCAGCCTCAACGGTGTCACCAACAAAAAGTACGTCGTAGGGGACACCTACGCAATTAACGATTCAATATATTCAAATTTTTATATACTAGCTCATATTATTCTGACAGTCGACGATATCCAACTTATGAATATTTGAGAAACAAGCGTGTGTAATATTTGCAAATTATATTTTCAGGGTTAAAGAAAAAGAAGAGCGACGAGCAGAAAACGATCAAAGTCCTAACACAAGCGTGAGTAGCATGTCACCGTTGAGCGACTGCAGCGGCGCGGGTGGGGCGGTTGGGGCGGGCGCGTCGGGAGGCGGGGCGGCGGCCCCCGCGGCCGGCGGGGCGGGCGCGGCGCTGGACACGATGCGGCACCTGCAGACCGTCTCGCACCGCGGCTACGGCGCGCCCGTAACTTCTTGGAACGGGAACCATAGCGCTCTCTCGCGACAGGTAAGCTAATAAACAAAAAAGAGCTAAGGCGAATTTATCTTTTTTATTAAATCTCTTGACAGATATAGAGCTTGTTGCTTTAGTACTTACAAAACAAGGCTGTATTGTCCATCGTAGACGTGTCATTGTGCATGAATCACCATACATAGCAAACAAGCGATGTATGAGTATATTTGCCAATGTGTGTTTCACCTGTTTTTGATGTACCAAGGTACATCAAAAACTGAATACACACATTTGAATGACTGCTTCTCTAATGCGAACTTAGGGGATTCCGTGAAGGTCACTCCATCCCTCCAGGGGTGGAAGAATGGAGCGACAGTTCCTTTTGCCGTAGGTTACGGTGGTTTCTCAGTAACACATTTATATCAGTAACAAGTTTCCTTGCAACATAGGTGTTCGAAGAACGACGAGATGAACGCAAACGAGCCCTCGATGCTGCGGATGAAATGGATCGAGGGCGCAACAAGAAAATGAAAAAGTTCCATCACTATAACAATCGCTTTAACAACAGTAGAAATGGTTACAATCCCTTCCAGGTAAATAAAGCAAATTCTCTTAATAAATTGACACTCAATTTTAATATAAACATTCGACAGTTGCAAAATAATTTACATCTCTAAGGGCTGATTTTTCAATAGTCAGATATTTTTTATCCACTGAATAAATATGACAGTTTGACATATTTTCTAAAGGAAAAATGTCATACCGCCATGTTTATCCCTCCGTCAAGTGCTATCCGACGATTGAAAAATTATTCTTAAAGCATTTAAAAATGTATAATTAAAAAAAGAAATGTTTCTTTATGACGGGCCTGTTGGTCTAGTGGTTAGTGGCCCTGACTGCTAAGCCGGAGGTCGTGGGTTCGATTCCCACCCAGGACAAACTTTGTGTGATGAGCATGATTGTTAGTTCTGTGTCTGGGTGTGATTTATCTATAATATGTATGTATTTATAAATTATATAAGTATGTATATCAGTTGTCTGGTTACCATAACACAAGCTCTGCTTAGCTTGGGATCAGATAGCCGTGTGTGAGTTGTCCAAAGATATTTATTTATTTATTTATTTATTCTTTGCTATCAAACTATTTACTGACACGACTATTGGCACGATAATTCTTGAGTCCAAATTCCATATGCTGCTAACCTCACAACCAAGACGATTATCATTATTGTCTCTTCTTTGACTTAACTTGTGTGTCAAGTAGACATAATTATTATGTAGATGTAGAGATGTCATAGGCTCCAGTGTACAAGGCACGATCACGCAGCTCTTTCCAGCCTAAATTAATGTTTCAATTTTAATTACATTGATATTAAAGTAGGGTGTATCTTTAAAAAAATAAAAACATTCTATATGAAAAATTGCAGGAAAAACAGAACAAGCCACATTGGGGCGGCAATTTCAACAAATATCGCAACGAGCGACGCCCCTCTCACCACTTTAATAAACATCACAACAACAAGTACAAACGATTTAACAGGTAATTTTGAAGTATAATGGACTATTCATTAAAACTCTCCAATAAGGCGCTTTGCACACGGAGCAACTTAAGTTGAGGCAACTGGCAACTCTTTAAAAGTTTATATTTGCTATAACGTTGCCGGTTGCCGCAACTTTTTGGCAATTGTGAGCAACTTTCATAGCCGAGTTGCCGTATGCCGTTGCCGTAGCGACACTGGTATTGCCGGGCACACGGAGAGGGAGGGAGGCGAGGAGGGGGTGTGGAATCGCCCGAAGCGTTGCGATTGACGGTTGAGAAAACCGGCAACTTTAAAAACCGGTACAATATTTAAAAGTTGCTAGTTGCGGCAATTAGCAACTAACTTAGTCAACGATTGCAGCGACTGAAAACTGTTGACGATTCCCGCAACTCGAAACTCGAGTTGCTCTGTCTGCGCAGTCCAATTGAAATGTATGTAAACAGCTAGTTGCCAGTTGCTGCAATAGTTGCTCTGTGTGCAAAGCGCCTAAGACATATTATTTCTGTATTGAATGACCCTAAACGAAACTTATTATATTTCAGGTACAGTAATAATAATGGCCACCACTACCCCAGGCATCATTGACCCGCGGCTGGCTTGGTTCCACTTATTTGTGTAAATAGTTAGCATATGGACTTAAATTTATAGTTTAATAAGCCTTCATGAATACGAAAATAGTTACAGTTACGACTTTCTTGGAGTCATTGGTTTGCTACCGCCATACAGTCCAAACTGAGCAATTTATGGAAGTTAGTATTATTTGTAGTAGACAGATATTTTAAATTAAGTATAAAAATGAGTAATTACTGCCAGTTTCAGCCTTTACCCGTAACCGCAAATAGTGACCTCATAAGATGTTAATATCTAATAGTTATAGCTAAATTATAAACATTGTGAATTTGTGATCTAAGCAATACCGTCATTAGCTTGCATGTTTTTCTACTGCAACCGAAAAGGTTATTTGTGCGAGAAGTTAATAAAAAACTTATTATTGTATTAAGGATAACTGATTGGTATTGGCGCAAACAAAAGTAATAGAAATAAGGACTTAAACTTGTTTATAACAACCAGCCTTATAAAGTATAGACATTTCCATACGATAATGGACTCCAACACGCTGATCTAGAAGTATAGCTTGAGCTGCTTATCCCGCGGGAGTGGTGAGAGCTGCCAAGCGGTTATTGTTGTACTAGAAAATAAGCGATGGGTGCAGAACCTGTTACGATTTAGTGCATTTTTATTTATTAACTTATATTTCACTACATTCATGCTCAACATGGTTCTGAGAATTACAACAGCCCTATTATAACTTCTTAACCCATTCGCCTTTGAAAGCGTGATCTTATATATTATAATAATAAATTAAATTTGTGTAATTTTATTTACATTTAAATGTGTAATTTGATTTTGTTATTTCAATGGAATCTATTTAGGGCAGCTGTTATAAAATGAGTTTATTTTACACTGCTCAAATTGTTAATACAGTTTTCTTTTGTTGACACCCATAATAGGATATGTAATGGAAATATGACTGAGAGTAATAATTATGTTTTAGTTTAGTTACTGTTACCTTTTTTAAATGTAGTTATATCTTCCCGTGGTAAATAAATAGGTACTCATTTATTCATATTAACTTTACTAATATCATTTAAATAAATACCTCTTTATTCGTTATATATTATAGAAAATAAAAAGATATGTATGTCGATACAAAAGTATTGTATGCTTATTGTTCTGAACTAAGCAAACTATGTTTGATGTTTAACTTGTTCTGAACTCATATTGTTAATGGAGGGCATAGCTTTGTTTGGAGGGTAATTGTAATTATTTTAGTTTTATTCACAAAATAATGCTTAATTGTTCATTCAATCTACATTTACTATTTAGTTTGTCAAAATCTTACTAATTCAGTTAATATTACCCTGAAAATACTTTAAGTATAATTTTACCACACCAAAACTTTAGTTTGACGAGGTACTAAACTTTTAAATGAATTTAGAGAACATGATCTCTATATAGAATTCTGTTTGGGAAATAGTTACATAAGCAATAAATTATAATATATATTTTCACACACTGTTAATAGTTGAAGTCAACACTTCTGAATAGGACTTCCCTAGTTTGAATCATTTTAGTGTACGCGATTATTTAAAATAGTGACGATTCTAGGAAACAATACGTTTTTTGTGTTCAGAATTAATCAAAAATAAAACCAATTATTGTAACTTAAATCTCGACGGTCCCTACGTATATAAAGACATGTTTAAAGGAGTCTCTTTTGACATGTCTTTATGTACGTAGGGACCGTCGATCTCTAGAGGGTATTGTTTCTTAGGATTACGTCGTGGTTGTGAAAATTCTGGTTCTTTTATTATGAAAATATTATTTAAAATTTCGAAGTCTAGAGCTTGGAACTCGGGCTAAAAAGATGGTAGAATTTAGATACCAATATTATTTCAGTTTAAAATTTTCTAGTGAAATATTACTATGGCGCAATTTTTAAGTGAACAAACAAAACATTATCACAGAAATAGTATGTTTTATTTATTTTCCCTAAAAATGTAAAAAAAACTCCCATTTATGAACAAAGGCTTGTTCTTGCGTAGGCGAGTCGCAGCAAGATCGAGGCAACGCAATTCCAGTTCGTTCCGTTCAGCTTTCCGCGTCTGAACGCATGCGATACAAAATTGTTGTTTTCTATGGACAAAAGCTGAATGGAGCTGAATAAGTGTGCGTAGTCCCAAAATCGGAATCATGCTTTAACGTAATAATAATGAGTGTATTCTTTTACATTTGATAATGGTACGCGTGGCGTATATACGTTTATCCATTGAAACACTTCATAATATAACAATATAAAATCATTTTATTGACTGTAAATGTAGCACATCTAAGTGTAATAAGTCTTAAGCCGAACGCCCACCACCGGCTAAACTATATTAGTTTAGCTTAGCTCGAAACAGCTGTAAGTAAAGTAGCTTAGCTGGCATAGTTTGCGGTGGACGCACATGTATGAAAAACTGGCTCAACTATGCGAGCTAAGCTAAAGTAACTTAGTTTAGCGCCGGTGGACGTTCGGCTTTAGTACTGTGTACATAAAAACTACAACTCATTTATAGTAAGCAATGGTCTTCACCTACAATTTATTTAAACTTTGCAAAAAAAAAGTAAATGCTTTAATTCATATCACTGAATATCAACTTGTATTGATGTAGTTTTAAGCCGTCTAAGCCGCTAAGGCCGTCCATTAATCACGCGATTTTTTAATATTTTAGAATATTTAAATACAGTTATAAAGTATAATCTAATTTAATTCTGAAATTAAAGCCCATGATAAAAATGTCTAGATAGAATGTGTGCAGGTTGTTCTTGAATGGCATAAAAATAATAATTTTCAGTTTAGAAATCGCGCGTTTGACGCGCGTGATATCTTACTACCCCATGTGATATTTTGCGATTTTTGCCTCCTTTTCGAGCCCCACGCGATTAATGGACGGGTCCCTACCTTGGCAAAAAGTCAAGTGCAAAGACAAGAAACTAGGATAGTGGGTGAAGACCTTAACACAGCAACAGACGGTAGACGGACTCAAATAAGGTACTATCTTAAAAAATATGGTTAAAGCTTAGAAATCATGAATAAGAAATATTGTAAACGAATGATTATTGATGAAAATAAACAAATGAAGAATGTGTGCCTGTGCAGTATAAATTACAATTTTACCATGTGCTTATGGTAATGCGCTCTCAAAAACAAACGAGTCTCGATACAAATCGAGGCTTATAAGTAATTAAAAGCTCACTAAATTATTACGTAGTGAATCCGACTAACCTAATTAGAACAAACTCATAACAAATCTAAACCTAATGCATTCCACTGGGCGTACTTGTCAATATAATTGCGTTCAAATAAAGTTCATCATCAAAACTTAACATCCATACAAGTCATACACGGCATTCCAGTGAATAGTATTAAGAAATTTAAAGAAAAAGGGACTTTCATCCAACTGTCTTAAAACTCCAAATTCTTGCATGTTTTTTATTTTGTTCATTCTACATTATTCAATCATGCCACTGTTTCTTAAAAACTCCCGTCACTTAAAATACAACTATGTATCACTGAACGACGTCTGGCGGAAAAACTTACAAGAATAACATAAAAAAAAAATAGGAAATGGAGAATAACTGCTTAAACACATAATAAATACGTATTTTAAAACTCTTTGTCATTGTGGGTTGAATAGACAACGAATAAACTGGATAAATGCGGAACAGTATTAGTATCGATCGACCCTACAAACTGCAGCAACTACTAACGTCAATATTTATTAAAGGTTGCATTCCTGACGATGTAGTTAATTTGTTTATTCACACAATTTTGAACAGTCACCATAGTTTGCAACCAGTAGTGCGAAGGCCATATAAGACTATGGTCTTCGCACATGATAATTCACACCTCTGCAACTTTCGGTGAAGCGTCAATGATTCGTCGACTCGGCGTTCACTAGTCAATCACACATTCAGCTTTCTTTGACAAAGACGCATCACCGAAGAGTTGTACCTATGCGTGTCGTTTTGAAGAGGTCAAAAAGACGCCAATGCGTTAAATACTACTTTTAAAAATTCTTCCGTCTTCGCTCACATTTCAAAGCAAAAGCTCACATTTTCAAAGCTTTCACAGCTCAAGAGCCGTTAACGTATGCAATGGCCTGTATCTAGTAAATGTATGTTTATATAATTATATCCTGTCTTTTACAATCCTGTTTCATGTGGTACTATCTTCTTTATTCATTTCATGTGACAGTCTTTTCTTCAATAAATGGACTTAATTGTTTAGTTTTCACGCAGTTACTAACCACAACAATAGCACAAGAAAACAGGGGCCAAGAAAAAAAGCTTTTTAAAGCAGGCAGGACGATTTTCCTTTGAGGAAATAGTGCAAAACGGAATAGAAAATATGGATATATTTACAAAACTCGTTAAGAAATTCCTGACTCTGAAAAATGACTACCTCGCTGGTCTAGTGATCGCAAAGCGTGACTACTATGGGTTCGATTCTCAGGTCGGGCAGTATTTTTGGGCTTTTTCTATCAGAAATTTCTCAGTAACAGCCTCGAAGCCTAGAAGATTTATGTCCGGTTGATAGCAATAGGCTCGCCCCCTATTACATAGGACTTAAAAACATAACTGACAAAATGTACTAATGCTCAGCCATTAAGGAATCCGTCTCTTATACGTGAGGTCGTGACTCTTGGACATCACCGACATCAGTGAAGGAAAACCTCGTAACGGCCAGTTCACACATGGGAGTCCGTTTTACTGGTACGTTTTAAACGGATACGTCATAAATTTATGCTCTGTTCACACATAGGCACCGTATAACGTTCAACGGATCCGTCATTACTGGATGCGATGTGAGAACAGAAAACTCGCAGTATACCGCCGCTATTCTACTATACACACCGCCCGCCACGCACACAGTATATATCCGTTAAAAGTAGTAGTAGTATCTATCTACGTATCCGTATATTTTTACTGTTCCGTCGTCCAGTATTCGATGACAAAACGGAATGACATTTTTTTACGGAACGATATTTTTTACTGTATACAGAATACTGTGCCATGTGTGAAGTCGCTCATACAACTACATACGCCATGAACGAAAAATAAACGTACACGATAAAACGCAACAGTAAAACGGAGACATGTGTGAACCGGCCGTTAGGAAAACTTACAATTAATATAAGTCTGTAATCGCCAATCTGCTTTGACCAAGCGAGGTGATCAATACTCATGCTTTTTCTTTATAAAAAAAGGCCTTAAGCTTTGGTTTCCTAGGAAAGCGGTGCCGTCGTGTAGCGGCCGTAATATTACGGACGCAAAAAGGCGGCCGTCTTTACGGTGACGACATGTGGTAAGTGCCACGGCCGTTTTAACACACCGTCAATCATTTTTTTAAAACAAACGTCAAACGTAAAGTATCCAAGATAGAAAATGGACCAAGGTCGTCCATTTTCTATCTTGGATACTTTACGTTTGACGTTTGCCGTTGTTGATTTAGCTTTAGTAATTTACTTGGAGGATGAACAAAAGAGCAAAATAGTCGTATGGCGGAAGACGATTTATTCAAATTTCGAAATCTATTAAAATTTCGTCGTATTTGCTGCTCCAAGAGTTGGAACTCATTTCGTACGTTGTTCCGGTAAAAACACAAATACGTATTAAAAATAGCTTCACCGCAATCAATGAAACGTTCACGAAACTATCTGACACCGACAAGACGGCCGTCATGCAAATAGCGGCACCGCTTTTTGACGTTACGGTGTTAGGAAACCGCGCCATTTTGTTTACATAGATAACGTTCTAGTGACGTCATTTACTGCTGTATTACGGCCGATACATGACGGCACCGCTAACCTAAGAAACCAAAGCTTTAGCCTCGCAGTGGGACATTAACCAGCTGGTATTTATTATTAATCATTTTTTGACATATTTAACGATAGGATGATTTTTGATTATGTTTCTTAAATACAATGTAATCCAAAATGTTATCATTGGGCACCTGTGCTGGTGTTATTGGTTGGCACATTTTATGTGGAAGTACTTTAAACAGGTTTCTTTTTTGTGCGTCTTCAACAAGGGTTTTCCACTGAAGATTTTTCTGAAAAAGGAAAGAAATAGTTTAATAAGTTATTTAGTTTGTTATTGATATTGACAACATTATTTGTATTATTAAACAGGATGCATTATTTAAGTGGGTGTGGATGGTGTGCGAAATATTATCTAGGTAAGTAGCTCAAAAGCCAAAAATCATACTTCTGCATTTAACTTTAGCAGGACTCATTACGATCATTAGTCTAATTGTTTCGATATTAATGACAAAAAACACATTTCAAATATAACGTTATCGTAGCTACAGGATTTGAATCTCTTTATAAGATAAAATAAAATGTAAGTACAAGCAGCGCATGATGATTGAGGCAGACGAGCAAGGCGTGCCGCGCGCGCGTGAGCATGACGTTCATCCGGCCCGCGTCCGAGAGGAAGCCGACGCCCTGGGACCGCGCTAGCGACACCACCACCACATCGCGCTCCTGGCCTTGGAAGCTGTCTACTGTGTTCACCTCTACCTGGCCCTCACTCCTGTGAAGTAGAATACAGCTTTACATGTAGTTTATAAACTAGAAAAGCAATCTATACTTCACGCGGACAAACTCGCGGTCAGAATTTAAAAAGACAATAATTGTCTAATAGCCAAGATCTGAACTCTAACAGTTGTAAGGTCCTGAGATGTCTTTTGATGAGGTCTTTGTGCGCGTTGTACGGCGTGATGACGGCTAGCTTGAGTCCGACAGGTTGTAGTGCAGCGTGTAGCGCTAGTACCAGGCGCGACACGCCCCAAGCTTCCATCTCGTTGGCGCCGCTCGCTCCTGAGCAAAGTTCAGAACATATTCTTATGTTTTACTGCTGTTTATATTTTGACAAAATAGTTTGAAAAATATGTCATCATCCTTTTTAAGCAGTAGTTAAGGTTAGAGTACTTCCGTGAATTATAAATTAAAGTCTGGTATGAACCACAAGTAATCCTACATCTTCTAAATATATAAAAGCAAAAGGTCACTAACTCACTCATCACGAAATCCCCATGACGTATAAATATGAAATTTGGCAGGGAGGTAAATTGTGGTTAGTAGAAGCCTGCTAAGAAAAGATTTACCAAAATGTACCCCCTAAAGGGATGAAACGGAGATCCAAAGTTTGTATAGAGAAATCAACTTTGACGCGGACGAAGTCGCGGGCAGAGGCTAGTAAACAAAATGTGTAACGTCATTCTTACTAGTCCATAAATGTAGGTTACCTTGTCCTTTATCACCACTCGATATACTGATGATATTGTATGATGGAATATCAATGTCTGGTCTTGATGGTGGCATGCTCAGTATTCTACCATTGTAGAAGGCTCGGCTGGGATAATCGGCGATGTCCGGGTGCATGCGGTATTGCTGGTTGAGCAGCACTACAGGATCACCGACGGCCCACTGCTCTGTACAAGAGCTTAGACGTGAAAACAGGCTCTCGCTAAGGCCATGCTTCTTCGCTCTCTGAAAAAATAAACTAAGAAATGTACAGTCAAGAAAATGAATTGTCTAGTAGACGCACACATTAAGTAAATTTTCCGTGTTGTGTTTGTGTGTTGTGTGTGTTTTGTGTGTCATGGAATGCCAGTTGTGATTGGAAGTTGCGGATCATTTAATTTTACAATTAGTCATGTCACTAATTATTTTTCTTGGTTTCAGCGAATTGAACTACTATAAACCATTACTTGCAAAAAGCTTTCAAACAAAATAAAATAATTATATTATGCTGGTGTTGGCTAACGTAGGTGATTATCGATGGCATACAAACCTGAGAACAGATAAACCCGGGGAGCTGCTGCGGGTCCCCAATGAGCGTGAGTCGCGTCACGTCAAGCGTGAGCGGTATCAGCGTCTCTGGCTCGATCACCTGCCCGGCCTCATCTATGATACACAGCGCTATGCGACTCTTTAGCCTACAACAAATACAGGGGCCGACCTTGCTTTATTTATTCTTGCTATTCAGGATGTCTTAGCAAGGGTTAGTAATGTTACGCATTGTTGTCAAGGGCCTCAGAATAGAATAGATTTATTATAAGAATGGCAGCACTGACCCCTTCATTTTGTTGTTCTGTGCACTGGCGAGCGTGGAGACGACGATGTCAGCGCCCTCTATGATTTTTCGCTCGGCTTGCGCTACTTGGTCCGGACGAAGCCCGTCCCCGCCGCCCCGACGACCCGAGCCGGACCGCAGCTGAGAGCAAACAACAACTAAAGCATAGGTCTTACTTCTAATCGTGATTCCCCCACTGCTTCTTACGCCCATATTTTACTTGAATTCTGTATAGGAAATTTTGTGGAGACGCATTTTCAATTACATAATTTTTTAAAAACAACAGACGGCCCTACCGGCTACCTCTAATTTACAAGCTTTTATTTAATTTGCAATGTAAATAGTAAAAAAAAAAAAGTTTTAATAGCATTTTAAATAAAAGCTTGTATACGGGAGTTACCTCTTTGTCAAACGGAAGTCTGGCTCGCTAATCGCTAGATTTTTTTTTTAATTAACAAGAACTCATTTTTTGTTTACTTAAAAAATATCTAGCTTCTGACATAAGTTGTAACTTCAGTCTAGACTCAGGACCTGACCGTCTGTTGTTTGTATGTATATAGATTGTCTAATTGAAAATGCGCCTCCACAAAATTTATTTTAATCTAATCTGCTTTTGACGTTGATTGTCATTGAGGTAAGATTGCGACTAGATTTTGAACGTTTTTAATTGCGGCTACTGGTGTTCAGAGCACTTTTGTGAGTGATAAGTCTTTATGATAAATCTTACTTAGTATGCGCATGGACTTTGCATAAATCCTGACATTATCGCACAATTGTCAAATTAAAGCGCAAGAAGACGGGAAAGTATCTAAGCGATTGAATATGCTCAGTAACGGTTATGTATCTCGGTTTAAATTGAAACTCATTTCCAGGAGGCATAATACAATTTAAAAATATAAAGACTTACCAATGAGATCCTCTTCTCGAGGTCGGTGACCCGCCCCTTACAATAAGCCACTCGCGACGGGTCTTTCGCATCCTTCTCCTGAGTCTTCCACATATTTATTTTGCCTTGAATATACAGAATCTGTAATAGGATACTGCAATTGTAAAAAGTTGGGATTGTAGTCTATCTAACAAATTAAAATATTGTCATAATGGTACATCTGATTATCTTTTCAGAAGTAACAGAAGAGTTTATCATGTCACAGTGCCAGGTAGTGTTGATACACTTGCTTGCCGGTTCAGTGTAGTGATTGTCTTCAACTCAGTCATTAGTAGATTGCTCCTAGAAATAGGCTTCTACCAAATAGTACCCCAACACCCGATTTTCCCCTTCCGCATCCAGTTCAAATAAGTATCTGTAAAGTGAGTAGGAACCTCTTCGTGCAGGCCGGCGGGTACGGCGGGGTAGTCGCTGTGTATCCTGGCGAGGTCGCGCTGCGCTAGATGTTGCGAGCTGATGTTGGTTACTTCCGGGTGCATAGCTTCCTCGCGGCCCACGCGTACCATTCGAAACCTTTCCGCTGTCAAACAGTAGAAACTATCAACAAACGGATTTATAAAATCGTCACTAAATTGGCAATTCTCCTTATGTCTGTGTTTACGTTTTACCTTTATTTTCGGGGTTCACCCGAATCCCAAATAGCTCCTAAATATGCGTGTAAAACTGTAAACATAAACATAGATTTCACGATAGCGACTTAATTCGTTTTTGTGAAATTTCCATGTTTACCTTACAAACTTAACACCAAAAAAATAAGTTAAAAATAACTAAAACCCGACTACAAAAAAATAGCGCACTGAAAAGTATTTTTGACAGAATAGTAATAGTCGTGGTCGTATGCCACCTGCAGTTGTTTCACACAATCTTTCATGGCTAGGTGGCATACGAGCACGGCTATTACTTATAAAATGATAAGCAGTTTAGAAGATATGAGGGAACAAACAAACATACATACATACAAACATTCATACCGGTCAAAATCATAACTCTCCTTTTGGCTTTGCCGTAGTCGGGTAAAAAGGAAGTCTTTATTTTCTATTGTGCTAAGTATTTCGTATATTTGTACTTACATTTGGGTAAGCTTTGTCTGAGTTTCAGTAATCTAATGACTAGTCCATCGACAGCGGCGTTGCTTGTGGCGCAAATCAATAATTTTCCCCTGTTCTGTTGCTTTTTCACGTGCTTGTTGTTAATGTATGTCATGACTATCGCGCATATAACACTTGACTTTCCTGTGAAACATATGACAGTATTGTCATCGATCGGTAATCGATAGATGAACGACCGACCATTAATCGATGCAAGACTAACCATATTATCATTTAGCACACATATTGTGAGATATGTTAAGATGAATTTCACATTTTCCATGGACTTTAGATAAATACTATCTGTTATAACCCACCTGTCATGCACAATGGATCGATCTGAATAGTGGATGCAACGCGAAGTACTTACCAGTGCCTGGGGGGCCTTGAACCATTTGTATGCAAGGCTTGTCGCCAAGTGCTGCGGCTACTGAACAACTAACCGCCTTCAGCTGACTCTCATTCAGAGTCGTTGTCCACTGCAACATACGATGGACCAATTACACACATTGCAGCAATAATTCAATAAAATATGCCATCATATATTTTATTCTGAAATAGTATAGGATGTGCAGACATCCTATATTATTTTACACTAAAACAGTTAGGACTACATAATCATGGACTCAAGTGCCCCAGTACAAATCTAAACAACCCTACCCATTGAACTGACAAATAAGATAAGATGTCATCCCCGCAAAGACAATTCAGACATACAAACCTGAGATTTGATATTTAGTGACTTAATTTCTTGACTGTTTAAAAAGTGATGTGGTTCTGGTCTAAGTATTGCATCACTAAGTGGGGATCCCGCCAAATATTCCATGGCTTCAAACAACTGCAATTCTTTATTAATGTAAGCTAAGGTCCTGCCTATCATTAATTCCCCTATCTTTAATGACTTTATTTTGTCAGCAGAAGTACCATATAGAGATACACTGTAGAATGTGTTTCTGTTACCTGCAACATCATAACAATTTATAAATAAAATAGATAAGGATACCATATTACAGAGGAAATACTAACTAGGGCGGTATAGTGGTAATTTTTCAATTAGCGATTCCTGATAGACAATTGATTCATAGCCCCACTCAGTCTTTTCAAAAAGTGACCTAAACCATTTACAGATAAGTTATATACGGGTAGCAAAACATTTAATCGATCGAGCGAACGTCCTTATTGACGTCAAGTCATCTTTTCAATAGGAATAGTCATTGTTTTAATAATTATTGTATTCTAATACCATTCTAACAGCACATAAATTGTGTACGTATTAAAAAGTCCAAGACAAAGGATTCAAAACAAAGTTTTGAATAGGTCGAGTGAGTCTGGAATGTCTATGGTTAGGTATGAAATAAGAGACTTACTTGAAGGTGATGGAAGACATCTCACATTGTGTATAAAGAAGAATCTATGGTTTCTAGCTTGTTCTGGTCCAAAAGAAACAAGAAGTACTTCTCCTACTCTTGGCACAACAGTTTTTCCTGCCGCTGCAGGAACCGAAACTGAAAAATAAAAAAGTTGAAGAAAAAAATAGGACATGCAAGATAAACAAAATTAAAAATAACTATGAGTGACTTACTGCCACTGCTTATACCATTTCACCTGGTCTACTGTAAAGGGGCTTTAGGCCTCGCTTAAATCTACCAATTTGAATCAAGTAGGTGATTAACAGTTATGTCGGGAGAACTTGCCTCATTTAAACTTTTTTATTTGTTATTGTTTGTTTAAGACACGACTGTTATCTTAAGGTGTTCTGTATCTTTGGCACACGATAACAGATGACACGTCAACAAAATTAAAATTATTATTTTTCCGAATTACAGTAACAGTGACAAATCTTGGGGTTGTATGTTACATTAAACATTCAGGATTGTACCGTCGTCGGTAACGTTGAGCTTTACGGACTCTGCGCTCAGTTACTGGTGTGCGCATTAACTTTACATGTCTACATAGGATAAAAACTATACCAGAGTGTAATGTGTAAGGGTGAAGCCAAACGAGCGTAATTTTGTGAGTCGTGAGTCGCAGAATTTCGGTTCTGCTGCTTTCGGTTTCATATAAAAGACCTATTTTATTCACACGGCGATGCAAAATGGCCGACGCACGTTGGATCTAAGCGTTGGACAGTATCTGAATTAAATGCGCTTGTCTGTCATCCAAACAGAATTTCTGCCAGGCAGAACTGCGACTCACGACTCACAAAATTACGCTCGTTTAGCATCACACTGAAAGTGCGTAAACTCCAGCGCATAAGGCATGAGTCACATAATTGTATGTCTTTAAAAAAATCTTACTAATAACACTAAGGCTGCATAACTCAAGGCATCGCTCTTGTGGAGGTAAAGGCGGCAACGACTCTACTCTCATTTCTATTCCATTGTTTTGATTGCGAATCTTCATGTATGCTATAGTTAAACATTCCCAAATCTCCATTAGAAGTAAATCACCGATCATCCTGAAAGATACAAGCATGTTGTTACCCACAGTCTGTTGTGCAATTTACATATGACATCATCATTGCTTACCTACTATAAATTACAAATTGACGGTATATAAATCACCAGAAAATGACAAATATGTTAAGTTTGTAATAAACGCGACATAAAGTAGCGAAAGATAATAATATAAAGAAAACAAGTGAATCGGCACCACTTTCGATATTATTGGAGCTAATACTTTCGATACTAATTTTGTATATCAATACTATTGCCCTGTATCATACAATCAATAGGCTACAATTGAGGAATCAAATATTTTTGTACATCAAAATCATGTACAACTTATAGATTTTATGGTAAAAAGCTACTTACTGCACATATTGATTGTGATTCACAAATGTATGGAAAACCGACATCGGTGTATTATTGTGACCCAAAATAGGAGGCGGCTCACTGTAATTTAGCTGCTCATCTAGCCACTGAGGATTCCATCGAAGAATTTTCATTAATGTCATTTTGTCCAATGAAAACACAGGTGCTTGACGTACATCAACCAATGATGTTTTTTTCTCCGCACTAGTCTTCTTCATTTTATTGCCTAGTTCAATTTCAAATACTAATACTTGTGGTGGGTTTTCTGAAAAACGGACCTTCTTTTTGGGTTTTTGAGTTTGCATTGGACCCACTTTAGAGACTGGCTTTCCAGAATAAGTATCTTCGCCATCCGTTAATGGTTTTATACTCTTGATGGGCATCCTTGTTTCTTTTCCTATGGGATTTGATGAAGTTTCGTCTGTTTTATGTTCTGTTTTGCTATGATCTTTACTTCTGTTTGGTTTAAAACATCCCTGTTTATTCTGTTGGCTTTTATCCTTGGATGATTTCTCTGATTGTTTTCTTTTGTCTTCAAGCTCTTTAAAAACATCTTTATGTCTTGTTTCTTTTGATTTTGGCGAGCTGCCTTCACTGTTATCCTTATTCTTACGTTTATGTTCTATTCTTTTCACTGGTCTGACTACTGCTTGTGCAATATCAGTTAAAAATGCTCCACGGTTTGAAGTGGTAACCTTCACATTTGTTGACACTGGTTTGCTTCCTCCTGAAGGATCTTTTCTTTGCAATTCTTCTTTTGCCTTGCAGGCAATTTCCTTAAGTTTTCTTTTACGCTCTTCTTTTTGAGAGCTAGACATGAGAGGTTTTGACGATGATTTACGTTTACTGCGCCTATTAGAAGAATGTCTTGCTTTTTCTGAAAATATACATGAATTTGAATATTCATACATAATTAATATCTATATCTACCTACTCTTTATATGTTTATAATTGAAATAACAAAACATCTATTATTTAGTAGTAAGAGATGTTTTTTGAAATATAAAAAAATAATATAAGCTAGGTTTGCCATTGAAAATATGCCATATTAGTTTTACACAAGTATTAAAAAATTCAGCCAAGTGCGAGTCAGACTCGTACATTAATGGATTGGTACCATGCATGGCAGCAACGCCATCCGCTAAGTTAAGTTTGTTGATAATAGGAAATGAGAAAATATTTGAAGAGGTTTCAAATAATATTTGTTGGTAAAATATACACAAGTAGTGTTTTGTCACACTGTTATGACAGCCAGGCATAGAGTGGCTAAATCATTTTCTAGTTCCTAGATACAGGGAAATTAAAACTTGATAACAATTTTTTTTTAAAACAACTGACTTTTATTACCTCACATCATCACACGACATTGTAAGCCATTACTTTTAAAAATTCAGTCTTACTTTCTTAAAGGGGTTTGATTCTTGAATTATACCACATGATGAGGTAGCAAAGGATTGTTTTTTCACCCTCTCTTTACTTGATTTTGTTTATTTTTGTGGCATACCACAAAAAAAAATATTAATTACTTATTCTTATATTATATGTTGCTGGGTTAGTAAGTTATATAAATAGTGCATTATGTGCACTAGAACCTTGTAAGAAGGTCACACAAATGGATGAACAGATGAGCGAGAGCTGTTTGGACCCTTTGAATATGTAACCCTAAACTTACTTACTTTCTAAAACAGCATGATTTGGTATTTTATTCTTCGGCAAGAGAGCAATAGGTTTTATAATTAGTGCCTTCTTTGGTGAAGCTTGTTTTAGCAATTGTGGCTTCTTTGGTGAAACATGTTCGATTAATTGTTGTGATGACTTAATAAGACTATCTGCTTCTTTCAATATATCATCAACATTGTACCCATCAACTTCATCAGGTCTTGTGTCTGGTTTTGATTGTAATATAGGCTGGTTAATCGGGATATTGTCCTTACAGAATTCATCGGAATCAGTAACTTCAACTGAAGGTATTAAATTCTTTTCTTGTAGTGTATTAACTTTTTGCATCTCATGACCAGGATGCAGATGAGGTAAGGATATTAGATCATCAACAAAATCTTCATCTTCTCCATCACTCAGACAAATGAAGTCATCTAGCTGACTGTACGAGTCTTCTTGTAAGGCTTTTGGTTTAGGGGTTTTTGGAATTTTCATAAAAGGTTTTCCAGGTGAACTTTGGGATAGTCGCATTAGCCATTGCTCAGATTCACTATCACTTTCGCTATCAGCAAGTATTGGCTCATCATAACCTAGATATTCTTGTTTTACATTAAATGTTTCAAACTTTAACAAATCATTTTCAATCTTAATTTCTTTATCTTTAAGTAATTGTTTTGGTTGGTCTTCACATATTGGTTCAAGTTTAGGTTTTTTTGCACTAATGTTTTGTGGTTTAATTTGAGTTTCATTATCACTGTCAGATGTAACTATATTGATAATCTCATTATCAATACTTTTGGGTTCATCTTTTATAATATTTGTTAAGTAGTTATTGTCTATCTTTCGCTTCAGTGAGATGTTATCAATCACGGGTGATGTTATAGTTTCCTTTATATCTGTAGATTTTTCATCCTTCACTGTGCCATATAATTTAGCAATTTTTGATTCAATGTCATCTATTTCATTTTCCCCTTGAAATTTTATTTTACTTGTTATGGATAATCTATAATTTTCTTTGATGAATTTGAAAACATATTTTTCACTGTCTTTAATGTTGACAAGGGGTGCATCCATTGACCAACCTAAACCAATGGTATCTGAATGCTGTATCATGTATGGGATGTTTGGTGGTATCTTGGTGGAGCCCACATACACTCCATTGGAACTCTAGAAAAAAATTTGATAGTCTTTATAATACAACAATTAATTAAAAGTAAAATTTAGGTATTTGTTTTTTAACAGGGAAATTAAGCTTAGGTTTGGTGATTTACTCAAACAATAAATATATCTAATAAATGGTCATATACTCCTTTCAGACCATAATCATCTCTGTCTGATAATGACGAAATAAAAGATGCGGTCAGTATTGTTTTAGTCAATATCACTATGAACAGGTCTCAGCAGATTTGATTAAAAACAACAATCAAACAATATTCCTACTTGTTTTTAGCAGATAGAATAGGTAATACATGGGGTCACATTACATAACTGTTAACTACACTGCCCATCTAAGTAACATTTACCAAAAATAATAGCTGTAAAACAACTTTAATATTTAATGTGAAAAAATAAAGTTTGTGGTAGAGTGCCTTTAGTAGAATAAATGCGAAATATTGCGCTAATTTAAAATGTAATTGAAACAATTAAAAGTACTTATCGTAAAAACGTAAGGTTGTAAGTTTGACTGGATAATACGAAAAGAAGAATTAGAAGGTTCCCAGGTATAGCAAAGAACAAAAAAAATATTTATGATGATATTTTTTTAATAGAGTTTCAGATTTTTTTGTACTGTATACTTATTAAATAGTACATAATGTGGATAACTGTGTATGTAGTAGGCACTGAGCTAAACATAATGTAATTATTACTGTAATAATGTAGCTTACACATTTTTTTTTATCATTTCAATTATTTTTATACCTACATCAATACTTAGATATATGTGGGTATAAAAAATGATTGTGGAGGATGTGACTGATAAATATCCAGTAATATAATATATCCGGCGATAATCCTTTACTTATGTATACATATTAACAAGTTTTGTTGATGGGATAAAGTGGGCACTGCAAAAATTTTCGGTGGCAAAATTATTATGTGAGATACCTGTAAGTCTGTAATGAATGCTTCATTGTTTTGAACAAGTATTACACAGTGATTTCTCGATATAACTGGGCTTGAAAGCGTTATAATGTTGGTGACACCCCTGCCAACGGTTACTTCTTCGCCCTCTAAAAGCGTGTATTCTTCAGGTCCAAACTTAATGCGAATTAATTTCCATTTAGCCATTTTGAAAGAAACGATACAGGCCAAAGATATAGGTTTATCTAAAACTAATCAGTCAGACACTACATCACATTATATTTTAGATAAATCGATTACTGAAGGAGAACAAAGTTTATAACAAATTGCGAGGGAATTTGAAAGTAAATGTATAATGTTTGACATTTGTTACTGACTGACAGACACAGACAGTTATAGAATTAATTTTTAGTTTTGAAGTTTAAGGCTGGGCGCACACGTCCGGTTTCCTGATCATGTTTCCGGATCAGGGGGCCTACCATTACCTTTGAAGAAAACGTTCAAATGCCAGCCAGTCCGCTAAACACCGCTAAAAATCGTACCATGACCGTATAAAGGTGAACGTTTATAGAACGGCAATTATTGTCTTTGGTCTGCTATGACGATATAGACGTGTTAATAATAAACAACGTTCAAAAACTACGATATAATTCTCTAACACATTACCGGATGTTTTTAATGATTAGAATTTGAATTTCTTAGATGAGTACACGTTATAACTAAGATTATGTATTGCAACTGACCGTGATTTATTATCTAAAAGCTCTAAAAAGCACAAACACGTTAAAAAAACCTATTTAACTCTGAAATATACAATGTGATATTCAGAACGTACCTACGTTTATCAACACTTTCAGCGCATAAAACAAACATTTCACTTGATTAATTTAATGTTTTTCTCAGTGGAGAGCCTAACTAATTTATCATTATTACTATACTCCATATAGTAATAATATGTATGTATTTATGATGAAAATTAAATTAAAAAAGAAAACTCATGACGTGTTTTCATAAACATATACCTAAAGGAAACCATCAAAGTACCTACACCTTGAATTCATGGCTCCTGCAGGCAGTCATCTCTGTTACAAGTTTTTGTTCTTGTAAACTTACATTACATTTATATGTTTATTATGGGTCCCTCTTTTCTCTCGTAATTTCTCGAACGCTGCCCAACCGAGTTGGATTCGGCGATTGATCTCTTCCTGAAAATTGGCCCTACCTAGTGCGACAATTTGTCCTAGGTAGACATATGAGGCAACAACTTCCAGAACCGTGCTCCTAATTGACAATGGGGTGGGTACAACATGGCCATTGCACATTACTTTTGTCTTGTTCATGTTCATTTTAAGACCCACCTGTTGGGAAACTCGATTAAGGCCTCCAAGCATCGTGCTGAGATCTTCCATCGATTTTGCCATGACCACAATGTCGTCAGCAAACTTGCCATTGATATTGATGCCGAGTCCTTGCTATTCCAGGAGCTTGAAGGCGTTTTCCAAAGTGGCAGTAAACAGTTTCGGAGATATCACGTCTCCCTGTCTTACGCCGCGTTTCAAAGGAACCGCCTTCGAGCTCTGCTCCTGTACTCAGACCGACATAGTGGCGTTACTGTACAAGCACTTCAACATTTCGATGTACCGATACTCAATCCGGCATCGTTGGAGAGATTTAAGCACTGCCCATGTCTCCACCGAATCAAAGACATTCTCATAGTCCACAAACGCTAAGCATAAGAGCAAGTTATACTCTTTGGTCTTCTATATAACTTGCCGCAGCGTGTGGATGTGGTCTAGGGTAGGATGGGCCTGTAATTCTTCAATAAGGTTTTGTTTAGTACATCAATGGTCCGCTCAACAATATTGTGGGGCTTGTTAAGCTTCTCAGTGTAACAGGCTTCTGGAGACAGGTTCTGCATTCTAAATAAAATTGATGTCTTTATAGTTTTTCTGAGTCACGGAATAAACGGATCCTGAAATAAACGGATTAAAGGATTACTTGCTTATGTTTCTCACTATCCTAAACAGCAAATTAACATTATATTTTATGTGAACTATCTAGTGTGCCTTTGTAGGATTTATTATTTTCATTATAGGTTCAAAACCGTTCGCAATGGGGGACTAAATCTTTTGATAGGTCTGTAAAATAATAATAATAATTTAGTACTGTAGATTTGTAGATTTGGTTAATATTTACACAGTACGTATTTTCATAGGTTTTGGTTACCATTTATGATTATAAGTTATGTATCTTCTTACTTTCTTATTAATTGATTCTTATACCCTGTCATTAACTTCATTATTGTTATTTATTTCCCAAATGCGACATATGTTTTTCCATACAATTTTCACTAACTTAGTAGGCCTGCTACATGCTTGCTATAACGATGTCATAGTACGAAAAGCCGAGTAGTTCAATTTCCAGGCAACTTCTGCCCTGCTTTATGGTCATGGTAAGCCCCAGGAAGCGTATATGTACATATATACACACACTATGTACATAATGTATGCATATGTAAAAATGTATATATGTGTAACTTATGTATGTGCGTGTATGTACAACCGACTGGAACAGACATAATAAAAAAAATATTATGCCAAATACCTACTACCTACCAGTTTTGTGTGTTTAATGAACTGAATAACGATCAAATCAATTCAAAATCATTTTGCCGGCCGGGGCTTGACCGGCTAAAATGTTTAGGAGCTAAATATTATTATGTATCATACATGATAATATTTAGCTCCTAAACGGCATACATAATAATATTTAGCTCCTAAACGGCTGGACAGATTTGGATGAAATTTCGTGTGCATAGTTATGGGTTCCTGGATGGTTCGAAAACACAATTTGGACCCGGTGGGTGGCGCTGCTGTCATTAAAGTCTAAAGCTGTTAAAAAATTATTAATATTTATTTTTTAAGCTTTTATTTAACTCGCAATGTATGTATGCATATTTGTCCGGGTGGAATATTGCAACTGATTTTTTATCAGTTATCCTTAACCGATTGAGCTGAGATTTGGTGCATCCTTATTTTTGACGATGCATACCTACATAGCTATCTGACGTCGTTCTAATTCCAATATGGCGGATCATCCAAGATGGCGGTCTAGTTATTTTTTATGCAATATCACAGTTAAATGGATATCAAATGAAAGCGCTTGAGAATACGTAAACTACAACAACGACGCATTAAATGAAATGCACAGACTTAGAAATATCCCCAATCAATGCCAATCATAACTAAAAAATAAATTTAAGGTAAAAAACTTTAAAAAAGAAGCTTTTATTTTATTGCTCTAAAAATAAAAAATAAAATAATAAATTTAATCATACTAATCAATTTAGTACATGTAAGTATTACACGATTTATTAAATGATAAAGCTAGTCGCGAGATTTACCTGTGTACTAACTATAACTATAATATACTATATACCTGCTTGTCTTACTTGACATACTTATTGTAATTAATTTTAAATTAATATCAAAAGCTTCATGTGGCATCAGACTTCGCTACGTGAAAAATGCTACCTGCTACGGATATGGCGTAGCCGGTCCTACGTAGGAGGTTGCAGGAAGACGAGTCTACGCGGCTGCGTAGCTCTCGTTTCGTAGCGCAAGGCAATTTGTTTATATAGAGTTAAAATTCATTTTTGTATTTTTATTATGTAGGAAAACGATGCCCTTCCCGAACTGCAACTATCTAGAAACGCGCCTGCACCTTAGCACACCGCTTGCCTTGAATCAATTAAATTATCTTGCGTTTTTTCCTCTCTACGGAAAATATCACCATTAAATGCTCGTGATGTCAAAACTATTTTTTTTTTTATAAAATTACATGCTGAAAAGCAGTGGATGGATTAATGTTCTGTCAATTAAGATGATTTGTTGAAACAGTGTATTAATGTTCACTGGTTTCTTTTTTGCTGTTTGTGCGATAGTGTGTCTGTTGCGTGCACTCTCTTTCGACTGTTTCCAAATGTGTTTGCAACTTGTGAAGACTTCATAAAGTATTTTAAGTTATACGCACTATTACATACCAAGCTGCAAAAATAAAGGCTTTTGATTTATGTCAGATGCGTAACACTTAGGTAACAACTTTGACTGTGGCATTTAATTTTGAAATTACGGCATAATCTTTGTTTCCAGTACCTACCCGTCGAGCCTTTATGTCATCGCTGGTTATGAAATTTTCCTTCTCTTTATGATGAATTTCTCTTGATGGCAAGCCCACTGCCATCCAGGAGGACAATTCTTATAACTTTTAGGACTGATCGCAATCTAATTTCAGTCTCAATCTCTAATTTATCTACATTTATTGACATTGACTGTGACTAGATTTTGAACGTTTCTAATTAGTATGATGGGCCTTCTGATAGTAAAATGTGACCGAGCTATGGACATCTGCAACACCAGACACATCACAAATGTGCTTCTCATGAAGTCCGGCAATAATCCATCCTTGTATTTTTTGGTGGTAGAAGTAGATAAAGCATGAAATAATCGTACAAGCGCCTTTAAGAAGTACTTCTCTTCAATTAAGATATTTGAGTCTTTCTGCTATATAATAAGTCTTGTAAATAATAAAAAATTAAAATGTACACATCATGCACGTCACCTCTACGTCTCGCGGTGAACTACCTAAGCAGTATTATTATGTTGCTGTCACTAATTTGTTCCCCACGTATGATGACTATGGAAAAATCCAATTGATCTATCTTTAGTCCAGCAGTCGCATGATATTAATAAATATTTATTTATTTTCTGTATCGATCTACTTATCTGGGCTTTAATAAGTTTATCACCCTTAGTAATGTACCTATAGCACGGTGTTGTTGATAAATATTAAACGGCCACATGTTTTCTCATCATAATCGGGTACGGAGAGCTGAGGGTTTTTTACCTATTTTTGCCTTAAAAAATAGGAAAATATCGAGATGGTAACGTTGTGTGACACGGCTTATGTTACGTAAACGACTTCTCTATCATTATGTTTGAATGCAAGCAATAGAGAACAGTTACAGGTGGAATAAAGAAATGTTTGTTGTAGCGCTGCGCAGAGAAAGCTCTGGGCGGGCGGGGCGGGCGGCAAGCGGGCGCAGTGGGCGCAAATAGCGGCAGCGCGCGTCGCCGAGTCGGCCGTACACTCGGCTCGACGCTCGGCCAGTCCGCGCCCGACGCCCGACGCCCGAGCGCCCCCGCACGCTCAGCGCCACGCGACTCCTCCGAACCCGCGACCTGGCGCACCGACATCATCACTCGCGCGCGAACCCAGACACCCCTGTGAACATCCCTATCACTTCAAACCACTTGCGATCACCTCCGTGTAACTTCCTAGCTATATACTAGTGTGTTAAACCTTTGTTGTGCAATTGTGACATCTTCAAGTAATCCTGGCCTCATCACCGCTGGTGACTCAACTCTTGGCAAGCACGTGGCTCCAGGATCGATAGCCGACACTACGCTCCTCATTGTCTCTTAAACTTCAAGGTCACAACGGCAGGTAAACATTTCACTTTCATTCATCATTAATATTTCCAGTGATCGTAATGAATGGGAACTGTTATTCGGTAATGGTTTTCTAATGTTTCAAAACTATTTTAGCCCTGCTGAATATTTGTTGTTGAACAATTCCGAAGATAAGAACGTGAGCATAAATTACGAATGATACTAAAACAAAAATAATAGCATCCGCAAATGCTGTTGGGAATTTCTGGCGACAGAGAAATATAAAGGTGAAATTGCATCGATTGTCGTACATTGCACGGCATCTATACCATCCGGTGACCCATTTTCGCAACTTTGACATTCGGCAACAACGGTTGGCAATAGGTAGATGGGACAATTTATTTTCTGCTATTTTCTTAAAATATTTTGAGAAAATAAGAATACCTATGTCTCTTCTACTCTGTAATTCCATAGGCCCGAACAGGATATTTGACGAATTCTGATGGTGGTATCCATTCAGAAAGTATAAGCTGTAACTAGGTAATTGTTATTATTTGGCGAATAACCAAGGAGATATGAAATACCAATAGTAAAATTTTGTTTCAGTTCTAGAGCTTTTTGTGATTGTGAACTTTTAAAAGAGTTTCTCGACGTTTGCCAAATTGAAAGCTTTTGTGAAGCTTAGCATTTTATATGAGTTGAGAGCTGGTATTTTGTTTAATTTAATCTCGTAGAGTAACAAAGCAAAATCGAGTGTTTAAAAAAAATCTCATTGTACGTTCGTGTACAAGGGTTTTAGCAATTATAAAATAAGGGTGTAAGTAGGTTAGTTTTATTGTCGATAAGATAAGATAAGATAAGATAAGATCAACATAATTTGGTAATACTCTGTGTTTGTCAAGTTCACATAGTTTTAAATGAGTTTAATAAACAAGTGAGAATGAAGCGTTTGTATTTGCTCCGTTTCCACATTTTATAGAAAATACGTAGAGCCAGCTCTCGTAATAGATTTGTTATTGGCATGTAATTTTTCTATGTCTTCTAACTCGTCATGCGGTACTCGGAACTATTCTTTATCGGCAGACGAGTTAGCAGCCACGATTAGTTAGTAAGTGTTCGCTCGATCAACAAATACCTTTGAATAAATACCTTCGGTTCACCGAAGCTCCCTATTGTTTGCACGGGCGGGCGGCCGGTGGTTGCGTGCACGGCGGGCTTATGTTTAATAACGCTATTATACAACACTATACATAAGTATATCAAGTCTTTTCACTTTTAAAGGTCTAGAAATTTTATAATTTTCGGGCCTAAAAATAATCTAACGATGATTTGACAGTATTTATGCCGGACCTAATTTTCGAATTCTTGATCTTAGGATTAACCAAAATAAACAATTCTGTGTATTCGTCAAAAATAATTCGCTTATGTGCCAACAGTGATGAACAATACGTGTCGCTACGTTTTATGATGTTTACAATCTCTGGTTATGATAGAATCATGCAATGTGTCATCAGATGTGAGAATCACAAAAAAACTACCTAGTTCTAACAAGTATTAAGTTTTGAGGGAAGTTTCTACTTACGTAAGAACGTTTCTTACGTTAATCCAAGCCGCGAGGTTACACTGGTAGAGAAAATAGCAATGAAGATTAGCATAAGACGGAAACTATTCGCTACAGTGCGGGTAGGTTTTACCCGGTTTGTATACCGGTTTAACTGTAACTTGCATTCATGTAATTTTTTCTGCTATACCTTCTTCCGTATTCACATAATGTGTACGTATTTACCTCAACGAGGTGTGCGGGTATAATATGCATTGTTTTGTTTAGTGTGTTATGGATTTTTCTGAGTACTGGAAGCTTTTATAGGGAACGAAGAATGAAACTGCTATTGAATTAACTTTCAGTACTACTAAAGTGAAAAACCAATTAAACAGGTGCCAGGGTTCTAACTATACGAAGTCTAGGATGAGTAATTGAGGGTTAATGGGGTCACACATGGGACAATCATAAGCCAATATTTGTTTAATTCGGCAAAAAAATATCAAAATATAAACACAAACTCATAACGTAGTAAGAAAAGGAAAAAGAATGAAAAGAGTGTTAAAAAGAATGAATCACTGACATTGTCTCTCATAACAACGGTATTTATGTATATCGAACCTAAAAAGGATAAGTTATCAAAATTGTGGTATACATAATTTGTTAAAACGCCAGAATTATATACGATAACGCAGCGGTAGCTATCTGAAATTATGATGTTCTTGTGCATTTAGTAGTAATGGAAGCTACTACGGCCGTGATAAAGCAGGAATCCTATATGCCAGCCGTTGGAGGGGGAAGTATGTCTGGAAAGTAAAGGAAAATCATGGCTTTTATCGACCCTCTATACAACCTATTGTAAAAAAAGAAAATGTATTTATACAAGTTAGCTACTTATATTAATAATAACTCACGTTTTCATTTAAATTTTAGTGGGCTTAGTAAACAGCTTCCTTATTTTCATGTCTACTGCAATAGTTAGTTCTTTCTTATCAGCACGTCATATAGTCAAAATAACAAACTGGGCGGGCATACCTACATTTTATCTACGTGAAAAAGCTTCCAATTCCGTGACATACGCCGTGCAACTTACTTGAATACCAGCGTAAACCAATATTGATCCAACGTCTTACGTCGCTGGCGGCGTGCTATCTATTATTGATTAGTTTCATTAGTAAACACTTAGCTGAGTATACTGTACAGTTACAATACTACCTGCCTGAATAACTGGAACATGTACAATATTAGATCTGAACGATTTTGAAATGAGTGAGTGAGTGCTTGTGCTTTGGCATAGGTAAATGTCATGATAGACACATTGCTTCAACTTATTTGACTAAATTATACTGCGCTTAAGACTAGGTACATTTAGCCCATCCATCAAGTGGAAAATCTTTCTTCCGTCAGCCCTCGTCCCACGAAACTGGGGGCCGCGCGAAAGGGTTTCTCCCCCATTTTCCCCTGGTAACCGTCACGTTAGCATTCATTCCTTTTTATTCATGTCATCACTCTAACTAGCCATCTTTTCTTTGTTTTCTCCCTGTACCTAACTATATTTACCTCATTTGAGCTTGGTTCTTTCTAGAAACCATTGAGAGATATGGGTGGGCCATATCTCTCAATGGTTTATTTATTTCTCAATGGTTCAGCCCGATCTAGCTATTTAGCCGCTCAGGGCAGAAATAATATTCGCCGCCCTTTATACTACACATGTAAACGTAGAGGCACTTAGACTATTCACTTATGTACTTAGGCGTAGGTATTTATATACAAATTTTTCTGCAAATATTTGCGTAAGGAATATGCATATAGTGGAGGATTAGGTAACCGGGAACTGCAGGAATGAATTGTGCAAGATCAAGGTTCTGTAGGTCGTATTTTCTGCATGGTTCAAGCACGGATAGAGGCTGAAAGGGAATCTCAGTGTTCCGCATCCAATACATTTTTTTTTTTTTTTTTATGACATTAATCGAAATTTTGCCGCAATGCCTTTTTGTATTTTTATATTATTATGCACAAGTTGTCAGTGATAGAATTCCAATATTCTTAGGCAGGTATTTTTTTTTTGCGGAGCAAATTCGCCAGTCGGTTCCCAAACCACTATAACTACTGAAAGCTAGAATCAACTGTGGCGACCATAAAAAAAGCGACGAAGCAATGAAGCTCGACGAGGTCCCTAGAACCGATTGAACTGTTTTGGATCCCGCAACGAAATTAATCAGAAAAGAACAGCTAACAGCTTGTTTTAAAGGTGTAACTTCCCTTAAAACAAGCAGGAGACAGAACATTCTTAGGTACATATATCGATTTTTAATTTAGTTTGCACTTAAAACGGTAGTTTTGGCTCTACCAGCTTTAAAATAAATAAAACGCCCTGGCCATATCAATAAATGTATTTTAGAGTAGGTGCAAGAATCGCAACGTGCTTTCTGCCCTTATATGGCATGTTGCTCACATACATAGTAACTAGTACCAGGTACTGAGTACTCTTTGTAAGTAAAAGACAACGTGTAGGTACTTAGTACACTAACTATATACATGTTCAGTGACATGCATATAGTAACACTGGAAACCTGAATAACGACTGTTAAACATTTTGACTATGGTCTGTTTAACGACTGATGAATGAACTAACCTTAGTTCTAGTAATTGTGATATTTATTATTCATCGTCATCAGTTTTTACTATTTTTACTTACGTTTTTAATTTTTACTTTGGGTATATGTAGACAACCATGTAACATGTACAAGTTAATGTGTCAAGCATAAAAATATCGTCGCTACGCTTCCCCGAAAATACATTAGAGTAAAAAAAAAAAATAGGAACAGGCGAGACCCCGGGCTCAGAAAACATAGAGAGAACGATTGACTTAGATATATTTTACGAAAGAGGCTCTAAAAAACTTCACTGATCTGGTTAGAGCGTCATACGTTATAGGTATGTACTCTAATACATATTTTGTAGATGAAAGGCGATACTAATTCATTCTAATACGTCTAATACCCTGTAATCTCATATTTTTTGTGAAAAAGGATGAATTATTATTTATCTGTGTATGCTATGTAAATCTAGACCCCTTTTGGTCTAGATTCACGTTTACCTACTGAATCCATGGTAAAACTGTATTATTACACCGTGTATTAGTACATCGTGTATTATTTTTCGAAGTTACGTGCAAATTCAATATTCCGTATTTATGTATATCGTGTGTAATTTTCTGTTAGCCAACTTGCTAAAGTTTGGGGAGGCTTCGGCTGGCAAGTATCCAGCAAGTCAGCCATGACATAATATCTTGTTTGCCAAAAGGCTTTATTTCGGAGTCTATATGAAATAGGTTCTTGTTTATTTGTGCTAGTAGGCCTCGTATTTGGGATACCTAAACATAGAAATATATTATCTCAGTTTTCTAGACTTGTCGTCTAGTCTACCGAGCGAGCGATTAAGTATTTTTGAGCCTACTTATGTGGAACCGTCTCCCACCCTGACTCACCACTCTACTTTTATTGTATCTCGTCACTGTTCTTTGTGAAGTAGGTAACAAAAGCTTTTGAATTCAAATAATATTTGATGAATCGAAGTTTTCGATTAAATATTGAAGTCAAAATAAAGAATCTAAATGATTAGGTAGGTACAACTTCAACTGTACATTTTTTTGTTTTTCTGCGTCAATTAATTACAAAACTTAATAAATTACAAACGGATTAACCATGTTTTGTGAAATATAAAATAAAAACATGAATCTACCTAACTTTAAGCTACTGGTAAGAAGGTTTTAATAGCCGCATTTATGTTTGGAGTAAAGTTTCTAATTGTAGCCATTGTATTGTAAACTTATATCAATATTCCATCCCATTAAAAATAAATATGCGAGGGTTATAAGCTGAGCAGTGAACAGTAGTACTCAATCATAAGCTTATGTGTCTACGACGTTGGGTTGTGTGTTATGTCCTATGATTCACGTACATTCATCATTCGTTGAAATAGTCTTTGAGAATATTGCAAAATATAGTCTGCCCAATAGTAGTGAAGTAATAAATACATCAGTTCACACTTCATTGTAATAACCACCCACTGCGATGTTTATAGTTGTATGTCACGTGCTCCGTCGACTACAACGTTTTACGACTACATAATACAGCTAAACCTCGCAGTTATAGACATGTTTAGTTAACTAATTAACGTTGTGTTTATTTAACTTGTAAAAATATATTAGATTTAATAATTTAAGAATCCAAAAAAATCAGACTTTTATTGCAAAAAATATATCGATTAAGCGGAAAATGCCCTTTTTAGTGAGAGCGTGTTAAAATTGTACAATTTCCAGTAGACATTACACTGTTTCAGACTTATGGAACACTATTTTTTTTTTCAATAATTCGCATTCTTCCTTTGCTTTGTTGATTATCACAATCATAAAGCAGCTAGATCCCACCGTATTTTCTTAAAATTATACTTATAAGAAGTACTAAAAGGGCAACTATGTAGATCTATTTTAAAGCTCCTAAATAGAAAGAGGATACAACCTACTATATTAAAAGTAAATTGAATGTAGTTTTTCTTAATTTGATTCTATCGGAGCTGACAAACAATCATAGGTATAACACGTTTCTCTAGCTTGAATGGTTTCAGATTTTCTCCTGCACACCGGAATTATTGCAAGCTTAGGTAAATCGTGTTCGTAAAAAAACTCTTCATATACTAGTGGCAGTATGAAAATACTACTGACTGACCTATTTTAACTTGGTTTACGTGCCAGCTTGATGCATTGTAGGCTTTGCGACTCCCTGACCGACAGGCGGGTGCTGCGCTTCCACGCAGCATTCGCGTTGTACGAGTATAGACTGTAATCGGATTTGCCGACGGGGCTTGATTTATAATGTAGTATGTAGTTACTGCATTCTGGTTTATATTACTAAGGGTTGACCCCCGACAGAACTTTATTGAACATAGTAAAATATAGAAAATATTATGATCTAAGATTGAAATTTCATAATTTTATTTTATGATATTTGCATAACATAACATAACATCACGCCTGTAATCTCCGAAGGGTTAGGCAGAGGTGTACCCATTAGTACATCCACATTTCGCCAGTTATGTTTTTAGTCCCATGTAATAGGGGGCGAGCCTATTGCTATCAACCGGGCACAAATCCAGACTCCGAGGCTGCTACTGAGAAATTCCTGATGGAAAAACCCAATAACATTTAGCCCGACCTGGGAATCGAACCCAAGACCTCATGCACAGCAGTCGCGCTTGCGACTAGACCAACGAGGCAGATATTTAATTTTGATATTTGATTGATCACAATTAGGTGCAGCAATTAATAGTCCGGTTAAATTAGACCAAAAAATAGGAGTGAGGTTACAATAATTCACACCCAGCTGAAAATTGGTAGGATTGTTCAGAAAATCATCATAAACGAAACCTAAAAAGTCCTCATCGATCCGACACCTGTTTTTTTTTATTAGGGGTCACAAAAATGTGTATTTCGAGATTTTTAGCAAAACGGTAAGTTTTATCATAAAATTAGTTCAGACAAAAATGGCAGTTCAGCATCTATAAAAATGTGTAAATAGTTTTTTCCTAAGAGCCACCGTTTCCGACATAGTGTAATTAGCGAGATATTTTAACTGCCCCGGTAGGCCTATTGCACGGATATTGGCACGGGTTGAAAATGATATAAGCGGTGTAAATAAAAAAAATGGGTGTGTATTATTCTAACCTCGGATGTGTAAATTGACCGGACTATTATGGATTCAGAAGTCCACAATAGATCGAGGTAAAATGTTTTAGCGATTAAATCAATCGTGATTTTCGCCTTACATAATTTTGTAAATGGACTTCCTTAAACGACAGATACTTAGATTACAGCCAATAAACAATAAAGTAAGACAGTATGTTTTTGATTTTCCTTATAGTAGGCTTGGCAATGCATGTGTTTATAACATTAGTTTTCGAGATAACTGATATGTATAATAATGTATGTCAAAAGTTCAAAACTGATACGTGTCCAAATTGGCCTAAATGTCAAGGTAGTATGTATCTAGTCCGTAGCCAGTATATAATGTGGCCTGAGCCACATTTGGCTATTTTCCAGCCGACTATGTAGTAGTGACGTGACCAATCCGGTGCCGGTCCGGGATTTAATGACAAACCCACGGAACTCACTTTTAGGTCATTTAATCGGTGGTTTGAGTTAGTCATGGCTTTTTAAGTTACTAACGTAGCTTTTACTTTGCTTGCGAAATGCTCTGCGATATTATTTTATGGGTTGCTTCAATTAATAAATATCGATAGGGATATCGGTCTATAAGAATATCCTAACGGGTGTCTTATTTTTCAACATTCTGTATAGCAATTTCGGCTCTAGTCAATGAATGCAGAAAAAGTTGTGTAAGAGAAGGGAGAAAATGTGGGGTGGGATTGAGGGAGCAGGTGCAGCTGTGGAGTTACTGAGGTAGATTGCTATTAGCTACCACACGAGTGGATCCGTGGGCGAGGATTTTCATTTACAACTTTAAATCGAAAGAAAATCGTCGAATGTATGCAGTTTTGTAGGTGACGCGACGGTGAATTTTTAAATTGAAAATTACCTACTTATGTTGAGTCTTTCAGCGTACCATCTCTCTAAATGTTTTCCTTGGTGTATTGTTTATGTAGAAAACCACAAGACTACATTCGAATGTTGTTCTGTTCATTTACTTTATAACGTGTTCCACAGAATTATGAATAAGTACCAAAATATAATTATAGGAATTTGGAATACAAAAGCAGTGCTTTCAAGATGGTGGATAGGTATTTACCTTACACATAACATGTGTTAAGGGGTAAATACCTTCAACAATACACAAATAAAACTATATTGAGATAGAATGCTATAGTTTCATTTTCAGTTATATCTATTGGCACGTTGATTTTTTACGTATAAAGTAAACACACTTACGTTTGGACTGATTTGTTATGAATAGATTTCATGTGATCCATCCGCGTTCACGTATACGCGCGATAAATAAACTTTAAGTATGACTTATACGAATACATAGATTTAAATCGGAAAATTATGTGATTCGATCGTTCACTAATTAGGTTAAACTAAAATTTGTGTTTTTTGTTACACTCAATGGAAGTCACTCTAGCTAATTGACCTCCTAAATGAGATTTCCCGAACTTGAGACAAAGCTCGCTTTGTCGCTTGAATGGGTCCGTAGCGCGCAGAGGGTGGCAAAGTTTTCTTTTTAAACCTACAGGGTAAAAATAACGAATACATTTTAGTTAATTAGTGGAGCTACTCAGTGGGATAGCCGGACAGGTAAATTAGTGAGCTTACACCGGACAAAAGTGGATATCTTGGATTTAGAGCGAATATTGATCGCGTGTCGGTCGCGAGCGGCGAGAACAAAGGGCTGGCTTTGTGCGGCCCACGCTCCTTTGCGTTCGTCACCCAGTGGCCAACGACTGCCTAGCCCAAACACGCCGCTTATCCTAGCGTTTAGTAATTGCCTTAAGTACATCAAACAATTTAGCACCACATCATCGATTTGGAAGTTTTACACCTCTTAATTCTATCTTTTAATGAATATGAAGTAAATTTACAAATGTTTACATCTGGCATTCCGTTCTAAAAATATTTCTAGATATAAAAAATCGCAATATTTTTTATGATTGCGAAGTATCGAATGTTCGACATGGAGTGTTCTAAGACAATGTAAAAATATAATATTGATTGGCAATAATTAACGGCTAGATCCGTAGAGATAAAACAGACGACAGCGGCCGGTGCACCAGTCATACTGCTTCATAAGGTTCTCGTTGGACAAACATAATGTACCTACCTGTCTGCTCCTACATGTTTATATACTCGTACTTAATAGAGGCACATCGCTAATATATACAATACCAAATATTAGAAGTTCGATAATGAGTATTATCACTTCACTATTGATGTTGTTTGTTTGTTTGAATGAAATCACTATTTGATCATTACAAGTTACACATAATATTACACACAGTAAAAAAGAGGTAACGTACTAGTATTATTTCTGAATCTATTAAAGACAATAAGTTTCCTTTTTTATTCACTTAGGTACTGAACTAATTTCCGCTGATGGTATGAAGGATCTGCGTTGTTGACGATTGACACAGGAATTTATTATAATTTTTGAAGTACTTATACATACCTCCCATATATTATCAAATGATAATAGTATGACACGGTAATAGATAACATTTTGTAATTATAACGTTATGTGGGTGTTTTAACTTCATCCATACATTATATTATAAATGGGAAAGTAACCCTGTCTGTCTGATACGCTTTCTTTTTTAATTTAATACGGGGTTAGTTTCAACCCTAAGGAAGAACATGGGATACTTTTTATTCCGCGACTTTGTCTGCGCCTGCGATAACCGACATTTACGCGGACGAAGTCGCGGGCAAAAAATTGTTTTATATATCTCAGTTCATTATCAAAAAGTTTTCAGTGTATAAACAGTTATGTAATAAACAGATACAACATAGTACATAAAACATAAACTCAACAAAGGTAATGTTGCCACTACACAATCCGCAGAATAATTATGTGTAATAATCAATAGGTGCCAAATGCTAATATAAAAACCATACACTTACTAATATTATAAATGCGAAAGTAATTCTGCCTGTCTGTCTGTTATGCTTTCACGACTAAACCACTGAACCAATTGATGAAATTGGTACTGGGTAAGTTTGAACACAAAGGACATAGGCTACTTTTTATTGCGTCTGCGATAACAGACATTTACGCAGATGAAATAATGAGCAAAAGCTAGTTATGTATAAAAGTTAAATTATAGGACTTCAACATTGTATGAATAGGGTAACGTAAGCCCTACTTAGTCCGACAAGCATTTACCGCAAACAGTGTAAGTGCATGAACCCTGCGCACATTATACGTTCGAGGGAACGCATAACACAGCATGCTCGTTAAATCTACGTCATCAAAATGGTTACGGACAATATTTTCCAACATTTTGTAAGAGATCGTCAATTTAACGGTAACAACGATATAATTCGACTACGATTAATCATTTTACGAGACAGACACATTCAGGTACATGCAACAGGAATTTACACGAACGTAACGTTTTACTACAAGTATTAAAGTTGAGTCGATCCTCAACGCTTCTCTCTGGAAGAACATCTCCTCTTAGGACTGTAAACAGTGTGCAAAACTTACCTATTGAGTGCTTTTCCCATCTATAAACTTCTTATCGTTCGACTATTCTTAAGTAAGTATTAAAAACTAGTTTGTGATTGTGACTTATGCTGTGTTTATATTTAGCCTGCCCCGCGTGTTGCTACGCGTGGAAAAGCTATCGGTTTCATACATTTAGTATAGTACTGATCACGTTTGCCCCGCCTCGCGTGGCGTGGAGCAACCTGCTAAATGTATGAAACATAGCATTCCCGCAGGTTAAGTATAAGTGCAGCTTACTGAAACACAAGGAAGGACATCGGCTACTTTTTATTGCGCGACTTGTCTTGAGTCCATGATAACTGACATTTACGCGGATGAAGTCACGGGCAAAAGCTATGTTATTATAAGTCCGAACCGATGTTTCCCTTCACCGATGTCCAAGATAATATTAGAAAAACAAATGTGTAAAATATCTATTCAAATACTAATATTATAAAGCTGAAGAGTTTGTTTGTTTGAACGATCTTATCCCTGGAACTACTGATGGTCAGATTCTGAACATCTTTCGCTAATAAAAGCTACGTTATCCCTGAGTGCTACAGACTGTTTTATTCTAAAAAAATAGGAATCCGTAAGAAAATTAACGTGAACGAAGACGCGGACAAAAGCTAGTTTAAATTTATATAATGATACAATCTTGTTCGTTACGTGGCTATTAATGAGTTCATCAAACAAGCTCTAATGCTGTTAATTGCCGATGAGCGCTAGTGAGGGTATTCTCGTTAATATTCCACACGGGGACGAGTGCCAAATAGCTGTACGTATATACGTAATCATCAAGGATTTTTAAGAGTATCTATTCAATTGAGGTACACAATGTTATTCAGTGTGGCCGTATTTAAATGACATCCACTTCTGTCACCTATTTGGGACACATTAGAGTACTTTAAATTGTGGATCATTACGTTTTTCCTTCATTTGTTAGGAAATCATTCTACTAATAATAATACGAGTATTATAAAATGTTAAGGTTTGTGAAGATGTTTGGATGTTTGTTACCCAATCACACGTAAACCGTTGAACAGATTTAGATGAAAATTGACACATAGATCATTGCCTGTATTAACGGAAAGTTACTTTATATGCGGACGAAGTCGTGGTCAGTAGCCTGATTAAGAATTGATAAAAATGTTGGAGCATTTGCATACGATCTTTAGTGTTATGTTTAATGAAAATAAGAAACAAATACTCCGTAAATAAAGCTAGCGTCATGAGAGCTTTCGATTACCGACTTCAAATTGATACGAGTGGGTGAGATCATTGTTTGCTAAATAAATACGATTTTGAGGAACACAGTACAATGTCTTAAGCCACTCCTGCAAGATCTTCGAGATATGAATAAAACGCTATCAAGGAACCAAATACCTTGTTACACCTGTTCTATTTATACTTACTAATCGTAAAGCCTATGAAAAGAGCTTTTACCTTGTTTCAAACAGGACTCTAAAGAATTTTTCCTAAATTGACTTGGCCTGAGATTTTACTTACCTGTATGGGTATACAAACTGCAGTACCTACTCAGTACATATACGAATTTCAGTTCCATGATAACCTTGTTGAAACACAGAACATAACTAGTTACGTGTGGAAAACACAAACTGGAGCGCATTTAACGTTCCCATTATAGTTTATTTCGATATGCATATCAGAAAATCATTTCCACCATGCATTTCGAAAATGCCACATTTTCCACGCTTTGTGAGCATCATACCATCTCTTTGGAACTTAAAATTTGAAAGTGCCTTTGTTAGAACTACAGTACTGTGTCGTAACTATACTTAATATACATTTGATTCGGATAGAGCAGTTGATAACGCAGGATTGCCTGTCTGTGAACAGCCAAGCGTTTCGTTATCACACCATTAACAGCTGATAACAGAGTTATCTTAGTACACATCTAATTAATCGATGGGATTATTCAGGACAAGTGCTATTTGTTGTTGAATGATTGATTAATGGTTATGAATAAATATTATCATTTTACAGATGCGAATAATAACGTTTTTATTGCTTTAACAAATCATATTTTTGGTGTGCCTACGCGTCTTACATTTAATTGAAGCTATGTTAAACCATCACTTGTATGTAAATGGAATTGGTTTTTGGTAATTTCTGAAAGAAACATGGAGGTAACGTTTTCGACGAATAATATGAGGTGGTGAACCTAATCTCTTATAGGACAGAAGACGTCAGCAATCTCACAAATGTCTTCCATTGTCGACGCAGGAAGGAATCTATGCTTATGATAAATTAAAGGCACACGCACATGCGCGGTGCAAGAGTCACAACAGGAAAGTCACGAAGGGATAGAACTTCCACTTAATTAGTTTTATTAAAGGAAGGCCTCGCTCCACAAGCCAAGGTAGTATTTCTTCGTACCTATAGCTGGTAAGGTAAGATATTTGTTATTCGCTGGCGCCAGCCCCCGAGTCCGTGACCTATTTCAGAAAGCCTTCGGTGATGTTTCACTTCAGATACGAGTCGAGCCAAACAATTTATTACCCTTTTCCGCTACTGCTCGAGTTTGCCATTGCTAAACGATGATCTTTTACGTTTACTCATGCAAAGCGCCATACGGTTAAACGCATTCTTAACGCTTATCTGGATCTTAGAGAGCATGACGTAATAAAGTGTTATCATTGTAAACTGAATTTATTAAAATATTGTCCACATTTTCTATCCAATTTATACTAAAATGTCGGAACATGTCTACAGTGTTGACATTTTGCGCTCGCCGAGGAAGGGGTGGCAAGGCGCGGGCGCGGCCAGTTGCCGACATCTCATCAATTTCAAGCGCTGTTCTGCTATTTTATAAACAGTTACTATAAAAATAAATATAAATTGAATACACACAGTAAGCTTAAAAAGTTTTACGAGTGTAAACATCGTAGGCATTTAAATAATATGAAACGTCAGGAGCGCTTCCTAAAGAAGATTTATGAATTTTATTTTATTCGTTAAAAGTATTGAGTAGATATGTTATAATTATTTTTAAAGTAGGTGCATTATTTTTGCATCGTTATGCTATGAGCGATTGTGGAGTCGGCTGTTCACCCAGTTGGCAGGCCAGGCTGGCAGGTCACCAGCTTGCTCCGCCGCCCGGGGTGGCTTCACTTTGCTGACGGTGTATTTCTGTGGGTACACGTCACCGCTAAACTCTCTGCGGTTACGCTGCGGCATGCGTTGCATTACGGCCTCACATTTGGCCGCTGCGCTGATGCGTTCGTTACGTCATAATAATATGCGGCTGTCGTAGCACTAATTAGAGTCATGACTCGCATAATAAGTAGGTGACGTTGTTGTTATTCTCTAGTTCAAAATTATCAGCATCTGTATGTGTAATAGGCTCATTCGATCGTTTGAGAAGGTAACGTTTGCGGTAGATAGAATTATGTTTGATATATGTTCACTATGATGATGAAAGTATTTGAAAATTGAGGTTTATGTAGAAAAGTGAAACTGCAAAAAAAAACTAATTAAAAAATATGAAAAAGAGTTACAACAACCATATTAAAACTTGGGTGCTAATAGAGCATTGATTACTAACTTATGGTATACGTATCGTGGGACTGATCGTAGCCTAAAATATAATATGTAGATTTAAAAGCATTAATATCAAATTAGCCGATGTTGAGTTGCTAGGTTCATAACAAGTACATGAGTCACTGAACCCGAATTTATACGATACAAAAGCTGTGTTGAGCCAAGTGAGGCGGCACGAATATACATGTATAGGTGATTATATTCAATATTATGTCAGTGACGTATCGTCACACATCACTTCAAACTGTCGACGATGCCCTATCTGAAAAGATTAACGTTCTACAATATTAATCACTAGCTGATGATAAATAACTGCATGCGTAGGCTGTAGATTGATACATTATAAATAAATCGTGTTCTTTATATTTAACGTATAGGTAATCGTTGTGCAACAAAAATGAACCAACGTACTGATTTTGCTTTAATAAGTTCTGAAAATATGAAGAAAACCAGTTCACATGTAGATATTTATGTGCTGTATTACCAATCAGCTTAGTGAGGCTTATTAGGAAGATTACTTTAAGCCACTATAAGCCCCGTTTCCTCAAATGAAAGTCAACATCAAAATTTATGTGACAAATTGACAGTCGCACGTAAGCGGCTGTGATTGGGTGTTGATAATTCAGTCACCTTTTCGTTCGAGAACCCAGGTGTACCTAAGTGTAGACACACCACACTTCAATATAAACTATTGGTGGTTACTCCACTCTAAGTACCATTCGATCAATAGTCCAACAACTTCAATTGGACCATGGGGTTTCGCTTTCAAACAATACGTAAATACGAAATTCGTAAAACAGAGCTATTATGGTGACACTGAAAAGCGGCCGCCACTTAATTTAACTTTCAAATACCCCTTTGAGCTGTGGCTTTATGAAAGGGAATTCCTTTTTCCGGGCGCGGTCCGTCACAAATGGAAAGCCACGTTAACTCGAGCGGAAAGCGCCCTACGGCTTGCCTCGCTCGCGAGACGTGGCACAGTGAACAAAGAAAACTATACAGCCTTTTAGAGGAGCATATAATTGGTAGAGCATATAAATATGTGCTAATAGTTATGTAGGTGCATATGGTAAAGGATAGACTGCTATGCAATAAGAATCTAAAAGAAAAAGAAATTCTAATGCCATCATTGCCATCGTTATGTTTGTAAACATACCAACTTACATAAATGTAAACACAGCTTGCATGAAGTCATACTTTATACAGTACATAGACGCAGTACATCTGTTGGCATTACCTTTTACTTTAACGGGAGCTCGTGAAATGACGTGACAGAGTTCTTGAGTTTATATGCAGCATAGACACGTTACTTTATTCCTGAGGGTACGATTTTTCTCAAGAAACTTGACCGTACTCGCTTGGCAAGTGGCAAAACATTCAGAAAGGATGTAGTTTTTTGAGCGGTCTTACTCTAATTTAGTTAAAGTTCCGGCAACTATCTGAAGTTGTATGAATCGTAAAGCTGTGTGAAAGTGTAGTTTGAAGTGTGTGACAGGAACAGTGCTAGCCCTGGCTGAGTGCCAGCTCAGCACACTTCCGATCCGACGAAACTTTAATAATATTTCTTTTAAAACGCAGTCTCCTCTAACGCCCCAGTGATTTGTGAAAATAAACTCAACATTTATTGATCTTTGACTCAAAAAGAATTAGGTAAATTCCTTTTGCCCATTAGAGAGAAAAAGTGAATTTATTCCACAACATTGTATTTTTATTCCAGTAAGTGGGTATTGCTTTGTTCGTAGTTTGTAATTGCGTGCCACTTCAATTTCCTGCTGTTATTAAAACTTGTGGCATTATTGTGTTGTTATATTAATTGAAACTATTTTGTCCTATTGCAACTAATTTATCACATAGCAAAGCAATCTACTCAGGAACAATAACTATTTATTTATTTTGCTGTTGGGACCGAAGATTACTCTTGTCGTCGTAACGTAAATGACTTAAACAAATATGCATATTTTATTCTTGTAAACACCACGAGATTCGATGTGATTCGTGTATTATTTATTTACATTCAAAAATATTTATTCATTTGGTTATTTTATTCTGAACTTTTCATTTTCCACCACTGGAATATAAATAGTGATTCATTCGCGATAAAATTATATTTAGATTGCAGAAACTGTGTTATAGGTATTTTATGCATATATTTATTTAAGGAATATCCGGAGAACTGAATTGAAAACATAAAACATAATATTGAGAAATCGTTTGAGCCTAAAATAATTTCATTGTTTAGGGAAAGGATACGCTGAAAGATATTTATAAAAAGGAGCGTTCGAATATCGCATAATATGTTAAACTGTTTTATCGTAAGCCTAGTTTCGGATCGCTACCACTGTAAAGGTCTTGGCTCCTGTCCGAACGGGGGCGGACAAAGTGTAATTGGGGCTTTCTCATCGACAGTATTCGGTTATAGACAGGGATTTAGCTGCCTGATAAATGGCGTTGGACCCGCTCTCTATCACACTGAACTTAATAAGGTCATTGACAAGCGGTTGGCGAGTGATACCACTACCCTACCACATGTGTCGGTGTTAGACTGTTATTTATGTATAGGTAATTTAAAACAGAATAGTTCTTCTAGACATATTGATCGCATAAACATATTTTAAAGTATCCGGTTCAATCACAATTTTTTTTTTACCAAAATTTTTAACAGCCTGGCACAGAACCGACAAATGCCGTAAAATAATGAAATAAATAAGCGTTAGCATGCAAACACGGCTGACGCGTACGAGCCTTAACTCATTTACGTATTATTCTGAATAAGCGTTATGTTTAATATCACAAAATGTTTCTAATTTGAGTTAGTAATCGTTGTGTCGTGGTTTCAACGATAATTGTTCATTAAAGTAACAGTAGCGATTGGATGGATGTTACACGACTCAAGCTCCCTTGACACACAATACACACTTTGTTCTCCACCTACGTCATATGTACATGTCCACTTTATTTAAGTAATTAGAAAATAAACGATTGTGTTTTCGCAATGAACTATGTGTTCTCTTTGGGGTTGATTTAGTTTCAGATCAGTGTTTGTAATGGGTATTTAATAGCTAGTTACTTACCCATTGCAAAATAGTTTAGTTTGGAAAGTGAGTAAATGAATGTAGGCTTTTACGTTTAGCTTATCATAGCACATAGATCCAAATGTCACGCATGAATTCAGAGCCTCCATTTTAAAGTCCGTCAAACACAACGCAATTTTCCTACGTGGAAATACCTACACAAATTATTAAAGAAACAAAAAATGTTTCATCGTTTGTTGTGAAACGCCAAGAATTCGGTCCACTTAGCATTTTCAGTATGTCGAGTCCGTATTGTAAAAATACTTACAAATGTAAGTACGTGTGGCATACCAACACTTGGAACGAAGAAAGAAATGCATTTTTAAAGATACTTTTATGTTCCGATGTTTGAAAAGTTTAAATGAGTACGTTGATTCACAGAGCCGGTTTTAAATTGATAGGCATAAAGCATGTCTACAGTGTATCTCTATAGGCCTCCAGTATGACGCGGCAACGTAATTTTCAGCCAATGATCAAAAGTCAACCCGTCTCATAGACACAGTTAATGCCGTGTCTATGAGACAGGTTGTCTTTGTAGGGCTATCAGGTGAATTATCAATGTTCGATAACTAAGACCATTATCATTTTTCATTATTTAAAAGAAAGTATTGGTCGCATGTAAAATAAATACACTCTTTCTTATATCTTATAAGCAAAATCTTTTCTATTTTTGGTAGCAAATTTTGCTAGTTTGCGAGGATAAATTTTCAATAGCAGGTGTTCATATTATGTAGTAGGGTGCTTTCAGGCACGTGCAGCTAAATACAGTGTTCGTTTATCCCGAGGGTAGGCTCCTAAACTAACGAGGTCAGGTACAAACCTTATGGTTCTAATCGAAACTACATGAGCAACGCAATGAAGTTGCTGGCCAGTTCCGGCCTTGCATTAACATTTTACTTTTCTTTTAAAAACCGACGCGGCCGTCGGTTAATGGCTGAATGAATAAAATAAATATTATACAGAAAACTTAGTACGGACTTTCTTGAAATATTTTTATTTTTGCCTTCTAGTCAAATCTCAAAAATACAAGAAAGCTAGAGCTGCGAATGTTTGAGACTATATTAATTTAATAATAATTTATTGACTGTATCTAATATATGGAGCTCAAATTGATAGCAAAGGTTTATTCTCATTTGACTAACGACGTATTCGGAGCCCATCAAACACCATGACACTTAATTAACGATTGATTGGCTGAACCGTGGCCTTATTTAGGTTGAATTCCGTACCATGAGCAGCATGGTAATTTTTCACAATCCCATCAGCGTAAAAGCATGAATTTAATATGGAGATCACCATAAATCATTGCAATGAAAGATCCAGAAGTATAATAATACTTTAATCACCAAGCTTTGTTTGAAGTATTGGTGATCGCAATCTAATCTACATAAACATACAGCAGAATACCGCTAACCTATCCCTTTATTTGATTATTATCCCCTTAATCGGTACGTCCGGAAGTAATGGGATGCGCGATTCAACGTTGACATGTATGGGAACGATTAACGACGACATTCTATAAGTGAAAATGGCCATGAAAATATAACTTTGTTTTTTAAATAATTGGGTTGATGTCGGAACAGACATTTAGCTGATATTAGGATGAAAACATGTCTTAAATTTTAACTGAAAAAATAAAAATACAAAAAGATACCTACGCTTTATCTTTTGCATTATGAGCTATACAAGAATCGCCTAAAAGAGAATGTGGCGACGACACAGATCCGGAACTCTAATATTATTGTACGCGCATCTGTCCCCACTATTCACGTAACTTCCAATCTCGACTCATCTTAAAATTAGAAGACATTCACACTGACCATCGTAAACCCTGATATAAATATTGACGACTGTCAAGGTCGGGTCTATTAGCGTCGGATTAACAGCGAGACGTTTCATTTTGTAGTAGAACGGAACAGGGAACTGGACGGTTCATTCCAAGAAAATGTGCTCCGCGTCGCACTCGCTGTGGGATGCCGATGTTGTGTTTACAATGTCGGAGTGATCGAGTTTCTTTGATGTTTAAGGGGCGAATATAGCGCACTTTATAATACAGGATGCATTATAATTAAACTATACTGCAGATGCCATATAATGCATTGAGGATCGTTGATCTTGGAAAATCGTGATAAACTTAAACCGAATTTAACCTGGCCTTCATATTTGCTTTAACGAGTTAGTATTAGTTTCAAGATTTATTTTGTTGATGTTCGCCGCGACAAGGTTCAGTCCGATGACCTTTCGTTTTCTGACGTCAAGTTTCTCAAAGTTTTATTTCTTTAAGCAGTAGTTTAGTTTATTTTTCGTACACATTATATCAAAATGTACTCGTATAACCGTATATTAAAATATCAACATCATTCGCACATAAATTATTCTGGACCAGCGACAGTGACAGCAGTGAATGAATCGAAACTGAATTACCGAAGGCAAACTTTCCTCTTGAAAAAGTGTAGAAAAAGTAAAATGGAAATGTACAAACATTTTGTTTTTTACGTGGGCTTTATAGCTGTCAATTAGGGTGTAATTGTTGGCAAACATACAAAATAAACCATTATTCCGTGGATAAAAAGCATATTTTTTTCTGGACATAACTTTCTGATAGCTTTTCGTTCCCAATCTTTATATCTAAATAGCAATAGTTGCCTCGAGGCGGCCGTTATAATTTGTGAAACTGTGTTTTATGGAGTTGAGAGCTTCGGTACATTAGATGCAGATCATTCGACGTGAACGTAAGCAAACATACAAGAGTGTGCGCGTGATATGTTTTGTTCGATACCTACTGACGTACACTGTCGTCGGCCGGTACTTCTATATGTAATCCATACTGTGCAATTCGATTTCTATCGAATCCATTGCAGTTTTTATGTAGTTTTAAAGTGGACAGTTTAATAGAAACGCCGTAATGGACTACTAAGTAACAATACAGCGGTACACCTTGAACGTGGTATTAAACGCTCAATCGTCCGGGTCGGTCATTCATCAATTATGTACTCGAACTGCTCGAAGCATCGAACACCCGTCAATAAAAGATACGAGTCGTGCCGTATCATTTAACTGCATATAATTTATGGCTTACTTTAATCTGACACAACGTGCTAGTCAAAAGTTCATTCTTTATATAATTTACTAGGTTTACTTCGGTAATACACAAGCTTGACAAACGAATGGCCATAAAGATGTTTAGAGTAGAAACGCTGGGAGCAGAACATAAATCACGTGTCTACTACAACATGTGGCGACTGCTTTATCTGTTGTAAACTCAGTATCCTAGTAGTGAAAATTATCCGTCTCTGAAAGCCTACGAGGCTACGACGCTACGGCTACGAGCGACCGCTACGTTTTATACACATTTTCGTAGCCCCTTCTCGGAGCCCCGTTAATGACAGCTTTTATGCAAGTCAGACTTTTTGAAAGCTTTAGTTAGTACATTTTTCAATTCCATGTGAATAGCCATCTACTCACTTTAGGAATATGACATTTCAAGGGTTAAGTTTAAATCAAAGTAAATACTTTGAAGATCTGGGAGGACAAAACAACGTAATGGCGAATGTCTGATTACTTTATAAATACGGACTGCGAGTGTCGTTTTAGCTAAGGTAGCGCTGTCCGTTCATAGGGTTAATGTCCTTCGCCCTATAGTCCCTCGCTCCACTACCAGCGAACACAGGTAGGTACACATATTTTGATGGTGGTAATTGTCTCGTTCGCACACATTAACAAACTCGAACTAAACGACGCTTGTTTATAATTTAAACAGTAAACGTAACTCAATCTCTGAAGTTACGTTCATTAACTAGATTTTAATCGGGAATTCAGCAGATATTTAGTGATTCTGAAAATCGGAGGTGATGAAATTTTAAGTAGGTGTTTGACTTTGAACATTGGCTATTTATCGCTCTAATGCATAAACACTTATTTTAATTTTCACCACTTAGTGAATGCAATTGGCAATAATGTTTCGTGTCCAATAAATCGAATCGAATATATAACGGTGGTTTCAGTTTGTTGCTCTTTGCTACTTACAATTAATATTGAAACCATCGTTTGTCGTAAGACAATGAACACGCACTATATCGGCTGCTTGCCAATATGCCGTAAATTGGTAGGATGGCTCGTAAACTTGGCCATTATTGACAGCCATTAAATTGGAGTCTTTATGAGACGCGCGGTGACGGCAGCCTCTGGCCCGTGTCGTGGCAGGATCACAAATTAAGTCTTTTTCAAAGTTGCTCTCTACGTGAGCTCTTGATATAAACTATTTGTTCATTTTACGCATGACACTTAAACAAAGGCCTCATTTGAGAGAAGCAACAACCATAATGTTCTGTGTTTCCCAAATGTGTTCGTATTTTATAATATCATTAGTTTAGTCTATTCAATCTTATTCGACATATCGAAGAAAGAGAGTCATTGGTTCAGAGCTACGAACTCGTGTTATGTAAAATAGTAATCCAGTAAAGTAACTAAGAATTCCCCACACAGAATTTAAGTCGGCTAATTATTTAATGGTTTTGAGAGATGATAATCTATAAAATAACCTTAATAATAATAACACATTCGAAAATAAGGTCGCCACAAAAAAAAAAGAAACTGTAATATTGCTATTGCACGAACACCTAACGCGATAAAAATTGCCGGAAGTTTTTACAAAGTAGGTAGGTACCTACTATTTCTTCTGATTTATGAATTAAGGAAGGTTCAAGATAGAAATGTATAACAAACCATCTAAGAAGGTAGCATTTTTGTTTACTTTCCATATTTCCCGCTAATAAAAGAAAAACTTGTTATTATCCTTACCTTGATTTGAAAAGTGGATGAAAAATGAACGATAATAATTATGATTACTTTACAATATTTTTGTTAACTGCTATTTTATTAACTTTACCATGTCATGTGTACATATGGCAGTTGTAATATTATTTGTACCATGAAATGGACTGCCTAAATAATACATATGTATAGCTACGTAAGTGTTTGTATGGAGACATTACACCGACATTATCAAGAATCAAACGATTGCACTCAGTGTAACTACGTCACTATGTTTGTTGCTGTTTTCAAACGGTTCACGTAGGGGAAACAAATGTATCGAAAACATACACATCTGGTGTATAGGTTGCGTTGCGTCGGAATCGATTTGCTTATTTAAACAAGTCCAAGTGGTTGTACTCAAAATATAACAAGGAATTCTTTCTGTCTTCACTAGCTATTTAAGTGTGGGTCCATCAGCGTATCAACCAAATACACTTAATTATATAATGTTACTATGTTTCGCTACAAATAAATTCAATTACGGTCATACAATTGTTTACGACCGGATGGCGTAAAATCTATTTTATAGTGTTATAAATACAGTTGTAATTTATTGGAAAATCATATTCGACGACCACGAAATGTTTATAACTAAATTATTAACATTGTGAACATAATGTTGTGTGTTAAAAATAGAATAATATGCATCTGGATAATAAAGGTAGTAAAGAATCTAAAAGCCAACCTGACTATGAGATTGAGTCGTTAGAGTTAACACTATAGCACGTATTATCGCATTCCTCGGAGATAAAAGTCTAAACGAGTTACAGTTTGTGTTCATTTCTTTGAAATATAGCACAAAGCGGTCCCTCGCTTGGCATTACTTTTACGTTACGCTTTTCCGCCTTCATCGTGTAATATTACGTATATATAGGGCATTATAGGTTTCTCGGCAATCGCTTAAGGGTCATGAACGTAAATATTGGTCCATGTTGGACATATTTTAGTATCCATTGATGTTTAAATAATGACTATGTTTACAAATAAAATGCCATGTGTTAAAGAACGAACAATTTGTGTGTCTTTTCTTTGTGTGTTTACACTAAGATTATATGAATGAGAGAGGAAATAAGCGGCGGTTTCCCCAGCGCCATCGCTTGCGCAATTTGCATGGAAATCTCCCAATATGAGACATGAAATTGTGATATTAGCACAAAACAGAATATTAAATATTTATATTCATTTTGGGATATAAAAAGTCCATGAGATAATAATATTAGGTATAAATATTTATTACTTAGGTATAAATATGAATTATTTTTACCCTAGTTTTTATCCGTTGGGTAGGTTAGTCTAGACGACGAGTTGAAATCCCAACATATTTTTTTTACGAAGCACCTGACGTTTGACCTCCGTTACCAATGTAGTGCAACAAACCAGTAGGTATAATGGGCTTGCAATATCGACACGTATTTGAATGCGTTTATACTATATCTCTTCAATATTTACATTAAAGCGTTCATTTGCACTCGGATTCGCACTCATTAATAAACATTTAGGTAATCAGAATAAAAATGTTCTAAAGCTTTGAGTTCGTAGAAAATGTGAGAGTAATGTTACACACTGAATTGCAAAACAAATTTAAATTGGAGCCGACACCAAGTGTAAGAAGTCTTGGCTGCCGATGATTAGCAAAACGGGCTTTATTGCCTTTCCAATTGACCGGTTCCAAGAGTGTAGAATGGTTCTTGAGAAATACCGCATTTTATTTATCATTTTAACTCGTTAATAGTATTCGGAAAACCAGGTTCTGACTAGCCGTCCGATTAGTTCTATCATGGACAAATACTGCATGGTGGACCTTCCTGAAATGATACCAAGCGTGATATTCTTGTTTTAAATGTAGGTGTGTATTGTTTACACGGAAAGTTTGCGAGTTCACTACTGGCGAGCTTGTCGATCGATGTGTAGATGCGCCAGATGAGTCGCGGTCGCATGCTACAGCTGCTCCGGCAAAAATATCTCCACTCGGCATATATTCGTAATAGCTCACTACATATGTATAGCACTGTACGCGTTCCTAATGCCGATAGTCGTACAAATAGATAGGTCAATGTCTTGAGCCGGAACGGGCGCATACCGCACATCCTTGCTGTTATCTATGACAAAGCTTAAGTGTTTAATAACATGGAAAGTTTTGAGATGATCCACGAAGCAAACGAACATCTATTCCGAAGATTAATATCGGATGATATAAGACATAAAACATCGGCGCCGTTTTCAACGTGACTCGTTGCTTTTTATAAGTGGGCATTACTTGTCTGGAAGTTGTCAGTGGGATTGGAGTTCGAATAGGAATCGGGATATCGGCATGCTCCGTGAATGACGGTATAGTTAATATTAAACTGCCGCGTATGATATGCGGTAGCCCTGTATCAAGGCGAGGACGAAAATACTCGTCTTGACCTACGTCGCCGGCGCCACACGTATCCATGTTATTTGGAGACCAACATGTCGTAACTGACGGTGTCGATGCACTTTAACATAACTTGGCTAATTGATTGTACGCATGCTACAAATATTTATGATTAGCAATAATTTGCCTTATGCTAGAAGCAATTCTTTTCTCTTGCTTATTTTGATTATATCAAACAAAGCAAGATAAAAATATCTAATTTAATTATACGTAGTTGACATGTGTAATCTATTTCTGTAGTGTGAACATTAGGTCGTCGCTTGTATAGCCTAATAAAACTTCTTAACCCAATTTAAATGTGGATTAAAACCAGCTCGTTACAAACGTGAATCAACAGTTTGTTTCTGAGCTATTTAATAAGTAGGCAGGCTGCCTCATTAGCGTGTGATCAAAGACAGTAACCTGTTGAGGCTAACGACGGTCGCGCCCCGGCTGCCCACGTATAATCGACTATTTGTCTGTTTCTTTTGTGACCGTTCTGTTGGACTGTAAAAAGTTCCCCTTATCCAAATTCAAGCACGCAACGATGCTGCATGCAGTCGTAAATTCTACCCCCGGGACGGTCACGATTCCGCCTGGATCGTTATAAGGGTTGACACTTTGTACACAGCACTTATTTTTGGAAAATTAATGTACTCAGCGCATTTTATGACGTACATTCACAAAAAATACACTATACACATTACGAAAACAGATACACGGACTTTTAAGGGGCAGTGGTGGAACAAAGAATCGTAAAATAAGCTAAGTATCGTTTACGACAAAACTCGCAGAAGACTCGGTCGGACAGGCTTAGTCACTCAGTTGAAGATCCTCTAATGATGTTATGATTGTTTTCGTTGTCATCTTGAGTAGTAAACGTTCTGGAGCGTGGTGGGCTGAGTAGCGGGAGACAAACGGGAAGAACATCGTGCGTCGTGCCAAAAACACTGGTCGTGCTAAATGTGGCAGGCCACGTCACGCAAGAGTCCCGCGCGAACTGTCACGCGTCGCCACCGCGCCCGCGCCGCGCACTTCTTTCTGTTAATTTCATAATTACTTGCGTGTTTATCCTTGTCTTATGTGTGACATGTGTTTGTTTAGCGCCGAAATCAAACTAAACATAATTGTTTGCCTTAAAGAACTTTTAATGGATTATCTGTTTCTTCCTGAAACAAACATTGCTCAAGATCGCGTTTCTTAATTTTACTAATTTCAAATGTCACAACTACACAACTAAGCATTAAGTATAAATGGTACAGGTAGTCAGTAATTTTCTACAACAGAATTATTAAATTAAATACTAAAAATCCACAATTTATAATCCACATTCTTGACGACGCGCAGTTGAACCTTATCATGAAATCTATTAGAATGTTTCCACCTCACATACATTTTTAAAACGCTTTCGACGTGCGTGCGTATGTCAATAACGATGTGTCAGCCACTGCCACTTTACATGCGTGACACCCCAGAATGGACTGAAAATTGTATTTCGACTTCGTATTCGATTTTTCCATAACGATGAGTGTTAGAATATAGTATTCTGGTACTGCCAATTTCGGCAGTACCTCCTGGCACTATCACTTGTCCATCGCTTTTGTAAGTATACGTGATAGAATTAGCTCAAGAACTTACAGCAAACATTTGACATTCATTCAACAAACATGCAGTTTGGTTTCTGTTTCCTTCGCAAACTGAAGAAAGTGAGAATTAGTAAAAAACTGTACTGCAGCAGCGCCGCTAAAATAGTTTGCAATGACCATGTAAGTAGGTACTTACCACTTCAAGTTCAAGTTATTTCTTCACCAGAATTAACAGTAGAATTTTAGTATTTTTTTAAATTCGTTAAATAAGTTATTTTCCTTGAACTGCCAAATTGGAAGATTGCTGTTAGTTTGTGGATTGGTTAACATTAATAATTTTTTGTAACACTTTTCGTCATCGTTTGCTTCGATTTGTTGTTATTTGTTATTAGCGGCTGCGCTCGCGCGGTGTCCGGAAACCTATTCTGTAAAAAATTCCATCGGTGAATTTGAAATTTTATTTACAGCTCATCTCATGCATACGAGTACTTTACTTATATTCCCCGATTATTAGATTATTTTTTTGCATTTTACAGAATACACTGCGGGTTGTCTAAATCCACTCAGCCGTTAAGGTGTGATTGATTAATAAATATCCAAACTGACAAACATCCAAACTTTCACATTTATAAGTATGAAATAAGACAGTAGGATTACATAAGTAATAAATGAGAGATTTTGTGTTACTTAAGTTCCTACTATTTTCTTCTGCTAAATATTTGAATATGATCTCATGTTTTTTTTTGTACTTACATTTACACTTAACTCATGCAAGATTTCTATTTTTTTGATTACACTAAGTGCTATTTCAGAAGAAAACAATTATCATATATAAAAATACAAAATGATACCAAATTCATAATTCTGGACACAATAACAAAATAACACTTCGTATGATTCATTCGTATTTTTGTAGTTAAATGTAAATAGTGAATAAATTCATTGCCCATGCTGTATATTATGAATGTAAACGATGAATGAATGTGAGAATAATCCAGCTCCAGCGGAGAAGTATAATAATTACGTCCGTATAATAACTTATTGACTAATGTATGTCAATGGCGCCGTTATAGGGCCAGATAAACAATGTGGTAATTGGCGTCATTAGTTCTTCAGCCACTCGGTATAATTCAAATCAATTTAATGGACCAGAAAATTTATTCTATTACCGTCGGAACTTTCGAGCGAACACACAGAATAAAGTGAGCGTAAATTCGTATCGTTGACGGTATATATACATACCTACGTTAGCGTGGCGTGATAGTGTGTGCTATATAAGTTTAGATTGAACTGATAACGCTGAATAATTCTGAAAGCTTTCCTTTGTATTCGCATGCTGCGCTTATCTAAATAACCATTATCTTATCATTATTGTAATGTTAAATACAAAGCTCATATAATATTTATTGCGCCGTTATAGATACCGAATCATTTAGGTGAACTCATAAAACTACTGCATTTGTTAGCGAACGTCATTTTTATACCCGAGCTGGCAATGACATGGGCGTAACGACATAATGATAGTACCCGTGCAGGATAGGATAGGAGGGAAATGACTATCAATTTAAAACATGATACATAGGCTCATAATAGGCGCTCGATCGGTATTCATTATATTCACATTACCCGTTCGAGAATTTAATAGCCCGCTACGTTTTACGCGATGGTTCTACTTATGTGTACGCGAATGGTAAACCATGGGTAGAGTAACATTTATTGGGCGATGTTTCGATGTTATGGTAGGTGGTAAAAGGTTATTAGCCGTTGTAGCCAGGTATTATGCGGGTGTCGCTCAAAGGCTGGTATTAAAATGGTTTATTCATGCACACGTGCTCTGGATTCAATTACTGGAAGCTCAGCGTAGAGGGGTTGTGTGGGGGCTACATAAACCGGAACGGGACAGTGGGCGGCGCGGGCGCGCCGATAAAGGTCAGAGGTTACGGGAGCGCGTAGCACCCTGCTACGAACGGGTTGCGCTCTACGCCTCGTAGCAGCCGTGTAACGACCATGCTACAGGCCAATCATTAGGGTTATGGAAGATTGAATATTACACAACGTAGGTCAGTACGATTGTAATCGGTGTAATTACACAACATATATATACGTTACTGCATTATATTTTCGTTTTGTGTTTTTTAGGTTCGTACGGGGTGTTTTCCTTTTTAATAAAAAGCAAAAAAACTGTCGAGACGGCATTAAAACTTTGTTAGAAGCTGCGGTAAAGTGGGGCTTATTTTACAAAGAAGGGCTAGTAACAACTTAAGCGTAAATAAATTACCAGTCGCCCTCTGCAAACTTGGCAAAGGGTCTCATGCAATTCTCTAGAATGTCTTACAATCTTATCGTGTACAATAGTCGCGTTTCACTTTAAGAGGGAGAGAGAGTGATTTAGTAAAGCGTGTATACTGATGTGTATGCGTAGCGCTGTTGACGCGAGCAAATAAAAGTAGTAAGGCGATGATAAAAGTTTGCAAAGCTTTGGCTTATTTACTAGTGGCGGCGGCTGTCCCGTTCACGACTTGAGATCAATACGGAGCCAGTCTCCACCCTCGTCCCAAGCAAGCCTATTAAGCAGTTACGTAGTTCCGTCCCGCTCTTGCCCATATAAAACACAGAAAGTAACAGAATTACTCAACTCATAATATATTCCGAGCAGTTTATTTGTACGTCAGGTATGTATACTTGTGGTAGGTATAATTGTAAGTAGGTCTGTGCGACGGTAGGCCTCGCAGACGGAGTGGCGTCGAGATAATGGCTGGCTCCGGATATAAACGTCACGCGACCTATATTCTAGGTGTATATAGGCCAATAAGAACTTTCGCCCGCAACCGACCCATTACCAGTACAAGACACTACTTTGTTCTTATTGGGTGAACGCTTTTGTGGTTGGTCTCACTGAGAGGACCATATTTTTATCTTGGTTATTTTATTAATGGTGACAAAATGATATATCATATATTATAAGGATAACGTCGTCAGCTTGAAGAGGTCGTCACATTCCCATGAGCCCCATGAAAGTTATTAGGGGTTATATTGGGGTGAGCTGTAACATGAACTTGGGTAGGCGATGACGATTACAAAATACAAACCCCTCTAAATGTTATGATTATAGCGATATTGTAGGTTCTTTGAAGAACAGTATAAGGGGAGTATTGGGCCCAGCTTGTGATAGGCCTTTGTGAAGCAGCAGTAGACAGCGACAGGCTGAGTTCATTGATCGAGCCCTTTGTTCTACTGTCCTATAATAGAGTTTCATCGTCTGTTGAGTGTCTCATATCGACATTCCAGTTTTCCGGGTTGACTGAGATAAGAAAGGGTCCGTATTCTGAATACCTTTTATTTCTTTCAGCTGTATTCGTAGTTACATAAAAGGAGCACGCGTCCAACATATCACATAAAATCATGTTTACGATTCCCGCATTGGGACCCGCAGCATTATTTCAATAATACGGTTAGGGAATTTCATGCTTAAATAAAATTAGTTATTTTAAATAAATCTGTGACATATTTCTTGTTTATAGTGAAGTTGTCGTAGTACCTACTTTAGATTGTTATAAGCCTAATAAATATGACGTACCTAGTATTTTTTTAATCTGCTAAAATCCGTTTAAATATATGTAGGTATGGGGTTCAATCTATTACGTCACATGTTTGAATTGACTCTGCCAGATCATCACCAAGTTCAGTTTGGTAAAAAGTTTCTAAAAAAATATCTATAGTTCTAGGCTTTCTAAGCAACTCTAAGTTTTACTAGCATACCCCATTTTTCGGCTGTCAGCGCCGGTGCCCCGTTGCTATAATAAGTCCGAGCATATGAAGATTAAGACGTTAAAAAAAGTCACATATACTTCAACTTTATTATTTTAAGCTTTAAGTTAACTCGATTTTTTATTAAATAAGCGAAATATGTTGACTTTGCGATATAATAGTAAGTATTATATTTACTATAGTTCAATACGACACCCTTTCACCAGTTGACATCATCTTTGACATGGAATGGCAAGAAATGGGCTATAGTACCTACATTACACAAGCGCTGTGGAATGTCGTTTACTGCTCCATTAAATATAACGTTAAAAAATAACGTTACAAACAGATATTATTTCACTGTTAGCGTATAATAAGCTCAGTTATGATATAACGCAAAGTAGACATTTAAAAAAATCACTAAATTGAAGTGATTTTAAATAACACAAAAACTGCCGATTCTTTGTTTTAGTCGTTATATTTTTGCTACGATAAATGGCGTATATGGTTTTTTTCTTTTAGTCGATGGTGATGATTTAGTTGGTATACAAAAATCCTAAATCTCTTTATTAGAGAATTTAAAACATAAGAAATGCATAGTTTCACCTCGTAGTCGTTAATTTCCGGTCCACTAACAGTGTTAAAAAATACAATAATGCACAAGCTGTAGCCAAGTAACGTTATTACGCGAACCTTAAACTAGGTTACCCATTTTCCTCTCACATTTTGTACGGAAATAGCGGAAACGGAAACATTTCTTTAAATAGCATTTTTTTAAATAAATGTTTCATAGTTCGCGTACTGTGTTCGAGTTTTATTACCAGGTTTATAGTTCCAAGCTTTATTGCCATTTCAAACTTTCAAAGAAAACGTCGATGGATTTCAAAAGTTGATTTAAGCATATTTAAAACTGAAAAACATTAAGCTTACATTGAGAGGCTTACGCCTGCCACCTCGCCTACAGCCCCAGCAATCTTGATTACTGTAGTAATCAATATTACTGGGTCGCAAAACATTGATATTTACTAATATCATTGTTTTGTAAACTGAGATTCAACAAAAGGTAGACAAATAGCGGTTGAGTCGAGGACGTTACCATGATGTCTATTATTAGATTAGGGTCGGTCAGAAGGCTTGATAAGCTCGGGTCGCGGGGAGCGCCACGCGAGCTAGTAATCGATTGTTGACCACCCACCGACTCTCAATGCTCTCGGAGTCTCCAGCAAATACCTACCCGACTTGTTATTTATTTTACTTCGGAAGTTTTATGACAGCTCCGATTGAATAGTAAATTAGGATCTGGACTTGTTTATCCTACGGCCGCCCCCTTGTTATGTGACCCGTAATGATTTTTGTTTTTGTTATTCAAACATCGGGATCAGATTCGAACGAGCTTTTCGTTTGAGATATTTTTATATGTGTACATGTTATTATTTGTACACGTTTGTTTCTAGATTAGTATTATTTCTGGAATATGTTATCATTGTACATTATAATGACTACCTACCGATGTTGCGCAGTGACAGATGTTACAAAAACTTGTTGAGCTTTTACTTCTTTGTTCAACTGAATGAAGTGAAATATTATTTCTGTGTTCCATTACGAGCATCTACTCGTACATAACGTAGGTGTATTTGAATGAAATACTAACGCAAACATATTCATAATTGCTCTAAATCTGCCAAGAGAATGTTGGTATTTAGATAACAAAATGAAAGCAACTATTTATGTAACATTTACATTAATCAAATTGTTTGAAATTTTCAATTTCGTAAGTTTAAGAGAATACAAGTACTTGCTGAGTAATTATTTCAGTATGTTTAGATGTATTGTGTTCGGCCACAGAAGTAATATATCAAGGAATAGCTGCCGACGGTAAAGTTACAGTCGATCGATGCCGCTGGACTGCCACGTATTTATTATTTAAAAGCAGCGCCTTTGTTGAAGTGCTTTACAGAGTGGTTCGTGTCGTACTGTGAGTTGACAGTTTTATAAGCTCGTTTCATTTTATTTTCTATGATTTTTCATATAAACGATCTAGCTTTTTCGTTTTTGTAATCAAATCGTTAACACGAAGTTATTCTTCATGTTGTTTCAGTGGAGAGCACTGAACTTTAATTAAAACTATGAAAATAAATTATTTTTAAAATATTGTACCTATGCTCATAGTGTATGAGCGACGGCAAACCAGCAAAAGATATCATATAAAATAACATCAGTTGGCCGAAAGTACAACCTGTATCTTTTTCGCTCTAGACATAGTCTCGACTGTTCTATTTTCTAGAGTGCTACTATATAGGTCAATCAAATGATAAATTATTCGGGGTGGAAAGGACTTCGTAACAGAAACTATCATCATGCATTCAGTACATGACGACAGCGATAACATTTTTGTTCGGTTATTAAAAAAGAATGTAGGTACTTACTGTTCGTTACAAAAGTGCAATAATCAGTCAGTCAAAATGTATGGAACTGTCTTTTTTTTAATAATCCTAATACTAATCCTAACTAATATTATCAATGCGAAAGTAAGTTTGTTTGTTACCATTTTACGCCTAAGCCACTGAACCGATCATCCAAAAATTTTGGATATATGTTGCTAGGTGTACAGGAACGAACATAGGGTACTTTTAATCCCGAAAAAAAGAACTGTTTAAGAGGGAAATCACAATAACGTTCTTATGAAAATAGATGGCGCCACCTGTCGTTTCGAATTGAAAGGACATGGGTAATTTTTTTCGCGACTTCGTTTGTGTCCGCGATAACAGAAATTTACGCGGACGAAGTCCCGGGCACAAGCTAGCGTAATTATACAATATTTTTTGTTACGATGATCCTAATCGCATTATAAGGAAGTCTTTATGCGTTTCTATTGAGGGTACCCAAAACTATTAAAAAGTTCTAGGTATCGAAGTACTAAAAGTAGTAAAATCTGTTATACAACAGATTTTACTACTTTTAGTACTTCGATTTAGGATTGAGGATTGTAACGGAAAACAGATTGGACATACGTCCAATCTGTTTTCCGTTACAATCCTCAATCCTATCCAGAACGTCAAGACTGAAATATGAAATCTTTAGGATTAGAGTCGCTTTAGCTTAAAACATTGATCGCTGGGTCTACGGAAGTAATCCATCAATGTTTGTGAGTGAGTGGGTTTCATAACGATACGACGCAGACGCGACTAAACTTAATTCTTACAGTAGTCCACTTGAAATACAGGGTCTAACTATAGACCTACATTCTACGGTTTGCTTTATAAAATACTAGCTTTTAGTAATAATAATAAACCTTTATTTCAGGCAACTAAGGCCCATAAAACACAAATACATAAATAAATAAGAACAATAACTATAAACTAACACATCTACACTAATATTATAAAGAGGAAAAGTTTGTATTTTTGTTTGTTTGTTTGTTATGGATACAATCAAAAACTACTAGACCGATTTTAAAAATTATCTTACCGTTAGATAGCTACGTTATCTGCGAGTAACATAGGCATATTTTATTTTATTTTCGCAAACGAATTCGCGGGCAAAAGCTAGTATTTTATATAATAATCCTATAAAAAATACTGCGCTTTTGCCCGCGGCTTAATTTTACTCCTACGTTTCTCCTAAGTTTTTTAAGTTAACTTTGAACCCCGTTTCATCTTAGTTCATAGACGTGCATTAAGAGAGTATTTTTTTTAATTTACCCATAATTTCAGAAAATGTTTTCTTAGCGCACGTTTACGATTTATAAACTACCTCCCTACCTATATACGTCAAGCGGTTTTCGATATTTCGTGATGGGTGAGTGAGTGAGTGACCTGTCGCTTTTATTTATTTAAGATTATAGATTAGATATTAGATACAGTATTTTCATATTTTGCATGTACTTCCATTTATATGTATACCTATTTATACGACGTCGAATTCGGTAATAGTGAAATATTGTTTGTAATCGGACCCAGTACTTCCAGGTATTTCTACTTACAAACAAAATAATAATAATATAGTTTACCACTTTATAATAATATTAGTAGGTATAGATGAAATTCCTGTCACCGTTGTGGCTGTGCTTTGCATTAAAACTATTTTTATAAAAGTAATACACATTGAGTAGAAATCTTTTTAAAAACATACTGGGCGCATTAAAGGATGCTAGTTGGGACAGGACTCGCTAAAAATGAATTAGGGAGAGGTCAAGGGTAGTGAATTTGAAAGGGATGTTGTTCACCGTTCGACGGCATGACACAACTTATGACTGCAGCCGTTGCACAGTGTAGTCTGTGTCAGCTTAGCCTCCCTTACAAATTTAACTACTAAGTCCCGTATTTATGAAGCGTATCGACCGTTTTTACCGCCTAAGCATTTAATGTGCATTTTACTCGAATGCCAGTAAAATTTTGATCGAATTATCAGAAATAAATTTTATACTATTTATATTTATAAAGTTCAACAATGATAAAAACTGGCCTATCAACTATTAAACTACGTGAAAATTTTACATTTCTACGACTTGCTACGCTACGGCTATTCCGTGGCCTACGGCGTAGACGCTACGGGGTTAAAAACCACCGTGTTGGGGTACCTTTTAAAGTAAACGGCATACTGAGATATTGCGTCCATTTTCGGTTTTGCTCTGCCTCTTTCTTAGTGGTTGTTCCAAAGATAGGTGGCAGTCTTGGGTAGGCTTTGCAAATCTAAAATCTGAATTTCCAAATGTCCAATTGTAGTAGATAAACATGTACCGATTTTTTTTGCAACCAACGCAGTTTTGTATTCTGTTAACCCTATTTTCCAGATTCCTGGAGCACATGTGCACTGTTCGGAATCGATGAGGCGACGGCGCCTGGCGCCATGAGCTAGCGAGTATGGGGGGCGAGGGGGCGGGCCGCGGCGCCGCGCGCTGGCACGTGGGCGACTCGCCCCCGCGCGCGCCCATGGGCTTCGCGGCGCCCGCGCAGGATGCGCCGCTCGACCGCGGGCTGGCGCCGGCGCCCGCGCCCGCGCCCGCCGGCAATGCGGTGCTCCAGCGGACGCATTCCAGGTATTAAATGACTCTTAGTTACACGTTACTCTTGTTAAGATTAGACTCTATCTGCCTGCCTACCATAATACAGACAGATTCCAATAGGTACCTGGCGTGCAAACACAAAATCTGTAAGTACGTACAGCGAATTATGCCCGAGGAGTACCTATCCCACTGCACGTTCGCGAGATTTGTGTCAAGGTTAGGTCATATAGTAAAATTGCACGAGACTAAACTCCTGGTACTCGCTCGAAATTCCAATCTTTTTTAAATTTCCGGAAAATAGGACGTAGTGGGCGGCGCGACGTTTTATCCTACCAATGCAAAATACCGACCCGTTGCAGTTTCCCCGCCTCGGATCGATTTTCCGGGCGCGTTCGGGGAATTCCGCCTGAATGCCAACACTATTATAGATAAAACGTTCTTTGTTCACTTGTTCGATAGTTTTAATAAAATTTTCTGTATTTTCGTGACATATTTATCTACAACTACATATGAGGATAGGCAAAAACCACAGTAGTTTTTAGGAGGCTTATAAGTTCGACATTATTGCAATGATAACTTATCGATATGTATTTATTTTATTCATCAATATCCAACTTACCTATATTCACAGTTATATTTAAAGTTTGCCGAAATGGAAAACCAATTTCCAAAAATATTTTAAAGCAACACCTTCATTGTATGAATAATTGACAGCAACAATCAATTGAACTTTACAGGTCGATGTCGTCGCTACCACCGGAGCCGTTTATGATGCTCCGCGCGAAGGCGCTGAGCAAGCGAGTGATAATCAACGTGGGTGGAGTTCGCCACGAGGTGCTCTGGCGCACGCTCGAGCGACTGCCGCACACCCGGCTCGGCCGCCTCAGGGACTGCAACACGCACGAGGCCATCACAGAATTATGCGACGATTACTCGTTACAAGATAACGAGTATTTTTTCGATAGGTAAATAATTAATTTTTTTATTGGCCTGTTCTGTCCCACTCCTTTACGTTTCCATCTCCAATTGTGAAAAAAACCACCCAGTTCGTCTTGCCATCTCGTTCGTGGCCTACCCGTGGCGTCCCCGACTCACTGTCTCAGGGCATCAGCTTTGTGTGACTTGTGTATATTATTCTTATGCTGGGTTCCCAAAATCAGGCATCAGGACTCCATCAAATTATCTAAATATGTATCTCAATATGTCTACATATCTTGCAAGAAAGAAAGTGAGAAATTATTGTATTGTATTTAATAATTTATTTTAAGAAAACTTACATGTGCGTAAGCATCGCTATTCAATAAATAAAAAATAAATGTCTTTCTACAGAGACAATCTAACGATATGTAACTACAATCTGCTAGTAGTGAATCATTGTTTAAAAATAAACTATAGAGTAGTAAGGATCACGTTGGTTTAAATTATGAAGTGCCCTCGTTTGAAAATTATCTTATTAAACAATAGGTAGAAACCTATTTTATGTGCTTTGCCGAGAGCTAGATAACAACAAAGCTCTTTAATTTTTCCAGGCACCCGAAGAGCTTCAGTTCAATACTCAATTTTTATCGGACTGGAAAGTTACATTTAGTTGATGAAATGTGTGTGTTGGCGTTTAGCGACGATCTCGAGTATTGGGGCGTGGACGAACTGTACCTGGAGTCGTGTTGTCAGCACAAGTACCACCAGCGCAAGGAGCACGTGCACGAAGAGATGAGGAAGGAAGCCGAGAGCTTGCGACAGCGGGAAGAAGAGGAGTTCGGTCAAGGCACATGTGCCCAGTACCAGAAGTGGCTTTGGGACCTCCTTGAGAAACCGACCACCAGTATCGCAGCCAGGGTAACGTATCGCGACGCATTCAACCACAATAATAACAAGTTACCGATATTATTAACCCTGCCACTTTAGCAAAGCTGCCGAGGATAGTTTAGTGTAAGGGTACTGAAGGGTTATAGAGTTTTTTTATTATAAATCTAGTAATATTTTAGATAGATGCTTTTGTGAATTGTGAGTTTTGAGTAAGGCTCTTGAAATGTTCATGTGCGCAAGATTTGTATTGTTATTGGTAGAAAATCGCAGATGTAGTTTATTCTGTACAACATACAAACATAACATTAAGGGCACCTTTTAAGTGAAACTATTCACACTAAGTTTAGGTACACTAAGCACTGTGAGCACATTCACTAAGTACATTACTTTACTGTACATTTACATCAACTTGAACATTCTGTATCTAATGTCCACTGTCATTCCATCACTGTAAGACTTTCTTTTTACACATACAAATATGAAATACTTAACGTATAATCTGGTATACAAACACCTACTTCCTAAATGCACAAAGGCTTGTTTCGTAATCCGTACACATTTCACTTTGCTACACATAGTATCAAATATTTGACACTTTCATTATTGAGTTTTATGAATAAATGCATTTAGGAAACAAGCTTGGTATAAGAGTTTATATTTATATGTGTTGTGTTGTGGTGCATGAATAACATCTATCGCTGGCTCCTCCTTCAGTGTTGCAAGTCAGTTTGTTCGTTGTCGTTTAAGGGAATGTGGTGTTGTGTTCCATGTGAATGTTGTATCGTGTTTGTGACCTTTGGTCGCTTTTGTCGAATCGATATAGTGTTGTGTATTTTGTTTTGTTTGAGCACCTTTCAGCTTACCTTCTTCGTAGCGTTACTATTCTACTTTTTATTTAAAATTTCGACAACAGCGGTGCAACCTTATGCGTGTGTAAGTACAAATTAATTTAGTATAAATATTTATATCCTTTTATTTTTTATATATTCACAAGTACATTTTAATATATCTTTGTTCTATCTATCTAATTTATTCCACACGAAAGTTCAGCAAACACTGCTTAAGTGCATTGCATATTTATTAATGTGTTATTAAGTATTTTTTATTGTACCTATTTATTTATTAATAAACTGTAAAATTAATAATTCCACGCTTTGTTGCGTAAGTTTTACCAAGAAAGAATGAGAAGTTATGAAAACCATTTTGGTTGTTGTAAGATATAAGACACAGTATTCTACAACACAAGATTCGAAATTGATGGTATCTACTTGCAGAATTACCTAATATTGTCTTGTACTAACATTTGTGATAACACTGGTTGAGCATTTTACTATTGTGTTGTGGTCTACGGAGGGCCGTGTAGGCCGTGTCGGTCAAAATTTTACACGATTTGAAAAGGAGTTTTTTTTTACTCTACCTATGTATTAGGTATGTAAGCTGGTGTTAAGTTAATGTTTTCATAAGAACTATATTTTGTTTATTTAGACATATATTGTTTCAATGTTAACTTCTTTTCAAAACAGTAATAAGTATTTTATGCTTACTATGATGTCAAATGTCTCAATTCACGGCAATCTTCAGGATTGTATATAATATTTTATTACAGTAAATTTTTATAAATGTTCACAGCCGCGTCGAAAGTTCTCGATAGAGAACTTATTAAAAACAAAGCTTAATTGTTGTCGCAAAGTTGCAAAGATGGGATGGGCTTACGCGATGTGACCAGCCGCCGCCGGGGCGGCGCACAGTGGCCGGCGTGCGGGGTGGCACGGGACGGCGCCGGCGCCCGCCGGACCAGGCCCCCCGGGTGTCCGCCGGGCGCCGCGCTGCGCCCGCGCCGCCTCCCACCATGGCGTGGCGCCGCCCGCCGGCGTCCCCCCCTCCCCCGCCTGTCCACTCCCGGTTCCCGCTCGCCTCCCGCTCTACTCTACCATACTCCACCAGCGCTTCCGCTTCGTGATACTTATCCGACTAACCGAGCGATTGGGGCGATGGACGGACGAGCGTCTGCTTCGTTCCGCTTCCAGCTCTAGGCGCATAAAGTTCGGACTCGGACGCGCGTCCGTTCACCCACACTTTTAATATAAATTACCTACTTATCTACACCGAAACCACACAACACTACTAACATAGTCACACGAATAGATGTTATTTCTACACCAAAATTTAAGATTACTCTTAAGACATTTGTTACATACTATATTGGCTTTTACCGTTTGTCTGTAAATACATACCTAAGTAATGACATACTTTCCGAATACCTATTTAAGTAGTATACTACCGATGTACAAACATGTAGGAAGAGTAGTTCTGTATAAACACTGGCATATTACTGACCGATCTGACACATGTGGCATATCACTAGGTACCGTGGCTTAGTTGCACAGTGTGGCAGCGCTGTGGCGGCGAGCGCGGGGTCCCAGAGTCCCCGTCGCTCGCCGCTCACTGGTGCGTGCTTGCAGGTTATCGCGGTCATCTCGATCCTCTTCATCGTGCTGTCCACGATAGGGCTCACTCTCAACACGATACCCCAGATGCAAGTGTACGACGAAAAGGGCGCGCCCATGGATAACCCGCAGCTGGCCATGGTCGAGGCGGTGTGCATCACGTGGTTCACGCTCGAGTACGTGCTGCGGTTCAGTGCTTCGCCGGATAAATGGAAGTTCTTCAAGGGTGGACTGAACGTGATAGACTTACTGGCTATATTGCCTTATTTTGTATCCCTTTTCCTGCTCGAAACAAATAAGAACGCCACTGATCAGTTTCAAGATGTGCGGCGTGTTGTGCAAATTTTCCGTATTATGCGAATATTGCGCATCCTTAAACTCGCCCGACACTCGACCGGGCTACAGTCGCTCGGGTTCACGCTCAGAAACTCCTATAAGGAGCTTGGATTGCTCATGTTGTTCCTTGCGATGGGAGTACTCATATTCTCCTCATTGGCATACTTCGCTGAAAAGGAAGAGCCGGGAACTAAATTTATTTCCATTCCGGAAACGTTTTGGTGGGCCGGCATCACCATGACCACAGTCGGATACGGTGACATTTACCCCACGACCCCGTTGGGCAAGGTCATCGGCTCAGTTTGCTGTATTTGCGGCGTGTTGGTAATTGCGTTACCCATCCCCATTATCGTCAACAATTTCGCCGAGTTTTACAAGAACCAGATGCGGCGAGAAAAGGCGCTCAAGCGACGAGAGGCGCTCGAACGCGCCAAGCGCGAGGGTTCCATCGTTTCCTTCCACCATATAAACTTACGCGACGCCTTCGCCAAGAGTATGGACCTCATCGACGTCATCGTGGACACAGGTCAGTATCGCGTAGGCTACTCGCTTTGCCGCTTGTCCATGTCATATGTCTCTCGCTCTGAATGCACGTTTATTCTACCTATCACTGTGCACGCATGCCTTTCGTGCTCAAACAGTGTCTGTGTTTATTGGATGCAATGAATGTTGAATGTGTGCACGTCGCATCGATATGGCTCTCCGGACTCGCAAGACATCTTCAAATCAAACCAAACAGTTCACGATACATCGCAGCTACAGCTATGTTCACTCGTTGGTTGCGGCGAGGTGCACTCAGAGGTTTTTATTCCTTGTCTTCAGGTGACAAGTGCGTCCTCATTGAGGCGAGAGACGACGCCAGATGAGCATCTTGCCACTCTCACAGTGGTCACGCTCGACCCCTTTTTATTAAGTCTGTTACTCGGGGTCGAGTCGCGTCGCGTGTAGCTAGCGATGTGCGACGAAGACTATAATCTAAGGTCGATTACATTGTCAGCGTAAGCCTAACGCTTCTTAGAACTAACATTCCTCTTCTGTGGACTGTCTAGTGTGTATCCGGAGGACGCTGGATTCTGTGTACTGTACTGTTCGTGTGGAATGTGTGTTGTGTAGTTCACGCCGTTATTTTTGTCATGTTTTAAATGTTCCTTCATAATATTAATCAATCAAATAAATATATACGGGGACAATAGTGGACCATATGGAATACGTCGCTACTCACAGTGGTATGTGTCTTCAGGACACAACTTGTCGCAGGCGGACGCCACTAGCCTGGAGGGCGAGGCCCCGGCCACCACCGGCTGCTACAAACAGTACGAACACTCCATCACCAATAAGCTGCCTCAGAGTACTGACCCCAGCCAGGTAATAACACTTGCTCACAACCGTTTTGGGTACGTCCAACATTCCATCTTGGCTATCGCAGGGTGAGTTTTAACAAGCCTTTAAGTAGTCCTTTTTACTGCTAATCAATAATACTACTCAGCCATTGAATTTTGCGATTTTACGACACAATTATATTCTTGCTTCAGCAGACATCAGCAGTGCGCTAAAGGAGAGGGAGAGTCAATATTCTTAGTTATTATCGCTTATGCTTTGGACGGACCCTTTTGAAGCTGTAGTTACTTTACATTGCAGCAATAAGCTTTCCGCTAACACTGTAGGTAACAGTTTCAGAGCAGCCCTCAGAAAGAGCGTCGTTACTCAAACGAGGGGCTCGGCTCGCCGGAGAAACGCTTGCTCATAAATCCTGAACCTACACCAGTAAGATATCACTTATGATTACATCTTTGCTAACACTCGATGTCGGACTTATGAAATCATTGTTAGACTTTTATAGTTGCCTGTTTGTCATAGCCATTTAAAACGCACTTAGATTTATATATATTAAAATTCATGAACCGTCGGCGATCAACGATCGCTTAACCGAATCATTTTTTTTAAGTGATACAGCACTTCGTCTACGGTTTGAACTGACACACTAAGTACTTATTCTCTAACCTTCCGCTAGGGTCGAGAATAACTAGATACTAATGATTTCTCTTTTTCTAGGAAAAGAAGATGGCTGACAAACAGCTTGACTTGGATCAGCTGCCTTCTGAGTTTGAATGTTGTTTTTGCACGTTCAAGGTACTAAGATACTAACGCATTCATGAATTTGTAGATGGACTCATTATTAATTACCTAATTATGCGATTATTTTCCTATTATTTGATGTATGAAATACTTTACTAATAATAATATTTCCATTTAGCATTAACCTGTAAGTATTTACTTACTTATTATTTTAGATTTGTGTATTAATTATTAATTACCCATCCGTCAGGTTTTATTTATTTCTTTTGGTTGAAATGTTTGCGGCTAATCATTTTATATTAATATAGGACACATAAAGGTAATTTCAATACAAACGCACCAGTGTTTTTGGGTACCTACCTACTTCCATCTTAAGGGTTCCAGTACTTCCAGTACTAAATATCTAAGTCTTGATCTAAGAAAACCTACCCTATAGGTACCTACTGATGTCAAATGAATGAAACGGTAATTAAACATTCAGAAACGTCCGATCTGAATATCATACAAACAAGGCTTTCTTTCTAATAAGAGTTAATAGTACGTATTACGCTTTGGTGTAGGGTTATAAGGAGTTCATTGATGCGGAGCAGCTGATGCCAATGTCGACGTCGGACCTGCGGCAGCCGGTGTGCGTGGAGCTGGCGTGTCTGCAGCGGCACCCCGCGCCCAAGGCGCTGCCAGAGGCCACGCCGAACAGCCTCGACAGCCCAGGTACATTATGCACAATGATTTTTTAAATTTGAGGTATATTGTAAACAATAGAAATGCTCTCATAATTCATTGTGCTAATATTTTTTAAATAAGTAGTAATGGCAATGAATTTCAGTTAAATCTGTTGTTTACAAACAAGACTTGTTCATAATTGTTGTCTTTTTTTTTTATTAATAAAACTCAATAGTTTTGTTTTATGTATTTTACCTATAAATGTTCTATCAACCCGTAGTCGTAGCCTCAGTTCTATTTATCACTATTTTACCCTTATTTGTTCACTGTTGCTACGTCGATGTCCTGTCGGCACATACTTTAACTACGTGTTCCCACTATGATCTAACCATGCGTATTGTATGATATGTGTATAAGAGCAGCATACACCGTTTGTGGTCGTGTGCGGCTCCGTGTACGTATTATGTCTTACGTTACAGATACATTTGCATCATGCCTTACGCACCCTTTTCCTTCAGAGGGCGACATCGCATGCGAGAACGACTCATCAAACTTGTATGTGAATCCTCTGGACGGTAGCGGCGGTGGCGGCGCGGGTGGGGGTGGGGGCGGGGTGAACGCTGAGTTTAATGGAGTGCGCAGGAGTGCATCTGGGGATGGAAGCGTGTTGTGTGCCAAAGGTTCACAGGGCGAAGGGTCACCGCGAGGCTCGCGGGCCAGCCTGGCCGGCGCGGGCGTGGCGCCTTTAGCGTGCGCGACGCCAGTGGCGGGCGCGCGGCCGCTGGACGCGTCGCGCACCAGCCTGCCGCAGCAGCTGGACGACGCGCCGCCCGCCGACGACGCCAAGCCCAAACACAGAAAGGCCCGCTTCCAACAGGTGAGCGATGGCGACCCGCAGCGCCGCTCACCGAAAACACAACTTTTGGAAAATGACTCGGTATTGTGTCCCAATGCGCTCGTCTTCCCAACCTTGTCCATCGTCATGTTTGCATGATGTAGCTAATACTTCGAGTTTGACTAATACTTCAATGTGTAATGAATGCATGACTTGTTTTACTACCCTCATGTTCTAACAATGCTTATTTCAAGGGTCATGTGGGTAACGCGAACATAATCGTTTGTCCCACAGGACTGGACGGAGGAAGAGAGGAAGCCGCCGAGAGGGATAGCTACGAGGATCATTAATCACCACATCCTCTTTGGTTCGTTTCATTTCAAATACGTACCTACCACCCTATACGTAAGCTTATATTTAAAACGCTTTGTAGTTTCGTGGAAATTACAATATTAGGCACAACAAAGGAAACAATCTTGATAGAATGCTACCACTGAGATGCGCTATCGATGGCAGCTATGGGTGAAAATGACACGTGACGTCAATATCGTCAAATTAATTAATTTTCTGCCAAATTTGCCTTATTCCAAGAAACTTCTCGGAGACAGAGGTTAGGGCATCAATAATAATAAAAAACGCAGCTTACGACCCATTATACGACTTCCAAAGACCAAACATTCATTAGCATATCAGCTCAGCAAACTTAGTAACTACAACAGAAGTAGGTAGCTTAAACTCATTGTTTGTGCCGTTTCATCAATATAACGAAAGTTTGAAGTGTGGTTTGATTGATTACTACCCAGTAACTATCAAATAGGTAGGTACCTTCGTACTACCTAGCTGTTTTTTTTCTAATTTTGTTCCCAATGTAAGTAAAATTTGTTCATATTTATATGAAAATATATATTTTTAATTACTTACCCAGTGAAGAGGGGTGTTTAGTTGGTCGCTGTTCAAATATTGCACAAACTTGAGGTCCGAAAAGTGATGAATTACACGCAGAAGCAATTAGGTATCTGCACTTTGTAAAGAAAGTGTGTCTACCTTATTTAATTAAATGCATATATGTATTTAATAATTATATCATTTAAACTCGTAATTCGGACAGGTTCCGACGTTTGACCATAACCGATCAAAAAACGGTTCAGAAATCATAGGCACCTACCTACATAAACAAGAAAGTACCACTTTGTCAATTTTCTTTTTTGTAAACATGCGTACCTATAGGCAAGAATGGCAACAAACGCGGCGGCGGCTGGCCGCTAGAGGGTGACTCTCGCTCGCGCTCCATACTCAAGAACAAGGAGTCCCGGGGCACCGACAGTGAGCTGCTACTCCAGGAGAATACCTCGCTTGGTGCTAACGTAAGCATCCTACATACCATAGCAAAATCGACGAATTAATGACCCCAGTTAAACGAAATCGTTAATTTCTCAGGCAAATAAAAGGCAACTCATTTGGAATTTGATGAAGAGGGTGGCAGAAGTACCTCGGAGCCTTTTGTTTCTTATTTACAATAAACTGTGTTCTCCATTCTGTCTGTCGATCACTGTGATAGTGGTCATTGGGAGTCTCATTGAAAAATGATGGCGTTTACACGAATCGATATGCTAATGTTGATAAAAAAACAATGTTTCAGGGTGATTCCGGTAGCGAGTCATCGCCAATTAGATTGAAAGACTTCAAGGGCCAGAACCACAAGGGCGGCGCCACTGAAAGAGACAACCTAGTCACGTAGTGTGTAGAGGGCGCTTTTTGCTTGACGCGACTGACGGGACCCGCTGCGACAGACGCGCGCGACACGTCCGACCCCTAGAGCGTAGACACGCAACACTCGCCCCGCCCACACACGACGCGAATTTAATACTTAGAATGCAATAACATTAAAATTATAAACAAATAATTTTAACATATCATTGGGCGATTGTGACTGCTTGTTGAATAGATTTTCATTTTGTAGAGATATAAATATTGTAAAAAATATTACTTATTGTAATAATCGTTCATTCCAATCGAAAAGTTGAAGAAACCTATTTGTTAAGTTTTTTTACGTGCAATTATTAATTGCTAATTCTAATGTAAGCGATATAGTTTGTACAGCATAGTTGATGAAAAATGAAGCAATTATTAAAATTAAACATTTTCTGAAATTGTTACAGATTCTTTTTTTTACACCTTTAAGAATTACCAAAATAATTGGGTATAGAAACAAAAATACAATTAGTCAACAATGATATTTATTTGAAAGCTAAAATCTTTTCCTATTTTAGAGTATTAAACATAGAATTATAACGTAAAATTTCCATTTAACATTAGGAACGTGCTATATTATAGAAAAAGGATAGTTTAACACACAATGTCGACCTTAGTGTCTAGACAGTCAGACTGCATATATGAACTGTTTGCGTTCACAACCCTTGCGAACCGCACGAGTACTGCAACTGGACTGCGCAGTCGGTTGGCAGTTTCGATGCAGTTATGTCAAGTGCAATAAAACTGCAATTTTGCAGAGGCGTGCAGTTTTAATGCAGACGGTCTGTATAGACCCTTATAATTACAATTTTTCAAAACTATAGAAAATTAAATTCGAAATAATTATAAAAATGTTGATAATATCACAAATTACAAAACGTAATTAACTATCAAGACTGGTTTTGGAATTTACAAATAATTTAAAAATGGTCCGAATAATAATACTCAATTTTCACATTAACGATAAACATTAATCGTATTAATACTTAATTTAAAAAAGAATATAACATCGAGTGTATCAGTGATAACAAAACTAAGATATCAAAATACTTTGGTTCATGTGAGTACATTAATAAAACTACGTACACTGGTTTGACTGAATGCAGAAATAAATTGTTCTGAAGTGCCCAAAATATACACGATTGACAGACAGTTAATTTAGTAAAACCATTTATCGGCTAGATAGTGTAAATTGCAATAAAAGCGTTGAGAGAAAAGGCCTCTCTAAGGCTAACACATCAATCATAGTAATCAATGCCATGTATCGGAGAGACTGTTCAGCAAATACGGTCACACGCTTACAAATTGTACTAAAAAGAAACTTTACAAACTGAACACTGTTAATATCTTACTATAATACTTCACAAGACTCTGAGGCGAAATAACGAATACGACAGCCTTCTTTTGGTAATATTAATTGTAAATTCGTCTTATTCGTAATCTGTACATACAATGCCTATTTATAATAATTCGATAAAAACTATTTACATAAATAACTAATCCTTTTAATTTACAATAACCTATAGAAGTTTCTATGGTATTGTGTAGTATTAGAGTATTATATTATACACAAGAGAAGCGTTACTACTGGACGTACTCTCCGGGTGACAATCAGATATCAGATCAGCATTATTATTACCTACGTATTCAGACCACTGTTTTATTTTATAATAAAACAAATTGAAAGGCACATTACAATTATTTACATGAACTTATAAGGGGTCCGCCCCAAGTTACCGTGAAACAGCTCGGTACGTAATATTTAGGCAACCAAAACTACTTACGGGGTGTAACAAGACACATCACGTAGCCGTTACACGTACTGCCCATCAAACTAAGTAGCAATTAAGAAAAAAATATTGCAGGTCAATGTTTTTTTGTGTGTTAATATAACTGTTTTTATAGCGCGCAATGTAACGCAAGCAAAACATTGTGCTGATGTGAGCATCAACAGTACAGGGGTTACGGAGATATTTAGGGTCTTACCACAAAAGCTTAGACACCTGTACAACGCGTGTCTAATGTCAGTCTTATGTCAAACTCCATACATTACATGAATATCATGTTTAAAAATTGTTTAACTCAGACAATAGATAAACACAGTTTTGTGGTAGTAAGATTAAAATTTAGTTTTAACTTACAAAACTTGTTTCCGTAAAATTACGTAAAAAAGTTAGAACTTTGATCTTCAATATCTCCGTAACCGAATTGGGACCGTTCTGGTTACAAAAAGATGGCCATGATGTGAAGATGTAACTTTCGGCTTTGTCAAGTGTTTTTTTACACCCATTAATGTAATGACTAATGACAGATTGATATTCTAGCTAGACCGCTTTAACCTTCGTAGTAACCTACTTGTATCATGTGACTTCGCAAAAATGTCAAAGGTCTGACAATATCAAAAGCAATTAACCCTTACTGCACTGAGCAGGCATCTATCAAATCCAATAATCTATCATAAGAGCCGCTTTATACACAAGCTGTACGTATACGTGTGCTTGCTAAATAGCTACTGTGATCTGAATTCACCAAATACGAATGGACACTGATAACTGTTTCGCCCTCATGGCTATCTCTCCGTATGGTGCTCGCATTGGTCTCGCGTAGCCGATACAGGTATTGCTCATAAATAATAATGTTATTGTTACAATATTATTGTTTAACCGTATATTATGTCTTACATTGAACACACAGGCACCTTACTTTAGTAATCTTGGCAGTATATCATGGCACGTGACACTTCGTTATATTTCTGTAGCATTCGATGCCGTCCTTAATACTCAAACAAACGCAACTATTTTAAATCAAATTATATTTTCGTGTAAAAAATGTGTCAATTCTTTGTTCGTATAATATGAAAATACAATGAATTATTAAATTTAAAGCTTTGAGTAATAAAAATATCACAAATAACTTTGTCAGTTTAATATATGAAGCCAAATTGACGCTCCGTTGGGATCTAATGTTTGTTCGAGTTTGTTCATGTTTGTTGTTCCTCCTTTTATTCTAGATACGTATAATATAAAAATAAGTCAACAGCACAGCGATCGTGTTATTAATTGTTGTGCAAAAATACTTTTATCAAATTTGGCTTCACGTCAATGTATACAAACAATAAACAGTGCTCTCTATAAATAATCCATAACTTAGTGATATTTCATAAATTCTCTCGTTCAATCACTGCTTACACACTGCACTTCTACGTTTTGTGGAAATTCCTGAAAACGTAGCAATATTGTAAACCAAATCAATAAAGTTTTCCAATTCTCACAATGAGACAAACCTCACGGAATGCGTAGAGTTAGAAACACAATGCAAAATATTTTAACTTAACAACTAAAATAGTAAAAATAATAACAATTGCTTTTACAAAGTGCCAGTTCTTTTCCTGTTACCTACAGCTAAGGAAAAACATCAGGTGAGTAATATTTGTTCGACGGAATATTCCACCACAATTAAACATGCTTTGGAGAATGACAAAGTAAATCTAGTCAAAAATACCGAAATATTGCGTATCATTAGATTGTTAGAAGTAGTTACTGTATTGCTGAACATTGAACCTGCGGATGTTAACACATCGCATACAACCACGTAACAGACACATGCCAGACGCAGCCAGTCGTACACGTAATCGCAAATACAATTTTCTGGACTAGGTATTTACATAGGAATCAATCCAAACACTGACGAAACCAACGAACTGAAGCACGAGCTCATTTGAGCTTTCACACATAGGTATATACAGTGCACGTGAACACGTTAGTATCTGTGGGGCGCTGGGCCGGGCGGGTCCACTACCTGTGCCAGGCTATGGTGAGCGCAGTCCTCAGCTTGCCCCACAACCACGGGTAAAGGCCTCCGCCGCGCCACGCCGCGCGCGCCACGTATTTGACGTAGTCGACGAGCCCCCACGGCGCGTGCCCACCGTTCACATAGTACACGTATGTGAACCCGTCTTTACACCGCCCCTTGATCGAGTAGTAGTACGGCAGAAACGAGTGGAGACGGAATCTATGAAAGAAAACGTGTTACAGTATACATCGACATGTAAGAAATGGTAGTCGCGTGGGCGGCTGCTGAGCATTCTTCGGGTTTGATTCCTGGATTAATAGCCTAGTGCTTGGACATGGGAAACAAACGGCACCTTTGAATTATATAGGTTTTTGAAGACATCGTGGACTTTGAAACGTACCTTAGGCGTGATGCGCAGTATATGTATGTTTAGCGATGTAAAATTTTAATATCATATATGTACGTATGGTGTACATATTGGTGTAGATAGTTAAATCCGTTCCTATCTATTCTGGTACAGCAAACAAGCTCAACACAACAACAATGTATTAGGGAAATTTCTTAAAAAAATGTATGATTTGAAGTCTTACATCAATATCACATTCGCAAGTTATTTTATGACTATAATTCAGGTCATGGCATGAATAACTAATTGATATATGATTAGATAAATATACCTACGTACATACCTACTTATAGATAAGACGGAAATGTATAAAGGAGCAGATATAAATATGTATTATGATGAGGATAATATTATACTTGAGATAACGTTCTCGCAACATCGAAATAACCATTTACCACGCACAAATTGTTTGTTTATCTTTGCGAAATCTTGTGTACATCTCGACTACACTGCCAAAGAATGCATAAATGCAGTTAGATACCAATACGAAGTATTTCGGAATTCAGGAATAAGTTATCCACAGAAATTAATTTAAATAAAATGGATAGGTAAATATTAGGACAAAAAAAAATGTGTAACTAACTATTTTGTAATCCAATCCTAGTCATATTAAAAATGTGAAAGTTTGTGAAGATGTTTGGACATTTGTTACTTAATCACCGTAAACGTAAACCGTTGAATGGATTAAATAAAATGAAAATTGGCACAAAGATTATAGTCTGGATTAGCACATTGGCTTTTTATCTCAAAAAATGTAGGTACGGTTCCCGGGGATAATATAAGTTGATATTTTATCCCCGTGTAATAAGTGGCGGGCAAAAGCTAGTATAAATATAAAAACATAACTTCAATACAAAAGGAACCTTGCCTACCTAATGAATAGCCATTTCCGAAAGTTAATTAACGACAGGTGTTTCCTTGCGGACTTGATTACATAGTAACAGGATAAGAAACTGTTTATGGTCGGTTGGGGTTAAGCAATAGGTAATGTTGTTAAAGGTTCGCATCTTAAATAACATTATTGGTAAATTATAATAATATAGTAATGCAAGTAGAATTATACCAGGCTATATTTACTGTAACTTTCTGTTATTAGGTAGATCATACGACTATGACACATGGGCGGTTTTACAGTTAATGACCACCCTCGAGAGGCCAAACCAATTCAAGATAAAATTAAATCAATGAAAATATCGGCATTTTTAATGGCTACTTCGCCAACGAAATACTCCACTACATAACATAATATTTTATAACTATACAATCTGATAATTTTAGATAAGATACGATTCCACAGACTAGGTTTTCGGATAAATTATCCTTATTTGTTTTATTGTGTACCTAACTAACCTACTAGATAGCTATCATTAATCTATTCCTTGGTTAATGTGATGTTGCTTGAATAACATTGCAGTTTAGTTGCAGTGTAGTGAGAAGAGCGGTCGTATTTTAGTCTTCTCACGTTTTAACTGAGATTCATATTGTGTTGTTTTCATTTCTTGAACTATGCTAATTGTTAGGATATCTGCAATAATGGGATTGCCAAAGTGATTTCGAAAGTTAAGCAATATGATTAAGTATCGATTGTTGTGGTATATGCCAACTGAGAAATATTTACCTAGGTTCAGATTCTCACTTAATATCAAAACAAGAGATTGTCGTACAGCTGATCGTGGTTTCACTGTGGAAGGTCCAAATTGTGCAAGTGTCATAAAAGTCAATCGACGCGTGATTACATACAACAGCTGTGAAGTGTAAGCGCTCTTACGCACTAGCGGTTTACTACGGGGGCGGCTAACCGCGCGGCTTGCCGCTTTTCCAGTTTTACATGCAACTGCTTATGATTGTAGGCACTAGGACCTTAAGCGGTTTCGTATTGCAACTGGAAAAGCGGCTAGCCACGCGGTTAACCGCTAATGCGTAAGCGCTTTTACGCACTAGCGGCTGGCCGCCTAGGCGGTTCGTTTGAGCGGTCCAATTGTTTAATACAGTTTCATCGCGGATTCTTCGCGGTTTGCCGCCATAGCGGTCAACCGCAATGAAACCGCGTTAAGCGGTTGGACCGCTTGAAGGAGCCTCGCCCATAAACAAAATGGACGCCGTCGAGATAGCTTGTGTTATTGATTTTTAATCCCGAAAACAACGAAATAAAATAAGAAAGACACTGGATTCATACAAACAAACAGTGCATACTTCACCGGTGGTTCGCCGCAAACCGCCAGTGCGTATAGACAAGTCAACCGCCGCGATTGAAATTTTGTGGCGGTTTAGTGCGTACAATCATAAGCGGTTGCATACTAAAATGGAAATGCGGCTAGCCGTGCGGTTAGCCGCCCCCGCAGTTAACCGCTAGTGCGTAAGAGCACTAAGAGCGCTTAGGACATTTTAGAGTATTGATCCGTTGCATGAAATCGGATATTCATTAGGTTTCAGTTGGGCAGTGAAAATAAAGTTTTATTGTACCTACACAACTCTAGGAACAGATTTTTTATGGGTTTCATTTTTAAAGGCCCCAGCACTAACGATTCCTAAATGCGTTTAGCCGTGCTACTAAAGGCGCTAAATAATATGTTTCAATATTTTCAATAATGGTAAACAGCAAGCACACAAAGATAATAGATACAGGGATATAACCAATAGGTTAAATAGTTATAGGCTAGCTACGTTACTTACCTTCTGTGTTCATAAAAAAGTATGGCTTCAGTGTTGGTGGTGAGTACGTGCAGGAATATGGCTTTGACGCGGTGCTCATGAGGCGGCTGCGGCACCGGCCCCGCCAGGTGGTTGATCAGAACGTCGAGCAACATCGTCGCCACGCCCGAGCGCCGGAACGAGCGAGCAACTCCTGGAGCGTAACACACCTCACCATTACGTGCTGCTCATTGATCAAACCCTTGAACTTATGACATTATGTGGGAAATGTCAGATCACATAAACATAATCACATCCTGTATATTCATAATATAATTATACCACTTACTGTTAATGTGATTAAAGATAAACAAAAACATATTGTAGGAAACTGATAATGTTGGATTTATGTAGAACTTCAATCCCCTACATATACTTAATGTTAATGCAATTAGTGGTATTTACTGTTACGTAATCAGATGGAACAATGAGTCATTATTGTTTACTATTCTATTGTATTATGTAATACAGGAAGAGCTACAAAAAATAACAATAAAAATACCTAAAGACAGTATGTAAGCAACAAGTGTGTCCTTTGAGGCAAACCATCTTGAAAGTATTCCTCGGTCCTCTGCATTCAGTTTCAAGTAAGGCTTTATTTCGGCTACAATAAGGCCTATAATCTCGCTTTTGTGCACTGCGGCTAGGGCAAAAAATCTCTCCGAAGAAGTTATATCCTCATACCACGATTGAGGATATTCTATCGGAAACCAATCTCTGCAGAGAGATCTCACCTGAAAAATGGTAACAATTCATTGCTTACATGTTGGCATCATTGACTTATACGATTTTTGGTTCATTGTTAGTGATGGTAAGTGTGTGGGAAAGAACAAAGATTTAGTAGGGCAATAGAAAGTCTAATCAAATCATGTGGCATTAAAAAATTACATTGATAATGTACACATTTCACAAGCTACTGAGTTTATCAACACAATCATGTAATTAGAAAACTTTGACCTTGAAACACAGTTACCAAAATAATGTAATGATAAAATCCCATGATAAATGAGTATAAGACATGAAAGACTTATGACCTTCAATTAGAAATTAAAATTCTCAGACAGAAAAATAAAAATTGAGAACTGGGAAAATAATGGTTATTCTTAATAAAAACTGCAATAAATCATGTATGTGCATACATTGTGTTTCTTAGAATGAAACAAACTTCAATTATCTATTTTGCAATAAGATAAATTTGATTCATGTGGTTTGCTTATAGTCATTTGGATTAATCCATGAGAAAAGCAACACTTGCTATAAATCAATATAATTCTACACGTACCTGTGTACCTACTAGGCTATAAAATGAAAGGCAAAATTTATAATTTACTAAGTTTTAATGATATAAAACACTCGCAAAACTATGTTAACAAGCAGGATACTCTCTAAAGCACCTAATTCATATAACCTAAATTGGCTTGCCACAGGGTCAAACATTTTTTGGTCATGTCAGTTACATTGTGCTAATTAATACTCACCTCCTCTAGGTCATCAGGGCACAAGAAACGCAACTGAATATCTTTTAGAGAGCATTTTGCATCCTTTGACGACTTCTCAATTATTACTTGGAAGCCTTCAGAAAGGTACCTGAAATAAAAACATACTTTTATTCCAGAATTACTTTAAAAAAGACCTTAAAACCTTTTTCCCGGAACTGAAATAATTTAAATGCATACATTAAAGTAGAAAAAGAAAAGAAAAAGAAAGAATTAACTTTGGAACCAACTGTGAGTTTCCCATTGATTCAAAAATCAGTTATACACATTAAAAACACGCCTACTGTAGAGTGCAACAGTAAATACCCCATGATTGCATTTGATTCTCAAAAAGTCAAAATAAATACAGATTACCTACCTAGCCCGCTCAATTGAGCAATTTATCCAATTACAGAGTTCAAGGAAGACAATACAGGCACACAAACAACTGCGAAACACGATGAATTGAATCCCGATAAATAAATAGGAAGGGTCAATCGTACTTACCAGGTGAACCCAGCCATTCGGTAAATCGGCCATTTAATACTATCACTCAATAATCTTCATGAGTAAACATGTTATCACTTCCAAAAACTTTCATACTATTGCATTATTGAGAACTTTAATCACAATACCGATAACATTTTCCTTTTGACTAAATAAATTCGATTTGTCAAATCGTCAATTGACAACTTTGACAACCTACTGATTTGACACTGACAGACAGTGAACTATTCTGTGTACCTCACAGCATGTACAAAAATACTTCAGAATAACTTTCTGAATTTGATCTAAATAATAAAATAATTTAAAATTTTAATTACACCGATTTAAATTGAATTGATTATCGATTTTAATGAGCAAGACAAGTATATTTCTAAATGAAAAATTATTGAAAAAATGTTACAGATGCTGTTATTTACGGAATTGAAACGTTCAATATTACCAACCTATGAAGTTTGTTACCAACTAAATAATAAAGTTAAATTTCCTAATGGCAATTATTCCATCTATGATTTTCGCGGTAAGTTTAAAAGCATCACAGATTCATCGCAGGAATTTATTGTATTCAGAAAATATAATTTTCAGATAATGTATTTTTATTAGGTGTTGCGAAAAGACAAAAATGGTGTCAATTAAATTACTACTATTACAAATAAGAAAGTTGGGGTGTATGACTGTTGAACAATCACGTCAGAAAAGCTGAATCGATCTGGATGAAAGGCACAGAGATATCTGAATCTGGAATAGCACAAAGGCTACTTTTTATCCCGGAACATTGTTCAGTTCCCGTGGGTTAATGTAGAATGGTAATAAATGTATACTCAGTGATTTAGTAAAACTGAAGTTAGACAAGAAGTTGGCAACAACCTATGAACAGCAGATTTTTGTAATGAATTGTCTTATATGATTCATTATTATATCATTCTATATTTTATATTGTAGGTAAAGATTTAGTACAATTATCAGACCTTTATGGAGCTCTAAGACAATCTGCAACGGGTGTCTGTTTTTTTTTGTCAGATAAATTAAACAATATGAGTATCGATATATCAACGCAGACAATGTTATTTTCAAAACTTGCAATTTATGATACTGTGTGTGTATTTAAAAAAAATCCGTGGACAAGGTTTATCATGTAAGATATAGCCCAGGTCCAGTAGTTAAGTCGCCCGCCTGCATGGGAGCATGAGGTTGCCGGTTCGATATCGGGCAAGTACCTACCGACCAATATGACTTTTTCAATTCATAAGTGCTTTCTAAGTTTGACTTAGGAATCACTGATATCAAGGAAAACATTTTTAGGAAAATTTGACTCGTATTAATCTAAGTTTCTCTCTAAAACAAATTCTTGCGCCTTCTTTGTAGGAGAAGAGGCCATTGCCCTGCAGTGGGACAATATTTTTCTAATTATACCTTTAAGGTAGCTATAGGCTTGTTGATAGGTGCAGTAACAACTATTTTTTGATTTGGACCATCTTATTTATAATTCGAAGTGCCCACTCGATGCTGTCCAAGGAGCTTTCTGTATAAAACCTTCCTTTATTAGGTACTAAGCAGATTTCATGGAAAGATCTAAACTTAATTCGGAACCTATATGAAAATATAAATATCATACATAGAGATCGTCTCTCTAGTGTAAATAATTGAGCGGAATGATTCCACATGTGTTGGTATCAGCGGGTACTTACATTGTAGTGTAGGATTTGATTCCTCGATGTTCACCAGACGCCGTAGTATCGCCTTACACTGAGCGTGCCACAGATGGACTATGTTCACACGAAATGTCGCTCGATGAGTCCACTTGAGTTGGACTGTTTAGTTTTATACTGTGGCTGACTGCTTTGCTACTTTCCAACTTGAGTCTGAGTAATTTGGTACATTTAGCTGCATTCATGATAAGCCGTTAAAACTTTCAAACACGCCTGTATAAATAGAAGTTTCCAACGGCTCATCTTGACTCTGGCATCATGTACCAACCATCATAACAAATGGGTTCTTTTTCTTGAATCCTCTAATGACGTTAGGGATAAAACTCGAGCTTTGTTAATCTATCTCTGGAGCAGTTAAAATATTACAGTCGGGGTTTTTGCTGACGATTATCGTCATCGTCAGCAAAAATCCCGACTGTAATATTTTTTTTGTTTATGTTTTTCACTTTTTTGACAACGGTTTCTAAGATCACTGTTTTATATTAATGTGGTGGTAATCCGGACGGATAAGAACAAAAAAACCCGCAAGATTAAAGCGTAAAATTGAGCATGCTGCTCTCCGCCTTCGTAATTAATATCTTATGTGTTGGCGCACAAAAAGTGTGTTAGTCAAAGTATAGGGTATCATCGTCCGTCAGTCGGTCCATGTGTATCGTATGTGTAACGCGAGCCGCCGCCCTGCGCACGCGCCTCGCGCTTCATTTGCACTCAATCTTAATATTGCAGCCTCGATGCACCATTACAAATTCATAACAACCTTTTTGTACAATGTTTTTGTTTCTCTGGAAGCTTGAAATCTCGGAACTGTAACATTAGTCATGCGATGATAAATTAACAATGTTAATCGATAAGGGCCAGTTGACATGTTGGTGAGTTTAGTTAAAAGTAAGTCAACATTTCAACCACTATTCCTTTTTTGCATCATTATTTTATATTGATAACAAACGGATGCGGTTGAACCGATGATTCCAAGTTTATCAATACATCATAAACTCCGCCTGCGATAAATCAGCCTTATTTCTCATAAATTCTCTTAAAGTATAATAATTACGTAATTTGCCTATATATGTTTATTGGCCTCATTAGTGTCGGTCGCGAAAAATGTGAGAGTGATAAGATAGGGGTGAGAACAAGAGAGGCGTTGTGCTCCGGGGCGGGCGCGAGTCGCGACCCGGCCGGCCTGCGCGCGCGCCGGAAGCGGCGGACGGGTAGGGGTCGCCGCCTATCGCGCGCATCGCCCGGCTTCGTCCGAGGACCTGTAGGTATACGGCCAGCAGTTCGCAGAAATGCGTCCCTGCCAAACGAATTAATATCAGAGAGATAGCAACTTTTTTGGGACTGCAACAAAGAAGAACATAAAAATATTCAGTGCTCTGTAACTAAACAAAGCTTTTAAATATCTTGTGTTCTATTTAGACTTTATATGTTGGAGTCTGGGTTTGTGCCCGGATGATGGTAATAGGCTCGCCCCCTATTACATGGGACTTAAACATATTATGCGAAATGTGGGTGTACGAATGGGTACGCCTAACCTTTGCTATCAATTGCTATGGCCTAACCCTCGGAGATTACGGGCTTGATTTTATGTTGGTATATATGTGTTACTTATATCTTTTGTCATCAATTCATGAAAAGACGGCTACTGCGAGAACTCAAGAAACAAAATGAAAAAAATAGCAATTACTGTAACACAAAGTAACTAATTACTTCTACTTATTGAAATTAGTATTAGTACCCAAATTGTATCTCCAAAATATTTTTGTCTCTCCTTTGTATACAGTCCTTGCTTATAGCTTAGGTATTGTACCTTTGAGAATAAGGATTTCATATAAAAGTCAAAATTTAGACTTAGTGTAGAACATAGAAAAATATATTTATTAAAACAACGTAATTGTTATGAACTACAACTAATAAATCACAACAATAACTTAAGATATTATAGTCACTATAATCATAAACTTAATTATGTATTACTTATCTAAACTACACTTATAAGCTTTGGAACTTGAGGAATTTCTTAAAGTACCAAACTAATGTTTCATATTATAATATAAGTAGATATTTTCTTCTCATGGGAATTACGACCTGGTAAAAATATTATGGATTTTGCAATAAATTCCACTTGTATAAAACACTACTTACCTAAAAAGTTTTGGTAGTAAGTACTCTGTATCATCTGTATGTATTAGGTTGGGGAAAAAGTCTTTTCGCATTATAGTATGTATGAACTTGTAATAAAATCTCTTTGGCTATACTATTTGTATCTGGCTGGTTTTGGTATCATTGAAAGTTTAAATTATAAAGAACATAATTCTAAATTCAAATTAGAAAAATGTGTGATTTTCATTTGTTTTTCGTTCTGTCAAGATGAGTGAGACTAATGAAGAAATTCGATACATTTTAAAATTTTACTACAAAAAAGGTAAAAATGCAACGAATTTTCTTAAAAAATGCGAAGAAACTTTTTCCCCAACCTATTATATTATGTAACTAAAATTATATGTGGTGCAGAATTCAAGTCGCTGCAAACTTTCAGATATCGCACTGTGTGTTGACTATTTTTCAAATTCATGTACAACGATTTCAGGAAACTCTATGACAGCAATGTGAAAATCCAAACCAAAAGAAATAATGAAATTGATATGAGACTTTAATGATTTCGGAAACACGTTTTTCTGAATGTTATTTCCATTCAACATCAATCATATTTTTAATTATACATGGTATGTACTATAAAACATGTGCTATTTATCCACGTGGACAGCATAACATTTTGGTCCGATAGTTAACAAAAAATAATAATTTACGCAAAACCTAATAAATATTTATTCAGCTTACACAAATTAAACGCACGTGCGCGCCGTTTCGCCTAGCACTTACATGTCTACCCAATTATATTTACAACTGCTACGTGACCTATTTTTATAAGTTACAAAAATTATGAGCGGCGATAAAATATTCCGATCTTTTGATAAAATAAAGCTTATTGATATTACTAAAAGTCTTTGAGACACCAATACAACACTTTTAAAAATAGATATAAAATTTACTTTAAAGTATTTTTAAGAGTGACTCGCGTAATGTTGCCAGTCTGCACACGAAGGGTGGAGATGGGGTGGTACCGGCGCGTACAGAGGCGGAGGTGGGTGGTGGAGGCTGTGCGCGCCGTACCGCGGCTGGAGCTCGTGATAGTCGGGCACGGTTCCCGGCTTTAGGTATTGCTCTAACTCGGCATTGTCCGGCGGGCCGTCCGCCAACAGTGCCGGGGAGATGTCCGGCATGCCAGCGAAGTCGATCTGATCCCTCTCTGGGGAAGGCTCTCTCTTTGGGCGGACTGCTGACGTAGGCTGCGGCTTGCGACGTCGCGGTTGGTACTTGTAATCCGGGTACTCCTTCTTATGTTGCGTCCGGAGCTTATCAGCTTCTCTGATGAAGGGTAACTTTTCATCTTCGCTCAAACTTCTGTAAAGTAAGGAAATAGTTATAGTTTGATGTCGAAAATCAAGATGATTGTAAAAGTAGTGAATGAAACTGCTGAGTCACTGCTGTTTTTTGTGAAGCGTATCGGCGCAACTATTTCCAGATGCAGCGCGTCACTACTCATGTGCCGTGGCCCGCGAGCACTGTTCCAATGCGCGCCACTTAACTTGTCTTGCTAGTACACGTTCCATACAAAGTATACCATAGTTAATTTATGAGCTTTCGATAGTCTTTATTGCTTTATTTTAATCAATTAGTTTTTTATTTATAATGCGATATCTACATGAGAAATAAATAGGTACGTATGACATGTTTTTTTTTGTACAAAAGCAATCTCAAAAGCTTTGTCAATAGTCAACCGCATGGAATTATTTATCTACTAGGAATAATGGTGATTGACTTAGAGAAATATGAAACTTTACATTCAAAGCTTTTGTTGTTAATTTTATATTCAATTTCACAAAATATATTAAGGTAAACGAGCGCTCTACGACCTTCGACCTTGCTAATCTACTTGATCGAGATCTGCATCTTGAGAGGTGAGCGCGATGACAGTGTAAGAGAGCCCACCAATCACAACAGAGCAATCAGGCTCACTTCACCGACTGTTTTCTTTGATGATTCGAGAGTATTACTCTATAGCTAAGAGTATAAAAAAGACGTAGAGCGCTGGTTTACATCGCACTCGGTCGAGCCGCGCTAGCAATGAGCAAACAGACGCGTATTATATGTCGCTATCTCTCTTAGATATGGAAAGGTGGCGAGCCGCGGTGCCAATTTCTTTTTAAATGGTATTTGTTTTCAAACTTTATACTTATGTAGTATAAAACAACCAAATACTAAAAGTTTTTCTACCTTACTCGTAGTCCAAACTTTAAGTTTACTTTTTTGTTTACGTTACTTGATTTCAGTATGTTCAAATTTAAAATATCGACAGTTAAACCAGCGCTATAGCTTATTCATACTTTTATAGTCGTGTAGTCGTGTCATTCAAGTCATCGTAGCATCGGAGAGCGCGCGCAGTGCGCGGGTGGGCTACGACAAGTTGCTTTTACGATCGTTGAGCAGTACTTAGTGCTTATTTGATCCCAATGTTCAGAAATAGTACTTGCTTCAAAGAATTCGCATAGTCATGCTGTGTACATGCGGGTATCTCTATCTGAGCAAAAATGTAAGTCTTGCTGGTTGTTACGCACTTACTACGAAATTTTTGCGTAGACCGTAGAGTCGTTAAGCATTCCAATCTAGTTTATGTATAATTATTTTTACACAAACATTGAAACTCGACTACGACAAAACTGTTTACCAAAAAGCCATAATTAAGATTTCAAGTTGGTACTTAATCTATGAAGTAGGAACCTACTAGTCCAAGCAAACATTATTTCAGACAACCGAGTATTATAGACTATATTTTATGGTATTTAAACATAATTGACCTATGACGCCGACGAAGTCGCGGGCAGAAGCTGACTGCTACTTATTTATGATTTACAATGCATTTCTCTATATTTCCTGATATAAACAGTTGATCAGTTTGGTGGTAAATTACTGTAGTTGGCCAGTCTTTGTTCGATTCTTGTATGTACAATGCACGAAGAGTGCATTCAATTTTTAAATAATTGCGATTTTATTGTTTAATACGTATCATTACATTGCAACTTATAAGTATGTTATATCGACTAATTTACTTATTATTAGTTCGCATAAACGGCTACCTTACACTCGTTATAAGTTGTAGTGACCTCCCGGTACAACAAACTCAATCCCAGATTGATCTCGGTGCGAATTTGTTCCACAATTTTCTATTTGACCGAGCCGAAGTGGAAACAGTTAGAGATGTTATCGCACCGGTTAGCGGCGATAGCATTTTAATGAGTAAACAATCGATGCACGCCGCGCTGTTGGACGCCGCACGCGCATCGCGGCTAGCAACCAGGCGAATGTACTGGGGATCGAGTTGGATAATGACTTGAGGAATGTGATGAGATTTAGTGAAACTGACAAAAAAGCTTAACTTGAAGCTAAGTTAGGAAGTCGTCCCATTTTCTATGATGTGGTTTATTGCTGTTATTTACCGTATGTTTTTTTAAAGGTCCATAAGTGTAAATTAAGAGACTTATAAAGTAAGAGCGGCCTGCTAGTCGCAGTAGTATTCTTCTCCATATAGAACTATCTTTGGAATGGGCCACTGATGATTTTTTTTTCTTGTATACCTATGACGTTCAAATGTGCCTAGTGATTTGACTTTGACTTTGTCTTACATCTTTTACCTAGAGGTTGTGACGCGTCAAAACTTCTTTAAGAACAGTGCTTCAATTTCTTGAAAGGTAAATTACTCACTTCCACATAGATCCTAGCGACTTGCTGAGCTCAGCGTTGTGCAGGGCGGGTCGCTGCTCAGAGAGGCGCCTGCGCATCGCCTGTGCGAACACCATGAACGCGTTCATGGGTCTCTTCACGTGAGTCCGTCGCATGCAACCACCGCCTCTGTATGAACAACAATCAACCTTTGAATGAAATGTGCCTATACGGTACTCACTTTTGCGAGCCTCGGTCACGTCGTCGGTCCGTAGTCATCTATCTATAGCAGGGTTAGTGTTTTGTACATAAATACGTAGGCGCGTCCCCTACGTAGGCAGACGTAACAAACGAAAAGGAGGATTTTATTAACATTAATTAGAATGTTATGTTATTTTTTTTATCGGAAATCAAAACCATTTATTTTTATATTGTAATGTTGCGATGTAACATAAAGCTTATTATAATGTTACCTAACTTAAAACAAACATTAACATAATAAGTTGGTACAAGCTATTTCTACTCGGATTGTAGACTCGGATCTAATTTAAAATCAAATTCGTTCAAAATTGAGTCACTGTCACCAGCAATATACACTCATTGAAATTAGGTATTTAACTACATAATCATAATTGCGTTGATTTAATAGTGGATTCTAGAACGCAACAGTAATAGTTAAAGCTTGTTCAGAAAGTTTATTTATTCTTTCTAGGTTGGTAAGTGCTACTCATTGACTTAGACAGCTGTAATGTAGTGAAAAACACATCTGTATGTTTCGGTCCTAAGCCGCATTGAGACTGAAAGATTACTATAATTGAGTCGATTCATAAATTGTAAAACAAACCAACAAAAATATCAAACAGCGTGCTGTTTTGTTTGGTGGCGTAGCTATAAATAGTTGAAGTTTAGACCCATATCCGAACAAAAAGCTGGTATTGACATAAACAATATGAAATGCGCACTTGAACGGGCGCGCCCCGACACAGCTCAAATTGGTTTAGCTTTCGGCGCGCGCCCGATAATTACTAGGTAACCAAACCCATCAAGCGTCGACGACCAACGACTATAAAGAAAATAAATTACGATTTACCCTTTATGTGCGCAGCGAACAGTGGTGCGCTGGCAGCGAGGTTCAGTAAACAGCCCAAGTGGCGCGGCCTCACGACTCACGTCATTTTACGCTCGTAAACATCTCTTAGTTTATTACTTTTTTATTTTCTAATGGCCGTTCGGGTTTCCTTGCGATCTGAATGCTGACAATAAATTATGGTTTTTTCTTCAAACACTGACACGCCACTAAAAGTCGATCGATTTCTAACGGATTACTCTCGGGAAGTAATATGAGGAGAAATAATCACCTACCGCTTCGGCGAACTTCAGCGGTTTCCTTGTTTATTACTCAGAACGAGTTCTCATAATGTAAAACAGTTTTATTACACTAATACTAAACTGAGGAATGAGTGGACTGTAGGTGCCTATTTTTGATCGTTCAATAGTTCTAGAATAGCAGAGATCTACCCCATACGGTTTTAAGGAAATTTATTTATTCATGACAAACATGATCTTATTCAGGTTTGCCTAAACTTTCCAGAGGGTTCACCAAAATAGTCAGCAAGAAAATATTCAACGAATGACAAATTAGAGCGTGTAGTTCGTTTGCGACTCTGTCACGTTTACATATGGGCGCTTCCTTTTGTATTACAGATTGAGTACTAGTTTTTGCTGCGACAGACCCTCCGCGCGACGCCATCTGGTTAGTAACATCGGGGCTCCTGACAATCGCTGATACGAGCTCCTGCTTTAATTGCTACAAGTTACATTATGTTCTTAGAGTGGTACCTACTTATTGCGATCGCTGTGATTTATATGGCACCGTTGTCATTACTGAAATGTTAGAAATTTCACCAACGTACTCAGTTATAATGAATTACCTACTTATATTTTTTTTTGAAACCAGACTTAATAGCAAGATGGTTCTGAAGATAATTATATTGCTCTAAAGTACCTTTCAATGTTCAATACTTATTCTTCGACAAAAAAAAAAGAAAAAACCAAAATTTCTGTATGAGATTGGATGCTTTGCGTTGTAGGTACGTAAGCGTAGAAATGAAAATTATGGTAACTATAAAAGTATTCTTCAATAAAGTATTACAATTCGTTCAGCCTTGCGTAATAACAGACCGAAACTATTACGCCGTTAAAGTTTAATTAAAAAATCATAATAGAACGACATGTCAATGACAAAAAGTTTTATAGTCGCGCGCGCAATGATTTACTGCCAGATTTCACAGCCATCCGTCTGCCATACATGTGTATATGTTAAGGATTATAAGTGCCATAAGTATTAGTTAACTATACGCACCTATTTTATCTACAAGTGCTTCGGTTTTAGGCACAGAGGGCACGTGTTTATTATATCCGCGTTACTCAATCTTGTTTAAGTAGGTAGGTAGTTACGTATACTGTTTTTGTTTTGGACTGCAGTCGGTTAGTCTCAAAGATGGTGTTGATAAATATGTTTGATGCGTTTTGATAAAGAACAGTGTAGCGTTAAGGTTTTAGTCCTGTAGGTACTTATTGTTTAGTTTATTTATTTAAAGTTAATGAAAAAAGAAATATCTAAGTGTTTTCTACCAATAAACCACTTCTGGTGAAGAGGTAACATGGCGTTAATCATTAATGTCATTTTTATTATTAGCTTAAAATTAATTTATTATTTTGTTGTAACAAAATGGCGGTGATGTATGCAATACGGATATAGACACCATTAACAAGTAATTCCAAGACACAACTTCTCTAACATAATACTTTATATTAGCCCTGAAAACCCGGTTCATGTTGCTCTTAAATACTTAAATACTTGGTCGAATTGAGTTGGCAAATTCATGTGACGTCACAGCACCCTATTGCCACACAAAATCCATGGAGAAATAGTTATTTGACAGCTCATAAAAAGTATCACAATTGATTGGTGGTGACTATGAATGTGAAATTTTTTAAGGTCTTCATGTCACCATGACAATTTGCAACACGGTTTTTTTCTACCTTTAAGAATTCATTCAAATATGTACTTTAAATATAATAAAATAAAGCTGAAGAGATTTTTTGTATGTTTCTTTTATTGCGCTAATATCTGGACTTATCAGTCGGATCAAAAACGTTATTTTTGGATATGTTTATGTATGATCATGATGAGGAATAGTGTAGACTATACAGGGTAATTCAAAATGTATAATATATTTTTTAATATTACGTTACAACTCATAGGAGCAGAGCAGTAATGAAAACGTAACCTTAACGTGGGTGAAAAAAACAAACCGGGCGAATTCGCGGGCAGGAGCTAGTACCTACTTCAATAAAACCGAGCAATTTTTCGTGGAATGACATGAAAATCTTTTCAAAACATGGGCACCTAAAATATCGTAGGTAGACCGTACCTACTTTGAAAACAATTGAACTAAATAATATGAATTCACTCAAGGCTACACATGACTTTTTACACGTGCCGTATTTAGGCAAACGTAAACATTACGAAGAACTTAGGTACGTAAGCTGGTTATTACTGTTATTAGCCATTGTTTAGAAAAGCTCAGCACCCTGAATGTTCAACGAGTGGTGAGCAGTAAGCAGTTACTGTGATTGATGTCTCCAAACAAAGATATGGTTACATTTGAAGCAGTACTTATTGCCTAGTTTTGAACTATTGTTAAATACTTTGCTGACTTTAAAACACGTTCGTAGGCTCATGTGTTTACAATTTAAACGTTATCGCATACGTACAGGAATTCGTTAATTTTGAACTTCAGGTGTGTGAAGGCACGGTAGTTAGTAGGTACTTACATATTATTATAGTTACCTACTGCCATAAAAAAAAAAAAAAAAAAAACGAAAACAAACCCTAAAAGCACTACAAAGTTAAAAATAATACTTGAACCTACCTATATTAATAAACCTAATCGATAAACCTATACCTACTAAAATTTAACAATTTTTTGGCATCGGTGTCATGGGACCATTTGGGAAGACCTTTCTAACAAAAAAATTTTCAAATCGGTTGTTAAGCGACGGAGCTAAGCGCGGACAAACCTAAAGAATACAAACATCCGAATTGAGAACCTCCTCCTTTTTTACATAACATCACGCCTGTAATCCCCGAAGGGTTAGGCAGAGGTGTACCCATTAGCACACCCACATTTCGCCAGTTATGTTTTCAGTCCCATGTAATAGGGGGCGAGCCTATTGCCATCAACCGGGCACAAATCCAGACTCCGAGGCTGCTACTGAGATATTCCTGATGGAAAAACCCAATAACACATTGCCCGACCTGGGAATCGAACCCAAGACCTCATGCACAGCAGTCGCGCTTGCGCCCGCTAGACCAAGGAGGCAGTCCTCCTTTTTTAGAAGTCGGTTAAAAAGATGTGATCACAGTCACTTGAAATAGGCCAAGTGCAAATTGGACTCAATCACGCGTATCACATCTAGTCTCAGAAATTCTGAACCGATTTTAATGAAACTTTTACAGCTACAAAGAATATCATATTTAATTATTACACTGGATCAGTTTGTTTAGGTGCTTACTTAAATTGACAAATTCTTTAAGATTATTTTTCGGGGTAATTTGCGTTTGGGTATAACTTCGCAGCCAGAATTATAAGTACATGTACAACACACTAATGGATATTGATATAGAGGTAAATAGTTACTTATATAGACTAACTACTACTACTCATATAAGTAACTACTTTAAGGAGGTGTCCAACTAACTATACAACATACTTATAAATAAGTTAAAATTAAAAGTACCCAGTTTAAGTATACCACCTTAAAAACATTAAATACTGCGATTAACATAGAAGATCCGGGACTGGATATGGCCCAGATACTTAAAAAAAAGCATTAATTAAAACTAAACCTAACCATCGATTCGAAACGTCACTCAAAATATAACGTTGGCCTAGGCTAGCTAGGTATGTATTGGCGTTCGCTTTGAGGCCATTGGCTGAGGAAGTCATAAACAGAACAGATAGCTGTCATCTGTGAAGAGCCCGCCCACGCTATTTCTGCTTTTCAGAGTTGCGCCGACGCAGCCGCCCACCGTACTTAGGTATTAGTGTATTATTACACATAAATTTGCCAAGGGAACGTGCATTAGACAGTTTGTTACCGCCAAAGTGCATTTGTTGCAACATTCCTGTTGCGGGTTTTGAGTTATCTTTACCCTTAACACGCAACGAAAAACTTATGTTGTTGGTGGTAAAATAGATCTAAAATACTACCAAGGTATTTGTTTTGTTTAGGTCAGTAGTCAGTAAGGTACATATACAATCACTAGTTACAAGTTTCTTTAACTTATATCTGTATACTGTGTGTAAAAAGACATTAAATAACGTTGAGGAAAAACTGGGAACTTACTGCTGACAACTGACAAAGACTTTTAGTTTGGTTTGAAAACTGTTTTGAAAACTGAAAACTGTTACACGAAAATTGTGCCTACGGGTGCATGTCACAGTATCCCCTGTAGGTATTGTGATTGTTTGGGAAACGGTTAAATAAGAAACTTCTTCTTACAAAACAAACAACAAAAAAAGAATTAATGAAATAAAATTGGACCAGACGCAGACGCGTGGTGCCGGGACCAAGGGAAATAGATAATAAATAGGATTAATTTTTATATACCTATACAAATATCTATTTAAAGTTTAATTAGATTAGAACATTAAAATGTAAAAAAAAAATAGAAACCTTTTATATCTCCGTAATCAAAAGGTTCCCAGATTTACGAAAAAGTCTACAATGATGGAAATAACATGTGACTTTCGGTTTCGTTAATCTTTATATTTATTCTTCATCCGTTATATTTATTTCCCCATCCTATATTTAATTTATATTTTATTTTGGCAACTCATTTAAAAATGACTTCTTCAATCTACAAATAGGTTTCTGTCTGTATCTTAATCAGTAAAAACAGAAGTGATTCATGTGGAAAATGAAAACCATATGCTGTTCGTAGAACGTGAGAAGCATTTCAATATGTTCGGCCTTAATAAATGTAATTTACACTAGGGATGTATTGTGTGTACTTTTTGGAATAATTAATTATGAATTATTTATCAGCCAGCAGTCCAAAAATCATTTAAGTCAACATTAAAGATTATCACTTACTATAACAGGTCCACCTCGACAATGCAACAGCCAGGTTGGACCCAATACGAAAAATTCAACCGTTGCGTTGATTTATAAAATAATATAATAAATATAAAATATAATATGGAATTAAGTAATTTATTTATTTAATTCAGGTAACAAAGACCTATAACATATATATACCTTATAGACTATCATACATATTTATAAAAACAAAAACAAAACCAAAAAAACTAATAAACCGAAAACTAATTTTCTATTTTTCTAAACTAATTAATACTATCTCCTGAAAAATACCCTCGTAATAAATATCAGGCTAGCAGTGCAAGGTCAGAAGTAGAGTCAACGGTTTATTTTTATAAATACCTCACAAGACTACTTAATACCTACTTAGACACCTGCTACGTCAACAACGCGGTACGGAAATCCTGGTTAAGTTTGGTTGAAAAATAATATACTTCTAAGTATCGAATCCGTACTAGTACGAATAGAGCTAGTTACAACTAATTAGTTTGATTTGGTACATTTGTGGGTAGAAAATTATAAAAGAAATTTGCTCGTAGCACTGTCTACGAAATGCCTACGACAAATCTATATAGAGTATCACAATTTTTAAGATGTCATGATTTTTGGTCTTGATTTGTCGCTTTTGTGTGTGCTAGAAAGTTTTAATTATAATACTAGTTTATTGTTGTCCCGCTGCAGGGCAAAGGCCTCTTGTCATACGGAGAAGGATTTTTCTTCAAGTTTATTCAAGGCAAGTTAGCGATTTCAGACTTATATTAATTTCATGTCCATCTTCTTCTTTATCGTGTGGCCAGTAAGGTCTTACGACTCCACACACCCTACTCCCTAGTGTCAAAGTTTCTTAACCGCCTCAAAGACATGGTTTTGAGTGGAACAGTAAGTTCAGGTTTCCTCACGATGTTTTCCTTCACCGATGCCAGTGATGTCCAAGATAAACTTTTTGAAAGTACATATGGATTGAAAAATTCACATTGGTACTTGCCCGGATTTGGACCCACAACCTCATGCATGAGAGGCGGGCGCCTTAACCACTGGGCCAACACGACACATATTTCTTTCCTTCACCGATGTCTGTGATGTCAACGATAAACTTAGAAAGTAAAATGTGAATTGTAAAAGTCACATTGGTACTTCCGCGGTATTGAACCCCACAAGCATAAGATTACAACCTCGTGTATGAGAGACTAAGGCCATCACGACATTTAAAAAGAAAGACATAGAAAGTTGTGGCCGCAAAAAGGTTCTAATATCGATGTTCTTTTATGAAAATTAATCTGTAGGTGTTTATTTATTTAAGTTTAAGCAACAAAAGTACAAAGGCGGACTTAATACCTACCTTAGGCATTTCTAACAGTCAACCAAAGGTGGTGAAGAGTTAACATAGTTTGTGCTAATTATTATCCTATAAAAACAATTTTAAAGGTCAAATCGAAGTCAAAACAACAACCAACATGTTTGTTTACGTTCAAACCGACGACAATAAAAGTCTCCCCTTCAGTCGGTTAGTCTTGAAATTTTATAAACATCCCCACAACCGCAGTTATCTTTGCAGTGGATGTAACAACGGCTATAAAACAATTAATGGCGCTGTAAAACCCGGCGGTAGCTGAAAGATGAGTTTCAAAATCATTATTGTACCACTCGAACGCGTTTTATCCTCGCCCAAACGAATAATTACCTAGCGATTAGATTATGAGCACCTGCCTCAAGTGTCCCTGGGAAAATCGGTATCAATCTATGGGGTGCGTGTTAGGGATCGATACCGTGTATAGGAATCCAATTTATTTAAATGAAAAGGGGAAATTTTTCTCACAGAATTCCATGCCGAGTAAACACAGTGGTTTTGTAGAATTATCGCGCCCTGAATTGAATTCCGATGAAGGGTAGTGTTTCTGTGGCAGTGTTGTTGGCTTTTAAAACGGGAAAATGTAAAATATAGATACCTACTTACCTACATATTTATTTTTAAATAAAACGTTGCCCCACACCAAAAATTTATCCTGTATTTTGGGTGCGTTTACAAGCATATAAACTCACCAACACAAACAGCCAGACCCGGAACAACTACCTATAGGCCATACATAATATTTGTTTCCTGCGGGAATCAATTTTCAGACACGCAGCGCCGCAGCCAATCCTTCAGCCACTGCGCCAACCGTGCCGTCGAATTATAACATAAGATGTTAAAATATAGGTATAAATTGTTAATTTGCTCAATGGATTGCGGGATCCGGACATGACTAGAAGTGCAAACTGTTAGTGTTATCTGTGTCTTTGATTTGCGTTGATAGTTCGATATGATGTAGTCTCTTGTAAATTATTTTTATTATCCTTTCAAAACAAATCTCGCTACGTAAATTTTGAGATTGTTGAAACAAAATGATATCGGCTTTGTACACAAAGACAGGGCGCGCCTACCTACAGATGCGCCCTGTTTACATAGATGATAAGCCGCCGCCGTTCCGCGAATGCAATCTGATTGGCCCTCACATCCCGGAAGTGGAAGAATTCTATAATTTGAACTTTAAATAACTATTAGGTATTCTATTGAAGTATTCTGTTGTGTTGAGTTAGGTCAGGTTTTAAAGCTTTCTCAATTGAAATGGTCTTGTGAAAAGTCAACTGTAGGTATATGATATAATATTGAAAAATAAAACGTTTTATTTAGAACCTTTTCAAATTTGTGTCTCCTAATTCAATTTACTTAAAAATAGGTCCCTACGCTCAATTTTGATCGTACCCAAAACGATTATTCGCGATTGTTTTTTTGACCATTGTAATGATAGCAATGTTTACAAAAGAAACAAAGACAATCCCAATTGATCATTTCGGGGAGCTTTTAAAGAATGGAAAGTTTACAATAAATTAACTAAATTAAATATAACCTTAAATACATTCCCACCCAAAAAAGTATTTTCAAACTACTACTGGATTACTAGATATTAATGAGCCCGATCAAAATGTCCAAATATTACCCAATAAGTCCTTGACTTACATTAGGACGATCAATTTATTACCGGCGACAAGAAGGGTGGCAATGCATGGGAACGCGCAGACCACATCTGTGTCCACAAAACTTTACACTGATAACGACCACTCGGCCCGATATCTTTGTCAATAAGTAGGTAGGTACATAGGTGCACTGGGGCCCACCTAACTACGACGTAGCCTTACTGGGGAAGTACATCAAAACGTACTTAAGCGCAAAACTAGGGTTAACATTATTTTGTATGCTTTCCTGAAAAGAAGTTTCCATTTTGAAATTTTATTTTAAGTGCTTTTGTTCTGCAGTGAAATTATGGTCTTGTAAAAATAATATGTAAGTAAGTATGTGGTAATATTAACTTATAAGGAATTCAACTTTATTATTGCGTTAGCACATGTGTGCATATATCATCTGTCTTCTATTTGGGTACTTAGGACATCTTCAATTTTGCACCTTAGGACTACATTTACAGAAGTGACCAAAATACCTAATCTATTTGAATAAGTGATAATGAAAGCCATAGAGTAAAATTGAGAATCTTTATTTTGCATAAAATATGGTAGGTAGGTACAATCAAAGATTTTAAATACGGGTACACATAAATTATGTTTACTTCCAAGCAAGCTTTTTGAGCTTTTTTTAAAGAGGGTCAAATCATTAACGAAAGTAAAAGTTTTAAAAGTTTACGTATTAATTTCCATACAAGTAAGAACTTGGTTAAAGATCCACATAAATTCATCCAATTATATAGGCAAACGTTGCGTAGTCCGTAGAAGGCATCGCGAATAACGTTTAGCGCGTAGTGTTGTGCCAGAAAGTAGGACCTCAGAATATATAACAAAACAGAAGGCGCGGTCTGCGATTATTATTCTATACTTTGTACTGAGTCTAAAACAAACAAATATTGTGACACTAGTCTTTTTTCAAACCTATGATTGGGTGGCTTGGAAATATTTATTCTTTATTTCTTTTGAGAAAAATGTTTTTTCTTTTTGTTTGACATAAAGCATGAAACAAAAATTAGATTGCTATGGAAAAGAGTATTAGACAAATATATTTTTATTATATTTATGGATCGTTTTTGATTTGACGCTCCCGTTGCACGCGCTGTCTCTATTTCATGCGCGGTCGCGCCTTCTGTTTTGTTCTGTATTCTGAGGGTAGTACCGCGGTAATGAGCCGGTGCTGGGTGCGCGGTGCGCGGTGCAGTGTTAACCGAGAACATTACCAGGCCTCCGCTAACCAACATACGGTGCCGGCCAGATTACACTCTGTCAATATTTGAAACTATCCCGCACTCCCGGAACACTTGGTGCGATGAAGTCATTCTGAACTGTGCTAGTGCTTAGTTGCATTGGTGAAGCAGTTCTAGATTCTGGGGTTTTAGGAGGATGAGTTGAAAATGGAACAAAAGTGTTAGGCTGAAAATGTAGTGAGTTCTCATTGTTGATAGGTTGACCACAGGATACGTCACGGACTCCAGTAGTCAGACGATAACTGAAGGTACTCCAAATTGGTTCCTTTTTTTAAATACATCCAAAATATCACCCGTATTAGTGATATTTAGTATGTACTCTAACATTACGTTAGTTACGACTCAAGTATAACTACAATTCTACAAGACTGTGAGCTTATCAACCGATCCTGTCACTCCATACCAAAAGGGATTGAAAGCAATAAACACTTATCCCAAACGCATGAATGAAGCCGCGGCCAAACTTTGATTATAAGTTCAAATGTCAAGATGTAACAAGTGAGCGGAGGGCGCGAAGTGGCCTGTTCAAACAGGGGTTGTGTTGCGGCATGTTCCGGCGGCATCGGCACCTGTGTGCCTGTTTGCGCACACACTTACACGCTAGGCTACAATCACTGCGCAAACCAACGGGATGTTTGCTCGCACCGGTGAGATCAACGCAGGCGAGGAAATCTTAATCTGACGCGGAGCTTTGAACTTACCCATTGCGTTGAAAGGATCAACTAATTGATCGAAGAATTCGATATATTGACCTATTGAAGTAGCTACTTCAATAGGTCAATATATCGAATTCTTCGATACCTACCGCTAGGTACCTACGTATAGAGCTACAGGTACCATCATTTCACTTGGGCTGTAGAAGTTCGATTCCCAGTGAACCAAACAATACGTAAATCAAATTAATTAGCAATGTGAAGCCAGTCAGAATACAATTCATTATAGTCCGTACTTTTACTTTGGCATAGGTAGATATCTAGTATATCTACCCAAAAGAAAATTAACGGAAAATCTATTTCACCTAATTTATAATAGCTAAAGTACGTAGGTACCTACATAAAAACCTGTTAAGCTAATAATACACGGAAGTGGTTATTACACTGTCGAAAATCACTCTTTCGCATACGTGGTCTAATTTGTAGTTTTAATTACGAATGTATCCGATTCTAATGCAAGACGATCTTTTTAAACGACGAATGTTTGGCCGTTCTCGGCTCCGGGGACTCCCTGCCGTCGGTTAAAGATAAGCACCCTATAGTGGGAATGTTTGCGCAGGCGTATTTATCGCTACGCCACGCGGAAATAAATTGGTACCAGGCAGGAAGGGAACATGACAAATATTGTCACACGATGTTAAGTGGCCTAGTGTAGCCGAGAATTATACAGTAGAGGGAGAAGGTTTCTACCTATAATTAAAGTCCTTTTATATTGATATCTTTACTCCCTTAGTAGGAATGAAATTCGATAAAAATATTAGGCATTAAAAACCTTAATTCACGATAAAACATACGTAATTTTTCCAGGTTTGACCTACTTACCAGGTACATTACTAGCCTGATATTCATGTCATCGACAGAAGAAGACGAAGCTATACGGAGAAACCTTCTCGCCTCGTGTCTAATCTTTTAGGGGAAAACTCTATTTACTTATTTAAAAACAATTAATAACTTTTTGGCGCGATTTGACTGGTTACTCAAGCGCGTCCACGGGATCACATCATTGATCAATATCCGTAGGTATATCTACAATACTGATTTTAAATCAACTGCCAGTTTTATCTTATCTTTCAAATTCACTTTTAAAGTTTGATGTTGATCTTATACATACCTACGTAAGGCACACCTAAGGGCAGTACGAATTCGTTTTTTTTTAGTAAATAAAGAGTTTAAGAAATAATAAATTTCAAAATATCTGACTGCCTCGTTGGTCTAGTGGTCACAAAGCGCGATTTCTGAACATGAGTTCCTAAGGTTCGATTCCCAGGTCGGGCAAAGTGTTACAGGGTTTTTCCTTCAGGAATTTCCCAGCAGCAGCCTCGGAGTCTGGATTTGTGCTCGCTGTTTGTAATAGTGGTATTACAAACAGGCGTGATGTTATTTTATGTGGCGTTTACCCCACATAAAGCAGGCTTGGCAAAATTGCTTCCTTAAAAATATTGATGAGCCTATCCCGTAAGACTCTATGAATATTAATTAATTTATTCATGTCACATGCAGTATTGATAATTCGGATTCATTCCCCAATGGAATTGATTGAATTTTATTCGTTTTGGAGCAAGTTACAATAGATCAGCTCGGATCGTTTAATATTCTGCGAGCTTTCCTCTTTGATAACAAATATTAAGATTAGTTGAGTTACTACCTATCTAATCACTATAAACCAAATATCATTTCATTAGTAGAGGCAAAAAATTACAATATTGAATGTTTTTAGATGCTATTTTGTAAAAGTTATTAGTTTAATTGTTATAGGTTATCATTTTATTTTAATTTGCAGTGTTTACTTTGCCTTTCATAAAGGCTATTTTACAGCTTAGGGTCCTTGTTACTTATTTAATTACATGATATGGAGGAATTCGTCATTTCTAAAAGCAGTAAAATACATAAAATTAAATTAATAGGTACTTCAGTTATAGAAACACTTTCTGATCAGCCGCTAAATGAGAAGAAGATAGTATATTACAATTTACATAGTCTTGAAGTCCCGAAAAGGGGCCGATGTAAAGAGCCGACGCGGTTCATAGAACATTTATAAACAAGGAGCAGATAACATAGTGCCTATTCAATTAGAGGCGGTAATCGAGTGTCGTTTTCATGTACACCGCCCCGTTGACCCCGGGTCGACATTAGCTAGATATAACTCTATCTATTTAGGTATTTAAGTATAACTAATTACGGAATAATTCACGTTGTACGGGGTCACTTCAGCAATAAATAATATTACGATAAACAAATGGGCTTTTAAAGCGAATTTATTGTTCTTTAATTATCGATGGCGCTTTAACCATTCGGTAGGAAGGTACCTACTATGTTTATGCGAAGGTAACCTCTTGGAGAACATATTTAAACTAACTTTCGCCCACGACTTCACCTGCGTGAATTTTCTTACGGGTCCTTAATTTTTTGATAATAAATTAAAGCCCTTAAGGTATATAAGCAGTTAAGAATAATTATATAGTGAAACGATTTTCAGGATCGGACCAGTAGGTAGTTCCGATGATAAGGACTTACAAACAAACCCTTTACTTTTTTATAAGTAAGTATAACATTCGTATAGAAATTGACGTTGGATCATCGCGACCGACATGATGTTCTCAACCATCGCTTACAAGATATGTTTTTTTTCTTGGGATCGTAATAATCATCAAATAATGACTGCTTCCACCCTGGGTGGGACGAAAGGGACTGTCAGACTTTTACTGACTAAAAAACCACCCTGTTCCTTCTGTAGCCCTTTACGTTCCGGGGCCATGGTATACTGAAATGCTAGCGTTTACTTTATGGAGCAACCCTAGCAAAGGATAGCTTTTGATTTTATCGAAATATTTTTTATAATGTACTGTGACTGCCTCGTTGGTCTAGTGGTCGCAAGCGCCACTGCTGTGCATGAGGTCTTGTGTTCGATTCCCAGGTTAGGCAAAGTGTTATTGGGTTTTTCCATCAGGAATTTCGCAGTAGCAGCCTCGGAGTCTGGATTTGTGCCCGGTTGATGGAAATAGGCTCGCCCCCTATTAACCTACATGGGACTAACAAAACATAACTGGCGAAATGTGGGTGTACTAATGGGTACACCTCTGCCTAACCCTTCGGGGATTACAGGCGTGATGTTATGTTTTATGCAGTAAATGCAAAGGTCGTAAAAAACGGTATTTTTAGAAGTAGGTAAACACAACAAAAGCCTTTAAATTGTTAAAATGCACAGGTTTTAAAACCAATCAGCGTAGTGTTCACACTAATTACCTGTACATTTTGTTTTAAATATATTTTAATTAATGTAATAGAATTGACATTAAGTTTAAAAAAGAACATGTAGTGAAAAAGCAATAAACGCTTTTGCCGATTGGAACTTTCTAAGGACCACAGACCATAGACCTAGGTACTAGACACGCCGCAATGTTAACTTTTTACTTACTACAAGTGTTGATACATACTACCACCTGCCAGTCTTTATTTGACGTATCCAAATCATAAAATAACAGTATTTCTTGAAGATAGTAGCTATATTATTTTCTATTAGATATTTCCAGTATTAAGTGTGACTGCATTGCAGTTTCTAAAGAAATCTAATAGTACTAAGTTTTACACATCATTTATAATTGAACCCAGAACCATAAGCTTTGATCACCAACCACCAACCTTAACGAACTAAACCAAACCAACCTAAAAACAAACTTACAACTTTACTGATTGTAAAGTTGTAGGTACCTAACTTGAATTAACGAATAAATAATGAATAAATAATTTTTGTTATTATTTATTTATTGTGCTTGTAACCAAAAAAAAAATTTTATTAAAAAAAAATTAAAAAATTTTTTTTAATATTTTTTGCTATCTGTAACTTTACTGTGCGACAAAAAATTTTTTAATTCCTTATTTCATAAGTCTATGTCAGTTGTAGGAAACACTGCCATTTAGAAAATACCTAAGTGTAACGGTGACTAAAGGAAGCCAATAAAAAAAAGCTACTATCTAAGTACTTCTTTCATATTCTAATGTTGGTTTTTGAGTCTTGGCTATAAACATAGACAAAGACATCACATGTAAAAACAGGTGTAGGTATGTTGGCTGTTTGTTTTTTTTTTCTAAAATACCCAAATTTTCTTAAGTACAAATACGAATCCAAAGCTTTTTATTTAATTGCGCACACAGTTATTCTTTTTTTTTAATTTCTTCCGAAAATATTTCTCCTGTAAAATATTTCCCATGGAAATTATTTACTACTGAAGTAAATAGTTGTAGCTTATTAAAAATTACATACCTTGTAGGTTGTGGTACGATACTGTCATAATTGAAGCTTTCCAGTAGTTTTCCCACCGCCTCGTTGATTTCCAGCTTATCGCAGGGCCGGTCGCGATCTTGATCCCAGCTCATTGTCACCACAAACTTTATAAAAAAATCAAATATTGGAATACCGCGAAGAACTTTTTTTAAACGTCGCAAGATGAACGCGCGTGCGGCCGACTCGCGCGCATAGACTATAAAGAGTTCCTTATGCTCTGCGCATAACTATAAAAATGTTTGACAGAAGGGGCGCGCGCGCCTGTCGCTGATACGTCGGTCTCGTATTTGTTTACTTATCGATTACTCATTATTATATCGCTTTTTAATGTAAATAAACTTACAAAATGCAAGCAAGTAAACATGACTGTCATAGCACATTTGTATAGGGTACAGGAAGTACCAAAGTGATGAAATTATAAAATAAAAAAACTGGTTTTAAGCTTTTGTTAATATGTATTTATTTTAACATAAATAGTCACTAACTCAATAGTTTTCTGAAGTAAGTGATTGACTTAAAATTTATTTTTCATTGAAATCTTAGTTATTCCTAAATCAGAGAACATCAATTTCATAAAATCATTATTTTGTTTACGTGTCAACGCGACGGCGCTACAAGTTTTCCAAGTTTTCCCTTCAGCGGCGTAAGTGGGCGGTGCGCGCGCGCCTGTAGCACCGCCTCGCCTTGTCATTGGCGCGCACGACCGGCCGCTCTGACGTCACAGCGCCCGGGCCTTTATCTACGTGACTACTGGAGAAGCTAGGCCGACCTCTGATAGCGAGGTTCACGTTCAGCTTGTATTGAAATTACTCGCTACCTACTCATCTCTACATTTAATTGGAAACAAATAAAAAAAATATTGAATGAACTGTTTCACAGTGAAAGTGATACAGATATGATGTTCAGATAATAATATTCCCGTAGAGGTCAAGTGCTACCATCAGGTACGTGTTACGGGCACGTTACATGATCGACGGTCCACTAACACATGCAATTAGTTGCTTTTTATTAAACCTTCCACTTCGTAGCAATTAGCACGATCTAATTTTGTACCCACTTCACGCAATGTAACCGCTAATTGAGTTGTCAAGGTATGCGGTAGGTAGGTAAGCTATCGTCTGGCGAGTTAGCGAAACATATCGATACTACGTACGTTATTATTTTAAATTACCTAAATTTCGTTTTACATACTTATTAGTACCTCTACCTAAGTATTTCCTACAGCTGTACCTAAGTATTTCACGAAACTTAGGTACCTAATTAGTAAATCACTTTACCTACGTGTAGTGTCACGGTCATGTTTAATGTATTACAACTTGCTAGTTGGTACTTGCTAGTATTAGGGATAGGTTTTCTTTTTAAACTGTCGATGGTGTTAAGTTACGTCGCTTAGCCCTGTGTGAGTAGAGTAAGAAGAGATAAGTATCTAGACGAGTGTTGTCCAAAGTTACTGCAAAAGTTTACGAGGTTAAGTGAAAAGGCAATATGCTTTACTCTCATACAGTTGCCTGCAGACATGCAGCGATTAGCTACATGTAGTAGGTGCCTCTGCCAGCCAACCTATGTATTTTAAGTTAATATTTTGAGATACAAATGAGTTTTAGGTAAGTATAAGGTACCTAAGTCTACATAAGAAGTATTAAGAACCTTATAGGTACTTACCTAAAATTCAGTATAATTTCTACAATAAAGGTAAGGTATCTGTGTGGGCAAACGGCTGCATCCGCGCCCGTCCGACTACACAAACTAAAAAAGTAAGTAACTATAACTAATAAGGGTACCTACTTAGTATCAGTACAAAGGGCTCAATTTCATTGAAGAGCTCAATATTTCCCTAACTGTTTAAAATGCTACGAAGCGCTACGAAGTGCTACGAATATTATAAATGGATATTTTGCAAAAAATGAATTTGAGTCTTACGATTTGTTGAGCGGTGTTATATTTCAGTCTCTGTATGATCTATGAACTATTTACTTTTAATTTTCTAGTACATAACTACCTAAGTAATAAGAAGGTACTTCAGCATTTTATTGGACCTAGAAATTTTATAAAACCCAATATCTCTTCATCCTTCATCTACCTTGCAATTGACTGGCACAGAATGCTTATGGTAGCTGCAGCAGCTTTAAAGTTAAAAAAAAACTGGCGAAATGTGGGTGTACTAATGAGTACTTACACCTCTGCTTAACCCTTCGTGGATTACAGGCGTGATGATGATGATGTGATGTCCTCTTAATAAAATAACAAATACTACCTACCTAATAAAATTGTATACTGAACTACATACCTACATTGTTTTATATAAAATAAGCGTTTGAAGATAAGTGGCAGATCGCTCAGGGTTTCGTCTTATTGAGTTGATCTGTGAGTGTGTTGAGTTGTCCTTTATGGCTTCGTAGAGCATCGTCGAGCTCTGGCTCTTGAAGCTGTGATGTACTTAGGCAGTATTTTTGTCAAAATCACGAGGATATTAATTGTTGTAGGTACCTAGGTACATAGTGGAGACACGACGGATATGTTATAGGTTTAATGTTTTTTTTAATCCATGACCAACAATAGTTACATATTTCACGTAACAATGAACTTAAATTAATACTTACTTATGTAATGTAACATATCTACCTAGTAAATATGATGGTAGGTACCTAAATGTAATTTTTTAATCTTGTTCGCCATGCAAGTGATGATTTCGTAAATAACTGTATAAATATAATAGTCTTTTTTTAATGTCGTTAGTTCTAAGTCTTCGTATTTTAATTTGAACATGTAATTTGATTGTGCATGCCTCCATACATAACATCACGCCTGTATTCTTCGAAGGAGCAGGTAGTAATGCGTAGGTAACTTATAGAATAGGTAGTAAGTGTAGTACTGTAACTGCTGTATAGTTTATGGGGTCAGTAGGTATCTACATTAACCTCGCCGGATAGGCATGTTCTAAGGTGAAAAAGAAAGGGGGCTCAGTCACATTTCCAGCTATTACTGGGAATTTTCTAGTGGTAGGTACCTACCTACGCGCCTACCTCTACATTGTTGGCAAAATTTTCTATTAGATATAAACTGTATCTGTAATTGCGCGTTATTGTAGACGTAATGTGCTTTTAGACGAACATTTAGATGTCTCTGCAAACGAAAAATCTCAACTATGTACCTACCCAACTTTGGACCGACCGGAGATCGAATCTAAAACCGTACGCCTATTTACCACTAGACAGATCATCAGGGCAGTCTAGGGTCATTCCAGCAAGAATAAGGTGTTAACAGGGTAGCTTTCGAACCAAGGATCGAATTGTAGTAGGTACCTAGTATTACAGTAAAGTTGACCTAAGTACTAAAACATTATACAAAGAGCGCAACTGGAAAGTTGCTTAAAATGCGAGAAATAAAGTAGAGTACAATACAGTATATTTCGATTGGAGGATCTTTCGATTCTCCACATATTCTCATAGGCGTGGTATCGTCCCATTAAAACGCATATACCTAGTAGGTACCTACCGCAGGTTCTTTATGTTAGGTGCATACCTTACCAGTTACCACGTCCTGCGTCTACGTAGTTCAACTAAAAAGATCGAATAGCATAGCACCCAAATGCATGTGTTGCCATGATTATTTTCATATTCTTATCATCAAGACAGTTTACAGGGTAATTGTATATTTACCAGAAACCTTAAAAAGGGTCATTGTACTCATCATTATGAACAACTTTTACTATGGGGCATACCCTGAAATCTGGAAAAAAAAGTCTGTTGTTCCCTACAAAAATGCTACACAACACGATCGTAATGTATGAACAGCTGATTTTTTTTCATGATTTGAAGGTCCCATAGTAAAAGTGTCATAAGGATGAGTACAATTACCCCTTTAAAAAATAAAAAGTATTTATTTCAGGTAACCAACCAAAAAGCACCCATACAGCAACCAGAAGGTTAAAAAAGCTAGGGGGGTTAGGTTTAAGGTTTCGGATAAATTTTTAATGACCCTGTACATTATTTCAAAAAACTGTGTAGAAAATTTTAAGGGAACCATATCAAAAGTATATGTTTCACTTGAATTTTATAAATTGGCTAAAAAAAGTTGTTTCCATACTTTGTGGTCCGAGCTTATTCTATGAGCTTGGCAATTTTCTTCTGTTATCTGTGAATTTGTCAATGTCATTGTCAAAGTCAATCAAATTGTTTATGGTTGTGGTAGTTCGGTATCATCGATTGGGGTTAGCTTTTTGTTGTTAAACTTGTTAATGCCGATGTGCTTAGAGATATTTGTTCTTATAATAATATCATTTCGTGTATAGGCTTGACTGCTGTAAGATCTTATTGCAGATTTGCTTGTTATTTAATCATTCAGTTATTAAACATGAAAATCGCTGTAGAAGGGTGCGCTCATGGCGAACTTGAAAAAATATACGAGTGTATTGAAACAATCCAGACAAGAGAACACATAAAAATTGATCTGCTGATATGCTGTGGTGACTTTCAATCTGTCCGAAATCATGAAGACTTGGGAGCGATGGCTGTGCCAGAGAAGTACCAGAATATGTGTTCATTTTATAAGTAAGTTACTTCAGTAATTACCACTTTAGACCTCGGTATCAACGCTTTTTCGTCATGTTATTATTTTCTACGTTAAGTTATATATTGATTGTATTAAATGATTATAGATACTACAGTGGTGAGAAAAAGGCCCCAATATTGACAATATTTATTGGCGGCAACCATGAAGCATCTAACTACTTACAAGAACTCCCGTATGGTGGTTGGGTGGCCCCCAATATATATTATTTGGGTCGAGCTGGTGTTGTGAAGTATGGAAATCTGAGGATTGGAGGTTTGTTAATAAGATATTATTACCATAACTTAGTGTTAAGTAGGTGCCTATAATATTATAATAAAGTTTTATTAAATATCATTTAGGTTTAAGTATCACAACTTTTATCTGGCCACAGGTCTAAATGACTATCTACAAGATGGCTTATTCTTAAAAGTGTGTATGTATTAGTAAAATTATTGAAGTAATTGATCTGTAAAATGACCATATGAAATATAAAGTTTTGTATCCTAAATTTTCAGGAATATCTGGCATTTACAAAGGACAGGACTATCTACAAGGACATTGGGAGTGTCTGCCATATTCAGGAAAATCACTTCGGACAGTTTATCATCTTAGATGTTTAGAAGTATTTAGATTGAGCCAAATTAAAGAGAAACTCAATGTTATGTTGTCTCATGACTGGCCTCGGGGTATCACAGATTATGGCAATACAGAAAATTTGTTAAGAAGAAAGAGTTTTTTGAGGTAAATTAATTTATGCATCACACCTTTTCAAAATAATATGTATCATTTAATTAAAATAATTCAAAGAAACAAATTCGTAGTTTATCTGGTAAACTATATTATTCTGTAATAAAATTTGATTGCAGGTATTCCTTAAAAATTAAAGTGTGCTAAAAAATTTAAAACATTTCAGGGAAGATATAGAGTCAAATCAGTTGGGCAGTGTCCCAGCCATGAAACTACTCCTAAATCTGAAGCCAGACTATTGGTTTGCAGCACATCTGCATTGCCAATATGCAGCAATAGTCAAACATGAGACAGGTACAGAGACAAAGTTTTTGGCATTAGATAAATGTTTGCCCAAACGCAGACATTTACAGATTTTGGATGTACCTTCGGAGTATGATGGAGAACTGTGCCTGAGGCATGACGTAGAATGGTTGGCAATATTAAAAAATACTAACCATTTGTTAACTGTAAAAAATGTTAATTGTCACATGCCTGGACCTGGTGGACATGAGAGGTTAGTACTTCTATAAACAATTAACTAAAATTTTATAAGATAAAGAAATAACATGTGTGGTTGCTTTAAGTCATTATCATGTAAGTACCATTATGATGTTAATTAAATTAAAATGATTACAGGCATGATTTTACACCTACACAAGAGGAGAAAGAGAATGTAACTAAATTACTTGGAAGTCTAATAATAAAAGAAGATAACTTCGTAAGAACTGCTCCTATTTACAATCCAGAAAACCGTAAAACTATTCCATCGGTGCCAATACTTAATCCACAAACAGTCAATTTGTGTGAGAAACTTGGCATTGATGACCCAGTGCAAGTAGTCATGGCACGTTCTGGTCAGACAATGAAACAACCACACACTGATAATGGTCCCCCAAGTGAAGACACAAAACCTGATTCGCCAGCAGATATTGTGAGTTCATCTTCAAGAGAAAGTCCAGTTATGCAAAGTCCAGTAAAGACATCCAAACTGTCACTACTTCTTCCTGCACCAGTCACACCCAGTGAGAATGAGAAGTCTCCACCCATGTCTACACAAGATACATCTTCAATGGCAAATAGTTTGGATAGTATAGCTTACGAATGTAAGACACCAATGTCAGCAGGTCCAAAAAAAACGTTCAAGAGACGTAACATGTCTATTTACAATACTCCTGAAGCCGATAGTACTGCAGATTCAAGTTCTTTATTAGATCCAGACAGTCCTCAATCTCCTAAATTGTGTAGAGGAAATTTATCACAGGACTAATTAGACAAAATCCTTTTTATTGAGTTTTGATTGTAAAATTTGCATTATTACCTATTTAATGTCATAATTTTCAATGAGAATTACAAGTACTAGAGTGGCAAAAGCTGATCATGATGCAGTAAGCTATAACTATGTATATGAATACTGATGACCATCCAAAAATTGCTGACAAGTTTTTGGAAACTTACCCAAACGAATGCATGTCACTATAATCAACATTTTAGTTGATTGGTTCTGTGGCTGTAAATAGGTGATAACTTTTAGCTCAATTTTTTAAATAAAATTATAATAGGACAAATATTGATATGAATTTAGGCAATAAATGAAGTGCAATGTAGGCAAATTGTTTTAATAAGTTTTAACTTTGCTGCAATCTATTAGCATAATTTTTACTCTAAGAATTTGGACTTCCATAACAAACTGCAAAAAAAAATATATTAGGAGAACTTATTGTTAATAATTATGCCATGAATTACATCAACTATGCCCTGAAGGGTGGATAAAGATTATTTTGTATGGACAGGCTCGTTGTTAGTTGATATTTTGTCTTTCATAATATGAATTGTAAAAATCAGAGAACAAATTAAGGTTTACTGTTTAATATGTGTTAGTAAATGTTCTTTAAGTTGTGGCATGTTCTTAGGTGTGTATGTACATTGATTACATTGTAGTTCAGTGGCCATCAGAGTTTTGTGTAATTCAGGTGACATTTTCTGTATACAGCCCTTCTCTTTTAATTCTTCAAGAACCTCTGTAACAAGTAAATGTTTTAAGTATATGACTTTATTCATATTCATCAATGCAATAAAAAATGTTTTGTATATTACTGTAATATTTTTATTTTGTCTATAATATTTATACTTTTGTAAATTAACAAAACTTTTGTTACAGTATTTAAAGCTAAAAATAAGCATTCATAAATAAATATAATGAACTCACCTGTATATGGCTTAAAATGTTCAGTTGTGAAACTGTTCCAGTGCACTTTTGTTTTTAAGCATGGTGACACCATATCTGTGCTTATTATATGCATATGAAGTCTCTGCATGCTGGGAACAGCGTGAAAACCAGCCCTCAGTGGTAGATCTGTCTCACTTTGTATCTCTTTGAATATATCCCCAAATTCCTTTAAGAGTCCTATGTGGGACTTTTCTAACTTATAAATAGTGGATATATTATCATGAGGCAATACTAAGTAGTGTATTTTTGCTTTAGGATATTTATCTTTGATGACGACAGATTGTTTAGTTTTTCTAACAATACTTTCGGGATCTTTCATTGATTCCAGTAAACCTAGACTCCAAGGTTTCGGTTTTTTTGAATTTATATTAGCCGCTATAGTAGTGGCATTTCTTTTGCTCATTTTCGTTAGGTACTCTCTGTGATGAAAATAGTAAGTATGGAAAAAAAAATTGGATTGTTACCTGAAGTCGGCGCAAATCTGTCGCTAAGATAAATAGCACAATGCAAATTGCAAATACTTAGTAATTAGACACAATGAAACTTGAACTTGACAGTGTCAGAAAGTAACAACAGGATAGCTTATGTCGATATTGTTTGGTAAAAAAGAGAAACTTTATTTTAAATGCTACAGATAAGCTTTTTCTGGAATGGAGAACGTGAACGTCGTTAACGCTTTTGACGTTTGATTATTTGTTATTTGACATTAGAATACGCGTTCGAAAATTTTAATTGATTCAATATTATATTAAAATATTATCGTCTATGGTTATGTCAAATCCATGGAATAATTAAGTATTATTCAACCTGTCACACCTATACTCCACCAATATAATAGTTGCAGTAAAGCAGTTCGATCAGGGACTAGCTCCGCACTGCCCACTTTTCCACCGATTCTCTGCCTGTGATAACGCTTCCGGAAATAGATAAAAGAAACGAAAAAAGTCACTGCCACTAGCATGTAAGCATAGAGCAACACGGGCCACCTGACGGAAGCATGTAGGCACCTAAAATGTCTCCTTAAATCGTAACTAACTAACTATTCATTTTTCATGTTCAATTTTAGAAACAAGGTTCGTTTTACAAGCTTTTTTATACTATTCAATTTTCTACTGCGTAGGTACATTATGGAGAAAGACAATGAATAAAACAAATTATTTTTGTTTATTTGTGTATATTCTAATCTACATTTAATTAAAATTATGTAATAAATTAGATCATAAATTATTAAATCAATATTTAATACTATTCATGTGACAGTCATGACTGAAAAAAATACCAAGCTATGCGCATAAAGTTAAACTTGCGATTTTTCAGTCATAAGTTAATTAACTATTTGTATCTTATCTTATTTTTTAAATAACTTATTCTGAATAAGGCTTGTCAAGGTAACCTAGTATAAAACCTCTTTGTTCTATTGGTTATCGAATAGAAGCAGGTCCTTCTAAGGTTTTAGAAATGCCAGTTATTAATTGAATGGTAGGTGTAATGTAGGTAATTTATCCTTTATTTGTGTAGCGATTATTAAAGCTAAACTATGAACTAAAGCCTTATGCTCCATTTTTGTCGCGTCACAATGTTACTCACTTGGACGGTTGAGTGTACACTCAGGTCATCAGATGATGAGCAGATTTAGATTTACATCGCAGTAATACATTTTAATAAAAACATTTTAGCTGAAGATTCTATGCCTTGCAAGACGCTTCACAAAAAAAAATATTTTACGTAAATATCAAAAAATACCTATTCAATTTCATTACCTACCTAGGTACTACAGGAGAACACTGGATGTACCTATCGACTTTACTTAATTGAGTAGATGAATCAATGAGCACATTATTAATTAATTTCTAAGAAATAATATCACTGCACGGTTGGACGACCAGTGTATCCCGTGTCAGGTAATGAGTGGTGCGCCAGCTCTCTCAAAATCTGTTCAAACCCTTTTCCTGTCGGCGACTGTAGATTATTGTTCTTAAGCAATGTAGAGTTCAGTTTCGTTGCTAAATAGCACATCTGGAAAAATAGAAAGCAGGTCGCTAAAGTTGTATTAAATAAGAAACTGCTGTAGAATGAAATACTAGATTTATATTTTCCTGGCGTACCAGGAAAAAAATAATCTAATATTTCATTCTACTTGATACAAGTAAGTACGCAAGTAGTGTAGGCCTCTTCCTATAAGAGACGGCGACTAGAGGATGTGATACCCAAGAAAAAATACAAATATGAGGCAACAACAAATCCGCATGCCCATTTACTGTTATAAAAAAACTTAATTAGACTTAACCAAGTACCTACCTAAATTTTATTTTAGAAATTGCATAAGCACTCATTTACTTGATGTCTTTTATAGACAATCCAACTAAATTAAAAAAAGTCAAATTAAACTTACCAGCAAAGCAGACATGAACAGGAGTGCTCCCAGAACCACAGCTACCATCATGGACGTGGCACAAGTCGCTTCTATGGGAGTTCTATGAAACAACTCGCCGGGCATCACTACGGAGTATTCCAAGTTTTCTTTAAACCGTGTGAAAGGAGTCGTAGTGTTGTCAGCTACTAATGCCGAACTCGTGATGTTGTGACTGTGGGAACCCTCCGGCAGCGATCTTCGTCGACGACCGTGTCCTATAAAAATAAATAAGTAATTGCATTTAATACACCAACTATAAGATACAACAATGGAAATTGATTTGACATAGTTCATAATAAAATTAAATGTATTTCCATGTAGGTAAGTTCGAACTCGAAGCGGTAAATAACAAACTTATCAAGAGTGGTTCGAATTTAATACATGTATTATTCAGAAGGCGTTCCTTCAAAATCTTGGCGAAAATCAACGTCGAAAATTGTGAGTTTAATAGGGGCATTTTTGAAATAACGATACTGAGATCGTTGAGATTATTGCGATTTGTCCCCAGGTCTATGTGGATCAAACAATTTAGTGGAATAGGTTACATATCAGACAATCGGATATAAGATCGTATCAATAGAGATCTAGGCTCTTTTCCGAAAGTTTTGGCTATAATACTTTAGCAATTTATTGCAAGCGAAGACTGATCAAGAGTTCTACCTGAAGGTTCAAACAAGTCCAAGCAATAATCCGGTTGGCAGTCAGCGGCGTCCATGCAAGCCTTGATTTGCGAGTGTATCCATAGTGTGGAGCGCTCCTTCATGGAAGCGAGCAAGAAAGCCTCGAAGTCTAAGAACACCTCGTTGTGTCTCTCTCGATAGCGGGCCGGCTGGTGAGGGATGATCGATGCGAAGTCCCGGTTTCTGCATCTGTTGGTTATTATAAAATCAGTAGCTTGTTTTTGGATTAGGTACCCTTATTTTTTTATGGGACGTAGCTATAACCAGTAACGCAAGCCTTGACATAGAAAAAGCTTTTTACAAAAAAATATGACCGCCTTCAAAAACTACAAAATAAAAAATAACTTTAGCTTGAAAGTCGGCGGCTTTGGTTTTGTTTCTTGGTATGTCGGTATTGCCACCGACTTCCAAGCTAAAGTTATTTTTTATTTTGTAGTTTTTGAAGGCGGTCATATTTTTTTGTAAAAAGCTTTTTATTTTTCGCTTTTTAGTGCTTGTGTGTTAATGTTTGAAATCCTTACATAAAGACCTTTCAAACAATACCTCACACGATACATTTAATTTTGGAAAATGGTAGGAGGGGGGTTGACGTACCCCCTCCCCACTTCCTTCAGTCAGTCATCGACTACACGTATAAACAAAGCAATTTTTCTTGTTACGGCGGTTCTGCTGTGATTTTATAAGGAGTTCCGTTCCATATCTCCAAAGTTCATCATCAGATCATGACAATATTCCTATGGGACCTATTCGGAGCTATACTCTTTCAAACAAAACAAGAATCATCCAAATCGATTCATAATTGGCCGAGTAATCGTAGAACAAATATACAAAAAAAAAAAAAAAAAAAAAAAAAAAAAAAACAAAAAAAAAAATTGAGAACCTCCTTCTTTTTGAAGTCGGTTGAAAACATAAATAGGTATATAGGTACTACTATTGTATCATTTGGCAAAACCCCCTGGTAAAAAATATGGCTCAAATAAAACGTTTTAATTTTCTGTACCTACAATCAAACTAACAAACGGCTTTTTCTGTTGTTAGAATTCGCGGAAACTAAAATCGTAATAGGCGTGGGTCATATTTATACTCAGTTTTTCGCAAAGTGAAGCACAAAAAGTGATATTTTTTGCAACGTTTACCCATCCTTGACGAGCAGCACGGCGCCAGGTGCGTGTGGTCGATCAGGGTCAGGCGACACCGCCACCTCCAGCAGCTTGATGTGCCGCCACGCTGAGTCCGGATTTATGCGCGCGCGCAACTGGAGCTTCGTGCCGATTGGCACCGCCTAAACGATTAACGGTTAAATTATCCATTTATAATGTATTATACGGAATATTTTCTATGGTGTTAGGTACGAGTTAGGAGCACGTTATTTTGGTTTTAATAAAAAATCTTAAAATCAGATAAAAACACAAACGTATAGACTACGCAAGCGATGGCACTAGGGAACGCCCTAATGTGTCCCACTAGTGCCATCTCTAAATACAGTATATGGAAATTAAGCCATAAAATGACTTAAAGACTTACTTTTGTTATTGGTGATGGGTGAATCTGTCCGATATAATTTCCGCTGAGTGATTTTAGACACTGTGGTTACCTCCTCATAGATAGCCATTAACTTTTTTTAAGAAAACTTATATCTAGAGCCAGCAGTGGACTGCGGCAGTAAGAGTAAGATAGAAAACAAGGGAACGTACACCAGTTACCTGATCAACAGGCAAGTCAACGGAGTGGTTGTTGTGTCTGGTCACGGGTGGCGCCTCCTTGTACAGCGCTACTTCATACTCCAAGCGGCCTGGTGTCTCCTCTACCACTCCTGATACCCTCGCGCCATGAGGGCTGTGGACAATCATTGGCATCAGAAAAACGACTGATGGTAATAGTAAAATAATAAGGGTTTCATCTTAGCACCTCTGAACATGGCTGGTAAGTGGTAAAGTCCTCATATTTTGAAATTCCATTACTATTTCTGGCTGCGATAGGAAGTTGTATATCGAATGATTTGAATGTGAACAGCAATTACGATTGTCATCCCTAATCAGGTAAGCTTCGATTTTACCCGAGTAGGTACTCCAGTTTGGATTACTGTTACGTAGAGAATTAAGTTGCTTCAACTGCAACCTTACAGAAGAGAAAATAAGTACATTTCCCACGAATTATGAATACTCACAAACTCCCTGCGAACCCCGCTGCCTTGTTCTCAATTATGGTGGGTTCTGGCGGTTTGCACATGATGATCAACTCCTGATCCGACTGCATCACCACGCCTGGGAACTGTGGGAACCATACTCGTACGTGGACGAACCCCTGCATTGACACATAACATAAAATTGTTAAGTTACATTTTAAGTACGTTATTGATCGCAAGCGCTGCAAGACTGGACGTGGGGTAGGTATTGGGTTCATTCCTAGGTCAGACAAAGTAGTCTTGGGTTTTTCAAATATAAATTTCACTAGAAGCAGCACAGAGTCTGGGTTTGTGCCCGGTTGATGTCAAAAGCTCGCCGCATGTTCCATGAGACGATTACTCTTATGTGAGGTACCTAACTGTCAAGACGTAGGTGTATTATACTTAATTAAGCTTCATCATCTAATAGTTTTATTTTTTGTAAAGGTACAAAACGTATCTATGACACTGGGTAATAATTACTGTTGCTATCTATCAGCAAAAGAATTCTTGTAATCAAAAGATCAATACTTCCAGAGATTAGCTGTTACAAATGAAAAAAAAAACAAAAAAACCTTAGCTCTTTATAATTCTAGTAGATTAGGTAAAGCTAGGTTGCGCTGGTTTTGCTTGCGCTTTCACAAATAGCTATCATAATAAAGAGGCAATAACTTTCAGCTTTAGAATAGTTGTGTGGCAGTCATTACAACTAATTACCTACATTTATTACTTGCTTTTACTCGCAACATACTTAGTTTACATGAAGTAACCGTACGACCGACTTGAGATGGATTTCAAAAAAGAGCCTTGCCACGCCAGTGAGTGCGGTTTTGCTTCTTTAAATTAGTTGATTAAACCTTGGAAAACATTCAATTTCCGGCAGTGTAGGTACAGGTGGACCGTTGGATATTACTTAAAGTTAGATTTATCAAATGTTCACATATCTAGACAGGATAAATTAGACCTAGTCTGCTAAAACAAGTGTCATCGTCTTTCTAAGCCAGTTGCCGGGTGGCCGAGGGCAAGAGAGGCATGAGTTATCGGTGGTATTTGTAGGCAAACCAGTTCGGTACTATCTACTTATGTAGGTCTTTCCCTGGCCCCGCATAATTCTTGTATGTCAAACGTAGGTAGGTATATCTACTAGACATTATTTTGCTAATGTGTAATGCATTTTATTAAATGCTTGTGTAGCTTTTGAAAGAGAGTCATATTTATTGGCTAATAGTCTTTACCTTTAAATTGAGTCGCACTACCTATGTGAATATTTTAAAGTACACACGCATGGTATAATGTTATTTGAATTAGAAATGTGATGAATGAGAGAATTCCTTAGTGACTTGGTGCTGTTTTAGGACATACACGGATACAGGGATTAGTTTCACTTAGGTTTGCAAGACAGCTCCGTAATAGAAGTAACAGAGATAAGATAAGCAGCATATTGATATAGGCAACACAAAATGATTTCTTTAACCTAGAACTAGATCGACTGACACAATTATCGGGAATGTGGGTATCGAGATAAGTGAACTGCATTGTATTCAATCGATGCACCATTCTTGTATTGACGCACACGTGTTTTAGATTTCTCTTTACCTCGATAGTGTACCGGCCTCAGCGGTTAATAATATATCAGCTGACGCTCCTTGTGTGTAGGCCACTTGTAAACCTCTACTGTTAGTAACGGAATACGTTATTATCTGCTGATGACACAACACCCAGCGCCTATGTTATCATTATGCGCATGCGCCTGCTGCACGAAACTTAACGCTAACTCGACAAACAATAGGACTATTTCGCACGGTACGACACCAAAATAAAGTGGTCCATAATATAATGTCTGAGGTTTTAACTGCTAACGACACTTTAATTTAATGTGTGAATAATAAGACAAAAGCTAAGTGAAATGCAAATTGATAATAAATTTAAAAAAAATGTTTAGTACTAGAAAATCTGTTGATGATCGCCTGATAAGTACATAATTAGTTATGTATGTAGGTGCATTATTTTCTCCACCGAATAAAAAAACAAGTGAATAAACCATGTTCTCCCCACGCTCTCAAAATAGACAGTACAGCTCTGGTACCTAATAATTTCGAAATTAAAAATCACAAACATGATCTGACAAGGTAAGTGTTGATTCGGGACCTTGAAAGATTGCAACGACGGCATTGACATTTGACTAAAAAGATCCTCACGTTTCGTTTGAGCACGCCGCATCTCGTAAAATCTGTTATCCGCAGCCTATATAGTAGTCCCGTGGGGTCTTCAGGTTCGGGTCTGATTTGGCAGACAGGGTCGGCTACCGGGTCGGTGGCCCGGTCGTCGGCAAAGAGCGGCGCGCCTCGGAACCCTTCCGGCTTCCTCAGCAAGGCTGCGACGGAGTCTCGCAAACCGGTGCCGCCAGTCGCAAATGTGCACTGAATGTCCGTCACTGAAATTAGTAATAGCTACAATTTACCTGGATTCATTCATAGCTGTAAATTGTAGAAAGCAAAGAGATTTCCTCTTACATTTGAACAAGTCCGTGCATAGTGAGTTTTCTTATGTGGTTCCAATGCGTGCCATTACGATTGATGGCATACTGAACTTGGAAAGCTTAGGTTAATTCGATTTTATATATTAGGTACCTAACGTTATAAACTCACGAGTACCTTCATAATGAATTTTAGTGAAAATAAACGTCCTATTAGTTAAAAGGTTGAGATCAAAAATATAGTTAATTTAAGAATTTTATTGTCTACTTTATCTCACTTAAGGATGAATTCGATTTTGTTAATTGATTAAACTTTGACCTTACAAATATCAAAACTGAAGCCTCGACACAGATATCGAGAGCGACGTGGTAGTTAACCAATATACTTAATAAAGAATGAATAACGGTGAATACGTACCGTCGTAGTCTTGTGCGAATGCAGCCCGGAACTGTAACAATGAGCATTCAATTTGTAGGAAGGAAGACCAACACGCCATCAAACAATTAGGAGGTTAATTGAGTGTAAGTATTGTTACACACATA